>JAPYXD010000391.1:0-2727500 GCA_030998225.1 Diplolepis rosae | reverse complement strand
AACTTCCCGTAAAGTTGGCACCAAACGCAGCTAATCAAGTTTTCAATGATGTACCAGAATTCAGTCAAAGTTTGACAGAACAACATGAGAAAGGTAATATTTCATTTATAGATATAAAAATTATTTACAAATCTTTTCAAATTTTTTGTTGCAACGAAAGAAAACAATATTATTAACTTGACCTTAATAAGTGATTTGAATATAAAATCATCCACTCCTCTTGCAGGTTCATCAGGAAGTTCGAAGAATAAAAGAAGCAGAAATAAATCAGACAATGATAGTATTATATAAAATCTTTTATTTGTACTTTATGAGGATTTTGTTAAGACATAGTACAGCTACTATTAAACGAAAACAATTAAATGAAATAATATAAAAATAATCTTTAGACACCTCTTCATTAGTGGAAACAGTTCCTTCCCCTTTCGGACGATCTCCAAAGACACCTATTTCAAATTCGCAGTCCTTAAACGTGGATTTGAAAAGCAGGAAAAAAGGATTGAAAGGAAAACCGAATGCAGAAAATCTTTCAAAGATTCCAATTAAGAAAAGTAGAGTTTCGAACAGTGAACTTACAATTAGTAGTATGTTGAAATATAGTGACATGTATTATATATTTATATGTGTGTGTGTTACCAATTTAATTTTTAATTTTCATGTACTTCTTCACATTCTAGTTATGATAGAAAAGGGGTTTCAGTCTTTGGAACGGAAAGTGGAGAGTGCAAAGAGGAGTGTCCCTTACGATTTAAATAAAAAAATGGAGGAATTAAAGAATGAAATCAAAATCTCAAATGACCCTCAACTGCTAGAATCGCTACAGGAAAGGGACGTGTTGCCACCTTTACCTATAAAAAATTTGGCAGATTTTCAAAATTTCGAAATTTAAGCTGAAGAATACTGTATTTCTTGGAGATCTTTTAGAGATCGATAATTGTACTACATTCAAAGAATGCAATCAACTATAAATATTTTTTTAGTACGATCCTGCCAATAATAATCACAAAAGATGTACAACTTTTGTACACAGCCTTTGGTAGAAAAAAAGAGAAACTCAACTTTTCTTTGACGTTGAACTTTGGTATGCTGATAGGTATGAACCTTATTTGTAACGCGATCTGAAGAAAGAGCCCTAAGCAGCCAAGTGTAGATTTTTGAGGAGAAGCAGGAGAAGTGATGACAAGCCGATAGAGCTCTTCCGATATTTCTATCTTCTTTCAGTACGCATACTTGTACAGATTTTCGAACGCAGGTGACCGAGATGGAGGAAAAAGAGACAGATTGAGAAAAGAAACATAAAATTACTGTTGCCATTAGCATAATCTATATTTGTGCACAATGAAATTAAGTTATTTAATATATAATGTGAAAGAGTTTTGAAAAAGAATTTTCGAATCAATGTCTTTTTTTTATATGCCAGTACCGACTGATAATACTGGACAAGGACTCCTTTTAAGCACCTGCCCACTACTGACTGCCAACTCCCAGCCGAGTTATCATTAGGGGTCTAACCAGTACTACACCAGTACCGGCTGATAGTACTGCAACAGTACTCCTTTTAAGTACCTGCCCAGTGCTGACTGCCAACTCCTAGCCGAGTTATCATTAGGGGTCTAACCAGTACTATGCCAGTACCGACTGATAGTACTGGACCAGTTCTCCTTTCAAGTACCTGTCCAGTACTGACTGCCAACTCCCAGCCGAGTTATCATTAGGGGTCTAGCCAGTACTACACCAGCGTGTATGCCGATATTGCACCACTACCCCGCCAGTACCAGAAATCCGACGTCGGTACTGGCATGGTACTGCGCCAGTAGTAAATTTCCACCTGGGAATGTGTTCTTTAAGGCTGATAGAGCTTTAAGTAAATTGAATTTCTTTTTTCATTTGAAATCAAAAACAAATTTAGTAACTTTGAGAAAATGTAATTCACATTGATAATATTATAAAATTGACTTGAACTTAAGTATCAAATTACAAGTAATAAATTTAAATAATAATGAAACAGGACTTATATCGACCCTTAGTATTAATATTCAAATATTGATGATGTTCTTAGTTGGCTTTAGGGTCCGAAGAATATAAGACCGAGTGCTACGATCGAATCGCGCGCCCCAGGCGCGCTCAAACTTTCAAGCGAAGCGCGCGATGAGAATGTGTCCACGAAGCGGGCAGATTTTTTGTAGTATATTTTTACAAAATTAATAATTTTCTCTTAACATGGGCTTATTAGAAGCAAAACTGTGTTAACTTTTATTTTAACATCAGGAAAAAATATTAACTTTTTATTAAAAAAATTAAGTTACTTAAACAATAGCTTAAATAACATATGAACCTCTAATTTCCGATGGAAGTGTCTGTGTAAAGAAAGGTTTTAAATATTACAAAAAAAGCATAAATTGTATTTGAATTCGCATGCGATCTTGCACTTTGAGATTTATTCGGTGTGAAGTAAATTCGACAAATCATTACTATAAAGTAAAATACTTGAAAAAACATTTTCAAAATATTTAATATTTTTACACGAATGTACATACAGTCGACCGGCAATCGAAATACCCGGACTTGAAACCCGGTGCATTCGAAAACGTCTTTTTTCCACAGAAAGATTTTCAAATTCTTTAAATTTAAGTATGTGTGACGTCCTGGTTACTTACCCTTTATTATTATATTTAATTTGTTTTCCTCGTTTAGAACGATAAAGAAATCCAGAGGATTTCTAAACCGAAACTAGGTGAGGGAAGCTAACAACAAATAAGCACTCGAATATTTTGCAATTATCAACTTTATTCAATGAAAACTCCCTTTAAATATAAATATGTGTGAGAGAGAGAAAGAGAGAGAGTTAAAAATATTCCTTCTGGGGTAAATGATAAGCACTTACTCGTCGTAGAATCCACTTAGTAGCCACTGATAATCCAAAAAATATCCTTACTGATAATCCAAACTTGTGACCGGTATGCTCCGATGCTTGAAGAAACGTGGGGAGTATTATAAAGTTTGTCTAACTGAACGATTGGGACGTGAAATAGAGATACTGAAGACGGGTCGAAGAATACTGACTGATGGCCAAGGTTTGAAGAAGACACCGCCGAGTGCCGGGCGAAGACTGAAGAAGACACTGTGAGTGCCGGGCGATGGTTGAAGACGACACTGGAGAAACTTGATGGTAGCTGAGTGCCGGGCGAAGATTGAAGAAGACACTGTGAGTGCCGGGCGATGGTTGAAGGCGACACTGACTTTTGCCAATTAGCAGCTAGTTTTATAGGCCCTCATCTGGGGCAAAATTCCCTCTATTATGAGTCACGAACAACGCGTTCACCCGTTTTCCAAGAATTGTTTTGTAAAATGCTGGCTTATAGTTCGGTACGTGTTGAACTTGTCTCCTCCTGTGGTCAAAATTGCCATATTAGGAAAAAGATCTAGAGCAGTGCTCCTACTCTTTGGTTTCTCCGATTTTCCTTCTTTCCGTAGCGGCAGACCCCCCGCTTAATCTTCTAACTGTGCCTACAGGTCTGGGAGGTTTGTTGACATAACACGGTTAGACGGAGTTCCTCTTCCAAAAATAGCTAATACCTTTACTATGTTCATTCGTGGTTTCTCACTTCTCTCTTTCCCTTTACAACTTGTTTACGCTACGCATCTAATGCTTCCGCATATTTTACAATTGTAGATTCATTGACTAACATAAAAAGTATTATTATTATTTATGTCATGGAGATGGTCACAGGACGTGACATATGTAACTATGAACGTATCTTAATATGTTTAATGTTTTTAAATTATTCAATGTTTTATTAAAACAATTAAAATAGTAGATTGTAATGAACCTTGATTTAATTTATAATAGACTTCTTCATTTATGGAGACTAAAGCCAACGCAATTTATTAAAACATTTTTAATTCAAAATAATTCTGAATGTTTGAGTATAAAAGGTTTAAATATTTGAAAAATACATAAATTATATCAAAATTAGCACACGAAATCATACACTAACTTTAATTTGGTATGAAGTAAAATTGAAAATAAATCCTTTAGAATAAAACATTTTGAAAAAACTTTCAGAATACATAACATATTTTAAATGAAAATTTCAATATATAAGTATAAATAAAAGGTTTGATTATTCAAAAGTAAAATATATTATATCTAATATTTTATCGAACAGCACACTTTAAGATTTCATTGGTATGGGGATACACATTTTAAAAATTGCACGACTTTTTGTAACATGTTCAACCCTAGCATAAGGAATCCAGAAAAGACTTTCTAAAAATATTTAAATTAGGTTAACAAGTCGCTATGAAGACATACTAAAAAAAATATTTTAAAATTTATTAGAAAAGTTTTCCTTTCCTTAGACCATTTCATTTTTTTAATGAAAAGTCTGTGCTTAGGCTACAAAAATATTTCTAACATAAAACTGAGAATGTCAATTTTAAACTTGAATTTTATGTTTATCTCTTCTTAACAGAAAATGTCTCTCTAACTAAAAAGTTTTTAAATGTACAAAATTGATAAGAAGTATGGAAATTTGAATAGAAAAATATATATTGATTGAAATTTGGAACAGCTATTGGCATCAAATTTTACTGAAAGTTTATTTTTGAAGTGTTCAAATGCTTATAAAATTTTACACGATATTTCAGATTTTTATTCTAGGCAGATTTTTTCCAAAATATCGGAAAAAAGGTTTTGTTTCCTAAATAACATATTTCGTAAATTTGAAATTGTCGTCTGCTTCGCGCCTCTTTTGCACGGTTTCGACAGAAATACACAATTTTCAATAGACTAGTTTACCTAAATGAATGCAATTTTGCCCTTTTTTGCTGTACAATTAAATGAAAATGAAATACCTGATGCAAAATTAGCGAAGAATACAATAGAAGAAAACAGCGTCGGAGAAATTAAACGATGGTTAAGTTGTCAGAAGCAATCTACAACTGGGAAAAAAGCGGAACTCGTAAATAGGCTGGTAGGCTTGGTTTCTTTTATCCTGAAATTTTAATATTATTGTCATTAGAATAAATAATTGAGGCAAAAGGCAGGATTTCAAGGTGTGTAATTATTTTGAAACGGAATATGTCGTGAATTATGAAAAGAGAATTGGAGAAAATATTTCAAGCTATTATAGATATAAAAAAAACGTTAAAATGCATTACAAAAATATCTTTAAATAATATGAAAAAAATAGTGTCAAGAGTTATATTAATTTTAAAATGTAATTGCAGAGTGAAGGAATGTATGAGAAAAGGAATAACGGACCATACTTGAATCCTTGAAACAATCAAGAAAATTCTGCTCCTCATTCACGTTCTCCATAGTTGCTTCCACAATTTTCCATAAAATATTATATACATATTACATTATTAGAAACTTACAATAAGTAAAAAAATATGTATGTGTATTATACGAAAATTAGTATTTCTTTAGTACTTCCTTTAATTATTCAAATACATACACTTACATTGTTTTACGTTAATAAACTAATGGAATCCTCGTCATTTTTGTGTGTTTGATTTTCATGAAGTTTCTTCCTATTTTCATATTTTTCTGGATACTCCTTCCTACTATTTTTTCTTTCTGCAAAGAAATATAAATATTATTTATATTTTAAAACGCACGATAATCACAAAATACAACGCATAAGTTTTTGGAACACATCATAGTAAATCGAAATATACCTACAGTGAGAAAAAAATGCTATTGAATCAAAAGCATTTCTTTCCAAAAGCATGTATACTATTAATTCATAAAAATATACTACAAGAACAATAAATATGTTACTAATTCTATAGCATATTGATTTGAATCCATGATATACATGTTTTGGAAAGAAATGCTTTTGATTCAATAGAATTTTTTTCTCAGTGTACATATATATTTTTTACATACTTATAAACTCCAGTTTTAAAAAATCAAAAAAATTGGAGCTTTGAAATTTGAAATATAATACACAATGAATAATATTTGTTGTGTAAACAGTTTTCTTACCATAGGTTTGAAACTTTTGCTGAAAACTTGGCAGGATCTGGAAATTCGTCAGTTGCCCACTTTCACCCACAAAATGTAAGGAACATATCCCTGCAGAAAACGTCGCATTAAAAAGTATTAAAAAGTATTAGCATTTTGAATGCGTTTTAACTCCGCTTTCTGATGCGTAGAAAAGATTTCAAAAATATTGATTCGCATGAAGCATTACTTCGCTGAGTGCAAGACGAAAGTGTCGGAGCAGTGTGAATGCTTTGCATTAAAAAGTATTAGATCGCATTAGATTCAAACATGCCGAATGCGACTTGGTACTGGAAATTTGGAATGAATGCTTCGCATTAAAAAGTATTAGATCGCATTACATTTAGCGGCGTTGAATGCGATTTTGTGCTCGAAAGTAGTGATTAATCATTCGTATTCAAAAGTATTCGTAAGTATTAGAAAATAAAAGTTTATAATAATTGGGAACAGGCAATTTTATTAATTATACATTTTTATTACAAACAGGGTGATGAAACAGGTTTAAAAAAAAGTAATAATAAGTTTATCATTAAGTAAATTGAAATATAGTAGATGGAATCTTCGGCAATGATCCTCAGGAATATATGGCGCCTTTGTACTTATTCGGTAAATTACAACTTGAGCTTAGCGGACGTAGAATTTTATTCCCTTTTATACTATTATCGGGAACAAAATTTTAAATTATACAAGTATTACACAAATTAAGAGACTTTAGCTACATCTGAAAAAACAGGTGTCCTTTTACTCCTGGACGGTAATGTATTGCAACACATAAACCATCATATCGCCGAAAAGAAAGAAAATGTTATAATTGTATTTAAAAAACGTAATAAATTTCAAGAGCTCAAAATCTAGTGCAAAGACTGGTTCCTTCCTCTAATTAGGAACACATTAAAAGCTTTTTATCAATTTTATGAAATAAATGAAAAGATTTTAGGTCAATATTAGTCGATATTATTTATAAAACTTGTACTTATGACAAAATTGTAAAGAGACACGTAAATCACTTACATCACGTCGAAAAAATTAATACCGTCTGGAAGAATTTTAATTTCTTTTGACCGATTTAGCGATATAAAGAGAGTTTTAAACAAATATCAAATTAACACAATTTACAGAATAAATTCGAAATTAAACAGGTTTGTAAGATTAGGTAAGGATCCTGTATCTTCATCAGAGAAAAATAATGTTGTTTATAAATTTAATTGCAAGTGTGGTAAAACATACGTGGGACAGACAAAAAGACCTTTACATATTCGTAGAGATGAACATAAAAATAACATAAAACTCAACCCAAAATATCATAATGTAATTTCAAAACACATTCTTGAAAATGAAAATAATAGTTCATCACATGAAATTTTGTGGAATGGTTTCAAAATTGTCTATCAAGAAAAAAACTTTCAAAAAAGATCTTTCGCAGAAATGGTTTTCATAAAAAAAGAAAAAAACAATAGTCTAAACAAAGTCTCAGATTTGGAGCATTTTAACCAATCTTATAATGCTATTTTGGAATTCCTTTTATAAAAATTTTATAAAAATAGAAAAAATTCCGATTATTTTTATATTTTCACCCCTTACTTATATGTTGGTTTCCATTTCTTACTTAATTTATAAATGAATGTCATCTTATCTTATGTTGTTTCCTAAATTTTATTTATTTATAAACAAATTGGACTTCTTATTGACTCCGTAATTTTAAACTTCGACGATACGCTCCTGTAATATTATAATAATAAGTAAGTGACAATTTTAAAATTCAGTTAAGTCGGGAGCAGAGCCGTGTGCTCTTGCTTCCTAACAAAAGTTTTCATATTTGTTTAACCTTACAATGTTTGTAAAATTATTATGGTTTATATTACTTTTTTATAATATTTTATCTGTTACAATCGATATAAAATATTTCATTATTACAGATTTAACAAATTTAATACTAATGTGGTAATAAGAGCTTTTATTCCCTGATGAGGAGATACATTATGTTCTCGAAACGTTGGAACTGTTTTTTAAAATAAAATGACTTGGTCCAAAAGTATCGTTTTTTACTTTCAAACACATTAGATGTGTACTACACTTGAATAATTATATTTCTATTATTTCTATTTTAAAATGCAAGCAGTATACAAGTGCCAGATTTTTCTTTTCAGAATGGCTAAATCATGTTAAAAATGGTACGCAATAAATTAAACAAATCAAATTTAAATAAAATTGAAATTTTAAATCTTTACGATTAATACGAATACATACCTTTGATGGCTAAGCATTTCCTTTCGTCTAGCTTTCCACATTCCGGATTTTTTGCCTGCTTGTTTCGGTTGCTTCCACGCCCACTCAAAGTACTTCTAATAAGAGTTTCCTCGCCAAAAACAGCAATTGCTAAGTTCCTTACGAACACTGAATTGGATCTAATGTTACTCACTGCCAAATAATAGCAATCTTTCGATATCCAGACATCTCTCCCTAAATGTATCTGAAACAGAATAATTCTTAAATAAAAAGATGCGAATGACAACTCGGTAAAGACCATTTGAACTAGGATGTTTGGACTATAATTTAACTGTAATTTCACATGTAGATTATGTTACTTAAAAAACTTTATATATATATACGTATGAACAATAATGAAACTGACTTGAGAATCGTCCTTTTTCATATATCCAGCGGGTAAATATCCACTGTGTAGCATCTGTCTTTCCGGTCTTTTATTATTCTGCTTAAGAAGAGCTGCAAGAAGAAAAACGTTCTAGTATATTTGAGAAAAAATAGTACATTAGTTGTAATATTTTGCGAATATGTTCTTACTTTTCATTTCATCAGCAGAGTTTATGCAACACTTCTGCAAATTTTCGTTCAGCTGTCTTATTCGATATAATTCAGTGTCCTTTTGCGATACCAGATTCCGTAAGCTTTCACATTCTTTAGAAATGTCTTGTACCTGCTTGCGTAAATTAAATATTTCATCTTTGAAGTTTTGAACACTCTGAGCATATTTCAATGCTCTGGCTTTTACAGCATCACTTTCGTAGTTGCGAGCTTCAGAAATTGTTTTTTCCCGCATCATCTGGGTATTACTTTTATTTTCTAAGGCCACTCGAACTTCTGCATACGTACTTAATGTCTCCTCTTGAATCTTGGCATTTTCGTGTGTTTTTGCCTTTACGGTTGAGTTTTTCTTATTTGTCAAAGCTTCAATTCCATGAGATTTGAATTTATTTGTTATGTTTTGTAATGGTGACTTCGTACAAAATTTATTTTTGAATACGAGAGGCTGGACAAGTTTGTGATGTGATATAATTGTCGGTTGAGGACGTGAAAGTTTAACTTCGACTTTCTTTCTTTGATACGTTGGAAGTGAATTTGCATTCTCAAAATCAAAATAATTTTTTTCAAAAACTTCTGAAGTCGGATTAGTGTTTGATATGTTATCTGATGCTTCCTATTTGAAGAAATTAAAATTTAACACGAGAATTAACACGAAGGGAAGGATTTGCGCAAATTATACTGATAGGTTTCCTCTTAGACTATATTTTCATGCAGTTGAATTATAATTGGGGACTCGAAAAAAATTTGCATTCCATTTCATAATATAATAATTACGAACCAATCATTAATGTGCGCTCAAATATTATCTAATTTTGTTTAAGTCTAGTTGGGTCCCTAATTATAATTAACTAATACCTGAGAGTCAGCGTGAATCAAGTTGAAACTGACATTTGCGGCAGTATGAACCTCAGAAGTTGAGTCATTTTTTGATTTTTTAGGCGGCGTTCCCTATTTCAATAAAGAAAAGAAAACATTAATCAAAATCAAGGGAAGAATAAGCGCAATTTACACTTTTAAACCCCCTTGAATTATAATTTAATAAAGTTGAGTTTAGAATTAAACAATATACCTGAGATTCATTCCCATCGAAGTTACTAGTAGTAGCCCCTCTTTTTTCTTTAAGAGCAAGAAGTCTTTTTTCCAGGTTTCTTTTAACCTTTTGATTATTCTCTCGCTAAAGAAGTTTTTTTTCATCATAAAAGTTTCAAGTGAAACATACTGCAATTATATAATGTATTTAAAAAAAACAATATTTACCTTAATTTCTAATATAGCTGCAGTTTTTCGAGCAGGTTCATCATCAGCTGAATTTTCGCTCAGTGATTGCAAAGTTTTAGCGGCAGGAACTCTCGGCCTTTTTGCCTTCTCGATTATTTCGTTCAGAAGTTTTTTAGTTCCTGAAAAATGTGCTAGAAATATATTGCCAATCATTTAAATTTTTAAATGTAACTGTTGAAAAATAAAAATTTGTAATCTGCAGTATTGAAAAAACGTCAGAGTGATCGTTAAAATGCAAGAAAGAAATTCTGGGTTGTTCCCGAAGTTGGAAAAAAGTTTCACCGCCATTAAGTAAAACATTCAAGGTTTGAAAGCTAAATAATTTTTTTCATTAGAAGTAATTTACTTATCTGCCAATTAATGCAATCAATCTCTATTAAAAACATTTTAAATTCAGAAATTTCAAGTTTGAGTAAGTATATTTTTAAGAACTTAAAAATTAGGCATTAGCTCAAAAGAAAATAATTGCTAAATTCTGATCTATACTTTTAAAGTTTAAAAACTAAATTTTTCTACTAGGAGGTCAGGAAAAACATTTATTTTATCTAGTTGCACAATATACTATTTTCTCCCTCTTTATTTAAAACGAACACAGGAAAAGAACAATTCTCTCCTTTAATCTGAAGTGAAATAATAATAATAAAACATTCTCCCCCCTCGGGTCAAAAAAAATATTCGGATCTTAAAAAAGTGCCTTTTTTAATTCAGAAAAAAGTTAAGAACCAAAATGTCCCTTGGGACTCAATTAAAATTTTGAAAATGAAAAATTTCATTCTTTCTATTTAGAGAAATTGAATAACCAACATTTCATCGCTTTCAATTCAATAGGAAATTAACATTCAGAGCCTTATAAAAATTAAATGGTTGAAGTTGACTTCAAAACAAAATCGGTTTACACTTTGTGTTAAAAATGTAACAGATATATTGAAAGAGAAGTGCTTCAATCCAAAATCGCAGAATAAAGATTTCTCTGTATTCTGCTTATATTTTTTGGCAAAAGATTGAAAATATAAATAAAAGACGTTAAGTATACACTTTTAAGATTTACGTATAAAAAACGATAATACTTACTTGCAAAAGTAAGAACGTTGCACAAAATGTCGGTACCATTCTCCTTCACGAAATATTTATTCGTAATTGCGTATTTTTCCTCTTTAAAGAGTAGGACTTTTGAAGCAGGAACTGTCGCATATTCCTTAGAATCCCGTTTGTATATGTACAAGAACATAATTTCAGTTACACTTTATGTTCTTGAGTTAATCACTTGATCATTAACAATTAAAATCACTACGAAAAACACCAAGAAAAAGACGCGAGAAAGCAACACGCACGTGGAACTGTACTGCCGGCAGTAATAAAAGCCTAAATCAGTGATCCCAGAACGTGGGAGCTGGCGGCCCCCACCATAGTCCCCAACAGTTCATGGCTTCTTCCTCGCTCGACTGCCATAGGTTTGTTGAATGAGGAAGACAAAATGAGCTCGAGGCATCTATGGTGGGGGCCGCCAGCTCCCACGTTCTGGGATCACTGGCCTAAATAGTTAAATGCTCGGAAAACTTCGCGCGAACAATTAAAAAGTGCGCCAATTTCAAATTATGAATGAAATAAACGTGTGACAGAAAATACTTTTTAGTAAATAAATATTATATTATTTAGAGTAAATATGATTTTTACACATGTTATACTATTAACTTATTATTTAAGGGACAAAGTACGAAATTTATAGAATTGAATACATTTAGTCGCGGAGTGTGTGCAAACGTCGGCGTATAGCCATCTTGTCTTATAGTTCTGCTCTTGCGTGAAAAAGGCAAATCAGAGCAGCATAGAGCAGTGCTCCTAGATCGTGGATGAAATTTTCCCCCTCTATTTTGCCACTTTATTTTTAAAAAACAATTTTACAAGTATGATTTGGGGAAATTTTTGAAATAGGGTAAGTGTGGGTATTACTGTGGATGCCCCAGTTACTGCGGTTTCAAATAAAACTAATGATATACAATGTTTTAAAGATATATAACGCCACAGAACAATTAAAAACAATTAATTTCTAATCCAAGCATAATAAGTATCAACGACTTATCAATAGTTACGATATTTGCAGCTAATTGATTGCAATTTGAAACTCTCATGTTCCCGATTCCCATAGTTTTAATACTTAGATTTGTTGACAGGTCATGAACACGTTCTGAAAAACTTGTTATAATTCCGTTTCTGAAAATAAAATATTTATTGTGATATTATTTTTTGCAAAGTAAATATCTTATTTTTCTAAATATTTATGCAAAATAACAAAAAATACGTTTTTTAATCATTTTTTTACCAAAACAGTATTTGGTTCATGATTTTCATAGGTGTATGAATTACTGCGATCTGTCAGGCGGCACTGCATAACCTTTCAATCTATTACAAATGCTTCGTTATGCTTACTTTTTATAATTGAGATTAAACAAAATGTTGGAAACTCCAAAATCGTTGCTAATGAGGCAAGAGGAAGTCAAGTAATATAATTTTAAGGTAAATTAAATAAGAGTTATAATATTATTTAATCTTAATTTGTTAAAAATGCTTCATGTTCACTTTTTATAATATAGTTTAAATAAAATGTTCAACACTCCTTAATCGTTGCTAAAGATGCAAGAGGAACTCAAGTGATATAATTTGAAGTTAAATTAAATAAAATTATTAATCTTAATTTGTTACGAATGGTTCGTTGTGTTTACTTTTTATAATTGAGATTAAATAAAATGTTCAACGTAGTTGAAGTTGTTGTTGTTGTTGAATTCGCAGTAGTTGGAGCGCAGTAATTGGGGATTCCGCAGTAATTGGTGCGCAGTAATTCATGCAAACCCGCAGTAATACCTACATGGAACATTTTTTTTAGATTCGCATTTTCTAAGTAAATCTGGTTTCTTTTCAGGGTTTAAGGACTGCATGCTACTTACTTAATACCAAATACTGTTTTAAAAATTAATTCGCGACGACTTTTTCATCTCAAAATCTTTTTTTTAACTTTAAAAGCCGTCTTGATTTCCGATCCGCAGTAATTGGCACATTTACCCTATATTTCTCTTTAAACTTGTCCTTGAATTATATTAAAAAATTTCCCCAAATTACAGTTGAAAAATTGCTTTTTTCAAATTAAGTGGTGAAATAGAGGAGGAAAATTTCATCCACGATCTGGGAGCACTGAATCAGAGGCAAACCTGTCAAACTGCGTGAAAGCATGGTGAAAGCACGCACACATTACACACGAAATGGTCAAACTTGTCATTATAAAGTTTTGTTCATAAAAAATTGCACGACTTCGGTGTGTATTGTTAATAAATACCTATACGAATCAATGTTCTCAGTTCAAGTTTTTTTGCAAGCGAACATATAAGTGATACCGCAGGTAAGTTATGTATAGCATATAGTAATTATAATTTTTTATAACCTAAAACTTTCACAATGAAAACCCCGAAAATGTTGAACCTATATTTATGATTCATTTTATTTAAATGTTTGGCTTCAGTACATTTATGTGATTGTCTATCATGTGCAGAAATATATCTTTTTTAAATTCAGTTGCCGACTTATTTTATACACATAATTAATATAAATAATGAATTCGATACATTCAAGATACGTTTACGTTTTCAGGTACAATGAGCGTGAACAGAAAGAAAAAATTTAAAAAACATGTTTTGGATCGAAATTATGATCCACGCAATGTTTCTCAAAGAACTCGAAACATTTGGAAAGAGAAAATGGAAGAAAGTGCAGAAAAATTCAAATTGCGTAAGTAAAATTTGCCCCATTTTATACTTCCTCATAGAGGAAGCTTTGTAGTCCCTACATTTTCTAACATTTTTAAAATGTTTCAATTCAGTTTTCCTTAGTTAATAAATGTCTAATACAACGTTCCAATTAATTATCATCAATAAATTATATATTATTATTTGAAGTTGTAATACATCATTTTTTTAATTTTGAAACAATGGAGAATAATGTTAGACAGTCTAAAACGTAGATGATTTTACCAATTTCTGAAATTGAAGAATATTTATTTTTTGTTTGTTTTCCATAATTTTAAAATTAATTGTTTGTTTTTATCATTTCGGTTTCTAGTTTTTTTCTTGATTCATCAATCCGGAATCTAAGGAAGTTTCAATAGCTTTTTTAAAATTTTAAATACAAAAACCTTACCTTTTCTTTTTTCCTTCTGCACACAAGTACAAGATTTATAACATGAAATTGGTGTTCAATCCATCCATTCTTACAGTCAACCACCGTACATACAGCTACATATGATATCACACATTCGAATACCATTACCATTCATAATCATTTTTTCGATTCTATTGTAGGTGAAAAAGACGATGGAGCCTCTTCAAGTTTTTCAACACTGGAACCATTAAATCAACCCGAATCTAAACAATTCTGGACTGAATTACAAGAAAATGCATCAGACAACGACATTGTGGACTTGACAAGGGAATGGATATCCTTTAATGCTAAAGAAAACGGAGACGACGATTCGTTTGGGGAAGAGACACCTTTCTTTGAAGAAGAGATACTTTTCTCTGAAGAAAATTCATTTGCAGAAGATAGTATGGACGAAGATAACGTAAACGCTGATAACTTAAATAATCAAAAGTGCGACTCTTCCTTTTCGTCATTTATGGACTTTAATAATAAAATCATGTTTCGGGAGTCGGGCTTGCTCTTAAATGATGTGATTGAGATGGTGATGGCATTTAGTATTTCTTTTGGCCTCACTTTAGAAGGGCGAAATTATCTTATAGAAATGCTAAAACTTTGTGCCGGCCCCGAATTCAAGTATTTTCAGATAACCGACTATCTGTTACGAAAACAATACAATCCGCCCGACGATAAAATAAAATATTTTTTTTACTGCGGAAAATGTGAGAAAAAAATTCTATACTCATCAACTAAGTCAGGGATTAAAGATATGCCAAAGACATGTAGTAATTGTGAAGAGGAGACGACTCTTAGTCTGAGTTGTAAAACAGTTTTTTTATCTATTGATTTTAAACACCAGATGAAAATACTGCTACATAACAAAAAAATTCGGGATTCTATAGTAGAAATGTTAGAATCTGAAACTAGAATTGAATGTGACACTGTCAGTTCGATAACGGATATCCACGACGGTCAATTATATAAACAAGTTAAGAAATTGCATCCTAAAACATGTATGTATATAATTAGTACTGACGGTGCTCCTCTTCCATCAGGTACGAAAAAAGGCTTCTGGCCTCTTCAAATTGTTTTAATATTTGTTGATGGTAAAACGCGATATAAAATCGTGTTACTAGTAGGTTTAATGGTACTTGATCACGAACCGAAACCAGATTTACTGAATCTTTTTATAAGCGCATTTAATGAGCAAGCCCAACATCTTCATACAGAAGGCATCTCCTTTGCTGTGCTTGATGAAAATGGAGTTCGGAAAGAATACAATTTTACATTAACGCCTCTAATTGTTGTCGCGGATTCAGTAGCTCAACCTGCATTGCAAAACCGAGTACAGTATAACGGTTATCACGGCTGTAGCTACTGTTATCAGTATGGAATGCATTGTAAATCTATGAAATACCCATTCGTAGAAACGGATCCTGAATTAAGAACTCATGTTTCACACATGATGGATGTGCTCCATGCGGAAGAAAAGAAATCCTTTGTAAGAGGTGTAAAGGGTCGGTCAGCATTTTGTGATATTAGAACTTTAGACCTCGTGTGGAGCTTTGTACTCGATGCCATGCACAATGGTATTTTAGGAGTGACTGTTCAATTATGGGAGTTATGGTTCAAACTGCTAACTCGTTTGCAACGAAAGGAAATTGATGACCTTTTGCTCCTCATAAAACCTCCTCGAGATGTTTACCGGTTACCGGGAAAATTATCCAATCGAAGTAATTGGAAAGCTGCCCAATGGAAAGCTTGGTTGTTTTATTACAGCATTCCTATTTGTTCTGGGATATTATCAGATGAAATAATGGAACATTATGCGCTTTTCGTAAATTCCATGTACACATTGTCAAAGGAATTAATCACTCAGGTGGAACTTGATAAGTGCGAAGAAGATTTAATGCGTTTTGTTGCTCAATTTGAACTGCTTTACGGTACTGAAGCTATGACTTTTAACGTTCACAATTTATTGCATTTAGTAGAAAATGTGCGACGTTCAGGGCCTCTGTGGGCAACTTCGGCCATTGCTTTTGAGAGAAATATTTATCTTTTAAAACGTGCTTTGCACGGTCCGAAAGGTCCTGAACAGCAAATGTCGATAAATATGCTGCAACGTTTGTCATACATGTATGAACCTCGTCCTCTGACGGTTCCTGATGAAATCAATCTATTCTGTGAGAGTGTGTTTAATAAGAAACGATTTACTGCTTGTGCAATAACAGTAAATAATATAACATTCTTCGCTGAGCGTAAAATTGCTGCTGACAAAGCTTTAGGAAGTAAGTTCTTCTATAGATGCGCTTATCGCGAGCAAATTTATAGCAGCGTCAGATATACTCGTTCAAAAAAAATTGACGATACTATGATTGAATTAAAAACCGGAGAAATTGGCCAAATAAACGAAATATGTCTGCGTAAAGATGGCATTTGTTATTTGGAAATTCAAAAGTTCATTGCTGAGCCAATTTTCATTGGTTCCCATGCAATTTTCCACATATGGAAAATAAAATCAAAAGCTGATTATGCTACGATTTTTATGTCTGATGTCAAATCAAAAATGGTTAAATTAAATTTACCGCGAAAAAACTACGTTTGTAATATGCCAAACACTATTGAACTACAATAAATAATTACAGCAATGATTATTAGAAAGGAATGAAAATACTGAAATTAATGAATTAATTTGGGCCTAGCGAAAAAAAGTTGTAGTTTGACATCCGAAAGAAGCAGGATTTTTTTCAGCAGAAGTAGAAAAAATGTTTAATCTGTTAATGTTTTCTATTCCGTTTTTCGAATATGGAAATTAGAAGATTTTTCTACGGGCAAAAACATTATAGTGCATTTATTCTGAGTAAATTTTTTTAGGACGAACAACCAGAAAAACTGAGTATATATACATTGTGCAAGTTTTTTGAGAAAGTAACAATTTTTCGAAAATATCCACAAAACGTTTTTAAAAATTATTTTCTCAAGACTATTATGAGCATAAAGAAAATATCTCGTGCTTTGCGATTCAATAAATAAGTTGCATAATTATTTTGGGCACTGGTATTCTTTTTCTCAATTAATTCCCTTCTTGCTTTCTTTACCTCTTCCACAATAAGCTACTCAATTTTTGTTTTGTATTATTTAGATATATCTTTTTATAAACTTTAATAGCAGAAAAATGTTTTCCAATTTTCTCCAATGTTTCCTCATTAAGTAATAAACAGAAATTGATACATTATATACATAACTAAATCATGCACTTTTTGATAACATAGAAATATGTTTTTTATAAGTTCAAAAAATAAGATTTATGTTTATTTTTCCAAATCATGAATTTTTCAATGAATATAATGAAGGATTTTTTTATTATAATTATCATTATCATTTTTAAACGCTAAAATATATATGAATTAGCCTTTCTGTACTGAACAGTATTCAAATTCTATTTCCGAAGTAGCAAAATTTGAAGAAATGCGAATTCTCTCATTACAAGGTTTTCAATTCTGTTTTGAACTTCCTCTCATTCATTCGCACTCAATAGCACTCAAATAAATGCGAACTCTCGCATTAAAAAGTTTTCATTTTGCTCTGAACTTCCTCTCATTCATTCGCACTCAACAGCATTCAACTAAATGCGAACTCTCGCATTAAAAAGTTTTTACTTTAAATTCAACTTTTACTCATTCATTCGCTTTCAATAGTGTTCAAATTAATAACAACTTTCGCATTAAAAAGTTTTCATCTTCCTTACAACTTTTCTCTTATTCAATCGCCTTCAGTAGCATTCAAATTAATGGGAATTCTCGCATTAAACAGGATTAATTTATTTTCAATTTCTTTACGCATTTAATTGCATTCAAGATTGATACATTATATGCGAAGTATCGCATTCGATAGTTTTGGATGTTATCCAAATACGAACTTATCCAAAAGCGGAATTCCAGACAGCATCTCCTGAATGCGAAACAATACTTTTTAAATTGACGTTTTTTGCAGGGATATAATGTATCCAAGAAACTTCACCAATACAGTTGAATTTATCATCTGAACAACCACATGATTCGACCCAATTTTTACATTTTAAACAATCATTGCATTCTTTTAAATGTTTCTTCAATTCTTTCTTTTCAATACGTCCTTTTCTATACTGTAAACAGCTCAACCTCAGGAGAGGGAAGGAAGCCCAGAACGTTCTGATGCAGACTGCCAAGGAGAGGGGGGCCGATGTGTTGCTCATTAGTGAGCAACAGAAATGGTCTGAAAACTCTGCTTGGTACCAGGATGCATCACGGAGGGCTGGGATCCTTGTTTGTAGCCCTGATTTGAACATCGGGGATTTTCTAGAGACCGACGCGGGGTTCGTTCGGGTGGAGGTGGCGGGGGTGCGTGTGAACAGCTGCTACTTCTCTCCCAGCGATTTTTAACAACCATGCTATCCTGAAGAGGCTGTTCTTGGCACAGAGAGGTGTAGTTATGAGAATTGTCTCAGCATACTGAATTGTGTCGACGAGTGCTGTGCTAGTCCTGGCGAGCGTCCCGCCAATTGAGTTATTGGCGGAGGAAAGGAAAGAGACCTTTCAGCTCCGTAAGGAGCTCACCTGCTTAACAAACCTGCAGGAAATCGCTCGCGCGAAGGAGGCCATCCGCAAGGATGGAAGGCGCAGACTCTTCGAGGAATGGCAGGCGAGATGGCATGGTGACCAATCCGGGAGATGGACACACCGCCTAATCTCGGAGCTCACCACCTGGCTGGATAGAAAGCACGGTCAAGTCGGCTTTTACCTGGCGCAAGCGCTTTCAGGCCATGTCTGCTTTAATGCGCACCTGAAGCGCTTCAAGAAGAGAGACGACGGGTCGTGTAGCTACTGCGGATCCCTTGTGGACAATGCAGAGCACACACTCTTTTTCTGTGCCAGGTGGGGCGTGGCAAGAGAGGCTGTCGGTCGGGAAGTGGGCAACTTGAAGATTTGATTCTTGATACATTTTCACGGCCACAGTAATAAATTTTTGAAAATTTTTAACTTATTTAATGTTATAAGTTACCGATGTTAGCGATTAATTACATGTTTCCTCTTCTAAGGTAAATCATGAATTGACTTATTAAAAAGAATAAAACAAAGAAAAGCTTCAGAATGTGTTGAGTTGACTCTAAGACAGTTGATTAAACTTTATTATTCGTTATTGAATGAATACGCAAAAAATTTCATTTTCTCAAAAAGTCACTATGTCCCAGCTTTACTCAACTTTTGATTAAATTTTGACAAATGAATTTTCTCTGCAGAGAAAAAACAGTATAGCTGTTCGACCTATACCGGTATATAGTGTCTTGACCCATACGGTATAGGTGAGACAACTATACTGGTTTGCCGCACTACCTATACATTGCTTCGCATGCACGTGACTCTAGCCTCGAAATGAGAAAGAAGTGTCATTTTTTCGAGGCGTTTTTTCGAAGCGTTTGTCGATTTGTTTGGAGCATTTTTTCTTTTTTTGAAAGATCATTTTTGCGTATCGCGTTTTGCTTTATCACATGCGGAAATTCACAAGAGCGATAACGATGGCATAATATTTTGTTTACGGTCGCTATACATGGTATTGTCATAAGAATGCACTTGTATATTTGTCTCACCTATACTCGTATAGTTCTGAGGACCATACCGTAGCATTGGTCTGATAGCAATATTTTCTGGTTCTGAGGACCAAAATATATTTCTCTTAGCTATACTGTTTTTTCAGTGTGTGTGCTCACGCCGGATCGGAATAAAATTTCTGAAAAAAATATTCTGAAGCTTTTCTTTATTTTTATTCTTTTTAAGTCCATTCATGATTTACCTTCGAAGAGGAAACATTTGGTACAAATTATTATTGAGTCTGCGAAAAAGTATTAATATTCGAATAACAATTACATAACATTATCAGCATCATAAGTTTATTATATTTGATTCATATAATTTTGATCTGTTAAATGATATGTTTTTAATAATTTTATCTTACAAAATGTATTAGTCCTCAAAACTTCGACAAATTTTGAGCTAATATTCAATACATAACTACCAAACCTGTAATAACGATTATTTTGACTTATATTTAATGATAAATTATCAAACTTTGTTATATTATTGCCAATATAAAGTGTATATGGGTCATTTCATGGGAGATTTACAGTCAAAATTTTTTTTGATATTTATGTTACGTTATGAAATATTTATGTTGTCATATACATCAAAAGACCCGGTCGGGTCTAGAAGGCTAAGGTAAAAACAAAAGCCCGACCGTGATATCTACACTCCAAATGTAGTGATTTCTTTACCGACACTCACGATTTTTTTACTTATTTTAATTTATTTTCTTGTTTATCCCGTAAAACGTATGGCATCATGAGTTGAGACGAATTTTTTAAGTCCATTCGATGTTCCTATTTTTCTCACGAATGTTGTTAAATGAAATCAAGGTGAAAATGTAATGATTTCTTTTTCGATGATATCTTTTTTCTTGTGAATTGTCCAGAATATCATACAATTTTTTTATGTGCCTCTTGCGCGAAAACTCGTTTTTCCGCTACAGTTGAGAGTAGCGCAATGTTGTGTATTGCGCTACAGAGGAATGAAGTGTAAAAATTGAACTGCGCATGCACCTATAGCCATACAGCAGAGCACAATCTTCTTATTCTTCTTCTTCTTCGTACAGCGTTAGCACCCTACTGACAAAGCCTTGTACATTTGAACTGCGCATGCCGCATTACAACACGCTGCTACTACACAAGATCGATAAAATCAAAATGGCCGGGACTAGTCGCGAAATATCAAGTGTAATGGAAGAGAATCATGGTGAATACTAGATTAGATTCGAGTGAACGCATAAAAACTCGTATACACACCGAAGTCACATAATAGTATATTATGTGCCTAGGCGCACAATGAGGGTTATTGCCCGACGAGCGACAATGCTCGCAGGAGATCGAAGCCGCTGTACGAAGAAGAAGAAGAATAAGAAGTAGATTGTGCTCCGCTGTATGGCTATAGGCACATGCGCAATTCAATTTTTACATTTCATTCCTCTGTAGCGTAATACACAACAATGTGCTACTCTCAACTGTAGCGAAAAAACGAGTTTTCGGGCCGGAGGCACATAAAATAGAATACGTGCCAATGCACACAATTCGGGAAATTACGAGACTCGCGACAATGCTCGCAGGACTGATCGCGCCTCGGCTCCGTCTCGGCTTCGATCTCCTGCGAGCATTGTCGCTCGTCGCGCAATAACCCTCTTTGTGCGCCTAGGCATGTAATATACTATTCTGTGACTTTGGGCCTTTTTTCTGCTTACGAAGGTTGTGAAATCAGAAAAAAGGCTAAGTTCGTCAAGCGATGTGACTAAATTTTTGCTATTTATAATTACTCTCGCATTACTTCCGCTTCTTGTATGAAGATAAACTCAAGATTCATTCTCGTTAGACGAGAAAATTGAAGCATCTTCCCATCGAATCCATGACTATACTGCAAATTTTTTTAATACTAATAGTGTTACAATTAATGTACTAATATTGGAATATTGCTTGCACTTTTTTAACAAACTAATAAATAAATATAGTGGAAAAGATAACTGCAAAAACTTCTTCAAAGTAGGAATTAGGTTCGGAGTTAAAAAAAGTTTATTGCCAAAATCTGAAAGTGCATATAGTAACTGGAAATCAATTTATTACAATTTGATGCACCATAATAAAATAGCTTGTTAAGAAAAAATACATGCTCTTCCATTAGTTTAAACTGTATATTAATTGCGAATTTCAGTTACTGAACAAAACCATGTTTTTTTTATACTGAATTTCAACTTCTACCAACTTTTCAAAATCGTCTCTATCGAATTCCACGTTTAGTAAAACAAACCGAGATGAAAGTGCGTGGAATAATATTTCTTTCGGATTTTTATGCACAAAGTAAAGTTGCTAAAAACCCTTTCGATTTTGATCAACAAAATCTATGAAATAAAATTATTGTTAGGTATTGTGTTTCTAAGATAAAGTTTTTAAGAAAAAATTGAAAATAGCAATCTACTAATAGTTGTGCTACTATTCAAATTTTATTCCGCTTTAAATGAGACAATTAAAAGCATTCGTGATTCAAAACACTGGATCCATCAACATTTCCAAAAGTTTATTGAAACATGATCTGATTTTTATTTTCATCTAGCATCTAAACATGCGTAAACGTAACTTCATAGAGGAGTCATCTTCTACATGAAATTCATTTTGAATTAAGATACATGAATGAAAATGAATACATTCCTTTTCATTCAACTCCATTTCACTCAATCAGTAGTTCAAATTATATATATGTTAAAAGAAAAATCGTCGCATCAAGAAGCCGCCAAGGACTTGAAAGGCCAACGTCGAACGGTAAATGTATAAAAATAAATCTACGCTATATCGGATTGTTTTTTCAAGATGAAGAATTTTTCATGCAAAAGTAATGCGAAAGTAATTACCAATACCAAAAATTTAGTCACATCGCTTGCAGAACTTCGCCTTTTTTCTGATTTCACAACCTTCGTAAGCAGAAAAAAGGCCCAAAGTCACAGAAAAAAATTGTATGATATTCTGGACAATTCACAAGAAAAAAGATATCGAAAAAGGAATCATTACATTTTCAGCTTTATGTCACTTAACAACATTCGCGAGAAAAATAAAAGGTTCGAACTTTCAGATTAACATCGCGGGGCGTTAAACCATAGCCTTTAGTTAAAACATTGAAAATGTTATATGAGGGGGAGGGTCGAGTGGGGGGGGGGGGGTAATTTCTTATTTAAATCAAGTATTTTATAAATTCTTATTGTCAAAAAGTTTATTTTGTATGTTGAATAGGCCTAAGATTTTATCTAAACGGAGAATGCACTTTGTATCTATTTGTATTTGCATGGGCGGGGTACCAGCGCGGTCCCTTTTGACCAATCATAAGCTGTTTACGGTTTTCTTGAAATGACTAAATAACTGAGCTATTTACTGCTTGTATTTGTTTGGAGTTTTATGCATTATCCTGTTAGAGGCTGGTAAATGGCTGTATTTGAAAAGAAATATGATTGGGGGCGACGTATTTTGGTCGAAATATAGAGGTACAAAGTTTATTATATTTTATGATAGTCTAAGTAAATTTTCAGTATTCGTATTGATACAGCTGCGTTTTGGATTTATCTTAAAAGGTTTCTAGTCTTAACTATTCACAAAAGATTCAGAAATTCGTTGAATTTACTTATAGTTTAAATATATAACGGTTACGTTAAAAGGAACAGGTAACTGTTATTACCTACAGAGGTAGCTTACGAGGAGAGATTTCACGGTATCTCAATAGAGGTCTCTTTTGCTTGAGTGGTATATATAACTAATATGGATCTACTATTATCAATATAGTAAGATAAAATATTTTTTTAAATCTTAAACAATACATAAAGTTATGGAAAAAATATACTCGATTAACCGGAGGAAAAATTGAAGAAACAACGAAAAAAATAATAAGTTTTATTCTAGAGCTTAAAAATCTAAGAGCATCAAAAAAAGCTTTCAAATAGTGTAGATGTAAATATATAGTATATTACTGATTTACAATCACAATTACAATTTCGAATTGACTAATATTGAAGGTCTCTAATTTGATATTTTACCTCTTAGAGATGATACCTAATTTTGAAACTCTTGAAACAGAACTTATTTAATATTTATTATTATTTAAACGTTATTGAAAATTTGAACCTTGATAAGCTAATCAATGAATGTTTACTATTTTTATTTTCAATTTTTCAAATTTGGAAGTAGCGATTAAGTGTTAAACCAGTTTGACTGTTTTAATTTGCAATTTGGTATTGACCACTATACAAATTAAAAATATGTTTATCTTCTAAAGTTTGCAATCTCGAATTTTAATGTTCCAGAATTTTTGTATTTTTGGTATTTTGAACTGTTTTTCACTGACGACCAGAAATTTTCTGTATATCAAAACCCGCAAGTACAAATTTTCAAGATAAATTTTCGAATGCAAAATGGTATGCACCAAAGAGTCATTGTGAATGCTCATAAGGTTGTTCGGATAAATTTCAAAACTTGATATGACCGTATCATTGTGAAAAAAAATTGCTCGTCACTGTTTAATAGCTCATTTTGAAGGAAAAGAGTAGTGCTAATTGATGACACTTGAGACAAAAAACAAAAAAATTTCTGGCGCCCTGTACATAAGCTCAAAAGTAGCAAAAACCCCCATTTTTCGAGCACACGACCTCAAATATCTCAAAATCCTGACGTGATAGGCTGATTCTGATTCTCGATTCGGATTCTACGTCAAAAATTACTTCGGAAACGACCCATAGCTTTTCAACAACAAATCCTTGCAGACCTGTGTAAATTTATATTATTTAAAGTTTCGGATAAATTGTCTTTCGTTTCTTCTTCAGTTGTAAATGCAAAATGGTAGTAGTTTCCTTTTTCAAACTCTTCTGCTATTCCCTTTTGTAGATTTTTAAATTTTGGTAGTTTCACGTTTTTTAAAGGTTTTTGATCCGTTATCGAGATGGGTTCCATTTGTCGTAACAAAATATGCATAATTATCTTTTCGAATAGTTAATTGATCGCGAAATTCAACTATATTTTTTCTCTTTATAACTTTTTCTGTTTAAGAGTTTATAGGAGGAGGTTCTGGGTGTGGACGATCATCATCAATATGATGATCATCGTTTTTTTTCAGGATTTATTTGAGATCTTCAGTTTAGTTTTAAATTTTCTTCAAAATAAGGCTCTTCAAATTTTTCTTCCAAGTTCTATGCGTGGTTTTCTTCAGTTATCTCTTCAAAATTTTCCTCAAGATTGTCTCCAAAATTTTCATCAAAATTCTGTTCGAAATTCTTTTCGAAATTTTCTTGAGAATCATCTTCAAAATTCTCTTCCAAATTTTCTTCATGATTTTATCCACCATTTCCTTCGTAAGTGGTTTCAGTGTCGTTGATTTCATCTTCTGGAGGTTGAAAAATAATTTTCACTTTCTTCATTCCCAAGTTCATTAATATTTTTTGGCTTCTTGGCATTCTTCTTTTTGTTTTTGCTTGAGTTTGTTTCAAATAATCTAAATAATCAGGATCAGAGTCGGAATCTGATTCTACTTTTGTTCGGCTTCCTTTTTGCATATTTATTTCTGGTAATTCATTTTCATATATTTGTTTTCTTGGTCTACCTCTCTTTCTTTTTGTATGAGAGGGAATATTTTTTAAATTTGTAAATAGATTTTTCCTTGGCCTACCTCGAGGTTTTTTCACAAGTGTTTTAGAAGAAAAATTTTCTTCTAATTTTTCTTGAATTTCATTTTGATTCAAATTATTTGCTTTTTCTTGTTGTATTCTCTTTTGAGCTCTTGTAGTAATAGTTTTCCATGATAAATTTTCGTATTTTTTGGAAAACATTGGACTTAATAAAAATATTGT
Source organism: Diplolepis rosae (assembly GCA_030998225.1). Lineage (NCBI taxonomy): Eukaryota > Metazoa > Arthropoda > Insecta > Hymenoptera > Diplolepididae > Diplolepis > Diplolepis rosae. The sequence continues at coordinate 2,701,750 of JAPYXD010000391.1, read as the reverse complement.
CATAAAAATAAGTCTTGAAGCCATATTTTTGAATAAATTTGTGTATTTTAAAATATTCTTACCAATCTCACTAAATGATTCTTAAAAAAATTCTGAAATTTTTTATTCAATATTTAATATTGGGGTTTCCGAAATTTCGCTAAAACGACCTACGTCGTCTGGTACGATTCCTGGATCTAAGTTTCTTTGTTTTAAAGGTTTTACCTCATTTTTAGAGCTTTTTGTATATTTTTTGTAAAAGTTTTCTTGGGAAACATTTTTTCTTGAGAAGTCATAAAAGTATCATTGTCGCCAACTTGTAAATATCTTGATTCCTCTTTCTTATCATCAATAGGGTTTCTTGAGAGAGCGTCTGCATTTACATTCATTTTGCCTGCTTTGTAAATTACATCAAAATCATATTCTGCGAGTTTCAATCTCCAACGTGAAACTCGTGAACAAAGGTCTTTAGAATTTTGAAAGCAAACTAGAGGTTTGTGATCAGTGACTAAAGTAAATTTCCTTCCAAACAAATCAGGACGAAAATGAGTTACACAAAATATTGTAGCAAGAGCTTCTTTCTCATATGTATCATATTACCTATTTCACCTTGTGATAAAATACCTCCTGTTGCAAATCCGGAGGCATCTGTTGTGAGTATAAAAGGTTGAGAAAAATCAGGTCGTTGTAAAAGTCCCTAGCGAACTGGCTGAATGGTAGCTTTACGCTGTAGCGTAAAGCAGCCCCCAGCACCTTAGCCAGAATGCACGTAATTCGCGAAACGAAAATGTCACAAGAATTGACCGTGGCCGCTAGGGGCGCTGATTGTTCATGAGGCCTGAATTCATTTTAATGCATGGGAAAAATGCATAAAAATTAAATTTTTGGCGATAAAAACTACTTGATCATATTTTTTTTTACAACACATTAAACTAGAAAGTTTTAAATATTATTTAAAGCAATTTTTACTGATATAAAGGGTAATATGCTTGAAATTTGGGCAAAAATTTTCTTTGTAATTCTGGCTGGAAATTGAAATCAAAGTTCTGTTATCTTCGTTTTAACATTAATATTTACATTGTGATTATTAAATAAAAATACAATATTTATTTATATTATCAATATTACTGATATTATATCAGTCTTACATATTATAATAGAAAAATTGGCTATTGAAATTCCATCAAATTGAATTATAATACGGGTATTAATTATATCATTTTGATTTTGTTAGAAAAATTAGATTTTATTATAGGACATTTTGTATTTTATATTTTAAAACTTCTCAGTAATTGAAAAAATTACATTTTTATGAACAAAACCTTCACATAAGGAATGAACGTACATTTGAAAAAGTAACAAATATAAAGAATTTATAAAATTCCTTTATAAGTATTTGAAAACACTAAGAACAAAGATGTTTGTAATAAATAATAATCAACATAATATACTATATTTCATAATAATATAATGGATATTTAGATCTCACATGCACATAATTTATTATGTGTATTTTATCTATAATTAGGGATGGGCGATCTCGATTCGATTCTACGGAGATCGATCTTTTTTACTCGATTAATCGGTTGGATTGATATTTTTTTTCGGTCTTTACGAACGATTCTCCTTTCTTTTTTTTTCTGTTTTCTATTTCTATGAACCAGTGATCCCAGAATGCGTAAGATTTTTGCTCCCACCATGGATCCCACCAGCTCATGGTTTCTTCCTCGTTCTACTGCACGAAGTTGGTTGAATGAGGAAGACGCAATGAGCTGGTGGGATGCATGGTGGGAGCAAAAATCTTACGCATTCTGGGATCACTGCTATGAACTGTTCCTATCACGGGAATTTAAAAAAATTAAAAACGTCCCTGATTCGCAAATATAGTGTGTTTTTTAAGCCTAATTTCCTTTTTTATTGATATAAACACTTTTTTATTTTGATAATTTAAATTCACAAAATATGTAAGTAACAATTATATCTCCAATTGTTATAAAACATTTTAAAAAAGGTTATTTTACAGAAATTTATCATTTTCAGAAAAAGGTATCGATTTTTGCAGATCGATTCAAAAATCGATCTTTTTAACCGATTAATCGATCAAATTGAATCAATAATTTCAGAATCAATTCTTTTTTTTGAAGATCGCCCATCCCTATCTATAATACCTTAAGTTCAGTCAGTCAGCTTTGTTGATTTTTTTATTCAAAGCGTTTTAAATTTAGTATAGATTAAATTTTAATAAGTTAAAGGCGCTCATGATAAATAAACCACAAAACAATGCACTTTTTCAGAGCATTACGTGTAGCTTGTTTTGCAACATACAGCAACAAATTTCCGCGTTTTCACTTAAATTTTTATATCACCGACTGTTAAAACCATTCGAATTTATCTAAAACGCACACAAAAACACTTCAGACACCAATTTTTCACAAAAAACGTTAAATTTCAATGTTCTATAATGCTAATCTGTATAAGGTCCGCCTCATGAACAGCCAGCGCCACGGTGGCCAACGGTCACTATCTGTGACATTTTCAACTCCAGAGATTCCGGGGGCTGGCGTAAAGCTATCGTAAAGCTATCGTAAAGTTATCGTAAAGTAGCATTGTAACGTAGAATAAGGATAAAAACATTTTGAATATTCATTTTGCCTCATTCATGAGTTATAATGCTACTTTACGATAGCTTTACGATAGCTTTACGCTACAGCGTAAAGCTACCGTTCAGCCAGTTTGCTAGGGGTGGTTGTACACATAATTTTTCTTTTAAAATATCGAAAGCTGCTTTTTGTTTTTCTGTCCAATTAGAAGGCATATCTTTTTTCAGAAGTTGATTTAAAGGACTTGCAATTTTTGAAAATCCATCAATAAATCGTCTATAATATCCTGCTAAGCCTAAAAATGGTTTAATATTTTTCTGTGTTTTTGGGATTGGAAAGCTTTTTACAGTTATTATCTTTTTTGGATCTGGACGTACTCCATTTTTATCAATTATATGACCTAAACATCCTATTTCGGGTCGTAAAAATTCGCATTTGTCTGGTTGTAAATGAAGATTTGTTTTTCTAAGTCTTTCTGATGCTATATTGTTAAATTTAATTTCGTGCTCTTCTAGAGTATCTGAATATATAACTAGATCATCAAGATATACACCAAGTTCCGTTCCGATTAATCCAGTTAATGTTAAATCCATTAATCTCTGAAATGTGGCTGGTGCAGTTTTTAAACCGAAAGGCATTCTATCGAATTCGTAATGACCGTGAGGTGTAGAAAATACGGTTTTATGCGAGTCTTTTGGATCCATTTTTATATGGTGAAAACCGGTAGCTAAATCAAACACTTTACTTAAATTTCGAGCAGCACCAGTATCATTTATCATGTGTGTTGGATTTTTTAAACCTTCCCTTGATATTATAATTGATGGGATTGCAGGACATTTTTTATTTTTGTTGTATGATTGCTACAAGTGGATGCGGCCAGTAGTCACTAAATGACCGGGTTTTTTACAGTAATTGCAAATTATTTCAGTATGATTTCAATTTTGTTGAGTGTTATTATTTTGCAATGATCTACTTTCATATTGTTTACTTTGATTTTGGAACTGTTCTGAGTTAAAGTTTTTATAACGTCCTAGAATGAATTGTCTATTATTATTATTGTTGTAGCTTTGTTGTAAAAAATTATTATTATTGTTTCTATGATTGTTATTTCTATTTTGTAAAAAATGATTGTTGTTATTATTAAAATTATAATTTTTATTTCTTTAAAAATTGTTATTTGGAAAATTTTTGTAATTTTTTCTTACAAAAATATCATTATTATTACTTCTTTGACCATTGAAATTACTATATCTTTGTTGGTTAGGGTACGAAAACTTTTGTTGTTTATTATTAGGAACTGCATCTTGAGCTTATTTACTTAAATGAAAACATTTTTCAGTTGTGTGACCTGGTTTTTTACAAATTAACAAATTTATCGTCACGAGCTACATTAAACCGAGTAACTTTATTATTTTTATTATTAGTTGGTTCGTCACTTTTTGAATATTCCATATTTTTATTTCTTTGTAGTGCGGAATTTGCAGGTAATCTTCGTTCTATATCAATACTGTCGTTAATATCAATTTCCCTAAAAGTATCTTTTTCTTCTATACGAATTCCTAACTCAGGACGTAAACCGCGTATAAAACATTGAATTACATCTCTTTCTAAATTTGGTTTAAAAGCATTATCTACCTGACCGCCATTATTAAGTCTGTGAGCATCTTCTATCAGCAATTCCTTTAATTCTAGCAGCATAGAGAAGGACATTTTTTCTTTCCCACATAAATGTATTACCTAATTCTCCCTGTAACTGGTATACGCTTTTCGCAGGGGCATATACTCTCTTCAATTGTTCTATTAATTCCTCTATTGATGCATACGTTGACCCGAAAATACATCTTCGTTCCTTCACTAGACAATTTACCTCTCAACAGGTAGGTATACATTGTACCATAGTCTTAGTTGCCCAAACTTTCAATTGCCCATAAAATCACTAGACGTCACTATATTTGAAAAGCAGTGTTAGACGAAGATTATGAAAGGAATTTGTTGGCAAAAACTGCGAGGATTGCAAGATGCAGGATTCCTGTACATTTCCCTGAAGCGCTCTCTACCGCCTATATTTGATATATACTTGCAATTTTTGCTAACGCATTCCTTTCATAATCTTCGTCAAACACTGCTTTTCAAATATAGTGACTTCTGGTGATTTTATGGGCAATTGAAACTTTGGGCAACTAAAACTATGGTACAATGTATACCTACCCTCTCAACAGACGTGCAAGGCTTTCTTGGGCACCAGGTGTCGGCAGCATTGCCTTTGCTTCCATGCAACCCTCAATAAAGTGTGACAATGGGAGGCAGGCCCTGTAAACTCTAATGAATGAATATGAATAATTATGATTATTATTTTAGGCGTAGTACAAGTTGCGGCCAACTGTTGGCGCTACGTGTCGGCCCCGCTGCACCCCACCCCGCTCGCCTAAGTGTGCGTCCGTCCTCGCATATCATCGTTTGGTCCTCGTCGCACTGCGTTGCACGAATGTCAACAAACGTGAAAAACTGCAAACAGCGAAAAATGAATTCAAGGAAGGTGATTTTGAATAAACGGAGGTGTGTTGTTCCTGGGTGTGCCTCGTCTCGTCACGCGAAGCAGGGTTTGTTGTGGTTAGAGGCAGTGTCAAACCCACTGTTGAAGAACCTAACCTACGAAGAAATTCACAAGAGTGGCCATCGAGTGTGTTATTTGCATTTTCGCGATCAGGATTATTTATGTGGTCCGCGAAATGTGTTTAAAAAAAAATAGTGCCTTCAGTGTTGTTGCCTGAAAAAGATGGGAATCAAATTCTTTAATATTTTTATTTATATTACATTGTCTGATAATTTAAAAAATTGACTATAATGATCAGTAAAATGGATAAACTAAGTGAAAAAATGTATAAAAATATCAGAAAATTTATTTCTTAAACTTTCTGTATTTTTATACGTGTTTTCCACTTAGTTTATCCATTTTACTGATCATTATAGTCAATTTTAAAACTTCTAACACATATACAATGCATATATAACATACATACGCCACACATTGATACTTTTAGTTCAAGTTGCGGCCAACTGTTGGCGCTGTGCTTCTTTATATTTCTACCATTGAGTTAACAGGGCCTGATGGGAGGTTACTTCCGTCGAACAAAGAAACCACTTCTAGCGCGTCGCGTAAGGATACTTGCTGGCTGTTGGGTATGACTACGGCCATCTCTTCGTTATTTACTATTACGGGATTATCCTGATTCATGATTTCTGTGTCGCTTTTGTCGTCGTCGCTGTCGTTGTTACTAATTATAAAGTCGCGTGCCAATGAGGTTTTCAATTTCTCTTTCAAAGTTTTATCGTCTATTGTTATTACTGTTGAGCTTAGCAAAATAGATCACTTGATATGCTTCGATCATTAATTAGAGAGTTATCTAATTCTTGTTCAGCAGGAAAAGTGTTTGAAATATCCTTGTATTTATAATCGACTAAATTTTCTTTGATTTCACCTGATCTGTTTAGTTTCAAGGAATCTATTTAATTCTGATCCACGATTTTTACGAGTTGATTATCTTATTTGGCTTCATTACGTGTAATAACCTTTTGGACGGATTCTACAGGGGTATTTGATTTTGACATTGAGTCATTATAAATTTACATTTTCTTTTTATTGAGCGTTATCTTAGATTATAAATTATAAATCGTTTTTAAATAAATAAAATTGTTTATAACAAGGATCAGATAAGATTCGAGTTATGCACAATTTATTTTTTCTCTAAATTGGACAAGTTAGGCTCAAGCTCAGATCCTTGGACAATTTTTGCAAATAAGAATATTTTGTTCCTTAACAGAGTTTAAATTAAAGTTATAAACAATACAATCACAAGCACTCTGAACTTTGCCTTACCCAAATGATCGTAATCAATTGTGACCGTTCAACCTACCCAAAAAGGACTTATACTCTCGTGTGCTGTTTTTTATGTTTGTTTTAAACTCAAATCAAAACTGAGTGAACAAATTAGAATAATTTTTTAAAATACAATAAGCTACTTAATCACTTATGTTAGCCTCAAGGTCAGATCCCTGCGTGATCTAACAAATTTATTTTATTGAAATTTTGTGTTTACAAGTTGAAATAATATTTCATATTCATTTATTTATTCACTATTAATAATTAATGTGTTAATCTTCAATTGACTTGTGTTTCCCCGCCGATACACCAGAAAAAAGGAAGAATTTTACGTCACAATTGCGTAAATACTTACGATTATAAAAATAATACAAATTGAATTTATTCAATCGACTAAAAGGTCACTACCCAATGGGCACACGATATTAGAAACGTTCATGTAACATTCTACAAACGTTCTAAGAACATCCGAATGTCCAATGTCGGAAAAACGGTCCAAAAACGTTCTAAGAACGTCTTTCGGACATTGGAAATTGGGATGTTCCTAGAACGTTTGTAGAATGTTACATAAACGTTTCTAATATCGTGTGCCCATTGGGATCGGACATGGAGGCGTGGCTTTTCAAAGTTGCGTGGATCACATGGTCCAATATGGCCGAAACTAAGTGTCGAGACGCATTGTTTACATATGTGATTCTGTTTATTTTCATATTTAACAATGATTTTAACGATTGAAGAAATGTGCCAATAGGCCGAAATCAATCCGGGAAAAATAAATGTTATCGGGGGAGAGAATGTGTAAAAGAAATTATTATTTTAATTGAAAGATGAAAATTGTTTAGGTCAATGTAGAATATTACTTACCAGAAAATAGAAAATCTTCTGTGGTAAAATGACGCGAACACACCCTTAAATGGGATTTCATGTCTTTCCTTTTTGTGGCTTTCTTCTATGCAACCAACACGTCGGTTTTTTCGGAAATGCTAAATTAATTGTCGATTTTGAAAAAATTCCGACCGTAGGACGGAAGAAATAGTAGCTCAAATCTGCATTTTCCGGTCACTTAGACTTACAAATGTTCACTGCACATACGAAGACGCATTTATTTTTCTAATTAGATGTCAGTTTCAAGCTTTCCAACTTTCGGATATATTTATTAAATGATTTTCTCAATTATTTATCTATACTTATAATGTAAAACGACACTTGAGAAAACTTCCGCTTCTCAGCACCAGGTGTCGTGTTTCCAATGTCCGATCCCAATTGGGTATACACATTAGTTAAAACCATGGAGACTAGATATGAGGAGACCAATCTCTTATGGCCGTACTTCACAAAACACGAAATGGAGTTCAGCCAAGTACTTAGTTAGGAAACTTCCCGATGAGGGCACGTGTGTTCCCTGGGTGCAAAATGGCGGCATCCACGGTTCATAGGCATCATTCACGAAGGAATAATAAGGAGACCAAACTGCCATGCGAAACTTTTCCGAATCTGGCAGGAGCAACGGCACGATAAGTTCCCGTGTTGTAAGATGGAAATAGTGGAAAGGAGTGCGCAAGTGCGCAGTTATCCTCTTCTTACTCACAGGAAAATGTGCGAGTGAGACGAACTTGTCAAATTGATCTAAGCCAGAGAGGTTATGCATCCCGGTACGCGACACGACATTGCTAAGAAAAAAATTAATTATATTAAATGCATTATATTATATTATATGCGATCTTCAAAATCTTGAAAATTTTTCGGATTGAATTCCCTCACCTTTAAAGGAAAAAACTATTCAACATTATTTAACACACGATTAACGAAGTAATAACTAATATCATAATTTCAATTCTAAGATTTACAATATTATTATATTCGATATATACTTACCACTTTTATAATGCACTCTAGCTTTATAAGAGTTCTGATATAATAATTTTTTTTTTTTTAACTAAATTGATGTTGAACAAATATCTGCCGCTTGCAAATGATCAAAAAATCAATCAACATAATCTCTCTGACTTAGATCAATTTGACAAATTCGTCTCACTCGCACATTTTCCCGTAAGTAAGAAGAGGACAATGACGCGCATGCGCACTCCTTTCCACTTCTTCCAACTTACAAGCCGGGCACTTACCGTGCCGTTGCCCCTGCCAAGTTGCTTACGTGGAGATAGGTCTCCTTATTATTTCTTCGTGACATCATGTAATGGGCGTCGCCATTTTGCACCCAGGGAACACACATGTCCTCATCGGGAAGTTTTGTAACAATGTACTTGGCAGAATTCATTTCATACTAGCGCTGTCCATGGCAAAAATATGAAACATTCTGACTACAATTGAGATAACCAAGTTGACGTCACAGGCCATATGGTAGGGATAGACTGTAAGTTAGGTTGGTCTGTGACGAAAGAAATACATGGGAATGATTGGGAAATTGATGAAACAAAATTTTCTAGCGTAAAAGTAAGTCATAAATTTATTAATAATTATATTTTTCAAGTGCAAAATTAATTTCCGCCTATCTTGAGTACCTACTTGTCGCTTTTCATTCTTTTAATTTTTTAATATAAAATAAAATGTTATAAATTTGTAGGTTATGATGACCGTTTGTTTTGAAGGATTTGAAGAATGTGTTGAAAACGAGAACCAAACGGTCATCATAACCTACAAATTTATGACATTTTATTTTATATTAAAAAATTCAAAGAATGACTTATAATACATTGCAAAAGTTCTCGAACAGCCTCCTTTAGTTCACTCATGCTATGGCGCTGCAGTCACGCACAGAGCGTATACGACCGTGGCCTGCACAGTGTGTCCAGATTTGAAACGGGAACGTTACACACACAACGCCAACGGCAAACGTACGTGAGAATGGTTGCGTGCGCAGCGCAGTGCGTCTGCTGTTCGCAGCGGTTCTCTGAGTTCTCTCTGGTTGAAGGCTCCTTGTACAGTGTGCACAGATTAGATACCGACGCAGTCACAACTACAGAAGCACCTCCTGTCCGTGAGGAGCGAGTAGGGAAAGGCGGTGGCGCGCGCTGCCTTTCTTTCTTCTCGTCACTCTGGCACGCGAGAACGACTCATCCCACTTCTCCTTATTCTCCTCGCTTCCTCTTTGCAATGCTATTTTTAGACTTCACATTTTACGCTTTCAGTTATCGAGTCGAAATTGAGAATTGTATTTCTCTCGACTCCGTGCAAAAGAGGCGCGAAGCAGACGACAATTTGAAATGTATGAAATATGTTATTTGAGAAACAACACTTTTTTTTCAAATACATTGGAAAAAATCTGCCTGAAATAAACATCTAAAAGATCGTGCAAAATTTTATAAGCATTTGAACATTTCAAAAATAAACTTTCAGTAAAATTTCTTGCCAATAAATGTTCAAAATTTGAATCAATATATATTTTTCTATTTAAATTTCCATACTTCTAATCAATTTTGTACATTTAAAAAATTTTCAGTTAGAAATATATTCTATTAAGAAAAAATAAACATAAAATTCAAGTTTAAAATTTACATTCTCAGTTTTATGTTAGAAATATTTTCATCTTAAATTTTTGTTGCCTAGGCACAGACTTTTCATTTAAAAAACGAAATGTTCTACAAAAAGGAAAAATTTTCTAATAGAAGTGGATAAATCAAAATGCTAAAATATGTGTTATCTTCATATGAACAAGTAAATATTTACCAATATCAATTTTTACATGAACATTTTTGTTCGAAGTGTTGAAATCTTGTTACAATTTGACAAGATCATATGGACAAGTTCAATCTTTTAAATGAAATATCTTGTGATTTTTAATTTGTCTGTTCTTCTGAAATCGGGGGAAGATTTAAAACGTAAAAAAAAAATTTCCAATGGAATCCAAGGTCAATAAATGCTAAAAGTTTTAAATCAAGATTTTAATTACAAAATTTTGAAGCTTTGTAATTAGCTTTATAAATGACTACTTGTATCAGAAAGTAATTCAGCTCTGTACAGCATTTTTATAATTTGAATTCAAAATAGGTGCTTAGGCCAGAAAAAAGTAAGATACAAATTTTTTCACCATAAAACTAAGAATGTAAATTTTAAATTTATTATGTCATATGTTTATCTCTTCTTATTGGAAAATACTCTGCACATAATTCTCTGTTTCGATATTTTTTAAATGTACGCGAACATTTAAGAAATTCATAAGTATTTCACCTTTTTATGAAAATTACAAATTTCCAAATAACACTTTGATTAACAAAGCTAAAAATTCGTCAATAATTGATATATTGTATTGTAAGTTTAAACATAGGATGACTTAAAATTTCACAATGACATTATTTTTCATGTACTTAAACCTTTCTTCAATTTTGAGAATTCCTTCAAAGGTTTATTTCAGGTGAGTGACTTTTTCTTTTTTTAATGAAAAATTTTATAATTCTAAATTTGACTCATCTTGTATCATTGTAAAAAGATTTTGAAACTTCAAAAAAAATTTTTCAGTTTAATTCAAAGTCAATAAATATTCAATGTTTGAAAATGAAATATTAAGTGGAAGATTTTCAAGCTCTGGGAATCAACTACTTTAATAACACAATTTTTCTTCTTCGTAAAGCATCTCAATTTTCAAATTTTAAATACAGATTTCAAACTCAAAACCTATTTGCCGGAAATGAACGTCTCAAAGATCTTGTAGAAATAAAGGGAGATTTGAATACTTCAGAAATAAATTTTCAGTAAAATGGTGAACTCAATAAATGTTCAAAACTTAAATCAAGATATCAGTTTACAAATTTTTAGTTACGTAAATTGACTACTTCAATTTGAAAATTACTTGAAAAAATCTTATATTTAAAAAAATTAGGCACATAAAATAACGATTTAAAATCCACATTCATAGATTCATGCTAAAAGCAGATCAAAGTTTATTAATCTTACGTTTTAGTGGCGTATGCACAGATTTTTAATCAAAAAAATGAAATAAAAGAATCTTTCAATGAAATTCAAAGTCTATAAATGCTTAAAGTTTTATCTCATGTTTCTTAGGTCTAAAATTAAAATATTTTGCACCAGATTTGAATTTAAATTTCATCCTAATTTTATGTGGCCTAAGCACAGACTTTTATTTTAAAAAATATTTATTGATTTCAACTCCGACATAAAATTTTATTTCGAAGTGTTTAAATCTTGTTACGACTTCACAAGATCTTATGGATGTTTTTCCAAATATCAAGAAAAAAATTGTAATCTTTAAAATGAAATAATTTGTCAGTTTTAATTTTCCTATTCTTGTGGATTCGCAGAAAAATTTGAATACTAAACAATGAATTTTTCAATGAAATACAAAGTCAATAAATGCTTTAAGTTTTATGTAAAGATATTAATTACAACATCTTCAAGTTTTATGAATCAACCACTTGATTTAGAAAATACATGTAATTACTGTTTTGAACGTTCATTGAACGATAAAAAAATTTTTTCTTTCAAAACAAAATTAGTTATTATGCACTTAGAAAAAGATTTGATTGAATCAGAGAAAATGATTGTTTGAACGACTTTCTTTGATTCAAACAAATGATTTATTGAAATGAAATAAAATTTATTTGATTCAAACAAAATATCTTTGAACCAAATAAATGTTTGTTTGGATCAAATTAATTTTTCTTCAAAACAAAGAAATTAGTGCATTGATTTATGGTCAAACATATAATTTGTTTGATTTACGGCAGAAATTTATTTGATTTAAAAAAATATTTATTTGGTTCAAAGATATTTTGTTTGAATCAAACAAATTTTGGTTCATTAAAACAAAACATTTCTTTACGTCAAAGAAAGTGTTTCAAACAAATAATTTTTTTGCTTCAATCAAATATTTTTTCTGAGTGTGTATATATTCAGAGCCTTTTAAAGATACAATCTGTTATTAAATATATGCTATTTTTTAATTTAATGAGGAAGAAACCAATCATTTAGATTGCAAAAATAATATTTTGTATCGTTCAATGAACGTTCAAAACTATAAATATATGAAAATATTTCAACTTTGTAGAGCATTTTTATATGTTGAATTCAAAAACTGTGCTTAGGCCACAAAAACGTGAGATGAAAATAGTTTTAGTAAAAAATTGAATATATCAATTTTGAATTTGAAAAGTACTTGCTGAAGAAAACTTCTGGAAAATATTGTAGAAATAATGGAAGATTTAAAAACTCGAAAAATAATTTTTTAGCAAAATGAAAATTCAATGAATGCTTAAAGGTTTCAAGTTAAGATATCAATTGAAAAAGTTTTGTAGCTTTGTAAGTCAACTGTACTTCAACACGGAGAAAAATGGATATTGACTCATAATATCTAGATATTGAGGCACAATGTCAGTAGCATTCAACTATGTGACAAACATTTGGATATTCTACTTCAATGCCTGCAGATATTGAAAAAAAGATATTAACCACCAGTATCTCAGATATTGAGCTTGATTATCTCAGATATTGAAAATGAATATTCAAGATACTAAACTTCTGAATATCCTCGTTAGTAAACTTGAATGTCTGAGGTACTGAAGAAGAATATCTCAGATATTTAACATCAATATCAGGTATACTGAAAAGGTAAGTTATAGATATTACAGCTCAGTGTCTAAGATACTCAAAAAATTATTTTAAAGGTTATGAAATAACTACATATTCAGTTTTTAGAAAAAAGTCAAATTATATTTTATCATGTACATAAGTATATAGCAGATTTATACTTCGCTCTCATTTTCATTATTTGGCATATCTAAAATTAATTTAATGTTCTTGTTAGAAAATTAACCTCAACGCTAAGGTTAGATTTCATTCTCGGCTATAAACCACATATATAGAGAAAATATATAACTTATATCTTTTACTTACTGCATCTCAAGTTAAACACCCGATCTTTATTCCATTGAAAACACTTATTAGAATTTTTACGAAACTTTCAAAATTTTTCTTTACGGCACGCTGCAAGCATGCAAGCAGATTTCAATGAGCGCGAAAAAGTGATCACATGACCTTTATATATATGCGCGCGCACTTCATGCTTCAATATCTAAACTATTGAACTTGAATATCAAATGTTACTTCTCGGAAAAATCTTATATATTGAAAAAAAAACTTTTAATATTGCGTGTCAATATCTAGATATTATGGATGAATATCTCTTATTTGAATATCTACTTTTCAATATCCATTTTTCTCCGTGAATTAACAAAATTTTCTTTTTCTTACAGCATTCAATTTTTTCGAAATAAAAGTCTGTGCTTAGACTACATAAAATTAAGATAAAATTTAAATTTAAATCCGGTACAAAATATTTTCATTTTAAACCAAAGAAGCATGAGATAAAACTTTAAGCATTTATTGACTTTAAATTTCATTAAAAAATTCTTTGATCAGTGTTCAAATCTTTCAACAATTTCGCAAGATCAGCTAAATTCAAAATTTTACGAAATATTCAATTAAAATAATTACACTTATATTTCGAATATTATAAAAAACATATGCTTAAAATAAATATTTATAAGATTTTGTACAATTGTCAAAAGATTTGAGCGCTGAAATAGTAAATTTTGAGTAAAATTTTAAATTAATGAATGTTTGAAGGTTTGTGCAAAAACATCAATTAAAAATTGTTTTAACTCCATAAATTTCATCAATTACAGTAATAAGAAAATTTCGACCTTCTGTAAAGCATTTTATTGTTTTGATTAAAAGTCTGCGCATACGCCACTAAGACGTAAGATTAATAAACTTTGACCTGTTTTTACCATGAATCTATGAATGTGGATTTCAAACCGTTATTTTATGTGGCTAAATTTTTTAAATATAATATTTTTTCAAGTCATTTTTAAATTGAAGTAGTCAATTTACGCAACTAAAGATTTGTAAACTGATATCTTGATTTAAGTTTTAAACATTTATTGAGTTCACCATTTCACTGAAAGTTTATTTTAAAAGTATTCAAGTCTCCCATTATTTTTACAAGATCTTCAAGACTTTTATTTCAGACACATAATTTTTTTTTTGTACATTTTGGTGTTACCGGTATTATAATATTGAGGAAAGTAGATGGCCTTTCCGGTTTTTTGTATAGATACTTAAGTTCGTGAAATATGTAAGATACAAATAATTTTTGAGTTTGAAATCGATATTTTATATTTTATAATATAAAGTATTTTCATCTTACGTTTTTGTAACCTATGCGGAGACTTTTAATTTGAAAATTGAGATGCTTTACGAAGAAGAAAAAGTGTGTTATTAAAGTAGTTGATTCCCAGAGCTTGAAAATCTTTCACTTAATATTTCAATTTCAAACATTGAATATTTATTGACTTTGAATTAAACTGAAATTTTTTTTTGAGGTTTCAAAATCTTTTTACAATGATACAAGATGAGTCAAATTTAGAATTATAAAATTTTTCATTAAAAAAAGAAAAAGTCACTCACCTGAAATAAACCTTTGAAGGAATTCTCAAAATTGAAGAAAGGTTTAAGTACTTTAAACATAGGATGACTTAAAATTTCACAATGACATTATTTTTCAAGTACTTAAACCTTTCTTCAATTTTGAGAATTGACAATACAATATATCAATTATTGACGAATTTTTAGCTTTGTTAATCAAAGTGTTATTTGGAAATTTGTAATTTTCATAAAAAGGTGAAATACTTATGAATTTCTTAAATGTTCGCGTACATTTAAAAAATATCGAAACAGAGAATTATGTGCAGAGTATTTTCCAATAAGAAGAGATAAACATATGACATAATAAATTTAAAATTTACATTCTTAGTTTTATGGTGAAAAAATTTTTATCTTACTTTTTTCTGGCCTAAGCACCTATTTTGAATTCAAATTATAAAAATGCTGTACAGAGCTGAATTACTTTCTGATACAAGTAGTCATTTATAAAGCTAATTACAAAGCTTCAAAATTTTGTAATTAAAATCTTGATTTAAAACTTTTAGCATTTATTGACCTTGGATTCCATTGGAAATTTTTTTTTACGTTTTAAATCTTCCCCCGATTTCAGAAGAACAGACAAATTAAAAATCACAAGATATTTCATTTAAAAGATTGAACTTGTCCATATGATCTTGTCAAATTGTAACAAGATTTCAACACTTCGAACAAAAATGTTCATGTAAAAATTGATATTGGTAAATATTTACTTGTTCATATGAAGATAACACATATTTTAGCATTTTGATTTATCCACTTCTATTAGAAAATTTTTCCTTTTTGTAGAACATTTCGTTTTTTAAATGAAAAGTCTGTGCCTAGGCAACAAAAATTTAAGATGAAAATATTTCTAACATAAAACTGAGAATGTAAATTTTAAACTTGAATTTTATGTTTATTTTTTCTTAATAGAATATATTTCTAACTGAAAATTTTTTAAATGTACAAAATTGATTAGAAGTATGGAAATTTAAATAGAAAAATATATATTGATTCAAATTTTGAACATTTATTGGCAAGAAATTTTACTGAAAGTTTATTTTTGAAATGTTCAAATGCTTATAAAATTTTGCACGATCTTTTAGATGTTTATTTCAGGCAGATTTTTTCCAATGTATTTGAAAAAAAAGTGTTGTTTCTCAAATAACATATTTCATACATTTCAAATTGTCGTCTGCTTCGCGCCTCTTTTGCACGGAGTCGAGAGAAATACAATTCTCAATTTCGACTCGATAACTGAAAGCGTAAAATGTGAAATCTAAAAATAGCATTGCATGGAGGAAGCGAGGAGAATAAGGAGAAGTGGGATGAGTCGTTCTCGCGTGCCAGAGTGACGAGAAGAAAGAAAGGCAGCGCGCGCCACCGCCTTTCCCTACTCGCTCCTCACGGACAGGAGGTGCTTCTGTAGTTGTGACTGCGTCGGTATCAGATGTGTGCACACTGTCCTTGTACCTACAGCTGATATTGCGTGCGCGAGGAATCACATGTACGCACTGTTAGCTAAAGTTACGTAAGTTTCATTGCTATATGAAACTCAAGAGTGTGTAAGAGCACTGCTTACAAATCGACAGCTTGCTCGGTTTTTATGTTTCTTTCGACTCTGCTGCATTCCGAGCAAAAGAGGCGCGAAAGAGATGCCAAATTCGAAATGGCAGAAGATATAATTTGAAAACTTAACCATAAAATCAAAATTTTATAATGTGTAAAATCTTTTACATGATAGTTTCAATAAATAAGTGTTAATTAAAGGATTCAATATTTAAGCAGGTTAATAATTTATATTCTAATTCACATACGAAATTACAATTACTAAACAATTTTTTTGTATGAAGTTGATTCAAGAAACCTTTACTATTGAGTAAAATACTTTGAATGCCATTTTTTGGAAAACATAACATCTTTTACGTGACAATTTCAATATATAAGTGTAAACAAAAAGTTTTGTTTTTAATGAATAAATTATATTTACATTTGCATACGAAATTACTCATTGAGATTTTTTTGTTATTAAGTAAAAGTGACCAATATTATAAAAATAACAATTTTAAAAAAAGTTTTAGAATACTTAACAATTTTTATATGACAATTTTAATTAATCGCATTATTTGCGATATAAGAGTTTGAGATTGTCTACGAGGACACCTGTCGACAACGTATCCTATCTGATACGCGACTAGTGATCCTCCGATAATGTAGGCAGTGACAAAAATTTCAAACTCAACTAGTTAATTAATTATATCTGAATTCGCATGTGAGATTAGACATTGAGATTTCTTTTGTATGAAGATAATTCGACAAACTTTAACTGTAAATTAAAATACTTTAAATAAATTTTTTTAAATATTTAATATGCATATAATATGTAAAAATTAATATCAATAAATGTTTATTGTTACACGACGAGATATAAAAAAATTTTTAGCTTCTTGAATTTAAGCCTCAATCACAAATTTTAAATGCTTAAACAGATTTTAACAATTTTTATACATTTATAAGAATTTCAATTAGAAAATTAGGAACAAAATTTTTTTCAGTGAGAAAAGATAAACATGTCAAGTAAGTTAATTTAAAGGGATATTAAGAAAATATTTTTCAATTGAACTTTTATTTATGACGTGAAATGTTTTCTATGTAAATTTTATAAATTTAACAATCAATTATTTGGAAACAAAATTTCTGAATACGTAAAATTTTTTAATGAAAATTCTAATATACAAGTTTGAATAAGATATTTGATTATTTAAAAAAATTAAAAAACATATTTTATTTTGCATATAAGAAATTAAACTTTGAGATTTGTCTAGTAAGAAATAAATTTCAAAAAATTTCCTTCAGAATAAAGTACCTCAAGAAAATTTGTAGAATAAATAAAATCTTTTACATGACAATTTCATTAAATAAATGTGAATAAAAGATTTGATTATTCAAAAATAAATTATATTGTATTTGCATATAAATGATTTTGAGACTATCCAAGTGTGAATAAAAGATTTGATTCTTTAAATATCAAATATATTATATTCAAATTTCAATATTAAATTACATGTTGAGATTTCTCTGATATGAAATTGAAAAATATTTATTTCGAATAAAATATCGTTAAAAATTTGTAGAATAGCTGAAGTCTTTTACATCACGTGTTAATATAAAAATGAAGATAAGTGAACCTGTAATTTCTAATGGCAGTGTATATATTAAAATGATCATACAAAAGATTTTAAATATTTGAAAAAATTTATTTAAAGTATTTTAATTTACAGTTAAAGTTTGTCGAATTATCTTCATACAAAAGAAATCTCAATGTCTAATCTCACATGCGAATTCAGATATAATTAATTAACTCTTTATGATAATCAAACCTTTTATTTACATTTATACATTAAAATTGTCATATAAAAATTGTTAAGTATTCTAAAACTTTTTTTAAAATTGTTATTTTTATAATATTGGTCACTTTTACTTAATAACAAAAAAATCTCAATGAGTAATTTCGTATGCAAATGTAAATATAATTTATTCATTAAAAAAAAAACTTTTTGTTTACACTTATATATTGAAATTGTCACGTAAAAGATGTTATGTTTTCCAAAAAATGGCATTCAAAGTATTTTACTCAATAGTAAAGGTTTCTTGAATCAACTTCATACAAAAAAATTGTTTAGTAATTGTAATTTCGTATGTGAATTAGAATATAAATTATTAACCTGCTTAAATATTGAATCCTTTAATTAACACTTATTTATTGAAACTATCATGTAAAAGATTTTACACATTATAAAATTTTGATTTTATGGTTAAGTTTTCAAATTATATCTTCTGCCATTTCGAATTTGGCATCTCTTTCGCGCCTCTTTTGCTCGGAATCCAGCAGAGTCGAAAGAAACATAAAAACCGAGCAAGCTGTCGATTTGTAAGCAGTGCTCTTACACACTCTTGAGTTTCATATAGCAATGAAACTTACGTAACTTTAGCTAACAGTGCGTACATGTGATTCCTCGCAGTGATCCCAGAATGCGTAAGATTTTTGCTCCCACCATGGATCCCACCAGCTCATGGTTTCTTCCTCGCTCTACTGCACGAAGTTGGTTGAATGAGGAAGACGCAATGAGCTGGTGGGATGCATGGTGGGAGCAAAAATCTTACGCATTCTGGGATCACTGATTCCTCGCGCACGCAATATCAGCTGTAGGTACAAGGAGCCTTCAACCAGAGAGAACTCAGAGAACCGCTGCGAACAGCAGACGCACTGCGCTGCGCGCGCAACCATTCTCACGTACGTACTGCTGTTGGCGTTGTGTGTGTAACATTCCCGTTTCAAATCTGGACACACTGGTCCTGCAGCCAGAGAGATATAAACCACGATTTAGTATAAGGAGGCCGAACTCATGTGCAAACTTCATCCGAAATCGGTCGCAGCGACTTATAGGGACCAAGAAAAGTATGTCGCGCTATCTGGTGACTGAAACAGACGAACTAATGGAGTAAAGTTTTTGCAGCAATGTTAGGTAAATAGCATGAAAATAATTTATATATCAAAATAGAACAGTTACAGAGCATCGATTGGAGTTCAATCGTATTAACAATGTCGAGTGTCAATATATAAAAATTATAAACAGTAAGTATAACAGTGGAAAATTGTGATTTTACTAAGATAGACTCGATCATGTATGGTTATGTTCGTGATATGTTTACACGACGATTGCAAGGTCGTCAGCTCGTACAGTACCGGTCAGAATTGTCCGGCCACCTGTTTTCCGATAATTGCTTAAATTATCCTAATTTGAATTATATAAGTGAAAAAATTTGTTTCCTTAATTAAATTTAAAGCTATCAAAATTCTTTATAAAATGAACACAACATGAATTCGTTTTGTTAAATTTTGAAGAAGTTGTTGCAGAAATAGTCAAGATTTCAATGCTTTCTTCAATTTTAAATAACTTTCGAAATGATCAACATTTTTTAATAATCTTGGACACTTTTTAAAGCTAAATTTCTACAGAATCGCATTAAATTATCATTATAAATCTATAAATTTTTTCTTTCATAATACAAGGAGTTAAAATTGTAACAAAGAAGTAGGGAAATTTTGAAAATATTTCATCTGTAGGTAAATCATAATAAAGATCATATGAATATATATTTTAAGGGGATTCGATACAAAATTCATGATTATATGTTTCATATATCTTATAAAAATGTTTTTCTAAGCAGAAGCAATATTGGAATTTTTCCAACTTTTTTATTTGAACTTTAACCTCGTGCAGTATGTAAGAAAAAAATTACACATCAATTCCAAGAATTTTGATCGATTTTGTAGAAATTTAGCTTTAAGATTAGTCCAAGAATATTAAAAAATGTTGATTACTTTGAAAGTTATTTAAAATTTAAGAATGCATTGAAATCTTGACTATTTCTGCACAACTTCTTCAAAATTTAACAAAACGAATTCATGCTGGGCTCATTTTATAAAGAATTTAGATAGCTTTAAATTTAATTAAGAGAACAAATTTTTTCACTTACATAATTCAAATTAGGATAATTTAAGCAATCATCGAAAAACAGGTGGCCGGACAATTCTGACCGGTACTGTAGTTATTTTCTGTATATGTATTTACATTCAGTACGTAAGATTTTTTTCAGAAAATTAAAAATATGACCAGATTTGAACAATTTAATTATGGATTTTAGGATTAGAATTCTTTCGACTAAATTTACAGTTATCTGATGGTACGAGTGTTCTTTCTAACAAAAAATCAAAAGTGCCATAACTAACTCCAGCCAAGTCCAAAAGTTATTCCTCTTTTTACAGTGACTCGTAGCCTTGAAAATAACATCTTCCTGTTCCCAAATCTTGAGGTTCTCCACTCAATGATTTATCTCAGCATAGTCCTTGGTTACCGTACTGCAACATTTATTCTTTATCTTCTTCTGACTGGGTATCGTTAAAGTTTTTGCTTTAACAATATGAGTCTTATTGCAGAAATCCATTGAACTCTTTGCTGTATTTTCTGTGCGGAAGTTGGGAATCGAAAAAATTTGTAATTGCTATTCGAAGCTGTATTTTTACAGTTAACTATACAACATGAAAAACCCATTGTTATTGAATTTTGCTCGGTTCCTGTACAATAAGTGACGAGCTCGAAGGATGCAACCATTCCGAGTACAAATCGCATGCGTACATTTTATACTCTATCTCTTTCTCTTTGCGGAGTCTTAAAGTGAGATAAGTTTGATGTCACACGTCAACGAATTTAAGTACGAGAATAGTGTTTTGTGAAATTTTTAATTGAAAAGTGAATAAATTGTGAACATCGACGCCAGAAGTGAGTATACTGTTAAATTGAGTAAGTAACTTTTAGATGCACCATGGTGTAAATCACGAAGTAGTGTAAATAGAAATAAAAGTTGTAAGTTGAGGTTTTAACTGGTTGCAATTAAAAGATTTAAAATTGATAAGGATAGTATACAAGTATTCATTCATTCATTAATTAAATTGTCAAGACGATTTTTACTTCTATTTACTTTGGGCTAAAATTGCACAAAAAACCATGAATGAATAAGAAATTGCACGCTGGTATTTAACCTCACTGAGGGTGCAGTCCCATGTCAGCGTTTTTATGCGGCGTAAAGCAGAAAATAATGAGAGAGAAAGAGACACAGATACATCATTCTCTTTATGTCTCATGATTTTCTGCTTTACGCGCGTAAAACCGCCGTCATGGGACTGCACCCTTATGGTGCATTTATACCTCTGTCTGCCTGACTGGTGCGGACACCAAATACATGAGAGTAAAGGAGACAGACAGTGTAAAATTGGACAAAAAGAAAACGTCTGTCTTTTTTGCTCTTATGTATTCTCTGTCCGCACCGGTCAGGCAGACAGAGGTATAAATGCACCATTACTTCCTTGTTGAAATGTGACGTCACACCTTTCTCACTCTAACATTTTCTATGAATAAAAGGAGATAGATGTACGCCCATGGTCCAGCTTTCTCTCTGTTATAATACATTGAAATGCTAGATCTTCCCGAACGCAGCGCTTGTGTTTGAGCAGTAGAAAATGCCGCCGTCATGGATAGCGCATGTCTATACAACAGCGGCCATTTTCTGTCACTGCAGCACTAGCACTTTACTGGAGAAGTTTCGTAACTATTAGCTTACGAGTAAAATTCGCTCTTTTTCGGTTACACTACTCTGGTCTCCTTACGTGTATTCTCCATGATTTGGAGGTTTTCTGATTCCTGATGCAATATACTAGATCCTGGATACTATTCCTAAAATTCACCATAACTAAACCGGAAAAATCGAGATAAAAGTATTACAGTTAAAACATTTTTAATTTTAAGGACCAAATGTCGGAAGAAGAATCGGTATGTCTAAAATCATTCATTCAAAAAAACAAATCGTATGCTCATCTGTGAAGCATGATAATACAATTCACACTCCTTTCTTTTTATTTCATGCAGAATAAAATATTTATTAAGAAAGATTATGGCCATTTTCGAATTATGAATAAATATTATTTGATATCATTTGTATGAGATTGTATTATATTGTATTTTTATAACTAAATATACGTCGTTTAATATGTTGCAAAAATGTTCCTGGTAAAAAATATTTCGTGAGGGCATGTCATTGACGTAACTTCATTCAATACTTTTCGTCCTTCCCATTTATAAGTTAAAAACTTAAATAGATTTTTTACAGCAGATAAACGTAAAAGAAAGATCAAGGTACGTCTATATGCTATGGAAAATCCACTTGAGTTCTTAATTTAAGAATGGGAAGCACAAAAAGTATTGGATAGTCACGTCAATGATATTCCCGCCTGTCCTGTTTTACAAGCAACTTCGGGGTCCTGTTGCTAGACTTTACTTTAACCAAATATTTAGTTATAATAGAATTGCAATATTATTAATCATGATATTTCACAGAAAGAAAAATCTTGTTTTTTATTTAAAAAATTTGAACCTACAGAAGTCGTTTTTTCAAAAGCCTGCGTATGTATTCCCGGATACAAATTTTCAACTCTTTATCTTATTTTGTATAGTAATTGAGTTGAACAAATTAAAACTGCTTGTAAGGCAGGAATGCATTTATTCAATCTACGAAAAAAACATTGTTTCATTATATAGTTTTTTTTTAAGTTTTAATTTCGTGCTATTAATAAATACGTAATCTTTTCTAAATTTGCCGCCATGACCTTCCTGAACTGTAAAAAACTTCTTAGTGTGGTACGTAAACTTCAGTTCAGCCAGAAATAATATTTTAATTGTTCGAAAAAATAAGTAATCAGCAACAAATTGAACTATAACAATTTATTTATGTGAGAAGATAGTAACTGTTAAATGGCTTCCACGCTTATTTTATAAAATGTTTGAAGTATTCGCATTTGTTCAGGAGAAAAAATGTCCCATAATACATTTATTTAATTCAGGATAATACTTACATTTCTCTTTTATTAAAATTAGTTTCAGCGCGCCTCAGGCCCGCGATTATGTGAATCTCAAAATATTGTAGTAAAGAAGACAATACTTGATGGCCATGTGATTGTTTCTTTAGATAATGTTAAAATGTTTCCGCATATTCCGTTAAAGTAAACAAAAGTTTGTTACTCCAATAGGTTCTATTATTTCTCCAATATTAGCTGAAATAGTCATGGGAGATTTAAAAAAGTTTATTTTTGAGAGGTTGAGGTTTGTTTGCCTTTTTATTTTCAGTATGCTGATCAGAGTTACCAGACACCAATTCCATACTAATGGACCTAATTCTGCCGATGCAAAAATTTGCCAATTTTTATAATTAATTGAATTTTTTCATATGTTTAGCAGCAACCAAGGCATAATTTAAGAGTCAAAAAATAATCCACAGATATTCTTTTGATAGTATAAATAATTGGATATAAACTTCATCATTATATTCATGAAAATATGCAAATATATACGCCGAGATCACATTTTCCCATAAGAATTTATGTTAAATTTATAAAACCTAAATTACTGATATTTGCTATATAAAGCAACTTCGGTTCACAAAAAGGGCATAGCCGGGCAAGCATATAAAATCTGCCCCCGCTTGCGTTAAGTTGAAATTTCGCTCATAGGTTCGCGCCTATGTGAATTAAAATTTCTTCCAATGATAAACCAAGAAATTCATTTTTTTGGGAGTTATGGAGGGGTAAAGAAAAATTTAAAAACTAGTTCTTCTTGAAAACGGCCTGACCGATTTTGATGAAAAAATATATGTTTCCAAAAAAAAAAAATTAAAAAAAATGTTTGAAAAAAATTGTAGCTAAAAACTTTTTTTCTCGACACTAACATCGAAAATGACGGCTTTCGTGGCCTGTTGGGCATTGAGAAAATGGTATTATGCAGCAAACTGTGCTGTAATATTGCGAAACTAAAAAACACATGGGCAAAGTAACTTACGCACCTGCGATCGGTTGATAGATCAAAGACCCCGAAACCTCGCAAACTGAAAAAAAAAGAAAATGAAAAGAAAAGCGTATAGAATACAACTTCACAGCGTTCAAGGTTTCGACAGCTTATAAAGCAGGTTAAAAATCAATTGAATTTATCGATCGTTACGGAGGACGATAATATTAACGATTCGATCATACTCAAATTAAACGCAGAGGCGGTCATCATAATAACTTTCATTACATTATGCTTTTAAATAAATTTTTTTAACAATGTTTGCTCTGATGTTATTATTGTTTATTGATGAAAAATAATATTTTCTATTTTGAGACTCAAGCCGCTAAATTTCATGTTCTCATCGAGAAAAATAATATACGCACCTCGAGGCGAAAGTGCTCATGCAAACTCGCGTGAAGTTCGCGGTACTCGGTCGATCGCTCAATCGTGATCAATTCGGCCTCGTGCGGCCAACTTCACGTTCGTTTGCATTCGCTCACTTTCGCCTCTCTACGCGTAATGTACTATTTCACGTTATGTTCTAGAGTGACCACATCCATATTTTACGTGAACATTCATTAGAATATCCTTCATAACATATATTTTTGTTGAATTTTTTGAAGGGGTGGGACAATGTGGGAAAAAATCAAAATCGCGCATGCAACACTGCGCACCGTTATGGTGCACTGCTCCCGATAGCATACTTTGGAACAGAACTCTATTACATTTTTTCCTGGTTAGAAACGTTTTTGAAAATTCAGATAGCATTGTAATTTATGTAGCTGATGTAGTAAAATACATCATAAGTAATATTTCCTTCATAAACTTCCATTCGAATATTCATATTTTTATCACTTAATGAAATATATAGAAATATTTGCATTTTTTTTCTTTTTTGGATACAAAAAAAACACCTTTTCTGACGAGAATAAATAAGCACTGCATATTTAATGCCATCATAAATATAATTCCAATTTGGTTTTTCTTCCATCCAGAGAACTTTTCTTGATTCCCATCCTATTAGAAAAACAATTTCTACAAATACTGAGTCTGTAAATGTAAACTGTGTGATGGCGTTACAAAATTGTTAATGTGAAAACTGTTCTGCCAATAGAAATAGAAATGGAAAAGCATGAAAACATTTAATTTCTTTTGTAAAACATCTAAGCACTCTATACAGCCTATACAAACAAACAAAAAACATTTGAAACAAAAATTTTAAAAATATTAATATTTTTGGAATTCACATCATACGAATATAAGTTATTTCTATTTTCATAAAGCAAAATTTTACTTCATATTTTTTTTTCAGTCTTTTTCGTGATCTTTTAACTGGTTGTAACCATTTTTTTAAAAAAATGCTGGTTTACGATCAATGAGGGTCAAATATAAAGAAGAAAACTCTTTATAGTATCAAAATTGTTGCGACGTTTCGTTGGCTATGGGTTTGCCAACCTCATCAGGCTTTATTAAATTAAAAAAACACCAAATATTAAAATTGTCACACACAAGAAAAATAAACATTAAATTAACTTAACATCCAGAACATACACAAAATTGTCAAAATTTTACCTTTATAAAAGAAGTTTAACTCATGATGAGTAATGTCGAGAAAATAAAATTATAATAAAAGTCATGATTTACTTAATAAAATGACGTAATGTCATGGAGTCGACGACACTTTGTCTACTAAATTATTACATTCAAACAGTTAACTTTAAATATTGGCAACAGTTATTGTAAACACAGAATTTGAAATGTAAACAGACATCAGCTGGGAAGCTATCATGAATTTAATCTATTAAGTAATGAAAAATAAATTCTATTCAAAGTAAATATGTCTTCTTTTTTATTTATACTAAATTTATTAAATTTTATATGGATCATCTCTGATGTTAATCTTTTTCGATAGTCAGAGACATAATCAACAATCTTGGTATTTTCCCAATCAAATTCATGGTTGAATTCCAATTGATGTTCACAGACTACGGATTCACTGTTTTTTTAATTTTTGTGTTCATTAATACGAACTCTTAATGCTCTCTTAGATTCACCAATATAAGTCGCAGTGCAATTTTTACAATTATATTTGTATACAATATTAGTTTGTTCCCATTTGTTTGTGGAGTCTTTACCTAATTTTATTATTGATTTCAAAGTTTTGTTGACGACTGGAATAGTTGAAATATTGTATTTTTTAAAAATATTAGACAATTTAGTGAAGTTTGTTACGTTGTATGGCAAACATACCTTTGGTTGATGTCTGTATAAGTTTGAACGGTTTTTTTTATTTGGAGAATTTGGAGAGCTGTATTTAATTTTATTCATACGGATTTTTATATTTTTATCGATGAAGCTATTTGGATAATCGTTGTTTAATAATATTTGTTTAACAATATTCAAATTGGCGTTATGAAACGTTTTGTGAGATAAAGATATCGCTCGATGAACTAAGTTATAAACAATATTTTTTTTCTGACAAATTTGATGATTGGAAAAGTAATTAATTGTTCTATTTGATGAGGTAGGTTATTGAAACCAATTAGAAATAATTTTATTATCTTTTATAATTAATGACACGTCCAGAAAGTTAATTTGATTATTTACTTCCAACATTTTAAAGAGACTCAATGATAATGAATTTTTAAAATATAAATTCCACAATAATCAACTTACTCTAACCAACACTGTATTAGCTAAATGCTATGGCTTACCTAAAATCTACAAACAAGATACACCTCTTCGTCCCATAATTTCTTTGATCAATAGTCCCACGCATTTCTTAGCAAAAATACTATATGATGAATTAAAAGACAGTATAAAAGTCCAAAATCACATTTAAATGACAGTTTAGATCTCAAAAAAAAATTGGAAGATCTCGTTGTAGATGACGATCATGTTCTGCTTTCACTAGATGTCAGTTCATTATTCACAAATGTACCCTGTGATTGGGTCCTAAAGAGTTTAGGCTGAAGATGTCAGCTTATTCATAATAACTGTAAAATTCCATTTGACGAAATTATAAATTGTACTAAATTTCTTTTCGAAAACACATACTTTACCTTTAACAATAATATTTATTTGCAAATTTTTGGTACTACAATGGACTCACCAATTTCACCTCTATTCGCAGACATTGTTATGGATGATTTGGAAAATGATTGCCTACGAATTTTAGAAGACAAACATAATTGCTCTCCTTTATTTTATTACAGATTTGTAGATGACACTATTCTGTGTACAAAAGCAATTTATTGATTTGGTTCTCAACATTTTTGATTCACAAGATAATAACTTACAATTCACCTTTGAAGTGCAACAAAATAACCAAATTAACTTTCTGGACTTGTCATTAATTATAAAAGAAAATCAAATTATTTCAAATTGGTTTTAAAAACCTACCTCATCAAATAGATCAATAAATCATTTTTCCCATCATCCAATTTGTTAGAAAAAAAATATTGTTTATAACTTAGTTGACCAAGCGATATCTTTATCTCAAAAAACGTTTCATAACGCCAATTTGAAGATTGTTAAACAAATATTACTAAACAATGATTATCCAAAAAGCTTCATCGATAAAAATATAAAAATCCGTATGAATAAAATTAAATACAGCTCTCCAAATTCTCTAAATAAAAAATAACCATTCAGATTTATACAGACATCAACCAAAGGTACGATTGCCATACAACATAACAAACTTCACTAAATTGTCTAATATTTTTAAAAAATACAATATTTCAACTATTCAAGTCGTCAACAAAACTTTGAAATCAATAATAAAATTAGGTAAAGACTCCACAAACAAATGGGAACAAACTAATATTGTATACAAATTTAATTGTAAAAATTGCACTGCGACTTATATTGGTGAATCTAAGAGAGCATGAAGAGTTCGTATTAATGAACACAAAAATAAAAAAAACAGTGAATCCGTAGTCTGTGAACATCAATTGGAATTCAACCATGAATTTGATTGGGAAAATACCAAGATTGTTGATTATGTCTCTGACTATCGAAAAAGATTAACATCAGAGATGATCCATATAAAATTTAATAAATTTAGTATAAATAAAAAAGAAGACATATTTACTTTGAATAGAATTTATTTTTCATTACTTAATAGATTAAATTCATGATAGCTTCCCAGCTGAAGTCTGTTTACATTTCAAATTCTGTGTTTACAATAACTGTTGTCAATATTTTAAGTTAACTGTTTGAATGTAATAATTTAGTAGACAAAGTGTCGTCGACTCCATGACATCACGTCATTTTATTAAGTAAATCATGACTTTTATTATAATTTTATTTTCTCGACATTACTCATCATGAGTTAAACTTCTTTTATAAAGGTAAAATTTTAACAATTTTGTGTATGTTCTGGATGTTAAGTTAATTTAATGTTTATTTTTCTTGTGTGTGACAATTTTAATATTTGGTGTTTTTTTAATTTAATAAAGCCTGATGAGGTTGGCAAACCCATAGCCAACGAAACGTCGCAACAATTTTGATACTATAAAGAGTTTTCTTCTTTATATTTGACCCTTATTGATCGTAAACCAGCATTTTTTATTATAATAATATGGAGGGTGACACTACCATTTCTACACTTTTTTAAAAAATCAAAATTTGACCTCCATTTTCGAAAATCAAAAATTAATTTGACTTTTTTCAAATTTGGACCCATTTTATTTTTTTCAAAATCATCTAGTTAAAAAGTTGAGATTTTTTCCTATAAAATAGAAAAACTTCAAAATGGCGGTTTTTTTTGTTTTTGAGCAATTGTGCGATGAATAACCGGATGCTCCGCCGGAGCTGAGGCTGCGCGACCGTTCGCTACCGTCTTCACGCCGGGGAACCCGTAGAACACCCTCAAGCTAATTTTTTACATTACATAATATCATACGCGGTCAGTATAACTGCTCTCTGCATTTACAGAGTTGGGACTGTCATTGTTAAGTTACAAGTTACAATGCCTGAATTACAGTTACTGTAAGATTAATTTGGAATATGTTTTGAAAATTAAATCTATTGAATTAATATCTAGTTATTAAATGTGTAAGAAAGTTATGTTTCTGTTTATCTGGGTGAATTATTTGAATGTGAGTTTGATGGATTTTTGTTTTTTTTTTGGAACCTTCTGTCTTTTATGATATAGAAGTTTGAGACGTCTCAAACCCAAACTTGTGACGAATTTGTGAGACGGGAAATTAAGAAGGAAATTCTCATAGTGACGGAAATTTATCCCTAGATCAGGTAACGAAAAAATACAATAAGAGCAATAAACAATACCTCTATATATCAAAAGACTTTGATACCTAACTTCGGGATGACACTTACCTACATGTGCGAAGTCCGCGAAGATTGCATATGTGCATATGTGCTATAGGACGAATCGTCTCCCAACTTCTGTCGGCCGCTTGAAGTCGAACTCAAAAGCAGGTAGTAGATCATGACAATGGAAGCAATAAACTGTACGCGTGGCGTACTCCTAATTCAAAATTAATATTATCCCTCATTAGCCCATGAGATTGAAAATCGTAAAGTTTTCTTGCAAAACACATAATATGACAGGGTTGCCACAAGTCAGGGAAGTCAGGGAAATCGTAGTGGTCTGGAAAAGTCAGGGAAAAGTCAGGGAATTTAAGGTTTAGTCAGGGAATCGCTGTGGCCAGATCGTGCGTTAATGCGTTTCACTGTGCCGCGGTCAGTTTTTCCAACTCTTCTTCCTTCTTGCTCGGTTAACTCGCCGCAGCAGACACAGGCTAGCAAAAGTGTTCTCAGATCGTGGAACTGACAGAAATATGTAACATTTTTTATGAAATGTCGTTTTCGAATCCCAAATGCGAATAAAAGGTGTCATTGTTTAAAAAAAAATCATGCCTAAATTTGGATACGAAATTACATCATGAGATTTCTCTGCTATAAAGTAAAGTTGAAGACTGTTTCGTTTGAATAAAATGCTTCGAAACAAATTTTGTTTAAATAATAGTTTTGTCGATAAATATTACGGAAATGCCTGTTAAAATCAACATTTTGAAGATAATTGCTTATTTTATTAATTTTACTGGCATTTTGATAATGATTATCAGCAAATGTATTATACTTTCCAAAAAGCGGTGAATTGTATTAAAATATCTACTAAATTTGCAAAAATTTTGTGCTATAACTATTTAAAATTGTTGACTCAGTAAAATTATTTATGTTTTCCCTGACTCCACGCAAAAAAAGCGCAAAAGACACGCCAATTCATTATTTATGGAATATTTAATTTAAATTTAAATTATTTAATAATAACTTAAATTATTTGATTTCATATATTTTGAAAAATATTTGCCCAAAAAAAATACCTGAAAAATTTTGTTAAATTTTTAGAATGATTTAGACACTTGAAATATGATTTTGCATTAATATTTGAAAGTCAATAAATGTTAATAATTAAAAAAATATATATCGATTTAAACTTTGTGTAGCTTTTAAATCTATTATTGTAATTTAAAAATTACGCACAAAATTGTGTTTTACAATAAATATGAGGTTCAAGTTTAAAATAAATATTGTGTTTTTGTTGTATATGCAGAGAATCTTAATTTGAAAATTCAAAAACTCTATAGAATGGAAAAAAACTAGCTTTTTAGGAAATGTATTGAAGTATTTAAGAGCTAGGTATTTTCTGCTCAAAATTTGCGAAATGATAAAGACGATAAAAACGGACGTAGATAGACTACTGCGGTTTCGAAATTTAAAAAAGTTAAATTTAAAAAAAAAATATGTATCAGAAAATTTAGTTTCATTGTTAAAACCAAAAGTAGTCTATCTATGTCCGTTTCTATCTTCTTTACCATTTCCAAAATTTTGAAAACAGAAGTTGATGCATGTGCATGTATACATATTTTCTGTACGTTTCCCTTAGCATGCAGTGAAATCTATCAGATACGAAAAAAATCAAGTTTGGTAGATTTCACTGGAAATTACCGTAATTCGGTAAATAGGCAGTAAAACTGGTAATTTGTTATTTACTCTGTTATTGGCGAAAATTTTTGAAGGATTACGTGCTGGAATACTTTTTTTCAAAAGAAAAGTAGCTATAATAAGAATAAATGTCTGTAAAGTAATTTGGAAGTAAGAACAACGAAACATTATTACTCTATTCTGTCAAATTGATATTGCAGAACAAGCATCTATAAACTAATTATGAAATGAGAACTTTAAAAAAAAAAAATATTACATAAACTTTTATTGTAACTTACATGGGACATTCCTTTGCAAATTGTATGGATTTCAAAAAAAGAAGATTGTTCACATTTTTAAAAGTCTTAAATTTTATTCTGTGGCATCTTTTTATTAATTTAATCGACACATATATCAGGATTTTCGAAAAAAAAAAATTTTTGAGAGATATATTAATTTAAACTTTTGATAAAATTGGACAAAATGCTAAAGTCTCTTGTGCTTAAAATTCATTATCTCCGGTTGAAATAATTAAATCGATTTCGGGTTTGTTTCATTTTTTAGCTTATTACGTTAGGTTTCAGATAAATATTTTTATAATTTTTATTTTGTTAATTAACTACAGATATTGGTAGTTTAATTGTTTAAGCAATTTTCGCATGTTTGCCCCCTCAGTGAAAAAATGTGGAAAAAGAAGTATCATATGCGCTATGTCACAATGTAACTAGCGCATATTTAATAAAAGTGGAGACTCAATTAGATCGGAAGATGTTAAATATTTTTTCACTGAGGGGTCAAACATGCGAAAATTGTTTAAACAATGAAACTACTAATATGCAAGATTGATCTCTTTAAGTTGACCCCGCTGTGATTGATATAACCAAAAAGTTATAAATTTTCTATAATGCCATTTTTTATGTTTAACGTTCGATAGCAACATGCAAGTTATGGCATACCAGTTCGTTTCCTTTTAAGTTTTGATAGAAAATAAATAAATAGAAATACGTTGTTTCTATCTTACCTTATCTTATTTAACATCCTCTCTGTTGAAAAATAACAGGGAAAAACACGCAAATATTATATAATAGGAACATAGTTCCACCGAGATGAGTCCTCTTACAATAGATTTTGGTCAGGGAAATCAGCTTAAAAAGTCAGGGAAAAGTCAGGGAAATTAGGATACTGAAACTTGTGGCAACCCTGTATGAGTGTCATGCATCAAATCATAAATATTTGAGAAAATCATGCGTCGCTTGCATTCAGAAAGTATGGTTTTTCCATTACAATTTCCGAATATGCATTACTAGATTATTCAAATTATTTATCAAACAAGTAACTTTTTGAGATTGCGTTACTCTTTGTAAAAGAGCAACATTTCAAGCTCACGTGACTACGAAAGACATGGGGCAAGCCATCAGTGTTTTGCGAAGGGAACAAGTGTTGGAGCAAACACTAGTGGCATAAAACTGATGGCCGATATGATACGAGACATTTCCAAAACTCATGTAATAAATTGACTTCGTAGACGGTCGAAAAAAACTATGACGTCCTCCTATTCTTTAAAGCTTTAAATCTATAGCTGATAGAGAAAACCTTTACGAAACGAAAGAATCGTATTAAAAAGTTCGCGTCGAATGGGAAGTTGGTTTTTTATTCAAAAAAAAAATATACAATTTTCTGGAATTTGGGGTCTATTTGAACGCTCAATTGCTCCGAGCTAAACGGCATTTCTGATTCGTAGTTTAGCAGGGATGATAAAGCAAAGTTCCAACTTCATATTGCAAAAAAGTATGTCAAGTAAAAGTGCATAGAACTTAAGATTTTGCTCTTTTCGCAGTTGCATAAATTCGTCTAACTTGCCAGAAATCAAATTTTCTGAATTCCAGATATGAGACGAAAATCGTCTCACAACTTCTGTCGGACCGCTTGAAGTGGAACTCAAAAGCAGGTAGTAGATCATGACAATGGAAGCAATAAACTGTACGCGTGGCGTACTCCTAATTGAAAATTAATATTATCCCTCATTAGCCCATGAGATTGAAAATCGTAAAGTTTTTTTGCAAAATACGTAATATGAGTGTCATGCATCAAATCATAAATATTTGAGAAAATCATATTATGTGTTTTGCAAAAAAACTTTACGATTTTCAATCTCATGGGCTAATGGGGGATAATATTAATTCTCTCTATCAGTTAGAGATTTAAAACTTTAAAGAATAGGGGACGTCATAGTTTTTTTCGACCGTCTACGAAGTCAATTTATAGAATGAGTTTTGGAAATGTCTCGTATCATATCGGCAGTCAGTTTTATGCCACTAGTGTTTGCTCCAACAGTTGTTCCCTTTGCAAAACACTGATGGCTTGCCCCATTCCTTCCCTAGTTTAATAAGTTTGAAATCTCTTTTCGGAAAAGTAACTCAATCTCAAAAAGTTACTCGTTTGGAAGTATTTCGAATAATCCAGTAATGCATATTCGGAAATTGTAATGGAAAAACCATACTTTCTGAATGCAAGTGACGCATGATTTTCTCAAATATTTATGATTTGATTCATGACACTCATATTATGTTTTTTGCAAGAAAACTTTACGATTTTCAATCTCATGGGCTAATGAGGGATAATATTAATTTTGAATTAGGAGTACGCCACGCGTACAGTTCATTGCTTCCATTGTCATGATCTACTACCTGCTTTTGAGTTCGACTTCAAGCGGTCCGACAGAAGTTGTGAGACGATTTTCGTCTCATATCTGGCATTCAGAAAATTTGATTTTCGGCAAGTTAGACGAATTTATGCAACTGTGAAAAGAGCAAAATCTCAAGTTCAATGCACTTTTACTTGACATACTTTTCTGCAATATGAAGTTGAAACTTTGCTTTATCATCCATGCTAAACTACGAATCAGAAATGCCGTTTAGCTCGGAGCAATTGAGCGTTCAAATAGACCCCAAATTCCAGAAAATTTTATATTTTTTTTTTTGAATAAAAAACCAACTTCCCATTCGACGCGAACTTTTTAATACGATTCTTTCGCTTCGTAAAGGTTTTCTCTATCAGTTAGAGATTTAAAACTTTAAAGAATAGGAGGACGTCATAGTTTTTTTCGACCGTCTACGAAGTCAATTTATTACATGAGCTTTGGAAATGTTTCGTATCATATCGGCAGTCAGTTTTATGCCACTAGTGTTTGCTCCAACACTTGTTCCCTTCGCAAAACACTGATGGCTTGCCCCATGTCTTCCGTAGTCACGTGAGCTTGAAATGTTACTCTTTTACAAAGAGTAACGTAATATCAAAAAGTTACTTGTTTGATAAATAATTTGAATAATCCAGAAATGCATATACTGAAATTGTAATGGAAAAACCATACTTTCTGAATGCAAGTGACGCATGATTTTCTTAAATATTCATGATTTCATGCATGACACTCATATTATGTGTTTTGCAAGAAAACTTTACGATTTTCAATCTCATGGGCTAATGAGGGATAATATTAATTTTCAATTAGGAGTACGCCACGCGTACACTTTATTGCTTCCATTGTCATGATCTATTACCTGCTTTTGAGTTCGACTTCAAGCGGGCCGACAGAAGTTGTGAGACGATTCGTCCTATAGCATATATGCACATATGCAATCTTCGCGGACTTCGCACATGTAGGGTTGAAATATAAGGAGTGTTTTTTGCGGTCATTTTTTGTTAACTCCAAGTCGAAATATTGTCGCGTGTCCCAAGGGTTGTACGCGTGTAAGTGTCATCCCGAAGTTAGGTATAAAAGTCTTTTGATTTATAGAGGTATTGTTTATTGCTTCTATTGTATTTTTTCGCTACCTGATCTAGGGATAAATTTCCGTCTCTTATGGGAATCTTTCTTCATTTTTCGTCTCAAATTCGTCACAAGTTTGGGTTTGAGACGTCTCAAACTTCTATATCATCTGTCTTTTTATACATAACTTATTTCGTAGAATTGTGTTTCTTGCCAATTTTTTTCGCTTTTGGAGGTAATTTCGCGGGCCTCTCCTGCGGTTTCTTTTCTTGGCCTTTTGGGAAGCTGTCATACTTTTCAGAAGATGAAAACTTTTTCATTAAAAGTTTTCTGTCCTGAGTAGAAATAAAAGCATGGTCGATTCAAACCGCCTAGCCTGTAAGGTACCCTCGTGAGTTCTTCAAAAGTCTCTCTTTTGGTGGAATCACTGCCTGCTTATTCTCTTGTAATGATTTTCTTCAGTTATCAAACTTTAGATGAACTTCAAATCAATTTGGTTTTTACATGTGTCGAAATCAACTTGAAAATCGAATAGAAGTGAATGAATAGTTATTTAGTCTTTAATACTGTATTGTAATATTCTTTAATATGAAATTGTGATTAACTTTGATTGTGCTACTTTTTTTGGTGAAAACTGAAATAAGCGTAATTTAATCGTAAATTTGTTGAAAGAAGAAATTTACTGTATTTGACTGTTTTCCTCGCTTATTGGGAGGGATTGTTTTTAGAGCACTTTTCATTAAACTTGTAGTTTCCTTTGATCAAAAGAATATTACGAAATTAGTTTTGACAATCAGTTTGTAATTCATCGTCAAATTCATCTTCAAATTACCTGCTACTTTGGCTGTTCTTCCACAGTTCGTTTCTGTAGCAGAAGATGCAAGATAAGGGAATTATATCTAAGATAAAAACCTTAGTATTGAATAGCTTTATACTTCTGGGGGCTGTATAATTTCTAGAAAATGTTTGTGGAAAATAGTACTGTGACACTTATTCTACAATAAACACCGTTTAAATGTAAGGAACGGGAATAGTTAAATGAACTAAAAATGTCGAACACCACATTGCGTTCATTTTACAGGCGTTTAAAATATGTCGGCTAACATTGACCCTGTCATATGGACATCACCTTATCTCCCGAGATACATTTATTATTTTATGTAACATAAGTAACTTTTTCGACATTTTATGATGCTACAGGGAAAACACAAAAGCCGGATAGCTCCTGTTTTGCTTTTCCATTTGTGTGTTTTTTTATTTTGTTTTCTAATTGCACCTGTCCAGTTAAAGTCTCTTTTTTTGAAGCTAGTCTTGAGAGACGCTATTCTTCAATTTTCTATTTTTTAATCATCTTTCTGCTGCAAAACTTTAATATTTTCAATACTTGTGAGTATTTTTGGAGTGTCTTTTTTTTGCCTCTTAACGGTTCTCGACGCAACTGGTTCATGATAAATATCTTTCAGAGTATTGTCTAGTGGATCGTTATCCTGAAGTGTCACTTCATAACACTATACAACAAGGATTTTACTTGCACTACAGCACTAGGTGATTTCGATAGGTTTTTTCCGCAAATTATAAATCTGGAGTCGTAAATATATTCCATCACGTCACGTTTTTTCCTTTTAAATCAGGCTTAAATAGACGGAAAACTTTGTTTCCAGCCACTTTTGTCATAAGCCAGCAAACGTGATTTGTTAAAGACCTCTAACATAATTGAAATCTAAACTTAAACCTTAAGCTATAAGCCTAGGATTCCAAGACAATCGGAAAAATTATGGAAATTTTTAGCAGCACAGGCTTTTTTACGCGTTCACCACCCGCAACCTTACATATTGGCTGTCTGCCACGCGAGTTTTCACGCCGAAAGCTATACAAAAACGCTGCAGTCCAACAAATATCTTCATTCATAATTATATATTAATTGATAATAATTAAACTGTACAATATTTTTTACCTCTCTTTTCCTTACGCTACAGTGCCAGGTCATTTCGATAGGTTTTTCTTTGTAAATTTCGACTCCAAACTCAAACATTTTCTATCACCTCATTTTTTTCAAAAGGGTCTCAAAAGTAAAAAAAAAATACCCGTTTTGGGCCATTTTTGATATAATGTAGCGAGCACGCGTAACGTGTAAGGGACTTCTAATTGGACAAAAATTAAAGTTTAAATTTTTACCTATAAGCCTAGTATTCCAAAGAATCGGCAGCATCACAGAGAATTTGCGCAGCATAGGTTCTTTTATTACCTATTTTTATACCTAATACCTATAATAATAACCTATTTATAACCTATTTTTGAGTAATTATTAATCATTATTAATTAAAATATAATTATGTATGAAGATTTTCATCGAATTTTAGTGTTTTTGAGTAGCTAGCAGCGGAAAACTAACGTAGTGGGCAGCCAATATGTATGTTGTAGGCTTTCACGCAGGCGCAAAGAACTTGTGCTGCACAAATTTTACGTAATGCTTCCGATTCCTTGGAATTCTAGGCTTATAAACCAAGGTTCAAGCTTTAATTTCTGCCCAATTAGATATATCTTGCACGTCATGATGCTTGCTACTTTGTGTCAATAATTGCAAAAAAAAAAATGGGTTTTTTTACTTTTTGAACCCGCTTTTAAAAAAATTCCACCTGATAGAATATTTCCGACTGTGGATTCGTAATCTACGAAAAAAAACCTTTCGAAATGACTTCTTGAATTACTAAACGCAAATTTATTAAATTTAAGAATGTGTAGCTTAGTGGTAAGAGCAGTTGACTGGCAATCGAAAAACCCGTAGGTCGCTGAATTCGTCTTGAAATCGGTAATAATGTCATCGCAAAAAAAACATGGTTCCATTTAAAAAAGTGGAGTTGACCTTGACGTAGATTCAGCGCCTCCACCGATAAAAAATAGGATGGTCCAGTATGACGGCCTTCTCGAACACTGAAACTTTTGTCTGAAACATTTTTGGATATGATAAGTTTGAATGCTATCGCTCTTTAACACTTTATGTGCCTCACCTTGTGTACATATATGCGCACGAGTACTTCAATTTAGGCTTGATTATTCAAAAACCAATGACAAAATTGATTTCATGTACTTCGAAAAATGAATTTTATATATTTTTGAATACCTTTAATACTGTAACTGCAATTACCAAGGTCATATCGTTTGCTAGATTCTCTTCCTATTTGCAGATTTTAATCTTTCACTTTGCAGGATTGTATTATATTTTATTTATATTTATGCAAAAATTCAATTGTACTCTACACGGAAAAAATAAGTTCATCAAAATTTCTTTAACTAGTCAACCACTTTTGGATAGGGCACTACATTTTTTAAATTTCCAGTACTTTTAAGTAAAAAGTCATAAACTTTGTCGAAAAATCGATAAAAATTATAGAAATTGTCAAGAACTAGTACAATAATAGCAGTTTTCCAATTTTTATTGAATAGTTCTTGATAAAATTATGAAAAAGTATCAATCTTTCAGAAAATGTTCTCCAAATTTTAGAAGTTCTGTAATGAAATAACCTTCTCACACAGAAATGAATAAGTATGATACGAGTTAACGAAAGAGTCTTTGACTGTTCGCTAAAGTTTCTCGAACTGCTTGACGCATCACGTTGCACAGTTGTTATGTGTGATAGAGTTCAGGTTTTATTTTGATGGAAATCATAATTTTCGATAGCGGCGCTGGTTATTTGCTTAGGAATAAAATTCGTTATACGTTAGGTTAGGCGTTCGAATCCCGTGGCGGCGGATATAATTTTTAAGAAGCGTTATAAATGTGCACGATGACATGTATATATAGTGAATATGAGTTTGGTTGTAAATGATTGTCCATAAATAAAATAAAATAAAGTTTAAGTAATAAATAAAACGGTTAGGAAATAATCCACGTAAATTATTTTTGTAGGAAACGCAAGTTCGCTAAATTTTCATGAACAGTTAATGAAAGTTTCTTGAACTGGCTTCGAAACTTTAGTTTGCGAGTTTTATAAAAACTCTAAAACTCTGCCGTAAAATTTCCTTCGAGAGTCAACGATAGTTTCTTGAACTATCTTCGAAACTTTCATACAAGATTGTTATACAAATTCCAGTACTACGTTCTCAGAAATTTAATGAACACTTCAGGATTATTCCTTGAATGTTTTATACTTTTTAAAAAATTGTATATCCAATTTTCAAACGTTGACAATTCTAAATTTTAAAAGACTTTCTGGCCTGTTCAAAAGTGGTTGACGAGTTAATAAATATTTCATGAACTTTTTTTTCCGTGTAGGTTAAGAATTTGGGAGCTTTTATATATACCTTTCTACGTTCTTATAACTTGTCTATATTATAGAGATTATTTAAGCTCTTCTATAATTTAGTAGTATAAAGCTTTATATAACTATACACGTAATAACTTCTGTTGTTTCATTATTATTTTTGTCTACAATGCTTTTAGATCTTTGACCTTACACTTAAAAAAAAAAAGAAGAAAAAGAAGACTCCTTTTGATATGGACGCAGCTCTTGCGGAAGACGTAGATGTTGGTGAAACCAACGAAGGTACTGGAGATAAGGAAAACCAGGTACCAGATACTTTAAATGTTGATGAAGATGAGACGTTAGACCTAGAATCATTTGGAGTGAAAAAAAAGAAAAAGAAGAAGAAATTTAATCTTGATGAGCTTGATGCCGCCTTACCGGATTTGAAAAAAGTGGTTAGTAAAATATATTTTTTTTGTGCACTGCTTTTTAATATTGAATGAACGATTACAATTGTAACAAATATCTGTTGGATATAGGATATATCAGAACCACAATTGGAAGATACCACAGTAGATGATAATTTAGATTTGGATATGGACTTTTCCAAAACGAAAAAAAAGAAAAAGAGGAAGAAAGACTTAGAGGAATTGATCAATGAGGAAGAAAAAAAGGAAACTGATGATCCTGAAAATGGTTAATATTATATGCTATGCATTATACAGGTGTGTCCACGGACAACGTGTTCGGACATGTTGGATCATATTGTACTTGAAAGAGGAAATCGAAAAGTCCTATTGGAAAAAATACAATCTGATTAAATATTTTCGAAAACTTTGTTCGTGGACACCCTGTATGATGGTTCCACAAAACTAAAGACTTTAATGGAAAAACATAACATTTGGATAACATATTTTTTAACACATCCAAAAATAATATCGAAAAGAATCTCCCTCGGGAAAATGAATGGATCTATCCTTGAATCCTTCAAAACTACCCCCAAAATTAGTTTTTGATAATAATTTGGAAAAAGGTGTATTAGAGGAAAGAAATATGTGCAGGAAGTCGCCGATCGCCCTCAAGTGCGTGGTTGGGCAATCCAGGGCTGCCACAAGTCAGGGAAGTCAGGGAAAAGTCAGGGAAATCGTAGTGGTCTGGAAAAGTCAGGGAATTTAAGGTTTAGTCAGGGAATCGCTGTGGCCAGATCGTGCGTTACTGCGTTTCACTGTGCCGCGGTCAGTTTTTCCAACTCTTCTTCCTTCTTGCTCGGTTAACTCGCCGCAGCAGACACAGGCTAGCAAAAGTGTTCTTAGATCGTGGAACTTTTCGGCCCCCACTACTGACTGAAATATGTAACATTTTTTATGAAATGTCGTTTTCGAATCCCAAGTGCAAATAAAAGGTGTCATTGTTTAAAAAGAAATCATGCCTAAATTTGGATACGAAATTACATCATGAGATTTCTCTGCTATAAAGTAAAGTTGAAGACTGTTTCGTTTGGTAACGATTATCAGCAAATGTATTATACTTTCCAAAAAGCGGTGAATTGTATTAAAATATCTACTAAATTTGCAAAAATTTTGTGCTATAACTATTTAAAATTGTTGACTCAGTAAAATTATTTATGTTTTCCCTGACTCCACGCAAAAAAAGCGCAAAAGACACGCCAATTCATTATTTATGGAATATTTAATTTAAATTTAAATTATTTAATAATAACTTAAATTATTTGATTTCATATATTTTGAAAAATATTTGCCCAAAAAAAATACCTGAAAAATTTTGTTAAATTTTTAGAATGATTTAGACACTTGAAATATGATTTTGCATTAATATTTGAAAGTCAATAAATGTTAATAATTAAAAAAATATATATCGATTTAAACTTTGTGTAGCTTTTAAATCTATTATTGTAATTTAAAAATTACGCACAAAATTGTGTTTTACAATAAATATGAGGTTCAAGTTTAAAATAAATATTGTGTTTTTGTTGTATATGCAGAGAATCTTAATTTGAAAATTCAAAAACTCTATAGAATGGAAAAAAACTAGCTTTTTAGGAAATGTATTGAAGTATTTAAGAGCTAGGTATTTTCTGCTCAAAATTTGCGAAATGATAAAGACGATAAAAACGGACGTAGATAGACTACTGCGGTTTCGAAATTTAACAAAGTTAAATTTAAAAAAAAAAATATGTACCAGAAAATTTAGTTTCATTGTTAAAACCAAAAGTAGTCTATCTATGTCCGTTTCTATCTTCTTTACCATTTCCAAAATTTTGAAAACAGAAGTTGATGCATGTGCATGTATACATATTTTCTGTACGTTTCCCTTAGCATCCAGTGAAATCTATCAGATACGAAAAAAATCATGTTTGGTAGATTTCACTGGAAGTTAAGTGGACTGTACAAAAAAACTGTTAATTGGACCAGATTTCTGGTAATATATCTACTCAAAATTCAATTTGTAAAAATAAGTACTGAACTTCCTGTAAATTTTACTAAACTTTGTTCTGCGTGTGCAACTTATAAATTTGCTAAGGAATGCCTGTTAAACTAATAAAATGAGAAATTTTCTTCAAAATGTTAATTTTAACCCATTAACGCCCAAAATCACAGACTTTTTAACTCATTTTTGGCCCATGTTAACAAAGCGAAAAAGGGAATATATCATGACCAAACCTTGTATACATAATGTTTTTGGATCTCTTATTTCGATTTATAAAGTTAAAATTACATTACCGTGCACTGGAAAACAACTATGGCAGATTTTATTCAAAAAAGTACCGAAAATTTGAAAATTTTTTTTTCAAATGGATAAAGCATATTGATCTATTTCAAACTATGGAAAAAGGTGGACAAAATAATTGTAGTTTATGAAAAATATTTTTTGGTCCAGCTCCCTATGTTTTATCTGTTCCAAAATGGCGGAAAACTATGGAAA
Organism: Diplolepis rosae; assembly: GCA_030998225.1. NCBI lineage: Eukaryota > Metazoa > Arthropoda > Insecta > Hymenoptera > Diplolepididae > Diplolepis > Diplolepis rosae. Next base: position 2,659,514 of record JAPYXD010000391.1, on the reverse strand, counting down.
TTTGGAAAAATACGCGTTTTTTCATGACATTTCTAAGATAATTGGATAATACACGTAATTTTATTGATCAAACTGTCAAAGTTTGATTGATTAATTATCCTTCTATAGTATATGTAATAACCTGATTAATGGCAGATTCAATATGGCGCTTGGAGAACTTGGGAAATACCGAGTTTTTTCAAGATTATCGTTGATAACAATTCCTGAACCTTTATTAAATTCAATTTTCTTATCTTTCTTGGCACATTACATGAAAATCTGGTGACAGTGTTAGAAAATTCAAAATGGCAGATCCAATATGGCGGTCCGAATATTGAAGATTTAATAATATGCTAATGAAAAAAAATATGTTCGTATTTTATGTAAAATATGTGATCAAAAATGTCTAGACATTTTTTGATTGAGATCGCTAATTCAGCGGAAAAAATTCGTAAAGTTCTGAATTTATATTTTACGATTTACATATTCTCCAACGCTTGATCTATATGGCTAAATGAACTTGGATGATGTATTTAGTAAATGAGTAGATTGAATCAATATTATCTATTTTATAGTGAATGAGTGGATCGAATTAATATAATCTATTTTAGAAAATAAGAAAAATTCTCATTTTGATCGTAATAAATAAGAATTCATTTGGTTAAAAAATTATATCCTTTTTTTTTGTTACATCAGTCATACCAGTAGTGGAATTTTGAAGCGTGAAACTTCTGTGTGGGATTAAATTCGTTAAGTAGATCAAATAATCACTTTTGACCATTACGATATGAAAATTAATTTGGACCGCCATATTGGATCCGCCATTTTGAATTTTCTAACACTGTCACCAGATTTTCATGTAATGTGCTTAGAAACATAGGAAAATTGATTTTAATAAAGGTTCAGGAATTGTCATCAACGATAATCTTGAAAAAACTCGGTATTTCCCAAGTTCTCCAAGCGCCATATTGAATCTGCCATTAATCAGGTTATTACATATACTATAGAAGGAGAGGTCTGTGCATAATTAATCAATCAAACTTTGACAGTTTGATCAATAAAATTACGTGTATTATCCAATTATCTTAGAAATGTCATGAAAAACCGCGTATTTTTCCAAATTTCCATAGTTTTCGCCATTTTGGAACAGATAAAACATAGGGAGCTGGACCAAAAAATATTTTTCATAAACTACAACTATTTTGTCCACCTTTTTCCATAGTTTGAAATAGATCAATATGCTTTATCCATTTGAAAAAAAAATTTTCAAATTTTCGGTACTTTTTTGAATAAAATCTGCCATATTTGTTTTCCAGTGCACGGTAATGTAATTTTAACTTTATAAATCGAAATAAGAGATCCAAAAACATTATGTATACAAGGTTTGGTCATGATATATTCCCTTTTTCGCTTTGTTAACATGGGCCAAAAATGAGTTAAAAAGTCTGTGATTTTGGGCGTTAATGGGTTAACAGGGATTTCCGTAATATTTATCGATAAAACTATCATTCAAAAAAGTGCGTTAAATAATTAATAATTTTGCTTCATACCAAAGAAATTTGAGTTTTATTTTGTATGCATATTTAAATATAGTGTATATGTATATATTTATTAAATATTTTAAACCTTTATTTACACTAATATATTGACAAAATATAATAAAATATATATTAAAAAATTTGTTTCGAAGCACTTTATTTGAACGAAATATTCTTCAACTTTCCTTCACAGCAGAGAAATCTTATGATGTAATTTCGTATCCAAATTTAGGCATGATTTCTTTTTATACAATGAAACCTTTTATTCGCACTTAGGATTCGAAAACGACATTTCATAAAAATGTTACATATTTCAAAAGCTTTAAAAAATATTTTATTGGAATTTAATTTTTTTTACATTCTCATCATAGATGAGAAGGTATTGGTTTTATGTGAAAAATGACTTTCGAAATTTTCATCAAATCTTTACGTTTTGAGACCCCCTGAGTCAGAAAAAACGGTTTTTACGAATGTGTCTATCTGTCTGTCTGTAGTAGGTCGTGTGCGGCATAACTCTCGATAGAATTATCAGATTGAATTGAGCTTTGTCACACTTTATCGGAGCCGAGAAAGTAAGGACAAGTTCGTTAACCAGCCACATCCAATCAAAATTGAGGGTTTGAGCACTACTTTTGTGTTTTTGAAAATAATTTTTTGAAAAAATAAAAAATTTCAATACTGGTTTTAGATAGCGCTCATAAATCTCTAAAAATTATCCTGATAACATTTTTTGATTAAATCAAAATTAGAAATGTTACAGCATATTCAAATTCGAAAAAAGTCAATATCAAAATACCATTTTCCAGTTAAATTATACGAGATACGAAAAAACGTTATGATACAATATTATTGAATAAATAAAGACCTACAAATTTGAATTGTAACATTTTTTCATAAGATGCATATTTTTCTTTTTAATTAAAAAAAAAAAACTATTGAAAATCCAAAATTCAATTTTTTAACAATAATATGTAAAATAAGAAAAAAACGTAAGAATACAAAGTTGTTAGTTTCAAAAAGATCTACAAGTTTTGTCTCACACAGTTTCTGATAAAACATATATTTTTCGTTTTAATTCCAAAAAATACGATTAAAATTCAAAAATTCCATTTTTAGACAAAATATGTGAGATACAAAAAAAACTTTGAGATGAAAAATTGTTTTGCTAAATAAGGTCTACACATTCTTATCGAGAAATTTCTCGACAGGACGTATATTTTAATTTTTTGATTTTTAATATTGAAAAAATTCGATTTTTTTCACCAAAATATGTGAGATACAAAATAAGCGTTTTTCTGCAAAATCGTTTCCTTAAATAAAGTCTACGATTGTTTTTCCTTTTTGAGATATTTGGAATAAAATAAATTTATCAATAATCATGTAATTTATTAAAAAGTTACAAAAATGCATACAGAAAATCGAGCGCGAAGCGCGAGTGTCATGATGAGAATGTGTTCCTTAAGGCCGATAGAGCCTTAAGTAAATTGAATTTCCTGTTTCACTTAAACTGAAAAAGAAACTTTGTGAATTTGAGAAAATGACTAATTTACATCATCTTTAATATCATTAAATTGGTTTGAGCTTCAGTATTAAATTATAAGTAATAAACTTAAACGTATGCGAAGAGCTCAAGACCGAGCGCGAAGCACGAGGTCCAGAAAGAACGGAGCGCGAAGCGCGCAATGAGAATGTGCCCGCGAAGCGGGCAGATTTTTCATGTTGCTTTCTATCAAAAAAATCTTATTGTCTAATTTTGCATGTAAATTTAAATACAATTTATGTTTTTTATATTTATAACATTTTAATATAAAGTATTTTAGGCATAATTTTTTATTTGAAATAGTTTATTTACAATACTAAAAAATATATAAATCTATATTTTGTTTTGAAGCTTTTATCATTTATTGAACTATACATTTTACTGAACATTTTTTTTCTCAAGTGTTTGAATCATCCTAAAATATCTAAAAAAAGAGGGTAATTTCTTAAATTATCTATTTAGTCATTTTAAATATGTCGTCTGCTTCGCGCCACGTTTGAACGAAGTTTGATTGTGTGCAGATCCACACGGGTCAGTGGTGGAGGCCGAAAACGTCCATGTTCTGCGTATACTCGCGTGTTTTCACATTCTTACGGCTAAGTGACAGTAAGTGCTCCTCTTGCTAAGCAAACATGGTTCGGCCTTTGCTTCTGGACTAGTGATGTGTCGATACCGCCATTTTTTGGTCACTGGTAATTTCTTACCGTAATTCGGTAAATCGGCAGTAAAACTGGTAATTCGTTATTTACTCTGTTATTGGTGAAAATTTTTGAAGGATGACGTGCTGGAATACTTTTTTTCAAAAGAAAAGTAGCTATAATAAGAATAAATGTCTGTAAAGTAATTTGGAAGTAAGAACAACGAAACTTTATTACTCTATTCTGTCAAATTGATATTGCAGAACAAGCATCTATAAACTAATTATGAAATGAGAACTTTAAAAAAAAAAAAATATCACATAAACTTTTATTGTAACTTATATGGGACATTCCTTTGCAAATCATACGGATTTCAAAAAAACAAGATTGTTCACATTTTTAAAAGTCTTAAATTTTATCCTGTGGCATCTTTTTATCAATTTAATCGACACATATATCAGGATTTTCGAAAGAAAATTTTTTTTTGAGATATATTAATTTAAACTTTTAATAAAATTGGCCAAAATGCTAAAGTCTCTTGTGCTTAAAATTCATTTTCTCCGGTTGAAATAATTAAATCGATTTCGGGTTTGTTTCATTTTTTAGCTTATTACGTTAGGTTTCAGATAAATATCTTTATAATTTTTATTTTGTTAATTAACTACAGATATTAGTAGTTCAATTGTTTAAAAAATTTTCGCATGTTTGCCCCCTCAGTGAAAAAATGTGGAAAAAGATGTATCATATGGCGCTATGTCACAATGTAACTAGCGCATATTTAATAAAAGTGGAGACTCAATTAAATCGGAAGATATTAAATATTTTTCCACATTTTTTCACTGAGGGGTCAAACATGCGAAAATTGTTTAAACAATGAAACTACTAATATGTAAGATTGATCTCTTTACCAGGGGTGTTAGTTGAAATTTGCCGGTTTTACTCATAGGTGTCGCTAGAGATATGTATACATTTCTATGATTTGGCATCTATGTGATATTTTTCCATGGACAATAACCTTCAAAAATACACAATTACATTCTGCCAAAATAATAGCATCATAGTTGTTTACCTCAGTGAATATGTCGAGTTTCGTTCCAAGTAAATCGCATTTGCGGCATTCGTTGCTTTTCTTATTTCATCAAAAGAAAAAAGCAGTTGAAGCTCATCGATTGCTGGTAGAAACTTATTGTGAACATGCTCCAGTGATTAGAACATATGAGACATGGTTTCGTCAATTTAAAAGTGGAGATTTCGATTTAATAGGCAATGAACATCCTGGTGCAGCGGAAAAGTTCGAAGACGAGGAATTGCAGGCGTTATTGGATGAAGACCCAACCCAATCGCAACAACAATTGGCACAAACACTAAATGTGACCCGAGGAGAAATTTGCCAACGTTTAAAAGCCATGGGAAAAATCCAAAAGTATGGAAAATGGGTACCACACCAACTGAACAATAGACAAATGGAAAATCGAAAAACCATTTGTGAAATGCTGCTTCAACGGTTCGAAAGGAAATCTTTTCTGCATTGAATTGTCATGGGGGACGAAAAACGGATTTATTTCGAGAACCCGAAGCGGAAAAAATCATGGCTTTCACCTGGTGAGGTCGGCCCATCGACTCCAAGGCCAAATCGCTTTGGCCGTAAGACAATGCTCTGTGTTTGGTGGGACCAGTGTGGTGTGGTGTACTTCGAGTTATTAAAACCTGGTGAGACGGTGAATACGGATTGCTACCGGCAACAAATTATCAATTTGAATCATGCGTTGATCGAAAAACGGCAGGAATGGGCCCAAAGACATGGCAAAGTTATCCTACAACATGACAACGCACCGTCTCATACCGCTAAAGTGGTGAAGAACACATTAAAAGCATTGAATTGAGAAATATTATCGCACCCGCCGTACTCTCCAGACCTCGCCCCGTCCAACTATCACCTTTTCGCATCGATGGGACACTCACTCGCAGAGCAGCGCTTCGCCAATTTTGAAGAAGTCGAAAAATGGCATACCAGTTCGTTTCCTTTTAAGTTTTGATGAAAAATGAATAAATAAAAATACGTTGTTTCTATCTTACCTTCTCTTATTTAACATTCTCTCTGTTGAAAAATAACAGGGAAAAACACGCAAATATTCTATAATAGGAACATAGTTCCACCGATATGAGTCCTCTTACAATAGATTTTGTCAGGGAAATCAGCTTGAAAATAAGGGAAAAGTCAGGGAAAGTAGGATACTGAAACTTGTGGCAACCCTGGCAATCGGCGACTTGCTGCACTCGTTGCCCAATAGGTGGGGGGGAGGGGGGGATTTCACCTCACAGATAAAAACAATCACAAAGAATAAAAAAAGATGATGAAATCAATATGACGAAAATGACATAAACATTTGTTTCTATTTCGTTCTGCTACAACAAACATATCAAAGGTTTAAAGAAATATTACTTTCTTAAATTAATATATTTTTAACGTGTTTAATCATTTTAAAAAAACGCATCACACATTTTCTACTTGAAACGGTAGAAAGACTCGTATATAGTTACATACGCGGCAAAGTCTTGCGGAGTAGCCCACTATACAAGGACCAACAAGTTTATAGGACTGGTAATTTGACCGAAATGGCCCTAAGCAGAGCTGTTTACCTGATTGAAGGAAAACTGGAGTAAAAAGGCTTTGCAATTGGGACTTTTATGGACATTAAAGAAGCTTCTTAACTACACCTCTACAGAGGTGATCAGGGCGTCTATGATCGCGCATGGCCAGAGACGGCATGCTATAGGTTACGCAGATGATATATATATACTGGTCATTGCGCCAGGTTAGTATCTTGATGCGCTTTCCGTTTTAATGAAGCAAGCATTGGTCATAGTGGAGACCTAGTGCAAAAAGACCGGATCTTTGCTTATGGAATGGGCTGTGGGGTCAAGCACAAGGCTTACAGGGGATAACCAAAGCGTCTAAGGCTCATAGGGGCTCCGCACAACAGGTATCACAGTTGCGTGAATACCTTCAAAACGAACGGCATGTTCCTCTCTGCAATAACATATGTAGAGACGACAATGGCTATGCACTCTTACATCTGGCTGATCCTAATTGCCCAAAAATCCAGCATCCCACTCCAGAGTAACCTGCTATAGAGTGGCCTCAAAAATCTCTTCATGGACAGCACCTCCTGGTCCGAAATTAACCAAACGTGGATGAAAAAGTTAACTTGTGGCTCTGTAGAGACGAACTATTTCTGGAAACGGAAGGATTCGTCGTGGCCATGCAGGATTGGGTAATCGGCATTAGGAAGTACCAAAAGCACATCCTTCGTCACAACGCTGACAAGTGCTGATTATGTGGAAATCCCAATGAAAGCCTTACTACCGATACGTCCCAGTACCAGTTCTTGAGAATGAACAACGTCTCTTGTACTGGGACAGAATCATCCAGAACGACCACCTTGTCGTACACAATCGTCCGGACATTGTTTTGTGGGACAAACGTGCCCAGCGTGTTAAAATGATAAACTTCGCCGTTCTCCTTGATGAATGTGTATGGTTTTTATATTTATTGAATTTTAACAAAAAACATATCAAGAGTTTCGTTCCTTTTTTCCGTTTTTTTGTTTTGTTTGTGTTTTTTTTTCACTAATCTTTTTGTGTAACTATATTTTTTAAAATCGTGATTTGATCGTCGCTTTGAAATGTTATTGGGAGAAGGATTTTCTTGCCACCGTCTCTTTACCTTCGTAGATTTTGAAACCAAATCAATAAATGTTGGTCATTAGTTATTACAGTATGATAACTTTCAAAACGGTTGTACTAGAAAAGTTTTCGTATGTTCAATCTAAATTTTTTAGAAGAAACAGTGTTTCTTCAAAATTATTGTACTCGCCAAATTAGATGTGTTATATTGAATTTTGAGAATCAAATCGCACTGAGGTTGAACAGCAAAAAATACATGTTCTAGAAAAAATATGAACCTCTTCGTTGGAAGTTACACAAAGAAACTGTCATTTTTTCATTATTGTAGCTGCCATATTGAATTACAAGTATAAAGCAGAGCTTTTGTAATGAATAACATACAAGCTAACTGTAATACAGATAAATATTTATTTAGAAATAATTGCTTATACATTCAGAAAAATAGTATATTACATTACAAGGGGCGAAACAGAGCGATTGCATGAGTGTGAAGTTTGCTGCCCGAGTGAAACGAGGGCTGCAATCACACGAAAAGCTTTCGCTGTGTTTCGTTTCGAGTAATGTATACTATTTTTCATAGCAACTCTTTTGAGAATATGATTGGCTGTAACTGTGGAGCGGGTTGAAACAGCGACTTTTAACCCTAGGGTTGAAAATCGTAGTTTCAACCCGCTCTACAGGTACCGAAAATCGGATTTTCAAAGGAGGCGCTATGAAAAATAACTTAGATACAAATAACTATTCTTTTTTAGAAAAGTTAATCCCTGTAAATTGAAAAAATTGTCAATTTTTCATAATTACGGTCGCCATATTGGATAGCGGTTAAGAATTTTTATAAATCCAATGACAGTAATTTTTCGTTGAATAATAAGCCAATAAGTTCCAAGTATTTTTAGCAGGTTTTTATAATCAATTTTCGCCAATAACGAATTAAATCTACAAAAACACCCTTTTTTCCGCATACCTTTGTTTATAACAATAATTAATTTTTATAAATTCATAAAATATCTTGATCACACTAAAAAATAAGTATTTCACTAACTAAAAGTGCAAAAAATCCCAGTTTTATGCGTGATTTCAAAAATTTAATGACAAAAAAGGGAAATAAGAAAGGTGGCCATTAAAATGGCTCCTGTGACTGAAGGGGTTAATTTTTGGTCTATTTTTATTTATATTTTTCGCCTTTTTTACTTTTTAACGTAAAGTGGATTTCAACGTGTTTTATATGAGGATTGTCCCTTATTAATTAGTTGAGTTTGAAATTTTTGTCACTGCCTACATTATCGGAGGATCACTAGTCGCGTGTCAGATAGGATACGTTGTCGACAGGTGTCCTCGTAGACAATTTCAAACTCTTATATCGCAAATAATGCAAATAAATTTAATATTTTAAAGAATTTGAAAATCCTTCTGTGGAAAAAATGACGCTTTCGACTGCGCTGGGATTCGAGCCCAGGTCTTTCGATTGCCGGTCGACTGCTCTAACCACTGAGCTACACAGGCGTCCGACATCTCTTTCTCCACAGGAAGATCTCCTTATATCGCCTAGTGGCTCAGCCTTGCGGCTGTAAATGATTTCAAATTAATTAGTTGAGTTTGAAATTTTTGTCACTGCCTACATTATCGGAGGATCACTAGTCGCGTGTCAGATAGGATTCGTTGTCGACAGGTGTCCTCGTAGACAATTTCAAACTCTTATATCGCAAATAATGCAAATAAATTTAATATTTTAAAGAATTTGAAAATCCTTCTGTGGAAAAAATGACGCTTTCGACTGCGCTGGGATTCGAGCCCAGGTCTTTCGATTGCCGGTCGACTGCTCTAACCACTGAGCTACACAGGCGTCCGACATCTCTTTCTCCACAGGAAGATCTCCTTATATCGCCTAGTGGCTCAGCCTTGCGGCTGTAAATGATTTCAAATTAATTAGTTGAGTTTGAAATTTTTGTCACTGCCTACATTATCGGAGGATCACTAGTCGCGTATCAGATAGGATACGTTGTCGACAGGTGTCCTCGTAGACAATTTCAAACTCTTATATCGCAAATAATGCAAATAAATTTAATATTTTAAAGAATTTGAAAATCCTTCTGTGGAAAAAATGACGCTTTCGACTGCGCTGGGATTCGAGCCCAGGTCTTTCGATTGCCGGTCGACTGCTCTGACCACTGAGCTACACAGGCGTCCGACATCTCTTTTTCCACAGGACCTGGGCTCGAATCCCAGCGCAGTCGAAAGCGTCATTTTTTCCACAGAAGGATTTTCAAATTCTTTAAAATATTAAATTTATTTGCATTATTTGCGATATAAGAGTTTGAAATTGTCTACGAGGACACCTGTCGACAACGTATCCTATCTGACACGCGACTAGTGATCCTCCGATAATGTAGGCAGTGACAAAAATTTCAAACTCAACTAATTAATTTGAAATTATTTTACAGCCGCAAGGCTGAGCCACTAGGAGATATAAGGAGATCTTCCTGTGGAGAAAGAGATGTCGGACGCCTGTGTAGCTCAGTGGTCAGAGCAGTCGACCGGCAATCGAAAGACCTGGGCTCGAATCCCAGCGCAGTCGAAAGCGTCATTTTTTCCACAGAAGGATTTTCAAATTCTTTAAAATATTGTCCCTTATCTTTGTTTTTTGAAATTTTTATTTAACACGTTGAGCGCCACGCTGATTTTTAAGGAAGTCCTCGTCAGGCCACGCGCGCCGCTTATAAGCGCTCAAAATTGTAGGGCCAATGTTTCTTATCGCAGCAGAAGATAGATTACGTTTAGAACGTGGTCCCTATAGGCATTCATTCAACACGTTACGCGCCAAGTCTGTTTTGTTTTCTTTACCGTTTGGCCAGCTACATAAGATTTTTTCTTACTACCCTAGTCGAAAGTACGTGGTTTAGGCACCAATTTCACGGCAGAAAGTCTAACTTTCATGCATTGGTCAAGCTATATGCGCGCCCTCTATAAACGTCAAGAACCTCAAGCGTCAAAATTTGTCCGCTCTCTGCTAATTTTTATTAGTGGCAATGAGTGGATATTATTTAGAATGTAATAGTAGTGACTGAAGTGTAACAAAAATAAAAATTAAAAAATGAATGACATATCATCTGATGAATCGACAGATGAAGAAGAAATTAATAAAAACTTTGAAACTGAAGCTCAATTATTAGTAGAAACTGACACCTTACCCAAAAAGTCCGTTGACAGATATATGATAGTCTATGATAATTACCAAAGATGGAAACAAGGCAATAGAAATCTAAACCTAAATTTATAGATGTATTTGATGCCTTTCTCCCCCCCCCCCCCTCCCCGGCCAGCAGCACTAACTCCGCTCGTGCTGCAAATGTCGAGGCAGGCATCAATATATTCCAATGCACACATGCAATTGTTTTCGTACTTTCAACCGGGCAGCAAGAAAAATAGTATACACTACATGGGCAGAAATTTGAGAACCCTGAAATCGACTTCGCCTCGGGCATTATGGCGCGCAGTCCAGGAATCTCAACTTTCTGCCCTTGTAATGTAATATACTATATCGAAATGGATTCGTGGCCGGTGTTCCTTTTACAACAAACCAGTTCATTTTGTAATACCTGTAAAGGAGAACCATTTTTATGTTTACCGTGTTTTAATGAAATCCTTTAATCCTGTAATGAGTCAAAATTAAGTAAATTTGAAATAAATTTTTTGTAATTCCATAAAACAGTGTAAATTTTATAGTTCTATATCATGTTACACGCAGTCAGCCAGCGGTGGTTGATGCGGCCTAAACAGGAAGTCTAGTGTCAGCCACCGATGACTGACGTGGCGCTCAACGTGTTCAATTATGTGCCTGTGAAAAAAAAATCCTTTTCAAATAATAATAACAATACTAACTAGACAATAATAATAACATTCAAAATGACCTTTGTACTTGACTGCCCGTACAAGCATTCTTGACTACCAGGCCTATGTACCTGTGACAAAACCCTTTTGGATTAATAATAATAACAGATATTTTTTGGAGATCTGCTTGATTCAAACAATGCTCATCTCGATAATTTGAGAAAAATCTCGAGGTTGTGATTGTAGTTGGTCGCATATCTATTTATCTTTTGCAGCTTCTATCTTGCTCTGCAGGAATTCAGGGTGGAAGAAATATGTTCGAAAAATTCTTTATCAAAACAAGAATTGTCGCAGGACTTGATTGCACCAGTTGGTCAACTGAACATCGAGATTTTGCCAATATACCTAGATTCGGAATTAACCGCACTCCAAGTGCAAATCCTTACCTATTGTAATAGTACATTACGTGCCCAGGCGCAGAATGAGGGTCATTGCGGGACGAGCATTGTCGCGAGTCTCGGAATTACCCGAATTGTGTGCATTGGCACGTATTCTATTTTATGTGACTTCGGTGCGTATACGAGTTTTTATGCGTACACTGGAATCTAAACTAGTATTGTAGTTGTTTGCGGCGCTAGTCATTACACTTGATATGTCACGACTAGTCCCGGCCATTTGGATTTTATCAATCTTGTGTAGTAGTAATGGATTTTAGTAGACGCATGCGCAGTTCAAATGTACAAGGCTTTGCCAGTAAGATGCTAACGCTGTACGAAGAAGAAGAAGAAGAATAAGAAGGATTGAGCTTCGTTTCATGGCTATGGGCGCATGCGCAGTTCAATTTTTACATTTTATTCCTTTCTGGCGAAATGTACTACATTGCGCTACTGTCAACTGTAGCGAAAAAACGAGTTTGCGCGCCGATGGCACATAAAAAGTATTTTTACTGAACTTAAAGTAGACCAAATTCCGCAAAAAAAAAAATATCTTCAATAGGTTCCAAGCTACGGTCTTCCAAAAGACCGGATCTTTTTCGGTTTTCCGCTAAAATTTACTCTTTTCAAATAAAACTGAGTACTTTTGACCCTGATAACTTCAGACAAAAGTGTTCCAGAGGTATATTGATGCAAGTAAACTCAATTTTCAATAATTTATGTTCAGGGGGAAATATGATAGAAATTTTTTAGCTGTTTTTAAATAAATCGTTTTAAAATGAATTTACACTTTTGATGCTGAAGTATAAAATAAAGTATTTGAAAATCTGCGTAAATAAATAAAAAAAGAAAATATATCTACAATTGTGAATATATTTAAGTACTATTCTTTTTTTCGCAGAATTTTGTCCACTTCAATTTCGATAAAAATATCTTTTGCTCTGGGATTTACTGAAAATCAACAAACCACGCACTTGTGATTTTTCCACCTTTTCTAACATAACTGAGATCGGCAATTAATAATTGTTTCGATGTGATGTCTTAACTAATTGAAACATCATCAAATACACTCTTTTAAAATATGTATTTATTTCAATATTTTATAAAGATTTATTTTATAAATAGTTGATACTACAGTCATTGTCACAAAAGCGTCGTCAGGGCCACCGGCAGACCAAGCGTCTGAGAAATGTATCATCCATGGTTTTTGACTCAAGGGGGGAGTATTTAAGATGCTTTATGGGTTTTGGGTTAGTAACGTGCCATTGAACACACTGTTTGCTTTAGTGAACCGGATTTTAGCAAGTTGCACGCTTTCACTTGTTATCTGAATGCTTACAGTCTACAGAAAAGCGTTGATCAAGTCAACAGAGAAGTTATCTAGACGTTATAATGATAAATGCATATTTCAACAAGACAGCGACTTGAAACACCACAGCCGCCTCTGCAGCCAGTGGAAAGCTGAAAATGGGATCACTGTCTTGATTCAAATCCCAGTCGAAAATCCTATGGAGAACATGTGGCCAGCGTTGAAGTATAAGGTTCAATCGAAGCGAATATTCTACATCAAGCAGTTAGGCTGAGACCTCCGCGATATCTAAAGGTCTTTAACCATTACTCCTGTCAGAAGTCTGGCTGAAAATTTTCCCGACGCTGCCAAGTTATAATTGATAATGAAGAAAAACGTATCATAGTTTAAATAGTCTATTTTAAATCTAAGATGTTGATTTTTATGAATATGTTTTTCTTTATGAGAAACTATGACAACGCTCTTATGATAATGACTGTAAAACCTAAATAAGCTAGGTGAAACATAAAATATTGGGTATCCCTTTTTTCTGGAATAATTATATTTTTTCCTAGTTGAGGAAATCAGTCAATGGGTAGGATCGGATAGAGATTATACGTATGATGAGCTTCTTGTAAGAGTATTTAATATCATGAGGGAAAAGAATCCAGATATGGTAGCTGGGAAGAAGCAGAAGTTCGTTATGAGGCCACCACAAGTAGTACGCATTGGAACAAAGAAGACTTCATTTGCCAATTTCACTGAGGTGAGTTATTTATTTTATTTTTATTTTTCATTGAGTGGCTGATTTTTAATATGGCTATCAATTTGGATTGGACGTCAAAGATTTCAAAGTCTAGAATTTTGAACTGTCATTATACAAAGTTCGAAGACTTGAGGGATAAATTTCGAAGTTTTTACTTTGATATAATAGCTTCGTACTGAATAATTTGGAGATTATAATGAACAAATATGAAGGTTTTTAAATTAGGACTCGTGGTGACATTTATTAGGTATTAATTGCAAACACTTATTATACAGGGTGGGCCATCTAATATTTGGAATTTGAATCGGCTATAAAAAAACTTATGGATATTTTTTCAAAAGTATGGTTTTATTAGAAAGATTGAACCTTTTCATTTAAAAATGAAACTCAACGTCATTCAAATGACTGCCATGGGTGGCCTTACAGTACCCCATTGGATCAACCCAATTTTTCTGTACGTTTTCAATTGTTTGGGCAAAAGGTCAATAAGCAAAATTGTCGCATTTGGTGCTCAGAAAATCCAAACGTCATCTTTGAGAAGCCGCTGCACCCACAAAGAGTTATTGTTTGGTACGGATTTTGTTACGGTGGCATCATTGGGCCATTTTTCTTCGAAAAAGCACATGACTTAAAAATGAGACATCTGTGCGCATTTTTCTACGAATCCAATCACAGAAATTGACGCGTTTTAGGAAATTATTGCCGTACAAATCCTAATGTAATGACATACAATACGGATGGAACTTGTATTGATGTAAGATTCTTAATAAAGATCGCTGACTACTTCCACTCTTTTTTTCCATTTGTCTACTGCTCGCATGTGGATTTAGTGCAGCAGAAGCTAAGATAGCAGCCGCATTATTTTCATTATCAATTGGTCGACGTTTGACACGTGTTTGTTTCACTATACCAAAGCGACAGAAACGGTCAGCTAATCGCTCAAAAGCCATGTACGATTTTTGTTGCCTATCCGGATAACGAGCCGCATACAAATCTTGGGCGTTTCTGTGATGTTTACGGCATTCCCCCAGCACCATCAACATATCGAAATATTCTTAAAAATCGTTCATTTTCGCGTTCCGATGTACTCACATCAGAAGGTAATGCGTGACTAACTCATATGTCAACAGAAAATGCTTACTTTCTGCCGATGTCAACAATACCCTATCGATGTGTATTATCATGGGTATCGTAAGAAATGAAAAGAATGAAAATGATTTTTCGACTATTTTCATACTTTGCGTCACTAGAATGACCTTGTGTTGTAGGTCGCTGAATTCGTCTTAAAATCGGTAATAATTTCATCGAAAAAAATACATGGTTCCACTTAAAAAAGTGGAGTTGACCTTGACGTAGCTTCAGCGCCTCCACCGATAAAAAACTGAAACTATTGTCTGAAATTTTTTGGATATGATCGATAGTTTGAGTGCTATCGCTCTGTAATACATTATCTGCCTCACTCTGTATATATGGGGTGTCCCAAAATTATGGGTACGCCTGAATAATTCATGCATAGACGAATTTTATTGAAAAAAATTGCAGATAAAAGTTTCAAGCTTTCAGTCTATGATTTCAGTGGTAAACTTGACATCAATTCTAATCTTAAATTCAAAGGTCAATTTATTTTTATTCCAAATGCGGATCTATAATTTTGACTCCGGGAATGTAAAGAGTGGACAATTTTTCGTCCAGATAGGTGGATTATAGCAATGATGACCTTGAAGGTCATTTCATGGTTCCTTTTTTTTTTTTGAAGAGGAGAAGGAGGAAAAAGATGACAAAATCTTTTATAGGTTGGAGCATGAGAGGGATTATTGTGTCCAGTGCGGGTTCATAGCCTACCGCCCGACAGACACGTCTCATCGTCATTTTTCTTGAAGCGCTTCATGTACGCGTTTAAACAGCCATGGCCTGATAGCGTTTGCGCCAAGTAAAAGCTGAACTCACTGTGCTTTCTCTTCAATCAGCTGGCAAGTTCCGTGATTAGACGGTGTGTCCATTTCCCAGTCTGCTCACTATGCCATCTCGTCTTCTATCTTTCGACGAATCTGCGTCTAGCATCCTTGCGGATGGCTTCCTTCACACGAACGATTTCCTGTTAATTTTTAACACAGGTATGCTCCTTGCGAAGCAGAAAGACTTCCTACCTTTCCTTCGCCAATAAGTCTATTGGCGGAACGCTTGGAAGGACCAGCACATTACTTATCGACACAATTCGATATGCTAAGACAATTCTCATTACTGCACTTCTCTGTGCCTTGACAGTCTTTTTTGGATATCATGGTTGTCAAGAGCACTTACCCAAACCGGAGCTGCATGAAGCAGCTTCGAGTGCACCACGCTTGCCACCAGTCTTGTTTTCGCTTCACTGGGACCATCAATGCTGCGTATGAACCGAGCTTGAAGACAGGAGTTGAACGCTTCTCATCTAATTCTTAAATGGTTAACAATTTTTCCGGGTTGATGACAAGCCAATGAATTCTATAAAAATTATTTAACAAGAATAATATTTATTAATTTTTAAAAATACATAAAATAATTTATTCTACGCGACTTTGATCAATTTGTCAAGTTGGTAGCACTTGAGTGTTTTCCTTCCAGTGGATGTGTACCGTTTCTCCAACCTTTAAGTAAAATACAACTCTCGTGAGTTTGGCAGAAATTATAAAAAAAAGAAGGAAAGTTGAAAAAGTTGGATTTATATTTTTTTTACTAACTTTTTAAGTAAAATCCCTTGTTGAATTATTTCGGCAAAATCCTGGTCCGGGTTTCCAATACCCAATTATATTTCCAATTGCACGTCAATTTATTTTAAAAATGGTGAACTTGGATTTGTCACCTGACACTTCCACGTGCTATATCTGTCAGTTTTTTTAGACTTTCAACTCGCTTGACCCAGGAATTAGAGATTGTACGTGTTGAGTTGAAAGTATGGGCCAGCTTGTTTGTGTGCTTCGTATATGTTTCACACCGATTCTTCTAGCTGTGTGACTTAGTCATGGGGATCTTCTTCATAGTGTGGGAGTTACTCATATCTTCTAAGAGTGTAGACTAGGTGCGTGCCAACTGACTTAGATTAACTTAGTCGCAGAGATCAATTACATTGTTTGTAATCATTAAAAAGGTATGAAAATATTATTACATTGGAATTACTAATTATCCATTTATGTTCATTTATTGTTCATTGTTATTAATTTAGTTAATATTTAATAACAATAACAATATTTTGTAATTATAATGTCAAAGTTACAATCAGTATTATGAATAATCATAAAATAATGACATTAATTGTTATATTGTAATTGATATAATATTAGTTGCTTATAGTGTTACAATCATGATAATAATATAATAATAATAATAATAATAATAATAATATAATAATAATAATATTTGTTGTGAGTTGTTAATCATCAATTATATCTTGTTCGTTGTTATAATTCGATATTATAATTAGTAATAACAATAATATTATCAATAAGAACAATTTCATAATTTAAATTAAATTAATATGTATGATAATAATGGTAATAACAATCATGTATACATGAGAATCTTAAAGAAAAATAGTAATAATGTTGATAATAATTCATTAGTGGAAAGCATACAGGCAATGCATATATTTTTTTTTAATTAGGTCAAAGGTTCTTATTTCTTGTTGGCCCTTTATATACATAAATCACATGTCCTCTTTCATAGCATTTTTCACAAGCCCTAGTCCATTTATATAATACTTTACGACCCCCAAAGCTTTTTGAGATAGCTTCTAACCCGTTTTGTTCACGGAAAACATAGTTTTTATTTAACAATTCTGATACTTTACGTGCTACGTCGTGTTTTGCGTGTTTTTTACTAGGAGATTGTTCGCTATTACATAAATACTTAATACAATCTTTAATCACCGTACAATTGGCAATAAATTTATTGTTCTGAATGGAACTTCTATCCTTTCTGAAATATACTGGTTTGTTGCAAGCGTAACAATTGGTATCTGATCAATTTTTGAATGGCGTACATCTGTCCGTAAGTTGACAAATATTATCGCGTTCGTCGTCACTTATTACAAAATAGCAGTCGAACCACAATGGTTCTTTTAGTACTGGATTGAATAATACTTGTTCATCTGCATATATTTTAATGCAACAAAAATAATTTATATATAAATTGTGTGAGAATGTAAAATAATAGTACAATACATTAGGTTTGTTTTGCTTTTTCGTGCAACTTTGGGAGCAGTAATCTCTATTTACACTATTTTCCTGCGAGGAAATACAAAAATTGCGTTATTTCTTATATTTGGCCATACTAAGGTGTGTTTCCAATACAAGGAATGATAATTTACTATTTTCAATAGTCTTACCATTAATAAGGAAAATCATCTGCGAATTATTTGTTATTAAAATTCATGCGTGATACGTATGACAAATCATTTTTCTTATTTCCTTTTTGCTATACAGCTGTGCAGCAAATAGACAATAGTCTTTCATCACAAAGAAACATACTGTATTAAATAGTCGTATTTGTCCGATAGAGTGCCAAGCGTTTCGATATCGATATTCTTATTTTTCATGGTCGGAGAATTTTGTGAGATAACAATATTCACAAATCCGCATCGCTGAGTGAGTTACTTCAACATAAATAACTGATATATGTGGTGCCAACCGGAATCACTTGGTAATAAATAATATGTGATAAGTTTCAGGAAAAAATTCTAGGCATACACCATGAAAAGGTTTTTCATTTCCTGCAATGTATTGAGGTGGCTTCATGATCCTAAAAGATGGTAAAAAATAAAAATAATAATAAATGAATTTATTTTTGAAAATTAAGAAAATAATTTAGTAAGAAGATTTTTATTGAATCCACGTGTTGATTGAAAATTTTACGAAGTTAAATTGGCAGAGGACATCTTTCTTTATTTTGTAATTTTTATTTGATGCGTAATAATAAAGCTTTTCCATGAGATATATTTCGATGTAAATGTACATATGTCGCGACGGGACCGGTCAGTCGTAAAACGAAAGATATAGATTATTGAAGGTCATTTCGTTAGTAGTTAATGAGTATAAGGTTTCAGAATTTTCTGTAGTGTTATCGTGCGTTTTATTTGCTGGTCTTTCATAAATAACTTCATATTTTTTTAAATTGCATACATCATTTGGTAAAGTACTCCAAAATGTTTGCCTCTCTTCCATACCTATGCAATATGTTTTTGGAAGTGTGCATATCACTCCTGATCGTAATTTAATTTTATCAGTATTTAAATGAACTGTTGCATAATGTTCTTGTAGGGTGATTTTAAACATTGCTTGAACTTCTACACGATTCCATGTACCATAAGGGTCAGAAAATTCCGTTCCTGTACAGTCACCGTAAGTTGTTACAGAGCCAGCCGATGTGGTGGTATGATATGATGTCTCATTTATTTTTAATTTTGATGTTTGGACAGAGGGTATTACTAGGAAGTTTCCCATTGTATGCATTTGTTTACATTGGTCTCATGAGGATTCTTGTATATATTCGCTGTGACCATTTGCGACCCCAGAAAAATGGAAATGCATATCACAATAAGTTATAGCACGGTGAATTTCTACTTTGCATTGTATAACTTTAGTATTTAAAAATCCGGTAATTTGCTAAAGTTGTATATACCATATTTGGGGTAAGTTGTTTTTATGGAGAGCAATTTTAGGATCAGCAGTATCAAGAAGGAGGTTCTAATTAGCAGCTTATCTTGTTCATTTATTATAGATCTTCAATAATGTCTTGTAATATTGTATTTGTATTAATTTGTATTATAGTTGGGTACTTCTTTCATTGAATTTAGAATTTCGGCTAAAGATTCGTGTTCTGATGATCGTAGGCTGAGGATTAAATTGTTTTAGGTTTCTGGACTTCAAGTTTAAATTGTTGAAAAGATATCTTAGATTGTAATTGGATTAGTGGAATCTTTACTCCACTCAGGTATGTTGCAATCGTCGTGAATGTAGATTCCGTTTTGAAATAGATAAGGCCAAAGAGCTATCATATCGATTAGATTTACAAACGCATCAATTAGAGCGTTAATATTTTTGCGATGAGTACACTCCATTTTAATCTAGAATATAATTAAAGATTTATATATTTATGTGATCTTTTTAGTCGGTTGACGTGAATTACTGTCGGTTTGCCTTTGATATTAATTTTTACATTCCCTTTTCCTAGTATATTTAAAACTTCGTGAGGACCTGTGTATTGATTATCTAGCTTTTTAATTTTTCCTCTCTGTAATAAAAATATATTATCCTCAATTTTTATTTCCAAAGGATATATTTTTCTATTATAGTACATTTTTGTTTTTTCTTTTGCTGTTATGAGATTTTCTTTCGCTTGTGTTCGCATTCCATGCAGTTTTGTTACAAAGTTGATCAAATAATCATTATAGGTTTGCAATATTTCATTTTGTGATAGAGGTTCACTAGATCGTTCACGGGCAAATTTACCAAAAACTAATTGATAAGGCGTACATTTTGTGGCTTCGTGTACACTTGTGTTATATGAGCACATTGCTAATCCTAGCCAATCGTCCCATTCTGAGTTTTTTGCTACAAATTGTTTGATATATTTACCTAGAACATGATGTGATCGTTCTAGTGGTCCATTGGATTGAGGGTGAAAAGCTGTGGTACGAAACAGTTTGATTCTGAAGCGTTTTTATTGCCATTGTAAACAGCCTTGAATATACTTTTAAATATCGGTTTTCATATCTTCCCAAAAAAAATTTTGGCGAATTCGATTATAGGTCTTTGTGCCACCTTTATGGCCTCCTAATGCTGAGGAGTGATCTTCAATTAATTGTGATCTTTGTTCTTTTGTCGGATATTGAGTTATGCCGTTACAAACTATTATTTTCGTAAGTGGAGTTGCAAGAACTAAATCAAAAATTAATTTTATATTTTCCCAAAGCTATATGGTTGATTTTCGAAGTATTTGAAATACTATTCGAACGTAGATTCAATTTTTGAGATAATTCATGTAATGAGTAAATTGACAATTTCATATTGTTTAAGGTTTCAGATAAATTGTCTTGAATTTCTCCTTCAATCGGAAGAGCAAAATGATAATATCTTCCCTTTTTAATTTATTTTGCTCTTTCTTTATGTAAATTTTTAAATTTTGGTAAGGTTCCACGTTTTTCTAGAGTTTTGATCCATTATTCCGAGGAGTTCCACTTGTTGTAACGAAATAGACATAATTATCTTTTCGCATCGTTAATTGATCGCGACATTCAACGATATTTTTATTCATTAAAATATGCCTGATAAATTTTGAGTTGGGTGGAAGGGGCTCTGGGGGTGGACGGTTTTCTTCGAATTCTGAATTATTATAATTGTCGACATTTTCCCTGGTTTCTATTTGTTGTTTTTTGTTTATTTTGGAATTTTGTTCATTAAAAGTGTCTTCAACATTTTTATTTTTAAAAATTTCTTTGATATTATACAAGAGTTTTCAAAGTTTTCTTCATCTTCGGGGTCTATATCTTCAAATCTTCAAAAAGTCTTCAAAAGTAGAAAAATAATTTTCGCTTTCTTCCTCTTGAGGTATAATAAATTTTTTAGGCTTTTTGCCATTTTTCTCCCTTTTATTTTTTGCTTGGATTTTTTGCAAATAGTCAAAATATTCAGGATCAGAGTCAGAACCGGATCCTAGTTCTATTTGAGTTTGATTTTTTGTATATATTTCCGGAAGTTCATCTTCACTTATTTGTTTCCTTGGTCTACCTGTCTTTTTTTTAAGAGAGTATTTTTAAAATCTGTAAGTACATTCTTTCTCAGTCTAGATCGGATCTCTTGATGGGACGTTCAAAAGGTATATTTCGACTTGAATTTTCTTGATTTTTATGTTGATTTGAATTTTTCATTTATTCTTGTTTTTTCTTCTCACCTCTAGTAGTCATGGTTTTCCATGGCGAATTTTCATAGTTTTTTCCAAGTATTGGACTTAAAAGTATAATAGTTATAAACAGAAGCTTTAATGCTAAAAGTTTAAACTTGTGTATTTCAGAAAATTGTTACAAATGTCATTAAATAATTTTTCAGTTGGAGAAACGTTAAAAGTTTCTGAAAACTTAACATTAATATTTAATATTGGATCTTGTGAGGATTCGCTAGTCATTTGTATCATCTTGGGTAAATATCGAATTAAAATATTTATATTTGGCATTATTTTCTCTTTTATATCATTTTCTTGATTAATTTTTATAAAAGTTTTCTCGAGGTTCATTTTTTCTTGAGATGTCATAAAGGTATCATCATCATCTTCGTGTAAATTTCTTAATTATTATTCATTAACAATAGGATTTCTTGAAATTGACACGGTAATGATATCTTGATCCCTTCATTGGTTTCTTGACCTATTTGTAGCTTGGGTCGATAGAGTCGCAGGACGTGACAAATATAAGAAGAAAAGAATTTCAAAATTTTCAAACATTCGTTTTATGCTTATTTTTTGTTCGAAAAATTTATCAATTTTCTTAAATTATCCACAGTGATCTTTAAAACATATTTTGGTTATTAAAATCGGTCTAGCCATTTTCGAGAAAAATTACTTTTTTTATTTTTCTTTACCCCTCCATATCTCCTACAAAAATAGGATTTTCAGGTAGAAACTTGGAGGATATTCATATCACATAGATACGAACTTATGAAGTTAATTTCATTTTTATATGTGCTGAGGTAGATTTCACATACTTATTCCGCTAGGACCTTTTGAATGAAGTAATGTTGATGATTTAACTAATTAACATAGACTCCAGCATAGACTTGTGAGAAATTCAACAACTTTCATTTGATCAAAAATTAATTGACCCGTAATGGCCACACCTCCTAAAAATAACGTATTAGTCACACTGGGTCCAGTCGACCCCACGCAAAAAAAACAGTTGCTATTTGTGCGTTCTTTTTTATATATCAACTCAAACCTTGAACTTGAATTTAGTTTAAGACTTTCTCTGTATAATCCAATAATTTTTTTCTCCTTTTATGAATTTTTTTATATTGAAAAAACTCGAGAAAAAAAACTTCTCTCTTCGAAGTTACGTAGACGCAAAGTTAGCCTGGGGTCCACTGGACCCAGTGTGACCACTACGGGTAAACAGAATGATTGACCTTTCAGAAGTGTGTAATAATATATTTATTAAATTATGTTTTATATAAATTATCTTTCAAATTTGTGTTTCACTGTTTATTAAACTTCAGTTTTTTTATATACTACTTTTGGTTTCGTACGAGGTCTGTCCGGAAAGTATCGGGCCTACCTTTATATCTCCGCGCTGGCGTTATTCTTCATCATCGGGTGGGTGGCATCCTTCAAAGTAATCCCCACTTGATTGAATAACACGGTTCCAGCGATGTTTCCGCTTCTCGAAACAGTTCTGGAACTCACTTTTAGGGATGGCCTTGAGTACGCTCGTCGCATTATTTTCAACCGTCGTTTTGTCATCGAATCGCTGTCCTTTGAGTGGTTTTTTGAATTTTGGAAACAGCCAAAAGTTACAGGGGGCTATGCCGGGACTGTACGGAGGTTGTTGAAGCAATGCGATACTGTGTTTACTCAGAAACTGCTGCACAAGAATCGTTGAATGCGCTGGTGCGTTATCGTGGTGAAGAAGCCAGTCACCGCACACACCCGAGTCATTCCTAAAATCTTGTTCAAAATTTCCCAAACGGTAGTTTTCGGTATTCCGAGATCATTTTCTAGTTCACGAACAGTTAATCGACGATCACCTTCAATCGCAAGTCGCACCCGCTCAATATTATCCAATGTTTTTGTCGTCGAAGGTCAGCCAGAACGAAAATCACTATCAACAGAAGTGCGGCCTCCTTCGAAACGATTATACCACTCTTTTATTCGTGTTTTGCTCATACATTCATTCCCGAAGGCCTTCTGCATCATCTGAATAGTTTCCGCACTCGTGTTTCCGAGTTGAAAACAAAATTTGATGCAAATTCGTTGAACTTGTTTTTCAGTCATCTTTAGCAATCACAAAATCCGCCGAACTCAAAAATAGCTTTGTAAACAAAAATACGCTGCGCATGAACTATACGTCCGGGAGATGTCAGCAAGCAACCGATGGGTTCGTGAGGCTTTACTGTTGACGTTCATGCCCCGCAGAGGTCGCTCGAAGTGTACTGTACTGTACTGTACTGTATTCGCGTAACAGTTACACTGCGGAATTCGGATGTTAATTGAATTATTTCAGAACTGATTTTTACATAAGCTGTGCTCGATCATAAAAAGACCCAGTAGACCTTGCCCTACCAAGCTCGTCTATGAGCCTGGTTTCCTCGAGATGTTTTCGAAGCTTGTCTCTGCTGAGTCGTCTTGTGTTCCAGGAGAGGCTCCTTCCTTTACCGCCCCTTCCCGCATTTACTGGGTGATTCCGCTCCTCTGTGCTGAACTCAGTGCACCGGTGGTCACTCAAGGTTATTACCTTGAAGATGCACCAGTCGCCTATCCTTGAGGCGAGACGGGGCGCGGCAAACGTGAGGTCGATAATAAACCCCCCCGCTCCTCGTCTGAACGTGAATTCCCTGCCCTGGTTTAACACAATCAGGTCATTTCTAGCGACCATCTCACTTACCAGGATTCCCCACCTATCCAGATGGGCTTCTCCCCACTCGGGCGACTTACTTTTGATTTCGCCCGCAATAAAAGACCACCCACTAGCCTTTCTGAGGCTTTCCTCAAGGAGGAGGATCTGGGTCTCGAAGACTTCGAAAGGATCGCTGGGAGAGAAGTAGCAGCTGTACACACGCACACCCGCCACCTCCACCCAAAGGAACCCCGCGTTGAACTCCAGAAAATCCCCGATGCCCAAACCAGGGTTACAAACAAGGATCCCCGCCCTCCGTGATGCATCCTGATACCAAGCAGCGTTTTCAAACCATTTGTGTTGCTCACTTATGAGCAACACATCTGCCCCCCTCTCCCTGGCAGTTTGCATCAGGGAGTCCTGGGCATCCTTTCCCCTTCCGAGGTTGAGCTGCAAGAACTTCAATTCCTGCCTCTCAACCTCCGTAGCTTTCCCCGGAAGACCGGGCAGGAGCCGCCACCAGAGACATGGGCGATATTTTTTCTAAGCACGTCAGGCAGCTTAGCGGCGCCTTGCAGCTCCTGGCGAAGTGTCCCGTGGTGCCGCATCTCCAATAGGCATTCTTCCTGTCGGGATAGCCACAGCCCCGGGACCCATGGCCGTAACCAAGGCACCTGAAGCATCGGGCGACTTCCACGTGCTCGCGGACACGACACTCAACCCACCCCATTCTTACCTTGCCTAGCTGAAGCACACATCTGGCATCTGCCTCAGCTAGCCGGATCACTGCGGTCTTTGTCCAACCAAAGCGGGTGAAGAGTCTACAGGACCCGTTGAATGCTGGTCTGACCAGTGCCAAGCACAGGACAGACATGACCTCTTCTTTCTCAACGGTCTCGTCAAGGTCCCTAATTTCGAGGGACCTCGTCGAGACCAGGGCCGAAATTTCTGTCCTCTCCCCGACTGCCTGGTCGAGCTCCTCGCGGAAGGCCGAAACGTCTCCCCTCTTTGAAGGACGTACTTTCATCCCTCAGTTCCTGAAGAAGTACCCAAGTCCATTTTCCCCACAGTTTTTTCTGTTAAATCCATAAATAATTTTAACAGCGCATCGTGCGCAGAGGAGCGGGTCGGAATAGTAGAGAACGGATGTACCTTCGGACCGAAGTCCTACCCCAGTTTCCTGAGGCCCAACCTCCGCTTAGCCGGTCCTGGAATACACGGACAGACCGGACTCGCTCGAAGCAGCACAGGCTCCGTCACCTGTGTTCAATACGCACTACCTGATCAAGGTCCCGAAGAAGCTGGCTCCTGATCCCGCATGACACACCACCTCGGCAGAGCTAGGCTCACATCAACTTCGCCTCCTCGGGGGCCGGGGAAGACACAACTCGGCGACGAAGTACTCCCAGTGGGATGCCATACGGAAACGATCGTTTGGACTGTTTCTGGTCACAGACTGCGGAGGCTTTGCAGTGTCCACCAGGAGATTCCATACACCATTTCATTCTGGGCCTCATTTAAGAGAGCGCCCGTCTATAGGTTCTTCTCTCACATTCGAAGGACACATATCACAGTCACGCGGCGCTGACATTCATTCATTCTATAGAGCCCCCTGCATTTATTCGCCGATTCATCGTGACACTACAACCTACATTGCCCAAGGGCCGTCTGCTATGCCTCTCCACCCGTCCTATTTTGGCAAAGCCAAGAAAAGGACTTCGTCACGGTCCAAGGAGAGGTAAAACATGATAATGATAACGAGGTTGAAACGTAGTTTAGATTTTGAGATTAAGTTGTAAAGTAAAAAATGAGATTAAAAATTACCTTAGAAATTACAGAGAGTCGATACATCGAGTAAAACTTTAATGGCGTAATATTTATGGAGTCAGAGTTAATAGTCAATTTATAGTATTAGTCATTAAATTTAAAATTATATTAAAAAAAAAACTATTGTCACTTTATATTAGTTGAATTTAATAATGAAAAATTCATATAGAAAGTAAGGGGGAGAAGCAAGATGTTCGGCAGTCTCCCACCCTAGAGTGAAATTGTTCAGCTGATCTGTAGCTTGTGGCAATATTCGACAATATATAGCGTTGAGACGTGTGTGCCAAATTATAAATAAGGAAAAATTTCTGGCCAGTACTGTATAAATACATCAAGTCACCTTGGAGGATAATTAGTAATTAAATATGTCAGAAATAAGAGGTATTTAAGATTCGTTGACATTATCGCAGTCAGTCATTTTATTGAGACTATTGTCCTTTTCTTTTTTTTTTGTAAATCATTTCAGCAATCAGTCTTTTTGATAATTTGTTTTCTTTATGGATTATTCCGATTTTATTCCAGTCAAAAATATGATCACAGTTCTCAATTATGTGTTTAGTAATTACATTATGA
Source organism: Diplolepis rosae (assembly GCA_030998225.1). Lineage (NCBI taxonomy): Eukaryota > Metazoa > Arthropoda > Insecta > Hymenoptera > Diplolepididae > Diplolepis > Diplolepis rosae. The sequence continues at coordinate 2,632,843 of JAPYXD010000391.1, read as the reverse complement.
TATTTGGCATTAAATTTGATGTAGTGGTATGTTAGTATAGAAGCGCTTCATCGACTTTCACTTTTGGTCTGTAAACTCAACTGACTAAACTAAGTGCAAGTGAAATTGAATGTAATTAAATAACAAATAACACATAAAGTGTGTATTTGAATCCATCGAACAATGTTTATTCATAATTTACATCGACGTTTCACCATCGCTCCGATAGTATCATCAGGATTTAAATCTAAATATAATACAAAACCTTAATTTATGACCAATTGAATAATTCAGACCAAGAAATAACGATTAGTTAAATAAAAATTAGAACATAAAACTTTTTACCTTATATGAATAAAATAATGATCATAATTCTTAGTACGGTCGATTGTTGACAGGACTGATTATTATTTAAGAATATTCTTAAATTAAATTTTTATATTTGACCGTGAAAAATATTTTTATTTTAATTTATATACATCCTTTAGATGCAAATGTAGAGAGATTTCAGAACCCGCAATTTTCCGTTCCTGGTTTTCACGTTTCCAAAGAATAATCATTATTTCACAAATTCAGTTTCTAAATTCTCGCCTTGACGACCCTTGCTTGTCCATTTCCATTATTTCACTAAGTACCTGGGTCTCCATTAGCCGCTCACTGCAAGCGGACGATGAATGTCCCATGGGTTTTCCCCATTGAGTTAAGCTTTTCTTCGATGTTTGTGTCAAAATATGACAATTTCCAAAATTTCTATTACCTTACTTATAATACCTTATTAATAATTTTACTTTCTTTTTCGTTCAGCACTACGTAAGTAATTATGATTATTTTTCATCAAATAGTTTGTTTTATTGCAATGTCACAGCAACGTTATAGATTAATTCGCGTGAGAAGTAGAAAATCTGATCAATTATCTGCATCTCTAAAAATTGATCCATGAATTACTTTATGAATCTTTTGGATAAATAAGAAAGAACACATTGAAATCTCCGCCGATGGATTCTCAATCAGCATCGAATATTCAAAAATTCACTTGGTAATACATTCCGTTCAACTGAGAAAAATGTATCAATTGCAACAAAGTAATTTTGTCAATCAGTTTTTGTTGCAATAACTACATTCTTCCAGTGGTTGAAGTTGAAGTACGGATCCCGTCATAACCGAAAGTTTTTTGTGTCTTTCTCACCTGATAAGTCAATACCCAGAAGGCTAAATATATTCAACTAGGGCTTATTTGACGCACAATCAAATAAGCTTTCTAACAGTGTTTTTAATTTTCATTATGACTGGCGATATCACCTTTCAAAGTCAAATTAAATTTTTGTAGGTCGCGCGCTAACTGGTCCGATACCTTCTAGCGGTAGCGTAGAACATTCTCTTTTTCTTTAACTAACGCGGAAATCTATACATCTATATTTATCCCCTCGTCTTATCAACGAAGATTTATAAGGTAACGTTCTATTTCCCAACAATGGAACCCCTGCATTTCGCTTATGGAAACGGGAAAAAGGCGTCTAATTTACGAGACTATATCTTGCCATTTATTGGAGCTGGATGATTGTCTCTTTCTGCAAATAAAATATAATTATGTCTACTTTAACTTATCTTTAGAACATTTTAACGTGGATCGAACGTTTTTTAAATTCTAGATGAATTTCTAAAAAGTAGCGATTTTTGGGCAAAAATCGATTTAAAGAAGGTTGAGAAGACTTGAACGCAAACAAACGTTCGGGTCGGCCGAGCTCATCTGTGAAGAAAGATAACTTTTAAATTGTGTGTGAATTCATGAAAAGAAGAGCCGAAATCTTCGTTGCGCTACATGGAAATGGAATTAAATATGTCAAAAGATTCAATTTATCGCATTTTGATCGAGCATTTGGGACTGAGAAAGGTTTGTGCGCGGTTTTTTTTTCACACAAATTGATTAGTGACCAAAAATGCTTCTAATTTAACATTGCAAGGACTTGTGTAGAGAAGAAAAAAAGGACCCAAACTACCGAAAATCTATCGTAACTGGTGAGGAGACGTGATTTACCTAAAATATAATTCGAGAACAAAGCGCCAAAGTTCTCAATGGAAGTATCCGGATGAACCAAATCCAAAAAAATCGCGCTTAGAGAAGTCAAAACTGGAGACAATGTTCATTCCAAATGTCCAAACGGTCAATGTTATTTTTTATCTTGGTGTTATGAAGCGTTTGCTGGCGCGTATTCGTTATGTGCGTCCAGAATATAGACCTTTTTATCCTGAAAAGCGCTGGTGCGCATGTGCCGAAATTTGACGTCATTTCCGGATTTTTCGTCAGGTTTTGTATAGAAAAACGATATTTATTGTTATAAATTAATATACTAAACAAATAAGAAAGCATAAATATTAAGAGAACGAAGGAGACGAAAATCTACAACAAATTGAAAAAAAATCCGGTGAAAAAACAGTAAAAAGTGCGGTTAAATCGTGAAATAGGTGCGAATGTTTACATCTGTCATCGATTGACCCCGTTGACTGCTGTTGACAAATGCATTTTTCGTCAAGTCTTGTATGCAGAAAAGATATTTAAAGTTATTTTGGAAAATAATCAATTCAATTTTTGTACTATATTAAAAATTTATTGAATGCGATTAATTTTATAACCATAACATAAACATTTGAAACAGAACTTCTACCATACAATACTTTTATATCCGTCAGTTTCACATTGCAGCACATTTTTAAATGTACTTTTTCATTTTTACATTTTGACATTCATTTATAAAACCAACCTTTTACTATACTATGTAGAAGTAAATACCTCAATAATATTAAAAATAACATCTTTGTAACTCTTTAAAATGAAATAAACTGAATGTTTGACATGTTTTTTCTTACTTTTACTATAGCCTGCAGTAATAAATAAGTTAATAATATTAAGAAAATTTTTGTAACTACAGCATAGTATTTCACTGTAGTATGTAGTAATAAATATCTGAAAATTAAAAAATATTTTGTAGCTTTAACAAAAAAATTAAAATATACTTTTTTAAAAATGTATTTTGTAATTTCTTAAGTTTAATGTAAATTTTTAAAAACTAGTGAAGGAATGTACTCAACGCAGGTACAATATTTATCAAATTCTACTATAACGTGTAGTAAACATTCGCACTTATTTGACGATTTAACCGCACTTTTTACTGCTTTTTCAGCGGATTTGTTTTCAATTTGTTGCAGATTTTCGCCTCTTTCGTTTTCTCAATATTTATGCTTTTTTATTTGTTTAGTATATTAATTTATAACAGTAAATATCGTTTTTCTATACAAAACCTGACGAAAAATCCAGAAATGACGTCAAATTTCGGCACATGCGCACCAGCGCCCTTCAGGATAAAAAGGTCTATTGTGAAAAAGGAAGTTGTTGCACGATAATAATACACCATCTCGTCGATCAACGTTCATAATAGATTTTTTTACCAAAAATGGCATATTGACTGCCAACCATTCTCCGTATTCACCTTATTTGTCTCCGTGCGATTTCTATTTATTCGAATATTTACATTTGGCTATGAAAAGAAAGCATCATGCAGACATTAAAGACATTCAAATGTCAAAATTCAACATTCAAAAATCAACTTTGCCAAAAACATTTTTAGTTTTCTTGATTTTCCACTTGTCTGGGAACTTTTGCGACAGACCATGTATTTCAGACTGTTTGAATCATGATACGGTGTCTATATCTTTCTAACTTTAACTGTAAGTAACTGATTATCGAATACTTTAACACGTTCACGCCGGCGCGTACCACTGGTGGCTCACACTAGACTGCCTCATCGGGCGGTGCGTATCACCGGTGGCTCGCACTAGACTGCCTCATCGGGCGGAGCGTACCACCTGTGGTACGCATTTGATTTTGCTATTAGACGGTACGTAACACCAAATATTTAGATCTTTAACACTTTGACTGCTGAAAAAGAAGACCTGAGAGTCACGCTCTCGTTTCGACACAATTTTAATATTTGATTATCTGACAAGAGAACCGTCACTCGATTTCAGATGACATGGCAGCCAAAGTGTTAAGTCAGTAGAAATAATTTCCATATAGCTGAAAATTAAAATAATGATGAAATCACACAAAACTTTCCACGATGCCGTTGCCTTTGTTCTTGAAGCGCAGCCGCCAATGGGCGATGAGCATGAATCACGACATTTATTTTTTAAAGATAACCCCTTTCTAATATTGGCCGCAACTGCGCTTTAATTCGTCCATCCGTAAACACCAATTTTGAATGACTCGCTCGAGGACTTCGGTCAGTATCCCGCTTATAACTTCAGTAATGTTGGCTTCCGATGCCTCAATAGTAGCTGGTTTATCCACAAAACATTTAGACTTTACATACCCCCACAAATAAAAGTCCAAAGGTATGATATCACACGATCTTGGAGGCCAATCCACCGGTCCGAGACGAGAGATAAATTGCTCACCGAAACGATTACGCAGTAAATCCATTGTTTTACGGGCTGTATGACATGTAGCGCGGTCTTGTTGGAGCCAAATGTCGTGGAGATTACGGGCTTCAATTTCCGGCATCAAAAAGTCGTTTATCATGGCGCGATAGCGTTCCCCATTCACTGTTACATTGGCGCCAGCCTCGTCTTTGAAGAAATATGGGCCAATGATTCCCCCAGCCCATAAGCCGCACCAAACGGTTGTTTTCAATGGATGTAATAGCAGTTCTTGAATGGCTTCGGGTTGCTCTTCACCCCAAATACGGCAATTTTGCTTATTTACGTAGCCATTAAGCCAAAAATGGGCCTCATCGCTGAACAAAATTCGGGTCCCAAAATGCGGATCTTCGGTGAGTTTTCCAAGAGCCCAACGACTGGAATTATGACGCTTTGGAAGATCAGCCGGCTTCAATTCTTGGACTACCTGTATTTTATACGCTTTCAAACCAAGATCTTTGCGTAAAATCACCCAAGTAGTGCCATAAGATAGGCCAAGTTGTTGAGATCGGCGCCGAATCGATTCTTCCGGGTCTTCGGCAAAACTCTCATTTACAGCCACAATATTCTCTACAGTTCGGGCTGTACGTGGTCTAATCGGTCGAGTATCATCCAATAATGTTAAATTATTCTCCAGTTTGCCGATGGTATGCCGAATAGTGCGTTCGGTAGGACGATTATGTACACCATAAATTGGCCTGAGCGCGCGATAAACACTTTTCACAGAGCGTCCATTTTCGTAATATAATTGTACGATTTGTAAACGTTGTTGGGGCGTCAGTCTTTCCATGATGAAATGTCAATAAAAACTGAATAAAATTGTGTATTTAGTTTGACAGTAGTCACGCGTGACATGTCAATAAAACCCTATTGAAAAAAGTACCTCCAATTTGATCACACTTTATTAGCTAGCTCGCAACGCTCTGCACGAAATCCGATTTTTACTGCACAGGATTTATTTAAATGGGCTGAGGAACCAGTAATTTTTTTCAAGTGAAGAAATGGTAGTGTAACCCTCCATATTGATATTATAAAAGATGCTGGTTTACGATCGATGAGGGTAAAATATAAAAAAGAAAACTCTTCATAGTGTCAAAATTGTAGCGACGTTTCGTTGGCTATAAGTTTGCCAAGCTCATCAGGCTTTATTAAATTAAAAGAAACACCAAATAGTAAAATTGTCACACACAAGGAAAGTAAAAAAAATTAACTTAATATTAAAACATACACAAAAACATTAAATTTGACCTTTATAAAAGAAGGTTAACTCATGATGAGTAATGTCAAAAGCATAAAATTATAATAAAAATCATGGTTTTAGTTAATAACATGACGTCATGTCATGGAGTCGACAAAGCTTTGTCTGATAAATTATTACATTCTAACAGTTCATTATAAATATCGACAACAGTTATGTAAACACAGAATTTGAAATATAAACAGGCATCAGCTGGAACACAATCATGAATTTAATCTATTAAGTAATGAAAAATAAATTCTATTCAAAGTGAATATATCTTCTTTTTTATTTATACTAAATTTATTAAATTTTGTATGGATCATCTCTGATGTTAATCTTTTCCGATAGTCAGAGACATAATCAACAATCTTGGTATTTTCCCAATCAAATTCATGGTTGAATTCCAATTGATGTTCACAGACTACGGATTCACTGTTTTTTTTATTTTTGTGTTCATTAATACGAACTCTTCATGCTCTCTTAGATTCACCAATATAAGTCGCAGTGCAATTTTTACAATTAAATTTGTATACAATATTAGTTTGTTCCCATTTGTTTCTGGAGTCTTTACCTAATTTTATTATTGATTTCAAAGTTTCCTTAACCACAGGGATAGTTGAAATATTGTATTTTTTTTTAATATTTGACAATTTAGTGAAGTTTGTTATGTTGTATGGCAATCGTACCTTTGGTTGATGTTTGTATAAATCTGAATGGTTTTTTTTTATTTAGAGAATTTGGAGAGCTGTATTTAATTTTATTCATACGGATTTTTATATTTTTATCGATGAAGCTATTTGGATAATCATTGTTTAGTAATATTTGTTTAACAATCTTCAAATTGGCGTTATGAAACGTTTTTTGAGATAAAGATATCGCTTGGTCAACTAAGTTATAAACAATTTTTTCTAACAAATTGGATGATGGGAAAAATGATTTATTGATCTATTTGATGAGGTAGGTTTTTAAAACCAATTTGAAATAATTTGATTTTCTTTTATAATTAATGACAAGTCCAGAAAGTTAATTTGGTTATTTTGTTGCACTTCAAAGGTGAATTGTAAGTTATTATCTTGTGCATCAAAAATGTTGAGAACCAAATCAATAAATTGCTTTTGTACACAGAATAGTGTCATCTACAAATCTGTAATAAAATAAAGGAGAGCAATTATGTAATTCAAGGTACTGATTCCAGAAATAGAGCCAGAATAGTTATATAACTGACAATTCTATGACTTAACCTAAAAAAAATCCTTTCTGTAGTAACTTGTAAGCCAGCATTGCATTTTTCTAGATGTTGATTTTATTACACTTGTATGAAATATGACATCCCAAAATATCGGAAGAACATTATTGGGAAAATTCGGGACATTTATGCAAAATACTTGAACATTGAGTTTCCAGAACGAGATGAAAGCTGGGCTCCTCATATAATATGCTCTGCTTGCAATTTAATATTATGCAAATGCGAAGAAAATGAAAACAATGCAGGCTTGAAGTTTGTTGTACCAGTTTAGTCAAATGAATTTCATTGGCTTTATCTATTCTCACGTTTAGAAATATTTATGGAAAAATTGTTCAACACTATTTCATTATATAGTGTTTTTGAACACAGACTTTGAATTTCGCGCCGCTGGTAAATACGTCATTTTTTCTACATTACCTGTCATAATCTTTCTCAACTGTAACACACTTTGTAAAGCGGTACTTAAACCGCAGTTTAACCCTAAATACAATGGTTTTAAAGAAACTGTCTTTCGAGGTGATTTGTTCAAAGTTCCCAACCAATAAACTATTTTATTTTGATATTAAGAATTAAAATATATTTAAATTGCTTATTTACTCCATTATGTTATTAAATTGATTGTCGTATTTGATTTTTGCAGATATGCAAAACCTTGCATAGACAGCCAAAACATTTACTAGACTTTTTATTGGCTGAATTGGGAACAAGTGGGTCCGTAGATGGAAACAGTCAGCTTATTATAAAAGGTCGTTTCCAACAAAAACAAATAGAAAATGTATTAAGAAGGTATATCAAGGAATATGTCACATGCCATACATGTCGTTCACCTGACACTATTTTACAAAAAGACACTAGACTCTTTTTTCTTCAGTGCGAAACTTGTGGATCACGATGCTCGGTAGCAAGCATTAAATCTGGATTCCAGGTAAGTTTGTTTTTTATTTTTACTTCTCCGCTTTATATTAGGATTTCAAGTATTTTGAAAATATTGAAAGCTTAAAAAATTTGTTGTTCCTATTTTTTTCTTATTATGAGAACATTTATTTCATTTTGTTTGCTTGTCAGATATCTTTAGTTCTCCATTTATTTAACAAACCAAAAATAATGTTTCTTAATTTGGTCAATGTTTGCTTTTTTTTTACCAATTTAAAATGATCTATTACCTGTTATTTCTTTAATTTTATTATTGACCGGATCTATTTCATATCAGGCAAGTATTACACTTTGAATCGCAAAATCTGTTGAGGATGAAATATCTTGTTTTTCAAAGGAAATTCGGTAAAGCGTACTTGTCCTAATTGTGAAGCAAAACTTGGATTTCGAAAAAATGCAAATTTTATTCATTGAATACGTTTTTTCACTAAAAAGTATTCTAAATTTTTCTTAATATTGCAAAATTCAATAATGTTTAAAAAGTTCGTTTAAATCTGTTTTTATAAAATACTTATAAGCGTTACCTAGACCCATATTTGAATGGCTAGCGTTGAAAAGGGGGTAACCCTCATTTTCCGTTTTTTTACAGGAAGCCAGAAAAACTTCCCTATTTTTTATTTATTATACTTTCTAGCTTGTTGGGGTAACCCCGGTAGTACATTTCGGCCTAAAGGGGGTAACCCACAGATTGCGCGTACTTTCACTTCTCATACTTAGATGCTTCTTACTTTCCTTCAGAGCGAGAAACACTGCCTCTTTCTTTTCTTTTTTCTTTTATTTATCAGAGAAACTCGTAGACTATCGGATGTGTCGAAAATAATATATGAAAATTGAAATGTTGCACTTATCAATACCAAAACAAAAAGTGTTAAAAACTTTTGAGGTCAAATGTGGAAATTGTATTATATTTTGGAAATTGAGTATCTGCAAATGCGACGTTTCGGAATTTAGGATTTTTAAATTCGTGAACTTGAACTTTTTCGATTGTGGGAGTATGGAAATTTTAGAATTTGAAATTTCTAGTTTTCTACTTTGGGAATTGAGTATTTGCAAATCGTAAATTTTGGAAATTATAATTTTGAAATTCGAAAACTATTCACTTTTTGGATTTTGACATTCCCTGGATTTCATAATAAAAGGTTAAAAACTAAAGAAGTCGAATTTGTTAATTTTCAAATATTCAAATTAATAATGTTTAGATGCCCAGTGTAAATCTAAATTTTTCGAATTGTAATTCAAAAATTCAAATACTTGCACTTTTGAAATTAAAAGTAAAACTTTAAATACTAAGAACGTCAATAACAATTTTAAATTTGGAAATTCAAAAATTTCCAAATTTAAAATTGTTATATTTCGACTGGAAATCAGGTATTTGCAAATCTAAAATTTTTAATTGTTTGATTTTCGAATTTAAAACCTTCGAATTTTATTATTTTTGAATTCTCTGAATTTTTCGAGAACTTCTCGAGTCAAATTTGTAAATTGCAAACTTCCAAGTTCAAAATTGTAAGACTTGGACTTTGGAATTAAAGTATTTTCAAAATCATAATTGTGAAATTTTTAATTCTAAAATTTACAAAATCAAACAGTAGTAATAAAAAAAACCTATAAAAAATGTTACCATTTTAGAGTTGCGGATTGATGTCTAATTGCATTTTTCGAAAATACATGTCAATTAAGCAAATCGAGAAAATTTCGTAAAATCTATCAAATACTATATGAACTTTTTCGTAAAGGAATATGACATCTACAGAGTAATAAAAATTACCGTAGACTCAGGTTAAGCCTTGGCACATACGCGCTTGCCTTACGAGGTCTCGTACTCTTCACCGATTGGACGCAGCCCGCGGCACTTTTCTCACGATCGCAAATTTTTCGATTTCTTCTTCTCGCATCAATGAAGCTTCAAGTTCACCCTTTGGCTGTGGCGGTAGGCATGAAAGATCTGTGTATAGAACCAATTCCGATGGAGTTCACTCCTTTGCAGATAATTAAACGCTTACATAGGAGTTATACACATATACATACATAGAAGGTTTTTTTCTTTGTAATTTATATATAATCATAATTTTCTTTATATTATAATTACTTGTACTTTGAAATTGCAAAAAATATTTTTAATTATCTGATTATCTGCTTGCATTTGCAAACTGCTTACTAGCTCTACTGTGAAATATTATTTTCTTGATTGGAAAAAACGCCGAAAGTCGTTTTTCCGTTTTGATTTTTTTCTGAAAATACCCATATTTTCATCACTTTAGATAAACATTAAAAAGTACTTCACACTTTCTTGCTATTTTGCCCTGTCCAAATACAGTCATTATTAATGACTCCTTAATCGTGGGATTTTGTTATTAGTCTTTCATTATTCATACATTTTTCCCAACTTTGAAATTGTTTCCACGAGTATAAATTGATCGATCGACTTACTTCGTATCATTCGATTTTTTTTTTATGTTTAACATTTAATTGAAAACTATGGATCATATCACTTGAATTTTATCAAGGACTTTTGAAAAAACTCGCTCACCATTCACTGACCGTTCAGTATCGGTACACTGACTATTCGCTGACCTCGTGATATTAGGTCAATAAGTATAAAGTTGAAACTCTGGATTCAAAAGTTTTCTATATTTTTCTTCAAATAATATAACATTTCAAATATTCAAAGTATGATCCGGAGGTATCGATACACTTTTACAATTTCCATGGTAATTTATTTATGCCTTTTGTATAGAAGCGCGGAAGGCATTTTCGACAGCCTGGTGGGAATTAAATATTTGTCCTTATAAGAAGTTATCCAAATTCCGAAACAAGTGATAATCATTTGGAGGAAGGACCGGTGAATACAGAGGGTGATCGATAATTCCCAAATCCAATTCCAATATTTTTAATTGCGTCCAATTTGCAGTGTGTGGGCGAGCATTATCATGTGGGAGAATTGACCTGTACCTGTTCACAAATCTCGGCTGTTTTTCTGCCAGATGCATTATCATGTGGTTCAGTAATCAACAGTAACCATAAGCTTCTTTTTATGAATGTTTAGTTTTGGGCTATGTTTTGGTGCTACATCCTTATCTAACCGGCTTGCTGAACATGGTTCAATTCAATTTCGGAGAAAATTGCTCCGAATAAAATTTATAGGGATCATGGAGGGCTATCTGATTGTGATCTTATTTTCATCATGAAAATGAGGTTTTTAATCTTAGCATTTTAAGTTTACACGTGATTGCGATGGTAACTGCAGTCGCCATATTGAATGCACCATCTTGAATTTGGAAATTCTGGGTGGGTGTAGCTCTGTAATCTGCGACCCCGAAAACCTACGAGAAACCATTTTCTCCTTGCCTCTCATGTCGGAATATCAGTATTTTTTTCGTATTCAGTCCATCAAATTACGTACGAAAACACTCTGAAATTCTCGCTTCTACTAGAAATTAAATTTGACCTTGAAATACCGATTTTCAAGGTCAACAATGTTTCGAGGAATTTTAAAACTATTTTTTACGTATTCAAAACATCAAATTTTGCCTAAAAACCATTAAATATTTTGTGCCTCTTGAGTGGTCGATATATCGACCACCCCCGCAGCTAAAAGGTTAAATATTAGAAAAATTTGTATAAAATTGGGCATTAGGCTATGATACCTAATGCTTACGAAGTACTATATGAATAGAAATTGATATATCTCAAGAAAGAAAAATCGAATCTGACAGATCGCAGATAGATTTTAACACGTTCGTCGCCACGTCACCTATATTTGGGTGACGAGTATGCTTTTATTCATTCAGATATGGGTGACGTTCTTCTTATTCAAGTTGAATAGGATTTTAAATTGAAATTTCAATCGGAATTTAATGGAATAAGCACTGAAGTATAAAATATACAAAACAGTCGCATTTGGGCCCCGTGAGAAACTTAACTGAATCACGCTGGGCGACGAACGTGTTAAAGGGAAACAGTAGTACTACATGATAGCGTAGGGAGTAATGAGCAGAAAATTCGCTGTTCTTATAACATAGCCTCAAATATCACCGAAAACTGTCTTTTTGACACTTTGAGGTTATGATATCTCGAAATCCTACGTGCTGGAGAAATTCTGTTGTCGTATTTTAATTCATCGTCAAAAAATGTACAATAAATGATATATTTCATTTAGATGGCATAAAATGAGACCAGTTTCATCGAACTGTGTTAACTGTGTTATCTGTGATCTCTGTATTGCAATGAGTCGCTTATAATTTATGATCCACGATCAGTGAGTTTTATTCAATAATCTACTTTTAGTAAGCTGTGTCGATAATCCTATACGAATTCATTCACTCATTACCATTTCATTTCTATATTTTCGACATGAGGTGTAACGTATTATCCTGCGATTAATGACCATGTGGACATCGATCAATTATACTCGTGTATAACATATTGCCTTTATGCATGCTCAATAAGAAAAAATTCAAAGTCACTGGAATATAACACTAGTGATCACATTATGCAATATTCTCACTTGGAAGCCATTACCGATGCTAAAACTTTTGTGACTAAAGTACAAAAATATGTTAAAGAACTAGAAACAATAATAAATCTATACAAGTATATATGTGGGCCCAGGTAACACTTATCAGTATTTTATGAAAACAAATTCAAACATTGCTTTTTATATTTTCAAACAAAATAGCCACTGTTTTGTTAGTTTTGAAACGTTTTTCAATTTTCCTGACGGATTTTAAAACAGGACTATAAACCTTACCAGGATCTAGAATGAAAAGTTAATTATCTCAATTATGTCAAAAATTAGAGATTAAATAAAATATGTTTGCGTATACTTTGCCTCCATGACCCAGTTCTCTATATACTATATGCTGCAGGACATCTACAGGGTAAATTTTTTTTGCCTTGAGACATTGAAAAATCTTAAGAAATACGTTTCGTAGGAAAAAAATGTCCACAATAAAAACTTTTTATTTTTGAGGGAGAAAAGAGACTCCGTAAAAATTTACCCCGTACCCTGATGTGGTACGAAAGAAGTTTGATTTATTTTTATTTGATTTATTCGAAAATTAAAAAAAAATTCCCCCTTGAAAATGAAATTTTTTTATTGTGGACATTTCTTTGTACGATGCGTATTCCTTCAAATATTTCGATGCCTAAAAGTAAAAAATTCATCTTGTATATTTTCCAGTGTGCTTCTACCTTCTGTGAATCCATACATATCTCCTTGTCAATCAGGGTTGTAAACGTAATTAAATCATTAAGTTACGCGTAACTTTACATCCTTGCTGCCAATACCATTGCATATATATTATATGCTGAATTTAGAAGAGTTATTCCTTTATAATTATCTATTACCTCTTGTCCCCTTTGTGAAAAGGAATAACCCCATTCCTCGATTCTTGCAAGAAATCTCCCTTCCACTTTTTTTGTACACCCTCAATTAATCTTTTTTTCCTTCTAATGAACAGCCATGCTTCTTTCTTTATCTCTTCTCTCCGTAGTGCTTTTTTTTAAACTAATTTCTTTTACATTCACTATTTGACCATGGTTCTACTATGTATTTTCTTCTTCTTTCCGTACCCCTTTTACCTCTTCCGACCAACTTGCTTTTTGCCAAAGTTCCTCTATTTTTTTCTCTCCTTCGCTAGGTCTCTGACAGAAGTCCCCTGTTTACTTATCAACGTAAATTCTCCCTTTTCGCCTTATTTTATGATTCTAGAATCAGACCGATAAACGTCTAAATTTCAGATTTCAAAATCATTCCGAAATTGTCCGTGTTATGACACCCGTTTTATATTCGGTGACGTCTGCGATGTCTTCGGAATAAATTAGACTTAAATCCTATTAGATAAGGAATATATGCGGTTTGATGGAAGTGCAGAATCCACTACTGATACGATAAAAACCGGGATTGCACTAGTTTAATGGATTCAAAAAATTCAAACTAAACTTCAATTTCCCAAAAAAAATGTCACTATAAACTTTTTTTGAAGAATCAGTAGAATAACATGTGAATTACGTCAAAAGAGCTTTTCAAAGCACTACACTAAGAATCCAATAGGATTATTCTAACAGAAGCCATACTAACGCGAAGGCATCAATGCATGCGTAAAGATCGGAACTTTAAGCCCCTGTATATTGACAACCCCTCGATATATAGGTATTTTACACGGAAAAAATAGTTTGATAAAGTTTATAAAACTGTTCAAGTGGCAGGCATACAGAGGCATACAGGCATTTACGAAACAGAGTTCTAAAAAATTTACAGAACTTTTCAGAATAAAATGTGGAACTTTCAATAATTTTTCCTGAATGTTCCGCATATTATTCTGAAAAGTTTTGTAAATTTTCTAAAACTGTTCCGTAAATGCCTGTATTCTCAACTCTTGCACAGTTTTATAAACTTTATTGAACTATTTTTTTTGCGTATTTGGTGTATAATAGCTCAAACCGTGTAGAAAACGGTCTTCGCTTTCTTCGGCGCACTTTCACCAGGCTTAGTCCACTGCTTCGATTGCTGTTTCGACTCGGGTGTGTAATGGTGGATTCAAGTCTCATCCATCGTCACGAATCGCCCCTGAAAACAAAGTCCATTTGTGCGCAACCTAGTGAAGAATTTTACCTTACTTATGGAATATCCCTCGTTTACATCTTTGAACGCAGAATATCACGCTCTGTTGACTTACGTTGTCGGAAACAGGACATTTCATTTGAATAAAACAAATTGGCCTTTAAATGATTCTGAAAACGGTGATCACTTTAGAAGACATTAAATGTTGAGGCAGTGATCCCAGAATGCGTAAGATTTTTTCTCCCACCACGTTCCCGCGTGTAAGCAATACATATAAACGTGGCGTGTCGGTGTATCCCCGCTCCATCGCTTGTTAGCACGCTCGCAAATCGAGAATTGGATGATAGACACTGCTTCTTCGTTTTCTCTCGGCTTCGCTTCGGCTGTTGGGTTCGGTACTGTTGGTTCGTCGAAAGTCGAGAATTGCCGAGAATGCACGATTGCAACTTGTATTTTTTCGCCGGCTTGGCTAATTTCAAGATTTCAAGATTTGGAGGTTGGGGTTGTATTCTGTCACTTTTGTTTACAAAATTTGACAACTCCAACAAAGGCTTGAAAACATTGACGTTTGAAGTCTTGAAATATGATATGTTAATTACTTTCAGGACATTTTACAGGATGTTTTCGAGTGTGTAATCTGCAGAAAATGTATGATAAGTTACTGGAGGTCTATAAATTTGTTATATATTCAATATATTACATAAGAAAAGTGGAGGTTAGGTTTAAAGTATATATATTTCATTCTCAAGTCTCAAGTGGTTTCAAATTTTGAAATTTCGTGTTTCATTTTTCAATTGATTTAAAATATTGCAAATTTAGAATAATACTAATTATATTTATTATACATTTATTCAGTTAGTCAACATTTATTTTAATGACATTTTCGTGAAGAAGCATGAAAACTAAAAAATTTGTAATTTATAATAACAGTCTATTCATATTAAAAATTTTTTTTTGCATAAGTACTTTCTTAAATTTTCACCAAATTAAATATTAAATATTTATAATATTTTCAATGAAAATAGAGCATATATATGAAATAATAAAAACCACAACTTTGAGAGGAAAACTTTTAATATAACTACAAGTTTTTTTATTAAAACTTTACAAAACTATTAATTGCTTAAAATTCTTATATCAGTATAGGGATAAACAATATTATATTTCATATATATGCTCTATTTTCATTGAAAATATTATAAATATTTAATATTTAATTTAATGAAAATTTAAGAAAGTACTCATGCAAAAAATTTTTTAAATATTAATAGATTATTATAAATTACAAATTTTTTAATTTTCATGCTTCTTTACGAAAATATCATTAAAATAAATGTTGACTAACTGAATAAATGTATAATAAATATAATTAGTATTATTCTAAATTTGCAATATTTTAAATCATTTGAAAAATGAAACACGAAATTTCAAAATTAAAAACCACTTGAGACTTGAGAATGATATATATATTTTAAACCTAACCTCCACTTTTCTTATGTAATATATTGAATAATATAACAACTTTATAAACCTCCAGTAACTTATCATATATTGTCTGTAGATTACACACTCGAAAACATCCTGTAAAATGTCCTGAAAGTAATTAACATATCATATTTCAAGACTTCAAACGTCAATGTTTTCAAGCCTTTGTTGGAGTTGTCAAATTTTGTAAACAAAAGTGACAGAATACGACCCCAACCTCCAAATCCTCCAAATCTTGAAATCTTGAAATTAGCCAAGCCGGCGAAAAAATACAAGTTGCAATCGTGCATTCTCGACAATCCTCGACTTTCTACGAACCAATAATGCCGAACCGTGGAGCCGAAGCTAAACCGACAGAATACGAAATGACAATGGCAATCATATTCCATACAATCATGAATAAATTGAAGTACAGCAATTAATTTTTTTAATTAAAAATTTGTACTTAGACCACATTAAATTAATATTAAATTTAAATGCAAATCCGGTGTAAACTATATTGTTTTTCGACCTGAGCAACATTTCTTGACTTTGAATTTCATTGGAAGATTTTTCGATTAACGTTCAAATTTTTCAACAAATTTGCCAGATCAGCCAATTGCAAAAGTTTTCAAAGTATTTAATTAAAATAATTACACGTATTTCTCGAATATTTCAAAACAAAAATGGCCTAAAATAAAGATTTATAAGATTTTGTAAAATTGTGGGAAAATTTGAAATGTCTTATTAAATAAGTGGTTGATCTCTAGAGCTTGAAAATCTTTCACTTAATATTTCGATTAGAGACATTGAAAATTTATAGACTTTGGATTAAGCATAAAAATTTGTTTTGGAGTTTTAAAATTTTTTTACAATGTAACAAGATGAACCAAATACTTTAATTTTTCTGCATATAGCCGCAGAATGAGTATGTTTGTAGTTAAATAATAGTTTGGACACTACAATAATTTTTTCAAATTCCAAACAGCAAGACATTTATTTTAAAAGGTTCGCATACAAAAAATTTGCTTCTGGTATATATACAAAGGATTTAATCTACTGAAATTATAGTTTTCAAAACTGTAGAATATACAGAATTTTTTTTGTACAAAAACAGATAGAATATACATTTTTCATCTGCAGAATATACGACATAGCCCGTAAACTGACTAACTGTATTTGTAAAATTAATAGATTGAACTAATAGAAAATACATTTTCCATTTGTATAATCTGTATATTTAATCTGCAGAATTTACCGATTTTATCTGCGAATTTACAGGTTTTTATTTGCAATTAGGCTACTAAAACTTGAGATGAAAATATTCCTAAGATAAAACTAAGAATGTAAATTTCAAACATAAATTTTATGTACATCTCTTCTCAATGGAAAATAGCTTGCCAACTGAAAATTGTTTAAATGTACGAATTTGTTAAGAAGTATGGAAATTCGTAATTACTAATTGAAGCTTTGATTTTTGAAAAGCTAAAAATGTTTTCAATGTATATATTGATTCAAATTTTTCACATTTAACGTGTTAAAACCCTTAAATAATTTGACAGGATTTTTCAGATATTTATTTTAGGGATATTTTCTAAAAATTTCAAAAAAAGAAATATAATATCTGAAACAACATATTTCAACGTCAATGTTTTCAAGCCTTTGTTGGAGTTGTCAAATTTTGTAAACAAAAGTGACAGAATACGACCCCAACCTCCAAATCCTCCAAATCTTGAAATTAGCCAAGCCGGCGAAAAAATACAAGTTGCAATCGTGCATTCTCGGCAATTCTCGGCAATTCTCGACTTTCGACGAACCAACAGTACCGAACCCAAGAGCCAAAGCGAAGCCGAGAGAAAACGAAGAAGCAGTGGCAATCATCCAATTCTCTATTTGCAAGCGTGCAAACAAGCGATGGAGCGTGGATACATCGACACGACGCGTTTATATGTGTTGCTTACACGCGGGAACGTGGTGGGAGAAAAAATCTTACGCATTCTGGGATCACTGTCTTGAGGGACCAAATTAATCTATACACTTGCATAATAATACTATTAATTTTGTAACTATTTTTGGAACATATTAGAATAAAAGTTTAGTGTAGTAAAATATTCAAGTCTCGTCGAACCGCAAGAAAAAATTTCGCCTGATAAATGTATTTCTAAGAAATCAACAATTCTTTACATTCACTCATAAATTCAGGTGAGGCTTCTTAGGCAGTTTTTTTATTAAATTAAAATGATTTCAAGCAATTGCAAACAGTTTATACTGAGTAAGATTGATTTTCCCACTAGAAACCGCTCTGGCTCCCTATGGATTTTATTCAGACGCTTATTAATTAATTTATGGCTCAAACAGCACATTGGTACTCTTAGTAAAAGCTATTAACAACAAATTTGTTTGAAAATTAACAGAAAACCTTACAAAATTATTAATTTCTGTACTTTATTACTACATACATTTTTATAAGCTTTCTCTTGTTTCAGGCTGTCACTGGAAAACGTGCTGCTATTCGCGCTAAAACTGCTTGAGAATTCTTCTATGTTCTACTGTAATACAATAAAAAAACATCGAGAATATTGATATTGTTTAGACATTTCTATCCTTAAATTTATTTTTAGTAGGTCTGATACCTGAGAGTTTTACCAGCTTAAAGAAATTAATATTATATTTTTTTAATGCGAGCTCAATTTAAATTACTATCTGATTACCAGGAATACGGTTTATTATCAGATATTCTGACAATCTCAAAGTCTATATGTTTCGTCCATAAATGGGGGCCCTCTACATTGCTGTACAAACACCGTCATCACAATAGAACACTTCCTAGCAGAATTTGAAACCATTGTAGCACAATTTGATAATAATTTAGGTTCCAACATTATGTATCAGTTTATAATACATTCCCGAGGGCAAAATAGTAGTTAAACTTTACTTGTATATTAAACATTACTTTTTCATGTATAGTTATGAGGATTTGAAGTTTGCTTTACAATAATCAGAAATAAACTCCTAAAATCTGGTTTTAAGGTAGTACAAGCACGATAGCATCTTCGAACAAAAGACTTGATTTTTATTTTATGTGAAGTTCAAATTAGATGTGTGCATTCTGTCAGATCGAATGTCGCAAATTCGATTCGATTCGCCTTATTTGTTGGATCGGATTTTTTCGATTCGGTCGGCCGCTTAGTCGAATGTCTAATATTCGATATTCGACGGAGGCCAATATCGGATCGAAAATCGAATCGAATCTTTTTGCACACCTCTAGTTCAAATACGACTAAACAAATTCTGAAAATTTGAGGGGGGTTGACCGATTGTTTAAACAAATAATCGACTTCAAAAGTCAGCATATTAAACATTGGTCTTATGGCAAAGTGGTGGATAGATGAAATTTTTCAATAATTTTCACCGAAATTTGTCGATGAAAATGAAAAAAAAAAACTATTTGATTTAAAGCTAAGACCTTAACGAAGAAATTAAAAAAACCGTAGTCGCGGACTTATTAAGAAGCTATTTGAAAAAAAAGTTCAGCTTTTTAGAAAAATTAGCTGACTTTGGTTGCCATACACGGAGAAAAATAGTTAAAGTAATTTTACTCAACTTCCGATCAAATTTGGGACATATGGACAAGTTAGAAGTTATTTAGTATCATTGTAATTATTTGTGATATATTAAATGTTCAAAAATGAATCAAAGTTGAGTAAAATTCCGAAGTGTAGGGTGAAGTATGAAAGCGTGCATTAAAACTTTTTAAATATATACATTATTACTCGTAGTATAATTATAAAAAACCAATCTTTTATTAAATCACAAAAATAGTAGAGCTTTCCGTTCATTCCACTCTAAGCTTCAATCGAGAGTTGAGTAAACCGTGAATCGCAAGACTTATTCCACCAGCTATATCTATTCACGCAGGAACGAATGAAAGTAATCTGTGTCTTGGGCACACATAAAATATTTTTAATTTGAAAAAACTGTTGAATTTTCAGCATACTGATGTTCCAAGTTATAATGCTTAATAATCAAAATCAATTAAAAACATACAAAATACAATTAAAGTTTATTTTAGTACTCTCTAAATCCAAAATAGTGGATTACACTTATAAACTAGTGATTATAAAAATTCATCGTACTGCAGTCGTGTTTAACCCTTTAACGCCCAGACGTGCAGAATTTTCACGTCGACTACAATGTCGTACCATTTATAGAAAAAAGATGAAAAAGGATCGGAAACTCCACATCCTACCGTTTTTGGGGTCGCTCTTTCGAATGGCACAGTCAGAATCCCCAAGAAATGACGCTAAACCCTTTATTTTCCCAAAAGTACCCAAAAAAACGCTATTTTTGAGGTACGATTTTTTTTTAAATTTAAATTTTCACTATGTTCCCGAACTTAGGCAACGTCTGACTTATTAGAAACGTGTTCTCGAGACTTGTACTTTTAAAATATGCATTGAAATATTTTGTTTTTCTTTGTTCTCTAATTCAAAATGGCGTCTGGACGTTTGAAATTTTTTGAAACTGAGAATATTGATCCTATTTCGGATTTTCCAGGTTACTTCGTAGTGTGATCATACAAATAAGTTATTACGAGTTTTGTCTCACCTATTGTGATTGGCGGAAGCAATATTAGCCCATAAAATTAAAATTCAAGGTGGTGGCTGCCATGAAGCTAGTAGAAATACGTATATTTCGAGTTTTATTACAAACCAGGATGGTGTAAAATTTGCCAATTAGCAATCTTATAGGTTTTAGTCATCACTAAATTCGAATCTTAGGTAAGTTTTTCGAAATTCAAAATGGCTGATCCAATATGGTTGACCCGTTATGTAAAATTTGATATTCCTGAAATAAAAAAATACTGACGCATTCTACGCAATAATTTAAAATCAAAATTATTCTTGATGTTTTTTGATTACAAGATTTGTTTTCGAGAAAAAAATTCCAAAATTATGAGGCCTCCCGAAATTATTAGAAATTTGAGTATGACAATTCGACATTTATGGATTTTTATGGTAAGATAGAGTATCAGCAAATATAAAATGCACGCGAATTTACTAATTCTCCAACATTTATTAGTGTCTCTTCCACACCCTACCATTTATCTATAAATGTTCATCTACTTCTATAGCATAATTATTAAGTTACACCAGCATCAGAATGACATATTATTATAAGTAAGATTCATGTGTGATTCATATGAACATTATTTTATGAAGTATTAGCAAAGTCTGAGACAAAAAATATAGATAGATGTAAATTTTGAATAATTTCGGGAAGCCGTATAATTATGGAATTTTTTTCTCGAAAACAACACTAGTAATAAAAAAAACATCAAGAATAATTTTGATTTTAAATTTTGCGTAGAAAGCAGCAGTGTTTTATTATTTCAGGAATATCAAATTTTACATAACGGGTCAACCATATTAGATCAGCCATTTTAAATTTCGAAAAACTTACCTAAGATTCGAATTTAGTGATGACTAAAACCTATAAGATTGCTAATTGGCAAATTTTACACCATCCTGGTTTGTAATAAAAATCGAAATATACGTATTTCTACTAGCTTCATGGCAACCACCACCTTGAATTTTAATTTTATGGGCTAATATTGCTTCCGCCAATCACAATGGGTGAGATAAAACTCGTAATAACTTATTTGTACGATCACACTACGAAGTAACGTGGAAAAACCGAAAAAGGATCAATATTCTCAGTTTCAAAAAATTTCAAACGTCCAGACGCCATTTTGATTTAGAGAACAAAGAAAAACAAAATATTTCAATGCATATTTTAAAAGTACAAGTCTCGAGAACACGTTTCTAATAAGTTAGAAGTTGCCTAAGTGTCGGGAACATAGTGAAAATTTAAATTTAAAAAAAAATCGTACCTAAAAATAGCGTTTTTTGGGTATTTTTGGGAAAGTAAAGGGTTTAGCGTCATTTTTTGAGGATTCTGACTGCGCCATTCGAAAGAGCGACCCCAAAAACGGTAGGATGTCGAGTTTCCGATCCTTTTTCATCTTTTTTCTATAAATGGTACGACATTGTAGTCGACGTAAAAATTCTGCACATCTGGGCGTTAAAGGGTTAATTGTGTTTTGTCTGTTCGTTTCACATAATCTAGTTATATAAATTCTGAAAGTTTAATACATTGGTGATACAAAATTTGTTCCTTATTTATTTATAATTACTTCTTTCTTTTTCACTCAAGTTTTTTAAATTATATTGATTTCATGAAAATTTAAACAACAAAAGTCTTGATAAGTGTATTACATGAAATTTGGAAAATCTGCAGAGGATGTAGATTGCACATAAATTTATTAGGGACAATAATAATTTGGAAATCGCAATTCTAAAATCCATATTTTGAAAATATACAACACAGAAAATAAAAAAACCTTCTTTTAAATGTTTTTACACAAGATGCTTTTTGATAATAATGCAATTTTTTAATGTACATTTCAAACTTTATTTTTATTAAACTTCATACGTAGTTATAATAAAAATGGATACTAAATATTAATTAATAATTTATTAATTAATTATATTAATTTTAAAAAATAATTTATGAAAAAAGTTGATTTATTTTTACTTAAGTAAGGCTCAAAAACTTTATTGACGGCACTTACTCTCACAAGCTCTGAATAACTCTTGCAGTCACTATATAAGAAAGTTCCAAGTTTTATGTCTAAGGATTGTAAGCGAGCGTGTGCGTGATTCGCCGAAAGCGTATCGTACTATCGTTGAGTGAAGATAGGTATAGAGGAGACATCGAGGACGAATGAATGGTCCAAACCTTGCGGGGAAAGACGCCAGGGGTAGGTAAAGTTCCAAACCCGAACACCAGGATCGACACTTTCGAAAATCGCCAAAATCTCACGGATAAGAAGTAAGTTGTAGGAGTAAGGCCCAAACTTGTGTTGGTGAGTCTACTGTATTCGTGATGGGTCAGGTAGTCCTCGTCAATTCAACCCTAGCTTGTCGACAAGATTTTACAAAATAGCTTTTTACCTCTTTTCCTTCTACTTCGCTCTTTACTAGTCTTTTCCTAAGATCGGATATATATTTAAAATATACATATATATAAATAAAATAATATATAAAATATTTTATATTATAAATTTTATAATATAATATATATATAAAATATTTTATATTATAAATTTTGTATTATAATATATAAAAGAATATATATAAATATTAAATATATATAAAAGAACAATTTATTGAAAATAACAATTTTTTTTTATATTTATTACATATTTATTGACAAATTGTTTTCAATATTCTTTCATTATCTTGATTACAATTATAAATAACGGGCTTATATCGACCCTCAATAATATTAATAGATAGATGATTTTTTACTTTGGCTTTAGGGTCCAGAAACAATGTAAACTCAGGGTTTCATTTTTTCCTCAAACGTTTCGACTCAGATTGGAGTCCTCATCAGTGAGATTTATTTCTATAAAAATACAAAGAAAGAAAAGAATAAAAAATTGCACGTGTGACGGATAAACATTGTGTTGACAAACGATATAAATGAATTGCACTTGTGAAACTATAGAATAGGTCTAACTAATAAACAAATACATAGGGAAGGGACTTATAAAATTTGAATACGTGTAACGGATAACATTATGATAAAATTGCACATGTAAACCATATAATTGGTCCAGACTAACTAAATTCGAACAAAAACTAAATATAAAGTGTGCAGAATTTTTCTATAAAAAATGCAAAGGAAGAACCTTAAAAATTACACATGTGACGGATAGACATTGTGTTGACAACCGATATAAATGGATTGCACTTTTGAAACTATAGAATAGGTCAAACTAAATTTACGTATGAAAATTGAAAATTGTACAAAATTTGCTATAAAAATACATAGGGAAGGAACACAAAAAAACCTTTTGTATAGTTTCTTTCGCAAACTCAGTTATTCAGACCAATGTTATAGTTTCAAATGTGCAATTCTTTCACATAATTTTTTACCATAATGTCGATCCGTCACATGTGTAATTTTTTGAGTCCCTTCCCTATGTATTTTTATAGCAAATTTTGTACAATTTTCAATTTTTTATTCGCAAATTTAGTTAGACCTATTCTATAGTTTCACAAGTGCAATTCATTTATATCGTTTGTCAACATAATGTTTATCCGTCACACGTGCAATTTTTTATTCTTTTCTTTCTTTGTATTTTTATAGAAATAAATCTCACTGATGAGGACTCCAGTCTGAGTTGAAACGTTTGAGGAAAAAATGAAACCCTGAGTTTACATTGTTTCTGGACCCTAAAGCCAAAGTAAAAAATCATCTATCTATTAATATTATTGAGGGTCGATATAAGCCCGTTATTTATAATTGTAATCAAGATAATGAAAGAATATTGAAAACAATTTGTCAATAAATATGTAATAAATATAAAAAAAAATTGTTATTTTCAATAAATTGTTCTTTTATATATTGTAAGCCTACACTCTAAAGCCCCTGCCGCACGGCAACCACGCGCGCCACACAGCTAGCAGGAGAGCACTGCAATCCTCATGCAGGCGCGACCGCGAAACGCAGGCGCAAGATCTCCCCCCCTACTACGACATCCTCCCACCACCACGAGCTGGACCAAAGTGGAAGAAGGCCTGAAGATGTATAAAAGCAGGATGCTGAGTAGACAACAGCATTCTGGCGGCTCGCAAGCGAGTCGCGGACAGCACTGAAGTGTTCTCTGGACAGGCTAAAGGGTTGCTGCCTTTTAGACAGGCCGTGTTCGCGAGCATAGGCGATAGCGCCACTATACTTTGATCCTGTTTTGAGCTTACGCCAGATGGCGCCGAAGTGTAATTTCTTAAACCTCACCCGGCTGACCACCGCACCGTTGTTGCATCACTAATGGCTGCTAATGGTCACTAAAATGTGCTAAGATGCTAACGAATAGGAATAAACTTGGAGGTTTAATAAAACTATTTAAGTAATTATTTTTGAGTAAGTATTCGAATCGCATTGATAAACTTGCTTTTTGTGATTGCAGTTTTCTGGTAAGAAATAAAATTAGAGCAGACGCGTTATTAATCAACTCCGCGCGTTAGAATAAGATAATCAGAGTTGAATCACTTAGGGATATTGATTAAAATGTGACGATCCCTCTCTTTCTTTTTTGTATGTTTGATCGTTAAAGACATTGTTAATTAAGATTCTCTCTAAATATGTACAGGGACGTCACCGCAATTATTATAATTAAAAAACATTGACCACTACTTACTACAGCTTCTTCTCTCATGCACGAACCCCACATCAGAAAATTAATATTAAAGAATAGAATAAAAAAAAAAGTTACAATATATTTAATATTTATATATATTCTTTTATATATTATAATGCAAAATTTATAATATAAAATATTTTATATATATATATATATTATATTATAAAATTTAAAATTTAAAATATTTTATACATATATTATTTTATAACATTTATAATATAAAATATTTTATATATTATTTTATTTATATATATGTATATTTTAAATATATATCCGATCTTAGGAAAAGACTAGTAAAGAGCGATGTAGAAGGAAAAGAGGTAAAAAGCTATTTTGTAAAATCTTGTCGACAAGCTAGGGTTGAATTGACGAGGACTACCTGACCCATCACGAATACAGCAGACTCACCAACACAAGTTTGGGCCTTACTCCTACAACTTACTTCTTATCCGTGAGATTTTGGCGATTTTCGAAAGTGTCGATCCTGGTGTTCGGGTTTGGAACTTTACCTACCCCTGGCGTCTTTCCCCGCAAGGTTTGGACCATTCAATCGCCCTCGATGTCTCCTCTATACCTATCTTCACTCAACGGTACTATATATAAGTGTAGCTATTAGGTTTATATATGTAAGGTTATATGTTTAAGTGTATTTGTGAAAGAAAATATGATTGGCTGCGACTGAATGGTGTGAATGTATTTGTATGCTGTTTATGTATTTATGTATCGGATGACTAATGGCAGGCTCGAGGTAAGAATTTTTTTTATTTAGGAGAACCATACCATTGCCAGTTCAAATAATACGCCCGATGCTCATTTTACTCAACTACGGTTTGAAGCACCTCAAGCTACGGCAGTGTTCGCAGAACGTGGACGTAAACGGCCCCCACCATGGACCCTACTAGCTCATGGCTTCTTCCTCGCTCCACTCCCATAGGTTGGTTGAATGAGGAAGACACAATGAGCTCGAAGCATCTATGGTGGGGGCCGTTTACGTCCACGTTCTGCGAACACTGAGCGTCGGTGTTATACTTATACATTTCATGGTAACCCACTGACGCATGTTGGTGCCCTGTCGTCGATAACGTTTTACTCAACTCCTTACTATTCCCTATGTAACGCTTATTGTTATTCACTTTGGGTGAATTAGGCATTTATGAAATTCATTTTACCCGACTAGGATTTGATTGATGTTCAAATGTCCTCATGTCTCTAGTTTAATCGACAGAGTAAAATTACTTTTACTATTTTTCTCCGTGTACGTACAGCTGGGGTCACGTGATCAATCTCACCTCGTTACCGCGCGCCCGCAGCGGTCTATCCCCACCTGGTACCTTGCTCGTACTACCTTAAAGGTCGAATTACTGCTAAAACACATCTTTTAAGAAAGATGAATAAAATAAAACGATTGCTATGGGTTGCGGAGCATCTTTTATGTAGTATATAAAAATGCACATTATTATTTTTTTTACTGACGAATCGAAGTTTGAATTGTTTGCAGGGAAAAAAGTATTTATTTGTTGACAACAAGAAGAATGTATTACAAAAAGACAGCGATCCAAATTACACGTCGTCGTCACGATTCACTTTTGCTCATATATCAACAGTAAAATATTTTTTAAAGATTTAAAAAATAATTGTATGGTTTTTGTACTGATAGAATTTACAAGTTAAGTGTCTAATGACACACACACTTACGGTCGACATAATCGACCTTCTGAGCAGGCCATTCGTTCGGCGATGACAAACAAAATTGCCGTATATGAAATGAGACCAATCCAAGACAATATCTTGAGATCCTATTGCATCTATTAAAATTGACTGTTTGATGTGGAGTACACATCTTCGATGTGTACCGATGATACCGTTGGCATCATCGGTCCATCCTTCTTTTGAAATGAGAAAGGAGATGCTGTTACGGTGAATGTATTTTTTTTCCAAAAATGCAGGAGTTGAACATCGACATCTCGTGGTTCCAACAGGACGGTCTGAGTATGACTTAAATAGAGGTGGTGATAATGAGCAACCTTTTATACTTGCTTCTCCCCGCTCCTCCTGCATTTCTACCGCTGCCTTTTGGTCTTGGTACAGAGAGAGCTAATTCGCTGACCTCGTAATATTATGATTAAGTCAAATTTAATCAAACGTTTCGGCTCTGATCGGAGCCCTCATCAGTGATATTTATTAAAATCTAGAAAATACAAAAAAGGTTGCTGTCGCTAATTTCACATAATTTCTCGGAGTTACTGGAGTATTTAAACTATGGCACAAAAGGAGTACTTGATATATCAAATAAAAGAAGGAAAGTTTGGATATATTCTCTGGTGCGAAGCTGAATATGGATAGCCTGGTATGGACAATTAAGGCTATCTTTTAAATAATTTTTTCCGAAACTATTTTAATACTATTTATAAGCTATGTATAAAAATATTCACATTTTTGCATTTCTTCTACATACCGGCGTCTACAAATAAATTCGCAAAACTGAATTTGTTGAGGCTATTAGGGATTTGATTGAACTATTTTTCATAAACTATTTTAAAACTGTTGAAATATGTATATATATATTTTTGAACTATTTATCTGAAACTATTTTGAAAGCATTATTGTACAATTTATAACAATATAATTCACACAACTGAATTGGTTGAAGCTATTAGGGATTTGTTTGGACTATTTTTCCTAAACT
This sequence comes from Diplolepis rosae, assembly GCA_030998225.1. NCBI lineage: Eukaryota > Metazoa > Arthropoda > Insecta > Hymenoptera > Diplolepididae > Diplolepis > Diplolepis rosae. The sequence goes on along the minus strand of JAPYXD010000391.1, from coordinate 2,604,986 downwards.
ATTTTCAAACTATGTTGAAATATGTATATATATATTTTTGAATATATGTCTGAAAACTATTTCGAAAGCATTCTTAAAAATCTTTTTTAAACAATATTCACATGTATTTGAAATATTTTTCCTAGGCTATTATAAAACTATGTTGAAATATGTATGTATATATTTATGAACTATTTGTCTGAAAACTATTTTCAAAGCATTCTTGAACAATTTATAACAATATTCACATTTGTTTGAACTATTTTTCATAAACTATCATAAAACTATGTTGAAATATATATATATATTTTTTGAACTATTTGTCTGAAAACTATTTTGAAAGCATTCTTGAACAATTTATAACAATATAATTCACAAACCAGAATTGGTTGAGGCTATTAGGGATTTGTATGAACTGTTTTACCTAAGCTATTTTAAAAAACTATGTTGAAATATGAATATAAATATTTTTTCTTTATCTCCTAGCCGAAAGTACGGTCCTCCCGGGCGCATTTCACTCCAGAAAGAACGACTTTTGTGGCCTTTTTTTGTTTTTTTCGGCTCAGTAGTGTCGCTAAATTCATCGTTTAATTCGTTTGTTTAATTTAATTTAATGTGACTTCATGCAATTGCACGAAAGAGTAACTCTTAAAAATAAAAACAAAAAATTTATGTAGACGGTTTATTTTATATTAATAATTATATTAATAAAAGTAATAATAATTATTGTAATAAGATTAGTATTACTGGATGTGTGATGTTAAAGTCACTGTTAATTTAAAAAAAATTTTTGACTTTCAATTTTTTTTGCAGTTATTGTATGATTGAAATTTATTTTAAAGTTTCTATTGAACGCCCCGACCAGCAAAAACCTCGGCTTCGCCTCAGTTTTGCAAAAGTCGGGTGGACTTCCCCCTGCCCCCTACAAAACCTCGGCTTCGCCTCGGTTTTGGGCGTACTTTCGGCTGGAGTTCAAGAAAAATAGTATACGACCCACAGCCAGAATGTTGGATACCCTGGCGTATGTGATAATATGAATGCCTCGGCTTCGCCTCGGCATTTATAACACATACGCCAGGAACTCAAACTTTCTGGCCTAGGGTCGTAATATACTATTGAACTATTTGTCAGAAAACTGTTTCGAAAGCATTCTTAAACAATTTATAACATTATTCACATTTGTTTGAACTATTTTTCCTAAACTATTATAAAACTATTCTAAAATATGTATATATATATTTTTGAATTATTTGTATGAAAACTATTTCGAAAGCAATCTTAAGCCATTTATAACAACATTACATTTTAAAACTCCTATCAATACCGGTGTCTATAAAAAAAAATATATAAATTCTTCAATTACAAGTTAAATGGAAGGGGCTTGATATAAAGCATTAATGTTATTTTTAAAAAATTTTTGGACTGAAAAACAATTTATAAACAATTTCTAAACGATTATTTAAAATTTATAAAAATTAATTTATAAGTCTATTTTGGCATCCAAACTTAACTGTAACCACAATAAGTTCTTTGGTGCAAAACTGAATTGTTTAAGATTATAAAAGATGCTGGTTTGCGATCAATGACCCGTGTAGAAATTTTGATAGGGGTCTAGTGGGGCCCCGACGAGTTTGCCCCATCTCTAGTCGGGATCTAGCGTGGAAAACTAGTCAGGGCCCCGTCGGTAACGTAACGCTTTTGTCGAGATGGGCCCTACTAGACTTTCTAGTAGGGGTTTAGTGAGGTCAGCCCTTACACTTCCCCACCTACAAAAAAGGACACCATTAGGGCCCTATTGGGCTTCCACATTGAATTTAAGGGCATATATTAGCAGAGTAGCGTGACCAATTTTGTTCAGGTATCTCACTGAGAAAATAATAAATAAAAACGATTTTCCACACTGAGAGAAAAAGTACAGGGGAAATTCGAGTTAAGACCCTAATATTTAACATTTTTAACGGCAATGAAGGGATATTCGCTTGGAAGGTTAAGTTTACTGTTTTCACAGTAAAAAATCTATTTTCAAGTTAGGAAATTTTTTTCTGAGTAAATTGACAGTACTTTTTCATTACACGTACACGAAAAAAAAATCTCAGTAAGTTTGACTACTTTTTAACTTACTTTCCATAGTTTACAAAGGCCCCAGTATAGTTTTTGAAGTTAAGTGAACCGCAGGAACATAGGGGTAAATCAAATAAGAGCAGTAGTTGAATCGATGAATATTCTTATTAGTACATTTCATAACTGTATTTATTTTCAAGTAGACTCTAACTTACAATTTTTATATACACACCTACAAACACCCCCCCCCCCCTCTACACTACACAAACGCTCGTTCAGGTGGTATTAAAAATTATTCTTAACGCTGCGGGTTCGAACCCTCTCTACTCATGATTAAGGCATTACTAACCTAACGACTAAGCCTCTCGGCTGCGCACGCTTAGTATACAAGAAAGAAAATAGCGTTTATAACCTGCAACTACTGCAGGGCCGTGTAAGAAATGTATGGGCCCCGTGTAATCGGGAATTTTTAAATTTTATGCCAATTTATGATTCTGATTAAAATTTTTAATTATTGAATCGATTTTCTATAAAATGAAATATTTTTTAAATAAACAGATCAAATTCTTGAATTAAAGAACATTACATAATAAAAAGATTTATATACATTTTAGAAGTATTAATTTTTATTATTGTATATTAGTGATACTTTATACACGTTATGATTCCTTTAATTTTTGTTTTTAAGAGTAAAATCAACGTATGTTCAGAATCTAAAAAATTTGAGTTTTTTCAATTCCAAAAATATGATGAAACTTTTGAATCAAGAAAATTATCGCATAACGAAATTATGCATTAAAGTTCGCAATAAGTAATTCCAACTAATGAAGTACTATTAAAAAAATAGTACACTTATTTACTTATCAATAGTTTGTTTTTCTAACTACACTTATGTAGTAACTTCTACCGCTTATGTTTATTATGAAAGCTTCAATTGATTTTACTATTCACCCCATGTTAATTGAACTACATGTTTCGTTATTGTTATTACCTCGACACAATAAGATACACACACATACACATACGTGCTCGCATATGATTATTATAATTACATGCGAATTCGAGTTAAAATTATGAAAAAGTTTTCTTAAATGTTGTTGCTTCCTCTTAAGTATTGATTTTATCCAAGACCGTGTTCAGAAAATCTCAATTTTTATCAGATAAGATCAAATTTTAATGAGAATAAAGAATAAAGGTTATGTTGTATCTAATGGACCTAACCTTAACCACAAATATTACAAATAGGGATTCTCTAGTCGGGGCCCCGCCAGATACAAATAGATTTTCCATACTTAAGCGAAACAAGGAATTCCTCACTAGAACCTGACAGGGCCCCTATCAGTTTTTTCTGGACTAGAAATACTAATCGGGTGCTAACAGGGCCCCTACCAGTTTTTTCTAGATGAGGAATTTCTATTCCGGGCCCCACTAGAACCCAACTTGAAATAAGGAAAGATAGGGCAATTTCTACACGGGGAGGGTCAAATATAAAGAAGAAAACTCTTCATAATGTCATAATTGTTGCGACGTTTCGTTGGCTATGGGTTTGCCAACCTCATCAGGCTTTATTAAATTAAAAAAAACAACAAATAGTAAAATTGTCACACACAAGAAAAATAAAAATTAAATTAACTTAATATCAAAAACATACACAAAATTATTCAATTTTACCTTTATAAAAGAAGGTTAACTCATGATGAGTAATGTCGAGAATATAAAATTATAATAAAAGTCATGATTTTACTAATAAAATGACGTGATGTCATGGAGTCGACGACACTTTGTCTACTAAATTATTACATTCAAACAGTTAACTTTAAATATTGACAACAGTTATTGTAAACATAGAATTTGAAATGTAAACAGACATCAGCTGGAAAGCTATCATGAATTTAATCTATTAAGTAATGAAAAATAAATTCTATTCAAAGTAAATATGTCTTCTTTTTTTTATACTAAATTTATTAAAATTTATGTGGATCATCTCTGATGTTAATCTTTTCGGATAGTCAGAGACATAATCAACAATCTTGGTATTTTCCCAATCAAATTCATGGTTGCATTCCAATTGATGTTCACAGACTACGGATTCTTAATAACTTAATAACTTAATAACTTCTTAATAACTTCTTAATAACTTAACTTAATAACTTAATAACGGTATTACAATCTAAATTGGAATTGAGAATTTGTTTCTTAATACGTTCGAGGGATTTTTGGATAAATTCAATATGGATGTGAATGTTTTTTTTTTTAATTTAATAAAGCCTGATGAGGTTGGCAAACTCATAGCCAACGAAACGTCGCAACAATTATGACATTATGAAGAGTTTTCTTCTCTATATTTGACCCTCATTGATCGCAAACCAGCATCTTTTATAATATTAATATGGAGGGTGACACTACGATTTCTTCACTTGAATTGGTTAAGGCTATTAGGGCTTTGCTTGCATTATTTTGCCTAAACTATTTTGAAACTATGTTGGAATATGCAACGTTAATGACCCATCCCGCTTCTTTAAATCCACGAAAGACAGTATCTCCAAATTGGATACTGCTGATGTAATTTATAACATTCCATGCTCAGACTGTACAGCCACTTACATAGGCACCACAAAACGACCCCTGAAAACTAGATTACATGAACACAAGAGGGATGTTTATAACCCCCCTGACAAATGGACTGCCCTGACGAAACATGCCTTGCAACAGGATCACACCTTCAGTTTTGATAATTTTCAAATAGTAGATAAATCTTCAAATTATAAAAAACGAATGATTTTAGAAATGACTCACATAGCTAGCAACCCCAATTCAATAAACCAAAGATCTGACACAGAAAATTTATTCGTTTTTTATCACTCTTTATTAAACAGCAAACCTTGAAAAATTTAAAAAATAAAAATAACAAATTCTTAGCCTAAACCTTTCATGCAAAATACTCTTTTTAAGTATAGTATTTCCGTCTACTAGTGTTCGTGTTCTCGAATATATACATATGGCCACAAGAAAAATTCCCATATTTGTCGTACCGCTATGACTCCGGTTACGGTTTACGATCATCCCTTGGACGTCGTGTTTTCTATTAGTTTTTGTTTATCCTCTCACTTTTCCCTTTCAAATTCAAAAGGAAAACTTGCACACAAAAAATTTCTCTCCATTTCATCTGGCCAGTCTACAAACCCCTTCGAAAATTTAAAATCAGTCACAATTTGAACTTCTCAGAGTGAATTTCGTGTTAATATGTGTTGTTCAGAGAAGCCCTTCAACAAAAAGAGGAAAAAAACTTTCAACTTTGGATTTTTGTTTCTGCGTTCATGAGATTGGAAGGTTTGGATATCTCAAATAGACTTATATATTAATTGTATAAATTATAGCTCGTTCCATTAAACTTGTAATCCAAGAATTTATTTATAGAAACCGGTATAGATCAGTCATTTATAATGTGAATACTTTTATAAATCTTTTGATAATAATTTCGGAATAGTTTTTCAGGCAAATAGCTAAAGAAACAAAAAACAAGAAAACAAAAATAAAATAAAAATAAAATATGTACTTGTATGTTGTCCAACGCATATGAGAAGTCGCGATAAACGCACCGTAACTTAATTCACCAAATAACTGTATTAATTTAAAATTGAGATTATAGATATTACGAAAAAGAGTAAAATTCCCGTAACATTTTTTGAAAATTCGAAATCTAACAATTCACGTTAGAGTTCAGAACCGATTCAACTCCACAAAAATGTCATTGATCAAAATATGTAACTTGTCCAGCGCATATTATAAGTCGCGATAAGCGCACTGTAACTTGATTTACCAAATAACTGTATTGATTGAAATTTGAGATCAAAGATATTACGATAAAAGAATAAAATAATATCTATTTAGTTGTTTCACACATAATAACAGAATCTTTTACAATTAAACTAACTCAAGCATTCTGCTCACAATAAGAGATGAAAAATGTTATTTTGTCAACTTGATCAAAAAGATTGTTTTATAATTAATTACAATACAACAATAATTTTTGATTATCCAAAAAAATTTCAAACGGGCATGATTTCAACCCGAAAAATCTGAAGAAATATATGTTGCACGCGATAATAAAATAAAGTTTACGTGTTTTTTCATTTTCACGAGAAATTAATTTATAAGGGGTAACCACCCTTAAGTGCATGTTATTATATTTCTACAAAATAAAGTAAGTTTCGCGTACAAAACCAAGCAGAAAATGTTTTTCACGAAGAGGATGGAAAAATTTTAAGTTCTCAATTGAGTGAAAAATTTTAATTGAGGTAAATTACCCAAAAAGAAGATACGATTATATAAGATGACCAAATAGCTGTAAATTGAGGCTGAAAAAAATATATGTTACACTCGATAATAAAATAAAGTTTACGTGTTTTAACACTTTCCCGAGAAATTACTTTATAACAGGTAACCAGCATTAAGTGATTTTTTTTGTAAGCTAAGGTAATTATTGCGAACAAAATCAAAACGAAAAATCTCCTCCCATTGTAGGTAAAAAATATGAATTTCTCAATTTAGTCAAAATTGTTATGGGGGTAAACTGCCCCAAAATAATTTTCTATCATTATTATAATATTATTTTGTATGTGCAGATTTAAATCATAGTCTAAAAAGTATAACTGAATCTGAAAAATGTCACATAATTTGTCCATATGCGAAATTCATAGCTGTCAAGCGGCTGAACTTTTACAGTAGTGCCTTTTGGTATAATCATAGTGTCACGTCCCGCGACTCTACCACCTAGAGTAATAAACAAATTAAGGAACCAATGAAGAGATCAAGGCAACATTACTACGTCCTTGATTATATTGACTCAACAGCAAGATCTAACAAGAAATAGGAAGATCTTTAAAATCGAAAGGCAAATCTAAATAGATATATTTGGCTGTAACATTAACGCCAAGTAATAAATTTCATCGGAACGTGACTCATCGGTAAAGGCAACTCATTCGACTTTAAACACCAATATATGGAAAAGATCGTACACCTTGTTTTTACTTCCACAGTAGTTGACCTTTTCGTTAGAATCGAATAACAGATAAAATAGACTTGATATATTTGACTATGACACTAATGCCAGGTAATAAATTTCATCGAAACATAAGTGATCAGAGAAGGCAACTCATCCGATCTTAAAATACCAAATATGGAAAAGATGATACACCTTGTTTTTACTTCCACAGTAGTTGACCTTTTCGTTAGAATCGAATAACAGATCAAATAGATTGCGACATTAGTGCCAGGTAATGAATTTCATTGGAGCACGAGTCATCAGAGAGGGCAACTCATCCGATCTTAATACCAAAGGTGGTACACGTTGGTTTTGCTCACACCATAAGCAACCTTGCAAAAGTTCTATAAAAGGCAAAAATCCCAAGAGAAGTCAGTCCAGTACCATCATCTCTACACGGCGAGTTCAGTTCAGTCTAGTCCAGTACCATCCAGTTTCATTATCTCTACGTTACGAGTTCAGTCCAGCCTCATCAGATTTTACCGCTACTTAGACGAATTCCTACTCGACGCTGAGTTCAACGACATTAGAAAGTGAAGGGGAATCACCGTCCAAAATTCTCTCTAAACTTGGATCAAGAATCGACTAGACCAACCGTCTCAACAACGAATTTCCCATCAAACAAGTACTATCTCAACGATCTCAACGAGGACTCAACTGACCACCTTCGCTCCACTGGACTCAATAATTCATCAGACAAATTTCACTCGGGGTAATTACAAAGGTACATCTAAATTTCAATTCGATTTCCAATTCCATGATGCTTCTTCGTTTCTCAATTTGATTGTCAATAAACATACTTTATATCAATAACCATTCTCAATCACTGACTTCTCCTCATCCCTTAGAGAGGATCATTTTCGATCCTAACATAAAACGAGGAATCTTTTAAGAAGAGAAATGTTACGTTTCTGACGTAACAATAGGAATAATATTATTTCCAGCAGGTATCGCTTGCCGTACAACTTCAGGGTAATTTCCAGTCTAAAAGTCTGTGATCAACGCGCTTGTCGGCTCTACATTTGGGAAAAATACATTTTCAAACCAACTCTGAAAATGTTCTGCAGGCAGAATAATTTGTAAAATGTAATGACTGTAATAAATTTATTTTATGAATAAAAATTATTAAAAATACACAAATTTACTAGACGTAAGTTTTCCAGATTTAAGAATCCTGGGTTGGATAGTGTAGCTGTGAGTTGTAGAAGAAATAGATCTCCCATATTGTGTGATGTACGACTTCACTTCATTCACAAAACTCTCCGCATTTACTTCTAACTTTTCCTTATCTTCTAATTTTTTTCTGGTAATGAATTTATTGACTTTTCTGAATGTTATTAGATGAGTTCTTTTAACCTTCCACACCCACCAGTCAGATGCTTTAAATCGCGTGTCTTCAAAACCAAGGATATTTTTAGCATGTAGACCCCATTTGTGTAGGTCTACATCGTGAATTATTATACCAGCATCAATTGCACTTTTAAAATTGTTCAATGCGTACTCCGCAATACGATGCAACTTTTCCATGTATGTACCGCCTTTATTTACTTGTCCTGCCCATCGCCACAATTGACGTACTGATATCACTTTTCTCAATCGATGTTGAAAAGCACTTAACTCACGATTACTTTTTGTAATATAGAATAATGGTCGTCTAATATAATCGCAACTTCTTTTGGGGTAGTTTACCCCCATTAAAATTTGTCACTCAATTTAGAACTTTACATTTTTCCACCCTTTTTGGGAATAAATTTTTCTGCTTGGTCTTGTACACAAAATTCACTTTATTTGGCAGAAATATAATAAAATGCACTTAAAGACGGTTACACTTCATACAGGTTTCCAGATTTTAACAAATGAAAATGTGTCCAGAAGACTCTCATAAAAGAGGTTTTTCAACCCCTTACTGCCATTATGAATTTGACCATATGCCATTTGGTTTGAACAATTCACCAGCTACTTTTTAGCGATTAATGGATTTAGTTTTAAAAGACCTTCAAGGAACTGAGTTATTCGTCTACTTACCTAGATGACATTGCTTCATATGCAAATTCACTTAAAGAACGAGAGGAAAAATTCAACAAATTGATGGGAAGATTAAGTTCAGCAAATCTAAAATTGTAGCCAGATGGGTGCGAATTTTTATACCTAGAAGTTGCTTTTTTAGGACATACACGGTAATCCATTTTAATCTATAATCCCAAATATCTTCTAAAATACTTTATCTATGAAAAAATGGTTCGGACAAAGGTTGACCAGGACCGAGGGGGACATTTGATCGTACCATCAATTTTGTCCTTGAGGTCAATTTTCATGGTCAAATGGAGGTAAGACCCTTTTCTTAAATGAGAACCCCTATTTTTGACTGTGGATTTGAAAAGAGCGGGAAATTTCACGTCAAAAATGACCTGTGGAAAAATGGTTTTTGTGACCTTGGAAAGGTAAAAAAATTAAGGTCAAATGTCTGGGAAACGACCAGATGCCCTTTTTCTGAATTGTCTTGGTTTTTCTGGATAAAAAAACATTCAAGATGCTTCACAAAAGTCGATGAAATTTTAAGGTGTACATCACCTTGAGTTTAATGACCTTCAGGTCAATTTTCAAGGTAACTTGAAGGTCAAGGCGATTTTTATCAGGTTGAACTCTGTGCTCGTATAAATTTTTTTTGTAGACTTCAGGCTGTGGATTGTTATCACAACAGCCCCCCCCCCCCACCCCTCAAACACACCCAGACAGTAACATTCATTTCGGATAAGATGTAAAGACTGTGACTATGTAGTTACAAAAGTGACAATCTTGACAATGTCACTTCTCTGTGACTAGTTACGAAAAAAAAGACACTTTGTCCTTACTTTTAGCGTTACCCAGAAACAACAACGTGGACGTAGTAAGTTCTGTTTCCTTTGGGGTGCTTTCTTGTCGTGAGTTCCCCTTGCCTCTCACGTTTCGGATGGTTGATTAACGTGGGTCCCCTTGCCTCTCACCAATGCTACCGTGTTACAATCAGCCACGGAGTCACTGTTCGAAGTGCTCTCCATTGGCTTGAAGACACAAACGTAGACGTCTTTCAAAAACATCCACAGTTTTCAGCGAAGTTTCTCGAGAGGTGCCTGCGCAAGCTCTCCGAATCCTTTCCATCAGATCTTCTCTTGTTGTGGGTCGCTGAGCAAAAACTACATTTTTAATATAACTCCATAAAAAGAAATCGGGTAATGTTAGGTCTGGTAAGTAGGGCGCCATTCGAATGGACCTCCTCGTCCAATCCATCTCTCCTTGAAATTTAAGTTCAAAAACTCACGTACGATGAGTGCAAAATGTGGCGATGCACCATCTTGTTGAAGCCACATTCTTTGTCTTGTTGCTAAGTCAACGTTCTCCAATAGTCCAGGTGAATGGTCCCTTAACAACTCTAAGTAAGTGTGTCTGTCAACGTTTCTGTCAAAAAAGTAAGGTCCAATTAAATATCCATTTACTACTCCGCACCACACCATAACACTCCACCGATTTTGATGATCCATCGGTCTGTACCAATGAGGATTTTCGTACGACCAATAATGACAGTTATGTCTATTGAGCTGTCCGTCGCTGTAGAATTTACTGTCATCTGAGAAAAGTACATATCGAAAGAAACTAGTATCATTCTGTACCATTTACATCTCATCCGAAAGGATTGTTACAATCTGGGTGTGGGGGGGGGGGGGGGGGGTGATAACAATCCACAGCCTGAAGTCTACAAAAAAATTTTATCCGGGCTCAGAGTTCAATCTAAGAAAAATCGTCTTGACCTTAAAGTCACCTTGAAAATTAACCTGAAGGTCATGATGGTCAAGGTGATGTACACCTCAACATTTCATCGACTTGTGTGAAGCATCTTGAACGTTTTTTCACCCCGAAAAACCGAGACAATTCAGAAAAAGGGCATCTGGTCGTTTCTCAGACATTTGACCTTAATTTTTCACTTTTCCAAGGTCACAAAAACCGTTTCTCCACAAGTCATTTTTTACGTGAAATTTCCCGCTCTTTTCAAATCCGCATTCAAAAATAGGGGTTCTCATTTAAAAAAAGGGTCTTACCTTCATTTGAGGTTGAAAATTGACATCAAAGTCAAAATTTATGGTACAATCAAATGTCCCCCTCGGTCCTGGTCAACCTTGGTCCGAACCCTTTTTTCGTAGATAAAGTATTTTAGAAGATATTTGGGATTATAGATTAAAATAGGTCACCGTGTACAACAGTCAATAAGGAGTACGCCCAGACCCTAAGAAAATAGAAGCCGTTAAAAATGTTCCTATTTCAAAAACCCTAAAAATATTAAACAATTCTTAGGATTATCAGGCTACTATAGAAGGTTTATCGATGGATATTCTAATATTGAAACACCCTTGAATTAACTTTTGAAAAAGGATGTAAGATTTAGTGGTCGAAAAGGAACAAAAAGCATTTGAGCTCTTGAAAGAAAAATGATGTGAAAAACCTCTTTTACAAAGATCAGACTTCTCACAACCTTTCATTTTGACAACTGATGCGTCAGGATTCGTTATAGGAGGAAAACTTTCGCAAGGTAAAATAGGTAATGATAAAGCTATAGTTTACACTTCCAGATCATTAAATGATAATGAGAGAAAATACAACACATACGAAAAAGAAGCTTTAGCAATTATTCATTGCGTAACATATTTTCGCCCTTATTTATATGGAAGAAAATTTACATTGGTCACAGACCATAAATCAATAGTATGGTTTCAAAACCCGAAAGACCCTTGCTCTCGAATACATTGAAACTGGCAGAATATTAACAATAAAAGGTTGATTTATATAATAATAAATAAAATGAAAATGAGGGGAATGGAAACGTTCTTTACAAATCAATTAAAGAACAAAATATATCGGAAACATTTGTTTTGCAATTTTTGAAATGTGTCATGGATTCAATTTGGATTTTATTAAAAAATGGAAATAAATGTTATAAACAACATTTGATTAAAAGATCTGAAGTTCCCAAGTACTAATGTTTTATTTTTATATCTCAAACGTGATACAAAGGTATTAATTGTAATTGGAGCGATACATGGCTTACCAGTATGTTCAACCTTAAATCTACCATTCCTTGGTAGAGGAAAAAGTGAGAAAGGTGTATTCCTTTGATCCTTATCTCTTCCTGGAATGGGCGTAGAGTTTTTGTAGATTTCGTTACTACCTGGAAGTGACTCTAGTCCTTTTACAATTTTCTCCCACTAGTTCGTTTAGATTTTAATAGAAAAAATGACAGCTGGCTTTTAACCAGAAAAGGGGTGAATGCTTTTAAATTCTCTCTTTTCGCCGCTAAAATTTTCCTATTAGAAGACTGCTATTTTAATTAGGTCTTGATTCGGCTCATAAGCTTAACGTTCGGCGGTCGCGGTAAGGATTTGTGCCTATTTAGGTAGGGATAACTTAAAAAATTGCGCTAATGCTAAGTTTAACACTGCGTTTTTTGCTGAATTTTTAGATGTCACTTAATACCTTTACCCTTGACTTCACGGCAAAAGGAAGTAACTCACAACTTCTATCATTCAATGCATAGCCATCGAATTATTTTAGAAACTACCCTTAGTTTCTGCTATACTTCAAATTAGGTTACAATATTTCAACTTATCTAAATTTGTGATTATTATTTGTAATTATGAGCATGAGTTTTGTTAGATGTCTCAATAAGCACGTGGATTTTGTTGTGGTAGGCCAGTTGGCTGAAGCATTTTGGGTAGGATGGGCGCGATGTTAACTTGAACCTCGCGATGTTTGCTTGAACTGCAAGGAAATGATTCTCCTCCTCTCTTATACTCTTTCATTCTCTTCTGTCGAGCAACTCTGGCTAGCGTTACATCGCTGTTTCTCGTTCCTTCTCTCCCTTACATTTCTTCCTCTTTTCTTATCATACTCTCCATCCATTCTAATTGTTCATTCCTATTTTTCTCACTTATTTCTCCCGCTCTCTCATTCTTTCGTTCTCTTTATGTAGCAATCGTGTAATAGTAGCTTATATTCGCATATACACTTGTTTCATTCGGAGCCTATGTCTAAAGAAATTTAATACATGGTGAGATAGTTTCATTCGTTACAACAGTGCGGACTTGTTGCACAATATTCCGATCTACTCATTTTTCCTGTTCCCACTTATTCTTCGCGTTCTCTAATTTTCTTGTTCTCCTTACAACTTCACATAGTGATTGCGTCCCAATGTACTCTCGCAGATGCAGCAACTATTCTCATAGATGGAAATGAATATAATTCATGAAAATCTCTCCTTCTATAATTCATTTTCCATTCTGAAAAATATAACAAGAAGCAATCCATCCCGGAAGGATTTCTTGTCACATACATTAAAAAAATCTTTTGAGGAACGGATACATGCTGTTATTTGTTCGCTTATTCAATTTGTACTCGTCTCGAACCAGCTCACCACCCCAGGAATGCTGCGTTGCGGCGGTTCTCATGAAGCGCTGAATTTTCGAGCGACACAAAGTAACGAAGTGTGTCCCTGCTTCGTTTATATGTCGTGAACTAATATAGCATGGGATATCTTTCCACGCAATATTAATTCAGGAGTACCATGAAAAGAGATTCATCCGTTTTGATACGCATGTAACAGAATATAGGTATGGATAAGAATGAAGATAACATAAAAAATAAATTAATAAGAAATATTGAAGTAACAAATAAGGTACAAAAGAAGCGCGGAAGGCCACACAAATTATTCAAGAAATAAAATTACAGGAACCCATTAAAAGGAGAGGTAGACCCAGAATAGGTATAAATAAATCACCTGCAAATAATAATAAAAAACGTACATTTATGGAATCAGAAGACGAATCTGATTCTGATCCAGATTATGATGTTAAGCAAAAGTCAAAAGCAAACATGAAAAAACATTCTAAGAAAAATGAATATGAAGAATTGAAAGAAAAATGTTATTGCGCAATAATTTCCGACTTGCCAATTGGAGATATAAGAAAGGGAGAAACCCAGGAAAATTTCCAGAATTTGAAATAAGAAAGTAGGAACGAACAATTGGATACATTAGAAATAGAGAATTCTAAAAACTCTGACGAAAACGATTTTACAGAAGAAAGACCACCCCCAGAGCCGCACCCTTCAAAATCTGGATTCTCTAAGCCAGCGAAGAGTATAACTGAATGCCGCGACCAATTAACAATGAGAAAGGATAATTATGCATATTTTGTAACTTTTAAAGGAGAGAAATTTTTTGGAGATATTTTTGGAAGAACGTGGAAAATTACTAAATTTCATAAATTTACAAAAAGAGATAGTCCAAAAATTACGAAAAGGAAATCAATATCACTCTCGATATGCATATGACAAAATTGATTACAAAATTAGATGAAATGTGTGAAATAGTAAGAAAAACTTTAATAGCAGCTGAAGAAAAATCAAAAAAATATTATGATAGAAAAATTAATCCACAAAATTTTCAAATCGGAGAGTGTATTTTTATTGGAAGGAGGAGAGTTAAAGAAATTCAGAAATCAATACTCAGGGCTGTATGAAGTACTTGAAATATTAGGCAAGGGGAACAAAAATTCCGATTAAAAATAAACCTAAAATTGTTAATATTAATAGACATAGACCTTCACATATAACCTCACCAGCAACTAATCAGGAAAAAAAATTAAATCAAAATCAATCCTGATTACAATGGAACCCGAATATTGTTGTTGCATCCCGTAAAATTTAATTCATCTATAAAGTTGCGCCTGCAACAAGGTAACCCGGCAAGAAACCAGACAACCCGGTATGCAACAAGGCGACCCGGCATGCAGCAAGGCAACTCGGCATATAAACGTTGCATAAAATAAGAGAATTGCCTCACGTCGGTAATGTAGTGAGTTGAGTTGATGGGTTCCGGCTAGGGCCGGATGGATTCGGGAGTTCGGATCAGGTAGCGTTTTGGAGCTTAGGAAGGAAACTTAACCCTAAACATAAAAGCTCTTGCATCCAAAATAAAATAAAAATAAATTTAGCAGCATTAAAGTAAAATAAGTCCAAAAAAAATTTAAATAAAATTGGCATGCAACGCCTAAGCATAATATATAGGCTCTTGGAGAGCCTGAGAGCCACTGGTATCATAAGAGACAAATTTAAAATAGAAGACAATCAAAAAATATAACCACAAAGCGATTTGTAATGGCCCGGAATATAGTCTTAAAGGCTTACCGGGCTCTTGGCCGCAATCTCGCGCCTCAACGCGTCCAAGTCAAAACCTGTGACGTCCATTAAAAAATAGTATCTTTAATTACATTTTTGGCCGCTACTTGACACTCAGTTGACAACGACAGAATAAAGCTGCGCGCCACAGGCGTCGCACAGTTTCATTACATCAGCTGGAAAGGCTGACGCACGCGCATGAAGCTGAGGTTTGCACAGGAGACTCTTCTTGTCAGGACGGCGGCGCCAGGCAACCAATAAGCTGAAGTGTCTCTAGGATAGCTTGACCCATTCACTTAAAACGTCGAGGGGTGCGTTCTAACTACGAAGAGTTCGTACTGTACAACACAGCAGGTACAAAGAGACAATGCAATTATATAATATATAATGACTCCAACCCTAGCGGACCCGGCTGAGAGAACGGTCATAGAATAATCTGACCGTTCTCTGACCGTTCTCTGGCCGTTCTATGACCTCGCATTATTACGGCTAAGAACGGTAAAAAAGACATTAAAAGCATTGCAATTATTATTCTGTGGCGAAATTTGGATTAGAAGGTGAAGCAATAAATACAATTATCTTATTTTTCAGCGATAAAAACTAGGAAAACATCATGTACCTGTCATTGAAGGCAGTGCAGTGGTTCATAATTGGCGGAACGTCTCCACTGTGAAGGTTTACTATCGGTGGAGACGTTCCGCAAATGGTGAACCACTGCACTGCCTTCAATAACAGGTACATGATGTTTTCCTAGTTTTTATCGCTGAAAAATAAGATAGTTGTATTTATTGCTTCACCTTCTAATCCAAATTTCGCCACAGAATAATAATTGCAATGCTTTTAATGTCTTTTTTACCGTTCTTAGCCGTAATAATGCGAGGCCATAGAACGGTCGGAGAACGGTCAGAGTATTCTATGACCGTTCTCTCAGCCGAGTCCGCTAGAAAACTTAATATGTCCTTTTTATATTAATCATAACAGTATAAATAAATTCTTGAAGCAGCTATCAGACTATCCTTGACAAATTCGTGTATAATAAAATAAAGGTGGCTTGAGCTGGATCCTGTCGTTGTTGGTCGAGGTAAAAGAATTTAACGTAATTTACCACGTTACAACATATATATAATACGTAACACATCTGAAAAGACGAGAGCCAGATGTACCGCATCGAGCATCAATGGACTTTGATCTCGATAGTATGACCTGTGTGGGAGCAATCCGCGAGTTCATGAGTTTACGCAACTCTCAGCAAACATGGTCATTGACATTGCTACCAGACGCGTGCCGATCGACAAATTAGCAATGTATGTGCCGATTCACAAATTTTCAAGCGCACTCCCACTGTAGGAACAATCAATAATATATAAACCCCAGATTTACCTCTGGAGGTTGTCTTTCGGTCTGTAGTCGTTCAGTCTACAAGTCATGCTGTCGGTGTCGCGATTTCACCCTTCGATATTTTATTGGTATCTTATACAAGGATTACCTTAGTACTGGGAAAACATAACCCCCGGTCCCTAAGTGGTGCAAGTGTGGTAGCTGTGAATCATTAAGTGCCGGTAAATACGTGCATCGTCGTATTAAGTCGAGTTCCAAAAGTTGAATCTACTCAAAACGAACTTTACCAGTGTGTAGCTAGCAAGTTGGATTTCCTGATATGCTTCCTGTACTACTCGACTAGCACTACTAAACTCTAGCCAGGATTGTGTTCGATAACGACCCATCTACCAGGACGGAGAACGAAAAAAGTCTTTCTCTTTCTTTCTCAAGCAGAGAAGTAGCGTTAATTATATATACGAGGTGTGTCCGAAAAGTATCCGACCTGCGTTTATATCTTCTTGCCAGAGCGCTTGATTGGCCTCTGCGGGATATGAGCGTAAGCAGTAGTCCCTCCACGAACTCCCTGAATGCTGTAGTTACCGGCCGGACGCCTTGGGTCGCGCGCAGCGTGTGATTATGTCCAACGTGCTTTTTCCTTTCTTCGCATTTGTCTACAGTTGAAAATGACAGAAAGAACAGATAAACGAAATTGCACCAAGTTTTGCTTCAATGTCGGCAAGAGTTGTACGGAGACGATTAAAATGATACAGAAGACCTTTGTGTTCAAAAGAATTGGCATAACACAGATAAAGGAGTGGTACAGGCGGTTTAAAAATGGCCGCACATCTGTTGACAGTGACCCTCTTTCTGGCCGACCTTCGCAGACAACAACACCGGAAAACATCGAGCGTGTGCGACTTGCGATTGATGGTGATCGTCGATCGACTGTTCGTGAACCAGAAAATGATGTCGGAATACCGAAAACTACTGCTTGGAAAATTTTGAACAAGATTTTAGAAATGACTCGCGTGTGTGCGAAATTCATTCCAAAATTGCTCACGACCGAGCAGAAAGACCTTCGCTCTGAAATCGCTCAGCATAACTTGGAAATGGTCAATGCTGATGAAAATATCCTTAAAAAGGTTGTTACTGGTGATCAATCATGGGTTTATGGTTACGATCCTGAAACTAAACAACAATCTTCACAGTGGAAGCGTTCAGACGAGCCACGGCCGAAAAAAATCACGTCAAAGTCGGAGCGATGTCATTTAAATGCTGATTATCTTTTTCGATTGTGAGGGTGTTGTGCACTACGAATTTGCTCCAAGAGGTCAGACGATCAACAAAAAATATTACGTTGAAGTTCTGAAAAGATTGCGTGATGCCGTGAGAAGAAAACGACCGCGTTTCTGGTCAAGCGGTGACTGTCTTCTTCACCACGATAACGCGCCTGCGCATTTATCGAACCTTGTGCAGGAATTTTTGGCGAAACACAATTTTGCACAGCTTCGCCAGCATCCGTACAGTCCCGACATAGCTCCCTGCGACTTCTATGTGTTCCCAAAATTGAAAATGGCGCTCAAAGGAAAGCGGTTCGACGACATCGAGACGATGCAGAATAATGCGACGCGTAAGCTGAAGGCCATTCAAAAATCTGCATTCGAGGACTGCTTTAAGATGTGGAAGCACCACTGGGAGCGTGTGGTTCATTCAAAAGGGAACTACTTCGAAGGATGCCACGGTCCGGGTGACGAAGAATAGCACCAACGCGGAGATATGAATGCAGGTTGGATACTTTTCGGACACATCTCGTATATATGGGGCGTAATTTCTCAAATGATATCAGCCCAAAAAACGAAGTCGTCCGATCGGGCTTAAAGTTTGGGCGATTGGAGTCCTATTTTATGGTACTTCCTACGAAATTTTTATTTTTGTTTTGACAAATACTTTCTGAAATAGGGGGGGGGGGGGTACAATTTTCAGACTTTTGATGGGAAGCCTCTTTTTCAAACGAATACAACTTATTTCTTTTTGCATAAAGCTTGATATATGTTTGATATATGATCATATTGGATATGTTTTCTTCAGTCTTTTTTGTGATCTTTCAACTACATTTTCGAAAATCAAAAATAAATTTGACTTTTTCTCAAATTTGGACCCATTTTATTTATTTTTTAAATCATTTGGTTAAAAAGCTGAGATTTTTTCCTATGAAATAGCAAAATTTCAGGATGGCGTCTTTTTTGTTTGTTTTCGAGCAATTGCGCGATGAATAGCCGGATGCTCCGCCGGAGCTGAGGCCGCGTGACTGTTCGCTACCGTCTTCACGCCGGGGAGCCCGTAGAACACCCTCAAGCTAATTTTTTACATTACATAATATCATACGCGGTTAGTGTAAGTGCTCTCTGCATTTACAGAGTTGGGACTGTCATTGTTAAGTTACAAGTTACAATGCCTGAATTACAGTTAGTGTAAGTTTAATTTGGAATATGTTTTGAAAATTAAATCTATTGAATTTATACCTAGTTATTGAATGTGTAGGAAAGTGATGTTTCTGTTTATCTGGGTGAATTTTGTAATATACAAAGTAAAAGGAAAAGAAGAACAGAAGAGGAAACAGAAGGAGGAAAAATGGAATGTCGCGACTGCAGATATAATTGATTTTTGAAATTAGAATAATTCAACAGAATCAACATAATTATATTATGAAATTGAATTATTTCTAAAGACAAACCTGCTTCAAGAAACTTTTCTCAGATAAAATCTGGAAATACCAACTCGTATGCTGGGATATTATGCAGAGTGAAAGTATTTTCTCTTATGGGAAACGAAAATAGTGGAACTCTAGTGGTAGAAGTGACGAAGCAACGAAACAAATGAAGACAAATGAAGAAACAAATGGACAAAGAAACAAACCCTGTCACGTGATGAAATATCATATATTTAAATTTTGAGGTTAGGTTTCTAAACATTCAACATGTGTTTCACAGAGAGCAGTTACACTAATCGCGTATGATATTATGTAATGTAAAAAATTAGCTTGAGGGTGTTCTACGGGCTCCCCGGCGTGAAGACGGTAGCGAACAGTCACGCGGCCTCAGCTCCGGCGGAGCATCCGGCTATTCATCGCGCAATTGCTCGAAAACAAACAAAAAAGACGCCATCCTGAAATTTTGCTATTTCATAGGAAAAAATCTCAGCTTTTTAACCAAATGATTTTAAAAATAAATAAAATGGGTCCAAATTTGAGAAAGAGTCAAATTTATTTTTGATTTTCGAAAATGCATGTCAAATTTTGATTTTTTTCAAAAATGGTTACAATCAGTTGAAAGATCACAAAAAAGACTGAAGAAAACATATGAAGTAAAATTTTGGTTTATGCAAAAAGAAATAAGTTATATTCGTTTGAAGAAGAGGCTTCCCATCAAAAGTCTGAAAATTGCACCCCCGGCCCCGCCCCAGCAAACATTTGTTAAAACGAAAAAATTTTTTTGTAGGAAGCATTATCAAATAGGGCTCCAATCAGCCAAACTTTAAACTGGTATCATTTGAGAAATTATGCCCCATATAAGCACCTCAAAACTTATTACGAGTATATTAACTATAACGCTCATTTGTAGTGCGTGAGTTGTATACATAAGTATCTCAAAGCATAGTATATTTTCATAAGATGTACACAATTTAAGGCGTTAGACCACTGTGAAATTTTGAAAAAATCAGTTTTATCTGTCTTTTCAACACTGAGCGAAATGGTGAAGTCCAAAGAGTGAGACAGAAATCTGACTTTTTCTGAATCAAGTATTCGTGGACTTGGATTCAAGTTAGACATCAGTTGCAATAATTAAGAACCACGCTACATCAATTCTTGTCCGCTCATTAAAAACGCTTACGAAATTGACAGGCGCATCATTTTCGCGTTGAGAATCCTTGGTGTCGGTTACGATAGCATTCGAAAGGTTCGCGGTATAATGGACCTCCCGAAAATGTTCAGGAAAAAAGTTTATTATGTTCTCTAGATCAGAAGAATTACAAAAAATTAGATATTCTTCATATATTGGTGATTGCGATAGTAAAACTTTTGTAGACATTTTCGAATCTCGACCTTATGGTAAAGATAGCACCGTATTGGAAAACGAATGCGATGGTCACGTACAAAAAATAATGGGAGTCCGACTTCGGAAATTGAAAAAAGCAACTAAAGGCCTCAGTAGTAAAGGCAAGCTCACAGCAAAGTTCATCAATGAGCGGAGTGTTTTTATGGCCTTGCAATGCGAAGAAATAAATATTTCAGCGATTACGTGTTGAGCGCAATGACTGCTATCTACAAAGATCTAAGCAGGGAAAGCAAGGCTGAGCCACTAGGCGATATAAGGAGATGTTCCTGTGGAGAAGGAGATGTCCGACGCCTGTGTAGCTCAGTGGTTAGAGCAGTCGACCATCAACAATCATAAGGTCGAGCGGTACCATATAAACAAAGCATCCCTCAACGAAACAAATGAACTGCTAAGACATTACGATGAACAAGTAATTAGGGAACGCGAGAAATTCATTCGAGAAATAGAAAACAAAAACAAAGGGATAAACAGAACAGCGAAACCCACAGCCCTCAGTTCATTTCAAAAGGAATGCAGGAACCAAGGAAAATCGGAAAAGGAAAATATGGAAAGAAGAAATGAAATATTAAATAAACAATCGGTAAATTTAAGAAATAGGAGAAAGAACGTCCACCAAAATTCTGATACAGACGATAGTGAACCACTGGAATTCGGGGAAAATTTCAATCAAGATAGAACACGCCGAGCAACAATTCGGAATAGACCAACCAGACGTTCAGGAGTGGACCGAGATAATCAAATAACAGAGGAAAATTCAGAATTTAGTGACAACGACAACGATCACCGAAGACCAACAACACAATTTCCTTTTGGAATGACTCAAACCCCGTTCCAAGTAATGAACAATTGGCCACTGAAATTTAGGAACATTAAAGAAGATAGCCCGGCCCATTTTTTGGACGACCTAAAAAGATTCAAAAGGGGATACCAAATAAGTAGTACGGATATTTTGGAAAACCTGGACGCGCTGCTAACGGAGGACGCTAAAGATTGGTGCTCAATCAATATGAATTCGTGGAGAACCTTGTCAGATTTTTTCAGAGAATTTACGAGAACATACATGGACGAAAAATTTTTGGAAGAGATAAAACAAAAAATTAAATTCTGTAACCAAAAACGGAACCAGGACATTCACCCTTATTTGATCGAAATCAGGAAACATTTTACAAAACTCCACCCCAGGAAAAGTCTAGAATGGGAATTGCGTCGTGCTTATGAGAACCTAAGAATCGAACACAAGATGCACATCAAGCGTAACGACTTCGATACATTCGAGGAACTCGAAGACTTGGGCAAGGAATGGGAAATCGAATTGAAAAAATCCGAAATAAAAGGCCAAATACTACAAATAACAGAACCAAGGAGAGAAAGTAGTGAAAACTAGAATTCCCAAAATAGAAAACAACAAAATATACTTACAGTTCCATGGAGACTACAAAGATATAATAGACCACAATACAAAATACCTTATGTACAGAGACCTAACCCATACCCTGCAATCCTAAACACCCCTCAACCTAGATTTTGGCAAGAATTTCAACCCAGGTTCCGAAATAATCAAAGTAGATTCCAGTACAACACATATGATCAACTGATACCCAGGATGAACCACTTAACGTTAAATAGAGTTCCAGGTCAAACACAACCCACCATATAATTTCCAGCGGAAAACCGAATCCAGGAAAGCAGAATCTGGAACAACAAAATACAGGATAATTCAAATTGGTTAAGACAAGGTACACAGTTGCAGAACGCGAACGCGAGTGAAAATTCAACACAGTTAAATTGTTACAACTGTAAGGAACCAGGACATTTCAAAAGGGAATGTCCATATTTGAGCCAGAACCAGGGAAACTAAAAGGGTGGGTAATGGAAAGAACGGTAACCCATTACCAGAACGCCAGAATATTTAAATTCGGATATCGAAGAATTAAATGAAACAAGGTTCCATTTAATGACAAAATTGTTGAACTGGATGAAAGTCAACAAGCGAAATTGGAAGAAATTGTAAAATGCAAAATACCGGAAATAGGAACACAATTAAAACACTCACACCTAACACAACATAAAATAGATGTTCAGGGCCATGACCCTATCAACCAAAGATACTATCATGTGAGCCCAAAAGTAAGAGAAAAAATAAACGAGGAAATAGATAAGATGTTAGAACAGGGAATAATAGAACCTTCTTGTTCCGATTGGTCGAATCCAATCGTTATGATTAAAAAACCGAATGGAGAATACAGGTTCTGTTCTGATTTTAGAAAAGTAAACAAAATTACCAAAAAAGATCTGTACCCAATTCCTTTGATGAATGAAATTCTAGACACCTTACAATCAGCAAAATTTATTTCAAAAATAGATTTAAAATCAGCATATTTACAAATACCGTTAGAGGAAAATTCTAAACCCATTACAGCATTCACAGTTCCTGGAAAGGGGATGTACCAATTTAAACGGATGCCATTTGGCCTTACCAATGCCCCAGCCACTTTCCAGAGACTGATGGACAAGGTTATAACCCCAGATTTAAAGCCGAATGTTTTTTGTTACTTGGACGATATAATCATTGTTACGCAAAATTTTGACGCCCACCTAAAATATTTGAGTCTCGTATTAGATAAAATTAAAAAAGCAAACCTAACAATAGGACTAGATAAATGTGAATTCGGTTGTTCGGAAATCAAATACCTTGGTTTTAAAGTTAACGAAAGAGGACTCCAAATCGACGATGATAAAATTCAACCAATCCTGGAACTTCCCACACCCAAGAATATTAAACAGTTACAAAGATTAATAGGAATGGCAAATTGGTATGGAAAGTTCATACGACACTTTGCCGAAATAATAGAACCATTAAACAGATTATTAAAAATGAATAAAAAGTGGGAGTGGGGAACAGAACAGATAGAAGCTTTCGAGAAAATAAAGGAATATTTGACATCAGCACCCATTTTAACCTGCCCAGACTTTTCACAACCTTTCCAGCTAGAAATGGACGCTAGTGACACTGGACTAGGAGCGGTATTAAACTAGACAATAAACGGAACAAACCATGTAATCGCATACGCAAGCAGAAATCTGAATAGTGCAGAGACACGATACTCGGCCTCAGAGAAAGAATGTTTAGCAGTAGTATGGGCGATTAGAAAATTCAGACCATACCTTGAAGGTTATAGCTTCAAGGTAATAACAGATCACATGGCACTAAAATGGCTACACAACCTAAAAAATCCTACAGGACGCTTAGCAAGGTGGGCGTTGGAACTGCCCGAGTTCGACTATGAAGTAGTCTACAGAAAGGGAAGTTCAAACCTAGTCCCGGACGCCCTGTCACGTTCCAACGAAGCAACAAAAACAGCAGCATTCGCGTTAGCATGTAGTACAGAAAAACCAAAGATGGAGGTAGAAGACGAAACACTCCCTTTTACCAGAAATAAGCCCATGGAAATTGGTTGTGCCTAAAAGGTTAAGACCTCAAGTCCTGAAAGAAAACCATGACGAAGTTCAAGCAGGACATTTAGGATCCGAGAAAACATACGCAAGAATATCCGAGTGCTTCTACTGGCCAGGGTTATATTCAGAGGTAATCAGATATGTAAAAAACTGCGAAACCTGTCAGAGAACGAAAACAAACAATCAAACAAAAATAGGACTAATGGGTAAGAGACTCATCGAGGAGCCATGGACCATGGTAGCAGCTAATATCATGGGACCGCTGCCACTGAGTAAAAAAGGTAAAAACCAGTATATATTAGTGTTTGTCGACCTCTTTACCAAGTGGGTCGAGATCATACCTGTTAAAAAAGCGAACGGAAGAACGATTGAATCCGAATTCTGTAAGCGAATCGTGTCGCGTTGGGGAACCCCGCGAATTCTCCATACGGACAACGGCACCGAGTTCGTAAATGGAACCATACGGGAGTTAATGGAGAAGTTTGGAATTCGGCGCACTAAAACACCCAGATACTACCCCCAGGCAAATCCCACAGAACACTACAACCGAACCATCAAAGAAATAATTAGGGCATATATACAAAACGACCACACAGCATGGGACAAAAATATTGATGATCTGCAGTTCGCAATTAACACCAGTAGAAACACATCAACAAAATATACCCCTGCATTTTTAAACCTGGATCGCGAACTGCAGCCACTACAATCTCTCAGGAAAAATATCGAAAAGGATGACGAGATTGTACTACAGGACGAGAATAAGTGGACAGACAGGTTACGAAGATTACAAGGATTTAAGGAAGAAGTCCAGAAAAATTTAGACAGAGCAAACGACAAACAAGCCATGCACCATAATTTACGTAGAAGACCCGTAGAATTTAAGGTAAGCGATAAGGTTTTAAAAATAGCAACTAAAATATCTAATAAGGCAGATAGTAAAACGGGCAAACTATTCGATAAATACGAAGGTCCCTATATAATCAAGAAAAAAATCTGTCCCACAATTTATGAATTAATTATGAATTAAAAAACCTCAAAGGAAAAAGCGTACGCGAATATAATATAAACGATCTTAAACTAGATTACAAATGGCAATAGGGAAAAATAAGCAATAGATGAATTGTTTGGCATAACTGAATAACTCAATTTGACCCCCACTTCAAGACGATCGGACAATCAAAATTTTTTCTTTTAACAGCCAACAAAAGACTGATTCCCATTAAAAAGACTGTCAGGAGGCAGGATTTAAACGAAAAAAAAAAGAAAAAAAAGATTAAGTTGAAGGAAAAGTCCGCATTGGTTGTAGAGTGGGAGCATCAATAAAGATGAGTTAGAGACAGAATCCAGTTTCCTTTTTTTTCTCTGACAGACACTTGAATTGAGACGGGAGAAGTGATAAGTCTACTTGAAAATTTTATTTATCTTTTGTTCAGAATATGTACCAGAAAGAAGAACTACGTCTGAGAGTTGGAAAAGAGTCAACCAGGGGGATAAACCCTGGACCCCGGGGGGAGAGGGGGTGAAACATAGATGTTACTTTCATGGGGGACAGGGGGCGCGAGGCTGCGGAGGACGGCCCTGGGCCCGAGGGAGGACGAGATCCACCGAGGAACCTCGAAGGGACGAATCTTCGCCGTTCGTTGTCGTCTATCTTCGAGTTGAATCTATCGTCACTGGCTTGTGAGAGTGCTGTCCCGTTTTTTAGTCGTATCACCTTTCCGTCATTCGCATCAAATCAAGAATACTTTTCTCCGTGATTGGTTTTCGGCCGTCGCGTGTACCATACTAGTTATAATGGCTATTATTAAATTAAATAAAATGCAAAAAAAAAGTAAAAATAATTACTCTTAATATATTTTATTCATTAGTATAATGAGTGTCCGAAGGTTGTCCAAACTGCCGAATTTAATTAATACAAGCATGAACTAAATTCGTTTATTATTACGTGGGGTCGTTGATCTTATGCTCTTGGACTCAAGTTCTGGACTTTACCGCATTCTATGATTTGTACTCTAGATCCTTATCCTACTGGATGTCCTGGAAGCAGAAGCAAGGCAGAGAACACGTTCTTGTTGTTGAAATCCTGGGTTATCCTGGCCAAACTTGATTTAGTGTCTTGTCCTTACGCAGTTCACCCGCGCACACCCCTTTTTCTTAATTCACTTCAACCTGATAGTTTTAAGGTGAAAAAGAGATAGATAGCTTTGAGATTCGATGAGATGTAGTTTTTCTTAGCTTAAAATATAGAAATATATCACATGCAGTTATATAAGTGTCTGCAGATATTTACCTATTAGTTTTCATCATTTATATTTATAGTGATCCTGCCTTTATTCAAATTATAGTTGTAATTTCGAATTAGTTTGGTAAATTATGTCAGACTAAATTTGTAGGAACACTGTTAGAAATTTCTGTATTAAACTTTCATCGCATATAATGGAAGTTTGTTTTTCAGTAGCGCATATGACATTCGAAATACTTTCATCTCACGAAGAATATAGCTTTTATCTTGAATTTTAATATACGAATGTATATATTTTAATAAAGTTAACTTTAATTTTGATATATTTTGATCGAAAAGTTATTTAATTTAATATGAATGGATACTAGTTTTTCATAACATAAAGGATTTTCCAATAGGGACATAAAAATTTCGTATCTTTATATGAACGCACCCGTAAACTTTTTTAATGAACTGTCAATGTCAAAACGTTAGTTAAAGTCAACATTTTCATCATGGTAAAGTTCACGAAGCAGCAACGTTTGGAAATTATTAAAAATTACCACCAAAATTCTGAGTCGGTGATCGCAACTCGTTCATGTGATCTAACGCCATTGGATTTCTTTTTATGGGGCCATATCAAGTCACTGGTCTATGCCAACAAGCCAGCAACTTTAGACGACCTCAAAGACAACATCCAACGCAAAATTGCCAACGTTCCGGTCGAAATGTGTACCAGAGTGGTGGAAAATTGGGCCCAAAGAATCGACCGCTGTAAACGGGCTCGTGGTGGTCATATGACCGATATCGAATGTCGAGCAATGATGAACTGCATCAGCGGTCTTGTCAAGGGTCTCGGGTTACGGACGCTTCAAATGGCATACAATTTAATTAATAATTTATTATTACATTTTTATGGAAAAATTCCGCCGCCTTGATACGCTTGTAACAAACCACTCCCAGAATTTGCTGTTTTTGTCCCCGACAAACTGGAGGTTCGGGAATGAAATTTCAAATCTTTACATGGTTATAAGATCACATTTACAGGAAATTCGATGGATCGTCGCGATTAAATACCCATTCGTCTTCCTATTGTATATTTTTTTTCCATAGATACATCCGACAATTGTGACATAATATTTGCAATTTTCGTTTACATGGTCGGTTTCCACTTATACCTATCTAGTATAAATTTTGCGAATAACTTTCTGCTACCAGGTGAGGGGCAGGGCCTTCGATGTGTTCTGGCTCCAGCGTCTCGTAATACTGCTTTCAAGAACCATGAAAATTTTAAAATGATATTCAAATCAATAAAAGATCGGTTAAAAAAAGAACAGCTCTCTAATATCGTGTATAGCATCCCATGTAAAGACAATAATTGCAAAGCTGTTTACAAGGGACAAACAAAAGGGTTTCTAAAAAGTCGAATAAATGAACATAAAAATGACATTAGAAAATGCCCTACCAAACAAAACGCGTTAACAAAGCACACGATAGAAAAACATCATTTCTTCGATTTCGATGTCACATTGCAGGTACTAAGGAAGCTGTAAATCTCAGAACAGATATTGAGAACTTATCCAAGACTTACAAATCCTGCCATAACTACCGTTTAGATTTCAATAAAAACAACTGGTGCATTGATTGATAATATAAGCATGATTTTGAAAGTTAAAACATCTCAATTGGATATGTGTAAGCGTAGCAAAATCCAATTAAGTAAGCAAAAATACAATTTTTCTCCAGTAACCGACGGCGATTGAATAGATGTGGCAACGTCGCAAAATAAGTGAAAGCGTGCGCCATTCACGTATCGTAAGAAGTCATCTGCTATACACACATGTATAGTCGCTTTCTTATGCGACGTTGAGAAATTTAGATACTACGTGAGGCAAATGAGAAAAAGTACTCATTTGATTGGCTACGTACCGACAGTACTACCTTAAGGTGCTGAATTCCCAATGTATTATACAACAAAAAAAACAAAAAACAAAAAATTACTTAACTTTACTAATTTTGAATACATTTATTGGGTTTCTTAGAAAATCTATTGGTTTTGATAACTTTAGAATTTAAGTTAAATGGACTTATGAATTTGAATTTTATTAATTTTTTATTAATCTTTACAGTTTCGAATAAAAGGGTAATTTTTTTATATCAACCTTTATCAATTCCCTTGTATAATCCAATTATTCCAATTAATTTTAATGGAATATTGTATTAATAATATTAATAATATTAATAATTTTTTTTTTTTTTTGAGGAAGGGAGAAATGCTCTATGCACCGTCAAGGGGACTACGTGTCCCCCTGGCGTGTGGGACTCTGCTGCTCGCGCAGCCCTACCCACTAAAAATCCCTCCCTGTCTCTAGGCCGTAGAATCCCACCCTGGAACCGCCGTTAGGCATTACTTCGGGGTGGGGGCCCTCTTGAGGCGATGTCAATGTCGTACCGTAGCGCCCCGAGCTCCTTCTTCGTCTCCTGTATACCGACCCTGATATGGAGGTGCATATTCTTCTTGGTCCTGGAGAAGTTCTCCATCTTCCCGGGGGCCGATTCTACCCTCCTTAGGATCTCCAATTGTTTGTCGTCCCTCTCGTGGAGCCAGTCCCGGTACTGCCGTACCTGGGACTTATCGGTCTCGAACGCATCCACCGTCTACTCCATCACGTCCAACTCGCCTCCAAACATCTCCTCACACATTGTTGTATTTAGATTTTTAAACTCCATTTTTATTCCCACGATTAGCTAGGGAAGTATTCGGTCCGCCCCTGCAGAGCCCTGCATGCAGGGGTCAGGCCTCAATACTCTAGGAGGTGGCCTGATTTCCTAGAGACACCGTGTTATTCCTTCGGGACCATCCCTGGAACATTGTCCGCGTCTGCTTATTTAGTTTTATATCCGTATTTAGCAGCAACCCTCGGTACAGGGCCCCTCTATCCGCAACCTGAGGACGCGCCCGGTGGCCTGTTCTAGGGCCCCCTGATTGGTTTCCGAGAAATCCAATGCAGGACCGGAAATATTAATAATATTAATAATATTAATAATATTAATAATATTAATAATATTAATAACATTAATATATATTTTTTTTATTTGTAGGAAGGGAGAAATGGATTATGCACCGTTAAGGGAACTCCGTGCCCTCCTGGTGTGTGGGACTCTGCTGCTCGCGCAGCCCTACCCACTAAAACTCCATCCCTGTCTCTAGGCCGTGGAATCCCACCCCGGCACGGCCGTTAGGCATTACTTCAGGGTGAGGGCCATCTTAAGGCGATGTTAGTCTTTCCTCTTTGCTTCTTCTTCTGTTTTCCTGGGCTTGCTCCTGGAGATCTCTTCTCCATGGCGGCCTTCCTAAGGCTTCCTGTTGGGGGCTGCCTCCCTAAAGGCCGCGCAACGCATAGTCCCCGGTATGTGATCATTCCGGGGCTTTTCTTCCATTGCGGCACAGCGGTAGCACCGCTGTTGCCTTGTGCAGGACCCCGCGGTATGCCCCTCCTCGCCGCATCTCCAGCAGCACCTACTTCGGTCTGGCCCACGACAGTTCGCTGCTATGTGGCCAAAGCCAAGGCAGCGATAACACCAGTTGAGTTCCTTTTTCCTGCGAACCCTGCAGGATACCCACCCAATTTTGATGTGGGCCGCCTTGAGCAGTTCCAAGGCTTTTGCCTCCTCTAAAAGAACAAACGCCTTCCTGTTTCCCCTGTAGGGCCCCGTGATCGATTTCCAAGGAAACCAATGCAGGACCGGGAATATTAATAATATTAATAATATTAATAACATTAATAATATATATATAATATTAATTAACCTGAAATAAATATTATATGCAAGCCACTTAGCGCTCAATCTTAGAGTTATTCTAATTTCGCGCCAGAAAGGGTATATAATAATGAATACATTACACACATTTTCAGCGCTAAATAAAATTCGTACAACACACTCTACACGTAAATAGCGATACATAAAATTATACACGCGGGCCTAAATTTCTATATGTATACGACGTTAATTTAGATTCTTGCGATCTCAAATATTATGTTCTTCTGAATTCATCCGGCGTGTATATTATATACAAGCCTCAAAGCACTTGACAATCTCAGAGTATGCACTTTTAAAATAAATACGAATTTTATGTATATAAAACGTCCCAATTATGAGATTCTATATATTTATTCATGAATAATCACATATGCTTGTACCATCCACATAAAATAATCACAGAGATATCTGAATATTACGGCTACCCTCTTTTTAATGAAACAGTGAACACATTTTACACGTATTCAATGCTACATAATAACACGCGGGCTTAAAATTAATATATATACATACGAAATTGAATAAGATTCTCATCTATCTTAAATATTTCTAAATTAATTCGATATGAATATATACAGGGTGTCTAAACAGTCCCGGGACGGTTGGATATTTCCTCAGGTAAAATATTTTTCAAAAAAGTGAAGGTCATTCCTGAAGTAAATTTCAACGAGAAATTCAATGGTGACCTGAATTTTGGCCTTGAAGTTGGCCTTCATGGCTTTTTGAAGGTCAACTTTGTTTTTTTAAATGGAAACCCCCTTTTTTTACATCTGCAATCGATAGAGCGGAAAATTATACGTTCAGATACGTACTCAAGTCATAGGTCAATTGTAACGTTCAAGGTAAATTAGAGGTTATTTGAAATAAACAAAGTTTTCCAAGAGGTCAGTGCAATTCCTGAAGTAAATTTCAACGAGAAATTCATTGGTGAGCTCTGTATTGATCTTGGTGATGATCTTCAAGGTTTTTTCCGAGCAGTTTGCGTTTACGTTTAGCATTACCCAGGAACAACGACGTGGATGTAGTAAATTCTGTCCCCTTTGGGGTGCTTGATTAGCGTGAGTCCCCTTGCCTGTCACGCTTCAGTGAAGATGTTCGAACTGAAAACCTTGAGCTTCTTCACAAAAAGCTATGCGATTGTAAAAATGAGTTACAGCATTGCGAACCATCTCCCTATCGATCAAAGCAGCCTCTTGCAGAATCCGATTCTGCAATTCGTCTAAGCTTTGGGGTTGCGTTGAGTATACTTTGCTCTTTAAATAACCCCAAAGAAAATAGTCGAGAGGCGTCAGATCAGGAGATCTAGCAGGCCACTCGATTTCACCCCTTCTTCCAATCCACCTATGAGGGAACTGAGTATCCAAATATGCTCCAACCTCCCTACCGCAATGAGCCGCTGCTCCGTCCTGCTAGAACCAAATTTTTTGAAAATTATCGCCTGTAATCTCCCTTATTCTTGGTACAATTTGGTTTCTGAGAAGTTCTTCATATGCACGGGCATTGAGATTACCATCGATGAAGAAAGGGCCTATTAATGTATCATTCAAGATACCGGCCAAAACATTCATCTTTTGTGGATATTGCGTGTGACTCTCCAACATCCAATCAGGATTTGTGCCGAACCAATATCTACAATTTTGCCTGTTAACTTCACCTTTTAAAGTGAAAGTTGAAATTTACTTCAGGAATTGCACTGACCTTTTGGAAAACTTTGTTAATTTCAAATAACCTTCAACTGACCTTGAACGTTACAATTGACCTATGACTTGGGTACGTATCTGAACGTAGAATTTTCTGCTCTATCGATTGCAGATGTAAAAAAAGGGGATTTCCATTTAAAAAAAAACAAAGTTGACCTTCAAAAAGCCATGAAGGTCAACTTCAAGGTCAAAATTCAGGTCACCATTGAATTCCTCGTTGAAATTTACTTCAGGAATGACCTTCACTTTTTTGAAAAATATTTTACCTGAGGAAATATCCAACCGTCCCGGGACTTTTTAGACACCCAGTATATACCAGCCGATAAGTGCTCAATCCCAGAGTTTTTTTAATTTCGCGCCAGAATGGGTATTAAATAATTAATACATTCCAATTTCAGCGCTACATTTAATTTATACACGCGAGTTATACCTTCAAAATAAAAACGATTTGTATGTATATACAACGTCTCAAATATGAGATTCTTTAGCAGTAGTTCTTTGTGAATATTATATCACATAAACGAGCCGCAGAGTGCTCTATACATAAGCGTATACTTCTCGCGATATATAATCTTCATGATAATTGATGTCCACGCCTGGCATCGGCATGAAATAGTGGATACATTCAATACATATTCAACGCTATATAAAATTTATACTTGCGAGTTGTGTTTTCAATATAAATACAATTTTTATTTACGTCTTCACTTTCCTAAATAGGAGATTCTTCTACATTAATCCGATATTAATATTTGTCGCGCAAGCAAGCCGCTAAATGTTCAGCATATATGCGTGTACCATTCGCATAACATAATTCACAGAGATATTTTAATTTCGCGGCTGGCCTTTTTATAAAACAGTGAACTCATTTTACACGTATTCAGCGCTACATAATAACACGCGGGCTTAAATTTCTATATATATACGAAATCGAATAAGGTTTTCGCTATCTTTAATATTTCAGAATTAATCCGATATGAATATTATATACAAGCCGCTAAGCGCTCAACACCAGAGTTATTCTAATTTTGCGCTAAAATGGGTATTAAATAATGAATACATTCCAAACATATTCAGCGCTACATACTCTCTAAATATGAATCAGTCAAATTTTCACAGATTGAATCAGTGATTTGCCTTTTCACTGATTCACCAATGAATAAATATAATTCACTAGTGTTACGTCCCGAGCAAAAGGCGAGGGTAGTTTGGATTTTTGGATGTGAGGGAGGCGGTTAGCTGATTATATCAGGTTGGTAAGGCCTGATAATTTATTTTTGTTTGTGGGTACGTTGTCACTTGTCAGGTCTATGGGCCCTGAGTTGTTCAGAATGATAATAAAACACTGAATATATAAATAAATGAAATAATTTATTATAAATAAATAAGATGTTGCGCAAGTTTTCAGACAGGATGATACTTAGGTGGTAACTTACTTGTCTACCTCTTAAATTAGAGGGCAAAAGAGAGAATTGTCGTTTTTTACTCCTATTATTGCAAGTCAACGGCACAAATCCTTGCAGGATAGTTGGGTTTCGTTTGAGTCTCCGTGAAGTAGCAAAACAACGATAAATCTTGCAGGAGGTATGGTGTAAGGAATGCAAGTCCACCTGCAGCTGATGTGATCAATTATCCGCTTACGTATCTTGCTAATTACACAAGAAATGAATCAAGCATGCACTTGTTAATAAGATAGGTTAGTTCGTCCCGATTTCAGAAATGAATCACTGTTAACCGACATGCCTAAATACGACGATACACGTAATCCAAAGGAACTATCCTGCACTACGGTTTCCGGACTTGCACAACTTAAGGACCAAGGATTTTATTTACCAAGTACCGAATGTAGAATTGCTCATAGAAATCCAATGAGACTTACGTTTATCGAAGGGTCTGCTCACGACGTTGAATTATCGGTCCGAACCTAATAACCGTACAACTGCTCGGAACTTAATGACAAACCTCCAGAGGTAAATCTGGGGTATATATATTATTGGATCTTCCAATAGTGACTCCAGTGGGAGTGGATCGCGCAAAATTGTATAAAGTCACGCGCCGTGCAAATCTGTATAAAGTCACGCGCGGTGCAATTCTGTATAAAGTCACTTTTGATCAAAGATATATGTTTTCTCCCACCACGGGCCATTACTATTGGTTAATGTTGATCTGCAATTTGGATTTTATATCCCTTCTATTCTCTCTCTTACCTATTTTTATTTCTAATCAACAAGTAGATCCAGGTATGACTAAGAATACCTGCATCTACTTAGTTGTAGCTTATATTTTATGTGTTACAGCCTATGATTGATTGATTGATTGATTTTCTATAATCAATCAATCCTTATATTTATGTTAACATGTTTTCTTACTTGTAGATTGTTTATGATTAGAATGGTATGTTGTTGGAAAATTGGCTTTAGGGTTCATAAAATGATTAAGTCAAATTTAATCAAACGTTTCGGCTCTGATCGGAGCCCTCATCAGTGATATTTATTAAAATCTTTCAAGTGGATGGAGAAAAATTCAATAATTTGCACAAAAAATCCTAAAATTGAAAGTTTTTTCCTCTTTTTGTTGAAGGGCTTCTCTGAATCTCGTGTTGCTATGTGTTGTTCAGAGAAGCCCTTCAACAAAAAGAGGAAAAAACTTTCAATTTTAGGATTTTTTGTGCAAATTATTGAATTTTTCTCCATCCACTTGAAAGATTTTAATAAATATCACTGATGAGGGCTCCGATCAGAGCCGAAACGTTTGATTAAATTTGACTTAATCATTTTATGGACCCTAAAGCCAATTTTCCAACAACATACCATTCTATTGATATTAAGGGCCAATATAAGGTACAATACTTTTAATTGTTTATGATTACCTGCTTAATTATTATGGATTTTTACCAATATTAATAATATTTGTATGCTTAATTACGAACAGCGATAGTATAATAATTATTAATTAAAGCAGTAATAAGTCAATGCTAATGGCGCCATGCCAGCAACCTGTTACCGTCTCACTAGGTTACTAGCGCTGCATTGCTATTTTATCGACGCGCGGCATGATTCACTGACTAATTACCGCGCGGGCAATTACCATATAGACCCGAGGATTCAGCTGACGTGGAGTGATGTCATTTTCCAGAGCTGCTGGATAGCGATGCCATGCTGTGGCTGCCGTGAGTCAATTTTCTGTAGAAGTTGACATGGCGATTTTGGATTTTATACTTTATCGTGGTGCACCTGGGTTTCATGCTATCGTCTTGGTGGGAATTATAGCTGATGCCAGGGCTTTATAGTGATGTCATGTTCTAGGTGCAGAGCCATCTGCTTGTTTTTACTGTCAGTTTTCTTGTAATCATGGTCAGCGACACATCCAGCTCCAGCTCCGTCACCATGTCCTACGAGGACTACTAAATCGATCAGGGCCACCTCCTTCCCTTGAAGAGGGGATCTTCTGTGGTGCCCAAGACTGGTGGTAAGTACTCTTTATTCATTCCTTCAAGTGCGGCGAGCCTGACTAGTTGTTAAATAGTTTCGCCATTCAAGTGCTGCAGAAATATCGGGTTTGTTAGGTCGGGCTGATTCGTTTGAGTAATTCGATGGTAGAAAGTGCGGTTGATTTTGATTTGTCGTTGCTAGGGCCGGTCGATGAGGGTGAATCCGTGGCTGAAACAGCC
The DNA here is from genome assembly GCA_030998225.1 of Diplolepis rosae. Taxonomy (NCBI): domain Eukaryota; kingdom Metazoa; phylum Arthropoda; class Insecta; order Hymenoptera; family Diplolepididae; genus Diplolepis; species Diplolepis rosae. The sequence continues at coordinate 2,569,393 of JAPYXD010000391.1, read as the reverse complement.
CCGGTGGATGTCTCCAGTGGTGCTGCTTTATGCCGGAATAGCATGAAGCTCCGGGTCTCGGAGATCGAAGACCTCCTGGGTGTGCATCAGTTCGCGTTTTGGCTGCTAAGGAAATTTTTAAACTGCGCGGGTATTTCGTGGATCTCGCCTAGGTGTGTGTTTCGGGTTGTGACCCCCAAAATGGCTTACGTTTTAAGAATTTTATTCCGTTTTTATTGTTTACTTGTACTAATCTTTCTTTACTTTTGTTTGTTTCAGTTATACACGGTCGTCCTCGTAGGCAGCTGCGTTGCCGTCCAGAGCTCTTCCTGGCCAAGGTCCGGCTTATGGGCGCAGAAATAGCCCAACACTTGTTCGAGCGCGAAAGTCATCGTGCGGTGGTTCGCAGCAGACATGTGCGGGACGCTGTTGCCGGTCTGAGCTATGGTGGGGCCCGGAATGATATTTTTGAGGCTCACTACCTGGTTTCCCTGTAACAGGCGGCCAGGATACACTGGAGCTGGCCAGCGATCGAGCTGCGGAGTTGCTGTCTCTGGTAGATGCGCATGTGGCCATTCCCGCAGCACGAAACTGTTCCCACGGGCCTCCTATGTTTACTGTTTGCCTGGGGTGAGTCACGACTATCATGTGAAGTTTTTACAAGTTTCCATAATTTTGTATAATGTCGTTGCCTTAATTTCTTCCGTTTTTCATTCGTTTTTTAGAAATTCTGCAGCTGCCGGGGTGTTCTGCTTATGCGGCGAGTTCCCCCACTCCGGCCGGGGATGTCTTCCTTGTCGGTGCGAGTCAAGCCCGGTGAATCTTCCTGGTAGGTATAATTTCCCTGTTCCTGCAGACTTTTGATTTTCTCCCTGATTCAGGTATTACACTTTCTTTTCCTTTTTCAGTTATGCAGCCAGCCGAGGAGGGGTCATCCGGGGAGGAAGGTTTGGGGGACTATCGTCAGAATTACTTAATTTTATCCTTATTATTGTACCTATTATTTAACTTTAGTTTTTATTTTAATTTTTTTTTAATTTTTATTTATTACAATTGTTTACTTTTTGTAATGTACTAATTTTTGTAAACATTTTCTCCTTTTCTGCTTTAATAAAACTGTGGTTACGACAAAAAATGCTTGAGAGACTGATAGAGGGGGGTAAGCTTAATTCCTAACCCCGTTTTCTTCATGAGGGAACTCCTCCTCTGCCCGTCTCTCTCATTATTGCATTTCGATTATTCGATTTTCCTTATCCTATAGTAATAGATCTATAACTTTCATTTATTATAATTTAATTATTATAATTATTATTGAATTATTTATTAAAATGTTACATTAGTAAAATTACATTAGTAATTTCGCATTTTACTTATTAATTATTTTTAAAAAGGGGGGGGGGGATAATTTACTTCCCTTAGGCCCATCCTTGTTTATGTTTTTGATTAATAATAATCTTACCATATATCGAGACTCGTACCAAGGATGGCGTGCTATGGGCTTAGGTGTAATTTTTGGATTGATTATATTATTAATTATTTATTGCTAAGTTACAAATTCTTATGCTTATATAATTGATAATTCCATATAACACCTGTATTCACACATACACATGTATGTGTATATGCATGTATGTAGGGACCCTAAATTATGTAGCCCAAATCCGATCGGTGTACATAATTGAAGGTGTATAGATTTTTGATGATGAAGTATGTTCAGGTTACGCGGAGAATTTCTTCAATTTAGCCACAGGACCACCCGAATTTGGTTGTTGCGTTAATATAGCTGTATTAGGGTAGCATAAAGATTGAGGAGCATTCATGCTGTTATATCTCCCTGAAGCTTTCATGTTAGTGGTTTAAATAACCATGTCGTGTCTAGTTGTGTGCTCGTTAGGTAGCCATTATTACGGGGTCGCCATGAAAGCTTCTCTCTCTTTAGTATGTCGAAATTGCATATGAACTCATAACATTATTTGTATAATACATAAAATTCATATAATATACGTATGCAACCTCGACATTGCTTCTTGATTGAGATAATGACACTTCGGAGTTTGGTTCTTATTATTTAATATAATTGAACATTGATGGAAACCCTTGGAAACTTCCCAAATTTCCATGTTACAAAACTAACACAAACTTGATGCTATTTATGATGTTTTTCATTATAGGCATCCCAAAATTTTCGTGGTTGAGTTTTGCGTTACCCGATTTTACCACTAACGGCTTTATTAATTACCATGCTCGTAAATGTTTTTCTTAAACAAAATTTGGCCTTATCCCATTAAATGGTTAATTAATCAATTACTCGAAACATCGCTGCGGTTACTTCTAGTACTGTGGTATCAATGGGGATGTGTACCACTATAGTTTTGAGAAACCCTTAATTATGTGGCTCAATTCCGATTGATTTACATAATTAAAGGTTTATAGGTATTGAGTAATGCACTTTTTTATTCTTCGCGATTATCATTCAATTATTATTAACGGGATGTCCTGAATTTGATTGTCCGTTTAAAATTTTTTTTCCGGATAACATACCGTATGTGGAGTTTGCTGTTCTGCATACCTATGTGTATCATTTGTGCCTTCATGGTAGTTGTATGTCCAACAATGCTTGTATATTAGGTAAGGCCCGCTGCAATATGAATTTTGGCAAGTCTAATAATGGACTTGTAATAGGCATTCATATAGATGCAGGAGAACTGCTTGGTGTATATGATTCGTTCCAGGCGGTCGCGAGTCTTCTTATCGCTGGGCGGTTCGAGTTACGCTCTGGCCATGTTGTCGGGAGTCTCGACTGCTGGTGATACGTTGCGTTCTGCAAGGTGTCACATTGTATTTCTTGATATGATTGGATTATAATTCATTCTGGTTGCTCTCGGTGGGTGTGATTAATTTCATTCTTAAGTGGGAGTGGTTTGCTAGCTTGCTACTGCTAAACTCCTCGTACTTTCTACGATCCTTATTCTTTTTCTTCTGTTGTTTCAATTATTAATTTATCACAGCTGTCATTAGGTATTGTGCTTAATTATTATATATTTATTGTGGTATCCATAATAATGTATAGTAATTTATTGTTATTTTTGGCAAAAATTTTGTCTACTTGGGTGCTTGTCCTCCCTCCTTAAAAGTATCGTTGTCCTCAACGACTTGCATTTGTTTATGCAATTCTAACATTTCTTATTGGATTTGTTAATAATCTTGGATGGGGGTGAATTTCTTCTGTGTTTGCTTGGTTGTCTACCGAAAAGGGTTGTAGTTCTATTTCCTCTTGGTTTTCTTTTATGTTTAAATTTTTATTATTACAGGTTTTACAGTTTTTGCGGATTATTCCTTGTGTGAGGTATATTCCTGTTGCTATTATTAATAAGGTTAGGATACTGAACCCTCCTGGCCAATATTTTTGCATTAATTTATGTTTATAATGATTGCTTCCATGTCGAGAAGTTGTTCTTCTATGGTAGAGAGTGAATCTTCCGTATGCAGATTTTTTAATTTTTCATTTTTTTCAGTTTCCCAAAAAAATGATTCTATTTTAGGAATATGCATAGCTTTATAGATTATTGGGGAAATTTCTGATATATTCAATGAAAATCCTGGGTTGTAGATAAATTCTTCTGAGTTTACATTTATTTGGGTTCCAATCAAAGTTGTGTGTTCTTTTCTGGCAATACTCCCTGCACTTAATTATATATTCCTGAATTTGTATTATGTCCCTTTTCTGTTTTTCCCTTTTTACAGGTGATGCTGATTGGCTCTGGTTTTTTAGTGGAAAATATCCATGCGTTTAAGGATGGGATATGCTTCCCAAAAACTGTATTTTTTGTGTTTATTTGTACATCACATTGCTGTAAAATTTTCATTGAAGGGCGTGTAAGCATTCGACATTCGCAGGCCGTAGTTGTGACTGTCTCGTGTATTGGTTGGGTGCTTTCGCGAATTGTGTGATAGATTGTTTTCTGGTAGGTGTCATCGTACACTTTATCTGCCGAGAAGAATTTTCTTTCGTCTTCTGTCAGGGCAATGTATTGTTTTTTGGGTAAAATGTAGACAGCTCTTGTATGATTTTCCGAAATGTTCTGGAACACAGGAAATGGGTAAATTTTATATAATTGTAGTGTTTTTCTATCCAGCAATGGAATGTCTACTGATATTAATAATTTTCCAGATGTAATGTTGAGGTCCGTTTTGCCAATTTGTGAAAGTAATTCTACTCTAAGGTGTGAAGTAGGAATCGGAAATTCGTAGTCTTCCATTTTAGTGTGTATTTCAGTGATTACTTTTTGTAGTTGGGCTTTAGAAATTCTTGAAGGGTGTAATTTGCCTTCTCGTGCGTTTTCCGTTATTTTAATGTATTGTTTTAGTATTTCGTATAAATATTCTAATTTTCGTTCCAAATGTGTTGTCCATTGGATCATTTTTTCGTAATACATGTAGTCATTCCAGTATTGCTTTTGGGATTCTATTTTGTGAATAGTCTCATTTAATTCTTTTTGAGTGATTTGAATTTGTTTAGTTTTCTTGTTTAAGTCCTGATGAATATTATTTGCTTCTGCTTTTACTATGTCTGACGTGCACGTTTTTACTACTGTGAATGCTTGTTACTCTGGGCATTTCACAAGCTGTAGGCAGTGCTGAAGGGATGCCAGTGATTGACGGTCACGAATGGTCAGACGGCAAACTAGTGATATCCGTAGTAAGTTCGTCTGGGTATTTGAGTATATTTCCATTCTTCGCGTTCGTTGATTTTTTGGGGCTTGGGTCATCATCTAGTTTGTCTAAAAATAGCATGGAAATAGCCTTGGGTTTGCTGAATGCTGAAAAGGTTGTATCTCTTGCTGTGCTGGAATTTCTAGAGTGGATGCAAATAAAAAGCATTGCTTCATCAATCATCCATGACTCCTGAAAATGTTGTTCCGCACCTGCACATTCAGAAAATTATATAAATATTTGGATGTCATGGAAAGGATTTGTGTTAGATTGTCGTTGGCAAATTCAGCTACCAACAATTAATTTAGTTAATGTTTATTGTCTACCCCAACTACACACAAAAATTATATATTATGTAGCTGAAACATTTTCAAAAGATCATTTCATAATCACTAGAGATGTTTTATTTGTATGAACTATTGCTGTTATGAAATTGGTATTACCAGTATAAAATTGTTAGAATTACATAGAGATTGAAATCGTTTTCTATCTAACAAATTTATAATTGAGATACAATTTTTAATGAAAACGCATTTTTCTTAATTTTTTAACTTACTAATTTTTAGTATAGCTGATTACGTGCCTATAATATATAATATGTTAGATGGTACAATATGCGATGTGGATACACAATCTGAATTATCTCATATGCCGTCAGAATTTGCTATGCAAATTTAGAAGGTAATGCATTGAACAATTTTGTTTTAGGATCCTTGCATTTTATAAGTTATTTTTGACACAGTTATCTTCATTAAAATAAAACACGATAAGAAAATTCTGGATTCAAATATTATTAGAATAGAGGATATTACTTTAAAGACTAATAAAATTTTGCAGAAAAATTAGTTAATGATCATCCTGTTCAACGGAACTCCAAGAATATCAGCTAATTCACCTATCCATAAAATTGCCATATTATTACAAATTATTGCCATTTCACTGATGATTCAATAAACTTTATTTTGAAACGCGGGAATTTAAAATTAAAATTAGACCTGCATGTCATAATATTAACATCTTAAACGACTATAGGAGAAGAAAAATTAGAAGTTGAAAAGTTTCTTCTTAATAATGTTACGTCAGAAACGTAACACCTCTCTTTTAAAACATCTCCTCGTTTTATGTAAGGATCGGAAGGATCCTCTCTAAGGGATGAGGAATAGTCAGTAAATGAGAAGGGTTGATCATATAAATATATTTATTAACAAAAGTATTTTGAGTGAGTACCATGGAAAAGATAGACATGAATATATAAAAGTTAAAATACTTAGTAATTACCCTGCGTTGGAATTTGGTCGGTGATGAAATGAGTCCAGTAGATTGGATGTGAATACTTGAGTCGTCACTTGTAGATGTTGAGATAATTTCAGTCAGATCGGAAATTTGTGGTCCAGCCGGTTAAGATAGTCGATTCTCTGATCCCAGGTTTTAGAGAGAATTTGAAAGGCGATTCCCTTTCACTTTTTACAGTCGTTGAACTTGGCGTCGAATTAGAACTGGTCCGACTAGCGGTGAATAATTTGATGAGGCTGGACTGAAATGCACTGACTGGACTGAACTCGCGGTAAGAAGTGACGACACTGAACTGGACTCGCGTTGGTTACATTTTAGAAATCGGACGTTGATTGAGCGACTGAACTGACTTCTATTGGAAGCTTCCCCTTTTATAGGCCCAAAGTATGTCAATCGTGGTGGGGGTGAAACACCAGGTGTGCTACCTGTTCCATATTTGGTATTGAAGCTTAAGATCGGATGAGTTGCCTTCTCCGATGACTCACGCGCCGATGAAATTTATGACCTGGCATTAATGTCGCAGCCAAATATATCAATTCCATTTTAATCTGCCTTTCGATTTTAACGATCTTCCTATTTCTTATTAGATCTTACTGTATCTTGTGTCGATATAATCACGCACGCGGTAATGTTGCCTTGATCCCTTCATTGGTTCCTTAATTTGTTTGTTACTCTAGGTGTAGAGTCGAGGGACGTGACAATAACTTAAATAAAATAAAAATAAAATGAAAAATTTTAATATTATATAATCTGTAGATAATTTCTAGATTGAAAGTTTAGTTCAGGTTGAAGTTACTTTGAAAGGCTGTATTCATTGAGACAAAGAAGTACGTTTTTGATTATTAGAATTTTCTTTTTCTTTTTTTTTAAAATAACTTCTGAATAACAAATCAATTTTTGGTTCCGTTTACTATCATGAAGTATTTAGTGAATTAAAACAATATTATTCAAATAATTGTTTACCTTGATTAAGATATAAGTCTTGCCAAATGAAATCTGTACTTGCTTGAAAATGCTCTTTTAGAATTGAGAATTCACTGTTGATTAAATCAATAATTGAGTTTTTAATTTCACCTTAAATAAGGCATGATCGACAATTAATAATGGTAAAAAATTTTCACTGTATGAGGCAGATGCTCCAATTAGCAATGAAAGGATTTCAAAATTATTGTAAACATTACCTTTCAAATACACGTTAGGAAAGTCGTAAAAATAGGTGAGAATTGTCATACATATAAACTTTATGAGTTATTCACGTCACATTATTGCCTGGAAGTCAGCATATTGTCCGGAAAGTGATTTAACCAATACCACATGGCTCCCTTTCCAGTGTGCGCTGGAGAGGCGACTGTGTCCAGAACAACCCGTGGCTTTTAGGATTAAGTTGCTAGCTGTATCCTTTTTTCAGCTCCATAGGCATGTTAATAATCAGTGCTTTAGCGCGGTCAGGCATAGACGAGGCATTTTGAATGTCAAATTCAGGTAATGATGTAGGATAGACGCTTGATTGAAACGTGTGAAAGCTTCGCGATTTATAGTGCTTATGTGATTCTGTTGACGTATTTTGCGATTTTTCTGTGACTTCGGCAGTCTTTTCAGAAACAGCGAATGATGTCCTGGGAATATTAGTATTTAATAGAGTCGATGTTTTTACTATTTTCAGAGCTAAAGGCGCTTCACTTTGAGGATCCGAAGTACTTATTTTTCGTTTTCTGCATTCCTTTATAACTTTTTCTTCTTTTATCAAGTTTTACTTTTTATTTATTTTCTCGATTACTTCTGAAAGATTTCCTGAGCTATTTTTTGGAGAAAATTCCAAATGTATACTTGGGTCACTTCCTAGGGTATTTTTGAAGCATATGCTTTTGCATTCTTTCGCACTATCATATATGGCAGGTGCATTTATGTCAGTTAAATCAGTTAATTTTAGCATAGAAGACTTTTCACGTTGCCTGAGAGTTTTTACACTTACAGTAAAACCTATCGTAGCCGACACATATGGGAGACAAGTTCGGCTACGATGGGTACCAATGACATGCGATAATTGCTAGGGACTTATTACTAGCTTGGTTCAGTACTGTGGCAATAGGTGCTCCTGTGTTTAGTAACACACATGTACCGGCTTGTACATATTTTTTGTATTTAATTTTGTGCAAAAAGGTGAGTAAAAGTTAGTTTGAAAAATAATCAGTTATTTTTGTTGATAATTTAAAAATTTCATGGATAAATTCAGTCGATAAAAAACTATAAGGAATACTTAGTGCTTTTAGTGGAAAATGTATAGATGACAGTTTAGATTATGTTGCACGACTGTACATACATATTTAAGATCTTAATAAGTTGAAATATAATTGGTTATGAAAATTCTCCAATTTTTCGAAGTTAAATTGTAATTAAAATTTATAATTCAAATATAATCATTAATTAAATTAATTTAGTGTATGCTGTTGTTGATCGTCGAGGTTACTTTCAAACGCCGGACTATCGAGGTTCTTGAACCTTTTATCTGGGTTTTGCGCAGGGTTCGTAGAATTTAATCCATAAGGAATAGAACGTCTTTCAGGGCTAGGGCTTTTTTTCCTTGAATCAAGATAGGTCGGCTGCTAATACCGCGAAAGGTGTTGAAAGAAAAGTTCATCTGTTTGGTGTCTTGCTTCATAATCAAGAGCATATCCGAAAGCTTCTTCCAAGATCATGGGATCTCGTGACTCTATCTTGGCCGACATTGCGCCAGGTAAACCCCGAATGAATGCTTCCAAGGCACAGTCGTTGAGGGGAAGTATCATCTGATTGGCATTTTTATATCTATTTTAAAGAGCTGCCTGAGCTCTCGACTTTAAAAATGTTAATCGGTCATAAAATTCAGAAACACCTTCATTTTGAAGCATTTGAATGGTAGTTATTTCGCGTACGTACCACAAATACGTTTTATGGGGGGCAAGTCGTTGTTCGAGGTGTTGAATTAGGTCACTCAGTTTAGAGAACGTTTTTCCGTAAGTGCTGTCTCGTGCAGCACCTTTTAATCGCGCGAACACCGCTATAACGTATCGTTTTTCGCAAGTTTCGGGCACGAATGACTGTCCAGTTATAATATCTTCGATAAAATCGCTAACAGGCATGTTTTTGTCATTGAATATAGGAATGTTCATAACTCCTTGTTACATGGAAAAAAATTCTGCCACTAACTTTATCATAGCATCTGTTGGATCGCAAGAAATGTCATCCATGAATTTTCTACTTTGGGTTTCCTTTAATATAGTTTTTTCCTGGAAATGAGACATTTTGTCTGATAATTTTTATTAAACGTTATACAGGGTGTCTAAAAAGTCCCGGGACGGTTGGATATTTCCTCAGATAAAATATTTTTCAAAAAAGTAAAGGTCATTCCTAAAGGAAATTGCAACGAGGAATTCAATGGTGACCTTCATTTTGACCTTGAAGTTGACCTTCATGACTTTTTGAAGGTCGACTTTGTTTTTAAAATGGAAACTCCCTTTTTTTACATCTGCAGTCGATAGAGCGGAAAATTCTACGTTCAGGTGCGTACCCAAGTCATAGGTCAATTGTAACTTTCAAGGTCAGTTAAAGGTTATTTGAAATTAACAAAGTTTTCCAAGAAGTCGTGTAATTCCTGAAGTATTTTTAACGGGGAATTCAATGGTGACCTTCATTTTGACCTTAAAGGTGACCTTCATGGCTTTTTGAAGGTGAAATTTGTTTTTTTTAAATGGAAACCTCCTTTTTTCACATCTGTAATCGATAGTGCGAAAAACACTACGTTCAAGTACGTACCCAAGTTATAGGTCAATTGTAACGTTCCAGGTCAGTTAAAGGTTATTTGAAATTAACAAAGTTTTCCAAGAGGTCAGTGTAATTCCTGAAGTAAATTTCAACGAGAAATTCATTGGTGAGCTCTATATTGATCTTGGTGATGATCTTCAAGGTTTTTTCCAAGCAGCTTACGTTTACGTTTAGCATTACCCACGAAAAAAGACGTGGATGTAGTAATTTCTGTTCCCTTTGGGGTGCGTGATAAGCGTGAGTCCCCTTGCCTCTCACGCTTCAGTGAAGATGTTCGAACTGAAAACCTTGAGCTTCTTGACAAATAGCTATGCGATTGTAAAAATGAGTTACAGCATTACGAATCATCTCCTTATCGATCAAAGTAGCCTCTTGCAGAATCCGATTCTGCAATTCGTCTAAGCTTTGGGGTTGCGTTGAGTATACTTTGCTCTTTAAATAACCCCACAGAAAATAGTCGAGAGGCGTCAGATCAGGAGATCTAGCAGGCCACTCGATTTCAGCCCTTCTTCCAATCCACCTATGAGGGAACTGAGTATCCAAATATGCTCGAACCTCCCTACCGTAATGAGCCGCTGCTCCGTCTTGCTGGAACCAAATATTTTGAAAATTATCGCCTGCAATCTCCCTTATTCTTGGTACAATTTGGTTTCTGAGAAGCTTTTCATATGCACGGGCATTGAGATTACCATCGATGAAGAAAGAGCCTATCAATGTATCATTCAAGATACCGGCCGAAACATTAATCTTTTGTGGATATTGTGTGTGACTCTCCAACATCCAATCAGGATTTGTGCCGGACCAATATCTACAATTTTGCCTCTTAACTTCACCTTTTAAAGTGAAAGTAGCTTCATCTGAAAATACTGTCTTGTACAAGAAAAGAGGATCTCTATCAATTTTGTCCATCATAATTTCACAAAATTCAACCCGACGATCAGGATCGTCTTTACTGAGCTCTTGTACCACATGAACTTTGTAAGGATGGAAATTGATGCTTTTAAAAATATTTCGCACTGTCTCAGGAGCAACGTCACGCTCATCACTAGCTCGACGTAAACTAAGGAGTGGGTTTTCAACAAATGCTTGGGCTACGTCCATCTGCATCTCCTCAGATCCTGCAGATTTTGGCCGACTAGTTCTCTGAAGGTCCTTGATAGATCCATGATTCATAAAGCGCCTTACAGTTCTTTCAATTGTTGATTTCGAGACAGGATTTAACCCTTCTCCATTACGAAAACTGCGATTAAAAAGCAAAGGAACTTGATCATAAGATCGAACTCGATATCCCTAACCACGCGAAAGATAGTATGTATGTATTCGTAATACGTAAATTTAGTTTCGATTCGTAATATTCGTATGGAGATAGCAAAACGGTATAGGACTTATGGTATCGCCTTAGGTATTGACTCAGGTATCGAAAAACGGTATAGGACTTTTCGATATAACTCTTTGGGGAGGAACAGAACTCTCACCAGAACTCCTGGAACTTTTAATGAAAAATTTCCTATACATATGATTTTACAATATTCAATACGCTGTAACCAAGATCAATACAGAGCTCGCCAATGAATTTCTCGTTGAAATTCACTTCAGGAATTACACTGACCTCTTGGAAAACTTTGTTAATTTCAAATAACCTTTAACTGACCTGGAACGTTACAATTGACCTATGACTTGGGTACGTATCTGAACGTAGAATTTTCCGCTCTTTCGATTGCAGATGTAAAAAAGGGGGCTTCCATTTAAAAAAACAAAGTTGACCTTTAAAAAGCCATGAAGGTCAACTTCAAGGTCAAAATGAAGGTCACCATTGAATTTCTCGTTGAAATTTACTTCAGGAATGACCTTCACTTTTTAAAAAAATATTTTACCTAAGGAAATATCCAACCGTCCCGGGACTTTTTAGACACCCTGTATATGTATAAGACAATTTTTCTTTCTTGAGGATTTTCAAAGTGAAATAACTAGAAATTGTTTCTCTGTAAACAAAGTGAATATTTATTTTATTTTACACGTCCTATTAACACTATTATTTATACTATGTACAATCTTACCTGTAAACAAAGAAACGACTCTCTTTTCTAATAAAAGATGCTGGTTTTCGATCAATGAGGGTCAAATATAAAGAAGAAAACTCTTTATAGTGTCAAAATTGTTGCGACGTTTCGTTGGCTATGGGTTTGCCAACCTCATCAGGCTTTATTAAATTAAAAAAATACCAAATATTAAAATTGTCAAACACAAGAAAAATAAACATTAAATTAACTTAACATATTGGTGAATCTAAGAGAGCATTAAGAGTTCGCATTAATGAACACAAAAATAAAAAAAACAGTGAATGCGTAGTCTGTGAACATCAATTGGAATTCAACGATGAATTTTATTGGGAAAATACCAAGATTGTTGATTATGTCTCTGACTATCGAAAAAGATTAACATCAGAGATGATCCATATAAAATTTAATAAATTTAGTATAAATAAAATAGAAGACATATTTACTTTGAATAGAATATATTTTTCATTACTTAATAGATTAAATTCATGATAGCTTCCCAGCTGATGTCTGTTTTCATTTCAAATTCTGTGTTTACAATAACTGTTGTCAATATTTTAAGTTAACTGTTTGAATGTAATAATTTAGTAGACAAAATGTCGTCGACTCCATGACATCACGTCATTTTATTAAGTAAATCATGACTTTTATTATAATTTTATTTCCTCGACATTACTCATCATGAGTTAAACTTCTTTTATAAAGGTAAAATTTTAACAATTTTGTGTATGTTCTGGATGTTAAGTTAATTTAATGTTTATTTTTCTTGTGTGTGACAATTTTAATATTTGGTGTTTTTTTAATTTATTAAATAATATAATCATGATAAAAGTTAATTTTTCCTAAAAATTGTCTAATGTTTTTCTGTGTTGTTGGGGTTGGAAAGTTTTTTATTGAGGTTAAATTATCTTTTACAGGTCGTACTGTGTTGTTCTGAATTATATGACCAAGGTATTTTACTGAGTCTGAAGCAAATGTACATTTTTTAAATTTTAGTCTAAAACTTTCTTTTTTTATTGCTTCTAGTACTCGTTTTATATGTTTTATGTGTTCTTCAAAAGAATGTTAATATATTAAGATATCATCAATGTAATTTACCGCAAATCCAGTGAGTTCGTGTTTTCTTAAGATGTTGCTTAGTATCCCTTGGAAGATTGCTGGTGATGTTTTCAATCCAAAAGGTAGACAGGTCCATTGAAAGTGTCTATCTTGAGTGACAAATGCTTTTTTTGTTCTATCTTCAATTCGCAGTGGTATGGGCCAAAATGTTGAGTTTATATCTAACGTAGTGAAGTATTTGCAATTTATTGTCTTCATTATTAGGTCATCTATTAATGGAAATAGTTAGGCCTGTGGTAGAATAATTTTATTCAATCCTCTGAAATCTACGCATAATCTTGATCTTTTTTTATCATCCTTTTTATATGCCAGTGTAACTGGGGCTGCAAAAGGGCTGTACGATTCTTCTATTAAATTTCTCTTTAGTAATATAGATATCTGTTCTTCTATTTCTTTCTTGTCTTCTATTGTGCATATGTATGGCCTCTTGCTGCAGTATTTATCTACTAGTAGATCTATGTCAGCTTTATAGTCATTAACAGTTCCAATGTCGTATTTATCTTTGGCAAATATTGTTTTGTAGTCTTCTATTATTTTTCATATCTCATTTTTCTTTTCGTTGACCAAATGATCTATTGTAATCTCAAGTTCTTTCTTTTGTATGTGTTCGTTAAAATTAATCGAATTAATTCCCATCTTACTATCTTTATCTTCTTCTTTGTCCGAGTTTTCCTCGAATGTATTTTTTAATGTTTTTATATCTGGTTTATTTTTTTGTTCTATCTTCAAATTTTCATTTTGAGTAAGCCTAAATTTCTTTATCATATCTAACCCTATTATGAAATCATCAAAATCTTCTTCTTTAATTATATATACATCCATTTCTTCTTCTATTTCAAAATTTTTATAGTTATCAAACCATCCGTTTTCTTTACACCATTAACCGTTTTCATGTATGCTGTATTTACGTTTTCTATTTTTTCTTTTACTTTTATCAGTCTCGAATTTATTAAAGAGATCTGTGAACCTGAGTCATAGACGCCACTTACCTCTAATTTATCTTCTATTAGTAGTTTGATCTTAATTAATGGTATAATCTCTCGTTTTTTTTATCTGTGTTCAAATCTACTTCTAACACAGAATTACTATTCATATTTCTAACATGGTTCGTTTTTTCATTTTTGGTGTGTTTTGTCTTGAACCAACATGCTTCCTCGGGGTGATATCTGCTCCCTTTATTCAAGTTTTCACCCGTTTTACACGGTTTTTCCCTTCAACTCTTATTTTGTGTCCAAAGTTACCATTGTTCGATTTTGTAGTGATTTTTTTGTATACTATACCTTCGTATTTTCTAATTTCATTAAATAAATCTGTACTATCTTTCAGATCGTCTCTGTTTATTTTATTTAAGATAAATTATGGTAAACCAGTTGCAATGAGATCGATCAATGTTTTTGTATCAATAGATTTGTTTATGTCTAGTATAAGTCTTTCTTTTTTCATCGCATAATCAATTAAGAGCCCTTCCTTATATCTGAATGCAAATGCGTATGTGACCATGTTCCAGCCTTTGTTTTGAAATGTTTCTAGGAATGTTTCTTTTCACTCTTTCCATTCAGAATTCGTTGTTAGTTTTGTTGCCATTGAGCTGTACCAATCCAAACAGGATTTTTCTAAAAATAATCTCAAAATTTCTATTTTTTTTTCATCTGTTGTTACGTTGAATCGTATACACTCTTTGTTATGTACGAATAATTAAACTTAATATAATAAAAATATTAAATTCGATTATACGCCCGCTTGAGGCTCCAAACTGCCAAATTTCAATTTAGGAAATTATAAATTAAATAAACCAAAATTTTTTTTTAATCTGGGATCGTATTTGCCCTCTCCTCTGACTGAGGAGGCTATGCCCTGCTTTTAAGAAAACCCTCTTTGATTTTTGGAAAAGAAGTTTTGAATACAGGAAGATTTCCAGTTTTAGTCTTTAATGTCCGTATAAAAAGGATATACAAATAGATACATATATTGGAACGATACCTTACTACTAGTTTTCCTTACATCTACCAGTCCCAGGAGAGTGTGAGAGGGAGGGAGAGATTTTCCCTTAGTTCCTGATTCGTCCTAGACTGGGCAATGGTTTTCTGTTGAGTGTTGTTCAAAATCACACTTTGTCCTAATTGCGAGTCGCGCATAGCACACTCGCACACAAATACTGTTTTTGCCACTTTCTGTTAGGTTTAATAAGAGAAAATAACGGTTGGCTTTTAACCAGAAAAGGGTTGAGTGCTTTTAAACACGCCCTTTTCACCGCTAGAATTTTCCTATTAAATCTAATTACAATATTTTATGAAAAATTATCACTACCGTTTTGAGATTCGGTAGTATTAATTTTTCCGCGATTTCGCGCACCTTTTTGCCGTTTTTTTATTAAACGAATTGGACTTTAAAATAGTCCGCCGAAGAAAGATATATTAGAAATATATTTTGTATACTTCAATATATCTTATATGTATTGCTTTCGTCCAGATGAAGTCTTTTGTCTTTTACGTCCGCCCGACACGATTCCAAAAATATAATTTCGTTAGAAAGAGTTTTACGGGTTCAATCAACTAACGAGGACCTAGGAACTGTCGATCTAGACCGCAGACGGGCACGATAAAAGAAAAATGTTTTCTTTATTATTCTAAGGTCTGGATCTAATCAAGACACTTAGAAGACTGCGAATTTGCCTGGTTTAGATCCAACTCTTAAGCTCATCACTAGGTGAGCATGGTAGGGATTTTTTTTTGTTAAGAAGTTTTGGATTGGACGAAATAAATGTGGCAGGGGTACGTGGGAAACTATGTGAATGCTGAATTTTGGTAATCCGACTTTTGCTGACCCATAGGTGTCATTAGATACCTTCATCCTTGCTATCTTAGCAAAAGAAAGTGGCTGAGTACTACCATTTGATACACATTCATAAGTATTCCAGAAACGATATTTAGTTTCTTTTATTTCAGTTGAAATTGAAATGTATTAGCTTTTAATTGTTATTAGTAATTGTTTTATTAATAATGTTGTCACTAAAACAATTTCATTGTTTCAGACAATTTATTTTAAGTCTTTAAAAGCACGTGGATCGGTTGCGGCAGGTCAGCCGGTATAAGCATTTAGGCTCTGATATTGGCGGGGTATGGGAAGGGGTAGGTGTATGCTGGACCTTACGCTGAGCGCAGAGTCGGTCGTGGCAATCATAGAATCGGATAAAATATATGCATATATCTGCCTTCTTTAGTGCGCGCCTGGGCGGACCAAAGATGGGAGCAAGCAAAGGCAGAAAGGTGGTTTTAACGCGAGATGCTAGCTTGAGCTGCAGGGAGATAGCTCTCTCTCTCTCTCTCTCCTCCAGGATTCATTCTCTCTTGCATCGCTTCCTTCTCCTCTCTTTCGTGTTCATTCTTATACTGTGCTAATCATCCCTCCCCTCCTTACTCATGCTTCGCACGCTCTCATTTCTTTTCTCTTTAACATAGTCTTTCTGCTTATGACTTATTTTATTCAGAACTTGTGTCAAGGGTCATTGTGTACCTGAAGACATGAGTTCTGAATTTCAGGTATCCTAAAACATATAAAATAGACCCCTCAAAAGTGCGAAACCGGGATTGAACAGTTCATCTCAATATTTTAATTCCTGTCTCGCTTTTGTCTTATCTGTAACAAGAGTGCGAGCTTATCGTATAACGTCTGTACCTACTCATTCTCCGGCGTTCTCTCATTTTTTTGTAATTTTGTCCTCGTGTGAGAGCTACGTAGAGGTAGCATATAAGATGACCGTGTATTTTCACAATATTAATATACAATATTTTTACATACATATAAATATTGTATACACATACACACACACATATATATATATATATATATATATATATATAGATTCATATTTATACCTTTATAGTTCATAGCGATCGAGTGCCTATGCACTCTCGCTATCAATTAATCTAGTTTATAAAACATTAATGCACCTGAAAAACATAAGGGTGAACTCTTCTTACCTTTAAAAGTTTTATTACTTGAACGTATTTAAATAACTGAAAAGGTTAATTTAGATATTACTCTACGTCTCAAGACCAGCTCGTATGACCAGAAATGCTGAGTTGAATTAGCCATTGGAATGCAATCAGGTTACGAACGCTCAAAAGTGTGCATTTAATTCTTTTCTAAAAGCAATCAATATTCCATAAATTAGATTTTGTACACCAATCAAAATATTTTCAAAAAATATTGCACACTTTGGACCGTCCGTAACAAACCACACCGGAATTTTTAGTGTTTTCGTCCCCGACAAACTAGGGTGGTCTACAGACGAGTACGGGTAAGAATAAGAAATGATAGCCTTATGTTGTTCAGGTGTAGTCGCTCTTTTTCATCAAGCTGTGAGAGAATCTACAATGTCTAGTTTTTTAGTGCAGTACATAAGAAGAAGAGTCCTACTTTAACAGGTTCATTTACTAAAGAAAAGCCGTATAGATAATACAATAAAAAAAAATGTTTTAGCGGTAAATGTATTTTAGATTTGAGATTTTTCAACGGCCATGTTCTATGACTGCTTTCATCTAGACCCTGATGGAATTCTTATGCTGGTTGAAGAGTCTAGGATGGCAGTTGAATTACGGAGGTATTCGCTGGTCGTTCCCTTGGTGGTGCAGCAGGTATGTCTGTGCAGGTGGAAGTACCTGTCTCCGTAGTCGTTTGTGGCAGAGAGTTTCGTGCAGGGGTTGGTTCCTGCTCTTCCTTGATGCTAATGGTACTGAAGTCAACACGTTGATCAGCTCTCGTCCCTGGTGAGTGTCGTTGATTGCAGTTGATTATTAGTTTTGAAATCCTGGGGAAGAGGATGTATATAAGTAGTCCAATAGATATGAGGCCTAGTCCGAGGTAGGATCCGTGGATCATCCTTATTTGGCTGTTTCCTGCTCGTCGGGCCAGGCTGACGTCAAACATCTGTTGTTCTAGGTATTCCAAGGACTTGTCGCTGGCTTCAAAGGCTCTATCCTCGGGCGTGGTTTTCCTTCGTCTGATCAGGCATTGATTTCCCTACAGGTATGTATCCTTGAAGTTCCTGCACAGCTGGTGACAATTCGGAGCGGTTTAGGTGAACCAGCCGAGTATAGATGATTTCGGTCCGCCCTTTTTGATTTATCGTGCCTGGCAGCATTCCCCCTCTTATTCGGAGGTCGCATCCTGGAGCCAGTTGAACTATGCCTGTTCCCCTTAGTTCGGTTTGGTTGCTGCTCTGGTGAAGGCAAACTATTGTAGCAGTAATTGGTTCTTGGAGAGAGTATAACCATCCGCCCAGGGTGCTTAATAATTTCCAGTCGAGTTGGTCTTTGTATGTTATTTGGACGTCGCAAATTCGGAAGGTGGACAACGATGGACTCAACAGAAGCTCTGCCTCGCAAGTTCTAAACTTCCCATTCTCATTGATGGGTAGGTTTCTTTTGCAAATCCTGCAAGACGATAGTTCCGTACAAGCCGCAACATCTCGATGGTTCATTAGGACGTAAGTCCTCTGTGATTCTTCCACAGCGATATGGGAGAATTTTGGTAACACATATACCTTCCCAGAGTTGTTTCCTAAGATGGCTTGGGGCACTGGAAGTGGATGTAGTTGATACACCAGGTAGTTAGCTCTTCCCAACAGCGGTATATCCAGCAATATTTTAAGGACTCCCCTCCTGTATATTGGGGTAACGGTGGACATGCTGGTCAGTTCCTCGATGTCTACAGCAGGTCCGGATACTGGGAAGACCATCTCTGGGCGATGATCCTGGACATCGGGGTAGATTAATTCCATTTGCCGCGAAGTCAATAGTCCTGGATGCATTTGCTTTTGTCTGGCGGCGTGGAGGATATTCAAGATTTTGTCGATTGCTCTTATATATTCTTCTACAGCTGCTTCGTTTGTTCGCAGGACTCGGGTTAGGGATTCGGTATATTTCAGCTCAGTGATCTTCCTGGTGTCCTGACCAAGTTCCCGATTAAGATTGGTGAGTTCGTTCTTGAGTGTTTCGAGCTTCTCCTGATGCTGTTGTGCTTGTTTATGCATGTGTTCTAGTTGGGACCTGACCAAGTGGGTCTGTTGCCCTACTAGGTGCGAAATGTTCATCTGTGCTTCATTCAATTCTTCGATTTTTGCCTCGATCATCTGACCATCGTCGTAGGTCAGGAGCCCGGCTACGGGTCCAATGATTCCACCCAAGAAACCTAGCAGTGGAGTCGCTCGTCGTCTTCGCATTGCTTTTGGCAGGCTTTTGTTGTTTCCCTCATAAGTTCTCCTTGGAGCCTTTCGGCCCGGTTGAGCTTGGATGCAAGGACATGATTCGCGATGACTTGATGGGAGTGTTGTTTGTATCCTGGTTGGCAATGTGCGGCTAGGTTGTCCATGTTGCGTTTATAGGAAGATAGTGGTTTCTGGATTTTACTGATGTCCATGAAGATAGTGATCCTCCAGATACTGGTCGTCCACTTTATGGTACCCAGGTATTCATAGTACACTCCTGTACTACTCTTGAGTGGGGTGACCCGGAATGTGTTTTCGTGGTTCCCTTGGCTGATGGTGACAAGAGGCAACAGGAAGACAACCCATCGACATCCCATCTTTGTCATTGAAATTCGGAATCTGGAAAGGAGGAGCATTAGATTGTCTCTTCACAGCTGGCATAACACTTCCTCGAGAAAGGATATGCATTTCATACTTTTAGAATGCCGGAGCTCTATTTGCTTTACCATGTAGAAAATTATTAGGTTGGAACCTCATGGGATCTAAATAATCCATATTCTTCCTCGGGTTTTCTTCCCTTAATCGCAGGGTTTCTAACAGCGCGCAAGCAGGAGCTTGTCTTTGTGCTTCATGATCCGTTCACCGTCCTCTGTTTCCAGAATAACATTATTGTTTTCTGTGAAACCGGCGACTGTGTACGGTCCTGTGGCTCGACTGTCGAATTTTCGGTCCCTAATTTCTTTAAGGGCGTAAACCGTATCTCCGATTTTCGCGTTTAGTGGCCGAGTTTTCTTGTCATATTGCTCCTTCGAGCGAGATTTTGCTTTGATGAGGTTCTTATGGGCAATTTTCTGGATTTCGCTTATTCTTACTATTAGGTCGCGTAGGTAGGATCCATAGGTTTCGAGTTCCGTATCCTGAGGAAACGAGCTGGGTGTCCTTGCGACTCGCCCGAAAACTAACTCGTAGGGTGTAAAATTCGTAGCCTCATGTACTGACGTGTTATATGCGAACATGGCGAAAGGGAGCAATCGATCCCAGTCTTCATAATCGTCAGCATAATGCTTTATGTAATCCGTCAATACAATATGGCTTCTCTCAAGTGATCCGTTAGTCTGTGGTCGGTACCCGGAAGTGGTGAGTTGCTTCACGTTAAATAATCTTTCTAGGTGTTTCATCAATTTGCTAATAAAACTCTTTCCCCTGTCTGTTAGGATGTTTCTAGGCGTGCCATATTGGGAGAAGAGAGTTGTTGCAACTGCGTGAGCAATGATAGTCGTTTCCAAGTCCGGTATGGGAATTGCAATGCAGTACTTACTAAGATTATCCTGAATTTTCAGGATGTGTCTGTTCCCGTTTGGCGTTGTGGGCAATTTTCCGACAGTATCGAGTGATACCTTCTCTAATGGCTCGGCAGGGGTGTCAGTGATGAGCACTGGCTCGCGGGTACGAGCTCGGATGAGTTTCTGTTCAAGGCAGCTCCTGCATCCTCGAATGAACTCGCTGATTTCGTCTCGTAAGCCAGGCCAGGTGTATCGCTCTCTGATGCGGCGGTAGGTTTTTGTAATGCCCTTATGGCCGCCTATAAGGCTGCCATGATATTCGGCGATAATATTGGGTCGGATTTCTACTGGCGGAACTTCGATTTTTCCGTGGCAGAGAGTAATAGTAATGTTGCTACCCCGAAATATTTCTGCCACGAGTTCCGTCATTTTATTTTGCGGTAACTATACCAGCAAATCTCCTGAATTTGCCATACGGCAGGTGGTCTGGTTGTCCTTTTCTAAGGCAGTTCGAAGGTTCATTAGTCCTTGCGCCACATCCTTCCAGTCGACATTGTCAACATGTCGTCTTTTTAGGACCACGGAATATGTCTTATGTCGACCGTGCGGAATGACGAGGACTTGTCCCTTCTTAGGGCGGCATCCCCAGAGGTCTTGTAGGTCAAGACGCTCGGTAGCCACAAGAAGTTTCGCTATGGGGTTCGTAGGCTCGCAATCCTCGAAAATAAAGTGAGCATAATTGTCATGTCTGTAGGTTAAAGGTTCTGTCCATTGGTGGATGACATTAGGTTCGTCTGTGCAGATGCTAATTGGTTTTCGGTCTTTATTTGTGGTGTCCTCGTAATGTCTGTCAGAGGAAGGTGCGTCGTCCAGATATGGTATTTTGATGTCGATGGTGGAGCTAGAATGGGACATAGGACCTTTGACAGGTTCGAAAAATGGTGGTGCTCGTTCCAGGCTTCTTGGTTTCATTCCTGCTCCTCTTCCTAGTCAGTCTTTTCCGCCGTTATCTGGTTCGATGACTGACCTCGTGAAGGGCGTTGATCTGGCTCCTGGCGTTGCAGGGGCTGCTGGCGTTGCAGGGGCTGCTGGCGTTGCAAGCAAGGATCTTCGAGGGGGTTGTTTTCCAATTACTGGGGACTCTGATGAAGACTCGATTTCCTCAGGAGCATCCTTAAATCGAACCATGCTTTTTCTCGCCACCCCGATATTTTGATCAGAAAATTCTGTTGACTTGATTATCCGTCCAGTGGCTCCAGGTCTGCCTGAGGTTTTTGCCTGGCTTGTAGGGGAGCTGGGTGTGGGTTCCCAATTTTGTGGTCTGCGTGCTTCCTTGCGTATTTCCTTCTCGTATTTTTCCAAAAAGTTCTGCACTCTGTTGGAGAACTCCACGTCGTCATATTCTCCGCAGGGATCGAGAGCTTCTAAGTTTTCCAGTAGTTCTTGATCTTCTTCGCCTTCGGAGACATAGGTGCACGGAAGTCGATGATCGTTCTGCATGTTTTCATGATCCCACCACAGAGACTCATGAGCGACGTTGGAGCTCTCGAGCCCTCGGTTTTCCATTGATTTATCCAGCTTTGAGAAAGATTTTTGTAGATTTTCTCTTAATTTGTTCTGTGTTTGGTGTTGTCTGGGGGTGTCCTCATCAGTTTCGCTGCTGCCTTCGCTGTCCAGGGGTTGTGGGAGGACATCAACGATCATCTGTTCGGGAAGTGACTCTTCTTCCTTGTTCTCGGTAGATGGTGAGGCTTCAATCCCTTCTCTGGCTAGCTTATCGGCCATTTCGTTTCCTGGGATTCCTTTGTGGCTTCGAACATGTTCCCAAATCACATCCAAGGGTTCCAAGGCTGTTTTCATCTTTTCAAATTCAGGTCGATTTCTAACTGGTTTATTCTCGTATGTTTTCCAGTTGTTTGCCTCCCATATTGGAATCCATTCCGTGGCACTGTTCACTAGAAACTTGGAATCAGTCTTTATCCTCTGCTTCTTGATGCCAGCCTCTTGAGCCTGTTGAGCCGCTACTGTTGATGCCTCAATTTCAGCTGAGTTGTTTATTTGACGTCCCTGGGAGGGGCGTGAAACATTTAGTGGATGGTTGGGTCCAAACCAGACTCCTATTCCTGCCCTTGGTTCCCCACGTCCATTGTAGCTGCACGCTCCGTCAACGTAAACATCTACGTAAGTGTCCTGTAATGGGGCTGACCAAGGGGTTGGACCCGGGAGTCTAGGGGGTGCACTTTTAGGGGCAGTGTTGTCCGTTTTTGCTACTAGGATTGGCTTTAAGTTCGGTAAAACACTACGGGATTCGCGAAACACTGGGGGGGTCGGAGTCATCACTGTCCTCGTCATCTGGCGATAGATCACTGAAAGAGTTTTCGTTTAACACCGGGGTTTCACTAATTCCTTTTCGTCTCGAAAGTCGTTTACCAATGCAACTTTCATAAAGGTTGGTTGCTTTTGGTTCACCTTGGGATTTGTGACTTGCTTGGGGGTTTTCGGGAGCCGAATCCTTTCTTGGCCTTCCCCGTCGTTTAGGCATTTCTCCGGTTGAGGTGGACGGTTGTGGAGAAACTGTGGGTTTAGTCCTTACTGCGTTGAAGGGGATGGATCGGAGTATAGAAGGTTTTCCTTTGTTTGTGAATTTTACATCGGATCCAGAGGTGGGTTGGTTCCTTGTCTGACTGGGTTTCCTGGTTCGAGTTGTGGGTTCAGCGGAACCTGACGGCTCCTGACCAGTGGAGGGGGATTAACTTTTACTAGGTTCTGCCCGTGATGCTCCGGAGCGCGTTATACCCAACACTTTTCCGGTTTAGAGGGATTTCCCACGAAATTCTGGATGTTTTCAGAAGGTTTTGGGAGTGAAGAGGATTTGTACGATTGGTCAGGGTTGTCAGAATCGACGAAGTCCGTAGAGTCAGTAGATTCTGAGTATTGCTTGTTAGCCACAGGGTTTCCTGACAAGGCTTCAACTCCCCTATTCAGTTTCCCTTGTTTATATTCAAACTTATATTGATAATCCTGGAGTCTAAGTCGCCATCGCAGCACCCTTGCTCCTGGATTATTAATATAGGTCATCCAGTGAACTGGTTTGTAGTCGCAGGCCAGCACGAACTCCCTACCATACAAATATGGGCGAAAGTTCGTAACAGCATACAATACCGCCAGGCATTCCTTTTCTGCTTTCGAGTAGTTTTGTTCGCAGGAATTCATCACCTTGGAAAAGTAGGCGATGGGCATATCTACTCCATTCTTTTCTTGGGTTAACATAGCTCCGACAGCATGTTCAGAGGCATCTGTGGTTAGCTTAAAGGTCTTGTTAAAGTCGGGGTATTGGAGCACAGGTTCGTTGCAGAGGTATCTGCGTATTTTTCGGAAACTTTTTCGTTGTGAGCGTCCCCATTCCCATTTTGTGTCCTTCTTCAGGAGATTGGACAAGGGTTTTTCTAGCTTCGCGTAGTCTTTTATAAATCTCCTATAGTATCCCGAGAGGCCTAGGAATTGTCGAATGGCCCGGACTGTCCTCGGTTTTGGAAATTTTCTAATAGCGGCTATCTTAGCGGGGTTAGGTTTCACTCCATCACGGTCGATTATATGGCCCAGATAAGCTACCTCGGTTCGCAAGAATTAGCACTTGTCCGGTTAAAGCTTTAGATGCGCTTCTCTTAGTCTATTAAACAGTCTTCTGGCTTTTGTATCGTGTTCTTCTAAGGTTTCTGAATAAATAACAATGTCATCCAGATAGACAAAAACTTCGATCCCATGCATGCCCTTCAAAACGACGTCCATGAGCCGTCGGAAGGTAGCAGGAGCATTTTTGATCCCCATTGGCATTCGCAGGTACTCAAAGGGTTCACGGGGTGTCGAGAACGCCGTTTTCAATCGATCGTCGGGATGTGTTTCTACTTGATGGAAGCCACTGGCCAGATCAAACACAGAAAAGTACTGTGCATTCCCCAAGTGGTCTAAAATATCTGTGATGTTGGGCAAGGGGTAGGCATCCCCGATTACCTTTTCGTTGACAGCTCTGAAATCAATAACAACTCTCCACTTCTTCTCTCCCGAGGCATCGAGCTTTTTTGGGGCAATCCAAAGTGGAGAATTGTAAGGGGACTTAGAGTCACCAATAATCCCGCTGTCGTATTGTCTTTCAGTTTGCAGAATGACCTGGTCTGTCGCATCGTGAGGATACCTATATTGTTTCTTGGCAATCACTTCGTTATCGATTGTTGGAATTCGGTGCTGGATCAGATGAGTGCTGCTAAGTCTCTCTCCATTTAGGTGGAAAATATCAGCGTAGTCATCTGCGCACCTAAGGACGTAATCCTTCTCTTCATCATTTAAATGAGAAAGGCGCAGGTTCCTTTTGACTCTTTCGGCACAATCTGCATAAGAGCTCGGATGTTCCTGTATGTCTAGGGTAGAGTACTCGAGTTCTGAGTCAGAGGATTCTTCACCGGGAAATGTACAGGAATCGAACGGTATGACCTCCTGCGGGACAATTTCTATATCTATGTCGTCTTCAGTGGTATTGATGGCAATTGCGTGACAGACGCCATTGTGTGTCGAGACTGCTGCCTCTCCAAGGTAAAGCCCTTCAGGAGTGTTCAGCTTAGGCAGGTAGCCTTCAGCAACCTCTGGGTTTGTGACGCTTATAGTAATAGGTTGCCTCGTTCTAGCCCTAAATTTAATATTCTGGAAAAAGGTTTGATTTCGGTTTCAAGTGATTCTCTTGCTTCCCGTGATTATCGATCGATGAATGATGGGGTTGGAAGCACTTACTAATGCGTTGTGTCGGAAGGAAATATAGCCTGTTCTTGTCTTAAATAGGGTCTTTCTAGAATTCCATGTGGTGTAATGGGGATACTATTTTCCACGGCATGGAATTCCACTAGGGTGTTTAGTATCGAAAGGTTGATGGTGCCTATCGTGATTACGGGTGGTTTGTTATACCGGTGATCGGGATTGATCCTTTCGGATCAAGAATTAGTTCCTGACGCTAGGCGCTTAGTTTGATCAAATTAACGTCGAAACTTGGGTCCACGAGAAAACTAGCTTTGCTGTTGCGGAACTCGGGGACAATCCACTGAACTACGGGTGAGTCTTCGGTTTTGGATTTTGTTCGAAAGATCCTATTGAGATGTCTTGGAAGTGGACTGTCTTGGGACGCTCTCAGTGAGTTTGGTTCGTTGCCACGTCCGAGCAACGGACCTATCGTGAGTTTAAATTCTCTGGAGGCCCTAGTGAAGTTCATCTAGGAGGTGTCATGGCTCCTGGCGGCCTACTATACCCGCGCCATGGTTGATTACTCCCGGGTCTGTTCATATTTGGGGGTTCAGAAGGGTACTGCGGTATAGGTTGATGGGGTATTGGTAGGTTGGTGGGTATGGTGGGGGATAAGAGTAGGGGAACTGTGGTGGGTATGCAGGGTACTGTGGCGGGTATTGGTGAAATGGTTGGTGTGGGGATGTTGGATTGCGTAGGTTGGAGATTTCTGGTGAAGCTTTATCTTTTGTCCTTTCTGCCTTATCTGGTTTAACCATTTGTCTTGTATAGGGGCTAGGTGATCGCGCGCGTTCCGGAATTTTCTCGTTTTGTCGCATGATATGGTAAGATGACGCGAAGGGCCTTACTCTTTCCGTTTGCCTTAGTCTTTCTTCTATGTGAAGGGCATGTTCGAGGGCCTCACCGAGGTCCTTCGGATTTCTGGTGTCTACAAATGTAGACATTTCGTCCGGGAGACCCTTAATGAAGGCGTCTAGTGCACAATCCACCACCGGTTTCATCATGATGGTGCTCTCACTTATTTCATGAGGAGTACCGGCATAATGAACCTGCGTATACTTATCTTCGATTGCATGTTTTGCCCCACTCAGCAAACCCTGTACCCGGTCGTAATAATCGCTCACGGTTCCTGTTTGTTTCATCCGCAGGTTTACTATGGACTCAAAGTACCATTGATATTTTTTTGAAGGGGCGAAACGTTTTTTTAAATGTGCCATTAGGTCGTTTACCCGATTAAATCTTTTGTCCCTAACGCTCTCTCGCGCGACGCCTTTGAGTTTGCTTAAAACAACTTTTACGAAACCGGGTTTTGTGGATTCCGTAATGTATACTGCGCCGTTCGCGATGCCCTGTAAGAACTCTTTCAGTGGAGGATTTTTACCGTCAAATTGTGGTATGTGATAGGTGTTTTGTTGGAGAGTTATGCATTCTAATACCGAGGCCATAGCCACACTAGTATCTAAATTCATTGTTTGATTAGGGGGCGCGATATTTGGGTTGGGCCCGGATAATGAATTAGTGATATTCGGGTATGCTTCAGTACTTGATTCGTCAGGGTCGTTACCGATTGGCTCCCTAAGATTACGGGTTCGATTGTCGTTCGACATTTTAAAATGTGCTGAGAATCCGGAAAATTCGACGTAAATTTTGAAGGGTTGTAAACGTTTATTTTTAAATAGGCTTTTTGTTCCTATGGGCGGACAAACTTATGAGTATACTGATATACCTATAATAGAATATATATACACAGACACTTATCTACACAAATAAAAAACAATATACAGGTGAAAGAGAATGAGAAAAAAAATGTACTTGATAGTGGCCTGTTATTAGAACTGGGAATCTTCAGCTTGCAGTGAACTTTGTTTTTTTTTTATTATTATTTCAGCTGAGGCAAATTCAAGAGCCTCAAAATTTTGTCCTCACTAGGAGCGGAAAAAGAACGAAAGGGGTGACTTTGAACCTTGTCTGGCGTCTTAAAGTTCGACGGTGCAGGAATCGGATTACTCTGACATTTGTTCAGTTTCTGATTCTGAATCAATTATGATAGTTTCAGCGTCAGAAATTTCGTTCTCCGAAATACCTCTATTTTGGGCCCTTCCGATATTAACTTGGTCGATTTCACGTGGGGGGTGATTCTCCTCTCTATAAGCTTGTCTTCTTTGTTCAAGGGTCTCACTGTTTCTAAATCTATTATTGTAATTTGAGGGACTTCGCGCGTGATTTCAGTTGCTGGTACTTCAGTCCGTTCAACGGGTAAAACTACACACACAGGAATATTTCTCTTAACAGGGAATATTAGGCTTCGATAAATTGTTGATTGGGTGGGTGTGTAAAGGTGTTTTCTCCCGGAACGCTTTTTCTTCTTGGGTGGTTCCAGAAGAGTAGGATTCCTTTAACAGGACATAGAACAAGGAGTATTCGAACTGTCGACGTGGCCAACAGAGTCTAAGACTCAACGTACGTACCACAGAGGGGACGAAATTCTAAGAAAATTCAAATCAGAAAATTTCTAGTTTGAATTTTCCTCTCCCTATTTTATGGAAAAAGGTGAATAATCAATTCAATCGCTCAACGGTGACAATAGAGTCAGTGAATCAACGTACGTACTTCAGAGCGGGAGAACCACTAGAATTTTGATTGAATTAATGATTCAATCGAAACGCTGTTATATTATTCTCCTTCCGCCGGTATGTAACTTTCAAACAGTGTTCCTAGATATAGAGCTCTTGAGAGAAGGAAGGAGAAAAAGAAATAAATAAAATAAAATAAATAAATAAAGCAAATCTATTATCAGTGTAGAGGTCTGTTAGATTTTGATCGAATAGAATTTTCATCTAACGGGACATAGAATAAGGAGTATTCGAATTCTCGACGTGGCCAACAGAGTCTATGACTCAACGTACGTATCACAGAGGGGACAAAATTCTAAGAAAATTTAAATCAGAAAATTTCTAGTTTGAATTTTCCTCTCCCTATTTTATGGAAAAAGGTGAATAATCAATTCAATCGCTCAACGGTGACAACAGAGTCAGTGACTCAACGTGCGTACTTCAGAGCGAGAGAACCACTAGGATTTTGATTGAATTAATAGTTCAATCAAAACTCCGTTATATTATTCTCCTTCCGCCGGTATTAAAAATTTTTTTTGAAGAAAAATTTGGAAATCCTGACAACAAATATTTATTGTTGGGCTGAGATTAATGGTAGAGTATACTAAATGGGTCGAAAGAAATGTACAATATACGTGTATCAAGAATAGAGGTAAACAAGCTTATTATTTGGAAGTGGACGCTCCTTGAGACTATCGTTTTGCCTGCTGGCATTTCCTCAAGACAATTTCCGCCTTATTGAGTAGATTTTCTAAAAAGAATTCAGTCTCTCTGCTAAAGAGCACAAGAGCTTGAATTTCAGAATTGGCTTTCTGCTGAAGAGCACAAAAGCAAATTCTCAAAAACTCAATTTTTTGGAATAAAGGGGATTATTTTCTCTCTGTCGAATTAAGGCTTTCTGCTAAAGAGCACAAAAGATTTAATTCTAAGATTGACACTCTGCTAAAGAGCACAAGAGTAAATCTTTAATGAAAGAAAATGTGAAAGAAAAGAAAAGGAAAAAAAATTGAAGTTTAAAATTCAGTCTCTCTGCTAAAGAGCACAAGAGCTTGAATTTCAGAATTGGCTTTCTGCTGAAGAGCACAAAAGCGAATTCTCAAAAACTCAATTTTTGGAAGAGGAAAGGATTTTTTTATTTTTGGAAAGGATAGTTAATTTAGAACAAGAAATTTTTACAGATCGATAATAATGTGAAAAATATAAATTATTCAAATCGGAACAAGATAAGCAGATGGAAGTGGTTGGTGAGTGCGACTCTGCAACGTGTAACGTGGCTGGGTACAGCGCGAGACAAAATATCCCACCGCTACCACTATCAGTTTGTTACATACGAATAATTAAATTTATTATAATAAAAATATTTAATTCGAATATACGCCCGCTTGAGGCTCCAAACTGCCAAATTTCAATTTAGGAAATTATACATTAAATAAACCAAAATTTGCTTTTAATCTGGGATCGTATTTGCCCTCTCCTCTGACTGAGGAGGCTATGCCCTGCTTTTAAGAAAACCCTCTTTGATTTTTGGAAAAGAAGTTTTGAATACAGGAAGATTTCCAGTTTTAGTCTTTAATGTCCGTATAAAAAGGATATACAAATAGATACATATATTGGAACGATACCTTACTACTAGTTTTCCTTACATCTACCAGTCCCAGGAGAGTGTGAGAGGGAGGGAGAGATTTTCCCTTAGTTCCTGATTCGTCCTAGACTGGGCAATGGTTTTCTGTTGAGTGTTGTTCAAAATCACACTTTGTCCTAATTGCGAGTCGCGCATAGCACACGCGAACACAAATACTGTTTTTGCCACTTTCTGTTAGGTTTAATAAGAGAAAATAACGGTTGGCTTTTAACCAGAAAAGGGTTGAGTGCTTTTAAACACGCCCTTTTCACCGCTAGAATTTTCCTATTAAATCTAATTACAATATTTTATGAAAAATTATCACTACCGTTTTGAGATTCGGTAGTATTAATTTTTCCGCGATTTCGCGCACCTTTTTGCCGTTTTTTTATTAAACGAATTGGACTTTAAAATAGTCCGCCGAAGAAAGATATATTAGAAATATATTTTGTATACTTCAATATATCTTATATGTATTGCTTTCGTCCAGATGAAGTCTTTTGTCTTTTACGTCCGCCCGACACGATTCCAAAAATATAATTTCGTTAGAAAGAGTTTTACGGGTTCAATCAACTAACGAGGACCTAGGAACTGTCGATCTAGACCGCAGACGGGCACGATAAAAGAAAAATGTTTTCTTTATTATTCTAAGGTCTGGATCTAATCAAGACACTTAGAAGACTGCGAATTTGCCTGGTCTTTAAAAGCACGTGGATCGGTTGCGGTAGGTCAGCCGGTATAAGCAATTAGGCTCTGATATTGGCGGGGTATGGGAAGGGGAAGGTGTATGCTGGACCTTACGCTGAGCGCAGAGTCGGATCGTGGCAGTCATAGAATCGGATAAAATATATGCATAGATCTGCCTTCTTTAGTGCGCGCCTGGGCGGACCAAAGATGGGAGCAAACAAAGGCAGAAAGGTGGTTTTAACGCGAGATGCTAGCTTGAGCTGCAGGGAGATAGCTCTCACTCTCTATCTCCTCCAGGATTCATTCTCTCTTGCATCGCTTCCTTCGCCTCTCTTTCGTGTTCATTCTTATACTGTGCTAATCACCCCTCCCCTCCTTACTCATGCTTCGCACGCTCTCATTTCTTTTCTCTTTATACATAGTCTTTCTGCTTATGACTTATTTTATTCAGAACTTGTGTCAAGGGTCATTGTGTACCTGAAGACATGAGTTCTGAATTTCAGGTATCCTAAAACATATGAAATAGACCCCTCAAAAGTGCGAAGCCGGGATTGAACAGTTCGTCTCAATATTTTAATTCCTGCCTCGCTTTTGTCTTATCTGTAACAAGAGTGCGAGCTTATCGTATAACGTCTGTACCTACTCATTCTACCGCGCTCTCTCATTTTTTTGTAATTTTGTCCTCGTGTGAGAGCTACGTAGAGATAGCATATAAGATGACCGTGTATTTTTACAATATTATTATACAATATTTTTACATATATAAAAATATTGTATACACATGCACACACACACATACATGCATATACATACATACATATACACATATATATATATATACAGATTCATATTTATACCTTTATAGTTCATAGCGATCGAGTGCCTATGCACTCTCGCTATCAATTAATCTACACGGAGAAAAATGGAGATCATGAGAATACGGACGATTACTGAGAATTAAGAATGATTACTATAAAAGAGAAGAGAGTATTTAACAGTACAAGACTGATTCCCAAACAGTGTAACACTCTCTTCTGTCATCTAATAATTGTTCCTATTTTCCAGTAATCACCCATATTTCTCTGATCTCCATTTTTCTCCGTGTACTTTATAAAACATTAATGCACCTGAAAAACATAAGGGTGAACTCTTCTTATCTTTCAAAGTTTTATTAATTAAACGTATTTAAATAACTGGAAAAGTTAATTTCGGAATTACTGTACGTCTCAAGACCAGCTCGCATGAACAGAAATGCTGAGATGCATTAGCCATTGGAATGCAATCAGGTTACGAACGCTCAAAAGTGTGCATTTAATTCACTTCTAAAAGCAATCGATATTCTATAAATTAGATTTTGCACATCAATAAAAATATTTTCCAAAAAAAAAATATTGCACACTTTGAATCGCCCGCAACACTCTTTCAAAATTTTCCATCCATTGTGTTGCATTTGAATTTTTACTTGTCAATTTTTTTAAAATAACTTTTTCTGAGATGTGTTTTAGATTCTGTTAACCTTCTTTTTTTCTGTTGCTTCAACTAATTTTTCTAGGATTTTTCTTAGGTTATCCTTGTTTTCTACTTCTTGTTCTTTAACTATTTCTTCTAAATATTGATCCATTAATTGTATGTTTTCATCTTCATCTATATATGTATCTTTCAGAGATCCTTCTACTTTTATCCAAACTTTCCTGATTTGATATCTTCTTTATAACCTATTTTTTACTTTTTCAAAATTACGTGTCTTTATAAGTTCTTTGTGATTGTTTATTGTTCTTACATCCTCCGGTATTGCAAAACATATTCCCTCCTCCGAAGTGATTGAGGTTATGGCAATCACGTTTGTTTTTCTATCACTTCCTGCTATTACAGCAAATTCGAACTGAAGTTTTTACTATTTTCTCTCTTTTTCCTATGACTAGAAATATCGTTTTATATGACAATTTTTCTTTTATTGAGGGTTTTCAAAGTAAAATAAACTAGAAATTGTTTCTTTGTAAACAAAGAAAATATTTTTTATTATACACATCCTATTACCACTATTATTTATACTATATACAATCTTACCTGTAAACAAAGAAACGACATTCAAAGTTTATTATCTATCACTTCCTTATTTACGCTCTATATTATTTCATCCCACGAAGGAATATAAGGAGACCTATCTCCATGTAAGCGACTTGACAGGAGCAACGGCACGGTAAGTGCCCGGCTTGTAATTTGGAAGTAGTTGAAAGGAGTGCGCAAGTGCGCAGTTGTCCTCTTCTTACTCACGAAAAAATGTGCGAGTGAGACGAATTTATCAAATTGTCAAATTGATCTAAGCCAGAGTGGTTATGTTGATTGATTTTTTGATCAATTGCAAGCGGCGGATATTTGTTCAATTTCAATTAAGTTTAAAAAAAATATATATATTATCTCAGTACTTCTATAAAGCTAAAGGAGTGCATTATAAAAGTGGTAAGTATATACCGAATATACGATTGTAAATCTTGAAATTGAAATTATGATATTTGTTATTACTTCGTAAATCGTGTGTTAAATAATGTTGAATAGTTTTTTCCTTTAAAGGTGAGGGAATTTAATCC
This sequence comes from Diplolepis rosae, assembly GCA_030998225.1. NCBI lineage: Eukaryota > Metazoa > Arthropoda > Insecta > Hymenoptera > Diplolepididae > Diplolepis > Diplolepis rosae. The sequence goes on along the minus strand of JAPYXD010000391.1, from coordinate 2,536,647 downwards.
GAGCAATTTTCAAGATTTTGAAGATCGCATGCAATATAATATAATGATATTTAATATAATACATTTTTTCTTAGCAATGTCGTGTCGCGTACCGGGTTGCATAACCTTTCTGGCTTAGATCAATTTGACAAGTTAGTCTCACTCGCACATTTTCCCGTGAGTAAGAAGAGGACAACTGCGCACTTGCGCACTCCTTTCCACTGCTTCCGAATTACAAGCCGGGCACTTACCGTGTCGTTGCTCCTGCCAGATTCGGAAAAGTTTTCCATGGTAGTTTGGTCTCCTTATTATTCCTTCGTGTTTTATCCATACGTTTTGATAAATCTTTCATCTGTCTTATCAACATGTCCTCGTCTCTCTCTTCTATCTCTTTTTATCATTCTTAGTCTTAGTTGTTCCCTGTATCAGCGACCACTCTACGATCACGCGATGCGCGGTAATATTTTAGAAAAACATTTTGACATATTTGGTCAAATATTATTTGCCAACCAATTTATCTTTTTGATTGATTGACTAACCATCATTACACGGAGGGGCTGCTAATTTCAATCGATCTGTATGTACTATTTTCGTTTTATTAGAGCCGAATTTTATCAGGACATTCCGTTCTCCAAGAAACCTCTCCAGGACACATGGTCCTGCATAATACGGACTAAATTTGTCCTTTCTTAAATTTACTTTTAAATGTACTTCGTGACCTTCATGAAACAACTTAGGGTTTACTTTCCTATTATAATACTTCTTTGACTTCTCTTTTGCTTTTAGGATACGCTCGTGGGCCAAAAAATAAACATTATCTAATTTCAGGAAAAGATCCTTCAAATAATCGCAATAAGAGCTATCTGGTGGATTCGTCGCAAAACTATTCGGAATACTGTCCTCTTTTCCAAATACCAGGGTATAAGGTGCAAAACCAGTAGCCGCGTGAACACTATTGTTATACGAGAAAACTACAAATCGAAGCCACTCATCCAAATCTTGCTTATTTTGGAACTGGCGAAGATATTCTATTAACGTCTCATGACTGCGCTCAAGAGAACCTAAACTTTGAGGATGGTAAGCGGTAGATTGAATTTTCTTTATTTTGAAGATTCGACAAAAAGTTTTTAAAACTTGGCTCATGAAATTCGAGCCCTGGTCTGTATGAATAACCTGTGGACACCCGTAACGTGCGATAGATTGTTCTGCTAGAACACGCGCTATTGTTACGTAATCTGTATTCTGAAGTAGATAGGCATCAGAATACTTCGAAAAAACACATTGGATTGTTAAAATGTGAGAATTTCCTATTGGCGTGACTGGTATCGGTCCCACCATATCAATTTGAACTTTTTCAAATGGTTGTTTAGGGGTGTCAGTAATAAGCATTAGCTGGCGAGTTCCTTGTCTAATGAGCTTATTTCTCTGACAATTCTTACAATTCTTAACGATTCTTTGTATGTCTAATTTCATATTTTCCCAAAAATGGTTTTGACCTTACTCTCCAATAAGTTTTTGATGCACCTTTATGACCACCTACCACTGATTCATGAAATTCCTTAATAATTTCTTCTCTTTGATTTACAGGAGGAATCACTATCTCACCTGAGCAAACAATTATGTAGAGCCCTGTATTCAAAAAATGCTGTTTGAATACCTGTTCAACTGTGGACCAGGAAAGATCTTCCAAACCATTGCCTACACTGGAAACCTTAACAATTTTAACATCCAAAGTTACCATGGTGTTTTTTAGTGCCTGGACGACTTCCGAAACGGCATTTAAATCAAGTTTATCATCTTGTTTATTTTTTACAACAAGACTGAAGACATATCGACCATTGCGAATGAATGTAAGTACTTCACCAGGCCTTGAGTTCTCCTTTCTCAAATCCTCCATATCCAACAAGTTTTTTTCTATCAGACTTTTATTGACTTCTGAGTTCATTTTGCAGTAGTTTTTTCTATCAGACTTTTATTGACTTCTGAGTTCATTTTGCAGTAGTTTTTTTCTATCAGACTTTTATTGACTTCTGAGTTCATTTTACAGTGCGCATTTACGAAATGTACCAGATATCCTTTGCCCATATAAAATTTATCTTTACTATATGCAATACATGCTTCCGATAGTAACGATACTGATATACATCCAACCGGAGATCTGCCACTCACTTCTATTGCTCTCTCAAATTAAGAGTCTTCTGTACCATTTCTGCCTGAGCTCTGAGCAGAAATTACACCAACACCGGGTGCTTGTAACCTCCCTGGAGTCAACGACAAGAGTCCAATCAGAATATTATACCGCTCGCTATGAGATACTCGATGGTCATCTTCCCTGGGAGTAAAAACTCCTAACTCTCTACAATTTTTGTAACAAGTTAGAGGTGTTGCATTACTACACTCACAAGGAACCCTAGGTACCCAATGGGCACACGATATTAGAAACGTTTATGTAACATTCTACAAATGCTCTAGGAACATCCCAATGTCCAATGTTCTTAGAACGTTTTTGGAACGTCTTTCGGACATTGGACATTCGGATGTTCTTAGAACGTTTGTAGAATGTTACATAAACGTTTCTAATATCGTGTGCCCATTGGGTAGGTGTCCCCCGCCGATTTTGTTCGTTCGCACATATGTTGTAGTACTCGAAAAACTAAGCGACACGTATTGTTTTTACGTGCCCAAAATGGTTTGTAGGGGGCAAAAACCACTTCCGAAAAGTGCGGTACCAAATGAGTTTAATGGCGTTGAGAATTTTGAAAAAATAGGTTAGACTTTTCAGAACCATATAAAGACTGGGTGCCTTCCGCTGTGGAAGACACCTATGCAGAGTGGACTCCTAAACTCGATTCTAAATCAGATGACGCTGTTAGTACGAGAGATAATGAAAATGTTGACTTCGATTATAAACAAAGAGCAGTGGAATTTTGGAGAAGCAGAATGAAAAAAAGCAATCGTGAGTTAAGTGCTTTTCCGCATCGGTTCAGAAAAGTAACATCAGTACGTCAATTGAGGCGATGGGCAGGACAAGTAAATAAAGAAGGTACATACATGGAAAAGTTGCATCGCATTGCGGAGTACACATTGAACAATTTTAAAAGTGCAATTGATGCTGGTCTGATAATTCACGATGTAGACCTACAAAAATGGGGTCTACATGCTAAAAATATCCTTGGTTTTGAAGAGACACGATTTAAAACATCTGACTGGTGGATGTGGAAGTTTGAACGAACTCACCGAATAACATCCAAAAAAGACAATAAATTCATTACCAGAAAAACATTAGAAGATAAGGAAAAGTTAAAAGTAAATGCGGAGAATTTTGTGAATGAAGTGAAGCCGTACATCACTCAATATGTGAGAAAGAATGTTTATAACTAGGATCAAAGTTTATTCCAGTTAGAAATGCATTCTGGGAGAACATTGGTAATTAAAGTACAGGGCAAGTCGAATGTGTCGTCCAATTAATTTATTCTACAACTCACAGCTACACTATCCAACCCACGATTTCTGCGGATGGAAAGCTTCTATCTCCACTTTATCTTGTGTTAAAAGAGCCAAGTGGAAAATTTGGACCCATTGTGCAAGAAACCATTTATTTAGCCTATAAACGTATTTGTAGCTGCATCCAAATGTGTAAAACTTACGTCTAGTAAATTTGTTTATTTTTATTAATTTTGGGTGATAAAATAAATTTATTACAGTCATTAAAGTTTATAAATTATTTTATCTGCAGAACATTTTCAGAGCTGGTTGGGAAATGTTTTTTTCCCGAAGGTAGGGCCGACAAGCGTGTTGCTCATAAATTCATGGACTGGACACTGCCCAGAAGTTGTACGGCAAGCAATGACTGTGGGAAAGAATGTTATTCCTATGATTATACCAAAAGACACTACTGGAAAAGTTCAGCCCCTTGACGTCTACGGATTTCGCATATGAAAAAATTATGTGCGACATTTTTCAGATTCAGTTATACTTTCAGACTATGATTTAAATCTGCACATACGAAATAATATTATAAAATTACAGTCTTTAGTACATAATCAATAATCTTCACCAAGGTATCACAGTCTTTTCAAGTACTCCTGGTTCAAAAGTGGTTACGTTCCAGAAAAACCAGCACAATTTGATAATCTGGTAGACTTTCCCTTCACAAAATTTTCTAATGCATTATGTGAAATTTCAGGATGTCAAAATATAGCCACAATTAGATGTTCGTGGTGCAAAAAATCTTTGTGTTTTAAATATTTCATCGAAGAGCATCACTACTGTACCACGTAGAAAGAATAAACAAGTCTAATAATGATTGTTAGTCTGATAAATTGAACATACACATTTTTCAGATTTTTACGACATGAATTAGTACTCATTTGGTCATTTTCTTGTGTGATCGTAACTTCTTTTGGGGTAGTTTACCCCCATAAAATGTTTCCCCTATCGAAAAACCCCGTACGGGATCCTGTAAATGTTGCTTGTACGAGATCCTGTACCAGAACAGGTATCGGATCAAGTATGGTAAAAGTCGCATGATCGGCATAAGAAATTGGGACCAGAACACGTATAAGAGCACGTAGGGGATCCTGTGATGACGAAGGAACCCTTACGGGAACATGTACGTGTCCCTAGGTGAGATCATATGTCCAATGGCGGTAGGCTAGGTAGGATCCTGTACTGGATCCTGTGTAGTTCCAAATTACATTTCACAGCAGATGTACCCGTACGTGTTCCGGGACATGAACATGCAGGGAATCCAACGTAGTTTTGAAACTAAAATTTGTACGGTTTCCTGTATGGGAGCTCGTAAAGGATCCATCACAATTTCCATCGTATCCATTTCCACACATTTCGCTCATAGATACCCGCAAGGGAACCCGTGAACGATCCAGTACGGGTTCTTGAACGCCAAATTTTTTACGTGGATTCCTGGAAAGGAGGATAGGAAGGATCCTTAACGTGTCCCTGTAAGGGATCCTGCATCAGTTACTGGAGAGGAGAATATTATGAATCCTGTCAGTAAGGAATTTTTTTGTCCCAGAATTCAAAAATACATTCTCTTCTCTTCTAAAAATTAAAACTTGAAAGTGTCCTGGATCTTTTTGCATCAGATTAATGTACTTATAAAAAATGTTTTGACGCAAAAACTTTTCATACTTTCCAGTTTCAATTAAAAAAAAAATGTATATTTTGATTTTGGTCCAGAAAAAAGCCTTCTTGACACTCCTTCTTTTCCTTAGGCCTATCCTCTCGGAGAACCCTCAGGTAATATCCGTATTGCCTGATATATTATTTCAGAATTAAATACCTGTAATTGAACAAATAGATTTTGTTATTATTCCTCGGAATACAAACACAGACAATTAAAAAAGAAGAAGAGCTCCAATTATTTTCTCAATTATAAAAAAACTTGTGCATAAGTAGCTTCTTTAGTTAGTGTTTCAAAGTTAACTCAATTATACTGGGGATTTTTCTTCACATTTAATTTTTATTAAGAATTTTAAAAACGGGAATAAATATTGCAGTTTCCATTTTTATATTGATTTCATAATTATTTTCTGTAAGTCAGAAAATTGTTGTGAACTTAGATTCTTGCACATAGTAAACATTTTTAACATTTGAAGTGAAACTTCTTCATAAATAAAATAAAAATATATATAGACGAAGAAGAATAACCCATAATACTTAACGGCGATATAGTACGTTACAGTATTCGAATTATAATAAAGAATAAACGGTAAGACATTTTCCGAATTTTTGTATAAGTTGTCAAGATCAAATTTTTTGTACAAAGAGTGAAAGAATATATTTCGTGTGAAATGTAAAAATAAAACTTGTGTGAAACCCCAATGGGCACACGATATTAGAAACGTTTATGTACCATTCTACAATGTACACTACATACTTACAGCGACACTGAACGCAACACACTTAACACCCGAGAGGGTGTTTTGCGGAGGGGCAGCGTCTCGCCCAGAGGTATACACTAGGCCATGCACGGGGCAGATGCGTCCTGCAGCCCGCGAACGGTAGTAGCCGAAAGGACTCTGCCAGCAGCTGGGCTGTCGCCGTCAGGATGGCCTTCAAGGGAGCCCTATAGACAGCCTTTTCCCTAACGGTGGGCCTGCCAGGCGCACGCGTTGGTATGGTTTTTCCAACCTTCAAGCGCGTGAGGACGCGGTGTGGAGCAAAAGCATCAGGGGACCTTGAACAGGTTCTTTAATGCCGCACGAGTGGACACGGTATGAATGCGGGGGGCCCCTTAATATACCAGAATGAATATACTGTTGAGTGAATGGGCTGCGGCCGGCGCATGGTGAATATTCCCGATAGACTAGCCAAGGGAGGAGTAGTGGCCTCCCGACCAGAGTAGGACGCGATGTCAGTACCTTACCTCTGTGGAAGTAATATGGGTAAAGGTAAGTCCCTTCGGTGTTCGGCCGCGAAGGGCAAAGATCCCGTGAAACCACATGTTCAACTGGGAACACCGCTCACGTTTCTACTGTCTGGAGCCAATTTCGGGGTTAAAATCATGGACGCCCGGGCGTAGGAATGAAGGATTACCTGGTCAGTATTTCCTTATATCCGACGCTGCGTAGGATATATCGCACACCGTCTAGCCTGAAGTCCAGGCCAGGTGTCGGGGCGGGCCTGGCACCGCTCGGTCGATAGGGCTGACGTTAAACCTTTTGCATCATTATGGCGCGGGCTTATCCCGTAACCTTTTTACTAGCTTCATTTCATGTGCCGATAGGAACGCCCATCCGATAAGCCCCTTCTCGGTTTCGGTGCACATAACTTGGGATCTATACAGGCGGGGATAGTAGCCCTACAGCGGTAGGGCTCCCATGATAGCCGAACCGTCTTAAGACACGACGGTAATAAATATAAATCCAAATCAAAATAAAGGAGGTGAAGGCGCCAGATACGCCCTCACTGCGTCTCTGGGAGATACCACGAAAAAGCAGACAAAGGGGGAGAAGAGGTTGCTCCTTCTCCCCCCAAAGATCGGCTTCCCAAGAAAGGGAAGGGCAGCGTACCGCAATCGTACGCTGCGGCCACCAGAGGCCAGACCCCAAAAAAGGACGGGGAATGGCAGCTGGTGGAAATGAAAAAAAAGAAAAAGAAAAAAGAGAAGAAGAAGAAAGAGGTTCCCGTGCCCTCTGCGCAGGAACGTAAAGCAAAGAAGAAGACGCCGTACCGCTTTCAGGCCAGCAGGTCAGGCGACGCTATCAGGGTGTCAGCGAAGGACAATGAGTCCTACGCCGATATCCTGAAAGCCATGAAGGCGAAGGTAAACCCCCAAAATGCAGGAGCGGAGGTCCTATTCATTCGGAGAACCAGGATACAAACGCTTTGGTGGTGTGCAGACTGCGGTGGTCCGTTTAACCGAGGCTGACGCCCGGAGCCTGCTCAGGCTCGGTAGGCTAAGGGTAGGGTGGGTGAACTGCCGCATCCGAGAGCATATCGAGGTTGCCCGGTGCTTTAGGTGCCAGGGATATGGCCATATGTCGCGTGGCTGCACGTTTCCAGGCAGGAAGAATGCCTGCTGGATGTGTGGGGGCACGTCACACGTGGCCAAGGAGTGCAAGGCTATCAGCTTCGCTGATAGGGGCGAAAAAAGACGTCGCCCATGCTTCGGGGAGCGGTTCTTGCCCAATATTTAGGGCAGAGCCCCGGAGGTTGAGAGGCAGAAATTGGAGTTCCTGCATCTCAACCTTGGGAGAGGAAAGGAAACCCAGAACCTTCTGATTCGGACTACCAGGGAGAGGAGGGCCGATGTGTTGCTCATTAGTGAGCAACACAAATGGTCCGTAAACTCTTCTTGGTACCAGGATGCATCACGGAGGACTGGGATCCTTGTTTGTAACCCTGATCTGGGCGTCGGGGACTTCCTGGAGACCGACGTGGGTTTCGTTCGGGTGGAGGTGGCGGGGGTACGTGTGTACAGCTGCTACTTCTCTCCCAACGATCCTTTCGAGATCGTTGAGACCCAAATCCTCCTCCTTCAGGAAAACCTCAGAGTCCCTTATCTTAAATAATATAACTAAGATAATAAGATAACTAATAACCTTAAGGTCCCTTATTGCGGGCGACTTTAATAGTAAGTCGCCCGAGTGGAGAGAAGCCCGTCTGGATAGGCGGGGAATCTTGGTCAGTGAGATGGTCGACAGGAATGACCTGATTGTGTTGAATCGGGGCAGGGATTTTACGTTCAGAGGATAGGCAACTGGTCCGTCCTCGAGGTAATAACCTTGAAGGACCACCAGTGCATTGAGTTTAGCATCCAGGAACGGAGTTACCCAGTGAATACGGGAAGGGGCGGCAAGGTAAGGAGCCCCTCCTGGAACACAAAACGACTCAGCAAAGACAAACTTCGCGAACATCTTGAAGAAACCAGGCTCATAGATGAGCTTGGTTGGGCAAGGTCTGCTGGGTCGTTGGAGGACACTGTGCGAGTGGCGAGGCGGAAAGTGGTAGCAGCATATGACCACTCCATGCCTTGCCGCGGGCACAGGCATACCGGGGACTTGTTGTGCTTGTGGAATGACCAGTTGTCTATCCTGCGTCGAAAATTCCTTACAGCGCGGCGTAGCTTTACCCGCTCAAAGGGTGAGCCTCTGCTGCGCGAGGCATGGAAAAGAGCAAAATCAGCTCTAAGGCAAAGTAAAGAAAAGCCGACTTCAGTGCTGGAACGATTTGATCTGGCAAGTCGAAAAGGACCCATGGGGTCTCGCCTTCAAAATAGTCACCAAGAGATTGGTGACTCGAAGAAAGACCCCGGGCTTGGAAAATCCTGATCGAGTCAAGTACATCGTGCGAAGCTTGTTTCCGAATACCCGGAGATCCTCCTAGAAGTCTTTAACTCGTGTCTTCGGGAGAGGAGATTCTTCTCAGACTGGAAGAAGCAGAGGTTGATCCTGCTGAGGAAGGGCAACAAACCTCTAGGGGATGCCTCATCGTATAGACCAATATGTCTATTGGATACGATTGGGAAAGTTCTGGAGGAAATGATCCTACAAAGACACATGGTCCACGAGAATGGTCTCTCAGAAAACCAGTTCAGCTTTCGGAAGGGCAGGTCCACAGTTGACGCCATCCAGGCAGTGGTGGACATCGCAACTAAAGCAAGAAGAGGAACTGGTAAGCGTAAGGGATTTTGCCCGTTGATCAGCATTGACATAAGCAATACTTTCAATACCACGAGATAGAACATCTGCATCGAGGCGATGATGCGGAAAAAGGTTCCAGACTACCTGTTGCGAATGATAGATGACTATCTGAGCGACAGGTGGGTGATACACGAGGGCGACAAATGGTCTCTTAAGGAAGAGATGACATGTGGCGCACCTCAAGGGTCACGGGTGTGTCCACTTGTTTGGAACGTCATGTACGACGATTTCCTGCAGATGGACCTGCCTGCTGGAACGAGCATTATCGGCTTCGCGGACGACGCACTTGTCGTGTGCGCCGCTGACGACGTCAGAATCCTAGAGGTCAGGTGTTCGGCGAACACCTGCAGATCCGCAAGTGCCAAAGCCATCCAATGTGGGGCCGCCCTGACTCGGGTCATGCCCAACATTGGTGGACCCAGGGAAGCTAAGAGAGCCAGGTGGGGCGTGGCAAGAAAGGCTGTCGGTCGGGAAGTGGGCGCACAACTCACCCTTGACACGATGGTGTCTCTCATGCTCCAGTCTGAACGGATATGCACCTGCGGCCCTGCGCCCTGGGCGGACTTGGCTGTCCACGTCGAGAGTGGGAAAAATCTTCTTGGTCCTCCCCAGGTTGGCGCGGCTAGTCGGTCTGCCAAACGGGCGTGTGGCCACGGATGGGAGTTCTGGGCGAACGGATGACGGAAGAGTCGTACGCGACTTTAAGCTGGAACCAACCTCCCGTGAAGTTTAAAGCCGAAAGGCGGTTCCACGGGTGGTGTTTTGGTTCGAGAGAGGGGGTTTTGGTTTTAACAGGTTTAACAAAATCGAATAACCCTGTCTCTTAGCACAGGTTTGTTTTGTTTCGCCTTGAGTGAGAACCGACCATATAGGACGCCTGAAATTCAAATGAAATTACAATTTTTAGAATCAATTTAAATCTATTGAAATCTATATATAAATATCTTTAGATGTTGAAAATGATCTTCAAAGTGTTTCAGAATCACATTAAGTGTTATCAAATTCTTTGAAATTTTTGGAAATGTCTGAATTAATTAAAAGCTTTATAGGTACAGGAGATATAAAACTATCGAAGAGACACGAGATAAACGACTTTTTCAGATTAAGAATTGAAACTTAATTCGAATTTAAGATTTTAAAAACGGTTTCGCTCCCTAATACATATTAAGAAATTATCCTTACGCATAGCGCGCTAATGATTATGCTAGTTGAAAATCGTAATTATTATGTATATTACCGTAAATTGCATCCATTTTCCTCGGCTCGCAAACGCTTCGCACTTGTCCATTGAATCGTGGTTTTGCCTTAAGGTCGAGACATTTGTTTCGCAATTCTTCGCCCCAGATAGCCATAGCAGTGTTTCTAACCAGGATTGATTCTTTACTGATGAGCTCCAAGGATTGCCAAACACAGGGATCGAATTAAACGTTTTCATTCACGTAAATCTGCAAAAAAATTAAATCTGTTATAAATGTCTTTTGCTCAAAAGGATCCGTTCATTTTTTTCTAAAATAGCTTCACTAGTTAACTGCTTTGCCGCAGAGACTTTTTGAGTCTGAAAACATATAACAAAAGTAGATTCTTTGATATCATCAACTATGTTCACTTCCTCCGTGGTTTCGCAATTTGTAACTTCTCGAACCTTTTGTGAAGGTTTTCGTAAGCGTTTATTTTTCGCTAAGGCATCGTCGACTTGAGCTTTTACATTCTCTCCCCTATCTGCAAAGTAATGAGAAGAAACTATAGTGGTTTCTATTTTTAAACAAACAAGCGAAAGATAGTGAAAAACCATGTAATATAAGTAATTGTCACATTGTAAAAAATGTCGTACAATATAATATTCGTTTCTGAGTGGAAATTATTATTTCTCATGAAGGTTGTACGAAATCGACTGAAAGATTAAAGATTTATGTTTTAAATTAATTTGGCACCCCGTACCAGAAAAACCCTACTTCAATTTTCTTCAATATGCTTCGTTTTGATTAAATTGAGTTAATTTGCTTCTGATTTCGCTTTGGAAATCATGAATTGTATTGTTTATAGTAAAATATTCTACCTAAATTTTTTGTGACATTTTTAAAATAATAAATAAACATCGCTCAAGGTCATTTTCTTTTGAAAATGTTAAGTTTCTTACTTTCTTTACTTTTTTTCCATTTTAATACACTTTCAATTTTTACAAATATTTAGGCGAGAAAATTCATCCAATTGGTTCACAAAAATATTCGGTATAAATCATAATTTTTTCAACAAAGTGTCCTTCAACAAGCTTTAATTATTATTTTAAAAATGTGCGAAAAATCCGAGTTAAATATTTTACTATGAAAACACCATTCATGTGTATCAGAGCGAAATCAGAAAATATCACTGTAAAAAAATATCAATGCAAATTACACAAAACTACAGAAAAACTATGTTTGGATTAGTAAAATTATTCCCATAGGATTAATTGTCTGAGATGTAACAAAACATTAAGTTAATGTTCTATTCGCGACTAGCCAATACTTTTTGTCCTTCTCATTGATAAATTAACAACTCAAATAAATTTTCCAAAGTGTATAAACGTAAATGAAAAAAAGGTACGTTTATTTGTTGTGGAAAATTCATTTGACTCATTAATTTAAGAATGAGAAGGGCGAAAAGTATTGGCAAAAAGTCATCAACTTACATATTAAGAATTTTAAAGAAAATTTCCAATTCGGGACCGGTATATGAAATATTAAAAGTCAAGTAATAATTACTTACCCTCAACGAAATGTACGACAGCTTCCACCTCAAACCACGCTTTTTCTTCTTTATTCCACCAGTCTACGTAGAATACGGGAAGAACGGAAAACTTTTTCTTGAACTCCTCCTTCGTTTTGCAAGACCACTTTTTGATGCGTTTTGTAGGCACTATCTCCGTGGAGTCATCGTCCAAATATTGAACATATACAAAAGAAATATCTGTTTTCGACATTCTTAAGAGATTCAGAATGAATTGATTGCGAGCAGAAACCGGCGTAGTCGACACTATCACTTAACACATCAATGTGGACGCATCACACGTGGAACACAATACTGAGTTCGAATTCCAACGGTTTTCTAGCAGCAGCTCACATAAACTCGCAGCAAATTAATTTGAAAATGAATCCTCTTGCTTTTCGCTTGCGCTGGCAGCTGATTTCAGATTACTGCGCGGTGCTGCTGTCCAAACGGAAGAGGTGGGTCTAAAATTGACGCGATGTTTATATTAAATGTTTAATTCCACAATTAATTTACTACAAAATGAAAAAAATTTTTATGAAAATGGTCAAAAAATTAATAATATTAATTTCTACGGAAATATATTTTTAAAATCTGAAAAATGATAAAAAACATGAAATTTAAACAGCAAAATGTAGGTTTGAATTTTCGCTCGCTTCGATTGGTGATTTTGTCCTTGCGAAATCGACTTTCTTGTGCATCTTAATGTGTGAAGTTGAATCTCTGGCAAGATATATTAACTATCGTTATATGAAAAAAGCTGTTGGCAGCGACGAAAAGTTGTGGGCGAGAACAGGCGGTAACAGACGACGAAAGAAGCATCTTTTTTATTTAAAGTGAGTGTGAAAATGATAAGATAACGTTCCTTGCATCCTTCAAATGTCCCGTACATTCTTTCTTGGTAATATTATGCAATATAACTATTTTTACACATTTTTCTAATTTCTTTATTTCTCATACCATCCTTGAATAGTCAATATGGAAAGGGAAGTGTTCTCTTCGCGTTACAAGGAATATCTCTTTGAGGGTAAAAAGGATATTCCGAAATAAATTGAATGATGAACCTTATAAGTACTGACATTAAGTATTATTGTATTATTTTAGATTATATTGAATTACCACAGGAAAAGGAACGTGTCTTCGACTTTGAGCCCAAAAAAAGAGCGCCCCGAATGTTCCAAATCTGGCCAAACCACACCTGCAATCACGGAAACCCTTCTTCATTCAATAGATGAAGCTCGATTATCATCATGCGGTAATAACACACTTTTTTCTTTCTTTTGTACTAGAATTATTTACATGTGGGATTGCTTAATTTTGCTTATTTTTTATCTTGAAATTGAATTTCTTTTAACTATTTGGTTATGAAAACTAGTAAAGGTATTACAAATCCAATTTGTCGGTCTTCAATAAGAGTCAATTTCAGGCAAATGTCAGGTAGAAAATAAACTTTATCGACGATCAAAGAATTGAGCTATTTTGTTTTGGGCGTACACAATTTATTATTATATTAATTTGGGTAGCCAACTTAAAAGTACTGCCCTGAAAAGAAAATATACGAAAATCAGTGTCGCCCTACATCAATTTTGAAAAGCTTAGAAATGTTTTTAACTCTGCAAAGCCCTTAAAATCTTGTAAAATCTCTTAAAACCTTTTGATATGTTTTTAATTTTTTATTACTAAAAGTCTCTTGAAATATTCAAAATTCCTTTGAAATCGTTTTAAATCTCTGTAAATGTCTTTAAATCCCTTGAACACTTATGAAATTGTTTGGAATATTTCTGAAACTACTACAATTTTTAGAAATTTTTAGAAATTCCTCAAAACTTTCTGAAATCTTTTTGAAAAGTCTAAAACTCTGTTAAAATGTCTACAATTGCTTTAAAATGTTTTGATTTTTTTAAACTACAGAATTATCTAAAAAGCCCTAAAAAACACGAAAAATGTTTTGAAATCTTTAAATCTGATGTACACTATTATAACGATAACTATAATATATAATTAAATAAATTGTTAAAATTTAACTCCCAAGATAGTAATTCGTAGAGATTTCCAGAAATATTCCGCTAGAAGGTGGGAATGTGCCAGTGGAAAGTTCCTGGAAGTGAAAATTAATTTATTAAAACGGAATTAGAACAAATTAATTGTTAATACATTTTTTCAGTTTGTTGTATAATTGTACAATTACAACCGTCTTTACATGTTCAAGGCAAATAACGTCCATCTTGAAGAATTGGAAAGGATTGCAAGCAGTCAAGATGATTTCAATGAAACCTTCTTCGATTCCTTCTTCGATCTGAACGGAACTTATCAACACAAGACGCCCTTCAAAAAATTGCATATGCTGATCGAAAGTGAAGAATTCCACAAGGTTATAAGCGCTTCAGTCAATAAAAGTAAGGGTGAGATTCTAATGATGATCCTAAAGTTTGCAAAAACTTTTTGTCTTTCTCGAACGGCTATTACTAGTCTCTTACAATTAATAAATGCTCTATTTGCGTATCCGATTTTACCGTACATTACAATTTGTGCAGCACAGACATTGATATTAAAAATTCATCATATCATAATTTTTTTGTCTTCTTTAATGTTTCTTTGCAAATTTCTGAGTTGGTTAGTCTAACAGCGATTACTATAATTATGTTACGAAAGAAAGAGTTCATGATAAAAATGTATTTCAAGTCATTTATGATGGTCGACTGTATCAAGCGTCTTTAGACAGATTATATTCATCAGATAGGCATCAATATTTAACGGTATCGTTTAACACAGACGGCACACCTCTGTATGAAAGTTCCAGTTATTCTATTTGGCCAATTTTCTTAGAAATCCACCAATTACCATTTCACATGAGAACCACTAAGCTAATTGTTGTCGGATTGTGGTTTGGAAAAAACAAACCTGACATGAACGTCTTCCTCGATCCTTTCGTTAAAAACATAAATAGACTATCGAAGGAAGGAGTTGAATCCAATCTGAACGGTGAGAATCCTTTAGAAGATACACACGTTTTCAGACGAACCGCGAAACTGATGTTTGGTGTGGATCTAAGAACGAAGCTGCAAGTTTAATTTCTAAACAGGAAATAGATCTCATAAATTCTATTATGCTTAAAATTAAAGCTCCTTGCCAAATCAGTCGCCTCACTCGTTCTCTAAAGGACAAAGAATTCTGGAAAGCTAGAGAATGGGAAAATTGGATTCTCTATTATAGCCTACCAATAATTATGTTGTTCTTAGATAAAAAATATCTATTGGATTGGCTCCTTCTAGTAGAAGCTATATATATTCTTTTCAAATCGAAAATTACACTAGCTGAAGTTGAAAAGGCCGATGAGTTACTGCACATGTATTTGGCTAGTACAGAAAAACTGTACTCAACAACTGCAATGACGTTTAATGTCCATCTTCTGCTGCATCTGGCTAGAAGTGTGTATAATTGGGGTCCACTCACTTCTCACTCTGCTTACGGTTTTGAAGACGGTAACCGACAATTATTACAAATTATTCATGCAGGATCCCTTACAGGGACACGTTAAGGATCCTTTCCATTTTCCTTTCCAGGAATCCACGTAAAAAATTTGGCGTTCAAGAACCCGTACTGGATCGTTCACGGGTTCCCTTGCGGGTATCTATAAGCGAAATGTGTGAAAATCGATACGATGGAAATTGTGATGGATCCTTTACAAGCTCCCGTACAGGAAACCGTACAAGATGCTTCATGGATACACCTACCAAAATAAATATGAGAAAAACTCATTGCTTGTACAGGAACTTGTGTGTGTTTTCTTGTACGACCCTATGTGTAATAAATTTTAGTTTCAAAACTACATGGGATTCCCTGCATGTTAATGTCCCGGAACACGTACGGGAACATCTGCTGTGAAATATAATTTGGAACTACACAGGATCCTGTACAGGATCCTACCTAGCCTACCGCCATTGGACATATGATCTCACCTAGGGACACGTACATGTTCCCGTAAGGGTTCCTTCGTCATCACAGGATCCCCTACGTGCTCTTATACGTGTTCTGGTTCCAATTTCTTATGCTGATCATGTGACTTTTCTCATACGTGATCCGATACCTGTTCTGGTACAGGATCTCATACAAGGAACATTTACAGGATCCCGTACGGGGATTTTCAATAGGGTCGACTAAATTGAGCAATTTATTTTTCTCAACCCTCTGTGTGAAAGAATTTTTTCTGCTTGGTTTTGTAAGTGAAATTTACTCTATTTTGTAGAAATATAATAACATGCACTTAAGGGTTAAGGTTTTATAAATTAATTTCTCATGAAAATGCAAATATACGTAAACTTTATTTTATTATCGCGTGCAACATATATTTTTTCAGAATTTTCAGCTTCAATTTACACCTATTTGGTAATTTTCTTGTATAATCGTAACATTTTTTGGGGTGGTTTACTCCCATAAATTGTTTCGATTAAATGAAGCAATTTATATTTTTCAACCCTCTGTGTTAAAGAATTTTTTCTACTTGGTCTTGTACGCGAAGTTTACTTTATTTTGTAAAAAGTATAATAACATGCACTTAAGGGTGGTTACCCCTTATAAATTAATTTCTCATGAAAATGCAAGAATACGTAAACATTATTTTGTTATCGCGTGCAACATATATTTTTTCCAGATTTTCCGGGTTGAAATAATGTCTGCTTGAAAATTTTTTGTACAATTAAAACTTATTGTGGGGTTGTTTACCCCCCAAAAATCTTTTTTATCAAGTTAAAAAAATCACATATTCCATCTCTCATGGTGAAGATATTTTTCGAGTTGGTTTGATTGTGAAAGATTCTGTTATTATATATGAAACAATTAAATGGGTATTTGGTACCGCACTTTTAGGGGGTGATTTTTACCCCCTAAAAACCATTTTGGGAACGTAAAAAAATATGTGTCGCTTAGTTTTTTGAGTAGTACAACATATGCGCGAACGAACAAAATCGGAGGCGGACACCTACCTAGGGTTCCTTGTCAGTACCATTCATCAAATACCACTTTATGTGAGAACTCTTTTTACCCTGAGCGACGGTATCTAGGATACCATTTTGCATGGGGACCCTCTCATGCCCATATATATTTACCGTGGGCCCACATTCGTCTCCAGTTCCGACGAACCTACTCTCAACCATCTCCTCAGGATCACAATCAGTATCAGAATTTCCAGCACTCCAAGCCTTGCTTGTTTCCCAGCGCTGCTTTGGCAAAAACCTCTGATTCCTTTTTACATAAAGCGAATCTATACCAACTCCACCATTATCACAAGGATTCCATGATAATGAATCTGCATTTGAATTGACTCTTCCAGGCTTATAAGCGATATCATATTCGTACTCGCTTAACTCAATCCGCCACCGAGCCAACCTTGAAGCAGGATCCTTCAATCCATGAAGCCAGACCAGAGGACGATGGTCTGTCACCAAAGTAAATTTGCGACCATATAAATAAGGTCTAAAGTGCTTTACACAAAACATTATAGCCAACAATTCCTTTTCAATTGTTGAATAATTTAATTCCGCACCTGGAAGAGTGCGTGAAGCGAAGGCAATTGGTAAATCTTGACCAATTTGACCCTGACTTAAAAGTTCACCTAGAGCATAATCAGAAGCATCTGTAGTAACTATGAATGGCTCTGTAAAATCCGGATACTGCAACAATGGTCTTGAAATAATTTTTTTCTGCAATATTTGAAAAACCTGTTTTTCTATCTCAGTCCATTTAAAGCAAAATCGGGAATAAATTTCCTATAATAACCTTTAAGACCCAAACATTGTTTAATATTCTTCTTATTTTTCGGAATAGGAATTTTTTCTACAGCCTCGATTTTCTTGGGATCAGGTTTAACTCCTTCCTGCGCAATAACATGCCCCAAATAAGCTATTTCTCGTTTCAGCAAATAACATTTCTCTGGTTGAAGTGCCAACCCAGCAGTTTTCAAACGTCCTAACAACGATTTCAATTTTCGAGAATGTTCCTCCAAAGAAGTCGCATACATGACTATGTCATCCATGCAAACGAAGAGTTCAATACCTTGAAGACCAGTAAGAACTTGATCCATTACTCTATGAAAAGTAGCAGGTGCATTTTTCAATCCGAACGGCAATCGATTAAATTCCAAATGCCCGTAAGAAGTTGAAAAAGGCAGTTTTCTCTTTCGACTCTTAATCCATAGGGATCTGATGGAAACCATAGGCTAATTCCATTATAGAGAAATATTTAGATCCTCCTAATTGATCCAAAATTTCAGTTATATTTGGGAACGGATATGCGTCACCTACTGTTTTTTCATTCAACGCCCTATAATCTATTACCATTCTCCACATTTTATTACCTAACGAATCTGATTAATTTATAATTTATATAATATCTAATTAGTCTTGAATTAGATGGCCTGTCTTCTTCCTGATTTCATCTCGATGAATAGGGGGAAAACGATACCCAATGGGCATACAATATTAGAAACGTTTATGTAACATTCTACAAATGTTCTAAGAACACCCGAATGTCCAATATCCGAAAGACGTTCCAAAAACGTTCTAAGAACGTCTTTCGGACATTGGACATTGGGATGTTCCTAGAAAGTTTGTAGAATGTTACATAAACGTTTTTAATATCGTGTGCCCATTGGGTATTGTTTGGTAAATATAGGTTGTTTATCTACAGTTATTATTTTATGTGTTAAAATATTAGTTCCTACCAATTTGTCACCAGGTAAATAAAATTGATACGAAAAATTGATAACAATAGGGATAAGACTTTCCCTTTCTTCTTCGCTCAGTTCAGTCAATTTTAAAATTTCTAAAAGTTTTGCCGATCTCAAACCTAATTGTTTTCGTTTTTCTAGGTTTTCAACGCCCTCGAAGGAACTGACTAAGGATGGAACTACTTCACATTCTTCGGGTTCAACTGAAGGTATTGTTAAATCTACCTCCTTTGCAGTGGAATTAAGGATGGAAACCCTCGCCACATTATTCTGATTGCGAACCAAAGATTATTCGCCAAGAAAAATCACTGGACCGCAGAGTAGTTTTCTTATATAACCTTCGTTACCTACATTTGATAAATTTTCGCTCACTAAGGGTTGGCTTTTATTTCTAAGCCTAGCACCCTTTGTTTGACGTCGTGATTTCGGCATCTTGTCTTAAAATATATTATTTGAATTAAAAAAAATCATCTTATTCGCTAGGACTTACTTTTTTGTTGCACAACAATCCAATTGGCTTACACTTAAACAATTACAATTTTTTTACAGATTTTCACCACACTTCTTCAGCTGCATATTCTGACCTTGAGTCTTCTTTGTCCTGGAGTTCTTGAAGATTGATCCTGGATGTCCTTCTGCTGTCTTCTGAGGTCCCTCGTTGCCGTGACTATTCACGAGCCGGCTTCTTATCCTGATGTTTCTTTCTATTATAGCCTTGATTGTTGAGGGGGTTATTTCCGTGGCCCCATTAAACAACCTTACGATCTCGGTGCTTATCTGCACCCTTCGCTTCCGGGTGTAAAAACCACGGCAAAACCCTGGGGGAAGGTCGTGGCTTTCCTTCCTCCTTCAGGCTACTCGCCTGCTCGAGATTGAACCTGGTGGGCCGGAAAGCTACTCAGTTCACCCTCCGGTTATCCATCTATTTGAAAATCCAAGGAACTACTCAGTTCACCCCCTGGAAGTCCTAATTAAATTCAAACTCAAGCGACACTCCCGCCTCAGTTCCACTGCTTATGAAGGAGTTAAGTAGTATCAATCGGCTGTAGTCAGACAATGTTCCTTAACTTGGCCTTGTTTTCCACGTTGAGGTTCCAGTGAATCCTCCCTATTCGGTACAGCAGATCCCACCGCTGTCGCCAAATTTGTTACGACCCAGCGCTGCAGTTGGTTCCTCCCTTACGTCGATTGCGTAGCTGGGCCCTGATTCGACGATTGTGGAATTCGTTGCTGTCGTTGACTCGTTGAAACGGATACCCGACAGGAGGGATTTAATTCAAATTAAATCAGAAACAAAATTCACACTAATATTGTATGTATTTCGTTTTAATAGTGTATAATTAATTTCCAAAATATCATACCCAATGTGCACACGATATTAGAAACGTTTATTTAGCATTCTACAAACGTTCTAAGAATATCCGAATGTTCAATGTCCAAAAGACGTTCCAAAAACGTTCTAAGAACGTCTTTCGGACATTAAACATTGGGATGTTCCTAGAACATTTGTAAAATGTTACATAAACGTTTCTAATATCGCGTGCCCATTGGGATGTCACTATTTACAATATATTGTAATACAATGTCAGGCTTCTATTGACAGAAGTCTGCGGCGTCTTTAATGACTGACTGAATACTCATTCGTGGCAGAATCGTATTCAACACGTGATTGCGAAAAAAACACGACAAGATGTGACCCCATATTTCTGTGTTATTCCGGCATGACATTTTAACGCGTTAATCACACGTAAATGCACAATGAATAGTACACTGGAAATACTCAATAAATCTTTTTTGTGAATAAACACAAATAAGTATCAATCATTGATACATGTAAGTCTCTCATTTCAATTGACGAAATGTTGAGCTCAATCTCTTGCTATCGAGGTATGTTTAAGGATGACTTATAGGGCTATTTATAGTGACCGAGAACGTGCCTTGAGCTCTAAAACGACCGGATGTAATGTTCTTAAACATTACAAGGAATTTTGATATTTGATATTACAATGTTTATAATGTCAATTATCGACTGACTCATTCTGCGACTTAATTCTGATGGGCAGTCCTGCGTGACCTTTTCACCCATTCGTCCAGTGAACATAAAATTGTGTTACGTCAGCATTATGATTGGCTGAAAGCTATAGAGAGATAGTAAAATCCCACTTAAAATGCAGGTCCCTTTATTACCTACTTTCATAGTGCATTTATACCTCTGTCTGCCTGACCGGTGCGGACAGAAAATACAGAAGCATCAAACATAAAAAGTGGCGCTGAATTATTAAAAAAATATTTTTTTCTACCAATGTGAAGGTATATCCTTTGGGATTATGAGATTATACATCCGGTGTCGGTTAAGTGAACAGTGTGTAACTAATTGTTACGTTTTTTTCTGACAATTTAATTGTAAAGTGAATGAAAATGCTGGATTATATTCTAATTATTTTGATTGTCTTCCATTGGCTACGAGTTTTGGAACTCTATCTCGAATATTGCGCGGGTGGAAGCCAACCATTTCGTCGCTGGTTTACAAAACATCATATCACAAATTAAATGAGCGATGCCTATGGTGCTCACAAAACACTTTTTTGGTACTACGCGAATTATGACCATGAAGGGTTTTATGAAATGACGAGACTGACAGTGCCTCAATTCAGATAATTACACGAAATTTTAGAACCCAGGCTATCAAAAAATAGTCTTAGGCGACCGTTGTCAACAGAACATCGTTTGGCAGTTATACTAAAGTAATTGAATATTTATCTTTATTGCACATAAAGAATTGATAGTCCACACCTCTGTTCTAAATGATCGAATCTCCATAATTTGAACTGATACACTTTCTTATTTTTTAGCTGTGATTTTTCTTAAACATTAAATGGGGTGAACGCAAAACTTAATTTCTAAAATTTGAAGATTTTGTCCAGATTCTTATGTGATTCATTTTCTAATTTGTTACTCTTGGTGGTTATTTTTCTTCTCATATAATTCCCTGACTTTTCTAAGTTTTTCCTTCCCAAAACCTAGGATTTTGATATGATTTCCAAGTTATCTCACACTGAATATAATTTTGAAAAATTACACCTAGCAGAGTTCTGGGTCCCCTTCATTCCAAAAAAAGACTTCCTTTTTTTCCCCTAAAATCTGACTAAGTGAATAGAACTCTATAAAGTTTTATATTTTCAGATGTTTCTGTTCTAACCCTATTAAAAAAATCCTGAAGCGAATTCTCATCCGAAAATAATACAAGGATTTCCACGAGGGAATACACAAGGAATTTGAAAATATTTGCGGAATTGGACGATCCTTGTCTTAGTTTTGGATGAGGATTTCCTGCAGGATTATTCAAGTAGGAAGCATGAAACTTCTTCAACAAAAAATCGACAATTCTTATTATAATATGTGTAAATAATAATTTTAAATTAATAAGTTGAGTTTGAAATGTTTGTCACTGCCTGCATTATCGAAGGATCACTAGTCGCGTATCAGATAAGATACATGGTTGACAGGTGTCCCCGTGGACAATTTCAAACCCTTATATCGCAAATACTGCAAATGAATTCAAATACTTAAAGAATTTGAAAATCTTTCTGTGGAAAAAAGACGCTTTCGACTGCGCTGTGATACAAGCTCAGGTCTTTCGATCGCCGGTCGACTGCTCTAACCACTGAGCTACACAGGCGTCCGACATCTCCTTTTCCACAGGAAGATCTCCTTATATCGCCTAGTGGCTCAGCCTTGCGGCTGTAAATGATTTAAAATTAATTAGTTGAGTTTTAAATTTTCGTCCCTATCTACATTGTCGGAGGATCACTAATCGCGTATCAGATAGGATACGTTGTCGATAGGTGTCCTCGTAGACAATTTCAAACTCTTATATCGCAAATAATGCAAATGAATTCAATTTTTAAAGAATTTGAAAATCTTTCTGTCGAAAAAAAGATGCTTTCGACTGCGCTGTGATACAAGCTGAGGTCTTTCGATTACATAGAGCATTCGACCGGCAATCGAAAGGACCTGGACTCGATCCCAGTGGAGTGGAAGCGTTCCTTTTTTCACAGAAAATTTCTTCAAAAACTTTTATCAGAAATAATACATGTTTTTATCGAATGCACATGAATTTACAATGTGATAAGTATCAGCTAAACTCGAAGTTATTGACTAAAATCGAAAAAAAATTTAAACATATTTTGATTATAAGCAAATGAATTGTTGAAAACGATATAGCCAGTTAAGTAAAAAATGCATTTTTTAAACGTTGAATTTAAAATACATGATTAATTTCAACACTATAACATATATTCTCATACACATTAATTGCATATTTAACAATTTAATTTGAAAGTATATTCAGCAAAAGTAATTTTTTAAAAAAATTTTCATTCATTTTGATTGAAAATTTCCAACAAAATGTTTCCACTTAACACAGTTCAAAAACTTTATGATAATTATTTTTTATAACTACATTTATAAACAATATATTTATTAATTTAAACAAATAATTACTTTCATAAATAATTTTGTAACAAATGCTGTCTCTCGAAGTTCATACCTTTTCTCCCAGAGTTGGATATTTCTGAAAGACGCCGTAATAGCTGATATACGAAGCTGCGAATACAAAACACTGTAAAATGGGATGAGACGTCACCACGTAGCCGTAAACGGACACTTTTTCAGCCAATCAAGTTGCGGCTTTATTTTCTTTGTGATGACGTCTCACCCCAGTTCACGTTGTATTGTATTTGAAACATGGTAATTTAGGAAAAGTTGTATCGGTTGGTCCATTGCGGTCTTCTCTCATATTTTTCTTTTACGTGTGTTTTACTCTTATAATTGACGGTTGGTTACGGTATTTGGAGTTAACGGTGTTTTTCGGCTATTACGCAATATTAATTTTTTTCATATAAAAAATTTAAAAAAATTCATTTACATAAATAGGTGCATTTTCTTACACGATTCCAATATAAAAACTCATTCTTCGAGGTTTCGTAGTTAACGGTGTTCTTCCAAAACACGGATTGATCCGGATTTATTATTAACCGTTTTACGTCAAAGGTGATTCATAACGTTTCTCAGGTTGGCTCGAAATAGTTATGAATCGCTCGGATTGAATTTTCAATCCGAAAAAATCATTTTCATGTAATTTTTTTCTGATCCCACGTAGAACCACTCGCAATTTCAACTTGCCAGATAAATACTTGCGAAACATTTCGCTCGATACTCAGTCTTCGAATGAGGAGTTCGATTTGGATGATGCGTTCACTTGGTACAGAAACTTTACATGACCTCGTTTCTGTAATTCATAAGAATGCAAGAAAATATTTAAACATTTTAAATAATAATTCATAATATATACTTTATTGACTCTTGAAGAGGAATTATTCTTTTTGAATTTTATTACAAATCTCAAAAAAGTAAAAAATATTTAATTTACACTAACAAAAATATATATGCAATACTCAAATTCAAAAATTTGAAATCTCCTTGTGGAAAAAGAGCGCTCTCGACTTTGTCGAGATTCGAGCCCGGATATTATCCAAGGCAATCTAAAGACCCGGGCTCGATTCCCGGCGCAAGTAAAAGCGTTCTTTTTCCAGATAAAGATTTTTAATTCTTGAACTTTTCTGGAACGGATCTTCTCTTTTCTCTTTTTCAAACAGTTTTCTAAATTTTTTCATACTTATTACGTCCAACTTTAAATACAGAACGAAAGGACGATCATTTACAATATGAAGCTAAGAATAAATTTTTAAATCCTATAAATTTTTAAAATTGTTAGATATTTTCATAAAAATTCATAAATATTTCCAACAGCGATTTAAATCAAATTGATTTTGTTGCTAAAAAATAAATGTTTCAGTACGTGCTTTCATTTTAGCTTTGCCTCATCTTTGTAAAATAATATAAATAATTGCAGCGTTTGGATATCAATTGATTCCTCTTCACCTCAATTCTCCCTCTGCCAAGTTAAAGTAATCAGCTAAGTAATGATAATGAAGTTCATAATAAGTTTACACACATGCAAATCGACTTAAATTTAATTGACAAACTTTAAAACAATAAAGCAAACAGATTCAACATATGTACGAATTGCAAGTCACTTAATTGGTTGCGTAAACCGTGTGTAATCTTCTTTAACAAAGTGAACCGAACAGATTCGCATATTTGACATTACTTCTTTACCCACTCTCAAAATCCTCCCACAATATTCTTCGGTCAATCATTTCACTCAATGCCGGTTTAATTACACACTTAACTTTAATCTTGCCAGCTTCAGGAAAGCGGTAGAAACTTAATTCTGGATTTTTGCTAGCTTTGCTGTTACATCCGAAAACCAAGCAAAAAACTTTACTTTTTGACGGTTTTGGAGAAAACAGTACTCCTGCCTCCATGGCTACAAGCAATTTGGTATAATTTTTAGTAAATACAAATTAAAAATACTATTTTCACCGATTTGTTCACATTTTTCACGGGTATATTCAGTTCCAGAGACCTATTCTTTTTCATTCAGATTTTTTGCACCAGATGGCATATCGCAGTTTAACCATTCCCAATACTAGAATAGACCACGGGAGAAGGCCGTTGGTGAATGCGATAGCGGAATAGATAGAGAAAGCTACATATGGGACCCGTCTAACCCTGTACGCCTCGCAGTATATATGTGTGCCCCTCGCATGCATCGTTAGACAAGGATACAAGGGTCCATTAGGATCGAACATGGAGGCGTGCGGCTGTCCAAAGTCGCGTGCGGCTGTCCAAAGTCACGTGGGTCACATGATCCAATATCGCCGAAACTAAGTGGCGAGATGCATTGTTTACATACGTGATTCTGTTTATTTTTATATTTAACAATGATTTTAAAGATTCAAGAAATTTGCCAATAGGCCGAAATCAATCCGGGAAAAAGAAATTTTATCGGGGGAGAGAATGTGTGAAAGAAATGATTATTTCAATTAAAAGATGAAAATTGTTGAAATAGAAACTCTTCTGTGGTAAAATGACGTGAACACACCCTTAAATGGGATTTAACATCTTTTCTTTTTGTTGCTTTCTTCCATGCAACCAACACGTCGGTTTTTTCGGGAATGCTAAAATAATTGTCGATTTTAACAAAATTCCGACCATAGGAGGGAAGAAATGGTAGCTCAAATCTGCATTTTGCGATGACTTAGGCTTACAACTGTTCACTGCACATACGAAGATGCATTTTTTTTCGAATAAGATGTCAGTTTCGAGCTTTTCATCTTTCGGATATATTCATTAAATGATTTTTTCAATTATTTATCTATCCTTATAATGTAAAACGACACTTGAGAAAACTTCCGATTCTCAGCACCAGGAGTAGTGTTCCCAATATCCGATACCAATTATGCTGTTTTCTCTATCTATCACTCCATCGATTTCTCGGCTTGGCTGCGTGGTGTATGGTCAAAACGCCGGCATAGGACTTCACACTTCTTACGTCCTAGCTTAGTTGACGTAGTCGAGATGGGCGGGAATCTTGAATTCACTGCTTCAGTCGTTGAAACGACTACCTGTATTGATGTAAATGGTAGCGTGAAGAAAAAGGAAACACTACACGTTTATTTATGATATATATATATATATATATATATATATATCTAGTGCAAGTCTATATTAAATATAACTAAACTGAATCATTCCCGTTTGTCGATTAGGTAAAGTAGGTTTTGACAGTATCCACGCGCGGTAGTCCCGTGATAAGGTAAAACGTGTGGCATTACACATTGTAACGACAGTCTGACTAACGAGGGAAGACGCCAGCGAAAGTGTCGCACAAATGCCCAACGTGATCTTATTTGCAGGGCGCCAGGTACTGATCTCTAGTACTGAATCAAATTAATTTTTCCAACTTTAACTTTATTTCCAACAATTCCGATCTCCAATAAATTCTTAATAAATTATAATACTTAATAATATTCTAGTATTCCCAGTTAAGTCGGTAGAGGGGAACGTGGGGGCGAACACTTGGATAGGTCGAACACAAAAAATAGAAATTTTGAAATGAATAATACACTTATAGAATTGATATTGATAAAATAACATAAATCTAATTTATTAATAAAGTTTCAATCAGAATAACATCAATTGCTTCTTTACAGCAATTACGTATTACAATACTTAAACTTGTTTATATTTGAAAGTTTAGAAACTGCTATCACGACTAAACCTAACCTTCTTTGACATAACTATGCTATGTTACTAATATACGATATAAGTTGACAAGCTCAACTCCTCTCCACTAAACGGCAAAATTTCTAAATGCTTAAAACTAATACCTTTTATACATACGGCATCAACAACTTAGAATTTCTCATTATTTATCGATACTTATTTCTGACCGTGTCCTTGTCTTCAATCTCAGCTAAAGGCACAAGCTTAAAAGAAACTCGACAACATTTACATTTGAACTCAAATCTCAAGACTCTATTCTAAACTACCTTTACTCTATACTTTTAATATACTGAATTTCAAATTTACACTCTTAGGGCCCGTTTCACCAACTCTGATTAAATCTTTATTTCTCGATTATCCATATTTAATCAACGTTTTGCGTTCCACCATACTTTTAATCATGATTAAGTAGAGATAATCGTGATTTAACTTGACCGTCCAAAAATGGCTGATTATCGAAGTTAATCAGTGATTAACGCTTTGAAACATAACCTCAGAAGTGAAGTGAGTGTAGCATAAATAAATAGTGAAATATGGATGGATTTTATAATGATATTTTATCATCTTCTGATGATGAAAATGATGAACCAGTTTATAGAAGATCACGAATATTGAAAGAGCGAGTTGATTATTTTGAAACTATGGATGATTTAGATTTTTTTACACGATTTCGGTTGATAAAAAATACTGTAGAAACTTTATTGATTGAAATACATCAAAGTTTGGAACATGCTACAGAAAGGTATGTACAACATGAAAAAATATTTCTAAAATCGAACAACAATTCTGCTTTTTCAAAAACGTAAATTATTTGAAAGTGTCTTTCTGATAATATTATGCAAAATTAAATATTTTAAGAAACAATGCCATTTCACCTAGGGCACAAGTCCTGCTTGCTCTAAGGTATTATGCAACTGGTTCGCACCTTATTGCTGCTGGAGATTTTTCTGGAGTTAGTAAAACAACTGCTCACAGAATTGTACACCGGGTAACTGCTGCTATTGCTAGACTAGCTCGGCAGGATATAAAATTACCATCAACGGCAGCAGAAATAAATGCCGCTCAAGTCGATTTTTACGCAATAGCACGTTTTCCAAAAGTAATTTCGGCATTAGATTGCACGCATATTAGAGTCCAGTCATTTGGTGGTGATGATGCTGAAGTATTTAGAAATAGAAAAGGCTATTTTTCTATAAACGTTCAAGCTACTTGCGATAGTGGCTTGAAATTCACAAGTATCGTGGCACGTTGGCCAGGAGCAGCTCACGATTCAACAATTTTTCGAAATTCCAGATTATGCGCTCGATTGGAAGCTGGAGAGTTTGGAACGGCAATAATATTGGCAGATGGTGGTTACGCGCTAAAAAATTATCTTATAACACCAATTAACGATCCTGTCACTAATGCTGAAAAATTATTCAACGAATCTCAAATTAGAACTCGCAATAAAATCGAATGTACATTTGGTGTGTGGAAGCGCAGATTTCCGTGTTTGGCGATAGGAATGCGTTTCACAGTTGATCATGTGCTTCCTGTGATAGTAGCAACTGCAGTTTTACATAACAGAGCACGTCTAGCTGCAGAGGATTTGCCCCCCGACGATCCTCTTTTAGATATACATTGGGACGTGATTTTGAATGAAGATCTTCGTAATCGTGGTGACTTGCCTGTTGATGATGGAAACGCACGCCAAAATATTATAGCCTATTTTCAGAGCTTGATCGATCAACAATAATTGATCAATCAAGTGCAAAATGTTTACTACTTTTTAATGGTTTTATGGAGGTTGAAATCCTAATGTAAAGTTTCATTGTAATCAATTATGTATTTTTTATAGAAATAAATCTCACTGTTGAGGACTCCAACCTGAGTCGAAACGTTTGAAAATATGAAACCTTGAGTTTACATTTTTTCTGGACCCTAAAGCCAACCAAGTACACCAAAAATATTCAAATAAAAAATAAAAATAATGAAACAGAAATGTGTGCGAAACTTTTTTATTCATAATATTATTCTGAAACGTATATTCTTTCACGGCTATAACATCTGTATAATCTATTATCTATCAAATTTATATAATCAAATGTATGTATATAATAATCTATATAATCTATGTCATGCTTAATAATATAAAAATAAAATATAACTGACGTTATCAAATAAACGTTTGCCTGCAATGTGTCAAACGAACAAAATTTTATTTTTAATTTCGTTTGTTTTCAAAATAATGTTCAAAGTTTTGAACATTATTTGAAATTACACCTGCAATATATTTTAAACAGTCTTTGGTTGGTTAATATTAATATCACAAATTTAAATAATGTTCAAAACTTTGAACATTATTTTAGAGTATCATTACACAGCCATACGTTTCACCTAACACTACAATATAAAAATTAGTATCACAACGAGTGAGTATTAATTAAAATCTCTTTGGTCAGACAATACGTTGAGAAAAAACGAAAATTCTTTGCTGTACTTCAAGCGGATTTCTCTTTTTCGATCTGCTTACGCAAAAGCTCCATCTTGAGTTGCTGTTCGAGCAAAGTGTTTTGGAGTATCTGCTTCTCCAATGCACATTTTTCTACAGCTTCTCTTTTCAAAGTTTGAATGTAGTCTATTTTCGAGTGAATTAAATCAGTATATTCCTCCGATCGTTTATTTTGACGCCTCTTGTTATAAGGTTTTTTTACTAAACGCTTTATAACTATTTTTTCCAAGCGTTCATGTTCTGTAACTTGTTCTGCCACATTTTCTTCATTTTGCGGTGACTTGGATCCAGAAGCAATACTTCGCAATTGTGACGACGTTGAAGACATTTCCAATATAGAAGACTTTTTTCCTTCAACATTTCTGGATTCCATGCCGACCAATCTTCCGTCTCAATTTCTTGGTTATTGAGTATCTGTAATAAAGTGTAAAAAATATTTTCGTTATAAAAACGATTCTAATTTTTGTATAATACTATTTTAAAACCTAAATTATTATGTAAAACTAACCTTGTTCGAACTTGAAGCTTCTTCTTCTGTTTCTATGCAGACCTGTATAGAGTTTTCGGATGGTAAACTGACGTTTTCTTCCGTAATCGGTTCCGATTCATCCAAAGTAACGTCAAGTTCTTCCCATTCCTGTCCGAAACTTCCTGTTACTTGGTCACTTTTATCTAATAACAAATAAAACAATAAATAAATGAATTCATATGAATTTTGTAATACAAAGGTCCATCAAGCTAGCACCCCCTCCATCGAATTTCGTAATTATTTTTGAAAATCAATGACGGCTAAGTGGTTGTGTAATATAAGATACAATGTAGATCTTACATAAATTAATAAAATTGAATTTATAACTTTGTATAGGATTTAATTATGAACAATTTAAATAATTATATGCAGAGTTTTTCTACTATGTAGATTTTTTTTCAATCACTACCGCTCCATGCTTAATATTTGTTTAAATCTCATCAATTTCTATCTTTCCCGGCAATCATCATGTACAGCGCTCAAGCATGCATACGTTCCTTGTATTGAAAAAAATAACAAATTTTTTCTGTATATAATTCCGAATTTCGATATATTCATAATAATTACTTGAGGTAGTGATAATTTTAGTGAATAAATTTTACCTTCCGGGGCATCATCGTCGAATTCATTATCCATTGGCTCAACTGTGTTGCCAATAATTTCTTTAACTCGTAAAGCCAAAAGATTTTCCTTCATTGGATTGCGTCCGCCACCTGTTAAAAAGTTATTTATATAAATATGTAATTATGTAAATTTATGCATTATCCTATGGCTATTTGCCAATGGACCTTACCGTATATAAATTAGGAAAACTTCAAACTATATGCCTTAAAACAATTAAAAAATTTGTTGATCTTTACCAGTTTTAAATGGTTCCCGGCGTAAATGACTGAAATGCTTTCGAGTGTTCCGTTTCAAGTTGTCCCAGCATAGTTTTAATTTATCAGCAGGACGATGATCCGCAGATAAAGCTTTTGCATTGAATTCCAGGCAAATTTGATTCCACGCTTGAAGTTTTAATTTAGTGCTGACAGCGTCTGTTCGTTTGCATTCAATAATACTTTTATACTTCTCTACGAATGATATAAGAGCATTTTTCTCACAGGCACTAAAGTTCGAACATTCCTTTTTTGCTTTTTTTTCCTAAACAGAAATCAAATGTATCAAATCCTTTTCGTATACTTTTTAATTTGAGGCTATATTTCAGTAGTTCAATATTTAAAAAATGTACTCACCTCTACTAATTTTGGCGTCATTGTGGTATAATTTTTTATTTCTTCTTTTTCACTTCACACCTCTAATTTAAATAATTAAATAAATAAATTTGCCGGTAATCTAATGTATTCAGAACTGTACGCCACCTAACACGACCGCATCTATCGTCTAACCTCACTAAAAGTTATGGCGCCTAAAGTTGAGAGGCCTTGAAGTGAACCAATCAGAGCGGCCATCCCAATAGAAATTGGAGTTATCAGGAAGAGGGTATATGACTAACTAATCAGGGCTAAAATTTTCGTGGTGGAACACATTCCCAACATAATCATGATTAAACCCTCGGTTAAAAAATGATCATGATTACTTAATCAAGTATTTAATCAGAGTTGGTGAAATCGGCCCTTAATCTCTAGTCTAACTCAAATCTCAATTCTTTACATGAAACTCCGCCATTGCCGGTCCCAAGTCTGGATGAGGAAGGAGGAGGGGTTACACGAACACCAACATGACACGACACATTGACAGCTACACGAAACACAACACACCCAGGACCTGAGAGAGCGTTTTGCGGGCGGGCAGGGTCTCGCCGAGAAGAATGCACGAGGCCAAGCACGGAGCAGACGCGTCCTGCAGCCCACCAACGGTAGTAGCCGCAAGGACTCTGCCAGCAGTAGGACTGTTGCAGTCAGGATGGCCGCCAAGAGGGCCCTATTGACAGGCTTTTCCCTAGAGATGGGCCTGCCGGGCGCACGCACCACGACGGTCGCTCTGCGACCTTCAAGCACGTGAGGATGCGGTGTGGAGCGAAAGCATCAGGGGACCTTGAACAGGTTTCCTGATGCCGTACGAACGAATACGAAGTGAATGCGGGGGGCCCCTTAATC
The DNA here is from genome assembly GCA_030998225.1 of Diplolepis rosae. Taxonomy (NCBI): domain Eukaryota; kingdom Metazoa; phylum Arthropoda; class Insecta; order Hymenoptera; family Diplolepididae; genus Diplolepis; species Diplolepis rosae. Next base: position 2,504,720 of record JAPYXD010000391.1, on the reverse strand, counting down.
GGGATATCGCCCCAAATGCGCATGCGGCGACGACGCTGTACTTCCCGCGTGCGTTCTTGTGGTCACACCACAATCACATGCACGACTCCGACACCCACACACACCAGAATGAATGGAATGCTGAGTGAATGGGGCTGCGGCCGGTGCCTGGTATATATTCCCGATAGACTAGCCAAGGCAAGAGTAGTAGCTTCTCGACCAGGGTAGGACGTGATGTCAGTACCTCACCTCTGTGAAAGTAATATGGGTAACCGTAAGTCCCTCCGGTGTTTCGGCCGCGAAGGGCAAAGATCCCGTGAAACCACATGTTAAACTGGGAAAACAGCTCACGATCCTACTTTCTGGAGCCAATTTCGGGGTTGAAATCATGAATGTCCGGATGCAGGAATGAAGAATTACCTAGTCAGTATTTCCTTGTATCCGACGCTAGATAGGATAAATCGCACACCGTCTAGCCTGAAGTCCGGGTCAGTTGTCGGGGCGGACCTGGCACCACTCGGTCGACAGGAGTGACGTTAAACCTTTTGCATCATTATGGCGCGGGCCTATCCCGTAACCTTTTTATTAGCTTCCTCAAATGTGCCGATAGGATCGAACATCATAAGCCGCTTCTCGGTTTCGGCTCACACAATCAGGGATTTATACAGGCGGGGATAGTAGCCCTACTGCGGTAGGGCTCCCATGATGGGCGAACCATCTTAAAACTGCTACGTTTAATATGAAGACGAAAGACAAAGAAAAGGGTAAAGAGAAGGAGGAGGCGCTGAACACGCCGACACCTGCTGCTGTTTTGGCGTCTACATCGGACACTACAGCAGCAAGCAAGGACTTGTGTGCTTTCTCAGAAGCTGCGGGATGGGAGGACGCCCTTCAGCTACTCAGGGAGCAAAATGAAAAAATGTAGGTATTGGCCAGGGCTCTCAGCGTCATCCAGCAGGGTATGCTGAGAAATAACCCTCGCCACGTGAAGGACAGCGTGGACGAGGCTACAGAGGTGTTGAGCGGAATGCTCAACACCCATAAATGCCTTCTAGAAAGCGGGGTGGAAATCCAGGAGAAGCTGGAATTCCACCCCGCCTCGAAAAAGATGGGTATCTTTCGGAGACTGCGCTTTGCGTCCCTAGGAGATAACCCAAAAAAGCTGACAAAGGGGGAGAAGAGGGTTGCTCCTTCTCCCCTCGACGATCGAAAGGTCCGAAATTAAATCTTTGGCCTCGAAGAGGTCCCTGGAAGTCAGGGACCTTGACGAGACCGTCACAAGGGTGTTGCCGCGCTATGCATCGCGCTGGGCAAGCCAGACCTCGGGGACCAGTGCATGCTGTACAAGCGCTTCGGTGGTGTGCAGACTGCGGTGGTCCGTTTAACCGAGGCGGACGGCCAGAGCTTGCTCGGGCTCGGTAGGCTAAGGGTGGGGTGGGTGAACTGCCGCATCCGAGAGCATGTCGGCTGCACGCGTCCAGGCAGGAAGAATGCCTGCTGGAGGTGTGGGGGCGCGTCGCACGTGGCCAAGGAGTGGTTCTTGCCCAATATTTGGGGCGGAGCTCCGGAGGTTAAGGTGTGGAAAGTGAAATTTCTACAGCTCAACATCGGGAGAGGGAAGGGAGCCCAGGACCTTCTGATGCAGACTGCCAGGGAGAGGAGGGCCGATGTTTTGCTCATTAGTGAGCAACACAAATGGTCCGAAAACTCTTATTGGTACCAGGATGCAACAAGGATAGTTGACTGGTGCGTCCTCCAGGTAATAACCTTGGTTGACCACCGGTGCATTGAGTTTAGCTTTCGGGAATGAAGTCACCCAGTGAATACGCGAAGGGGCGGCAATGGAAGGATTCCCTCCTGGAACACAAGACGACTTAGCAAAGACAAGCTACAAAAACATCTTGAGGGAACCAGGCTCATAGATGAGCTTGGTTGGGCTAAGTCTGCTGGGTCGTTGGAGGACACCGTACGGGCGGCGAGGCGGAAAGTGGTGGCAGCATGTGATCACTCGATGCCTGGACGGGGGCACGGGCGTACCGGGGACTCAATGTACTGGTGGAACGACCAGTTATCTGTCCTGCGTCGGGAATGCCTCGCAGCGCGGCGTAGCTTTACCCGCTCAAAGGGTGAGCCGCTGCTGCGCGAGGCATGGAAAAGAGCAAAATCAGCTCTAAGGCAAGGAAAAGAAAAGCCGACTTCAGTGCTGGAAAGACTTGATCGGTGAGGCCGAGAAGGACCCATGGGGTCTCGCCTTCAAAATAATCACCAAGAGATTGGTGACTATAAGAAAGACCCCGGGCCTGGATAATCCCGATCGAGTCAAGTACATCGTGCAGAGCTTGTTTCCGCGGAGGGAGGGCAACAAGCCTCTAGGGGATGCCTCATCGTATAGACCAATATGTCTATTGGATACGATGGGGAAACTTCTGGAGGAAATGATCCTACAAAGACTAGAGGGTCACATGTTACGCGAGAATGGTCTTTCGGAAAACCAGTTTGGCTTTCGGAAAGGCAGGTCCACAGTTGACGTCATCCAGGCAGTGGTGCACATCGCCACTAAAGCAAGAAGAGGAACTGGTAAGCGTAAGGGATTCTGCGCGTTGATCAGCATTGACATACGCAATGCGTTCAATACCGCGAGATGGAACATCTGCATCGAGGCGATGGTGCGGAAAATGGCTCCAGACTACATGTTGCGAATGATAGATGACTATTTGAGCGACAGGTGGGTGATATATGAGGGCGACAAATGGTCTCTCAAGGAGGAGATGACATGTGGCGCCCCTCAAGGGTCGCGGGTGGGTCCACTCGTTTGGAACGTCATGTACGACGATTTCCTGCGCATGGACCTTCCTGCTGGAACGAGCATCATCGGCTTCGCGGATGACGCAATTGTCGTGTGCACTGCTGACGACGTCGGAATTCTGGAGCTGAGGATCAATGATAGTCTGTGGCGGGAAAAGCGTTGGTTAGATAGCAGAGGCCTGAAAATGGCCCCCGAGAAGACCGAGGCTTTGCTGGTCACAGACAGGAGATCCTTCCAATAACCGAAGATCGGTCTCGGGGAACATGAAATTGAGTGAAAAAAGAGCATTAAGTACCTGGGAGTGCAGTTGGGTCAAAGGCTTAGCTTTGGCGAACACCTGCAGATCGCGACTGCCAAAGTCATCCAATGTGTGGCCGCCCTGCCTGGGCTCTTGCCCAACATTGGTGGACCCAGGGAAGCTAAGCGAAGGCTGGTGGCGAGCGTGGTAAACTCGAAGCTGCTTTATGCAGCTCCGATCTTGACAAGTGCCCTTAATAACCATGCTATCCTAAAGAAGATGTTCTCGGCACAGAGAGGTTTGGTGATGAGAATTGTCTTGGAATACCGAACTGTGTCGACGAGTGCTGTGCTGGTCCTGGCGAGCGTCCCGCCAATTGACTTATTGGCAGAGGAAAGGAAAGAGACCTTTCAGCTCCGTAAGGAGCTCACCTGCTTAACAAACCCGCAGGAAATCGCTCGTGCGAAGGAGGCCATCCGCAAGGATGGAAGGCGCAGACTCGTCGAGAAATGGCAGACGAGATGGCATGGTGACCAAACCGGGAGATGGACACACCGTCTGATCCCGGAGCTAGCCACCTGGCTGGATAGAAAGCACGGTCAAGTCGGCTTTTACCTGCCGCAAGCGCTTTTGGGCCATGGTTGCTTTAATGCGTACCAGAAGCGCTTCAGGAAAAGAGACGGTGAGTCGTGTAGCTACTGCGGATTATTTGTGGACAATGCAGAGCACACACTCTTTTTCTGTGCCAAGTGGGGCGTGGCAAGAGAGGCTGTCGGTCGGGAAGTGGGTGCCCAACTCACACCTGACACGATGGTCTCTCTCATGCTCCAGTCTGAACAAAAATGGACACTTATCGAGTCATTCGTCACCGTGGTGATGAAGACGAGGGAGCTCGATGGGCGTGTAGAGCGCGGCAACAACGGGGCCAGTAGAAATCGCATCGGGGCCTGCACCCGCGGTCCTGCGTCTTGGACGGACGTGGCCGTCCGCGTCGTCCGGGGGAGGAATTGCTTTATTCCTCCCCTGACTGGCGCGGCTCGTCGGTCTGTCTAACGGGCGTGTGACCGCGGATGGGAGTCCCGGGCGAACGGATGACGGAAGAGTCGTACGCGGCTTTGAGCTGGAACCAACCTCCCGTGAAGTTTAAAGCCGAAAGGCGGTTCCGCGGGCGGTGTATTGGTTCGCGAGAGGGGTTTTTTTGGTTTAATAGGTATGCCTAGCCCCGTCCTAGGAGTCCTGTATAACGTCTATAAAAGATTTCGCCATTTTTCCTCCTCACCAAAAAGAAAAAAAAAATTCTTTACAGAAATCTAACTTTACTTTATATTCTAATGTTATATTTCACTGGCTAAACTTCCCTAATTCTAACCTGTAAGATAGCCGCCCTCAGCGTGCTTTTAATTTTGGCGAGAGAGAGGACGTGATCGGGCGACTACCTGGGTTCCAGACCCTCCGCTGAGAGTTCGTTTATTTACTCTGCCTTGGCTGTTTTCCCGCTACTGACTATACGGCACCAACTCCTCTCCTTCCTCACAAAAAGGCATTTAAATTATTGTACGATTCAACTTCTGCAGTTGACAGCTTGCTGCCCGAACGCTGTTCCGTCTTCTTTCACTACTTGTTCATTCCACCTGCAGGTGGTGTCCATGTCGCTGCAGACGAGCACTTTGTCCGGGAGGTAACGTACCCACGCGGCCACTCTGGGAACTAGCCGAGCAGATGTCAGCGTTGAAAATATGTCTGCCGCCAAGTCCCACTTCGATTGACTTGTTATTGTCGATCGATATTTCGTTTACTTGAGATTGCGTACTCCACTCTGTGTCGTGTGGTTGCAATTCCGGACAGTGACTCTCGGTTTCGTGCCGGCAGTGAAGTAGTGGTGAATGAGTGTTCTTGAGTAAGTAGTGTTAGGTAGATTATGTTTACCTAACCTCCTGAGAGACTAGCTGTCATCGAGGGAATTCTCGTCGTCGTCTGGAGCCAGGGCAAACGCCCAATCGCCGTTCTCAACCCTTTTGATACTGTGCACATTTCGCGACAACTGCTCCAAGGTATGTACATTTTATTTCTTATTTCTAATACTCTTACCTAACCCTCTATACTTCTATTCAATAAACTATTTTATAGACTATCTATACTATGTACTATTCTATTCTATACTAAGGTATCCGTACATTTATAATATAATGTCCAAAGGCTTAATAAATATTATATAGTCAGCAATTTTCTACCATAAAGATATGGTCGAAAATGCTGAACGGCGAAAACGATTGCGAGAAGTTCCTTCTCAGTTGTAAAATATTTAATCTTGGCATCGTTAAGAGTACAAGATGCATAGGCAATTGGCAAATCTTGGCCAATTTCACCTTGGCTCAGGACAGCTCCTAATGCATAATTAGATGCATCAGTCGTAACAATAAATTGTTTTGTGAAGTCAGGGTACTAGAGAAGAGGTTCAGAAGAAATTATGTCACAAAGGGTTTCGAATGCAGCTTGCTGAGTTTCTGTCCATTTAAAAGGTATGCCTCCTTTCAGAAGAAAATTGAGTGGCTTTGCTATTTTAGCGAATTGTGGGATAAAACGGCGGTAGTAACCTACTAATCCGTGGAATTGTTTGATATTTTTTCTTCGTCGAGGAATAGGGAAGTTTTTCACTGCTTCAATCTTCTTTGGCTCTGGTTTCACGCCATCCTCTAAAATAATATGACCTAAATAAGTAATATCCCTTTTGACAAAGTGACATTTTTCGAGTTGAAGAGCTAGTCCAGCTTGTTTCAAACGACCCAGAAGTGCTCTAAGTTTACTCGCATGGTCCTCCAAAGATTTTCCACAGATGACTATGTCGTCCATGTATACAAAGAGTTCAATGCCTTGTAGACCTGAAAGGTCGCGGTCCAGTAGTCTCTGAAAGGTGGCTGGGGCATTTTTGAGGTCGAATGGCATAAGAGTGAATTCTATATGAGCGTAAGGGGTTGAGAATGCAGTTTTAGCTCTAGATTATGAATACATCGGGATTTGATGGAATCCAGAAGCCAGATCTAAAACAGAAAAGTACTTTGCTCCACCTAACTGATCGATGATATCAGTGATATTGGTGTGGGGATAGGCATCTCCCATCGTCTTTTCATTCAAAGCTCGATAGTTGATGCCCATTCTCCAGCGTTTATTTCCCCGAGCATCAGGTTTTTTTGGGACTATCCTCAGGGGGGAATTATGCGGGGAATCTGATGATTGCACTATACCGCTTGCGAGGAGTTCATCAACTTGTTTTCGTCTTCTTCTCGAAGAATATTTGGGTATCGATAGTTTTTATGAAAAACGGGTTTATCGTCATTGTTTATAATTTTGTGGGCTACAACATTGGTTGATCCTAATTTATCGCCCGAGAGATGAAATTGGTATAAATAAGCACCTTTTATTCTGTCGTTCCCTATCGTGCTTTTGCTTTAATCGACATTCCCTAACTACATGATTATCGAATTCACAGTAGTCGCATTTTATTTTGTTATTGTTTTGATAATTCATTTTAATTTTAACCTTTTTAATTTTTGGGCAAGTCCTTTTATAGTGTCCGAATTCTTCGCAATTAAAACATTGGATTAAAGATAAGGATCTACTTTTTCCATTTTGCGAATTGTCAAAACTACTTTGGATCGCCGCAACACGCTTCCGTGATCCGAATACATCAAAATTATTTATTTCTGCACTACCATGTAATATTTTCTAAGTCTGCCTCGGCAGCAAGCTCAATAGCCACATCCAAGGTGGTGGGGAATCTTTCTTTCACAAAATAAAGTGTTTCCTGATCTAGTTCGCGCATAATATTTTTATAGCATTTTCTTTATACTCCTGACATCGTTCGAGACTGTTGCACGTCGGATTTAAGATTATTCAAGTAATAATCGGCTCGAATGCGCCAATATGTTTTTGAAACACCTTTATGCCCTCCAATCGTGGTTCGAGACCTCGGGTCCCTGCATTTTTATCCATGACTCTTATGATGATTTTATTTAAAATGTCGCTCACACGGATTCCATAATCCGCGACACTTTCGCCTGTGTTACGTTTAATTACCGCAAGCTCTTGAGCTAATTGACTTGAATCTGCTCTATACGTAAAAGCTCTTTGTAGAGATTTTAAAATTTCATCGAGCGTTGCTTCCACCTTATCTTGGATGTGCCTTCGAGCTTGCCCTGTTACCCAATTTTTAATTAGCATGACAAGTAAGTTAATGTCTGCTTCATCAACCGATGTGGCTGCTACGCGACAATGTTCGACGAACATGTTAACCGAAATATTAGTACCATCGAAAGATGGAATAATATCTCGCGCCAGTTTTAAAACATCTCCTATCCTTCTTTTCTGAATCAAAGAATCACTAGACCTTCCCGATTGAGCGGATGACTGTTCCCGAATGGAAAGATCATGAACAGGATGATTCCAGTGACCCTCGGGATCAGATTGAATTAATTCCATGCTCGTTGACGGTGCATTTGATTGAGCTGCCAGAGTCCTCAAAGGTTCGTTCGGTAGCGCATTATCGGATCGTGGCAAGCTAGTAGCATTACCACTGCAGTTAGAGGTATTTTTCTCTTGGTTTCGTGTTCTCGGCATTCTAAATTAGATTTACGCAATCTTGCATCTAACGAAAGGGTATTAATATTCCTGGTATACAATGATAAACTACAAACTACGCAAATCATACACAAAGGAAAAATAATATAGCTGTCACAGGGAAGTTAATCATTGTTACAGCCACTATTTAGCCGAAAACGAACGAGAAATGTAAGGAGATCTCTGAATCTTTTATTATTTTGTTACTAATATATATATATATATATATTTTTCATAAACCAGATAAGTGACTACAACAAGAGTTTTCGTTCCTATCTCGAGTGGATCTTTCGTTAATTTTAATATACAAAACTATAATCAATAAAAAAAAAAAATAATTTTCCTTATTTAACAATTCATGACAAATCCTATTTTAGTCTAACAATTTATATAATATGACTTAAAGTTTCACGGAATCTAATTATATATATATTCTTCAAGTTCAATAAATTTCTGATTCGCTTGGTCGCCCTGTCAAAAAGTTGCTCTTTCTGTGTATGTTCCACTATCGAGGCAGATCGCAGTTTCTCTAATTACAAAAATAAGATAATTAATTACTGGACTTACTACTTAGCCGAAACGGCGCATGACCCTGAAAAATGAAAACACATCTTCACAAATTTTAACAATTATCCACAAACTGCACTTCGTTGAATACGCCTCTAGGTGTTAGTCCTGTGTTGATTTCCTACGATGACGATGTCGTATCCAACCTAGGTCCGAGGAATTGAAGGTTGCGATCGCACTTCACTCACGTACAATCGATGGAAGAATCAGAATCCTGGTGAAGAATTCTTTTCCAACCACGCATCCGCCTACACCACCGATTAGTGCAATCGGCAGTGTAACCCGACAAGAAAAATCCAAAAATGTGGGAAAAACGATCGGGATGGTTGGGATGACGAGTTAACTGGTTCACACTCGTCGCTCCTGGTCGTAGGACCAGGATCCGAATAGCAGGAGACCGAATGAAGCCGATGAAGATTCCACTTTTTACGATTATAAGTTTGTTTATTTCACAACTCAATTTTTAAAACTTAACTTTGAAGTCGAACAATGTATTTTGAAATTAGGTTTTTGATTATTGTTAAAAATTTTAAATCACAAGTGCAGTATCCCACCGCTGCCACCAAAAATGATTTTCAATTGTTACGTCCTAGCTTAGTTGACGTAGTCGAGATGGGCGAGAATCTTGAATTCACTACTTCAGTCGTTGAAACGACTACCTGTATTGATGTAAATGGTAGCGTGAAGAAAAAAAAGGAAACACTACACGTTTAGTTATGAAATAGATTTTTATTTGATGATTATTAAGTCACACACTAACAAAAATCTAACACGACCGAAAGATTGTTTTAAGTTCAATTCGTGGTCTTGTCGATCAAGAAAATATTCTTCTGATTCAGTATCTCGAAACTAACTAACTCTTGTCTTCCTCGTCACCGCTGTTCCTGGACATTCATGGGTCAGATCGAGTTGAGGGTGGCGAGCTATCCTACTCAACCAATCGTAGTTCTTAAAACTAAGCTGAAAAACATTTGTTATCCTATCGCGAGGAACCTAAGATTCGTGAGTCACGCCCAGAATAAGTTAAGGAGGGAAAGTCTTTCGACGACTATTCTCTCCTTTTTTTCTTTATGAAGAGTACTCAAAAACGTTCGAAACAGGACACCCTTTTTTCTCTCTTTTCTTACCCTCGCCCGTTGGGTCCGAGCGGCACGGCCTAGGCCCCTCGGTGAGTTAAACTAAACATGTGTGGCAAAAGTTTTAGTAATAAATGTCAGACTAAGGATTTTGAAAGGCTATAAATATAATTTGACAGGAAGGTTTTGAGTCGTTTATTATTCTTGAGATCAAGAGTTTGAGATTTAAGATGTTCTGTTTTGAAGATCTCGAGTTTACAATTTGCAGATGTTATTTGTTTGTTGGACGCGACTCTTATAGATGTTATGATTTTTATACCTGGGTTTTCTAAACTATTCTTATTTATACTATTTCGTGGGAAAATTTGCTTTACTTTCCTTTGAGAATTATTATGTTGTCTATGCTTCGTTTGTGTTCCTAATAATATCTGTATGTCTAGTGCAAGTCTATATTAAATATAACTAAATTGAATCATTCCCGATTGTCGATTAGGTAAAGCAGGTTTTGATAGTATCCACGCGCGGTAGTCGCGTGATAAGGTAAAACGTGTGGCGTTACACGTTACACACTAATGGTGCATTTATCTGCTTGACCGGTGCATATCTTTACATAAGAGTAAAGGAGACAGATAGTAAAATTGGACAAAAAGAAAACGTCTGTTTTGTTTGCTCTTATGTATTTTCTGTCCGCACCGGTCAGGCAGTCAGAGGTATAAATGCACCATAAGAGTTGGCAGAGCCTGGTTATCCACAGGCTGTGGTCGCGAGCATAGGCGACAGCGGCCAGTAAACTTTGATCCTGTTTTGAGCTTACGCCAGATGGCACCGAAGTATAATTTCTTAAACCTCACCCCGCTGACCACCGCACCGTAGTTGAATCACTAATGATCAGCCCTATCCGACGACGAGGTAAATTTTGGTCCCTTAGTGATGCCAAATGGAAACTAATCCGCAAGGCGGCGCCACCTCTGTCCTCTCCTATGAAAGTATTGTTTTGCATGGTGTTCATAAACAAATTTGAACTATTATCGGAAAAATGGAAACATTTCGAAAATTCTAATAAAGGTTTGTATTATTATTGAAATTTAGTGTTTTTAGTGCATATTTATTCAATCATAAACATGAGTGTATACATACTATCATTTTCAATTATACATATCTTTTCGGCACGTGAAAAAGAAATTGGTGGATATATTCATAACAAAATACAAGCATATATTTATACTTCGTGTAACTTTGATTCGTCATTATTTTGAATTTTTTCATTTGTGAAAATGAGATATTTTTATCAATTCATTTTCTCAGAAAATAATATTAAGGGCATGTTATACTGGAGAGAAGTAGAAAAAGTTCATGTAATGAATGTGGTCTAGTTACTACAAGTTTGTGTCCAAAATATATTTGGAAAAAAATTATAATTTAGGTAATGGTAGAATAGATAAAAATAGACTTATATATGAATTGTCTTATCAAATCTGTATTCTGACCTTTTAACCAATTAAATAAATTCAATTTGTATTATTTTTATAATCATTGTGTCTTTCATTGACTCATCCTCATCTCTAAGCGAGGATCATTCGATCCTAACTTAAAACGAGGAATCTTCGATCAAAGTAAGTATTTGCGCACTTGTGACGTAACAAAAGTATCATTGTCATCAGCTTGTAAATATTTTGATTTCTCTTTGTTATCATCAATGGGGTTTCTTAAGAGAGCGTTTACATTTATATTAATTTTTCCAGGTTTGTAAATTACATCAAAATCATATTCTGCGAGTTACAATCTCCAATGTGAAACTCGTGAATAAGGGTCTTTAGAATTTTGAAACCAAACTACAGGTTTGTGATCAGTCACTAAAGTAAATTTTGTTCCATAAAAATAAGGACGAAAATTATTTAAACAAAAATTTATTGCAAGAGGTTGTTTTTAATATTTATCATATTTTTTCTCAGTATCTTTTAGACGACGTGAAGCATATGCTATTGGCTTATCTTTACCTATTTTTCCTTGTAATAGAATACCTCCTATTTCAAATCCTGAGACATCTGTTGTGAGTATAAAGAGTTGAGAAAAATCAGATCGTTGTAAAAGTGGTTCTTCACATAATTTTGTTTTTAAAATGTCGAAAACTGCTTGTTGCTTCTCTATTCAATTAAAAGGTATATCTTTTTTTAGAAGTTGATTTAGAGGACTTGCAATTTTTTAGAATCCATCAATAAATCGTCTATAATATCCTGCTAAGCCTAAAAATTGTTTAACATTTTTCTGTGTTTTTGGGATTGGAAAATTTTTTACAGCTATTATCTTTTTTGGATCTGGACGTACTCCATTTTTACCAATTATATGACCTAAATATCCTACATCGGGTCGTAAAAATCCGCATTTGTCTGGTTGTAAATGAAGATTCGCTTTCCTAAGTCTTTTTGCTGAATTGTTGAATTTAATTTCGTGCTCTTCTAGAGTATTTGCATATATAACTATGTCATCGAGATACATAAAAAGTTCCGTTCCGATTAATCCAGTTAATGTTAAGTCCATTAATCTTTGAAATGTGGCTGGTACTGTTTTTAAACCAAAAGGCATTCTATCGAATTCGTAACGACCGTGAGGTGCAGAAAATGCGGTTTTATGCGAGTCTTTTGGGTCCATTTTTATATGGTGAAAATCATTAGCTAAATCAAACACTGAAAAATATTTTGCTGATCCTAGAGAATCAAGTATAACGTTTATATTAGTTAGAGGATACGAATCGCCAATTGTGTTTCATTTAATTTACGAAAATCAAGAACCATTCTCCATTTTATTTTTCCTTGAGAATCAGGTTTTTCAGGAATTATCCATACTGGAGTGTTATATGGTGATAGTGAGGGCTTAATTATTTTATATTTAAATAATTCATCAACTTGACTAGTAATTACTTCCATGTGAACTGAAGGAAATCTACAATATATTGTCTTGGAAAAATTGGAGAGTCATCTACAGTAGGAATTGAATGTTGTAATACATTAGTGGCTTCAAGTGGTTCTCCTGGGATTTGAAATTTGTCTGCATTATTTTTAATTAATATTTCTACATGTTCATATTGATCTTGATCTAAATGGTCTAATCGAAGAAGTTTTTAATACATTCTACTCTGTCTTCGTCTGTTACATTATAAAATTTGCATGAATTGATAAGAGTATTGTCAGTTCTTAAAAAGTTATTTAATATTTTACTTGATAAATCTTCGTTATTTGTTTGTTTGCAATTATTTAAATTTGTAATTTGTTTATAATATTCTTGTTCTTCAAAGTCTTCTAAATTAACTATTAGGACTGATAATGTTATTGGCATTTCATTTGTGTTCGGAAATTTTAAATAAGCATTTCCTTTGTGATTTTTTACACCTGCGTCTCCTACGTAAACGCCATCTTGGAAATTTAATCAAGGTAGATACCCTCCACTCTTTCCTGTATTTTTTATGTTAACATTAAATGTTGTAACTGTTCGAGCTGGAATAGTAAATGTAATGGTACATTTAAAAGGGTAACAGTGGTTCTCAATTTCTAAGCATTTTCAAGTATAGTTTATATTTACAATATTATCTTGAAAAAATTCTGATCCCAATACTCCATCTTCTTCTACTGGGACTTCATTCGGGAATAATGTTAAATATCGTTGGATAACCGAAAATTTTCATTTTGACTTGTCCTAACGTGTAAAGTGGTATATTATTCATTCCTGTAAGTCTTAGTATGTTTTGGTTATTTATTAGTACTTCAGGGTTGAAAACCTTTTGTTTAATTAATTTTCGAGCAGCACCAGTATCAATCATCATGTGTGTTGTACTTTTTAGGCCTTCTGTTGATATTATAATTGATGGAATTGAAGTGGACTTCGAAATCTTTATTGTCGTTGTTGTACATGGTATTTGCTAGAAGTGGATGCCAGTGGTTCTCGATTGATGCTTTCCTCAATGCACCCGTGCTGGGGAGAGTTTTGGAGTTTTCCTGATGAGGTGTTGATAATTGCTTATTTGGTCGTATCTTGAAGCGAAGATATTATAAACCTACATGCGGTGCAGGTCGTCAGAGTGGGAAAACGATATATATAGCTAACCACTTTTTCCGCCATGTGACGATAGTCGATTTTGCCACTAGAGGCGCTTTGATTTCTGCGCGAAAGTTTAAATGATCTTGAATTAAATATTCGATGAAATAAAAGAATAGTTTTATAATTAATCATGAAATAAAATATAAAAATAAAGTGATGAGATTGGCATAGAATAAGAGCGATTCGACATAAAGAAATATAATGAATATGAATGCTGCATGATATCCGTACAGTTATTATGTGTTTATACTACAGTTAATAATTATGAACCAAATGCGACTAGCCTTTATAATATTTAGAATACGTGCTTTGAGCAAAGCATTTATTATTTAGACTTTTCTAAAAACTTGAGCAGAACGTAAAATTATTATCAAATTCGGGCGCCAAAATATCGCGACATTGGACTATTATAATTATCTTCTGAATAACCAAGACACATTAATTATATTAGAGTAAACAAATAGGATCTAAGTGTGACAGGTAGTTTACTTCTAAAAGACGATGATAGTTTTTACGACATAGATTTCATAGGAATTTCGAGTATGTGAAACGTGACTATAAGCTTGAGCGGGAGCCCTTGATGCTGCGGTCCACGTGCATTTAAGAAGAAAAGTAGGGATATAGAGATCTAGAACTTATGTTAATAAGTAGGGATTTATAATCAATACTATTGGCTAGCCGCACTAGTTCTAATTGGTGGGAAGACGCAAGGATGGAGCGCAACTGCACATATGACGGTGCAGCTCGCGAGACTTTGTCGCTGAAGATCATATTTTTTCTGACCATTGAACTTAATCGATCCGCGCGCGAAATCGTGACCGATCATTTCTTTGACTTTGAAGTTGAATGTAAATTACAAGTTTTAAGTTTGTCTTATATGTAACATTTCAAATATATATATATGTTTCATTTTGCCTAATTAAATAATATTTTATCATTTATTTAATTACCATGTTTGTATTAAAATTATATTAAATAGTTTTATTTTTTTCCAAGAAGTGTTTCCACTCTAGGTGAGGTGAGTTTCCACTCTTAAACGTGAAGAGCTCACATCCAGTCATCCGAGTTCAAGATTTTATTTAAATTTGAATAATGAAATTTAAAATTACCGACGGTCCCTGCTTGAATTGACTCGGTGCGTCACAGCCATGTTACGAGCCACGATAATCCGTATTCCGCGGCGAAGGTGATTGGTTGGTTCTTTCTCAGTGTAAATCCTTGAAAGGAACCGGGAAAGTTTGAATCCGGAAATGAAAATAAACACACGAATCTCGGTAAATGGAAGTTTAATTAATAAATGTTAATGTATTTCAAAACTGTTAAGTCTGGACTAACAGTGACGCCTAATTATTACTATATGGACCTTACGGATAAAAATACTACGATTCTACAAGTTCGACGAGTAAACTTGTAGACTATTTGAACGTGTCCAAATCAAAACTGAAACTGTCATAATTGCAATTTACAAAACTCATGCATCCTCTTCACAGCTCTCCCCCACGCATCCCCTCTCTCTCGATTTTCACACGGTGGCCATCGCTGGGCCCAGCCCAGTTTCCCGGAGAAGCTCGACCGCGAGAATCCGAGTCCGAAGAAGCCCGACTCGGGAAACCCCAGTCCTAGCCTCTAGCCTCAGCTGCAAGTTTTTTATGGCGCTTGCAGTGAAAGCGCAAAAGAAGGCAGTAAAGCAGTAAATCTTAAAGGATTACTTTTTACTTCCTTCTGGCGACCAGACATCCTATTTTAAATCTTTTAGGTCTACGTGAATAAATAGTTTCAATACCTATTTGCCTGGCCATTCGGTTTAGTTTTTGCCTATCTAAAATAGAAATGCATGTTACCTCTATAAATCCCTAGCTCTATCTTAAACTTAGTTTATTTAAATTCTAACGTCCAAACTTAACCTTTCGTATCCTTAAAACTAGTATACATAGAAGTGATATATAACTTACAGAGAAATCTTAAAACTAATTTACAATGTCGAGTTTCTCGACGAGTACATATGTTGAACACTCGCAGAATAATCTTAGGTTTATTATTTAAAGATAGTAAATCTAACTAAAGAATTTGTACGCTTTTCCCAAGGTCTTTTATGATTTTCAGCTGCACAACGTGGGAGAATAATTTCTTTAAGTAAGATGGGAATTTCCTGAATTAAACTATGTTTTTGTTTGAAATTGAAAATACCGCGAGCTCGTATCGAACATTCGATTAAATTAATCGACTTCGAGCGAGACCCGATAGTCGCTCGTTACAGCCATAGCGAAGTGCTGCCCACAACGTACTACAAAGCCAAATCAAACCCAGCAAAGAAATGTCGATAACGTTTGGATAAAACAGAGCCAAAAATTCTTTTCAGACTTTTAAGGTTAGGAATGTCAAAGTTGACAGCTTGACAACATAATGTAAACAAAAGTTATGGCATAATGATTAATGAAGAATTACAATCACAAATAAATAATAATTTCTAAATAATTGTCGAACTTTTAAATTATATTAAAGTAATAATTAAGATCCAAAATATTTTAAAAGTGAATTTTTAAAAGTTTTTTAATTGAAGATATGTGTTGTTGTTAATAATTGGCTTTAGGGTCAAAGTAAATAAAAACTTAGATTTACGTAGTTATAGAAGTTTTGGTTCTGATCGAAGCCCTCATCAAAGATTTATTTTTAAAATAAAAAATACATAATAAAAAGTCATTACCTTAGGATTTCTTTGATGGGAATTTTTAAAAATCAACATTTGAGAAAAAAAACATGTAAAAAGCTGCCTAAAATTATCATTAAGTCCTTTCATCGATATGAAACCAAATAATTATATTCTGAAACATTATTTTCAATTTAAAGAATTTGAATTCTTTCTGTAGAAAAAAGGACGCTTTCGAATGCGCTGGGATTTGAGCCCAAGTCTCAGTGGAAAAATTTCGAACTCAACCTATTAATTTGAAATTATTTTCAATTATTTTATACCAAAGAAATATTTTGAAAAATTGTTGAATTCTTTCAACCTCTTCTTTCAAAACAATGTCAAGTGTTTTATTGACTCGCATGTAAAACTATGTTGATTTTCAAAAATTTCCAACAAAGAAATCTTAATTTAACAAATTTTTATGATGCATTTTTTATTTGAAAAATAAATCTCTGATGAGAGTTAGAACCGAAACACATTTTGAAAAAATAAATAATCTTTTGCAATTTCATACATATTCAATTATTTTTAATTATATTTTTCAAAAAAAAAAATTTATAAACAAATTGCTGTATTTAATAATAATTAAATCAATTTCAAAAATAGGAAACGGTCATGTTGTAGAGAACGTTTGTAGAATGTTAAATAAACGTTTCTAATATCGTGTGCCCATTGGGTAAGGTAGTTGATCCACGAAAATTAGACGTGTCACTGATCGTTGATCCCGAATTTGAAAATTGATTTTCCAAAAAAACAAAATGGCAGAAATTTTTTGAAAAAATCATCACATTAGCGTGAAAGTTGGTGTGTGTAGGTTTTTTACTCTCTTCGGCGGCCGATAAATTCTCTAATTCTACAGATTGCAGCTCAAATATTTTTGAGAAGTATGCACACGATATTAGAAACGTTCATGTAACATTCTAAAAACGTTCTAGGAACATCCGAATGTCCAATGTCTGAAAGATGTTCTTAGAACGTTTTTGGAACGTCTTTCGGACATTGGACATTCGGATGTTCTTAGAACGTTTGTAGAATGTTACATAAACGTTTTTAATATCGTGTGTCCATTGGGTAGTTTTTTTGTTGTAAAATTGATCAAATTCATTTAGTTTGAGCAAAGTAATTATTTTATTTTCATATGATTTAATATTTGATAATAGTAAATTTTAAGAAATAATTGTACAGACGAATTAGATTTTTCCCGCTTATCAACTGTTTTGAATCGTTTTGAAATCGTCACACATTGATTACTTAAAATTTTGCTTTTTTTCTTCATCAAAATGAGAAGAATTAAATCATGGTAATTTAAAAGTATAATTGTAAATTGTTGTGCAGTTTATGATGAAAAATATGTCAAGCATTATCATCCTTTGTGACATTTTGAATACCATAATTAAAAAAAAATTTCTTCTAAACAATTCTAACCTAAGAAAGTTTCCATCGACTTTAACCAAAAATAAAATAGGTAGAATGATGAATTTAACATTTTTTTTCAAAGTTGGAATTACTATTTTAATCTTGTACGGATGAAAAAATTCATCAATTTTTAATTAAGATATTGAGTGAAAAACATACTTGTGGCCCTTTCTTACATAAAAAAAAATGAGTACCCAATGGGCATACGATATAAGAAACGTTTATGTAACATTCTAAAAACGTTCTAGGAACATCCGAATGTCCAATGTCTGAAAGATGTTCTTAGAACGTTTTTGGAACGTCTTTCGGACATTGGACATTCGGATGTTCTTAGAACCTTTGTAGAATGTTACATAAACGTTTTTAATATCGTGTGCCCATTGGGAACTCACAATATCTTCCAATATCAAAATATCAGAACTTCCAATTTCGAGAACATGTTTTCTATGGTTTGATTAATACTGGTTCATTATTCAGTACGTTAATTTAGTACTGTAAATTCAACTTAATTTAATCCTATTGTTTTAATTTGAATGAAGTAATGTTAAAAGTGTAGAATATTTAAAGAGAAATTTTTTTACGAAATTTTTTCATTGATTATTTAATCGAGAATTTCTGTATCATGGGAATAACCATTTAAATGAAATTTGCCACATAGATGCTATTTGTTGCATTTTTGAGCAGGATATGCTTGCTAATAATTTTAAGTTCTGTTCTATACGATATATAATTTTTTGTTGTAAAAAAGGAAGTATAAATGTATATACACCTCAGCAAAAGTGTTCCCATGGAAGATGTTACGAATTATTTTGTGAAGATTATAAGAATGTAACATCTG
This sequence comes from Diplolepis rosae, assembly GCA_030998225.1. Classification (NCBI taxonomy): domain Eukaryota; kingdom Metazoa; phylum Arthropoda; class Insecta; order Hymenoptera; family Diplolepididae; genus Diplolepis; species Diplolepis rosae. The sequence goes on along the minus strand of JAPYXD010000391.1, from coordinate 2,486,405 downwards.
GAGATTATGTTTAGTAATATCTTTATATATTAGATAAAGATTATAGATCATACGCTTTAACATATTTTATGTTACGGAATACTATCCTTACTTTTAACATCCAGGTTTTAGGATCCGTTTTTCTCAGTGTAGTATATTTTTGGAAAAGATTTGCTTTGAGGTCGATAAATGATCAAATTAATATCAATCTGACATGTCGACTTAGATCGGAACCCTCATCAGTGATTTTTATTACATTATGAAAATATACAAAAAAAGTGGGTTGTTAAATTGATGTAACATTTTTATATGACAATTGTAATAGTTTACGTTTTTGGAGTTTACTAAGTATACTTATTCCAAGAAATATAAATCATGTATTTAGATAATTGAACTTGAAGAAAATATATTCGTTATTTTGGGGCAAATGGTCAGCCGTCATCAAGAAGTGTGGCAACGCTGCGGTATCTGCTATATTATAATAGTAATACAGATTCACAGGATTCATTATAAATAAACAACGTACTTATGAAACATTACATGCTTAACCACTTTTATTTATTAGAACGCTGTACAAACAATCTCATTATAAAAAATATCAAAAATAACTTATTGTAAACTAAAGAACATTTTTTCAATACTTACAGACTAATCAATGTTCGGTTGATTATATGTAAAAAATCGATCTCTGGTAGAATTTTTAAAAAAAGGAGCTGATATTTAAATAGGTCAAAAGGTTTTTTCCTAAATTGAAAAATACTATAGTAGAAGTTGATATGAAGAGTTTCTCCGTGTACCTATAAAGAAAAAAGTTTATGATAATAAAAATTGAATTGAAATATTATGAACCCTAACGAACTGGCTGAACGATAGCTTTACGCTGTAGCGTAAAGTTTTCGTAACATTATCGTAAAGTTATCGTAAAGTAGCATTATAACTCATGAATGAGGCAAAATAAATATTCAAAATGTTTTTATCCTTATTCTACGTTAAAAATAACGTTGAAAGGTAATGGGCATATGGAATAATTTTATTTATTAACGCTAAAAATTAAAAAAACATAATACCTGTCATTGAAGGCAGTGCAGTGGTTCACCTTTTGTGGAACGTCTCCAAGGTTAAAGTTAACCATTGGTTGGAGTGAGACACGACTATACTTTCATCTCACTCTAACAAATAGTCAATCCTGACGGTGAAGACATAGAAAGTGATGAACCACTGCACTGCCTGTAATGACAGGTATTGCTTTTTATAATTTTTAGCGTTAATAAATAAAATTATTACATATTTCAATTACCAGTTAACGTTATTTTTGACGTAAAATAAGGATAAAAACATTTTCAATATTTATTTTGCCTCATACATGAAGGCGTATAAAACGATATGTTGTTCGGTCATCGACCAACCAACCAAAGGTATAAATACGCCTTTACAAGTATGGTGTAGTTCAGTACATTACAGGTAGATGGCGCCAGCGTCGTGAAGAAGCACGGTCGTATAAACAGGTCTGGCATCTCCCGTGGTGGGGGATGTTCCCTTATCGTGAAGAGTAGTAGTTTTGAAAGTGACCGCTTGGGCAGCGCTGCAATCGAGTAGTTGAAGGAATACCCGTGGTTTACAGACAGCTTTTACAGCTTACTACGTTCTGGGTATATCTATATACATACATGCTACGGTGCGGTCATTCGGGCCACTACTCGATACTAGCGCTATCCGTGGCAAAAATATGAAACATTCTGACTACAATAAGGGAACATCCCCCACCACGGGAGATGCCAGACCTGTCTATACGACCGTGAGAAGAAGGCAGCATTTAGTCTTTTGACTACGTTTGAACCATGAAGGAATAATAAGGAGACCAAACTGCCATGGGAAACTTTTCCAAATCTGGCAGGAGTAACGGCACGGTAAGTGTCCGGCTTGTAAGTTGGAAGTAGTGGAAAGGAGTGCGCAAGTGCGCAGTTGTCCTCTTCTTACTCACGGGAAAATGTGCGAGTGAGACGAACTTGTCAAATGATCTAAGCCAGAGAGGTTATGCAACCCGGTACGCGACACGACATTGCTAAGAAAAAAATTGATTATATTATATTACATGCGATCTTCAAAATCTCGAAAATTTCTCGGATTAAATCCCCTCACCTTTGAAGGAAAAAACTGTTCAACATTATTTAACACACGATTTACGAAGTAATAACAAATACCATAATTTTCATTTCAAGATTTACAATCTTATATTCGATATATACTTACCACTTTTATAATGCACTCCTTTAGCTTTATAGGAGTCCTGAGATAATAATTCTTTTTTTTTAAACTAAATTGAAATTGAACAAATATCTGACGCTTGCAAATGATAAAAAAATCAATCAACATAACCACTCTGGCTTAGATCAATTTGACAAATTCGTCTCACTCGCACATTTTCTCGTGAGTATGAAGACGACAACTGCGCACTTGCGCACTTCTTTCCACTACTTCCAACTTACAAGCCGGGCACTTACCGTGCCGTTGCTCCTGCCAAGTCGCGTACATGGAGATAGGTCTCCTTATTATTTCTTCGTGGTTTGAACTAGTCTTGGTACAGTGCGGCCACTACCATGCCATTTTAGGAGGGTACTTTAAAAATGTGAAAATGAGCATCAGCGCCGCCAAGTTTTGATAGCAACAACTAATATCAATGCAAACGACCCCCCCCCCCCCCCCCATCCAACCCGATGTATTCTAAAGAGCGGAAAATTTTTAAATATATTGTATGAAATCCATTTCATATATTTAAATGATTTAAAGTTGGAAATAATTTGTGAAAGAATAAAAATACAACAAGAATTTTTAAATATGAATCACAATGAACAGTTAAATACTGTACTATTACAGTTGGGACTTAAGGACATTTGAACATTTATTAAATCCTAGTCGGGTAAAATGAATTTGGTAAATACCTAATTCACCCAAAGTGAATATCAATAAGCGTTACATAAGAAATAGTAAGGAGTTGAGTAAAACGTTGTCGACGACAGGGCATCACAATGCGTCAGTGGATTAACCTGAAATGTATAAATATATCACCGACGCTTGAGGTGCTTCGAACGGTAGTTGAGTAAAATGAGCATCGGCTGTATTCGCTGTATTATTTCAACTGACAATGATATGGTTGCTATGGTTACAACAGTTTAAAAATAACATCGGTGGCGACAATAGCGCCACCACTTGTTGATAGCAAACATTATAATTCGTTCCCCTTTTCTCCTATATGAGTGGACCCACTGAGAGTCTTAGTTTTTGTGCGTACTAGGAGGGACAAGCATTGAATCCCGCTTTGTACAAAACGTTATTCTTTTCATAATAAATATACTAATATCTGTCTTACACACGCATGTGGTTATTTCTACAGGTTATGAGCCCAGAGCGCTATACAGCTTGTGTACAGTCCGTGTTGCTGAAAGAAATCGAAGAAAAGAAAGGAAGCTTGTCGAGGTTAAGTACGCGTCATTAAAAAAAAATATGTGTGCTAAAATGACGGAAGCAGAAAAGTACAGGATTCCCCTTTTCGATGGATCGAACTTTGGAAATTGGAAGTTTAGGATCGAAAAGCTCCTGACAGAGCTGGAATTGCTAGAATTGACGGAAAAACCTTATACAGAAAGAGTTGAGTTTCTGGCTACAGATAGACCAGAAGAAAACTGCTGAAAAACTGGAGAAAGAGCTTGAGGAGTGGGCAAGAAAGGACAGGAAATGCCAATCACAAATAATACAACGGATTTCTGACAGTCACCTTGAGTATGTAAAGGACAAAAACTCTACGTTTGAAATCTGGGATTCACTCAACGGAGCTTTCGAGAGAAAAGGTATGGTCGCAGTCAACTACTCGTGAGAAAGCGTTTGCTTACAATGAAATTCAACCTGGGAAAAGATACGCTGTCGAGTCACTTTCTTGCCTTTGATAAACTTATACGTGAATTGAAAACCAGTGGAACAAAGTTGGAAAATACAGACGTAGTCTGTCATCTATTACTGACCATGCCGAGCGAGTATGATCACGTGGTCACGGCGATCGAAATGCTTAGTTCCGATTAATTGGACGTGAGTTTTGTCAAGAGTCGTTTGCTTGACGAAGAAGCATAACGCACGGATAGTAAGAAGAAACCGAACTCTTCAGAACCGTCAGCCATTTTTTTGGCGAAATCGAGCTGGAAGGAAACGAACACATCGAAAGAGGGATCGTTTAAATACAGGTGTTACAACTGTGATATGATTGGACATAAGCGCTCGGAATGTAAAAAGAAAAATGTGACTCGAAAACAAACGAGTTCGGTGAATTTAAATTCTAACAGTGAAACCAAACCTAAAGAAAGTGACTATTATTGTTTCTCTGCTACAACAGCGAACATTAAAAATATTTTTCTTACTACCCTAGTCGAAAGTACGTAGTTTCGGCACCAATTTCACGGCAGAAAGTCCAACTTTCATGCATTGGTCAAGCTATATGCGCGCACTCTATAATAGAGGGAGTAAAAACGTCAATAACCTCAAGCGTCAAAATTTGTCCGCTCTCTGCTAATGTTTATTAGTGGCAATGAGTGGATATTATTTAGAATGTAATAGTAGTGACTGAAGTGTAACAAAAATAAAAAAATGAATGACATCATCTGATGAATCGACAGATGAAGAAGAAATTAATAAAAACTTTGAAACTGAAGCTCAATTAATAGTAGAAACTGACACCTTACCCAAAAAGTCCGTTAACAGATACATGCTAGTTTATGATAATTACCAAAGATGGAAACAAGGAAGTAGAAATCTAAACCGTCATTTATAGATGTATTTGATGTCTGCCCCCCCCCCCCCCCGACCAGCAGCACTCACTCCGCTCGTGCCGCAAATGTCGGGACAGGCATCAATATATTCCAATGGACACATGCAATTGTTTTCGTACTTTCGACCGGGTAGCAAGACAAATAGTATACACTACATGGGCAGAAATTTGAGAGCCCTGAACTGCGTGCCATGATGCTCTCGGCTTCGCCTCGGTCATTATGGCGCGCAGTGCAGGAATCTCAACTTTCTGCCCTTGTTATGTAATATACTATTGAATTTTTACCTTGATTCCGGTGCAAGTGAACACTTGGTGTGTAAAGATATTGCGTTGTCAAATCTTAGAAAGTTGGAAAGGCCGGTAAGTATTAAATCAGCCAAATCAGGTGCAATGTTGGAAGTAAGGTTTGAAGGGAAGCTCGAAATTGTCAGTAAAGTTGATGGTCAGAAAATACCAATACTGATACGAAAGGTTCTTTCGGTCGAAGGTTTAGAGTTCAGTCTGATCTCTGTCAGAAAATTGGATTCGGAAGGAATGAAAATCGTTCACGAAGGTCCCTAGCGAACTGGTTGAACGGTAGCTTTACGCTGTACCGTAAAGCTATCGTAAAGTAGCATTATAACTCATAAATGAGGCAAAATAAACATTCAAAATGTTTTTATCCTTATTCTACGTTGAAAATAACGTCAACTGGTAATTGAAATATGCAATAATTTTATTTATTTACGCTGAAAATGAAAAAAAAACATAATACCTGTAATTGAAGGCAGTGCAGTGGTTCACCTTATGTGGAACTTCTCCGTTAAAGTTGACCATTGGTTGGAGTGAGACACAACTATACTTTCATCTCACTCTAACAAATATTCAATCCTGACGGTGAAGACATGGAAAGTGATGAACCACTGCACTGCCTTGAATGACAGGTATTATGTTTTTTTTTCAATTTTTAGCGTAAATAAATAAAATTATTGCATATTTCAATTACCAGTTAACGTTATTTCCAACGTAGAATAAGGATAAAAATATTTTGAATGTTTATTTTGCCCCATTCATGAGTTATAATGCTACTTTACGATAGCTTTACGGTACAGCGTAAAGCTACCGTTCAGCCTGTTCGCTATGGGTGCTACAGGATTAATTCTGAAAAGCAAAACAAAAATTAGCCGTGGCACCGGTAGACACGAAAGTGAATTTATATAAGCTAAGTTTCGAACGAGTTGAAAGATCAGTGAATATGTGTAGTGTAATCGAGAATACTGATATCTGGCATAAAAGCACTCGGACATTCAAGTTACGAAAATGTAAACAAACTTAGTGGTCACAGTGACGAATATGGACTGCAAATAAAATCGATTACGGTATTAGGAATGGAAAAGTGCGTTGCATGTATTGAGGGCAAACAAGCGCAGATGCCTCACGACGAAAAGCGCGCGAGGGCAACTCGTCCGCTACAGCTAAATCACAGCGATGTTGTTGATCCCATGAGCTCAACGTCGTACGATAACAAGCGATACCTAGTGACGTTTATCGATGACTGTACCCACTTCATGGCAGTATATGCTATGGAAGCTAAGTCGGAAGCATTCTCATACTTTAGAATATTTGAAGCAATGGCCACTGCTCATTTTGGAACCAAAGTAAGTCGTTTTCAATGTGATAATGGAGGTGAGTACGTGTCAAAAGAAATGAAGGAACACTTTGAAAGAAAGGGTATACAAATTGAATTTACGATAAGATACATGCCACAGCAAAATGGAGTCGCTGAGCGCGCAAATCGCACTATATTGGAAAAAGCCCGTTGTATGTAGTGTTCTTAAATGCCCGAGAATTTATGTTGAGCAAATGCTCTTGAGAATATGCTCAGCATTTAAGCTCATAAAGAGCATTTAAAGAGCATTTATGAGCATTTAAATTTAACTAGTGTTTTGAAGGTTTATTAAACATTCAAATGACGTTTATATTAATAAAAATAATAGTCAAAGTGTATTTAAAATAATTATTATGAAATTATTCACTAAATGTGCAAAATTTCCATATAAACTTATTGTTAGTGTAATTTATTTTCTTGTGATACGCTGGATACACAAATTTTATTGACCATAAAACTTACATTGCTATTAATTATGTCTTTTTAGGGATTGAATCACATTTCTTTAGCTTTAATAGTTTTGTATTACGTCTATAGAATGATTTATAATGTCAAGTATCCTCTCTACTTCGGCAAATATGCAACAATTTTTTTGTAGGTTATAGTTTAAATTAATTAGTTGAGTTTGAAATTTTTGTCACTGCCTACATTATCGGAGGATCACTAGTCGCGTATCAGATAGGATACGTTGTCGACAGGTGTCCTCGTAGACAATTTCAAACTCTTATATCGCAAATAATGCAAATAAATTCACTATTTAAAGAATTTGAAAATTTTGAAAACTTTGAAACTGAAGCTCAATTAATAGTAGAAACTGACACCTTACCCAAAAAGTCCGTTAACAGATACATGCTAGTTTACATGCTTCACGCATGCAAAATTTCAAATCGATTGCTATTAATAGTTAATTTTTTATCACGACCTGAAATAAGTACTCGTTTCTAGCGTTTTAACACTACACTAGCCTCTTAAAGAATATATTTTAAATGCTCGTAAATGCTCAGTAAATGTTCAAAGCACAAAAAGGTCGAGCATATTCTCGAGCATATGCTTGTGCTCGGGAGAAATTCTCCGAGCATTTAAAACTTTTAGAACACTAGTTGTATGTTATTAGGTAGCAGAGTGGATAAAAAGCTTTGGACAGAAGCAGTGCGTACTGCGGTTTATCTCATAAATAGAAGCCCGACGTCGTGTCTTGATGGAAAAGTACCAGCGCACGAGTGGTACGGAGAAGTGCCTAAATATAAAAAATTGAGAATTTTTGGCTGTGTTGCTTACTTAAAAATACCCAAAGAATTGCTTCATGGAAAATTAGAAACACGAACGGAAAAATGTTTATTTATGAGATACTGCACCAAGGAACGAAGAGATTAGCAGGGATGCTATTAAGTTAAGTAAAACTACTATAAACAAACCCAATGGGCACACGGTATTAGAAACGTTCATGTAACATTCTACAAACGTTCTAAGAACATGCGAATGTCCAATATCCGAAAGACGTTCCAAAAACGTTCTAAGAATGTCTTTCGGACATTGGACATTCGGATGTTCTTAGAACGTTTGTAGAATGTTACATAAACGTTTTTAATATCGTGTGCCCATTGGGAAGAAAAAGAAAATGACGCGAGAAAAGGCGAAACCAAAATACTTGGAAGACTATGCAGTACTGGCGCTTAATGCTCAAACCTATGTTGAAGATGTACCAAATTCATTCGACGAGATTAAAAGAAGTCATAGTAAAGAAGATTGGAAAGAAGCCGTTGAACGAGAACTTCGGCCGTTGATGCAAAATGGTACTTGGACACTAGTGAATAAGCTGCGTGATTGTAAAGCAATACTAGAGATGAGTTGGGAGATTGCTAAAGTAATGGAATAAGAGAATTTCACAAAAGTGGACTGATAAACGTACCCTCTGAACGCGTTGCGCGAAAGGTGTACTTTGCGCGTCGGTAAATAATGGAAAGTTAGAAAATCCAGAAATGATTTGCCATCAGAATATCTTGGAGGGGCAGCGGCGCGCGCTGCCCTTGTTTCTTCCTCGCGGCTCTTGCACGTAGAACGGCTCGTCCCACTTCTCCTTATTCTCCTCGCTTCCTCCATGCAATGCTATTTTTCAATTTCACGCTTTCGGTTATCGAGTCGGAATTGAGAATTGTGTATTTCTGTCGAAACCGTGTAAAAGAGGAGCGAATTTTCCGATATTTTGGAAAAAATCTGCCTAAAATAAAAATCTGAAATATTGTGTGAAATTTTATAAGCATTTGAACACTTCAAAAATAAACTTTCAGTAAAATTTGATGCCAATAAATGTTCCAAATTTGAATCAATATATATTTTCCTATTCAAATTTCCATACTTCTTATCAATTTTGTACATTTAAAAACTTTTTAGTTAGAGAGATATTTTCTATTAAGAAGAGATAAACATAAAATTCAAGTTTAAAATTTACATTCTCAGTTTTATGTTAGAAATATTTTCATCTCACATTTTTGTAGCCTAAGCACAGACTTTTCATTAAAAAAATGAAATGGTCTATGGAAAGGAAAAATTTTCTAACAGATGTGGATAAATTAAAAAGCTAAAATATGTGTTCATTAATATCTTCATATGAATATGTAAATATTTATCGATATTAAATTTTACATAAAAATTTTTGTCCGAAGTGTTCAAATCTTGTTACAATATGACAAGATCATATGGACGAGTTCAATTTTTTTAATGAAATATTTTGTAATTTTTAATTTGTCTGTTCTTCTGAAATCGGAGGAAGATTTGAACAGTAAACAACAAATTTTCCAATGGAATTCAAGGTCAATAAATGCTTAAAGTTTTATATTAAAATTTTAATTACAAAATTTTGAAGCTTTGTAACTATAACATTTTTTGGAATTTACATCTTCTACATGACAATTTGTATATATATATAAAGGGTTTCCCAATAAGGGTGATATGTTTTGAAATTGAAAAAAAACACGGAATATTCATTCGGAATTGATCGAAATCTTTTTTATTATATTGGATATTCTATGCCATTTATGATTTAAACAATATATCGGCCAAATGTCCCCCGAGACTTGAGCCAAAAATGCGCCTCATCAGAAAAGATGATTTTTTGATGAAAATTGGGATCATTTTCAATTGATTCCAGAGCCCAATCCGCGAACTCCCGACGCAAACGATGGTCATTAGGCTTCAGTTCTTGGGCCAGAATCATCTTATAGGGATGCAGGCCAAGATCCAATCGCAAAATACGCCAGGTAGTCATCCTGGACAGGCCCAATTCCTGAGATCGGCGTGGCACGGACAATTCACGGTTTTCCTCGATACTGGCCTGTACGGCGGCTATATTCTGTGTAGAACGTGCGGTACGCATACGATTTTTAGGCTTAGTATCCAATAGAGTAAATTCACTCTCCAACTTATCGATTATTCGACGAATTGAGAGCGCGGATGGAGCAGAATGACGACCATATTTTGCACGATATGCTCTTTGAACACCGACAAAACTTCTCGAATTTTGATAAAATAATTGGACAATTTCCAAACGTTGTGGAAGCGTGAAACTACTCATGATTAAATGGCAAACCTTACTGATCACAACTGACAGCAGACGTCAAAAATTTCAGTTCAAATCAGCCCGATAGGGACATTCAAAATCATATCACCCCTATTGGGAAACCCTTTATATATATAAATTACCATCGGAAATTACAGGTTGACCTGGAGTTTCAACTTTCGTTAAAGTGATTTATTTTATAGAAAGATATTACAAAAGAAATTTTAATTTAGATATCTTTGAAGGAAATTAATAAGCATGTAATAAAATTAAAATTTTAAAAGATTATTTTTATTATGTCTTCATAGTGATTTGTTAACCTAATTAAAATATTTTTAGACAGACAGACACTTTCGTAAAAACCGTTTTTTCTGACTCAGGGGATCTCAAAACGTAAAGATTTGACGAAAATTCCGAAAATTATTTTTCACATAAAACCAAAACCTTAATTCTCATATGATGAGAATCTAAAAGACATCAAATTTAGATCTTTCTTAATAATATTAATAACTCTAAAATTAATTAACATTGTCAAAAGTCTATAGTCTCATTTCAAAGGTAAGTTTTCATAGTATTTTTCTAAGTAATTAAGATGTGTTTGGAATTTTTCTGCTATATTCAGCTCTAGAATCAAACAGGGTAATGAAAAATCATCAAATTTCAAATGATGATGGTTCTCGAGTCATTTGAGGAATTCAAACTATCCTTACTATCAATATTTTGATAAAAATTTCTAAATTTATTAAAATATGATATACATCGATTTTTAAAAACTTGTTGAAGAAGCTACATATTTTAAAAATTGTATGACTTTTTTGAATTCTGTTCAACCTCAAAATAGAATTCAGGAAAGAATTTCTAAAAATATTTTGATTAGGTTAAGAAATCACTATGAAGACGTACTGAAAAAAACCTTTTGAAATCTAAATCTAAATTAAAATTTCTTTTGTAATTTCTTTCTATAAAATAAAACACTTTGACGAAAGTTGAAACTCCAGGTCAATCTGTAATTTCCGATGGTAGTTTATATATATGTATACATAAGAATTGTCATGTAAAAGATGTTAAATTCCAAAAAATTGTATTCAATGTATTTTATTTTTTAGTAACCGTTTGTCGACTTAGCTTCATATCAAGAAAAGTTTGAGGTGTAAATTCACATATAATTTATGTATTTTGTTAAATCAGCAAACACTTCATTTACATTCATCTATTGAAATTGCCATATGTCTTAGGTAAAAAAAGGTAATTTTGCTTCCAAAAATAGAAAAATTATTATTGAAGAGATCATTTCAAAGAAAAGAGATTAATTGCAAAGAAAAAAATTTGAAACATAAAAAAATGATGCATTTAACAAATTTTATTTTTACCCCAAATTTTTTTCTTATCGCTTCAAACCAAATTTAAAAAAAAATGATGTGATTCAAATAAATCAAGAATCGTTTTTTCAGGAAAAAGACCTAATACAACCTAGCCGTTTCCATATTTCTAAAATGAATAAGTTTTTACCAAATTCAGTAATTTTTTTACAAGATTTTTGTTTTGGAAATTTTATTTCTAATGCTTTTAGCCATTAAAGAATTTATTATAATTCCCAAAAAATGGAAACGGTTAAGTTGTAGAAAGCCTTTTTCTTAAAAAAATTATCCGTGATTTCACAGAATCACGTCATTTTCTAAAATTTGGAATGAAGCGATAAGAAAACAAGTCCGGGTAAAAAATAAAATTTGTTAAATGCATTTTTTTTTATGTTTCAATTTTTTTTCTTAGAAACTAATCTCTTTTCTTCCAAATGATCTCTTCAATAATAATATTGCTATTCTTGAAAAACAATTTATTTATTTTTGCCGTAAGTCTAATTTTTGTGGATGAACTACCTTAAATCAGCAATAACTTCATTTACATTTATTTATCGAAATTTTCATACCAAAGATGTTACCTATTACAAAAATGTTCAAACCCTTCATTTTTGAAACTTGTATTTCATCTTGAATGATATCTTATTATAAAATATTCTCTACATAATTTTTAAAAAAAATGCTGAAATCGATATTTTGTTTCGAATCTTTAAGCATTTATTGACTTTAAATTTCATTAAAAAATTATTTTTCAAGTATTTAAATCATCTTAAAATTTCACAAAATCTTTTAGATACTTATTTCAGATCAATATTTTTCAAAGTATATAGAAAAAAAGTGTAATTTTTTTAATGTTATATTCCGTAATTTTGAATTCTGCGTCTATTTCGCGCCTCCTTTGCATGAAGTCGAGAAAAATACAATTTCTGATTTTAACTCGACAGCAGACAGCGTGAAATCGAAGCGAGTTAGTGGGGATACACTGACATGACGCGCTTCATTGTGTGTGCTCCCACAAATTATTATAGGAGCGCGGACCTTTAATTTTAGTTCGAAAAAGATCCGAAAAAGCTGTACGCAATTGGGGGCGCTGCAAAAGTGATGAACAGTAGCTCTGTTTTACCCTTGAAGTAGTAGCACGAACCTTTCATTTTAGTTCCCAAGAGCATTTCGCAATAGGGCGCACTGCGGAAAATCACTCGAAATTAAATACGTTACTTTAGCAATCTCCCAACTCATCTCTGCTTTAGCAATCTCCCAACTCATCTCTGGTAATACATTGCAAGTGGATTTTTAAAATCAAACGTGATGCGAGCGGAAACATAGACAAATTCAAAGCTAGGTTAGTAGCCAAGGCGTGCGCCCAAGAAAAAGGTTATGATTATGGCGAAACGTACGTGCCAGTAGCTAGAGTCACGACCTTGAGAATTTTACCGTCGTTGATAGCTAATGAGGGACTGTTAACGTGTCAACTCGATGTAGAAAACGCGTTTCTACATGGAGATTTGCATGAGACCGTCTATATGAGAGTTCCTAAATGAGTAGAAGCAAATGCCGATCAAGTGTGCAAATTGAACAAAACATTACACGGTGTCAGGCAAGCTCCACGTGAGTGGAATTCCTTGTGTGATAAAGTTGTGAAGAAATTGAATTTTGTAAGGTCAGATGCAGACAAATGTTTTTATGTTGGGATTAATAAATATGATGGAATGTTTTTACTATTATATGTCGACGATATGATCCTAGCAGGAAAAATACAGGTGTAAGATTGAAAGTGTCAAAGAAAAATTGAAAGGTAGGTTTAAAATGAAAGATATGGGTAAAATCAGTACATTTCTTGGAATTGACATAAAGAAAAATGAAAAAGTACTATTTTTGAACCAATCTCATTATATGGAACTATTACTTAAGCCATTTAATATCAATGAATGTAATGCAGTAAAAACACCAATTGAAGCTAAACTTGATAGTTATGAAAAATATGATAACGCCTTGTTGAATGAACCGTATAGAGAACTAATTGGCTGTTTATTGTATTTGAGCCAAACAACTAGACCAGAACTAGAACTAGTATAGTGTAGTTCAGTAGATTCCAGGTAGATGGCGCCAGCCTGGAGAAGAAGGCGGCAGCTAGTCTTTTGACTACGTTTGAACTAGTCTTGGTTTTTGTGCGTTCTAAGAGAGACAAGCCTTGAATCCCGCTTTGTACAAAACGTTATTCTTTTCATAATAAATATACTATCTGTCTTACACACGCGTGTGGTTATTTCTACATGTTTCGGATATACTTCTATGTGCATAATACGAAAAAATGTAAATTATATATAATATATAATTGTGATATAATTATAATATAATATTTAATAATTAATTAATTGATTAATGTTTAATGAAGACCAATAAACTTCTGATATTAAAATGAATAAAAAATTCAAAATCAAACTCATCACATTATACGCCCAAATGTTCAACATAATATCTTGCGCTATATCGTTGGACTTGAACATTTTCAATTTATACAGCTTAAGGGGGTCGTCTAGTGTGAAGGCCGTATTTTTATGCTTTTTTTGACAGTCATTATTTAAAAACCGTTCAAATAAAATAATTTTTGAATTTTATTTCTTCTTTGAGTACAATTGGATAAACTTTTTTAATTTTTTGAAGCCAATATATTGAATAATATCGGAGATGCACCGCTCAACAGAAAGACGTTAAAAAAAAGTTGCTCCATTGCTGCCATGATTCCGGGCGTTCTAATTATGTGAAATAAGAAAAAAGTATTTTTTTGCTTCACCAAAAAAATCTTAGTTTTTCGACTATTTTTCGCGTCTATATAATTGAAAAAAATACTACCGAAGCAATCTTAATTCTTTTAGCTTAATTTGTAGTTGGACATGTACTAAAGATGCTGTAAAAAGTTGAGCATTAACAGTGAAATAGTTTTTTGAAATATCGTGGCAGCAGTTTTGAAAAAACGTGTTTTAAAGTTGGCGTACATTATTCATAATAAAAAAATTGTCTTTTATACTTTATAACGGCTTCGAATTTTCAAAAATCCATTTATCCACGTCTTCTAAACATGTTTTAGACGTGATTTATGAAAAAAAAAAAAAACCGATTTTTTTACCCGTCACACTAGACGACCCCCTGAAGCAAATGCAAGCTTTTTGGTATTAGGGAGGATTGAGGGGTACGGGGAGAGTTGTGGACAGCGCTCCTAAGGTTTAGTTGGCGAAATACTTCGATTGACCAAATTGGCTGATAGAGGTGTACGGGGGGATCTGAATATTTTCGCCGGACGCGCCGTCTACAATCTTAGCGGGGAACTAGGCCTGCACCGCATCTAGTTTATAATATCATTGCTTGCAGTCTCGTACTAAATGACCGGGTTTTTTACAATAATTGCAAATTATTTCAGTATAACTTGGATTTTGTTGAGTGTTATTATTTTGTAAAAATCTATTCTCATATAGTTTAATTCGATTTTTGAACTGTCCTGAGATAAAGTTTTTATACTGTCCTGGATTCAATTGTCTATTATTATTAACTTCAAATTAATTAGGTGAGTTTGAAATTTTTGTCAATGCCTACATTATCGGAGGTTCACTATAGGCACCGAGTGATGCAATATCGATATGAAAATATCGATATTTCCCTCTTGATATATCGATATTTTCCATACGGATATTCGATATGGGATATCAATATTTTTCCCAAAACCGATATTTTTCCTTATCGGTATTTAACATTTAAGTGGAAATAGTGGAATCCGTTGCCGACAGGAAACTAAAAAAATGTTATCTTGAAGGTAAGCATTTCTTACGTTATATAAAAGAAATCCTATCAAAAAATTCTGCCCGCTTCGCGGGCACTTTCTCGTCGCGCGCTTTGCGCGCAGCTCGCTTCGCTCGCAAGTTTGAGCGCGCCTAGGGCGCGCGATTGGATCGTCGCCCTTCGCGCTCCGTTCTTTCTGGACCTCGCGCTCGGTCTTGTGCTCTTCGCATACATTTCAGTTTATTTCTTATAATTTAATACTGAAGCTCGAACCAATTTTATAATAATATTACAGATGATGTGAATTACACATTTTCTCAAAGTCACTCTATTTCTTTTTGAATTTAAGTGAAACAGGAGATTCAATTTACTTAAGGCTCTATCAGCCTTAAGGAACACATTCTCATCATGACGCTCGCGCTTCGTGCTCGATTTTCTGTATACATTTCAGTAACTTTTTAATAAATTACATGATTAAAATAATTTATTTTCTTCCAAATCTCTCAAAAAGAAAAAACAATCGTAGACTTTATTTAAGGAAACGATTTTGCAGAGCAACGCTTATTTCGTATTTCACATATTTTGGTGAAAACAATCGAATTTTTTTAATATTAAAAATCAAAACATAAAATATACATCCTGCCCCGAAATGTCCTAACGAGAATTTGTAGACCTCATTTAGGCAAACAATTTTCCATCTAAACGTTTTTTTTGGATCTCACATATTTTGTCCAAAAAATGGAATTTTTGAATTTTAAGCGCATTTTTTGGAATTGAAACGAAAAATATATGTTTTATCAGAAACTGTGTGAGACAAAATTTGTAGATCTTTTTGAAGCGAACAACTTTGTATTCTTACGTTTTCTTTGTATTTCGAATATTAATGTTAAAAAATTGAATTTTGGATTTTCATTAGTTTTTTTTTAATTAAAAAGAAAAATATGCATCTTATGAAAAAATGTTACAATTGAAATTTGTAGGTCCTTACGTAGAAAATAATATTGTATGATAACGTTTTTTCGTATCTCGTATAATTTAACTGGAAAATGGAATTTTGATATTGACTTTTTTCGAATTTGAATATGCTGTAACATTTCTAATTTTGATTTAATCAAAAAATGTCATCAGGATAGTTTGTAGAGATTTATGAGCAATATCAAAAACCAGCATTGAAATTTCTGATTTAAAAAAAAAATTATTTTCAAAAACACAAAAGTAGTGCTCAATCCCTCAATTTTGATTGGATGTGGCTGGTTAACGAACTTGTCCTTACTTTTTCGGCTCCGATAAAGTGTACCAAAGCTCAATTCAATCTGATAATTCTATCGAGAGTTATGCCGCACACGACCTACTACAGACAGACAGACAGACATTTTCCTAAAAACCATTTTTTCTGACTCAGGGGGTCTCAAAACGTAAAGATTTAATGAAAATTTCGAAAGTCATTTTTCACGTAAAACCAATACCTTCTCATCCATGATGAGAATGTAAAAACAGGACAAATCCAACACTGAATTTCCTAAATATTTTACATTAAATGTGGGTAATAATTTAACCTCCATTGGTAAAATGTTACAATTTTTTTTAATACTAGTGCGGGACAGATTTTAAGGTTAAGTTTGCTGATATTCTAATTTCCTACCACCAAAATATGAAATAAATTGGAAATACACGTATTACGTTATCATTTTAAGATGCTGAATATTATTTAATATTTAAGAAGATGTTAATAACAATCCTTACTTTTGCTTTTACTTTTCGCCGTTTGAGTTTCATCTTCGTTTAAAGCTTCTGGGATTGAAGTAATTTTTTTCCTTTCATTTAATTTGTTGTCTACTTTTCTTCAATTCTTTAACTTTTGTATAATAACTCCCCTTATTCTGCATGGTTTTGTATTTTAATTCCTAACTACTATAAACAAGTTTTCTTAGGCTGCATGTTATTTCAGTTTATCAACAATACAAATAATAATGTTCTAGAAAATAAATTATTGGTAAAAGTAATAATAATTTTTTTGTTTTCTTTCAGGCAAAGCAAATTTCGCAGAACGTACCAAAGGAAAGACCAAAAAGTCAAGTATTTGAAGAATTAAAAAAAGAATTAAATAAAATTATTTGTTTTACTTTTGAACCTGAATTATTATTTAAAATTAAAAAAAAACTTGAATATCGATATTATATCGCCATATCGGAAACTTTCGCCGATATATCAGTGATATCCATATTTACCTCCCTGATATATCGATATTGCAAATATCGATATTTTCCTTTCGATATCGCATCACTAGGCACCGTGCGAAGTCATGGTAGGGAGATTTAAATCGACGCCAGCGCACGCAGTGGATAATTCAGGCGTTAAAGGAGACTGTTTTATATTTCATTTCATTTTATTTTTATATGCTTGTCGAATTATACGAGATTTTATTAAATAACTTTCATTCATTCTACGGAACTCTTGGACATCTCGTACGTGCCCTGCCAGAACGAGATTTTTACCTTTAATTTTCGTTTGTGGTTGAAATTCTATTGTATGTTTAATTGATTGAAAACCTGTTTTAATAATTATATCCATGATGAATTTGAATCTGAACATAAACAATTAATATCTATTTACTCAACAAGTACCTAAAAGTGTCATCATGAAATTACAATTTAATTTTTTATTATTTTTCTAGTCTGTTTTGATCTGTCATTAACTTAAGGTAGTCGTCATGCCAAAAAACAGTCTATGTAAAAAGAAGTTTTTATATGATTTCAAGACTGAGAATTATATCATCAGCCGTGTCATATGTAAGAAAAGACACTCTTTTTAATGAAAAAATTTAAAGATTACGAAAAATAATATTTTAATAATGTTTTTTATAATAGGATATTTCTTTACTATCGCTTCTTACCAATTTTTTAAAAATGATTGAAGTTTCTTAAATCATTGCTTATTTTTCGGGGGAAATCTTCTCTACAACTTAACCGTTTCCAATTTTTGAAAATAAATCAATTGTTATCAAATACAGCAATTTGTTTATAAAAATTTTGTTTTGGAAAATTGATTTTTAATTATTTCAGCCATTAAAGAATTTATTTTCAAAAATTGGAAACGGTCAAATTGTAGAGAATATTTTCCCCGAAAAAATAAGTAATGATTTAAGAAACTTCAATCATTTTAAAAAAATTGGTAAGAAGCGATAGTAAGGAAAAATCCCATTACAAAAAACATTATTAAAAAATTATTTTTCGTAATTTTGAAATTTTTTCATTAAAAAAGAGTGTCTTTCCTTACATATGACATGGCTGATAATATTATTTCCAGTCTTGAAATCATAGAAAAACTTCTTTTTCCAGAGACAGATTTTTGGCACGACAACTACCGTAATCTTATATTAACTGGTTTCTATATCATTTTTATTATGGAAAATACTTACTTTTTACTGCTGATTTCACACAAATACTTCACAAGGAAAAACAATTGAATTTTAAAGTGAATCAAATTGTTTTTTTATTGATAATAAACATTTTTATAACTAAGTCCCATTATAATACATTGTAAAGTTCTCGAACAGCCTCCTTTAGTTCACTCATGCCATGGCGCTGCAGTCACGCACGGTGCCTATAGTCAGAGATGAGTTGGGAGATTGCTAAAGTAATGTATTTAATTTCGAGTGATTTTCCGCAGCGCGCCCTATTGCGAAATGCTCTTGGGAACTAAAATGAAAGGTTCATGCTACTACTTGAAGGGTAAAACAGAGCTACTGTTTATCACTTTTGCAGCGCCCCCAATTGGGTAAAGCTTTTCCGTGGCTTTTTCGAACTAAAATTAAAGGTCCGCACTGCTACAATAATATGTGGGAGCACACACAATGAAGCGCGTCATGTCAGTGTATCCCCACTAACTCGCTTCGATTTCACGTTGTCTGTTGTCGAGTTAAAATCAGAAATTGTATTTTTTTCGACTTCATGCAAAGGAGGCGCGAAATAGACACAGAATTCAAAATTACGGAATATAACATTAAGAAAATTACACTTTTTTTCTATATACTTTGAAAAATATTGATCTGAAATAAGTATCTAAAAGATTTTGTGAAATTTTAAGATGATTTAAATACTTGAAAAATATGGAAACGGCTAGGTTGTATTAGGTCTTTTGCCTGAAAAAACGATTCTTGATTTATTTGAATCACATCATTTTTTTAAAATTTGATATGAAGCGATAAGAAAAAAGTCGTAAAAAATAAAATTGGTTAAATTTATTTTTTCTAATGCTTCAAATATTTTTCTTGGAAATTAATCTCTTTTCTTTGAAATGATCTCATCAATAGTAATTTTTCTATATTTGGAATCAAAATTATCTTTTTTTAACTAAGATGTAATTTTTGAAGATAAGCTACGAAGAAAGTACATAAATTATATCTGGATTCGCAATATGAATTTACACCTTAAATTTTTTGAAGTATAAAACATCTTATACATACGGCAATTACAATAGATGAATGTAAATGGAGTGTTTCCTGATTTAAGAAAATACATAAATTATATGTGAATTTACACCTCAAACTTTTCTTGATATGAAGCAAACCCGACAAACCTTTACTAAAAAATAAAATACATTCAATAAAATTTTTTGGAATTTAACATCTCTTACATGACAATTCGTATATATATATATAAAGTACCATCGGAAAATACAGATTGACCTGGAGTTTCAACTTTCGTCAAAGTGTTTTATTTTATAGAAAGAAATTACAAAAGAAATTTTAATTTAGATTTCAAAAGGTTTTTTTCAGTACGTCTTCATAGTGATTTCTTAACCTAATCAAAATATTTTTAGAAATTCTTTCCTGAATTCTATTTTGAGGTTGAACAGAATTCAAAAAAGTCATGCAATTTTTAAAATATGTAGCTTCTTCAGGAAGTTTTTAAAAATCAATGTATATCATATTTTAATAAATTTAGAAATTTTTATCAAAATATTGATAGTTTGGATTTTTTGACTTTTTCAAATGAATGTAGTACAATCATCATTTGAAATTTGATAATTTTTCATTACCATGTTTGATTCTAGAGCAGAATATAGCAGAAAAATTCCAAAAACATCTTAATTAGTTGGAAAAATACTATGAAAACTTACCTTTGAAATGAGACTACAGACTTTTCACAATGTTAATTAATTTTAGAGTTATTAATATTATTAAGAAAGATCTAAATTTGATGTCTTTTAGATTCTCATCATATGAGAATTAAAGTTTTGGTTTTATGCGAAAAATCATTTTCGGAATTTTCGTCAAATCTTTACGTTTTGAGATCCCTTGAATCAGAAAAAACGGTTTTTACGAAAGTGTCTGTCTGTCTGTCCGTCTGCAGTAGTAACAGGTCATATACTCGATAACTCTGGATAGAAAAAAATTGTCGGATTGAATTGAGCTTATGCATACATTATCGCAGCTGAAAAAGTAAAGACAAGTTCGTTAACCAGCTACATCTGACAAAAATTGTCAAAATAGGAACATTTTTTGTGTTTTTGAAAAAAACTGTATGAAAAAATCAAAAATTTTAAGAGTGGTTTCTGATAATTCTCGTAAAGCTCTACTAATTATCCTCATAATATTTTGCAATTGAAATAAAACTAAGAAAGTCACCGTATATTAAAACTTGAAAAAAGTCAATAACCATTTTCCAGCTAAATTATACGAGATACGAATAAAAGTTATGATAAAAAGTGGTTTACTACATAAAGATCTACAACAGTAACAACTGTAAAGTGACATGCTTGATGACATGTCTGCTATTATATTGACCCAAAATTCACAGAATTTTTGTTAATTTCTCATTTTTTTTTGGCATTGGGTCAGCCTCTTTTTATTTTCTTCTATTAATATTATCAATGCTACTTACGATAAAAAACGCAAAAAAAGGGAGAAGGCAAACGTTTCGGCTACATATGCGGGCGCCCTCTTCAGTGCCATAAATTAAAAGAGTAATTCAAAATTTTCGTAAAAGATAAAAATGTAGAAGATAGTTAAAATAAGGATAATAATGAAACTCAAAAACTTGTCTCATTGCTTGCAATTCAAAATGAAGAAGTCCAATAAGCAACAACACGAATTGGAAAAAATATGTAGAATATCACTTTATATAGAAAACCGGATAAAATGAACGAAAAACTTAGAAATTTGTAAACAACAGGCCAGAATTTTTGTTTGTTTTTTTTCCTTTATAAAGAACGGATGACCATTTCTTCGTCCGTTATATTATTATATCATATATAGGTTTGGTTTCGTCGGTCTTAAGATCAATAAAACAACATTAAAGAAAAATTATTGAATCAATTTATATCAATAAAAGTATTAATATTTCAATCAATTTTAAGGCTGAAATTATGAATATTAATCGAATTTGCCATGAAATTATTTAACATATGATTTTCAAGTTTGTGTTCTCAAGCTTTAGCACACTTTTCATTGGTGAATTTAATTCAATTTATCGTATCTTCGTCTCTCTATCCTACAGTTTGCGTTGCTTCATCGGATTGTACTTACACACCGTATTATAATGTATTTTTAAATTCTTGAAGCTCTCAATCTTGATGTAAGCCAGTAGGCACATTGAACGTCCCTTGATTTATTTTATTTTATTTCATATTTTATTTTCCTGGAATAAGTCGAGGAATTTTGGCCAGACAAAAATCCAGGAAAATGAAGCGCGCGTTCGGTCAGGTCACCACGATTGGCTGATGGACTCGAGAGAGTGTAAAATACATGCGAGCCCGTTCTTTCTCCATCGGTCAATCGGACCAGGGGCGATTTTAATTGGAACGCCGAATTTTTGCTGTTAGTCAATCATAGTTGACAAACAGTTTTATTGGCGCGTAGAATGAAGATTAATGTACATAAATACCGGGTCACTTTGTATTTTGGATTGATTCGAAGACTGAGCCTCTGAGAGACTACATCCAGAGAACCTTAGCCCCCTCGGAGGTAATAAAAGTTTTCTTTTCCTCACAAAGACGTCGTTTTGATTATTACAAACTTCCATCAGCCCTTTTAAGAGCTAACTTTTTTACGAAAGGAACAAAAGCTTCTCGTTCACCTTCGCTAACAGCATTCTGCAGCATGGGCTCTCCGGCCCACCTGGTGAGTGGACACCCTTGAAACGCCTGGGGAATTCCTCTCGCCGTTTCCGGTCTCCATGGTGGCATACCGCCCTGGCGACTACCATCGGGACGCTCTGACCCCTAGGTGGAATACCGCCTAGGAGTAGACGTCGGAAGAAGACTCCACCCTGAGGTGGTATACCGCCTCAGGAAATAAGAGGGATTTACCACAAGGTGGAATACCGCCTCGTGGTGAATACCTGCTTATCGTGGACGTCTCCAGATCCGGAAGGGGATGGCGAGCAGATTTCCGGGCAGCAAGAGTCGGCCCCTAAACAAATCTTCTTTGCAGACCCGCAGAGAGCGAAGACGGCTCCGGGACCAGCAACGGGCGCAGGCCTACGTAAGATGTCCACCGCTGATAGAGCAAGGGTCCGCCACCCAGCCGACACGTCCGATCTTCCAGGGCAGGCCCACCAGGTTGCTCGGCGGGGACTTTCAGCTTCTCTACCTGGAGCGACATCGGCGAGATCCTCGCTCATCGACTGGGCCGCAGACCGGCGCTGGCCAGCGTGAACCGGCGAGGCTGAGGCTCCTCCATTGAGACGTCCAGGATCGGAGGCCGGATCCTGAGAGACGTTCTCCTTCCGGTTCCAACGACTCGTCTCTCGACCCTCCTGGACCAATTTCAAGGGAGTTGGGACGTCAACGAGACGTTTTGAATCTAAGGCCAAATTCAGGGAGACGTTACGCTCGGGAACACATCCCGCCGATTCCCATCGTTCCACCGCTCTTGACAAGGGAGATAGGGGATAAAATCCGAGACGTCTCCCATCTAAGGCTGGACTTGGGGAGACGTTGCAACCCGGAAGTCATCCCGCCACTTGCCAGTGCTCCACCACTTTCTCCTCGGAAGAGGGGGCAAGAAAAGCAAGGCGTTCCGAGAGCTGTTCGGGGAGGATTCAGATAGTGAGTAATAACTCCTAAATCACCAGGATTCAACCTCCCACCCGAACAACAACCACTGCAGCAACTAAAGCACCGACATCAATCTTTGAGGCTTTAATTTTAATGACATTTTCAAGAATAAGACTGAATCTTCATGTGTGCTTTCGTTTATTTGTAATTTATGTAAGTACGTATTTATTATATCAACACAAAATAAAATAGTTCTCTTTGGAAAAAGAAATTTGATTGTAAATTGATTTGTTCAATTTTTAGTGACATATATATTCCTTGAAAGAGACTCGCAGTGAGGTTGAAACATAGGAGAACTTTTGACCAAATATAATGAAGGAGCTTTTTATAGAATGTTGTTTTATTGGCCGCAAGACCGTCAAACCAAACCTATATGATATAAAGATCTATAGAAGTTTAAACTGCAACATTTTTTCATAAGATGTATATTTTTCTTTTTAATTAAAAAAAAAATACCATTGAAAATACGAAATTCAATTTTTTAACTAAAATAAGGTAAGTACACCAGCTCTCGGACAGTTAAGACATAAGAGCGGAAAAAATAATAAACCTTTCCATGAAATTGCAATCTATTGTTCATTTATCATAGTAGAAATATTAGGGATATCATTTTCTTCATAAAAATATACTTGATAATGGTTTTGAGTCATGAATTTTGATAATATAAAAGAATTATGATGATTGATACACGTGTGCCAGTCCCCGGACAAGTCAAATGTGATTGCGTGAGTGGCTGAAAATGCATGCTCGAGTCTCCGGACAAGATAATTATTAAAAGTACATTAATTGAAACGTTCGTTTTTAACGAACTTTTTAATACAATCAATCAATATTTGTGTTAAACAAAAATTATCCCATTATTGAATTACAACGCATACGAGCGCTAGCCAACGTCAATATCTTCGTCGATTGCTTTGGCCTTTTCTGTCTTCTTCCTCATGATCTCTATACCATTCCATCCAACCGTCTCCCGTTGCAGCGTACGGTTGAGAATGTTTGTCAACTTTTTTCTTCTTATTTCTTGCTTGCGATGGTGAAGGGCAAACAATAGTGTACTACGTGCCTAGGCGCACAATGGGGGTTATTGCGCGACGAGCGACAATGCTCGCAGGAGATCAAAGCCAAGGCGTAGCCGAGACGAAACCGAGCCGAATCCGAGGCGCGATCCGTCCTGCGAGCATTGTCGCGAGTCTCGTAATTTCACGAATTGTGTGCATTGGTACGTATTCTATTTTATGTGCCTCCGGTGCGTAAACTCGTTTTTACGCTACAGTTGAGAGTAGCGTAATGTTGTGTATTACGATACAGAGGAATGTAATGTAAAATTGAACTGCTCATGCGCCTATTACGATACAGCGGAGCGTAATCTTCTTCTTATTCTTCTTCTTCTTCGTACAGCGTTGGCGACGTACTGACAAAGCCTTGTACATTTGAACTGCGCATGCGTCTATTACAATACGCTACTACTACTCAAAATCGAGAAATTCAAAATGGCCGGAAGTATTTGCGGAATGTCAAGTGAGATGGACGATAATTACGGCAATTTCGGACATTTCAGATTGGATTCGAGTGTACGCATAAAAACTCGTATATGCGCCGAAGTCAAATAAAATAGAATATGTGCCAATGCACACAATTCGGGTAATTACGAGACTCGCTTAAAATGCTCGCAGGACTGATCGCGCCTCGGCTTTGATCTCCTGCGAGGATTGTCGCTCGTCGCGTAATAACCCTCATTATGCACCTAGGCACATAATATACTATTACAGCATAAAAAGTCAATAAATTTTCGATTGACGGCGACTGGCTCAACATTAAAAGGTTGCGGCGCTAGTCTTGGTGATGTGTCTGAGGACTGGCACATTGGCATGTTACGTGATCCAGTGTCCGGATTGTTTTTTTATTAACATAAGAATAATAAAATCTTAAAAAAAATAAATGCATTGTATGCGAAATTCATTTTTACAAAGTATACATGCATTACTTCTTTCATATCGTAAAAATTGAGGTGTATATTTCCTTATGAAATTCAATCTGTTTCTAACGAAAACAGTAAGCGCGTAATATTTTCTGAGAAATAATTGACATCGACTTACACAATATTGATTTTTTTTCAAACTATTGCTCAAGAAAACAAAATGTTTCATGTCATCTTTACTTCTTAGATACAGCTTACTTAAAAAAAAAATTTCAGTAAAATTTATTAATTATTCATTTAAGAAAAGTCTGAAACGATTGACTTTGTCTGGACTCTGGCACATGTCCGAGGACTAGTACATTTACCTTATGTGAAATACGAAAAAAACGGAAGAATGGAAAATTGTGCATTTCACTAATATATACAAATATTTTCAGATATAGTTTCTGATAAATCGTATATTTTTCATTTTAATTTTAAAAAATACTATTAAAATTCAAAAATTCCATTATTTGAACAAAATATGTGTCATACGAAATAATATTGAGATGGAAAATTATTTGTCTAAATGAGGTCTACAAATTCTCAGTAGGACATTTTTTGAAAAGATGTATATTTTATGTATTGGTTTTAAAAAAACACTATTAAAAATAAACAATTTCATTTTTGAACCAAAATATGTGAGATTCAAAATAAGCGATAATACAAAAAATCGTTTCCTCAGAAAGAGTCTATGAATTCTCTTCCTTTTTTAAATATTTGGAAGAAAATAGATTTTTTGTAAACTTGTAAATTATTAGAAAGTTACAGAAATGTATACAGAAAATCGAGCGCGAAGCGCAAGTGTCATGGTAAGAATGTATTCTTTAAGGCTGATTTTTTGAAAAAACTTTCAGAATACATAACATATTATAAATGAAAATTTCAATATATAAGTATAAATAAAAGTATATCGTGACATGTTTCCGTACATGTTCAATGTTTTATTGACCCACAATAATAATTTTGTAATAGTTAATTTGGCATGGGGTCAGTTTTGATACGGATTTATTTTTTTAATTAAGTGATAGAACACATAAAAAATACAAAAGGCAAACGTTTCGGCCACAAATGGGGGCCCTCTTCAGTGCCAATTAGCTTAATAGTAACCTTTAAATATTTATTAACTAAGACATGCAACTTAATAATTATTGTATTTTTTGTTTTTTTCTTTTTTTCCTTTGCTTATTGATATTAGAAAAAGATAGAGTAAACATGCGGAAAGACTTATGGGTAAGCGAGTTCCTAGGTGTGAAGGAACCAGGCCGTTCCAAAAACTGTTCCAACGAGTAATCCTCTCCCACAGGAACCGTGAAAAATGCGACCGCGGAACGCACTCTCTCAAGGGCACATATATAAACACAATTATTTCACCAAAGAAAGAAACAACACGATGGAGAATATAACGTGGATCCTTGGTAAAGCACGCACAGCAAACCACACACATTCACGAGCACCAGAAGTAAAGGAAACTGAAGTTAAAACAATAAGAACGATGTAATTGGTACGGAAAAATTTTTATTTTGTATTTTCTCCGAAGCCGCAGAGATGACAGACGAAAGTAAGTCCACCACTCTGCCACATGGCTAAAAGAAAACTGATTTGGGAAGAAGTCGTATTTAGGAAGACTAGTGTTCAGAGTTTGACGTGTATAGAAAGCATTCTCCAGATAGGTCAGGTTCCAACACCAAGGGTTATACACAGTAAAACCTTATTTTAATGTCCCCGGCACTTGAGATTATTATGTGCTCAAGCGTCCGAAAAAGGAAAGACCCACCACATGTTCGAAAAACTCTGTAAGGAAAGGCACTCAACACGGTCCCGACGTCGTAAAAGTTGTACACATTTCTGTGGATATAGAAAGTAAAATGCAACTAAAGTGGAAATTCACGAAAAATTAATTTCCTGGTTTTTCGAAACCTCTCATTCTTAATAAATGGAACCCGGAAAAATACAATATTAAGTTTGTAAGTATGATGTCCGAGTTTTTCAGATTATAAGACTGTTGTAAAGTGGCAAAATATTACGAGAGTTATTCGAACTCTGACTTAAATAGAGTGGCCAATTAATACAGTAGCACTACGGATTCTAAGACTGATAAAAAATGGCCAAGTAATGCGCGAGCACTTCGGACTCTAATTCTGAGTAAGGTAGCCAAGTAATGCGCGAGCACATCAGACTCTGATTCTGAGTAAGGTGGCCAAGTAATTCGCGAGTTCAATGGACGTCAGGACTGATATAAATGCAAAAATAGCCGCGTAATGCGCGAGATCAAACGAAGTCTGACCTAAATAAGGAGGCAAAGTAATGCGCGAATTCTTAGTACAGGATTTTTATATAAAGTGGCCAAGTAATGCGCGAGCTCTTCGGACTCTGGCTTAAAATTATGTGGCCAAGTAATTCGCGAGATCAATGGACGTCAGGACTCATATAAATGCACAAAAAGCCGCGTTATACGCGAGATCAAACAAAGTCTGACCTAAATAAGGTGGCAAAGTAATGCGCGAGCACATCAGATCCTGATTCTGAGTAAGGTGGCCAAGTAATGCGCGAGTTCAATGGACGTCAGGACTGATATAAATACAAAAATAGCAGCGTAATACGCGAGATCAACCGAAGTCTGACCTAAATAAGGAGGCAAAGTAATGCGCGAATTCTTAGTACAGGATTTTTATATAAAGTGGCCAAGTAATGCGCGAGCTCTTCGGACTCTGGCTTAAAATTATGTGGTCAAGTAATTCGCGAGTTCAATGGACGTCAGGACTGATATAAATGCAAAAATAGCCGCGTAATACGCGAGATCAAACGAAATCTGACCTAAATAAGGTGGCAAAGTAATGCGCGAATTCTTAGTACAGAGTTTTTATATAAAGTGGCCAAGTAATGCGCGAGTTCAATGGACGTCAGGACTGATATAAATACAAAAATAGGCGCGTAATACGCGAGTTGAACGCAGTCTGACCTGAAAAGAGTGGCCAAGTAATGCGCGAATTCTTAGGGGTATAAGAATTTTTATAAAGTGGCCAAAAAATAATAATTAACACTTAGGGTCCTTAGACTCTGGCCTGAATAATGCGGCCAAGTAATGCGCGAGCACTTCGGACTCAGATTTTCAGTAAGGTGGCCAAGTAATGCGCGAGATCAACGGACGTCAGGACTAACATAAATGCAAAAATAGCCGCGTAATACGCGAGATCAAACGAAATCTGACCTAAATAAGGTGGCAAAGTAATGCGCGAATTCTTAGTACAGAATTTTAATATAAAGTGGCCAAGTAATGCGCGAGCTCTTCGGACTCTGGCTTAAAATTATGTGGCCAATTAATGCGCGAGTTCAATGGACGTCAGGACTGATATAAATACAAAAATAGGCGCGTAATACGAGAGTTGAACGCAGTCTGACCTGAAAAGAGTGGCCAAGTAATGCGCGAGCTCTTCGGACTCTGGCTTAAAATTATGTGGCCAAGTAATTCGCGAGATCAATCGACGTCAGGACTGATATAAATGCACAAAAAACCGCGTAATACGCGAGATCAAACAAAGTCTGACCTAAATAAGGTGGCAAAGTAATGCGCGAATTTTTAGGACAGGATTTTTATATAAAGTGGCCAAGTAATGCGCGAGCTCTTCGGACTCTGGCTTGAAATTATGTGGCCAAGTAATTCGCGAGTTCAATGGACGCCAGGACTGATATAAATGCAAAAATAGCCGCGTGATACGCGAGATCAAACGAAATCTGACCTAAATAAGGAGGCAAAGTAATGCGCGAATTTTTAGGACAGGATTTTTATATAAAGTGGCCAAGTAATGCGCGAGCTCTTCGGACTCTGGCTTAAAATTATGTGGCCAAGTAATGCGTGAATTCTTAGTACAGAATTTTTATATATAAAGTGGCCAAGTAATGCGCGAGTTCAATGGACGTCACGACTGTTATAAATACAAAAATAGGCGCGTAATACGCGAGTTGAACGCAGTCTGACCTGAAAAGAGTGGCCAAGTAATGCGCGAATTCTTAGGGGTATATAGTGGCCAAAAAATAATAATTAACACTTAGGGTCCTTAGACTCTGACCTGAATAATGCGGCCAAGTAATGCGCGAGCACTTCGGACTCAGATTTTCAGTAAGGTGGCCAAGTAATGCGCGAGTTCAACGGACGTCAGGACTGACATAAATGCAAAAATAGCCGCGTAATACGCGAGATCAAACGAAATCTGACCTAAATAAGGTGGCAAAGTAATGCGCGAATTCTTAGTACAGAATTTTAATATAAAGTGGCCAAGTAATGCGCGAGCTCTTCGGACTCTGGCTTAAAATTAAAAGGCCAAGAAATGCGCGGGTTCAATGGACGTCAGGACTGATATAACTACAAAAATAGGCTCGTAATACGCGAGTTGAACGCAGTCTGACCTGAATATTGTGGCCAAGTAATGCGCGAGCTCTTCGGACTCTGGCTTAAAATTATGTGGCCAAGTAATTCGCGAGATCAATGGACGTCAGGACTGATATAAATGCACAAAAAGCCGCGTAATACGCGAGATCAAACAAAGTCTGACCTAAATAAGGTGGCAAAGTAATGCGCGAGCTCTTCGGACTCAGATTTTCAGTAAGGTGGCCAAGTAATGCGCGAGCACATCAGATCCTGATTCTGAGTAAGGTGGCCAAGTAATGCGCGAGTTCAATGGACGTCAGGACTGATATAAATGCAAAAATAGCAGCGTAATACGCGAGATCAACCGAAGTCTGACCTAAATAAGGTGGCAAAGTAATGCGCGAATTCTTAGTACAGAATTTTTATATAAAGTGGCCAAGTAATGCGCGAGTTCAATGGACGTCAGGACTGATATAAATACAAAAATAGGCGCGTAATACGCGAGTTGAACGCAGTCTGACCTGAAAAGAGTGGCCAAGTAATGCGCGAATTCTTAGGGGTATAAGAATTTTTATAAAGTGGCCAAAAAATAATAATTAACACTTAGGGTCCTTAGACTCTGACCTGAATAAAGCGGCCAAGTAATGCGCGAGCACTTCGTACTCTAATTCTGAGTAAGGTGGCCAAGTAATGCGCGAGCACATCAAACTCTGATTCTGAGTAAGGTGGCCAAGTAATGCGCGAGTTCAATGGACGTCAGGACTGATATAAATGCAAAAACAGCCGCGTAATACGCGAGATCAAACGAAGTCTGACCTAAATAAGGAGGCAAAGTAATGCGCGAATTTTTAGGACAGGATTTTTATATAAAGTGGCCAAGTAATGCGCGAGCTCTTCGGACTCTGGCTTGAAATTATGTGGCCAAGTAATTCGCGAGTTCAATGGACGCCAGGACTGATATAAATGCAAAAATAGCCGCGTGATACGCGAGATCAAACGAAATCTGACCTAAATAAGGTGGCAAAGTAATGCGCGAATTCTTAGTACAGAATTTTTATATAAAGTGGCCAAGTAATGCGCGAGCTCTTCGGACTCTGGCTTAAAATTATGTGGCCAAGTAATGCGCGAATTCTTAGTACAGAAAAAGTGTCCAAGTAATGCGCGAGTTCAATGGACGTCAGGACTGTTATAAATACAAAAATAGGCGCGTAATACGCGAGTTGAACGCAGTCTGACCTGAAAAGAGTGGCCAAGTAATGCGCGAATTCTTAGGGATATAAGAATTTTTATAAGTGGCCAAAAAATTATAATTAACACTTAGGGTCCTTAGACTCTGACCTGAATAATGCGGCCAAGTAATGCGCGAGCACTTCGGACTCTGATTTACAGTAAGGTGGCCAAGTAATTCGCGAGTTCAATGGACGTCAGGACTGACATAAATGCAAAAATAGCCGCGTAATACGCGAGATCAAACGACATCTGACCTAAATAAGGTGGCAAAGTAATGCGCGAATTCTTAGTACAGAATTTTAATATAAAGTGGCCAAGTAATGCGCGAGCTCTTCGGACTCTGGCTTAAAATTATGTGGCCAAGTAATGCGCGAGTACAATGGACGTCAGGACTGATATAAATACAAAAATAGGCGCGTAATACGAGAGTTGAACGCAGTCTGACCTGAAAAGAGTGGCCAAGTAATGCGCGAATTCTTAGGGTTATCAGAATTTTTATAAAGTGGCCAAAAAATAATAATTAACAACTTAGGGTCCTTAGACTCTGACCTGAATAACGCGGCCATGTAATGCGCGAGCTCTTCGGACTCTGGCTTAAATTATGTGGCCAAGTAATTCGCGAGATCAATGGACGTCAGGACTGATATAAATGCACAAAAAGCCGCGTAATACGCGAGATCAAACAAAGTCTGACCTAAATAAGGTGGCAAAGTAATGCGCGAGCTCTTCGGACTCAGATTTTCAGTAAGGTGGCCAAGTAATGCGCGAGCACATCAGATCCTGATTCTGAGTAAGGTGGCCAAGTAATGCTCGAGTTCAATGGACGTCAGGACTGATATAAATGCAAAAATAGCAGCGTAATACGCGAGATCAACCGAAGTCTGACCTAAATAAGGTGGCAAAGTAATGCGCGAATTCTTAGTACAGAGTTTTTATATAAAGTGGCCAAGTAATGCGCGAGCTTATCGGACTCTGGCTTAAAATTATGTAGCCAAGTAATGCGCGAATTCTTAGTACAGAATTTTTATATATAAAGTGGCCAAGTAATGCGCGAGTTCAATGGACGTCAGGACTGATATAAATACAAAAATAGGCGCGTAATACGCGAGTTGAACGCAGTCTGACCTGAAAAGAGTGGCCAAGTAATGCGCGAATTCTTAGGGGTATAAGAATTTTTATAAAGTGGCCAAAAAATAATAATTAACACTTAGGGTCCTTAGACTCTGACCTGAATAAAGCGGCCAAGTAATGCGCGAGCACTTCGTACTCTAATTCTGAGTAAGGTGGCCAAGTAATGCGCGAGCACATCAAACTCTGATTCTGAGTAAGGTGGCCAAGTAATGCGCGAGTTCAATGGACGTCAGGACTGATATAAATGCAAAAACAGCCGCGTAATACGCGAGATCAAACGAAGTCTGACCTAAATAAGGAGGCAAAGTAATGCGCGAATTTTTAGGACAGGATTTTTATATAAAGTGGCCAAGTAATGCGCGAGCTCTTCGGACTCTGGCTTAAAATTATGTGGCCAAGTAATTCGCGAGTTCAATGGACGCCAGGACTGATATAAATGCAAAAATAGCCGCGTGATACGCGAGATCAAACGAAATCTGACCTAAATAAGGTAGCAAAGTAATGCGCGAATTCTTAGTACAGAATTTTTATATAAAGTGGCCAAGTAATGCGCGAGCTCTTCGGACTCTGGCTTAAAATTATGTGGCCAAGTAATGCGCGAATTCTTAGTACAGAAAAAGTGGCCAAGTAATGCGCGAGTTCAATGGACGTCAGGACTGTTATAAATACAAAAATAGGCGCGTAATACGCGAGTTGAACGCAGTCTGACCTGAAAAGAGTGGCCAAGTAATGCGCGAATTCTTAGGGATATAAGAATTTTCATAAGTGGCCAAAAAATAATAATTAACACTTAGGGTTCTTAGACTCTGACCTGAATAAAGCGGCCAAGTAATGCGCGAGCACTTCGGACTCTGATTTACAGTAAGGTGGCCAAGTAATTCGCGAGTTCAATGGACGTCAGGACTGACATAAATGCAAAAATAGCCGCGTAATACGCGAGATCAAACGACATCTGACCTAAATAAGGTGGCAAAGTAATGCGCGAATTCTTAGTACAGAATTTTAATATAAAGTGGCCAAGTAATGCGCGAGCTCTTCGGACTCTGGCTTAAAATTATGTGGCCAAGTAATGCGCGAGTTCAATGGACGTCAGGACTGATATAAATACAAAAATAGGCGCGTAATACGAGAGTTGAACGCAGTCTGACCTGAAAAGAGTGGCCAAGTAATGCGCGAATTCTTAGGGTTATAAGAATTTTTATAAAGTGGCCAAAAAATAATAATTAACAACTTAGGGTCCTTAGACTCTGACCTGAATAACGCGGCCAAGTAATGCGCGAGCTCTTCGGACTCTGGCTTAAAATTATGTGGCCAAGTAATTCGCGAGATCAATGGACGTCAGGACTGATATAAATGCACAAAAAGCCGCGTAATACGCGAGATCAAACAAAGTCTGACCTAAATAAGGTGGCAAAGTAATGCGCGAGCTCTTCGGACTCAGATTTTCAGTAAGGTGGCCAAGTAATGCGTGAGCACATCAGATCCTGATTCTGAGTAAGGTGGCAAAGTAATGCGCGAGTTAAATGGACGTCAGGACTGATATAAATGCAAAAATAGCAGCGTAATACGCGAGATCAACCGAAGTCTGACCTAAATAAGGTGGCAAAAGTAATGCGCGATTTCTGAGTACTGAGTTTTTATATAAAGTGGCCAAGTAATGCGCGAGCTTATCGGACTCTGGCTTAAAATTATGTAGCCAAGTAATGCGCGAATTCTTAGTACAGAATTTTTATATATAAAGTGGCCAAGTAATGCGCGAGTTCAATGGACGTCAGGACTGATATAAATACAAAAATAGGCGCGTAATACGCGAGTTGAACGCAGTCTGACCTGAAAAGAGTGGCCAAGTAATGCGCGAATTCTTAGGGGTATAAGAATTTTTATAAAGTGGCCAAAAAATAATAATTAACACTTAGGGTCCTTAGACTCTGACCTGAATAAAGCGGCCAAGTAATGCGCTAGCACATCGTACTCTAATTGTGAGTAAGGTGGCCAAGTAATGCGCGAGCACATCAAACTCTGATTCTGAGTAAGGTGGCCAAGTAATGCGCGAGTTCAATGGACGTCAGGACTGATATAAATGCAAAAACAGCCGCGTAATACGCGAGATCAAACGAAGTCTGACCTAAATAAGGAGGCAAAGTAATGCGCGAATTTTTAGGACAGGATTTTTATATAAAGTGGCCAAGTAATGCGCGAGCTCTTCGGACTCTGGCTTAAAATTATGTGGCCAAGTAATTCGCGAGTTCAATGGACGCCAGGACTGATATAAATGCAAAAATAGCCGCGTGATACGCGAGATCAAACGAAATCTGACCTAAATAAGGTGGCAAAGTAATGCGCGAATTCTTAGTACAGAATTTTTATATATAAAGTGGCCAAGTAATGCGCGAGTTCAATGGACGTCAGGAATGTTATAAATACAAAAATAGGCGCGTAATACGCGAGTTGAACGCAGTCTGACCTGAAAAGAGTGGCCAAGTAATGCGCGAGTTCAATGGACGTCAGGACTGACATAAATGCAAAAATAGCCGCGTAATACGCGAGATCAAACGAAATCTGACCTAAATAAGGTGGCAAAGTAATGCGCGAATTCTTAGTACAGAATTTTTATATAAAGTGGCCAAGTAATGCGCGAGCTCATCGGACTCTGGTTTAAAATTATGTGGCCAAGTAATGCGCGAATTCTAAGTACGGAATGTATAATTATAAAGTGGCCAAGTAATGCGCGAGTTCAATGGACGTCAGGACTGATATAAATGCAAAAATAGCAGCGTAATACGCGAGATCAACCGAAGTCTGACCTAAATAAGGTGGCAAAGTAATGCGCGAATTCTTAGTACAGAGTTTTTATATAAAGTGGCCAAGTAATGCGCGAGCTTATCGGACTCTGGCTTAAAATTATGTAGCCAAGTAATGCGCGAATTCTTAGTACAGAATTTTTATATATAAAGTGGCCAAGTAATGCGCGAGTTCAATGGACGTCAGGACTGATATAAATACAAAAATAGGCGCGTAATACGCGAGTTGAACGCAGTCTGACCTGAAAAGAGTGGCCAAGTAATGCGCGAATTCTTAGGGGTATAAGAATTTTTATAAAGTGGCCAAAAAATAATAATTAACACTTAGGGTCCTTAGACTCTGACCTGAATAAAGCGGCCAAGTAATGCGCGAGCACTTCGTACTCTAATTGTGAGTAAGGTGGCCAAGTAATGCGCGAGCACATCAAACTCTGATTCTGAGTAAGGTGGCCAAGTAATGCGCGAGTTCAATGGACGTCAGGACTGATATAAATGCAAAAACAGCCGCGTAATACGCGAGATCAAACGAAGTCTGACCTAAATAAGGAGGCAAAGTAATGCGCGAATTTTTAGGACAGGATTTTTATATAAAGTGGCCAAGTAATGCGCGAGCTCTTCGGACTCTGGCTTAAAATTATGTGGCCAAGTAATTCGCGAGTTCAATGGACGTCAGGACTGATATAAATACAAAAATAGCCGCGTGATACGCGAGATCAAACGAAATCTGAGCTAAATAAGGTGGCAAAGTAATGCGCGAATTCTTAGTACAGAATTTTTATATAAAGTGGCCAAGTAATGCGCGAGCTCTTCGGACTCTGGCTTAAAATTATGTGGCCAAGTAATTCGCGAATTCTTAGTACAGAAAAAGTGGCCAAGTAATGCGCGAGTTCAATGGACGTCAGGACTGTTATAAATACAAAAATAGGCGCGTAATACGCGAGTTGAACGCAGTCTGACCTGAAAAGAGTGGCCAAGTAATGCGCGAATTCTTAGGGAAATAAGAATTTTCATAAGTGGCCAAAAAATAATAATTAACACTTAGGGTTCTTAGACTCTGACCTGAATAAAGCGGCCAAGTAATGCGCGAGCACTTCGGACTCTGATTTACAGTAAGGTGGCCAAGTAATTCGCGAGTTCAATGGACGTCAGGACTGACATAAATGCAAAAATAGCCGCGTAATACGCGAGATCAAACGACATCTGACCTAAATAAGGTGGCAAAGTAATGCGCGAATTCTTAGTACAGAATTTTAATATAAAGTGGCCAAGTAATGCGCGAGCTCTTCGGACTCTGGCTTAAAATTATGTGGCCAAGTAATGCGCGAGTACAATGGACGTCAGGACTGATATAAATACAAAAATAGGCGCGTAATACGAGAGTTGAACGCAGTCTGACCTGAAAAGAGTGGCCAAGTAATGCGCGAATTCTTAGGGTTATAAGAATTTTTATAAAGTGGCCAAAAAATAATAATTAACAACTTAGGGTCCTTAGACTCTGACCTGAATAATGCGGCCAAGTAATGCGCGAGCTCTTCGGACTCTGGCTTAAAATTATGTGGCCAAGTAATTCGCGAGATCAATGGACGTCAGGACTGATATAAATGCACAAAAAGCCGCGTAATACGCGAGATCAAACAAAGTCTGACCTAAATAAGGTGGCAAAGTAATGCGCGAGCTCTTCGGACTCAGATTTTCAGTAAGGTGGCCAAGTAAAGCGTGAGCACATCAGATCCTGATTCTGAGTAAGGTGGCCAAGTAATGCGCGAGTTCAATGGACGTCAGGACTGATATAAATGCAAAAATAGCAGCGTAATACGCGAGATCAACCGAAGTCTGACCTAAATAAGGTGGCAAAGTAATGCGCGAATTCTTAGTACAGAGTTTTTATATAAAGTGGCCAAGTAATGCGCGAGCTTATCGGACTCTGGCTTAAAATTATGTAGCCAAGTAATGCGCGAATTCTTAGTACAGAATTTTTATATATAAAGTGGCCAAGTAATGCGCGAGTTCAATGGACGTCAGGACTGATATAAATACAAAAATAGGCGCGTAATACGCGAGTTGAACGCAGTCTGACCTGAAAAGAGTGGCCAAGTAATGCGCGAATTCTTAGGGGTATAAGAATTTTTATAAAGTGGCCAAAAAATAATAATTAACACTTAGGGTCCTTAGACTCTGACCTGAATAAAGCGGCCAAGTAATGCGCGAGCACTGCGTACTCTAATTCTGAGTAAGGTGGCCAAGTAATGCGCGAGCACATCAAACTCTGATTCTGAGTAAGGTGGCCAAGTAATGCGCGAGTTCAATGGACGTCAGGACTGATATAAATGCAAAAACAGCCGCGTAATACGCGAGATCAAACGAAGTCTGACCTAAATAAGGAGGCAAAGTAATGCGCGAATTTTTAGGACTGGATTTTTTTATAAAGTGGCCAAGTAATGCGCGAGCTCTTCGGACTCTGGCTTAAAATTATGTGGCCACGTAATTCGCGAGTTCAATGGACGCCAGGACTGATATAAATGCAAAAATAGCCGCGTGATACGCGAGATCAAACGAAATCTGACCTAAATAAGGTGGCAAAGTAATGCGCGAATTCTTAGTACAGAATTTTTATATATAAAGTGGCCAAGTAATGCGCGAGTTCAATGGACGTCAGGAATGTTATAAATACAAAAATAGGCGCGTAATACGCGAGTTGAACGCAGTCTGACCTGAAAAGAGTGGCCAAGTAATGCGCGAGTTCAATGGACGTCAGGACTGACATAAATGCAAAAATAGCCGCGTAATACGCGAGATCAAACGAAATCTGACCTAAATAAGGTGGCAAAGTAATGCGCGAATTCTTAGTACAGAATTTTTATATAAAGTGGCCAAGTAATGCGCGAGCTCTTCGGACTCTGGCTTAAAATTATGTGGCCAAGTAATGCGCGAATTCTTAGTACAGAAAAAGTGGCCAAGTAATGCGCGAGTTCAATGGACGTCAGGACTGTTATAAATACAAAAATAGGCGCGTAATACGCGAGTTGAACGCAGTCTGACCTGAAAAAAGTGGCCAAGTAATGCGCGAATTCTAAGGCATATAAGAATTTTCATAAGTGGTCAAAAAATAATAATTAACACTTAGGGTCCTTAGACTCTGACCTGAATAAAGCGGCCAAGTAATGCGCGAGCACTTCGGACTCTGATTTACAGTAAGGTGGCCAAGTAATTCGCGAGTTCAATGGACGTCAGGACTGACATAAATGCAAAAATAGCCGCGTAATACGCGAGATCAAACGACATCTGACCTAAATAAGGTGGCAAAGTAATGCGCGAATTCTTAGTACAGAATTTTAATATAAAGTGGCCAAGTAATGCGCGAGCTCTTCGGACTCTGGCTTAAAATTATGTGGCCAAGTAATTCGCGAGTTCAATGGACGTCAGGACTGATATAAATACAAAAATAGGCGCGTAATACGAGAGTTGAACGCAGTCTGACCTGAAAAGAGTGGCCAAGTAATGCGCGAATTCTTAGGGTTATCAGAATTTTTATAAAGTGGCCAAAAAATAATAATTAACAACTTAGGGTCCTTAGACTCTGACCTGAATAACGCGGCCATGTAATGCGCGAGCTCTTCGGACTCCGGCTTAAAATTATGTGGCCAAGTAATGCGCGAGTTCAATGGACGCCAGGACTGATATAAATGCAAAAATAGCCGCGTGATACGCGAGATCAAACGAAATCTGACCTAAATAAGGTGGCAAAGTAATGCGCGAATTCTTAGTACAGAATTTTTATATATAAAGTGGCCAAGTAATGCGCGAGTTCAATGGACGTCAGGACTGATATAAATACAAAAATAGGCGCGTAATACGCGAGTTGAACGCAGTCTGACCTGAAAAGAGTGGCCAAGTAATGCGCGAGTTCAATGGACGTCAGGACTGACATAAATGCAAAAATAGCCGCGTAATACGCGAGATCAAACGAAATCTGACCTAAATAAGGTGGCAAAGTAATGCGCGAATTCTTAGTACAGAATTTTTATATAAAGTGGCCAAGTAATGCGCGAGCTCTTCGGACTCTGGCTTAAAATTATGTGGCCAAGTAATGCGCGAATTCTTAGTACAGAAAAAGTGGCCAAGTAATGCGCGAGTTCAATGGACGTCAGGACTGTTATAAATACAAAAATAGGCGCGTAATACGCGAGTTGAACGCAGTCTGACCTGAAAAAAGTGGCCAAGTAATGCGCGAATTCTTAGGGATATAAGAATTTTGATACTGTGGCCAAAAAATAATAATTAACACTTAGGGTCCTTAGACTCTGACCTGAATAAAGCGGCCAAGTAATGCGCGAGCACTTCGGACTCTGATTTACAGTAAGGTGGCCAAGTAATTCGCGAGTTCAATGGACGTCAGGACTGACATAAATGCAAAAATAGCCGCGTAATACGCGAGATCAAACGACATCTGACCTAAATAAGGTGGCAAAGTAATGCGCGAATTCTTAGTACAGAATTTTAATATAAAGTGGCCAAGTAATGCGCGAGCTCTTCGGACTCTGGCTTAAAATTATGTGGCCAAGTAATGCGCGAGTACAATGGACGTCAGGACTGATATAAATACAAAAATAGGCGCGTAATACGAGAGTTGAACGCAGTCTGACCTGAAAAGAGTGGCCAAGTAATGCGCGAATTCTTAGGGTTATAAGAATTTTTATAAAGTGGCCAAAAAATAATAATTAACAACTTAGGGTCCTTAGACTCTGACCTGAATAACGCGGCCATGTAATGCGCGAGCTCTTCGGACTCCGGCTTAAAATTATGTGGCCAAGTAATGCGCGAGTTCAATGGACGTCAGGACTGATATAAATGCACAAAAAGCCGCGTAATACGCGAGATCAAACAAAGTCTGACCTAAATAAGGTGGCAAATTAATGCGCGAATTCTTAGTACAGGATTTTTATATAAAGTGGCCAAATAATGCGCGAGCTCTTCGGACTCTGGATTAAAATTATGTGGCCAAGTAATGCGCCAATTCTTAGGGGTATAAGAATTTTTATAATGTGGTCAAAAAATAATAATTAACACTTAGGGTCCTTAGACTCTGACTTGAATAAAGCGGCCAAGTAATGCGCGAGCACTTCGGACTCTGATTTACAGTAAGGTGGCCAAGTAATGCGCGAGTTCAATGGATGTCAGGACTGATATAAATGCAAAAATAGCAGCGTAATACGCGAGATCAAACAATGTTTGACCTAAATAAGGTGGCAAAGTAATGCGCGAATTCTTAGTACAGAATTTTTATATAAAGTGGCCAAGTAATGCGCGAGCTCTTCGGACTCTGGCTTAAAATTATGTGGCCAAATAATGCGCAAAGTTAAATGGACGTCAGGACTGATATAAATACAAGAAATAGTCGCGTAATACGCGAGTTCAACGAAACCTGACCTAAATAAGGTGGCCAAAAATGCGCGAGTTACAACGAAATCTGACCCAGACGAAGTGGCCAGATGTGAGAACATAAACCGTGAAGGGACGACTGAAACACGGTGGGTCCGAATTTCTCAGGTCACATTTTTTTATGACCCTTTTTTTAGTATAGGGTTGTAAATCTTAGAAAGGTTTTCTATGTCGGTTCTAAGATTCACCGCATCGTTCGTACCTGCAATGTGACACATTTCCAACAGCAACCTTTTTTTGTAGTTTTTTTCGTTAGCTAAGATTTTTGTTCTATCAAAATCGAAGAAGTGGTCTCTTTCAATCGTATGTTTTGGTAGCGCGTTTTTTTTATTGGGGCTTTCTCTAATGTTGTTTTTATGTTCTTTTAGTCTGTTTTTAAGGAATCGTTTCGTTTGACCTATATAGACAGCCTTGCAGTCATTCCCTTTGCAAGGAACGCTGTAGACGACGTTAGAAGATTGATCTTTGGGTATTTTGTCCTTGGTGGGTATGAAGATCGTTTTTAGGTTTTTTTGGTTTTTGTACGCAGTGTTTATGTTGTAGCTATGTAAGATTCCTGATATTCTTTCTGACAGAACTTCAACGTAAGGGATACTAATGAAGGGTTTGTTTTCTGTGTTTATGTCGGCCTGATTGTTACCTAATCGTGTCTTATGTTCAAAGGGTAAGAAGTCTTAGATTTATAATCTCTTGCGTGAACTGTTGTGGATAGTCATTTTCTAGTAGTGTATCTATAATTAGTTTAAGGTTGTTTTTCTGAAATTCTTTATCTGAAAGTAGAATTGCCCTGTCAACTAAGTTGTTTACAACACTTTTCTTGTATCTGAGGGGGTGATGGGAATTAAAGTTAAGGTATCTTCCAGACCAAGTCGGTTTCCTATACCAATTGAAAGAAAGTTTTTGATTCTGTTTCCTAGTCATAGTGACATCTAGAAAATTAATAGCACCATTTATCTCTTTTTCTAGGGTGAATTCAATATTGAGGGAATTGTTGTTGAAGATTTGCAAAATGTGGTTCACTTGTGTGTCAGGAACCACGATGAGAATATCGTCTACGTATCGAAAGTAAACAGGTACTTCAAAATCAAGATTAGAGAGCCTGTCTTTTTCTAGGTCATCCATCACTATATCTGCAAGGACGGGGGAGAAAGGAGAACCCATTGGTAATCCGCGTTTTTGAAAATAGGTGGTGCCATCGAAATTAAAGTCTGTGCTATCCAAGCATAATCGCAACCCTTCTTCATATTCCTTCCATGGCAATGATACTTTGCGGCGAATCTCTTCCCATCTATTTTTTACAGCAGAGATGGCTGCTTCCTTGGGTATATTTGTGAAAAGGGACACTACATCCAAGGAGGCGAGAACAAAATTATCAGGGACACTAACATTTTTAAGTTTCTGGACTAGTTCGAAACTGTTAATGATTTTTGATTTTGGTGGCGTGGTGTTTTTAGATATGGTAGTGCTAAAGAAGGATGCTAGATTGTAGGTAGGACTGCCTACATAAGATACAATGGGTCTAATGGGGTTGCCTTCTTTATGGATTTTGGGTAATCCGTAGAATCTGGAGGGAACAGCATTAGAAGACTTTAAATCCTTAGCTAACAGGTTGTTGATTAATTTTTTGTTTTCCCATGTTTTGACTAGACAATTTACTTTATTTTGTATTTTGGTTGTACTGTCCTTGGAGCGGACTTTGTATGTGTTTTC
Organism: Diplolepis rosae; assembly: GCA_030998225.1. Classification (NCBI taxonomy): domain Eukaryota; kingdom Metazoa; phylum Arthropoda; class Insecta; order Hymenoptera; family Diplolepididae; genus Diplolepis; species Diplolepis rosae. The sequence continues at coordinate 2,444,579 of JAPYXD010000391.1, read as the reverse complement.
ATCATTTAGAAGGTTCAATACTTTCTCGTTGTAATTTGTTCGCGTCAAGGCTACTGTGGTGTTACCTTTGTCTGCCCTAGTAAAAACTATGTCCGGGTTATGTTTTACGAAATCCCTAGCTTCTTTAATTTCTTTAACAGGTTGTACGAATTTAGATTTGTGTTCATTCCCATTTTTCTTAAAATTATTAACGACGTTAGCAACTTTTAAGCGCAATTCATCTTGAGATTCAGGATCAATTTTATTAATGTTAGATTCGATGTCCGCGATTATATTATATGTAGGAATTTCCCGTTTTTTTATAGTAACACCGAAATTTATTCCTAAGCTAGCTATTTTTGCGACATTCTCATGAATTTGGTTTCCTGTTAAATTTTTGAACCACTTTTGGTTAAGTTTACTGTTGGAAACGGTCTTTTTATTGCAATCAAGAGACCTTATCAGTAAGTCGAGTTTCTTTTTGCATTTAAATTTGCTTTCTTCAAAACGGCGGGAGACTTTCCCGGATTCGAGCTCAAAAAATCTGTCGAACATGTGGTTTGGAAAAATAGCAACTATTCTACTTTGAAAATACATAATTTGATTCACAAGGTACTTTAAATGTGCACATATGTCACAAATTTCAAGATTCAAAATGGACCTAAGAAAAGTATTATGCAGGTTTGAGAATTTGTTACTCATGCTTCTAGAATTAAAACCAATGTGTTGAGATCGGATACCTTGTAAATGTTTGGGAAGAACTTCAAGTTTCCTACACCGTAGTAGGAAAATTCTCTGATTAAAGCTATTCGCATAGTCTAGATTTAATTGAGACCATTTTTTGAGGAGTGATGCCTCCTCATATCCATATGTCTCTTCTATTTGTTTGTAAAAACCCATCCCACTTCTAACATTTTGATTGTTGCCATAAGTAAAATTATATCGTGACATGTTTCCGTACATGTTCAATGTTTTATTGACCCACAATAATAATTTTGTAATAGTTAATTTGGCATGGGGTCAGTTTTGATACGGATTTATTTTTTTAATTAAGTGATAGAACACATAAAAAATACAAAAGGCAAACGTTTCGGCCACAAATGGGGGCCCTCTTCAGTGCCAATTAGCTTAATAGTAACCTTTAAATATTTATTAACTAAGACATGCAACTTAATAATTATTGTATTTTTTGTTTTTTTCTTTTTTTCCTTTGCTTATTGATATTAGAAAAAGATAGAGTAAACATGCGGAAAGACTTATGGGTAAGCGAGTTCCTAGGTGTGAAGGAACCAGGCCGTTCCAAAAACTGTTCCAACGAGTAATCCTCTCCCACAGGAACCGTGAAAAATGCGACCGCGGAACGCACTCTCTCAAGGGCACATATATAAACACAATTATTTCACCAAAGAAAGAAACAACACGATGGAGAATATAACGTGGATCCTTGGTAAAGCACGCACAGCAAACCACACACATTCACGAGCACCAGAAGTAAAGGAAACTGAAGTTAAAACAATAAGAACGATGTAATTGGTACGGAAAAATTTTTATTTTGTATTTTCTCCGAAGCCGCAGAGATGACAGACGAAAGTAAGTCCACCACTCTGCCACATGGCTAAAAGAAAACTGATTTGGGAAGAAGTCGTATTTAGGAAGACTAGTGTTCAGAGTTTGACGTGTATAGAAAGCATTCTCCAGATAGGTCAGGTTCCAACACCAAGGGTTATACACAGTAAAACCTTATTTTAATGTCCCCGGCACTTGAGATTATTATGTGCTCAAGCGTCAGACAACAGCAAAGACCCACCACATGTTCGAAAAACTCTGTAAGGAAAGGCACTCAACACGGTCCCGACGTCGTAAAAGTTGTACACGGTTCTGTGGATATAGAAAGTAAAATGCAACTAAAGTGGAAATTCACGAAAAATTAATTTCCTGGTTTTTCGAAACCTCTCATTCTTAATAAATGGAACCCGGAAAAATACAATATTAAGTTTGTAAGTATGATGTCCGAGTTTTCCAGATTATAAGACTGTTGTAAAGTGGCAAAATATTACGAGAGTTATTCGAACTCTGACTTAAATAGAGTGGCCAATTAATACAGTAGCACTACGGATTCTAAGACTGATAAAAAATGGCCAAGTAATGCGCGAGCACTTCGGACTCTAATTCTGAGTAAGGTGGCCAAGTAATGCGCGAGCACATCAGACTCTGATTCTGAGTAAGGTGGCCAAGTAATGCGCGAGTTCAATGGACGTCAGGACTGATATAAATGCAAAAATAGCCGCGTAATACGCGAGATCAAACGAAGTCTGACCTAAATAAGGAGGCAAAGTAATGCGCGAATTCTTAGTACAGGATTTTTATATAAAGTGGCCAAGTAATGCGCGAGCTCTTCGGACTCTGGCTTAAAATTATGTGGCCAAGTAATTCGCGAGATCAATGGACGTCAGGACTCATATAAATGCACAAAAAGCCGCGTAATACGCGAGATCAAACAAAGTCTGACCTAAATAAGGTGGCAAAGTAATGCGCGAGCTCTTCGGACTCAGATTTTCAGTAAGGTGGCCAAGTAATGCGCGAGCACATCAGATCCTGATTCTGAGTAAGGTGGCCAAGTAATGCGCGAGCACATCAGATCCTGATTCTGAGTAAGGTGGCCAAGTAATGCGCGAGTTCAATGGACCTCAGGACTGATATAAATACAAAAATAGCAGCGTAATACGCGAGATCAACCGAAGTCTGACCTAAATAAGGAGGCAAAGTAATGCGCGAATTCTTAGTACAGGATTTTTATATAAAGTGGCCAAGTAATGCGCGAGCTCTTCGGACTCTGGCTTAAAATTATGTGGCCAAGTAATGCGCGAGTTCAATGGACGTCAGGACTGATATAAATACAAAAATAGGCGCGTAATACGAGAGTTGAACGCAGTCTGACCTGAAAAGAGTGGCCAAGTAATGCGCGAGCTCTTCGGACTCTGGCTTAAAATTATGTGGCCAAGTAATTCGCGACATCAATGGACGTCAGGACTGATATAAATGCACAAAAATCCGAGTAATACGCGAGATCAAACAAAGTCTGACCTAAATAAGGTGGCAAAGTAATGCGCGAATTTTTAGGACAGGATTTTTATATAAAGTGGCCAAGTAATGCGCGAGCTCTTCGGACTCTGGCTTAAAATTATGTGGCCAAGTAATTCGCGAGTTCAATGGACGCCAGGACTGATATAAATGCAAAAATAGCCGCGTGATACGCGAGATCAAACGAAATCTGACCTAAATAAGGAGGCAAAGTAATGCGCGAATTTTTAGGACAGGATTTTTATATAAAGTGGCCAAGTAATGCGCGAGCTCTTCGGACTCTGGCTTAAAATTATGTGGCCAAGTAATTCGCGAGTTCAATGGACGCCAGGACTGATATAAATGCAAAAATAGCCGCGTGATACGCGAGATCAAACGAAATCTGACCTAAATAAGGAGGCAAAGTAATGCGCGAATTTTTAGGACAGGATTTTTATATAAAGTGGCCAAGTAATGCGCGAGCTCTTCGGACTCTGGCTTAAAATTATGTGGCCAAGTAATTCGCGAGTTCAATGGACGCCAGGACTGATATAAATGCAAAAATAGCCGCGTGATACGCGAGATCAAACTTAATCTTAACTAAATAAGGTGGCAAAGTAATGCGCGAATTCTTAGTACAGAATTTTTATATAAAGTGGCCAAGTAATGCGCGAGCTCTTCGGACTCTGGCTTAAAATTATGTGGCCAAGTAATGCGTGAATTCTTAGTACAGAATTTTTATATATAAAGTGGCCAAGTAATGCGCGAGTTCAATGGACGTCACGACTGTTATAAATACAAAAATAGGCGCGTAATACGCGAGTTGAACGCAGTCTGACCTGAAAAGAGTGGCCAAGTAATGCGCGAATTCTTAGGGGTATATAGTGGCCAAAAAATAATAATTAACACTTAGGGTCCTTAGACTCTGACCTGAATAATGCGGCCAAGTAATGCGCGAGCACTTCGGACTCAGATTTTCAGTAAGGTGGCCAAGTAATGCGCGAGTTCAACGGACGTCAGGACTGACATAAATGCAAAAATAGCCGCGTAATACGCGAGATCAAACGAAATCTGACCTAAATAAGGTGGCAAAGTAATGCGCGAATTCTTAGTACAGAATTTTAATATAAAGTGGCCAAGTAATGCGCGAGCTCTTCGGACTCTGGCTTAAAATTATGTGGCCAAGTAATGCGCGAGTTCAATGGACGTCAGGACTGATATAAATACAAAAATAGGCGCGTAAAACGAGAGTTGAACGCAGTCTGACCTGAAAAGAGTGGCCAAGTAATGCGCGAATTCTTAGGGGTATAAGAATTTTTATAAAGTGGCCAAAAAATAATAATTAACACTTAGGGTCCTTAGACTCTGACCTGAATAATGCGGCCAAGTAATGCGCGAGCACTTCGGACTCAGATTTTCAGTAAGGTGGCCAAGTAATGCGCGAGATCAACGGACGTCAGGACTGACATAAATGCAAAAATAGCCGCGTAATACGCGAGATCAAACGAAATCTGACCTAAATAAGGTGGCAAAGTAATGCGCGAATTTTTAGGACAGGATTTTTATATAAAGTGGCCAAGTAATGCGCGAGCTCTTCGGACTCTGGCTTGAAATTATGTGGCCAAGTAATTCGCGAGTTCAATGGACGTCAGGACTGATATAAATGCAAAAATAGCCGCGTAATACGCGAGATCAAACGAAATCTGACCTAAATAAGGTGGCAAAGTAATGCGCGAATTCTTAGTACAGAGTTTTTATATAAAGTGGCCAAGTAATGCGCGAGTTCAATGGACGTCAGGACTGATATAAATACAAAAATAGGCGCGTAATACGCGAGTTGAACGCAGTCTGACCTGAAAAGAGTGGCCAAGTAATGCGCGAATTCTTAGGGGTATAAGAATTTTTATAAAGTGGGCAAAAAATAATACTTAACACGCTTGGTGCTTTGACTCTGACCTGAATAATGCGGCCAAGTAATGCGCGAGCACTTCGGACTCAGATTTTCAGTAAGGTGGCCAAGTAATGCGCGAGTTCAACGGACGTCACGACTGACATAAATACCAAAATAGCCGCGTAATACGCGAGATCAAACGAAATCGGACCTAGATAAGGTGGCAAAGTAATGCGCGAATTCTTAGTACAGAATTTTAATATAAAGTGGCCAAGTAATGCGCGAGCTCTTCGGACTCTGGCTTAAAATTATGTGGCCAAGTAATGCGCGAGTTCAATGGACGTCAGGACTGATATAAATACAAAAATAGGCGCGTAATACGAGAGTTGAACGCAGTCTGACCTGAAAAGAGTGGCCAAGTAATGCGCGAGCTCTTCGGACTCTGGCTTAAAATTATGTGGCCAAGTAATTCGCGAGATCAATGGACGTCAGGACTGATATAAATGCACAAAAAGCCGCGTAATACGCGAGATCAAACAAAGTCTGACCTAAATAAGGTGGCAAAGTAATGCGCGAATTTTTAGGACAGGATTTTTATATAAAGTGGCCAAGTAATGCGCGAGCTCTTCGGACTCTGGCTTAAAATTATGTGGCCAAGTAATTCGCGAGTTCAATGGACGCCAGGACTGATATAAATGCAAAAATAGCCGCGTGATACGCGAGATCAAACGAAATCTGACCTAAATAAGGAGGCAAAGTAATGCGCGAATTTTTAGGACAGGATTTTTATATAAAGTGGCCAAGTAATGCGCGAGCTCTTCGGACTCTGGCTTAAAATTATGTGGCCAAGTAATTCGCGAGTTCAATGGACGCCAGGACTGATATAAATCCAAAAATAGCCGCGTGATACGCGAAATCAAACGAAATCTGAACTAAATAAGGTGGCAAAGTAATGCGCGAATTCTTAGTACAGAATTTTTATATAAAGTGGCCAAGTAATGCGCGAGCTCTTCGGACTCTGGCTTAAAATTATGTGGCCAAGTAATGCGTGAATTCTTAGTACAGAATTTTTATATGTAAAGTGGCCAAGTAATGCGCGAGTTCAATGGACGTCACGACTGTTATAAATACAAAAATAGGCGCGTAATACGCGAGTTGAACGCAGTCTGACCTGAAAAGAGTGGCCAAGTAATGCGCGAATTCTTAGGGGTATATAGTGGCCAAAAAATAATAATTAACACTTAGGGTCCTTAGACTCTGACCTGAATAATGCGGCCAAGTAATGCGCGAGCACTTCGGACTCAGATTTTCAGTAAGGTGGCCAAGTAATGCGCGAGTTCAACGGACGTCAGGACTGACATAAATGCAAAAATAGCCGCGTAATACGCGAGATCAAACGAAATCTGACCTAAATAAGGTGGCAAAGTAATGCGCAAATTCTTAGTACAGAATTTTAATATAAAGTGGCCAAGTAATGCGCGAGCTCTTCGGAATCTGGCTTAAAATTATGTGGCCAAGTAATGCGCGGGTTCAATGGACGTCATGACTGATATAAATACAAGAAATAGTCGCGTAATACGCGAGTTCAACGCAGTCTGACCTGAAAAGAGTGGCCAAGTAATGCGCGAGCTCTTCGGAATCTGGCTTAAAATTATGTGGCCAAGTAATTCGCGAGATCAATGGACGTCAGGACTGATATAAATGCACAAAAAGCCGCGTAATACGCGAGATCAAACAAAGTCTGACCTAAATAAGGTGGCAAAGTAATGCGCGAGCTCTTCGGACTCAGATTTTCAGTAAGGTGGCCAAGTAATGCGCGAGGACATCAAATCCTGATTCTGAGTAAGGTGGCCAAGTAATGCGCGAGTTCAATGGACGTCAGGACTGATATAAATGGAAAAATAGCAGCGTAATACGCGAGATCAAACCAAGTCTGACCTAAATAAGGTGGCAAAGTAATGCGCGAATTCTTAGTACAGAGTTTTTATATAAAGTGGCCAAGTAATGCGCGAGCTCTTCGGACTCTGGCTTAAAATTATGTGGCCAAGTAATGCGCGAGTTCAATGGACGTCAGGACTGATATAAATACAAAAATAGGCGCGTAATACGAGAGTTGAACGCAGTCTGACCTGAAAAGAGTGGCCAAGTAATGCGCGAGCTCTTCGGACTCTGGCTTAAAATTATGTGGCCAAGTAATTCTCGAGTTCAATGGACGTCAGGACTGATATAAATGCACAAAAAGCCGCGTAATACGCGAGATCAAACAAAGTCTGACCTAAATAAGGTGGCAAAGTAATGCGCGAATTTTTAGGACAGGATTTTTATATAAAGTGGCCAAGTAATGCGCGAGCTCTTCGGACTCTGGCTTAAAATTATGTGGCCAAGTAATGCGCGAGTTCAATGGACGTCAGGACTGATATAAATACAAAAATAGGCGCGTAATACGCGAGTTGAACGCAGTCTGACCTGAAAAGAGTGGCCAAGTAATGCGCGAATTCTTAGGGGTATAAGAATTTTTATAAAGTGGCCAAAAAATAATAATTAACACTTAGGGTCCTTAGACTCTGACCTGAATAATGCGGCCAAGTAATGCGCGAGCACTTCGGACTCAGATTTTCAGTAAGGTGGCCAAGTAATGCGCGAGATCAACGGACGTCAGGACTAACATAAATGCAAAAATAGCCGCGTAATACGCGAGATCAAACGAAATCTGACCTAAATAAGGTTGCAAAGTAATGCGCGAATTTTTAGTACAGAATTTTAATATAAAGTGGCCAAGTAATGCGCGAGCTCTTCGGACTCTGGCTTAAAATTATGTGGCCACGTAATGCGCGAGTTCAATGGACGTCAGGACTGATATAAATACAAAAATAGGCGCGTAATACGAGAGTTGAACGCAGTCTGACCTGAAAAGAGTGGCCAAGTAATGCGCGAGCTCTTCGGACTCTGGCTTAAAATTATGTGGCCAAGTAATTCGCGAGTTCAATGGACGCCAGGACTGATATAAATGCAAAAATAGCCGCGTGATACGCGAGATCAAACGAAATCTGACCTAAATAAGGTGGCAAAGTAATGCGCGAATTCTTAGTACAGAATTTTAATATAAAGTGGCCAAGTAATGCGCGAGCTCTTCGGACTCTGGCTTAAAATTATGTGGCCCAGTAATGCGCGGGTTCAATGGACGTCAGGACTGATATAAATACAAAAATAGGCGCGTAATACGAGAGTTGAACGCAGTCTGACCTGAAAAGAGTGGCCAAGTAATGCGCGAGCTCTTCGGACTCTGGCTTAAAATTATGTGGCCAAGTAATTCGCGAGATCAATGGACGTCAGGACTGATATAAATGCACAAAAAGCCGCGTGATACGCGAGATCAAACGAAATCTGACCTAAATAAGGAGGCAAAGTAATGCGCGAATTTTTAGGACAGGATTTTTATATAAAGTGGCCAAGTAATGCGCGAGCTCTTCGGACTCTGGCTTAAAATTATGTGGCCAAGTAATTCGCGAGTTCAATGGACGCCAGGACTGATATAAATGCAAAAATAGCCGCGTGATACGCGAGATCAAACGAAATCTGACCTAAATAAGGTGGCAAAGTAATGCGCGAATTCTTAGTACAGAATTTTAATATAAAGTGGCCAAGTAATGCGCGAGGTCTTCGGACTCTGGCTTAAAATTATGTGGCCAAGTAATTCGCGAGTTCAATGGACGTCAGGACTGATATAAATACAAAAATAGCCGCGTAATACGCGAGTTGAACAAAGTCTGATCTGAAAAGAGTGGCCAAGTAATTCGCGAGTTCAATGGACGCCAGGACTGATATAAATGCAAAAATAGCCGCGTGATACGCGAGATCAAACGAAATCTGACCTAAATAAGGTGGCAAAGTAATGCGCGAATTCTTAGTACAGAATTTTTATATAAAGTGGCCAAGTAATGCGCGAGCTTATCGGACTCTGGCTTAAAATTATGTAGCCAAGTAATGCGCGAATTCTTAGTACAGAATTTTTATATATAAAGTGGCCAAGTAATGCGCGAGTTCAAAGGACGACAGTAATGTTATAAAAAAAAAAAAAGGCGCGTAATAATCGAGTTGAACGCAGTCTGACCTGAAAAGAGTGGCCAAGTAATGCGCGAGTTCAATGGACGTCAGGACTGTTATAAATACAAAAATAGGCGCGTAATACGCGAGTTGAACGCAGTCTGACCTGAAAAGAGTGGCCAAGTAATGCGCGAGTTCAATGGACGTCAGGACTGATATAAATGCAAAAATAGCCGCGTAATACGCGAGATCAAACGAAATCTGACCTAAATAAGGTGGCAAAGTAATGCGCGAATTCTTAGTACAGAATTTTTATATAAAGTGGCCAAGTAATGCGCGAGCTCTTCGGACTCTGGCTTAAAATTATGTGGCCAAGTAATGCGCGAATTCTTAGTACAGAAAAAGTGGCCAAGTAATGCGCGAGTTCAATGGACGTCAGGACTGTTATAAATACAAAAATAGGCGCGTAATACGCGAGTTGAACGCAGTCTGACCTGAAAAGAGTGGCCAAGTAATGCGCGAATTCTTAGGGGTATAAGAATTTTTATAAAGTGGCCAAAAAATAATAATTAACACTTAGGGTCCTTAGACTCTGACCTGAATAATGCGGCCAAGTAATGCGCGAGCACTTCGGACTCAGATTTTCAGTAAGGTGGCCAAGTAATGCGCGAGTTCAACGGACGTCAGGACTGACATAAATGCAAAAATAGCCGCGTAATACGCGAGATCAAACGAAATCTGACCTAAATAAGGTGGCAAAGTAATGCGCGAATTCTTAGTACAGAATTTTAATATAAAGTGGCCAAGTAATGCGCGAGCTCTTCGGACTCTGGCTTAAAATTATGTGGCCACGTAATGCGCGAGTTCAATGGACGTCAGGACTGATATAAATACAAAAATAGGCGCGTAATACGCGAGTTGAACGCAGTCTGACCTGAAAAGAGTGGCCAAGTAATGCGCGAGCTCTTCGGACTCTGGCTTAAAATTATGTGGCCAAGTAATTCGCGAGTTAAATGGACGCCAGGACTGATATAAATGCAAAAATAGCCGCGTGATACGCGAGATCAAACGAAATCTGACCTAAATAAGGTGGCAAAGTAATGCGCGAATTCTTAGTACAGAATTTTAATATAAAGTGGCCAAGTAATGCGCGAGCTCTTCGGACTCTGGCTTAAAATTATGTGGCCAAGTAATGCGCGAGTTCAATGGACGTCAGGACTGATATAAATACAAAAATAGGCGCGTAATACGAGAGTTGAACGCAGTCTGACCTGAAAAGAGTGGCCAAGTAATGCGCGAGCTCTTCGGACTCTGGCTTAAAATTATGTGGCCAAGTAATTCGCGAGATCAATGGACGTCAGGACTGATATAAATGCACAAAAAGCCGCGTAATACGCGAGATCAAACGAAATCTGACCTAAATAAGGAGGCAAAGTAATGCGCGAATTTTTAGGACAGGATTTTTATATAAAGTGGCCAAGTAATGCGCGAGCTCTTCGGACTCTGGCTTAAAATTATGTGGCCAAGTAATTCGCGAGTTCAATGGACGCCAGGACTGATATAAATGCAAAAATAGCCGCGTGATACGCGAGATCAAACGAAATCTGACCTAAATAAGGTGGCAAAGTAATGCGCGAATTCTTAGTACAGAATTTTAATATAAAGTGGCCAAGTAATGCGCGAGCTCTTCGGACTCTGGCTTAAAATTATGTGGCCAAGTAATGCGCGGGTTCAATGGACGTCAGGACTGATATAAATACAAAAATAGGCGCGTAATACAAGAGTTGAACGCAGTCTGACCTGAAAAGAGTGGCCAAGTAATTCGCGAGTTCAATGGACGCCAGGACTGATATAAATGCAAAAATAGCCGCGTGATACGCGAGATCAAACGAAATCTGACCTAAATAAGGTGGCAAAGTAATGCACGAATTCTTAGTACAGAATTTTTATATAAAGTGGCCAAGTAATGCGCGAGCTTATCGGACACAGGCTGAAAAGTATGGAGACAAGTAATGCGCGAATTCTTAGTATAGAATTTTTATATATAAAGTGGCCGAGTAATGCGCGAGTTCAAGGGACGTCAGGAATGTTATAAATACAAAAATAGGCGCGTAATACGCGAGTTGAACGCAGTCTGACCTGAAAAGAGTGGCCAAGTAATGCGCGAGTTCAATGGACGTCAGGACTGTTATAAATACAAAAATAGGCGCGTAATACGCGAGTTGAACGCAGTCTGACCTGAAAAGAGTGGCCAAGTAATGCGCGAGTTCAATGGACGTCAGGACTGACATAAATGCAAAAATAGCCGCGTAATACGCGAGATCAAACGAAATCTGACCTAAATAAGGTGGCAAAGTAATGCGCGAATTCTTAGTACAGAATTTTTATATAAAGTGGCCAAGTAATGCGCGAGCTCTTCGGACTCTGGCTTAAAATTATGTGGCCAAGTAATGCGCGAATTCTTAGTACAGAAAAAGTGGCCAAGTAATGCGCGAGTTCAATGGACGTCAGGACTGTTATAAATACAAAAATAGGCGCGTAATACGCGAGTTGAACGCAGTCTGACCTGAAAAGAGTGGCCAAGTAATGCGCGAATTCTTAGGGGTATAAGAATTTTTATAAAGTGGCCAAAAAATAATAATTAACACTTAGGGTCCTTAGACTCTGACCTGAATAATGCGGCCAAGTAATGCGCGAGCACTTCGGACTCAGATTTTCAGTAAGGTGGCCAAGTAATGCGCGAGTTCAACGGACGTCAGGACTGACATAAATGCAAAAATAGCCGCGTAATACGCGAGATCAAACGAAATCTGACCTAAATAAGGTGGCAAAGTAATGCGCGAATTCTTAGTACAGAATTTTAATATAAAGTGGCCAAGTAATGCGCGAGCTCTTCGGACTCTGGCTTAAAATTATGTGGCCACGTAATGCGCGAGTTCAATGGACGTCAGGACTGAGATAAATACAAAAATAGGCGCGTAATACGCGAGTTGAACGCAGTCTGACCTGAAAAGAGTGGCCAAGTAATGCGCGAGCTCTTCGGACTCTGGCTTAAAATTATGTGGCCAAGTAATTCGCGAGTTAAATGGACGCCAGGACTGATATAAATGCAAAAATAGCCGCGTGATACGCGAGATCAAACGAAATCTGACCTAAATAAGGTGGCAAAGTAATGCGCGAATTCTTAGTACAGAATTTTAATATAAAGTGGCCAAGTAATGCGCGAGCTCTTCGGACTCTGGCTTAAAATTATGTGGCCAAGTAATGCGCGAGTTCAATGGACGTCAGGACTGATATAAATACAAAAATAGGCGCGTAATACGAGAGTTGAACGCAGTCTGACCTGAAAAGAGTGGCCAAGTAATGCGCGAATTCTTAGGGGTATAAGAATTTTTATAAAGTGGCCAAAAAATAATAATTAACACTTAGGGTCCTTAGACTCTGACCTGAATAATGCGGCCAAGTAATGCGCGAGCTCTTCGGACTCAGATTTTCAGTAAGGTGGCCAAGTAATGCGCGAGGACATCAAATCCTGATTCTGAGTAAGGTGGCCAAGTAATGCGCGAGTTCAATGGACGTCAGGACTGATATAAATGCAAAAATAGCCGCGTAATACGCGAGATCAAACAAAGTCTGACCTAAATAAGGTGGCAAAGTAATGCGCGAATTTTTAGGACAGGATTTTTATATAAAGTGGCCAAGTAATGCGCGAGCTCTTCGGACTCTGGCTTAAAATTATGTGGCCAAGTAATGCGCGAGTTCAATGGACGTCAGGACTGATATAAATACAAAAATAGGCGCGTAATACGCGAGTTGAACGCAGTCTGACCTGAAAAGAGTGGCCAAGTAATGCGCGAATTCTTAGGGGTATAAGAATTTTTATAAAGTGGCCAAAAAATAATAATTAACACTTAGGGTCCTTAGACTCTGACCTGAATAATGCGGCCAAGTAATGCGCGAGCACTTCGGACTCAGATTTTCAGTAAGGTGGCCAAGTAATGCGCGAGATCAACGGACGTCAGGACTAACATAAATGCAAAAATAGCCGCGTAATACGCGAGATCAAACGAAATCTGACCTAAATAAGGTGGCAAAGTAATGCGCGAATTCTTAGTACAGAATTTTAATATAAAGTGGCCAAGTAATGCGCGAGCTCTTCGGACTCTGGCTTAAAATTATGTGGCCACGTAATGCGCGAGTTCAATGGACGTCAGGACTGTTATAAATACAAAAATAGGCGCGTAATACGCGAGTTGAACGCAGTCTGACCTGAAAAGAGTGGCCAAGTAATGCGCGAGCTCTTCGGACTCTGGCTTAAAATTATGTGGCCAAGTAATTCGCGAGTTAAATGGACGCCAGGACTGATATAAATGCAAAAATAGCCGCGTGATACGCGAGATCAAACGAAATCTGACCTAAATAAGGTGGCAAAGTAATGCGCGAATTCTTAGTACAGAATTTTAATATAAAGTGGCCAAGTAATGCGCGAGCTCTTCGGACTCTGGCTTAAAATTATGTGGCCAAGTAATGCGCGAGTTCAATGGACGTCAGGACTGATATAAATACAAAAATAGGCGCGTAATACGAGAGTTGAACGCAGTCTGACCTGAAAAGAGTGGCCAAGTAATGCGCGAGCTCTTCGGACTCTGGCTTAAAATTATGTGGCCAAGTAATTCGCGAGATCAATGGACGACAGGACTGATATAAATGCACAAAAAGCCGCGTGATACGCGAGATCAAACGAAATCTGACCTAAATAAGGAGGCAAAGTAATGCGCGAATTTTTAGGACAGGATTTTTATATAAAGTGGCCAAGTAATGCGCGAGCTCTTCGGACTCTGGCTTAAAATTATGTGGCCAAGTAATTCGCGAGTTCAATGGACGCCAGGACTGATATAAATGCAAAAATAGCCGCGTGATACGCGAGATCAAACGAAATCTGACCTAAATAAGGTGGCAAAGTAATGCGCGAATTCTTAGTACAGAATTTTAATATAAAGTGGCCAAGTAATGCGCGAGCTCTTCGGACTCTGGCTTAAAATTATGTGGCCAAGTAATGCGCGGGTTCAATGGACGTCAGGACTGATATAAATACAAAAATAGGCGCGTAATACAAGAGTTGAACGCAGTCTGACCTGAAAAGAGTGGCCAAGTAATTCGCGAGTTCAATGGACGCCAGGACTGATATAAATGCAAAAATAGCCGCGTGATACGCGAGATCAAACGAAATCTGACCTAAATAAGGTGGCAAAGTAATGCGCGAATTCTTAGTACAGAGTTTTTATATAAAGTGGCCAAGTAATGCGCGAGCTTATCGGACTCTGGCTTAAAATTATGTAGCCAAGTAATGCGCGAATTCTTAGTACAGAATTTTTATATATAAAGTGGCCAAGTAATGCGCGAGTTCAATGGACGTCAGGAATGTTATAAATACAAAAATAGGCGCGTAATACGCGAGTTGAACGCAGTCTGACCTGAAAAGAGTGGCCAAGTAATGCGCGAGTTCAATGGACGTCAGGACTGTTATAAATACAAAAATAGGCGCGTAATACGCGAGTTGAACGCAGTCTGACCTGAAAAGAGTGGCCAAGTAATGCGCGAGTTCAATGGACGTCAGGAATGTTATAAATACAAAAATAGGCGCGTCATACGAGAGTTGAACGCAGTCTGACCTGAAAAGAGTGGCCAAGTAATGCGCGAGTTCAATGGACGTCAGGACTGACATAAATGCAAAAATAGCCGCGTAATACGCGAGATCAAACGAAATCTGACCTAAATAAGGTGGCAAAGTAATGCGCGAATTCTTAGTACAGAATTTTAATATAAAGTGGCCAAGTAATGCGCGAGCTCTTCGGACTCTGGCTTAAAATTATGTGGCCAAGTAATGCGCGAGTTCAATGGACGTCAGGACTGATATAAATACAAAAATAGGCGCGTAATACGCGAGTTGAACGCAGTCTGACCTGAAAAGAGTGGCCAAGTAATGCGCGAGCTCTTCGGACTCTGGCTTAAGATTATGTGGCCAAGTAATGCGTGAATTCTTAGTACAGAATTTTTATATATAAAGTGGCCAAGTAATGCGCGAGTTCAATGGACGTCACGACTGTTATAAATACAAAAATAGGCGCGTAATACGCGAGTTGAACGCAGTCTGACCTGAAAAGAGTGGCCAAGTAATGCGCGAATTCTTAGGGGTATATAGTGGCCAAAAAATAATAATTAACACTTAGGGTCCTTAGACTCTGACCTGAATAATGCGGCCAAGTAATGCGCGAGCTTATCGGACTCAGATTTTCAGTAAGGTGGCCAAGTAATGCGCGAGTTCAACGGACGTCAGGACTGACATAAATGCAAAAATAGCCGCGTAATACGCGAGATCAAACGAAATCTGACCTAAATAAGGTGGCAAAGTAATGCGCGAATTCTTAGTACAGAATTTTAATATAAAGTGGCCAAGTAATGCGCGAGCTCTTCGGACTCTGGCTTAAAATTATGTGGCCAAGTAATGCGCGAGTTCAATGGACGTCAGGACTGATATAAATACAAAAATAGGCGCGTAATACGAGAGTTGAACGCAGTCTGACCTGAAAAGAGTGGCCAAGTAATGCGCGAGCTCTTCGGACTCTGGCTTAAAATTATGTGGCCAAGTAATTCGCGAGATCAATGGACGTCAGGACTGATATAAATGCACAAAAAGCCGCGTAATACGCGAGATCAAACAAAGTCTGACCTAAATAATGTGGCATAGTAATGCGCGAGCTCTTCGGACTCAGATTTTCAGTAAGGTGGCCAAGTAATGCGCGAGCACATCAGATCCTGATTCTGAGTAAGGTGGCCAAGTAATGCGCGAGTTCAATGGACGTCAGGACTGATATAAATGCAAAAATAGCAGCGTAATACGCGAGGTCAACCAAAGTCTGACCTAAATAAGGTGGCAAAGTAATGCGCGAATTCTTAGTACAGAGTTTTTATATAAAGTGGCCAAGTAATGCGCGAGCTTATCGGACTCTGGCTTAAAATTATGTAGCCAAGTAATGCGCGAATTCTTAGTACAGAATTTTTATATATAAAGTGGCCAAGTAATGCGCGAGTTCAATGGACGTCAGGACTGATATAAATACAAAAATAGGCGCGTAATACGCGAGTTGAACGCAGTCTGACCTGAAAAGAGTGGCCAAGTAATGCGCGAATTCTTAGGGGTATAAGAATTTTTATAAAGTGGCCAAAAAATAATAATTAACACTTAGGGTCCTTAGACTCTGACCTGAATAAAGCGGCCAAGTAATGCGCGAGCACTTCGTACTCTAATTCTGAGTAAGGTGGCCAAGTAATGCGCGAGCACATCAAACTCTGATTCTGAGTAAGGTGGCCAAGTAATGCGCGAGTTCAATGGACGTCAGGACTGATATAAATGCAAAAACAGCCGCGTAATACGCGAGATCAAACGAAGTCTGACCTAAATAAGGAGGCAAAGTAATGCGCGAATTTTTAGGACAGGATTTTTATATAAAGTGGCCAAGTAATGCGCGAGCTCTTCGGACTCTGGCTTAAAATTATGTGGCCAAGTAATTCGCGAGTTCAATGGACGCCAGGACTGATATAAATGCAAAAATAGCCGCGTGATACGCGAGATCAAACGAAATCTGACCTAAATAAGGTGGCAAAGTAATGCGCGAATTCTTAGTACAGAATTTTTATACAAAGTGGCCAAGTAATGCGCGAGCTCTTCGGACTCTGGCTTAAAATTATGTGGCCAAGTAATGCGCGAATTCTGAGTACAGAATTTTTATATATAAAGTGGCCAAGTAATGCGCGAGTTCAATGGACGTCAGGAATGTTATAAATACAAAAATAGGCGCGTCATACGCGAGTTGAACGCAGTCTGACCTGAAAAGAGTGGCCAAGTAATGCGCGAGTACAATGGACGTCAGGACTGACATAAATGCAAAAATAACCGCGTAATACGCGAGATCAAACAAAATCTGACCTAAATAAGGTGGCAAAGTAATGCGCGAATTCTTAGTACAGAATTTTTATATAAAGTGGCCAAGTAATGCGCGAGCTCTTCGGACTCTGGGTTAAAATTATGTGGCCAAGTAATGCGCGAATTCGAAGTACAGAAAAAGTCGCCAAGTAATGCGCGAGTTCAATGGACGTCAGGACTGTAATAAATGCAAAAATAGGCGCGTAATACGCGAGTTGAACGCAGTCTGACCTGAAAAGAGTGGCCAAGTAATGCGCGAATTCTTAGGGATATAAGAATTTTCATAAGTGGCCAAAAAATAATAATTAACACTTAGGGTCCTTAGACTCTGACCTGAATAAAGCGGCCAAGTAATGCGCGAGCACTTCGGACTCTGATTTACAGTAAGGTGGCCAAGTAATTCGCGAGTTCAATGGACGTCAGGACTGACATAAATGCAAAAATAGCCGCGTAATACGCGAGATCAAACGACATCTGACCTAAATAAGGTGGCAAAGTAATGCGCGAATTCTTAGTACAGAATTTTAATATAAAGTGGCCAAGTAATGCGCGAGCTCTTCGGACTCTGGCTTAAAATTATGTGGCCAAGTAATGCGCGAGTTCAATGGACGTCAGGACTGATATAAATACAAAAATAGGCGCGTAATACGAGAGTTGAACGCAGTCTGACCTGAAAAGAGTGGCCAAGTAATGCGCGAATTCTTAGGGTTATAAGAATTTTTATAAAGTGGCCAAAAAATAATAATTAACAACTTAGGGTCCTTAGACTCTGACCTGAATAACGCGGCCATGTAATGCGCGAGCTCTTCGGACTCCGGCTTAAAATTATGTGGCCAAGTAATGCGCGAGTTCAACGGACGTCAGGACTGACATAAATGCAAAAATAGCCGCGTAATACGCGAGATCAAACAAAGTCTGACCTAAATAAGGTGGCAAATTAATGCGCGAATTCTTAGTACAGGATTTTTATATAAAGTGGCCAAATAATGCGCGAGCTCTTCGGACTCTGGATTAAAATTATGTGGCCAAGTAATGCGCCAATTCTTAGGGGTATAAGAATTTTTATAATGTGGTCAAAAAATAATAATTAACGCTTAGGGTCCTTAGACTCTGACTTGAATAAAGCGGCCAAGTAATGCGCGAGCACTTCGGACTCTGATTTACAGTAAGGTGGCCAAGTAATGCGCGAGTTCAATGGACGTCAGGACTGATATAAATGCAAAAATAGCCGCGTAATACGCGAGATCAAACAATGTCTGACCTAAATAAGGTGGCAAAGTAATGCGCGAATTCTTAGTACAGAATTTTTATATAAAGTGGCCAAGTAATGCGCGAGCTCTTCGGACTCTGGCTTAAAATTATGTGGCCAAATAATGCGCAAAGTTAAATGGACGTCAGGACTGATATAAATACAAGAAATAGTCGCGTAATACGCGAGTTCAACGAAACCTGACCTAAATAAGGTGGCCAAAAATGCGCGAGTTACAACGAAATCTGACCCAGACAAAGTGGCCAGATGTGAGAACATAAACCGTGAAGGGACGACTGAAACACGGTGGGTCCCAATTTCTCAGGTCACATTTTTTTATGACCCTTTTTTAAGTATAGGGTTGTAAATCTTAGAAAGGTTTTCTATGTCGGTTCTAAGATTCACCGCATCGTTCGTACCTGCAATGTGACACATTTCCAACAGCAACCTTTTTTTGTAGTTTTTTTCGTTAGCTAAGATTTTTGTTCTATCAAAATCGAAGAAGTGGTCTCTTTCAATCGTATGTTTTGTTAGCGCGTTTTGTTTATTGGGGCTTTCTCTAATGTTGTTTTTATGTTCTTTTAGTCTGTTTTTAAGGAATCGTTTCGTTTGACCTATATAGACAGCCTTGCAGTCATTCCCTTTGCAAGGAACGCTGTAGACGACGTTAGAAGATTGATCTTTGGGTATTTTGTCCTTGGTGGGTATGAAGATCGTTTTTAGGTTTTTTTGGTTTTTGTACGCAGTGTTTATGTTGTAGCTATGTAAGATTCCTGATATTCTTTCTGACAGAACTTCAACGTAAGGGATACTAATGAAGGGTTTGTTTTCTGTGTTTATGTCGGCCTGATTGTTACCTAATCGTGTCTTATGTTCAAGGGTAAGAAGTCTTAGATTTATAATCTCTTGCGTGAACTGTTGTGGATAGTCATTTTCTAGTAGTGTATCTATAATTAGTTTAATGTTGTTCTGAAATTCTTTATCTGAAAGTAGAATTGCCCTGTCAACTAAGTTGTTTACAACACTTTTCTTGTATCTGAGGGGGTGATGGGAATTAAAGTTAAGGTATCTTCCAGACCAAGTCGGTTTCCTATACCAATTGAAAGAAAGTTTTTGATTCTGTTTCCTTGTCATTTTGTCATCTAGAAAATTAATAGCACCATTTATCTCTTTTTCTAGGGTGAATTCAATATTGAGGGAATTGTTGTTGAAGATTTGCAAAATGTGGTTCACTTGTGTGTCAGGAACCACGATGAGAATATCGTCTACGTATCGAAAGTAAACAGGTACTTCAAAATCAAGATTAGAGAGCCTGTCTTTTTCTAGGTCATCCATCACTATATCTGCAAGGACGGGGGAGAAAGGAGAACCCATTGGTAATCCGCGTTTTTGAAAATAGGTGGTGCCATCGAAATTAAAGTCTGTGCTATCCAAGCATAATCGCAACCCTTCTTCATATTCCTTCCATGGCAATGATACTTTGCGGCGAATCTCTTCCCATCTATTTTTTACAGCAGAGATGGCTGCTTCCTTGGGTATATTTGTGAAAAGGGACACTACATCCAAGGAGGCGAGAACAAAATTATCAGGGACACTAACATTTTTAAGTTTCTGGACTAGTTCGAAACTGTTAATGATTTTTGATTTTGGTGGCGTGGTGTTTTTAGATATGGTAGTGCTAAAGAAGGATGCTAGATTGTAGGTAGGACTGCCTACATAAGATACAATGGGTCTAATGGGGTTGCCTTCTTTATGGATTTTGGGTAATCCGTAGAATCTGGAGGGAACAGCATTAGAAGACTTTAAATCCTTAGCTAACAGGTTGTTGATTAATTTTTTGTTTTCCCATGTTTTGACTAGACAATTTACTTTATTTTGTATTTTGGTTGTACTGTCCTTGGAGCGGACTTTGTATGTGTTTTCATCATTTAGAAGGTTCAATACTTTCTCGTTGTAATTTGTTCGCGTCAAGGCTACTGTGGTGTTACCTTTGTCTGCCCTAGTAAAAACTATGTCCGGGTTATGTTTTACGAAATCCCTAGCTTCTTTAATTTCTTTAACAGGTTGTACGAATTTAGATTTGTGTTCATTCCCATTTTTCTTAAAATTATTAACGACGTTAGCAACTTTTAAGCGCAATTCATCTTGAGATTCAGGATCAATTTTATTAATGTTAGATTCGATGTCCGCGATTATATTATATGTAGGAATTTCCCGTTTTTTTATAGTAACACCGAAATTTATTCCTAAGCTAGCTATTTTTGCGACATTCTCAGGAATTTGGTTTCCTGTTAAATTTTTGAACCACTTTTGGTTAAGTTTACTGTTGGAAACGGTCTTTTTATTGCAATCAAGAGACCTTATCAGTAAGTCGAGTTTCTTTTTGCATTTAAATTTGCTTTCTTCAAAACGGCGGGAGACTTTCCCGGATTCGAGCTCAAAAAATCTGTCGAACATGTGGTTTGGAAAAATAGCAACTATTCTACTTTGAAAATACATAATTTGATTCACAAGGTACTTTAAATGTGCACATATGTCACAAATTTCAAGATTCAAAATGGACCTAAGAAAAGTATTATGCAGGTTTGAGAATTTGTTACTCACGCTTCTAGAATTAAAACCAATGTGTTGAGATCGGATACCTTGTAAATGTTTGGGAAGAACTTCAAGTTTCCTACACCGTAGTAGGAAAATTCTCTGATTAAAGCTATTCGCATAGTCTAGATTTAATTGAGACCATTTTTTGAGGAGTGATGCCTCCTCATATCCATATGTCTCTTCTATTTGTTTGTAAAAACCCATCCCACTTCTACCATTTTGATTGTTGCCATAAGTAAAATTATATCGTGACATGTTTCCGTACATGTTCAATGTTTTATTGACCCACAATAATAATTTTGTAATAGTTAATTTGGCATGGGGTCAGTTTTGATACGGATTTATTTTTTTAATTAAGTGATAGAACACATAAAAAATACAAAAGGCAAACGTTTCGGCCACAAATGGGGGCCCTCTTCAGTGCCAATTAGCTTAATAGTAACCTTTAAATATTTATTAACTAAGACATGCAACTTAATAATTATTGTATTTTTTGTTTTTTTCTTTTTTCCTTTGCTTATTGATATTAGAAAAAGATAGAGTAAACATGCGGAAAGACTTATGGGTAAGCGAGTTCCTAGGTGTGAAGGAACCAGGCCGTTCCAAAAACTGTTCCAACGAGTAATCCTCTCCCACAGGAACCGTGAAAAATGCGACCGCGGAACGCACTCTCTCAAGGGCACATATATAAACACAATTATTTCACCAAAGAAAGAAACAACACGATGGAGAATATAACGTGGATCCTTGGTAAAGCACGCACAGCAAACCACACACATTCACGAGCACCAGAAGTAAAGGAAACTGAAGTTAAAACAATAAGAACGATGTAATTGGTACGGAAAAATTTTTATTTTGTATTTTCTCCGAAGCCGCAGAGATGACAGACGAAAGTAAGTCCACCACTCTGCCACATGGCTAAAAGAAAACTGATTTGGGAAGAAGTCGTATTTAGGAAGACTAGTGTTCAGAGTTTGACGTGTATAGAAAGCATTCTCCAGATAGGTCAGGTTCCAACACCAAGGGTTATACACAGTAAAACCTTATTTTAATGTCCCCGGCACTTGAGATTATTATGTGCTCAAGCGTCCGACAAAAGCAAAGACCCACCACATGTTCGAAAAACTCTGTAAGGAAAGGCACTCAACACGGTCCCGACGTCGTAAAAGTTGTACACATTTCTGTGGATATAGAAAGTAAAATGCAACTAAAGTGGAAATTCACGAAAAATTAATTTCCTGGTTTTTCGAAACCTCTCATTCTTAATAAATGGAACCCGGAAAAATACAATATTAAGTTTGTAAGTATGATGTCCGAGTTTTTCAGATTATAAGACTGTTGTAAAGTGGCAAAATATTACGAGAGTTATTCGAACTCTGACTTAAATAGAGTGGCCAATTAATACAGTAGCACTACGGATTCTAAGACTGATAAAAAATGGCCAAGTAATGCGCGAGCACTTCGGACTCTAATTCTGAGTAAGGTGGCCAAGTAATGCGCGAGCACATCAGACTCTGATTCTGAGTAAGGTGGCCAAGTAATGCGCGAGTTCAATGGACGTCAGGACTGATATAAATGCAAAAATAGCCGCGTAATACGCGAGATCAAACGAAGTCTGACCTAAATAAGGAGGCAAAGTAATGCGCGAATTCTTAGTACAGGATTTTTATATAAAGTGGCCAAGTAATGCGCGAGCTCTTCGGACTCTGGCTTAAAATTATGTGGCCAAGTAATTCGCGAGATCAATGGACGTCAGGACTCATATAAATGCACAAAAAGCCGCGTAATACGCGAGATCAAACAAAGTCTGACCTAAATAAGGTGGCAAAGTAATGCGCGAGCTCTTCGGACTCAGATTTTCAGTAAGGTGGCCAACTAATGCGCGAGCACATCAGATCCTGATTCTGAGTAAGGTGGCCAAGTAATGCGCGAGCACATCAGATCCTGATTCTGAGTAAGGTGGCCAAGTAATGCGCGAGTTCAATGGACGTCAGGACTGATATAAATACAAAAATAGCAGTGTAATACGCGAGATCAAACGAAGTCTGACCTAAATAAGGAGGCAATGTAATGCGCGAATTCTTAGTACAGGATTTTTATATAAAGTGGCCAAGTAATGCGCAAGCTCTTCGGACTCTGCCTTAAAATTATGTGGCCAAGTATTTCGCGAGTTCAATGGACGTCAGGACTGATATAAATGCAAAAATAGCCGCGTAATACGCGAGATCAAACGAAATCTGACCTAAATAAGGTGGCAAAGTAATGCGCGAATTCTTAGTACAGAGTTTTTATATAAAGTGGCCAAGTAATGCGCGAGTTCAATGGACGTCAGGACTGATATAAATACAAAAATAGGCGCGTAATACGCGAGTTGAACGCAGTCTGACCTGAAAAGAGTGGCCAAGTAATGCGCGAATTCTTAGGGGTATAAGAATTTTTATAAAGTGGCCAAAAAATAATAATTAACACTTAGGGTCCTTAGACTCTTACCTGAATAATGCGGCCAAGTAATGCGCGAGCACTTCGGACTCAGATTTTCAGTAAGGTGGCCAAGTAATGCGCGAGTTCAACGGACGGCAGGACTGACATAAATGCAAAAATAGCCGCGTAATACGCGAGATCAAACGAAATCTGACCTAAATAAGGTGGCAAAGTAATGCGCGAATTCTTAGTACAGAATTTTAATATAAAGTGGCCAAGTAATGCGCGAGCTCTTCGGACTCTGGCTTAAAATTATGTGGCCAAGTAATGCGCGAGTTCAATGGACGTCAGGACTGATATAAATACAAAAATAGGCGCGTAATACGAGAGTTGAACGCAGTCTGACCTGAAAAGAGTGGCCAAGTAATGCGCGAGCTCTTCGGACTCTGGCTTAAAATTATGTGGCCAAGTAATTCGCGAGATCAATCGACGTCAGGACTGATATAAATGCACAAAAAACCGCGTAATACGCGAGATCAAACAAAGTCTGACCTAAATAAGGTGGCAAAGTAATGCGCGAATTTTTAGGACAGGATTTTTATATAAAGTGGCCAAGTAATGCGCGAGCTCTTCGGACTCTGGCTTAAAATTATGTGGCCAAGTAATTCGCGAGTTCAATGGACGTCAGGACTGATATAAATACAAAAATAGGCGCGTAATACGAGAGATCAAACGAAATCTGAACTAAATATGGTGTCAAAGTAATGCGCGAATTCTTAGTACAGAATTTTTATATAAAGTGGCCAAGTAATGCGCGAGCTCTTCGGACTCTGGCTTAAGATTATGTGGCCAAGTAATGCGTGAATTCTTAGTACAGAATTTTTATATATAAAGTGGCCAAGTAATGCGCGAGTTCAATGGACGTCAGGACTGATATAAATACAAAAATAGCCGCGTAATACGCGAGTTGAAAGAAGTCTGACCTGAATAAGAGTGGCAAAGTAATGCGCGAATTCTTAGGGGTATATAGTGGCCAAAAAATAATAATTAACACTTACGGTCCTTAGACTCTGACCTGAATAATGCGGCCAAGTAATGTGCGAGCACTTCGGACTCAGATTTTCAGTAAGGTGGCCAAGTAATGCGCGAGTTCAATGGACCTCAGGACTGATATAAATACAAAAATAGCCGCGTGATGCGCGAGATCAAACGAAATCTGACCAAAATAAGTTGGCAAAGTAATGCGCGAATTCTTAGTACAGAATTTTAATATAAAGTGGCCAAGTAATGCGCGAGCTCTTCGGACTCTGGCTTAAAATTATGTGGCCAAGTAATGCGCGGGTTCAATGGACGTCAGGACTGATATAAATACAAAAATAGGCGCGTAATACGAGAGTTGAACGCAGTCTGACCTGAAAAGAGTGGCCAAGTAATGCGCGAGCTCTTCGGACTCTGGCTTAAAATTATGTGGCCAAGTAATTCGCGAGATCAATGGACGTCAGGACTCATATAAATGCACAAAAAGCCGCGTAATACGCGAGATCAAACAAAGTCTGACCTAAATAAGGTGGCAAAGTAATGCGCGAGCTCTTCGGACTCAGATTTTCAGTAAGGTGGCCAAGTAATGAGCGAGCACATTCGGATCCTGATTCTGAGTTAAGGTGGCCAAGTAATGCGCGAGTTCAATGGACGTCAGGACTGATATAAATACAAAAATAGCAGCGTAATACGCGAGATCAACCGAAATCTGACCTAAATAAGGAGGCAAAGTAATGCGCGAATTCTTAGTACAGGATTTTTATATAAAGTGGCCAAGTAATGCGCGAGCTCTTCGGACTCTGGCTTAAAATTATGTGGCCAAGTAATTCGCGAGTTCAATGGACGTCAGGACTGATATAAATGCAAAAATAGCCGCGTAATAAGCGAGATCAAACGAAATCTGACCTAAATAAGGTGGCAAAGTAATGCGCGAATTCTTAGTACAGAATTTTTATATATAAAGTGGCCAAGTAATGCGCGAGTTCAATGGACGTCAGGACTGTTATAAATACAAAAATAGGCGCGTAATACGCGAGTTGAACGCAGTCTGACCTGAAAAGAGTGGCCAAGTAATGCGCGAATTCTTAGGGGTATAAGAATTTTTATAAAGTGGCCAAAAAATAATAATTAACACTTAGGGTCCTTAGACTCTGACCTGAATAATGCGGCCAAGTAATGCGCGAGCACTTCGGACTCAGATTTTCAGTAAGGTGGCCAAGTAATGCGCGAGTTCAACGGACGTCAGGACTGACATAAATGCAAAAATAGCCGCGTAATACGCGAGATCAAACGAAATCTGACCTAAATAAGGTGGCAAAGTAATGCGCGAATTCTTAGTACAGAATTTTAATATAAAGTGGCCAAGTAATGCGCGAGCTCTTCGGACTCTGGCTTAAAATTATGTGGCCAAGTAATGCGCGAGTTCAATGGACGTCAGGACTGATATAAATACAAAAATAGGCGCGTAATACGAGAGTTGAACGCAGTCTGACCTGAAAAGAGTGGCCAAGTAATGCGCGAGCTCTTCGGACTCTGGCTTAAAATTATGTGGCCAAGTAATTCGCGAGATCAATGGACGTCAGGACTGATATAAATGCACAAAAAGCCGCGTAATACGCGAGATCAAACAAAGTCTGACCTAAATAAGGTGGCAAAGTAATGCGCGAATTTTTAGGACAGGATTTTTATATAAAGTGGCCAAGTAATGCGCGAGCTCTTCGGACTCTGGCTTAAAATTATGTGGCCAAGTAATTCGCGAGTTCAATGGACGCCAGGACTGATATAAATGCAAAAATAGCCGCGTGATACGCGAGATCAAACGAAATCTGACCTAAATAAGGTGGCAAAGTAATGCGCGAATTCTTAGTACAGAATTTTAATATAAAGTGGCCAAGTAATGCGCGAGCTCTTCGGACTCTGGCTTAAAATTATGTGGCCAAGTAATGCGTGAATTCTTAGTACAGAATTTTTATATATAAAGTGGCCAAGTAATGCGCGAGTTCAATGGACGTCACGACTGTTATAAATACAAAAATAGGCGCGTAATACGCGAGTTGAACGCAGTCTGACCTGAAAAGAGTGGCCAAGTAATGCGCGAATTCTTAGGGGTATATAGTGGCCAAAAAATAATAATTAACACTTAGGGTCCTTAGACTCTGACCTGAATAATGCGGCCAAGTAATGCGCGAGCTCTTCGGACTCAGATTTCCAGTAAGGTGGCCAAGTAATGCGCGAGTTCAACGGACGTCAGGACTGACATAAATGCAAAAATAGCCGCGTAATACGCGAGATCAAACAAAATCTGACCTAAATAAGGTGGCAAAGTAATGCGCGAATTCTTAGTACTCAGAATTTTAATATAAAGTGGCCAATTAATGCGCGAGCTCTTCGGACTCTGGCTTAAAATTATGTGGCCAAGTAATGCGCGAGTTCAATGGACGTCAGGACTGATATAAATACAAAAATAGGCGCGTAATACGAGAGTTGAACGCAGTCTGACCTGAAAAGAGTGGCCAAGTAATGCGCGAGATCATCGGACTCGGGCTTAAAATTATGTGGCCAAGTAATTCGCGAGATCAATGGACGTCGGGACTGATATAAATGCAAAAATAGCAGCGTAATACGCGAGATCAACCGAAGTCTGACCTAAATAAGGTGGCAAAGTAATGCGCGAATTCTTAGTACAGAGTTTTTATATAAAGTGGCCAAGTAATGCGCGAGCTTATCGGACTCTGGCTTAAAATTATGTAGCCAAGTAATGCGCGAATTCTTAGTACAGAATTTTTATATATAAAGTGGCCAAGTAATGCGCGAGTTCAATGGACGTCAGGACTGATATAAATACAAAAATAGGCGCGTAATACGCGAGTTGAACGCAGTCTGACCTCACCCGAGTGGCCAAGTAATGCGCGAATTCTTAGGGGTATAAGAATTTTTATAAAGTGGCCAAAAAATAATAATTAACACTTAGGGTCCTTAGACTCTGACCTGAATAAAGCGGCCAAGTAATGCGCGAGCACTTCGTACTCTAATTCTGAGTAAGGTGGCCAAGTAATGCGCGAGCACATCAAACTCTGATTCTGAGTAAGGTGGCCAAGTAATGCGCGAGTTCAATGGACGTCAGGACTGATATAAATGCAAAAACAGCCGCGTAATACGCGAGATCAAACGAAGTCTGACCTAAATAAGGAGGCAAAGTAATGCGCGAATTTTTAGGACAGGATTTTTATATAAAGTGGCCAAGTAATGCGCGAGCTCTTCGGACTCTGGCTTAAAATTATGTGGCCAAGTAATTCGCGAGTTCAATGGACGCCAGGACTGATATAAATGCAAAAATAGCCGCGTGATACGCGAGATCAAACGAAATCTGACCTAAATAAGGTGGCAAAGTAATGCGCGAATTCTTAGTACAGAATTTGTATAGAAAGTGGCCAAGTAATGCGCGAGCTCTTCGGACTCTGGCTTAAAATTAAGTGGCCAAGTAATGCGCGAATTCTGAGTACATAATTTTTATATATAAAGTGGCCAAGTAATGCGCGAGATCAAGGGACTTACGGAATGTTATAAATACAAAAATAGGCGCGTAATACGCGAGTTGAACGCAGTCTGACCTGAAAAGAGTGGCCAAGTAATGCGCGAGTTCAATGGACGTCAGGACTGACATAAATGCAAAAATAGCCGCGTAATACGCGAGATCAAACGAAATCTGACCTAAATAAGGTGGCAAAGTAATGCGCGAATTCTTAGTACAGAATTTTTATATAAAGTGGCCAAGTAATGCGCGAGCTCTTCGGACTCTGGCTTAAAATTATGTGGCCAAGTAATGCGCGAATTCTTAGTACAGAAAAAGTGGCCAAGTAATGCGCGAGTTCAATGGACGTCAGGACTGTTATAAATACAAAAATAGGCGCGTAATGCGCGAGTTGAACGCAGTCTGACCTGAAAAGAGTGGCCAAGTAATGCGCGAATTCTTAGGGATATAAGAATTTTTATAATGTGGCCAAAAAATAATAATTAACACTTAGGGTCCTTAGACTCTGACCTGAATAAAGTGGCCAAGTAATGCGCGAGCACTTCGGACTCTGATTTACAGTAAGGTGGCCAAGTAATTCGCGAGTTCAATGGACGTCAGGACTGACATAAATGCAAAAATAGCCGCGTAATACGCGAGATCAAACGACATCTGACCTAAATAAGGTGGCAAAGTAATGCGCGAATTCTTAGTACAGAATTTTAATATAAAGTGGCCAAGTAATGCGCGAGCTCTTCGGACTCTGGCTTAAAATTATGTGGCCAAGTAATGCGCGAGTTCAATGGACGTCAGGACTGATATAAATACAAAAATAGGCGCGTAATACGAGAGTTAAACGCAGTCTGACCTGAAAAGAGTGGCCAAGTAATGCGCGAATTCTTAGGGGTATAAGAATCTTTATAAAGTGGCCAAAAAATAATAATTAACACTTAGGGTCCTTAGACTCTGACCTGAATAAAGCGGCCATGTAATGCGCGAGCTCTTCGCACTCCGGCTTAAAATTATGTGGCCAAGTAATGCGCGAGTTCAATGGACGTCAGGACTGATATAAATGCACAAAAAGCCGCGTAATACGCGAGATCAAACAAAGTCTGACCTAAATAAGGTGGCAAATTAATGCGCGAATTCTTAGTACAGGATTTTTATATAAAGTGGCCAAATAATGCGCGAGCTCTTCGGACTCTGGATTAAAATTATGTGGCCAAGTAATGCGCCAATTCTTAGGGGTATAAGAATTTTTATAATGTGGTCAAAAAATAATAATTAACACTTAGGGTCCTTAGACTCTGACTTGAATAAAGCGGCCAAGTAATGCGCGAGCACTTCGGACTCTGATTTACAGTAAGGTGGCCAAGTAATGCGCGAGTTCAATGGACGTCAGGACTGATATAAATGCAAAAATAGCCGCGTAATACGCGAGATCAAACAATGTCTGACCTAAATAAGGTGGCAAAGTAATGCGCGAATTCTTAGTACAGAATTTTTTATATAAAGTGGCCAAGTAATGCGCGAGCTCTTCGGACTCTGGCTTAAAATTATGTGGCCAAATAATGCGCAAAGTTAAATGGACGTCAGGACTGATATAAATACAAGAAATAGTCGCGTAATACGCGAGTTCAACGAAACCTGACCTAAATAAGGTGGCCAAAAATGCGCGAGTTACAACGAAATCTGACCCAGACAAAGTGGCCAGATGTGAGAACATAAACCGTGAAGGGACGACTGAAACACGGTGGGTCCCAATTTCTCAGGTCACGTTTTTTTATGACCCTTTTTTTAGTATAGGGTTGTAAATCTTAGAAAGGTTTTCTATGTCGGTTCTAAGATTCACCGCATCGTTCGTACCTGCAATGTGACACATTTCCAACAGCATCCTTTTTTTGTAGTTTTTTTCGTTAGCTAAGATTTTTGTTCTATCAAAATCGAAGAAGTGGTCTCTTTCAATCGTATGTTTTGTTAGCGCGTTTTGTTTATTGGGGCTTTCTCTAATGTTGTTTTTATGTTCTTTTAGTCTGTTTTTAAGGAATCGTTTCGTTTGACCTATATAGACAGCCTTGCAGTCATTCCCTTTGCAAGGAACGCTGTAGACGACGTTAGAAGATTGATCTTTGGGTATTTTGTCCTTGGTGGGTATGAAGATCGTTTTTAGGTTTTTTTGGTTTTTGTACGCAGTGTTTATGTTGTAGCTATGTAAGATTCCTGATATTCTTTCTGACAGAACTTCAACGTAAGGGATACTAATGAAGGGTTTGTTTTCTGTGTTTATGTCGGCCTGATTGTTACCTAATCGTGTCTTATGTTCAAGGGTAAGAAGTCTTAGATTTATAATCTCTTGCGTGAACTGTTGTGGATAGTCATTTTCTAGTAGTGTATCTATAATTAGTTTAAGGTTGTTTTTGTGAAATTCTTTATCTGAAAGTAGAATTGCCCTGTCAACTAAGTTGTTTACAACACTTTTCTTGTATCTGAGGGGGTGATGGGAATTAAAGTTAAGGTATCTTCCAGACCAAGTCGGTTTCCTATACCAATTGAAAGAAAGTTTTTGATTCTGTTTCCTAGTCATAGTGACATCTAGAAAATTAATAGCACCATTTATCTCTTTTTCTAGGGTGAATTCAATATTGAGGGAATTGTTGTTGAAGATTTGCAAAATGTGGTTCACTTGTGTGTCAGGAACCACGATGAGAATATCGTCTACGTATCGAAAGTAAACAGGTACTTCAAAATCAAGATTAGAGAGCCTGTCTTTTTCTAGGTCATCCATCACTATATCTGCAAGGACGGGGGAGAAAGGAGAACCCATTGGTAATCCGCGTTTTTGAAAATAGGTGGTGCCATCGAAATTAAAGTCTGTGCTATCCAAGCATAATCGCAACCCTTCTTCATATTCCTTCCATGGCAATGATACTTTGCGGCGAATCTCTTCCCATCTATTTTTTACAGCAGAGATGGCTGCTTCCTTGGGTATATTTGTGAAAAGGGACACTACATCCAAGGAGGCGAGAACAAAATTATCAGGGACACTAACATTTTTAAGTTTCTGGACTAGTTCGAAACTGTTAATGATTTTTGATTTTGGTGGCGTGGTGTTTTTAGATATGGTAGTGCTAAAGAAGGATGCTAGATTGTAGGTAGGACTGCCTACATAAGATACAATGGGTCTAATGGGGTTGCCTTCTTTATGGATTTTGGGTAATCCGTAGAATCTGGAGGGAACAGCATTAGAAGACTTTAAATCCTTAGCTAACAGGTTGTTGATTAATTTTTTGTTTTCCCATGTTTTGACTAGACAATTTACTTTATTTTGTATTTTGGTTGTACTGTCCTTGGAGCGGACTTTGTATGTGTTTTCATCATTTAGAAGGTTCAATACTTTCTCGTTGTAATTTGTTCGCGTCAAGGCTACTGTGGTGTTACCTTTGTCTGCCCTAGTAAAAACTATGTCCGGGTTATGTTTTACGAAATCCCTAGCTTCTTTAATTTCTTTAACAGGTTGTACGAATTTAGATTTGTGTTCATTCCCATTTTTCTTAAAATTATTAACGACGTTAGCAACTTTTAAGCGCAATTCATCTTGAGATTCAGGATCAATTTTATTAATGTTAGATTCGATGTCCGCGATTATATTATATGTAGGAATTTCCCGTTTTTTTATAGTAACACCGAAATTTATTCCTAAGCTAGCTATTTTTGCGACATTCTCAGGAATTTGGTTTCCTGTTAAATTTTTGAACCACTTTTGGTTAAGTTTACTGTTGGAAACGGTCTTTTTATTGCAATCAAGAGACCTTATCAGTAAGTCGAGTTTCTTTTTGCATTTAAATTTGCTTTCTTCAAAACGGCGGGAGACTTTCCCGGATTCGAGCTCAAAAAATCTGTCGAACATGTGGTTTGGAAAAATAGCAACTATTCTACTTTGAAAATACATAATTTGATTCACAAGGTACTTTAAATGTGCACATATGTCACAAATTTCAAGATTCAAAATGGACCTAAGAAAAGTATTATGCAGGTTTGAGAATTTGTTACTCATGCTTCTAGAATTAAAACCAATGTGTTGAGATCGGATACCTTGTAAATGTTTGGGAAGAACTTCAAGTTTCCTACACCGTAGTAGGAAAATTCTCTGATTAAAGCTATTCGCATAGTCTAGATTTAATTGAGACCATTTTTTGAGGAGTGATGCCTCCTCATATCCATATGTCTCTTCTATTTGTTTGTAAAAACCCATCCCACTTCTACCATTTTGATTGTTGCCATAAGTAAAATTATATCGTGACATGTTTCCGTACATGTTCAATGTTTTATTGACCCACAATAATAATTTTGTAATAGTTAATTTGGCATGGGGTCAGTTTTGATACGGATTTATTTTTTTAATTAAGTGATAGAACACATAAAAAATACAAAAGGCAAACGTTTCGGCCACAAATGGGGGCCCTCTTCAGTGCCAATTAGCTTAATAGTAACCTTTAAATATTTATTAACTAAGACATGCAACTTAATAATTATTGTATTTTTTGTTTTTTTCTTTTTTTCCTTTGCTTATTGATATTAGAAAAAGATAGAGTAAACATGCGGAAAGACTTATGGGTAAGCGAGTTCCTAGGTGTGAAGGAACCAGGCCGTTCCAAAAACTGTTCCAACGAGTAATCCTCTCCCACAGGAACCGTGAAAAATGCGACCGCGGAACGCACTCTCTCAAGGGCACATATATAAACACAATTATTTCACCAAAGAAAGAAACAACACGATGGAGAATATAACGTGGATCCTTGGTAAAGCACGCACAGCAAACCACACACATTCACGAGCACCAGAAGTAAAGGAAACTGAAGTTAAAACAATAAGAACGATGTAATTGGTACGGAAAAATTTTTATTTTGTATTTTCTCCGAAGCCGCAGAGATGACAGACGAAAGTAAGTCCACCACTCTGCCACATGGCTAAAAGAAAACTGATTTGGGAAGAAGTCGTATTTAGGAAGACTAGTGTTCAGAGTTTGACGTGTATAGAAAGCATTCTCCAGATAGGTCAGGTTCCAACACCAAGGGTTATACACAGTAAAACCTTATTTTAATGTCCCCGGCACTTGAGATTATTATGTGCTCAAGCGTCCGACAAAAGCAAAGACCCACCACATGTTCGAAAAACTCTGTAAGGAAAGGCACTCAACACGGTCCCGACGTCGTAAAAGTTGTACACATTTCTGTGGATATAGAAAGTAAAATGCAACTAAAGTGGAAATTCACGAAAAATTAATTTCCTGGTTTTTCGAAACCTCTCATTCTTAATAAATGGAACCCGGAAAAATACAATATTAAGTTTGTAAGTATGATGTCCGAGTTTTTCAGATTATAAGACTGTTGTAAAGTGGCAAAATATTACGAGAGTTATTCGAACTCTGACTTAAATAGAGTGGCCAATTAATACAGTAGCACTACGGATTCTAAGACTGATAAAAAATGGCCAAGTAATGCGCGAGCACTTCGGACTCTAATTCTGAGTAAGGTGGCCAAGTAATGCGCGAGCACATCAGACTCTGATTCTGAGTAAGGTGGCCAAGTAATGCGCGAGTTCAATGGACGTCAGGACTGATATAAATGCAAAAATAGCCGCGTAATACGCGAGATCAAACGAAGTCTGACCTAAATAAGGAGGCAAAGTAATGCGCGAATTCTTAGTACAGGATTTTTATATAAAGTGGCCAAGTAATGCGCGAGCTCTTCGGACTCTGGCTTAAAATTATGTGGCCAAGTAATTCGCGAGATCAATGGACGTCAGGACTCATATAAATGCACAAAAAGCCGCGTAATACGCGAGATCAAACAAAGTCTGACCTAAATAAGGTGGCAAAGTAATGCGCGAGCTCTTCGGACTCAGATTTTCAGTAAGGTGGCCAACTAATGCGCGAGCACATCAGATCCTGATTCTGAGTAAGGTGGCCAAGTAATGCGCGAGCACATCAGAGCCTGATTCTGAGTAAGGTGACCAAGTAATGCGCGAGTTCAATGGACGTCAGGACTGATATAAATACAAAAATAGCAGTGTAATACGCGAGATCAACCGAAGTCTGACCTAAATAAGGAGGCAAAGTAATGCGCGAATTCTTAGTACAGGATTTTTATATAAAGTGGCCAAGTAATGCGCAAGCTCTTCGGACTCTGGCTTAAAATTATGTGGTCAAGTAATTCGCGAGTTCAATGGACGTCAGGACTGATATAAATGCAAAAATAGCCGCGTAATACGCGAGATCAAACGAAATCTGACCTAAATAAGGTGGCAAAGTAATGCGCGAATTCTTAGTACAGAGTTTTTATATAAAGTGGCCAAGTAATGCGCGAGTTCAATGGACGTCAGGACTGATATAAATACAAAAATAGGCGCGTAATACGCGAGTTGAACGCAGTCTGACCTGAAAAGAGTGGCCAAGTAATGCGCGAATTCTTAGGGGTATAAGAATTTTTATAAAGTGGCCAAAAAATAATAATTAACACTTAGGGTCCCTAGACTCTGACCTTAACAAGGCGGCCAAGTAATGCGCGAGAACTTCGGACTCTGAATTTCATTAAGGTGGCCAAGTAATGCGCGAGTCCAATCGACGTCAGGACTGACATAAATGCAAAAATAGCCGCGTAATACGCGAGATCAAACGAAATCTGACCTAAATAAGGTGGCAAAGTAATGCGCGAATTCTTAGTACAGAATTTTAATATAAAGTGGCCAAGTAATGCGCGAGCTCTTCGGACTCTGGCTTAAAATTATGTGGCCAAGTAATGCGCGAGTTCAATGGACGTCAGGACTGATATAAATACAAAAAAAGGCGCGTAATACGAGAGTTGAACGCAGTCTGACCTGAAAAGAGTGGCCAAGTAATGCGCGAGCTCTTCGGACTCTGGCTTAAAATTATGTGGCCAAGTAATTCGCGAGATCAATCGACGTCAGGACTGATATAAATGCACAAAAAACCGCGTAATACGCGAGATCAAACAAAGTCTGACCTAAATCAGGTGGCAAAGTAATGCGCGAATTTTTAGGACAGGATTTTTATATAAAGTGGCCAAGTAATGCGCGAGCTCTTCGGACTCTGGCTTAAAATTATGTGGCCAAGTAATTCGCGAGTTCAATGGACGCCAGGACTGATATAAATGCAAAAATAGCCGCGTGATACGCGAGATCAAACGAAATCTGAACTAAATAAGGTGGCAAAGTAATGCGCGAATTCTTAGTACAGAATTTTTATATAAAGTGGCCAAGTAATGCGCGAGCTCTTCGGACTCTGGCTTAAAATTATGTGGCCAAGTAATGCGTGAATTCTTAGTACAGAATTTTTATATATAAAGTGGCCAAGTAATGCGCGAGTTCAATGGACGTCACGACTGTTATAAATACAAAAATAGGCGCGTAATACGCGAGTTGAACGCAGTCTGACCTGAAAAGAGTGGCCAAGTAATGCGCGAATTCTTAGGGGTATATAGTGGCCAAAAAATAATAATTAACACTTAGGGTCCTTAGACTCTGACCTGAATAATGCGGCCAAGTAATGCGCGAGCACTTCGGACTCAGATTTTCAGTAAGGTGGCCAAGTAATGCGCGAGTTCAACGGACGTCAGGACTGACATAAATGCAAAAATAGCCGCGTAATACGCGAGATCAAACGAAATCTGACCTAAATAAGGTGGCAAAGTAATGCGCGAATTCTTAGTACAGAATTTTAATATAAAGTGGCCAAGTAATGCGCGAGCTCTTCGGACTCTGGCTTAAAATAATGTGGCCAAGTAATGCGCGAGTTCAATGGACGTCAGGACTGATATAAATACAAAAATAGGCGCGTAATACGAGAGTTGAACGCAGTCTGACCTGAAAAGAGTGGCCAAGTAATGCGCGAGCTCTTCGGACTCTGGCTTAAAATTATGTGGCCAAGTAATTCGCGAGATCAATGGACGTCGGAACAGATATAAATGCAAAAATAGCAGCGTAATACGCGAGATCAACCGAAGTCTGACCTAAATAAGGTGGCAAAGTAATGCGCGAATTCTTAGTACAGAGTTTTTATATAAAGTGGCCAAGTAATGCACGAGCTTATCGGACTCTGGCTTAAAATTATGTAGCCAAGTAATGCGCGAATTCTTAGTACAGAATTTTTATATATAAAGTGGCCAAGTAATGCGCGAGTTCAATGGACGTCAGGACTGATATAAATACAAAAATAGGCGCGTAATACGCGAGTTGAACGCAGTCTGACCTGAAAAGAGTGGCCAAGTAATGCGCGAATTCTTAGGGGTATAAGAATTTTTATAAAGTGGCCAAAAAATAATAATTAACAATTAGGGTCCTTAGACTCTGACCTGAATAAAGCGGCCAAGTAATGCGCGAGCACTTCGTACTCTAATTGTGAGTAAGGTGGCCAAGTAATGCGCGAGCACATCAAACTCTGATTCTGAGTAAGGTGGCCAAGTAATGCGCGAGTTCAATGGACGTCAGGACTGATATAAATGCAAAAACAGCCGCGTAATACGCGAGATCAAACGAAGTCTGACCTAAATAAGGAGGCAAAGTAATGCGCGAATTTTTAGGACAGGATTTTTATATAAAGTGGCCAAGTAATGCGCGAGCTCTTCGGACTCTGGCTTAAAATTATGTGGCCAAGTAATTCGCGAGTTCAATGGACGCCAGGACTGATATAAATGCAAAAATAGCCGCGTGATACGCGAGATCAAACGAAATCTGACCTAAATAAGGTGGCAAAGTAATGCGCGAATTCTTAGTACAGAATTTTTATATAAAGTTGCCAAGAAATGCGCGAGCTATTCTTACTCTGCCTTAAAATAATCTGGCCAAGTAATTCGCGAATAATGAGAACAGAATTTTTATATATAAAGTGGCCAAGTAATGCGCGAGTTCAAGGGACTAAACGAATGTTATAAATACAAAAATAGGCGCGTAATACGCGAGTTGAACGCAGTCTGACCTGAAAAGAGTGGCCAAGTAATGCGCGAGTTCATTGTACGTCAGGACTGACATAAATGCAAAAATAGCCGCGTAATACGCGAGATCAAACGAAATCTGACCTAAATAAGGTGGCAAAGTAATGCGCGAATTCTTAGTACAGAATTTTTATATAAAGTGGCCAAGTAATGCGCGAGCTCTTCGGACTCTGGCTTAAAATTATGTGGCCAAGTAATGCGCGAATTCTTAGTACAGAAAAAGTGGCCAAGTAATGCGCGAGTTCAATGGACGTCACGACTGTTATAAATACAAAAATAGGCGCGTAATACGCGAGTTGAACGCAGTCTGACCTGAAAAGAGTGGCCAAGTAATGCGCGAATTCTTAGGGATATAAGAATCTTTATAAAGTGGCCAAAAAATAATAATTAACACTTAGGGTCCTTAGACTCTGACCTGAATAAAGCGGCCAAGTAATGCGCGAGCACTTCGGACTCTGATTTACAGTAAGGTGGCCAAGTAATTCGCGAGTTCAATGGACGTCAGGACTGACATAAATGCAAAAATAGCCGCGTAATACGCGAGATCAAACGACATCTGACCTAAATAAGGTGGCAAAGTAATGCGCGAATTCTTAGTACAGAATTTTAATATAAAGTGGCCAAGTAATGCGCGAGCTCTTCGGACTCTGGCTTAAAATTATGTGGCCAAGTAATGCGCGAGTTCAATGGACGTCAGGACTGATATAAATACAAAAATAGGCGCGTAATACGAGAGTTAAACGCAGTCTGACCTGAAAAGAGTGGCCAAGTAATGCGCGAATTCTTAGGGTTATAAGAATTTTTATAAAGTGGCCAAAAAATAATAATTAACAACTTAGGGTCCTTAGACTCTGACCAGAATAACGAGGCCATGTAA
Source organism: Diplolepis rosae (assembly GCA_030998225.1). Classification (NCBI taxonomy): domain Eukaryota; kingdom Metazoa; phylum Arthropoda; class Insecta; order Hymenoptera; family Diplolepididae; genus Diplolepis; species Diplolepis rosae. The sequence goes on along the minus strand of JAPYXD010000391.1, from coordinate 2,406,919 downwards.
TGCGCGAGCTCTTCGGACTCCGGCTTAAAATTATGTGGCCAAGTAATGCGCGAGTTCAATGGACGTCAGGACTGATATAAATGCACAAAAAGCCGCGTAATACGCGAGATCAAACAAAGTCTGACCTAAATAAGGTGGCAAATTAATGCGCGAATTCTTAGTACAGGATTTTTATATAAAGTGGCCAAATAATGCGCGAGCTCTTCGGACTCTGGATTAAAATTATGTGGCCAAGTAATGCGCCAATTCTTAGGGGTATAAGAATTTTTATAATGTGGTCAAAAAATAATAATTAACGCTTAGGGTCCTTAGACTCTGACTTGAATAAAGCGGCCAAGTAATGCGCGAGCACTTCGGACTCTGATTTACAGTAAGGTGGCCAAGTAATGCGCGAGTTCAATGGACGTCAGGACTGATATAAATGCAAAAATAGCCGCGTAATACGCGAGATCAAACAATGTCTGACCTAAATAAGGTGGCAAAGTAATGCGCGAATTCTTAGTACAGAATTTTTATATAAAGTGGCCAAGTAATGCGCGAGCTCTTCGGACTCTGGCTTAAAATTATGTGGCCAAATAATGCGCAAAGTTAAATGGACGTCAGGACTGATATAAATACAAGAAATAGTCGCGTAATACGCGAGTTCAACGAAACCTGACCTAAATAAGGTGGCCAAAAATGCGCGAGTTACAACGAAATCTGACCCAGACAAAGTGGCCAGATGTGAGAACATAAACCGTGAAGGGACGACTGAAACACGGTGGGTCCCAATTTCTCAGGTCACATTTTTTTATGACCCTTTTTTAAGTATAGGGTTGTAAATCTTAGAAAGGTTTTCTATGTCGGTTCTAAGATTCACCGCATCGTTCGTACCTGCAATGTGACACATTTCCAACAGCATCCTTTTTTTGTAGTTTTTTTCGTTAGCTAAGATTATTGTTCTATCAAAAATCGAAGAAGTGGTCTCTTTCAATCGTATGTTTTGTTAGCGCGTTTTGTTTATTGGGGCTTTCTCTAATGTTGTTTTTATGTTCTTTTAGTCTGTTTTTAAGGAATCGTTTCGTTTGACCTATATAGACAGCCTTGCAGTCATTCCCTTTGCAAGGAACGCTGTAGACGACGTTAGAAGATTGATCTTTGGGTATTTTGTCCTTGGTGGGTATGAAGATCGTTTTTAGGTTTTTTTGGTTTTTGTACGCAGTGTTTATGTTGTAGCTATGTAAGATTCCTGATATTCTTTCTGACAGAACTTCAACGTAAGGGATACTAATGAAGGGTTTGTTTTCTGTGTTTATGTCGGCCTGATTGTTACCTAATCGTGTCTTATGTTCAAGGGTAAGAAGTCTTAGATTTATAATCTCTTGCGTGAACTGTTGTGGATAGTCATTTTCTAGTAGTGTATCTATAATTAGTTTAAGGTTGTTTTTCTGAAATTCTTTATCTGAAAGTAGAATTGCCCTGTCAACTAAGTTGTTTACAACACTTTTCTTGTATCTGAGGGGGTGATGGGAATTAAAGTTAAGGTATCTTCCAGACCAAGTCGGTTTCCTATACCAATTGAAAGAAAGTTTTTGATTCTGTTTCCTAGTCATAGTGACATCTAGAAAATTAATAGCACCATTTATCTCTTTTTCTAGGGTGAATTCAATATTGAGGGAATTGTTGTTGAAGATTTGCAAAATGTGGTTCACTTGTGTGTCAGGAACCACGATGAGAATATCGTCTACGTATCGAAAGTAAACAGGTACTTCAAAATCAAGATTAGAGAGCCTGTCTTTTTCTAGGTCATCCATCACTATATCTGCAAGGACGGGGGAGAAAGGAGAACCCATTGGTAATCCGCGTTTTTGAAAATAGGTGGTGCCATCGAAATTAAAGTCTGTGCTATCCAAGCATAATCGCAACCCTTCTTCATATTCCTTCCATGGCAATGATACTTTGCGGCGAATCTCTTCCCATCTATTTTTTACAGCAGAGATGGCTGCTTCCTTGGGTATATTTGTGAAAAGGGACACTACATCCAAGGAGGCGAGAACAAAATTATCAGGGACACTAACATTTTTAAGTTTCTGGACTAGTTCGAAACTGTTAATGATTTTTGATTTTGGTGGCGTGGTGTTTTTAGATATGGTAGTGCTAAAGAAGGATGCTAGATTGTAGGTAGGACTGCCTACATAAGATACAATGGGTCTAATGGGGTTGCCTTCTTTATGGATTTTGGGTAATCCGTAGAATCTGGAGGGAACAGCATTAGAAGACTTTAAATCCTTAGCTAACAGGTTGTTGATTAATTTTTTGTTTTCCCATGTTTTGACTAGACAATTTACTTTATTTTGTATTTTGGTTGTACTGTCCTTGGAGCGGACTTTGTATGTGTTTTCATCATTTAGAAGGTTCAATACTTTCTCGTTGTAATTTGTTCGCGTCAAGGCTACTGTGGTGTTACCTTTGTCTGCCCTAGTAAAAACTATGTCCGGGTTATGTTTTACGAAATCCCTAGCTTCTTTAATTTCTTTAACAGGTTGTACGAATTTAGATTTGTGTTCATTCCCATTTTTCTTAAAATTATTAACGACGTTAGCAACTTTTAAGCGCAATTCATCTTGAGATTCAGGATCAATTTTATTAATGTTAGATTCGATGTCCGCGATTATATTATATGTAGGAATTTCCCGTTTTTTTATAGTAACACCGAAATTTATTCCTAAGCTAGCTATTTTTGCGACATTCTCAGGAATTTGGTTTCCTGTTAAATTTTTGAACCACTTTTGGTTAAGTTTACTGTTGGAAACGGTCTTTTTATTGCAATCAAGAGACCTTATCAGTAAGTCGAGTTTCTTTTTGCATTTAAATTTGCTTTCTTCAAAACGGCGGGAGACTTTCCCGGATTCGAGCTCAAAAAATCTGTCGAACATGTGGTTTGGAAAAATAGCAACTATTCTACTTTGAAAATACATAATTTGATTCACAAGGTACTTTAAATGTGCACATATGTCACAAATTTCAAGATTCAAAATGGACCTAAGAAAAGTATTATGCAGGTTTGAGAATTTGTTACTCATGCTTCTAGAATTAAAACCAATGTGTTGAGATCGGATACCTTGTAAATGTTTGGGAAGAACTTCAAGTTTCCTACACCGTAGTAGGAAAATTCTCTGATTAAAGCTATTCGCATAGTCTAGATTTAATTGAGACCATTTTTTGAGGAGTGATGCCTCCTCATATCCATATGTCTCTTCTATTTGTTTGTAAAAACCCATCCCACTTCTACCATTTTGATTGTTGCCATAAGTAAAATTATATCGTGACATGTTTCCGTACATGTTCAATGTTTTATTGACCCACAATAATAATTTTGTAATAGTTAATTTGGCATGGGGTCAGTTTTGATACGGATTTATTTTTTTAATTAAGTGATAGAACACATAAAAAATACAAAAGGCAAACGTTTCGGCCACAAATGGGGGCCCTCTTCAGTGCCAATTAGCTTAATAGTAACCTTTAAATATTTATTAACTAAGACATGCAACTTAATAATTATTGTATTTTTTGTTTTTTTCTTTTTTTCCTTTGCTTATTGATATTAGAAAAAGATAGAGTAAACATGCGGAAAGACTTATGGGTAAGCGAGTTCCTAGGTGTGAAGGAACCAGGCCGTTCCAAAAACTGTTCCAACGAGTAATCCTCTCCCACAGGAACCGTGAAAAATGCGACCGCGGAACGCACTCTCTCAAGGGCACATATATAAACACAATTATTTCACCAAAGAAAGAAACAACACGATGGAGAATATAACGTGGATCCTTGGTAAAGCACGCACAGCAAACCACACACATTCACGAGCACCAGAAGTAAAGGAAACTGAAGTTAAAACAATAAGAACGATGTAATTGGTACGGAAAAATTTTTATTTTGTATTTTCTCCGAAGCCGCAGAGATGACAGACGAAAGTAAGTCCACCACTCTGCCACATGGCTAAAAGAAAACTGATTTGGGAAGAAGTCGTATTTAGGAAGACTAGTGTTCAGAGTTTGACGTGTATAGAAAGCATTCTCCAGATAGGTCAGGTTCCAACACCAAGGGTTATACACAGTAAAACCTTATTTTAATGTCCCCGGCACTTGAGATTATTATGTGCTCAAGCGTCCGACAAAAGCAAAGACCCACCACATGTTCGAAAAACTCTGTAAGGAAAGGCACTCAACACGGTCCCGACGTCGTAAAAGTTGTACACATTTCTGTGGATATAGAAAGTAAAATGCAACTAAAGTGGAAATTCACGAAAAATTAATTTCCTGGTTTTTCGAAACCTCTCATTCTTAATAAATGGAACCCGGAAAAATACAATATTAAGTTTGTAAGTATGATGTCCGAGTTTTTCAGATTATAAGACTGTTGTAAAGTGGCAAAATATTACGAGAGTTATTCGAACTCTGACTTAAATAGAGTGGCCAATTAATACAGTAGCACTACGGATTCTAAGACTGATAAAAAATGACCAAGTAATGCGCGAGCACTTCGGACTCTAATTCTGAGTAAGGTGGCCAAGTAATGCGCGAGCACATCAGACTCTGATTCTGAGTAAGGTGGCCAAGTAATGCGCGAGTTCAATGGACGTCAGGACTGTGGTTCTCCTTTCTCCCCCGTCCTTGCAGATATAGTGATGGATGACCTAGAAAAAGACAGGCTCTCTAATCTTGATTTTGAAGTACCTGTTTACTTTCGATACGTAGACGATATTCTCATCGTGGTTCCTGACACACAAGTGAACCACATTTTGCAAATCTTCAACAACAATTCCCTCAATATTGAATTCACCCTAGAAAAAGAGATAAATGGTGCTATTAATTTTCTAGATGTCACTATGACTAGGAAACAGAATCAAAAACTTTCTTTCAATTGGTATAGGAAACCGACTTGGTCTGGAAGATACCTTAACTTTAATTCCCATCACCCCCTCAGATACAAGAAAAGTGTTGTAAACAACTTAGTTGACAGGGCAATTCTACTTTCAGATAAAGAATTTCAGAAAAACAACCTTAAACTAATTATAGATACACTACTAGAAAATGACTATCCACAACAGTTCACGCAAGAGATTATAAATCTAAGACTTCTTACCCTTGAACATAAGACACGATTAGGTAACAATCAGGCCGACATAAACACAGAAAACAAACCCTTCATTAGTATCCCTTACGTTGAAGTTCTGTCAGAAAGAATATCAGGAATCTTACATAGCTACAACATAAACACTGCGTACAAAAACCAAAAAAACCTAAAAACGATCTTCATACCCACCAAGGACAAAATACCCAAAGATCAATCTTCTAACGTCGTCTACAGCGTTCCTTGCAAAGGGAATGACTGCAAGGCTGTCTATATAGGTCAAACGAAACGATTCCTTAAAAACAGACTAAAAGAACATAAAAACAACATTAGAGAAAGCCCCAATAAACAAAACGCGCTAACAAAACATACGATTGAAAGAGACCACTTCTTCGATTTTGATAGAACAAAAATCTTAGCTAACGAAAAAAACTACAAAAAAAGGTTGCTGTTGGAAATGTGTCACATTGCAGGTACGAACGATGCGGTGAATCTTAGAACCGTCATAGAAAACCTTTCTAAGATTTACAACCCTATACTTAAAAAAGGGTCATAAAAAAATGTGACCTGAGAAATTGGGACCCACCGTGTTTCAGTCGTCCCTTCACGGTTTATGTTCTCACATCTGGCCACTTTGTCTGGGTCAGATTTCGTTGTAACTCGCGCATTTTTGGCCACCTTATTTAGGTCAGGTTTCGTTGAACTCGCGTATTACGCGACTATTTCTTGTATTTATATCAGTCCTGACGTCCATTTAACTTTGCGCATTATTTGGCCACATAATTTTAAGCCAGAGTCCGAAGAGCTCGCGCATTACTTGGCCACTTTATATAAAAATTCTGTACTAAGAATTCGCGCATTACTTTGCCACCTTATTTAGGTCAGACATTGTTTGATCTCGCGTATTACGCGGCTATTTTTGCATTTATATCAGTCCTGACGTCCATTGAACTCGCGCATTACTTGGCCACCTTACTGTAAATCAGAGTCCGAAGTGCTCGCGCATTACTTGGCCGCTTTATTCAAGTCAGAGTCTAAGGACCCTAAGTGTTAATTATTATTTTTTGACCACATTATAAAAATTCTTATACCCCTAAGAATTGGCGCATTACTTGGCCACATAATTTTAATCCAGAGTCCGAAGAGCTCGCGCATTATTTGGCCACTTTATATAAAAATCCTGTACTAAGAATTCGCGCATTAATTTGCCACCTTATTTAGGTCAGACTTTGTTTGATCTGGCGTATTACGCGGCTTTTTGTGCATTTATATCAGTCCTGACGTCCATTGAACTCGCGCATTACTTGGCCACATAATTTTAAGCCGGAGTCCGAAGAGCTCGCGCATTACATGGCCGCGTTATTATGGTCAGAGTCTAAGGACCCTAAGTTGTTAATTATTATTTTTTGGCCACATTATAAAAATTCTTATAACCCTAAGAATTCGCGCATTACTTGGCCACTCTTTTCAGGTCAGACTGCGTTTAACTCTCGTATTACGCGCCTATTTTTGTATTTATATCAGTCCTGACGTCCATTGTACTCGCGCATTACTTGGCCACATAATTTTAAGCCAGAGTCCGAAGAGCTCGCGCATTACTTGGCCACTTTATATTAAAATTCTGTACTAAGAATTCGCGCATTACTTTGCCACCTTATTTAGGTCAGATGTCGTTTGATCTCGCGTATTACGCGGCTATTTTTGCATTTATGTCAGTCCTGACGTCCATTGAACTCGCGAATTACTTGGCCACCTTACTGTAAATCAGAGTCCGAAGTGAACTCGCATTAATTGTCCACGATATTAAGGTCAGAGTCTAAGGACCCTAAGTGTTAATTATTATTTTTTGGCCACTTATGAAAATTCTTATATCCCTAAGAATTCGCGCATTACTTGGCCACTCTTTTCAGGTCAGACTGCGTTCAACTCGCGTATTACGCGCCTATTTTTGTATTTATAACAGTCCTGACGTCCATTGAACTCGCGCATTACTAGGCCACTTTTTCTGTACTAAGTATTCGCGCATTACTTGGCCACATAATTTTAAGCCAGAGTCCGAAGAGCTCGCGCATTACTTGGCCACTTTATATAAAAATTCTGTACTAAGAATTCGCGCATTACTTTGCCACCTTATTTAGGTCAGATTTCGTTTGATCTCGCGTATTACGCGGCTATTTTTGCATTTATGTCAGTCCTGACGTCCATTGAACTCGCGCATTACTTGGCCACTCTTTTCAGGTCAGACTGCGTTCAACTCGCGTATTACGCGCCTATTTTTGTATTTATAACATTCCTGAAGTCCATTGAACTCGCGCATTACTTGGCCACTTTATATATAAAAATTCTGTACTCAGAATTCGCGCATTACTTGGCCACATAATTTTAAGCCAGAGTCCGAAGAGCTCGCGCATTACTTGGCCACTTTGTATAAAAATTCTGTACTAAGAATTCGCGCATTACTTTGCCACCTTATTTAGGTCAGATTTCGTTTGATCTCGCGTATCACGCGGCTATTTTTGCATTTATATCAGTCCTGGCGTCCATTGAACTCGCGAATTACTTGGCCACATAATTTTAAGCCAGAGTCCGAAGAGCTCGCGCATTACTTGGCCACTTTATATAAAAATCCTGTCCTAAAAATTCGCGCATTACTTTGCCTCCTTATTTAGGTCAGACTTCGTTTGATCTCGCGTATTACGCGGCTGTTTTTGCATTTATATCAGTCCTGACGTCCATTGAACTCGCGCATTACTTGGCCACCTTACTCAGAATCAGAGTTTGATGTGCTCGCGCATTACTTGGCCACCTTACTCAGAATTAGAGTACGAAGTGCTCGCGCATTACTTGGCCGCTTTATTCAGGTCAGAGTCTAAGGACCCTAATTGTTAATTATTATTTTTTGGCCACTTTATAAAAATTCTTATACCCCTAAGAATTCGCGCATTACTTGGCCACTCTTTTCAGGTCAGACTGCGTTCAACTCGCGTATTACGCGCCTATTTTTGTATTTATATCAGTCCTGACGTCCATTGAACTCGCGCATTACTTGGCCACTTTATATATAAAAATTCTGTACTAAGAATTCGCGCATTACTTGGCTACATAATTTTAAGCCAGAGTCCGATAAGCTCGCGCATTACTTGGCCACTTTATATAAAAACTCTGTACTAAGAATTCGCGCATTACTTTGCCACCTTATTTAGGTCAGACTTCGGTTGATCTCGCGTATTACGCTGCTATTTTTGCATTTATATCAGTCCTGACGTCCATTGATCTCGCGAATTACTTGGCCACATAATTTTAAGCCAGAGTCCGAAGAGCTCGCGCATTACTTGGCCACTCTTTTCAGGTCAGACTGCGTTCAACTCTCGTATTACGCGCCTATTTTTGTATTTATATCAGTCCTGACGTCCATTGAACTCGCGCATTACTTGGCCACATAATTTTAAGCCAGAGTCCGAAGACCTCGCGCATTACTTGGCCACTTTATATTAAAATTCTGTACTAAGAATTCGCGCATTACTTTGCCACCTTATTTAGGTCAGATTTCGTTTGATCTCGCGTATTACGCTGCTATTTTTGCATTTATATCAGTCCTGACGTCCATTGATCTCGCGAATTACTTGGCCACATAATTTTAAGCCAGAGTCCGAAGAGCTCGCGCATTACTTGGCCACTCTTTTCAGGTCAGACTGCGTTCAACTCGCGTATTACGCGCCTATTTTTGTATTTATAACAGTCCTGACGTCCATTGAACTCGCGCATTACTTGGCCACTTTATATATAAAAATTCTGTACTAAGAATTCACGCATTACTTGGCCACATAATCTTAAGCCAGAGTCCGAAGAGCTCGCGCATTACTTGGCCACTTTATATAAAAATTCTGTACTAAGAATTCGCGCATTACTTTGCCACCTTAGTTAGTTCAGATTTCGTTTGATCTCGCGTATCACGCGGCTATTTTTGCATTTATATCAGTCCTGGCGTCCATTGAACTCGCGAATTACTTGGCCACATAATTTTAAGCCAGAGTCCGAAGAGCTCGCGCATTACTTGGCCACTTTATATAAAAATCCTGTCCTAAAAATTCGCGCATTACTTTGCCACCTGATTTAGGTCAGACTTTGTTTGATCTCGCGTATTACGCGGTTTTTTGTGCATTTATATCAGTCCTGACGTCGATTGATCTCGCGAATTACTTGGCCACATAATTTTAAGCCAGAGTCCGAAGAGCTCGCGCATTACTTGGCCACTCTTTTCAGGTCAGACTGCGTTCAACTCTCGTATTACGCGCCTTTTTTTGTATTTATATCAGTCCTGACGTCCATTGAACTCGCGCATTACTTGGCCACATAATTTTAAGCCAGAGTCCGAAGAGCTCGCGCATTACTTGGCCACTTTATATTAAAATTCTGTACTAAGAATTCGCGCATTACTTTGCCACCTTATTTAGGTCAGAGTTCGTTTGATCTCGCGTATTACGCGGCTATTGTTGCATTTATGTCAGGCCTGACGTCCGTTGAACTCGCGCATTACTTGGCCACCTTACTCAAAATCTGAGTCCGAAGTGCTCGCGCATTACTTGGCCGCATTATTCAGGTCAGAGTCTAAGGACCCTAAGTGTTAATTATTATTTTTTGGCCACTTTATAAAAATTCTTATACCCCTAAGAATTCGCGCATTACTTGGCCACTCTTTTCAGGTCAGACTGCGTTCAACTCGCGTATTACGCGCCTATTTTTGTATTTATATCAGTCCTGACGTCCATTGAACTCGCGCATTACTTGGCCACTTTATATAAAAACTCTGTACTAAGAATTCGCGCATTACTTTGCCACCTTATTTAGGTCAGATTTCGTTTGATCTCGCGTATTACGCGGCTATTTTTGCATTTATATCAGTCCTGACGTCCATTGAACTCGCGAATTACTTGACCACATAATTTTAAGCCAGAGTCCGAAGAGCTTGCGCATTACTTGGCCACTTTATATAAAAATCCTGTACTAAGAATTCGCGCATTACTTTGCCTCCTTATTTAGGTCAGACTTCGGTTGATCTCGCGTATTACACTGCTATTTTTGTATTTATATCAGTCCTGACGTCCATTGAACTCGCGCATTACTTGGCCACCTTACTCAGAATCAGGATCTGATGTGCTCGCGCATTACTTGGCCACCTTACTCAGAATCAGGATCTGATGTGCTCGCGCATTAGTTGGCCACCTTACTGAAAATCTGAGTCCGAAGAGCTCGCGCATTACTTTGCCACCTTATTTAGGTCAGACTTTGTTTGATCTCGCGTATTACGCGGCTTTTTGTGCATTTATATGAGTCCTGACGTCCATTGATCTCGCGAATTACTTGGCCACATAATTTTAAGCCAGAGTCCGAAGAGCTCGCGCATTACTTGGCCACTTTATATAAAAATCCTGTACTAAGAATTCGCGCATTACTTTGCCTCCTTATTTAGGTCAGACTTCGTTTGATCTCGCGTATTACGCGGCTATTTTTGCATTTATATCAGTCCTGACGTCCATTGAACTCGCGCATTACTTGGCCACCTTACTCAGAATCAGAGCCTGATGTGCTCGCGCATTACTTGGCCACCTTACTCAGAATTAGAGTCCGAAGTGCTCGCGCATTACTTGGCCATTTTTTATCAGTCTTAGAATCCGTAGTGCTACTGTATTAATTGGCCACTCTATTTAAGTCAGAGTTCGAATAACTCTCGTAATATTTTGCCACTTTACAACAGTCTTATAATCTGAAAAACTCGGACATCATACTTACAAACTTAATATTGTATTCTTCCGGGTTCCATTTATTAAGAATGAGAGGTTTCGAAAAACCAGGAAATTAATTTTTCGTGAATTTCCACTTTAGTTGCATTTTACTTTCTATATCCACAGAAATGTGTACAACTTTTACGACGTCGGGACCGTGTTGAGTGCCTTTCCTTACAGAGTTTTTCGAACATGTGGTGGGTCTTTGCTTTTGTCGGACGCTTGAGCACATAATAATCTCAAGTGCCGGGGACATTAAAATAAGGTTTTACTGTGTATAACCCTTGGTGTTGGAACCTGACCTATCTGGAGAATGCTTTCTATACACGTCAAACTCTGAACACTAGTCTTCCTAAATACGACTTCTTCCCAAATCAGTTTTCTTTTAGCCATGTGGCAGAGTGGTGGACTTACTTTCGTCTGTCATCTCTGCGGCTTCGGAGAAAATACAAAATAAAAATTTTTCCGTACCAATTACATCGTTCTTATTGTTTTAACTTCAGTTTCCTTTACTTCTGGTGCTCGTGAATGTGTGTGGTTTGCTGTGCGTGCTTTACCAAGGATCCACGTTATATTCTCCATCGTGTTGTTTCTTTCTTTGGTGAAATAATTGTGTTTATATATGTGCCCTTGAGAGAGTGCGTTCCGCGGTCGCATTTTTCACGGTTCCTGTGGGAGAGGATTACTCGTTGGAACAGTTTTTGGAACGGCCTGGTTCCTTCACACCTAGGAACTCGCTTACCCATAAGTCTTTCCGCATGTTTACTCTATCTTTTTCTAATATCAATAAGCAAAGGAAAAAAAGAAAAAAACAAAAAATACAATAATTATTAAGTTGCATGTCTTAGTTAATAAATATTTAAAGGTTACTATTAAGCTAATTGGCACTGAAGAGGGCCCCCATTTGTGGCCGAAACGTTTGCCTTTTTTATTTTTTATGTGTTCTATCACTTAATTAAAAAAATAAATCCGTATCAAAACTGACCCCATGCCAAATTAACTATTACAAAATTATTATTGTGGGTCAATAAAACATTGAACATGTACGGAAACATGTCACGATATAATTTTACTTATGGCAACAATCAAAATGGTAGAAGTGGGATGGGTTTTTACAAACAAATAGAAGAGACATATGGATATGAGGAGGCATCACTCCTCAAAAAATGGTCTCAATTAAATCTAGACTATGCGAATAGCTTTAATCAGAGAATTTTCCTACTACGGTGTAGGAAACTTGAAGTTCTTCCCAAACATTTACAAGGTATCCGATCTCAACACATTGGTTTTAATTCTAGAAGCATGAGTAACAAATTCTCAAACCTGCATAATACTTTTCTTAGGTCCATTTTGAATCTTGAAATTTGTGACATATGTGCACATTTAAAGTACCTTGTGAATCAAATTATGTATTTTCAAAGTAGAATAGTTGCTATTTTTCCAAACCACATGTTCGACAGATTTTTTGAGCTCGAATCCGGGAAAGTCTCCCGCCGTTTTGAAGAAAGCAAATTTAAATGCAAAAAGAAACTCGACTTACTGATAAGGTCTCTTGATTGCAATAAAAAGACCGTTTCCAACAGTAAACTTAACCAAAAGTGGTTCAAAAATTTAACAGGAAACCAAATTCCTGAGAATGTCGCAAAAATAGCTAGCTTAGGAATAAATTTCGGTGTTACTATAAAAAAACGGGAAATTCCTACATATAATATAATCGCGGACATCGAATCTAACATTAATAAAATTGATCCTGAATCTCAAGATGAATTGCGCTTAAAAGTTGCTAACGTCGTTAATAATTTTAAGAAAAATGGGAATGAACACAAATCTAAATTCGTACAACCTGTTAAAGAAATTAAAGAAGCTAGGGATTTCGTAAAACATAACCCGGACATAGTTTTTACTAGGGCAAGACAAAGGTAACACCACAGTAGCCTTGACGCGAACAAATTACAACGAGAAAGTATTGAACCTTCTAAATGATGAAAACACATACAAAGTCCGCTCCAAGGACAGTACAACCAAAATACAAAATAAAGTAAATTGTCTAGTCAAAACATGGGAAAACAAAAAATTAATCAACAACCTGTTAGCTAAGGATTTAAAGTCTTCTAATGCTGTTCCCTCCAGATTCTACGGATTACCCAAAATCCATAAAGAAGGCAACCCCATTAGACCCATTGTATCTTATGTAGGCAGTCCTACCTACAATCTAGCATCCTTCTTTAGCACTACCATATCTAAAAACACCACGCCACCAAAATCAAAAATCATTAACAGTTTCGAACTAGTCCAGAAACTTAAAAATGTTAGTGTCCCTGATAATTTTGTTCTCGCCTCCTTGGATGTAGTGTCCCTTTTCACAAATATACCCAAGGAAGCAGCCATCTCTGCTGTAAAAAATAGATGGGAAGAGATTCGCCGCAAAGTATCATTGCCATGGAAGGAATATGAAGAAGGGTTGCGATTATGCTTGGATAGCACAGACTTTAATTTCGATGGCACCACCTATTTTCAAAAACGCGGATTACCAATGGGTTCTCCTTTCTCCCCCGTCCTTGCAGATATAGTGATGGATGACCTAGAAAAAGACAGGCTCTCTAATCTTGATTTTGAAGTACCTGTTTACTTTCGATACGTAGACGATATTCTCATCGTGGTTCCTGACACACAAGTGAACCACATTTTGCAAATCTTCAACAACAATTCCCTCAATATTGAATTCACCCTAGAAAAAGAGATAAATGGTGCTATTAATTTTCTAGATGTCACTATGACTAGGAAACAGAATCAAAAACTTTCTTTCAATTGGTATAGGAAACCGACTTGGTCTGGAAGATACCTTAACTTTAATTCCCATCACCCCCTCAGATACAAGAAAAGTGTTGTAAACAACTTAGTTGACAGGGCAATTCTACTTTCAGATAAAGAATTTCAGAAAAACAACCTTAAACTAATTATAGATACACTACTAGAAAATGACTATCCACAACAGTTCACGCAAGAGATTATAAATCTAAGACTTCTTACCCTTGAACATAAGACACGATTAGGTAACAATCAGGCCGACATAAACACAGAAAACAAACCCTTCATTAGTATCCCTTACGTTGAAGTTCTGTCAGAAAGAATATCAGGAATCTTACATAGCTACAACATAAACACTGCGTACAAAAACCAAAAAAACCTAAAAACGATCTTCATACCCACCAAGGACAAAATACCCAAAGATCAATCTTCTAACGTCGTCTACAGCGTTCCTTGCAAAGGGAATGACTGCAAGGCTGTCTATATAGGTCAAACGAAACGATTCCTTAAAAACAGACTAAAAGAACATAAAAACAACATTAGAGAAAGCCCCAATAAACAAAACGCGCTAACAAAACATACGATTGAAAGAGACCACTTCTTCGATTTTGATAGAACAAAAATCTTAGCTAACGAAAAAAACTACAAAAAAAGGTTGCTGTTGGAAATGTGTCACATTGCAGGTACGAACGATGCGGTGAATCTTAGAACCGACATAGAAAACCTTTCTAAGATTTACAACCCTATACTTAAAAAAGGGTCATAAAAAAATGTGACCTGAGAAATTCGGACCCACCGTGTTTCAGTCGTCCCTTCACGGTTTATGTTCTCACATCTGGCCACTTTGTCTGGGTCAGATTTCGTTGTAACTCGCGCATTTTTGGCCACCTTATTTAGGTCAGGTTTCGTTGAACTCGCGTATTACGCGACTATTTCTTGTATTTATATCAGTCCTGACGTCCATTTAACTTTGCGCATTATTTGGCCACATAATTTTAAGCCAGAGTCCGAAGAGCTCGCGCATTACTTGGCCACTTTATATAAAAATTCTGTACTAAGAATTCGCGCATTACTTTGCCACCTTATTTAGGTCAGACATTGTTTGATCTCGCGTATTACGCGGCTATTTTTGCATTTATATCAGTCCTGACGTCCATTGAACTCGCGCATTACTTGGCCACCTTACTGTAAATCAGAGTCCGAAGTGCTCGCGCATTACTTGGCCGCTTTATTCAAGTCAGAGTCTAAGGACCCTAAGCGTTAATTATTATTTTTTGACCACATTATAAAAATTCTTATACCCCTAAGAATTGGCGCATTACTTGGCCACATAATTTTAATCCAGAGTCCGAAGAGCTCGCGCATTATTTGGCCACTTTATATAAAAATCCTGTACTAAGAATTCGCGCATTAATTTGCCACCTTATTTAGGTCAGACTTTGTTTGATCTCGCGTATTACGCGGCTTTTTGTGCATTTATATCAGTCCTGACGTCCATTGAACTCGCGCATTACTTGGCCACATAATTTTAAGCCGGAGTCCGAAGAGCTCGCGCATTACATGGCCGCGTTATACTGGTCAGAGGCAAAGGACCCTAAGTTGTTAATTATTATTTTTTGGCCACTTTATAAAAATTCTTATAACCCTAAGAATTCGCGCATTACTTGGCCACTCTTTTCAGGTCAGACTGCGTTTAACTCTCGTATTACGCGCCTATTTTTGTATTTATATCAGTCCTGACGTCCATTGAACTCGCGCATTACTTGGCCACATAATTTTAAGCCAGAGTCCGAAGAGCTCGCGCATTACTTGGCCACTTTATATTAAAATTCTGTACTAAGAATTCGCGCATTACTTTGCCACCTTATTTAGGTCAGATGTCGTTTGATCTCGCGTATTACGCGGCTATTTTTGCATTTATGTCAGTCCTGACGTCCATTGAACTCGCGAATTACTTGGCCACCTTACTGTAAATCAGAGTCCGAAGTGCTCGCGCATTACTTGGCCGCTTTATTCAGGTCAGAGTCTAAGGACCCTAAGTGTTAATTATTATTTTTTGGCCACATTATAAAAATTCTTATATCCCTAAGAATTCGCGCATTACTTGGCCACTCTTTTCAGGTCAGACTGCGTTCAACTCGCGCATTACGCGCCTATTTTTGTATTTATAACAGTCCTGACGTCCACTGAACTCGCGCATTACTTGGCCACTTTTTCTGTACTAAGAATTCGCGCATTACTTGGCCACATAATTTTAAGCCAGAGTCCGAAGAGCTCGCGCATTACTTGGCCACTTTATATAAAAATTCTGTACTAAGAATTCGCGCATTACTTTGCCACCTTATTTAGGTCAGATTTCGTTTGATCTCGCGTATTACGCGGCTATTTTTGCATTTATGTCAGTCCTGACGTCCATTGAACTCGCGCATTACTTGGCCACCCTTTTCAGGTCAGACTGCGTTCAACTCGCGTATTACGCGCCTATTTTTGTATTTATAACATTCCTGACGTCCATTGAACTCGCGCATTACTTGGCCACTTTATATAAATAAATTATGTACTCAGAATTCGCGCATTACTTGGCCACATAATTTTAATACTGAGTCCGAAGAGCTCGCGCATTACTTGGCCACTTTGTATAAAAATTCTGTACTAAGAATTCGCGCATTACTTTGCCACCTTATTTAGGTCAGATTTCGTTTGATCTCGCGTATCACGCGGCTATTTTTGCATTTATATCAGTCCTGGCGTCCATTGAACTCGCGAATTACTTGGCCACATAATTTTAAGCCAGAGTCCGAAGAGCTCGCGCATTACTTGGCCACTTTATATTAAAATTCTGTACTAAGAATTCGCGCATTACTTTGCCACCTTATTTAGGTCAGATGTCGTTTGATCTCGCGTATTACGCGGCTATTTTTGCATTTATGTCAGTCCTGACGTCCATTGAACTCGCGAATTACTTGGCCACCTTACTGTAAATCAGAGTCCGAAGTGCTCGCGCATTACTTGGCCGCTTTATTCAGGTCAGAGTCTAAGGACCCTAAGTGTTAATTATTATTTTTTGGCCACTTATGAAAATTCTTATATCCCTAAGAATTCGCGCATTACTTGGCCACTCTTTTCAGGTCAGACTGCGTTCAACTCGCGTATTACGCGCCTATTTTTTTGTATTTATAACAGTCCTGACGTCCATTGAACTCGCGCATTACTTGGCCACTTTTTCTGTACTAAGATTTCGCGCATTACTTGGCCACATAATTTTAAGCCAGAGTCCGAAGAGCTCGCGCATTACTTGGCCACTTTATATAAAAATTCTGTACTAAGAATTCGCGCATTACTTTGCCACCTTATTTAGGTCAGATTTCGTTTGATCTCGCGTATTACGCGGCTATTTTTGCATTTATGTCAGTCCTGACGTCCATTGAACTCGCGCATTACTTGGCCACTCTTTTCAGGTCAGACTGCGTTCAACTCGCGTATTACGCGCCTATTGTTGTATTTATAACATTCCTGAAGTCCATTGAACTCGCGCATTACTTGGCCACTTTATATATAAAAATTCTGTACTCAGAATTCGCGCATTACTTGGCCACATAATTTTAAGCCTAAGTCCGAAGAGCTCGCGCATTACTTGGCCACTTTGTATAAAAATTCTGTACTAAGAATTCGCGCATTACTTTGCCACCTTATTTAGGTCAGATTTCGTTTGATCTCGCGTATCACGCGGCTATTTTTGCATTTATATCAGTCCTGGCGTCCATTGAACTCGCGAATTACTTGGCCACATAATTTTAAGCCAGAGTCCGAAGAGCTCGCGCATTACTTGGCCACTTTATATAAAAATCCTGTCCTAAAAATTCGCGCATTACTTTGCCTCCTTATTTAGGTCAGACTTCGTTTGATCTCGCGTATTACGCGGCTGTTTTTGCATTTATATCAGTCCTGACGTCCATTGAACTCGCGCATTACTTGGCCACCTTACTCAGAATCAGAGTTTGATGTGCTCGCGCATTACTTGGCCACCTTACTCAGAATTAGAGTACGAAGTGCTCGCGCATTACTTTGCCGCTTTCTTCAGGTCAGAGTCTAAGGCCCCTTCTTGTTGATTATTATTTTTTGGCCACTTTATAAAAATTCTTATACCCCTAAGAATTCGCGCATTACTTGGCCACTCTTTTCAGGTCAGACTGCGTTCAACTCGCGTATTACGCGCCTATTTTTGTATTTATATCAGTCCTGACGTCCATTGAACTCGCGCATTACTTGGCCACTTTATATATAAAAATTCTGTACTAAGAATTCGCGCATTACTTGGCTACATAATTTTAAGCCAGAGTCCGATAAGCTCGCGCATTACTTGGCCACTTTATATAAAAACTCTGTACTAAGAATTCGCGCATTACTTTGCCACCTTATTTAGGTCAGACTTCGGTTGATCTCGCGTATTACGCTGCTATTTTTGCATTTATATCTGTTCCGACGTCCATTGATCTCGCGAATTACTTGGCCACATAATTTTAAGCCAGAGTCCGAAGAGCTCGCGCATTACTTGGCCACTCTTTTCAGGTCAGACTGCGTTCAACTCTCGTATTACGCGCCTATTTTTGTATTTATATCAGTCCTGACGTCCATTGAACTCGCGCATTACTTGGCCACATAATTTTAAGCCAGAGTCCGAAGAGCTCGCGCATTACTTGGCCACTTTATATTAAAATTCTGTACTAAGAATTCGCGCATTACTTTGCCACCTTATTTAGGTCAGATTTCGTTTGATCTCGCGTATTACGCGGCTATTTTTGCATTTATGTCAGTCCTGACGTCCGTTGAACTCGCGCATTACTTGGCCACCTTACTGAAAATCTGAGTCCGAAGTGCTAGCGCATTACTTGGCCGCATTATTCAGGTCAGAGTCTAAGGACCCTAAGTGTTAATTATTATTTTTTGGCCACTATATACCCCTAAGAATTCGCGCATTACTTGGCCACTCTTTTCAGGTCAGACTGCGTTCAACTCGCGTATTACGCGCCTATTTTTGTATTTATAACAGTCGTGACGTCCATTGAACTCGCGCATTACTTGGCCACTTTATATATAAAAATTCTGTACTAAGAATTCACGCGTTACTTGGCCACATAATTTTAAGACAGAGTCCGAAGAGCTCGCGCATTACTTGGCCACTTTATATAAAAATTCTGTACTAAGAATTCGCGCATTACTTTGCCACATTATTTAGTACAGATTTCGTTTGATCTCGCGTATCACGCGGCTATTTTTGCATTTATATCAGTCCTGGCGTCCATTGAACTCGCGAATTACTTGGCCACATAATTTTAAGCCAGAGTCCGAAGAGCTCGCGCATTACTTGGCCACTTTATATAAAAATCCTGTCCTAAAAATTCGCGCATTACTTTGCCACCTTATTTAGGTCAGACTTTGTTTGATCTCGCGTATTACGCGGCTTTTTGTGCATTTATATCAGTCCTGACGTCCATTGATCTCGCGAATTACTTGGCCACATAATTTTAAGCCAGAGTCCGAAGAGCTCGCGCATTACTTGGCCACTCTTTTCAGGTCAGACTGCGTTCAACTCTCGTATTACGCGCCTATTTTTGTATTTATATCAGTCCTGACGTCCATTGAACTCGCGCATTACTTGGCCACATAATTTTAAGCCAGAGTCCGAAGAGCTCGCGCATTACTTGGCCACTTTATATTAAAATTCTGTACTAAGAATTCGCGCATTACTTTGCCACCTTATTTAGGTCAGATTTCGTTTGATCTCGCGTATTACGCGGCTATTTTTGCATTTATGTAAGTCATGAAGACCGTTTATATCGCGCAATAATTGGCCACCTTACTGAAAATCTGAGTCCGAAGTGCAAGCGCATTACTTGGCCGCATTGTTCAGAGTCAGAGTCTAAGGACCCTAAGTGTTAATTATTATTTTTTGGCCACTTTATAAAAATTCTTATACCCCTAAGAATTCGCGCATTACTTGGCCACTCTTTTCAGGTCAGACTGCGTTCAACTCGCGTATTACGCGCCTATTTTTGTATTTATATCAGTCCTGACGTCCATTGAACTCGCGCATTACTTGGCCACTTTATATAAAAACTCTGTACTAAGAATTCGCGCATTACTTTGCCACCTTATTTAGGTCAGATTTCGTTTGATCTCGCGTATTACGCGGCTATTTTTGCATTTATATCAGTCCTGACGTCCATTGAACTCGCGAATTACTTGACCACATAATTTTAAGCCAGAGTCCGAAGAGCTTGCGCATTACTTGGCCACTTTATATAAAAATCCTGTACTAAGAATTCGCGCATTACTTTGCCTCCTTATTTAGGTCAGACTTCGGTTGATCTCGCGTATTACACTGCTATTTTTGTATTTATATCAGTCCTGACGTCCATTGAACTCGCGCATTACTTGGCCACCTTACTCAGAATCAGGATCTGATGTGCTCGCGCATTACTTGGCCACCTTACTCAGAATCAGGATCTGATGTGCTCGCGCATTTCTTGGCCACCTTACCGAAAATCTGAGTCCGCAGAGCTCGCGCATTACTTTGCCACCTTATTTAGGTCAGACTTTGTTTGATCTCGCGTATTACGCGGCTTTTTGTGCATTTATATGAGTCCTGACGTCCATTGATCTCGCGAATTACTTGGCCACATAATTTTAAGCCAGAGTCCGAAGAGCTCGCGCATTACTTGGCCACTTTATATAAAAATCCTGTACTAAGAATTCGCGCATTACTTTGCCTCCTTATTTAGGTCAGACTTCGTTTGATCTCGCGTATTACGCGGCTATTTTTGCATTTATATCAGTCCTGACGTCCATTGAACTCGCGCATTACTTGGCCACCTTACTCAGAATCAGAGTCTGATGTGCTCGCGCATTACTTGGCCACCTTACTCAGAATTAGAGTCCGAAGTGCTCGCGCATTACTTGGCCATTTTTTATCAGTCTTAGAATCCGTAGTGCTACTGTATTAATTGGCCACTCTATTTAAGTCAGAGTTCGAATAACTCTCGTAATATTTTGCCACTTTACAACAGTCTTATAATCTGAAAAACTCGGACATCATACTTACAAACTTAATATTGTATTTTTCCGGGTTCCATTTATTAAGAATGAGAGGTTTCGAAAAACCAGGAAATTAATTTTTCGTGAATTTCCACTTTAGTTGCATTTTACTTTCTATATCCACAGAAATGTGTACAACTTTTACGACGTCGGGACCGTGTTGAGTGCCTTTCCTTACAGAGTTTTTCGAACATGTGGTGGGTCTTTGCTTTTGTCGGACGCTTGAGCACATAATAATCTCAAGTGCCGGGGACATTAAAATAAGGTTTTACTGTGTATAACCCTTGGTGTTGGAACCTGACCTATCTGGAGAATGCTTTCTATACACGTCAAACTCTGAACACTAGTCTTCCTAAATACGACTTCTTCCCAAATCAGTTTTCTTTTAGCCATGTGGCAGAGTGGTGGACTTACTTTCGTCTGTCATCTCTGCGGCTTCGGAGAAAATACAAAATAAAAATTTTTCCGTACCAATTACATCGTTCTTATTGTTTTAACTTCAGTTTCCTTTACTTCTGGTGCTCGTGAATGTGTGTGGTTTGCTGTGCGTGCTTTACCAAGGATCCACGTTATATTCTCCATCGTGTTGTTTCTTTCTTTGGTGAAATAATTGTGTTTATATATGTGCCCTTGAGAGAGTGCGTTCCGCGGTCGCATTTTTCACGGTTCCTGTGGGAGAGGATTACTCGTTGGAACAGTTTTTGGAACGGCCTGGTTCCTTCACACCTAGGAACTCGCTTACCCATAAGTCTTTCCGCATGTTTACTCTATCTTTTTCTAATATCAATAAGCAAAGGAAAAAAAGAAAAAAACAAAAAATACAATAATTATTAAGTTGCATGTCTTAGTTAATAAATATTTAAAGGTTACTATTAAGCTAATTGGCACTGAAGAGGGCCCCCATTTGTGGCCGAAACGTTTGCCTTTTGTATTTTTTATGTGTTCTATCACTTAATTAAAAAAATAAATCCGTATCAAAACTGACCCCATGCCAAATTAACTATTACAAAATTATTATTGTGGTTCAATAAAACATTGAACATGTACGGAAACATGTCACGATATAATTTTACTTATGGCAACAATCAAAATGGTAGAAGTGGGATGGGTTTTTACAAACAAATAGAAGAGACATATGGATATGAGGAGGCATCACTCCTCAAAAAATGGTCTCAATTAAATCTAGACTATGCGAATAGCTTTAATCAGAGAATTTTCCTACTACGGTGTAGGAAACTTGAAGTTCTTCCCAAACATTTACAAGGTATCCGATCTCAACACATTGGTTTTAATTCTAGAAGCATGAGTAACAAATTCTCAAACCTGCATAATACTTTTCTTAGGTCCATTTTGAATCTTGAAATTTGTGACATATGTGCACATTTAAAGTACCTTGTGAATCAAATTATGTATTTTCAAAGTAGAATAGTTGCTATTTTTCCAAACCACATGTTCGACAGATTTTTTGAGCTCGAATCCGGGAAAGTCTCCCGCCGTTTTGAAGAAAGCAAATTTAAATGCAAAAAGAAACTCGACTTACTGATAAGGTCTCTTGATTGCAATAAAAAGACCGTTTCCAACAGTAAACTTAACCAAAAGTGGTTCAAAAATTTAACAGGAAACCAAATTCCTGAGAATGTCGCAAAAATAGCTAGCTTAGGAATAAATTTCGGTGTTACTATAAAAAAACGGGAAATTCCTACATATAATATAATCGCGGACATCGAATCTAACATTAATAAAATTGATCCTGAATCTCAAGATGAATTGCGCTTAAAAGTTGCTAACGTTGTTAATAATTTTAAAGAAAAATGGGAATGAACACAAATCCTAAATTCGTACAACCTGTTAAAGAAATTAAAGAAGCTAGGGATTTCGTAAAACTATAACCCGGACATAGTTTTTACTAGGGCAAGACAAAGGTAACACCACAGTAGCCTTGACGCGAACAAATTACAACGAGAAAGTATTGAACCTTCTAAATGATGAAAACACATACAAAGTCCGCTCCAAGGACAGTACAACCAAAATACAAAAATAAAGTAAATTGTCTAGTCAAAACATGGGAGAAAACAAAAAATTAATCAACAACCTGTTAGCTAAGGATTTAAAGTCTTCTAATGCTGTTCCCTCCTAGATTCTACGGATTACCCAAAATCCATAAAGTTAAAGGCAACCCCATTAGACCCATTGTATCTTATGTAGGCAGTCCTACCTACAATCTAGCATCCTTCTTTAGCACTACCATATCTAAAAACACCACGCCCACCAAAATCAAAAATCATTAACAGTTTCGAACTAGCGTCCAGAAACTTAAAAATGTTAGTGTCCCTGATAATTTTGTTTCTCGCCTCCTTGGATGTAGTGTCCCTTTTCACAAAATATACCCAAGGAAGCAGCCATCTCTGCTGTAAAAAAATAGATGGGAAGAGATTCGCCGCAAAGTATCATTGCCATGGAAGGAATATGAAGAAGGGTTGCGATTATGCTTGGATAGCACAGACTTTAATTTCCCGATGGCACCACCTATTTTCAAAAACGCGGATTACCAATGGGTTCTCCTTTTCTCCCCGTCCTTGCAGATATGACAGTGATGGATGACCTAGAAAAAGACAGGCTCTCTAATCTTGATTTTGAAGTACCTGTTTACTTTCGATACGTAGACGATATTCTCATCGTGGTTCCTGACACACAAGTGAACCACATTTTGCAAATCTTCAACAACAATTCCCTCAATATTGAATTCACCCTAGGAAAAAGAGATAAATGGTGCTATTAATTTTCTAGATGTCACTATGACTAGGAAACAGAATCAAAAACTTTCTTTTCACAATTGGTATAGGGAAACCGACTTTGGTCTGGAAGATACCTTAACTTTAATTCCCATCACCCCCTCAGATACAAGAAAAGTGTTGTAAACAACTTAGTTGACAAGGAGCAATTCTACTTTCAGATAAAGAATTTCAGAAAAACAACCTTAAAGCTAATTATAGATACACTACTAGAAAATGACTATATCCACAACAGTTCACGCAAGGGATCATAAATCTAAGACTTCTTACCCTTGAACATAAGAAACGATTAGGTAACAATCAGGTCGACATAAACACAGAAAACAAACCCTTCATTAGTATCCCTTACGTTGAAGTTCTGTCAGAAAAAATATCACGAATCCTACATAGCTACAACATAAACACTGCGTACAAAAACCAAAAAAACCTAAAACACGATCTTCATACCCACCAAGGACAAAATACCCAAAAGATCAATCTTCTAACGTCGTCTACAGCGTTCCTTGCAAAGGGAATGACTGCAAGGCTCTCTATATAGGTCAAACGAAACGATTCCTTAAAAACAGACTAAAAGAACATAAAAACAACATTAGAGAAAGCCCCAATAAACAAAACGCGCTAACAAAACATACGATTGAAAGAGACCACTTCTTCGATTTTGATAGAACAAAAATCTTAGCTAACGAAAAAAACTACAAAAAAAGGATGCTGTTGCGGAAATGTGTCACATTGCAGGTACGAACGATGCGGTGAATCTTAGAACCGACATAGAAAACCTTTCTAAGATTTACAACCCTATACTTAAAAAAGGGTCATAAAAAAATGTGACCTGAGAAATTGGGACCCACCGTGTTTCAGTCGTCCCTTCACGGTTTATGTTCTCACATCTGGCCACTTTGTCTGGGTCAGATTTCGTTGTAACTCGCGCATTTTTGGCCACCTTATTTAGGTCAGGTTTCGTTGAACTCGCGTATTACGCGACTATTTCTTGTATTTATATCAGTCCTGACGTCCATTTAACTTTGCGCATTATTTGGCCACATAATTTTAAGCCAGAGTCCGAAGAGCTCGCGCATTACTTGGCCACTTTATATAAAAATTCTGTACTAAGAATTCGCGCATTACTTTGCCACCTTATTTAGGTCAGACTTTGTTTGATCTCGCGTATTACGCGGCTATTTTTGCATTTATATCAGTCCTGACGTCCATTGAACTCACGCATTACTTGGCCACCTTACTGTAAATCAGAGTCCGAAGTGCTCGCGCATTACTTGGCCGCTTTATTCAGGTCAGAGTCTAAGGACCCTAAGTGTTAATTATTATTTTTTGACCACATTATAAAAATTCTTATACCCCTAAGAATTGGCGCATTACTTGGCCACATAATTTTAATCCAGAGTCCGAAGAGCTCGCGCATTATTTGGCCACTTTATATAAAAATCCTGTACTAAGAATTCGCGCATTAATTTGCCACCTTATTTAGGTCAGACTTTGTTTGATCTCGCGTATTACGCGGCTTTTTGTGCATTTATATCAGTCCTGACGTCCATTGAACTCGCGCATTACTTGGCCACATAATTTTAAGCCGGAGTCCGAAGAGCTCGCGCATTACATGGCCGCGTTATTCCGGTCAGAGTCTAAGGACCCTAAGTGTTAATTATTATTTTTTGGCCACTTTATAATAATTCTTATACCCCTAAGAATTCGCGCATTACTTGGCCACTCTTTTCAGGTCAGACTGCGTTCAACTCGCGTATTACGCGCCTATTTTTGTATTTATATCAGTCCTGACGTCCATTGAACTCGCGCATTACTTGGCCACTTAATATAAAAATCCTGTACTAAGAATTCGCGCATTACTTTGCCTCCTTATTTAGGTCAGATTTCGTTTGATCTCGCGTATTACGCGGCTATTTTTGCATTTATATCAGTCCTGACGTCCATTGAACTCGCGAATTACTTGGCCACATAATTTTAAGCCAGAGTCCGAAGAGCTCGCGCATTACTTGGCCACTTTATATAAAAATCCTGTACTAAGAATTCGCGCATTACTTTGCCTCCTTATTTAGGTCAGACTTCGGTTGATCTCGCGTATTACGCGGCTATTTTTGCATTTATATCAGTCCTGGCGTCCATTGAACTCGCGCATTACTTGGCCACATAATTTTAAGCCGGAGTCCGAAGAGCTCGCGCATTACATGGCCGCGTTATTCAGGTCAGAGTCTAAGGACCCTAAGTTGTTAATTATTATTTTTTGGCCACTTTATAAAAATTCTTATACCCCTAAGAATTCGCGCATTACTTGGCCACTCTTTTCAGGTCAGACTGCGTTCAACTCGCGTATTACGCGCCTATTTTTGTATTTATATCAGTCCTGACGTCCATTGAACTCGCGCATTACTTGGCCACTTTATATAAAAATTCTGTACTAAGAATTCGCGCATTACTTTGCCACCTTATTTAGGTCAGATTTCGTTTGATCTCGCGTATCACGCGGCTATTTTTGCATTTATATCAGTCCTGGCGTCCATTGAACTCGCGAATTACTTGGCCACATAATTTTAAGCCAGAGTCCGAAGAGCTCGCGCATTACTTGGCCACTTTATATAAAAATCCTGTCCTAAAAATTCGCGCATTACTTTGCCACCTTATTTAGGTCAGACTTTGTTTGATCTCGCGTATTACGCGGCTTTTTGTGCATTTATATCAGTCCTGACGTCCATTGATCTCGCGAATTACTTGGCCACATAATTTTAAGCCAGAGTCCGAAGAGCTCGCGCATTACTTGGCCACTCTTTTCAGGTCAGACTGCGTTCAACTCTCGTATTACGCGCCTATTTTTGCATTTATATCAGTCCTGACGTCCATTGAACTCGCGCATTACTTGGCCACCTTACTGTAAATCAGAGTCCGAAGTGCTCGCGCATTACTTGGCCGCTTTATTCAGGTCAGAGTCTAAGGACCCTAAGTGTTAATTATTATTTTTTGACCACATTATAAAAATTCTTATACCCCTAAGAATTGGCGCATTACTTGGCCACATAATTTTAAGCCAGAGTCCGAAGAGCTCGCGCATTACTTGGCCACTTTATATTAAAATTCTGTACTAAGAATTCGCGCATTACTTTGCCACCTTATTTAGGTCAGATTTCGTTTGATCTCGCGTATTACGCGGCTATTTTTGCATTTATGTCAGTCCTGACGTCCGTTGAACTCGCGCATTACTTGGCCACCTTACTGAAAATCTGAGTCCGAAGTGCTCGCGCATTACTTGGCCGCATTATTAAGGTCAGAGTCTAAGGACCCTAAGTGTTAATTATTATTTTTTGGCCACTTTATAAAAATTCTTATACCCCTAAGAATTCGCGCATTACTTGGCCACTCTTTTCAGGTCAGACTGCGTTCAACTCGCGTATTACGCGCCTATTTTTGTATTTATATCAGTCCTGACGTCCATTGAACTCGCGCATTACTTGGCCACTTAATATTAAAAGACTTTACTAAGAATTCGCGCATTACTTTGCCACCTTATTTAGGTCAGATTTCGTTTGATCTCGCTTATTACGCGGCTATTTTTGCATTTATATCAGTCCTGACGTCCATTGAACTCGCGAATTACTTGACCACATAATTTTAAGCCAGAGTCCGAAGAGCTCGCGCATTACTTGGCCACTTTATATAAAGATCCTGTACTAGGAATTCACGCGTTACTTTGCGTCCTTATTTAGGTCAGACTTCGGTTGAGCTCGCGTATTACTCTGCTATTTTTGTATTTATATCAGTCCTGACGTCCATTGATCTCGCGCATTACTTGGCCACCTTACTCAGAATCAGGATCTGATGTGCTCGCGCATTACTTGGCCACCTTACTCAGAATCAGGATCTGATGTGCTCGCGCATTAGTTGGCCACCTTACTGAAAATCTGAGTCCGAAGAGCTCGCGCATTACTTTGCCACCTTATTTAGGTCAGACTTTGTTTGATCTCGCGTATTACGCGGCTTTTTGTGCATTTATATGAGTCCTGACGTCCATTGATCTCGCGAATTACTTGGCCACATAATTTTAAGCCAGAGTCCGAAGAGCTCGCGCATTACTTGGCCACTTTATATAAAAATCCTGTACTAAGAATTCGCGCATTACTTTGCCTCCTTATTTAGGTCAGACTTCGTTTGATCTCGCGTATTACGCGGCTATTTTTGCATTTATATCAGTCCTGACGTCCATTGAACTCGCGCATTACTTGGCCACCTTACTCAGAATCAGAGTCTGATGTGCTCGCGCATTACTTGGCCACCTTACTCAGAATTAGAGTCCGAAGTGCTCGCGCATTACTTGGCCATTTTTTATCAGTCTTAGAATCCGTAGTGCTACTGTATTAATTGGCCACTCTATTTAAGTCAGAGTTCGAATAACTCTCGTAATATTTTGCCACTTTACAACAGTCTTATAATCTGAAAAACTCGGACATCATACTTACAAACTTAATATTGTATTTTTCCGGGTTCCATTTATTAAGAATGAGAGGTTTCGAAAACCAGGAAATTAATTTTTCGTGAATTTCCACTTTAGTTGCATTTTACTTTCTATATCCACAGAAATGTGTACAACTTTTACGACGTCGGGACCGTGTTGAGTGCCTTTCCTTACAGAGTTTTTCGAACATGTGGTGGGTCTTTGCTTTTGTCGGACGCTTGAGCACATAATAATCTCAAGTGCCGGGGACATTAAAATAAGGTTTTACTGTGTATAACCCTTGGTGTTGGAACCTGACCTATCTGGAGAATGCTTTCTATACACGTCAAACTCTGAACACTAGTCTTCCTAAATACGACTTCTTCCCAAATCAGTTTTCTTTTAGCCATGTGGCAGAGTGGTGGACTTACTTTCGTCTGTCATCTCTGCGGCTTCGGAGAAAATACAAAATAAAAATTTTTCCGTACCAATTACATCGTTCTTATTGTTTTAACTTCAGTTTCCTTTACTTCTGGTGCTCGTGAATGTGTGTGGTTTGCTGTGCGTGCTTTACCAAGGATCCACGTTATATTCTCCATCGTGTTGTTTCTTTCTTTGGTGAAATAATTGTGTTTATATATGTGCCCTTGAGAGAGTGCGTTCCGCGGTCGCATTTTTCACGGTTCCTGTGGGAGAGGATTACTCGTTGGAACAGTTTTTGGAACGGCCTGGTTCCTTCACACCTAGGAACTCGCTTACCCATAAGTCTTTCCGCATGTTTACTCTATCTTTTTCTAATATCAATAAGCAAAGGAAAAAAAGAAAAAAACAAAAAATACAATAATTATTAAGTTGCATGTCTTAGTTAATAAATATTTAAAGGTTACTATTAAGCTAATTGGCACTGAAGAGGGCCCCCATTTGTGGCCGAAACGTTTGCCTTTTGTATTTTTTATGTGTTCTATCACTTAATTAAAAAAATAAATCCGTATCAAAACTGACCCCATGCCAAATTAACTATTACAAAATTATTATTGTGGGTCAATAAAACATTGAACATGTACGGAAACATGTCACGATATTATTTAAATAATGTTCTTACAAATTTGAACGTTAACGATGACAAAACATTTCTTTTGAAAACAATTAGTTATTATGTTTATATTTATGGTCTTTTAAGGTAGTTTTCATCCACGAAAATTATACCTCAGGCAAAAATAGATAATTTTGCTTTCAAGAATAGTAATATTATTATTGAAGGGCTATTTTGAAAGAGAAAAGATTAATTTACATGAAAAAAATTTGAAACACAGAAAAATAATTTTATTAATAAATTTTTTTTTGGACCCAATTTTTTTTCTTATCGGTTTTTACCAAATTTCTAAAAATTATGCGATTCTAATAAATCATGAATCATTTTTTCAGAGAAAAGTTTTCCTACAACTTCACCGTTTCTGATTTTAAAAATAAATTCTTTAATGGCTGAAACCATTAAAAAAACGTTTTCCAAAACGAAACTTTTATAAACAAATTGCTGAATTTGATAATAATTTATTCATTTTCGAAAATTGGAAATGGTTAAGTTGTAGGGAATCTTTTTCTTGAAAAAGTGATTTGTAATTTTTCAAAATCGCATAATTTTTTAAAATTTGGTAAGAAGCGATAAGAAAAAACGTTGGGACAAAAGTAAAATTTATTAAAAAAATTATTTATCTGTATTTCAAATTTTTTGCATGGAAATTAATCTTTCCTTTTCCAAAATAGCCCTTCAATAATAATATTGATATTCTTGAAAGCAAAATTATCTATTTTTGCCCGAGGTCTAATTTTCGTGGACCAACTACCTTAAGTACGCAATCGGTCATAAAAAATACACTGTTTTTATTTTCTGGGTCACAAAATAATCAAAAAAATAATCTGCCCTCCTGGCGGGCACATTGTCATTGCGCGCAGCTCGCTGCGCTCGCAAGTTTGAGCGCGCCTAGGGCGCGCGATTCGATCGTCGCGCTTCGCGCTCCGGTCTTTCTGGAAAACGCGCTTCGCGCACGGTCTTGTGCTCTTCGCATACGTTTAATTTTATTTATTATAATTTAATACTGAAGCTCAAAGCAATTTAATGATATTAAAGATGATGTAAATTAGTCATTTTCTCAAATTCACTAAGTTTCTTTTTCAGTTTAAGTGAAACAGGAAATTCAATTTACTTAAGGCTCTATCGGCCTTAAGGAACACATTCTCATCATGACACTCGCGCTTCGCGCTCGATTTTCTGTACATGCATTTTTGTAACATTTTAATAAATTACATGGTTATTGATAAATTTATTTTCTCTTCCAAATATCTCAAAAAGGAAAAAACAATCGTAGACTTTATTTAAGGAAACGATTTTGCAGAACAACGCTTATTTCGTATCTCACATATTTTGGTGAAAAAAATCGAATTTTTTCAATATTAAAAATCAAAAAATTAAAATATATACATCCTGTCGAGAAATTTCTCGATAAGAATGTGTAGACCTTATTTAGCCAAACAATTTTTCATCTCAAAGTTTTTTTTGTATCTCACATATTTTGTCTAAAAAATGGAATTTTTGAATTTTAATCGTATTTTTTGGAATTGAAACGAAAAATATATGTTTTATCAGAAACTGTGTGAGACAAAACTTGTAGATCTTTTTTGAAACTAACAACTTTGTATTCTTACGTTTTTTCTTATTTTACATATTATTGTTAAAAAATTGAATTTTGGATTTTCAATAGTTTTTTTTTTAATTAAAAAGAAAAATATGCATCTTATGAAAAAAGTTTACAATTCAAATTTGTAGGTCTTTATTTATTCAATAATATTGTATCATAACGTTTTTTCGTATCTCGTATAATTTAACTGGAAAAGGGAATTTTGATATTGACTTTTTTGGAATTTGAATATGCTGTAACATTTCTAATTTTGATTTAATCAAAAAATGTTATCAGGATAATTTTTAGAGATTTATGAGCACAATCAAAAACCAGTATTGGAATTTTTGATTTTTTCAAAAAGTTATTTTCAAAAACACAAAAGTAGTGCTCAATCCCTCAATTTTTATTGGATCTGTCTGGTTAACGAACTTGTCCTTACTTTTTCTGCTCCGATAAAGTGTGCCAAAAGCTCAATTCAATCTGATAATTCTATCGAGAGTTATGCCGCACACGACCTACAGACAGACAGACAGACACTTTCGTAAAAACCGTTTTTTCTGACTCAGGGGGTCTCAAAAACGTAAAGATTTGATGAAATTTTCGAAAGTCATTTTTCACATAAAACCAATACCTTCTCATCCATGATGAGAATGTAATAATATTTTCCATCGTTTAATTAACGTTCAGAACTGTGAGTACATTATAAATATGTAATAAGCTAGTTAAATTGTTGCTTATAAATACAAATGTTTTTTTTACAGAGCTAAACTCAACGTCTCCATCATCAAACGAGTTTGGGGAACTCACAAATGATCTCGAAAGTGATGAGTTAAGTGCTGATAACGAAGGCAATGAAGATGTCGCGGAAGACATCCTGTATATGCGTGGTGTTTCTTTTACGATACACCTGGAACCCGAACCTGAAAATTCTAGTAAAAATTTTACGAGAAAAGAAGAGCTCAAGAACGAGATTCCGGAAGGGACACAACTGCGTCCCACATCCACTGTAAGTATTAAAATTATGTCACTATCAACTATCGTAAAAAAGTCTTCTGTGCAATATTACAAACGAGATTTTCTACGAAAATTGGTTTCGACATTGCATAAAAACTTTACATAATAAAATTTCAATTTCAAGCATGGATAAAAAATATACTGTATGTAAAACGAGGATTTTTCATTTTCTTGTCTTAATTGAGTTCAAAGAATTTGAATCACGTTTTTGTAGGAATTTTCAAACAACTGCCCTGGCGAAAGTATCGGATAGGAATTCATTCCGAGCCAATCAGAACTATTCCGGTTTATTCCGAGTCAATCAGAACTATTTTGGTTCATTCCGACCTCGAATTCATTTGGATTGATTCTGATTGAAAATTCGGTTTGGATAATCCGTGCTCGGATTGATTCGGATTGAAACCTTGATTTCGGATTGGTTCGGATTTATTCGGATTTTGCCTAGGATTAAATCTGATTAGGTCGGATCGATATTTTACCATTTCCCTGGCGAAAGTATCGGATAGGAATTCATTCCGAGCCAATCAGAACTATTCCGATTCATTCCGATATCTGTATCCGAGACAATGCGAATCATTGTGAACCAATCCGAAAAACGTTTTGTAACTCGTTTGATGAAAAACGGTAAAATTCGATACGACCTAATCCGATTTAATCCGAGGCAACAGTCCGAATGAATCCGAACCAATCCGAAACCCAGTTTTTAATCCAAATCAATCCGACCTCGGATTGATTCAAATCGAATTTTCAATAAGAATTAATCCGAATGAATCCGCGGTCGGAATGATTCGAATTAATTCTGAATGAAAATTCGGTTTGGATCAATCCGAGCTTGGATCCGCCACTTTTAAAAATTGCGTTTAAAAACTAGAGCGCGCAATTCGGTTGCTGCGTTTTTGCGCTCCGAAGTATTTCTCCTATAAAAAAATGGTCTACACTAAAGTTATAGATCTTTTTGAAATGAATAATTTAATAACATTTTTCCTGTATCTCCTATATTTTGGCGGAAAAATTTAATTTTCGATTTTTAGAAAAACGTTTTTAAAATTAAAAAAAAAACAGAATCGTTGGTCAAAAATGGCTGGTTAAAGAACTCGTCTTTTTTTTGGTTTTGGCTTCATTCGTAAAAAACAATTTTCTAAAAATAAAAAATTTTATTTGTCTGCCAAAATATACGAGATACAAAAAAAATGTTAGAAAACAGAATTGTTTATTTTAAAGAGATCTTTAAATTCGCTGATGACCATTTTTTTATAGCAGTAATTTTATTTGTTTATTAATGAAAAGTGTTATTATAAATAAAAATTTTTGGTTTCCAAAAAAACTACACAAGGTACGAAAAGAATGCTGAGGACAAAATTGTTCATCCCAACACGATATACAAATTTACTTTAGACCATTTTTTGTTCGAACATATACTCTTCCTTTTAATTGTAAAAAAAGGCTTTGCAAATATATAGTTTTTAAGGGTTTAAAGAAAAATGTCGAGAAATCGCGATTTTTGTTATTCCATTATTAATAAAAAAATATAAATTTTTAATAAAAATTTATGATTTTTGCTCTATAAAGAAAAATGGTTTTGAGAAAAACGCGGTAAAAGTTTTAAGTATGAAAGTCTTATATAGGGCGTGTTCCATGGCAAATCGGACGGGTTCAGGACTCCATGTTTCCGATTTCCTTGAAATCTTAAGGATTGATAAACTAACATAACTGTTTTCATTTGAATCTGCGAGTATAATCTATTAAGAGGAAAATAATTTTTAAGCTCGGGCTTGATAAATT
The DNA here is from genome assembly GCA_030998225.1 of Diplolepis rosae. Taxonomy (NCBI): domain Eukaryota; kingdom Metazoa; phylum Arthropoda; class Insecta; order Hymenoptera; family Diplolepididae; genus Diplolepis; species Diplolepis rosae. The sequence goes on along the minus strand of JAPYXD010000391.1, from coordinate 2,373,405 downwards.
ATTTATAGATTAGCACGTGATGATTTCACTATATTTCTATTTGTATCGAGAGTGAAAAATCACGTAATATTCACTTACGGTTTTTGTTTTTGTATGGATTACAACAATGTTTCCTTTTTTGTCAAATCATGTCAACTGCTCTTTGAAAATAAACTCTTGTGGATTTTTTACCAACTAATTTATTTTCATGATAATAAAACAAATTATTTTTTTGATAATTTATGTATAATTATAAAACTCTTTACATTATTCATGTGTTATGAGTATAAAGCGATAATTAAACAATTAATAATCACTTCCCATCACTTATTGATAGTAACGTTCTCGAAAAGGCAGATAGTAATAGAACATTAGTGGAACTTGCGCCCGACGCCGTCGATCGAAGATAGTGATTCCACGCGCATCACTTTACAAAAAAATTCATATTTCGCACAATTTTTGAGTGCGCACCTTAATTATATACCTAAAATTTGCGTAATACTTGCCGCTACCACTATGAATTTTTTCAGATTTTTCGAAGATGGCGTTTTTTCAAAAAATCAATTTGTTTGAAAAAAACATTTTTTTTATCATTAAATTTGGAGTAAAAATTTTTCCAAAAAATCCTGCTACATCGGCCATCTAATGATACGTTTGTGTAATTTTTTTCAGAATTTTTCCTAGTTTCAGTTTTTAAATAATTGGAAAAGAACAAAAATATTTTTTTTTTCGTTTATCCCATAACTTGTTAAATAATGCATGAAATAATCTCAAATTTTGGGTTTCTTCATTATTTATGTTAGTTCATCAATCCTTAAAATTTCAAGGAAATCGGAAACATGGAGTCCTGAACCCGTCCGATTTGCCATGGTACACGCCATAGATTTAGACTTTTTTTTATTTCACAGTAGAATACCCCCTTAAAGATTGAGACTTTAATTTCTGTTTTCTGAAATTAAATTAAAACTTAATAATTAAGATTGTCGTGAACCAACATAAAAGTTACAAATTTAATAAATCTATTAGACACTTGAAGTAATTTACAGTTGAAAGCTTTTAAATTCACTTTTCACTAGTGTTATAGTTTGTAGTATAATAATCGATTTGAAATTCCTAAGTGGCTTAGAACCATTGAAAGAATCTCGAGTCTATAAGAAAGTAAAAAGTCCTCTAGAGATAAAATCCTTCGAGTCTTTCGACTAATTCACTTAATCCAAGGGATCGTTGATCGCTGGCATTGAAAGAAATTACTTTCTCCGATATTCATCTCAATCCTTCTTTTCTTCTGCTTTTCAGGGTCTGAATTTGGAACAAAAGCTTCCCTCGACGACGGAGAGTCTATTAAGCACCGAGCCTTCTTGTTCTTTGGAATGTGGACCTGGAGGCAACTGCTACATAGAACAACTAAGAAACGACGACGAGGAGGAAACCCTTCTTGGAGGAAACGCTTTCTCTTCAATCCGGCGGAAGCAGGAGTCCTTAAGGCAGAGGTGTCAGTGCCCCCTTGGAAGAGGTGGCGATCGATGTCAACATGGTGAGTGATTCTCTCCGTATGCTCGTCAACTCAACACCTCAGTTACAAATTCGTGAATTCAAATTCAACTTTCAGTATAAGGCTATGGATCAACCAGATCACGTGACTAAATTCCGAATCATTCTGACCTGAGATTTATTCCAATTGACACCTCGAATTAGAGTGGAATGAATCGGATTAAGTCGCATTGAAGCGGAATGAACCAGATTAACTTGGATTGATTTTTGACTGTTTTCCATCAAACGTGATACAAAACGTCTTTCAGATTGGTTCGGAATGATTAAAAAAGGGTTCGGATTAAAGTGAATCAGAGCTATTCCGAGTCATTTTAAAATTTCTTTCCCAGCCCTTTTTAAATCATTCCGAATCAATCTGAAAGACGTATTGTATCTCATTTGATGGAAAACGGTAAAAAATCAATTCGACTTAATCCGGTTCATTCCGCTTTAATCCAAGGCATCAATCCAACTTAATCCGCTTTATTTCGCTTCAATCCGAGGTATCAAACTGATAAGATCTGAATCATTCAAATTTATAGATAAATGAACAGTGCCCTGACGAAAGTTTCGGATTAGAATTCAATCCAAGCGAATTAGAGCTATTCCATATCCTTTCAAAATTTCTATTTGAAAATCGTTTTTATAACTCGTTTGATGAAAAACTGTCGAAAAAAAGTACGAATTAATCTGGTTCATTCCGCTTCAATCCAAGGCATCAGTCCGACTTAATCCGGATAATTCCGTTTTAATCCAAGGTATCAAACTGAATTGATCCGAATTATTGAAATTTATATATAAATGAAAGGTACCCTGGCGAAAATTTCGGATTCAAGCGAATTAGAGCTATTCCAAGTAATTTTAAAATTTCTTTCCCAATCCTTTTTTAATCATTCAAAACCAATCTGAAAGACGTTTTGTATCTCGTTTAATAAAAAACAGTAAAAAATCAATCCGACTTAATCTGGTTAATTCCGTTTTAATCTCAGGTATCCAAATGAATCCGAATGATTCGGATTCATTCAGATAGTTACCTCGAATCAAAGCGGAATGAACCGGAGTAAGTCGGATTTATTGCTCCCTAGAGATGAAATCCAAAAAGGATAAAAATCTAACCTCCATATTTAACTGCAGTTTCGTCGGAATTAATTATATTTTTCAGAAAAAATTTTTTATGTTGTTACAGCAATTCATTATTTTCGGCGCAAGTTTATTATTTTAATTAAAAATTGAATTTTTATTGTAATCTACAGTTGAACCTGCTCTAACTTTTGGTCAGTGTCAGTTTGAGGTGGTGAACCTCCACATCTATTTTTTCTAAATTGGATAACTTTTCATGATCAAACTTTTTGGGATTCATTCCAGCAATACTTCAGTTTGGAAGCAAACTTTTGTTTCCTCTCGCAAATAAGATTTCGATTTTGCAGATTGTCTTTTCGCTCTCTCGTAAAATTGCCAAAATGTCCTTTAGCACCTTTTGGGCGGACACTTTTCAAATATATTTGTGTGAGATAACTTTTTTTACACCAAATATCTTTTTGAAAATTTGGCAAAAATTATATAATAAAGTCAGAAATTTCTGTATGGTTCGTTTTAGTAAAAAATTTTGCAAAAAATAGAAGGAAAAAATCTGACCGCTTCGCTGGCACATTCTCATCGCGCGCCTGGGGCGCGCGATTTGATCGTCGCGCTTCGCGCTCCGTTCTTTCTGGACCTCGCGCTTCGCGCTCGGTCTTGTGCTCATCGCATACATTTAACTTTATTTATTATGATTTGATACTGAAGCTCAAACCAATTTTATAATAATATTACAGATGATGTGAATTACACATTTTCTCAAAGTCACTCAATTTCTTTTTGAATTTAAGTGAAACAGGAAATTCAATTTACTTAAGGATCTATCAGCCTTAAGGAACACATTCTCATCACGGCGCTCGCGCTTCGCGCTCGATTTTCTGTATACATTTCAGTAACTTTTTAATAAATTACATGATTAAAATAATTTATTTTCTTCCAAATCTCTCAAAAAGAAAACACAATCGTAGACTTTATTTAAGGAAACGATTTTGAAGGACAAGGCTTATTTCTTATCTCACATATTTTGGTGAAAAAAATCGAATTTTTTTAATATTAAAAATCAAAACATAAAATATACATCCTGTCCCGAAATGTCGTAATGAGAATTTATAGGCCTCATTTAGGCAAACAATTTTCCATTTAAACGTTTTTTTTGTATCTCACATATTTTGTCTAAAAAATGGAATTTTTGAATTTTAATCGTATTTTTTGGAATTGAAACGAAAAATATATGTTTTATCAGAAACTGTGCAAGGCAAAATTTGTAGATCTTTTTGAAACGAACAACTTTGTATTCTTACGTTTTTTCGTATTTCGAATATTATTGTTAAAAAATTGAATTTTGGATTTTCAATAGTTTTTTTTTTAAATTAAAAAGAAAAATATGCATCTTATGAAAAAATGTTACAATTTAAATTTGTAGGACTTTATGTAGAAAATAATATTGTATCATAACGTTTTTTCGTATCTCGTATAATTTAACTGGAAAATGGAATTTTGATATTTACTTTTTTCGAATTTGAATATGCTGTAACATTTCTAATTTTGATTTAATCAAAAAATGTTATCAGGATAATTTGTAGAGATTTATGAGCACAATCAAAAACCAGTATTGGAATTTTTGATTTTTCAAAAAGTTATTTTCAAAAACACAAAAGTAGTGCTCAATCCCTCAATTTTTATTGGATCTGTCTGGTTAACGAACTTGTCCTTACTTTTTCTGCTCCGATAAAGTGTGCCAAAGCTCAATTCAATCTGATAATTCTATCGAGAGTTATGCCGCACACGACCTACAGACAGACAGACAGACAGACAGACACTTTCGTAAAAACCCTTTTTTCTGACTCAGGGTTCTCGAAACGTAAAGATTTGATGAAAATTTCTCATCCATGATGAGAATGTAAAAAAGTTATTAGTAGTCATGGTTTTCTTTATTATTATTAAATTCAAAGATAAGCAATTTAGGTCCGCTTTTATGTTCTCTGCTATTTTCAAAATTTTTAAGAGATATTTTTTTTTTATTCTGGGCATAAATAGGTATATAGAAATTTGACTTCAGAAGAATTTTTTGAGTCTCAAAGTATCACACGAACTTAATAAAAATGAAAGATGATAATTTTACTAATTAAGACATCCAAGTTTTTAATTTGATAGAGGGAGCTTTTAATTCTCAAACTTGTAAACTAGGGCCCTTGCAATTCAAATTGTCCGAACTTTAGTATTTCTGAACTACAAGTTTGGATAGTTAGAAGTTTCTATGGTAAAAGCATTCAAACGTGAATTTAGAAACATTCAATTTAATGATTTTAATTTCAAAAACTTCATAGTTTGCGAATTAATTTATTCTTATAATTTGACAAGTTTCTAAGTTTCATGTTTTTTCTCAAGTTTGAAAAATTTCCTACAATTTGAATACGTTCTAAAATTTGAACTTTGGATAGAAAAATGTTCAAATTAAGGTACTTTTAATTTGAAAAAAGGAAAAACATTCGGACTTCGAAATGGAAAGTTTTTAATTTCAAAGGGATAAATTTAAAGTTTGCTAATTGAGAAACACTGCAGTTCCAAGGTTGTAAGGATTCAATTACTTAAAATTAAAAATTTCAGCTTATAGTCTTTTCACAAAATGACTATTATCTCCTAACTTCAACCAGTTTAATTTTTGTGAATCTAGCGCAAAATCTGGTTGTTTAAATCGAAAATTTGGTTAAGGTAGTTTTCATCCACGAAAATTAAACCTCAGGCAAAAACAGATAATTTTGCTTTCATGAATAGCAATATTATTATTAAAGGGTTATTTTGAATGAGAAAAGATTATTTTACATGAAACAAATTTGAAATACAGAAAAATAATTTTATTAATAAATTTTATTTTTGACTCAACTTTTTTTCTTATCGCTTCTTACCAAATTTTAAAAAATTATGCGATTTTAATAAATTACAAATCACTTTTTCAGAGAAAAGATTTACCACAACTTCACCGTTTCTGATTTTTAAAAATAAATTCTTTAATGGCTGAAACCATTAAAAAAACATTTTCCAAAATGAAATTTTTATAACAAAGTTGCTGAATTTGATAATAATTCATTCATTTTCGAAAATTGGAAATGGTTAAGTTGTAGGGAATCTTTTTCTTGACAAAGTGATTTGTAATTTATTAAAATCGCACAATTTTTTAAAATTTGGTAAGAAGCGATAAGAAAAAAAGTTGAGGCAAAAATAAAATTTATTAATAAAATTATTTTTCTGTATTTCAAATTTTTTTCATGGAAATTAATCTTTTCTCTTCCAAAATAGTCCTTCAATAATAATATTGCTATTCTTGAAAGCAAAATTATCTATTTTTGCCTGAGATCTAATTTTCGTGGATCAACTACCTTAAACGAATTGAACGATTTTGGTATGTTTATTTAAATTTTATTTCATGTTACCAGAATTTTTTCTGAAATAAACTATATGCAGGGATATATTCGGTAGAAACAACTAAAATACTATTTTTCCTAATAAATCGACGTCAAATAAACCATCTTTGACTGAATTAAACAAGTATTAAGGCTCAGTCAACCAACAATTACATTAAACGCATATTAAAATAAATCTTCAATTAATTTAATCAATTCTACACATTGTAACAAACAAAATAAAAACCGAAAAAAAATTATATGGAAGGTCTAACCTCAAAAAATAAAAATGTTAAAGGTTGCAAATCCCCTTAATGTACCAAAATGGTTTGGTTAGAGCAACTAAATTTATTTTCTAGGTGCATTTTTAGGCAAATGAAATACATTTTTTGGTTGATTTAACCAAATCTTGGTAATAGTTGTAGTACCGGTCAGAATTTTGGGACCACCTGTTTTTCGATAATTGCTTAAATTATCCTAATTCGAATTATGTGAGTAAAAAAGTTTGTTCTCTTAATTAAATTCAAAACTATCGAAATTCTTCTTAAAATGAGCCCTGTATGAATTCGTTTTGTTGATTTTTGAAGAAGTTATTGCAGAAAAAGTCAAAATTTCAATGCTTTCTTAAATTTTAAATAACTTTCCAAATAATCAAGATTTTTTAATGTTCTTGGACTAATTTCAAGGCTAAATTTCTACAAAATCGAACAAAATTCTTGGAATTAATGTATAATTTTTTTTTTACATACTGTTCAAGGTTAAAGTTCAAATAATAAAGTATGAAAAATTCCAATATTGCTTTTGCTGAGAAAAACATTTTTATAAGATATTAAGAGTACAAATTTCATCACTCACAGAATTGAAATTAACATAATTTAAGCAATCATAAAAAAACAGGGTGGTCCCACAATTCTGTCCGGTAGTGTAGTAACCATTTTTCCAAGTTTGAGAGAAATTTTAACAGAAAGCAGATGGAATGCCCTGAAGCAAACGTTTGAGGCAATTAGCATGTATATACGATATTACACAACGTTTACCGATATCCGCGTTTCCCTTTATTGGTCATCATGCAATGGGGTTGATTTGATCCCACATACATATGCATCTACTATATAATGTTGCGTACAACCGCAACATGTTCGCAACTCAACTCATGTGAGGATATTGTGCATCTTCGTTAGCTTGAAACAGATTTCTCTCTTTAGAATTTACAATTCGAAATTCGCTTATCTGTATATCTAGTCTTTCGGATTTCTATACGCCATTATTTACGTATACGTCTAGATTCTAGATCAGTACTGTATTCCACATCCCGTTTGGGTCACAGATTTGCCCGGTTACCTCTTTGATAAATCACTCAAAATTCAATTAAACATAGAGAGTTGAACGCGCGAATTTATGTGCTTTTCGATCAGAGTATATTTTTATGTTTTATAAATTATAACCTTTTGTACGAAGATCGTATTGAGTTGTTAAATTTATAATTTTCATTTGCGATTGGAAATTTAAAAAAACGGTTTATATCGAACCGTTCAAATAAACTTTTATCGGTTCAATGAATCATGTAAATTGAATTTTAAGTCCTTGATATAATGTGCAAGTGCAAAATGGACGCATGAAAAATTTCCATGAATTCGAATTAATTAGCGTATCTTCAGTTGCTTTGTAGATTCAATTAACTCTCTACCTTTTTACTAATTTATTTATACTCAGTGAGTAAGCTTTTTTCAATCAATTGTGTAACGATTAATTGATATATATTAGTCGATACTCAAAGGCGACCACTTCGAAGTTTAAAGATATTTAGAATTATTTAAAGAAGTGTACTTAAAAATTTTAAGCTCTTCCACTTTGTAAAACTGATTAGAACTGCCCTAACGTTTCGCTTTAAAGTTTTTCTTAATTCTAATTTAAACTGATTGGCGTAATTTACGATCGATTTTTACATTGGGAAACTAGCAGAGGTAGAATCAAGGAATGACGAGAATTTCTAAGGAAACTGAAAAGTTTCCGTTCGATGGGTTCGATTGAGAATCGACGCCACACTTCCTAGTTTCCGCGATGCTGGTTCTTGTTCTCTCAACTCGGAAGTTTTAACTTTTATTTCGACCAGTAGTTTCCGGAGTTAAACCCTCCAAGTAGTTTCGCTGCACTGTTTGCTTTTGCAATTGACAAAAGGTTTCAAATTCAAAAGAATTATTTCACTCATTGACTCACAAACATTAATTGCAGTATTAAGGCCATGGATCAACCAAATCATGTGACCAAATTCTTGTAAAAGTCCATCTAAGACAACAATTTTATTTTACAAAATATCTTGATGGAATTGTGTAAAATACAAAAGATGATAAAAAATGTCTGTCAACTTCGTTTGAGCGAAACTTTTACAAATTTTTTTACAGTTAACTGTAATTATCGATAAGTTTTCGAATTTTTTTTCAAAATTTTTACTAGAAACAAGTTAACAGACGTGCTTTATTGTTTTCTGTTACGTTTCACAAATTAAAAAAATAAAATTAAAAAATCCAAAATTATTGATGAAATCAATAATAAATATTTTACGTCCGAGATCAAATTATTATGAAGAGAGTTAACATTGGAAGACAGATGAGAATTCTAAATTTTAAATGAATAATTCGAAGCATTGTAATAATCAATTAATTTATTAAAAGAAAAAGAACTCGACGTTTCGCATGCCTCTCTGGCAGCATCTTCAGTAGTAATCTATATACAATAACAATCATTATGTTTATATAATAATTAAAGTTACATCAATAAAGAAAATAGGGTCATTAACTATATACAAGTATTAATATCCTTATCAAACTTTATACTTTATCATGAATTCTCCGTAGTCCACACCAAATATTCACAATATAATAAAAAAAAAAAAAATGTCATCTAACGATGATAGTTATAAGAGGACAATAATAAAACATTAGTACCAATAGTTTACAACTAGTCACAAATAAAATAATATGAGACCTTATAAACCATGACTATGAGGAATTGTTGTCAATTAAATCTCTGTTAAGTATTTGCTACGAAGGTCGTTCAATAAGTCCTTAGAAAAAGATAGAAAAGCAAATTATTTTGTGTAAATTTATTTTTTATTTTTCAACATAATTTCCTTTTAACTCTATACATTTTTCCAAGCGTTTCTCCAACTCCTTTAAGCCGTCCAAAAAGTAGGATTTCAGAATACGGTGGATGTTGTAATAATTTGAATTTTAATTCCATAATTTTGACCATCAAAACTGCGCAGGTGTGCACCCATGCATTGTTTTTGAAGGAAGAGGATCTTTTTCAAATGAGAACGTTTTTTCTTGATTTCTTTGCTCAACCGATGCAATAACGACGCATAAGACGCTCCAGTTATCGTTTGTCCCCTTTCCAAGTAGTCGGTGTAGATGATTCCGTGTGCATCCCAAAAAACCGTGACCGTCACCTTGCCGACCGTCTTCACCGTCTTCGCCTTCGAAAACCCACTATTTTGACTGTTCCTTTGTCTCTGGAGTGTAATGGTGTATCTATGTTTCGTCCCCAGTTATGTATCGACGCAGAAACTCGTAAGAATTGAGCCGACGGATGCAATAAGGGCACTTGCGCTGGAAAAGGCTGGAAAGCATTGTCCAGAGGCGTGACGTCACAGCACAAATTAAAACTCGAAATTTAAAAAAAAAATATATATATCATGATACATCTTGACAAATGAATTTCGAGTTTTAATTTATGCTGCGTTTTCGAGCGCAAATGCCCTTATTGCATCCGTTGGCTCAATTACCGAGATATCTTTCACACCCAATTTTTCGTGCAAAAATGAAAACACTGTACCTTGTGATATGCCTGTCGCCTCAACTATTTGGCGCACTTTGATTCATCGATCACTCAAAACCATATCGTGGATTTTGTCAATCATTTTGGGGGTAGTCACTTCCACTGGACTTCTCGAACGATATTCATCTTTTGTGGATGTACGGCCATGTTTAAACTCAGTTACCTAATTGTAAACAGTTGCAAACACAGGAGCAGGTGTGCCATAAACTCCAACCAACTCAGCTTTGATCTCTTTCGGTCTTAAGCCTTTGTTGTCAAGAGGTGATGTCATCGTATGTTATAATGAGAATGAGAATTATTCACAACGTGAATAATGTTCATTTCGGAAAAATTTGTGAAAAGTAATGAAAATTGAATCTGGAGAATCACGAGTAAGTACTTTGATTCAATTTTGATGATGAAGTGAAGGGAAGTGTAAAATACACATACATACAACGACATTGTGAAAATCTCACTTTTAATACTTATAGAATATGCTGCATACTACCTACATACATTGTACTAATTACGGAGAAATATATATTACTTTTTACAGAAGAGGAGACCTGCGTACTGCGCATGCTCGACAAAAATTGGGATCACTCGAAACCAGAAGTACGGCACTTAAGGGGGATATCTACCTTGTTGGGTCAAAAAGTTATACCATTTTCTCGAATTTATCGGAAGAAAACATTCGGGGGGGGGGGGGGGTGATAAATGGCAACGCGTCTGCGAGGAATTGTGCCATTTACGGAACTTCTCTTGCTAATAGAGATGATCTGAAACACAAAAATAGAACAAATTCTTACTCTGCCTGTCATTACGCATGTCCTGTACTAAAATCATTCAAAAATCTTAAAAAATGAAATCCTTGTCAGCTATTAAAGTTAAAGTACCGATTTTTGCACTTTTTTTCTTCACATTATTGTTTATAAAAAAAAAAAATTTCCAGGATTTTTTGTTGAATCTGGTACCAGACATTTTTACACTTCTGAAACACGCGTGTGCCAAATTTCATCGCGATTGCTCATACAGCGCGTACTGGAGGAGTTCCGTAAATTTGGAAAACGTGGTTTCGAGAAAAACGCTTTGAAAGTATTTGTGTCATGGTGAGCGAAACTGCTGATAGCCTGATCAAAATTAGAAGGTTAAATTTTTGCGTCTCCATCCCCAAAAACATTATCTAAGAAAAGACAATACCTTTACGATAAGATTTCCCAACGAAGAAAGCGACTCCTGTGGGAATGAGTTTCCCCGCTGAGCCGAGTTCTCCGGTATTCCACAGCACTCTCTTCAGCGGCCGATAACTTCTCTAATTCTACAGATTCCGAGTCGAATATTTTTGAGAGAATTCTTGGAACGTATATCTGTCCGATAAAACAAAAAATAAAAAATCAATTTTTTTGACCCAACAAGGTAGAAACCCCCCTTAAAGTACAATGATTCATGTCAGGTCTCATAGATAGAGTTCGGTCTACTTATTATTCCTCTTCGTGATGCTTACTAAAACCAAACCAATTCTGATACTACGAGCGCCATCTCTTGAATTTTCTAAGGACTTATTGAACGACCCTCGTAATAACATTATGATATTTTTCATTCAGCTTGATATTTTCTATATGTTCTCTTCTTCTAATTCTCAAGGGACATTTAGTTTGGCCTATGTAATATTTTCTACATTTGCAATTGGATTTAAAAAACTAAGTTTTTTTTATCAAGATTAACATAGCACTCTATAAGCTTCCGGTCTGACATATAGATGGCACTACTGTTGTCAAATCCATATGATTTCTGGATAGTAGCAACCTTCAAACGTTAAGTGTCAAAATTTCATGACAATCTGACGTTTAGTTCAGAAGTTACAGAGGTATTAAAATACTTTTGAAGCAAGGCTGTAGTTTGATAAGCGTCATAGGGACTCTGCACCAGGAAAATCAACAATCATCGACTGGTATGCCGCATTTAAACGCGGTCGTACAAACACCGATGACGCTGAATGCTCTTGTCGCCCAAAATCAGTAGTTGTTCCAGAAAATATAACAAAAGTCCACAAAATACTTTCGGGCAATCGTAAATTAGAGTTGCGTGAGATAGCTGACACCTTAAAGATATCTTAAGGCAGTGTATTTACAATTTTGCATGAATCTTTGGCGATACGTAAGTTATTTTCGAAGTGGGTGCCACGTTTGCTCACACCCGACCAAAAACAACAACGCATCGAGGATCCAGAGTGCTGTTTGGAGCTGTTTAAGCGAGGTAAAAAGAATTTTCTGCATCGGTATGTGACAACGGATGAAACATGGATCCGCCACTACACGCCTGAAACAAAAAGATCGTCAGCTGAGTGAACAGCAGCTGGTGAAAGCCATCCAAAGTGACTAAAAATTCAACAGTGGGCTGGCAAGGTTATGGCAACTGTATTTTGGGATGCGCATGGTATTTTGTTTATCGACTACCTTGAGAAAGGTAAAACCATTAACAGCGACTATTACATGACACTACTGGATCGATCGAGCGCAGAAATCAAGAAAAATAGCCTTACATGCAAAAGAAAAAAATGCTGTTCCACGAAGACAATGCACCGTGCCACAAGTCCATAAAAACGACTATCAAATTGAATGAATTAAGCTCCGAATTGTTTCCTCACCCACCATATTCTCCAGATATGACCCCCGGCGACTACTGTCCCTTTACTGACCTGAAAAAAATACTTTCCGCAGTGATCCCAGAACGTGGGAGCTGGCGGCCCCCACCATAGATGCCTTGAGCTCATTGTGTCTTCCTCATTCAACCAACCTATGGCAGTCGAGCGAGGAAGAAGCCATGAGCTGGTGGGGTCTATGGTGGGGGCCGCCAGCTCCTACGTTCTCGGATCAATGCCAGGGGAAGAGATTTGGCTCCAATGAAGAAGTGGTTGCCGAAACTGAGGCCTATTTTGAGAGCAATGACAAATCATTCTACAAAAAAGACATCGAAAAGTTAGAGAAGGGTTAGAATGAATGTATTACTCTTGAAGAAAACTATGTTGATGAATAAAGTTGAATTTCTCGGAAGAACTGTGCTTTTCTTAGATAGATCAGAAACTTATTGAGTGATGCGTTATACGAGGTGTGTCCGAAAGTATCCGACCTGCGTTCATATCTTCGCGCCAGAGCGCTCGATTGGCCTCTGCGGGGTATGACTGTAACCAGTAGTCCCACACGAACTCCCTGAATGCCATAGTTACCGGCCGGACGCCTTGGGTCGCGCGAAGCGTGTGTTTATGTCCAACGTGCTTTTTCCGTTTGTCGCATTTGTTTACAGTTGAAAATGACAGAAAGAACAGATCAATGAATTTGCATCAAGTTTTGCTTCAATCTCGGCAAGAGTTGTACGGAGACGATTGAAATGATACAGAAGGCCTTTGTGGACGAATGTATGGGCATAACACAGATAAAGGAGTGGTACAGGCGGTTTAAAAATGGTCGCACAACTGTTGACAGTGACCCTCGTTCTGGCCGACCTTCGCTAACAACAACACCGGAAAACATCGATTGTGAGGGTATTGTGCACTACGAATTTGCTCCAAGAGGTCAGACGATCAACAAAGAATATTACGTTGAAGTTCTGAAAAGATTGCGTGATGCCGTGAGAAAAAAACGACCGCGTTTCTGGTTAAGCGGTGACTGGCTTCTTCACCACGATAACGCACCAGCGCATTCATCAAACCTTGTGCAGCAATTTTCGGCGAAACACAAGATTGTACAGCTTCGTTAGCCTCCGTACAGTCCCAACATAGCTCCCTGCGACTTTTGGATTTTTCCAAAAATGAAAATGGCGCTCAGAGGAAAGCGGTTCGACGACATCGAGACGATTCAGAGTAATGCGACACGCGAGCTGAAGGCCATTTCAAAATCTGCGTTCGAGGACTGCTTTAAGATGTGGAAGCACCGCTGGAAGCGTATGGTTCAATCAAATGGGGACTACTTCGAAGGACACTGTGTGCCCACTCCCATGTATTTTGAAGGGGTACTTACAGATGGTGGCGGGTGAATGAATTTCTATCAGCGACATCTAGGGGACGTAGCAGGAACTATATTGCACGAAAACTACCCATCCCCCCTCCACTTCAGATCCAGTAATGAAGGGCGCGAAATTTTCGCCATCCCATCCGAAAAAGGAAAAATTCAGATTTTATTATATTTGAGGTGACTTTGCATGGCTTAAATCGGCTTTGAAGGGGACTGGAGTTTTATCTTTATCGACACTTAAATGCGGATTTAAAACTGAAGGACAAAAATACTTTTTAATGCAAGCTTTCTTACCGGGTTTTGCAATATGATAATACGTAATGAATTTTTATACACAAAACGAGAAACCAAGCCTTTACGAGTTTTATTTTAGATTCAAAACAAAAGTTATTGGTGACTTACTCGATTTGCAGCTACCGCTATTTTAATTTGGAGGGCAAACAGTAAAGCACTGCTAATTGTTGGCACATTAGGTATTAGCACTTTATAGATCGAATTTCATTAAAATCACTTGAAATCGCTATGAATTTTAATCAACTAAAACATGCAGACAAGTGACATGTCGACTCCGCACGACGTTCATTTCGATGACACACTAGCGGCGACTAGGGGACGTAGCAATTACTATTTTTCTTTCTCCACTTGGCCTATAGGAGTGGGCACACCGTGTTCGAAGGATGCCACGGTCCGAATGACGAAGGATAGCACCAACGCGGAGATATGAACGCAGGTCGGATACTTTTCGGACACACCTTGTATAAAGGATCTTTACCTAGTTTTATAAGTTTATTTAATTTTATCCCACTGTGAAAGACAGTACCTACTTCAAATTTGTTGAATAATCTTTTAATATTTTCTTAAATATCACCATAAAGTAGAAATGAAATAATTAGGTTTTGGTCAAGTTGTTGTCAATCATTAATAACTTTTGATATTTTGCTATTGCGTTTCATATGAATTTCTTGAATTCTCTTATTAATATGTTCGTTATTAAATTTTGTAGTATAGTTGTTCAAGAAAAGTAAGTTAAAAACTGTCCTTAGATTAACTTGATGGAATATTTTATCCGAAAGCAAGATTGCATGATCCACTAAATTTTTAATAACAACAATTTTATGATCGTTTTCTTGCTCTCATATTATTTTATTTTTGACTAGTTGCAAATTGTTAGTACCAATGTTTTTATTATTGTCCTCTTATAACTAACATAGGTAGATGACTTTTTTTTTTTATTATATTGTGAATATTTGATGTGGACTACGGAGAATTAATAATAACGTATAAAGTTCGCTAAGGATATCAATACTTGTATATAGGTAATCACCCTATTTTCTTTATTGATGTAAGTTTAATTTTTATATAAATATAATAATTGTTATTGTATATAGATTATTACTGAAGATGCTGCCAGAGAGGCATGCGAAACCTCGAGTTTTTTTTCTTTCAATAAATTAATTGATTATTACAATGGCCCGAATGTTTCATTCAAAATTGAGGATTTTCATCTGTCTTCCAATGTTGACTCTCTTTATAAATTAAAAAAGTTATCTTACATGAACGAATTAATGTATAATTCAATTTTCCTGACCTGGCCCGAACCTGGTTCGACATTTAAGATGAAAACTCCTTAATATTGGTTTTCCCAAGTTAAGATAATCTAAATTTCAAAACATGAGTCTTCGAAGTCCTACTAAATTATAAAATATGTTTTTTTCTTAAAATTATTTGAATTTTTTTTTTTTTTTTTAGGAACTTTTTCTGTAGCCCTTGATATAAATTGTGATGCAGTATAATGACGTGACTAGAATAAAGAGATAAAGAGTCTTGAGAGTCGTGTTCGTAAGACAATCTGTCTATACGTCCACAGGATATTTGTTAGGGAATCGTGACGTAACTCTGGATGGTAAAGATCGCCTTCGAAATTTCGAACTTAAGAATGACAAAGGAGTTACTCACATCGTTCCATTTATCATTCCAAGGATACTAGTTCGTGATTTGTAGTTTACGCACACCAAAGAAATAATTTGCTCTGAATTGCTTACATAAAAAATGACTTAAAAAATACCGCAATGCGCAAAATTATATTTAGAACAAGAAATATTTATTATCATAGAAACGTCTAAACTCTCAAATCCACTTTCGAAGATTTAAAATGAAAACAAATTCAATATTTATGTAAATTTTTTTTTGCATAATTTTCATTAAAATTAACTACACTTAGCTTTCTTATTGTATTGTACCATATCAATAAAATTTTCAAAAAGATGTTCTGTCATAATTACATCATTGTATCTATTGAATATCTAATTGATTTTAATAGTTTCTTATTTGATTCAACTAGTTTTTTCAGTTTATTTTACTAGACATCGATTAGTAATTCGGAATTTTTGCAGAATTCTGCAATTTAGAAACAGCGCAGTACTCCTTCATCAAATAGAGTTGCAATTCCTTTCTGTTATAGATCCAAGTATTGGTTGGCCCCATGGCGAACAGCCAAAATGGCGTACTGCACGCTAAATTAACTGATCAATCACACACTCTTCTGGTCCAAGCTACAAACCTTCCCTAAAGCCTTGTTGGAAGATCATTGTTTATAGACAATTCGGGTCTAAGATAGTAGCGGTCAAAAGTTTTCGCCACACCCCCTTGATAATAATCGAAAATTATTTATTTTAAAGTGATAAGAAATTATCTGTATGGAAGTTTTTAGTCGGCCCTCGCAAGGCTTCACGTGGTTTTCCCCTTCACAATAATGGCTCAATGTTGGCAAACCATAAAAGCCCCCGCGAAAATCGACATATTTTCCTTTTGAGGCCCTACGTGGAATCCCCTCAAAGGGCCAGTAAAGTTGACCATTGTAGGACCTAGCTATGTAGACTGTATAAAAGGATCATCAGCCAAAAATAATTGGGTTGAATTTTGTGACGTCTCTTGAGACGATTTTTTTTTTTCGTCGTATAATCACCAAAATAATTGAGAATATGCAAAATAGTGATTTTTGACAAAAACAACCATTTTTATTTTAGAAAAATTTGTTAAGTGTGACAAATACAAACTATTTATGTCGAACATGTTAAATTATCTCGCAAACTAAAAAAGAGAGATACGTATGGACTTCGATTTTTGATTGGAGTCACATTGTGCTATAATAAAAACAAATTCAAACTAAAAATTAAGTTGAGCAAAACTAAAATTAGCAAAGTTTGACCAAATCAAGCCATTTATGAACAAACACGTTAAATTATCTCGTGAACTAAAAGAGACATATATATGGACTGCGGTTTTTAAGTGGAGTCACAAAGTGCTACAATAAAAAAAATATGAACTAAAAACTTTTTTTATTGTAGCACAATGTGTCTGCAATCAAGAACCGAAGTGCAAATATATGTCTGCTTTTTAGATTGCGAGATAATTTGACGAGTTCGTCCACAAATAACTTGCTTTGGTCAAACTTTGCTAATTTTGTTTTCGCTTCGCAAACTCAGTTTTTTTTTCGTTGTAGTATTATGTGATAGCAATTAAAAATCGAAGTCCATATATGGGCGATTCTCTGAAAAAATGCACTTCTCGATAGGAAAACTTTTTTTAACAAATATTTTCAAAATGCATGTTTTTAGTTGTTCGATGGCTTTGTTACATAGAAAGTGATAACACATCTAAGTATACGAGCTACAATTTCCATAACATAGTTTTTACACCCACGACAGTCGACATTAATGGAAGTTACGGTAATAGAAACAAGACAAAATTGGCCATTACTCTCATAATATATGGCGTTGTTTTTGAAAGCTTGTTTAGAATGTTGCAATCTTTCATTTTATCGGTAAAAATCGTTTCGAACTCACGATAACGTAAAATTATTCGCACTTAGCGTAATGGACGCAAAAAAACGGCATGTTTTGAGACATTTACTTTTTCGAATTGTAAAAAAAGTACACCATGTATCATATATAAGAAAAAAAGCAGACTTCTAAAATAATTTACTTTTTGTACTTAGTTTCCTAGAACTTGATGCAAAAACGATGTTTTTCAGCTATGTACATAGATGCAATTTTATAAAAACCACTGCAGCTATTTTTAGTATTCTTTTGCGGGATGATAAAAACATAAAAGGTTGTTCCTAAAGACGTATATTATGTATAACAATATTTGAATACCCTTTTACGATATCACAGAGACATGAATATGACCCTTATTTAAAGAATCACCCATAAATGTCTCTTTTTTAGTTTGCGAGATAATTTAACGAGTTCGTCCATAAATAATTTGTCTTCGAAAAACTTTAGAAAAATTTGTTTATTATAAAAATTGTTGTTTTTTGTTTAAAAAACACTATCCTGCAAATTTTTGATTGTTTTGGACATCATACGACCAAAGGAAATTCGTCTCATAAGACCTCACAAATTTCAGCCTATTTCAAAAATATAATTTATGATTACATTGTCACAAAGTTACTAAATTTTTTGATTTTAAATAAAAAAAGAAATTCAATTTACTTAAAACTCTATCAGCCTTAAGGGGTAAGGCCACCGTGCGTGTCAAATAAAAAAGGATAATTTCAGGAACGTTTTTCGGA
Source organism: Diplolepis rosae (assembly GCA_030998225.1). Lineage (NCBI taxonomy): Eukaryota > Metazoa > Arthropoda > Insecta > Hymenoptera > Diplolepididae > Diplolepis > Diplolepis rosae. Next base: position 2,355,016 of record JAPYXD010000391.1, on the reverse strand, counting down.
AATACAGTGAAAGCTATCGAATTTTCTTTTTCAGTTTTTAATCAAGTGTATGTCAGAGTACAAAAAAAATTTTTTTTTACATATATCCGATAAAAAATGGCCTCTTCCGGATCAAGTTTCTGCGGCTAGTTTTTTGGGAGGTCCAAACGGGCGAACTGGCTGTACCTTCAAATTTGAAACAAAAATCAAAGAATTTAAAAAAAATATATATCATACACTAGTGAACCACGTAGGGGATTTTGAAAATACTAATTTTTTGAAGAATTGTAAGCATATGAGCAAAAAGTTCATTTTTTTACGTGAAAATTTCATACTGCATTGTTTATAAAAAAAAAGTTTACAACATATCAAAAAAACCCTGCGTGGTTCACTATATTATATGTCTATAAAAATTTTCTCAAAATTTGAAAACAATCGATAAGGATTTGTAGCTGCTATTAGTTCGCCCAATTTGAAAAATGATGTTTCGAGAAAAACGCGTTTAAAGTTTTCAGTTATATTCTACGGTCGAAAATTATATTGCCCTTTATTCTGTTCGAGATTTTTCATGACCACAAGACATTTTTTTTCTTATTCTAGAGGGTTTTAGGAAAATTTTAGGCTTACAAAAAAAATTTCGATTTTTTGAAATTTGCATGGTGGCCTTACCCCTTAAGGCACACATTCTCATCATGACAGTCGCGCTTTGTGCTCGATTTTATGTATAAATTCCTATAACTTTCTAATAATTTAGAAAAAATTTATGTTTTTCCAAAATATCTCAAAAAAGAAAAAAATTTCTAGACTGTATTTAAGCAAACGATTTTTTATTTTAACGCTTATTTTGTATCTCACATATTTTGGTTCAAAAATGCAATTTTTGATTTTCTATAGTGTTTTTTTAGAACTAAAACATAAAATCTTGTCAAAATTGAAGTTCCCTTTCCTTATGGTTTTTGGATCGCTCTTTCAAAATGTGGAATTAAAATTGCAAAAAAATAAAATGCCAAAAAGTTGTTTTTAAAAAATCGTAAATTTTCATACTACCTGGTATCTAGGGGTTTTCGGAGTCGCTGATTACGAATCTGGAATCAGATTTCAAAAATTCAAAATGGCGCATCCAATATGGCGGACGGCTCTTTTCAAAATCAATCGAAACCGCTTGAAGCTTATTACTCGGGGGCTTTCGGGGTCGCTGATTACGAATCTGTATTCAGATTTCAAAAATTCAAAATGGCGGATCCAATATGGCGGACGGCTCTTTTTAAAATCAATCGAATCCGCTTGAACCTTATTACTTGGGGGTTTTTGGGGTCGCTGATTAAAATTTCAATGTAACTTGAACTTGACATACTAGATTATTTTGATCTGCATCTTTAGCTTCATAACATTGCTGGTTATTCAGGTCGTTCAAGAAAATAACTTTTTGCCCAATAATATTTTAGGATTCGCATTGTAATAAGCAATTCATCGAATTGGGTACACTTGCTATATTTAGTAGATTCAGCTTGTAAAATTTTCGGGACCTTAGTTCTAGTCAAACTGAGTTGTCAAATGACAACTATTTCCTCAACAGAAACAAAAGACAACTATGACCTTCACCCTAACTACATCGTCCGCCACTGAAACAGTTATCATTTGTTTCTGTGGAAAAATAAGGTATCATTTGTTTCAGCGACCCCGAAAATCTCCGAGTAACAAACTTCAAGCGGATTCGATTGATTTTGAAAAGAGCCGTTCGCCATATTGGAACCGCCAATTTGAATTTTTGAAATCTCAATACAGATTCGTAATCAGCGACCCCGAAAGCCTCCGAGTAACAAGCTTCAAGCGGATTCGATAGATTTTAAAAAGAGCCGTCCGCCATATTGCATCCGCCATTTTGAATTTTTGAAATCTGACTCCAGAGTCGTAATCAGCGACCCCGAAAGCCCCCTAGTAACAAGCTTCAAGCGGATTTGATAGATATTGAAAAGAGCCGTCCACCATATTGGATCCGCCATTTTGAATTTTTAAAATCTGAATACAGATTCGTAATTAGCGACCCCGAAAGCCTCCGAGTAACAAGCTGCAAGCCGATTCGATTGATTTTGAAAAGAGCTGTCTGCCATATTGGATCCGCCATTTTGAATTTTTGAAATCTGATTCCAGATTTGTAATCAGCGACTCCAAAAACCCCTAGATACCAAGTAGTATGAAAATTTATTATTTTTTAATAAATTCGTACACTAAGTTATGATTTTAAAAAAAAAGTTTCTTCCATCCCCAATTTGAATCCACTGTCTTGAATTTTTTTGAAGTATGTTTCGCCTTTGTGAAGCTTAGACATTGCGAAAGCGATATTTTTGGGTTTTACGCATTTCTTGATATTCATTAGCCTCGAAAAAAATTTATTTTTACAAAAAAAATTAAAAAATTTCCCACTTTTTGCCAATAAAATGGCCACAACATTTTGGCATTTCATTTTTTTTGCAATTTGAATTCCAGATTCTGAAATAGCGATCCAAGAAACATAAGGAAAGGGAACTTTGAAAATTTTTGACATGCCAAATTATAGAGAACGATGACGTTAAAAATTTTGTAAAGAATATGTCCCTACCGTCCTTAAAGGGTTAAAACTTGAAAAAAGTCTGTATCTAAATTGTATTTTCCTGTTAAATTATGCGGGATAAGAAAAAAACGTTATAATAGAAAATTGTTTACAACAGAAAGATCTACAAGTTTCAACTGCAACATTTTTTCATAAGATGTATATTTTTCTTTTTAATTTAAAAATATACTCTATTGAAAATTCAGAGTTTAATTTTTCAACCAAAATATGTGAAATACAAAAAAAACGTAAGTTTACCAAATTGTTCCTTTCAATAAGATCTACAAATTGTATCTAACATAGTTTCTAATAAAATGTATATTTTTCATTTTGTTTTCCAAAATACGATAAAAATTCAATAATTCCATTATTTAAACAAAATTTGTGACCTACGAAAAAAACGTTGAGATGGAAAATTATTTGCCTAAATGAGGTCTACAAATTCTCATTTGGACATTTTTTGACAAGATGTATATTTTATGTTTTGATTTTAAAAACACTTTATAAAATAAAAAATTCCTTTTTTTAACCAAAATAGCCGTTCAGATAAAAAATTGTTAAGTTAGTTTTTATGAAAAAGTCGATTATTTAAAAAGATATGTCTTTTTCGACTGCAGTTTAAAGAGTTAATTTTTGTTTAGATCAAATCGTAATTTATTTATCTTTCCAAAACGACATTGGTCTTCGATTCAGTGAGTTCTGGTAAATATCTGGAGCAGAGCTTTAGTTCCATTTATGTTTAAAAATTATTGCATTTTCAAATGAAAAATTGATGAGACTGTAAAAATGATTTTTCTCTTCCATAATTCTGGAGTGATATCCATTGTAGATAGTATTGATTAGCAGAATAGTCAGTTCTTTTATTACCTTTTCATATGTAAATATCCTGACAGAGTGCGGGCACTTTGACAATATATCTCGTTTAACATTTTCGCTTGAACGAATGAAGCAGATTTATTCGCTTTGAAATAAAGTTCTTCACCACCAAAAACATTGGCAAACAATCGTTCAATTTAATGACTTGCTGAATTTGCTTGTCAAAATGTTAAAACGCTAAATTCGTAAGATTGAAAAAGAATATGATTATATCCACATTGATATGCAGTCAAAAATATGTTTTGAATTAATAAATAAATTTTTTTTAATTTTCGAAAAATTTTTTTTTTTCAGTACAGTAATTTATAGAATTTATCGATAATAATTAAATATATCAATATAATAGAAAAACACTGTTTCACTCAAAGTTAATCTTTCCTTTCATTGTATCTCAATGAAATTTGTTTTTCAAATTGAAAAATGGTTTTTTGATTTAATGAAATTTTATTTAAGTCAAGGAAAAATATTTCTGCACATTGAAAATTATATTTTAGAATTATGAAAATATTTTTTAGCTCAAAAAAATCGTAGACAATCAAAGAAATGTTTCCATTTAAATTCTGTCCCAGATCTTCAATTTTTCAGACACTATTGAAATTTACCGAATCGGTAAACTTGCAAACAATCATTAACTTCAATGAACTATTTTTAAAGAAATTCGAATTAGATTTTTAATTCACAACGCCCAAAGCGCTCAATTGCAAAAATATTTGGTCAATCCAGCCAAAAATGATTTTTTCCCGAGCAGAAATTTTGCAGTGGCCCTAACCGGGTCCAGACCGGGGAGTCTCAGATCGGGGATGAAACACAAGGCCCGACCGGGCCCAGATTTGTCAGTCCAACTTGCGATCGGGGCTCAGTCGGGCCCGAAATTTTATCGCCTCTCAGGGCCCTGGTATGGCGATTCCTACCCGGGTTTGATTACGATTTGGTTGATCTAACCAATTTTTGGCTGATTAAACCAAATTTTATATCAATCAAATATTTTGGTTTATTTAACAAAATACTTTGGTTAGATGAAGTAAATTTTTTTCCGGGTACTTCTTTCTATAAAAATGCAATCACCAATTAAAAATCTACATGCCCTCCCACGAGAACGACCTGGCTGCAAAAGAAAATCAAGTTTTTTTTTAAATTGGCTAAAGAATCGCCTGTTGCTGGAGGGCCAGATAAGAGATATGAAACTTACTCTTGAAAAAGGGGCGAAAAGGCAAACGTATAAAAAAGAGTAGGAAGAACTTGAGAAGGGGAAATCTTGTACGTGGCTACTCGTGAAAATAATGCAAGGGTCCTTCCGTGCCTTGTTATTATCAGCAGTGGCATAACCATGTGGTGCCCCGCAGTCTGTTCCTCGCTCGAAAAACGCCGAGAATTTCAATAAAAATTCCATTGGTCAACCACCGTGCTGCCTTCCTTGCATACACATCGAATCGCACTTTTTCATTTGACGCTTCACGTTAAACGAGAGATTTTCTCTTAATATTCAAAATGCTTTTTTCATACTTTTGAACGAAGTATTTATAATTAAAAATTTTAACTCTCTATTGATTCCTATTCCTTTTAAATATGTTTCTCAATCGGATTAAAACGTTTTAAAACGAAAAGGATTTAAGGTAGTTCGTTCACGAAAATTAGACCTCAGGCAAAAATAGATCATTTTGCTTTCAAGAATAGCAATATTATTATTGAAGGGCTTATTTAAAAGAGAAAAGATTATTTTTCATGAAAAAAATCTGAAACACAAAAAAAATAATTTTATTAATAAATTTTATTTTTGACCAAACTTATTTTCTTACCGCTTTGAGACAAATTTTAAAAAATGATGCGATTTTGATAAACCACGGTTCATTTTTTTAGGAAAAAGATCCTCTGCAACAAGACCATTTTCTATTTTTGAAATTGAATTAATTATTATCAAATACAGCAATTTGTTTATAAAAATTTAGTTTTGAAAAATTGTTTTTTTATAATTTCAGCCATTGAGGAATTCATTTTCAAAAATTGGAAACGGTCAAGTTGTAGAGAATCTTTTTTCTAAAAAAATGAACCGTGATTTATTAGAATCGCATCATTTTTAAAAATTTGGCTCTAAGAGATAAGAAAATAAGTTTGAGCATATATAAAATTTATTAATAAAATTATTTTTTTGTTTCAAATTTATTTCATGAAAAATAATCTTTTCTCTTTTAAATTAGCCCTTCAATAATAATATTGCTATTCTTGAAAGCAAAATTGTCTATTTTTGCTTGAGTTCTAATTTTCGTGAAGGAACTACCTTAATGAGAACCATGAAATTATTTTTGATTTTATGTTCACTTTTACCTATTAAAATATTGTTTTTATTCAGTCCAGGGTTCGGAATCTGAATTCTTCGAGGTATTTGGTTTTTTTACGTAATTTACGTATTTCTATCAACTAACCTTACATAATTTGTAAAACTATCTATAATTCTTTAATAAAATAATTAATTTTATCTATTACATTTCTTATTGAAATGATTTACAAGTTATGGGCGTAAATTACGTAGAAAATGTAATATACGTAAACAATTCCGAGTTAATTATTTGGGGGAGGGAAGGATTCCCTGCATTGGAAAAGCGTTTTATCACGAATTTTTTGTATCAAAACTGTTGGATATGAGATCTTTATCATATGAGAACAGATAGTAGAAAAAATAGATGATTCTGGGAGTGGGGGTAAAAATTTTCTCAAACTGTAGGAGTATTATTTCAATCGCACGTTAAATTAAAAAAAGATGTCCTAATGAGAATTTGTAGACCTCATTTAGGTAAATAATTTTCCATCTTGACGTTTATTTCTCATCTCACACTTTTTGTTAAAAAAATAGAATTTTTGAATTTTAAACGTTTCTTTATTGAAACGAAAAATATACATTTTATCAGAAATTGAATTTGCTAATTTTTAAAAATTTTCTATATCTTATTACACAGAGAGACGAAGAACAAAGAATGTAAAAAGTTATCTCACATGAACGAATTAATGTATAATTTAGTCACGTAGTTCGATTGATCCACGGCCTTAAGGGAACAAAATTTCAGTCACGAAACAGTATTTAGACATAAAAACAGTAGTTAGTGCGACTAGTTGTAATCAGTATTTTCTTATACGATGCCACATTCATCCATGTTTGTGTGTTTATCGAAAATTTCCATTAATCCTGAGGCATGCGATCAGAAGTTTGGAAGAGCTTAGGGCCCTTCGTGCTACATCGAAAAATAACAGACTTACTTAAAGATGAGTGAAATTCATCATCTACTTATTAGTACTAACAATAATACGAGTAAAAGTTCCAGCACAAAATCTGTGTTTTAGAATCTTCAAGCTATAACTTAGAAATGTGTGTTTATTATTGATATATAAATAACTTTAAAAAATTATAATTATTTGAAAATAATAACTCATTCCGAGGAATATTTGGTAAATCCAACAAAAATTTTGTTGTATCAATCAAAAGAATTTGCTTATTATACGATTATGAAAAATTTTGGTTAATTTAATCAAAGAGTTTATTACATGCAATGAATGATTGTTGTGAAACGATTTGTTTAAACCAAACGACTGTTATAGTTGATTCAAATAAATTTTGATTGATTCAGCCAAATTTTGTTTGACTCAACTATAAAGATCATGGTTCATTTAACATAATGGTTTGATTAGATTGAATAGAAGTTTTTCTTGGCGTAAGTCAGGAAGTGTGGAAGTCAAGAAATGCAATTTAGCTCTTTTGGGTCATATTTGCAAGTATTTACATACATTAAGTATGTCGTTAAAACCCATAAATATTTTCAGTTAGACTCTTCACACTATGAGTTTCTGTTTCTGTTTCTCTCCATTCTCCGATAATCCTGCGCAGCTCTTCTCTGAAGCCATTGTAGCAGATATTTGCACCTGGTGTTAAGCTTGCAGCCTGCATGTAATGCTTGAAATTTTGAATACTATGGAACATAACAAAGATCTTCGAATATATGTTCCTAATTTGTGTTCTATTTCAGTATAAATTAACCTGCCACATGAACTACAAGTATTTGAAGCATCTGCTCGACTAACAGATTAAGTTCAGACGTAAACATCTATGTAATACTTTGAAACGTTCAAAATTTAAGTATGAATGAATTTTAAAAGCTCTCAATTTGCTTCAAGAATTTTAATCTTGAAAAAGTTTATTTAAATACAATTTGGTTGAATTAAACAAGTATCGCAACATCCAGAAAAAAGTTTCGGTTAAATTTACTAAAGCTAATCGGTTAAAAAAATTCCGGTTGAAATGACTAAACTTTTAGTTAATTTCACCAGAAAAATTGATTACTTATTACGGTTACAAAATTCTGGTTACCTAGCAAACACGTTATGTAACTGCTCCGTAAGAAATGGGTAACATAGTTATTTCTGGTTATGTAACGATTGTTATTGATCAGTGATGCAATTGCTATATAACGGGAAGGTAACAATGTTATGTAAGATTGTTACCGCGTGAAGATGTAAAAGATCAATAAAAGAGTGAATGTAACAATTCTGTAGCAGTGGGATGTATATGCTATAGAAAAACAATGTAAAATTCGTTTTCTAATTGTGTTACACACATGATCTCTAACAGTTTTGTCATAATGTTATGTAAGTGAACTGTCACGGCATTACTGTGTAATTATGTAAGTCGTGTGTAATCCACATTAATAAAAGCTATGTAACAATGTGACATAATTATTATGTAAGAATCATGTAACATTCGTTCTATAACTTGGTTGCCCGAATGATCTATAACAATATCGTTTCTTTGATACGTAAGGGTAATGTAACAGTGTTACGGAATAGTTATGTGAGTTGTATGTAATGTACATTAGTAACAGCTACGTAACAGTGTGACATAATTTTGTTTTGACAATACTGTAACTTTGATTCTGTAACTTGGTTACGCGAATGATCTATAACACTTTCTTTGCAGTGTTACGTAAGTGTACTATGACGGAATTACTGTGTAGTGCTTCTCTGTAAGCTGTGTATAATGCACGTTATTATCAGATATGTAGCAATCATGTAATATTATATATAGATATTTTAATTTCCCGAATACCGACGTCAATAATAGTTGGAAAAATTAAAAATTGTGGGTAATAACTTGTGTAAACTAAATTGCTCTTACAGTAAAATTTCACATGCCCTAAGTATAATATTCAGTAATCGACAAATAACACAAAGGTGCAAAATTTTACTCACAGAAATGAGTTGTGTATTATCAATATTTTATCATTGTATATCTGTTTAGCATATCTCCGTTACATATTATTTACATATCGCTTTTACAAAACTTCTATATAACATAATTGCATAACACATATAGAACATATTTACATTGATGCTGAGTAACAATATAGCACATATTTTACATAAGTCTGTTACAGACCCATTACATCATAGCGTTACAGAGCTGTTATAGAACTAATTCATCACACAGTGTGTGACATTTTGCGTCACAGGTGACTCACCTGTAATTCACCAGCTATGTAACGTGTTACAATCTGTTACGTAACAGTTACATACATTTTATATAACAGTGTTTGCTGGGTATATATTGTATATTCTGGTATTATTGGGTTGTCCTAGAAGTAATTGCCTATTACACATATAGATGTCTTTGATCATCTTTTTGAATGGCTTTTTTCAATCTCATAATTTTTTACTTCTCGCATTGGTTAACTGTCACTCATAGCTTTCTTTAAAAACAAAATTTCGTTTACAGTTGTTTGTTTGGCATCAACTTTAGGATGGATTGTAAAAACAAGCATTTTCGTCATATTTTGCTTTTTTATTTCCGTAAAAGAAAAAACGCAGAACAGGCTGCTAAAAAGTTATGTAATGTGTATCGTGAAGAAGCCTTAAAAGACAGACAGTGTCGAAATTTGTTTGATAAATTCTGGTCTGAGGATTTTTCACTCAAAGATGAGCAACGTTCATGCCGGTTAAATGAAGTTGATGATGACCAAATCAAAGCCATAATCGAATCGGATCGACATGTAACTGTGGGAAAGATTGTAGAAATGTTAAAAATACCAAAATCAACAACCGACCATCATATACAACGTCTTGGACTCGTTGAAAAACTTGATATTTGGCTTCCACATGAATTTATAGAAATTCATTTAACAAAACGCAACAACGATTGTGATTTGCATCTTGAATGCAATGAATTCGATCCTTTTTTGAAACGAATTATCACTGGTGATGAAAAATGGATTGTTTAGAATAACGTCGTTCGAAAATGATCATGGTCCAGGCGTGATGAATCACCACAAACAACATCGAAAGCTGAATTGCATCAAAAAAAGATTATGCTGTCTGTTTGGTGGGATTGGAAAGGTGTGTATTTTTTAAGCTACTTCCAAGAAACCAAATGATTAATTCGAATATATACTGTCGTCAGCTGAACAAATTGAACGGAGCGGTCAAAGAAAAACGGCCAGAATTGGTCAATCGTAAAGGTGTCATTTTTTACCATGACAATGCTACGCCACTACACACATCATTAGCCACTGACCAAAAATTATGAAGGCTTGGTTGGGAAGTGATGTTACATCCACCATATAGCCCTGCCCTTGCACCATCAGATTACTATTTATTTCGATCTTTGCAGAACTCCTTGAGTGGTAAAACTTTTAATGATGATGTCGATGACAAACAAAAAACTTCCTTTCTACTACTTGACGGTACTCTAACCTCGCCAGGTGAAAAACAAAATACTTCCTTTCTACTACTTGACGGTATTCTAACCTCGACAAGTACGAATTCACGCAAGTTTCTGTCCATCGTTGTCACTTTCCTTCCGACTCCTTTTAGTGGTACACCCACGAACAGCACACTGAATGTCGTTTTTTTTATTTATACTAACGTGCAATTAGTGTTTTAAAAGTCATAAATGCTCTGAGAATTTCTCGAGAGCACGAGTATATGCTAGAGAATATGCTCGACCCTTTTGTGCTTTAAGCATTTACTGGGAATTTATGAGCATTTAAAATATTTTCATTAACCCATTATTACCCAAGTGAAATCCAGGCTAGATAGCACCAAACTAACTATTGGATCACTGTCCAAATGGAAACAAAATGTACTCGTGTTTGTTCTTTTTGCGATTCCAATTGTTTATTCGGAATTATTTAAACAAATTAACCAAAATTTTGCAATTTCAAAAAACTGATAATGCCAATCGATTCTACGGGAAAGAACAAGTCGAAAACTTCTATACCGTTTTTTTGTCAAATTCTATTTTGTGTATGTATTATCGTTATAAACAATAATATTCCGAGGGGAGATGCTGTACCCCGTTCTACCCCAAGCCGAATCTACGTCAGATAGCACCAAACTAACTATTGTATCACTGTCCAAACGAAAAAAAAATTTACCCGTGTTTTTTTTTTCGTTTGGACAGTGATCCAATAGTTAGTTTGGTGCTATCTAATATAGATTTGGCTTGGGCCAAAACAATTGGAATCGCAAAAAGAAAAAACACGAATAGTGATCCAATAGTTAGTTTTGTGCTTTCTAGCTTGGATTTCGCTTGGGTAATAATGGGTTAAGTCACATTTTCAATCACTTTTTAGCGCTTTTTTTCAAAGTGATTGTTTGATTGGACGTATTTAAGTTGTATTATGTTGGTAGTACTAACACTATTTTCTTAAATCGTGAAATATACCTAGACTATATATACGTTTAAATTCCATGATATTAGTGTGTTCGTCTTTTCCTTGTTCTTTTATCGTCACACGTTAAGGATCCTGGTCCTACCACAGGTGAGTCCGCCGTCCTAGGGGTGATAACCCTCATACAACCCTAGCCCTTAGTATGAAGGCTTTCAGACTTTGACGAGGACCATGTCAACTCAACGTCGGACACACTACGGCATCATTCTCACTCCTTAACGCCCACCTGCAGGGCAGCACGCCTTCGCTGGCTTCGTTACCTTGACAAACCTGAGTACGAATCATTCTACACATTCCCTTTCGGAGCATTTGTCATCGTCCCAGTATCTGCCAAGGCAGCAGGATTTTGCAATTTGTTAAGAACAATCATGGTTGCCCGTTGAAATGGGGTTGCATATATGCGATACAGGCTGAAGATTCAAGAGGATACAGAATTCACAGAATCAACTTGCATATGGATATATTAACGAGGTCTGGCCCGAAAGTATCGAGCCTACCTTTAAATCTCCGCGCTGGCGTTATTCTTCATCATCGGGTGGCTGGCATCCTTCAAAGTAATCTCCACTTGATTGAATAACACGATTCCAGCGATGTTTCCACTTCTCGAAACAGTCCTGGAATTCACTTTTAGAGCTGGCCTTGAGTACGCTCGTCGCATTATTTTCAACCGTCGTTTTGTCATCGAATCGTTGTCCTTTGAGTGGTTTTTTGAGTTTTGGAAACAGCCAAAAGTCACAGGGGGCTATGTCGGGACTGTAGGAGGTTGTCGAAGCAATGCGATACTGTGTTTACTCAGAAACTGCTGCACAAGATTCGATGAATGCGCTGGCGCGTTATCGTGTTGAAGAAGCCAGTCACCGCACACACGCGAGTCGTTTCCTAAAATATTGTTCAAAATTTCCCAAATAGTAGCTTTTGGTATTCCGAGATCATTTTCTAGTTCACGAACAGTTAATCGACGATCACCTTCAATCGCAAGTCGCACCCGCTCAATATTATACAATGTTTTTGTCGTCGAAGGTCGGCCAGAACGAGAATCACTATCAACAGAAGTGCGGACCTTCATGTTGACCTTCATGCCCCGCAGAGGTCGCTCGAATACTATGGCGCGGAGATATAAAGGTAGGCCCGATACTTTCAGGACAGACCTTGTACATATGAACGTGAAGTAATTCTCTGAAACTGAAATTCATTTCCACAGGCTCAGGTTAAATTAAGAGAGTCAAAAATATTTGGTAGCCTGTGTGTGATTCAATCATGCTACCAATTTTAAAATACATAAGTTCGACCCAAATTGAAACTGTAGTTTTTCTCAGTTATAACTTTTCTTTCCTATGCTAGTAAGTAAAAGTGATATAGAAAACAGTAAAAACGAGGACAAATTTTAGTTCTGTCCCTCACAATGCTTAAACACATGATATATGCTCGTCAGCTTTTCCATGTAAAAATCAAGTCTCCGTAAAACCCACGTACTACACTTTGTACCTTAGACTAGGAAAATTTCTAGATCCTGTAGATAAAGTCTGATATCAGATATGAATTCAGCTACTCGAAAGACGAGAAGACATAAGCTTCTCCGTGTAAAAAAAAGGCTACGTGAAATTGTAAGCTTCCCTTATTTTTGCACATTTTCCCTAGGCTAGGGAAATTCTGAAGTACTGTGGAACATTTTTCACGTCAAATATGAATTCAGGAACTCAAAATACGAAAATAAAGGGTTTCCCAATAAGGGTGATATGTTTTAAAATTGAAAAAAACACTGAATATTCATTCGGAATTGATCGAAATCTTTTTTATTATATTGGATATTCTATGCCATTTATGATTTAAACAATATATCGGCCAAATGTCCCCCGAGACTCTTCTTGCAAACCCGAATGCGTTCAAGCCAATTTTCGATGACTTTGTGAAGCATTTCTGGTGGTATGGCTGCTACAGCGGCTCGGATATTGGTTTCAAGCTCTCCAATTGTCTTTGGTTTATTGGCATAAACCTTAGATTTAACGTATCCCCAAAGGAAATAATCCAGAGGCGTTAAATCGCAAGATCTTGGCGGCCAATTGAAAGGGCCATTTCTTGAGATAATCGATTCTCCAAACAGTAATTCTCCAACTTCCAGCAGTATGGCAAGTTGCGCCGTCTTGTTGAAAGTAAAGGTCCTCTGCGTCAATATCATCATATTCCGGAAAGAAAAAATCGGTTAACATGGCCCGATATCGTTCTCCATTCACAGTTACGGTTCGGTTCTCGGCGTTTTTGAAAAAAAATGGTCCGATGATGCCACCATACCATAAACCGCACCATACGGTTAGTTTCTCGGGATATAATGGAGATGAATGAATGACCTGAGGGTTTTCCTTACACCAATAACGACAATTTTGCTTGTTTACAAAGCCGTTGAGCCAAAAATGCGCCTCATCAGAAAAGATGATTTTTTGATGAAAATTGGGATCATTTTCAATTGATTCCAGAGCCCAATCCGCGAGCTCCCGACGCAAACAATGGTCACTAGGCTTCTGTTCTTGGGCCAGAATCATCTTATAGGGATGCAGGCCAAGATCCAATCGCAAAATACGCCAGGTAGTCATCCTGGACAGGCCCAATTCCTGAGATCGGCGTGGCACGGACAATTCACGGTTTTCCTCGATACTGGCCTGTACGGCGGCTATATTCTGTGTAGAACGTGCGGTACGCATACGATTTTTAGGCTTAGTATCCAATAGAGTAAATTCACTCTCCAACTTATCGATTATTCGACGAATTGAGAGCGCGGATGGAGCAGAATGACGACCATATTTTGCACGATATGCTCTTTGAACACCGACAAAACTTCTCGAATTTTGATAAAATAATTGGACAATTTCCAAACGTTGTGGAAGCGTGAAACTACTCATGATTAAATGGCAAACCTTACTGATGACAACTGACAGCAGACGTCAAAAATTTCAGTTCAAATGAGCCCGATAGGGACATTCAAAATCATATCACCCCTATTGGGAAACCCTGTATAGAAGCTTTCTTGCGCAAAAATAGAACCTTCCAGAAATCGCAAGTTTCGCTCAGCTTAATACTATTTCCCCTAGGCTAGTGGAATTACGAGGTACTCTGGGGAAATTCTACAGTGAGATTCGAACTAAGCGACTCGAGATACGCGAGAACATCATCGTTTTATTTTATATTGCGTAGATCAAAATTGCTTTCACAGATACTGAAATTTCTAAGACTTCAAGCATTCCTCCTAGGCTAGGGAAAAACTTGGGGGTCCAGGGGAAATTCTGAGACCGGATTCGGATTCAGCGGCTCAAAATCCATAGGGCTAATATACTCACATTTAAAGTTCATTCCACTTTTTTTTTTGTGGGCCTGTGTAGTTTTCAAAACTTCAGATTATATACAAGGTTAAAATATCCAATCCAAATATATATTTCAATATGTTTAAAAGTATATATATGTACTTTGTTAGGATGATAAATATTGTAATAACTACAACCCTCATAATTTGATCCTGTTGTGTAATAGTGCTGTGTTATAATGTTGATCCATATTTGTTAAGATTATTTATTTTAAAATATTCAATGCAGAAATAATTTTATTTCATTTTTGAAAATAATGAAAGAAAGAACACGAAGGTTTATAACACTACCGAATTTTGTAATGCCTTCTTAGAATCTACTGCTTCTGCTATTTCATATTTGAATGCGGAAAAGTCTCATTACTCTGTGACAAAACAAAAGGACAGGCTGGACAATGATCCTCCTCTGGAAAAAGAAAAGAACAAAGATGAATTATTGTTTTCAATCAAACAATACCAGGTGTACAAGTATGAAACCGGTAATTTTTTTGAGAAAATACACGTTTATTTAATAAAAATGGTTATACATTCAATCTTCAAAGTAATGGCCATTGCTAGCCACACATTTTTCCCATCTCTCTGGCAATTTGTGTATGCCTCGCCAAAAAAATTGTTCGTTTTTTGAGTCAAACCAGTCATCGAGCCATTTTTTCACATTTTTGTACGAATCGAAGCGCTGTTCAGCAAGTGCGTGCCCCATTGATGAAAATAAGTGGTAGTCAGATGGAGCCAAGTCTGGTGAATAAGCCGCATGGGGGAGGGCTTCCCAGCTGTACGAATTTACCAATTCCCGAGTCTTTTTTGTTCGATGTGCTGGTGCATTGTCATCAAGAAAAATCACTTTGTGTTGCCTAGGTTGATATTCTGGACGTTTTTGGCGCAAAGCACGATTCAAATCGGCCAATTGTTGTTGGTAGCGTTGACTAGTAACTGTTTCACCTGGTTTCAGAAGGTCAAACCAGATAACACCCTTCTGATCCCAATCTTCGAACTTTTTTGGTGGTTTTCCACGATCTTCGTTTCTCACATCAAAATTACCACTTTTGAATTTTTTAAACCACTCGAAACACTGTTCAATGGGCATTCGATGGGCTTCCAAAGCAGATTTCTTCAATTGGTAACAGAAAATCAATGATGTCCGCAAATCGTAGTTTGAAGGCACAAAAATCGACATTTTTACTAGCGAAAAAAAATTAGTTGTTGTATGGAACTTGATTGTTTATGAATTGAATATTGTTGACAGAACTCAATGCGAAGAAATGGCGTCAATGATTTAAAATATGATTTTACTTCTCTGTTTCCATATTCTTGTAAATTAGTATTAAAGAAAAAAATAATTTAGCCGTCTTTAAAAAGATTTATTTCTGATAAAAATCACATAATTCAATATTTCCAAGTTTTTAATGATGAAGTTTAATTTTCAATCATGATTGAAAATATGCTTCCTCATTTACTTCAGGATAAGCTCGATATTTTATTTGCTCGTGCAATTTATGCCTCAGAAACCACGTTATCACATTTTGAAAATAAATACTTGAAAGATTTTTTTTTCATTGAGATCATCTTGGATACAAACTTCTCTTTATAAAGTAACTTCTCCTTTGCTTGACAAAGAGTTTAAAAGTATGGAACAGAAAGTGGAATATGCGATAGCGAATGCTAACACAGTTGCTGTGTAATGCGATGGCAGGAGTAATAAAAGGTGGGCAATTATATAATATTTATAATATAAGCAAGGAAAAAATATTAGAGAATAACAAATATTAATGCAAAAATTAATGCCCACTTTATTATATTTTGTAGAAATGAATCGATCTTTTATTTTGTTTTAACGAAATTCAAGATGATATTGTAAAAACTGATAAAATCAAAAAGGCAAAAAAAGTTTCGCTAAAATTCCCAGGAAATACAAGATGAGGCAGCATCCTCTTCAACGCAGAAAGCCTCCTCTACAACAAAAAAGCATTAAAAAGATTGGCAATAACGGATGGGGTGATTTTAAGACACGGCGTTCACACAAGCATCCTTGAAGAAAATTTCTGGTGTGGTTTGCTGAGTCTCCATTAAATTGATCGCTCCGATTGTGAAATAGATCACAATTTTAGAAATCGATTTTGAAAAAAAATTGAAAGTAAATTGTTTATAAAAAAGAAAGTTTAAGTCAAATCGAAAAACCGCTCCGTCTTTCGATCGAGAATTTTATTGTGAAGGTGCAGTGAAAATTTAAAACGAATCTATGATGCCGTTTTTGAATAATCTTACCGACACATTTGAAAAGAGCGATTTTAAGAAAAACGCGTTTAAAGTTTTCGTAGCACTTAAATCGTTGGAAACTTATATTTACCTCTAATCTGCGGTTTTTTGCGCTATAAAACAACTGGTATCTTATTTTTAAGGCCATAAAGTACACTTTAAACAAATCGGTTTAGTTAAATAAAAATGTTTCGTTTTCGAGTCTATTAATTCTTTAGAATTTAGAATCAGGTCCTATGAGCATTCAATTCTCGATTAATTAATTTCCATTGGAACACTCTCGCTTGCTAGAATAAACAATCCATTATCGGAAAACCATTATAAACTGGATTTAACAAAACAGTTTCACGGATGGATTCATTAAAAAATGATTTTTCACGACCAAAAGTAATTTTCACTATCTTTGTACCTGTTTCGCGGTTAGAGAGTGTCAGATGTAGGAATCAAGGTAGGTAGGTGTGGTTGTGGGTGGGGGGGGGGGGGAAATTGGTAGTGGAAGTTGGGAAAAGGGGTAGAACGAGTCGTTAAGTCAGTTGATAATTAAACCCATGGTAGCGCTGACGGTAATTTTTTCTTCTATTATATCTTTTTGGAGCTACAAGTAACTCACACCCCATTTGCTCGTAGTACATGAACTCTCAAGGTCTTTTTCACACAACTCTTACATTATGTAAAGTACATAGTTTATGCATCAAGAGCATGAACAAATAACGTGATGAACTCATTTGTTTTATAATTAATTGAATATATATGAACAAATTTACAAAATTTTTAAGTTTTGAGGATCCGAGTTTACGATGTTTACTTAGCGACTTCACGATGATGGTTTTTAACCTTTTCGCGACCAGTGGTACATATTTTGCTGTACCATAAATTTCTTTAAACATTTCTTCAAACCTTCAACAAAATTAAGATATCTTAAGACCTTCATTTTGAAGGGTAGTGTAACTCTTCTGGTAAATGAAAAAAAAAGTCATTGTTGGTGTCTCATTTTTCGTGAAAATACATAAAACAAGCAAAAAATGACACGATTTTAGTATTTACACGAAGAAAAAAAAATGTTTTTATTGTCCAATCGAATTTTTGATATAGAACTGATAAAAGGCTCTAGCCGAATAAGCATGAGCAAAACGCCCCAGCGCGGATTCGGCTCATATTTAAGTGGTAAGTGTCTATTAACGTTACAATAATTTACGCACAGTTTCAGCCCTAAAAAATTACTTTTTTAGAAGTTATTAACCAGCCGTATGCATCAGCCCGTATTACACGATTCGAACTTGACCCCCTTAGTGTCCTAAGTTGAATTCCTAAGTTAGTTTGCCGAATCGTCACACGCGGCGCTAACTGTACCATCACTCCCTGAAAATGCACAGTTACATACGAAGAATTTAATAAAAAAAATTTAAAAATATATTATTCAATGCCATAAACAAATAAAAGAGATCAGACTTTAAATATTAATATTATTTGAATATTTTAAATTAAATTTTCACCTTTTTATTCATATTTATCTCGTACAAAAATTATTTTGAAACATTCAGCTGATATTAGAATTTAAATATTAATATCTCTTTTATTCCTTTTTGGCATTGAATAATAACTTTTTTTAAATTTTTATATTTAATTGTCTACATATCACTGCATTTATATAATTTTTTGAGGTGAAATTAAGTTGAAAAATGGAAAAAAAATGAAAAATTCTGAACAATGAACGAAGTTGATGAGAGTTGTAATTAGTTGGTAATCATTATGAATAATTAAAGAAAATAGAATATAAAATAAGGTGAATATAATTTTTTTTTTTAAATAGTTGACTAACATTAATAAAAACAGTATAATAAGAACAATTAAATTTTTTTTTCATTTTCAAATCCAAAAGTAGTCTATCTACATCCGTTTCCATCCTCTCTAACATTCACGAAATTTTGGAAACAACATTTTATGTACTTTGGACACAACAAGTAGAAACTGGACCAAATTATTCATATGAACTTGTTACTCGTCTCAAGTATCACATGCCCTTAAAGCTCATAATTTTAGTAATGGATCAAATAAATTACATTTCTAGAAATCACGCCAGAGGTAATGAAATTTTGCATTTAGTGACCTAAAAATGAAGTGTTTTTGTGCAGGATTGACAAAAATAATGCAAAAAAAGTCAAAATTTCATAGTTTTAACCATTTTTAATAACATCTAAAGCAATGAACTTTTCAAAATTTTTGTTCATCTATCACAAAGGTAGATTTACGGAAAATATCCGGTGTATATGAAAGAAACTGTAATCATTTTTACCTGGATGCTGTGAAAGTTTAAATTTAGGGAAACTAAGTTGTAAAAGTTCAAATTGGTGAAATCATTCATAAAAAAATATAAAAATACTTTTAATGAATTTCTAAGTTACATATTTTCTATTTTGTTTCTAATAATTAATTTTCACAATTTGTGAGATCCGCTTTTTAGGTATGAAAATACTTTGAATTTTTACAACTTTTTGTTTCCCTAAATTTCAACTTTCACATTTCGTGAATGTTAGAGACGATGAAAACGGACGTAGATAGACTACTTTTGGTTTTGAAAATGAAAAAAAAATTAATTGCTCTTATTATACTGTTTTCATTAATGTTAGTTAACTATTTTAAAAATATAAATTAATATTCTCCTTTTTTTATATTCTATTTCCTTTAATTATTCATAATGATTTCCACCTAATTACAACTCTCATCCAAAAAAAAAAATAATATAAATGCAGTGATATGTAGACAATTAAATATAAAAATTTTAAAACAGTTATTATTCAATGCCAAAAAGGAATAAAAGAGATATTAATATTTAAATTCTAATATCAGCAGAATGTTTCAAAATAGTTTTTGTACGAGATAAATATGAATAAAAAGGGGAAAATTTAATTTAAAATATTCAAATAATATTATTATTTAGAGTCTGATCTTTTTTATTTGTTTATGGCATTGAATAATATATTTAAAAATTTTTTTTATTAAATTCGTCGTATGTTACTATGCATTTTCAGGGAGTGATGGTACAGTTAGCGCCGCGTGTGACGGTTCGGCAAACTAACTTAGGAATTCAACTTACGACACTAACAGGGCGCCATTTTCTTTTCTGATGCATACGGCTGTTATTAACGAAAATATGAAATTTGAAACATCACTTTTTCTGGAAAATGACTTAACCGATTTCAACGAAAAAAAAACATATATTTTCTACACAGCAATCAAAAGGGTACTTCATAGTGAAACATAGGTGATGAATATTTGTTTGCCCCTGAAATACGTGTTTCCACTTACGGACAGGGGGCCAATACTACTTTTTGTCGACTATTTAGTAAAATTGAGATAATCCGAGTAAAATTGTTTTTATAAGATTTTTATTTACAACTTTGCTTCCGCCGTTTTTCGATAGACGGCTGCAGCGATAGGCAGATCAAAAATGTCACACAGTAAGCTTGGACATCTGTCAACATAACGACAGCACCATATTAGTGAACCTGCGTTTGCATCATAAATTTATTCTCGATCGAAGATGTGAGCCAAACATCTTGGTGCATTTTATTTCACTTTTTAACTGAGTATTTCATTTTGCGTGAAAATGATGTTAAACAAAATACACTTACAATTCTAAACGTTCATTGAAGGATGGAAAATAATTTTCCTTTTATAACGAAATATTTATTTTTGCCCTAGTTAATTAAAAAGTAGCTTATATTTTTTAATGCCAGATTGTAAATTTAAAGGGTCCCGAATATAGACATAATAAGTGATTTTGTTTTGGAATAAAATGTTGTCATTGTTCAATGAACGTTCAGAACTGTAGCTACCTTTACACAAACCCCCTCCACTTTACAATTCTATTGAAAAAAAGCAATTTTCTAAGCATAATTTGGAAAATTTTGAAATATAATTGAAGAAGAACTTGAAAAAGTAATATAGTTCAAAAATTTCCCAAGATTATACTTGAAAATTTGCTTTTTTTCAATAACATGGTAAATTGGAGGAAGTAAATTCCATCCATGATCTGTGAGCATTGGTTCGAATCAAGTTCCAGGATTTACGCACATTGAGGATTTTTTCTCTTATATTTCTTGGAAAACGCTTTTTCTAGAGTATTCTTTATCAGGCTCGAGGGAGTCGGAGGAAGTGTACTTATTGTTATTTTTCCTACCTCCATTGAGGGGTAAGGTTTTACGTGGCTGAGCTCATAAACGGAGAAACGACTATCGACAAAACAATTATTATCTGTTCCTCGGGTACCCCTTGAGAAGCTTGCACACGTAACGATTTATTTGCAGACGTGCTATGTACCACAGTGCGAAAGAGCTATCAAACCCAATGATTTTTTAACTTTTAGGTTAACCTACTACAAGTACCTTTAAATTTAACGGAATCAAAGGAAATTTTGTGTTAATATTTAGACTGTTAGATATATTTGTATTAAATTTAATATGAAAGTATATGAAGTCATTTCCATATAATTCCATATAATTTGAAACTCACTATATCCACGTATTTTGAGGCGCTGATTACGAATATGATGATGACAATACCCGCAAATTTGATTTTTAAGGTAAAAACTGAAAAAAATGTTTTTAGCAAGTTTTTTCATTTTATGTCAATAAATATTGATCTAGAAAAAAAATATTTCCCACAAAAGTTGTAGCGGATAAAAAGATCTATCTTTAATATCCTAAATATTTTTGCCCTAAAACCATTATTTTTTGAGAAAAATGAGATTTAAAAAAGAAACTGCTAAAACCCATTTAGGGTGCAGTTCCGAATAGATGAACCTTCCGATTTCTATCAAATACCACATATTTACGTATTTTGACGCGCTAATTTTATTACAAATATAATAGTGAAAATTGCTGGCTAGTCCTAAGGACTTCACATAATTATAATATTAAAAAAGTTTTAAGCCTGAGCTTTTGCTCAATAGTTTGGGACCCTTTATGAAAAGCTCTTTAGCCTAGGGGAAACATAATATGATTTGAAAGGATAGGTTTTCCCAATACTCCAACCAAGCTGAAATTTACAGGAAAATCCAGGAAGGTTTGTAGAAGAATAGAAGGGGCAATCCGGTCCTCGTACAGGAACATGGACTCTCCTTAGAGGAAACAAAACTATCGTTCGATAAAAAAACGTTATTTATTGGAATTCAAAAAGGAAGAAAAATAGAAAAGACAGCAAATTAAATTAATTGAGTTACTTTTATTTTGATTTCGGTTGACAGCTTCGTTTTATTCAGAAGAAAAGATCGAGAAAAGCGCTTAAACCAAATTGGGTGAGGCTGAAACTGGAACTTGGCCCTGTATCTTTGATGGAACTTTAACGGGAACCGTAAAAAACTTTGCTTTTGATTAAAAGAATAGAAGACCGAAAACCGAACTGAGCTGAACTTAACTAAAACTGCTGAAATTCTGAACTGGACTCAGCACTGGGTTAAACTGCCTGAC
This sequence comes from Diplolepis rosae, assembly GCA_030998225.1. NCBI lineage: Eukaryota > Metazoa > Arthropoda > Insecta > Hymenoptera > Diplolepididae > Diplolepis > Diplolepis rosae. Next base: position 2,332,789 of record JAPYXD010000391.1, on the reverse strand, counting down.
TAAGAACTGGACCGCATCATTTCAAAAACTAGTCCATTCCCTAATTTCCCTACTCTTGTTATTTTACAACCCCTTGAGGGGTGGGTCGGTTTCTCATGATTGGATTAAGAGTTTTTTAAGTTCTGTCATTCGATATTTTGGAAAACTCCTAATGAAAATGAGTCGCTCACGCACTCGCGTGATTCGTAAGTCCCATAAGTGCATAAGTGCCAAGGAGTGTCTCATCCACTCAACAGAGCCAGGCTCCCCTTAAGAGATGTCTCCTTAAGTATCTTTTTCGGTCTTTTGAATCAAGGCTTTTTCGATCGTTTGTAATTTTATAACTAAGTACTATTAACACATTGTTTTGATACATTTTTTTTGTGCATCTACCTTGAATTCTAATGATAATTGTAGCATATCTGATTGATAGACTGAAAAATTAGAATTAACTTAAATCCTAGTTCGTTAAACATTTGTAAAATTTAGTTTTAATACATTCTGTCATAAAAGTACCGGGAATTGGTCAATAAAACACAAACTATTTATTATTCATCCAAATTAATTTTATTGCCTTCAAAGTAGGCCCCTCCCGAATTGATACACTTATGCCAACGAATAATCCAATCATTAAAATATTTTTTTAAACGCATTTTCTGGAATCGACTTCAGTTCTCGCCGCGAATTCTCTTTTATGTCTTTTATCGACTGCAAACGGTTGCCTCGAAGTGGTGATTTCAGTTTTGAAAAAAGAAAAAATCCAGGTCTTTCGGAACAATTCGAGCAGCAACGCGTTTCATGCTCAAAATCATATAAAATGGTACAAATTGATTCGTGAAACACAGAAAGTTCAGCGGCTATCTCTCTTAAACATAAATGACGATTTTCAGTCACCATTTCCTTCACTTTAGCTATGTTAACTTCAGTTGAAGACGCTGATCGCCGACCAGAGCGAGGCAAATCTTTTACAACATCTCGACCGCTTCTGAATGCACGTTACCAATCATATGCACGTTTTTTTGATAAACTCAATTCACCGTAAGATTTCTGTAAGATTTTCAGCGATTCCGGACACGAAATTCCATTTGCAATGCAAAATTTGAGACAAATTCTTTGTTCGATATTCTTATCCATTAGAAAAATCGCGAAACACACTTAAGATAAACTGACAACATCAAGAACTGTGAGCAAACTAAATGAAAGATCGCGCTCGAAGTCCACGTCAGTATAGAGGACAGTGGTGCCAACTAAGCCTTAAAAACGTTCTGTCATTTAGTTTGTTCACAGTGCTCGATGCTGTCAGTTTATCTTAATTGTGTTTCGCGATTTTTCTAATGGATAAGAATATCGAACAAAGAGTTTGTCACAAATTCTGGATTGCAAACGGAATTTTGTGTGCAGAATCGCTGAAAATGTTACAGAAGGCTTACGGTGAATCGACTTTATCAGAAATACGTGCATATGAGTGGTACAATGCATTCAAAAGCGTTTGAGATGTGGTGGAAGATTTGCCTCGCTCTGGTCGGCCATCAACATCTTCAACTGAAGTTAACATCACTGAAGTGAAGAAAATGATGACTGAAAATCGTCCTTTAAGTTTAAGAGAGACAGCTGCTTTACGTTCTGTGTCTCACGAATCAATTTGTACCATTTTAAATAATTGTTTGGGCATGAAACGCGTTGCTGCTCGACTAGTTCCAAAAGACCGTCTCACAAGGCTATCATTGTGAACGAATTTGTGGCCAACAACTCAACGAATATCATCGAAAAACCACAGTATTCACCTGATATGGCTCCGGCCAACTTTTTTCTCTTTCCAAAACTTAAATTACCACTTCGAGGTACATGTTTTCAGTCGATAGAAGACATAAAAGAGAATTCGCGGCGAGAACTGAAGTCGAGTCTGGAACATAGTACTACTACTGTGGGCAAAAACTAAGGTGAATTTTGTTATAAAATAAAAAATCTTTATTTATTTATCCAAATTAATTTCATCCCGTTCAAAGTAATCCCCTCTCGATATAATGGACTTATGCCAACATTTTTTCCAATCGTCGAAACACTTGTTAAATTCGATTTCCGGAATCGCGTACAAAGCCTTCTTCGATTCGGCTTCAATCGTGTCAAAACAGTGTCCTCGGAGTGGTCTTTTCAGTTTGGGGAATAGCTGGAAGTCACACGGAGCCAAATCAGGTGAATTTGGTGGTTGTGGAACGATATGCGTTGAGTTTTTGGCGAAATGGTCACGAAGAACGAGTGCAGTGTGAGACGGCTCATTATCGCGTTGCAAAAACCCCGAGTTGTCTGCCCGAAATATCTGTTCAAACGGTGTTAAGTGATCCTCTTGAAATGCCAATAGTGTTAGCAAGGTCTGTAATTGTCAGTCGACGATTTTTGTGCACTAATTCTTTGATTTGATTGACGTGTTCCTCGTCAGTTGATGTTAAGGTTCGTCCGGGGTGTTCCAAGTCATCAACACGTTCTCTGCCTTCTTTCACGTCTTTGTACCACTTATAAACACTTTTCTGCCACATGGTCAAATCACCGAAGGTCTTCTGCAATATTCTGAACGTTTCCGCAACTGAAATTTTATCCCGCAAACAAAATTTAATGGCACTTCTTTGCTCAACAAATTCAGACATTGTAAAAATCGAAAAAATCACTTTTAGTCGTTTAGAAAACACAAGCGTAACTAAGTAACAAATGATGACATTGACATGAATTTTGGCACAGATGTCAATAACAGTAGGACCAAAATAAAAATAAAAGAGTTTGCCCGAATCGGTCCGCGAAGTTTAAATTAAAAATTCACTTTAGTTTTTGTCCACAGTAGTATATTTCCAGTAAAAAATTTTCATTTGAGAAAGTAGATATTAGAAACTACTAAATTTTTAAATAGTTTTTGTTCCTATTTGATTCTTAAAGGTTATGCTTTGATGGTCGACACATACTCAAATATTCAGACTTTTGCAAATAACAATTTTAATGTTTTGCAGACTAAACTTCTTACAATTATTGTTTTACTTACTGAGGAACGGGTCTTTGTTAGAACTTTCCTACGCAAGAAACATTTGTATAATCTAGTTTGAGTGTTGTACGTCATGTGGTCCTGGTCAAGTTTATGTTAGAAGGGTTTAAGAAATCTGGGAAAGTTATTTTTTCAAACATAAGATAAAAAGCTAAAGGGGAAAAAACAGCTGGTGTTAAAGAGGGCGGACGTGATAGTGAAACTATAAAAAACCATAAAAATCATGATTAGGAAGATTTGAATTGAGTAAAACTCTCCATCGTGTGCAAAATTGAAAAATAAAATTCCTTCCTGTATATTTACAAAGAAAGTAATTCCCCCAGTGTTCGATGAAGTGAAGTTAGCTCTTCATGGAAGTGAAAATGTCTAATATTCAAGTTGATGGATTAAAATTAACTTTAATTGAAAATTCGGTCTTATTTTTGGTGTTTCTTGCTTATGAAATCAGTAATTATTTTATAATTTAATGAAAAAGAATTTTTTTTAGGTTTAGAAAGTGGAAAATATATTTTTTCTACAAGCGGGTCATAAAGTGCATTTTGTTGCTCCGTGCGGGCCAAACAAATCCATTTTCTGACCTCCTAGTAGAAAAAAAATCGTGTGCAACACGGGAAATATATTTATTTTTCTCGTGTAGTTGTTACTCTTGCTATGCTTGTGCATCGAACTTAACACTCACAAAGTAATTTTATTTTTCCCTAGTTGCACAATAAACTATATGAAACCGTTATTTGTACACATTATATTATTATTTCTTAAATTTACACTCACTTGATGCTTTAGGAATGGTTATAAAGGTGTAGAGCAAAGCAGCGATGATTTTCCTCATTGATACTTCACTAATGACTCTGATTTGTATTACTTGTTCGTAAGCGTATACCCAGGTTTGTGTCGTAATTATTATTTGTCAGAAGAGTATTTATGTATGTGTACTATATATATAAATTTTTTTATTCCAAGTTGCACAATATGCTATTTCCCACTAACGGGTCATAAAGTGAATTTTATTGCCCTCTGCGAGGCAAACAATAGTACATGGGGATCTTGGAGAATGCCTGTGAAACTGTACCCGCACTATTGGAAAAACAAATTTATTTTTAGACTTCTGAGCTCTTTACGAATAATTCTAGAGTTCCTGATAGTTTTTAAAAATAATTCCGGGGTTTAAATGCCTCAAAAATCAGTTTTTGAAAGTGGGGGGCTAAGTTCATGCTCCCTCCCACTTTTGGAAAAATTGAATTTTTTTCAGAGTTATGGAAAGATTTGGAATAGTTTTAGAGTTCCTGACACCTTTCGAAAATAGTTCCGTGAATTTCCGGTTACAGTTCCCCCCGGAAAAGTTCTGCAAAAAATCTCAATAACATTTTTAACTGTGATCAAAATCAAAAAAGCTATGATACTTTAAAGTTGCCCAAAAATTTTTAAAACCAAGTGTTCTGAACGCAGCGAAAAATTTGGTTTTGAAAATTTTTTGGCAACTTTGAAGTGTCATAGCTTTTTGGATTTTGATCGTTCAATCGATCATTTTTGCTGTTTCGTGCCAGGGCCCAAAAATCGAATCAATTATATGAGTAAAATAAATGTTTTTCCCTAGATGCACAACATGCAAGTACTATAACATGATCTGTAATGATTTAAGAAAGAAAATAAATGGCGTTTAAAATGGACCAAATGGATTACTACTACTAATAGAAGCCTCGGTTCTTCTATTTGGTTCACGTTCTTTCATTAGTGGAATCCATGTCGAAGCTATTATTTCATCAATATATTTCTCAAAATAGGCATCTATTACGACAAGTCCCAATCCAATGTCAACCAAGATTCCGACAAACTGATTGTTCCAATATACAGGAGCACCTAAGTCGTACTGAAGATCGAACATTTATGAGTATTGAGATTTTTTTACAGTGTACATGGTGAATACTAGACAATAATTAAAAATTATGTATAAAAGTACGTAAAGAAATAATGACCTTTGACAAAAAATGACGCTCAAACGTCAATATTCCAATACAAAATTGGTAAGCTTTCAGGTTTACTCCTGCGGTCTGGCAGTATGAATTCTCTATCTTTAGAACTTGCTTCTTCATTAATAAATTTGTTTCTGTTTGCTTCCATTGTTTGTAATTCCATCCTATCAATGTGAAAGCTGTACGCATTGGCAGTTCCTTGATTCTAGAAACTGGTACATCAAGCAGTGGTCTCGTAAACTGTACTTTTTTCTTCAACTAGAAAGAATTTACATTTATTACTTGTGTCATTCCATGCGTAATTTACACCCCAAAATTTTTTTTCGAAAAAGATATTTTTTGTCGCGTTCTACTTGTATGTTCTAAAATAATCGACTCGTATTGTTTTTTCAATATGACATTTGAAAATTTCGAGAAATGAATCTTCAAAATTTTTCAATCGAAAAAATTGATGTTTTTCAATAGGATACAGTAAAAAAGTTTTCGATATATAAAATTATTGCCATATGGAAAATGTGCCTAGCCCCCCAAGCTTTTCAAAGTGATGTACTACTCGTCCTATTAATTTTTTTTAATAAGAAAGTAGTAAAGTTTTATAAACAATTATCTTTTTTTAAATTTGGAACATTTTTTTCGATTCTTCGAATTCTAAAATATTTGTATAAGGTTCTTGATGATACTGTGAAAATTTGAGAATGGAGAAATAAAAATAATAGGATTAACAATCGGCCGTCATATACAACGTCTTGGACTCGTTATAACACTTGATATTTGGATTCCACATGAATTGAAAGAAATTCATTTAACGAAACGCATCGACGATTGTGATTTTCATACTAAGCGCAATGAATTTGATTCTTTTTTAAACAAATTATCATTGGTGATAAAAAATGGATGGTTTACAATAACGTCGTTCGAAAACGATTATGGTCCAAACGTGATGAACCACCACAAATAACATCAAAAGCTAAATTGCATAAAAAAAGATTATGCTGTCTGTTTGATGGGATTGGAAAGGTGTTGTATTTTTTGTGCTATTCCCAAGGAACCAAATGATTAATTCGAATGTCTACTGTCGTCAGCTGGACAAATTGAACTCAGAGGTCAAAGAATAACGGCCAGAATTGGTCAATCGTAAAGGTGTAATTTTTCAATATGACAAGGCTACACCACACACATCTTTAGCAACTCGCCAATAATTATTAAGGCTTGGTTGGGAAGTGATGTTACATCCATCATATAGCCCTGACCTTGCACCATCAGATTACAAAACCAAAAAAAATTTCTTCCGAATTTCGCACAAATCTGAATTTAAGAAAATCGTAACACATTCGTATTACTTTTGTTGCACAAGTTTATGCAAATTTCGTATAGACATTAGTATGCCAAAATAGCAAAGCCGATATACCAAAATTTGTTACAGAGTCATACTAAGGAAGCAAACTACTCTGCTTGTGAAAAACGCACGGAACCCGTACTCTTTCGGTATGGCCAAGTTAGTTTGGCAATGTATTGCCAAATGTATAGCAATACATTGTCAAATCAACTTTGCCGTACCGAGAGAGTACGGGTGCCGTGCGTTTTTCGTAAGCAGAGTGGTGTGCTTTCTTGGTAAGACACTGAAGTTGCGCTTATATTAGGTGCGCAGCTAAGTTCCCGCGGTTTTTTTTTTTATGAAAATGCAACTTTATTGTGAAAAAATGGTTACAAATAAATCATTCAAAGTATTTCCCATCGTTAGCTACTACTCTTGCCCATCTTTTGAGGCTATCCACGAATCAAGCCATTTTTCGATGTCTTCATATGAGAGGAACTGCTGATCAGCCAGACCATGTGTCATCGACCGGAACAAGTAATAATCGGACGGCGCAATATCTGGGAAATACGGCGGGTGGGGTAGGATTTCCCATTTTGAGCGTTTCCAGGTAGGTTTTAACGGGTTTGACAACGTGAGGTCGAGCGATGTCACACTGTAGAATCATGTTTTTGTGCCTCTGCTCGTATCGTGGTCGTTTTTCGCGCAGTGCTCGGCTCAAACGCCATAATTGCGTTCGATACCGTTCCCGAGTGATGGTTTCTTTCGGTTTAAACAGCTCATAATAAATAGCATCAGCGTCTTCGAAGGTTTTTGGCGTTCTTTCAAGCGGACGGTCATCAACTTCGAAATCACCGTCTTTGAAGCGACGGAACCAATCACGGCACGTTGTTTCACTTAGAGCAGCATCTCCGTAAACTTTTTGGAGCTCTCGATGCGCTTCAGTCGCCGTTTGCTTCGAATGAAGTAAGAAAATCAATACTTTACGCAAATGACGATTATTTGGCACAAAATCAGACATTTTCACATAACCAAAAGTATATGACGCCAAAACAAAATCACTAATGTGTCAAACCGGTTTGTTCACTATATGTCTAAGATTGGTTCATGACGTTTTGGATATATCAAAATCGACCAGCACTTACTGCTGGAGCATTCTATAGACAAACAGCGGGAACTTAGTTGCGCACCTAATAGTATACGCAATTATGTGCGAATTTCGTATACGCATTTATATATTTATGTACCTAGGGCACTCGAATGTATACCTGGTGAAGGTTGATGTTTGTGTATTTCTTTATAGTAGAATCGAAAACAAAAGCCTTTCGAAGTATGATATTATGGAATAACGTGAAGAAATCATACATTTCGATTGGAATACCTAACTTTTTTATCTTCGAAGGATCTGTGTGGATGACTTTTTTGCGTTTTTCTTGTTTGACAGGAACATCCTGTTTCAGGTTCCAGCAGAAATCTGCCATCATGTTGACATCTCATTTTCCTTAATATCGCTGCTCCATCGTCTTTATGTTCTGATAAAATGTTTCACCTTGTTCTTCACAGTCCCCCCAAAGAATTTAGTCAAGCGGACGGAAATAGACAATTTCTATGTACTTCGAACCTCTGAATGTTTATTCTCTGTCAGAATTGACGAACAAGATTTTATTGTTCGATAGCATGTTTTCTATCTCCAAAAATCAACACGAAAACAAGTTTTTTGTGGTTGGGAAGTGAACGAAAGCTAATTTTGGAACTCTGAGTTCGTATTAGGATTCAGCGACACAAAATCCATAGAAATTGACTACTCTGGTTTGCCGGAACATCAACTTGTTTTTCGGCGATGTTTCATGCTATTGTTCTCTGCGCATACCCTCTTCCACCGCAAATCATTGGGCCCAAAAGAGATCACTTTTATCTATTTTTGCCGCTGAATCCGAATTTATGGTCGAGATTGAAAAAAACACGGTTTTTTCTTACATATTTTTCAATGCAAAAATAACAGCAAAACGATATTTTTTGAGGTTAGAAAAGAACTTCAGGGTGATGGCAGAATTCTGATCTTGGACTCGGATTCAGCGACCCAAAATCTATACGATATGAATACCCTAGTCCATCATACCACCTGCTTTTTTTGTGGGGCTTTGTTCTCCAGGAAGAATGCCAAGAACTTGTTTACAGGTATTGAGGAAACGTTCCTGGGAAAAGTTCCTTGAAGTTTGTACAGCATTATAGCAAATATTTGTTATTTTTAGGAAATTGAACATTGCATTGGAAGCTTTATGGCTTGAAAAGAGCCTCTGAATTTTCTTCAAATTTCTTTTTTCTTTTAGGACTCACCACAATGACTCCAATATTAGGGTACCACAAAAGTCTATCTTCTTCAGGTTTGTCTAACAAATATTCGTTAAAGTCTATAAAGCGAACAACAGTATACAACGTATCAGATTGAGAATGTTTAGTTCTCCTAGTATTGACATGAAGTTTTTCAATATTCTCGTCACTTTGATTCAGTTTTGCTTCATTTGCATAAAATCTGAAATTTATAGACAAAATTTCTCAATACATTTCTTAAAAACAATTATAATTATTGATAGAGTTTTTTTTACTCTCTGAGAGTAATTTTTGTTATTTCATAACAAATAAGACAATGGCAAATTTATCTACCATACACTGAGAAAAAAATGCTATTGAATCTATAGAATTTCTGCCGAAAGCATATATATCATTAACTCAGATCAATATGCTATGAAATTTGTAACACATTTATTGGTTCTTATAGTATATATTTTTAAATCAATAATGTACATGCTTTTAGCAAGAGTGCTATGGATACAATATCATTTTTTTCTCAGTGTGATAATGTTAAGGTAGTAATCACTAATGATGCAATTAGATAGCAAATTTTCGACAGGATACTTTGCCACCCTGGTAACATCTGTCGAATTTTCGTCTAGTTCAATCCAGAAACTGGAAAGTTTCTGATGGGCCAAACTAGATAATATTAACTTACAAGTAATTTGAGGGCTACTTCTTAGTTTTACGTGTCAAAATTTTTAGCAAGTAAAACTTGTAAGTAACTAGTAAGTAATAGTCAAGTAGCGAGTTTCTTACAAGAAATAGCGCTACATTACTGGCGACTTACTTGTCAATTGTTAAGTAAAACTTGCTAGTTTCTTGGCAATAGCTAGAAGAAAATGTTACTAGGGTAGACGATAAATGCATATTCCTCTCCCCTATTTAGTTTTCTCTTAAATTTTTCTTCTGATAACAAATATACTATATGTATGAATATATTTTTCATAAATAATTACTTGTAATGGCCACACTTTCCTGCGGTGATTCCGTTTAATCCTGTGATCATAGCTGCCATACACATGTGTTTATAATATCTATTCCTAAAAAGTCCTACGGAAACCACATGTTGTAATTCTTCTTCGCCGACATACTGGTCATTTCTTGCTCTTCGTAGTGCTTTATTTTCTAGTAATGCAAAATTTGATTCTGCAACAAATAAAGAGAAATATAAACTAGCAAATTGATTACTTAAAAATAGAGATGTGAATATAACTATCGTTGAGGTCTTCTTAGAAAAGGCACGATACAAACAAGAGAATTTTTCTTTAAAGTGCATCCAGTGGAAAAATATATTAATGAAAATAAAATCTACGTTTGAAAAATGTATAATTACTGTAATCATATACTATGAGAAGAACAAATAAGATTCGTGGATTCGATTTTAAAAGTTCGGTTGGCAAAGTTGGGTTAATGTCCTGAAAAATTTACCATATTGCAACGCAATATGTCATGGTTGCAGTAAAGCATACGTAATATACATAAAAACCCGTCTTAAATATATACTAATACATGATTAACAGCACTAGTTAGGCTTTTAGTCTACGCTAAGTATTAGTTTATATATTTATATTAAATTGTTGTAAGAATTTTAATTTACCCAATGCATTCGAGATGCTTGTGAAGATGTACAGCAGGACGAGGATGATTTTGGACATTATAATTCCACCAATGAATCTGTTTTGTAATACTTCTTTGTACGTATATAAAGTCACACTCTTATAATCTCCTTAAATGTACCTAGGTCTGTGACGTAGTTATTGTTTGCCAAAAAAGTATTTACGAATATGTACTTTATCTTCAGCTTCATGGCTGACCTCGCTGATATAAATTTTCTGTAATTACGTCTAATTTGGGGCAAACAGTCAACTATACTGAGAAAAAAATGCTATTGAATCAATAGCATTTCTTTCCAAAACCATGTATTTCACGGATTCAAATCAATATGCTATGGAATTAGTAACATACTTATTGGTTTTTGTAGTATATTTTTATGAGTTCATGGTATACATACTTTTGGAAAAAAATGCTTCTAATTCAATAGCATTTTTCTCTCAGTGTTCACGGAGAAAATTAAAATGAGGAAATTGGGATTGATTACTGGAATTTCTGTGCGCAAATTAATCAGGAAAGTTGCTCGTGAAGTGTTTTAGGGTTATGGTTTTATCCTGGAAAAGTTATATGATTCTCAGTTTGACTTTATGCACTGATAGAAAGGAATGGCAGTTGCAAACATATTTATGATTGATTTAACCTTACCATTTTGGTGGCTTGGATACAGCAATATGAGATGTCTATTTTGACCATCCGATTATAACTAAACGAATATTAGAGAATCAACCATACTATTGGTTGCTATAGCAATATTCAGTATTCACCTTCCCATATTATATTTCTGATTTGACCAGTTTTACTTACGACACTTAGATTTCTTTTTTCAACATGTTGCATAGTTTAGAGACACATTGTTTTCCGTGTAGCACAAGATTTTTTTTCTACGATTTTTTTCTAATTATTGATGGATTTTACTGAAATTTTGACAGAAGAAGTTTAAGGAAAAAAGCCTTTTTTTATTATTGGCGACCTCTCATAGAAATATCACGCCAGTATCAAACACCGTAGCTTCGTTCTGCTTGGATCTCGCGCTTCGCGCTCGGTCTTATATTCTTCGCGGAAATATGAGTTTATTTCTTGTAATTTGGTACTGAAGCTGAAGTCAATTTTACAATATTTTAGACGTGAATTACATTTTCTCAATGTTACTAAATTTGTATATGACTTGGAATAAATAAGGAAATTCAGTTAGTTAAGGCTCTATCGGCCTTACGAAATCCATTCTCTTTATGAAAGTCGCGCCTGATTTTCTGTATAAATTCCTGTAACTTTCTAATAAATTGCATATTTAAAAAAAATCTATTTTCGTCCTAATATCTAACAATAGGGAAAAAATTCCTAAACTGTTTTCTAGCAAACGACTTTTTATTTTGAAGCTTATTTTGTTTCTCACATATTTTGGTTAATAAATGGGATTTTTTATCTAAAACAGTGTTTTTTTAAAAAAATGGAATTTTTGGATTTTAATCGTATTTTTTAAAATTAAATTGAAATATGCAGTAAACTACATTGTATCACAACTTTTTCTTCGTATTTCATATAATTTAACTGGAAAATGGAAATTGACCTTTACGCTCTTTATTTTGTGAAATCCATGTCGAAGCTATAATTCTATTAATATGTTCCTCAAGATCGGCATCTATTGCGACAATGGCCCTCTCATAATTAACCAAGATTCCTACATATTGATTCTGCCAATATACAGGACCACCCAAGTCCTCCTAAAGAAATCTTTCGTTAATCCTGAGATATTTTTCAGTGAATACGGTAAATAATAGATAAGAATTAAAAATTATGTGTAAAAATACATAAAGAAGTAATAACCTCTGGGAAAAATCCACCCTTATAAAAATTGGTCGCAACAGGAAATTGTGAAGGTTTCAGGGATGGACTGTCCGGTAAAAAATTAAAGAAGTCGTACTTCCTAATACTCTTCTTCATAAACATCTTTTCTGCTGAAGGTCTGTCTTTCATGTTTATTCCTATCAATGTGAAATATGTACAATCTGGCAGTTCCTTGATTCTTGAAATTGGTACATTCAGCACTGGTCTCGTGAACTGTACTTTTTTCTCCAACTAGAAAGGACTTTCATTTATTACTTAAAAGTAATTTAGTTATTGGTTCTTTGAATTTAGCCCCAACGTCAAGTAATTTAGATAAAATACTACGTGGCCCTTCACGTCGAAAAATTTCGTAAATTTAGTAGAATACCAAAAAAGCTCTAGAATTATACTTCTTAAAACGCCTTACAGATTTAAAACATAAAAATTCGAAATACACGATTCTACCTCGCTCATTAGATAAGATCATTTTAATTTTTAGTGAAGTTTTCTGTAACGTTTCCAAGCAATCTTCTCTCAGCTTTTTCCCCAATATTTTATACATCAAAAAATTGAACATTGCATCGCAAGTTTAATAGCTCGAGAACGGCGCTCTTTATTTTTATTAAATTTTTTTTTTTTGAGTTTAGAACTTACCACAATGACTCCAATATCAGGTCGTTCTTGGTATATTTCTTCTCTACCTTGATCAAACAGGTATTTATTAAAATCTATAAAACGGATAACAGTATAGATCATATCCGGATCTGAATGCGTAGGTCTCTTTGTATTCACATGAAGTTTTGTCCGTTCCTCCTTAGTTAGATCCAGTTCAACTTCAAGCAATTCTGCTCTCTCTGCATAATAGCTGTAATTTTAGAAATAATATTGCTTCATACATCTCTTAAAAGTGATAGCAATTACACAGGTCTGCAAGGTTTTGTTGTTGAAAAGCTATAGGTCGTTTCCGGAATAATTTTTGACGTAGAATCCGAATCCGGAATCGGAATCAGCCTATCACGTCAGGATTTTGAGATATTTAAGGTTATGTGTTCGAAAAATCGGGATTTTTGCTACTTTTAAGGTTATGTACAAGGCGCAATAAATTTTTTTGGTTTTTTTCTCAAATGTCATCATTTGACACTACTCTTTCCCTTCAAAATGAGCTATTATACAGTCACGAGCGATTTTTTTTTCACAAAGATACGGCCATATCAAGTTTTGACATTAGTCCGAACAACCTTATGATCATTCACATTGACTCTTTGGTGCATAACATTTTGCATTCGAATATTTATCTTGAAAATTTGTTCTTGCGGGTTTTGATGGTCTGTGAATAAGAATTTACAGTCAGAAAATTGACATGTCCATTTCTAAGATGGCGGATTCAAATTGGCGGATCGAAATTAACGAAATTAAACGATTTCGCTCTCTAAAAACTCTTTATTCAAAATTATTATAAGAAGAGTTTTTAGGTCGCTGATTTTAAATATTATTTTATTTCTAAAAATTGCAAGTAGATGATCTGATATAGCTGATAAAATATCTCATATTGCTTCTTTTCCCTGAGAATGTGTACTCGAATCATTTTTTAGGTCGCTTATTACAAAATCGGAATCGACCTCTACAGATTTTAACAGAAAAATCAAACTTGTAGACCGGAATCAAGAAATTTATACTATTTATCACTATTTAGCTAATTTTTATTCTTTATTTTAAATTCATCACCTTGAGCAAAAAATTCTTTTTTTTTTTACATGAAATACTTGACGACCGTAAAACCACCGAATGCAGGATTTCAGATACCAATACTGTGTTCTCTGTCGATTTCGATCCTCGACATTGAATCTACCATCTTGGAAATGGAAATGTCAATCTTGCGACCTCATTTTCGTAATCAGCAACTTCGACACCCCCGAGTAAGAGTTTTTAGAGAGCGAAATCGTTTAATTTCGTTAATTTCGATCCGCCATTTTGAATCCGCCATCTTAGAAATGGAAATGTCAATTTTCTGACTGTAAATTCTTATTCACAGACCATCAAAACCCGCAAGAACAAAGTTTCAAGATAAATTTTCGAATGCAAAATGGTATGCACCAAAGAGTCAATGTGAATGATCATAAGGTTGTTCGGACAAATGTCAAAACTTGATATGGCCGTATCGTTGTGAAAAAAAAATCGCTCGTGACTGTATAATAGCTCATTTTGAAGGGAAAGAGTAGTGCTAAATGATGACATTTGAGAAAAAAACCAAAAAAATGTATTGCGCCCTGTACATAACCTTAAAAGTAGCGAAAATCCCGATTTTTCAAGCACATAACCTCAAATATCTCAAAATTCTGACGTGATAGGCTGATTCTGATTCCGGATTCGGATTCTACGTCAAAAATTACTCCGGAAACGACCCATAGCTTTTCGACAACAAATACAAAGGCGCAACTTCGACTAGTGCTGAATACTGTTTACTTTCTCGAGAACGTTACAGTCAAAAAGTAATAAGGAGTTATTATTTATTGTTTGATGATCGCTTTATACTAATGATATATGAATACTGTAATGAGTTTGATTATTATATATAAATTATCAAAAAAATTATTTAGTCAAAAATATTCTTAGTTTTCTTGATTTAGTCAGCTTGTCTGGGAACTCTAGCGACCGACCTTGTATAAATATATTTGTTATTAATAATTACTAATAATGGCCACAAATTGCTGCGGTGATTCCGTTTAATCCTGTGATCATAACTGCCATACATATGTGCTTATAACTTTCATCCTTAAAAACTCCTACGGAAACCACATACTGTAATTCCTCTTTGCCGAGATACCCTTGAATTCTTCTTCTTCGTGGTGCTTTATTTTCTAGCAATGAAAAATTTGATTCTGCAACAAATAAAAAGGCCTGGATACTGGAAAATTAATCACTTAATGCATAGATAAAAATACAAATAAAACTTTCGTTCAGGTCTGCTTAGGGAAGATATAATATAAAACAAGTTTCAATATTCAAAATGCAAAAGTTCAGCACATACTTTTTTCTTCCTAATATCCAACAAAATGATTGAAGTAATTATGAGCAAAGAAACAATAGCGTAAAGTGCCATTAACTTATTCAATGCATCATTACGCTATAGATATGATCATTGTACTCTTCTTACCACATTTTTCATGTTTCCACATATATTTTTTATACTTTTATCTAGAGTTTTTCAAATGCTTCTCCCATAGATTCATAAAGTAGCTATTTAATGTTCAAAGTGATGAATTTTAAATTGAATCAAATTAAAAATTATGTGAGCTTTTTGGTGTGATTGCTTTTGCTCGTAATTTCAGTAATTAGTTGATAAATTTATACAAAATACTTTTTTAAAAGTACATCCAGTGGGAAAATATATCAATGTAAATGAAGTCTATGTTTGAAAAATGTACAATAACTCTAATCATGTCTCAAGAAAAAAAGTAATAAGATATGAGGATCCGATTTTACAAGTTCGGTTCGTAAAGTTGGGTTAATGTCCTGAAAAATTTATGATATTGCAACGCCATATGGCACAGTTGGAAGAGAGCATGCCTAATATACAGTCTGTTCAACAAGAGCGAGTTCTCGATTTTTCGAAAACTGTTAGAGATTTTTGAACTTTTTTTTTTTTAATGAAAGTGCATTCAAAGGACTACGGCGCAATTACCAAAGCGATTCAGTAGCGCTCGAATCGTCGGAGAGAGCAGGCGTGAGTCATAATGAGTTATGTGTACGCGAAACGTTTTGAAGCGGTCTTCTTGTGTACCCATCCAAAGGGACCACTTATGTCCTATATATATATGTTCAGCGTTATAAAGCCAATAAAACAGTCGACGATCTGCCTGAAAGAGGCAAATCGCGAGTTTTGGGTGTTTAGAGCTCTTCACCGAGAACTTGAATGCTCAGAAAATGCTCCAAATATATGAACACGGTCTTCTAACGTCTGCTACAAAGATGTTTGGAGCTGATACGACTGATTGGATCTTACAAGAAGATAACGACCCGAAACATCGAAGCCGTCTCTGCACCGCCTGAAAAACAGAAAATGGCATCACAACTTTGGACTGGCCATCACAGTCCCACGATGCGAATCCAATCGAAAATGTCTGGAGTGTTTTAAAGAAGAAGCTTACGGGAAAACGTGTGTTCACTCTGAAACAGCTTTCGCAAAAAATCAGGAAGATATAGCAAGAATTACCAACGGACTACGCTGAAAAATTAGTGGGAAGCGTGCCGAAAAGGTGCCAGGCAATTCTAGACAACGATGGGGACTGGACTATATATTAGATAGTAGCGTCGTAGTCCTTCGAGAGTACTTTTATTTAAAAAAAAAAACGTTTTAAAATCTCTAATAGTTTTTGAAAAATCGAGGACTCGCTCTTGTTGAACAGACTGTACATAAAAACATGTGTTACATATATATCAATATAAGATTGTATGTGCCTCCGGCGCATTAACGCGTTTTTATGCTACAGTTGAGAGTAGCGTAATGTTGTGTATTACGATACAGAGGAAAATAATGTAAATCTTGAACTGCGCATGAGCCTATTACGATACAGCGGAGCATAATCTTCTTCTTATTCTTCTTCTTCTTCTTCGTACAGCGTTGGCACCGTAATGACAATGCCTTGTACATTTGAACTGCGCATGTGTCTATTACAATACGCTACTACTACACAAGATCGAAAAAATCAAAATGGCCGGAAGTATTCGCGGAATGTTAAGTGAGATGGGCGATAATCACGGCAATTTCGACCTTTTCAGATTGGATTCGAGTCTAAGCAGAAAAACTCGTAAATGCGCCGAAGTCACATAAAATAGAATATGCGCCAATGCACACAATTCGGGTAATTACGAGACTCGCTTAAAATGCTCGCAGGACTGATCGCGCCTCGGCTTCGTCCCGGCTTTGCCTCAGCTATGCCTCGACTACGCCTGGGCTTCGAACTCCTCCGAGCATTGTCGCTCGTCGCGTAATAACTCATTAGGCATTTAGCCTACGCTAAGTATTACTTTATTCTTTATATATTTTAAATTGTTCAAAGAATTTTTATTCACCCAATGCATTCGAGATGGTTGTGAAGATGTAAAGTAGGACAGGAATGAATTTTAACATTATTACTTCACCAATGAATCTGTTTTGTATTACTTCTTTGTACGTATATAAAAAGTCACACTCTTATAAACTCCTTAAATGTACCTAGGTCTGTGACGTAGTTATTATTTGCCGAAAAAGTATTTACGAATATGTATTATATGTTTCATCACATTTACTGCGGCTTCATGGCTGACCTCGCTGATATAAATTTTCTGTAATTACGTCTATTTTGAGGCAAACAGTCAACTACACTGAGAAAAAATGCTATTGAATCAATAGCATTTCTTTTCAAAAGCATGTATATCACGGATTCAAATCAATATGCTATAGAATTAGTAACATATTTATTGGTTCTTGTAGTATATTTTTATGAATTCATACACGGAAAAAACAGTATAGCTGTTCGACCGATACCGGTATATAGTGTCTCGACCCATGCGGTATAGGTAAGACAACTATACTGGTTTGCCGCACGACCTATACATTGCTTCACATGCACGCGACTCTAACCTCGAAATGAGAAAGAAGTGTCATTTTTTCGAGGCGTTTTTTCGAAGCGTTTGTCGATTTGTTTGGAGCATTTTTTCTTTCTTTGAAAGATCATTTTTGCGTATCGCGTATTGTTTTATCACACGCGAAAATTCACTAGAGCGATAACGATGGCATAATATTTTGTTTACGATCGCTATGCGTGGTATTGTCATATCAACGAACTTGTAGAGCTGTCTCACCTATACTCGTATAGTTCTGAGGACCATACCGTAGCATTGGTCTGATAGCAATATTTTCTGGTTCTGAGGACCAAAATATAGTTCTCTTAGCTATACTGTTTTTTCAGTGTAGTATACATGCTTTTGGAAAGGAATGCTTTTGTTTCAATAGCATTTTTCTCTCAGTGTACACGGAGAAAATTAAGATGAGGAAATTGAGATTGATTACTGGAATTTCTGTGCGAAAATTAATCAGGAAAGTTGCTCGTGAAGTGTTTTAGGGTTATGGTTTTATCCTGGAAAAGTTATATGATTCTCAGTTTGACTTTATGCACTGATAGAAAGGAATGGCCGTTGCAAACATATTTATGATTGATTTAACCTTACCATTTTGGTGGCTTGGATACAGCAATATGAGATGTCTATTTTGACCATCCGATTATAACTAAACGAATATTAGAGAATCAACCATATTATTGGTTGCTATAGCAATATTCAGTATTCACCTTCCCATATTATATTTCTGATTTGACCAGTTTTACTTACGACACTTAGATTTCTTTTTTCAACATGCTGGATAGTTTAGAGACACATTGTTTTCCGTGTAGCACAAGATTTTTTTTCTACGATTTTTTTCTAATTATTGATGGATTTTACTGAAATTTTGACAGAAGAAGTTTAAGGAAAAAAGCCTTTTTTTATTATTGGCGACCTCTCATAGAAATATCACGCCAGTATCAAACACCGTAGCTTCGTTCTGCTTGGATCTCGCGCTTCGCGCTCGGTCTTATATTCTTCGCGGAAATATGAGTTTATTTCTTGTAATTTGGTACTGAAGCTGAAGTCAATTTTACAATATTTTAGGCGTGAATTACATTTTCTCAATGTTACTAAATTTGTGTATGACTTGAAATAAATAAGGAAATTCAGTTAGTTAAGGCTCTATCGGCCTTAAGAAATCCATTCTCTTTATGAAAGGCGCGCCTGATTTTCTGTATAAATTCCTGTAACTTTCTAATAATTTGCATATTTAAAAAAAAATCTATTTTCTTTCTAATATCTAAAAATAGGGGAAAATTTCCTAGACTGTTTTCTAGCAAACGATTTTTTATTTTGAAGCTTATTTTGTATCTCACATATTTTGGTTAATAAATGGGATTTTTTATCTAAAACAGTGTTTTGTTTGAATAATGGAATTTTTGGATTTTAATCGTATTTTTTAGAATTAAATTGAAAAATATACGTTTTTTGAAAACTATGTCAGATAAACTATATTGTATCATAACTTTTTCTTCGTATTACATATAATTTAACTGGAAAATGGAAATTTACGTTTTCGTTCTTTATTTTGTGAAATCCATGTCGAAGCTATAATTCTATTAATATGTTCCTCAAGATCGGCATCTATTGCGACAATGGCCCTCTCATAATCAACCAAGATTCCTACATACTGATTCTCCCAATATACAGGACCACCCAAGTCCTCCTAAAAAAATCTTTCGTTAATCCTGAGATATTTTTCGGTGAATACGGTAAATAATAGATAAGAATTAAAAATTATGTGTAAAAATACATAAAGAAGTAATAACCTCTGGGAAAAATCCACCCTTATAAAAATTGGTCGCAACAGGAAATTGTGAAGGTTTCAGGGATGGACTGTCCGGTAAAAAATTAAAGAAGTCGTACTTCCTAATACTCTTCTTCATAAACATCTTTTCTGCTGAAGGTCTGTCTTTCATGTTTATTCCTATCAATGTGAAATATGTACAATCTGGCAGTTCCTTGATTCTTGAAATTGGTACATTCAGCACTGGTCTCGTGAACTGTACTTTTTTCTCCAACTAGAAAGGACTTTCATTTATTACATAAAAGTACGGTGTACATATATAACGTAAGTACTTTGCATACACGTGCATGAAAATTCAGTTATTGGTTCTTTGAATTTAACCCCCAACGTCAAATATTTTAGATAAAATGCTACGTGGCCCTTCACGTCGAATGTTTCGTAAATTTAGTAGAATACCAAAAAAGTTCTAGAATTATACTTCTTAAAAACGCCTTACAGATTTAAAACATAAAAATTCAAAATACACGATTCTACCACGCTCATTAGATAAGATCATTTTAGTTTTTAGTCAAGTTTTCTGTGCCGTTTCCAAGCAAACTTCTCTCAGCTTTTTCCCCAATATTTTATATATTATTTATATTATATAATATATTATTATATTGTCGGGCAATTCGGGCTGTATTGCATGGCCGGGAACTGGATGGGAATCATCCGGGTCGACTCGTGAACAGGCCGTTTCAAGTCAGGAACCGGCAGAATCAACCAAGAATGAAGTTCATTGTCAGAAACTGAACGGGAACTAGTCGGGCACTAGTTGAGTACCTTGGCGAATGTCTGGGATTGGGAATTTATTCCAAACCAATGCGACCTATTAAGAAATCAGTTTCTGAACGAATCCGAGTTATTCCGAAAGAATTCGAAGCCACTTGCAATTCGTATTAATCAGAGGCCCATTTAAAATCAATCCAAACTCTTAATCCGAATACATCCGACCAATCCGAATCAGTCCAAACTTTCAATCAGCATGAATCCGAAATTGACCGGAAATATTCGGATTGAAATTTCAGATTGATTTTGAATTGGCTTCTGGTTGACTCGAATTGAAAATTTGCTTTGGAGTATTTTGGAATAACTTGGTCTAGTTAGCAATCAGATTCCGGAATGGCTTGGAATAGTGCGGATCGATTCGGAATGAATTTCAATCCGCAACTTTCGCCAGGGTGAACCTATATGATTGAAATTCTTAAAAAATTTTTAAAGATGATACGCAGTAGTTTTTCTTAACGGCTTGTGCTTGGGTGCTTTGAACCATTTAGCGAAAGCGCGGTCTTTGTCGTTTGTTTTCTTTTGTATTCGTTTTCTTATCTCAGTAGGCTCTGCGCTGACCTTTAAGGTAAACGTCGAGCAGGTATCAAAATTAATTACCCTCTCCCATGACGTTCGGTTGGGATGTTTAGTTATGGGACTTCCCTTTGGGTTTTTGTTTAAAATGGGGGAAATTTAGTCACATTTCACCCTTGGCAACGAGAGGGATCCTCGACAGGACAGTGAAACGTGCCGTTACTTTTCTCTTCCTGAAGAAAGGCTTGTGGATTACGCGTGTGCCCCTGTGGATTGTGTACGAAGTGGGTAACAGTTTTCAGTTTCCGAAGCATATTCGAAGCGGATTGAGTGAGTTTTGACATGTTTTGACAGCGCTCTGAGCATTTTCCTAGGCAATGTCAAAGATTGACAGAGTGAACGAAGAAAGCGAATTGTCAGAAGAGCTCTGTCAACTAATCGCATTAAAAGACCACATCGTCAAGAAGAAAGTGAAACTGGCGGTGAATTGTAATTGAATTTTATTAATGCGGTTAAAAAGTATATTAATGAGTTTATTCCAAAATAATTTGTAATAATCAGTATTTATTATCCATCCTCTAATAATTTTTAAACTAATTTTAATGCTACTAAGAACCACCCTAAAAAACAACCAGAAAAGGGCCAGGTAGCCCGGCCGGTTGCTGACCAGCCTTCATGTCAGGAACATAACCAAACCAGCGTGACGTTTCTGGCGGGTTCCTGATCAGATGGCCCGACCGGTTCCCGACCAGCCTCCATGTCGGGAACATAAACAAACTAACGTGACGTTTTTGTCGGGTTCCTGGTCGGATAGCTCGACCGGTTGCCGGCTACAACTAGCGCTATGTTTCCGGATCTTGATCAGTTTCCGAGTTCGATTTCCACACGGGAAATGGAACATTGCATCGCAAGTTTGATAACATGAGAACAGGGCTCTTTATTTTTATTGAATGTCTTTTTTTGAGTTCAGAACTTACCACAATGACTCCAATATCAGGTCGTTCATGGTATATTTCTTCTTTACCTTGATCAAACAGGTATTTATTAAAATCTATAAAACGGATAACAGTATAGATCATATCCGGATCTGAATGCGTAGGTCTCTTTGTATTGACATGAAGTTTTGTACGTTCCTCCTTAGTTAGATCCAGTTCAACTTCAAGCAATTCTGCTCTCTCTGCATAATAGCTGTAATTTAGAAATAAGATTGCTTTATACATCCCTTAAAAGTGATAGCAATTATTATCATCAATTTTTATAATTCTCTGACAGTTAAATTCATTTTTTGTTTCTGAAAAATCTGAAAAAAATTCATTGTGATACCCCCATGTATCACACAAATGTTAGGTATATAACTAAGGTGGCAACTCGAAAATTGCCCGAAATATGATTTTTTTGTAAAGTGATGCGCGTGGAATCACGATTTTCGATCGATGATTCCTTGATGATCGCTTCATACCCATAACATATGAATACTGTAATGAGTTTTATGATTATATATAAATTATCAAAAAAATTATTTTGTCAAAAATATTCTTAGTTTTCTTGATCTAATGAGCTTGCCTGGGAACTCTAGCGACCGACCTTGTATGAATATGTTTGTTATTAATAATTACTAATAATGGCCGCAAATTGCTGCGGTGATTCCATTTAATCCTGTGATCATAACTGCCATACATATGTGCTTATAACTTTCATCCTTAAAAACTCCTACGGAAACCACATACTGTAATTCCTCTTTGCCGAGAAACTCTTGAATTCTTCTTCATCGTGGTGCTTTATTTTCTAGCAATGAAAAATTTGATTCTGCAACAAATAAAGAGACCTGGATACTGGAAAATTAATCACTTAATGCATAGATAATAATACAAATAAAACTTTCGTTAAGGTCTGCTTAGGGAAGATATAATATAAGACAAGTTTCACTATTCAAAATGCAAAAGTTCAGCACATGCTTTTTTCTTTCTAAAATCGACCAAAATGATTGAAGTAATTATGAGCAAAGAAGCAATAGCGTAAAGTGCCATTAACTTATTCAATACATCATTACATTATAGATATGATCATCGTACTCTTTTTACCACATTTTTCATGTTTCCGGATATATTTTTTATACTTTTGTCTAGAATTTTTCAAACGCTTTTTCCATTCATTTATGAAATATTTATTTAATGTTCAAAGTGATGAGGTTTAAATTGAATCAAATTAAAAATTATGTGTGCTTTTTGGTGTGATTCCTCTTGCTCATAATATCAGTAATTAGTTGATAAATTGATACAAAATACTTTTTTCAAAGTACATCCAGTGGGAAAATATATCAATGTAAATGAAGTCTACGTTTCAAAAATGTACAATAACTCTAATCATGTCTCAAGAAAAAAAGTAATAAGATATGAGGATCCGATCTTACAAGTTCGGTTCGTAAAGTTTCGTTAATGTCCTGAAAAATTTAAGATATTGCAACGCCATATGACACAGTTGGAGGAAAGCATGCCTAATATATACATTAAAAAAAGGGTTACATATACATCAATATAAGATTTTATGTGCCTCAGGCGCATTAGCGCGTTTTTACGCTATAGTTGCGAGTAGCGTAATGTTGCGTATTACGATACAGAGGAATGTGATGTGAAAATTGAACTGCGCATGCGCCTATTACGATACAGCTGAGCGTAATCTTATTCTTCTTCTTCTTCTTCGTACAGCGTTGGCACTGTACTGAAAGCCTTGTACATTTGAATTGCGCATGCGTCTATTACAATGTGCTACTATCACACAAGATCGAGAAAATCAAAATGGCCGGAAGTATTCGCGGAATATCAAGTGAGATGGGCGATAATCACGGCAATTTCGACCTTTTCAGATTGGATTCGAGTCTAAGTAGAAAAACCCGTAAATGCGCCGAAGTCACATAAAAAAGAATATGCGCCAATGCACACAATTCGGGTAATTACGAGACTCGCTTCAAATGCTCGCAGGACTGATCTCGCCTCGGCTTCGTCCCGCCTTTGCCTCAGCTACGCCTCGACTATGCCTGGGCATCGAACTCCTCCGAGCATTGTCTCACGTCGCGTAATAACTCGTTAGGCATTTAGCCTACGCTAAGTATTAGTTTATTCTTTATATATATATTATATTGTTCTAAAAATTTATATTCACCCAATGCATTCGAGATTGTTGTGAAGGTGAAAAGCAGAACGAGGATAATTTTGGACATTATAATTCCACCAACGAAACTGTTTTGTATTACCTGCTTGTACGTATATGAAGTCACACTCTCATGTACTCCTTAAATGTACCTAGTTCTGTGACGTAAATTTGTTTGCCAGAAGAGTATTTACGTATGTGTAATATATGTTTTATCATATTCACCACAGTTTCATGGCTGACCTCGCTGATATAAATTTCCTGTTATCCCGTCAGATTTGAGGCAAAGAACCAACGACATGTAAAAAATCGAGATGAAGAAATCAGGATTGATTACTGGAATTCCTGTGCGGAAATTGATCACGAAAGTTGCTCATGAAGTGTTTTAGCGTTATGGTTTTGTCATGGAAAAGTTATGGAATTCCCAGTTGGACTTTTTACACTGATAAAAAGGAATGCCCGTTACAACCATATTTATGATCAATTTAACCTTACCTCTCCGGTGACATAGATATAGAAATATGGGATGTGTATTTTGACCATCCGATTGTAATTAAATGAATATGAAATAATCAACCATATTATTGGTTTCTATAGCAATATTCAGTGGAAATGGTTTTATTAGAAAGATTAAATCTTTCCATCTAAGAATGGAACACATCATTCAAATGACTGTTACTTCAAGCCTTACGGTACCCCATTAGATCAACCCAATTTTCCAGTACAATTTCGATTGTTTGGGCTTCAATTCTATGAATGGTAACTTCGATTTCGTGTTTCATGGCCTCAATCGTCTCTGTCTGGTTAGTGTAACACTTATCCTTAACGGCTCCCCACAAAAAATAGTCAATGGGGATGAATCACAGCTCCGTGGTGGCCAATTGACATCAGAATTTAGGCTGATTATTCGATTTTTGAAAATGGTGCGCAAAAGATCGATTGTTACGTTGGCTGTGTGGCAAGTAGCCTCATCCTGTTGAAACCAAATGTCATCCATGTCATCCTTTTCAATTTTTGGAAATAAAAATTGCGCTGAGTATGGCACGGTAACGCTCGCCATTGATCGTAACGGCGAATCCTTCCAAATTTTTAAAGAAAAATGGCCTAATGATACCACCGTAACAAAATTCGCACCAAACATTCACTCGCTGTGGGTGCATCGGCTTCTCAATAATGATGTTTGGAGCTTCTGAGCCCCAAATTTGACAATGTTGTTCATTCACATAGCCTCCGATGTGGAAATGGGCTTCATCTGAAAATTTGAAATTGGGTTGATCGAATGGGGTACTGAAAAGTCAGCCGTGGCAGTCATTTGAATGATGTGTTTCATTCTTAAATGGAAAGGATCAATATTTCTTATAAAACCATACTTTTGAAAAAATATCAATAAATTTCTTTTATCGCCGATTAAACTTCCAAATGTTAGATGGCCCACTCTGTATTTGTGTACTTCGATTGATATCTTTAACATACTGAATAGTTTATAGAGATATATTGAATCACAAATAGAATTATAAATTTCTAACCTACAACCAAATGGCCACATCTCTTGAACTATTGCTATCAGTGTGAGCTCATATGTTCGATCTTGTTTAGTGAATTCTACGGCTTTATGCATATTTCAGGTTTTTCAATGCAGAGAAGCATCCAGTTGTGTAGGGGTTAAACTGAGTTCAGATTCGTTTTCAGCGGGTGAAAATACATAGGACAATCATGGTTCTATCCATGGCGCAGACAACTTTGTTTCTTTTTAGTGGGCCTGTGTTTCTTTTTGAGACGTGAAACAAAATTTTTCTCAGTTGAGAATTTACGAATGCTATTTAGTAGGGTGTTTGATACTAACGTTATAAAATAATCAAGAATTTACTTTTTTGGCAAAAATCGGTTTTATCTATCAACCTACTTTTCTTTTAGCTCAATACAACGAGTCCAACGATCTTTCAATTTTTCTATCCCTTCCAAATAATACAATTTGTCAAACCCTCCAAAATACTTTTTTGTTTCCCATTCAACTTCTTCGCTCCACTCAAAACAGCTACCACACAGCTATCTCTTGAGGTTTCGGAATAGATAATTGTCGCTGGGGGACCAGGTCTGGAGAATACGGTGGATGCGGAAGTGATTTGAAACTCAATTCATGCTTTTTTGAGTGTTTACTGTTCAACGTGCGAGATGCTGCGTTATCATAAAGAAAAAGAATTTTTTTCTTCTTGAAACGTGGCTGTTTCTTCCTGATTCCGTCAACCAATCGATCCAGTAATGCAGCATAATATCCTCGAGTAATCGTCCTTCCTTTGTCAAGGCGTTTTGACCCTTGATGTGATTCCGGAGTATAGGGCTGGATCCATGTTTCATCCATCGTCACAAATCTACGCAAAAACTCTTTCAGATTGTGATTAAAATAGTCCTAATTTTGCTCCGGAGTGGTCACAAAAATGCGTTTTTGTTCGATTGTGAGCAATCGCAACACCCATCTTGCACCGAGATTTCTCATGCACAAATATGTATGCAACATATTGACCAGGCGCTGAGTTGAGATAGATGCGATCTCAGCAATCACCCGCACTTTGACTTTCGGGTCATTTAAAACAATATCATGAATTTCTTTAATCATTTCTGGTGTAGTGATCTCATTTGGACGACCTGGTCTTGGTCAATGAATTAAAATTATAATTAAATGATTTAAAAAGCTGCACATCCGTCCAAATGAGGAAAAAAATGATTGCCTCTGACATCACGGTAGCTATGGTGGTTATCGATGCATACAAAGAACATGGTTTTGACGGATTATCTCGTTTGTTTGGTGCTGATAAAATTGGGAAAATTCGTGTTACAAATAATAGGAAAGTTAAAAATAAAATCTGTGATTATCTGGAAACAAAATACTAATTTACTGTAGTTTAGTTGGTATATATTTATTGTATACGTATCAAATATTCTGAATAATAATTAATGATCGAGTGTGATAATAATAGATAAGTATTGAAAAATTGTTATATCGTTTCAAGACTGTGAAAATAAGACAAATTTAGCTTGCCATTGAGAAAGAATTTACGTATCACGTATTATGATATGTATGTAAATAAAGTTGTTTGTAAACTTCACGGGTGGTTGGTTCCATTAAAGTCGCTTACGACTCTTCCGTCATCCGTTCGCACGGAACTCCCACCCGCGGCCACACGCCCACTAGGATAACCGACTAGCCGCGCCACCCAGGGGAGAAACAAACAGATTCCTCCCCCGAACGACGTGGACATTCAAGTCTACCCGAGACGCAGGACCGCGGGTGCAGGCCCCGATGCGATTTCTACTGGCCCTCTCCGTTGTTTCGCTCCCGACGCCCATCAAGCTCTCTCGTTTTCATCACAAGTGTGACGAATGACTCGATGAGCGTCCAGAACCGTTCAGACTGGAGCATGAGAGGGACCATCGTGTCAGGAGTAAGTTCGGAACCCACCGCCTGTCCGAGGACCTCCCTAGCCACACCCCATTTTGCGCAGACGAAGAATGCGTGCTCTGCGTTATCCACCGGGAAATCGCAGTAGCAACACGTCTCCTCGTCTCTCTTTTTAAAGCGCCTCAGGTACGCGTTAAAACAGCCATGGACCGAGAGCGCTTGCGCCAAGTAAAAGCCGACTTCCCCGTACTTTCTGTTCAGCCAGGTGGCGAGCTCCGGGATCAGGCGGTAGGTCCATCTCCCTGTCTGCTCACCATGCCACCTCCTCTGCCATTTCTCGACGAGTCTGCGCCTTCCATCCTTGCGGATGGCCTCCTTCGCGCGAGCGATTTCCTGCAGGTCTGCGCAGGTAAGCTCCTTGCGAAGCTGAAAGGTCTCTTTCCTTTCCTCCGCCAATAAATATATTGGCGGGACGCTCGCTAGGACCAGCGCAGCGCTCGTCGAGATAGTTCTATATGCCGAAACTATTCTCAGCGCGACAAGTCTCTGCGCCGAGAACAGCTTCTTCTGGATAGCATGGTTTTGCAAGGCATTGGCCCAGACCGGAGCTGCATAAAGCAGCTTCGAATGGACCACTCTCGCCACCAATCTTCTTTTCGCTTCCCTGGGTCCACCAATGTTTGGCAAAAGCCGGGCCAAATTCGCTCCGCATTGGATGGCTTTGGCAGCTGCGATCTTTAGGTGTTCGCCAAAGCTAAGCCTACGATCCAGCTGCACCCCCAGGTACTTAATGCTTGTTTTCCACTCGACTTCATGCTCTCCGAGAACGATCCTCGGATATTGGAAGGATCTCCTGTCCGTAACGAGCAAAGCCTCGGTTTTCTCAGGGGTCATTTTAAGGCCTCTGCTATCCAACCAGCGCTTTGCTCGCCACAGACTTTCATGGATCCTCAAGTTGATAACTATTTCTGAACATCTTATCTTTCTACTGTTCAAATCCCGTTATGATCTTTTCGTCAGTTGAAAAGATATCAATGATAATACACGATAAACTCCGCGATTACTCATAAGAGCTCATGTTGAATCATCTAGAGAGGCACAAAA
Source organism: Diplolepis rosae (assembly GCA_030998225.1). Taxonomy (NCBI): domain Eukaryota; kingdom Metazoa; phylum Arthropoda; class Insecta; order Hymenoptera; family Diplolepididae; genus Diplolepis; species Diplolepis rosae. Next base: position 2,304,328 of record JAPYXD010000391.1, on the reverse strand, counting down.
TAGAAATACGAATATCTCACTAAAAAAACCCACCTCAGACCTCGAAATTTCGTACGGATAATTTTTCAATTATATTCTAATGCTCTGCAAAGTTTAAGATTTTTCTGTTCGTTAATTCTTCATCCTGAGTAACTCCCTTAATCAACACACGAAATGTACTTTTTTCCGTCTTTGCAAAAAATTCGGAGGTTGGTTGCTTTTACACTCTGTAACTTGTAAACTAATGAATAGAATTGGCTGAAATTGCACAGAAGAGGTTTGAAGGATGGAACTTGTCCACAATGATAGCTGTTTGTTATTAGTAGCGACCGCTCATAGGAATATCACGTAAATATAATAAACACCCTAGTATAACAGGTGCCAATATTGCTAATTTACTTTTAAGGTAATGCACTCTTATGGTAACGAGTAATGAAAATGTTTAAAAAACTTTTATTGAATTCTTTACTCGTTCTCACTTTTATTGCATACGGACGTTGATGGAATTCACCCGCTCCACTTTACCATTTCATTGAAAAAAAATTCCCGAAATTAGGCTAGAAAAATTATTAATTTTCATAAAAAATGTTAGAGTAGAGGAAGTAATTTCTATCCTCGATATAGGAAAACTGGTCCGAGGACAGCCAATGAAAATACTAGATTTTTCTTATATACCATGAATCTAGTTGCTTTTATTTGTTTCTTAGTTATTTTTACTGGAATTCAACAAGTAGTGGCACTACTAGTAGAAGCCTCATGTCTTCTTTTCAGTTTACGTCCTTTCATGTGTGAAATCCATGTAGAAGCTATAATTCTATTAATATGTTTCTCAAGAACAGCATCTATTGCGACAATAGCCTTCTTTTGATCAACCAAGATTCCTACATACTGATTCTCCCAATATACAGGACCACCCAAGTCCTCCTAAGAAAATCTTTCGTTAATCCTGAGATATTTTTTCAGTGAATACGGTAAATAATACAAAAGTATTAAAAAATATGTGTAGAAATACATAAAGAAGTGATAACCTCTGGCAAAAATCCACTTATAACATAAGAATTGCTTGCAACGGCAAATTGGGAAGGTTTCAGGAATGGACTGTTGGATAAAAAACCAAAGAAGTTGTACTTTCTAATACTCTTCCTCATAAACATCTCTTCTCCTGAAGGTCTGTCATTCATGGTGTTTATTCCTATCAATGTAAAATATGTACAATCTGGCAGTTCCTTGATTCTTGAAATTGGTACATTCAGCACTGGTCTCGTGAACTGTACATTTTTCTTCAACTAGAAAGGACTTTCATTTATTAGATAAAAGTATGGTGTAAATATATATCGTAAGTACTTTGCATACACGTGCATAAAAATTTAGTTATTGGTTCTTTGAATTTAACCCCCAACGTCAAATAATTTAGATAAAATGCTACATGGCCCTTTACGTCGAAAAATTTCGTAAATTTTGTAGAATACCAAAAAAGTTCTAGAATTATACTCCTTAAAACACCTTACAGATTTAAAACATAAAAATTCAAAATACACGATTCTACCTCGCTCATTGGATAAGATCATTTTAGTTTTTAGTCAAGTTTTCTGTGAAGTTTCCAAGCAATTCTCTCAGCTTTTTCTCCAATATTTTATATATTAAAAAATTAAACATTGCATCGCAAGTTTAATAGCCTGAGAACGGCGCTCTTTATTTTTATTAAATGTCTTTTTTTGAGTTCAGAACTTACCACAATGACTCCAATATCAGGTCGTTCTTGGTATATTTCTTCTCTACCTTGATCAAACAGGTATTTATTAAAATCTATAAAACGGATAACAGTATAGATCATATCCGGATCTGAATGGGTAGGTCTCTTTGTATTAACATGAAGTTTTGTACGATCCTCCTTAGTTAAATCCAGTTCATCTTCAAGCAATCCTGCTCTCTCTGCATAATAGCTGTAATTCAAAAATAAGATTACTTTATACATCTCTTAAAAGTGATAGCAATTATTATCATCAATTTTTATAATTCTCTGACAGTTAAATTCATTTTTTGTTTTTGAAAAATCTGAAAAAAATTCATTGTGATACCCCCAAGTATTACGCAAATGTTAGGTATGCAATTGCGGCGCAACTTCCACTAGTGCTGAATACTGTCTACTTTCTCGAGAACGTTATTATCAAGAAGTGATAGGAAATGATTATGTATTGTTTTATGATCGCTTTATCTTCGAAAAAGTCAACGATATGATTTTAAACGATCGACAAGGGAGAGAAATTATTGGAGCAATAGGCATATCACATGGCACGGTAATTACAAGTTTGCATGAGAAATTGGCAATGAAAAAGCTGTCGGCAAAATAAATGCCACAGACCGTTTACTAAACTGGGTATGCTTGGGTTGTCAATGATGAATATGCTTTTTCATCAAGACAATGCTCGCGTGCACACCTGTCTTGTTGCAATAGCAAAATTGCACGAATTGAAGTTCGAATTACTGCCGCACCCCACTGACGTTTTCTGTTTCCTAAGATGAAAACATGACTTGCGAAAAGAGATTTGAGTCAAACGCGGACGTCATCACCGAAACAGAGGCCCTTTCTTGAGAACTTGTATCATCTTACTGCTTAAACGGCTTGAAAAAATTAGAAAATAGGTAGGCGAAGTGTATCGAGCTACAAGAAGACTATGTCGAAAAATAGATATAAGCTAATCCGAAATAATAAGACTTTTTGTGTTTTTGTAAAAACTCATTGACCTGCCCTCGTAACTGTTTGAATTAATTTTCATGCCTACAACGTCTATTATATGTGTACTTGCGTACCTTGCCTGCACTCTAAAAACAAGTGTGTTACTTCTACACGTGAATCACGATAGTAAAGGGTTTCCCAATAAGGGTGATATGTTTTGAAATTGAAAAAAAAACACTGAATATTCATTCGAAATTGATCGAAATCTTTTTTATTATATTGGATATTCTATGCCATTTATGATTTAAACAATATATCGGCCAAATGTCCCCCGAGACTTGAGCCAAAAATGCGCCTCATCAGAAAAGATGATTTTTTGATGAAAATTGGGATCATTTTCAATTGATTCCAGAGCCCAATCCGCGAACTCCCGACGCAAACGATGGTCATTAGGCTTCAGTTCTTGGGCCAGAATCATCTTATAGGGATGCAGGCCAAGATCCAATCGCAAAATACGCCAGGTAGTCATCCTGGACAGGCCCAATTCCTGAGATCGGCGTGGCACGGACAATTCACGGTTTTCCTCGATACTGGCCTGTACAGCGGCTATATTCTGTGTAGAACGTGCGGTACGCATACGATTTTTAGGCTTAGTATCCAATAGAGTAAATTCACTCTCCAACTTATCGATTATTCGACGAATTGAGAGCGCGGATGGAGCAGAATGACGACCATATTTTGCACGAGATGCTCTTTGAACACCGACAAAACTTCTCGAATTTCGATAAAATAATTGGACAATTTCCAAACGTTGTGGAAGCGTGAAACTACTCATGATTAAATGGCAAACCTTACTGATGACAACTGACAGCAGACGTCAAAAATTTCAGTTCAAATGAGCCCGATAGGGACATTCAAAATCATATCACCCCTATTGGGAAACCCTTTAATTTTTCAGGCATTTGAAGTGTATATTTTCAATACTTATTACAAACGTAACGTTTAATTTTCAAACACTAACGTTTTGTACCCGAAAAATTGAGTTGTTTAGTAAGTACACACTTCGCTTAATTACACACTTGACAACGTGTGTAGTGTGTAAAAATTACAGATTTCACTACACACTTGTTTTTAGAGTGTGCCCATAATATTCTAGCACCTTTTGAGCACAAAAAGAAATTTTTATTCTTCAAAAAGTTTAGTGGCCTAACCCCTTGATGGGACTTGGGAGCAATCAAAAATCTTTTGTCATTTTATTCGTAGGAATTTGAAAAAAAATCTAAAATTATTTTCAATTAGTCGTCATGATGTGGATAAACGGTATACTCTAATTTCATTTGACCCGAATGAGATAATTTTCATACAGAACGCAATATACATGATTACAAATTTAATTTTCAGCGAATAACGGTTGAACTGAGTTTAGTTGATTATAATTTTTTTCATGACGCCATTTTTGAAAATCCGATTTTTCGTAACTGTACCATATGTATATTATAATGAGTTTTATGATCACATATAAATTATCACAAAAATTATTTTGTCCAAAATATTCTTAGTTTTCTTGATTTTGAGCTTGTCCGGGAACTCTAGTGACCGACCTTGTATGAATATATTTGTCATTAATAATTACTAATAATGGCCACAAATTGCTTCGGTGATTCCGTTTAATCCTGCGATCATAACTGCCATACATATGTGCTTATAATTTTCATCCTTAAAAACTCCTACGGAAACCACATATTGTAATTCTTCTTTGCCGAGATACTCTTGAATTCTTCTTCTTCGTGGTGCTTTATTTTCTAGCAATGAAAAATTTGATTCTGCAAAAAATAAAGAGGCCTGGATACTGGAAAATTAATCACTTAATGCATAGATAAAAATACAAATAAAACTTTCGTTAAGGTCTGCTTAGGGAAGATATAATATAAAACAAGTTTCACTATTCAAAATGCAAAAATTCAGCACATGCTTTTTTCTTCCTAAAATCGACCAAAATGATTAAAGTAATTATGAGGAAAGAAACAATAGCGTAAAGGGCCATCAGTACATCATTACACTATAGATATGATCTTCCTACCCTTTTTACCACATTTTTTATGTTTTCAAATATATTTTTTATACTCTTGTCTAAAATTTTTCATATGCTTTTTCCATTCATTTATGAAATGGTCATTTATAATGTTCAAAGTGATGAATTTCAAATTGAATCAAATTTAAAATTATGTGTGCTTTTTGGTGTGATTCCTTTTGCTCGTAATATAAGAAATTAGTTGATAAATTGGTATAAAAGACTTTTTTTAAAGTGCATCCAGTGGGAAAATATATCAATGTATTTGAAGTCTATGCTTGAAAAATTTACAACAACACTAATTATATAATAACAGAAGAACTAATAAGATACACGGATTCGATTTTACAAGTTCGGTTCGTAAAGTTGGGTTAACGTCCTGAACAATTTACCATATGACACGGTTGGAGGAAAACATGCCTAATATATACATAAAAACATGTGTTACATATACATCAATATAAGATTTTGTGTGCCTCCGGCGCATTAACGCGCTTTTACGCTACAGTTGAAAGTAACGTAATGTTGTGTATTACGATACAGAGTAATGTGATGTAAAAATTGAACTGCGCATGCACCTATTACGATACAGCGGAGCGAAATCTTCTTATTCTTCTTCTTCGTACAGGGTTGGCACCGCGCACTTACACAGTCTTGTACATTTGAACTGCGCATGCTCTATTACAATACGCTACTACTACAAGATCGAGAAAATCAAAATGGCCGGAACTAGTCGCGAAATATCATGTGCAATGGACGAGAATCATAATGAATACTAGATTAGATTCAAGTGTACGCATAAAAACTCTTATACGCACCGTAGTCACATAAAATGGAATATGTGCCAGTGCACACAATTCGAGTAGTGATGAGACTCGCTTAAAATGCTCGCAGGACTGATCGCTCCTCGGCTTCGTCTCGGCTTTGTCTCGGCTTTGTCTCGGCTTTGCCTCAGCTACGCCTTGACTTCGATCTCCTGCGAGCATTGCCGCTCGTCGCATAATAAGCCTCATTATGCGCCTAGGCACATCATATATTAAACAGTGCTTGTTAGGCATGTAGCCTACGCTAAGTATTAGTTTATTCTTTATATATATATTATAATGTTCTAAGAATTTACATTCACCCAATGCATTCGAAATGGTTGTGAAGATGTAAAGCAGAACGAGGATAATTTTGTACATTATAACTACACCAATGACACTGTTTTGTAATACTTTTTGCTACGTATGAAAAGTCACACTCTTATGAACTCCTTAAATGTATCTAGGTCTGTGACGTAATTTTTGTTTGCCAGATAAGTATTTACGTATGTGTAATATATATTTTATCACATTCGCCAAAGCTTTATGACTGACTTCGCTGACATAAGTTTTCTGTCATTCCGTCAAATTTAAGGCAAACCGTTAACCACACGTAAAAAATCGTAATAATGAAGTCGGGTTTGATTACTGGGATTTTTGTCCGGAAATTGATCAAGAAAGTTGGTTATGAAGTGTTTCAGGTTTATGGTTTTTTCATGGAAACGTTATATAATTCTCAGTTTGACTTTTTGCACTGTTAAAAAGGAATGGCTTTTACAACCATATTTATGATTGATTTAACCTTACCATTCCGGCGGCATAGATACAGCAATATGGGATATAGCAATATTCATTGTTGACCTTCCCATATTATATTTCTGCCTCGACCAGTTCTACTTACTTTAGGGTGGGCCATCTAACATTTGAAATTTGAATCGCCTGTGAAAAAAAACTTATGGATATTTTTCCAAATGGATGGTTTTATTAGAAAGATTGAACCTTTCCAACTAAGAATGGAACATAACATCATTCAAATAACTGCCATGGCTGGCCTTACGGTACCCCATTCGATCAACCCAATTTATGGTGTACATAATCGTCCCACCGAACGCACTATACGGCAAACCATCGGCAAACACGAGAATAATTTAACATTATTGGATGATAATCAACCAATTAGACAACGTACAGCCCGAACTGTATAGAAAATTGCGGCTGTAAATGAGAGTTTTGCCGAAGACACGGAAGAATCGATTCGGCACCGATCTCAACAACTTGGCCTATCTTATGGCACTACTTGGGCGATTTTTGATGCCGGAAATTGAAGCCCGTAATCTCCACGACATTTGGTTCCAACAAGACGGCGCTACATGTCATACAGCCCGTGAAACAATGGATTTACTGCGTAGTCGTTTCGGTGAGCAATTTATCTCTCGTCTCGGACCGGTGGATTGGCCTCCAAGATCGTGTGATATCACACCTTTGGACTTTTATTTGTGGGGTTATGTAAAGTCTAAATACTTTGTGGATAAACCAGCTACTATTGAGGCATTGGAATCTAACATTACTGAAGTTATTAGCGAGATACCGACCGAAGTCCTCGAGCGAGTCATTCAAAATTGGTGTTTACGGATGGACAAATTAAAGCGCAGTTGCGGCCAACATTTGAAAGGGTTTATCCTTAAAAAATAAATGTCGTGAATGGTTCTTCACAAAAATAAAAAAGATTGCCCTATGAATTTGAATTTTCGTTGTTTTATTTCAATTTAAAATCCTATACCTCTAAATTGATCACCAGGCTAGGTCAACTGTGTGGAGAAAAAATGGAAAAGTTCTTAGCGCCACCTGTGTCGGGCGGTGAACTAACAATGTTTGCATGGTTAGTGCGTATGCATGTATATTCAGGACCCTTGCATGCATTGAATAATTTTTTATTTTACAAAATTAATGGTGATTGATGCAAAATAAAGCAAATACGTAGGTTAGCGTCGCACGTTGGGACGCTGGTATACAGAACTCTGATAAAACAATTGCAGAACAATATTGAAAATATGGATGCCGCTCCTTCTTTACCCCACAACTCCCCGCAACGGTCTAACTGACGCTATATGTGTCGGGCGGTAAACTATTTTTGTACCCTTCATGGCCTCTTGAACCCCCGCACCCTAGTTCTAAACTTTGCCATTTCAGCCCATTAGAGTTGACCTAGCCTGATTGATAACCCTTTATAATGAACTCTTTCGGATTGCAATTAAAATAGGCCTAATTTTGCTCCGAAGTGGTCACAAAAATGCTTTTTTGTTCGATTGTGAGCAATCGCAACACCCATCTTGCACCGAGCTTTCTCATGCACAAATATGTATGCAAAATATTGACCAGGCGCTGAGTTGAGATAGATGCGATCTCAGCAATCACCCGCACTTTGACTTTCGGGTCATTCAAAACAATATCATGAATTTTGTTAATCATTTCTGGTATAGTGATCTCATTTGGACGACCTGGACTTGGTATGGTTTCTGTCCTCGTATCACCGCAAAGAAATTCGATAAACCACTTCTGAACCATTCTATACATTGGAGCAGAGTCCGAATAATATTTACTGAGTTTGGCCTTGGTGTCTGATAAGGTTCTTCCGCAATAAAAGTAGTGTTTAAACAACACACGAAATTTACTTTTTCCATCTTTGCAAAACATTCGGAGGTTGGTTGCTTTTATACACTGTAACTTGTAAACTAATGAATAGAATTGGCTGAAATTGCACAGAAGAGGTTTGAAGGATGGAACTTGTCCACAATGATAGCTGTTTGTTATTTGTAGCGACCGCTCATAGGAATATCACGTAAATAATAAACACCCTAGTATAACAGGTGCCAATATTTCCAATTTACTTTTAAGGCAAAGCACTCTTATGGCAACGAGTAATGAAAATGTTTAAAAAACTTCTATTGAATTCTTTTCTCGTTTTGACTTTCCTTGCATACGAACGTTGATGGAATTCACCCGCTCCACATTAGCATTTTATTGAAAAAAAATTCCCGAAATTATGCTTGAAAAATCATTAATTTCCATAAAAAATGGTAGAGTGGAGGAAGTAAATTCTATCTTCGATATAGGAAAACTGGTGCGAGGTCTGACAATGAAAATACTAGATTTTTCTTATAGCATATGGAATAACCATGAATCTAGTTGATTTTATTAGTTTTTTAATTATTTTTACTGGAATTCAATAAGTAGTGGAACTACTAGTAGAAGCTGCGTCTTCTTTTTTGATTTTACGTTCTTTCATCTCTGAAATCCATGTCGAAGCTATAATTCTATTAATATGTTTCTCAAGAATGGCATCTATTACGACAATGGGATCCCTATTTTCAACCAAGATTCCTACATACTGATTCCCCCAATATACAGGACCACCTAAGTCGTCCTAAAAAAAACTTTTGTTAATCCTGGGATATTTTTTCATAGAATATGGTACATAATAGATGATAATTAAAAATTATGTATAGAAGTACATAAAGAAGTAATGACCTCTGGTAAAAATCCACTCCTATAAGAATTGCGTATAACATGAAATTGAGAAGGCTTCAGAGATGAATTTTCGTTTAGAATATGAGAGAAATTCATCTTTACAATACTCTTCTTCATAAACATCATTTCTCCTGAAGGTCTAGTTTCCATGGTGTTTATTCCTACCAACTTGAAATATGTCATTCCTGGCAGTTCCTTGATTCTTGAAATTGGTACATGGAGCTCTGGTCTCGTAAACTGTACTTTTTTCTTTAACTAAGAAGGATTTTTATTTATTAGATATAACGTACGGTGTACATATATAACGTAAGTACTTTCCATACTCGTGCATGAAAATTTAGTTATTGGTTCATTGAATTTAACCCCCAATGTCAAATAATTTAGATAAAATACTACATGGCCCTCCACGTGAAAAGCCTCGTAAATTTAGCAGAATACCATAGAAGTTTTAGAGTTATACTTCTTAAAACCCCTTACAGATTTAAAACATAAAAATTCAAAATACACGATTCCACCTCGCTCATTGAATAAGATTGTTTTAGTTTTTAGTCAAGTTTTCTGTAACGTTTCCAGGAAATCTTCTGTCAGCTTTCTCCCCAATATTTCATATATTTTTTATATTAAAAAACTAAAGATTATATCGCAAGTTTGATAGTTTGAAAACGTGGCTTTTTATTTTCATTAAATGTCTTCTTTTGAGTGCAGAACTCACCACAATGATTCCAATATCAGGTCGTTCATGGTATATTTTTTCTTCATGTTGATCGAACAGGTATTTGTCAAAATCTATAAAACGGATAACAGTATAAATCATATCCGGATTTGAATGCGTAGGTCTCTTTGTATTCACATGAAGTTTTGTTCGATCCTCTTCAGTTAGATTCTTTTCATCTTGAATCAATCCTGCTTTCGGTGCATAATAGCTGCAATTTAAAAATGAGATTGCTTTATACATTTCTTAAAAATGATAGCAATGATTAATGTTAATTTTATTAATTCTCTGAAAGTTAAATTTATTTTTTATTTTTCAAGAAAAGGTCAACTGCTTCAAAGACCCGGGCTCGATTTTTTTTTTAAACAGTTTGATTTTTTGAAAAATCTTAAAACATTCATTGTGATAGCAACTTCCACTAGTGCTGAATACTCTCTACTTTTACGTGAATGTTATTGTCCAAAAGTGATGGGAAATGATTATTTATTGTTTTATGATCGCTTTATACTCATAACATATGAATACTGTAATGTGTTTTATGATTATATATAAATTATAAAAAAAATAATTTTTTTTATTATCATATAAATAGACCCGTAAGGAAATTTCCCCAGTTAGCCCCATCACAAAAAGGTTTCTGGCCGGATCCCTGTCGGGCAAACTTGGGCTGTATTACATGGCCGGTAGTCAATCCGAACTCTTAATCCGAATAAATTTAAGCAATTCGAATCAGTTCAAACTTTCAATCCGAATGAATCCGAAATCGACCGGATTTATTTGGAATGAAATTTCGGATTGACTTTGAATTGGCATCGGGTTGATTCGGTTTGAAAATTTGCTTTAGAGTCATTCGGAATAATTTGGTTTAGTTCGGAATCAGATTCCGGAATATCTTGAAATAGTGCGAATTGATTTGGAATGAATTTCAATCCGGAACTTTCGCCAGGGTGAACCTATATGATGTTTAAAAATTTCTAAAAATTTTCAAAGATGTTACGCAGTACTTTTCCTAAAGGGCATATGTTCGGGTGCTTTAAACCATTCAGCGAAAGCGCGGTCTTTGTCGTTTGTTTTCTTTTGTGTTCGTTCACTTATCTTAGTAGGCTCTGCGCTGACCTTTAAGGTTAACGTCGAGCAGTTATCAAAATTAATTACCCTTTCCCACGACGTTCGATTGGGATGTTTAGTTATGGGACTTCCCTTTGGGTTTTTGTTTGAAATGGGGGAGATCCAGTCACATTTCACCCTTGGCAACGAGAGGGATCCTCGACAGGACAATAAAACGTGGCGTTACTTTTCTCTTCTTGAAGATAGGCTTGTGGATTACGCGTGTGTCCCCGTGGATTGTGTACGAAGTGGGTAACAGCATTTAGTGTCCGAAGCATATTTGAAGCGGATTGAGTGAGTGCCCCTGTAGATTCCGTCAACCCTGTGATGAGGACTGCTGACTTACGGCGGTTTTGTCATGAGTCTAGTTATAGAAAAATCATGAATTGAAGTGTCGCCGTTTGGTCATGAATTACTATACCGTCAATGGCAATGACAAATGAACCCAAGTTTCAAATGAGCATTATACTTACAAAATCCATGCTACGTATTCAAAAAACTATACAAATTTGCCGCGAGCGTTGAAAAATTCGTCTGCTTTTTGAAAGAAGTTTTTACCGTACAATAAGTTTGTATTGTCCTATCAAAAATTATAACTCTGTCGAATTTTACCGGCAGCCATAATGGAAGAAGACAGCAGTGAGCACGTGGCAACGTCGCAACGCAAGCTCGAGCGTACACGTATTCATAGTCAATTAGGAGTAGGTATACGTCGTATACACAAAAGAATTTGAAATAAGTTATTTAATGTTCGAGAAATCAAAAAACTGAAATTTGCTGTAAATTTTATTTTATTTTCATAACTCAATAGATGATATATATATGCTACTTTTTACATTAATAATTCCTTCATAAGGCGATATTTTAGTTTTTAATTTACTATGCGGTTTCCAGTAGGATGGGCCGTGGCTCTCGCACTCGCTTTAGCGCCATTTTTGTCTACAATCTTGTCACGGTTTTGCTCACTTCGCTTAATATTTGCTTTCTGCACATTTTCTCTCCTTGTTAATTATTTTTTCTTTAAGAATCTACCTTTGTGTCTCACCTCAGCAGACATTTTTACAAACTAATCAAACTACAACAACAACCGTAAAGTAGGTTAGATTTCTATACATGTGCACTTGAACATGACGGACTAGAGGAATGGAGAGAGTGCGACGTTGCCACATTGCTTCTTTCGAAAAGATATATATATATATATATACATATATTTTTATAATTTATTTATTATTCTCATTTACATCGCAGAATGGTCACAAATGTTAATCTTAATTAATTTTAGGATTTTACAACACAAAAGATTCGATGCAAATCAAGAATATATTTTACGCTCTTTTATGACTCACTGAGTCGCGATATAACCACCTTAAGCCACGCTCTGGAAGGTGTCTGGAAGAGTGAGTAAGGACTATCCATATCGTCACTACTGCGGGGAGAGTGATTTTTCTCTTAGCGGCTGAGCCGTTACTTCGGGGTTACTCCCCAACTTACGATAACGGCTGTACCATTGTGTCTGGGCTGGTCCCGATTCTATGTGTTTTAGACTCAAACATGTAGAAATTTAAAATCAATAAAATTTGCTGTAAATTTACCAAGTATCGAAATATTGATGAAGAATAGAGTGCTGATGAGTCCAATTGTGAATTAAGTAAAAACAGCCAGAAAAGGACCGGGTAGCCTGGCCGGTTCCTGACCAGCCTTCATGTCGGGAAAATAACCAAACCAGCGTGACGTTTCTGGCAGGTTCCTGATTGGATAGCCCGACCAGTTCCTGGTTACAACTAGGGCTATCCGTCCGGATTTCGATCATTTTTCGGGTTCGATTCCCACACAGGAAAGAAAACATACCAGGTCTAGAAGTATAAAAACCGGAATTTTTTTGCAAAAGTTACACGTCTTTTGCATGAAAATGATCAAAAATATTTTATTCAAAGTAATCTCCATTGCTATTTACACATTTTTCTCACCTCTCCGGAAGGTGATGAATGCCACGCCAATAAAACTGTTCGTCTTTTAAATTAAACCAGTTATCCAGCCATTCTCGTACATTTTCGTACGAATTGAAACGTTGTTCATCTAGAGCGTGGCCCAGTGATGCGAACAGATGGTAATCCGACAGAGCCAAGTCTGGATAATAAGCAGCATGCGCCAGTATTTCCCAACTGAACGTCTCGATCGTTTCCTTGACCCGTTTCGCTGTGTGCGATGGGGCATTATCGTGAAGAAAAATGACTGTGTTGCAATCTTTGATAATCCGGTCGTTTTTGTTGTAACGTTCGATTTAAATCGATCATTTTCTGTTGTTAGCGATTCGTTTTGACAGTTTCATCAGATTTTAGCAGCTCATAATAGATAACACCCTTCTGATCCCACCAAACGCACTTTTTCGGAGGTTTTCCACGATCTTCGTTTCTCACATCAAAATTACCACTTTTGGATTTTTTAAACCACTCGAAACACTGTGTTTTGCCAAGAGCATGTTCACCGTAAGTTTCGACAAGCATTCGATGCAATTCTGCAGCAGTTATTTTTAAGTGATAACAAAGAACCAGTGCTGTCCGCAAATCGTAGTTCGAAGGCACAAAACTCGACATGTTGATGCTTGTAGTAAATACACTGGTATATCGAACTTGGGTTGTTGTCTACTGAAAACTTTCTCAGCTGCTAGAGGGAGAAGATGGCGCTGCAGAAGCGGTCTTACGGTTCCTAAACTGATGGCAAGCACCATCTATAGGGAAATTCCGGTTTCATACTTCTAGACCTGGTAAATGCTAGGCGACACAAATCGTATTCTACTATGAGTTGAGTTTGGATTTTCCCTTGCGTGGACAAAATAGAAAACTTTGTTTTAATCCATACAAAAACAAAAACCGTAAGTGAATATTACGTGATTTCTCACTGATCGATACAGATTAAAATATAGTGAAATCAACACGTGCTAATCTATCAATAATTTATCTAGCTTGAGTTCAACATTCATTTTCCTCTGAATAAATTATATTCGCAGATTCGAATGCAAGCAGTTTGAGGGCATTCCCAGTGCATTTTCTCAGTAAATTGAAAGATGTTAAAAAAAATGCACACCTTTGCAACACATGCAGGATAAGAGTTATGAAAGATGGAGTTTTAGAAGATGGATAGAAAGGAATACGATTTATTTCGCCTAGCATTTATGCTTTCGTTCATAATTGTTAAAATTATCAGAAATGTGTTTTTCTTATCTCGGTTTTATGAAGCGTTTTGCGGCGCATATTCGTCGTGTGTAGACAGAATATCACGAAGAAGGAAGTAAGGCATTTTTTTACCTAAATTGGCACTTTGGCCATCAACCATTTCCCGTAATCACCTTATGTGGCTCCATGTGATTTCTGTATGTTCGGAAAGTCACATTTAACCATGAAAGGAAAACGTTGTGCAGACATTAAAGACATTCGAAGGTCGACCACCGCAATCCTAAACATAATTATGAACGAGTCCAAAGGGGCTATTTTGACTAAAATACATCAACGTTGCCAAAAAAATTTCTAGTTCTCTGGATTTTTTAGATTGTGTGGAAACTTTTGCGACTGACCCTGTATGAATATATGTTTTAATGAATAATTACTCATAATGGCCACACTTTCCTGCAGTGATTCCGTTCAATCTTGTGATCATAACTGCCATACATATGTGTTTATAATTCGCATCCCTAAAAACTCCTACGGAAACCACATATTGTAATTCTTCTTTGCCGAGATACTCAGGAATCCTTCTTCTTCTTCGTCGTGCTTTATTTTCTAGTGATGCTAAATTTGATTCTGCAACAAATAAAGAAACCTGGGAACTGGAAAATTATTCACTCAATCCATAAATAAAGATACAAATATTACTTTCGTTGAGGTCTGCTTAGGGACGATTCAATGTAAAAAAATTGTCAATATTAAAAATGCAAAAGTTCAGGACATACTTTTTTCTTCCTGAAATTCACAAAAATGATTGGAGTAATTAGGCAAAGAAACAATAGCGTAAAGGGCCATTAACTTGTTTAATACATCATTACACTATAGTTATAGTTATCTTTCACTTTTTACTACATTTTTTATGTTGCCATATATAATTTTTATACTTTTTTCTAGAGTTTTCATTCTTGAAATGGCTATTTATTATTCCAAGTGATGAATTTTGAATTGAATTAAATTATAAATTTAGTGTGCTTTTTGGTGCGATTCCTTTTTCTCATATCAGTAATTATTTAATAAATTGATACAAAAGAATTTTTTTTTCAAAGTGCATCAAGTGGAAAAACATATTTATGAAAATAAAATCTAGGTTTTACAAATGTACAGTAACTATAATCATACACTATGAGGAGAACAATTAAGATTCGCTGATTTGGTTTTAAAAGTTCGGTTCGCAAAGTTGCGTTAAAGTCCTGAAAAATCTACCATATTACAACTCAAAATGGCACGGTTGGAAGAAAGCATGCCTATTATACATAAAAACACGTGAGACATATATATCAATATAAAATTAACAGTGCTTGTTACGCATTTAGCCTACGTTAAGTATTAGTTTATTCTTTATATATTTTATATTGTTCTATGAATTTTTATTCACCTAATGAATTCGAGATGATTGTGAAGATGTAAAGCAGAACCAGGATGATTTTGTACATTATTACGCCACCAATGAAACTGTTTTGTAATACTTTTTTGTACGTATGAAAAGTCACACTCTTATGAACTTCTTAAATGTACCTAGGTCTGTGACGTAATTTTTGTTTGCCAGATAAGTATTTACGTATGTATAATATATGTTTTATTACATTCACCTCAACTTCATGGCTGACCTCGCTGATATAAATTTTCTGTTGTCCCGTCAAATTTAAGACAAACAGTCAACCACGCGTAAAAAATCGAGATAATGAAATCGGGACTGATTACTGGAATTTCTGTGCGGAAATTGATCAAGAAAGTTGCTCATGAAGTGTTTCAGGGTTATAGTTTTTTCATGGAAAAGTTATATAATTCTCAGTTTGACTTTTTGCATTGATAAAAAGGAATGCCCGTTACAACGATATTTATGATTAATTTAACCTTACCTCTTAGGTGACATAGATACAGAAATATGAGATGTGTATTTTGACCATTCGGAATTTGAATCAGCTATAACAAAAAACTTGTGGATATTTTTTCAAAAAGATCGTTTTATTAGAAAGATTGAACCTTTCCATATAAGAATGAAACACAACATTATTCAAATGACTGCCACGGCTAGCCTTACGGTACCCTATTCGATCAACCCAATTTTTTAGTACATTTTCGTTTTTGGGCTTCGATCCCATGAATGGCAACTTCGATTTCGTGTTTCAAGGCCTCAATCGTCTCTGGATGGTTAGGGTAACATTTATCCTCAACATTTCGCCACGAAAAATAGTCTAACGCAGATAAATCAGAGCTCAGAGGAGGCCAATTGATATCAGAATTCCTGCTGATTATTCGATTTTTGAAAACGGTGCGCAAAAGATCGATTGTTACGCTGGCTGTGTGGCAAGTGGCCCCGTCTTGTTGAAAAATACAATTATAAATTTATAACCTACAACCAAATAGCTATATCTCTTGAACCATTGCTATCAGTGTGAGCTCATATGTTCGATCTTTCTTTGTGAATTCCACGGCTTCATGGATATTTCAAGTTTTTTAAATGCAGAGAAGCATAAAGTTGTGAAGGGGTTAAACTAAGTTCAGATTCGTTTTCAGCGGGTGAAAATACATAGGAATATCATGGTCCTATCCATGGCGCAGACTACTTTGTTCTTTTAGTGGGCCTGTGTTTCGTTTTGAGACGTGAAACAAAATTTTTCTCAGTTGAGAATTTACGAATGCTTTTTAGTAGGGTGTTTGATACTGACGTAATAAAATAATCAAGAATTTACTTTTTTGGCAAAAATCGGTTTTATCTATCAACTTACTCTCCTTTTAGCTCAATACAACGAGTCCAACGATCTTTCAACTTTTCTATCCCTTTCAAATAATACAATTTGTCAAACCCTCCAAAATACCTTTTTGTTTCCCATTCAACTTCTTCGCTCCACTCAAAACACCTATCACATAGCTATCTCTTAAGGTTTGGGAATAGATAATAGTCGCTGGGGGACCAGGTCTGGAGAATACGATGGATGCGGAAGCGATTTGAAACTCAATTCATGCTTTTTTGAGTGTACATTGTTCAACGTGCGAGATGCTGCGTTGTCATAGAGAAAAAGAATTTTTTCTTCTTGAAACGTGGCCGTTTCTTTCTGATTTCGTCAACCAATCGATCAAGTAATGCAGCATAATATCCTCCAGTAATCGTTCTTCCTTTGTCAAGGCGTTTTGACCCTTGATGTGATTCCGGAGTATAAGGCTGGATCCATGTTTCATCCATCGTCACAAATCGACGCAAAAACTCTTACGCATTGCGATTAAAATAGTCCTAATTTTGCTCCGGAGTGGTCACAAAAATGCGTTTTTGTTCGATTTTTAGCAATTGCAGCACCCATCTTGCACAGAGCTTTGTCATGCACAAATGTGTATGCAGAAGTCCAAATAACATTTATTGAGTTTGACCTTGGTTTCTGATAAGGTTCTTCCGCCCAAAAATTAGTGTTTAATCAACACACGAAATTCAGTTTTTTCCGTCTTTGCAAAAAATTCGGAAGTTGGTTGCTTTCAGACACGGTAACTTGTAAACTAATGAATGGAATTGGCTCAAATCGGACAGAAGAGGTTTGAAGGATGGAACTTGTCTACAATGATAGCTGTTTGTTATTAGTGGCGACCGCTCATAGAAATATCACGTAAATATCAAACACCCCAGCATAACAGGTGCCAATATTGCTAATTTGCATTTAAAGTAATGCACTCTTATAGTAACAACTTTCTGTTGATTCTACTAAACAGAATAGTACGATATCGCAATAAACGTATGAGTTACGCTGGTCTCAAAATGTGTTCTAAGATTGGTACATATCTTCGATGCGTGTACGTTCTGACGTCATCAACGCGTTCTTACCAACTGTCACATATTTCTTTCTTTCATCTGTGAAATCCATGTTGAAGCTATAATTCTATTAATATGTTTCTCAAGAATGGCATCTATTGCGACAATAGCATTCCTATTTTCAACCAAAATTCCTACATAATGATTCCCCCAATATACAGGACCACCTAAGTCGTCCTAAAAAAAAGTTTTGTTAATCCTGCGATCTTTTTCCAGAGAATATGGTAAATAACAGATGATAATTAAAAATAATGCATGGAAATACGTAAAGAAGTTATGACCTCTGGCAAAATTCTACTGCTATAAAAATTGCCTATAACAAGAAATTGGGAAGGCTTCAGGGATGTATTGAAATTTAAATTATGAAAGTAATTCATCTTTATAATACTCCTCTTAATAAACATCATTTCTCCTGAACGTTTAGTTTCCATGGTGTTTATTCCTATCAACTTGAAATATGTCATTTCTGGTAGTTCCTTGATTATTGAAATTGGGACAATGAGCTCTGGTCTCGTAAATTGTACTTTTTTCTTTAACTAGAATGGATTTTTATTTATTACATATAACGTACGGTGTAACTATATAACGTAAGTACTTTTCATACACGTGCATGAAATTTAGTTATTGGTTTATTGAATTTAACACCCAACGTCAAATAATTTAGATAAAATACTACATGGCCCTCCACGTGAAAAGCCTCGTAAATTTAGCAGAATACCATAGAAGTTTTAGAGTTATACTTCTTAAAACCCCTTACAGATTTAAAACATAAAAATTCAAAATACACGATTCCACCTCGCTCATTGAATAAGATTGTTTTAGTTTTTAGTCAAGTTTTCTGTGACGTTTCCAAGCAATCTTCTCTCAGCTTTCTCCCCAATATTTTATATATTTTTTATATTAAAAAATTAAACATTGCATCGCCAGTTTGATAGCTTGAGAACGGGGCTCTTTATTTTTATTATTCGAATTATAACTTAATTCGTGCGGTTTATTTTCAAAATTTGAACGTTTATTTAAGAAAAACATGTACAATACAAGTAGTATTATTCAAAGTATTGCCCATCTGAAGCAATGACTTTTTCCCATCTTTCTGGGAATTTGTGAATTCCATCCCAAAAGAACTGCGCCGGCTTTGCGGCCAAGAAGAATGAAGCAAATTTTTGATACCCTGTTCTGATGTGAACCGTATTTCAGTGAGGACGTTCTGCATCGACCGGAACAAATGGTAGTCAGAAGGGGCAAGGTCTGGACTATAAGAAAGGTGGGGTAAAACTTCCCATGCACTGTTTTCCAAATAGTTCTTAACCGGAATAGCAACATGGGTCCGAGCGTTGTCACGATGGAAAATTATTGCCTCGTGTCTGGTCACATATTCCGGGCGTTTTTCGGCTATTGCTCTCTTCAAACGGATTAATTGTGTTCGGTAGCGTTCTCCATTGATGTTTTCACCTGGTTTTAGCAGTTCATAATAGAGCACACCCTTCTGATTCCACCAAATAAAGAGCATTACCTTCGCGCCATGGATATTCGGCTTTGTCGTTGATTTGGCTGGTTGACCGGGTTTCACATATGATTTTTTACGCTTGGGGTTGTCGTAATGGATCTATTTTTCATCACCAGTAACAATCTGATGCAAAAATGACTTTTTTTGTGGCGTTCCAGCAGTATTTCGGACATGCAAAACCGCCTTTCAACGCCTCTCGGCTTGAGTTCATGTGGAACCCAATTTCCTTGCTTTTGAATGTATCCGGCTGCTTTTAAACGTTCTGAAATGGCAGCTTGAGTGACTTCCAAAGATTCTGCGAGCTCTTCTTGTGTTTGGCAACAATCTTCAACGAGTAATGCTTCCAATTCTTCATCTTCAAACTTTTTTGGATGCCCAGGACGTTCTTCGTCTTCCAAGCCAAAATAATCACTTTTAAATCGTGCAAACCACTTTTGGCACGTTCGCTCAGCTAGAGCATGTCCACCATAAACTTCCACCGAAATACGATGACTTTCGGCAGCAGTTTTCTTCATATTAGAGTAATGAAGAAGAACTCCCCGCAAAAACACTTTTTCAGGCACAAAGTTCGACATATTTGAGTGGAAAAAAATTATTGTTTTTACGCTTCAAATGAATGAAATATACTGAAAAAGACGAACAATGACATTAGCTTTCCAACGCATTTTCGGAATATCGGAACGATGGAATAATAATCAAGTTACGCCATCTCTTAGCAAACCACACGAATTAAGTTATAGATTCAATAAATGTCTTCTTTTGAGTGCAGAACTCACCACAATTATTCCAATATCAGGTCGTTCATGGTATATTTCTTCTTCATGTTGATAGAACAGGTATTTGTCAAAATCTATAAAACGGATAACAGTATAGATCATATCCGGATTTGAATGCGCAGGTCTCTTTGTATTCACATGAAGTTTTGTTCGATCCTCTTCAGTTAGATTCTTTTCATGTTGAATCAATTCTGCTTTCTCTGCATAATAGCTGCAATATAAAAATGAGATTGCTTTATACGTCTCTTGAAAGAGATAGCAATTATTAACGTCAATGTTTTTAATTCTCTGAGAGTTAAATTTATTTTTTATTTTGCAAGATAAGGTCAACTGCTTCGAAAGACCCGGGCTGGAATCCCGGCACAGTCGGAAGCGTCTCTTTTTCCACAGAAAGATTTTTAATTCTTTTAAATTTGAATTATTTGGTGTTATTGTAATTATTTGTGACGAACCAAATTCTCAAGAATGAATCAAAATTTGCTAAAATTCATGAGCATAGAGAAAATTATCGAAATGTGCTTTAAAGATTTTTAAAAGTATATATATTGTTAGAAATAATTTCCCAAAACACGTAACTGGACTATTATTCTGCTCGCGTTTTCTTAAAATTAAGATAGAATTTAAGAAAATTCAGTTACTTTTAGTCAATTTAAGGAAAAATTTCTTACTTTTTAGTTACAACGTGTTGAATATTTTGATATTTGTATCTGGAAATTCTGAAACTTGTAACAGAAATAATTTTACGTTTTGCGTAACTGAAGTTTCATGCAGTTACATGTAGCTGTAAAGGTTGTTACAGTTTCGCAATTTTATAAAGATTCTGTGACAGTTTGGTTGTAAATTACTTTCTTGAATTTGGAAAACGGTATCTTTAATTAAAACAAAACTTTTCTCTCAGTGTAGTAGAAACAAAATCGTGTGCGACACGGAAAAACAATAATTTTACTAGTGTGGTTGTTACCGGACAAGCCAAAAATAGCCAATATTAGTGGCGACATTTGTTATATCTTTGGGGCATTTAATTCTACACCCATCATAGATGTTGTCTCAAAATTCCATGACAATCGGATGCATAGAAGCTGAGTTATTGCGCCTAATGTGACAGTATAATTGAACCGTCGGTCGAAAAATAAATTTTGAACAATATCAAGCTTTGTTTTGAACTTGGTAAAACAGCTGCCGAGACCCAACAAATGATGCCAAAAGTTAATGGTGATGAGTGTTTATACCGTCCTACGATCTTCGAATGGTTTTAACGATTTAAGGAAGGCCGGGAACACTTAAATGGCGACGAACTTTCGGGTCTGCCTTGATCGGTTCTCGACCCGTGCATAGCGGTGTGTTGAGTCCGAAGGGGGCTCTTTTGAATAAAATATATCAACGTTGCCAAAAAAATTTCTAGTTCTCTGGATTTTTAGATTGTCTGGAAACTTTTGCGACTGACCTTGTATGAAAATATGTTTTATGAATAATTACTTATAATGGCCACACTTCCCTGCGGTGATTCCGTTTAATCCTGTGATCATAACTGCCATACATATGTGTTTATAATGTCCATCCTTAAAAACCCCTACGGAAACCACATATTGTAATTCTTCTTTGCCGACATACTCGTAATTTCTTCCTCTTCGTAGTAATTTACTTTCTAGCAATGCAAAATTTGATTCTGAAACAAATATAGAGACCTGTAAACAAGGAAATTAATCCCTTAATCCATCAAAAATAGGAATATAACTTTCGTTGAGGTTTGGTTAGAAAAGACACGATATAAAATAATTTTCAATATCGAAAATGCGTGACTTCAGCACATGCTTTTTTCAATCTGAAATCTAGCTAAATAATTAAAGTAATTAGGCAAAGAAACAATATGTAAAGGACCATTAACTTGTTTAAAACACCATTACACTATGGTTATAATCATCCTCCACTTTTTTACCACATTTATTATTTTTCCGGATGTATTTCTTAAACTTTTGTCTAGAGTTTGTTAAATGCGTCAAAACGGTATGTTCACTATATGTCTAAGCTTGGTTCATGACGTTTTGGATATGTCAAAATCGACCAGCACTTACTGCTGGAGCATTCTATAGACAAACAGCGGGAACTTAATTGCGCACCTAATAGTATACGCAATTATGTGCGAATTTCGTATACGCATTTATATATTTATGTACCTAGGGCACTCGAATGTATACCTGGTGAAGGTTGATGTTTGTGTATTTCTTTATAGTAGAATCGAAAACAAAAGCCTTTCGAAGTATGATATTATGGAATAATGTGGAGAAATCATACATTTCGATTGGAATACCTAACTTTTTTATCTTCGAAGGATCTGTGTGGATGACTTTTTTGCGTTTTTCTTGTTTGACAGGAACATCCTGTTTCAGGTTCCAGCAGAAATCAGCCATGATGTTGACATCTCATTTTCTTTAATATCGTTGCTCCATCGTCTTTATGTTCTGATAAAATGTTTCACCTTGTTCTTCACAGTCCCCCCAAAGAATTTAGTCAAGCGGACGGAAATAGACAATTTCTATGTACTTCGAACCTCTGAATGTTTATTCTCTGTCAGAATTGACGAACAAGATTTTATTGTTCGATAGCATGTTTTCTATCTCCAACAATCAACATGAAAACAAGTTTTTTGTGGTTGGGAAGTGAACGAAAGCTAATTTTGGAACTCTGAGTTCGTATTAGGATTCAGCGACACGAAATCCATAGAAATTGACTACTCTGGTTTGCCGGAACATCAACTTGTTTTTCGGCGATGTTTCACGCTATTGTTCTCTGCGCATACCCTCTTCCACCGCAAATCATTGGGCCCAAAAGAGATTACTTTTATCTATTTTTTGCCGCTGAATCCGAATTTATGGTCGAGATTGAAAAAAACACGGTTTTTTCTTACATATTTTTCAATGAAAAAATAACAGCAAAACGATATTTTTTGAGGTTAGAAAAGAACTTCAGGGTGATGGCAGAATTCTGATCTTGGACTCGGATTCAGCGACCCAAAATCTATACGATATGAATACCCTAGTCCATCATACCACCTGCTTTTTTTGTGGGGCTTTGTTCTCCAGGAAGAATGCCAAGAACTTGTTTACAGGTATTGAGGAAACGTTCCTGGGAAAAGTTCCTTGAAGTTTGTACAGCATTATAGCAAATATTTGTTATTTTTAGGAAATTGAACATTGCATTGGAAGCTTTATGGCTTGAAAAGAGCCTCTGAATTTTCTTCAAATTTCTTTTTTCTTTTAGGACTCACCACAATGACTCCAATATTAGGGAACCACAAAAGTCTATCTTCTTCAGATTTGTCTAACAAATATTCGTTAAAGTCTATAAAGCGAACAACAGTATACAACGTATCAGATTGAGAATGTTTAGTTCTCCTAGTATTGACATGAAGTTTTTCAATATTCTCGTCACTTTGATTCAGTTTTGCTTCATTTGCATAAAATCTGAAATTTATAGACAAAATTTCTCAATACATTTCTTAAAAACAATTATAATTATTGATAGAGTTTTTTTTACTCTCTGAGAGTAATTTTTGTTATTTCATAACAAATAAGACAATGGCAAATTTATCTACCATACACTGAGAAAAAAATGCTATTGAATCTATAGAATTTCTGCCGAAAGCATATATATCATTAACTCAGATCAATATGCTATGAAATTTGTAACACATTTATTGGTTCTTATAGTATATATTTTTAAATCAATAATGTACATGCTTTTAGCAAGAGTGCTATGGATACAATATCATTTTTTTCTCAGTGTGATAATGTTAAGGTAATAATCACTAATGATGCAATTAGATAGCAAACTTTCGACAGGGTACTTTGCGACCCTGGTAACATCTGTCGAATTTTCGTTTAGTTCAATCCAGAAACTGGAAAGTTTCTGATGGGTCAAACTAGATAATATTAACTTACAAGTAATTTGAGGGTTACTTCTTAGTTTTACGTGTCAAAATTTTTAGCAAGTAAAACTTGTAAGTAACTAGTAAATAATAGTCAAGTAGCGAGTTTCTTACAAGAAATAGCGTTACATTACTGGCGACTTACTTGTCAATTGTTAAGGTACTAGTACACTTTAGAAGGCTAAAAATAAGGCAATTTTGAATAATTTTTTTCTCAGTCCCATTGATATATATTTATATAAAACTTTTTTTATTATGTAAATACATGTTTGTGGAGTACAAAAAAAAATTTTTTTTTAATTTTTATTTTTTGGCCCAAATCCAGGGAGCGCCAAAATCGAACATCAAAAAAAAAGTTGACGCATGGCCGACAGTTTATCTCTGGATCGGCAAGTCTGAAACAAAAAAATGAAATGGTTTCTCTAAAAGGAAGGTTGCTTACGTGACAATTCACCACATTTTTAAAAAAATCAAGAAAAAAAAATGGCGGGCGTTTGAAAAATTCATTGAAAAAATGGCCTATTTTTCCGCTGTTTTTTGGGTCAATAAAATATTAAATTTGTATTTTTTGGCTTAATTGCGGTAAATTGTCATACAGGACATATCAATAAACAAAACCCAGCAAGGTGTTTTAAAATCGGTTCAGTAGTTCCGGAGATAATCTGTCAGCCATTTGAAAAAAAGTCATTTCGAGAAAAACGCGTTTAAAGTTTTGACTAGTACTTTTTATTGAATATTTTCAAAAAAATCAAGTTCTAATACTCACAATAAATTAATCGGCTATTCCTGGACCATACAGCAACAGGCCACTGTCTTGGTAAGCTGCCTCATCTTTCTGGCGGGCCTTTTTTTGGGCCAAACGGCCTTTAGTAGACGCGTTTGTCGCTTTTTCAGCCAATAAAATCCGCTCTTCGTCTTTGGACTTCACGTATTGATATGCGTGCATACCAATAGTGCACCCCATGGTTTCCATCATTTCCAGAAGGCTCATACGTCCTTCATTGAAGATGGCCAACGATATTTGGGCCCCTACTTCGACGACATTCTTCCCGACAAATGTGTTTTAGGGGACAATTGCCCACAGTGTTTTGTTACAACACTCTTTATTATTTTGCGTATTTTTCCCCAAGCATCGTTTCAGTAAATCATCGTTCGTCAATTTTACAAAGGCAGGTTTGACGTATTCCTGTACTTCTGAACTTAGATCAGGCTTGTGTGTAAATGGCTCATTATTTGCCTTAGCTTGTAGTTATTTACACCAGTCTGGATTACAGTGATCGTGCTGCGGCGCGTTGTCAGCAGAAATCATGTGGTAAAAACCAGCCCATATTTCTTTTTTCATATCAATTAGATAATCTTCACAACGTTGTATGGCCAAAGAATAATGAGTTGACATTTTTTTCATTATCTTCCCTGTCAAATCCGTGGTTTATGGAGGTGGCAGCACTGAATCTTTCGTTTTTTTTACGTGGCTGTCGAATTTTCGGTGAATTTTCTATTTTTTCCGCTGTTTGCTGATTATTTTCAACTTGTTTTTGTTTCTCTTCAGCTTTTTTGAATTTTTGTAATTCGACTAACGATTTTTTTGCCTCCTTCAGGTACGGGAACATTCGTTTTCCCATGTGCAGAACACACTCAAGTTTTTTGATTATAAAATCTCCATACGGTTTAGCTTCACATAAATTGGTAAAAGTCTTTGAGTCCCCGTCACCTATGTAGTAAGCGTATTTTGCCATATGGATTTTAAGAGAGTTTTATGAAAATCTCAATTATTCCTTGGACTTCCATACCTCCGGAGCTACCTTGGTAATTTGTCGAACATTGTTCCTGATGCTCACTCTCGTACCAGATCTCGAAAACAACGCGATTCAGTTTTTTCTCCATTATCTCACAAGCTTTGCCCGTCTTACAAGAAACAAAATAATGTAATACTTTGCCTGTGTATTTGCCAGTATTTATAAGATGTGAAGAATTTATCTGCCGATCACCACAAGCACACTCTACATTTACTAGGTTGTTCAAAAAGTTTTGAAAGCGACATCTATAGAGCAGTAGAAGAACCAAAATTTCTACGCCACTTTAAGATTTCATCTTTCATATGAACATACCCAAAGCGTCATTCCAATCTGTCAATTCATTGTTTGTTTACAAGCCATTTGAAGTTGACGTGTCAGTGTATTTTTGTACAATGGAAAAAACCGAATATCGTGCAGTGATAAAATTCTTTGTTTTGGAAGGTTTATCAGCAACGGAAATTCATACAAAAATGGTGAAAGTGTTAAAGGAAGCTGCTCCTTCATTTCCAACTGTGCATCGATGGGTTTTAGAGTTTAGAGGTGGTCGAAAAAGCGTTGAAGACGATCCACGCTCAGGACGTCCAAAAAGTGCATCAACACCAGCATTCATAGCAAAAGTACAGGATATGGTTTTGGAAGATCGTCGATTCACCCAGAGAGATTTAGCAGAGGCCCTAGACATCTCATTAGGCAGTGTGAGTCATATTTTACGTGAAGTTTTGGGTTTCAGAAAGCTCTGTGCACAATGGGTGCCGCATTCGCTCACAATGGAACAAACACACGTTCGAATGCGACTTTCTGAGCAACATTTGGAGCGTTTTCGAAAGGATAAAAAGGATTTTTTGCGTCGATTCATCACTATGGATGAGACTTGGGTCTTCCATCATGATCTTGATTTAAAACAAGAGGCTAAGGATTGGTGTGAACCAGGCACTTCGGCACCGAAGCGAGTTCGTGTCTAGAAATCGGCGAAGAAGGTGTTAGCATCTGGTTTTTTGGGATGCAAAAGGGATTTTGTTGGTGGATTATCTCCAAACTGGCAAAACAATAAATTCTGAATATTATTGTAACCTTTTGGATCAATTGGATGCAAAAATTCGTGAAAAAAGACCCGGTTTGCAGAAGAAAAAAATCCTTTTTCATCAAGACAATGCACCCGCTCACACAGCTCAAAAAACCATCACTAAAATAACCGAATTAAAGTACGAATTGTTGCAGCATCCACCTTATTCGCCTGATTTAGCTCCCTCTGACTTCTGGCTGTTCCCACACCTCAAGAAATTCCTTCGTGGGAAGCATTTTTCATCAAACGAAGAGATTATAGCCGTCGTAGAGGAGTATTTTGCAGGCCTTGCAGAAAGTCACTTCCATGATGGGATAAACAAGTTGGAAGATCGTTGGACCAAATGTATTGATCTTACGGGAGATTATACTTAGCAATAAAAGTGATTTCACCAAAAAAAAAACGTATTTACATTTCCGCTTTCACAACTTTTTGAACAACCTAGTATCTTGAATCCAAGACCCCGAATACCAGTTTTGGTAAACTTGACATCTGTGTCACAAGTTTTACATTTTAATATTGTCGCTAACGCCGAAAAAACGAGTGGAAATGCCATTATGCAATAATTGAAAGTATCATCACACTTCACTTCAAAATCAGAATTACACGATAATTTTCTTGCTGATGCACTGGTAAACTCAGTGGAATGTTCAGAAGTAAATTGATTTCCACGGAACTCATGTTTCACTTTAGAAGTTTTCTTACTTTTTCTCTTACTGTATTTACTGCCTTTTTTATACGTATTCATTGTATTATAAACACACAAATGCTTAGATTTATAACAAAACAAGCACTGAGACGATAAGAATAAACTTTCGAAAAAGTCGTGTAAACCAAATATCTTTAAATGAAAGAAGAAAATAAACAATAGTCGCCACGCGACTAGCAGCTGGGAGTGCGCACGCATTTTCACTTATTTCATGGTGTTAAGAGTTTGAATTTTTTGAAAATATTTTAGGAGAAGATATTTAAAGGTCTAAGGAGTTGAAAAATGCAAAGAAAACGAAATCGATTTTTTCAAAATTCTAAAGTGTACTAGTACCTTAAGTAAAACTAGCTAGTTTCTTGGCAAAAGCTAGAAGAAAATGTTACTAGGGTAGACGATAAATGCATATTCCTCTCTACTATTTAGTTTTCTCTTAACTTTCCTTCTGAAACCAAATATATGTATGAATATATTTTTCATAAATAATTACTTGTAATGGCCACACTTTCCTGCGGTGATTCCGTTTAATGCTGTGATCATAGCTGCCATACACATGTGTTTATAATATCTATTCCTAAAAACTCCTACAGAAACCACATGTTGTAATTCTTCTTCGCCGACATACTGGTCATTTCTTGCTCTTCGTAGTGCTTTATTTTCTAGTAATGCAAAATTTGATTCTGCAACAAATAAAGAGAAATATAAACTAGCAAATTGACCACTTAAAAATAGAGATGTGAATATAACTATCGTTGAGGTCTTCTTAGAAAAGGCACGATACAAACAAGATAATTTTTCTTTAAAGTGCATCCAATGGAAAAATATATTAATGAAAATAAAGTCTACGTTTGAAAAATGGATAATTACTGTAATCATGTACTATGAGAAGAACAAATAAGATTCGTGGATTCGATTTTAAAAGTTCAGTTCGCAAAGTTGGGTTAATGTCCTGAAAAATTTACCATATTTCAACGCAATATGGCATGGTTGCAGTAAAGCATACGTAATATACATAAAAACCCGTCTTAAATATATATTAATATATGATTAACAGCACTAGGTAGGCTTTTAGTCTAGGCTAAGTATTAGTTTATTCTTTATTTATATTAGATTGTTGTAAGAATTTTAATTTACCCAATGCATTCGAGATGGTTGTGAAGATGTACAGCAGAACGAGGATGATTTTGGACATTATAAATCCACCAATGAATCTGTTTTGTAATACTTCTTCGTACGTATAAATATAATATAAATTGGGATTGATTACTGGTATTTCTCTGCGCAAATTAATCAGGAAAGTTGCTCGTGAAGTGTTTTAGGGTTATGGTTTTATCCTGGAAAAGTTATATGATTCTCAGTTTGACTTTATGCACTGATAGAAAGGAATGGCCGTTGCAAACATGTTTATGATTGATTTAACCTTACCATTTTGGTGGCTTGGATACAGCAATATGAGATGTCTATTTTGACCATCCGATTATAACTAAACGAATATTAGAGAATCAACCATACTATTGGTTGCTATAGCAATATTCAGTATTCACCTTCCCATATTATATTTCTGATTTGACCAGTTTTACTTACGACACTTAGATTTCTTCTTTCAACATGCTGGATAGTTTAGAGACACATTGTTTTCCGTGTCGCACAAGATTTTTTTTCTACGATTTTTTTCCACTTATTAATGGATTTTACTCAAATTTTGACAGAAGAAGTTTAAGGAAGAAAACATGTCAACAATGATAGCCTTTTTTATTATTGGCGACCTCTCATAGAAATATCACGCCAGTATCAAACACCGTAGCTTCGTTCTGCTTGGATCTCGCGCTTCGCGCTCGGTCTTATATTCTACGCGTACATATGAGTTTATTTCTTGTAATTTGGTACTGAAGCTGAAGTCAACTTTACAATATTTAAAAAAAAATCTATTTTCTTCCTAATATCTAAAAATAGGGAAAAATTTCCTAGACTGTTTTCTAGCAAACGATTTTTTATTTTGAAGCTTATTTTGTATCTCACATATTTTGGTTAATAAATGGGATTTTTTATCTAAAACAGTGTTTTGTTTGAATAATGGAATTTTTGGATTTTAATCGTATTTTTAAAAATTAAATTGAAAAATATACGTTTTTTGAAAACTATGTCAGATAAAATTCGTAGATCTTATTAAAACGAACAATTTTGCAAACTTACGTTTTATTCGTATTACAGATATTATTCTTAAAAAATAATATTTTGGATTTTCAATATTATTTCTTTTAATTAAGAAAAATATACATCTTATGACAAAATATTGCAGTTTGAACTTGTTGATCTTTATGCAGTAAACTATATTGTATCATAACTTTTTCTTCGTATTACATATAATTTAACTGGAAAATGGAAATTTACGTTTTCGTTCTTTATTTTGTGAAATCCATGTCGAAGCTATAATTCTATTAATATGTTCCTCAAGATCGGCATCTATTGCGACAATGGCCCTCTCATAATCAACCAAGATTCCTACATATTGATTCTCCCAATATACAGGACCACCCAAGTCCTCCTAAAAAAATCTTTCGTTAATCTTGAGATATTTTTCAGTGAATACGGTAAATAATAGATAAGAATTATGTGTAAAAATGCATAAAGAAGTAATAACCTCTGGGAAAAATCCACCCTTATAAGAATTGGTCGCAACAGGAAATTGCGAAGGTTTCATCGATGGTCTGTCCGGTAAAAAACTAAAGAAGTCGTACTTTCTAATAATCTTCTTCATAAACATCTTTTCTGCTGGAGGTCTATCTTTCATGTTTATTCCTATCAATGTGAAATATGTACAATCTGGCAGTTCCTTGATTCTTGAAATTGGTACATTCAGCACTGGTCTCGTGAACTGTACTTTTTTCTCCAACTAGAAAGGAATTTCATTTATTACTTAAAAGTACGGTGTACATATGGGTCATTCCATATTAGATTGACAGTCGATGTCACAGATTTGAACAAGATAATTTTTATTCGGTTCTTTATCAACAATAAATAGACACGTATTTTTTTGTTTGGCCAAAAAAATTTTTTTTACAAGTATACGATTTTTCGAAATTTGTAAGAAATGATATTTTCGACATAGCAAGTGCACTTTCAAGCCTGTTAATCTTGGAAACAATTGTTCGCACGAAAAAATTTCCAAATTACGAAAATGAGGGTTTTGACTCTTCTTTACATAGATTGTTGCGAAAAAATTATTTAAACATTTTTTAACATACAAAAGTAAAGAAATAAATGCAAAATCGTTTTTTTTTTCAAATTTGGCCCCTTTCGAAATTTTTTTTTTCGTGGATTTAGATTCTTTGACTTCTGCTATAAAATATGACGATTGAACAAAAATGGCTGGATCATTCATTCGGTAGTTATGTAATTTTGAAGAGCCTCGCACGGCATCGCACGACCTCCCGCGCAATCCGGGCGCTTCCAAACGCGGCGAGCGTTTACCGGGCGTAAGTTATTAGCGCTAAAAGTAAAGGTAAACGCTCGCCGCGCGTGGAAGCGCCCGGATTGCGCCCGGATTGCGCGCGAGGCTCTTCAACATTCCATAACTTCCGAATCAATGATCCAGCTATTTTGATTCGATTGTCATATTTTCTAACAGACTTCAAAGAATTTAAATCCACGAAAAAAAAATTTCGAAAGGGGCCAACTTTGGAAAAAACCGAGTTTGCGTTTATATCTTTACTTTTGTATGTTAAAAAATGTTTAAACAATTTTTTCGCAACAATCTCTGTAAAGAAGAGCCAAAACCCTAATTTTCGTAATTTGGAAAATTTTTTGTGCGAACAATTGTTTTCAAGATAAACAGGCTTGAAAGTGCGCTTGCTATATCGAAAATATCATTTCTTAGAAAATTCGAAAAATCGTATACTTGCAAAAAAATTTTTTTGGCCAAACAAAAAAATACGTGTCTATTTATTGTTGATAAATAACCGAGAAAAAATTATCGTGTTCAAATCTGTGACATCGACTGTCAATCTAATATGGAATGACCCATATATAACGTAAGTACTTCGCATACACGTTCATGGAAATTTAGTTATTCGTTCTTTGAATTTAACTCCCAACGTCAAATAATTTAGTTAAAATACTACGTGGCCCTTCACGTCGAAAAATTTCGTAAATTTAGTAGAATACCAAAAAAGCTCTAGAATTATACTTCTTAAAACGCCTTACAGATTTAAAACATAAAAATTCGAAATACACGATTCTACCTCGCTCATTAGATAAGATCATTTTAATTTTTAGTGAAGTTTTCTGTAACGTTTCCAAGCAATCTTCTCTCAGCTTTTTCCCCAATATTTTATACATCAAAAAATTGAACATTGCATCGCAAGTTTAATAGCCTGAGAACGGCGCTCTTTATTTTTATTAAATGTCTTTTTTTGAGTTCAGAACTTACCACAATGACTCCAATATCAGGTCGTTCTTGGTATATTTCTTCTCTACCTTGATCAAACAGGTATTTATTAAAATCTATAAAACGGATAACAGTATAGATCATATCCGGATCTGAATGCGTAGGTCTCTTTGTATTCACA
Organism: Diplolepis rosae; assembly: GCA_030998225.1. Classification (NCBI taxonomy): domain Eukaryota; kingdom Metazoa; phylum Arthropoda; class Insecta; order Hymenoptera; family Diplolepididae; genus Diplolepis; species Diplolepis rosae. The sequence continues at coordinate 2,272,090 of JAPYXD010000391.1, read as the reverse complement.
TGAAGTTTTGTCCGTTCCTCCTTAGTTAGATCCAGTTCAACTTCAAGCAATTCTGCTCTCTCTGCATAATAGCTGTAATTTTAGAAATAATATTGCTTCATACATCTCTTAAAAGTGATAGCAATTACACAGGTCTGCAAGGTTTTGTTGTTGAAAAGCTATAGGTCGTTTCCGGAATAATTTTTGACGTAGAATCCGAATCCGGAATCGGAATCAGCCTATCACGTCAGGATTTTGAGATATTTGAGGTTATGTGCTCGAAAAATCGGGATTTTCGCTACTTTTAAGGTTATGTACAGGGCGCAATACATTTTTTTGGTTTTTTTTTCTCAAATGTCATCATTTAGCACTACTCTTTCCCTTCAAAATGAGCTATTATACAGTCACGAGCGATTTTTTTTTCACAAAGATACGGCCATATCAAGTTTTGACATTAGTCCGAACAACCTTATGATCATTCACATTGACTCTTTGGTGCATAACATTTTGCATTCGAATATTTATCTTGAAAATTTGTTCTTGCGGGTTTTAATGGTCTGTGAATAATAATTTACAGTCAGAAAATTGACAATTCCATTTCTAAGATGGAGGATTCAAAATGGCGGTTCGAAATTTACGAAATTAAACGATTTCGCTCTCTAAAAACTCTTTATTCAAAATTATTATAAGCGGAGTTTTTAGGTCGCTGTTTATAAATATAATTTTATTTCTAAAAATTGCAAGTAGATGATCTGATATAGCTGATGAAAAATCTCACATTACTTCTTTTCCCTGAGAATGTGTACTCGAAGCATTTTTTAGGTCGCTTATTACAAAATCGGAATCGACCTCTACAGATTTTAACAGAAAAATCAAAATGGTAGACCGGAATCAAGAAATTTATACTATTTATCACTATTTAGCTAATTTTTATTCTTTATTTCAAATTCATTACCTTGAGAAAAAAATTCTTTTTTTTTTACATGAAATACTTGACGACCGTAAAACTACCGAATGCAGGATTTCAGATACCAATACTGTGTTCTCTGTCGATTTCCATCCTCGAAATTGAATCTACCATCTTGAAAATGGAAATGTCAATCTTGCGACCTCATTTTCGTAATCAGCAACTTCGACACCCCCGAGTAAGAGTTTTTAGAGAGCGAAATCGTTTAATTTCGTTAATTTCGATCCGCCATTTTGAATCCGCCATCTTAGAAATGGAAATGTCAATTTTCTGACTGTAAATTCTTATTCACAGACCATCAAAACCCGCAAGAACAAAGTTTCAAGATAAATTTTCGAATGCAAAATGGTCAATGTGAATGATCATAAGGTTGTTCGGACAAATGTCAAAACTTGATATGGCCGTATCGTTGTGAAAAAAAAATCGCTCGTGACTGTATAATAGCTCATTTTGAAGGGAAAGAGTAGTGCTAAATGATGACATTTGAGAAAAAAACCAAAAAAATGTATTGCGCCCTGTACATAACCTTAAAAGTAGCGAAAATCCCGATTTTTCAAGCACATAACCTCAAATATCTCAAAATTCTGACGTGATAGGCTGATTCTGATTCCGGATTCGGATTCTACGTCAAAAATTACTCCGGAAACGACCCATAGCTTTTCGACAACAAATACAAACCCATTATTTGCAGACCTGTGTTATTATCATCAATTTTTATAATTCTCTGATAGTTAAATTCATTTTTTGTTTTTGAAAAATCTAAAAAAAATTCATTGTGATATCCCCAAGTATTACGCAAATGTTAGGTATATAATTGAGGCGCAACTTCGACTAGTGCTGAATACTGTTTACTTTCTCGAGAACGTTACAGTCAAAAAGTAATAAGGAGTTATTATTTATTGTTTGATGATCGCTTTATACTAATGATATATGAATACTGTAATGAGTTTGATTATTATATATAAATTATCAAAAAAATTATTTAGTCAAAAATATTCTTAGTTTTCTTGATTTAGTCAGCTTGTCTGGGAACTCTAGCGACCGACCTTGTATAAATATATTTGTTATTAATAATTACTAATAATGGCCACAAATTGCTGCGGTGATTCCGTTTAATCCTGTAATCATAACTGCCATACATATGTGCTTATAACTTTCATCCTTAAAAACTCCTACGGAAACCACATACTGTAATTCCTCTTTGCCGAGATACCCTTGAATTCTTCTTCTTCGTGGTGCTTTATTTTCTAGCAATGAAAAATTTGATTCTGCAACAAATAAAAAGGCCTGGATACTGGAAAATTAATCACTTAATGCATAGATAAAAATACAAATAAAACTTTCGTTCAGGTCTGCTTAGGGAAGATATAATATAAAACAAGTTTCAATATTCAAAATGCAAAAGTTCAGCACATACTTTTTTCTTCCTAATATCCAACAAAATGATTGAAGTAATTATGAGCAAAGAAACAATAGCGTAAAGTGCCATTAACTTATTCAATGCATCATTACGCTATAGATATGATCATTGTACTCTTCTTACCACGCATTAGCGCGTTTTTACGCTATAGTTGCGAGTAGCGTAATGTTGCGTATTACGATACAGAGGAATGTGATGTGAAAATTGAACTGCGCATGCGCCTATTACGATACAGCTGAGCGTAATCTTATTCTTCTTCTTCTTCTTCGTACAGCGTTGGCACTGTACTGAAAGCCTTGTACATTTGAATTGCGCATGCGTCTATTACAATGTGCTACTATCACACAAGATCGAGAAAATCAAAATGGCCGGAAGTATTCGCGGAATATCAAGTGAGATGGGCGATAATCACGGCAATTTCGACCTTTTCAGATTGGATTCGAGTCTAAGTAGAAAAACCCGTAAATGCGCCGAAGTCACATAAAAAAGAATATGCGCCAATGCACACAATTCGGGTAATTACGAGACTCGCTTCAAATGCTCGCAGGACTGATCTCGCCTCGGCTTCGTCCCGCCTTTGCCTCAGCTACGCCTCGACTATGCCTGGGCATCGAACTCCTCCGAGCATTGTCTCACGTCGCGTAATAACTCGTTAGGCATTTAGCCTACGCTAAGTATTAGTTTATTCTTTATATATATATTATATTGTTCTAAAAATTTATATTCACCCAATGCATTCGAGATTGTTGTGAAGGTGAAAAGCAGAACGAGGATAATTTTGGACATTATAATTCCACCAACGAAACTGTTTTGTATTACCTGCTTGTACGTATATGAAGTCACACTCTCATGTACTCCTTAAATGTACCTAGTTCTGTGACGTAAATTTGTTTGCCAGAAGAGTATTTACGTATGTGTAATATATGTTTTATCATATTCACCACAGTTTCATGGCTGACCTCGCTGATATAAATTTCCTGTTATCCCGTCAGATTTGAGGCAAAGAACCAACGACATGTAAAAAATCGAGATGAAGAAATCAGGATTGATTACTGGAATTCCTGTGCGGAAATTGATCACGAAAGTTGCTCATGAAGTGTTTTAGCGTTATGGTTTTGTCATGGAAAAGTTATGGAATTCCCAGTTGGACTTTTTACACTGATAAAAAGGAATGCCCGTTACAACCATATTTATGATCAATTTAACCTTACCTCTCCGGTGACATAGATATAGAAATATGGGATGTGTATTTTGACCATCCGATTGTAATTAAATGAATATGAAATAATCAACCATATTATTGGTTTCTATAGCAATATTCAGTGTTCAGCTTCACATATTATATTTCTGATTCGACCAGTTTTACTTACTTCAGTGTGGGCAATCTAAAATTTAGAATTTGAATCGTCTGTGAAAAAAACGTATGTATATTTTTTCAAAGGAATGGTTTTATTAGAAAGATTAAATCTTTCCATCTAAGAATGGAACACATCATTCAAATGACTGTTACTTCAAGCCTTACGGTACCCCATTAGATCAACCCAATTTTCCAGTACAATTTCGATTGTTTGGGCTTCAATTCTATGAATGGTAACTTCGATTTCGTGTTTCATGGCCTCAATCGTCTCTGTCTGGTTAGTGTAACACTTATCCTTAACGGCTCCCCACAAAAAATAGTCAATGGGGATGAATCACAGCTCCGTGGTGGCCAATTGACATCAGAATTTAGGCTGATTATTCGATTTTTGAAAATGGTGCGCAAAAGATCGATTGTTACGTTGGCTGTGTGGCAAGTAGCCTCATCCTGTTGAAACCAAATGTCATCCATGTCATCCTTTTCAATTTTTGGAAATAAAAATTGCGCTGAGTATGGCACGGTAACGCTCGCCATTGATCGTAACGGCGAATCCTTCCAAATTTTTAAAGAAAAATGGCCTAATGATACCACCGTAACAAAATTCGCACCAAACATTCACTCGCTGTGGGTGCATCGGCTTCTCAATAATGATGTTTGGAGCTTCTGAGCCCCAAATTTGACAATGTTGTTCATTCACATAGCCTCCGATGTGGAATGGGCTCTATCTCTTAATATGATATTGGGTTGATCGAATGGGGTACTGCAGCGTCAGCCGTGGCAGACATTTGAATAATGTGTTTCATTCTTAAATGGAAAGGATCAATATTTCTTATAAAACCATACTTTTGAAAAAATATCAATAAATTTCTTTTATCGCCGATTAAACTTCCAAATGTTAGATGGCCCACTCTGTATTTGTGTACTTCGATTGATATCTTTAACATACTGAATAGTTTATAGAGATATATTGAATCACAAATAGAATTATAAATTTCTAACCTACAACCAAATGGCCACATCTCTTGAACTATTGCTATCAGTGTGAGCTCATATGTTCGATCTTGTTTAGTGAATTCTACGGCTTTATGCATATTTCAGGTTTTTCAATGCAGAGAAGCATCCAGTTGTGTAGGGGTTAAACTGAGTTCAGATTCGTTTTCAGCGGGTGAAAATACATAGGACAATCATGGTTCTATCCATGGCGCAGACAACTTTGTTTCTTTTTAGTGGGCCTGTGTTTCTTTTTGAGACGTGAAACATAATTTTTCTCAGTTGAGAATTTACGAATGCTATTTAGTAGGGTGTTTGATACTGACGTGATAAAATAATCAAGAATTTAATTTTTGGCAAAAATCGGTTTTATCTATCAACCTACTCTCCTTTTAGCTCAATACAACGAGTCCAACGATCTTTCAATTTTTCTATCCCTTCCAAATAATACAATTTGTCAAACCCTCCAAAATACTTTTTTGTTTCCCATTCAACTTCTTCGCTCCACTCAAAACAGCTACCACACAGCTATCTCTTGAGGTTTCGGAATAGATAATTGTCGCTGGGGGACCAGGTCTGGAGAATACGGTGGATGCAGGAGTAATTTGAAACTCAATTCATGCTTTTTTGAGTGTACATTGTTCAACGTGCGAGATGCTGCGTTGTCATGAAGAAAAAGAATTTTTTTCTTCTTCAAACGTGGCAGTTTTTTCCTCATTCCGTCAACCAATCGATCCAGTAACGCAGCATAATATCCTCCAGTAATCGCCCTTCCTTTGTCAAGGCGTTTTGACCCTTGATGTGATTCCGGAGTATAGGGCTGGATCCATGTTTTATCCATCGTCACAAATCGACGCAAAAACTCTTTCGGATTGCGATTAAAATAGTCCTAATTTTTGCTCCGTAAAGATCACAAAAATGCGTTTTTGTTCGATTGTGAGCAATCGCAACACCCATCTTGCACCGAGCTTTCTCATGCACAAATATGTATGCAACATATTGACCAGGCGCTGAGTTGAGATAGATGCGATCTCAGCAATCACCCGCACTTTGACTTTCGGGTCATTTAAAACAATATCATGAATTTCTTTAATCATTTCTGGTGTAGTGATCTCATTTGGACGACCTGGACTTGGTATGGTTTCTGTGCTCGTATCACCACAAAGAAATTTGGTAAACCATTTCTGAAGCATTCCATATGATGGAGCAGACTCCGAATCATATTTATTGAGTTTGGCCTTGGTGTCTGATAAGGTTCTTCCGCACTAAAAGTAGTGTTTAAAGGGAGTTACTCACCTACCCGCCTAGTCAAAACAGGGTTAAACACGCATGTTGACTACAGTAGTGCTTGATATGGCAACGCCGCATCTTGTTTGTTCGTGTGCGCACGGGTGTACAGTCGCACATATGGTCACGTCAGCACCTAAGAAATATTTCTCGGACATAAAATTATACAATGAATTAAAAAGCTACACATCCGTCCAAATGAGGAAAAATGATTGCCTCTGACATCACGGTAGCTATAGTTATCGATGCATACAAAGAACATGGTTTTGACGGATTATCTCGTTTGTTTGGTGCTGATAAAAATGGGAAAATTCGTGTTACAAATAATAGGAAAGTTAAAAATTGTATACGTATCAAATATTCTAAATAATAATTAATGATCGAATGTGATGATAATAGATATGTATTGAAAAATTGTTATATCGTTCCAAGACTGTGAAAATAAGACAAATTTAGCTTGCCATTGAGAAAGAATTTACGTATCACGTATTATGATATGTATGTAAATAAAGTTGTTTGTATTTACTTAATTCGTTTATTTATCATACGAATAATTAATACGTTATATTTCATTTATTAAAAACCTGATTTTCATATCAAATTTTAATCACCAGTTAGTACGAGCTGGTGAACAGATATAACGCCTACATTTCAAATTTCGCGCACATAACCTACGAATGCGACGTTGCCACATACCTAATCAAAGACCAAAATCACTGCAATTTCCAATCTTTATCGTATTTGTTATTACTTTCAGAACCCACCTTCGAATGTTATTAAAGTTGATAACTATTCCTGAATATCTTATCTTTCTACTGTTCAAATCCCATTATGATCTTTTCGTCAGTTGAAAAGATATCAATGATAATACACGATAAACTCCGCGATTTCTCATAAGAGCCCATGTTGAATCATCTAGAGAGGCGAAAAATAGAAATACGAATATCTCGCTAAAAAACCCACCTCAGACCTTGAAATTTCGTACGGATAATTTTTTAATTACATTATAACGCTCTGCAAAGTTTAAGATTTTTCTGTTCGTTAATTCTTCATCCTGAGTAACTCCCTTAATCAACACACGAAATATACTTTTTTCCGTCTTTGCAAAAAATTCGGAGGTTGGTTGCTTTTACACTCTGTAACTTGTAAACTAATGAATAGAATTGGCTGGAATTGCACAGAAGAGGTTTGAAGGATGGAATTTGTCCACAATGATAGCTGTTTGTTATTAGTAGCGACCGCTCATAGGAATATCACGTAAATATAATAAACACCCTAGTATAACAGGTGCCAATATTGCTAATTTACTTTTAAGGTAATGCACTCTTATGGTAACGAGTAATGAAAATGTTTAAAAAACTTTTATTGAATTCTTTACTCGTTCTCACTTTTATTGCATACGGACGTTGATGGAATTCACCCGCTCCACTTTACCATTTCATTGAAAAAAAATTCCCGAAATTAGGCTTGAAAAATTATTAATTTTCATAAAAAATGTTAGAGTAGTGGAAGTAATTTCTATCCTCGATATAGGAAAACTGATCCGAGGACAGCCAATGAAAATACTAGATTTTTCTTATATACCATGAATCTAGTTGATTTTATTTGTTTCTTAGTTATTTTTACTGGAATTCAACAAGTAGTGGCACTACTAGTAGAAGCCTCATGTCTTCTTTTCAGTTTACGTCCTTTCATGTGTGAAATCCATGTAGAAGCTATAATTCTATTAATATGTTTCTCAAGAACAGCATCTATTGCGACAATAGCCTTCTTTTGATCAACCAAGATTCCTACATACTGATTCTCCCAATATACAGGACCACCCAAGTCCTCCTAAGAAAATCTTTCGTTAATCCTGAGATATTTTTTCAGTGAATACGGTAAATAATACAAAAGAATTAAAAATTATGTGTAGAAATACATAAAGAAGTGATAACCTCTGGAAAAAATCCACTTCTAACATAAGAATCGCTTGCAACGGCAAATTGGAAAGGTTTCAGGAATGGACTGTCGGATAAAAAACCAAAGAAGTTGTACTTTCTAATACTCTTCCTCATAAACATCTCTTCTCCTGAAGGTCTGTCATTCATGGTGTTTATTCCTATCAATGTAAAATATGTACAATCTGGCAGTTCCTTGATTCTTGAAATTGGTACATTGAGCACTGGTCTCGTAAACTTTACTTTTTTCTCCAACTAGAAAGGACTTTCATTTATTACATAAAAGTACGGTGTACATATATAACGTAAGTACTTTGCATACACGTGCATGGAAATTTAGTTATTGGTTCTTTGAATTTAACCCTCAACGTCAAATAACTGAGATAAAATGCTACGTGGCCCTTTACGTCGAAAAATTTCGTTAATTTAGTAGAATACCAAAAAAGTTCTAGAATTATACTTCTTAAAACACCTTACAGATTTAAAACATAAAAATTCAAAATACACGATTGTACCTCGCTCATTGTATGAGATCATTTTAGTTTTTAGTCAAGTTTTCTTTAAAGTTTCCAAGCAATCTTCTCTCAGCTTTTTCCCCAATATTTTATATATTAAAAAATTAAACATTGCATCGCAAGTTTAATAGCCTGAGAACGGCGCTCTTTATTTTTATTAAATGTCTTTTTTTGAGTTCAGAACTTACCACAATGACTCCAATATCAGGTCGTTCTTGGTATATTTCTTCTCTACCTTGATCAAACAGGTATTTATTAAAATCTATAAAACGGATAACAGTATAGATCATATCCGGATCCGAATGCGTAGGTCTCTTTGTATTAACATGAAGTTTTGTACGATCCTCAGTTAAATCCAGTTCATCTTCAAGCAATCCTGCTCTCTCTGCATAATAGCTGTAATTCAAAAATAAAATTACTTTATACATCTCTTAAAAGTGATAGAAATTATTATCATCAATTTTTATAATTCTCTGACAGTTAAATTCATTTTTTGTTTTTGAAAAATCTGAAAAAAATTCATTGTGATACCCCCAAGTATTACGCAAATGTTAGGTATGTAATTGCGGCGCAACTTCCACTAGTGCTGAATACTGTCTACTTTCTCGAGAACGTTATTATCAAGAAGTGATAGAAAATGATTATTTATTGTTTTATGATCGCTTTATCTTCGAAAAAGTCAACGATATGATTTTAAACGATCGACAAGTGAGAGAAATTATTGGAGCAATAGGCATATCACATGGCACGGTAATTACAAGTTTGCATGAGAAATTGGCAATGAAAAAGCTGTCGGCAATATGAATGCCGCAGACCGTTTACTAAACTGGGTATGCTTGGGTTGTCAATGAAAAATATGCTTTTTCATCAAGACAATGCTCGCGTGCACACCTGTCTTGTTGCAATAGCAAAATTGCACGAATTGAAGTTCGAATTACTGCCGCACCCCACTGACTTTTTTCTGTTTCCTAAGATGAAAACATGACTTGCGAAAAAAGATTTGAGTCAAACGAGGACGTCATCACCGAAGCAGAGGCCCTTTTTCAAGAACTCATATAATCTTACTGCTTAGACGGCTTAAAAAGATTGGAAAATAGCTAGGCGAAGTGTATCGAGCTACAAGAAGACTATGTCGAAAAATAGATATAAGCTAATCCGAAATAATAAGACTTTTTGTGTTTTTGTAAAAACTCATTGACCTGCCCTCGTAACTGTTTGAATTAATTTTCATGCCTACAACGTCTATTATATGTGTACTTGCGTACCTTGCCTGCACTCTAAAAACAAGTGTGTTACTTCTACACGTGAATCACGATAGTAATTTTTTAGGCATTTGAAGTGTATATTTTCAATACTTATTACAAACGTAACGTTTAATTTTCAAACACTAACGTTTTGTACCCGAAAAATTGAGTTGTTTAGTAAGTACACACTTCGCTTAAGTGTGACAACGTGTGTAGTGTGTAAAAATTACAGATTTCACTACTCACTTGTTTTTAGAGTGTGCCCATAATATTCTAGCACCTTTTGAGCACAAAAAGAAATTTTTATTCTTCAAAAAGTTTAGTGGCCTAACCCCTTGATGGGACTTGGGAGCAATCAAAAATATATTCCGTTTACTAATAATTAGAAATTTAAAGCCAAAAGTTTATCATCGTCTATTTTCCTTTTAAAGAAATTGAAATCTTTTAACATTTTTTATACTCTAGCATTATAAATGGACAGGCAGCCCTTTATTTATTGAGGAATATGAAATTGGAGCAATTTGTCAAACGGATGAAGAATGGATTCATCCTAACTATCCTCGCGGAGTAAAAATCTTTTGTCTTTTTATTCGTAGGAATTTGAAAAAAAAATCTAAAATTATTTTCAATTAGTCGTCATGATGTGGATAAACGGTATACTCTAATTTCATTTGACCCGAATGAGATAATTTTCATACAGAACGCAATATACATGATTACAAATTTAATTTTCAGTGAATAACGGTTGAACTGAGTTTAGTTGATTATAATTTTTTTCATGACGCCATTTTTGAAAATCCGATTTTTCGTAACTGTACCATATTTATATTATAATGAGTTTTATGATCACATATAAATTATCAAAAAAATTATTTAGTCAAAAATATTCTTAGTTTTCTTGATTTTGAGCTTGTCCGGGAACTCTAGTGACCGACCTTGTATGAATATATTTGTCATTAATAATTACTAATAATGGCCACAAATTGCTGCGGTGATTCCGTTTAATCCTGTGATCATAACTGCCATACATATGTGCTTATAATTTTCATCCTTAAAAACTCCTACAGAAACCACATATTGTAATTCTTCTTTGCCGAGATACTCTTGAATTCTTCTTCGTGGTGCTTTATTTTCGAGCAATGAAAAATTTGATTCTGCAACAAATAAAGAGACCTGGATACTGGAAAATTAATCACATAATGCATAGATAATAATACAAATAAAACTTTCGTTAAGGTCTGCTTAGGGAAGATATAATATAAAACAAGTTTCACTATTCAAAATGCAAAAGTTCAGCACATGCTTTTTTCTTTCCAAAGTCGACCAAAATGATTGAAGTAATTATGAGCAAAGAAACAATAGCGTAAAGGGCCATCAATACATCATTACACTATAGATATGATCTTCGTACTCTTTTTACCACATTTTTTATGTTTTCAAAAAAAAATTTTTTATACTCTTGTCTAAAATTTTTCATATGCTTTTTCCATTCATTTATGAAATGGTCATTTATAATGTTCAAAGTGATGAATTTCAAATTGAATAAAATTTAAAATTATGTGTGCTTTTTGGTGTGGTTCCTTTTGCTCGTAATATCAGAAATTAGTTGATAAATTGGTATAAAAGACTTTTATTAAAGTGCATCCAATGGGAAATTATATCAATGTATTTGAAGTCTATGCTTGAAAAATTTACAATAACTCTAATTATATAATAACAGAAGAACTAATAAGATGCGCGGATTCGATTTTACAAGTTCGGTTCGTAAAGTTGGGTTAACGTCCTGAACAATTTACCATATGACACGGTTGGAGGAAAGCATGCCTAATATATACATAAAAACATGTGTTACATATACATATACAACTGCGCATGCACCTATTACGATACAGCGGAGCGTAATCTTCTTATTCTTCTTCTTCGTACAGCGTTGGCACTGCGCACTTACACAGTCTTGTACATTTGAACTGCGCATGCTCTATTACAATACGCTACTACTACAAGATCGAGAAAATCAAAATGGCCGGATCTAGTCGCGAAATATCATGTGCAATGGACGAGAATCATAATGAATACTAGATTAGATTCAAGTGTACGCATAAAAACTCGTATACGCACTGTAGTCACATAGAATAGAATATGTTCCAGTGCACACAATTCGGGTAATGACGAGATTCGCTTAAAATGCTCGCAGGACTGATCGCTCCTTGGCTTCGTCTCGGCTTTCTCTCAGCTACGCCTTGACTTCGATCTCCTGCGAGCATTGCCGCTCGTCGCATAATAACCCTCATTATGCGCCTAGGCACATCATATACTAAACAGTGCTTGTTACGCATTTAGCCTACGCTAAGTATTAGTTTATTCTTTATATATATATATATTATAATGTTCTAAGAATTTACATTCACCCAATGCATTCGAAATGGTTGTGAAGATGTAAAGCAGAACGAGGATAATTTTGTACATTATAACTACACCAATGACACTGTTTTGTAATACTTTTTGCTACGTATGAAAAGTCACACTCTTATGAACTCCTTAAATGTATCTAGGTCTGTGACGTAATTTTTGTTTGCCAGATAAGTATTTACGTGTGTATAATATATGTTTTATTACATTCACCTCAACTTCATGGCTGACCTCGCTGATATAAGTTTTCTGTTATCCCGTCAAATTTAAGGCAAACCGTTAACCACACGTAAAAAATCGTAATAATGCAGTCGGGATTGATTACTGGGATTTTTGTCCGGAAATTGATCAAGAAAGTTGGTTATGAAGTGTTTCAGGTTTATGGTTTTTTCATGAAAAAGTTATATAATTCTCAGTTTGACTTTTTGCACTGTTATAAAGGAATGGCTTTTACAACCATATTTATGATTGATTTAACCTTACCATTCTGGTGGCATAGATACAGCAATATGGGATGTCTATTTTGACCATCCGGTTATAAGTATACGAATATTAGAGAATCAACCATATTATTGGTTACTATAGCAATATTCATTGTTCACCTTCCCATATTATATTTCTGCCTCGACCAGTTCTACTTACTTTAGGGTGGGCCATCTAACATTTGATATTTGAATCGCCTGTGAAAAAAAACTTATGGATATTTTTCCAAATGGATGGTTTTATTAGAAAGATTGAACCTTTCCATCTAAGAATGGAACATAACATCATTCAAATGACTGCCACGGCTGGCCTTACGGTACCCCATTCGATCAACCCAATTTATGGTGTACGTAATCGTCCCACCGAACGCACTATTCGGCATACCATCGGCAAACTCGAGAATAATTTAACATTATTGGATGATACTCGACCAATTAGACAACGTACAGCCCGAACTGTACAGAATATTGCGGCTGTACTAGGTTGTTCAAAAAGTTTTGAAAGCGGAAATGAAATTACGTTTTTGTTTTGGTGAAATCACTTTTATTGCTGAGTATAATCTCCCATAAGATCAATACATTTGGTCCAACGGTCTTCCAACTTGTTTATCCCATCATGGAAGTGACTTTCTGCAAGGCCTGCAAAATACTCCTCTACGACGGCTATAACCTCTTCGTTTGATGGAAAATGCTTCCCACGAAGGAATTTCTTGAGGTGTGGGAACAGCCGGAAGTCAGAGGGAGCTAAATCAGGCAAATAAGGTGGATGCTGCAACAATTCGTACTTTAATTCGGTTATTTTAGTAATGGTTTTTTGAGCTGTGTGAGCGGGTGCATTGTCTTGATGAAAAAGGATTTTTTTCTTCTGCAAACCTGGTCTTTTTTCACGAATTTTTGCATCCAATTGATCCAAAAGGTTACAATAATATTCAGAATTTATTGTTTTGCCAGTCTGGAGATAATCCACCAACAAAATCCCTTTTGCATCCCAAAAAACCAGATGCTAACACCTTCTTCGCCGATTTCTGGACACGAACTCGCTTCGGTGCCGAAGTGCCTGGTTCACACCAATCCTTAGCCTCTTGTTTTAATTCAAGATCATGATGGAAGACCCAAGTCTCATCCATAGTGATGAATCGACGCAAAAAATCCTTTTTATCCTTTCGAAAACGCTCCAAATGTTGCTCAGAAAGTCGCATTCGAACGTGCTTTTGTTCCATTGTGAGCGAATGCGGCACCTATTGTGCACAGAGCTTTCTGAAACCCAAAACTTCACGTAAAATATGACTCACACTGTCTAATGAGATATCTAGGGCCTCTGCTAAATCTCTCTTGGTCAATCGACGATCTTCCAAAACCATATCCTGTACTTTTGCTATGAATGCTGGTGTTGATGCACTTTTTGGACGTCCTGAGCGTGGATCGTCTTCAACGCTTTTTCGACCACGTCTAAACTCTAAAACCCATCGATGCACAGTTGGAAATGAAGGAGCAGCTTCCTTTAACACTTTCACCATTTTTGTATGAATTTCCGTTGCTGATAAACCTTCCAAAACAAAGAATTTTATCACTGCACGATATTCGGTTTTTTCCATTGTACAAAAGTACACTGACACGTCAACTTCAAATGCCTTGTAAACAAACAATGAATTGACAGAGTGGAATGACACTGGGTATGTTCATATGAAAGATGAAATCTTAAAATGGCGTAGAAATTTTGGTTCTTCTACTGCTCTATAGATGTCGCTTTCAAAACTTTTTGAACAACCTAGTAAATGAGAGTTTTGCCGAAGACCCAGAAGAATCGATTCGGCACCGATCTCAACAACTTGGCCTATCTTATGGCACTACTTGGGCGATTTTTGATGCCGGAAATTGAAGCCCGTAATCTCCACGACATTTGATCCCAATAAGACGGCGCTACATGTCATACAGCCCGTGAAACAATGGATTTACTGCGTAGTCGTTTCGGTGAGCAATTTATCTCTCGTCTCGGACCGGTGGATTGGCCTCCAAGGTCGTGTGATATCACACCTTTGGACTTTTATTTGTGGGGTTGTGTAAAGTCTAAATATTTTGTGGATAAACCAGCTACTATTGAGGCATTGGAAGCCAACATTACTGAAATTATTAGCGAGCTACCGACCAAAGTCCTCGAGCGAGTCATTCAAAATTGGTGTTTACGGATGGACGAATTAAAGCGCAGTTACGGCCAACATTTGAAAGGATTTATCCTTAAAAAATAAATGTCGTGAATGGTTCTTCACAAAAATAAAAAAGATTGCCCTATGAATTTTTCGGGCGGTAAACTATTTTTGTACCCTTCATGGCCTCTTGAACCCCCGCACCCTAGTTCTAAACTTTGCCATTTCAGCCCATTAGAGTTGACCTAACCTGATTGATAACCCTTTATAATGAACTCTTTCGGATTGCAATTAAAATAGGCCTAATTTTGCTCCGAAGTGGTCACAAAAATGCGTTTTTGTTCGATTGTGAGCAATCGCAACACCCATCTTGCACCGAGCTTTCTCATGCACAAATATGTATGCAAAATATTGACCAGGCGCTGAGTTGAGATAGATGCGATCTCAGTAATCACCCGCACTTTGACTTTCGGGTCATTCAAAACAATATCATGAATTTTGTTAATCATTTCTGGTATAGTGATCTCATTTGGACGACCTGGACTTGGTATGGTTTCTGTCCTCGTATCACCGCAAAGAAATTCGATAAACCACTTCTGAACCATTCTATACATTGGAGCAGAGTCCGAATAATATTTACTGAGTTTGGCCTTGGTGTCTGATAAGGTTCTTCCGCCATTAAAGTAGTGTTTAAACAACACACGAAATTTACTTTTTTCCATCTTTGCAAAACATTCGGAGGTTGGTTGCTTTTATACACTTTAACTTGTAAACTAATGAATAGAATTGGCTGAAATTGCACAGAAGAGGTTTGAAGGATGGAACTTGTCCACAATGATAGCTGTTTGTTATTTGTAGCGACCGCTCATAGGAATATCACGTAAATAATAAACACCCTAGTATAACAGGTGCCAATATTTCTAATTTACTTTTAAGGCAATGCACTCTTATGGCAACGAGTAATGGAAACGTTTAAAAAACTTCTATTGAATTCTTTTCTCGTTTTCACTTTCATTGCATACGAACGTTGATGGAATTCACCCGCTCCACATTAGCATTTTATTGAAAAAAATTCCCGAAATTATGCTTGAAAAATCATTAATTTCCATAAAAAATGGTAGAGTGGAGGAAGTAAATTCTATCTTCGATATAGGAAAACTGGTGCGAGGTCTGCCAATGAAAATACTAGATTTTTCTTATAGCATATAGAATAACCATGAATCTAGTTGATTTTATTAGTTGTTTAATTATTTTTACTGGAATTCAATAAGTAGTGGCACTACTAATAGAAGCCTCGTCTCTTCTTCTTAGTTTACGTTCTTTCATCTCTGAAATCCATGTCGAAGCTATAATTCTATTAATATGTTTCTCAAGAATGGCATCTATTACGACAATGGGATCCCTATTTTCAACCAAGATTCCTACATACTGATTCCCCCAATATACAGGACCACCTAAGTCGTCCTAAAAAAAAACTTTTGTTAATCCTGGGATATTTTTTCATAGAATATGGTACATAATAGATGATAATTAAAAATTATGTATTGAAGTACATAAAGAAGTAATGACCTCTGGTAAAAATCCACCCCTATAAGAATTGCGTATAACATGAAATTGAGAAGGCTTCAGAGATGAATTTTCGTTTAGAATATGAGAGAAATTCATCTTTACAATCCTCTTCTTCATAAACATCATTTCTCCTGAAGGTCTAGTTTCCATGGTGTTTATTCCTACCAACTTGAAATATGTCATTCCTGGCAGTTCCTTGATTCTTGAAATTGGTACATGGAGCTCTGGTCTCGTAAACTGTACTTTTTTCTTCAACTAAGAAGGATTTTTATTTAATAGATATAACATACGGTGTACATATATAACTTAAGTACTTTCCATACTCGTGCATGAAAATTTAGTTGTTGGTTCATTGAATTTAACCCCCAATGTCAAATAATTTAGATAAAATGCTAGTCATTTTTTAGTCAAGTTTTCTGTGACGTTTCCAGGAAATCTTCTGTCAGCTTTCTCCCCAATATTTTATATATTTTTTATATTAAAAAATTAAAAATTGTATCGCAAGTTTGATAGTTTGAAAACGTGGCTTTTTATTTTTATTATATGTCTTCTTTTGAGTGCAGAACTCACCGCAATGATTCCAATATCAGGTCGTTCATGGTATATTTTTTCTTCATGTTGATCGAACAGGTATTTGTCAAAATCTATAAAACGGATAACAGTGTAGATCATATCCGGATTTGAATGCGTAGGTCTCTTTGTATTCACATGAAGTTTTGTTCGATCCTCTTCAGTTAGATTCTTTTCATCTTGAATCAATCCTGCTTTCGGTGCATAATAGCTGCAATTTAAAAATGAAATTGCTTTATACATATCTTAAAAGTGATAGCAATGATAATTGTCAATTTTATTAATTCTCTGAAAATTAAATTTATTTTTTATTTTTCAAGAAAAGGTCAACTGCTTCAAAAGACCCGGGCTCGATTTTTTTTTTAAACAGTTTGATTTTTTGAAAAATCTGAAAAAATTCATTGTGATAGCCCCAAGTATTACGCAAATTGTAGGCATATCATTGAGGTGGCACCTTGAAAATTGCGCGAAATATGAATTGTTTTGTTATGTGATGCGCGTGGAATCCCGATCTTCGATCGACGGCGCTGAGCGCAACTTCCACTAGTGCTGAATAGTGTCTACTTTTACGTGAATGTTATTGTCCAAAAGTGATGGGAAGTGATTATTTATTGTTTTATGATCGCTTTATACTCATAACATATGAATACTGTAATGTGTTTTATGATTATATATAAATTATTGAAAAAGTAATTTTTTTTATTATCATATAAATAGACCCGTAAGGAAATTGCCCCAGTTAGCCCCATTACAAAAAGGTTTCTGGCCGGATCCCTGTCGGGCAAACTTGGGCTGTATTACATGGCCGGGAGTCAATCCGAACTCTTAATCCGAATAAATTCAAGCAATTCGAATCAGTTCAAACTTTCAATCCGATGAATCCGAAATCGACCGGATTTATTTGGAATGAAATTTCGGATTGACTTTGAATTGGCATCGGGTTGATTCGGTTTGAAAATTTGCTTTAGAGTCATTCGGAATAATTTGGTTTAGTTCGGAATCAGATTCCGGAATAGCTCGAAATAGTGCGGATTGATTTGGAATGAATTTCAATCCGGAACTTTCGCCAGAGTGAACCTCTATGATGTTTAAAAATTTGTAAAAATTTTCAAAGATGTTACGCAGTACTTTTCCTAAAGCGCATATGTTTGGGTGCTTTAAACCATTCAGCGAAAGCGCGGTCTTTGTCGTTTGTTTTCTTTTGTGTTCGTTCACTTATCTTAGTAGGCTCTGCGCTGACCTTTAAGGTTAACGTCGAGCAGGTATCAAAATTAATTACCCTCTCCCACGACGTTCGGTTGGGCTGTTTAGTTATGAGACTTCCCTTTGGGTTTTTCTTTAAAATGGGGGAGATTCAGTCACATTTCACCATTGGCAACGAGAGGGATCCTCGACAGGACAATGAAATGTGCCGTTACTTATCTCTTCTTGAAGAAAGGCTTGTGGATTACGCGTGTGTCCCCGTGGATTGTGTACGAAGTGGGTAACAGCATGGGAGTGAAACCCGCTATGGAAAGGGAGAAACACGTCCATGCAAATGTGGGGGAATCACGCAGCCAATTAAAAATCACCCAGAAAACCATGAGAGTGAAGCCCGCTTTGGGAAGGGAGAGACACGTCCATGCAAATGTGGGGGAATCACGCAGCCAATTAAAAATCACCCAGAAAACCATGAGAGTGAAGCCCGCTTTGGGAAGGGAGAAACACGTCCATGTAAATGTGGGGGAATCACGCAGCCAATTAAAAATCCCCCAGAAATCAATTGATCTCGCGGTTCAGATGAGTAATAGCAGCTTGTGAAATGACATTTAGTCTAAAGACAATGAAATTAATGCTAAATACTCCAATGAGGCACCAGAGGCGATCAAGTTATGACATTACAAGACCAAATTTACTTCTTAATAAATAGTAATACAAAGTTTTGCAATTTCAGCACCTGATCGCTTCATATGTATAAAAATTTCATTTTAGAATGTGTTCAGGGAAAGTGGTCAGGAGGGCAGCGGGAGCACTGAAAGGCTCCGTGCAAAAGTGGGGGATCGCATGCATTTACCGCCATGTTTGTTTCCAGTAATTTACCATTGGGTTTCACCCCCATGGGTAACAGTATTTAGTGTCCGAAGCATATTTGAAGCGGATTGAGTGAGTGCCCCTGTAGATTCCGTCAACCCTTTGATGAGGACTGCTGACTTACGGCGGTTTTGTCATGAGTCTAGTTATAGAAAAATAATGAATTGAAGTTTCTCCGTTTGGTCATGAATTACTATACCGTCAATGGCAATGACAAATGAACCCAAGTTTCAAATGAGCATTATACTTACAAAATCCATGCTACGTTTTCAAAAAACTATATAAATTTGCCGCGAGCGTTGAAAAATTCGTCTGCTTTTTGAAAGAAGTTTTTACCGTACAATAAGTTTGTATTGTCCTATTAAAAATTATAACTCTGTCGAATTTTACCGGCAGCCATAATCGAAGAAGACAGCAGTGAGCACGTGTCAACGTCGCAATGCAAGCTCGAGCGTACACGTATTCGTAGTCAATTAGGAGTAGGTATACGTCTTATACACAAAAGAATTTGAAATAAGTTATTTAATGTTCGAGAAATCAAAAAACTGAAATTTGCTGTAAATTTTATTTTATTTTCATAACTCAATAGATGATATATATATGCTACTTTTTACATTAATAATTCCTTCATAAGGCGATATTTTAGTTTTTAATTTACTATGCGGTTTCCAGTAGGATGGGCCGTGGCTCTCGCACTCGCTTTAGCGCCATTTTTGTCTACAATCTTGTCACGGTTTTGCTCACTTCGCTTAATATTTGCTTTCTGCACATTTTCTCTCCTTGTTAATTATTTCTTCTTTAAGAATCTACCTTTGTGTCTCACCTCAGCAGACATTTTTACAAACTAATCAAACTACAACAACAACCGTAAAGTAGGTTAGATTTCTATACATGTGCACTTGAACATGACGGACTAGAGGAATGGAGAGAGTGCGACGTTGCCACATTGCTTCTTTCGAAAAGATATATATATATACATATATTTTTATAATTTATTTATCATTCTCATTTACATCGCAGAACGGTTACAAATGTTAATCTTAATTAATTTTAGGATTTTACAACACAAAAGATTCGATGCAAATCAAGAATATATGTTACGCTCTTTTATGACTCACTGAGTCGCGATATAACCACCTTAAGCCACGCTCTGGAAGGTGCCTGGAAGAGTGAGTAAGGACTATCCAAATCGTCACTATTGCGGGGAGAGTGATTTTTCTCCTAGCGGCTGAGCCGTTACTTCGGGGTTACTCCCCAACTTACGATAACGGCTGTACCATTGTGTCTGGGCTGGTCCCGATTCTATGTGCTTTAGACTCAAACATGTAGAAATTTAAAATCAATAAAATTTGCTGTAAATTTACCAAGTATCGAAATATTGATGAAGAATAGAGTGCTGATGAGTCCAATTGTGAATTAAGTAAAAACAGCCAGAAAAGGACCGGGTAGCCTGGCCGGTTCCTGACCAGCCTTCATGTCGGGAAAATAACCAAACCAGCGTGACGTTTCTGGCTGGTTCCTGATTGGATAGCCCGACCAGTTCCTGGTTACAACTAGGGCTATCCGTCCGGATTTCGATCATTTTTCGGGTTCGATTCCCACACAGGAAAGAAAACATACCAAGTCTAGAAGTATAAAACCGGAATTTTTTTGCAAAAGTTACACGCCTGTTGCATGAAAAAGATTAAAAATGTTTTATTCAAAGCAATCTCCATTGCTATTTACATATTTTTCCTACCTCTCCGGAAGGTGATGAATGCCACGCCAATAAAACTGTTCGTCTTTTAAATCAAACCAGTTATCCAGCCATTCTCGTACATTTTCGTACGAAGTGAAGCGTTGTTCAGCGAGAGCGTGGCCCAGTGATGCGAACAGATGGTAATCCGACGGAGCCAAGTCTGGAGAATAAGCGGCATGCGCCAGTATTTCCCAACTGAACGTCTCGATCGTTTCCTTGACCCGTTTCGCTGTGTGTGATAGGGCATTATCGTGAAGAAAAATGACTTTGTGTTGCCTTCTTCGATAATCCGGTCGTTTTTCTTGTAACGTTCGATTTAAATCGATTATTTTCTGTTGTTAGCGATTCGTGTTGACAGTTTCATCAGATTTTAGCAGCTCATAATAGATAACACCCTTCTGATCCCACCAAACGCACTTTTTCGGAGGTTTTCCACGATCTTCGTTTCTCACATCAAAATTACCGCTTTTGGATTTTTTAAACTACTCGAAACACTGTGTTTTGCCAAGAGCATGTTCACCGTATGTTTCGACAAGCATTCGATGCAATTCTGCAGCAGTTATTTTTAAGTGATAACAAAAAACCAGTGCTGTCCGCAAATCGTAGTTCGCAGGCACAAAACTCGACATATTGATGCTTGTAGTAAATACAGTGGTATTTCGAACTTGGGTTGTTGTCTACTGAAAATCTTTCTCAGCTGCTAGAGGGAGAACATGGCGGTGCAGAAGCGGTCTTACGGTTCCTAAACTGATGGCAAACACCATCTATAGGGAAATTCCGGTTTCATACTTCTAGACCTGGTAAATGCTAGGCGAAACAAATCGTATTCTACTATGAGTTGAGTTTGGATTTTTCCCTTGCGTGGTTACAAACGCATTCATCATGAGGATAAAAATGGTTAAGATCAGTGTTTTATCAGAGAGTTCATTTTCAAAGATCAATTGACACAATTCGACAAAATAGAAAACTTTGTTTTAATCCATACAAAAACAAAAACCGTAAGTAAATATTACGTGATTTCTCACTGATCGATACAGATTAAAATATAGTGAAATCAACACGTGCTAATCTATCAATAATTTATCTAGCTTGAGTTCAACATTCATTTTCCTCTGAATAAATTATATTCGCAGATTCGAATGCAAGCAGTTTAAGGGCATTCCCAGTGCATTTTCTCAGTAGATTGAAAGATGTTAAAAAAAATGCACAGCTTTGCAACACATGCAGGATAAGAGTTATGAAAGATGGAGTTTTAGAAGATGGATAGAAAGGAATACGATTTATTTCGCCTAGCATTTATGCTTTCGTTCATAATTGTTAAAATTATCAGAAATGTGTTTTTCTTATCTCGGTTTTATGAAGCGTTTTGCGGCGCATATTCGTCGTGTGTAGACAGAATATCACGAAGAAGGAAGTAAGGCATTTTTTTACCTAAATTGGCATTTTGGCCATCAACCATTTCCCGTAATCACCTTATGTGGCTCCATGTGATTTCTGTATGTTCGGAAAGTCACATTTAACCATGAAAAGAAAACGTTGTGCAGACATTAAAGACATTCGAAGGTCGACCACCGCAATCCTAAACCTAATTATCAACGAGTCCGAAGGGGCTATTTTGACTAAAATACATCAACGTTGCCAAAAAAATTTCTAGTTCTCTGGATTTTTAGATTGTGTGGAAACTTTTGCGACTGACCCTGTATGAATATATGTTTTATGAATAATTACTCATAATGGCCACACTTTCCTGCAGTGATTCCGTTCAATCCTGTGATCATAACTGCCATACATATGTGTTTATAATTCGCATCCCTAAAAACTCCTACGGAAACCACATATTGTAATTCTTCTTTGCCGAGATACTCAGGAATCCTTCTTCTTCTTCGTCGTGCATTATTTTCTAGTGATGCTAAATTTGATTCTGCAACAAATAAAGAAACCTGGGAACTGGAAAATTATTCACTCAATCCATAAATAAAGATACAAATATTACTTTCGTTGAGGTTTGCTTAGGGACGATTCAATGTAAAAAAATTGTCAATATTAAAAATGCAAAAGTTCAGGACATACTTTTTTCTTCCTGAAATTCACAAAAATGATTGGAGTAATTAGGCAAAGAAACAATAGCGTAAAGGGACATTAACTTGTTTAATACATCATTACACTATAGTTATAGTTATCTTTCACTTTTTACTACATTTTTTATGTTGCCATATATAATTTTTATACTTTTTTCTAGAGTTTTCATTCTTGAAATGGCTATTTATTATTCCAAGTGATGAATTTTGAATTGAATTAAATTATAAATTTAGTGTGCTTTTTGGTGCGATTCCTTTTTCTCATATCAGTAATTATTTAATAAATTGATACAAAAAGAATTTTTTTTTCAAAGTGCATCAAGTGGAAAATCATATTTATGAAAATAAAATCTAGGTTTTACAAATGTACAGTAACTATAATCATACACTATGAGGAGAACAATTAAGATTCGCGGATTTGGTTTTAAAAGTTCGGTTCGCAAAGTTGCGTTAAAGTCCTGAAAAATCTACCATATTACAACTCAAAATGGCACGGTTGGAAGAAAGCATGCCTATTATACATAAAAACACGTGTGACATATATATCAATATAAAATTAACAGTGCTTGTTACGCATTTAGCCTACGTTAAGTATTAGTTTATTCTTTATATATTTTATATTGTTCTATGAATTTTTATTCACCTAATGAATTCGAGATGATTGTGAAGATGTAAAGCAGAACCAGGATGATTTTGTACATTATTACTCCACCAATGAAACTGTTTTGTAATACTTTTTTGTACGTATGAAAATTCACACTCTTATGAACTTCTTAAATGTACCTAGGTCTGTGACGTAATTTTTGTTTGCCAGATAAGTATTTACGTGTGTATAATATATGTTTTATTACATTCACCTCAACTTCATGGCTGACCTCGCTGATATAAATTTTCTGTTGTCCCGTCAAATTTAAGACAAATAGTCAACCACGCGTAAAAAATCGAGATAATGAAATCGGGACTGATTACTGGAATTTCTGTGCGGAAATTGATCAAGAAAGTTGCTCATGAAGTGTTTCAGGGTTATAGTTTTTTCATGGAAAAGTTATATAATTCTCAGTTTGACTTTTTGCATTGATAAAAAGGAATGCCCGTTACAACGATATTTATGATTAATTTAACCTTACCTCTTAGGTGACATAGATACAGAAATATGAGATGTGTATTTTGACCATTCGGAATTTGAATCAGCTATAACAAAAAACTTGTGGATATTTTTTCAAAAAGATCGTTTTATTAGAAAGATTGAACCTTTCCATATAAGAATGAAACACAACATTATTCAAATGACTGCCACGGCTAGCCTTACGGTACCCTATTCGATCAACCCAATTTTTTAGTACATTTTCGTTTTTTGGGCTTCGATCCCATGAATGGCAACTTCGATTTCGTGTTTCAAGGCCTCAATCGTCTCTGGATGGTTAGGGTCTAACGGAGATAAATCAGACCTCAGAGGAGGCCAATTGATATCAGAATTCCTGCTGATTATTCGATTTTTGAAAACGGTCCGCAAAAGATCGATTGTTACGCTGGCTGTGTGGCAAGTGGCCCCGTCTTGTTGAAAAATACAATTATAAATTTATAACCTACAACCAAATAGCTATATCTCTTGAACCATTGCTATCAGTGTGAGCTCATATGTTCGATCTTTCTTTGTGAATTCCACGGCTTCATGGATATTTCAAGTTTTTTAAATGCAGAGAAGCATAAAGTTGTGTAGGGGTTAAACTAAGTTCAGATTCGTTTTCAGCGGGTGAAAATACATAGGAATATCATGGTCCTATCCATGGCGCAGACTACTTTGTTCTTTTAGTGGGCCTGTGTTTCGTTTTGAGACGTGAAACAAAATTTTTCTCAGTTGAGAATTTACGAATGCTTTTTAGTAGGGTGTTTGATACTGACGTAATAAAATAATCAAGAATTTACTTTTTTGGCAAAAATCGGTTTTATCTATCAACTTACTCTCCTTTTAGCTCAATACAACGAGTCCAACGATCTTTCAACTTTTCTATCCCTTTCAAATAATACACTTTGTCAAACACTCCAAAATACCTTTTTGTTTCCCATTCAACTTCTTCGCTCCACTCAAAGCACCTATCACACAGCTATCTCTTAAGGTTTGGGAATAGATAATAGTCGCTGGGGGACCAGGTCTGGAGAATACGGTGGATGCGGAAGCGATTTGAAACTCAATTCATGATTTTTTGAGTGTACATTGTTCAACGTGCGAGATGCTGCGTTGTCATAAAGAAAAAGAATTTTTTCTTCTTGAAACGTGGCCGTTTCTTTCTGATTTCGTCAACCAATCGATCAAGTAATGCAGCATAATATCCTCCAGTAATCGTTCTTCCTTTGTCAAGGCGTTTTGACCCTTGATGTGATTCCGGAGTATAAGGCTGGATCCATGTTTCCTCCATCGTCACAAATCGACGCAAAAACTCTTTCGCATTGCGATTAAAATAGTCCTAATTTTGCTTCGGAGTGGTCACAAAAATGCGTTTTTGTTCGATTTTTAGCAATTGCAGCACCCATCTTGCACAGAGCTTTGTCATGCACAAATGTGTATGCAGAAGTCCAAATAACATTTATTGAGTTTGACCTTGGTTTCTGATAAGGTTCTTCCGCCCAAAAATTAGTGTTTAATCAACACACGAAATTCAGTTTTTTCCGTCTTTGCAAAAAATTCGGAAGTTGGTTGCTTTCAGACACAGTAACTTGTAAACTAATGAATGGAATTGGCTCAAATCGGACAGAAGAGGTTTGAAGGATGGAACTTGTCTACAATGATAGCTGTTTGTTATTAGTGGCGACCGCTCATAGAAATATCACGTAAATATTAAACACCCCAGCATAACAGGTGCCAATATTGCTAATTTGCATTTAAAGTAATGCACTCTTATAGTAACAACTTTCTGTTGATTCTACTAAACAGAATAGTACGATATCGCAATAAACGCATGAGTTACGCTGGTCTCAAAATGTGTTCTAAGATTGGTACATATCTTCGATGCGTGTACGTTCTGACGTCATCAACGCGTTCTTACCAACTGTCGCATATTTCGTTGATTAACGTGTTAAATTTTAATTATTAAGTAAGCGTTAAAAATTGCGATTATTAATCAATTATAAGTAGATCCATGTATACCTTATCAAAGATCATGTGTAACGTGTAATTATATATTTTTTAGGATTCTTTTTTATAACTTGAAGGGCGATTTTACTAATCGCTAAAAAGTAGCACCTACTGTGCACGCAGTCGCACGTACAATTCTTGTTTAGTAAAATGCACTCAACTTCAGTATGTTCTACTGAACAAGAATCGTAAGTACGCCTGTGTGCACAGTAGCAGCTACTCTTCAGTGACCAGTGAAATCGACTAAACTCGCGTTTAGTAGATTCTACCGTCGAGTTGGCCCGTCCATAATTTACTATTCCGTTTATCCATCATCGAGCTGAGAAAACTGGCCCAATGTCTGCTAATGAAAATACTACATTTTTCTCAAATAGAATAACCATGAATCTAGTTGATTTTATTAGTCAAATTATTTTAACTGGAATTTAATTAGTAGTGGCTCTACTAATAGAAGCCTCATTTCTTCTTCTCGGTTTACGTTCTTTCATCTGTGAAATCCATGTTGAAGCTATAATTCTATTAATATGTTTCTCAAGAATGGCATCTATTGCGACAGTAGCATTCCTATTTTCATCCAAAATTCCTACATAATGATTCCCCCAATATACAGGACCACCTAAGTCGTCCTAAAAAAAAGTTTTGTTAATCCTGTGATCTTTTTCCAGAGAATATGGTAAATAACAGATGATAATTAAAAATAATGCATGGAAATACGTAAAGAAGTTATGACCTCTGGCAAAATTCTACTGCTATAAAAATTGCCTATAACAAGAAATTGGGAAGGCTTCAGGGATGTATTGAAATTTAAATTATGAAAGTAATTCATCTTTATAATACTCCTCTTAATAAACATCATTTCTCCTGAACGTTTAGTTTCCATGGTGTTTATTCCTATCAACTTGAAATATGTCATTTCTGGTAGTTCCTTGATTATTGAAATTGGGACAATGAGTTCTGGTCTCGTAAATTGTACTTTTTTCTTTAACTAGAATGGATTTTTATTTATTACATATAACGTACTGTGTAAATATATAACGTAAGTACTTTTCATACACGTGCATGAAATTTAGTTATTGGTTTATTGAATTTAACGCCCAACGTCAAATAATTTAGATAAAATACTACATGGCCCTCCACGTGAAAAGCCTCGTAAATTTAGCAGAATACCATAGAAGTTTTAGAGTTATACTCCTTAAAACCCCTTACAGATTTAAAACATAAAAATTCAAAATACACGATTCCACCTCGCTCATTGAATAAGATTGTTTTAGTTTTTAGTCAAGTTTTCTGTGACGTTTCCAAGCAATCTTCTCTCAGCTTTCTCCCCAATATTTTATATATTTTTTATATTAAAAAATTAAACATTGCATCGCCAGTTTGATAGCTTGAGAACGGGGCTCTTTATTTTTTATTATTCGAATTATAACTTAATTCGTGCGGTTTATTTTTCAAAAATTTGAACGTTTATTTAAGAAAAACATGCACAATACAAGTAGTATTATTCAAAGTATTGCCCATCTGAAGCAATGACTTTTTCCCATCTTTCTGGCAATTTGTGAATTCCATCCCAAAAAGAACTGCGACGGCTTTGCGGCCAAGAATGAATCAAGCCAATTTTTGATACCCTGTTCTGATGTGAACCGTATTTCAGTGAGGGCGTTCTGCATCGACCGGAACAAATGGTAGTCAGAAGGGGCAAGGTCTTGGCTATAAGACAGGTGAGGTAAAACTTCCCATCCACTGTTTTCCAAATACTTCTTAACCGGAATAGCAATACCAACATAAGGGCGAGCGTTGTCATAATGGAAAATTATTGCCTCGTTTCTGGTAGCATATTCCGGACGTTTTTCGGCTATTGCTCTCTTCAAGCGGATTAATTGTGTTCGGTAGCGTTCTCCATTGATGTTTTCACCTGGTTTTAGCAGTTCATAATAGAGTACACCCTTCTGATCCCACCAAATACAGAGCATTACCTTCGCGCCATGGATATTCGGCTTTGTCGTTGATTTGGCTGGTTGACCGGGTTTCACATATGATTTTTTACGCTTGGGGTTGTCGTAATGGATGTATTTTTCATCACCAGTAACAATCTGATGCAAAAATGACTTTTTTTTGTGGCGTTCCAGCAGTATTTCGGACATGCGAAACCGCCTTTCAACGCCTCTCGGCTTGAGTTCATGTGGAACCCAATTTCCTTGCTTTTGAATGTATCCAGCTGCTTTTAAACGTTCTGAAATGGCAGCTTGAGTGACTTCCAAAGATTCTGCGAGCTCTTCTTGTGTTTGGCAACAATCTTCAACGAGTAATGCTTCCAATTCTTCATCTTCAAACTTTTTTGGATGCCCAGGACGTTCTTCGTCTTCCAAGCCAAAATAATCACTTTTAAATCGTGCAAACCACTTTTGGCACGTTCGCTCAGCTAGAGCATGTCCACCATAAACTTCCACCGAAATACGATGACTTTCGGCAGCAGTTTTCTTCATATTAGAGTAATGAAGAAGAACTCCCCGCAAAAACATTTTTTCAGGCACAAAGTTCGACATATTTGAGTGAAAAAAAATTATTGTTTTTACGCTTCAAATGAATGAAATATACTGAAAAAGACGAACAATGACATTAGCTTTCCAACACATTTTCGGAATATTGGAACGATGGAATAATAATCAAGTTACGCCATCTCTTAGCAAACCACACGAATTAAGTTATAGATTCAATAAATGTCTTCTTTTGAGTGCAGAACTCACCACAATTATTCCAATATCAGGTCGTTCATGGTATATTTCTTCTTCATGTTGATAGAACAGGTATTTGTCAAAATCTATAAAACGGATAACAGTATAGATCATATCCGGATTTGAATGCGCAGGTCTCTTTGTATTCACATGAAGTTTTGTTCGATCCTCTTCAGTTAGATTCTTTTCATGTTGAATCAATTCTGCTTTCTCTGCATAATAGCTGCAATATAAAAATGAGATTGCTTTATACGTCTCTTGAAGGAGATAGCAATTATTAACGTCAATGTTTTTTAATTCTCTGAGAGTTAAATTTATTTTTTATTTTGCAAGATAAGGTCAACTGCTTCGAAAGACCCGGGCTGGAATCCCGGCACAGTCGGAAGCGTCTCTTTTTCCACAGAAAGATTTTTAATTCTTTAAATTTGAATTATTTGGTGTTATTGTAATTATTTGTGACGAACCAAATTCTCAAGAATGAATCAAAATTTGCTAAAATTCATGAGCATAGAGAAAAATTATCGAAATGTGCTTTAAAGATTTTTAAAAGTATATATATTGTTAGAAATAATTTCCCAAAACACGTAACTGGACTATTATTCAGCTCGCGTTTTCTTAAAATTAAGATAGAATTTAAGAAAATTCAGTTACTTTTAGTCAATTTAAGGAAAAATTTCTTACTTTTTAGTTACAATGTGTTGAATATTCTGATATTCGTATCTGGAAATTCTGAAACTTGTAACAGAAATAATTTTACGTTTTGCGTAACTGAAGTTTCATGCAGTTACATGTAACTGGAAAGGTTGTTACAGTTTCGCAATTTTATAAAGATTCTGTGACAGTATGGTTGTAAATTACTTTCTTGAATTTGAAAAACGGTATCTTTAATTAAAACAAAACTTTTCTCTCAGTGTAGTAGAAACAAAATCGTGTGCGACACGGAAAAACAATAATTTTACTAGTGTGGTTGTTACCGGACAAGCCAAAAATAGCCAATATTAGTGGCGACATTTGTTATATCTTTGGGGCATTTAATTCTACACCCATCATAGATGTTGTCTCAAAATTCCATGACAATCGGATGGATAGAAGCTGTTATTGCGCCTAATGTGACAGCATAACTGAACCATCGGTCGAAAAATAAATTTTGAGCAATATCAAGCTTTGTTTTGAACTTGGTAAAACAGCTGCCGAGACCCAACAAATGATGTCAAAGGTTAATGGTGATGAGTGTTTATACCGTCCTACGATCTTCGAATGGTTTTAACGATTTAAGAAAGGCCGGGAAGACTTAAATGGCGACGAACTTCCGGGTCTGCCTTGATCGGTTCTCGACCGTGCATAGCGGTGTGTTGAGTCCGAAGGGGGCTCTTTTGAATACAATATATCAACGTTGCCAAAAAAATTTCTAGTTCTCTGGATTTTTAGATTGTCTGGAAACTTTTGCGACTGACCTTGTATGAAAATATGTTTTATGAATAATTACTTATAATGGCCACACTTCCCTGCCGTGATTCCGTTTAATCCTGTGATCATAACTGCCATACATATGTGTTTGTAATGTCCATCCTTAAAAACTCCTACGGAAACCACATATTGTAATTCTTCTTTGCCGACATACTCGTAATTTCTTCCTCTTCGTAGTAATTTACTTTCTAGCAATGCAAAATTTAATTCTGAAACAAATATAGAGACCTGTAAACAAGGAAATTAATCCCTTAATCCATAAAAAATAGTAATATAACTTTCGTTGAGGTTTGGTTAGAAAAGACACGATATAAAATAATTTTCAATATCGAAAATGCGTGACTTCAGCACATGCTTTTTTCATTCTGAAATCTAGCTAAATAATTAAAGTAATTAGGCAAAGAAACAATATGTAAAGGACCATTAACTTGTTTAAATAATCATTACACTATGGTTATAATCATCCTCCACTTTTTACCACATTTATTATTTTTCCGGATGTATTTCTTATACTTTTGTCTAGAGTTTGTTAAATGCTTCTCCCACTCATTCATGAAATAGCTATTTAATGTTCAAAATGATGGATTTTAAATTAAATGAAATTAAAAATGTTGTGTGGTTTTTAGTGTGTAATTCCTTTTGCTCCTAATATCAGTAATTATTTGATCAATTATTAGAAAAGAATTTTTTATCAAAGAGCATCAAGCGGAAGCATATATCAATGTAAATAAAGTCTACGTTTAAAAATTTACAATAACTCTAATCATACGAGTATATCAAGAAAAGAACTAATAAGATACGCGGATTCGATTTTACGCGTTCGGTTTGTAAAGTTGGGTTAATGTCCTGAAAAATTTACGACATTGCAACGTCATATGGTACGTTTGGAGGAAAGCATGCCCAATATACATAAAAACACGTGTTATATATGTATCATTATAAAATTATAAGCTTTAGGCATTTAGCCTATGCTAAGTATTAGTTTATTCTTTATATATATTATATTGTTCTGGAAATTTTTATTCACCCAATGCGTTCAAGATGGTTGTGAAGGTATAAAGCAGAAGAGGAATCAGTTTTGACATCATTACTCCACTCTTCGTATTGCCTGTTTGTACGTACATACAGTCACACTCTTATGAACTTCTGAAATGTATCTAGGTCTGTGACGTAATTTTTCTTCGCCAAAAAAGAATGTACGTATATGCAATATATGTTTTATCACATTCACCGCAGTTTCATGGCTGACCTCGCTGATATAAATTTTCTGTTATCCCGTCAAATTTGAGGGAAACAGTCAACGAGACGTAAAAAATCAAGATAAAAAAATCGGGATTGATAACTGAAATTTCTGTGCCAAAATTGATCACGAATGTTGCTCATTAAGTGTTTCACGGTTATGGTTTTATCATGCAAAAGTTATGAAATTCTCAGTTTGACTTTTTGCACTGGTAAAAAGGAATAGCTTTTATAACCATATTTATGATTAATTTAACCTTACCTCTTTGGTGACATGGATATAGAAATGTGGGATGTGTATTTTGACCATCCGATTTCAACTAAATAAGTATGAAAGAACCAACCATATTATTGGTTGTTATAGCAATATTCATTGTTGACCTTGTCATATTATATTTCTGATTCGATCAGTTCTACTTACTATGTGCGTACTTCGATTGCTGCCTTCAACATGCTGAATAACTTAGAGAGACATATTGTATTTTAAATAATAGGTGCGCAACTAAGTTCCTGCTGTTTTTTTTTTATGAAAATGCAACTTTATTGGGATAAAATGGTTACAAATGAATCATTCAAAGTATTGCCCATCGTTAGCTACAATTTTTACCTATCTTCCTGGTAGAGCTCGAATAGCGTTACTGTAAAAGTGTTCATCTTTTAAGGCTATCCACGAATCAAGCCATTTTTCGATGCCTTCATATGAGCGAAACTGCTGATTAGCTAGACCATGTGCTATCGACACGAACAAGTGATAATCGGACGGCGCATTATCTGGGGAATACGGCGAGTGAGGTAGGACTTCCCATTTGAACGTTTCGAGGTAGGTTTTAACGGGTTTGTCAACGTGAAGCCGAGCGTTGTCGTGCTGTAGAATCACTTTTTCATGCCTCTGCTCGTATTGTGGACGTTTTTCGCGCAATGTTTGGCTCAAACGCATCAATTACGTTCAATACTGTTCCCCAGTGATGGTTTCGTTCGGTTTCAACAGCTCATAATAAATAACATCAGCGTCTTCAAAAGGTTTTTGGCCTTCCTTCACGCGCACAGTCGTCAACACCGAAATCACCGTCTTTGAAGCGACGGGACCAATCACGGCACGTTGCTTCATTTAGAGCATCATCTCCGTAAACTTTTTGGAGCTCTCGATGCGCTTCAGTCGCCATTTGCTTCGAATGAAGGAAGAAAATCAACACTTTCCGCAAATTACTATTATTTGGCACAAAATCAGACATTTTCACACAACGAAAAGTATATGACGCCAAAACAAAATCACTAATGTGTCAAAACGGTTTGTTTACCATATGTCTAAGCTTGGTTTATGATGTTTTGGACATGTCAAAATTGAACAGCTCTTACTGCTGGAGCCATCTATTGACAAACAGCGGGAACTTAGTTGCGCACCTAACACAATTATAAATTCCTACCCTATAACCAAATGCCTAAATCTCGCGAATCATTGCCATTAGTGTGAGCTCATAAGATCTATCTTTCATTGTGAATTTTACGGCTTCATGGATTTTTCAAGTTTTTTGACTGCAGAGAAGAATCCAGATGTGTAGGGGTTAAACTGAGTTCAGATTCGTTTCCAGCGGGTGAAAGTATATAGAAATATCATAGTCTTATCCATGGCGCAGACTACTTTGTTCTTTTAATAGGCCTGTGTAACTTTTTGAGGGGTGAAACAAAACCAGTTTCATTTCTCAATGTACTCTTCTTTTAATCGATATAACGAGTCTAACGATCTTCTAACTTTTCTATGCCTTCCAAATAATACGATTCTTTAAACCCTCCAAAATGTCTTTCGGTTTCCCAGTCATCTTCTTCGTTCGACTCAAAACGCCTACCATACAGCCATCTCTTGAGGTTTGGGAACAGATAATAGTCGCTGGGGTACCAGGTATGGAGAATACGGTGGATGCCGAAGCGATTCGAAACCCAATTCATGCTCGGAAAAAGTTGTATGATATTTATGATGAAAAATCATTTACAGAACGCCAGTGCCAGAATTGGTTTGCGCGTTTTCGTCCTGGAGATTTTGACCTCAAAGATGCACCACGCTCTGGACGCCCAACTGAAGTTGACGACGACGAAATGAAGGCAATGATAAAGGGTTTCCCAATAGGGGTGATATGATTTTGAATGTCCCTATCGGGCTCATTTGAACTGAAATTTTTGACGTCTGCTGTCAGTTGTGATTAGTAAGGTTTGCCATTTAATCATGAGTAGTTTCACGCTTCCACAACGTTTGGAAATTGTCCAATTATTTTATCAAAATTCGAGAAGTTTTGTCGGTGTTCAAAGAGCATATCGTGCAAAATATGGTCGTCATTCTGCTCCATCCGCGCTCTCAATTCGTCGAATAATCGATAAGTTCGAGAGTGAATTTACTCTATTGGATGACTACCTGGCGTATTTTGCGATTGGATCTTGGCCTGCATCCCTATAAGATGATTCTGGCCCAAGAACTGAAGCCTAATGACCATCGTTTGCGTCGGGAGTTCGCGGATTGGGCTCTGGAATCAATTGAAAATGATCCCAGTTTTCATCAAAAAATCATCTTTTCTGATGAGGCGCATTTTTGGCTCAAGTCTCGGGGGACATTTGGCCGATATATTGTTTAAATCATAAATGGCATAGAATATCCAATATAATAAAAAAGATTTCGATCAATTCCGAATGAATATGCAGTGCTTTTTTTCAATTTCAAAACATATCACCCTTATTGGGAAACCCTTTAGAAAATAGCTGGCGTAGTACAACCATAGGGCTATTACAGATAGAGTCGACAAGCCATAGGCCGCTCTGTAAGTGGCAACGTCAGTTTGGAAAGTTGGTTAGAGCGAAAGAAAGAGACGATAGGAGGTTTTTTCTGTCTTTGTCTACGCGTTCCGCGTTAGAGAAAGACAGCCTAACCCTTCGAATCACTCTCTCTCTCGCCTGAGCTAACAGGTTTCAGGCTGCCTTGTCAACTCTATCTGTAATATCTCTATGAGTACGACACGAGAGATCGCCGAGAAGCTTAACATATCACTTACATGCGTTGAAAGACAATTAAAACAACTTGGTTACGTTAATAAGCTCGATATTTGGGTTCCTTACAAATTGAACGAAATTCAACTCACCAATCAAATTTCCATTTGCGATTTACTGCTGAAATGTAACAAAACCGATCCATTTTTAAAGCGAATTATAACGGGCGATAAAAAATGGGTTCTTTACGATAACGTCGTGCGAAAAAGATCAAGGAGCAAGTGAGATGAGTCTGCACAATCGACATCAAAAGCCGATATTCATCAAAAGAAGGTTATGCTGAGTGTTTGTTGGGATTTCAAAGGTATTGTTTATTTTGAACTGTTCTCAAGGAACCAAACTATCAATTCGAATGTCTACGGTCGCCAGCTAATGAAATTGGACAAATAAATCAAGGAAAAGCGGCCAGACCACATTTATCTTTGGTCACTCGCAAAAAAATGTTGGAGTTAGGCTGGGAAGTGATGCCTCATCCACCGTATGTCCCTGACCTTGCACCATCCAATTATCATTTATTCCGTTCACTTCAAAACCATTTGAATTGAAAAACATTCGATTCAAATGAGGCTGTCAAAAATGAGTTAATTCAGTTTTTTGCTTCTTCCAGTCCTCGTAGAACCTTCCCACTCAAAGACAGGAGTTAAAGGCTTCCAGGAGAATTTCCGGGTACACCATGATCATCTCTTTGAGGATCTCATTTGGCAACACGTCGATTTCCAGCACCGTGAAAAGAGGCTTTGCACGACCTACCTGACCCGATCAGGATTGTACACGCTGGGGGTTCTTCTTCTAGAAATCAATCTCTTGGTGATCATTTTGAAGGGGAGACCTCATGGGCCCTTATCGATCTCAACGATCAGGTCCTTCCAGCACTGGAGTTCGCTTTTTCTTTATGCCTTGTCTTAGAGCTAATTTTAATGTTTTTCATGCCTCGTGCAGCGTGGCATCGCCCTTTGAACGGGTGTGTTTCCAGCGCGCTGTCAGACATTCACGGCGCAGGACAGACTACTGGTCGTTCCACCAGTATATAAAGCTCTTGTTACGCCTGTGCCCCCGACGAAGCATCTAGTGGTCACATGCTGCAGCGACTTTCGCTTCGGCACCTGCACTAAGTCTTCCAATGACCAAGTACACTTCACTCCAAACAAGCTCATTAATGAGCCTGATTTCCTCGGGGTATTCCCGTAGCTTGTCTTTGTTGAGTCGTCTTATGTTTCAGTAGGATCTCCTTTCTTTGCCGCCTCTTCCTGTGGTCACTAGGTGACTCGGTTCCTGAATACTGAACATAATGCACTGATGGTTTCACCTCGAGAACGCATCAATCGCCTATTCTTAAGACAAGACGAGGCGCCGCAAACATAAGGTCAATTATCGACCCCACGGTCCCTCGTCTAAATGTCATCTCTAGACTTCGATTCAGCACAATCACTAACCAGCGAAACTTTAGGAACTCTATGCGGGCTTCCCTCTTTCGGGAAACTTACTATTGAAGTCACCGGCTATGAGGCAGCTGTACACACGCACCCCCGCCACCTCCACCCAAATGAATCCCGCGTCGGACTCCAGAATTTCTTCGACACCGTGATCGGCGTTGCACACAAGGATCCCGGCCCTCCTTGATGCATCCTGCTACCAGGCAGTTTTCGGACCACTTTACTGCTCACTAATAAGCAGCACGTAGGCCCCCTCTCCTTGGACGTTTGCATCGGGAGGTCTTGAGCATTCGTCCCTCTTCCGAGGTTGAGTTGTAGGAACTTCACTTTCTACCCCTCAACCACCTCAGTTCTTCCATGAATACTGGACAGGAGTCGCTTCCTGAAACATAGGTGATATATTTTACTCCCCTATCCACGAATGTCAATTAATAAATACTCCCACCTACTATATGTCAAAAGTTTTTGCAAACATTTTCAAGGTGTCTTACCATCTCCAATTTCACAAGTGAAAAATTTGTTCATATTTAAAGATATCATATCAGGAATGAAAATCCCAATAGATCACATTATGATTTGTCTTGATGTAGCGTCTTTATTTACAAATGTACCTAGCGATCTAGTAATAAATAGCATGGGATAGGATGTTATAAAAAGTTCTACAAAATTGCCTTCACGAAAATTCCAAAAAGGAATTCAATTTCTTATGAAAAACCCTTTTTTTCAGTTTAACAATGAATATTATTATCAAATTTTCGGTACTCTAATGGGGTCTCCCATATCCCCAATGTTAGCAAATTTAGTTGATCGAAGCTAAGGCGTAGTAGAGGCGCAATTAGTCCTGCGAGCATTTTGAGCGAGTCTCGTAACTACCCGAATTGTGTGCATTGGCACATATTCTATTTTATGTGACTTCGTTGCGTATACGTGTTTTTATGCGTACATTCGAATTTAATCTAGTATTCATCATGATTCTCGTCCATTGCACTTGATATTTCGCGACTAGTTCCGGCTATTTTGATTATCTCGATCTTGTGTAGTAGTAGCGTATTGTAATAGACGCACGCGCAGTTCAAATGTACAAGCCTTTGTCATTACGGGGCCAACGCCGTACGAAGAAGAAGAAAAATAACAAGAAGATTACGCTCCGCTGTATGGTTATAGGCTCATGCGCAGTTCAATTTTTACATTACATTCTTCTGTATCGTAATACACAACATTACGCTACTCTCAACTGCAGCATGAAAACGAGTTTACGCGCCAGAGGAACATAAAATGAATTAAGTTTTAAAGTATATTCGCATTACAGATATGTAGATGACACATTTTTAATAATAACCAAAACATATGATTA
Organism: Diplolepis rosae; assembly: GCA_030998225.1. Taxonomy (NCBI): domain Eukaryota; kingdom Metazoa; phylum Arthropoda; class Insecta; order Hymenoptera; family Diplolepididae; genus Diplolepis; species Diplolepis rosae. The sequence continues at coordinate 2,234,943 of JAPYXD010000391.1, read as the reverse complement.
AAAACATTGTAGATAAATTCAATTCTTATCATTTACGCTTAAAATAGATACTCAAATTATTCTTCCAATCATCCTGTTCAACAAAAAATTTCGATCATAAAAAGTTTAGTAAACACCACGTTATTACTTTCACAAAAAAAATTTAATGAAGAAAATTTAAACATTATTACAAATTTACTGATCCTCAATAATTATCCTAAAAATTTTATAGACAAACATTTAAACAATAGAATCTCTCAACTAAAGAAGAAAAATAAAAATCTAAATTTTATATCAATTAATAAAAACAGGGTAATAGATTGCAAACGTCTGGTTTCTATACCTTACTATGGAAACTTATCTTATAAAATATAAAGACATTTGAAATAATATAATATAACTGCAGTTTTCAGGAACATTTTAAAATTAGATGAATACATAAAATTAGGAAAAGATCCATTAGAAAAATTTCAAAAGTAGTTTATTAGATCACATATTTGTTTTATGACTTCAAAAGAATTATTGCAGAATTTTTTTACGTGAAAGAATAGAGAGAAGACAGTATTAATATTATTACTGATTTGAAAGATTATAATTTCTCTGATGATATCATTTTAGATCAACTCATATACATTTTAAGAATTTCTAAAAAAAAATTTCAAATGATAAAAATATAATTGATTTTGACTAAAATGTGATTAAAATATAACAAAATTATTTTACTATAATCTTTGTAATTATTATAGAGGTCACTATTAAAACCAATCTTTTTTTACCTGAAGAAGATGACTTAATGTCATCGAAATGTTGTCATTTGAGAAGAAAATAACTTTGATGAACATTTATTTAATCTGAGGTTGGTTATTCTCCATTCTCTAATGAAGAAAATTAGTCGGACGAAAAATAATCTTTTAAAATTATATAATTAAAGAACAACTTTAAAAAGTAATGCAATTAATAATTTTCCCCAAATTATGCTTGAAAAATTATTAATTTTCATTTAAAATGGTAAAGTGGAAGGGTTGAATTCCATCCTCGATTTAAAAAAACTTGTCCACGATCTGCCAATGAAAATACTAAATTTTCCTCAAATAGAATGACCATGAATCTAGTTGATTTTATTAGATTTTTAATTATTTTTAGTGGAATTCAATTAGTAGTGGCTCTACTAATAGAAGCCTCGTCTCTTCTTCTTAGTCTACGTTCTTTCATCTCTGAAATCCATGTCGAAGCTATAATTCTATTAATATGTTTCTCAAGAATGGCATCAATTGCGACAGTGGCATTCCTATTTTCTACCAAGATTCCTACATACTGATTCTCCCAATATACAGGACCACCCAAGTCCTCCTAAAAAAATCTTTTGTTAATCCTGAGATATTTTTTTAGAGAATATGGTAAATAATAGATAATAATTAAAACTTATGTATAGAAGTACATAAAGAAGTAATGACCTCTGGTAAAATTCCACTCCTATAAGAATTGCGCATAACAGAAAACTGGGAAGGCTTCAGGGATGGAATTTCGTTTAGAATATGAAAGGAATTCATCTTTATAATACTCCTCTTAACAAACATCATTTCTGCTGAAGGTCTAGTTTCCATGGTGTTTATTCCTATCAGCTTGAAACATGTCATTTCTGGCAGTTCCTTGATTCTTAAAATTGGTACATTGAGCTCTGGTCTCGTAAACTGTACTTTTTTTTTCAACTAGAAAGTATTTTAATTTATTACATAAAAGTACGGTGTACATATATATGTAACGTAAGTACTTTCCATACACGTGCATGAAAATTTAGTTATTGGTTCATTGAATTCAACCCCCAGCGTCAAGTAATTTAGATAGAGTGCCACGTGGCTCTCCATGACAAATTACTCGTAAATTTTTCAGAATATTATAAAAGTTTTAAAATTATACTTCTTGAAACCCCTTACAGTTTTAAGGGGGTCGTCTACCTTCGCGGTTTCAAATAATCGAATTTTTTTTTTTGCTTATTTCGGATCTAGGCACTATAAGGAACATGCCTTACGAAGGATTTATTCGAGAACATACTGGTTCAAATACTACCGACCTCATCATTTATCATTAAACGCGTTTGCTCGAAAGTAGTGTTTTTTAAAATTGTTGACACGATTTTGACGGAACTATCGAAGATATTGGAAATCTGTAAATCGTTTCGTATTCATAAAACGTCTCACTACGATTAGACACGAGCTTTTTAAACAAATTTTTTTTTTCAATTTTTTACAGCTTTTTACATTCTCATCATGGATGAGAAGGTATTGGTTTTATATGAAAAATGACTTTCGAAATTTTCATCAAATCTTTACGTTTTGAGACCCTCTGAGTCATAAAAAATCTGCCCGCTTTGCGGGCACATTCTCATCGAGCGCTTCGCTCGCAACCTTGAGCGCGCCTGGAGCGCGCGATTTGATGGTCGCGCTGCGCGCTCCGATCTTTCTGGACCTCGCGCTTCGCGCTCGGTCTTGTGCTCTTCGCATACATTTAAGTTTATTTCTTATAATTTAATACTGAAGCTCAAACCAATTTTATAATATTAAAGATGATGTGAATTACTCATTTTCTCAAATTCACTAAATTTCTTTTTCAGTTTAAGTGAAACAGGAAATTCAATTTACTTAAGGCTCTATCGGCCTTAAGGAACACATTCTCATCATGACACTCGCGCTTCGCGCTCGATTTTCTGTATACATTTCAGTAACTTTTTAATAAATTACATGATTAAAATAATTTATTTTCTTCTAAATATCTCAAAAAGAAAAAATAATCGTAGACTTTATTTAAGGTAGTACGATCATGAAAATTAGACCTCAGGCTAAAATAGATAATTTTGCTTTCAAGAAAAAATTCAAAAATAGGAAACGGTCAAGTTGTAGAGAATCTTTTTTATAGAAAAATGAACCATAATTTATTAGAATCGCATCATTTTCAAAAATTTGACTCGAAGCGATAAGAAAATAAGTTTGGGCAAAAATAAAATTTATTAATAACATTATTTTTTGTGTTTCAAATTTTTTTCATGAAAAATAATCTTTTCTCATTCAAATTGGCCCTTCAATAATAATGTTGCTATTCTTGAAAGCAAAATTATCTATTTTTGTCTGAGGTCTAATTTTCGTGATTGTACTACCTTAAGGAAACGATTTTGCAGAACAACGCTTATTTCGTATCTCACATATTTTGGTGAAAAAAATCGAATTATTTAATATTAAAAATCAAAACATAAAATATACATCCTGTCGAGAAATTTCTTAATAAGAATGTGTAGACCTCATTTAGGCAAATAATTTTCCATCTAAACGTTTTTTATGTATCTCATATATTTTGTCTAAAAAATGGAATTCTTGAATTTTAATCGTATTTTTTGGAATTGAAACGAAAAATATATGTTTTTTCAGAAACTGTATGGGACACAATTTGTAGATCTTTTTGAAACGAACAACTTTGTATTCTTACGTTTTTTTCGTATTTTACACATTATTGTTAAAAAATTGAATTTTGGATTTTCAATAGTTTTTTTTTTAATTAAAAAGAAAAATATGCATCTTATGAAAAAATGTTATAATTCAAATTTGTGGGTCTTTATGTATTCAATAATATTGTATCATAACGTTTTTTCGTATCTCGTATAATTTAACTGGAAAATAGAATTTTGATATTGGCTTTTTTCGAATTTGAATATGCTGTAACATTTCTAATTTTGATTTAATAAAAAAATGTTATCAGGATAATTTTTAGAGATTTATGAGCACTATCTAAAACCAGTATTAAAATTTTTGATTTTTTCAAAAAATTATTTTCAAAAACACAAAAGTAGTGCTCAATCCCTCAATTTTGATTGGATGTGGCTGGTTAACGAACTTGTCCTTACTTTTTCGGCTCCGATAAAGTGTGCCAAAGCACAATTCAATCTGATAATTCTATCGAGAGTTATGCCGCACACGACCTACAGACAGACAGACAGACAGACAGATTTTTTAAGCTAGAAAAACAGGGTAGAAAATAGAACTTATCTTTCAAATCGCTGCCATTTTGTTAAATTTTAAAATCTTTCAAAAAGCTTGTCTCTTATCGTAATCGGATTAGTAAAAAGTAAAAAAATATGATTGTTTTCATGTTTCAAGGTTCTGAAGCTGAGAAATCGTGCCACAAAGTGTACTATGTCGCGCCGGCAGACATCGATTCAAGGACACGTCAAGGCCAAGATAACGAAAAAAAAAAAAATATTTTTTTTTTAAATTTTTATAATGCAGGGGAATGTAACCGGTTGTGGGCCGGGTTTCGTTTTTTGCCCGTAACTTGCATTCATGTATGAATTTTTCGAACTTGTGGGTACCAATGGAAAGCTAGAGGCAGTAGGTAACCAAAAAAAAACAATTTTTCTATAATTTTTCAAAAAAAAAAATTTTCAACAAATTTTGTAGAGCTTGTTTTTGGCCAAAAAAAATTTTGTAACCGGTTTTGGGCCGACCTGAAAAATCCACTTAAAATGCGAAATTATGAAGAAAAACCAGTAAAGAAATATGTATTATCAAAATTTATTTATCATTGAAGCCTCTAGTGGCGAAAAAACACCAAGAAAATGTGAATTTTTCAAATTATTAATCATCCTCATCGGATTCGCATTTTCGCATGTATAATAGCTCTTTTTTATAGCAGCGCATTTCAAATGCACAAACCGATCGCAGCCACCGTTGCATTTGATCGAATTGGCTTTGTCAATTTTGGTGGCAGAGTACAAAAGGTGGCCCACAATCGGTAACGGCAGCCATCCCTTAAGTGACTGGCAAAATTCTCGTGGCGAAAAATTTTGAGCAAACTCAATATAAAATCGGAAAATTTAACGCAAATACTGCATAAAAATGCATAACACTCACCTCTTTGCAATATTTCACTTCGCTTTATCGCACTCGCAAAATCTTCAGAAATTACTTTATTGAAAATTTCTTCGTCAATTTTTTTTGTTTTGTTGTAGCTGCGGGTCAGATGCGTCCTTTCACTTCAGTTTTTGCACTAATACTGTCTATTGTTAATGTACACATAACCTCATACTCAGATCTGTCATATTTTATAAATGTCAAAAAATACAAGGGGTGGCCCACAACCGGTGATGGCCCACAGCCGGTTACATTACCCTACTAATTAAATAAGAAAAACGTTGTGTCAATATTATGTGTAGTTTTTTCGCAATCCATCGTCAAAAATACGCCCGAAATTCAGGCGCGAAGGTAGATGACCCCCTTAAAGCATAAAAATTCCAAATACACTATTTCACCTCACTCATTGGATAAGATCGTTTTAGTTGTTAGTCAAGTTTTCTGTAACGTTTTCAAGCAATCTTCTCTCAGCTTTCTCCCTAATATTTTATATATTTTTTATATTAAACAATGCAACATTACATTGCAAGTTTGATAACTTGAAAACGTGGCCCTTTATTTTTATTAAATGTATTCTTTTGGATCCAGAACTCACCACAATGATTCCAATATCAGGTCGTTCACGGTATATTTCTTCTTCATGTTGATCGAACAGGTATTTGTCAAAATCTATAAAACGGATAACAGTATAAATCATATCCGGATTAGAATGCGTAGGTCTCTTTGTATTGACATGAAGTTTTGTACGATCCTCTTCAGTTAGATTCTTTTCTTCTTGAATCAATCTTGCTTTCCCTGCATAATAGCTGCAATGTAAAAATGAGATTGCTTTATAGGTCTCCTAAAAGTGATAGCAATTGTTAACGTCAATTTTATTAATTCTCTGAGAGTTAAATTTATTTTTTATTTTGCAACATCCCAGGTGCGAATTGACCGTCGGCCCACGGTTGGGCCAACCTTGTTAAAGTTGGTCCAACCTTGTTGGCCAGAGGTCGGGCCAACTAGTGAAATGATAACGCTATCCGTCCATTGGCGTGGACAGTTGGCCCGACGCTGGGTGCCGGAGATGGGCCGTTCTAGGTCAAAATATGCTTGTACCCGTGTATAAAATGAAATCAGGGCAGTATCAGGCCCTGATAAGGTACATTATTTGATTACTACGTTATTAGTACGTTATTGATACATTATTTGTAATCGCACGCTTGAATTAAAAATTTCATATTCGCTTTTGGATTCGAACCCTCTAACCTACCTATATTATCTACATAAGTAAACGCATTCCTAACGCCTATAGCCTCTCGGCTATTCTCGCTTACCATATTCCAAATAAAATCTCGCTTATAAGCTACTGCTGCAAAGGCCGTATAAGATGGGTCTGTACCCTATTAATGAGCAATGTTTTTGTTTCAAGTATTTTAATCAGTTATGGGTTTAAAATTTTTACACTTTCAATGACTGAATTAAATTTCTATATAACACAGTATTTTTGTATGAAACTTAGAAAAACCTTTTTTAGCAAAAACATTATCTTATAAGAAGTTGTATACTTTAGAAGTATACATTCTTACAGTACTTTAGTAATAATTTACATAGTGTACAACTTTTTACATTTTAATGTCAAGATTTTTTTTTTTAATAGGGCAATGTCCGCACGGTTATAATCTAGTTGATAATATGCCGACGATTGGTTCAACCATGGCCCAGAGGTGGGCCGACCAAACTATCACGGTCATCTAAGGTAATTCGCCAAGGTTGGCCCGACAGGTCGGTTTGAGTCTGTGCCATAGTTGAGCCGACGGTCGGGCACATCTTTGGTTGCCGATGTTGGCTGCCAGAGTTGGTAAAACCGAAGATACCACAGTTGGCCCAACTATGGTCACCAAACCTTGGTCGCCAGAGTAGGGCCAACCGTGTCCCGATGGTCCAACTCTGGCAGCCGACTGAAATTCGCACCTGGGATAAGGTCAACTGCTTTGAAAGACCCGGGCTGGAATCTCGGCACAGTCGAAAGCGTCTCTTTTTCCACAGAAAGATTTTTAATTCTTTAAATTTGAATTATTTGGTGTTATTGTAATTATTTGTGACGAACCAAATTCTCAAGAATGAATTAAAATTTGCTAAAATTCCTGATTATAGAGAAAAGTATCAAAAAGTGCTGTAAAGGTTTCTAAAAGTATATATACTGTTAGGAATTTTTATCTCTAGAATTTCGAAAAAATCGATTTTTTTGCATATTTTCAAAATTTAGACCTTCAAGAATATAAAATCGGTTAACTGAAGGTTGTTGTGACGCCGATTAACAAAATGTAAGTAGAGTGCATCATTATATGAGTTATACATACAGGAGGGCTCTACTTAAGCGCCACCTTTGTGCGTGGCCTATTTGGTCCTGTCTCAACGAGGGAGGCGAGTAACAAACCGGCCGAGAACCGTGATCGGCGAATAACCCAGGTGCGAATTTCAGTCGGCTGCCAGAGTTGGACCATCGGGCCACGGTTGGCCCTACTCTGGCGACCAAGGTTTGGTGACCATAGTTGGGCCAACTGTGGTATCTTCGGTTTTACCAACTCTGGCAGCCAACATCGGCAACCAAAGATGTGCCCGACCGTCGGCTCAACTATGGCCCAGACTCAATCCGACCTGTCGGGCCAACCTTGGCGAATTACTTTAGATGACCGTGACAGCTCAGTCGGCCCACCTCTGGGCCATGGTTGAACCAATTGTTGGCATATTATTAACTAGAGTCCGTGGCCATTGCACGACCAACTGTCGGCCCAACTATGGCCCAGACTCAAACCGACCTGTCGGGCCAGCCTTGGCGAATTACCATAGATGACCGTGATAGTTTGGTCGGCCCGCCTCTGGGCCATGGTTGAACCAATCGTCGGCATATTATCAACTAGATTATAACCGTGTGGACATTGCCCTATTAAAAAAAAAATCTTGACATTAAAATGTAAAAAGTTGTATACTATGTAAATTATTACTAAATACTGTAAGAATGTGTACTTCTAAAGTATACAACTTCTTATAAGATAATGTTTTTGATAAAAAAGTTTTTTCCAAGTTTCATACAAAAATACTGTGTTATATAGAAAATTAATTCAGTCATTGAAAGTGTAAAAATTTTAAACCCATAACCGATTAAAATACTTGAAACAAAAACATTTCTCATTAACAGGGTACAGACCCATCTTATACGGCCTTTGCAGCAGTAGCTTATAAGCGAGATTTTATTCGGAATATGGCAAGCGAGAATAGCCGAGAGGCTTTAGGCGTTAGGAATGCGTTTAGTTATGTAGATAATATAGGTAGGTTAGAGGGTTCGAATCCAAAAGCAAATATGAAATTTTTAATTCAAGCGTGCGATTACAAATAATGTACCTTATCAGGGCCTGATACTGCCCTGATTTCATTTTCTACACGGGTACAAGCATATTTTGACCTAGGACGGCCCATCTCCGGCACCCAGCGTCGGGCCAACTGTCCACGCCAATGGACGGATAGCGTTATCATTTCACTAGTTGGCCCGACCTCTGGCCAACAAGGTTGGACCAACTTTAACAAGGTTGGCCCAACCGTGGGCCGACGGTCAATTCGCACCTGGGAAAATTCAATTCATATATAATTGAACATTTTTAATCGTATCTCGGGTACCCATAAATATTTTTTAAGTTTTCTTGGCTTGAATTAAAGATAAGATTTTAGACTCTATTTCATATAATTCTCAGATTTTGGAATAATTTTCCCTAGGTCAAGCTAAAAGTTGAAGTTGAGGTACATTATTTGAGAAAATCTTGAATTTTCTTTTTAACTCATCACGTGCTGTATTGTTTTTAGAAGTTCAAAAAAATATTTGTTGACCATCATTAGGCGTGGAATTTTCTGAGTTTTCCAACTGTTTTTTAACAAATGCCCTATCTCTTTTTTTCACAGAGATATCGTGGTTCAAAGTCAGCAGTGATTTTTAATAGCGCTCACAAGCACCGTGCGCACAATTTCCGACGGTAGTGTATCTCAAGTTCTAATGAACTGATATACTTGAAATTGGGCATGAATCTTCTCTATATAACCCTCTATCGTTCCTGCCAGTTTTATTTGAAAATTTAGTTTTCTATCATTTTTGAAAATCCAAAACTGAGAAAGAGGGTAAAAAATTACTTTTCTTTCAAATAGTCGCCATTTTGCAGAATTTTTTTTTCTACTTCTCTGAGTTAGGGACTATAATTTTGGATATTAATTAATATAATAAATTAATAACTAAAATTAATAAATATCTGGTAAAAATTTTTTTTTTATCGAATTTCAAAATACGTCCAAAATACGTCCAAAATTTGTGCCTCTAGACGAGAATACGCCCTTTATTTCCCGAAACACGTGATTGGGGTTTTATGTAGCTACAGCTTTGTAACATTGAGATAGAATTTCAGAAAATTCAGTTACTTTTAGTAAATTTAAGAAATAATTTCTTACTTTCGAGGTGTGAATTGAGCGACGGCCCACGGTTGGGCCAACCTTGTTGGCCAGAGGTCGGGCCAACAAGTGAAATGATAACGCTATCCGTCCATTGGCGTGAACAGTTGGCCCGACGCCGGGTGCCGGAGATGGGCCGTCCTAGGTCAAAATATATGCTTGTACCCGGGTAAAAAATGAAATCAGGGCACTAGCAGGCCCTGATAATGTACATTATTTGATTAGTACATTATTAGTACGTTTTTGATACCTTATTTGTAATCGCACGCTTGAATTAAAAATATCATATTCGCTTTTGGATTCGAACCCTCTAACCTACCTATATTATCTATATAACTAAACGCATTCCTAACGCCTAAGACCTCTCGGCTATTCTCGCTTACCATATTCCGAAAAAAATCTCGCTTATAAGCTACCGCTGCAAAGGCCGTATAATATGTGTCTGTACCCTGTTAATTAGCAATCTCTTTCTTTCAGGTATTTAAATCAGTTGTGGGTTTAAAATTTTTATACTTTCAAGGACTGAATGAAATTTCTATAAAACACAGTATTTTTGTATGTAACTTGGAAAAAACTTTTTTATCAAAAACATCTAATAAAAAGTTGTGTACTTTGGAAGTAAAGGGTTTCCCAATAAGGGTGATATGTTTTGAAATTGAAAAAAAACACTGAATATTCATTCGGAATTGATCGAAATCTTTTTTATTATATTGGATATTCTATGCCATTTATGATTTAAACAATATATCGGCCAAATGTCCCCCGAGACTCTTCTTGCAAACCCGAATGCGTTCAAGCCAATTTTCGATGACTTTGTGGAGCATTTCTGGTGGTATGGCTGCTATAGCGGCTCGGATATTGGTTTCAAGCTCTCCAATTGTCTTTGGTTTATTGGCATAAACCTTAGATTTAACGTATCCCCAAAGGAAATAATCCAGAGGCGTTAAATCGCAAGATCTTGGCGGCCAATTGAAAGGGCCATTTCTTGAGATAATCGATTCTCCAAACTTTCCTCGCAATAAATCTATTGTTTGGCCAGCAGTATGGCAAGTTGCGCAACTTCTCAAATTTTGATAAAATAATTGGACAATTTCCAAACGTTGTGGAAGCGTGAAACTACTCATGATTAAATGGCAAACCTTACTGATGACAACTGACAGCAGACGTCAAAAATTTCAGTTCAAATGAGCCCGATAGGGACATTCAAAATCATATCACCCCTATTGGGAAACCCTGTATATATTCTTACAGTACGTTAGTAATAATTTACATAGTATACAACTTTTTACTTTTTAATGTCAAGATTTGTTTTTAAATAAGGCAATTTCCGCACGGGTATAATCTAGTTGATAATATGCTGACGATTGGTTCAACCATGGCCCAGAGGTGGGCCGACCAAACTATCACGGTCATCTAAGGTAATTCGCAAAGGTTGGTCCGACAGTCGGTTCGAGTCTGGGCCATAGTTGAGCCGACGGTTGGGCACATCTTTGGTTGCCGGTTTTGGCTGCCAAAGTTGGTAAAACCGAAGCTACCACAGTTGGCCCAACTATGGTCACCAAACCTTGGTCGCCAGAGTAGGGCCAACCGTGGCCCGATGGTCCAACTCTGGCAGCCGACCGAAATTCGCACCTGGGTTTTCAGTTACAATGTGTTGAATATTCTGATATTTGTATCTGGTAATTCTGAAAATTGTAACAGAAATTATTTTACGTCTTGCGTAACTGACGTTTCATGCAGTTACATGTAACTGAAAAGGTCGTTACAGTTTCGCAATTTTATAAAAATTCTGTTGCATTTTGGTAGTAAGTTACTGTCTTAAATTTGAAAAACGGTATTTTTAATTGAAACAAAAGTTTTCTCTCAGTGTAGTAGAAAAAAAAATCGTGCGGGACACGGGAAAAAAATAATTTTACTCGTGTGGTTCTTACCAGACAAGCCAAAAATAGCCAATATTAGTGGCGACATTAGTTATATCTTTTGGGCATTTAATTCTACACCCATCATGGATGTTGTCTCAAAATTCCATGACAATCGGATGCATAGAAGCTGAGTTATTGCGCCTAATGTGACACAGTATAACTGAACCATCGGTCGAAAAATAAATTTTGAACAATATCAAGCTTTGTTTTGAACTTGGTAAAACAGCTGCCGAGACCCAACAAATGATGCCAAAAGTTAATGGTGATGAGTGTTTATACCGTCCTACGATCTTCGAGTGGTTTTAACGATTTAAGGAATGCCGGGAAGACTTAAATGGCGACGAACTTCCGGGTCTGCCTTGATCGGTTCTCGACCGTGCATAGCGGTGTGTTGAGTCCGAAGGGGGCTCTTTTGAATAAAATATATCTACGTTGCCAAAAACATTTCTAGTTCTCTGGATTTTTAAATTGGGAACTTTAGCGACCGCCCTTGTATGAATATATGTTTTATAAATAATTACTTATAATGGCCACACTTCCCTGCGGTGATTCCGTTTAATCCTGTGATCATAACTGCCATACATATGTGTTTATAATGTCCATCCTTAAAAACTCCTACGGAAACCACATATTGTAATTCTTCTTTGCCGACATACTCGTAATTTCTTCCTCTTCGTAGTAACTTACTTTCTAGCAATGCAAAATTTGATTCTGAAACAGACAAAGAGATCTGTCAACTATGAAATTAATCCCTTAATCCATAAAAGATAGAAATACCAGGGGTGTTAGTTGAAGTTTGACGTTTTTTTACAGTAAAGAAAACACTTAATTCTAAAGGGAATCTCAAAACTTTTTTATCCAAAGTATTGACCATTGGATTCTACACATTTTGCCCATCTTTCAGGAAAATCATGGATACCAATCCAAAAAAACTCTTTCTCTTTCAAGGCAAACCATTCGACGAGCCATTGTTCGACTTCTTCAAAATTGGCGAAGCGCTGCTCTGTGAGTGAGTGTCCCATCGATGCGAAAAGGTGATAGTCGGACGGGGCGAGGTCTGGAGAGTACGGCGGGTGCGATAATATTTCCCAATTCAATGCTTTAAATGTGTTCTTCACCACTTTAGCGGTATGAGACGGTGCGTTGTCATGTTGTAGGATAACTTTGCCATGTCTTCGGGCCCATTCCAGCCGTTTTTCGATCAAAGCATGAATCAAATTGATAATTTGTTGTCGGTAGCGATCCGTATTCACCGTCTCACCAGGTTTTAATAACTCGAAGTACACCACACCACACTGGTCCCACCAAACACAGAGCATTGTCTTACGGCCAAAGCGATTTGGCCTTGGAGTCGATGGGCCGACCTCACCAGGTGAAAGTCAAGATTTTTTCCGCATCGGGTTCTCGAAATAAATCCATTTTTCGCCCCTCGTGACAATTTGATGCAGAAAAGATTTCCTTTCGAACCGTTGAAGCAGCATTTCACAAATGGTTTTTCGATTTTCCATTTGTCTATCGTTCAGTTGGTGTGGTACCCATTTTCCATACTTTTGGATTCTTCCCATGGCTTTTAAACGTTGGCAAATTGCTCCTCGGGTCACATTTAGTGTTTGTGCAAATTGTTGTTGCGATTGGGTTGGGTCTTCATCCAATAACGCCTGCAATTTCTCGTCTTCGAACTTTTTCGCTGCACCAGGATGTTCATTGTCTGTTAAATCGAAATCTCCACTTTTAAATTGACGAAACCATGTCTCACATGTTATAATCACTGGAGCATGTTCATTATAAGTTTCTACCAGCAATCGATGAGCTTCAATTGCTTTTTTCTTTTGATGAAATAAGAAAAGCAAGGAATGCCGCAAATGCGATTTGCTTGGAACGAAACTCGACATATTCACTGAGGTAAACAACTATGATGCTATTATTTTGGCAGAATGTAATTGTGTATATTTGAAGGTTATTCTCCATAGAAAAATATGACATAGATGCCAAATCATAGAAATGTATACATATCTCTAGCGACATCTATGAGTTAATCCGGCAAGTTTCAACTAACACCCCTGGTATAACTTTCGTTGAGGATTGGTAAGGAAAGACACGATATAAAATAATTTTTAATATCGAAAATGCGTGACTTCAGCATATGCTTTTTTCAATCTGAAATCTAGCAAAATAATTAAAATAATTAGCCAAAGAAACAATAGCGTAACCCGTGTAGAAATTTCTATAGGGGACTAGTGGGGCCCTGACGAGTTTGCCCTATTTCTAGTCGGAATCTAGCGTCGGAAAACTAGTCAAGACTCCGTCGGTAACATAACGCTTTTGTCGAGGTGGGCCCCACTAGACTTTCTAGTAGGGGTTTAGTGAGGTCAGCCCTTACACTACCCCACCTACAAAAATGGACACCTTTAGGGCCCTATTGGACCTCCGCATTGTATTTAAGGTCATATATCAGCAGAGTCACATAACTAATTTTGTTCAGGTGTCTCACTCAAAAAATTATAAATAAAAAGGATTTTCCACACTGATAGAAAAAGTACAGGGAAAATTCGAGTTAAGACTAATATTTACCGTTTTTAACAGCAACGGAGGGATATTCGCTTGGAAGGTTAAGTTTATTGTTTTCACCATGTAAAATCTGTTTTCAAGCTAGGAAATTTTTTCTGAGTAAATTGACAGTACTTGTTGTTACACGCTTGGAATACAAGAAAGAAAATAGCGCTTATAACCTGCAACTACTGCAGGGCCGTGTAAGAAGTGTTTGGGCCCTGTATAATCGGGAATTTTTAAATTTCATGCCAGTTTATGATTCTGATTAAAATTTTTAAGATTTTTAATTATTAAATCGATTTTCTATAAAATAAAATATTTTTGAAAGAAACACATCAAGTTTTTGAATTAAAGAATCTAAAAAATTTGAGTTTTTTCAATTGCAAAAATATGATGAAACTTTTGAATCAAGAAAATGATCTCATAACGAAATTATGCAAGTTCGCAATAAGAAATTCCAACTAATGAAGTACTACCAAAAAAAAAAAAATAGTACACTTATTTACTTATCATCAGTTTGTTTTTCTTTCTACTCTTATGTAGTAACTTTCTGCTGCTTACGTTTACTATGAAAGCTTCAATTGATTTTACTATTCACTCCATGTTAATAGAACTTCATGTTTAGTTATTGTTACTACCTCGACAGAATCAGATACACACACATACACACACTTGCTCGCATATAATTATTATGATGACATGCGAATTCGAGACAAAATTATAAAGAAGTTTTTTTTAAGTGCGTGATTCGTCTTAAGTAATAATCTTATCTAAGACCGTGTTCAGAAAATCTCCATTTTTCTGAGATAAGATCAAATTTTAATGGGAATAAAGAATAAAGGTTATGTTGCATCTAATGGACCTAATCTTAACCACAAATATTACAAGTAGGGATTCTCTAGTTGGAGCCCTTCCAGATAAATAGATATATTTTTTATACTCTTGTCTAGAATTTTTCAAATGCTTCTTCCATTCATTTATGAAATAGCTATTTAATGTATAAAGTGATCAATTTTAAATTGAATTGAATAAAGAATTCGGCGTGCTTTTTGGTGTGCGATTCCTTTTGCTCATAATATCAGTAATTATTTGCTAAATTGATAGAAAAGAATTTTTTTGAGTGAATCAAGTGGAAAAAGATATTTATAAAAATAAAGTTTACGTTAAAAAAATGCACAATAACTATAATTATATACCATGAGAAGAACTAATATGATACGCGGATCCGATTTTACAAGTTCGGTTCGCAAAATTGGGTTAGTTTCCTGAAGAATTTACGGTATTGCAATGCCATATGGAACGTTTGGAGGAAAGCATGCCTAATACACATAAAAACGCGTGTTACATATATATCAATATAAAATTAACAGTGCTTGTTAGGCATTTAGCCTACGATAAGTATTAATTTATTCTTTATATATTTTATATTGTTCTATGAATTTTTATTCACCTAATGCATTCGAGACGGTTGTGATGGTGTAAAGCAGAACGAGGATAATTTTGGACATTATAACTCCACCAATGAAACTGTTTTGTATTACCTGTTGGTACGTATATAAAGTCACATTCTAATGAACTTCTTAAATGGACCTAGGTCTGCGACGTTATTTTTGTTTGCCAGAAAAGATTTACATATGGGTGATAAAAGTATCATTTATGATATTTACTACAGCTTCATAGTTTACCTTGCTTATACATATAAAGAGGCAAAGTGTTTACTCATAGAATGTCACTCCTCTAATAAAAGACGATATCAGGACGTTTTTTAGATGCTTTTTGTCGATCTTCTTCTAGACGCCAAAAATAATTGAATTAGTGGCCAATTTAAGCTCTACTAGACGTCTAATAGCACTTTCGGCGAAATATCGGAACATCTTCAGGAGCTCTCCCGTTTTTCCAAAAATCTATCTTAAACGTCTAATAGATGAACTTGTGATCACGAAAGTTGCTCGTGGAATGTTTTAGGGTTATGGTTCATCATAAAAAAGTAATAGAATCCTGAGTTTGACTTTTTGCATTGATAGAAAGGTATTTTGACCATCCGATCAGTCAGTTTTACTGACAACACTTCGATTGCTTCATGCAGCATGCTGAATAGTTTAGAGAAATATTGTTTTATAATAGTATATTGTGCAACTAGGAAAAAAAAGTATTTTGCGAGTGTGAAGTTTAATGCACGAGCAAAATGAGGGTAGCAACCACACAAGTAAAATGAATGTCGATGAAGATGACTCCATGTGCATCCCAAAAAACACTAGCCATAACTTTCCCAGCCGATTGTTGCTTTCTCGGATGCTTTGGTACACTTTCACCAAGTTTAACCCACTATTTAGACCCTTAATGTGATTCCGTAGTATAGTGGTGGATTCATGTTTCACGCATTGTCATAATTCGACGCAAAAAACTCTTGCGGATTATGGTTAAAATAGGCAAAATTTTACTCCGAAGTGGTCACATGAATGCATTTTGGTGAATTGTCAGCAATTGCGACACCCATCTTGCACAGAGCTTTCTCATGCACAAATTTGTATGCAGAATATTACCCACACGCCCAGTTGAGATGGATAAGATCTCATCTATCTCGCGCACTTTCATTTTCGGGTCGTTCAAAACAATATCATGGACATTATTGATCATTTCTCACAGTGGGTCCACTCACCCCTATTGAAAAACTTGACGTAAAAAATGATGTAAAAAATGACGTAAAAAACGACGTCAAAAATGGCGTTAAAAACTACGTCAAGAATTGGGATAGTTTTTTACGTCATTTTTTACGTCGAGTTTTTCTTTAAGAAACCTTAATAATTTATATTTAATCGCCTACTGGATATTGTAATTAAGAAATGCCCATCAGTAAAAGAACTATTATATAATGTAATAATAGATTTAAAAGTGGAATGGGCATTCCGTATAGGAGTGACATGAAAATGTAAGAGGAAAATAAATAGTACAATATTTTATGGCTAACTTTAGTTTACTGATTATATAAGAGTATATTCAATTAAATATAATGAATCGACTATATTTTTCTAATACAAGTATAAATTAGGTACCACACACAAATACTCAGTGCCATTATTTACAACATGCACGCACACTTTTTCAATATCACTTGTCAAGACAACAGATTCTTGACGTAAAAAATGACGTAAAAAACTATCCAATTCTTGACGTCGTTTTTAACGCCATTTTTGACGTCTTTTTTACGTCATTTTTGACGTCGTTTTTTACGCCATTTTTTACGTCGTTTTTTGCGTCATTTTTTACGTCAAGTTTTACAATAGGGGTATAGGAGAAAAGGGGAACGAATTATAATGTTTGCTATCAACAAGTGGTGGCGCTCTTGTCGCTACTGATGTTATTTTTAAACTTTTGTAACCATAGCAACCATATCATTGCCAGTTGAACTAATTCAGCCGATGCTCATTTTACTTAACTACCGTTCGAAGCACCTCAAGCGTCGGTGTGATGCCCTGTCGTCGACAACGTTTTACTCAACTCCTTACTATTTCCTATGTAACACTTATTGATATTCACTTTGGGTGAATTAGGTATTTATCAAATTCATTTTACCCGACTAGGATTTAATAAATGTTCAAATGTCCTTAAGTCCCAAGTTTAATCGACAGAGTTGAGGAAAATTACTTCAACTATTTTCCTCCGTGTAATAGTACCGAATTTAACTGTTTATTGTGATTCATATTTAAAAATTCTTGTTGTATTTTTATTCTTTCACAAATTATTTTCAACTTTAAATCATTTAAATTTATGAAATGGATTTCATACAATATATTTCAAAATTTTCCGCTCTTTAGAATACATCGAGTTGGGGGGTCGAGAGTTTCGTTTGCATTGATATTAGTTCTTGCTATCAAAACTTGGCGGCGCTGATGCTCATTTTCACTTTTTTAAGTACCCTCCTAAAATACATGGTAGTGGCCGCACTGTGATCATTTCTAGTGTAGTGATCTCATTTGGACGACCTGAACATGGTATGGTTTCTGTGCTCGTACGACCATAACGAAATTCGGTAAACCACTTCTGAACCATCCCATACAACGGAGCGGAGTCCGAATAATATTTATCGAGCATTGCCCTGGTTTCTGATGAGGTTTTTTCACGCAAAAAGTAGTGTTTAATCAACACTCGAAATTTCATTTTTTCCCATCTGCAAAAAAATCAGAGGTTTATTGCTTTCAGACACTGTAACTTGTAAAGAAATGGATGGATTTGGCTCAAACTTTGACAGAAGAGGTTTAAAGGATGGAATTTTTTAACAATGATCGCATTTTGTTATTAGTGGCGAATTCTCATAGAAATATTACGTCAGTATCAAACACCGTAGCACCGTTCTGTTTGGATCTTGCGCTTCGCGCTCGGTCTTATATTCTACACGTACATATGAGTTTATTTCTTGTAATTTGGTACTGAAGCTCAAGACAATATTAAAATATAAAAATCCAAAATACACGATTTTACTTCGGTCATTGGATAAGATCGTTTTTATTTTCAATCAAGTTTTCCGTAACGTTTCCAGGCAATTTGTTTTCAACTTTCTCCGCAATATTAGCACATAACGAAGATTTTTTATTTTATGACTTGAACACTGCATCGCAGGTTTGATATTTTGATAACGTGGCTCTCTATTTTTATTGAATGTCTTTTGAGTTCAGAACTCACCACAATGATTCCAACATCAGGTCGTTCATGGTATCATTCTTTTTCATGTTGATCGAACAGGCATTTGTCAAAATCTATAAAACGGATAACAGTATAGAACATATCCGGATTCGAATGCACCGTCAAAAGCGTCTATTTTTTTACAGAAAGATTTCAAATTCTTTAAATTTGAATTATTTAATATTATTTTAATCATTCGTAACGAACCAAACTCTCAACAATGAATCACAATTCGCTAAAATTCATAAGTGTAGAGTAAAGTATCAATGCGTGCATTGAAGATTTTTTAAAGTATATACACTGTTTCAAAGTTTCACTGTAATGTTTCAAAACATGTGACTGGAGTGTTATTCAGTTATAGTTTGGTAAAATTAAAAAAGTATTTTAGAAAATTCAGTTACTTTTCAGTAGATTTATCTAACAATTTCTTAATTTTCACTTACAATATGTTGAATATTCTAATAGTTCTACCTGGGAATTGTGAAACTTGTAGCAGGAATAATTTTACGTTTTGCTTAACAGATGTTTTATGCAGTTACATGACACGGGGAAAACACTCATTTCACTTGTGTAGTTGTTACCCTCGCTTTTCTCGGGCATCAAACTTCACACTCGCAAAATAAATTTGTCTTCCGTATTTGCACAAAATAGTATTTATGTGTCACCGGCGCGCAAACTCGTTTTTTCGCTACAGTTAACAGTAGCGCAATGTAGTACATTTCGCCAGAAAGGAATGAAATGTAAAAATTGAACTGCGCATGCGCCCATAGCCATGAAACGAAGCTCAATCCTTCTTATTCTTCTTCTTCTTCGTACAGCGTTAGCATCTTACTGGCAAAGCCTTGTACATTTGAACTGCGCATGCGTCTACTAAAATCCATTACTACTACACAAGATCGATAAAATCAAAATGGCCGGGACTAGTTGTGACATATCAAGTGTAATGACTAGCGCCGCAACCAACTACAATACTAGTTTAGATTCCAGTGTACGCATAAAAACTCGTATACGCACCGAAGTCACATAAAATAGAATACGTGCCAATACACACAATTCAGGTAATTCCGAGACTCGCGACAATGCTCGCAGGACTGATCGCGCTTCGGCTTCGTCTCGGCTTTGCCTCGACTACGCCTTAGCTTCGATCTCCTGCGAGCATTGTCACTCGTCCCGCAATGACCCTCATTCTGCGCCTGGGCACGTAATGTACTATTATTTCCAAACGGGCGGAAAAAGTGGCATTGCATGCTTGCGCGTAGAGTGGCATGCAGTTAATTGTGCCTCGGCGTCAGAATCGGGCGAAATGTTCATACCGCCCGCTTCAACGGGCAAAATGTTCATACCGCCCGAAACTTGACTGCCCGCGGCTAACAGTTGCGCGCCCACTTGCCGACCGACAGCTTCTCTTGCCACGCCCCACCTGGCACAGAAAAAGAGTGTGTGCTCTGCATTGTCCACAAGGGATCCGCAGTAGCTGCACGACCGTCGTCTCTTTTCTTGAAGCGCTTCAGGTACGCATTAAAGCAGCATTGGCCTGAAAGCGCTTGCGCCAGGTAAAAGCCGACTTGACCGTGCTTTCTGTCCAGCCTGGTGGTGAGCTCCGGGATTAGATGGCGTGTCCATCTCCCAGATTGGTCACCATGCCATCTCGTCTGCCATTTCTCGACGAGATTGCGCCTTCCATCCTTGCGGATGGCCTCCTTCGCGCGAGCGATTTCTCGCAGGTTGGTTAAGCAGGTGAGCTCCTTACGGAGCTGAAAGGTCTCTTTCCTCTCCTCCGCCAATAAGTCAATTGACAGTTCGGTATGCTGAGATAATTCTCATGGTGATGAGAATTGTCTCATTGACAGAGAGGTGTGGTGACACCTCCCTGTAATGAAGACGGCTTTTCTTAATGTCTTGCCTCAGAGCTGATTTTGCTTTTTCCCATGCCGCGTGCAGCAGAGAATCACCCTTTGAGCGGGTGGATCTCCGTCGCGCTGCGAGGCATTCCCAACGCAGGACAGACAACTGGTCGTTCCACGAATACATTGAGTCCCCGGTACGCCCGTGCCCCCGTCGAGGCATCGAGTGGTCACATGCTGCAAACACTTTCTGCCTCGCTGCCCGCACGGTGTCCTCAAGATGTTTTTGTAGCTTGTCTTTGCTGAGTCTTCTTGTGTTCCAGGAGGTTCTCCTTCCTTTGCTGCCCCTTCCCGTGTTCACTGGGTGACTCCGGTCCCGGATGTTAAACTAATGCACTGGTGGTCACTCAAGGTTATTACCTGGAGGACGCACCAGTCGACGTCCGGCAGGCCCGCCGCTAGGGAAAAGCCTGTCTATAGGGCTCCCCTGACGGCCATTCTGACGGCGGCAGCCCAGCTGTTGGCAAAGTCCTTTCGGCTACTACCGTTGGTGGGCTGCAGGACTCGTCTGCTCCGTGCATGGCCTCACGCATTCCTCCTTTCTCATCCGGGCTTGGGACCGGCAATGGCGGAGTTACTACGTTTGTGATTACCATCTCCTTTAAACCTCTATAAGTCCAATAATATATTTGACTCCTGTTTTAACGCTATGCAATCTTTATGCTATTTTTATTTTTTCTTTAAACGCTCCTTTATTTCTGAATTGTAGGTATTGAAGGCGACGAATTCGTACCACTGCCACTACAACTTCCTCAAGCCAAGAAACACACTTTAACTTCTTTATAAATTATAATACTGTTCCCTGAAATATGAAACTAATACTATATTTAAGTTCTTACAACTATGTACTTCAGAATACTTTGCTGAAAGTGACTTCAGACACTAACTTTCCATTAAAGCTCTGGTTGTGCCCCACACCAGCAAAATTTTGACTTAATATAATATTTCATTGTTTTAGAGTTGATGAGTTAAAACTCAAATAAGTACACATGAATAAATAAATATCTTGAATTTTTATATTCCAAACAATCACTTCACATTGAGATCCAAATTTTGCTAGGGTAATACACACTCCGAACAGTAATCAACGGTTAAAATACGTTAATTAAAGTTTTTGAAACTAATTATGCATACGTTGTGCAAAGCGCTCGATTAGTTTCTTTTCACAGCGCGATTTCAAATTCTAAAAATAAAATGTTTATTTTTGTTTATTACAAATAGTGATATTTTGACTTATATAACCAACTACAATATTATATTGAAATTAAGAAATCCTAAGAAAAATATTGAATAATCAAATTACTATTATGTAAATGAAATTAACCTTTGTCATTTTAATTCTTTGTTTACCGAAGAGTTAATTAATTATTCAATATTTTGCTCGGAATTGCTTAATTCAGATGTAATGGTTATTTATACAAGTAAAAATACCATTATTTATAATAAACAAGCAACACATGATATTTTAAGGATTTTAAATGACGCGCTGAAAACAACCAATCAGGTGCCTTGCGTGACGTCTGCGTAGTAATGTGCGGAGTCCGCGTTGGGAGAACGTGGAGTGGTTAAGTAGGGTTTGTCATGGTTCACATGAGCCCCTATATAGCCTCTACTTCAGGAAGAATTGGAAATTTGTTCCTGTAAGATTCCTGTATTTTACATATTATTGTTCAAAAATTGAATTTTGGTTTTTCAGTATTATTTTTTTAAATTAAAAGGAAAAATATACATCTTATAAAAAATGTCGCGCCTCAAACTTGTAGATCTTTATATAGTAAACTATTTTGTATCCCAACTTTTTTTTCTTATTTCGTATAATTTAACTGGAAAATGGAATTTTACATTTACTTTCTTTTATCTGTGAAATCCATGTCGAAGCTATAATTTTATCAATATGTGGTTTTAAATAATTTTAACTGGAATTCAATTGGTAGTGGCACTACTAATATAAGCCTCATTTCTTTTTCTCGGTTTACGTTCTTTTATCTGTGAAATCCACGTCGAAGCTATAATTTCATCAATATGTTTCTCAAGAACGGCATCTATTGCGACAATGGCATTCGTATTTTCAACCAAAATTCCTACATACTGATTCTCCCAATACACAGGACCACCCAAGTCGTCCTAAAAATAAAAATTTTCTTAATCCTGAGAGTTTTACTTATTGTAAATAATAAATGACAATATAAAATTATGTATAGAAGTACATAAAGAAGTAATGACCTCTGGCAAAAATCCAAAGCTATAACAATTTCCTATAACAGGAAATTGGGAAAGCTTCAGAGATCGATTTTCGGTTACAATATGGTACAAGTTAAACTTTTTTATACTCTTCTTCATAAGCATCTTTTCTGCTGGAGGTCTGTCTCTCATAGTGTTTATTCCTATCAATGTGAAATATGTACCATCTGGCAGTTCCTTAATTCTTGCAACTGGTACATTGAGTACTGGTCTCGTGAACTGTACTTTTTTCTTCAACTAGAAAAGATTTTCATTTATTAGAGATGAAGTACGGTGCACATATATAACGTAACTATTAGGTGTACAACTCTGCTTCCGCCGTTTTTGCCAAAATTTGAGGCTTTATTTTTTAAAAGTGATCACCTATTTATTTACTTGAAGTAGGGGAGAGTCGAGTAGTACCGGCACTTAAGCTTTATTGATAATAACTTGGTTTATAGGGATCAAAATTTAAATTTAGAAGGTTAGTTATAATGCCAATGCTTCTACCAACAACCTATAAAGAGACATATAAGAAATAAATATATTGGAAGAAAACAAAGCGATTGAAGTGAGATTTAAAATAGGTTACTACAAAATAGTGTCGGGTAGCACCGGCCATCGAAAAAACCGAAATATTTCACTGAGAAAAAAATGCTGTTGAATCAAAAGCATATACATATACTATTAATTCATAAAAATATACTACAAGAACCAATAAATGTTACTAATTCTATAGCATATTGATTTGAATCCATGATATACATGGATCTCAGTGCAGTATTCTTGCGCATCCATAAAGCACACTTTTTCGAAAATGCTTGTTTAAAAACGTTTCATGAATTTCCGATCAAGAGGTTGCAATTATTTGTAACTCGTGTGTGGGGGGTAAACTTAGAAACTTAGCAGAAAAATGTGGCCAGGGCTACCCGACACGAAATGGCCAGGGCTATCCGACTCTGACAAGTTTCAATAAAACTGCTGTAAATAAAAAAATACGCAAAAATATTAAACAAAAATTACAGGTCACATAGTTAGAAAGTGAATTTATATATCCCATTCAGAACCAATCTGATATTTTTTTTAGCTCTAGAAATATTTGATAATAAAGATGGTACATATTTCTCAAAATGCACCTGTTTTCTAGAGATGAAATATTTAGACCGGATTTTCTTTTAAGCTGATGAAAGATACGAATCCATATCTTTAAAATTACACTTTGGCACAATTCTGAAAGAGAAAAATGTTAATTTATTTTCGCAGTGAGTACAGTTTATTCAATGTCATGAGTGGCCTGGGCTACCCGACTCTCCCCTACTGTCCGTCGCTAGCTACTACTTTTTTCCATCTTTCTGTAAATCGTCGGATACCATCTCGAAAAATCTCTGCGTCTTTTGAGCATTTTTGCGCTTGAGGATAACTTTGTCATGTCTCTCTTAGTACTGTGACTGTTTCCCCTTCAATGCTCGGCTCAAACGCATCAATTGCGTTTGATACGGATCTCCTGTGATGGTTACACTGGGCTATAACAGCTCATAATACACCATAAACAGCTGGTTCCACCAGATGCCGAGCATAACCTTGGCACCGTGAATATTCGGTCTAGTATTCGAGGTCAAGGCATATCCGGGCATTCCCCATAATTTATGCGCTTGGGATTATCGAAGTGGACGCATTTTTCGTCGCCATCCACAATTCAATATTAAAACCCTTTCCGATTACTGTGTGACATTTTTGATCCACCTACTTCGACCAGCACTTACCGCTGCAGCCATTTATCGTAAAACGGCGGAAGCAAAGTTGTACACCTAATACTTTACATACATGTGCATACAAATTTAGTTATTGGTTAGTTGAATTAAACCCCCCGTGTAAAATGATTTAGAAAGAATGCTACGTTGCTCTCCACATCAAATATCTCATAAATTTGGCAGAATACCATAAAAGTTTTAGAATTGTATTTTTTATGTGCCTCCGGTGCATAAACGCGTATTCACGCTACAGTTGAGAGTAGCGTGATGTTGTGAATTACGATACAGAGGGATGTAATGTAAAAATTGAACTGCGCATGCGCCTATGACGATACAGCGGCGTTTAATCTTCTTCTCCTTCGTACAGCGTTGGCACCGTACTGACAAAGCCTTGTACTTTTGAACTGCGCATGCGTCTATTACAATACGCTACTAGTACCCAAGATCGAGAAAATCAAAATGGCCGGAAGTATTCGCGAAATGTTAAGTGGGATGGGCGATAATCACGGCAATTTCGACCTTTTCAGATTGGATTCGAGTGTACGCATAAAAACTCGTATATGCGCCGAAGTCACATAAAATAGAATATGTTCCGATGCACACGATTCGGGTAATTACGAGACTCGCTTAAAATGCTCGCAGGACTGATCGCGCCTCGGCTTCGATCTCCAGCGAGCATTGTCGCTCGTCACGTAATAACGCTCATTATGCGCCTAGGCACATAATATACTATTAAAACCCCTTACAGATTTAAAAAATAAAACTTCCAAAATACTCGATTTTGATAGTTATAAAATGTGGCTTTTTATTTTTATTAAATGTCTTCTTTTGAGTTCAAATACCACAATGATTCCAATATCAGGTCGTTCACGGTATATTTCTTCTTCATGTTGATCGAACAGGTATTTGTCAAAATCTATAAAACGGATAACAGTATAGATCATATCCGGATTTGAATGCGCAGGTCTCTTTGTATTCACATGAAGTTTTGTTCGATCACCTTCAGTTAGATTCTTTTCATGTTGAATCAATCCTGCTTTCTCTGCATAATAACTGCAATATAAAAATGAGATTGCTTCAGACGTCTCTCAAAATTGATAGCAATTATTAACGTCAATTTTTTTAATTCTCTAAGAGTTTAATTTATTTTTTATTTTGCAAGATAAGGTCAACTGCTTCGAAAAACCCGGGTTGGAATCCCGGCACAGTCGGAAGCGTCTCTTTTTCCACAGAAAGAGTTTTAATTCTTTAAATTTGAATTATTTAATATTATTTTAATCATTCGTAACGAACCAAACTCTCAACAATGAATCACAATTCGCTAAAATTCATAAGTATGGAGAAAATTATCGAAACGTGCTTTGAAGATTTCTAAAAGTATATATATTGTTAGAAATTTTCATCTTAATTTCCCAAAATACGTAACGAGACTATTATTCAGTTACAGTCTCGTAAAATTAAAATAGAATTTCATAAAATTCAGTTATTTCTAGTGAATTTAAGAAACAATTTCTTAATTTTCAGTTGCAAAGTGTTGAATATTCTTATATTTGTATGCAGAAATTCTGAAACTTGTAACAGAAATAATTTGACGTTATGCGTAACTGAAGTTACGTAAGACATAACTGAATATGTTGTTACAGTTTTGCAATTTTATGATTAAGCATAATGTTTTATAAAATTGTCACTTCTTACAGAGCATGTAATACATCTTATGCGTCTTCCTTGCATTCAAAAATACTTACTTTTATGACTGCACATACACACAGCACTTTCTTAAAAACTTTTGAAAACCATAATTGTATTGGCAAAGAAAACTGTCGAACGTAAGCCACTGACGTCCATTTTGGAAACTCTCACAACCTATGTTATAACGGTTTTCCGCATGGGAAGTTAGAATACGTTATGTGGAATGCTATGGGAAGTGGATTCGGAAAAATAGGGGCGATTCTTACACAGTACGTCAAATAAGTTTTGAGACTGCCGTGGAAAACATCATTGAAAAAAGATATTTGAATATTTTTCTATTTTTTTATTCAAAATACTTTCCTCCAATTTCAACACACTCGTTAAGGGGATCTCCTTATCCAGAACCAAAAAAGGTACTTTTTCCTAATTTTTTTTTAAGCAGAAAATAAAAACACAGGTCAAAGTTTTTCCGCATATATTTAGGTACATATCTGAACTTGTAAAAACAGTTTTTTTATTTGAAAACGACAAAAAATCTCGGAGTAATCGAAGATCCCGCGCAGCGTCTCGCTACGGACAATTGAAATCGCGTGCATGATATTGTCCAAAGTTTTCATCTGAAACGCACTTATATATTTTTTTTTAATCAGAAGAGCCTTACGCTTATAGTGAACCTAAAAAATTGTAAAAAAAAATTTTTAATTGATCTTTTACGTTACTTTTCAAAAAATCTAATTTTTCACCCTTTTTTGTGTTGAAAATGCGTTATATTTAATGGAAATAAATCCTGTATCATGTGAATTAAAGGTTCACTATAAGTGCATTTTAATAATCTACAAATAAAAAAAAGTTCATAATAATAGCTTTAATGGTTCTTTTTTAATCGCGCACGCAATTTTGAAAAATGTGGTTTCGAGAATACGCGCTTTAAAGTTTTCAGACATACCTTTCGCTCGCTCCGCGCGAGCCACTGCTCGGAACTCTACCATCAAAACTATTCCGATATGGACTGTACAATTTTGCGACAATATTCTCTGATAATAGTTCCATCGATTGAAACAAAAACAAAAATCGATTTTTTTAAAGTTCTGGATAAGGAGACCCCCTTAAAGCGATTCAACAGTGATTCAAATGCGTGTGAATAGTTCCTTTGCTATCGAAGAATATAATGAGCATTGCTGAAATTGGCCTTCCTTCACGATTATCATCTTCTAACCTCTTCCTGACTTCTAAAAAACGTTTATGCCACAGAAAAACATTTACTCTACTCAACAAATTATTGCCGTACATTTGCTGCATCAACCAGAATGTTTCTGATGTATGTTTACCGAGTTTTGCGTGAAATTTAATAACTGCTCTTTATTCGATGTTAGTATTTCAACATCGACAAAAAGTTGTTTTGGGAGAACTTTCATAATTTTGCTATTCATTAACCGATTAAAGCAAATCTGGTATTGCCGCAGGGAAAAAAATGTTTAGTGGCTCCCACCCTTGCAAGGGTCAGAGCAACTAAACGAAATAGTAAATTATGGACGGGCCAACTCGACGGTAGAATCTATTATACTTTACTGAAAGTATTCAAATTATGGTCTATGAAACATTATAACTATTATTAGATCAAATATTCATTTGTGGATATATGAATTACCTGATCTAGCAATCATTCATGTGCTGTTTAGAAAGAGTACTGGTACCAGAGAAATAGTCAGTATTGCTATACCAGGGGTGTTAGTTGAAATTTGACGGTTTAACTCATAGATGTCGCTAGAGACCTGTATACATTTCTATGATTTGGCATCTATGTCATATTTTTCTATGGACAATAACCTTCAAAAATACACAATTACATTCTGCCAAAATAATAGCATCATAGTTGTTTACCTCAGTGAATATGTCGAGTTTCGTTCCAAGCAAATCGCATTTGCGGCATTCCTTGCTTTTCTTATTTCATCAAAAGAAAAAAGCAATTGAAGCTCATCGATTGCTGGTAGAAACTTATAATGAACATGCTCCAGTGATTATAACATGTGAGACATGGTTTCGTCAATTTAAAAGTGGAGATTTCGATTTAACAGACAATGAACATCCTGGTGCAGCGAAAAAGTTCGAAGACGAGAAATTGCAGGCGTTATTGGATGAAGACCCAACCCAATCGCAACAACAATTTGCACAAACACTAAATGTGACCCGAGGAGCAATTTGCCAATGTTTAAAAGCCATGGGAAAAAATCCAAAAGTATGGAAAATGGGTACCACACCAACTGAACGATAGACAAATGGAAAATCGAAAAACCATTTGTGAAATGCTGCTTCAACGGTTCGAAAGGAAATCTTTTCTGCATCGAATTGTCACGGGGGACGAAAAATGGATTTATTTCGAGAACCCGAAGCGGAAAAAATCATGGCTTTCACCTGGTGAGGTCGGCCCATCGACTCCAAGGCCAAATCGCTATGGCCGTAAGACAATGCTCTGTGTTTGGTGGGACCAGTGTGGTGTGGTGTACTTCGAGTTATTAAAACCTGGTGAGACGGTGAATACGGAACGCTACCGACAACAAATTATCAATTTGAACCGCTAAAGTGGTGAAGAACACATTAAAAGCATTGAATTGGGAAATATTATCGCACCCGCCGTACTCTCCAGACCTCGCCCCGTCCGGCTATCACCTTTTCGCATCGATGGGACACCCACTCGCAGAGCAGCGCTTCGACAATTTTGAAGAAGTCGAAAAATGGCTCGTCGAATGGTTTTCCTTGAAAAAGAAAAAGCTTTTTGGAATGGTATCCATGATTTTCCTGAAAGATGGGCATAATGTGTACACTGAGAGACATCGGCTTTGGTTCCTGTGCACATAGCACATAAATTTTTTGTACAGTAGTTGCCTTGACCAAAAAAATTGAGAGAAGCTACTACTTTTATAGTTATCATGACAGTAATTTGGACTTTTTTGTGTATTCGGTTGTTGTGACCAAAGTTGATGATTAGAATGAGCTTTATACATACCCCAACGGTTAGTACACATACATTTTCTTTCTATGTACTGGCAAGCTCCTTTGGTTACTACAACCGCAGCTTTCGCTGTTGCGCTAGTCAAATCAAGTATAACTTTCATTTTTACAACGAGGTAAGCCTGTCGTGACAACCATGAAATCTTGTAATAGTCACACAATTTAACTTGCACTGCCCTGGAGATAAGTAGTTACTTCCAAAAAGATATGCAGCCTAAGTTGAATCCTGCCGATTCTCTTTCTCGATTCCTGGACTATATTTCACCGTGCCAAGCATTATCAGGTAAATAATTCTATTATAAATATAGTTTGACAATTCTTTCTAAATGATAAACGATTTTGTTCGGGGACAATGCAATGCGTTCCAATGTTGCTGTCTCGTCGTATTTTGTCAAAACTATAGTCAGTCAAAAAAAGTTTATGGTGATGAAAAAAGTGACAATTTTTTAACTTAATCGACGAAATTTATCATAAATATCATTATACCGGATTATTTTTCTTAGATCTTTTCGGTAAAACTTTATTTTTTCTAATCAAATTGAATTCGTATTTTGATAACTAGGAGAACCATACCTATAACCTCAAAAATAATTTTGGCTGGTCATTACTTGGTCATTTTTAACTAAACTCTATGCGCGGCTTTACAGTGGACTTTGGTTCCTATAACCGCAGCGCTAACGGTATTTCAAGTACAAGAATCGTGGTCTCAGTAACGTTCCTTGCAGTTGGAGTAAACACTTTTCCAAAGTATGGCAGCCACTACCATGATTTTCAATGACAACTTTAACATTTTTGTAAAGACGATTTTAACAAAAAAACTTTGGTTCTTGAAACCCGAAATTTCTCTCTGTGTAGAATCCAATGGTCAATACTTTGAATAAATAATTTTTGAGATTCCCTTGAGAATTAAGTGTTTTCTTTATTGAAAAAACCGGCAAACTTCAAATTGTAATAGACTACTTATCAACAAAATTATTTTATCATTTATCTCCGTGATGATTTAGAGGAATGCGTTATGGAGACATTAAACACATTCGAAGGTTGACGACCGCCATCCTGAACATAATTTCTACTCATAAAATAAAAATGCCCTTTATTTCGGTTCTCGACGGTGCAAAGTGGTTTATTCTGTCCGAAGGGGGATATTGTAAATAAAATATATCAACTTTGCCAAAAACATTACTAGTTTCTTGGATTTTAGCTTGTCTGGGAACGTTTGCGACCGACCTTGTATAAATATATTTTTCATAAATAATTACTTATAATCACCACACTTTCTCGCGGTGATTCCGTTTAATCCTGTGATCATAACTGCCATACATATGTGTTTGTAAATTCCATCCCTAAAAACGCCTAATGAAACCACATATTGTAATTCTTCTTTGCCGAGATACTCGTAATTTCTTGCTATTGGTATTAATACTTCATTTTCTAGCAATGCATAATTTGATTCTGCAACAAATGAAAAGATCCGTAAACTAAAAAATTATTTCCTTAATTCATAAATAAAGATACATATATAACTTTCGTTAAAAAAATGCATAAGTTCAGGACATGCTTTTTCTTTGTGAATTCTACTAAAATGATTGAAATAATTAGGCAAAGAAACAATAGCGTAAAGGGCCATTAACTTATTTAATACACCATTACACTATAGAAATAAGACAGGCCCACAAAATAAAAAGTGGAATGAACTTTACATGTGAGTATACTACCCCTATGGATTTTGAGCCGCTGAATCCGAATAGGGTCTCAGAATTTTCCCTGGACCCCCAAGTTTTCCCCTAGCCTAGGGGGAATGCGTGAAATCTTAGAAATTTCAGTATCTGTAAAAGCAATTTTGATCTACGCAATATTAAATAAGACCATAATTTGTTTACGTATCTCGACTCGCTTAGTTCGAATCTCACTGTAGAATTTCCCTAGAGTACCTCAGAATTCCACTAGCCTAGGGGAAAAGTGTTAAGCTGAGCAAAACTTGCGATTTCTGGAAGGTTCTATTTTTGCGCAAGAAAGCTTATATATTTTTGTATTTTGAGTTCCTGAATTCATCTCTGACGTGAAAAATGTTCCACAGTACTTCAGAATTTCCCTAGCCTAGGAAAAAACGTAGAAAATTGTGCAAAAATCAAAGTTTCATGCAGGCCTTTTTCGTTCGGGAAAGCTGATATCTTTCCGTCTTCTGAGTTGCCGTGTTTATTTCTGTCATCAGAATTTTTATCCAGCTCCTAACAATTGCCCTAGCCTACGTGAAATTCCATGATATTCGTTTGTTCATCTTTTTCTTGTTCTTTTATCGTCAAACGTCCGACGCAGGTGAGTCCGCCATCCTAGGGGTGATAACCCTCATACCTCCCTAGGCCTAAGTTGAAGGCTTTCAGACTTTGACGAGGACCATGTCAACTCATCATCAGACACACTACGGCATCATCCTCACTCCTTATCACCCACCTGCAGGGCAGCGCGCCTTCACTGGCTTCATTACCTTGACAAACCTGAGTTTGAATCATTCTACACATCCTCTTTCGGGGCAGTTGTCATCGTCCCAGTATCTGCCAAGGCAGCAGGATTTTGCATTTTGTTAAGATCAATCATGCTTGCCCGTTGAAATGGGGTTTCATATGCGATACAGGCTCAAGATTCAAGAGGATACCAAATTCAAAGAATCAACTTGCACATGGATATATTTACATATGAACGTGGAGTAATTTTCTGAAACTGAAATTCATTTCCACAGGCCAAGGTTAAATTAAGAGAGTCAAAAATATTTGGTAGCCTGTGTGTGATTCAATCATGCTACCAATTTTAAAATACATAAGTAAGTAAAAGTGATATAGAAAACAGTAAAAACGAGGACAAATTTAGGTTCTGTCCCTCACAATGCTGAAACACGTGATATATGCTCGTCAGCTTTTCCATGTAAAAATCAAGTCACCGTGAAACCCACGTACTACTTTTTTCACCTTAGACTAGAAAAATTTCTAGGTCCTGTAGAAAAAGTCTAATATCAGATATGAATTCAGCTACTCGAAAGACGAGAAGACTTAAGGTTCTCCGTATAACAAAAAGGCTACGTGAAATTTTAAGCTTCCCTTATATTTGCACATTTTCCCTAGGCAAGGGAAATTCTGAAGTACTGTGGAACATTTTCCACGTCAGATAAGAATTCAGGAACACAAAATACGAAAATGTATAAGCTTTCTTGCGCAAAAATAGAACCTTCCAGATATCGCAAGGTTTGCTCAGCTTAACACTTTTCCCCTAGTCTAGTGGAATTCTGAGGTACTCTAGGGAAATTATATAGTGAGATTCGAACTAAGTGACTCGAGATACGTGAAAAAATTATGGTTTTATTTAATATTGCGTAGATCAAAATTGCTTTCACAGATACTGAAATTCTGAGACCGGATTCGGATTCAGTGGCTCAAAATCCATAGAAGTAGTATACTCACATGTAAGGTTCATTCCACTTTTTTTTATGGGCCTGTGTAATTATCGTACACTTTTAACCACATTTTTTATGTTTTCAGATATATTTTTTACACTTTTATCTAGAGTTTTTCAAATGCTTCTCCCATAGATTCATAAAGTAGCTATTTAATGTTCAAAGTGATAAATTTTAAATTTAATCAAATTAAAAATTCGGTGTGCTTTTTGATGTGCTATTCCTTTTGCTTATAATATAAGTAATTATTTAATAAATTGATACAACAAATTTTTTTTTAAATTGCATCGAGTGGAAAAATATAATAATGAAAATAAAGTCTATGTTTAAAAAGTGCACAATAACTACCGGGTTTTCCAATTAGAGGTTTCATTTTGAATAGGCCGCTATTTTGGCAGCTTTCATAATAAGACGTGTTACTTTTTGACAGATGACAACTAGAAACTATGCCATTAATAAAAATGGAGCCATACACGCTTCAACAACGCATCGAAATTGTTAAAATCCACTACAAAAAATCATTATGAGCGATGAGACTCATTTTTACATTGGAGGCTACGTTAATAAGCAGAATTGTTGTATTTGGGGCTCGGAAAACCCGAAAATAATTATTAAAAAGCCTCTCTTTCTGCAACGTGTAACTGTTTGGTGCGGTTTTTGGGCAGTTGGGATCGTTGCCGCCTTATTCATTTAAAAATGAAGCTGTAGCGGCTGTTTTGGTGAATGGATTGCGCTATCGAACCATGATTAATAAATTTTTATGGCCAGAATTGGAAGATATGGATGTGGACGATGTTTATTCCCAACAAGACGGCGCTACGTACCACACAAGTAGCGAAACCATCGGTCTTTTGCGTGAAAAGTTCCCAGACCGAATGATTTTTCGAAACGGCGATTACAATTTGCCGCCGAGATCAAGCGATTTAACACCTCTAGATTTTTTTCTTTGGATTTACGTGAAAGATAAGGTTTATGCTGATGCTCCTCAGTCAATTCAAGAACTCAAAGAGAAGATTCTCGCGTTATCGACGAAATAGAGCCCCAAATGTGCAAAAACGTAATGAAAAATTTCATCAAAAGAACATGGTGCTGCAAACGTAGCCGCAGAGGCCATATGAGTGATATTGTTTTTCATTAGTAATTGAAAACCTTTCGCTATTTAATGTAATAAAAATCAAACGATTTTTCACCAAAAACACGCGTTTTTCTCATAAATCAAAATGAAACCTCTAATTGGAAAAGCCTTCATAATTACATACCATGAGAAGAACTAATAGGATGCGTGGGTTCGATTTTATATATTCAGTTCGAAAAGTTGGGTTAATTTTCTGAACAATTTAGCATATTGTAACGCTATATGGCACAGATAGAAGAAAGCATGCGTAATATACATAAAAACACATGCTAAATACATATTAATATGAAATTTACAGTGCTAGCCAGGCCTCTAGCCTTCGCTAAGTATTAGTTTATTCTTTATATATATAATATTGTTTTAAGAATTTCTATTTACCCAACGCATTCGAGATGATTGTGAAGGTGTAAAGCAGAACAGGAATGATTTTTGACATTATTACTCCACCAATGGAACTGTTTTTTATTACCTGTTTGTACGTATATAAAGTCACATTCTTATGAACTCCTTGAATGTACCTAGGTCTCTGACGTAATTTTTGTTTGCCAGAAAAGTATTCACGTATATGTACTATATGTTTTATCATATTTACCGCAGCTTCATGGCTGATCTCGCTGATATAAATTTTTTGTAATTACGTCACATTTGAGGCAAACACTCAACTACACGGAGGAAATTGAGATAAGGAAATCTACCACGCAAGTTGTTCGTGAAATGTTTTGGGGTTATGGTTTTATCATGAAAAAGTTGTAGAATCATGAGTTTGACTTTTTGCGCTGATAGAAAGGAATGGCCGTTACAACCATATTTATGATTAGTTTAACCTTACCTTTTTGATGGCATAGATACAGCAATATGGCATGTGTATTTTGACCATCTGATTATAACTAAATGAATATGAGAGAATCAACCATATTATTAGCTGCTATAGCAATATTCATTGTTCACCTTCCATATTATATTTCTGATTCGATCAGTTTTACTTACTATACTTTGATTGCTATGTTCAACATGCTGAATAGTTTAGAGAGACATCTTATATTGTAATTACAATTATAAATTCCTAACCTACAACTAAATGGCTAAATTTCCCGAACCATTTCTATCAGTTTGAGCTCATAAGTTCGATTTTTCATAGTGAATTCTACGGTTTTGTGGATTTGTCAACTTTTCTGACTGCAGAGAAAAATCCAGGCGTGTAGGGGTCACACTGAGATTGAATTCCTTTCTGCAGGTGAAAATATATAGGAATATCATAGTCCTTTCCATGGTACAGACGATTTTTTTCTTTTTGTGGGCCTGTGTAACTTTTTGGAGGGTAAAATAAAATCTTCCTAAGTTGTAAATTTACGAATGCTGTTCATGGTATAACAGGTGCCAAATATTACTAATTTTCATTTAAAGTAATGCACTCTCATTGTAACGAATAATGAAAATATTATAAAAACTTTTATTTAATTTTCTTTCTTTATCTCGCTTTTATCGCATACGAACGTGGATTAAATTAATGCTCCCGCACTCTGCCATTTTATTGGAAAAATGCAATTTTCCAATTATAATTTAGGAAAACTTTTTAATATAATAGAATAACAACTCAAAAAAGTAATACAATTGACAAATTTCCCCAAATTATGCTTGAAAAAGAATTAATGTTCAAATAAAATCGTAGAGCGGAGGGGATGGATTTCATCCTTGATCTGAGAGCAATAGCCCAAGTCGTCCTAAAAAGAAAAACTTCTGTTATAAGGGGGTATTCTAGCCCGTGTGGAAATCGAACCTGAAAACTGATTGAGATCCGGACGGATAGCCCTAGTTGTAACCGGGAACCGGTCGGGTTATCCGACCAGGAACCCGCCAGAAACGTCACGCTGGTTTGGTTATGTTCCCGACATGAAGGTTGGTCGGGAATCGGTCGGGCTATCCAACCAGGAACCCGCCAGAAACGTCACGCTGGTTTGGTTATGTTCCCGACATGAAGGTTGGTCGGGAACCGGTCGGGCTATCCGACCAGGAACCCGCCAGAAACGTCACGCTCTGGTTTGGTTATGTTCCCGACATAAAGGCTGGTCAGGAAACGGCCGGGCTACCCGGCCCTTTGCTGGATGTTTTTAGAGGGGTTCTTAGTAGCATTAAAATTAGTTTAAAAATTATTAGAGGATGGATAATAATTAGTGATTATTACAAATTATTTTGGAATAAACTCATTAATATACTTTTTAACAGCATTAATACTATTCAATTACAATTCACCGCCAGTTTCACTTTCTTCTTGACGATGTGGCCTTTTAATGCGATTAGTTGATAGAGCTCTTCCGACAATTCGCTTTCTTCTTTCACTCTGCCAATCTTTGGCATTGCCTAGGACAATGCTCAGAGCACTGTCAAAACATTTCGAAGTAACGAATTGGCCTGTTAAAATATCCCTATGGGTCTCTTGAAACACATCTGAAAGAAATATTAGTATTATTACAAATAAAGAAAAATAATGTAGCAGTTTTCGTGATAATAATACAATAAAATATTTTATGTGCCTCAGCCGCGGAAACTCGTTTTTCCGTTACAGCTGAGAGTAAAGCAATGTTGTATATTCCGTTACAGAGGAATACAATGTAGAAATTGAACTGCGCATGCGCATTATAGTCTTACAGCGGAACGCAATCTATTTCTTTTTCTTCTTCTTCTCACTTCTTCTTCGTACAGCGTTAGCACTGACTACTACACAAGACCGATAAAATCAAAATGGCCGGGACTAGTCGCCAATTTGCGCCCGCTTCGTACAACTAGCGCAGCAAACAACTACAATAAGCACTAGATTAGATTCCAATGTACGCATAAAAACTCGTATCCGCACCACAGTCACATAAAATAGAATATGTGCCAATGCACACAATTCGGGACATTGCGAGACTCGCGACAATGCTAGCAGGACTGATCGTGCCTCGGATTCGTCTCGGCTTTGCCTCTCAGCTACGTCTCGGTTACACCTCGACTAGGCATCGGCTACGCCTCGACTATGCCTCACCTACGCCTCGACTACGCCTTGGCTTCGATCTCCTGCAAACATTGTCGCTCGTCACGCAATCACCCTCATTTTGTGCCTAGGCACATAATATACTATACTCTTTATCCAGTATACACTTGTAAAACATAGTTTTGCTAAACAAGTATTTTTCAGGCATTTTTTTTACTGCTGTAAACTGTGACGCTAATTCTCCTGAGAGATATTTTCTTAAAACATTGGTTAGTGATTTTTTTGTGAATTTCTCTCGGTTAAACAGCCTACTCAGTGATTTCATCTGGATAATTAAAAAACCGTGATGTATATATACTTTATCACTGCGAATATATATCTATGCACATTATATCTATCATTATGAATGGAATTGTGTACAATGTTTAAAGTTTCACTTACAAAGTCCTGCCGAAACTCCTGGTTTGTAGATAAAAACAAAACAAATTCACCAAAGCTCACTTTATCATGAAAAGGCAGCTGCAGGCTATTTTTTATAATGAAATACTCTCGAATTTTTTCCTCAATTTCTTTTTCTCTTTGTGATTCCAGAATTTTATTCTGGTTTGCTTTAATTTCTTCCATTTCTACTTAAATTCTTTTTAAATCCATTTTGATAAGTTTCAGGTCATTAAGGATTCTTCGACTGGTTACAGAATTTAAAATAATAACCTTAATTTTTCGACAAAAGTAACCACAAAGTAACAGAAATTTGAAATTAATAGTCAGTATGAGAAGACCATTACAAAGAGAGCAGTGGTTTGAACACGCGTAATCCACAAGCCTTTCTTCAAGAAGAGAAAAGTAACGTTACGTTTCACTGTCCTGTCGAAGATCCCTCTCGTTGCCAAGGGTGAAATGTAACAGAATCTCCACCATTTTAAACAAAAATCCAAAAAGAAGTCCCATAACTAAACATCCCAACCGAACGTCGTGGAAGAGGGTAATTAATTTTGATACCTGCTCGACGTTAACCTTATAGGTCAGCGCAGAGCCTTCTTAGATCAATAAACGAACACAAAAGAAAACAAACGACAAAGACCGCGCTTTCGTTAAATGGTTAAAAGCACCCGAACACATGCCCTTAAGAAAAACTACTGCGTAACATCTTTGAAAATTTTTAAAAATTTCTAAACATCATATAGGTTCACCCTGGCGAAAGTTCCGGATTGAAATTCATTCCGAATCAATCCGCACTATTTCAAGCCATTCCGGAATCTGATTCCGAACTAAACCAAGTTATTCCGAATGACTCCAAAGCAAATTTTGAATCCGAGTCAACCCGAAGCCAATTCAAAATCTATCCGAAATTTCAATCCGAATAAATGCGTTCAATTTCGGATTCATTCGGATCCGTTCGGATTGAAAGTTCGGACTGATTCGGATTGGTCGGATTTATTCGGATTAAGAGTTCGGGTTAATTTTAAATGGGCCTCTGATTAATACTGATTGAAAGTGGCTTCGGATTTTTTCGGAATAGCTCGAATTGGTTCAGAAAAAGGTTTCTGAATGGGTCGCATTGGTTTGGAATAAATTCCAAATCCGAGACTTTCTCCAGAGTACTTGACTAGTGCCCGACTAGTTCCCGGTCAGTTTCCGACAATAAACTTCATCCTGGGTTAATTCTGCTGGTTCCCGACTTGACCCGGTCCGGTCACGAGTCAACTCGTTCGATTCCCACCCAGTTCTCGGCCATGCAATACAGACCGAGTTTGCCCGACAGGAATTCGGCCAGAAACATTTTTTTAATGGGGCTAACTGGGGCAATTTCCACACGGGAGTCTAGAAGCCCGAATTTCGGGCATTTTTTGACGGTCAATAAAAAAAAGCAATCAAATTTTTAACCATCCATTTTTTCATCATTTCTTTATTTATAATTTAAAAATTCACAAATATCAAATGCTGCAAAACATCCGGTTCTAGAGTCAAAATTATTTGAGAGTCCGCAAGATATCAATTTCTTACTAGAAAATAACATAAACTTTTTAGATTTGCTTGAAATAAATGTTAGACAAACAGCCAAGACAGCAATTGAAACTTTGCCTAAGAAAGAAAAATTGACTCTCATGACCGAAATTAACCCTTTAACGCCCAGATTTGCAGAATTTTCACGTTGACTACAATGTCGTCCCATTTATACAAAAAAGGTGGAAAAGGATAGAAAACTCCATATCCCACCGTTTTTGGGGTCGCTCTTTCGAATGACACAGTCAGAATTCTCAAAAAATGACGCTAAACCCTTTATTTTCCCTAAAATACCGAAAAAAACGCTATTTTTGGGGTACGATTTTTTTTTTAATTTGAATTTTCACTATGTTCCCGACACTTAGACAACTTCTAACTTATCAGAAACGTGTTCTCGAGACTTGTACTTTTAAAATATGTATTGAAATATTTTGTTTTTCTTTGTTCTCTAATTCAAAATTTTTTTGAAATTGAGAATATTGATCCTATTTCGGATTTTCCAGGTTACTTCGTAGTGTGATCATACAAATAAGTTATTGCGAGTTTTGTCTCACCGATTGTGATTGGCGGAAGCAATATTAGCCCATAAAATTAAAATTCAAGATGGTGGCTGCCATGAATCTAGTAGAAATACGTATATTTCGAGTTTTAATACAAACCAGGATGGTGTAAAATTTGCCAATTAGCAATCTCATAGGTTTTAGTCATCACTAAATTCGAATCTTAGGTGAGTTTTATGAAATTTAAAATGGCTGATCCAATATGGCGGACCCGTTATGTAAAATTTAATATTCCTGAAATAACAAAATACTGCCGAATTCTGGTAGTCGACTGTAAAATATCAGCGTTTGTACAATGTTGGATGCACAACAGGCTCAACCTTCTTCTGACTGTGGAAAAAGTAATTTTTTGACAGTAAATGTTTAACGCTGTAACATACCAGTGTTTGTACAAAGTTGATTTGCCACTGATAGTCTTCTTTAAAGTATGTCTCTACCCGTAAAACATGCATTTAATAATAAAAGTATATAACCAGTATTTTAGAAATGTTGACAGCCAGCAACGAAATTCGTTAAGCCACTTCTGAACCATTCCATGTGATGAAGCACAGTTCGAATAATATTATATATTAATGCTGACGTCTCATAGAAATATTTTTAT
This sequence comes from Diplolepis rosae, assembly GCA_030998225.1. Lineage (NCBI taxonomy): Eukaryota > Metazoa > Arthropoda > Insecta > Hymenoptera > Diplolepididae > Diplolepis > Diplolepis rosae. Next base: position 2,195,152 of record JAPYXD010000391.1, on the reverse strand, counting down.
TAGTTTTTCAATTATTTTCAATAAAGTTTAGATAGTAGTGGCACTACTAGTAGAAGCCTCGTGTCTTCTTTTCAATTTACTTCCTTTCATGTGTGAAATCCATGTCGAAGCTGTAATTTTATGAATATGTTCCTCAAGAGCGGCATCTATTGCGACAATGGGATTCCTATTTTGAACCAAGATTCCTACATACTGATTCCCCCAATATACAGGGCCACCCAAGTCATCCTAAAAAAAGAATATTGTTTACCTTGAGATGTTTTCTCAGTGAATATGGTAAATAATATATGATAATTAAAAATTATGCATAGAAGTACATAAGAAAGTAATGACCTCTGGCACAATTCCACCGCTATAACAATTGCCTATAACAGGAAATTGGGAAGGCTTCAGGGATGAATTTTTGTTTAGGATATCAAAGGAATCGTACTTTACAATACGCTTCTTCACAAACATCTTTTCTCCTGAAGGTCTGTCTTCCATTGTGTTTATGCCTATCATCTTTAAATACGTCAATCCTGGCAGCTCCTTGATTCTTGAAATTGGTACATTGAGCACTGGTCTCGTGAACTGTACTTTTTTCTTCAGCTAGAAAGGATTTTCATTTATTACATTTAACGTACGTTGCATGTATGTAAAAATAAAAGTTTTAGACATATACTTTTTAAAACTTCTGACAGATTTAAAACATAAAAATTCCAAATACACTATTTCACCTCGCTCATTGGATAAGATCGTTTTAGTTTTTAGTCAAGTTTTCAGTAACGTTTTCAGGCAATCTTCTCTCAGCTTTCTTACCAATATTTTTTATATTATTTATATTAACAAATTGAACACTCCATCGCAAGTTTGATGGTTTAAAATTGTGGCTCTTTATATTTAGTAAATGTCTTCTTTGAGTTCAGAACTCACCACAATGACTCCAATATCAGGTCGTTTTTGGTATATTTCTTCTTCACATTGATCGAATAGGTATTCATCAAAATCTATAAAACGTATAACAGTATAGAACATATCTGGATTTGAATGCACAGGTCTCTTTGTATTCACATGAAGTTTTGTACGTTCCTCCTTAGTTAGATTCTTTTCATCTTGAACCAATCCTGCTCTCTCTGCATAATAGCTGCAATTTGAAAATGAGATTGCTCCATACATCTCTTAAAAGTAATAACAATTATTAACGCCAACTTCTTTAATTTTTTGAGAGTCAAATTTATTTTTTATTCGAAAGAATTTTAAATCGCTTTGTGGAAAAAGAGACGCATTCGACTGTTCCGGGATTCGAGCCCAGATATTTTTATTTTATAACACAAGGTGAACTGCACCGAAAGACCCGAGCTCCAATCCCGGGACAGTTGAAAGCGTATTTTTTCCTCGGAATGATTTTAAATTCTTTAAATTGGAATTATTTAGTATTATTGTAATTATTCGTGACGAACCAAATGCTCAAGAATGAATCACAATTCGCTAAAATTCGTAAGTGTAGGGTAAAGTTACAAAACTTGCATTAAAGATTTCCTAAAGTGTATACACTGTTAGAAATTTTTACTTTACATGAGATATAACAATATCAACTTTTTTTTCGTGGGATTCTAGCGCAAATTTTAATACGCAATGTGCCTGGTTCTCTCATCTTTGGAACGATGCGAGAAGTTTCAATTCCCGCATTGTTTGGCGATAGAATAATGCAGGAATTTATAATCCTCGCATTATTTGTAAATGAAGTAGGGTGAGAATCATGCTTTCTCTCAATCTTTATCTTCAGATCACGCACACATCCCCATATCGTTAGTCTGTGTATCATCAAAATCAGCGCCATCTATCAAAAAACGGCAGAGGATTGTTTTTTTGTCGTTCCTGTTACCGACGCGATTAAAATTTGCAGGTTATGTAATTGTCATTTTTGGCACCTAGTTAGGCACATTGAATACTAAAATTGATACTAATATAATGTTGTCATTCTATTGTGAAAATAACAAGAAATAGTAAGGTAAAAACACCAATAGCCGGACAGTACCCAATAGCCGGACAGAGCCATGAATTTTTCTCAAAATTAGAGATTTATGAATCACTTATCGCTATTTTGATGTACCGTATACAAGCCTCGAAATGTACACTTTAAAAAAGTGAAAAATTTATTGAATTAGAAATTAAAACTTCGCCAAGAAAAAAAAATTTCTTTACTGAAGCACAAGGCTGGTCGAAATGTAGCGAAATCTGCTCTATAAATTAACTGACACGTTGTCTTTGTTGAGCAAATAACATTTACATTTACCTTGATTTGTCATTTTAATACGTGTTACACTAAAGTCAAATGCTTTACATAAACCATAATATTTTTCAAAATTAAAAAACATTTTCCTTTAATTAAATATTTCAAATCCGGTTATTAGGTCAATGAATATTCGTTTTGCCCAATAACCGAACGCGTGTAAAAAATCTTTGAAAAGAAAGAAAGAAGAATAAAACAAAAAACCAGCAAAAAAACGAAGAAGCAGAAGTATTTAATAAATATTTTAATATGTCAATGTAAAGCAAAGTTCATAGAAAAAAAAATGGCAAAATAAATTAAACTTATTCTACAAACCTCAAAAGAATAAAGTTCATTAACAATTCTATTTGTAAAATATTTTCAATATTTTTTCTTTTATAAGTGTGGACCTAAAAATGTTTTTGTAAATATTTCCCAGTGTTTATTATGCTTAAAATATATTAAATCCATTTCAATAAAATTATAATATTCTCTTGTCCGAGTATTGGTGCAGCGCTGTCCGGCTATTGGATCAATTCACTTTTCCCGTCCGGCAATTGGCTCCAGAGGATTATTTAATGAAGAGAATTATTAAAATGGATTATTCAGATTTAACACGACTCTGGACTTTTTGTTATAGTAGGGAGGACACATATATGAAAATAATCGCGGCAATTCTTGATTCCGCATCACATTTAGAACGATTAATACAAAAAATTGAATGATATTTCCTTAGACGTCCGGCTATTGGTGCTTTTACCTTATGTGTGCAAGTACGCGATAGGTGACTCCTTTATCAATGTCAGGCCTACACTTAGCTTGGCCTTGCAACACAATATAGTATTCTAGACAGTCAAAACTTTGTTTACTATATTTTATTCTATTAAACATGTATACACAACGTTATTCGGAAATCGAAATGTTATCATTTCGCTTACCACATTACCTCCGTTGTTTCGAATCCCGTGTATGAATGATGTTGTTGAATCAAGTAACACAAAATAACTAGTAAAAATAATTTATTGAATGCACAGGAAAATAATACTTTTGCCACTAGCGGGATTTCTATGCCCCGTTTAGTGCAAACAAATCAATTTTTGATTGCCTAGTAAAACCAGAGTCGTATCCGACACGGGAAAAACAATAATTTTACTCGTGTGGTTGTTACCAGACAAGTCAGAAATAGCCAATATTAGTGGCGACATTTGTTATATCTTTTGGGCATTTAATTCTACACCCATCATAGATGTTGTCTCAAAATTCCATGACAATCGGATGCATAGAAGCTGAGTTATTGCGCCTAATGTGACAGTATAATTGAACCATCGGTCGAAAAATAAATTTTGAACAATATCAAGCTTTGTTTTGAACTCGGTAAAACAGCTGCCGAGACCCAACAAATGATGCCAAAATTTAATAGTGATGAGTGTTTATTCCGTCCTACGATTTCCGAGTGGTTTCAACGATTTCAAGAAGGCCGGGAAGACTTAAATTACGACAACCTTTCGGGTCTGTTTTGACCGGTTCTCGTCCGTGCAAAGCGGTGTCTTGCGTCCGAAGGGAGCTCTTTTGAATGAAATATATCAACGTTGCCAAAAACATTTCTAGTTCTCTGGATTTTTAGATTGGGAACTTTAGCGACCGCCCTTCTATGAATATATGTTTTATAAATAATTACTTATAATGGCCACACTTTCCTGCGGTGATTCCGTTTAGTCCTGTGATCATAACTGCCATACATATGTGTTTATAATTTCCATCCCTAAAAGCTCCTATGGAAACCACATATTGTAATTCTTCTTTGTCGAGATACTCGTAATTTCTTCCTCTTCGTAGTGCTTTATTTTCGAGCAGTGTAAAATTTGATTCTGCAACAAACAAAGAAACCTATAAATTAGAAAATTAATCCCTTCATGCATAAATAGAGATACAAATATAAATTTTGTTAAGGTCTGCTTATGAAAGGCATTCAATTAAAAAAATTTTAATATCGAAAATGCATAACTTCAGCACATCCTTTTTTCTTTCTGAGATCTACCAAAATAATTGAAGTAATTAGGCAAAGAAACAATAGCGTAAAGGGCCATTAACTTGTTCAATACATCATTACAATATAGTTATAATTATCGTACGCTTTTTACGACATTTTTTATGTTTTTAAATATATTTTGAGTCCAAACGGGCGGAAAAAGTCGCATTGCATGCTTGTGCGTAGAGCGGCATGCAGTCAATTGTGCCTTGGCGTCCAAATCGGGCGAAATGTTCATACCGCCCGCTCCAACGGGCAAAATGTTCATACCGCACGAAACTTGACTGCCCGCGGCTAACTACGCACTTGCACGCAACGCGACTTTTTCCACCAATTTGGACACAAAACGTCGTGTGTACCTTGAGCGACATGGTAGCGATGTGACTCGTGTGAATACTGCCCTCGCTACGCTCGGGCGGGTACACTTCGCACTCGTCACAATCGCCACCATGCCGCCCTTGGTACACAATCTACTATTTTGTACTCCTGTCTAGAGTTTTTCAAATGCTTCTTTCATTCATTCATGAAATAGCTATTGGATTGTCCCAGAAGTAATTGCCGGTTTCACATATACATGTCTTTGACAGACTTTTTGAATGTCTTCTTTTAATCTCATAATTTTTTCCTTCTGGCATTTCTTAGCTGGCACTCTTAGCTTGCTTTATAAACGAATTGCACGTAATTTTGTTTACAGTTGTTAGTTTGACATCATCTTTAAGATGGATTGTAAAAACAAGCATTTTCGTCATATTTTGCTTTTTAATTTCCGTAAAGGAAAGAACGCAGCACAGGCTGCTAAAAAGTTATGTAATGTGTATGGTGAGGAAGCCTTAAAAGACAGATAATGTCGAAATTGGTTTGATAAATTTCGTTCTGGGGATTTTTCACTTTGTTTTTTCAAAGATGAGCAACGTTCAGGTCGACCAAATGAAGTTGATGATGACCAAACCAAAGCCATAATCGAATCGCATCGTCATGTAACTGTGCGAGATATTGAAGAAATGTTAAAAATACCAAAATCAACAATCGACCGTCATATACAACGTCTTGGACTCTTTAAAACACTTGATATTTGGATTGCATATGAATTAAAGAAATTCATTCAACAAAACGCATCAACGCTTGTGATTTGCATCTTAAACGCAATAAATTCGATACTTTTTTTAAACGAATTAGCACTGTTGATGAAAAATTGATTGTTTAGAATAACGTCGTTCGGAAACGATCATGGTCCAAGCGTGATGAACCACCACAAACAAAATAGAAAGCTCAATTGCATCAAAACAAGACTATGATGTCTGATTGGTGGGATTGGAAAGGTGTGGTATTTTTTGAGCTGCTTCCAAGGAACCAAACGATTAATTCGGATGTTTAGTGTCGTCAGCGGAACAAATTGAAGGCAGCAGGCAAAGAAAAACAGCCAGAAACTCGCCAAAAATTGTTGAGCCTGGTTGGGAAGTGATGTTACATCCACCATATAACCCTGACCTTGCACCATCAGATTACTATTTATTTTGATCATTGCAGAACTCCTTGAATGGTAAAACTTTCAATGAAAATAAAGCTGTGAAATCACATTTGGTTCAGTTTTCAAGCATGAAGTTACCAGAAAGATGGCAAAAGGTCATTGAACAAAATGAAAAATATATCATTGATTGAAGTTTATTCCTTGTATTTAAAAAAATGTTTTTAATTTGTATGAAAAAATCGGCAATTACTTCTGGGACAACCCAATATTTAATTTTCAAGGTGATAAATTTTAAATTGAATCAAATTTGAATTCGGTGTGCTTTGTGGTTGTAATTCCTTTTGCTCATGCTATCAGTCATTATTCGATGAATCGATAGAAAAGAATTTTATTTTACCACACTACAACGCCAAATGGCCTTGTGAAGAAAAGCATGCTGAATATAGGTACATAAAAACACGTATTAAATATATATTAATATGAAATTTACAGTGCTAGTTAGGTATTTAGCCTTCGCTAAGTATTAGTTTATTCTTTATATATATATTATATTGTACTATAAATTTCTATTCACCCAATGCATTCGAGATGGTTGTGAAGGTGTAAAGCAGAATGAGGATCATTTTGGACATCATATTTCCACCAATGAAATTGTTTTTTTATAACTTGTTTATACGTATAAAAGATCTCGTTAAATGTACCTAGGTCTGTGACATAATTTTTTTTTGCCTGATAAGTGTTTACGTTTGTGTACTATATGTATTATTACATTCACCACAGCTTCATGTCTGACCTTTTTGATATAAATTTTTCTAAGTCATACTTATTTATCATACAGTTTTTCTAAATTTCAGCATGGAAAATTTTCACCATGACAAGTTTTTTCTTAAATTGAAACGTAGTTTGGCAAAAATTCTAAACTTCGCCTTCTCGTATAAATATTGGTTGCTGTGAGAGTTATATTTTCGAGAAGTCCGTTACATGTATGGAACTGTAGCAAATTGTACTTGAATATCCGTAAGTGTGACAGAATTGGCTGTGCCGTTACTTTTTCAATATACGTGCACTCTGCATGTAACAGAATTTTTTTGCGTGATATAAATAAGATTTTTTTTGGGTACAATTCTATATGTAAAATACATCATTATCTAAGAGGTCTAACTAGAAATGTTTTTGATGAGGGTTTGTCCTGAGGTAAAAAGCGAGAGCCAGAGCAAGGGCCTGTTACTGATAAAGCAGAGCACTAGTATACACCTCTTGCTTTGATGTGGGTGAGAATACAAAACGATGGTTCAGTAGTAACGACCTTCCTGACTCTAGGTGACAAGTATTGTTGAAAAGCCCTTACATTTTACAGTTTTATTCTTTCCTTAAGGGTCGTTTCTTCACGAGTTAAGTCAATTCTTTTTTTAAAAAGTATTTCATTTGCTATTCCAGACAAAAATCCAGATTGTAAAGTATATTATTTGCTTTTTAAATGGTTTATCCGATTCCTGGTTAATTTAACCATAAAATTGGTTTCATCAGGATTGATTGGGATAGAGATATATAAACATTTGAAGTAAGATAAATGTCCCAATTAGAGACCAAAATTTCTTATCTCTGGGATAACTAATTGATTTGTTTGTACTAAATATTAATAAAATAATTGAAAAATTCTGAATTTCCTGAATTTCTTTACAAAATCATATATACATGAATTTTAGTAAACAAAATTAAATCATAATGGAGTTCAAAGTTGCGCGTCTGAACTTTCGTAATGTTTCAAGCGCAAGATGGCTGCTGACAATAACAGTCTCGACAAGCCCGCTTATGTCAAAAGTAATTATCGAGATTAATATTGCAGATGGTCACTTGCATAAAGTGTGAATTCGAGTGGGGAAAGCTCGTGCAAGTGAAAAAATCGCAATTACTCAAAAGGTGTGTTTTTTTCTAGATTTTTTCGCCTGGTCAGTAAAAGGTACAATAAATTTACGCATCTCCCTCGATATGACCATTTGAATCAAGGTATTGAAAATTTCTATGTTATTGAAGTAATCCAGTATTTTTTGTCAGTAATAGACTGAATCAAAATTATTTCTGCATTTAAATTTTATTTCACCGCCCTATCTTTCAAATTGATTGTTCACCGGGAAATTATTCATCGCGAGTGACTGTGTATCCGTTGGAATAAGAGTCAGTAATAGAAACACAGTTTTTTTTGTATTAATTAGTGACCACCAAATAACTATTAATCATTGCTTAGATTTGAATTGATTTTAACCACTCATACACTTATAATTTATCGTAAATTTTTGTTACCTAAATTATTCATTTACAGAATATCAACTGTAACAATCAGTAAATAGTATAGCAGCTACGATTAATAGCAGCCTGTAATTGGGTCAAACACTGACCACTAATACGGCCAACAAAAACATTGTTTTTTTGGGGTATCTCTCAGAGACGCAGAGCGCAGTCTCCGGAAGATACCCATCTTTTTGCAGTGTCCCCCAGGAGATTCCATACACCAATTTGCTCTTAGCCTCATTCAAGAGAGGGACCGTCTATAGGTTCTCCTCTCACATTCGAAGGACACATATCACAGTCATGCGGCGCTGACATTCATTCAGTTCACTCATTCCTCAAAGGCACTCACACACTCATTCTCAGCGCCGCTACTTGGGGCATACATCCTTCTCCATGCATGGGGATAGACGCGTTTATAGCGTCCCCCGCTTTCAACCTGGGATAGACCCATTTATAGGGCACCCTTCACGCAATGGGAAGATGCCCGTCTATAGAGCCCCCTGCATTTGTTCACCGATTCATCGGGACACTACAAGTTTCATGACCCGAGGGCCGTCTGCTAAGCTTCCCCATCCATCCTTTTCTGGCATAGCCAAGAGAAAGACTTCGTCAAGGTACCAGTCCGAGGGGAGGTGTGCTTTTTGGAGTATGATTCCTTTTGCTCATAATATCAGTAATTATTTGATAAATTGATACAAAAGATTTTTTTGCAAAACAGGCACTAAAGTAGTACTTCGAGCCCCTGTAGAGCGGCTGTAAAGTTGTCCATTTACGACCAGCATGTTCATATTATATCTGTTTTCTTCCTTAAGTCCTACTTTCGTTCCTTATGTCCTACTTTTGTTCCTTACGCCCTCTGCACAGTTGCGAGAAATGGATTCTATTTCCCCCCAAGCAAGTACTTGATCGGACCGCGAGATGGCGACAGCAGCCATTAAGCTAAATCCTTCATTGCTCACCAGGGAGCCATCTCGCACGTTCTGGGCTCAGTGCTAACCCGCTAGTTGAAAATTCTTAATTCTTCTGACAAAAACAATAACAAAATCGTATAACGCAATGGAAGAAGAGTTTTTATCAACTCCACCCGAATTGCTAAGAGAAGCTGAAAAAACCTCGAACTATTTGCTCCCTGAAAAGTCACGACATATCTACGAACAAACCTATAAATTTTTCACCGACTGGAAAAAAGATAACAATGCATCAAAAACATCCGAGAATGTGCTGTTAGCCTACATGAGCAACTTGGCCGAAAAATATCAGCCTTCAACTTTGTGGAGCCAGTACTCAATGCTAAAGGCTCTGATAAAACAAAATGAAAACATAGACATCGAGTCCTTCCTCAAGTTGAAATATTTTATCAAAGCCAAAAATAAAAACTACGTAAAGAAGAAATCAAATACCTTTACAGCCAAAGAAATTGAAAAATTTCTTCTCGAAGCTCCAGACCACAATTATCTTGCAACAAAGGTAAGTAACTTTCGCACAATAAATAATAAATAAATTAAATGATAGATATTAACGTGTCAAACAACAATCGTTGATTTTCGCATTGCAAGATAAAGCGAACAACTTTTTCTCATCACGAATAACAGAAAAACTATCTTGAATTATTAATTTTGAGGTTAAGATAATAATAAAAAGAAAATATGAACTTGTTTCTTTAGTAATAATGATTTCTGCTGGATGAATTATAAATAAATAAATAAAACAAAATAAGATATTAAACTGTTATTCATAACTTCAATTATTCACACCGTTAAATATAATTAATTGTCTACAGATTGCTTGCATTTTCGGAATTAATGGCGCAATGCGAGGGTGCGAATTGATCAACGTAGCTATGAAACATCTCAAATTCCATGACCTAATGCTGCATGTTCAAGTTCCAGCATCAAAAACGGAAACAAGTCGAAGCTTTACCATCGACGAGAAATTCTACGACATTATAAAAAAGTATATAAACATGCGGCCTGAGAATGTTGTGTCTGATCGCTTTTTCGTTAATTATCAAAACGGAAAATGTTCCATTCAATTTATTGGCAAGCATAAATTCTCTAAAATGCCAAACGAAATAGCATTGTTTCTCGAACTAGAAAATCCAGAAACGTACACTGGTCATACATTCCGTCGCACTGCAGCAACATTACTGGCCCAGTCCGGGGCCTCGATGTTGCGGTTGAAAAACCTTGGGGGATGGAAATCAGATTCCACTGCACAAGGATATTGCGACGACTGCGTCTCAAACAAACAGAAAACGAGCGCCATGATTTCAACTAATATAAATTTGAACCTTGACAATGAATTGCCTCCGTCGCCGAAAAAAAAACTATCTAATACATCAACTATAATTGCGTCAAGTCAAGTCACTACAGATGTCAATACCTCTTCATCTGCAGCGACACAAATATTTCACTTCACAAACTGTTCAGTAAATATAGTCCAAAATAAATAATTTCTCCCACAAATATGCTATTTAAAGTGGTCACATATTTCAAAGTGTTTTTTGTAACTGAACTAGTATTAAATAATTTTTTTTCTGGAATGTAAAATTTTTTTTCTTCAAGTTTAAAAAATTTTAGGTACAATTTTTGGGGTATTCAGTATTTGAAGAAACAAATTTGATTGAATTTAATAACGTATGGAAAAGTATAAACTTTGGTTAGATTAATTATGTATTGTTCTGGAACGTAAAATTTTGTTTCTCCAAGTTTAAAAAATTTTAGGTACAATTTTTGGGATAATTAGTAATTTGTCACTGAAAAACTTCTTTTTAGGTAATTCTAAATTATCTTTTTTTATTTATTGATTGACCAAATGTCAATATTTTTTTACAACAACCTTTCTACATTTTTTTATTAGAAAAATAGTCGATTATTACGGTATTTGGTAAATTAATTAATTTTCTCGTATGCTTAACGCAGTGGCAAAATAATTTCCAGAAGAAATTGTACAGTTCAAAATAGTGGGAATATTTCAACAATCATAAAAATGCTGCAGTTTGAAATTCAGCGATTATTCATAAATTAAAAAATATTTAATTAATCTAACCAAAGTTTATACTTTTCCATACATTATTAAATTCAATCAAATTTGTTCCATACAATTCGGGGGGCGCAGCCCCCCGAACCTCGCGGCAGGGACTTTGCCCCCTGCACCCCCACCGGGGCTCCGCCCCTGGGCCCCTCCCCCTACAGCCCTTTCCACAACCTTTCGTGCCATATTTATCAATATTATTGTTATAGCATGTTACTATTCCACCGAGTCGTAATTGGACACTCTCAATACCATTCTACAGACACTCGAAATACTTCTTTAGGACGTATTTTGCAAAAAATATCGTGTGTACCATGGAGGTTGGTCATTTTGGGACTCGACCAATGTATTCAGTCCTCGTCTCCTCCTCGCACGCGCCTTCGGCGCGCGCTCGGCTACGACTCGGCCTGAATACATTGGTCCTCGCCCCAAAAGACCTACTTTACCTCCTAGATACACAATATACTATTTTTTCAAGTGCATCAAGTGGAAAAATATATGAATGAAAATAAATTCTAGGTTCCAAAAATGTACAGTAACTATAATCATATACCATGAAAAGAACAAATAAGATACATGGATTGGATTTTACATGTTAAGTTCGCAAAGTTGGGTTAATCTCCTGAACAATTTATCATATTGCAACGCCATATGGCACGGTTGGAGGAAAGCACGCCTAATATACATAAATACACATGGTAAATATATAATAATACGAAATTCACAGTGCTGCTTAGGTTTCTAGCCTTCGCTTAGTATAAGTTTATTCTCTATATATATTATATTTTGTTCTAAGAATTTTTATTCACCCGATGCATTCGCGATGGTTGTGAAGGTGTAAAGCAGAACGAGGATGATTTTGGACATTATTACTCTACCAATGAAACTGTTTTGCATTACTTTTTTGTACGTATATAAAGTCATACTCTTATAAACTTATAAACTCGCTAATATAAATTTTCTATTATCCCGTCAAATTTGAGGCAAACAATCAATGCCACGTAAAACATCAAAATGAAAAAATCAGGATTGATTACTGGAATTCCTATGCAAAAAATTGATCACGAAAGTTGCTCATGAAGTGTTTCAGGGTTATGGTTTTATCATGGAAAAGTTATATAACTCTCAGTTTGACTTTTTGCACTGATAAAAAGGAATGGCCGTTACAACCATATTTATGGTTAATTTAACCTTACCTTTTTGGTAAATCCCATTATAACTAAATAAATATGAGAAAATAAACCATATTATTGGTTGATATAGCAATATTCATTGTTCACCTTCCCATATTATATTTCTGATTCGATCAGATTTACTCACTATAATTTGATTGATGTTTTCAACATGCTGAATACTTTAGAGAGACATCTTATGTTTTAAATATAATTATAAATTTCTAACCTACAACAAATGGCTAATCTCCCGAACCATTTTTATCAGTGTGAGCTCATAAGTTCGATCTTTTATAGTAAATTCTACGGCTTTATGGATTTTTCAAGTTTTTCAACCTCAGAGAAGAATCCAGATGTGTAAAGAGTTAAACTGAGTTAGAATTTATTTTGAGCTAGTGTAAATACATAGGGAAATCATGGTCCTACCCATGGCGCAGACCACTTTCTTCTTTTTGTAGGCCTGTGTAACTTTTTGATGAACAAAACTAAATATTCCTCGATTAACATTTCACGGATGCTGTTTACTGAAGTGTTTCATATTGACGTAATTTAATACACAGGAATTTATTTTGTCTAACTCTCACGTGAAAAAGATGACATTTTGCGACTGGAAAAAATGAACAAAACAAGCGATTTCTTGAATATTTCTTATAACTGTTGAGAAATATTATATTCCTCAACTAATGCGAGAAAGTAAATAAAAACAGTGAAGAAATAGCAAAAGAAGTGGAAGAAAAAAAACAGCCGCTTTTCGTTTGTTGTTCAAAGTTACAGTTTTTTTTTCATATCCGACAACTGATTTTCATTCATCGAATCTAGGAAGCGTACATCGATTATCTTAAATTTCACCGAGTAGTAGATCTTAGTGATGAATATATGACTCCTCCGGAGATCACCGCAGCAGCTAAAAACGTATCTAATTATGTAGTGCTAGAAAAATTTTAAAGTATTTTTAATGGAATTTAGATAGTTGTGGAACTACTAGTTGAAGCTTCCTGTCTTCTTTTCAGTTTACGTTCTTTTGTCTGTGAACTCCATGTCGAAGCTATAATTTTATTAATATGCTCCTGAAGAACTGCATCTATTGCGACAATGGGATCCCTATTTTGAACCAAGATTCCTACATACTGATTGTTCCAATATACAGGGCCACCCAAGTCGTCCTAAAAAAAAACTTTTATAAATCCTGAGATGTTTTGTCAGTGAATATAGTAAATAATAGATGATAATGGAAAATGATGTATAGAAGTACATAAAGAAGTAATAACCTCTGGCAAAGATCCCATGCTATAATGATTGCTTACAACAGGCATTTGGGACGCTTTCAGGGGTGGATTTTCGGGCACAAGAGCATAGTACTTGAATTTTCTAATACTCTCCTTCATAAACATCTTATCTTCTGATGGTCTCTCTTCCATGTTGTTTATTCCTATCAATGTGAAGTATGTTGCGTCTGGCAGGCACATAATTCTTTCAATTGGTACATTCAGCACTGGTATCGTGAACTGTACTTTTTTCTTCAACTAGAAAGGATTTTTATTTATTACATATAACGTACGGAGTACTAATATAACGTGAATACTTTTCATAGACGTGCATGAAAATTTAGTTATTGGTTCATTTAATTTAACCCCCAACGTTAAATTTTTTAGGTAGAATGCTTCACGGCACTCCACGTCGAATCTCTCGTAAAGGTCCTAGCCAGGTTTCCATGTAGAAACGGATCCCAACCCAAATGAGATCTCCCAAGCAGAAATTAACAATCGGACCGAAGTTGATCCACCGCTAGATACCAACTTTTGACTGTCGGACTCCGACTGTCGGCGGACAGTCGAATTGATAACGTTGTACTGCGTTGGTACAACACCGGTTTCCAACGTTATACCAATACTGCTAACTAACATATTTTCAACGCTGGCTGTCAACAGTTCATGTTTTACAGGTAAAGACGTACTTTAGGTTGGGGGCCGTTTTTACATGGAAACTCGGCTAGGCCCTTTAGCAGAATACCATAACAGTTTTAAATTTATACTTTGCAATGCCCCTTACAGATTTAAAGCGCATGACAAAGATTTTTTATTTTTAGAAATTGAATTCTGCCTTGCAGATTTGATAGTTGGGAAACGTGGCTCTTTGTTTTTATTAAATGTCTTCTTTTGAGTTCAGAACTCACCACAATGACTCCAATATCAGGTCGTTCACGGTATATTTCTTCTTTACGTTCATCGGGCAGGTATTTGTCAAAATCTATAAAACCGATAACAGTATAGATCATATCCGGATCTGAATGCGTAGGTCTCTTTGTATTCACATGAAGTTTTGTACGTTCCTCCTCAGGTAGATTCTTTTCATCTTCAATCAAACCTGCTCTCTCTGCATAATAGCTGCAATTTAAAAATGAGATTGCTTCATATACTTTTAAGGGCATAAGCTACTTGGGAAATCAAAAAATTATTTTGATTTTCTGTTCCTAAGTGTTTTTGTCTGAAGTACTTCAAATATTCTTTTCAAAATATATCGAAGATTTTTTCATTATCGAAACCAAAAGTAGTCTATCTACGTCGGTTTTTATTTTCTCTAATATTTCTCATATTAAAAAATTTTTTTTTGTATTTTGGATACATACATGTAGAAACTGTACTAAATTGTTTACAGGAACTTGCAACTTTTCTCAAGTATTACATACCCTCAAAAGTTGTAACGTGGCATCTTGCCACTTGGACGCACTCTCTCACCTAGCACGAGTAAGGAGACAGAGACACATAAGGCAGGATCCGCACCGTAACTTAAAGTAATTAGGACCACGTCAGGTCGAGTAGAAGGGGCTAAATCTCGATGAATAACCCGAGAAGAAAGAAGAACTCGATCTGGGTGGGAGAATTGTATAATCCATATTTACTTTAAGATAGATTTATAGTTTTGTCTAGGTTTCAAATAATTTTCTTTCAGTTTTAACAACATTTTATGCCTATATTGTAATTTGCCTTACGTTTTGAAGAGGGGGGAGGGGTGAAATAATTTTTTCACGCAGTACACCCAACGTTGTACAAACGCTGTTATTTTACAGTTTACTATCAGGGCTGAATAGACACTAGATAGACCTTGTACATCCACTATCGGAAAATTACTTTTTCTACAGTCGGAATAAGGTTGGGCCGATTGTTTCACAACATTGCACCAACTTTGGTAATCAACAGTCGATCTCCTACACGGAGAGAAGTTTAGTAGAACCGTTGCACTAGCGGTGGGAAAGCCGTATCTCTTTGGTTTAGTGTGACGTCTACTCTAAAATTGAGGCACTGTTTACCCCAAACTAATCGCAAAGCTTGCGAGAGAACGGCTGGCTCAAGTATTACGCGTAACGGCTCGCCTAGTTTGGGGTAATGGTTCTCCCAAATTGGCAGAGCTGTTCGACTAAACAGAGGTCGCGCAGCTCTCCGTGTGTTTAGCGCATCAGTTCTACGTGTTGGGCGAGAGGATCCACCAAACTATTCTCCGTGTACGTTTGTCCGATATTTAACCGATCGTCATGGTCGGCAGAGTGTCATGATTTCTGCTTGGGAGAAAATAGATATTATATATTTACTGAAATCAAATTCTTGATCAATCCAAATAAGTTTTTTTCTTACATATTGAAAACCCAATTAAAAGAACGTTATATATTATATTAAATAAAAATTTTCTCTCAGTGTAGTAGAAAAGTAAAGCATTAACTTTACTCGTGTTGTTGCCACTAGACAAGCCAAAAGTAGCCAATATTAGTGGCGACATTCAGCAGATCTTTGGGGAATTTATTCCTACACCCATCATGGATGTTGTGTAAAAATTTTATGATAATCGGGTTGATCAAGCTGTTTTAAACTTGGTAAAACAGCTGTCGAGATGCACCAAATGATGCCAAAAGTTTATGGTGATGAGTGTTTGTCCCGTCCCGCGATCAACGAGTGGTTTTAACGACTCAAAGAAGGTCAGGAAGACTTAAATGACGACGAACATATGGGTCGGCCGAGAACAGCTGTGAACGAAGATAACGTTGAAATTGTGCGTCAATTTGTAAAAAAAGTGCCGAAATTTGCGCTTGTTGCACCATAATGCACCAGCTCATCGTTACATTTAACCATGAAAGGAAAGCGTTATGCAAACATTAAAGACATTCGGAAGTCGACGACCGACATCCTAAACATAATTTCTACTAACTAAATGAAAATGTCTTTTATTTCGGTTTTCGACCGTACAAACCGGTATATTGCATCCGGTGGGGGCATTTCGAATGAAGTATATCAACTTTGCCAAAAATACTTTTAGTTTTCTTGATTTTTAGGTTGTCTGAGAACTTTCGCGACTGACCTTGTATGAATATATCAGGTGTACAAATAAGTTTCCACCGTTTTTTATCAAAAATTGGATATTTGTTATTAAGCGATGTGAAATTGCTTGCTGAGTCACTTTCAATGTACGCGCAAGTTCTTCTTGCGTCTGGTACGAATCTTGATCCATTAATACTTCCAATTCCGCGTCTTCGTACACTTTCGGCCTTTCACTACGTTCTCTGTCTTCGATGTCAAATTCACCGTTCTTAAAATTTTGAAACAACTCACGACAACTTCTCTCACCCAAGGCAGACTCACTATATTTTTCTACAAGCAATCGATGCACCTCAGCTGCAGATCTCTTCAAATTGAAGAAGTGAATCAAAAGTTCCCACAGATGACGCTTATTTGGCACAAAACTCGATATTTTCGCAGACGAAAAATATATAATACCGATAAAAATTCACTATTATTTCAAGGTTATGTTATTGACAGATGTCCAAGCTTACAACAATGACGTTTTGCATCTGTCAATTTCATCCAAAACTTACTAGTGGTGCCAATTTTTGTCAAACGGCGAAAACTTATTTGTACATCTGATATTTTTTAGTAATAATTACTTATAATGGCCACACTTTCCTGCGGTGATTCCGTTTAATCCTGCGATCATAACTGCCATACATATTTGTTCATAATTTCCATTTCTAAAAACTCCTACGGAAACCACATATTGTAATTCTTCTTTGCCGAGATACTCGTAATTTCTTCCTCTTCGTAGTGCTTTATTTTTTAGTGATGTTAAATTTGATTCTGCAAAAAATAAACAGACCTATAAATAAGAGAATTAATCTCTTGATGCAGAAATAAAGACAATATAGTTTTAATTATCGCTCACTTTTTACGACATTTTTTATGTTTTTTAATATATTTTTTATACTTTTGTCTAGAGTTTTTCAAATGCTTCTCCCATTCATTCGTGAAATTGCTATTCAATGTTTCGAATGATGCGTGTTTAATTGAATTACATTTAAATTCCGTGTGATTTTTCGAGTGTGATTCCTTTTGCTCATAATATCAGTAATTATTTGCTACATTGCTACAAAAGAATTTTTTTTTAAGTGCATTGTGACGTTGCAGATTTTTTGCATTTCGCAAAACCATCTTGAAGCCACTTAAGCTACCTACAGCATTATTATACCCGTAGGTCAGTCTCCGCCATTTTGGCTCCCAGGTCATTAAGGAAGCCTCGTCATCATCCCTGGCGTTGCGGGCGGAAAAGCCGCTCGTCTTTGGTTTAGTGTGACGTCTACTCTAAATTTACCTCATTTGGCTTCATGTGATTTCTATTTGTTCGATTAGATACATTTAGCCATGAAAGGAAAGCGTTATGGGTCATGCAGTCATTTAAGACATTCAAAGGTCGACGAATGCCATTTTGAACATAATTTCTACCGATAAAATAAAAATGTTTTTCATTACGGTTCTGGACTATACATGGCGATGTTTTGAGTCCGAAGAGGGCTATTTTGAATAAAATATATCAACTTTGCCAAACAAATTATTACTTTTATGGATTTTTAGCTTTTTGGGAACTTTTGCAACCGACTTTGTATGAATATATTTTTATGAATAATTACTTACAATGGCCACTCTTCCCTGCAGTGATTCCGTTTAATCCTGTGATCATAATTGTCACACACATGTGTTTATAATTCATATCCCTAAAAACTCCTACGGAAGTAATAGAAGTAATTTTACTTGACTCTGTCGATTAATTCTATGTATATCTATATGTTGACCCCTTCAAAGTAATCCCCCTCAGATTACACACTTATGCCAGCGTTTTCTCCAATCCTCGAAGCACTTCTGATATGCACTTTTTGGTATGCCCTTAAGCTCTCTCAGCGATTCGGTATTTATATCCTCAATCGTGGCAAAGCGCCGTCCTTTCATGGGCCTCTTCAATCTTGGGAACAGGAAAAAGTCACAGGGGGCTAAATCTGGTGAATACGATGGCTGAGGCATAATTGCAGTATTGTTTTTGGGCAAAAAATTACGAACAAGAATGACGAGTGAGCAGGTCAAAATTCAGCAATTTTGGAACGAACTTCGCTGCCACACGCTTCAGAACCAAAATATCCGAAAAAATTGCATGGCATAAGCCAACCGATATGCCGACATCCTCAGCAACTTCTCTAATAATGATTCGACGATTCTCCATAACAATTTTCTTTACTGCTTCAGTGTTTTCATTGGTTGTGACGTGCTGGGCCGTCCAAGGCGAGCGTCGTCATTCACCTCTTCTGGACCTTCTGTAAAGAGCTTGTACCGCTTGTAAACACTTTTTTGACTTACAGTACACTCACGGTATGCCACTTTCAACATTTCAAGTGTTTATTTTTTGAACAGACCTCGTATATCAAACTAATAACTACACTGAGAGAGAGGTTGTACAACCAGCGCCATCATGCTTTAGTAGCGACTATACATGCGTGAACGGCTGGTAGTCATACTAGAAAAGAACGGGAGGGGGACAAACGGCACGTACAGTCAGCGCGCTCTTAGATTGCGTACTGGCTATGCTTTTTTTGGCGCGGCTAGCCAGAGAGTCATTAATGCGTTTGCAAGCACAACCATCAGCCTCTCAGTCCACGTGAAGGCTAACCTCTCCTAGGGCGCTGCTAATACGCTTGCGCGCTCGCTGGCGGCGCAAAGTTGCGTGGTCACTACGCTTTTTCCGAGCTACCGATTAGATAGATGTTTGGCGTTGCAGCCACACTCGAAGCACGCTGGATATACAAACCGTCTCTCAGTGTACACTTACTTATATGATGATACGCTTTCGCTGAATCACGCACACGCTCGCTTAGAATGCTGAGACATTAGATTTGGAACTTTCTTATATAGTGACTGAAGAATTATTCAGAGCTTGTGGACCAGTGTCGTCACTAGAGTTTTTGAGCCTCACACAAGTAAATTTAAATTAACTTTTTTCATAAATTATTCATAAATTATTTTAACAAAATAATATAATTAATCACTTATTATAATTAAGATTATTGATATATATAATATAATTATTAAATTATATTTAGTATACATTATTATTATAACTACGTATGAAATTTAATGAAACTTATTGTGCCTAAGATGTGAAATCTAAATCCTGCGTAGATTTTTTATATTTTATGTAAGGGGGCGTTCACATAATACGTCACACAGTTTATTGGGGGGGGGGGGGATCTGCAAATTTTAACGTGACATAGGGGCCGGGGGGGGGGTAAAAATCGCGTGACGTATTATGTGAACTCCCCCTAATGCAGTTATACAGACTTTTACTGTTTAAATTTTCATGAAATCAATTTAATTTAAAAAACTTAAGTGAAAAAGAAAGAAGTGCCATTAAATATTGTTTGCGAAATGAAATTTCAGTTGCGGAAACGTTCAGAATGTTGCAGAAGGCCTTCGGTGATTTGAGCATGTCGCAGAAAAATGTTTATAAGTGGTACAAATACTTCAAAGAAGGCAGAGAACGTGTTGATTACTTGGAACGACCCGGACGACCACCAACATTAACTGAAGAGCAACACGTCAATCAAATCAAAGAATTAGTGCACAAAAATCGTCGATTGACAATTAGAGACCTTGCTGACACTATTGGCATTTCAAGAGGATCACTCAACACCGTTTTAAAAGATATTTTGGGCAGACAACTCGTGGTTTTTGCATCACGATAAGGCGCCGTTTCACACTGCACTCGTTCTTCGTGACCATTTAGCCAAAAATTCAATGTATATCGTTCCACAACCATCATATTCGCCTGATTTTGCTCCGTGTGACTTCTGTCCATTCCCCAAACTCAAAAAAACACTCCAAGGACACCGTTTTGACACGATTGAAGAGATAGAAGCCGAATCGAAGAAGGTTTTGAAGGCAATTCCGGAAATCGAATTTAACAAGTGTTTCGACGATTGGAAAAAACGTTGGCATAAGTTCATTATGTCAGGAGGGGATTACTTTGAAGGGGATGAAATTGATTTGGATACATAAATAGAGATTGTTCATTTTATAACAAAATCCACCTTAGTTTTTGCCCACAGTAGTATATCAAGGCAATAATTCTTTAATTTAAAGAAACGGTTCTTTGAGTGGAGTAGATGGAAATCAGTTACTGATTAAAATTGGTATTAGAAGTAGATTTTATTGAATTTAAGTATAATTAGAGTTAAGAGCCTATTGACCAAATAATTTTTTGAAATAAAACAAAAAGTTTTGCTTCATTGAACCAAGATTTTGTTTAATTAAAAAAAATAATTTGTTAAGATCACTAAATGCACTCAGATTAATTCCGTGGAATATTCAAGTAACATGAAACAAATATTAATTAATTTATTAAATAAAGTATTTGTTTAAATCAAAGAAATTTTTTACATTGATATATATCAGGGAGTGATGAGCTAATTTGTAGATATTTTTGAAACAAAAAATTTCTTCCCTAACTTTTTCCGTATCTAGCATAGATTGATGCAAATAACAATCTTTCATTTTTGATAAGGTTTTTTACATTTTAAATGAAATGTACGTATCTGACCAAAAAGTGTTCTGAAGTGCATTAGTATATCTTCTTGAATTGGTTAATTTTATCCGTGAAATTATTTTAGATATATGTATATTTTGTACATATTTTCTTATTTTATATTTTTCTTTGATTCAAAGAAATATTTTAAATTTCAAATATGGGATCTATAACTTAATTCATGCGGTTTTTTTTCAAAATTTGAACGTTTATTTAAGAAAAACATGTACAATAGTATTATTCAAAGTATTGCCCATTTGAAGCTATGACTTTTTCCCATCTTTCTGGCAATTTGTGGATTCCATCCCAAGAGAACTGCGCCGGCTTGGCGGCCATCAATGAATCAATACAATTTTTGATACCCTGTTCTGATGTGAACCGAATTCGAGTGAGGGCGTTCTGCATCGACTGGAACAAATGGTAGTCAGAAGGGGCAAGGTCTGGGCTATAAGGCGGGTGGGGTAAACCTTCACATCTACTGTTTCCCAAATAGTTCTTAATCGGAATAGCAACATGGGGCCGAGCGTTGTCCTGATGGAAAATTATTGCCTCGTGTCTGGTCACATATTCCGGGCGTTTTTCGGCTATTGCTCTCTTCAAACGGATTAATTGTGTTTGGTAGCGTTCTCCATTGATGGTTTCACCCGGTTTTAGCAGCTTATAATAGAGCACACCCTTCTGATCCTACCAAATACAGAGTATTACCTTCGCGCCATGGATATTCGGCTTTGCCGTTGATTTGGCTGGTTGGCCGGGTTTCACATATGATTTTTCGCGCTTGGGGTTGTCGTAATGGATCCATTTTTCATCACCAGTAACAATCCGATGCAAAAATGACTTCTTTTTGTGGCGTTCCAGCAGCATTTCGGACATGCAAAACCGCCTTTCAACGTCTCTCGGCTTGAGTTCATATGGAACCCAATTTCCTTGCTTTTGAATGTATCCAGCTGCTTTCAAACGTTTTGAAATGGCTGCTTGAGTGACTCTCAAAGATTCTGCGAGCTCTTCTTGTGTTTGGCAACAATCTTCATCGAGTAATGCTTTCAGTTCTTCATCATCAAACTTTTTTGGCTGCCCGAGATGTTCTTCGTCTTCCAAGCGAAAATCACCACTTTTAAATCGTGCAAACCACATTTGGCACGTTCGCTCAGCTAGAGCATGTTCACCATGAACTTCTACTAAAATACGATGACTTTCGGCAGAATTTTTCTTCATATTAAAGTTATAAAGGAGAACTTCCCGCAAAAACACTTTTTCAGGCACAAAGTTCGACATATTTGAGTGAAAAAAAATTACTGTTGTTTACGTTTCAAATGAATGACATATACTGAAAAAGACGCACAATGGCAGTAGCTTTCCAACGCATGTTCGGAATATTGGAACGATGGAATAATAATCAAGCTACGCTACCTCTTAGAAAACCGCACGAATTAAGTTATAGATACAATATAATAATAATATTAAAGAATTTGAAAATCTTTCTTTGGAAAAAAAGACGCTTTCGACTGCGCTGGGATTCGAGCCCAGGTCTTTCGATTGCCGGTCGACTATTTATTATTATTATTTATATTCAAATATTTAAACTCACCTAATTAATTTGAAATTATTTATATTATTATATTTATATTATTATATTATTATCATTATTATTATTATACTATTATTATATTATTTTAAATATTTGAATAATAATCATATTTAATTTTTTAACTTTTTCGATAATAAAACATACATATATTCTATTATTTACAATCATTTGAGACAGCTTTTTAATTCAATATTTAGATATATTTTAACATGTTTAGTATGCAAATGTAATACATCAAATTATTCGACTTACCTCCAGGAACACTTTTCATCTCGAAAAATTAATTTACACGCTTCAAAATCGGTATCTAATAAGATTATTGATCCGCGATTTTTGAGACACGAAAAGAGGCAACAAAGGCTTCTTTGACAGCTGCTCCTGAGAAGCAGGTATAAGAGATGGCCTTCTTTCCTTTTACAAAACTAAGCAGGAGCTCTATCTCTTGATAATTTCTAATTACCACATTAATCGAATGATTTTCGTTTTTTGGTCAGGTTTTTCGTCATTTTTCCCACTGTGCGTCGGTTTTGCTTTCCAAGCCGTCAATTTTTTCTTTCAGCGTGGTACATGGAGACTAGATATAAGGAGATCAATATCCATATATCCATTGCCGAAATGAAGTTCTGCCAAGTACATAGTTACAAAACCCAGGGAACACACGTGCCCTCATCGGGAAGTTTCCTAACTAAGTACTTGGCAGAACTTCATTTCGTGTTTTGTGAAGTACGGCCATAAGAGATTTGTCTCCTTATATCTAGTCTCCATGGCGTGGTAGATGAAATATAAGTAAAGAAAGAACCTCAATTGAATGCCTGTGTAGAAAGAAGCGGTCAATGGTGGCAGCAAATAGTACCTCAGGCGGAGCTATGAGATTGTACAATATGTCCAGTATTATCCCCTTACGACGCATAAATACAATTTACCGCATCGCAGCGGATAGTCAATCGATTAGACTATGTCGAGTCGCTCTACAGGTGCATGTGTAACATGCGTAACTGACGTTTAACTACGGATGTCGTGATGCTACAATAACAGATACGCATTTTATCCGCATCTGGGGAATCAAAGATCATTTCTCTACGATTTTATTGGTCACTGAAATCATTTCCCTCAATCCCTGCTGATTATTTTTATTTTTTATTGTTTGCAATACAAATCCGTTTACATCATAATCAATTTGACCAAAAGTGGAGGTCGCTATTCAAAATTCGATTTGTTTGTAGAATAATTGAATCCGCTCGACGAATAAAGTTCATTTCTGATTTTGCTTGTTTCCTTCCTCATTTTATCTGATTAAAGATATTCCAATTACGTTTTTCTGTATTCTATAATAAATAGTTTTAATAAGAGCGACTATATGTTTAGTGACTGTGTATTCGTATAAAGTTAGTAACAAAAAATAATGTCTCCTTTGCTTTTTAGAATTTATTTTCATTGTAATGTACTCGTAGAACGACTTTACGACAAGGTGACATTTACCATAAGGTGAAAAAGCGTACAATATCCCGTCTTCTGGAAAAATTTCACGCGCTCAGTAACTCTTCGTGAGATATTGATTTATCTCGCTTATAAAACCTAATACAAAACGAAATACTCGCCCCTCATAATTCTAACTTTGAGCTTGAGGTGTAAAAAAGTCGAAGAAAAGTTTTGATTAGATTTCAAAATTCTTAATTTTACCTTTGTTTTTGATTATCGTTTTTTTAACTTTATTTCTTTAATTCGAAATAAAAATACGTTTAAAACAAATAAAAATTTATTTGAATTCAAGAAATCACGTTTTGAGCCTTTTTCAAATAAAATAAATTATTTTTTAAGATTATTTATTTGATTTAAAAAAATATTTTTTTTTGGTTCAAATACAGTACTGGCCAAAACTAAAGAATTAATTCATGTAGTTTTACTACCTTGAACGAAGAATTTTGTTTTCATTGAATTGAACAAAATATTTTTGTTAATCACCTTATGTATGTACTATGCAACTGTGTATACATTCATTTCTTTAATTGAAAGAAGAAAAAAAAACCAAGAAATTTCTTTGAATCAATGAAAATTTTCTTTGACTCTATAGCAATGCACTTTGTTTTATTAAAAAAAAAATTTCTTTCGATCAAAAAAAGTGCATTGCTATAGAGTCAAAGGAAAGTTTCTTCGATTTAAAGAAATTTCTTGATTATTTTTTTTCTTTAAATTAAACAAAATATTTTTGCGAATCACATTACGTATGTACTATGCGACTACGTACACATTCATTTCTTTGATTCACAGAAAAAAATAAGAATCAAGAAATTTAGTTAAATCAAAGAAGCTTTTCTTTGACTCTATAGCAATGCACTTTGTTTGATTCAAAGAAATTTTTTTTTAATCAAAGAAACTTTTTTCTGGGTTTAGCAATATGCGAATTTCTATGATTCAAACAAATTTTTTTCAAATTCAAAAATGTTTTCTCGGTGCATACTAAATTGAAATCTGTTTTAACAATATTATGGGTATTGTCTTGTAAAAAAAGAAATGAAAAAGGAAGCTTGAATCGATTTTAAAGCAGTGGTTTTATATTCTACGAGTCAGCAAGACGGTCCTGGTAGATGTGAAACACATAAGAATGACCTTTACTTTAATAGGAGTAGAAAAGGGAGGGGGTAATATGGGCTTGCCACGACAAAACCACAGTTCAACGCTTTCGACTTGATTACAAAATCGATAGAACCAACGCACAGAGTGTGACATGCCACAAGACCTAGCCTATGTAGACTAAAACATCCCTTTCTATTTGTCAAACTACATCGAGTTTTGACAAAAGGTAATCCAATCTTTATTACAATTTCGAAACGCTTTTTTCCTACTAGCGGGTCATACAGTGGATTTTTTCCCCCTACGAGGCAAAGAAATCCATTCCTTGACCCTCTAATAGAAAAAAAGTCGTGTGCGACACGGAAAAAACATTCATTTCCCTAGTTGTACAATATACTATTGCTTGTCCAGTTTAAGTGACTTAGGTTTTTTATCTAAAAAGTTCCCAAACTTTAATATTTACAGACTTGACAACTTGTAACTTGAGAACAAAAGTTCATTCATAATAATACTTGATTGAATAAAAAATAAAATTTTGTTGGTTCAATCATTGCATTTTGTTTTTATGTGAGTTTGTTTATGTGCCCCGTGCGGGGCAAACAAATCCACTTTCTGACCCGCTAGTAGAAAAAAAATCGTGTGCAACACGGGAAAAACATTTATTTTACTCGTGTGGTTGTTACCCTCGCTTTGCTCGGGCATCAAACTTCACATTCGCAAAATAAATTTTTTTTCTCTAGTTGCATAATGTACTATTGTAATTATTCGACATTTTTCTTTTAACAAAAAAAAAAGATTTATTTTATTTAAAATAGAATTAAAATTTTAAAAAATAGAAAAAATAAAATAAATAAAAAATAGAAAATTTTGTTATTGTTTCACGTTTTTGATTACTATTAAACTCATTCTTTATATTAAGAAAAAATCAATCCATAAGTAATTTTCTTTATATATAAAAAAATTCCTGAAAAATACCTATTCCCTGCCCTTCATAGTAAAATACTCCATAAATTTTTTAATTTTTTCTACTATCGGTCATAAAGTGTATTTTATTGCCCTGTGCGAGATAAAGAAATCCATTTTTTGACCCCCTCGTGGAAAAAAATCGTGTGAGACACGGGAAAAACATTTATTTTACTTGTATGGTAATAAATTTTTTTCTGAGATATTTTACTATGAATGACAAGAAAATAGGTATTTTTTTAGGAATTTTTTTTATATAAAAAAAATTGCTGATTATTTTTTTTCCCTAGTTGCACAGTATACTATTCAGAGTAAGTCTCAATTACAATTGGTTTTCAGTTGAGAAAACAATTAGACTTATTAATGCTTAGCATAAAGGTAATTAACTCCAAGAAGGAAGGAGATTGTGAGAAAGGGGAACTTTTCTTAGGAAAATGTGATATTTCGAAATTTAGTCTATATGCTGTGTACAAAAACTAACAGGAAACATTATCCCCATAAGACACCTATTGCTGGCAAGGGTGTCGTTAATGGATACGAGAAGACCGACCCTTCCTCGCCACTAAAAGTATATCTCGTATCCCGTTGCATTTTTTAGAGACTTGCAACACGAGAAGGAGCAGCTTCCTGTACTATAATGACCTAACTCTCTTGGTACTTTTAACTTGCGCAAGCATTTATCTACCTTAAACTCCCTTTTCAAACTCATTTAAGGGTTAAGATACATATGTCAGGTTTCTATAGAAAGAGGGAAACTTTCAAGGTCTTCACAATCATCATTATCTATCCCCTTTTCAAAAAATCAATCAGCACGTTAAATATCTTCTTTTTGTTTAAAATTTTCAAATCTGAGTCATTCCGAACCAATCCGAAAAACGTTTTCAATCTCGTTTGTTGCAAATCAGTTGAAAATTAATTCGTCTCAATTCGAGTCAATCCAAACCAAATTTTTAATCCGAATGAATTCGAATAATACCGAATTCAGATTGAATTGGATTCATTCGGATTGAAACATTTGGCTAATGTGTTTGGATTGGTTCAAATTCATTCGGATTGAAAATTTGGTTTGGATTGACTCGAATTAAGACGAATATATTTTTAATTGATTTGCAACAAACGAGATTGACAAATTTTTTCGGATTGGCTCGGAATGAATTTCTACCCGAAGGTTTCACCAGGGAAACTAAAATTCAACTCTTGCTTCAAGTTTCAGTTCTTGACAGTTAGAGGGTCTATTATAAAGTGTCATCAACTTTAAAGTCCTGAAAAATCACCAAATTTTCAAGCTATAAACTTCTAAACTGAGTATCTTTGATTGTTTGAAAATGATCATAGAGGCTGCGGTTTTGGATTTTGAAGCATTCTGCACTCTGGGAAAATTTTTTGGCAGGTCACCCTTAAAGACAAGAAGTCTAGGGATACTTGAAATAAATACCTAGTCATGAAATATTCATCGCACGTTTCCGTGGGTAAACTTCCCGCATTCATTCCACCCTAACTTTCATCCCTTCTTGGACCTTCACATATATATTTTTATCATTTCATTTTTCTTATTTTAGATTATTAATATCTTTCTTAATTTGATTAAATGAATAATCAGTGAATTTGATGGCAAACGATGGACTCGGATTATATGATTCACCCGAAGAAAATTTTTTTTAATATACGTTTGAAGAGAAAATATCTGAATTAAAAAAGATTGTTTTGATTCTGGTGAGTTTTCATTTCTCTGAATGAACAAAGCTTTCTTTTGTTCACAGAATTTTTTTTCTTAAATTTTTTATTTCTTCAAATTCAAGAAATATTCCAATAAAATAGAGTAAAAATTCCTTCAAATTAAAGGAATATTAGCATTGAAACAATAAAAAAATGTCTTTGGATCAAACAAAAAAAGTAACCAAAGAATTTCTTTGAAGCAAAGAGAAAATTTTCCTTGAATCAAAAGAAATTTTTCTTGATACAATGAAAAAATTTCTTCGAATTAAAAAAAAATATTTAAAGAATTTGAAAATCTTTCTGTGGAAAAAATGACGCTTTCGACTGCGCTGGGATTCGAGCCCAGGTCTTTCGATTGCCGGTCGATTCAAACTCAACTAATTAATTTAAAAAAAATATTCTTAATACAATGAAAAAATTTCTCTGAATTAAAAAAAGTTTTCTTGATACAATGAAAAAATTTCTTTGAATTGAAAAAAGTTGTCTTAGCCGAAAATAACGTTTTTCAATTAAAAAAAAGATTTATTAACATTAAAGAGAATTTCCCGTAATAAAAAATTATTTTTTTCTTTGATTACATATCAATTAAATGTTGCTTCGATTAAAATAATATCCTTCAATAGTATATCTTTTTCTAAAAATTAAAAAATTTCTTTGAATTGAAACAAATTTTAAAAAATCTGCTTTGTAAAGTTAACAGCTATTAATGCAATATTTATTCGCAAAATTAATTTACATAATCAGGTATTCTGTTACTATTTTAACATATGTACTGAGTGAAATTTACAACTTTTTTTGTTCGCATAAGAATTTAAAGAATGCAGTAACTTAGTCATTGTGAGGATCAAACGATTTCAGTAAGGACGTTTAGACAAGTTGATTCAGTTTTCTTTCTCTCGCTGGGGAGTCTAACCGTTTTTACTAGAGTGGCTTTTCATGTAAATTGTAAATTAGCTGGATCAAAGGCCTGAACCAAATTTCCATGAGGATTTTGCAAATTGGCGAGTTATTGGATCGTTCAACATGGACTATTTCATTTGTAAAATTTAGTGGCTTTTCGTCAGGGAGATTTTGGAATGAAGTTTGTAGCATTAAAGTTCTGAAATTTCACTATTAGAAACAAACATTAATTTACAACATTTAAAGGGTAAATTATTTTCAGATTATTTTCAAATTTAAATTTAATTTTGTACTATTTTTTAAAATTTTTTACATCTTTTAAATTTATTTGCAATTTCTCTCTCCTGGAAAAATAGGATATTTATCTTTAGACAAAAATTAATATTTAATATTTTACTTGTTCAACAAATCATATTTTTCTTTTTCGATAGTTCTGATTTCAAGGATTTATACAATCGTCATGATCCATGCCTGATCGTCTTTTAGTCTTTCATGTATCGCAAGAAATTCCATCTCCAAACGGGTTGAACTTCTTCTATCCGTTGATTTATCGTCCATCTTATAGTTAAGAACCCTTTGCACCCCATTTTTCGCGCTTGTTCTTTCCAGATGATCGATACGTCCTCTCTACTTCCTCTATGTCTACGCCTGAGGCACGCCATAACTTCCTTCAGTGTGTGGTTGGAATCCTCAATTGTTTTTCTTTATTTCATGCTGTGACTGTATCGAAAACAAGGATTCATATTTCCTCCAGGAAAAGATACATTGTAAACTGCTGCATGATGCAAAGAATTATTTTTAATATGATTGGGAATGTCTAAAAGTTACGTAGTGTGCTTTATGACCTATCCCTCTTCTACTTCTTTGAATCAAAGGAATAGTCTTTTGTGATGGGATAAAAACTTTTTTTGAATTAAGAGAAAAATTCGAATACAAGACATTTTCTTAAAATGTAACACTAAAACTACCAGCATTTTATATATATTTAATTATTTCATTTTTTTATTTTAATTATCTATTTTTTTTTCTACCAGCGGGTCATAAAGTGGATTTTATTGCCCTTTGTGGGGCAAACAAATTCATTTTCTGATAATTTCTGATAATTTTTTTTTCTTTGGCAACATATGGAATAGGACTTTACTAGAACAAGTTATATTTATTTTTTCAATAAATAGTAGCAGTGCAAAAGGAGCACAAAATATCTTTAAATCAAAGAAACTATTCTTTGATATTCTGATTCTAAGAAATTTTTGTTAAAATGTGGAGGAACCGCTTTCACTAAACAAAAAAACATTCTTATGAAGCAAGAAAAACTTTTTTTACTTAAAAAAAAAATCTGAAAAACATAGATTAAAAAACATTACATTAAAAAAAATTTGATATCTGAATATTAATGAAAACAACTATCTTTGATTTAAAGACATTTTTTCATTGATCGTATATTGAAGAAATGTTTGGAATGCTTTCACCCAGAAAAAAGTTTCTTTGATTCAAAAACAAATGTCTTCAAATCCAAATATATGTCTATTTATCTAAATATTTTTCAATGAATAGTGGCAATTTAAAATTAGCACAAAAAAATCTTTAAATCGAAGAAACTTCTCATTGATATACGGTTAAAGAAACAACTTCTTAGGATTGAAAAAATCTTTCTGATTCTAAAATATTTTTGTCAATGTCGAGAAACCTTTTTCTCTAAATCAAAGAAAATTCCAGTGAAGCAAGAAAAACTTTTTTTACTTGAAAAAAAATCTGAAAAACATAGAACTTTTAATAAAATCAAGAAAGAAGACACATTTATTTTTATACAATTAAAGATACACTTAAAAAAAAGTTTGATATCTTAATATTAATGAAAACAACTATCTTTGATTTAAAGACATTTTTTCATTGGTCGTATATTGAAGAAATGTTTGGAATACTTGCACCCAGAAGAAAGTTTCTTTGATTCAAAAAAAAAATTTCTCCAAATCCAAATATATTGCTATTTATCTACATATTTTTCAATAAATAGTGGCAGTTTAAAATTAGCACAAAAAAATCTTTAAATCGAAGAAACTTCTCATTGATATACGATTATAGAAACAACTTCTTAGAATTGAAAAAAATCTTTCTGATTCTAAGATATTTTTGTCAATGTCGAGAAACTTTTTTCTATAAATCAGAGAGAACTCCAGTGAAGCAAGAAAAGCTTTTTTTACTTAAATAAAAAATCTGAAAAACATAGAATTTTTTATAAAATCAAGAAAGAAGACCCATTTATTTGTATACAATTAAAGATACAGTTAAAAAAAGTTTGATATCTCAATATTAAAAAAAAAATGTATTAGAAGAAATTTTCTTGAATTTAGAGATAAATAATTCTATGCATTGAATACATTTTTTTTATCGTATATTGAAGAAATGTTTGGAATAATAATTTCTTTGATTTAAAAAAAGGCCAAAAACATGATTTCTTGAAATCGAATAAATTCATATTTGTTCAAAAGGTGTTTTTACTTCAAATTGACCAATTGACAAACCAATTTGGATAAAAATTGTTGCTTAGAGAATTTTGCATTCGCTAATTTCAAATTCAAAATTAAAATTTCCAGTCAATTTTTGTTCTTACAATTCGATAAGATCTAGTGTTTGTATTGAGAAGAGCTGGTTATGAGATAAAATTTAGAACAGTGGTTGAATTAATTTGATTTTCTTCTTCTATCTTCTCACAGAAAAGTTCCTGTACTGCAACCGTGATTAGATAATTGCACACGATTTTTTTTCTACTATAGGGTCAGAAAGTGGATTTGTTTGCCCCGCACGGGGAAATAAAGTCCACTTTATGGCCCGCTAGTAGAAAAAAAAATTGAATTCATACACTGAGGAAAAAATGCTATTGAATCAAAAGCATTTCTTTCCAAAAGCATGTATATCATGGATTCAAATCATTATGCTATAGAATTAGTAACATATTTATTGGTTCTTGTGGTATATTTTTATGAATTCATAGTATACATGCTTTTGGAAAGAAATGCTTTTGATTCAATAGCATTTTTTTCTCAGTGTATATGTGATTAAGTAAAAAGAAACTGGTAATCGTTTGTCTCGCTTCCACTTCCATCGATTAATTTTTTCGTCTTGAAACTTTTAAAGATTTTCTTCCTTTCCCAAAAATGAAAAGAGCTATAGGATCCAATCAGTCTCAGGCTGAGTGGAGAGGAAAGACGCTTCCGCCATCTTTCCCTCGATTTTCTTTTATTTATCACGAAATTGAGGTCGCCAGGAAATTGGAAAAATGACGCTGAGTATATCTCTTATGGTCCTTTGTCATGAAGATTTACTTTTATTCTGATGTTATCGACTTGATCTCGAAATCTTTGAATGAAGAATGTCCTTCTTCAGAAAAAGAAACAAATTTACGCGACAAATTCTACTCTTGCAGGTCACTTTTTTTCTTAAATTGTAGATTCTAAGTAAACAACTTCCAATAGATTTCAATTTAAATAAATTCATCATTAAAAGATCTCTATTTAAATGAGACGAACTACTTTAATTTAAAATTTAAACTCGTTTAATTTAGGATGTTTGAAGAGTCACTTATAACAATCGAGGTGAAAAACTCTTTCTCGCATAAATCGAAAATTATCATCACTTAATTTAAAAATCCTCTTTTTGCAAGTATTTCAAGAAAAATCCTAAAATAGGACTGGAGAGCTCTTCTTTAAAGGTGATACTTCAGTCCTTTGTATCGAACCCTCATGCTTTGACAATCCCTTTCTCTTTTGTTCTTTTTTGCAAGTAAAACATCATTTCCAGCCTTTTAAACAACGTTTTTCTTGTGTTTCAGAAACGGAAGTCAGGTCACCACGCTTCACGGGTTCAGGTTGGCTTGCCTTTCCTGCTTTAAGAGCAGCCTACAAGCATGTGCAACTAGAGCTCGAGTTTCGACCCGAAGCTTGGGATGGCGTGCTGCTCC
Source organism: Diplolepis rosae (assembly GCA_030998225.1). NCBI lineage: Eukaryota > Metazoa > Arthropoda > Insecta > Hymenoptera > Diplolepididae > Diplolepis > Diplolepis rosae. Next base: position 2,162,328 of record JAPYXD010000391.1, on the reverse strand, counting down.
TAGCCAGTGAACGGGATGATCTCCAGGGCGACTTTATGGCCCTTATACTCCATCATGGCTTCGTCGAGTTCAGGTAATACCGATACGCTACTCCATTTATGATTTATAACTATCCTAAATAGCATAATCTAGATCATTGAATATTCTTTGGATGAATTGAATTTCAATTTTTGAAGGTGGAAACTCTTTAAAATCAGATTTAATAGCTTAAGGTAATTGTCGTGCCAAAAATAAGTCTCTGAAAATAGTATATTGTGCAACTAGGGAAAAAAAAATTATTTTGCGAGTGGGAAGTTTGATGCCGGTGCAAAGCGGGGGCACGAGTAAGATAAATGTTTTTCTTCTAGCGGGTCAAAAAGTGCATTTTCCACCCCATTGTAGAAAAAAAATCGCAAAATAATTTTTTCACCTAGTTGCGCATGATTTTTTTTCTACTTTCTACTAATTTTTTCTACTAGATCAAAAAACGGATTTTACTACTAGCGGGTCATAATGTGCATTTTATTAGCCCCTGTGGGGTAACCAAATCCATTTTTTGACCCCCCAGTAGAAAAAAAATCGTGTGCAACACGGGAAAAACATTTATCTGACTCGTGTAATTGTTGACCTCGCCTTGTTCGGCCATCAAACTTCACACTTGAAAAATAAACTTTTTTCTCCCTAGTTGCACAATGTACTAATTGATTGCCTGGTGGGGACAATGAAATACGCTTCATTACTCGCTAGTAGAGATTTTTTTTCAAAGACCTGATTTTTGGCACGACGTCTACCTTAAAAAATCAGAAATATTCACAAATCATTGTAAAAGGGTTTTTTAAGTCGCATTTATAAAAATGTCTAATCTGAACATCTTCTATATTTGTGGAGTTTAATTTTTCTTCTGCTTTTTTTTATACCTCACTCAGAGAATTTTTTCATTGAATCGAAGAAACATTTTTTTGTTATACGGTCAAAGAAAAATATCAACAATTTTTTTCATCAATTTGAAGACAATTTGTTACTTTCTTTAATTAAAATAAATTAATTTGAGAAATGATTCTTTGATTCAAAGAAGAAAACTTCTCTCTGGGTGCTTTAATTTAAAATTTAAAAAAATTTTAAAGTCAGTTTTTGCTTTCATTGTGAATTGACTACATATTCAATATCCAGAGTTGTGCTCAGAGAAGAGTTTCTTTGAATCAAAGAAACATTTCTTTGTTATACTGTCAGAAAAAATTCCTTTGAAGTAAAAAAAGTTTTGTTGAATCGAAAAAAAAATCTTTATTGTAAGAAAATCTATTTCTCTAGGCCAAAGAAAATTTCTGTGTATCGACAAAACTTTTTTCCAATTCAAAAATATTTTTCCTTTGGCCGTGTGTCACACAAATGTTTCTTTCATTAAAAGAAACTCTTCTCTGGGTTTTTGTACATAGTTCAGTTGATTTCATAACATGTATTGAGCCTCTGCTGTAAAAATTCGGAATTAATGCATGACCCTTACCGAAAAATGTTTCTTTGAATCAGAGAAACATTTTTTTTTTTTTTAAATATTCGCAGAGAAAAAAAAATTACATTCAATTCAGAAAAGTTTTTTGATTTTAAGAAATTTTCTTTAATGCAAATAAATCTTTTTCTTTAAATTGAAGAAAATTTTTTTCTTCAAGAAAAATCTTTTTTATTCAAACATTTTTCCCTTTGTCCGTATATAAAGACATGTTTAGAATGTTTATATATAAAATAAAAATTTGCAATAGAAATTTGCTAAAAGTAAATGCGATATTACGAAATGAAGCGTGACAATGGAAAAGAAACATTTAAAAAACAAATTCTTTATATCAATGCAACATTTCTTTCTTATACCACAGAACAAGTTTCGTTTAAAAAAAACAAAGTGTTTTTGATTCTAAGAGATTTTTATTCAAATCAAATAAATGTTTTTTGAATGAAGAAAATTTTTTTTTAGTTCAAAGAAATTTGTTCTTTGTCTTATGACAAATAAATGTTCCTCTGATTTAAAGAAACTATTATTTTCTTTTGGTCAACACCTATTCCAATTTACTTTTTAGTTCTGAGTTCCATATTAATTAATCTTAGAACGCAAGAACCATCGAGAGAAATGAATATTCCACAGTTACGCGTAACAAGTTTTTATGGATTATGAGCTTGCGATCATCCGCAAGTACCATTGTAGAGAGTATATTCAAATTCGAGACGACGGGTGGAGATAAAGCCCCATTATTCTCTCTGTGAGATTTATATTCTGATACCAGGGTTAACTCAAGAGACTTGGAATATCGATCTTGATATTTATCCCACTGACATTTGACGCCGGATTACATTATTTCGAAAGCTTATCGGAAAAGTCGTCGCAGACCTGAACGTTAAACAGCTTTTCATAGCCTTGGATCTTCTGAATGATATAATTTCTCTAATTAATATCTATAATTAATGTCATTAAGGATACTAAAAACTATTTAAGGTAGTTTTCATCCACGAAAATTAGACCTTAGGCAAAAATAGATAATTTTGCTTTCAAGAATAGCAATATTATTATTGAAGGGCTATTTTTAAAGAGAAACGATTATTTTACATGAAAAAAATTTTAAACACAGAAAAATAATTTTATTAATAAATTTTATTTTTGACCCAACTTTTTTTTTTATCGCTTCTTACCAAATTTTAAAAAATTATGCGATTCTAATACATCATGAATCATTTTTTCAGAGAAAAAATTTCCCACCACTTCACCGTTTCTGATTTTTAAAAATAAATTTTTTAATGGCTGAAACCATTAAAAAAACATTTTCCAAAACGAAATTTTTATAAACAAATTGCTGAATTTGATAATAATTTATTCATTTTCGAAAATTGGAAATGGTTAAGTTGTAGGGAATCTTTTCTTGAAAAAGTGATTTATAATTTATTAAAATCGCATAATTTTTTAAAATTTGCTAAGAAGCGATAAGAAAAAAAGTTAAGGCAAAAATAAAATTTATTAATAAAATTATTTTTCTGTATTCCAAATTTTTTTCATCGAAATTAATATTTCTCTTCCAATATAGCCCTTCAATAATAATATTGCTGTTCTTGAAAGCAAAATTATCTATTTTTGCCTGAGATCTAAATTTCGTGGATCAACTACCTTAAAACCTTTTTGTATTTTTATTCTCAATAACTCAGTTGTTGGAATTATAAAATCTTATATAAAGTATCTTATTTTATTGAATATTACTAGCTCTGAGATTATTATTAATCTAGCTCAAAGTCTCTTTTTATAGTGAATTAATTAAGCATCATCTGATAATAAATTGTAACTTAGTGGGCATAAAATTAAATCACAATATATAAATAGAGAATAAATTATATGAGGATTAGAAAGATAAATGACACTTTAAACTCATATTTTATTTTATAAGTATGAGAAATCTCTTAATTGATTGGTCATTGTTTTGCAGATTTGATTGTGGAAGTGGAGTTGGAATAGTTAGAAGCTCTGAGCCCGTTAAACTCAATGAATGGAACACCTTGAGCATTTACAGGCATCGATGGGATGCTTTGATTCAACTCAACCGAGAGAAGCGAGTTCAAGGCAGATCAAAGGTAATTTCAGTTAAAACCTTCCTACGTTTTGCAATCCTTCACTAATTCCTTATTAAACTTGAAATATGAAAACAATTTTCCAATTTAACATAAGAAGATACTTAACGATTTTATAAACAGGAACTTTTGGTCAAAAAAATTTTACTTCAAATATTCTTAAAAATAGTTTAAAAATTCGAAAAAAAGCACAAGATGAATTCAGACCTTGCTTTGTCTCAGATACAGATAGATTATTAGCGCAGAATATTAAGTTAACTAAAGGATTCATTAATAATAATAATTTACACTTTCTAATTCATATCATGATAGACTTAAGTTATCATACAAAATAGAAAATAATAATTCTCTTAGCTTTCTCAATATTAACCTTATTAAAAATGAAGGCCACTTACAAACAAATTGGTACCATAATAAAATTGATTCGGGTAGATATTTGAACTATTTTTCGAAGAATCCCATACAACAAACATTTGTAGTAATTAAGAGCTTGACTGATTATGTCATTTTACTTGCAGACAAAAAATTTCATTATGAAGATTTAAAAATGGTCCATGAATTATTTTTAATAAATAACTATCTACCACAACGTATTACCAAACAGATCAATAAGAGAATTATAGAAATTTGTAATAGAAACAATAACAATCATGATTTTAATAAAGATACTGAACTTGTTAATAAATCTATTTAATCGCTTCCTTATTATGGAGACCTTTCTGAAAACATAAAAAGACTATTTAAAGATGTCAATGTTACAATAGTTTGTAGTAGTGAGTGAAGATTAAATACATTTATTAAGATGGGTAAAGATCCTCTAGATTGTCTCAACGGGAAGAATGTCATATCGGCTTTCTTGCACTTGTGGTAAGTGTTAAATAGGTCAAACCAAACATCTATTAAGAATTAGAAGAAAGGAACACCTTGAAAATTTTGAACATAATGAAAAATATGACAATGTAATTAGTAAACACTTAAAAGATAATGAGTATGATAATACAGATCACTCCTTTCAATCAGAAAAAGTAAAGATTCTGTATCAAGAAATAATAAACAACGTCCGATGGATTCGTACACACACTATTCTCGTGTTATCTGATATTTAAAAATAGATATAGTTTGATATGTTTCACGTAAAATCTGTCGTCTTAACGTAGTTGTTGTGCAAAATATCAAGTCTCTAAAAAAAAAGTTTTTTTATCTGCCGTACAGCGAACAAAAAATATTGACTCGCTCTTGCGTTAAAATACGCCTTTCCACACTTGATACGAAATATACTATTTCTATGACTTTAGGACTTGAAATGATATTATCTTATCAGTCATGCCTTACGAAAGGAAAAACATTTTTTACAAAATCTGAATTACATTTTCTTAAAGTTACTTCGACTTTGAGACATTCTCATCACGACACTTGCCCTCCGCGCTCGATGTTGACAATCGAAATTAAGAGACTAAGACTCGTGATTCAAAGGGAAAAAATAGTATAAGCCTATATTGATTTCCCTGTAATATATATTGGGTTATCTAAAAAGTATCTAAAAGTAATAATCAATAAAGAGAATTTTATTGAAAATCGATGTTATATAAGTACATATGTGCCATTATTATCCTTGACCTTTTGCCATTGTTCGGGTAGTTTCATAATTAGATTGGTATAGAACTTCTGTGGTTTAGTGGCGAAAAACTTGGCGACATGGTTTTCGGCTGCTCTTTTGTTGGCCATTTTTTATCCATCAAGGAATTTTTGCAAAGACCGAAACAAATGATAGTCAGACGCTGCAAGGTCCGGGCTATACGGTGAGTGCATCAAAAGTTCCCAACCAAGTTCAGTCAATTTTTAGCGAGTCATCAAAAATGTGTGTGGCCTGGCGTTGTCGTGGTGGAACACAACGCCCTTTTTATTGACCATTTTTGGGCGGTTCTTTTGAATTACTTCCTGTAATCTAGTCAATTGTTGACAGTAAAGCACCGAATCGACCGTTTGACCAGGTTCCATAATTTCATAGTAGACTTCTAATCCCACCATACACTCAGCATCACTTTACTGGCCGTCAATCCGAGCTTTGCAGTCTTTTTTGTCACTTCACCACGCTTCGACCATGCTCGTTTTCGTTTAACGTTCTCGTATTTTATCCAGTTTTCATCGCCCGTTATTAATCTCTTAAGAAATGGCTCCATTTCATTGCGTTTTAAAACGTTACGCAGATTTCGATACGGTTAATTATTTCGTGCAGTCAATTCATGTGGCACCCAAACATCGAGTTTTTTTTGTATGTCCAGCCTTTTTCAAATGATTCCAAACTGTTTGATGGTTGATGCCCAGCGCGTCAGCAATGTCTTGACAGATTGTATGCGAAACTATCACGATCGGTTGCAAAATTTCATCGGCTTTTTTAGTGAGAGGCCGGCCTGAGCGAGGCAAATCTTCGACATCCAAATTTCCACCACGGAAACGTTTAAACCAATTACGCACGGTACGATCAGTTACAGCATCCTCACCGTAAACAGCAGAAATTTCTCCGCATGTTTGTGATGCGTTATAGCCTTTCCTATACTGAAAAAGTATCACATGGCGTATTTCTTCAGAAATTGCACTCATTTTCAAACGTTTATAATTTTTGACACAAACAATGACTAACAGCACTCTCTTCACAAAAATGTAACCTCAAATGCCATCTGTCAAACACACGTTTAGTTGGCTAAATCGGATTAGTGGTTACCGATATACCGCCACCAACACCATCTACTGTCAAAACTCGGGAAATGCTTTTTAGATAACCCAATACATTTTCGTACTTCCATGATTTCGTATTTTCTCGCATCATATTTTTTACATTTTATTTTTGGCTCCTGTTCATTTACCTTATATATTAGGTACGCAACTGATTTCCCGTTGTTTGTGAATAGATGGCAGAAGCAGTAAGTGCTGGTCGATTTTGACATATCCAAACCGTCATGAACCAAGCTCAGACATACGGTAAACAAACCATTTTGACATATTAGTGATTTTGTTTTGGCGTCATATACTTTTGGTTGTATGAAAATGTCTGATTTTGTGCCAAATAATCGTAATTTGCGGGTAGTGTTGATTTTCTTCTTTCATTCGAAGAAAACAGCGGCTGAAGCGCATCGAGAGCTCCAAAAAGTTTACAGAGATGCTGCTCTAAGTGAAACAACGTGCCGTGATTGGTTCCGTCACTTCAAAGACGGTGATTTCGATGTTGACGACTGTGCGCGTGAAGGAAGGCCAAAAACCTTTGAAGACGCTGATGTTATTTATTATGAGCTGTTGAAACCGAACGAAACCATCACTGGGGAACAGTACCGAACGCAATTGATGCGTTTGAGCCAAACAATGCGCGAAAAACGGCCACAATACGAGCTGAGACGACCCACTCTCAATTAGAATAAAATATCGCTTACTTATTCAATCTCTACATATATATTTTACTTTATTACTTTATAAGAATCACACTATTGAATCCGCTAAATAATCTTAACTAATTTCAATAAATTACCTCAAGCAGGCACTGGCGCGATTTTGCGTAACCAGTGAGGGCATTTAAACTAATGAAAATATTTGTGTCTATGTCACGCTCCTAAACAATGGGTCAAGGCCGTTCATGAAATGATGACAGGTGGATCCATTCTCCTTTATTAATAATCGGATTTTCTCTTTTCCCCTTATACCTGAATGCATGGAGATGCAAAAGGGCATTTTTCTCGGGATCTAGCAAAGTTAAAAATATGAAGAAAAGCTCTTTTTAACGCGCAGCGAAGCGCACCGTACCAACTAGACAATGCGGCAAAATATTAATTATTCAATAAAAACTTAATTTTTCCAATAAACTTCTGTTAACAATTCTTATTTTTCTTATTTCTTATTCTTATTGGCTCTTATTAGGTTCATAATTACGCAGGTCTAAAGCTGGTGTTTTTGCACGTTTGAACGCAACAAATTTTATTTCCCTATTGTATATATGAGTAGTTCTTTGGTAACGCGTAGTTGTGGGGGTTTTGATGTTGTGAATTCAAAGTTATGTTCTTAACTCAAAACAAACATTATTTTCAGGTGGAAGCCCCCCCTTACGGCCCAAAGTAACGCGGTAATTCACACTTTATCTTGTTTTTCCCTTTCTAGAAAACCAAGAAGACTGGAGAAAACACAATTTTAAAAAGAAACCGGAGATTAAACGATCACGTCAATTAGCTCCGCGACAGTTAAACTAGAAAATCGCGAGTTATATTTTTTTATTGAGGAAAAAAAATCGCCGAAACGCTCCACCTTCATGTACGTCCCTTTGAGATTATTCAAATCTGACGCGTGTTCGAAAAATAAGAACGAATTAAACGAAATTAAAAGTTCAAAACTAGAAAAAGAGTTCTGAGACAAACCTTTCGAAGGTAAAATCTCAGAAAATAAATTAAATATGTGATAGCAAAAGATATAAAACGTTTCAGAGCAGAGGCACGAAAATGTGATTCTACAGCATGACAACGCTTGGCCACACGTTGCCAAACCCGTTTAAACCTACTTGGAAACGCTTAAATGGGAAGTCCTACCCCACCCGCCGTATCTTCCAGATATTGTGCCGTCCGATTATTACTTGCTCCGGTCGATGGCACATGGCTGGCTGATCAGCAGTTTCGCTCATATGAAGGCATCGAAAAATGGCTTGATTCGTGGATAGCCTCAAAAGCTGAACACTTTTACCGTAAAAAAGTTGTAGCCAACAATGGGCAATACTTTAAATAATTCATTTGTAACCATTTTTTCACAATAAAGTTGCATTTTCATGAAAAAAACAGCGGGAACTTAGTTGCGCACCTAATATAATTTTGAAAAATGTGTGAACTCAAATTTGTAGAACTTATTTAAAAAAAACAATTTCCCTTCATGACATTTTTTCTATATCTTAAATATTTTGGTTAAACAATAGCATTTTTGATTTTGAATAGTATTCTCAAAGATTAAAATATTCTTAAAAATATGCATCATTTCAAAAATTATGTGGATAAAAATTTGTAGAACTTATTTAAGCAAAGAATTTTTCATCATAACCTTTTTTCCATATCTCGCATATCTTAGTTGCAAAAAAAGTGTTTTTTGAATCGAAACAAAAAACATAAATTTCATCTCAGAATGTCATGATGAAATATTATAATACCTTATCCTAGCAAACAGTTATGCATTATAATACTTTTCCACATCTCGCATATTTTTGTCACAAAATCGAATTATTTATTTTGAAACATGTTTTTTAGAAATCAAAACAAAAAATATACATTTGATCAAAAGATGTGAGTGTAAATTTGTAGAATTTTTCCCAGTAAACATCTTGTTTCATAACGTTTTTACCCATCTTGTATAGATTGACTGAAAAATGGATTTTTATTATTGATTTTTTTTAAGTTCTAAAATGATGTTACTTTTCTAATTTTAATTTTAGTGAAAAATGTTATAAAACAATTTGCACATCTTTCTGAAAACAATCAAAAACTAGTATTAAAATAATGGTTTTCTTTCATAAGACATGACTAATAATATCATTTTATGTCTTAAAATGATAGGAAAACTTTTTTTCCCATGAACCCGATTTTTGGGACATCTATCTTAAGAAAGAACTATACTGATAATCGGAAAAAAACTTAATCGAGCCGACTATTTCCCTAGCTTTTTTCATTTATAATTTTTTTTCATCAGAGTTTTCTTAATCAAAATGTACAACATTCTGTCTCGAATAAAATGAGTCATAAAAAGTTTTAATCTGATAAAAATTAGATTTTTAATTTCTGGAATGATATTTTCCAAAAACACCTAAAACAACTAAATATAAAAAATATTTTAATGAAACAAACTGACAAAATAGATATTTTAAATAACCCTTTTTCCGATTATCTGTCCAATTATTTCTTAATTAGCATTTAGAGCAGTGGTTCTTTTTTTTCAGCGAAATGAGTGAATCTTTAGTTGTTTGTATCTTTAGTAAGCGAGGGCTGTTAACTGAACCTTCGGGTTGTTCTTCATCTACATCATTGTGTGGACGTGTTTGTTCTCTGTTATTTTTATTTTTTCACTTTTAACCAGAAGCAAGTGGGTATAACGAAGCGAATTAAATGCCTTTCAGAGCCTCCTTCACTTACATCACGAGCTTTAACTCTCGCACCCTTCTAAATCTCGACTTCGAGGTTCTCTTTCTTGCCTTCTCTCATAAGACTTGCAAATTGCTTCGTAATAAGTTTGTACAGCACTCAACGTGAACACCTTCTTATCAAGTACAACTACGCAGAAACTACGATCAACTATTATTCCATGTCCATAGAAATTATATCTAAATAAAACGAACTACATTTGGCATAATAAAACATTCAGAGGAAAGAAAATCTTTATTCTACCTCAAGGATAATTAATTTTGAAAATCAATACTTCATTTTAAGATTCAACGAAAAATATGTATAGTTAAATCATCATAGTTATATAATAAAAGAAAAAAGTTGAAAATAGCATTTCTTCAATCATCATAACCGTTTTCAAATTTCAAATACACTGGAGAAAGTAGTTTTTTGTTTTTTTTTTCCTTTTTTTGGTGAGGAGGAAAAATGGCAAAATCTTTTATAAACGTTGTACAGGACTCTCCTAGGATGGGTCTTGGCATACCTGTTAAAACCAAAAAGCCCCTCTCTCGAACCAATACACCGCCCGCAAAACCGCCTTTCGGCTTACCAGGTGTACAAGTATGAAATCGGTAATTTTTTTGAGAAAATACACGTTTATTTAATAAAAATGGTTATACATTCAATCTTCAAAGTAATGGCCATTGCTAGCCACACATGTTTCCCATCTCTCTGGCAATTTGTGTATGCCTCGCCAAAAAAATTGTTCGTTTTTTTGAGTCAAACCAGTCATCGAGCCATTTTTTCACATTTTCGTACGAATCGAAGCGCTGTTCAGCAAGTGCGTGCCCCATTGATGAAAATAAGTGGTAGTCAGATGGAGCCAAGTCTGCTGAATAAGCCGCATAGGGGAGGGCTTCCCAGCTGTACGAATTTACCAATTCCTGAGTCTTTTTTGTTCGATGTGCTGGTGCATTGTCATCAAGAAAAATCACTTTGTGTTGCCTAGTTTGATATTATGAACGTTTTTGGCGCAAAGCACGATTCAAATCGGCCAATTGTTGTTGGTAGCGTTGACCAGTAACTGTTTCATCTGGTTTCAAAAGGCCAAACCAGATAACACCCTTCTGATCCCAATCTTCGAACTTTTTTGGTGGTTTTCCACGATTTTCGTTTCTCACATCAAAATTACCACTTTTGAATTTTTTAAACCACTCGAAACACTGTGTTTTGCCTAGAGCATGCTGGCCGTAAGCTTCCACAAGCATTCGATGGGCTTCCAAAGCAGATTTCTTCAATTGGTAACAGAAAATCAATGATGTCCGCAAATCGTAGTTTGAAGGCACAAAAATCGATATTTTTACAAGCGAAAAAAAATTAGTTGTTGTATGAAACTTGATTGTTTATGAACTGAATATTGTTGACAGAACTCAATGCGAAGAAATGACGTCAATGATTTGGTTTGACAGAGCGTATAGTTTTACCTAGCGACACATGGATGTCATTACCGGTTTCATACTTGTACACCTGGTAGAACTTCACGGGCGGTTGGTTCCAACTTAAAGCCGCGTATAACTCTTCCGTCATTCGTTCGCCCGGGACTCCCATCCGCGGCCACACGCCCGTTAGGCAAACCGACTAGCCGCACCAACCAGGGGAGGAATAAAAAAATTCCTCCCCCGAACGACGTGGACAGCCATGTCCGCCCAGGACGCGGGTCCGCGGGTGCAGGCCCCGATGCGATTTCTACTGGCCCTCGTTGTCGCCGCGCTCCGCACGCCCATCTGGAAAAAATAGGGTCAGAATTCCTGAAAAAGCCACAACAAAATGACTAATTTTTGTTTTCTTCGAAATGATGAAAAAACGATAGGTCACTATCATCCTAATGACTTGACAAAAAAGAAAAAAAAATTTTTTTTTTTCAACAGTTTATTGTTACATGAAGTTTTTAGATACTTTCTAAATAAATACATTTTCCTAATAAATCTATCAACCGATTTAGATCAACTTTTGGAATTTGGCAGGAAAATATAATGAAGTTTATAAAATCACTGGAAAAATTCTCAAAAAATTTTCTTTACATGATTTTTTAATAACTTTTTTATAAACAAATGATTTTTTATGGTGTTCTGCACTTTTTAAAAATCGACTAAAATTACAATATATAAACAAACCTTGAGGAATCCAAATCCGTTGAGAAAAGGTTGGAGCCGAAATTATTTTAGAAGCTGTAATTCGAAGAAAGTTACGCGGCGTGCCCTATCTATTGGAGTGCATTGCACTATACGCCTCTCGCGCCATTGTAGTTGGGAAGCGGTTTAAATTGGAAGTTTTGATGATCAAGGATAAAGTAATTATTGTATTTGTACGATTTAAAAATGCGATTTTTTTATTTAACATTTAACAATAATTAGGCATGAAAAAATTTTTAATTACAATAATTTGTGAACATCGAAATCCGTAGATGAAGAAATGACTTTACATGCAACACTTTTTGAATCAATGGGTATGAAACAATGATAGCTTCGCGTTCCTTTGATTGTTTTCACTCTTTCAAAACGTTTCTGTCACTTTTCTGATTCCTTTATAAACGCAAGAATGTTTTTTTTGAATTTAATGGATTACAGCACGCGTTTGGATTCTGCATCTAGGACGATTGACGAAAACTCAAAAACTAACTGAGGAAAACCGACTAGAATTCGTAACCCACTAATTTGAAATTTTACGACGAAATTCGAGAAAAAGACTATTTTATCTAGAAATAAATGATGTAGAAAAAGTGGGAAATAAAAGAAAAACAATGAAACTTTGAAATTGCAAGTCATCGTCCTCGAGATTCAAAAAATTTCCATAAATGCGCGCATAAATTGAAGGACAAATGAACCGTAGAATTCGATGCACTTCAATAGATAGGGCACGCCGCGAAGCTTTCTTTGAATTACGGCTTCTAAAATAATTTCGGCTCCAAACTTTTCTCAACGGATTTGGATTCCTCAAGATTTGTTTATATATTGTAATTTTTTTCAGATTTTTAAAAAGTGCAGAACACCATCAAAAATCATTTGTTTATAAAAAAGTTATTAAAAAATCATGTAAAGAAAATTTTTTGAGAATTTTTCCAGTGATTTTATAAACTTCATTATATTTTCCTGCCAAATTCCAAAAGTTGATCTAAATCGGTTGATAGATTTATTAGGAAAATGTATTTATTTAAAAAGTATCTGAAAACTTCATGTAACAATAAACTGTTGAAAAAAAAAATTATTTTTTTTTCTTTTTGTCAAGTCATTAGGATGAAAGTGACCTATCGTTTTTTCATCATTTCGACGAAAACAAAAATTAGTCATTTTTTTGTGGCTTTTTCAGGAATTCTGACCCAATAGTTAGTTGAACCTACTACTTCGAATCGGAAAATATGCCACTGCTTTTTTATTAGTTAGCACAACTAGTTTTCTAGTTGCTTTTACTATCCGAAAGTTTCAGAAAGGAATTCAATTTGAACGATTCTGAACCACTCCGAAATCTATTTCCCAATTATTCGGAATTGTTCAGAACCAATCCGAAAAATCTGAGTCTATCCGATAAAATATGAATCATTCTGACCTCGAATTCTTTCAGATTGAAAATTCGGCTGAGAAAAATGCGAACTCTGGTTGATTCAGATTCATTCAGATTGACCCGAAATGAATCGGATTAGGTCGGATTGATTTTCGACTGATTTTTATCAGACGTGTTACAACACGTTTTTTGGATTGATTCGAAAACCGGATTGGAAATGGATCAAAACAGTTCTAATCCCCTCGAATTAAATTCCAATCCGAAACTTTCGCTAGGATATTTCTTCCAACATAGCAGTACTTTAGGATGCTGATTAACACCTAGAAAAATGGATGGTACTTTTTAATATCCATTTTTCTCATTCTTAAAGTATGATGATAATTACTACTCCTTAAAGGTAATTAAGAAAATCCATTCTGTTTGGACCTCGCGCTCAACTTTCTGTATACATTTCTGTAACTTTGTAATAAATTACATGATTAAAATAATTTATTTTTATCCAAATATCTCAAAAGGAAAAACTATTGTAGAATTTATTTAAGTAAACGAATATCCATTTCAACGCTCATTTCGCATCTCACATACTTTGATTAAGAAATGTAATTTATGATTTTTAATAGTATTGTTTAAAATCAAAACATAAAATATACATCTTGGCAAAAAATTCCTTGATGAGAATTTTTAGACCTAATTCAGGAAAATAATTGTCTTTCTCAACGTTTTTTTCGTATTTCACATATTATGGTTAAAAAATTGAACTTTCGATTTTCAATAGCATTTTTTTTAAATTAAAATGAAAAATATACATCTTATAATGAAATGGTGCGATAAAAATTCGTGGATCTTTTTGTAGTAAACACTTTTGCATTATAACGTTTTTTGCGCATCTCTTATAATTAAACAGGAGAATTTCATTTCGATATTGACTTTTTACAAGTTTCAGCACACTGTAATTTTTATAATTTTGATTTACTCCAAAAATGTTACGAGGATAATTAGTAGAGGCTTATGAGCACTATCAGAAATCGATATTGCAAATTTTTTTTTGAAAACACGAAAAATACTCTTATTTTCACAATTTTGGTCGGATATGGATGATTAACGAAGTTGTTCTTGCGTTTTAGGTTCCGATATATATATACGAAAATGATATGCCGTTAGTTACAAATCGATATCGAAAGTGAAAGGACAATTTTAGAAATGTAGAAGTAGAGGTGCGTATCAGCGTGCTAACATTCTCAAAACTTTAAACTCTTTTTTCTCGAAATCGTTTTTGCAAAAAAAAATCCTTTTTTAGTTTGATAGTAGTAAAATACATAAATACATTTCAATTTACATAAAAACGTTCTATTATTTCAATAAATATTCTTGAAAAGGCATAATATTTTGGTGGTGCAAAGTGGTGTAACCCCTTAATTGAAAAAGGAAAATCCATTTACTCAAGGCTCTGTAGGAACATTTTTATCGTAATACTCGTGCTCGAGTTTTATTTATATCCATTGAAACCACATTTGCATTAAAAATGAGAATGCAAAAAATTGGGAAAGTGATTTTCACATAAAACCAATACCTTTTCGTATGATGAGAATATAAATAAGTTTGAGCGCTCTCCGTATTTGTGTTCTTCACGAAAAATTGCTAAATTTGTTTTTGATTTCAAATGAAAAAAGATACTTTAATATATTGACTTAAGACTATATTGGCCTTAAGGTAGTTGTCGTGAAAAAAAACAGGTCTCTCGAGAAAAAGTTTTTTTTATGGTTTTTAGACTTGAAATTATATTATCAGTCGTGTTATATAAAAAAGAAACATTATTTTCATCAAAAAAAATTAAAACATACGAAAACTAATACTTTGAAAAGTGTTATTCATAAAATAATTTTTCCTTACTATCGCATCTTACCAATTTTTGAAAAATAACTGGATTTTCATAAATCATAGCTTATTTTTTGGGACAAAGAAATCTCTACAATTCTACAAATCACAATTTTAAAAATAAGTAAATAATTTTAACGATTTCAGTCATTGAAAACCTCATTTTCATAATTGGAAATGCTAAAGTTTTAGAGAATATTTTCCCCGAAAAAATAGGCCATGATTCATGAAAATCCAATCATTTTCAACAACTTGGTAAGAAGCGATATTTTGTTAGAAAAATTGAATTTTTGAGCTTTATAGAAACGTTTCTGATCAATAAAAGGAAAGATATAACTCCTATGAAAAAATGGTCATGGGAAAATTTGTAGATCTCTTTGAAATAAAGGATTTTATTTCTTAACGTTTTTGCATGATATACTAGGACACTGCAAGACTTCAATTTCACCCCCTATCCATTAATTCACTCAATTCGCTAAGAAAAATTATTAAAGAAACTAATATCATCTTCGTGTATTACCTGGAGCTAGAGATGAATAATTAAATTGAAAAAGAAAAGTAAAATTAACTAGAGTTGATATTCATTTTTATTAAATAGGTATAAACTTCAAAATCATTGCTGTCTACAGTTATTTTAACCACCCACTCGTAAATTACTTCCTGTAAAGAGAAGGTTGCAGTGACTGAAGTGAAAATTTGACGTAGATAACGATGTAAAAAACGACGTGGAAAATGAGCAAAAAGAATAAAACACGTTTTATTTTTACATCAGGATAAACGTTGTTTTTAACATCATTTACTACGACGTTTTTTTATTTCATTTTTCATGTCGTTCCGGGTGTAAATAATTTGTTTAGGAAAATGATTAAGGCCTTAATCCTTTTCCAAAATAATTATACAGTAATAAATAACATTCAAATAATTTTTTTTTCCGTTAATAAATTTGTATTTAATTTATTTTTGATGAAATTTTTTTTTTTTTTTAATAAAATGCCAAAGAGTCTAATTAGAATCAAAATTTAGCACATAGAAATAAATAAAACATTATTTAAATATTTTTATGAGGGTCGTTCAATAAGTCCTTAGAGAAAGATAGAAAAACAAATTATTTTGTGTAGATTTTTTTTTATTTCTCAACATAATCTCCATAAATATAATTTTTCAACCATTTTTCCAACTCTTTGAAGCCGTCCAACTAGTAGGATTTCGGAAGGTCCTCCAAGTAGGTTTTCAAACAGTTTTCCGCCGAACTATTTTTTCAGACTTGGAAATAAAAAAAGTCACTGAGGGCCACATCCGGCGAATGTTGTTGAATTTTCCAATTTTCATCGAACCTTGACGTTTTGAGACCTGAGTCAGAAAAAACGGTTTTCATGAAATTGTTCTGGTTTTATCCATAAAAAAGTTTTTTTAAATATCAAAAATTAAATTTTTCGGCCAAAATATACGAGATATGAAATTAATGTTAAGCAACAAAATTGTTTATTCCAAAAAGATCTACAACTTTCGCGTTGTCCATGTTTTTATAAGAATTATATTTTTTGTTTTCGAGCGCGAAGCGCCAGTATTACGATGAAAATATGTTCCTTAAAACCGATAGAGTCTCAAGTGAATAGAATTCCTTTTTTCATTTGAAATAAAAAACAAATTTGGTAATTTGTGTGTCAATAACAGAAACACTGATCGCGAAGCGCGACGTTCAAATCACGGACCCTGGGAGCGTTCAAACTTTTTTACATTCTTATTATACGGGAAGGTATTGGTTTTATGTGAAAAATGACTTTCCCAATTTTTCACATTTTCATTTTTAATGCAAAATTGGCTCTAATAGATATGAAATAAAAATCTACCTCGAATCGCGGGTTTAACTATGAAAATGTGTTCCTTAAGAGCGATAGAGCCTTAAGTAAATGGATTTTAAACTTGCGAGCGAAGTGCACGATGAGAATGTGCCTGCGAAACGGGAAGACTTTTACATTCTCATCATATGAGAAGATATTGGTTTAATATGAAAAATCACTTTTGGAATTCTTATCAAATCTTTGCGTTTTGAGACCTCGTGAGTCAGAAGAAACGGTTTTTATACTCGATAACTCTCGATAGAATTATCGGATTGAATTGAGTTTTGTCATACTTTATCTGAGCCGAAAAAGTAAGGACGAGTTCGTTAACCAGACACATTCGATTAAAATTTTTAAAATGAGAGCATTTGTTATATCTTTGGAATTTTTCTTTTGGCAAAATTAAAAATTGCAATATTGGTTTCGGATAGTGCTCATAAATCCTTACTAATCATCCCAATAACATTTTTCGATTAAACCACATTAGAAATGTTATAATAATTTATAACTTGAAAATTGTCAATAACTAAATTCCATTTTCCAGTTAAATTATACGAAACACGAAAAAACGTTATCATACAAAATCTTTCATTATAAAAAGATCTACAAATTTAAGCCGCTTAGTTTTTTTATAAGATGGATATCTCTCTGTTTAGTATAAAAAAATACTATTGAAAATCGAAAATTCATGTTTTTAATCATAATATGTGAAATACAAAAAAAAATGTTTAGATGGAAAATTCTTTGCCTGAATGAAGTTTACAAATTTTGACTGACACAGATTCTGATAAAATGTAAATTTTTCGTTTCAATTTCAAAAAATGCGATTCAAATTTAAAAATTCCATTTTTCAAACAAAATATGTGAGATACGCAAAAAATGTTAAAATGGAATATTATTTGCTTGAATAAGGTCTACAAATTTTCACTAGAAAATTTTTCGACCAGATGTATATTTAATGTTTTGATTTCAAGAAACGCTATTCAAGATCATAAATTCCATTTTTCAACCAAAATAAATGAGATGCGAAATCAGCTTTAAAATGCAAATTCGTTTACTTAAATAAAGTTTGCAATTGTTTTTCCTTGTTGAGATATTTGAAAGGAAATAAATTATGATGAATTGGCTGTGTCACCCTCCATAGTTAAAGAGGTTGGTTTGCGATCGATGAGGGTAAAATATAAAGAAGAAAATTCTTCATTATTTCAAAATTGTACACCGAAAAAAATTCCTTGTACCCGTGTACAAGGAATCAACTATTTTGCCTAGTTAGGACAGGCGCCAACTTTGCAATCCTAGTTAAAATGACAAAGTTCAAGTTTAGTAAGCAAAACAAAGAAAGCAAGTTGATTTGACGGACAGATCCTTTCAGGCGCATGTATTAAACATAAACAAAAAACAACTTTACGTTTATGATCTACTAGAGCAACATTTATATTGATAAAATTGGATTTTAAAGAATTGTTGACAAAAATAAATTTTTGTTTACACAGTGAAAAAGTAATAAATACAGAAGACATTCTTTTTACAGCGGAGTTTTGTAATAACTGCATAGCAATATTAATTTAATTTAATTTTTAATAGAACTATAATTATTTATTTCTCTGTAACTGTATTTACGTGATTCTCTTAAACAGGAATCCGTGTTATTTCAACTAGGTTAGACTTAACTATGGGTGATAGTTGACTCTCGGAAAAAAAAAATTTTCGGTTTAGTGACGTTTCGTCGGCTATGTTCTTTCTGTCCTTATCAGACTTTATTATTTTTAAAAAACACTAGATAATAATCGTATAAAATTGTCATACAAGATATCGTTTTGTTAAAACATGCATTTGAACATCAAAATTTATTTTTATAAAAGTTGATGAAGTCATAGTGATAAATGTCGAATATGTAAGGTATGTTAAGTTGACGTAACCACATCGTCCAATCGAGTTCTCACCTATATCAGAATTTAGGGCTCATTTAAGGCTAATTTAATGCCATATTGCTGAATTTAATGCTCCGTTATTTTAAAAAAAAACACGGGGTTACGCTGGCTTAACATTAAGCTGACGTAACCACACGTTAAAATAACAATAAAACAAGTAATCACCTATACTAGAATTTAAGGCTAATTTAGGGCTCTCTAAATACCTCATCCAAATTTTCAATTTTACTTGTTTAAACAACATTTATTTCAACAACTAATGTTAAAAACGGCTCCTTAAAGAATTGACCGTTTAGATCGTTTTATACATCTTCCGTATATTTCATGTTTTATTTTCTCGTCTTTGTTGTGATAAAACTATTTACCAATATACTCTCAAACAAATAGAAGCAAATTAATATGTATGGTTATAAAAACAATGTTTTTACGGAAAAATAGCATTATATTAAGTTATCACCTATAGCAGAATTTAGAGGTCATCTTTGCTTGAGTGCAGATGGCGTGCGCGTGACCTTTAAGGGTGGATTTATTTTAGCTTTCCCCTTCCGACTATGGCATATTTTTTATTTCCGATAGGAAGAATGACTTTCCTATTGTCTTTTGTAAACTTCAAAGTCTTTTCTAGGGATTATAGAAATCTTATTTTGGTATAAGTTCAAATGTTTAATCATTTATCTCAATATAATTAGTGAATTAAAAAATTATTGTTTAAAATAGTAATTTTATTAAAAAAAATTTTTCGTGAAGCATTGTTTGTATAACCACACATTGATGTGCTTCTATTTGTTTGAGAGCATATTGGTAATAGTTTTATTACAACATAGATGAGAAAATAAAACATGAAATATAAGGAACATGTATAACTGTCCTTACAAAATCGATCTAAACGGTCAATCTTTCAAGGAGAAGTTTTTAACATAAGTTGTTTAAACAAATAAAATTAAAAACTTAGATGAGATATTTAGAGAACCCTAAATGAGCCTTAAATTCTGGTGTAGGTGACTATTTTTTTAACTGTTATTTTAACGTGTGGTTACGTCAGCTTAACGTTAAGCCAGCGTAACCCCTTGTTATTTTAAAAAATAACGGAGCATTAAATTTAGCAATATGGCATTAAATTAGCCTCAAATGAGCCCTAAATTCTGATATAGGTGAGAAATCGATTGGACGATGTGGTTACGTCAACTTAACATACCTGAATGTATACAATAATATTAAAAAACATGATTGTAGTTAATAAAATAGCATGATGTCATAGAGTCGACGAAACTTTGTCAACTAAATTATTAAATTGTAACGGTGAACTTTCAATATTGTCACGTCCCGCGACGTATTCAAATGTACTTAATACGCACAGGCTAGGTTTAGTAAAAATCTTTGAGAAAATCAATAAAGGGGAACCAGGTGTAGGGAGATTGAGAGAGAAGTAAACGGGCCCTTCTCTTCTCGGAAAATATGACTACGTCACGTGAAACGCTGACTGTCAATTTGTAAAGAAAAATATAAAAAAGGCCCACAAGAGCGAGCAGTCAATTCTTGTCCAGTTCATCAGTTGAATTTTACTTTGAAATTATCACCGGTCTCGCGACAATACTACAGTGCGGTTTTTTCAATCTCAACTTCAAAGATCTCCTAGTTTGAGATCGTAAAATTCGACCAGGATAATTTAAAATCAAAGTTCGGGAGTCTTAAAAGTCATCATGGACTCGTTATAGATCTTTGTAAAGATCTTTGGACCGTGCAATAAATAAGGATCGCCACCTTTACGGAACACATCTGTGCGGACCATATCTACATCTCTTCCTTACACCTTGTGGGAGCAATCACTTCATCGCAGCTGCACCTGTGGGGATCCTTGATGCTATGCACTCACCCCGTGTGGATTAACCCTTAATCCACCTCAGGAATTTATAAAGGTCTCTCTGTCTCTCTCTTTTCTGTCTTTCTTACTCATGTACCAACTACACTGAGAAAACCGTATAGCTGAGAGAACTATATTTTGTTCCTCAGAACCAGAAAATATTGCTATGGGACCAATGCTAGGGTATGGTCCGCAGAACTATACGAGTATAGGTGAGACAACTATACTGGTATTCCTAAACGTCATACTGCTCCGAGAAGGATACAAGTTCGTTGATATGACAATACGATGTATAGCGATCGTAACCAAAATATTATGCCTGTTATAACAATGCATGCCATAAAGTTGTCGCATGTTCTGTAATCTAGGACTTTAACTATAAATAATAGGAAATGAAAAAATGATGGTCAAATTATTGCAACTATGTTAGTACTTACCTTCGAAAGCTTCGATATATTTTCTTAATCCCCAATCGGTCAATTCTTCTCCATTCACTAGTCCATCGCTGTTATGCATTTTCGCGTGTGATAAAACAATACTTCGAAAAAACGCCTCGAATAAATGATACTTCTTTCTCATTTCGAGGTTAAAGTCGCGTGCATGCGAAGCAATGTATAGGTCGCGCGGAAAACCAGTATAGTTGTCTCACCTATACCGCATGGGTCGAGACACTGTATACCGGTATAGGTCGAAAAGCTATACTTGTATCGTTGCACGAACGAAATTATAAAGTTACGATGGCAACGTACGCATTTCGATGCGTCACGCATTCAGTTTAGCTACAATATCAATATCGTACAGTCACGACAGGCATTTTGTGGAACTAAAATTCTGTATAGTTTTCTCAGCTATACTGTTTTTTCCGTTTAGCCTGTGCCCTCATTCATCAATTTATTGTATTAACGATTTAATCAATTCAACCTTTATAATCAAGTTTAATTATTTAAATAAATTCAATTTGTATTATTTTGATAATCATTGTGTCTTTCATGGACTTATCCTCATCCCTAAGCGAGGATCATTCGATCCTAATGATCGATAGTCAGAAACGTAATCGACAATTTTAGTATAATATTTTCCCAATCAAATTCATGGTTGAATTCTAATTGATGTTCACAGACTATGGATTCGCTGTTTGTTTTAAGAACCCCTAATGCTCTCTTTAATTTGGCAATATAAGTCGCAGGGCGATTTTTACAATTAAATTTGTAAATAATATTTATTTTGTTCCACATCTGTTTGTGGAGTTTGTCTGATTTTACTACTGATTTCAAAGTTTTGTTAACCAAAGAGATAGTAGAAATATTTTTTTGTGAATTAAAAATGTTTAGGACCAAATCAATGCATTTCTTTTGTACACACAGAATAATGTCATCTACAAACCTACAACAAAATGAAGGAGAGCAATTACATTTATCTTTCAAAATTCGTAAGCAATCATTTTCTAAATCATCCATGATAATGTCTGCAAATAGAGGTGAAATTGGTGAGCCCATCGGAGATCGCAAACCAACTTCTTTTAGAAAATAAATGATTCTAATCATGTAATTTATTAGAAAGTTACAGAAATTTTGTATAATCAAAATGCATCTTAAATAACTTTGTACCTTTTGACACATTTCTGTTAACGAAATTGTTAAATTTTAAATCACCTGGAATTGAATCTTATTAATCTTAAGCTGGATAATCTTTTAAGCTTTAAAGCGATAAAGTCCGATAAAAAGATTTTGAAAATCCCTCTACAGGAAATCGTATATCTTTTTACGTACGGAATTCCATAGAAGAATTTAATTTGCCCACACAATGAAAGATCCTATAAAGGATTTTGTACTTGGATTTTTAGTATCGTCTCATCCAATAAATAGAATGTTCCGAATGAATATTCAGATATGGTGTGCTTCGCTTTATATGAATCAACACTTGTTCTGATTGAGAGTAAAAGCCAAAAGTTTGTGAACACAAACACTCGAAAAGCTTAGGTTCAGAGTCTCGAAGCCCAACACAGCAGATGTAGCTACTGAAATGCCTAACAGTGAAGTTTAGAGGGTTTGTCGTGGAACTACGAAACTGTAATCGTATTGAATGAACGATCAAATCTCCTCCATAAGTAGCCTTTATCCAACCTCTAGTCGCATCATATCCTGTACTTTGAGGATCAAAACTGATGTAAGTCGGATCACTGCTCGTTAGTCTTGTAATGACCGCAGGACACAATGAGGAAGCGATAAATCGATCGAGTCAACAGTTTATGACTGAATTCAGAAAGTTTCCCTGTATTATTCTACCGGTCCCGGTTGAAGGAATACTCTGACCGTTCTCTAACCATTCTCTGACCTCGCATTATTACAGCTAAAAACGGAAAAAAAACATTTCGAGCATTGCAATTATGATTCTGTGGCGAAATTAGAAGGTGTAGGAATAAATACAATAATTTTATTTTCAGCGATAAAAACCAGAAAAACATCGTATAACTGTTTCCTTCTCGGTCGACGTCTATTAAAGTTTGAATGTATGTCTACACTGTTAAAAATTCCTATCGTGATTTTACAATAAATGCAATGGAGGTTTATTACCAAAACGCAATGTAATTTACAATACATGAAAATGTATCTTAAAAGTACAGTATTGTAAAATGACTGCAAATGTATTGTATAATAATTTTATAACATCCAAAAAATGTACATTATAGCATATGTATTGTAATTTCAATATAAATGTATTGTAAAATTGCATTGCGTTTTGGTGATAAACTTTCATTACATTTATTGTAAATCTAATATACATGTAAGGTGTAATTGATCAAGACACTGGGAGAGTAATTGTAAATGCTGTTTTAGGCATTGTATCTTAACATCGCAGTATCGGCAATAATACATTTTTTTTCCTACTGTTACGTCGCAATTGAGTAAATACTTACTTTGATCAAAGGTTCATCGTTTTAAGTTAGAATCGAATGATCCTCGCTTAGGGATGAGGATAAGTCAATGAAAGACATAAAGATTATCAAAATAATACAAATTAAATTTATTAAAACAATTACTCGATTATAAAATTCGTTGATGGAATTATTATATGAATGTAGGCACAGGCTGGTTGGTACAATAAGTTAAAAAGAGACAGAAAATAAAAGAGAGAGAGAGAGAGAGAAGTTCGGTAGCTTTATTAATTGTTAGGCTAAGTTGAGGATTAATCCAAACGGCGGCGAGTACGTAGGACGCAGGATCTCCACAGGTGTAGACAAGGTGTGCGAAAGAGACGGAGATATAGTCCGCACAGGTATATTCTGTAAAGGCGGTGATCCTTATTTAGGCCATAGTTCTCAGATCTTTACAAAGATCTATACAAGTCCACGATGACTTTTATGACTCCCAAACTTGGATTTTAAATTGTCCCAGTCGAATTTTATTGATCTCAAACTAAGAGATTTTCGGAGTTAAATCGAAGATACCGCACTAAACTATTGTCGCGAGGCCGGTGATAATTCCGAAGGAAAATTTAGGACACGAACCAGACGAAGAATTAACTGCTCGCTCTTGTTGTGAGCCTTTTTTATATTTTATGTGCCTCCGGCGCGTAAACTCGTTTTTTCGCTACAGTTAAGAGTAGCGCAATGCTGTGTATTGCGCTGCAGAGGAATGAAATGTTAAAATTGAACTGCGCATGTGCCTATAGCCAAACAGCGGAGCACAATCTTCTTCTTATTCTTCTTCTTCTTCTTCGTACAGCGTTAGCACCCTACTGACAAAGCCTTGTACATTTGAACTGCGCATGCTCTGTTACAACACTACTACTACACAAGATCGATAAAATCAAAATAGCCGGGACTAGTCACGAAATATCAAGTGTAATGACTAGCGCCGCAAACAACTACAATACTAGATTGGATTCAAGTGTACGCATAGAAACTCGTATAGGCACCGAAGTCACATAAAATAGAATACGTGCCAATGCACACAATTCGGAAAATTACGAGACTCGCGACAATGCTCGCAGGACTGATCGCGCCTCGTCTTTGTCTCGGCCCCTATACTTCTCCCTACTTCCCCTACTCCTTATTCTCCTTTATTTATTTTCTCATAGATTTCTACTCAATCCAGCCTGTGTGCATTAAATACATTCAAATACGTCGCGAGACTTGACACTACAACAAAATATATTTTTATAATATTTATATAAATCGCACTTCATGAGTCGGACTCAGAGTGTGTTCAATAGAATCATTTTTAGTCCTCCTAAATTAAAAATTTTTTTTCAATCGTAAATATGTTTCCAAGTTTTACACATATTTGGTCTGTGTATTTTAATTTTGATTTATTAAAACAATAGAGATATCAGTTTTTAAATTTATTAGTTGCTCTTGATTGACTTTAAAATTAAATATACAAATTTTAAAATGTACTTTAAATTCCCTTGTAGAAAAGAATAATTGGACCCGATTGGGACCGATTGATCCGATTGGCCCCATTTCAAAAACATCATTGAAATCGATTCAAATCGGATTCAATCAAGCGAGGCCATTTTGAATCCGATTAATAAATCGGTTTAAATAATGTTTTTAAAAAAGGGTCAATCAGATCAATCAGTCTCAATCGGGTCCAATTATTTTTTATACAGGGGTTAGTAACAAATTTAAAAATAATTATGATTTACAAGTTCGGAATTTTAAAAGGAGTAAAATACCAGAGTCTAATTGAATGAGGATTGAAATTGGAATTTTCCAAATAGAATAAGCAAATATTTTTAAAAATTGTGCTTCAGCCGGCAGAGAGTTAACCACTAATTCAATTTGAGGTTACTGCATGGCATCGACTGCCTTTAGTTTTGAAACAGAATGAGACAGAAATTTAGGAAAATTTCTTGATAGGAACTGCATATCCAGTTAAATAAATTAAAGTTACCTTGTACGTCGCTTCCAAATCTCAGTTTAAGATTATTAACGGTTCATTCTTAGCGAGAAACCACCCTAGCTAAAGTATCGGATAGAAATTCATTCCGATATATGTATCCGAGCCAATGCGAATCATTCCGAACCAATCCGAAAAACATTTGTATCTCGTTTGATGAAAAACGGTAAAAAATCGATCCGACCGAATCCGATTTAATCCGAGACAACAATACCAATGAATCAGAACCAATCCGAATCAATCCAAGCTCCAAATAATCCAAGCCGAATTTTCAGTCAGAATTAATCCGAACCATTTCCACCTCGGATTCATTCGGATTGATTCTGATTGAAAATTCGATTAGGATTAATTGGAGCTTGGATTGATTTAGATTGGTTCTGATTCATCCGGATTGTTGTCTTGGTTTAAATCGGATTATGTCGGATCGATTTTTTACCGTTTTTCATCAAACGAGATACAAATGTTTTGCTAATTGGTTCGGAATGATTCGCATTGGCTCGGATACATATATCGAAATGAATAGGAATAGTTCTGATTAGCTCGAAATGAATTCCTATCCGATACTTTCGCCAGGGCATAAGCAAAACACACTGATAACTCACGCTGGCCGACGGTAGCGACACTCCGCAGCAGCGGAGCGGACAAAATTATTGTAATTTCACTCTACAATAATCCGATTGTAATTTTACATTACAATTTGTACTGTAATGTATTGTAAAATCACAAACATTTTTAACAGTGTATTAAGTAGGACGCCAGACGTATTGTAACTCATAATTCAAAGCGAGAATGCTGTTGTCTGAACAACGTTTCTATGTCTTTCTTCCAAGCATCATTAACGAATCAACGTCGTTAGTATGTCGAGTGCACACGACTATTATTTAAAGACTTTGTATATCTCGCGGAAAATAGTGCTGTGGACACAAAAAGTTCGAGCAAGATCCCCTCGGTGTAAGTTTGGAGTTGCTAATTAGAAGGCTGACGTCGGGACATCGAGGGATTAAAGACGGCTTTTACCCTAAAGTAGATTTATGTCGGAAATCATTTTTCCCAGAACTGCTAGATTTTAAATCCAATTTTCCCTGTTCGCCTTTCCTCAACTCTTCCCGATTCCAGAAAATGTTTTTCCAAATAAATCTTATTCTGCAACTTAAATATCGTTAAAAAGGCAATTTCGCTTGGATTCACACTTTTTAAATGTTTTTGCACTCGAAGCATTTTAATTATTTTCAAGTTGATAGAGTTTAAATACTATTTTCAAGATTCAATTTTCTATAGTTAAAGGTTTCATTTAATCAACAACTTTTTTTCAACTTGTATGTTGCTTGAGTGACAGTTTTTGCCTTTAATATTATTCACACTTTATTTATTATAGCAAAGTTTTTAAAAGGTGTAATTAATAATTAATCGTTTTCTTAATTAAAATTGAAATTTTGAATGATAGGTAAACAAAAAATGTTTAATTCAAATAAAATTAGTTTTGAAATTTGATTTTAAAGTGACTTGAAGCTTGGCAGGTTCTACTCAAAAAGTTTGAAAATACTGAAGTTTGTCAAAAATTTGATAACTGGGTAAAATTTAAAAATTTTGAAATTCAGTTACAACTATTGAATTAGTTTCTTTTCCTCCCTGGCAAAAGTATCGGATAGGAATTTATTCCGAGCCAATCAGAACTATTCCGATTCACTCAGATATCTGTATCCGAGCCAATGCGAATCATTCCGAACCAATCCGAAAAACGTTTTGTATCTCGTTTGATGAAAAACGGTAAAAAATCTATCCAACCTAATCCGATTTAATCCTAGGCAACTATCCAAATGAATCCGAACCAATCCGCAACTAAGTTTTCAATTCGAATCAGTCCAAGCTCGCATTAAACCCAACCGAATTCATTCGGATTGATTCTGATTGAAAATTCGGTTCTGATCAATCCGAGCTCGGATTGAAAACTTGATTTCTAATTGGTTCGGATTCATTCGGATAGTTGCCTCGGATCAAATCGGATTAGGTCGGATCAATTTTTTACCGTCTTTCATCAAACGAGATACAAAACGTTTTTCGGATTGGTTCGGAATGATTCGCATTGGCTCGGACACAGATATCGGAATGAATCGGAATAGTTCTGATTGACTTGGAATTAATTTCTATCCGATACTTTCACCAGGACTATAAAAAAGTATACAAAAAGTAAAGAAAAAGTCGATTCTTGGTGCAAACTCTTTCGTTGCAATACTTTTATTGATTTTGGAAATGCAAAGCACTTGGTTCTGACAGCAATTTGCATCCTAAGTGAGTTACACGGGGTGCAGCATATTTACTATTCAGCTACTACCAAGAGTTTTATGGCACATGTAGGTACATTCGTGCGCCGTTCTCCTTGCGTGCGAGAGTCATGTGAATATGTTTTCTATAAGGATTTAATGTGAGTACTTTCGACATACTATAGACTCGTCACCACCAAGAGAGCAGCAACTTGAAAATGAATGGACTCGTAAAGTGAGTCTTAGCTACACACAACAAGTCGTAACAAAACGAAGGCTTTCATATTTGTATTCCGATGAGTCTAGATATCGCAAATCTTTAAGATAGATCTCATGTCAAAATCAAGTTTCTGGAAAAAGGGTTTTTTTTATGATTTTGAAACTTAAAGTTATATTATCAGTCGTGTCTTATAAAAGAAAAAAAAATCATTAAAAACAAAAATTCTAAGCTTACGAATAATAATACTTTTAATACTGTTTTTGGTAATGGAATTTTTCCTTACTATCGCTTCTTACCAATTTTCAAAAAATGATTGGATTTTAAAAAACCATTGCTTATTTTTTTGGGGAAAACATTCTATGCAACTTTACTTTTTCCAATTTCAAAAATAGGTAAAAAAACTATTCTTAAAATTGGAAAGAGTAGAAAAATATTTTTACCGAAAAAATAAGTCATGATTCATGAAAATTCGATCATTCTTCAAAAATTGGTAAAAAGTGAGAGTATGGAAAAATTCTATTACAAACAACATTATTAAAAGTATTATTTATAGTAGGCTTCAAATTTTTTCTTCAAAAATAATGTTTTTTCTTTCATAAGACATGACTAATACAGTCGGGACTCGTTTATCGGGACGCGGTGGGGGCTCCCACCTAATGGGGCTCGTTTGAGGGAAAGCGTTTGATTGGTCCGTCGAGTCAACCACAGTCACCGCTGTGCCATCCTAATTGGTTGACGCGTCGCGTGGCTTTTCAATAGTGGGGCTAAGGGAAACGTTCAAGCGCCTCGATAGACGAGTCTTTAATATCCCGATGAACGAATCCCGACTGTAATGTAATTTCAAAGCTTGACATCATAGAAAAACTTTTTCTTTTTTAAATCTAATTTTTAGTATGGCAAATATCTCAAAGATCTGCAATATCTAGACTCATTGGAATACAAATGTATAAAAATTCGTAACTTCTCTCCTTAAGCATTTTCGGCAATCCATAATTTATTTTCAAGCGAAAACGGCCAGTCGTACAGAAAAATTTATCAGACTAAAGTTATAGAAAACTATATTTACTACAATTAGTGTCATTAACCTACTGCGCTACGACGAAAAATGCAAAAATTAGAGGACGCCAAAGTCACCAAATACTCGTTTTTCTGCTTTTTCTACCCAAAATATTTTTTTTTTACATTAATAATGTAAATGGAAGAGTTTTTCGGCTTCGAATAGCCTACAAAATCGATACAAAAGTTATTTCTAAATGAATAATGGCGTCGTAATAATTTAAGATGAATACCATGTTTAAAATGACAAAATTTTCATTTAATACTTATTAAAAAGTTAACTTCATATTAGGTTTGATACATTCCATTCATAAATAATTTGTAAGCATGTATCGTTTCTCAATACCTTCTGGAAAATTCCTCCCAATGACCTGGCGTTCAATCGGAGAGGAAAAATTTCCATATAAATTTTGTAGGTTTGAGGAAATTGAACAACTTTTCCGTTTACATTATTAGTGCAAAAAAATATTTTTGGGTAGAAAAAGGAGAAATCGAGTTTTTGGTAACTTTGAAGCCCTTTACCCGTTTTCGCGATACTGACATATTTTTTAAAGCTCTTAATAATTTGCACTACATCCCGTTCTAATCCAGAAAAATTGATTCTCGATACTAATGTACATTGAGGGGATCCGTCACCTTCAATTGGTATATTTTTGATTTTTTAGACATTTTCCAAAAATTTTATTTTTTTATTCTCTATACTTTTCTGAGTATGTGTGTAAATTTTCAGGGCAATCTGATTTTGAGTTTGTTTTAATTTTCCGCACACTTAAAAGTTTTCCGGACTAGTGCGGGAAAATCAACTTACGCACGCAAAACGACACCGGCAAGGCTAACTTTCGGTCTACGGCGGAAAAAAAAAATTATTTTGCTTATCAAGTGCGGAAAGATGTATTTTAACGCGCGAGCGAGTCGCGACTAGGGTTCCTCGGTTCCTTCGTGTCGCCTCGGCCCTACGTCTTTCCGCACTTGATACGGAATGAGCTATTTTGTCCACCGTACACCGAAAGTTAGCCTTGTCGGTAAAATTTTAAGTGTGCGGAAAATTAAAACAAACTTAAAATTTTACCGCGCTAGTGCGGGAAAATCAACTTCCCGCGAGCAAAACGACACCGAAAAAGCTAACTTTCGGTGTACAGCTTACAAAATAGTATATTTCGTATCTAGTGCGGAAAGATGTATTTTAACGCGCGAGCGAGTCGCGACTAGGGTTCCTCGGTTCCTTCGTGTCGCCTCGGCCCTACGTCTTTCCGCACTTGATACGGAATGAGCTATTTTGTCCGCCGTACACCGAAAGTTAGCCTTGTCGGTAAAATTTTAAGTGTGCGGAAAATTAAAACAAACTTAAAATTTTCCCGCACTAGTGCGGGAAAATCAACTTTCCGCACGCAAAAGGACACCGAAAATGCTAACTTCCGGTGCACGGCGGACAAAATAGTATATTTCGTATCAAGTGCGGAAAGATGTATTTTAACGCGCGAGCAAGTCGCGACGAGGGTTCCTCGGTTCCTTCGTGTCGTCTCGGCCCTACTTCTTTCCGCACTTGATACGAAATAAACTATTTTGTCCGCCGTACACCGAAAGTTAGCCTTGTCGGTAAGATTTTAAGTGTGCGGAAAATTAAAACAAATTGAAAATTTTATCGCACTAGTGCGGGAAAATCAACTTTCCGCACGCAAAACGACACCGAAAAGGCTAACTTACCGAACTTCCTGTAAAAATAATGAACTTTTTTTCTGCCTGTGCTTCAGTTGTCATTTCAATATTTCATGAATAATAACGAGTTTTGACTTTATGAAAGCCATGAATCTTACTAGAAATGCCTGGTACGTTGCTGACTTTAGGTTAATGTGCAAATACGTGTGTAGGTCTTTTAGATGTGAGGGGAAATAGGGATGATATCGTCGCTATTGATCGTAGGAGTCTCGAATCACTTTTCTCTCTCTTTCGTGGTACGTAGTTCAACGAATACTCAGCCGTACAAGTTCCATCAAACACATACTTTTACAAATTTATATGTACACTTTGACGCACAGTAATGTAATGGAACGCAGACACGCGCCTAAGATTTATTCGCAACCCTTGGATTATCGAAAGAAACCTAGGTAAAGCCATGAAAGGTACTCGAATTTTTCGCCTCACTGCTACACTGATTCGCTGCCGAGAGAAACGACTTCTTTAAAATTCAGATTGATACGTAAAATAATTCATTTTTCTGGAAATAGAACAAAATTTCGCTTCCTTTGTCCTCAATAAATCTGAGAATATTGGTTTCTTTCAATCCGAATTAGACGACCTAAAACCATCATTGACTTCAAAAATGCAATCCATCTTTGACAAACAAACTGTTTGATGCTTTTAATTTGATAAATCCATTATTTTCTCACTTTTCATTCTTCTTGGTATACTTGCAAGTGACTCCTTTTTATCCCGTTTCATAAAAATAGCCTGTAAATTTTTTCTGGCAAACTAAATATCTACTAATTGAACAGTAATTTCCCATGTTAAAAATATTCTAAAAATGGAAAATTCAAATATTCTGTAAATTTTTCACAGTTTTAGTTAATTATGTTTTCCTGGTATAGAATTTCCAATAGCATAATTAACCCAGTGAGAAAATTTTATAATAGTTTTTTGCTTAAAAGATTTCGCCTTCGTATATTTAATCATGCAGAATCGATTTTTCATTATTATGGCCCAATTTTGAAATACTTTACTTGAATGTTTGATGGTTTTAAATATAATATGTTATATTACTAATTTTAAAATAATTTAAATGTAAATGTCGTCTTGGAGAATTGAGGACATTTCGATTCTGATTTCAGGGCCTATTTTCGAGAATAACATTCAGGGAGCCACTTATCGTTGGTGGACCCGGAAACACAACTGGTCTAGAGAGACTTCCGGTCAGAAACGGCTTTACGGGTTGCATCCGACACCTGGAGGCCAACGAACATCGTTATCGTTTCCCACTTGCCCCAAAGGGAGATGCTGTGAATGGTTTCGATGTCGGTTAGTATATCAATCATTTTCTCAGAATAAATCATTCCCTAACTCCCGATACAGTATCATGACAATTAAACTGCTAAATCCATAATTTTCTTACTCTCTTGCTACATATCATTGAATAGTATCTTTAATAAATTATGCAAAATTTGAAAAAATGCTTTTTACTGAATCAAGGTATTTGTCAGGGCAAATATCAGATCTTTGGAAAAAATAGTTTATCTATGGATTTAAAAATTGTAATGACGTTATTTATAGTCCCTGGCAAAAGTATGGGATAGGAATTCATTCCGAGCCAATCAGAAGTAATCAGATTCATTCCGATATCTGTATCCGAGCCAATGCGAATCATTCTGAACCAATCCGAAAAAGGTTTTGTACCTCGTTTGATGGAAAACGGTAAAAAATCGATCCGACCTAATTCGGTTTAATCCGAGGCAACTATCCGAATGAATCCAAACCAACTCGAAATCGAGTTTTCAATCCGAGCTCGGATTGATCCAAACCGAACTTTCAATCAGAATCAATCCGAATGAATCCGAGGTCAGAATGATTCGGATTAATTCTGATTGAAAATTCGGTTTGGTTCAATCCGAGCTTGGACTGATTCGAGTTGAAAACTTGGTTTCGGATTGGTTCGGATTCATTCGGATAGTTGCCTAGGATTAAATCGGATTATATCGGATCGATTTTCTACCGTTTTTCATCAAACGAGACACGTAACGTTTTTCTGATTGGCTCGGAATAAATTCCTATCCGATACTTTCTCCAGTTGTATCTTATAAAATAAAAATAGTATTTTTTATGAAGAAAATTCAAAACTTACAAAAAGTATTAATTCTAATAATTTTTTTTGTAATTACTTTTTTCCTACTACCGCTTTGTACCAATTTTCTTAAAATGATTCGATTTTAATGAATCACTGTTTATTTTTTCCGGAAAAAAATCTCTGCAACCTCATCATTTCCAATTTTTGCAGTAAAATTTTCAAAAGCTAAACTCGTTCAAGTAATATTTTGAAGAGAAATTCTTGTTTAAACAAATAACTATATTTGTAGAGTATTCACCCATTTTCGAAATTGAAAACAGTCAAGTTATGGAGAATCTTTTTCCCGAAAAAATAAGCCGTGATTTATTAAAATTTGACATTTAAGGGGATCCACCACCTTTAATATTTTTATTTTTTGAATTTAGACCATCCATATAATATTTTTTATGTCTAATGCCTTTATTTAGAAGGGTTTTGGGTTTTTTTAAGAATTCCCTACACCTTTATATATTTTTAAACTAATCATTTTGAGTTTTTGGGCATTTTTTTGACATTTTACGACATTGAATAACTTTTTTTTATTTAACCAATTGTCATGATTCATTTTTTATTTTGTCCCTTACAATGTGTAGCAACTTTTTGGGTATAGAAAATAAGGCAACATGACTGGAAAAAAGGTTACAAATAATATAAAAATTTAAAAAGTCTAAAAATATCGAAGAAATGCCCAAAAAACTCAAAATTTTTAGTTTAGAAATACATAAAGGTACTTGAACTTTCAAAAAACCTCAAAAATAATGTCATTGCAATTTTTAAAATTATAGAAGAACTAGTTTTTCCAAAGACCTTAATACTTGAAAGTTCATTTTTACAAAAATTCAGAAACTTATATTCAATTTCAATTTGTGAATTTGTGAATTAGTGAAACTTTTAGGTTCCAAAACACATAATTTTGTTTTGCTGGAATTAACTATTATTTTTTATAGCATATAAATATTCTAATGTTAGAAATCGATTTTAGATAATCCTTTCAACATGAAACAAAACATTTTCTCCGCATAACCCTTGTATCCAAGAGGAGCTTCAAAAATCATAAAATAATGTTTATTTTCATCGAAAAATGTGAAAATTTCAGTGAGCAAAATCATAAAAAACATCAGAGATAAAACCTAAAAAATTACTATTCCAAATTAAAATAAGATACCATACAAAAACTCTTCTAATTTGATGGCATTGTAGTAAAAAATTTCAACTTGCAATAGTTATTTTTTTCATGTAAATGGCTTTATTCTTTTATACTGAAAAAGTGGAACTTGAGTCAACAATAGCGAGGTTTCTGTAATGCATTACCAGATGAAGCGTGGTTGCATAGAGCGTATCTCGGTCAACATTTTATTTTCGTTTCTTTGTTAAGAGTGTGGCTTCCTATCGTCCAGCCAACCGAAAACGTATTTTTACAAAACTGCATCTCAAAAGAGTCACACTCCAGAAAGGTCTTCATCTCAATACGCCCTCAATGGAAAGTCGATGTTTTCCAATCGTTTTGTCAGCGATTTGCCATCAAAGTACTCTTTTTATGTTTTTCTTTCTCTTCTTTCTTCTTTTCCAGATTAGTCTGATTTCCAGCAAAGGCTCCTTTTTAATTTGAAACCAAATCATACAAAAATAACTTCAATAACTATAATCAAATAAACTACAGTAATTTTATGATGTTTTATTAATATGAAAGATCATTAAACTATTGAAAATTCTGACGCAAGAAAGAACGCAGAAACTACATAATAAACAACGTAAAAGACCATGTAGGAAACTACGTAAGAATCGACGTCGGAAACTACATAGGAAACTGTCGAAAATTGGGATAGGAAACTACTTAATTTCTTACACACCCGTGTAGAAATTTTGGTGGGGCGCCGATTGGGGAAAATGTAGCCCCGATAGGGTAATCTGTCTAGCGCCATACCAATAATGAAACGCCCTTCCTGATCAGGCCCAGATTTGGGCCTGAAAACGGGGGACCCGATCTGGCCCAGATATGGCCTCTTCTAATTTCGTATTTCTACAATTAGTAAAATTTAAAAGGTTTTCGTTTAATAACAATAAATAGTTGGTTCAAAAAAATGTATTTTTTAAATTCAGATTAGTGATGCAAAAGTATAATCAAAAGTATACAAACAGTATAATCTTCAAACCCATCTTCGTAGTCTGTAGAATTATTCGATACTTCTGAATCTAAAAATAAATGACATTATTAATAATTTTCTTTCTAAAAAATTCACTTTGGAAAATTGAATAAACGATATTAAAAATAATCAAACACAATAACGTTCTACACTTAAAATTATAATTTTCTTTTCATTTCAAATTACCGTTAAGGAGGTTGGTTAGTAGAATGAAAATGATTAAAAACTTTTGAAACTTTCACAATCTACTGTTTAATATTAAAGGAAAATCACGTAAAAATTTTAAAAGGATTGACAGTGCAGTTTTCGAGAAAATCAATGTCAAAATATTCCTCCTATACATGGGCTCTTATGGGAGAAAACTGAATTCCATCAATCTCCCTTCAATATTTTTGTTAAAAATGATAAACTCATTGGAAGCTCAGTTGCAATATGAACTTTGAATATTTCTGAATATTTTGAAACAAAAAAAATGTGCACTTACAATGTAGTTATTTAGATAAATGAACTTGAAGAAAATATATTCGTTATTTTGGGGCAAACGGTCAGCCGTCATCAAGAAGTGTGGCAACGCTGTGGTATCTCCTATATTATAATAGTAATACAGATTTACAGGATTCATTGTAAATAAAGAACTTACTTATGGAACATTACATGCTTAATCACTTTTATTTATTAGAATGCTGTACAAACAATCTCATTATAAAAAATATCAAAAATAACTTATTATAAACTAAAGAACATTTTTTCAATACTTACAGACTAATCAATGTTCGGTTAATTATAGTGTTTAAGGCTGTATGTAAAAAAATCGATCTCTAGTAGAATTTTTTATAAAAGGAGCTGACATTTAAATAGAATAATTATTTATATGCATACAAAAAACCAGTTCAAACAACACAACGTTTCCATACGTCTTTCGTTATTTCAAAGAACGTCAAGTTGATAAAAATAAACTTTATTTCACATAAAACATGAATTTGCTGGTATTTAATACTAAAAAAAGATATTTACACTACACTTTATTGCACATCGATACGTAAATAGCGTAAAAAAAATCATATAATTTTTTTATCTAAGGTTGGTCACACTACCGAACGCCCGTGTATAAGCATAGGCATACCCCTCTCACCGCCTGCCCCGCAAGTGATCAACCCAACCTCCTTAATATTTATGCCAACGTTTTTTACAATCGTCGAAACACTTGTTAAATTCGATTTCCGGAATTGCCTTCAAAGCCTTCATCGATTCGGCTTGTATCTCTTCAATCGTGTCAAAAGGGTGTCCTCGGAGTGGTTTTTTGAGTTTGGGGAATATCCAGAAGTCACGCGGAGCCAAATTAGGCGAATAAGGTGGTTGTGGAACGATATGCGTTGAGTTGTTGGCGAAATGGTCACGAAGAACGAGTGCAGTGTGAGACGGCGCATTATCGTGATGCAAAAACCACGAGTTGTCTGTCCAAAATATCTTTTGAAACGGTGTTGAGTGATCCTCTTGAAATGCCAATAGTGTCAGCAAGGTCCCTAATTGTCAATCGACGATTTTTGTGCACTAATTCTTTGATTTGATTGACGTGTTGCTCATCAGTTGATGTTGATGGTCGCCCGGGCCGTTCCAAGTCATCAACACGTTCTCTGCCTTCTTTGAAGTCTTTGTACCACTTATAAATATTTTTCTGCGACATGGCCAAATCACCGAAGGTCTTCTGCAACATTCTGAACGTTTCCGCAACTGAAATTTCATTCCACAAACAAAAGTTAATGGCACTTCTTCGCTCAACAAATTCAGACATTGTAAAAATCGAAAACATCACTTTTAGTCGTTTAGAAAACACAAGCGTAACTATGTAACAAATCATGACATTGACATAAAATTTTGCACAGATGTCTGTACCAGTAGGACCAACATAAAAATAAAAAAGTTTGCCCGAATCGGTTAGCCCGCGAAGTTTAAATTAAAAATTCACCTTAGTTTTTGCCCACAGTAGCAGTCACTACAACATCACGACCGCAACGCAAAATTTGAAAATAATCTTGTCTATCATAATCTGATGTGGTTCCGACCTGGGTCACACCATGTACCCCCTGCGGCCACATATGGAAAATCCGATCGGGCCCGGATCGGAACTTAGGAACAAGTTGGGCAATTTCTGCACGGGCATTATTATTAAACGCATACAATTTCGAAATGATAACAAGAACTATTTTCCATGAATATTAGATCTATAAATTGAAAAAAAAGTTTTAGAAACGACGTAGTAAATTATGCAGGAAATTATGTAAGGAATTGCGTAGTTTCCTATCCCAATTTCCGACGTCGATTCCTGCGCAGTTTCCTACGTCATTCCTTACGTCAGAATTTTCAATAGGATGACTCTGGCGGTAAAATTATTTCTAGTGATTCAAATTAGCACATTCCTCGTTTCTGGGAGTTTTTGACGCGCTGATTTTATTTAAAAAATGATCAACTTGTATTTCCTACTTGGTACTTCCACGTGCTATATCTGTCGGTTTTTTTTTGGTGGCGCGACGATAAGAGAAATAACAGATTCTCGACCTTCTGCTGACTTACTCCCGATGCTCCACGATTCGACGACTCTGCTTAGGGTCCAAAGTATCTGCTTATATAGGTAGTCTATCTCCCAGGCATTAGAGATTGTACGCCCTGTACTTTCAACGTTGATTTGGAGTTTCCATTAGAATCTTAATGGTCAATGTGTTGAGTTAAAAGTTATTAATTTAGTTATTATTTAATAACAATAACAATATTTTTTAATTGTAATGTAAAAGTTAATTTCATAATTTAGATGAAATTAATATCTGTGATAATAATGATAATAACAATCATGTATTCATGACAATGGTAATAAAAAATAGTAATAATGTCGATAATAATAAAATAATAATAAAAGAATATAATAATAGTCATGGGCATGTGACAAAGGCGAACGGATCATTATTGCAGGTTACATAATTTATTGTAGTAAAAATATAGATTTTAATGGTTCAGTGAGGTTAAGTTCGAAGTGCTTGTTTAAAAGCAATAAGTTTAGAAGCATACATCTTTGAATTAATGCAAAATTTCTTATTAATCAATCAGATACGTAACATGAAAGTAAAAATAAAAATATAAGCAAAATACATACTTACCTATAACAATAAAGCAAGATTCCAAGTACATGCTTACATTTTTCCCCCAGGCCAGCTTTACAAGTGCATGTCATACTAATTATAGGTCCGTTATTTGATACTCATCCTTTTATTTCGTGTGGTTCTTCCTTTAAACTGCTTGTAGACAAGCACTTCGAACTTAACCTCACTGAACCATTAAAATCTATATTTTTACCACAATAAATTATGCGGCCTGCATTAATCATCCGCTCACCTTCTTTAAAATTTCTTTTACTTACGTTGTGATATTTGCCCGCCATGATAATACGATACATACAGTTTTTAGCCTCTAACCTTTAACTGTCCTCAAGATAATCGAAAAAGTACATGTAGATTCGGTTATTTTCTAAACTCATTTTTCTCAAAAACTAAAGGAGCTAGAAAAATAAAACCAATGTCAATCGTTGGGGAATGTTTCAAATAGTATATTACATTACAAGGGGCGAAACACAGCGATTGCAATCACACGAGTTGCATTCGCTGTGTTTTGTTTCGAGTAATGTATACTATTTTTCATAGCAACTCTTTTGAGAATCTGATTGGCTGTAACTGTGGAGCGGGTTGAAACAGCGACTTTCAACCCTAGGGTTGAAAATCGTAGTTTCAACCCCCTCTACAGGTACCGAAAATCCGATTTTCAAAGGAGGCCCTGTGAAAAGAATATTTTTTTTTTTTTTCAGATTTTCACACAACTGTTAGTAGAGAAAAAAAAACAAAAATATTTTCTAACATTTTTTTTTACCATATTTCTGATTCATCTACACCAACCAAAATAATTGACAATATTCTTTATAGTATGCAATTTGACTAAAAAAAGTTTCATCAAAATCGAAGAGGCGCTTTTTCTGCAATAAATAAAACACTGTAGGTACTAACTATGGTAGACCGTGGCTAGTTGCAACACGGGGCATGTTGAAATTTGGGGTCTTCAGTGAAAAGTATTCACCAGAGCGCAGCACCGGTCATAGTATTTGATGTACGTGTGAGTGCAAACAATATTACTATGACCGGTGCTGCACTCTGGTGAATACTTTTCACTGAAGACCCCAAATTTCAACATGCCCCGTGTTGCAACTACCCGTGTGGAAATTGCCAAATTTTTGCCCTATTACAAGTTTGGCCCCAACTTGGAAAATTATTATTTGGCTACAACATGGCGAATGTCTTGGATGTGGCATAAAGCCAACCTTGATTCTTGTTCAATACTGGTTGCGGTTACAGCGCCACCTACTTTGGCTGTGCTTGTGTTTTTAGATCGCCTCCAATCTTAAACCCGGGTTCTTTAAATTATGCCAAAGATATTAATGATTATGTTCGATAGTGTATGTGTTTAATTTCTGTGCGTGCTAATTAAAATGCCCAAAATAAAAAGCACTGGACGAGTCCGGAGGCATCGCGCGATAATTAAAGCAAGAAGAGTAAGCAATGAAAACGATACTAACTAAATCAAATTTGTAGATTAGACTTTGAATCTGTCATTTTAGAGGTTGGAATAAAGTTTTAAATTTTTTCATTTATTTCAACTGCGTGTTTGACACTTTTATTTTTAATAAATGAATGGGCTGTCGTGAACTCCATTGAAGGTTCTTAAAAAGTCCATACTTGGTTTCACAGTGTACATGGAGAAAAATGGATATTGAAAAGTAGATATTCAAATAGGAAATATTCATCCATAATATCTAGACATTGAGACGCAATATTAAAATTTTTTTTTTCAATATATAAGATTTTGCCGAGAAGTAACATTTGATATTCAAATTCAATAGTTTATATATTGAAGCATGAAGTGCGCGCGCATATATATAAAGGTTATGTGATCACTTTTTCGCTCTCATCGAAATCTAAGTGAATCTAAGATTGACATGCTTGCAGCGTTCCGGAAAGATAAATTTTAAAAGTTTATTAAAGTTTACTTAAATTATAATAAGTGTTTCTAATGGAATAAAAGTGATCGGATCATTAACTTGAGATGCAGTAAGTAAAACATATAAGCTATATATTTTCTCTATATGTGGTTTATAGCCGAAAATGAAATCTAACCTTAGTGTTAAGTTTAAGTTTCTAACAAGAACATTAAATTAATTTTAGACATGCCAGATAATGAAAATTTGGTTCAAACATCTACATTACTTTTACAGAAAAGAGCATAATAAAATATAATTTGACTTTTTTCTAAAAACTGAATATGTAGTTATTTTATAACCTTTAAAATAATTTTTTGAGTATCTTAGATATTGAGCTGATGTAACATCTATAACTTACATTTCCAGTATACCTGATATTGATGTTAAATATCTGAGATAGTCAACTCTAGTACCTCAGGCATTCAAGTTTACTAACGAGGATATTCAGAAGTTTAGTATCTCGAATATTCATTCTTAATATCTGAGATAATCAAGTTCAATATCTGAGATACTGGTGGTTAATATCTCTTTTTCAATATCTGCAGGCATTGAAGTAGAATATCTAAATGTTTGTCACATAGTTGAATGCTACTGACATTGTGCCTCAATATCTAGATATTATGGGTCAATATCCATTTTTCTCCGTGTCAAAATCAAATTCAATTCAAAATATTTGTTAATAATATTAAAATATATGACTTTATTTTTCTAGCTCCTTTAGTTTTTGAGAAAAATGAGTTTAAAAAATAACCGAATCTACAAGTACTTTCTCGATTATCTTAAGGACAGTTCAAGGTTAGAGGCTAAAAACTGTATGTATCGTATTCTCACGGCGGGCAAATATCACAACGTAGGTTATTTTGAATATTGGCTATGGGGGCCATTTCACAATGCTTACCACGCTAGACCCTTTCTTCATTACTTAATATTATTTTTTCTTATAAATCATTTTCACACCTATGCTGTAATGTTCAAATCCCTCTGCTCACAACGCCATATTGCATTTTTCGTGACATCACGTGTATGTCCTATATTTTATGTTCGATCCTAATAGCATTGTTTCAAATGCAACATTTGTATTTACAAGTATTTGGACATGTAAAGTGTTATAGAGAGGAGTTAACAAACGAATTAAGTGAAAGAGGATCTGTAATGTCAACAGAGAATGGGAATTATAATTTCAGAATAATTACTAGATTACACTTTGTAAATTACATTCCGAATGTCTTTTCGACTTCCTATCTAGAAAACAATTAATCTTCAGTGCTTTTCATCTTTACGTTGGTGACGTGCTTTAGAGTTCTTAGAATTAAATTCTATTTGGAATATTGATTAAGGTAGTTCGTTCACAAAAGTTAGAACTCAGGAAAAAATAGATAATTCTGCTTTCAAGAATTGCAATATTATTATCGAAGGGCTAATTTCAAAGAGAAAAGATTATTTTGCATGAAAAATATTTGAAACACAAAATAATAATTTTATTTGCCTCCGACGCGGAAACTCGTTTTTCCGTTACAGCTGAGAGTAACGGAATGTTGTATATTCCGTTACAGAGGCATATAATGTAAAAATTGAACTGCGCATGCGCATATAGTCTTACAGCGGAGCAGAATCTTCTTCTTCTTCGTACAGCGTTAGCGCCCTACTGACAAAGCCTTGTACACTTGAACTGCGCATGCTCTATTACAACAAGCTACTACTACACAAGATCGATAAAATCAAATTGGCTGGGACTAGTCGCGAAATATCAAGTGTTATGAATAGCGCCGCAAATAACTACAATACTAGATTAAATTCGAGTGTACGCATAAAAACTCATGTTCGCACCAAAGTCACATAATATTATATTACGTGCCTAGGCGCACAATGAGGGTTATTGCGTGAGGAGCGACAATGCTCGCAGGAGATCGAAGCCGAGGCGCGATCAGTCCTGCGAGCATTATCGCGAGTCTCGCAATTTCCCGAATTGTGTGCATTGGCACGTATTCTATTTTATGTGACTTCGGCGCATATACGAGTTTTTATGCGTACACTCGAATCTCATCTAGTTTGTAGTTGTTTGCGGCGCTAGTCATTACACTTGATATGTCACGACTAGTCCCGGCCATTTTGATTTCATCGATCTTGTATAGTAGTAATGGATTTTAATAGACGCATACGCAGTTCAAATGTACAAGGCTTTGCCAGTACGGTGCCAACGCTGTACGAAGAAGAAGAAGAATAAGAAGAATATTACGCTCCGCTGTATGGTTATAGGCGCATGCGCAGTTCAATTTTTACATTACATTCCTCTGTGTCGTAATACACAACATTACGCTACGTTCAACTGTAGCGTACAAACGAGTTTACGCGCTGGAGGCACATAATAGTATATTACGTGCCTAGGCGCACAATGAGGGTTATTGCGTGAGGAGCGACAATGCTCGCAGGAGATCGAAGCCGAGGCGCGATCAGTCCTGCGAGCATTATCGCGAGTCTCGCAATTTCCCGAATTGTGTGCATTGGCACGTATTCTATTTTATTAATAAATTTTATTTTTGCCCAAACTTATTTTCTTATCGCTTCGAGCCAAATTTTTAAAAATGATGCGATTCTAATAAATCACGGTTCATTTTTTTAGGAAAAAGATTCTCCACAACTTGACTGTTTCCAATTTTTGAAAATGAATTGTTTAATGGCTGAAATTATAAGAAAACAATTTTTCAAAACTTAATTTTTATAAACAAATTGCTGTATTTGATAATAATTAATTCAATTTCAAAAATAGGAAACAGTCATGCTGTAGAGAATCTTTTTCCTAAGAAAATGAACAGTGATTTATTAGAATCGCATCATTTTTTAAAATTTGGCTCGAAGCGATAAGAAAATAAGTTTGGGCAAAAATGAAATTTATTGATAAAATTATTTTTTCGTGTTTCAAATTTTTTTCATGAAAAATAATCTTTTTTATTTTAAATTAGCCCTTTAATAATAATATTGATGTTCTTAAAAGCAAAATTATCTATTTTTGCCTGAGGTCATATTTTCGTGAACGAACTGCGTTAATCCTGAAATTGATAATAACTATGGATAATAAAATCATATTTTTGAAGACTTTATTTCTCTAACATTTCAACTTGAGTCTCTTGTTCTTTTCCTTGTACTTATTTCACACTTTTAACGTTCTATCGAATTTATAGCAAAACTATTTTAATAGTCTCGAATTCGTGGCGTTCTTTTGCACTTTCCATTTTCCCCCGTTGGGAAAGAAAGTTTCGTATTGAAGTTGTATGTGCCAATGAAATTTGGACTTTATTTTCACTGGAGAGTTTACTCAG
The DNA here is from genome assembly GCA_030998225.1 of Diplolepis rosae. Classification (NCBI taxonomy): domain Eukaryota; kingdom Metazoa; phylum Arthropoda; class Insecta; order Hymenoptera; family Diplolepididae; genus Diplolepis; species Diplolepis rosae. The sequence continues at coordinate 2,118,780 of JAPYXD010000391.1, read as the reverse complement.
CTGGCATATAACGACTTTTCTTGCATCTGGAAGAAATGACTGCCCTTTCAATTGTTTCATATTCTCAGGAAATAAAGCGTAATTGATATGATTTATCTCGAGAAGAAGTTGGGAATTGTCTGCTTCATCGAACCCCTTTCAATCCAACATCGAATCTGGGTGTTTTTTAGATTCAAAATTTTTATCATTTCAAATATGTTTGAAAAGTGAAAAATTTTAAATGTAGAAAATTCCACTTTCTAATATTTATTGAATCGTATAAAAGGCTATTATTTTTATTTTACGTAAATATTCCTGCATTTTATTTTAATAAAGTTTTAATATACACTCCTCTCCACATGCTCTTCCCCACCAAACGCGTTCAATATACAAACTTCACAGTTTTTTTACTTCCCTTAAAATATATATTTTCAAGACTTTCGGTTTTTTTAGCTTTTTCGAACGGTGTTTGGTACATGTGCAGATTATACCGTTTTTATTTTTTTTAAAGGATTAAAAATTTTTTTTTTAAATTTGTTATGTTATTTTATTAGTTGAATGTAGCTTTGAAGGACAGATCATTAATCGAAATTGTAATACATATAATTTTGAAGTTTTTTTCAAGCTCTACAGAACTCATTTTGGAAAATTTCAATTCGGCCTTTTTAAGGGAAGTTATACATTTTTTTATCTAAAAAACGCGTTTTTTTGACATTTCTATATATTTTAATATATGAAGTTTTCGAATAAATTTCTAAAGTACAAAAGATATATTTTTCATGAAAAATCTAAAAATATATATTTTAGACTTCTAAGAAAGAAAATTTGCTTCGAAATTTGTTATCTTGGACTTTTGAATTTTTTTTCATGACATGCCTATTATGCATTTTTGATTCTTTATTTAATTTATTCTTCAGAATAATAATAAGAGTATATTAAAAAATAAATAAATAATATTTATTATGTATGTAAATATTCTTTCAGTAACAAAATCCATCATTTTTGAAAATAAAATATACATTATTTATAACTCTTCGTAAAAGAATAGAGCTATATTACTTGGAATTATTAAAACTTGAATGATTCCATTTTAGGCATGATAAATTTTTATCAACAATTCCGAAAAAACGTGTTTTTTAGGTGTAAAATATATAGTTTTAGATTTTCCATGAAAGACCAAACATTTTTCGATCTTGTAAGCTTTTTTTGAAATCCTCATATTTTATGAGATATTAAAGTTAGAAACAAATAATATATTATTGTATAGAACTAAAGAGAAAAAAATTTATTTTAATCAGATATTTTTCAACTAGGGAAATAAATGTTTTTCCGACGCTGCACGCGATTTTTTTTTGTACTGAGCGGTCAAAAATGGATTTTTCTACTAAGTGGACTTTATTGCCCCGTGCGGGGCAAATAAATCCACTTCCTGACCCGCTAGTAGAAAAAAAATCGTGTGCAACACGGGAAAAACATTTATTTTACTCGTACCCTCGCTTTGCTCGGGCATCAAACTTCACACTCGCAAAATAAATTTTTTTTTCCCTAGTTGCACAATGTACTATTGTTTTCTCCGCAAGGGGCAATAAAAAAAATGAAAAAAATGAAGATCTTCAAATAATCTTCAAAATTGTGTGTTTTAAAATCCCGTTCAATGATCTTTTCCAAAACTGAATTCAACAAAAACACCGCCTAAGAATGTATTTTTTTAATCTTGTGATAAAATGATAAATACGGTATAAATTGCGTATGTACTACACATAGTTTTAAAAACCGTAGAGAATCTTTAGAATTCAACCCCAGAAATCTGAAAAATATATATTTTTTAGGGTAGTAAAACTTGAACGTTTATTTTAAGAAGTATACGAAGTAAAATAAAATTTTAAAAAATTTAATTTTAAAAGCCTTAAATAAATTAATTATTTTCTCACTTGCTGAGATTAGAACTAAATCCATCCTTTGTGAATGAGTCATTCCCCTTTTGGTCATAAACTTTTCTATATTTTTTCCACGCAATACTTATTAAACGAAAATGGTGTAAACACCCCTGTAGTGTCTGATCAGAATTTACAGTCTCCTGAGGCCGAAAGTGGATCCTGCTGAGCTGCTGTTGTCGTTTTATTAAATCTTCTGATTTATTGTTTTTCCAGAGGAATGTACGGCGGACAGGTGCAGCAAGGTGCCTTGCTCCCACGGAGGAAAATGCCTGACAACTGGCGGTGACACGGCTGTCTGTTTGTGTCCTCTCGGATACACAGGCGACCTTTGCGAAACGAGGGTAGATTTACAGGTGAGTAATATGCAAACATATATATATATATAACAAATAGTTACATAATAGCTCTTTCTACAGCACTCGGGACATTTTAAACGCGATTACATAAATATCCCAACTTTTTAGTATTACTGAAAACTATTATTATCCGGAAAATTACTTTACGTGATTGCAAAAAGCCACAGTTTTCCCTCATTTGTTTCCGGTACCAGAAACGGATTGGATATACAAAGGTTTTTGAGGTCGCTGATTACGATGAGAGGGTCAGTTAACCTCCATCACGTCATGTTCAAAGTCATTTGAAGGTCAAGTGTAGAAAATTGCGTCAGAAAAATCTGGAAAAATTCTTACTTATGTGTTTGAGGTCACTGAGTTTGAATCCAAGGTCAGTTAGCCTTAATCACGCCAAATTCAAGGTCATCTGAAGGTCAAATATGAGAAAAACTGCACCGAAAAAAATTCCTTGTACCCGTATACTATTTTGCCTAGTTAGGACAGGCGCCAACTTTGCAATCCTAGTTGAAATGACAAAGTTCAAGTTTAGTAAGAAAAACAAAGAAAGCAAGTTGATTTGACGGACAGATCCTTTCAGGCGCATGTATTAAACGTAACCAATAAAAAACTTTACGTTTATGATCTACTTGAGCAAAATTTATATTGATAAAAGTGGATTTTAATGAATTATTGACAAAAATAAATTTTTGTTTACACAGTGAAAAAGTAATAAATACAGAAGACATTCTTTTTACAGCGGAGTTTTGTAATAACAACATAGCAGTATTAATTGAATTCAATTGTTAATAGAACTAGAATTCTTTATTTCTCTGTAACAAGGTTTATATTGGTTTGTTCAACTATATGTACGTGATTCTCTTAAACAGGAATCCGTGTTATTTCAACTAGGTTAGACTTAACTATGGGTGATAGTTGACTCTCGGAAAACAAATTTTTTTGGTGTGTTAGAAAAATCTGGACAAATTCATACTTATTTTTTAAGGTCACTAAGTACGACACTGAGGTCACTGAGTTCGAATCCAAGGTCAGTTAGTCTTGATCACACCAAATTCAAGGTCATCCAAAGATCAAATATAGGAAAAAATATCTTGATCATGCAAAAACAACTTGGGCAGCTTCTACCTTTTTGTAGGCAGTGTATTTCCAAAAATAAATTCAGATTTTCATAAGCATTCACATGAATATAGTGAATTCTTTAATATAATAAGATAATATTTCGAGCTTAATATTAAGATAATCTATATTAATCTTCAGCTCTAAAACGTTTACGTTTAGCTGCAAATGATTTAAACCGATTCCTTATTTTTGTTTGTTATATTTGTGTCTCTGTTTATGAATTGCTTAATGGACTGACCTCCATATTGAAGAATTCATTATATTTTTTTGAATGCTTATGAAAACTTGAATTTATTTTTGGAAATACACTGCCTAGAAAAAAGTTAGAAGCTGCCCAAGTTGTTTTTGCATTATCAAGATATTTTTTCAGTTTTTCTATAGTTGATCTGTGGATGACCTTGAATTTGGCGTGATCAAGACTAACTGACCTTGGATTCGAACTCAGTGACCTCAAACACATAAGTAAGAATTTTTCCAGATTTTTCTGACGCATTTTTCTACACTTGACCTTCAAATGACCTTGAACAGACGTGATGGAGGTTAACTGACCTTCTCATCGTAATCAGCGACCTCAAAAACCTTTGTATGTCCAATCCGTTCCTGGTGTTCCAGAGTAGATAAAATGTTGACCTGTGTTATTTGTCCATTTTTTTTAGAGTTGGGATAAAAACTTTACGACGGTTCTTGGCCTTTTATTCACCTCAAATCATGAAGGAATAATGACTTGAATTTTCCTTGATAAAAGAAATAAATTTTTTACCTAGAATTTGAAAAATGACGCGAGCAGTAATTAAAAATTCATCTCACGTTATTAGAAAAAACAAACAACATTGTAAAACGTAAAAAGATTCTTTGAAACAGTTAAAAATGAATATTTTATTGGTTTCTGATTTCATGTGTAATTAATTTAAATTTAATTAAATTTAATTTAAATGAAAGGAGCACCCCTAAAAATTTGTAAATCAGATATTTTTCTTTCTTGACTAATTTTGAGAATATTTATTTTATCTCCAGCCATTAAATAACTACATTGAGAGTAATTAACATTAGTAGGGCATTTCAAAGGAGAGCAACATTAACAAGTGCAAAACAACCCTTCATTAAGTTGGAAATGGTGTATTTCCTTCCTTTGTGATTCGTTTGCAATTAGTTCCACAATTTTATTCCTGAGTGACTTGAAAAGTCCAAAAATAGTTAACAGAATCTTTCTTGATGAGAAATTACCCCTTATAATTGAGAAAAGAAAACCCCGGATAAATAAAAAAATAGCTTTTTTGTTCTTTAAAATCTCCAATAATATTTCTTCAACTTTTACGCCTAAATTTACTCTATGAAATGTAAAATGAACAAATTGAGAAAAGGGCAATATTTTTATAGAAGAGAAATAAAAATCCATTTCCGGGGAGATGTTTTTTTACTTTTAAGGGTGAATTCTCACGAACAAAAATTCTATTAACTTTTCAGTCATCTTTTTCATTCACTTATGAATGAACTTGGGAAATTAATTTTTTAAAATCACGAAGAAAAAAAATATACCTTCTTTATCTTCAAAAAGGTTTTTTTTTCTCTTTTTAAATGCTATGATTTGTGCTTGGTGAATTTATTTTAGATTTATACTGGAAAAAATCTGCCCGCTTCGCGGGCACATTCTCATTGCGCGCTTCGCTCGCAAGTTTGAGCGCGCCTAGGGCGCGCGATTCGATCGTCGCGCTTCGCGCTCCGTAATACTAGATCGTCGCGCTTCGCGCTCCGTTCTTTCTGGACCTCGCGCTTCGCGCTCGGTCTTGTGCTCTTCGCATACGTTTAAGTTTATTTCTTATAATTTAATACTGAAGCTCAAACCAATTTAATGATATTAAAGATGATGTAAATTAGTCTTTTTCTCAAATTCACTAAGTTTCTTTTTCAGTTTAAGTGAAACAGGAAATTCAATTTACTTAAGGCTCTATCGGCCTTAAGGAACACATTCTCATAATGACACTCGCGCTTCGCGCTCGATTTTCTGTATGCATTTTTGTAACTTTTTAATAAATTACATGATTATTGATAAATTTATTTTCTTCCAAATATCTCAAAAAGGAAAAATAATCGTAGACTTTATTTAAGGAAACGATTTTGCAAAACAACGCTTATTTCGTATCTCACATATTTTGGTGAAAAAAATCGAATTTGTAGGTCTTTATTTATTCAATAATATTGTATCATAACGTTTTTTCGTATCTCGTATAATTTAACTTGAAAATGGAATTTTGATATTGACTTTTTCCGAATTTGAATATGCTGTAACATTTCTAATTTTGATTTAATCAAAAAATGTTATCAGGATAATTTTTAGAGATTTATGAGCACTATCTAAAACCAGTATTGAAATTTTTGATTTTTTCAAAAAATTATTTTCAAAAACACAAAAGTAGTGCTCAACCCCTCAATTTTGATTGGATGTGGCTGGTTAACGAACTTGTCCTTACTTTTTCGGCTCCGATAAAGTGTACCAAAGCTCAATTCAATCTGATAATTCTATCGAGAGTTATGCCGCACACGACCTACAGACAGACAGACAGACAGACACTTTCGTAAAAACCCTTTTTTCTGACTCAGGGGGTCTCAAAACGTAAAGATTTGATGAAACTTTCGAAAGTCATTTTTCACATAAAACCAATACCTTCTCATCCATGATGAGAATGTAAAATTTCTTTGTTCTCGTATGAAAGGAATCAACTATTTTGCCGGAAAGCCTTGTTAAAATAACAAGGATCATTTTTTATGGCAGCAACTCGAAAATAAGGCTTCGATAAAAACAAATTGCCAGCCAGTTTTTATTCTTGTCGTGGAAACGCAGCCATTATATAACCAATTGTCATAAATCATTTTCGCTTTCCGACATATTCCAGATTGGTAAACAATTAATGTATTCATGTTTCAAAATAATGTCTGTTCCATTCTATAATTTAGAATTCAAGTATACTTTGCGGTGTTTGATTCTATATATGTATAACTATTTTCGAAAGTTGCCCAAAAAGTAATACATAATGAACGCCGGTTTTACAAAACCCTCTATCTTTTTGTCAGTTTATGCTTAAAATGTTTTAAAATTTTTTGCTTGAAATTCAAACTCTTCAAAATTGCGTGTTTATATTGTATATGGGTCATTCCATATTAGATTGACAGTCGATGTCACAGATTTGAACAAGATAATTTTTTTTCGGTTCTTTATCAACAATAAATAGACGCGTATTTTTTTGTTTGGCCAAAAAAAATTTTTTTACAAGTATACGATTTTTTGAATTTTCTAAGAAATGATATTTTCGATATAGCAAGCGCACTTTCAAGTCTGTTTATCTTGAAAACAATTGTTCGTACAAAAATTTTTCCAAATTACATACAAAAGTAAAGAAATAAACGCAAAATCGTTTTTTCCCAAATTTGGCCCCTTTCGAAATTTTTTTTTTCGTGGATTTAGATCCTTTGAAGTCTATTATAAAATATGACAATCGAATCAAAACGGCTGGATCAATGATTCTGAAGTTATGGAATTTTGAAGAGCCTCGCGCGGCGAGCGTTTACCTTTACTTTTAGCGCTAATAACTTACGCCCGGTAAAACGCTCGCCGCGTTTGAAAGCGCCCGGATTGCGCGCGAGGCAGCACGAGGCTCTTCAAAATTCCATAACTTCCGAATCAATGATCCAGCCATTTTGATTTAATCGTCATATTTTATAACAAACTTCAAAGAATCTAAATCCACGAAAAAAAAATTTCGTACACGGAGAAACTTTTTATATCAATTTTTACTATAGTATTTTTCAATTTAGGGAAAAACGTATCACTTTGAGAATTTTTGTCAGTAAAAATACTAAACTTTAGAAGAATGATATGAAACTTTAGTATAAACTATAGTAAAATTTGCTATGAACTATGCTGAAGTTTCATATCATTATTATAAAGTTTAGTATTTTCACTGACAAAAATTCTCAAATTGATACGTTTTTCGCTAAATTGAAAAATACTATAGTTAAATTTGATAAAAAAAGTTTCTCCGTGTAAGGGGCCAAATTTGTAAAAAAACGATTTTGCATTTATTTCTTTACTTTTGTATGTTAAAAATGTTTAAACAATTTTTTAGCAACAATCTCTGTAAAGACGAGTCAAAACCCTAATTTTCGTAATTTAGACAATTTTTTGTACGAACGATTGTTTACATGATAAACAGGCTTAAAAGTGTGCTTGCTATATCGAAAATATCATTTCTCAGAAAATTCGAAAAATCGTATACTTGTAAAAAAATTTTTTTTGGCCAAACAAAAAAATACGTGTCTATTTATTGTTGATAAAGAACCGAAAAAAAAAATATCTTGTTCAAATCTGTGACATCGACTGTCAATCTAATATGGAATGACCCATATAAATAAATAAATAAAAATTTAGAGCAAAAAATAGATTGTGATGTAAACTTCAATTATTTATCTACTATTTACTAAATTCGAGTCCTTATATATTTTACGCTTCTTTTAATATAAATTAAACGTAATGAATCGAGGCTCTGAGCTGTTTTGAAAACCACAATTGTCTAATAAAATTGTTCCAAAAGTTATATGACTGGAAGCAGCGTAATGCCTAATTGCAACTTGTGGTAATAAATTGTTGTCAAAACCACACTACTTCTCATTGCTAATATTTTGCCTGTCGTGATATAGTAATTGCCCCTTGTACGCGAACGAGAAAATTATACAGCGTCTGTTACAAGAATATGTGTTCACATATCTACATAGGTGTGTGTAGATGCGTTGGACGCAGGAGGATATCGATTGCGACAATGGCGGAAGCGTTAAAACCATACACAGCGAATCAAACGGAATCGTTATCGAGAGCCAATGAATATTATCAAATGTGATCCCGGGATTGTCATATCCACTAACTCTTAATACGTCGTCGAGTATGAAGACTTGAAAGGATGATTATTACCTCGAGCCCCATTCAATATTCATCTCATTTGCATTTTACATTTTTTATCATCCTTTAGTTTTGTTTTAAAAAACACTATTCCTACGGATGGATTAAATGTAAAAGAAAGCCTTGCATAACGTAATATTCCGTACGTATTGTGTAATATTCTTTATTCATTTTTGAACCAACAAAATTGAATCCGGTACACCATTTTATGGATGTCACATCTGCATCGTAATCTGAATTCGAGATACTATTGAACATCCCCATATGCGACCCAACTAGGAACACATATATGGCACCACACAGAATCCTTTGATTGAAATTATAATGGCGTTTCGTGCTAGTTCCTAGTGATTATTTTCATCGTCTCGTAGAACGAGAAACCTGTTTCATGCAACTGACAAAAATTTTGTTAACGCAAAAAAATAATTTTGCTTGTATCAATGCAATAAAACTGTTTTTTAGGCCAACAAAATTATTGCATATGTATTTTTGTTGGCCAACGAAGCTGTTTTTTGGTTCAAGAAACGTTTTTTGTTTTCAGTTTTGTTAGCCTGATAATAGTATATTATGCACCTATGTAAAAGAAGTTTATTTTACGAGTTTAATAAATGTTTTTCCTGTTTTGCACAAGACTTTTTCCCTACCGGGGGGGTCGAAAAATGGATTGGTTTGCCCCGGACGGGGCAATAAAATGCACTTTATGACCTGCTAGTAGGAAAAATAGTTTTGTAGACGGATCTGAATGATTTATGCACGTTGTGTGAGACTTAACTGAGGCAATACCCACTAAAATCAGAACTTTCCTGCTTCCTCGCCAGACCATGCCCCCGGAACCGTGTTAAATTTACTTCAAGGTTATGTTCTATAGGCACGCCACGCCGCACTTCTACGTCCTTTTGTAGTACCTACTTGGCTTTATGCGCCGCCTTTCGAAGCTTCTACTTCGGGGTTGCCTCCTGAAGGGCCGCACATCTCATTGTCCTCGAAATTTGGTCATCCTGGGGCTTGTCCTCTCCTGTAGCGCAGAGGTAGGACTATGGTTTCCTTAAACAGAACCCAGCTGTGTGTCCCTTTTGGCCACATCTCCAGCCGTTCCTGCTTCTATTCGGGCACTCGCAGTTCGCTGCCATGTGACCAAAGCCAAGATAGTGGTAATAACGATTCAACACCGCCTTCCCGCGGACCCTGCAGGAAACCCACCCGATCTTAATTTGGGTCACTTCAATGAGCTTCAGGACCCACACATCCTCCAGTAGGCCATACGTCCTTTTAGTACCTCTGGCCGGTCTCGTGGTTAGAGTCACCTTTAGGTCCATCGCTGATCCATGATCGCAGGAGCCTCTTACCGCCTCATCGGCATGCTCGGCCTCATTGCTGAGCTCAATATCCGATATCTCAACCTCAGCGGACAGATCCGCTCATGCCAATAATCTCTTTGAGGGGGGAGTTTAGCAGTCCTCTGTCCTCCTTGGAACATTAGAATTCCACCAATAGGTCCTTAGAGCGGGTATCCTCAATTCCGTGGACATCGACGTCCAGTTCCTTAGGTTTAACCCGCTTCTTCATTTCGGTTTAGGCTTCAGTTTCCGACGGATCATCCTGATTGGACCTTCCATTCACTCCTTTTTTTTCGTGGAGGTTTACGACCTTTTCTCCACCAGCTTTTTTATTTTAGTCCCCTATGGACTCAGTGTCGGTTCTTCAGGCCGCTTCCGTAAGATCGGAATTTACTTTACACCAAGTTCGAGGGCAGTCTGGCACCCCTCACTCACGAGGTTTCCTCGCGTCTTCCCCCTTCTTACCTCTGTGTCTTTCCTCTTTTCCTTGGAAACCTTCATGTCATGGAAGTACTCGGATTACTGGATGAAGGTTTCGTGGCTGCTGTTACCACAGCGCAGCCGACGAATCTCCTCCAACGCATCGGTTATGCCCTCCCTAGTAGGGAGGAACATTTTTTTTTGGAATGGCAAAAAACCTCCATCCCTTTGCGAATCAGCCTCATCCTCTCAATCATCTTGCCCTCCGTTGCAGCTATCTCGAGTAGGTAATCCCTATATTGCTTAGCTTGAGACTTTTCGAGCTCAGACTCATTCGTCACGTCAAGCTCCCCATTGAACATAATTTTATTTAATTTTTCACTCTCCATTTTCGTCCCACGATCATCTAGGGAAGTACTCGGTCTGCCATTGCAGATCCCCGCATAAAAGGGTACGGTCTCTATACTCTAAGAGGCGACCTGGTTTCTTAGAGAAACTGTGGAAGACATCACTCCCTGGTGCCATGCAACCCTCGGCACGGTACTTAACAGCTTCCCTTAACTGTCCTGCGTCATATCCTCAGTATACTCGTCGGAGCGGAGATGTTACCGTAGTTGGAAAGACGAGTATACTCGTCGCAACATTTTCTTTTCTAACTTTTGAACGAAATCACTTAGAGAGGCCTTCGACCTCGCAAATTAAAGCTTGAGACTAGTTTTGCACATATTGTTATGAAAATTGAAGAAAAAAGAGATAATTCATGTAAAAGTTATTCAATTTCTCATTCTTAAAAGAGTGCCCTATAAGTGCTTAAATCGGCCTTGAAACTCTTACACGGGGGTTTTCGGGGTCGCTGATTATAAATCTAAAGTCAGAGTTTTAAAATTCAAAATGGCGGATCCAATATAGCAATCAAGTACAGGAATTTTTAGTGAAACGAGATCACCATATTGAATTTGGAGATTCTGATTTCAGATTCATAATCTACGACCCTCAGAAACCTTATAAATGGCCACGATTACTTTGCCACTAATTTTAAAAAAACTTATGCATTTTGGTAACGTTCAAGTCGGGAAAAACTCTCGCGCAGGGGGGTCAAAGTTTTTTCCTTGAGGACCATCCCTAGAATTTTGTCCGCGACTGCTTCCTTAGTTATGTATCCGTATTCAGCAATAACCTACAGTACAGGGCCCCTCTATCCGCAACCTGAGGATGCGCCAGGTGGCCTGTTCTAGGCCCCCCTGTTCGATTTCAAGCAAAACTGAAACGCGTTGGAAATTCACAATAGATTGAAAATACATGAAATGATGTATAAAAAACGAATCATTCGGATTAAAACATGATATATAGTATATTGTGTTATACCTCCGTGGCACACACGCTATTTTTTGCAAAATACGTCTTAAAGAAGTATTTAGAGTGTCTGTAGAGTCGTATTGAGAGTGTCCAATTACGACTCGGTGGAGTAGGAACATGTTATAACAATAATAATGATAAATATGGTACGAAGGATGGTGAAAAGGGTTGCAGGAGCGTGGAGGGGTCTAGGGGCGGAGCCCCAGTAGAGGTACAGGTAGCAAAGCCCCTGTCGGGGGGGTTCGGGGGCCGTGCCTCCCGAATTTCAAGAAACAAATTTGATTGAATTTAATAATGTACTTGCTTGGGGGGAAATATAATCTATTTCTCGCAACTATCCAGAGGACGTAAAGAAAAAACGTAGGACTCAAGGAAAAAAACATATACAATATGAACATGCTGGTCGTAAATGGACGTCCTTACAGCCGCTCTATAGGGGCTCCAAGTACTCCTTTTGTGCCTGTTTTGCAAAAAATAATTTTTACTTAAAAAAGTCTGAAACCATGTTGTACGTTTGATTCCAATTTTCTAAATTAGAAATTTTGTTCAATGCATGCCTTTTTTCAAATCATTCCAGCTAATGATCTTTTAAAGTAACTATTATCGTGATGTAAAATTTTGACCTCCCAGCCATTTTAATTTCATCGATCTTGTGTAGTAGCTTGTTGTAATAGAGCATGCGCAGTTCAAATGTACAAGGCTTTGTCAGTAGGGTGCTAACGCTGTGCGAAGAAGAAGAAGAATAAGAAGATTCTGCTCCGCTTTAAGACTACATGCGCATGCGCAGTTCAATTTTTACATTATATTCCTCTGTAACGGAATATACAACATTTCGTTACTCTCAGCTGTAACGGAAAAACGAGTTTCCGCGCCGAAGGCACATAAAGTTATTAAAGTTACGTGATCCAGTTGATCCATGGCCTTAAGCATCTTCAACCTGACTCAATATAAAACTGAGCGAATGAAGTCTTGAGTATCGATTTCAAATTTAAAAAACTATAATTATTTAAAAATTTAGTTACAACTATTTGTGCCTCTGTAACTAGGAAAAACTGCTGATGAATTAAGGCCACAGATCAACCAGACCATGTGACAAAATTCCTGTAAGATAACTTTTTTTATTGTCTTTTCTTATGCTTCCCAAATAATCAGAAAGATCCCAAGGAATGAGCGTTTGAGAGTAAACTGAGAGTGTACTCCCAGAATACTCTCAGTTTACGCTCTGAATACTCTCAGTTTAATCTCAGAATACTCCCAGAATGCTCTTGTGTATCAAATTCCTATTGGAATTGCTTAAATTGCGCGATTCGCATATATATAACATTAACAAGAAAGTGAAATGGCGTTGAAAAAATGCATTACTAACTTAAAATCTTAGTCGAATACACAACTGAAAATCCAACTGGATCTTCTGGTTAGAAATCCTAGCTAGACATCCAAATGGATTTTCCAGCTGGAAATTTCGACTGGGTTTCCCAGCTGAAATCTAACTGGATTACCCGACTTGAAATTCCAGCCCTAAGATTAGTTGAAAATCCCAGCTGGAAGTCCAACTGAACTTTGCAGCTGCACATTCCGACTGGGTTTTCCAGTTGGAAAATCCAACTGAAATCTGACTGGATTATCCGGTTTGAAATTTCATCTGGAAATTCCAGTTGAAATTTCTAGTTTGAAAATCAAGTTGGATTTCCAGCTGAAGAAACCAGTCAGAATTTCCATCTGGAAAGCCCAGTTAGGATTTCCAGCTCAAAAACAAATTGCACATCTCCCGCTTTAAATTTCAGTTAAAATCCCCATCTGTAAAATCCAGTTGGCTTTCTAGCTTGGATTACCAACTGGAATTTCAAGTCAGATAATCCATTTGGATTCCAGCTGGGATTTTCAATTGAAATTTTCAGCTGGACTTTCAAGCCGAATAATTCAGTTAGATTTCAGCTGGATTTTTCTGTTAGGAAACCCAGTCGAAATTTCCAGCTGGAAAATCCAATTGGATTTATAGCCAAGAGATCCAGAATGATTTTCAGTTGTGTTTCCGACTGAGATTTTCAGTTCGAAATGCATTTTTTCAACGCCATTTCATTTTCTTGTTAATGTTATATGTATTTGAATCGCGCAATTTAAGCAATTCCAATAGGAGTTTTGTGGGTTTAAAAAGTTATGTTACATGAACAGATTAATGTATACTTTAGTCACGTACTTCGATTGATCCATGGCCTTAATTGTTGATGAAATCTATCTGATAAAATTGTCTGAACTCAAACTGCAATTACTGAGAAATGCTATTTTCTACAGGTGCCGTCCTTCAATGGATCCTCATACTTACGGTATCCGGGATTAGCGGAAACGTCGCTTTCCTGGTTGGAATTGGCCGTCACTCTGAAACCAACAGCGCGCAATGGTGTGATTCTCTATAATGGTCATCACAGCGATGCCACTGGTGATTTTATTGCACTTTACCTATCCGAAGGTCATGTGCAATTTACGTTCGACCTGGGAACTGGTCCTGCCACTTTGAGGTAAACGTTTATGAAATTTAGAACATTTTCAATTGAAATTTCTCTTATGCTACCTATTTGAAAATTTCGTATCATAATTTAAAGACACTCGATTTCAAAGACTAAATTCGGGGATACTTAAAATTAGAATAAATTCTAGAATTTAGAAATTTGAATGCTTTTTACATTAATATTTTGCATCTACCATATAATGCTTTTAACTGGAATGACTTTTAGTTTTAATACATTGGTTCTAATCTTTCAATTTTAATAAACTTTAAAATCTAATTAATTAAATCTGGATGATTTTAGAAATAAAACTGGTTCAATACACATATGTGAACATTTTTAAACTCAAAAAGTATTAAATTTACGGAGATTTAATCTAAATACAGATTTAAAGATTTTCACATTAAATCAAATTGAAGAATTTATAAATTAAACTTTTTATTTTCAAAGTTTCCCAAATTAGAACCTTCTATTTTTGACTAATTAAATATTACATTATTGAATATTTAATGTTCAAAAACAAAATTTTTGAATGTGATTTATAAAATCAAAAAAAATATATTCACCTTCAATTGTAACTAGTTTTTAAAAAAAAGTCCAGAGCGAAGTTTAGAAAAAAATATTTCGGTTCCAGGGTTAGTTCTATTACGTCAAAGATTTTTTATTAATCTCTCTGCTTGGTTTATAATCAAATTAAAATTACCTATGAAAAATGTTGTTTATACAAATAAATATTTTATAATTGATAAATTAAAAACTTTGAATAAATACTGACTAAAGAGTGTTGCAGAAAATCATTCTATTAGAAGAATTACCCCTGCATCATTAGGACTGAATAAAAATTAAAACTTTTATCTAAAACGGAAAAAACATAAAACTCAGAATAAATAAAACAATTCAAACCTGTAATATTTTTACTAAAATTTTCTTTGAGTTCTCTTTAAAAATTATTTACAATATATAATGTGAATGATTTTAGAAACCCTGCTGGAATATGTATCTCCTCCTATCCCTCCGCCTATCGTTTATTCTGGAATATCTATCTTTTCTGATCTCCAGTCTATCCTTGCGTCCAGGAATATTCATGTCTTCCTATCTCTCCGTCTATTCCTGGTTCCGATAATATCTATCTCTTTCTTTCTCTTTAAAAGAATTAGGATCTCTTTGGATCCTCATTTTCATCCGTTGCTTGAAACTTATAAATTTTCATACCTTGAACACATACCTAACAATTTTATAGATACATTACTTTGTACATACACAATATTCAAAATTTGTTGCTAACGCGTATGGCACTAAAAAAATTCGCAAGTACCAGGATGCGAACCCTAACCACGCACGCACCAATTTATTTCCTAACGCTTAGTCTACTGAACTAAGGTTGAACATGTTTGAGTGCTCTTTTGGCTTTACTCTTTGAGTACCCTTTCCTTTATTTCGTTCTATCCCTTATATATTTGCGGTATTATTTTCTATCTCCTCTCGATTCAATAAATAAAAGTAATTATTTATAACGAATGACACAATATGTACAAGATTAGAAGATCTTACTACGAGGATAGACAGGAATGGAAAGAGATAAGCGTGAACCTAAATTGACAAAGAGATATAAAGAGATGAATGAAAATAGACCGAAGATAGAAAGTGATAGAGGTAAATAGATGAGGGATAGACTAAGATAAAGAGAAGAGCATTGAAAGATATATATGTGGATTAGGGTTGGCAAAGATGGCAAAGAGATAGAAAGAGATACAGGTCAATGTACGAGGGACAGGCTGAGATTAGGAAAAGGAGATTGAATGAGGTATGTGTGAATCAGGGTAAACAAGAGATAGAAAAAAATAGTGATGGATAGACAAAAAACATCAATGGAAACAGGTGTATAGATGATGGATATACTGAGATATGAAGAAGAGGTTGAAAAGAAATAACCATGAATCTGGTTTATCAAAGAGATACAGAAAAAGTCACATGTGGATTGATAAAGGATAGTCTGAAATAGATAAAATGCGATTGAGATAGATATGTGAGTCTGGATTATCAAAGAGATAGAAGGAGACAAAGGTGGTCAGACTGGAGAAAGACTAAGATAAAGAAAACGGGCTTAAAGAAATAGGCGTCAAACTGGATTGACAAAGAGATAGAACAAAATAGATATGAAAAGACAAGAGATAGAAGTAGATACATAAAGATAAAGAAAGGATAGACTACGATAAAGAAAAAAGGATTGAAAGGCATAGGCGTCAAACTGGATTAACAAAGAAATAGAATGAAACAGCTGTAAATTGACAAGAGATAGAAACAGATACAGAGAGATAAAGAAAGGATAGACTGAAATAAAGAAAAGGAGGTTGAAACAGATAGGCGTGAACCTAAATTGACAAAGAGATATAAAGAGATGAATGAAAATAGACCGAAGATAGAAAGTGATAGAGGTAAATAGATGAGGGATAGACTAAGATAAAGAGAAGAGCATTGAAAGATATATATGTGGATTAGGGTTGGCAAAGATGGCAAAGAGATAGAAAGAGATACAGGTCAATGTACGAGGGACAGGCTGAGATTAGGAAAAGGAGATTGAATGAGGTATGTGTGAATCAGGATAAACAAGAGATAGAAAAAAATAGTGATGGATAGACAAAAAACATAAAAGGAAACAGGTGGATAGATGATGGATATACTGAGATAAGAAGAAGAGGTTGAAAAGAAATAGCCATGAATCTGGTTTATCAAAGAGATACAGAAAGAGTTACATGTGGATTCATAAAGGATAGTCTGAAATAGATAAAATGCGATTGAGATAGATATGTGAGTCTGGATTATCAAAGAGATAGAAGGAGACAAAGGTGGTCAGACTGGAGAAAGACTACACTGTAAAAAATTTGGGGAAGTTTCCCCACCAACTATTGGGGAAAATTCAACATTTTAGGGTGAAAATACTTTTCCCCAATAAATTGGGGAATTTCCCCCCAAAAAATGGATAAATTCCAGAAAAAGTAGGGAATATTCCCCAAAAATTTAGTGAATAAGTAAATCACTAATATTTTGTGGAATTTACCCTAATTGTGTTGTGTTTTTACGGAAAAATTAAAAAAATTTACGATAAATTTTAGAAAAAAATTCTTTAAAAATTAGGGAATTAAGTAAACTTCATGTGATTTCGGGAATTTCTGCAAATTCATTTAAGGATTTTTTTCAAAAATGCGAAAAATATCATTTCTATGAAAAATAAATTATTGCCGTTTTGCCTTTTAGTCTAAATACGGTACTGTGCCTATTCATTGAGTTGGTCTAATCTCCTATGTATGCTTTGGTTTACCTGGAATTAATTTTGAATGCTCTAAATATTGAATTGTATTGTTCAGTGACCCTATAGACTCTTGTTACTTAAAAATTTCTGGCGTCTCTGATTTTAAATTTGTAATTAGAAATATAAAATATTAAAAAACTTCGAAGTGCAACAGTTTTTCGAATTTTGAGTTTAGAAGAAAATATATTGAGACTTATTTGTAGAAATATTTGAAAATAATCTAGAATTCTAAACATAATTCTTGAAACCCTCAAACATGAAATTTTTTAATAAATTTTACAAATTTTGAAGTGCCATCGTATTTCGAATTTTGATTTAAGAAGGAAATGTATTTGGAATCATTTGTATAACTATTTGAGAAGAACCTACAACTCTAAAGAGAACTCCCAAAAAAGAGATTTTCGAAAAAAAATGTTAAAACTTTGAAGAGCCATAGTTTTTCGAATTTTGATTTAGGAACAAAATGTGTTTAGACTTATTTGTAGAACTATTTAAGAAGAATCCAGAACTCGGAACAGAACTCTTGAAACTTCCAAAAATGGGATTTTCGAAAAAAATGTATAAACTTTGGATTGCCATAGTTTTTTGAATTTTGATTTTAGAACAAAATATATTGAGACTTATTTGTAGAACTATTTGAATATAATCTAGAATTCTAAACATAATTCTTGAAACCCTCAAACATGAAATTTTTTAATAAATTTTACAAATTTTGAAGTGCCATCGTATTTCGAATTTTGATTTAAGAAGGAAATGTATTTGGAATCATTTGTATAACTATTTGAGAAGAACCTACAACTCTAAAGAGAACTCCCAAAAATGAGATTTTCGAAAAAAAATTTTAAAACTTTGAAGAGCCATAGTTTTTCGAATTTTGATTGAGGAACAAAATGTGTTTAGACTTATTTGTAGAACTATTTAAGAAGAATCTATAACTCTAAACAGAATTTTTGAAAACTATTAAAACAAAAATGTTTTTGTAACCTTTCCTAAGCTTTACATGCAGAATGCGTCAGTATATTTCGGAGCCCCTTCAACTCTCCCATGAATCTCGCACTGCAGATTGTACCCATCAGCATTATGTGCCGATTGTTTTACAACCGGAATTTCCCAAGCAAATTTTCTTCCAACATTACCTTTATTTTCCATCATTTTAGTTGCAACCCTCACAATAAGTGTATCCATATGTGTATCAGAAACGAGTGAAAGAACAGAGTTCCAGAGTTAACGTAAAAGGTAAGTTTTAAATATTTTTTTAAATTGATATATAAATATAAATAATATTGGCATTTTTACTTATTCTTAAATTTTTCAATTTAAAGCATTAATTAATCTTTCTCTTCTGTTTTGCAGTATGCCCTTAGACATCAATCCCATCCAAGCACATAAAAGAGGTGGAAAGTACCGAAAATTAGCCAGAGATGCCAAGGCAGGGAAATTAATAGAAAATGTTGTAGGCTTCAGCAACAATTTATAATTTGATTTTTATTTTCAATCATAATAATATGTATATTTAAAGAATTTGAAAATCCTTCTGTGGAAAAAAAATGCTTTCGACTTTAATTTGAAATAAGATGTATAAGTAAACAAAATAAACTTTGTAATTTATAAAAAAATTCATTAAATCTGTATTTTTATTTTCCACTTAAATTATAGAGGATATTTTCTTAAAGATATTTGGGAAATTTTCCAAGTTTATGTAAAATATTTCCCAAAATATATTAAGGGAAGTTTCACAATAGTTTTTGAAAATTCCGAATTTTAAAGAAATATTTTCCAAATATTTTGGGAATTTTTCAATTTTTAGGAAATATTCCCCAAATATTTAGGAAAATTCCTTATTTTTGGGGAATATTCCCCAAAAATATGCGGAGGAAGTTTCCACAATAGTTCTGGAAAATTCCCAACTATTAGGAAATATTCCCCAAATATTTAGGAAAATTCCTAATTTTTGGGGAATATTCTCCAAAAATATGTGGAAGAAATTTCCACAATAGTTTTGAAAAATTCCCAATTTTTAGGAAATATTCCCCAAATTATTTGGGGAAAATATTCCCCAAAATATGTTGGGGAGAATTTCCCCAAAATATTTGGGGAAATATTCCCTAACTTGTGGGGGGGGGGGTATTCCCCAAAATATGTTGGGGAGAATTTCCCCAAATGTTTTGGGGAAAATTCACTAATTTTGGTGTAATTTGCGTTACTAACATTTTGGGGAATTTTCCCCAAAAAAATTTTTACAGTGTAAGATAAAGAAAACGGGCTTAAAGAAATAGGCGTCAAACTGGATTGTCAAAGAGATAGAACAAAATAGATATGAAAAGACAAGAGATAGAAGTAGATACAGAGAGATAAAGAAAGGATAGACTAAGATAAAGAAAAAGGGATTGAAAGGAATAGGCGTCAGTCTGGATTAACAAAGAGATAGAATAAAACAGCTGTAAATTGACAAGTGATAGAAACAGATACAGAAAGATAAAGAAAGGATAGACTGATATAAAGAAAAGGAGGTTGAAACAGATAGGCGTGAATATGGATTAACAAAGAAGTATAAAGACTTGAAGGAAAATAGACCTGAGATAGATATTGATAGAGATAAATAGTCGAGGGATAGACTAAGATAAAGAGAAGAGCATTGAAAGATATATACGTGAATTTGGGTTGTCAAAGAGATAGAAAAAGATACAGGACAATGTACGAGGGATAGACTGCGATTAGGAAAAGGAGATTGAAAGAGCTATGTATTAATCAAGATAAACAAGAGATAGAAAAAATAGTGGTAGATAGACAAAAGACATAAATAGAAATAGGTGGATTGACAATGGATATACTGAGATAAGATGTAGAGGATGTAAAGAAATAGCCATGAATCTGAATTGACAAGAAGATACGGAAAAAGTTAGATGTGAATTGATAGAGGATAGTCTGAGAAAGATAGATGTGAGTCTAGATTATTAAAGAGATAGAAGGAGACAAAGGTGGTCAGACTAGAGACAGACTGAGGGAAAGAAAAAGGGATTGAAAGGGATAGGCGTCAGTCTGGATTAACAAAGAGATAGAATGAAACAGCTGTAAATTGACAAGAGATAGAAACAGATACAGAGAGATAAAGAAAGGATAGACTGATATAAAGAAAAGGAGGTTAAAACAGATAGGCGTGAATATGGATTAATAAAAAAGTATAATGACTTGAAGGAAAATAGACCTGATATAGAAATTGATAGAGATAAATAGTTGAGGGATAGACTAAGATAAAGAGAAGATCATTGAAAGATATGTACGTGAATTTGGGTTGTCAAAGAGATAGAAAGAGACAAGGGATAGACTGGGATAAATTTTCCTTATTTCTTCTAATTTAACAGTTAAAAAGCAATTTAAAGTGATTGGATTTCTATCTCTCTTCTTTGAACATGGAAACGCTCGATTTTGGAGGGATCATTTTATAAAATTTCTAAAAATCGTTAAGTTTATTCGTTTAGTGAACTAGCTTATTAATCACGTCATAATTAACATCGTGAGGAAGAGGAACCCGATGTCGAATTTACTAATTCCACGTCATAGGGGTGTAATAATTCACAGTATAATATGCGTGTAAGGTAATTAATAGTTCGTGTAGCAGACACTGATGAAAAAGGAAAGCATGCGAGAGAAGTGTATAAATGTGTGCAATGTGCATTGACCGCAGCTCTTTGAATTTATGGTCTAATAAAAGGAATAACGAAAGCTGGATCGAACACGGCCCAATTACATGTTAACCCTCCCTCAGTATGACATTCCGATCTACATGTGCGGTGACACGTGAATACACGAGTGTGCTGATTTCCTTCATGAATATTCAATCTTTCGATCCTCAAACTCCGACGATACAACTAGGATCAAACACTCATCTATAGCATTCAATTTTTCGTCAATGGTTTATTGAAATTTCATTTACCCTCTGCAAGATTAAGAGCTTTCTCTAAACCATCGGAAAAATACTAAAATCCAGTATTGCTGACGTACGGGAAATTCCCTAATTTCTGGGTAACTTTGGTGCTCTTGGAAATTTTTTGTGGAACTGAAAAATTCTAGATTCAATTGGAACGATCGACTTTAATTATTCTTAAATGATTTTAATTTCTATGAAAGTATTATTTGTTCTTGCATTAATCAACAAAATTGATTGCTTCTAGAACTTAATTGACCGAAAAATTCACTAGATATTACTAACCAGTTAAGGAGAATAGGAGATTTTCGTCTAATTCAGAAATCATGCAATTGTCTCTTTTTTGAAAATTTTTTGACAGATCAAGTAAGTAGTATAAATAACCTTGGAAAACCGCAGAAAATGTTGCTAGTTTTTTCGTATATTTTTACTGTTTTTAGAATATTTTATATTTTCAAAAAAGAAATTAATTTTTGAAAAAAATTTTGAAGGATTTATTAAAGAGTTTAGAGGACCTCGGAAACTCCCCAAAATCTTTTTACTTTTTCCATATCTTTTACCGTTTTTAAGATATAAAGAAAAATGATTTTTGAGAAAAATTTTAACTGATTAATTAAGAAGTCTAGAGGAGTTCGGAAACTGCCCAAAATCTTTTTACTTTTTCCACTCTCTAAATATGAATCAGTCAAAATCTACTGATTATCAATAAAATTTGACTGATTCAAATAGCTAAAAAGAGGTTACTGTAAGTCAGTCAAATTACACTGATTGATTAAGTGAAAATTAACTGATTTAACAGTGATAATATTTTTTCCACTGATTCAATTAGTGATAATCAACTGATTTAACAGTGAAATATTTTTTTTACTACTGAATCAGTGAAAAGGCAAATCACTGATTCAATCAGTAAAAATTTTACTGATTCAGATTTAGAGAGCATATCTTTTACCGTTTTTAAAAAATTTTATATTTTCATAAAAGAAATTGATTTTCAAAGAAAAATTTGACGGATTGATTCGATTTAGAAAAGTGCTTGAGATTAATACTAAATTTGATCAGATTGATTTCCAAGGAAAATATATATAAAATGATTAATTAAATGAATGCTGAATTTTGAAAATGAACTTTCTACTTGTAATATTCCTACTTCATTGTTTCTATGATTACAAATTTACTGATCGAAACCATTGATTTAATAGTCTTGCATTATTCAAGGAAAATAGTTTTACAGATGAGAGTAAATAAACCATTTGTCGCAGCTTCGTGACGTAAATACAAAATGCAGCAAGGAGAATTTCAATTTCCACGTAATATATCCTGTTTTGCCGTAAAAGCTTCTTATCTCACGTTAACTGAATTTCAACGAAAACTGAGCATCCTTCCCCGGAAGTATTTGACTGTGACTTTATTGGAAATTCTCTAGAAAACTTCGACATGCAATTAGGAAAATCTGAAAAAATGAGTTTGTCATTATGTATAAGAATTTATATTCAATAATGTTTCCTTATAGAAATAATAATTTCGTTTTTTAAATTATCCTTCAATTTTTTGTTTTCTGTTCGAGTCGTTTATTTGTCAATACTTGTATAAATTGTCTGGCTGACTAAAATTGGCTACATAAGCTCTACTGTTGTTTCGTCTATCTAGAATGATAAATAATAAATAAGATATTAAGAAAAGATCGATATTCCGACATATAGATATACTATGAATTCAGAATCACTGAATTTTAAAATCAAGACACGCATTTCTGTCGTGGGTAGAATATTTTAATAATTTTGTCACTTACTCTCTAAATCTGAATCAGTCAAAATTTACTGATTATCAGTGAAATTTGACTGATTCAAAAAGCTAAAAAGAGGTTACTGGGAATCAGTCAAATTTCATTGATTGATTCAGTAGAATTGACTGATTAATAAGTGGAACGATTATGTTTCACTACTGAATCAGTGAAAAGTTGACTGATTCAGATTTAGAGAGTATGCATTAAATACATAAAATGTCATTAACGTATGAACAAAATTATAATAATTACTCAGAGAACAAATATAATAAACGAAATTTTATTTTATTTGAACAAGTCTTTTTTTTTAATTCTTTTATTCTATGACTAAAAATCATATTCTCAATCCAGAGAAATATTATTTTTCATAATAAAAATTTGAAACTTAGGAAAAATAATACTTTTAAAATTGTTTTTTGTAGTAGAATTTTCCCTTACTATTGCTTTTTACTAATTTTTCAAAAATTTTCAAAATTTAATTACGACTCCAGTGTTTCCAGTTTAAAAAGTAAAGTTTTCAGTGGCTTAAATGATTTATGACAATCCAATTATTTTTTAAAAAATTGGTATGAAACGATAGTAATAAAAAATTCTATTACAAAAAACGTTATTAAAAATATTATCTTCCCTGAGTTTTAAATTTTTTTCATAAAAAATGATGTTTTTTCTTTCATTATGCACAACTGATTACATCATTTCGAGTCTTAAAGTCATAAAAAAACTTTTATTTCCAGAGACCTGATTTTTGGCACGATAACTATCTTAAGGGTATTCAAATGTATTTATTTTTAGTATAGATGTTTCGTAATTCGTTGATTAAAAAGTCATACATGGCCTTAAGCTCTTTTCTTTACCGCAACGAAGAGGATTTTTTTATAGTAAATTGTAAGTATGAAAAAATTGCAACAACTTTAATGTTTCTGTTTGATTTATAATAAATTTAATTTAATAAATTTCAAATCTGTCTTTTTATAAATGAGCCATAATTCATGAAAATTCAATAATTTTTAAGAAATTGGTAAAAAGCGATAATAAGAAAAAATTCTATTACAAAAAACATTAAAAGTATTATCTTTTATAAGTTGAACTTTTTTTCATAAATAATATCGTTTTTTCTTTCATAAGACACGACTGATGATATCATTCCATGTCTTAAAATCACAAAAAAACCTTTTTTTTTCAAATACCTGATTTTTGGCACAACAACTGCTTTAAAGATAAAATTGATTTATTTCTCGAAATATGCTAATAATTCTAGTTGAGTAGGTTTAATGTCTAGTATTGATTATTCATATTAAAATGTCTTGCCTAATCCATAGAAATAGTGCAATGATGCATGTAAATTTGAATATGAAATTGAACACAACAGCCCTTGAACTAATGAATATTCGAGAGCTTCTAAAACAATTAGTCCCGATTCGGTAAAAATTCATAAATATTTTATTCGCTTTCAAAGGCCTCTTTCGCGTCCCCCAAAAGGGAGTCCTTGTTAATAATTTCATTCCAGGATTACCAAGACTCAACGCACACCAGTAGTATAAGTAGGTTTATGCTCGGACGATTATAATGGATCTTCTCAAAGGAAAGTTTAGACTGTTGAAAGATGAATTAAGGATTAACAAAAGCTGTTTTTCTTTCTTTATTGCTTCTTCAGTTTTGTAATATCTTTCTACTTAAATATTTCTTTACATTTATATATAGAGTAGCGAGCCATCGATGTTTTATAAAAAATCTCAAAATCCCTTGAAAGTACAGTGAATTAAATATTTAATTTCATAAGACTAAATTGAATGATCATTTTTTCATTTTATTCATATTTATAGTTTAAATGAGGTTTTCTATTGCAGGAGTGAATCGCCTGTGAAACTAGGAGAGTGGGTGGAAGTGCGAGTCTCAAGAACCGGACGTCTAGCATCCCTGGAAGTGGAGGATGAACCTGTGCAAGAAATCCTGGCACCAGGAGCTTTCACCCAATTGTCGCTACCCCTGAATCTCTATTTAGGTGGTGCTCCATCCTCCGAAATTTATTCTCCAAAAATGAAAACCAAGGCGAGCTTTGTCGGATGCATACAAACCGTTATTCTAAATCGCAGAGAAGTAAGTCAGAGTCAAGCATCTTTCATAATTTTCTTGAAAAATGTTTCTTCTTGGTTTTTTGAATTTTTACTTTTAAAAGCCGTTTTAATTTGAAAGCTTTATTTTGAAGAGCCTCAATTTTATCTTTTCAAACGATTCATTTTCCATTCAGATTTCTCACTAGTGGAATTAATAATTTTAGTTTGAGAGAGACTTAGATATAATTAGTTGAGTTTTGATACTTTAGGACGAGCTCCATTGTGAGAAACTCTGAGATGAGTTTCAGTCTGCGAGGAATAATAGACTCTGATTTTCAATAGGTTGGTATTCTAGCCGAGGCTCTGGGTGGAGTGAACGTAGGAAATTGCGGACATGCCTGCGAGGCTCGACCCTGTGGTGATGCCGAGTGCCGTCCTATAAGAGAAAGGTTCACCTGCAGATGTCGACCAGGAATGCCACATCCCTGCCCAGCGAAAAATGAATATATCGCTTCGATAGATTCGACAGTAAAACCTAACATCTCTCTCGAACATCCTCACGACAAATCTGTCCCCAGCTTTACTGGCACCGAAAGCTATCTCCATTATAATGACGCTGACACCATGAAAAGGTATTAATGACTTTTTTCCAAAACCCTTTATAAGTTTTGGATCTGAAAATTCTTGGGATTTGATGGCAACTATGAATTTTTATTTTTTAGGATTATTAGCTATAGAGTAGACATTAATATGAGGTTTAGGGCAAGCAGCATCAGCGGGCTTTTACTCTGGAGTGGTAGACAACCTGATGCTTCAGAGCAAGAAGACACAAACAACGATTTTCTTGTTCTTGGTTTAGATCAAGGATATCTCACTTTGGCTTACAACCTCGGATCTGGTGAAGCAGTTCTTAGATATAATCTCACTAGACTAGACGACGATTTGTGGCATCGTGTCAGAGCCATCAGGCAAGTTTCATTTTTCTAAATTGAAAGAAATAAAATAATCTTCTGGCTATCTAAAAAAGCCTAAACACATTTCACAAACTGATAGAATCATTGATAATAAGATCAGGAAAACCAGTGATTTTTTGAAAAATATTAAGGACCTTTTAGTCATGAGAGCAGATAAAGGGAATGTCACAGTGGTGATGAGAAATCAAGTTTACAAAGAAACAATGAACTCAATGCTTAAAGATAATAATACATACAAAAAGATTGAAACTGATCCTCTTAAAGAATTACAAAAATCCACTTTTAAATTAACTGATAATTGGAGACTACAATGTTATCTGGGTAATAATATAAAAAGGAAAGAAATAATAACTGCGAACACTAATTTGGCTAGAATCTATGGTTCACCTAAAATTGACAAAATTAACTATCCTTTAAGACCGGTGGTTTCTTGCATTAACACAACCACATTTTCTTTGGTAAAAGCTCTCAAGAAAATTTTATTTGACTCATTACCTAAACCTAAATCATTTGTTAAAAATTCTATTTTCATCAGAAACAATATAATTGAAGAAATAGTTCCAGAAAACCATGTTTTCGTTTCTCTTGACATGTCATCACTTTTTACTAATGTTCCTCTAGAATTGGTTTTAAAAGGTATTAAAAAAAGATGGGATTATATGAGTAATTTTACCAAGATCCCCTTGGATGATTTTAAAAATGGTATTTCTTTTCTAATGGATTCAACTTTTTTTTTCAAATTTAATAACGCTTATTATAAACAAACTTTTGGAACCCCTATCGGTTCCCCTATCTCATCCATTTTAGCGGACATCGTAATGGAAGACTGTTGAACTTTTATTCGAATCGCCCCTTACAACTTAAAATTGGAATTGTTAAAAATTTAGTAGATTCAGCTATCTTACTCTCAGATAAAATCTTTCACTCACAAAGTTTAAATTTATTAAAAAAGATTTTATATTTCAACAGTTATCCTATTGAATTCATTAAAAAACACATCAAGAAAAGAATTGTCCAAATAAAAAAAAGGAGACTTTCAGATAAGGGGCCGTTCACATAATACGTCACACAGTTTATGGGGGGGGTCTGCAAATTGTGACGTGGTGTGACATGTTGGGAGGGGGGTGTGCCCTCTGCGTTACGTCACACATTAAATGTTTAATTATCTACAATAATAATTAATAGCTTCTTTTTTTACTGCATTTTATACGCGTTAACGAAAAATGTTTTATAAAATTAAGAGGTGTGACGTGATATCGAAAAGGGGGGGGCTGAGGTTTGCGACCATGTGTGACATGGGGGGAGGGGGGTAAAAATAGCTAAAAATCGCGTGACGCATTATGTGAAAGGCCCCTAATGTTATTACCAACATGACACAGAAATTTGAGAAAAATGAAATCATTTCATTAGAATTTCATGGTCAAATTTCAGAGGACATGAAACGGATCGGAAAAAATCTTAAAATTTGAAAAATTCATTAAATTAGGTAATGAACACAAAAAGCACATAAAGTTAAAAGAAAAGTACCATAATGTTGTAAGCAGACATCTGTCTCTCTATCATGACGGCGATTCAAACTTTATTAATTGGGAAAACATTGAAATTTTACACCAGGAACCTAACTTTTACAAAAGATTATTTGCTGAAATGGTCTTTATTAAAAAAGAAGGTCATAATTCTTTAAATAAGATCACTGATAATTTGTTGGCTTCTAAAGTTTATTTTTGTTTTTGTAACTTTAAGATTTGATCAATTGTTTTTCCTTTTATGCTTTCAATTTTAAATAATGTAGTCATAATCTTAATACTTCAAACATAATTATGAAGGTTTTTTTTTCGAATCAAAAAAATATGGTTTTGGACATATGGTTGTCCTTTCTTGTTGGACGTTTTAGTGTTTTATAGTTATTTATTTATTTATTTACTTTATTTAGTTTTATAGAATAACGTAACCTGATGAGGGCAATAGTTTTTTGCCGAAACGTCGTATTTAATCATCATTCTGTTTGAATAAACATAATTTTGCCTGGAAAAAGTCGCATTACGAAATTTATTTCGTCAGTTTTGAAACCTTTATCTGCTTCCTAGACGTTAAAGGACTCGAAACACTATCTTTTCATAATAATAATTTTTTACAAAATATGTAAGTTACTGAGACTTTAATACATTTGTTTGTTGTAGGAACGAGCAATGGTCATCCCTTATCGTCGACAGTGGACCCGGAGTTTCAGTTTCATCTCCTGGACAACTACGACAATTAAATACCGATACTGGCCTCTATATTGGTATTATTAATTTATATTTATTATTGGTTAAATATATTTTAAATTAAAAAATTTCAAATCATATTCTAAATTGCTTTCAAGGTGGAGCGCCTGATATCGTCAGGACGACAGGAGGAAGATACACGAAAGGCATCGTCGGTTGCATCAGTGATCTGGTGCTGGACTCGGACTTTTCAGTTGTACTTTCACAGCCAGAGTCGGCGACCAACACTAACTCTTGCATCCCTTGAGTAAGTCCTATCGCGCCTCCAGACGATCAAAGTTTTGGAAGATGGAGCTAGGATATAAACATTTTTATTGGTGGATCTCCTTGAAACGGTCGCTAATTTTTCACCAAAAAGGGAAAAATGACTGTTTCAGTTTTGTACAGATTCCTCCCATACGGTGGCCATCCCCGTCACCAGTGAATGACTGAATTTAGGAAAGAGGGACTCGAATCTAGTCAGTGAAATGATTTTTTTATTATTGTAATCGTTCTTCTCAACTCTAGCTTCTCCTGACAACACTTTACATACCTCGATCTCGGTTTATAGGATTCTAAGAAAAAGGCTTTATTTATTTTATAATTATAAATAGAATAATATATTTATGGTAGGGATTTACTTTGAAAGTTAAGTAGTAAAACATATCAACAAGAGGTAAACTTTAGCACTGCCACTGGAGCATATCAGTGGTTCTATTCTAAACTTAGCTCTAAGGGTAATTAAGTATTTAAGTTGCTTCCTGTGCCTCTTTTAATTCTACTTGAATAGAGAAGTTTATCAATAAAATTATTCAAAGCCGAAGCTTAGAGGAATAAAAATGTTGTCAGGCAAGTTTTAATTTGAGAAAAGACAAGTTGGCCTAATCATGAAAATAGTAGTAGAACCCCTTCGCGTCAATTTCCTTATACCAATCCGACCAGAACCTATGTGAGTGTAAATACCCAAAAAATGTTCAAATCTTATTTATCCACACCTGCGTCCAATACTTTTCCTATTTATGCGAATTAAAAAAATGATTTTTGAATCTACATTCAAAAAAAATAAAAATATCTCACGATTCGAGTCGGATATGTAAATGTGTGTAAAGATTTGCAAGGGACGGACCAAAACTTACATGATCGATAAGAAAAGCCGCCATGAAATCCTTGCATTAGGCAACTAGTCGATTATTCACAATAATAATTATAATCAAAAAAAAGTACATCTTAAGGAAACTTAAACCTGATTTCTTCGACTTGCTTATTTTATTTTATCAACGAGCCCTGAAACATGTATTATAAATACAAACAAATTCAGAATATTTCGGACTTAACAGATCAGGGTCTGAAATACAATTTGGCAAACCTTTCGAATAAATCGCAGGTCAATACGTATGCACATCATATCTTAAGCAAAGGAAAGATACTACGATAAAAATCTAGATAATAGCAATGATTTATCGACGTCACGAAAGTTATTGTATTTTAATGCCAAGGTATAAACAATTAAGCACTATTTCCAACACATCGTAGAGGCAATGGGCTATAGTCAATTTTGTACGAGTGTTATTTTCTGGAATCTATATTATAAATAGGTATATACACAAATATAAAGTATATATATACACTGAAGGCTCGATCAGTGATCACGCACTATAGGAGAAAAAGAGCAAATAAGAGAGAAAAATAAAAATCCTTGTTGGATGATGAAAAGTCGTAATAGTCATTTAGGTAATGTCACATGGTGTAAATTTAGAATTCTAACACGCATTCTTTTCTTATCTCACGAATGTGTGCAAGGTAACAGAATTTTTCAATTATGCGAGTGTGTGTGTTTGTGTATATATATATATATATGGCTTTTCGACGGCGACTTGAATGCAAGCTTTCAATAGAATAATTTCCTTTTCCGAGTATCTTTCCTTTTAAATGTTAATTTTGAAGCATAGGAAAAAGTGAGATGAGACAGAATGTATTCATTGATATTTAAATTATTGTCTAGTAGATATAAGAAATAAGGAATTTGATTCCCTTTTTTAATAGCAAAGTATTTCTATATTTTTAATTATATTATTTAAGTTATTAATTAGTCGATTTTTGATGCAAGATTCCATTTTTTCATGAAAATTTGCAAACAAGCCCTGCTGAAAGTTATAGCTATATTGTACAGTTCGCGTAAACAGACTAATTATAGGATACGATGTTGCGTGATATTAGCAATACACATAATTCGTTTAATTTCTTCATGTCAGCGATGGATTTTTCAATTTTGGGGAAAAATCTCTTTGGAGCGAATTGACTTTGTATGTTTAATTCAAACTTTTGATACCGAATAATGCAAATTCTAAACTTTCAACTCGCAAACTATTTTTTATATTTTACTGAAATTCTGGCAAAAATTTCAGAGGTTTTAAGTTTTATCTTTATCAAATTTTAATATTTAATTCTCTAAATTATGGACTAAAGTAACATATTGGCTAAGGAATGAATTTTAAAACAATCTTGATCCATGAAAAGATTGAATTCTTTATAATTATTTATTTTGCAATATTATATAAGTTTTTGAGTTACTTAAAATCGCCAGGAGATAAGATTAAATCAAAATTTAATGCTCATCCGGATTTTCTCCTCAATAAATTCTATTGGCACTTTTTTCAATATTATTTGGTGTGCTCCGAAAATACTGGATGTGTGATGAGAAATCACAATGACGCGAAAAGAGAGATTTGATAAAATAGCAAACTATGTCAGCTCAGTTGGGAGTTGAATAATAAATTTTTGTCTCCTTCGAAGAGGGAAAGCGTCCTTTCCATGCCGAACGACGCCGTCAAATGCAATCCTAATGAATAAGAGTGCTAGCTTCTCGTGGTGCAGCGTTTTTCCATTAAAAATTTTTGTTTGGCCATCAGAAGCAGAAGTATACAAAAGTATGTAAATCTCGAGCACCTTATGTAGAACGTGATTTAAATTTAAAAAAGATAAAAGTCAGATCTCTCTGAAATTACATCTCATATCTAATTTGCAGACAGAGATTAAAAAATAAAAGGTGCTTCATTTTTCCAAAGCAGTATAAAATAAAGTCTCTGAACAAAATTCTTAATTGAATATACTTATATTTTTTTGAAGAAGTAAATTGTAAGCACCAGGATACGAGCTGCACGCAATAAGGCTGAAGTGAATTACATTTTATTCACTAAAAACTAAGCTAATCCCTAAATATCATACAAAATGGATACAAAATGGAAAGAATTATTATATATTGAACAAAACATCATGCTTACTGATATAGAATATACATGTAAATGATAGATAATATATTATGACCGATATTGATATATTTATACAAGGTGTTTCCTCGTTTCCCAAATCGCGAAAAAGCAAAACTCGTCGGAAAGCGATGCGTTTCGACGCTTAGTTTCTCCTCTCAAGTCAATTATTGAATAATCCCTTTTATTTATTACACACTCAGTAATCAATATTTACACTCTCAGCAAAGCTTCTTGAATCTAAATTGCAATCTTTATTAATTTATTTATTTATTTATGGTGCTATCGCACTAAATATCTGATTATAGAGAGAAAATCACTTTTTAAAATCAAAATCAAACTTTTTATTGTAGCTTGATTTTATGAAACAGCTGAATATCGATAATTTTCGACGTTTTTTTCGCTTTTGAATTTAGTTTTCCTTGGGGAAACGCGCTATTAAGACCAGGGCCGCATATGGATGTAAATTTTTGGGTCTTGAATAATTTTCTGAATGCAAGAGCATTTGACCCTTAAGCGAGTTGACTTCGCTTATTATTATCAGAAAACACCCTGTACAGCGATGCTAGATCAACTATTTCTATTATGTCCGTCTGCAAAGTCTATTAGAAGAGTCTATTCTACCACCCTGCCCTTCTAACCCACGTGCACTTCCCGTATGTGTCTTTATACCTGATTGTATGTATGAATGTTATTGAGAAAGAGAGAATTTAGATAATATTTATTGACACAGTTTTGTAAAAAGGATAACAGAAATGAATTTTAATAGCGACTTTCAAATATAACAGGATTTTAATTGTTGTAGAGAATTTTCTATTTCTTGTTTAATATCTTCTTTTCGAAGAGAATTTTTAAAAAAGTTTCATGTTTGAATTTGAAAGTCATCTTATTGAGTAATTTTAACCAAATAAAATTTCACGATTCATTAATAATGATTCCTGTCGTCCTTTTTTTCAGGCACGTGTACGTGAATGAAATTAATGTGTATGTTCGATAAATCACGTTTGCATTTAAAGTGAGTGATTCACTAAATTAAATAATTACACGCACGTGAATGGTATGTTTATGTACATTAATCGGCGCAACTTTCGCAACGAATTGAGAAGGAATTAAAGCTTTTCTTCTTTCAAAGATTATTTAAATATTTTCTTCCTATCGAAAAAATTCATCACAATATGAGCACTGCGCCTGATTTACAATAAACATTCAAAGATTTGATCTTTAATAGATTTTCTATTTCAGGAAAAAAAATTTACCTTAAATAGAAATTTATATTAGCATAAACTTTTCTCCTGTATATAAAACCATTTTTTCTATTATTTTTCAGTTTCGCTATCAGCTTGAGGCTTTTTCAATATCACTTTATAATAAAGTTTACAAAATAAAGTCCATTGAATAGTATTTGCTAGTTAGAGAATTCGAGAAAAACATTTATAAAAATACTTTGTTGAAGAATTTGAATTAAATAAATTATCTTTGAAGCGCAGAACAATCTTAAAGTTAACAAAAAAGATTCTTTTTGAAAATGAGAAAGTTTTAAGTATCATGCTTGATAAATTAGTAGCATAAAGAGATCGCGATTTTGAAGAAGCACAAGCAAACGCCGTCCTCCCATTAATCCTGTACCTATTTACATGTTAAGCCGTTTCCACACGCAATGATTTAACGAAATAAATGTATCTTCGTACACTCGATGCTAAGAAACCGATACAAACTGCGAACAAGTGTGTTATAGTAACATTGTCAAAACCATTAATAAAAGAAATTTTGTAAATCAGGTAATATTATCTTTTTACCTGGAAGCATTTTTGAAATTTTAATTCTTATAAATTATGTTTCAATAATTTTGAATGCTTTTATTATGCTTTATTATCTCATATATTATTAGATTACAACAAATAACACAATTCAGAAAATATAACTATATATACGCACAATAACAAAGCTTGGCGTGATAAAAATCTATGCAAGATCTAAAAATATTTATTTATTCATTTTTATAATAAATTTCTTTCAAGCAAAAACTATTTCGAACATTAAAATGGGCTTCAAATTTGTAGATATCACAACAAAATAAAATAGGCTTCGTCTTTCAATTAAATATACTCTTTCTAAAAAAGAATTTTTTTAAAATGATAGTTTATTGTATTCTTTTATTCTACTGGACGTTTTCAGCGTGAAAAATACTTAATGAGATTCAATGCTTTAGAAGTCAGGAAGGCATACGGCAATTCATGACGCATCATAAAAGAATGAGTCATCTGATTATCTTTTTCTTCTTACCATGAAACTAATTATCATATGCCATTCAATCTGTTTTTCAATTTTTTGACTTCGGCTAGTATTTTGTTCTTTAAAAAAATTTGAAAAGCGTTTACATAAATTATAGCTGCAAGCCTTTTGATTTAGAATTTACTTCTTTCAATTGCATGAGATTTCAGGCCTCCTGAAAGAAAGGGGACTTTGCGAAGATCTTTGTTACTTCTTAAGAAACTAGGATTTCATACTCAGGGAAAGCCACCTCTTGCCCAGCGAATGGAATGTAAAGGACCTTGTGAGATGGTTGCACTTTTCCAAGAGTAACTGTACCTTCGTGATTCGCACGACCCACGAAAAGAACCTCATTATCTTCTGTTTGTCCAGCAGGGATGGCATTTGGTGGAATGTTACCACCACTGGTTGGTACCCAAGTCGAGGGGCAGCCGCAGAGAACCTATAAAATACGAAAAAAATAATTAGATTCATTGGATTTAAACAGCTTTTTCACTATTATCGCTGCCTAATTGGATTTTTTAATTAATTTATTTTTAAAGTATCTTACTTGATATTCTGATTTTCCAATTTCTTCGCCACCCCATGGGATGTAGCAGACTCCGTGACTCGGATTTACTTTTCCAGGAATAAAAGAATCTCCTACATGTTTAGCTCTCCCAACGTATAAGGGACCATCGACGTCCCGTCCACCTTCCACTGCTCCAGGAGGTATAATTCCACCAACAACATCGCACCAAACTCCCGCTGATCCTGTACCAAGAGGTGCTGTAGGTGTTGGGGCACCGACCATATTATCCACTAAAAATAAATTTATTTATTAGAAAAAATCATGTTTTGCAGTTTACATAATATTAAAAATGTGACTTTCCAAATTTGAAAAAAGATGATGGCATTTTGAACAATTTTACTCTTCAAATCACAGTCAAAAGCAAGCTCAGTATTTAATCTAGAGCAAAAATAAATTGGAAGCACTACGATCTTAAAGTGTTCAATATTGAATTAGATTATTGATTCAGATTAATTATATTAGCCACACATCTGTTAGAAAATTTTAAATAAATACATGTTATTATTAACACAAATATCCTAATGATAATATGATTGAGTGAGAAACATGTGATTTTTAGAAAGCGCATTCCATGATTGTTAATTGTTAAACTTGTTATTTTCTCAATCCAATTAGATTAACATGCGTAACAACGATTAAAACAGTTGAGCCAGATATTCTTAGAACAAAAATACTGTAAAATTTCTTTTGCCACCTTATAATGACTATATACCAAAGTCAATATTTTTCTGTCGCCCTTAATTTTCAAGCAACTGTAGCAAAAATGTTTTCTTCAGGATTCAGGCTTAAGATGAGAATATCTTATTAAATGCTTCACCTGATTATCAAAGACCAAACAAAAGCTTCGACGGAAATGACGAAAACCATTTGATGATCAATTCATGAAAAAACAAAATTAAAAAAACGTGCATTTACTCTTTTTCATGGGGTAGGGATGATCAAATCTGAGATTCCATTTTCCAGTAGCTCCCCAACCAGTTCGCACTCCAACGTGAGTAATTCCAATTGGTTTCGAATCTTTCCACTCCATAATCAGAGGGCCATTTTGGTCCCCAGCTCTCACCATAATGTGACCGTTAATCCAGCAAATTACGAATTTCCTGAACTCTTCCGGATGTAGAAGTTTCGGTGTGTCTTTGCGTACCTAACGTACAAGCTCTCTTAAAATTCTACTTTGAACCACTAAGTCTGAGAAACACGAATTCCAGTCCGGATAATAACAATTAAAGTGTCTCAAAATAACGGTTTGCAATTACAAGTTTTTATGTTTGAAAATCCTTCGCTTAAAAAGTGAAACGACTTTGCAATGTTATAACGCAAAATCTGGGAGATAAATTAATTCTCATATTACTGTTACCTAAGAATGTGTCCGTTTTAGGAAAAATATATGATTTTGTGAACTTTGAAATTTAGAAGCCAGTTCTTAATATCTTGAATTGAATTTATTGATTGGAAGACTTGAACTATAGAAAAAAGCAGAGACCATCGCTGAAACGATACACAATATGACTAGTTTTGCTTTGTTTCTTAATTAATTTGGTTTCCATTTGAGAGACTAAATGGAGATTTTGATCTATTTGGTTTTCGTTTTGGAGACATTATAAAATTTCAAACAGAATATTGTTACATCTTCGAGATGAAACCCAATTGTTCCTGAGACGAAACTAAACTGCAACTAGATTTTTGTTTTGTCTTATAAGAAACAAAACAAAACGAAATCAAAGTTTGGCGATGGTCCCTAGGAAAAAGAGAGAAAAATTGAACTAAAATTCAGATAAATAAATCAAAGAAAGAATGAAATTGAATGAAGATAAAAAAAAACCTTGTCAGGCTGTTTGCGATCATATCTGATGACTGACGCGGTGTTTTCCCAACCACCCAGCATTATTTCATACATCGGGCTGGACTCTCCTCTCGTGTTCGATAAAGCCACATGGGCATTGCTTTTCGCTTTAACTTCCACGATTACAGCTCCGGAAGCAGGATGGAATTTGTATTTCAGGTCATTTTGTGTAGTTAGGGGTTCGTATCCTTAGAAAATTCCAATTCAGAGTTTAACCATTTTCAAATTAAATCAATTGTTAGTTCAAATAATTTTAAATTTAACTAGCTTAGGAATATGTTAATTTTGAAGTTCGTTCATTTACAATTATTGACTTTAGTTTACCTTGAAAGTATAGATAAAACTAAAGTCAAATCTGAGGATAATTGAGGCAGCGAATTCCACAACCGACGGAGCGCGTGGCCTAGCAGGAAAAAGAGGAGATACCGCAATGCGTGAACGTTTTTTTTTCATTTAAATAAAAAATTCGGAAAAATGGTCAAAAAGACATGTCAGTACATGTTAAATGTCGTTCCGCGTACGAGGTGTGTTCAGAAAATAACGGGAATTGTTTAATTTCGCGGGTTTCGAGAGTCCTATTGTCAAATTTTTTTTTTATTATGTTGGTATACACGCCCCTGAAGTTTTGGAAACCGCAGTTTTAGATTTAAAAATCTCAAAATATATTAAAAAACTGCCTGAAAGCCTACTAAGCAACTGTTATAATAAAAATTATTAAAAAATTGAGAATTTTGTTATGTCGAACATAACCATCTGAAGCTCTAGGGTTTTTTGAATCTACTGATGAAACTTCAGACTATTCCGGACAAATTTGTACGAAAAACAGAGAGTTGATTGTAAAAAATCGATTGATTTCGTACCTCCAAAAAATATAGTTTTCTTCGATTATAGAAAAAACTAGAGTTCTCACACAAAAATGTATGGAAGAAAAAATATGCGGAACGACATTTAACATGTACTGACATGTTTATTTGACCATTTTTCTAAGTTTTTTATTTAAATGAAAAAAAACGTTCGCGCATTGCGGTATCCCCTCTTTTGCTTACTAGGCCACGAGCTCCGTTGGTTATGGAATCCGGAGCCTTAATTTATGCTTATTGCCAAACTGAATTTGGAACTTGACGATTTTATTCTCAATTTGCTGCCTGACCTTAGAAGAATAGAAAATCAATATTCGTTGCAAGAATATAAAACCTCGGAATTTCGTTAAGTACTGAAATTCCCCAAAATCGCGTGCATGGATTTAATTACCTTTTAAATTGTTACTGAAATAAAAGTTTCATTTCAAAGGACAAAAAATAAATCCAAATAAAATCGAAGATAAAAATAGTTATTCCTAACCACAAGATTTGTGCTTTTAAGAAAATATTCTCCTCGAGGGCGTGTGACCTACTAAACAGAGGAGGATAAAAGGGGAAAAAATATAAAAAGAAAAGGTAGATAAAACTTCGTGAGACGAATAACAAGTGTGAAAAATTTCAGACTTTGACTAATCTCACTTCGGTATTTTCAGTGAAAACACTGTTGAGAAAAATAGATAGTAAACTCTAGAAATACTTCCTAGTAAACTATCTAGAGCAATTTAAAAATATAGCCTAGTGGTCACGTATCATGAAATTCATTCCAGAACATTTTTCTACCAAATGCTTTAAAAAAAAAGTGAGAATATTTCTTCCCATAAGTAATATTATTTTTCAGAAAATTTAATTACTACTTTCGAATTCGAAAGGTAATTAAATCGAGTTTAAACTTTTCAGATCTAGGTCTCAACAAGATTTTCATTTTTTCTTCCAGACTAATAAAACTCCAGAATATAAATATAATTCACAGCGTGTGTATTATTCATAGACACGAGTGTCTTCCATTTATAATGAACTATCTACGAGTGTATTACATAAAATACAGCGGAAGCGTGCAGGAAGGCGAAGCAAAGCAGTTATGCATACCGTAAAAGCTAAGTCTATTTCACAAAGCTAACGGGGCAAAAATTTATGTCTTCAATTGAATACATTACGTACAAGCAGGAGAATCGGCAAGACATCTCGCTGTAGCAGGTTATAGTCGTCCAAAAATCCGAGAAATTTTCAGGAAAAAAGTTAATTAATTAAAATTAAATAGCTGGAAAATACTGCACCCAAAGCACCTTCTCAAACGACAAAACTAATCTCTCTAAATCTTTTCTCAATAGAAAAAATAATTTAAGAGAATAAAATTTCAATAAATAATTGTATAATGTCGATTAACACGAGATTGTCTTCGATTTATATCTGCTGAATAAGCTTATTAATTGCTTCCTCTTAATTACGCAAAGAAGCTTTATTAATGAGTAATGTACCGAGAATAAATATAGCTAAATAATTTAGTCATCTACAATCTTTAGAGACATTGTCTCTTGTGGCTGTTTGAATCACGTAGTATAAATTATTACTTAGAAGTTATATTTTTTTAAGTTGCAAATTGAAATTATAAGCTTGAAAAATCTCCCATTGTAACAATATGTATGAATGACAATGACGTCACATACCTTCTAGTTGCCACTGACCAGATGCACCCCATCCAGTGCAAACACCAATGTATCCAACCGTGATTGGTTCAGGATCTGTGTAGGTCAAAATTGGATCATGTTCTCCCTCTTTTCCAACTGCGATCGTATTATCGTACCATCTAAAATAAATATTTTTAAAATGCATTGTGAAAGACAGCTTTGAAGCTTCAAAATTTGCAAGAAATATAAATTTAGAAACTTTTTATTTTTTGAGATTCACTCAATTTAATATTTATACCTGATCCAAAAGCCTCGGCTTTCGTCATTGCTCAAAATTCCAGGAGTCTCAACTTCAGCAACTTCTGGTTTGGTCCTGTTTTTACGAATCACGGATTTAGTGTTTCCCCAACCACCAATGAAAACCTGGAAAAATTCACACTATCAGAAATATTCGCTAGTTTTATGTATTTATTTTTTTTTGGTAATTGTACCTAACAGAAAGAAAGAGATCAAGTAAAAACAGCCAGTTATCGACAGATTAAGCAATTTGGTTAACTTTCGAAATCTTTTCTAAAATTATAATCAACTAAGGATAAAAAGACAGTGGCCATCCATAAATTACGTAAAACATTTTTTGCGATTTTGGACCCAATCTCCATGTAAAAGTTCGCAACAAAATAGTTAGAATCTCCCCTTCCCGATTTTAACCTTGAATAATTAATAGACACTCTTCGCCTGGCGAATGAAGTATTGTTTTTCTTCAAATTAATTTTGAATACGGGATATCATCCGCCTTATCAATAAACATTTATTTCCTTCTTTATTTACAGAATCTCGAGACCTGTTTTCTTACATCACGACTCAAGAATTGTCTGATTTCTTGCTTAAACGAGCAGTTTCCTGAAATAGAATTTTTTTACTCTCATGCATTTAAAGCTGACAATGTAAAATATGTGTCTCTGCTATTATCAATGTTGAAACTATTTAACATTTTTTTTCAATACTCTTTCAGTGCTCCATATTTCACTATTTCCGCATAAATCTGCCAATTGGCAATAATTGAGTATTTTACTTCATTTCAATTATTGTTCCTAGAAAATATGCAATCATACAAACCTTATTAAATATAATTACTATAATTTTACAACTAAATTTTCTCACCTCATACATCGGTTCACCTTCAAAAGGAGATGTTGTAAGAGCAATGTGAGCATCATTAGGAGCTTGTACACGAAATTGAATTTGACTTCCTGCTACTGGGAAGAACTGGTACTCCAATTTATCTTCAGTATCAAGGGCTAAAAAGTTATTTAAAAAATCAAATTAAAAATAGAAAAACTTAAAATACGATAAGAGGAAATAAATTGAATAAATCTGTTTTAAAGAATGAAACAATGAATGAACCAGATAAATGATCCATGGCGAATGGAGCTGGAGACACGTTGTTAAAGTTATGTGAGGTCACGATTATTTCTGTATGGATGACGCCTATCTGCTATGCTCGTGTGCTCTATAATACATAATCCTGCAATATACTTGAAAATGTCTTTACAGTTATGTCATAGTTAACCGCTTAGAGTTAATCGTCGACCTGAGACGACATCAAAGAACGTATAGTCATGAAAAATGTTCTTTGCTACCCACACGAAATTTTCAATTTATCAAAGAATCTGAACAGATTGCAGACTTTTAATAAACGAATAAATAAAATGATTTCAGGTTTTTTGCCTACTAGAGCTTTTACTAATTACTTATAATTTTTTTTTTACATTTCGCCCGTAGACAGAAAGACTAATAATATTTTATTTATTATTTTCCATCTGGCCGAGAAAAATCACTATCAAATAATTAATAAACAAGTGCTCTTTCGAATTTAAGATCCAATTTTGAAATAGACAGGAAAAAAGAGGTAGAAGAAATAAATTTCAGCTTCAACGAAAATAAATTCACTTTCAGTTGAATCTGAAACACTTATTCCAATTCTCATTTTAGAGAATCAATTTTAATTAGGCAAGTTTATTTGTTGGAATGAAAAATTGTTATTTATGAGATTAATAAGTAGATTGAAATTTCTGTTAATTTTAAAATCAATTAAATAAATTATGATTTGGAATGAATAAAAATTGAAATGATTATATAGTTTTATAATTTTAAAGTGCTTTAAAAAACCTCTAACTTGTTTATCAAATTATTATTATACATTATTATACATTATTTTATTTATTATTTTCCATCTGGCCGTGAAAAATCACTATCAAATAATTAATAAACAAGTGCTGTTTCGAATTTAAGATCCAATTTTGGAATAGAAAGGAAAAAGAGGTAGAAGAAATAAATTTCAGGTTCAACGAAAATAAATTTACTTTCAGTTGAATCTGAAACACTTATTCCAATTCTCATTTTGGAGAATCAATTTTAATTAGGCAAGTTTATTTCTTGGAGTGAAAAATTTTTATTTATGAGATTAATAAGTAGATTGAAATTTCTATTAATTTTAAAATCAATTAAATAAATTATGATTTGGAATGAATAGAAATTGAAATGATTATATAGTTTTATAATTTTAAAATGCTTTAAAAAACCTTTAACTTGTTTATCAAATTATTATTATACATTATTTTATTTATTATTTTCCATCTGGCCGAGAAAAATCACTGTCAAATAATTTATAAATCAGTGCTCTTTCGAATTTAAGATCCAATTTTGGAATAGAAAGGAAAAAGAGGTAGAAGAAATAAATTTCAGCTTCAACCAAAATAAATTTACTTTCAGTTGAATCTGAAACACTTATTCCAATTCTCATTTTGGAGAATCAATTTTAATTAGGCAAGTTTATTTCTTGGAATGAAAAATTTTTATTTATGAGATTAATAAGTAGATTGAAATTTCTATTAATTTTAAAATCAATTAAATAAATTATGATTTGGAATGAATAGAAATTGAAATGATTATATAGTTTTATAATTTTAAAATGCTTTAAAAAACCTTTAACTTGTTTATCAAATTATTATTATACATTATTTTATTTATTATTTTCCATCTGGCCGAGAAAAATCACTGTCAAATAATTTATAAATCAGTGCTCTTTCGAATTTAAGATCCAATTTTGAAATAGACAGGAAAAAAGAGGTAAAAGAAATAAATTTTAGCTTCAACAAATTGCTATTTCTATTTATTTTAAAATCAATTAAATAAATTATGCTTTGGAATAAATAAAAATTGAAATGATTATATTGTTTTATAATTTAAAAGTAACATTTATAACATTGCTTTAAAAAACCTTTAACTTGTTTATCAAATTGGCAACTGACAATGTGTGAATAATTTAGCCTGCAAATGGATTGTTTAGAATGCAAACCAATTATCGCATCAGCGTAAAAGTTATGCTGCTAAACATGGATTATGCAATCTGTGAATTAGTGTTGAGGTTCATCACATTGTTATCAAATTACAGTAAGAGATTACTATTGGATGAGTAATTACTGGTAGCCAGATTTTTTCTATTTCTTGCATATATTTATGCTTTTATATTTTTTAATGTTATAATTGACTTTTAATTCGAACTTAAATATCAATATTAATAAAATTGAATATTCTTGTCAAGAGGGAAATAAACAAATTTTTGTAAACGATCTCAACTCTAGTTCATATAAATTCCAGGCAATATTAGATTTGCTACTTTATTTACAAAGTCGAAAATGTTTCAACAATTTAAAACATTAATCACCAATAATGGAAAGGAGACTTGAAGTTACGAGATAATTAACAAAATGAAAATCGCACTTTAGAAGGTTGCAAATGAAGATATGGAATGCAAGCAGGCGGATGACGACGACCAAGAATAGAATAAATGTCGAGGTGGCATATAAATTACTCTTGCTGGAGTTTTTACGTTCTAAATTTTGCAATATTCTTTAGAAATGCCAGAAATAGTGATGAGTAAAATTATTCCAAGTTAAAAAAAAAAACTAGCTTTATTATTGATAGATCGACTCCTCCAATTAAATAAAATGTAAATGAACCTCCTTTCAAACTGAATTTCATATTAAAATATAATTTCCTAATGAAAAGTTTTTCTAATATATAAATAATGATACATTGGATAAAACATTTATTTTTTAATATTTTTAAAGACACTTTGAATTTTTAACTAAATGAGTTTACATGTAATGCAATTTGTACTAAAAAAAATTCATTTCAATTTGATTTCTAAAAAGTGACTTTTAAGGAAAATTTCATATTGAAATTAATAGCTAAATT
Organism: Diplolepis rosae; assembly: GCA_030998225.1. Classification (NCBI taxonomy): domain Eukaryota; kingdom Metazoa; phylum Arthropoda; class Insecta; order Hymenoptera; family Diplolepididae; genus Diplolepis; species Diplolepis rosae. The sequence continues at coordinate 2,075,842 of JAPYXD010000391.1, read as the reverse complement.
TGAATATGAAAATAATTTGAGATGAAACAAAAATAATAAGAAATGATAAAAACACTTTCAAATTTAGAAATATTTAACATAAAATTATTGAAAACAAAACTTTCATTCATTGAAAATTTTAAGTCGAGTTGAATAAATAATCTGTTCGGGAATTCACAAGTGTTTCTTGTATGTGAGTTTATTTATATTTTGATCTGCTCAAAAGTGTACGAGCAAAATCAGATTAACTACAAACAAGTTCGGTTTGCTTAATTTAAAAACATATGCGAGTGTTTTTATAAATTATGGTTATTAGTTGACAAAAGCTATAAAAGAATTTTTAATCAATACTTTCAAAATTTTATTTCTTATTGAGTTAACATAATAAGAAGCAAAATATAAATTTAAAATATATTTCAAGTTTGAAGACGAACAATATTTATTCCTAAATAGTTATATTAAATTCGGAGCAATAATGTAATGTAATAATCCAAATAATTATTTTTTAGAGGATCAATAAGATGCAATTTAAATTGGCAGTTCCAAATTTTAATAAAATTTCGAAACATATTTACATAACGATAACTTATTTTCTAACTTTAAATCCAGAAATAACGGTTTTGCACTTTTCATTCTGAAAAAGAATACCTTCGCTATCGTCAATTCAACAAATTCAACCAATTGTCGTATAAAGCAAAGAATCTGCAATTCTAAGTTTAAATAGAAAATATCTTTCTCTTCTTGTTGAAACTAAAATAATGAAAAATTCAAGCAATCAATTTTAATTTAGAGCAAAAAACTCTGGAAAATAGATATGACAAATTTAAAGAACCCTGTGAGCCAATGTTGGTGCTACGATTTTTGATAAAAATAACCTCAATTCTGTCTATGTATGGTTGCGACTCTAATTTTAAAACGAGTATTGAATTTTCATTCTTGACTTACTGCGAACAGACATGGTGGAAATTTGAGTTTCGAATTAACTTTAGGTGGAACAATGACACGAACACTATGAAGATAATCGTTAGACTGTTCTAGCTCTGGCTGAAAGTAACGTTAGTAAGGGAACTTAGGGAACCGGCAAGACGCGGTGAAACCGTGAAACCTGGTGAAACTCATTGAGAACAGAGATGAGGTGGGAGTGGTGGGAGTGGTGGGAGTAGAGTTCTGAGTCGGTTATATTACTTTCAGAACGGTAGCGAAAATGAGAATATTACCAAGAATATAACCGGCAGATAAATTCTTTTAGAATTTATGAGAATTTTGTCATTTTGGCTTGTTAAACGTGTTAAACAATGAAAATCAATTAATACTGCAATATGAAATTATCTCTTAAACTTTTCATGTGCATTTTATTAGTGCAAAAGAAAGTGAAAAACGAGAGCTAACAAAGGTATAAATAATAGGCTATGTTCCAGACATTTTGTTTAAAGTATTATTGCGGAAATTCTTGTATGGAAATATTACTTATTATATTAATATTGGGGTGCTAACTTCACGCTGCACCCCATATTTTGGAATTTTTAAAAAATTCCTTTTTAATCGTTTGGTGGTCGTTTGGTGGTGTTTGGTAGTCTACTTTTGTCGATTGGTGGTCAAAATTGAAAAAGTTATAAGGTTTTCAAAATCATGGGTAGCACCCCATATTTTGGAATTTTTCAAAAATTCTTTTTGATATCGTTTGGTGGTCGTTTGGTGGCGTTTGGTAGTCTATTTTCAACGTTTGGTGGTCAAAATTAGAAAAGTTATTAAGTTTATAACATTGTGATGATATTCTGAAATTACAAGAACATTTTATTAATAGCTTTTTCAAAGTTATTTTGTCGTGTTTGTTATTTTATTTTGTGTTTTTTGGTATCAATATTAAACGATTTGGATTGATTCCTTAATAAATATTAGAGAAAATATATTGTTGTGAAGTAATTGCTCCACGCGCATAACAGACGTCCCTGCACCACCCTGCACTCTCTTCGACTTAGCGGGAAATTTAAATCCAAAATAAACTGACTCTCACTAGAGAAGCTATTTGGTACTATAATTACTTACAGAAGGTTACTTGAAAGGTATACTTTTTATTAATAATATTTAATAGAATAATGGCATGCCTTGTAAAGCAGCATTTACACCTTTAAAAATTGATATAAGTAGTGGATAGTTCGTTTCTACAATCTTCGATTGAAAGTTTTTTGGCACTGATTTTCATTTTCAATTTTTTTGTTAACTTTTTTGAAATCTCTAAATACTACTTGTAAAAACCCTGTCGCTCAGAAAAAAATCTTTCAACCTTGACGAGTCTCCCTGGTGCATATTTCGGATTGGAATAATTTCGAATCGTTCTATATCGTTTTTACACCTTGAAAACAGTAGAAGATATGGAAAATTTGGCCAAATTTTCCGAATTTTATAAAAGTGGAGGTGTTTCAGACCCCCTAAAAGACCTGTCAAAACAAATTTCAAGAAAAAAAATTTGTTGTGAAAATTGAAGGGTTGAAATTTCTGCAATGCACTTAAGGATTCGGTTTGAAAAGTTAGTTCAGATTGAGTTCGCATTCAATTAGGTTTAGAATTTTTCGGATAGCACGGAATCAGTCGGTTTGAAATGTTGGTTCGAAATGACGGCGATTGGTATATTCCAAATGAATGAAGAAATTCAATTTATTTAAGGCTTTATCGTCCTTAAGGAGCATATTCTCATCGTAATACTCATGTTATAAGGTTTTCAAAATCATGGGTAGCACCCCATATTTTGGAATTTTTCAAAAATTCTTTTTGATATCGTTTGGTGGTCGTTTGGTGGCGTTTGGTAGTCTATTTTCAACGTTTGGTGGTCAAAATTAGAAAAGTTATTAAGTTTATAACATTGTGATGATATTCTGAAATTACAAGAACATTTTATTAATAGCTTTTTCAAAGTTATTTTGTCGTGTTTGTTATTTTATTTTGTGTTTTTTGGTATCAATATTAAACGATTTGGATTGATTCCTTAATAAATATTAGAGAAAATATATTGTTGTGAAGTAATTGCTCCACGCGCATAACCGACGTCCCTGCACCACCATGCACTCTCTTCGACTTAGCGGGAAATTTAAATCCAAAATAAACTGACTCTCACTAGAGAAGCTATTTGGTACTATAATTACTTACAGAAGGTTTTGTACACTTTTTAAATAATTTTCAATGCCGTGAGAAACACTTTCACTCAGCTATTTGAGTATAATGCGTATATTAATAAGTATGCAAAACATTAGTTCATTTTACTGCATTAGAATATATGTAAACCTAGTTAGCTTCATCGGCTGATGATTTTACATCTTTTAATCAATCATTGAGTTGAATCTGAATACAAATTACTATTGTAAGGGTACGTTTACACGCTTTTTGGAAAATGCATCTTCTTCTCACTCTACCACTTGAATATTCAAGTGGTTTAATGAAAAGACGATACATTTTCCAAAAAGCGTGTAAACGATCCCTAATTAATAGCATTAAATGATATACTGTAGCTCTGTATGCATAGAATAATGATATGGAATTCTGCAATATAAAAGGGATGCGCTGGAAACTGTTCAACGATATGGCAAATGATGTAACGTTTGTCCACATGAGAAAAGTAATACAACCTGAAGCTGTTATATATATAAGAGTTAAAGAGTGATAAGTTATCGTTAAGTATGAGTATAAGTATAATAATAATAAATATAATAAGTATAAGTTTTAATACTTGTATGCATATGCATCACGGTGATAAAAGTATAATATAAGCGTTTTTTTACTATGGCATACTAGTTTTTGTGATGTTAAATTGTGATTGTTAAATGATTAAAATTGTATGAATTTAATTGAAAATTAAAAATCTAGTGGAAATTAAATAACAAATCTGACGTATTTTATACGAAAAAGGACGGTGTCTGAAATAAAAGGAAATCAGCCTTAGATAATCCAAGAAATGCTCCAAAACGATTTTCATGGTGAGATTGATGCCGCATCAGAAATAAAATATATGGAATTATTATCAATTATCCATAGTACATTGTCCTAGGCCTATTACAAGTGTACGACCAGGCGTGAAATAGAGAGTAATTTGGTTTGATCCCTTTGAAATCGTATTTCTGGTTATTAGAGGAACTATCAAAATATATTAATATCTGATCTCATATCCTCTACATTTACTCTAATTAAATAAAGTTTTTTATATACTCATATGAGAAGGTATTGGTATTATGTAAAAAAGGACTTTTCAAAATTTTCAAAAATTGTAATTGTGGCTCTAACAGATAAACTAAAAATTTAGCGCAAAACATGAGTATTACGATGAGAATATGCTCCTTAAGGACGATAAAGCCTTAAATAAATTGAATTTCTTCATTCATTTGGAATATACCAATCGCCGTCATTTCGAACCAACATTTCAAACCGACTGATTCCGTGCTATCCGAAAAATTCTAAACCTAATTGAATGCGAACTCAATCTGAACTAACTTTTCAAACCGAATCCTTAAGTGCATTGCAGAAATTTCAACCCTTCAATTTTCACAACAAATTTTTTTTCTTGAAATTTGTTTTGACAGGTCTTTTAGGGGGTCTGAAACACCTCCACTTTTATAAAATTCGGAAAATTTGGCCAAATTTTCCATATCTTCTACTGTTTTCAAGGTGTAAAAACGATATAGAACGATTCGAAATTATTCCAATCCGAAATATGCACCAGGGAGACTCGTCAAGGTTGAAAGATTTTTTTCTGAGCGACAGGGTTTTTACAAGTAGTATTTAGAGATTTCAAAAAAGTTAACAAAAAAATTGAAAATGAAAATCAGTGCCAAAAAACTTTCAATCGAAGATTGTAGAAACGAACTATCCACTACTTATATCAATTTTTAAAGGTGTAAATGCTGCTTTACAAGGCATGCCATTATTCTATTAAATATTATTAATAAAAAGTATACCTTTCAAGTAACCTTCTGTAAGTAATTATAGTACCAAATAGCTTCTCTAGTGAGAGTCAGTTTATTTTGGATTTAAATTTCCCGCTAAGTCGAAGAGAGTGCAGGGTGGTGCAGGGACGTCTGTTATGCGCGTGGAGCAATTACTTCACAACAATATATTTTCTCTAATATTTATTAAGGAATCAATCCAAATCGTTTAATATTGATACCAAAAAACACAAAATAAAATAACAAACACGACAAAATAACTTTGAAAAAGCTATTAATAAAATGTTCTTGTAATTTCAGAATATCATCACAATGTTATAAACTTAATAACTTTTCTAATTTTGACCACCAAACGTTGAAAATAGACTACCAAACGCCACCAAACGACCACCAAACGATATCAAAAAGAATTTTTGAAAAATTCCAAAATATGGGGTGCTACCCATGATTTTGAAAACCTTATAACTTTTTCAATTTTGACCACCAAACGACAAAAGTAGATTACCAAACACCACCAAACGACCACCAAACGATTAAAAAGGAATTTTTTAAAAATTCCAAAATATGGGGTGCAGCGTGAAGTTAGCACCCCAATTTTGAAAACCTTATAACTTTTTCAATTTTGACCACCAAACGACAAAAGTAGACTACCAAACGACAAAAGTAGACTACCAAACGCCACCAAACGATTCCATAAAAAAAAAAATCAAAATTTTCATAGTCGGGGTGCTAACTTCACGGTGGTGTTGGAGATAATAAAGGGATTTATTTGGTTAATTATAATTACAATTTAAAGAATTTGAAATCTTTCTGTGGAAAAAAGACGTTTTCGATTGCCCCAGGATTCGAGCCCGGGTCTTTTGAAATTATAATGCTTGAATGGAAGAAATTCCCTTAAAAATTTGAGTTTTTATCGTTTTTATTAATCAATATATATGATTTAATATAAGTATATAGTCTATAATTATATAGATAATATAAATTCAAGTATAATATTAATATTAGATTTTTAGTATTCAGTGTATTAAACCCCCATAGCACAATACCTTCCCTGAACGTTCTATGAACGTTCCCATGGAATGTTCGGAAGGTTCCATCGGAACGTTCAAGGAACGTTCCTAGAACTAAGAAAATGTCCGGGTTTTTTGAACGTTCCAAAGCAATGTTCTCTGAAAGTTCCTGTGGAACGTTCCAGGATTTGTATCGAACGTTCGTAGAGCTTTTCGTGGGAACATTCAGGGAACATTCGCAGAGAACGTTTTGGAACATTTCGCGGGAACATTTAGGGAACATTTTTTGAGAATGTTCCTGGAATTATTTTCTACAGCATTCAGGAAACTTTCTTTATAGATAATCCTGCAGCTTCAAACATACTAATGCAGGGAATGTTTTTTATAAACAATTTTGGGCATTAATTTATAGATAAAATGAAACGAATTAATTACAGATATTAATATTTGGTTTATATATTTTAAAATACTTTAAGTACAAAGAGGAAGATGCTATAACGTTTACTGAAACATGTTTTTAATAAAATATTTAAATAATTTACATTTTTTCATAAAAGTAACATTTGATTATCTATAATGAAAGTTTTCTGAATGCCGTAGAAAATAATTCCATGAACATTCTGAAAAAATGTTCCCGCGTAATGTTCCAAAACGTTCTCTGCGATTGTTCCCTGAATGTTCCCACGAAAAGTTCTACGAACGTTCGATACAAATGCTCTCTGAACGTTCCTATGGAAGGTTCCAGGAACGTTCTCTTTGAATATTCTCTGAATATTGCTGCGGAATGTTCTCTCAATATTCCTTTTGAACGTTCTTGGAACGTTCTACAGGAACATTCAGAGAACACTGCTTTGGAACGTTCAAAAAACCCGGACATTTTCTTAGTTCTATGAACGTTCCTTGAACGTTCCGATGGAACCTTCCGAACATTCCACGGGAACGTTCATAGAACGTTCAGGGAAGGTATTGTGCTATGGGGGAAGGTATCAAATTCAAAATGAACCTAACCTCAAATTTCAACAGTATATAATTGCAACAAATTAACAGTAAAATTGTTCTTAGATTCTTTTTTATACAAATATATTTATATATTGAGCGCCTCTTATTTAACCATAAAAGTACTATAAATTATTTCAAAATAATTAGTTGAGTTTGAAATTTTTTTGTCACTGCCTACATTATTGCAGGATCACTAGTCGCGTATCAGATAAGATACGTTTTCGACAGGTGTCCTCGTAGACAATTTCAAACTCTTATATCGCAAATAATTCAAATGAATTCAAATATTTAAATAATTTGAAAATCTTTCTGCGGGAAAAAAACGCTTTATTGATGAGCAATTATCTAAACCATAAATTCTCAAAATTCCCTTTATATTCTCTAAATTCTGTAATATCCTCGGTTACATTACTTGGAGATAAATTCTCTAAAATTTTAGAACTCCAGGTGGGAGTTTGCTCAACGGGTGCATTCGATTTCGAATGGTTTTCCGCAGCGTACCCTATGGATCTTTACTTCTACAAACTAAAATGAATGGTCGACGCTGCTACTTGACCGGTAAGACGAGGCTACAGTTTGATAATTCGCTAATGTTGATAGAGTAGATCTAAGAAGGTAATTCTGTTATGATAAAAAGCGAAATTAAAAATTGTTGAAGAAATTTTGAAAACTTTAAAAAGTAAATTCATTTATTATAGTTATAAAAACAGAAAAAACATCTAATCTATAATATTTTTCGTATAATAATGTGAGCCTTCTTTATAGACTAAAAGTAGGAATTAAAAAAGTGATTTGGCTAAATGATTACAATTTCTATCCTCTTTCTCTCGGGTATCAATTTTTGTCACTTTTCTATTTAGTTTTTTCCAACAAAGAAATTGTAAGACATTTTATTTAGATTCAATAAGTCAACTTTGATTTTTTTTCTAGAAACATAAAAAAATTAAGGCAAAATACATTGTAGGTTGATATGAGTTGCAATAATATACTTGGGAATCATTTTTTAACTACCTATGCTAATAAAACACAGCCTAATATACTGAATTATTTCAAATTAATTACTTGAGTTTGAAATTTTTGCCACTACCTACATTATCGGAAGATCACTATTCGCGTATGAGATAGGATACGTTGCCGACAGATGTCCTCGCAGACAATTCCATTGTAAGTTTTTGGATATATAGTTTAGGCAACCTACTCTCCCATGTCAGCCGGAGAATAAATAATCATCTTTTTAACGTTTTAATAAGTTTTTTAATAAATAACAATTAGTCCGTGACAGAGACTAAAAAATTATGTCACGTCAAGGGAACGACCCGTTGCCAACTGGCCAGGCCGTAGCCAGTGATCCCAGTCCCAGAACATGGGAGCTGGCGGCCCTCACCATAGATGCCTCGAGCTCATTTTGTCTTTCTCATTCAACCAACCTATGGCAGTCGAGCGAGGAAAAAGCCATGAGCTGGTGGGGTCTATGGTGGGGGCCGCCAGCTCCCACGTTCTGGGATCAGGCCGTGCAAACCTAATGGAAAGGTGGTGGACGATTAGCAACTAGCGCCACGTACAACTGTGCACATGAACTACCATACGCAGCACCTAATACCTTAGAGGTTGACCTGCCCTACATAGAGTTTTTAAATTCTCGAGAATTTAAGTTCCAGTAATATAACCGATAATATTACAGAGTTTAAAGAATATAAGAGAATATGAAGGGAATTTATGGTTCAAATAATTACTGATCAATAGATCTTTTCATTTAGGAGCGGAAGCTTAGGCGACACCACGATACTGCGCGCGCATTTAAATTTTTCGAGCTCATTTTAGGAAAAATGTACACGATAATAATTTTGTTTTTAATTTGTAAGTATAAAAATTTGTGGATTCTACTTTATAAGAAGTAAGTATCTGATGTACAAAATAAAAGGTGTATTTAAGATGCTACCAGGAAATCGCTGAATTTATATTACAAAATGTTTATAAATGACTTATAAATATTAATAAATGTTTATGACTTGTCATAAATTATTCGGTAATGATTTTCTTAATCTTAAAATTCTATACTGTAAAAAAGTGAATGCATTTACACAAATATATTCTTTTTAAATGGTAAACAATTCTTTATAATGAATAGATCATAGTAAATGAGAATACAAAATTATTATTCTCTATCTCTATTACATTTCTATAGTAAGCAGATAATTTAATTTTATGTTATACAAAATATTAAACGGAAAAAATTAATTTCAGAGCAATTTTTAATATGTTTTTTCAAGGAATCGTCTGGAATTTTACCTTTTCGAAATTCCAAACAGGGTTTTGGAAATGAAATAATAAGTACATTCTAAGAACGACTTGTATCGGGTGTCACTTCTACAATTTCCAAAATAGCATTTTTTATCTGTACCTACCTTTTTCCTTTTCAAAAAATTTTCTTTTTCAAGAAGAAAGACGAAGAGACGTATTGCTACTGCGATTCCCCTATGGATAATGCAGAGAACACCTTCTGCGTCTGTGCCAAATGGGGCGTGGCAAGGAAGACCGCTGGTCAAGCAGTGGGTGCGGAGCTCACTCCTGACACGATGGTCTCTCTAATGCTCCAGTCTGAACGGACCTGGACGCTCCTCGAGTCATTCGTCACACTAGTGATGAACACGAGAGAGCTCGATGGGTGTCGGGAGCGAAACAACGGGGAGGGCCAGTAGAAATCGCATCGGGACCTGCACCTTTGGTCGCAAGTCCCGGGCGCACTGGGCAGCCGCGTCGGTTAGGGGAGGGATCCTTTTCCTCTGGGAGAGTCCTGTACTACGTCTATAAAAGATTTCGCCATTTTTCATCCTCACCCCAAGAAAAAGTGTATCACAATCTCAAAAGAGGCGAAGGCGAAGCAGACGACAATTTTAAATTTGCGGAATATGTAGTTACAGAAATAACACTTATTTTTTCGATATTTTAATAAACTTTTCCCCAAAATAAACATGTATAAGATTTTAACAAATTGTGGAATAATTGTGAGAGTTCCAAAATAATTTTAAAGTGGAAATTTGAAATTAATAAATATTCACAATTTAAATCTATATAAATTGAAAATATTTAAACTTTTTAAGTGAAAGCTTGAATTAGAAATTTCGAATTTTCATACTTTTTACCAATTTTGTACATTCAAAAAATGTTCAATTAGCGAGTTATTTAGCATTAAGAAGAGATAAACAACAAATTTGAGATTGAATATTACATTCTCAATTTTATGTTAGACATATTTTCATCTCACTTTTTTGCAACCTGATCACAATCTTTTCATTCAAAAAATTAATGGCTTTACGGAAAAGAAAACTTTATGAAAAGATGGAGATAATTTTAAAAGCTAAAAAATGTGTCTAGTGTTATTTGCATATGACCACATAAGTATTTATTGATTTCAAATTTTTTTTTCAAGTGTTTAAATCTTGTCACGATTTTACAAGATCTTATGGACGACTGCAATCTGTTAAATGAAATATTTTGTAATTCTTAATTTGCCTGTTCTTCTGAAATCGTAGGAAAATTTGAATAGTAAACGAAGAATTTTTCAGTGCAATTCACAGTCGATAAATGATTGAAATTTTACATCAAGATTTCAATTACCACATTTTGAAGCTTTGTAAATAAATTGCATCATTCAGAAAAAACTTTAACTCTGTGAAGCATTTTTATATTTTGAGTGTAAAATCTGTGTTTAGGACAGAAAAAAGTAAGATCGACGCCGAGGCGCGATCAGTTCTGCGAGCATTGTCGCGAGTCTCGTAATTTCCCGAATTGTGTGCATTGGCACGTATTCTATTTTATGTGACTTCGGTGCGGATAAGAGTTTTTATGCGTACACTCGAATCTAATCTAGTATTGTAGTTGTTTGCGGCGCTAGTCATTACACTTGATATTTCGCGACTAGTCCCAGCCATTTTGATTTTATCGATCTTGTGTAGTAGTAGCTTGTTGTAATCGAGCATGCGCAGTTCAAATGTACAAGGCTTTGTCAGTAGGGTGCTAACGCTGTACGAAGGAGAAGAAGAATAAGAAGATTCTGCTCCGCTGTAAGACTATATGCGCAGTTCAATTTTTACATTTCATTTCTCTGTAGCTGAATGCACCACATTGTGCTACTCTCAACTGTAGCGAAAAAACGAGTTTTCGCGCCAGAGGCACATAATAGTATATTACGTGCCTAGGCGCACAATGAGGGTTATTGCGTGACGAGCGACAATTCTCGCAGGAGATCGAAGCCGGGGCACGATCAGTCCTGCGAGCATTGTCGCGAGTCTCGTAATTTCCCGAATTATGTGCATTGGCACGTATTCTATTTTATGTGACTTCGGTGCTTATAAGAGTTTTTATGCGTACACTTGAATCTAATCTAGTATTATAGTTGTTTGCCGCGCTAGTCATTACACTTGATATTTCGCGACTAGTCTCGGCCATTTTGATTTAATCGATCTTCTGTAGTAGTAGCGGATTTTAATAGACACATGCGCAGTTCAAATATACAAGGCTTTGTCAGTAGGGTGCTAACGCTGTAGGAAGAAGAAGACGAATAAGAAGAAGATTGTGCTCCGCTGTATGGCTATAGGCTACGACGCGCCTTACCACCATTTATGGCAATGTCGGCCAGGCGACGTTACAAATTGGCGAACACGTGTCTTTCAACATTATCTATAGTGTGATATGAATGATTATTTTTTTTAAATATAAACAAAATGGCGCCAACCACCCAAAAGGGGTGATGACGAAATCCCTTGCCAGTCTAGTTCGGCAAAGAGGGATTTCGTGGGCGCGAACTGGTGGTACAGTCACCGCCGGGAGGCTTTGCTAACTAACATAAAGAAAGGAACAGAAAGTCTAATTTTGTTTAATAAAACTCACCAATTTTTCCAATTCATCAACAAAAGTACCCTTTATTTAAACTTTATTCCTCCCCCCCCCCCCCCACTTTTTGACAGCTTCATAATTTTACCCCATACTCACTCACTCGTACATCCATTCCATGCACACTGAAACCAGAATAATTTTGTCCGTCACCTTTTTAATTCACAAAGAAAGAGAGAGAAACCTTTGTTGCCCCCTTTTGCTCGGGATATCAAGCAGCGACAACTTTCTAATAATTTTGTTTCTTTTTAAAATCGACTTTTTCTCCTCACACTTGACGTGACGAACACACAAGACAGAATGGCGTCTCTCCTCACGGCTCAGCTTCATGTTCCACGTTCCGCGTTCCATGACCGGGAGGTGCTGCCACCTCATGTTCTTTACCAAATCCTTTTATTATGGAACTGGCCGCCCCGCACGCCTCTCTTCGCTATTAATTAACTTGTAATATTCATTTATGGATTAAGATCTCCTCCCGGCCAGAAAACTGACAATATGGAGGAGTCTTCTTCCCTTTGGCTCTTTTGTTACCGACTTCCAGTCGATCTACAGCGTGATAGGCAGAAGTCGAGCGGCGAACGGCCATTCACTTCATTGGTTGGCTGCCATTGGCCCACCTTCCCGGTCCAGAACCGTGCGTTCTCGCTCTCCGTTTAGGGAGCCGCCAGGTTCCACAGCCAGTGGAGGCTGCTGTGGTCCTTGATTACCGTAAAGCGGGAGCCCTATAAGTATTCCCTATACTTCTTCACGGCTCATACCACCGCCAAGCACTCTATTTCTGTTACGGAGTAGTTTCTCTCGGCGCTGGTGAGAACTCCACTTCCATACGCTATGACATACTCTTTGTCGTCAATAGTCTGTGTGAGGACCGCACCCAGACCAGTGGCACTCGCATCCGTCTGAAGACGGAGGAAATGGGATCCTAAAATCGGGGCATGTCAGGGTTGGGGTGGTCATCAAAGTATTCTTCAAATCTTGGAACGCTTTTTCCTGTTCTTCCCCCCATGCCCAACACTGATTCGTGCGTAATAGCCGTGTTAACGCCTGCGTTCTGGAGGCGCAATCTGAAATAAGCCTCCAGTACCACGAGACCATGCCTAAAAACCTACGAAGATGCTTAATGGTCTTTGGCACCTGGTACTCCTTGATACTATGAACTTTGTCTGGATCTACTTGGAGTCCATGCTCATTCACAATATACCCAAGATATCGTACTTTCGAGCAACAAAAATGACTTTTTTCCTGATTGACCGTAAATCCTGCTTCTTTGAGGATGGTCAATACATTTCCCAACCATTTCAAGTGCTCTTCAAACCTCTTAATGACGACAATAATATCGTCCAGATATGTAAAGACGTGAGGCTCCAGCTCAGGGCCTATCAGACGGTCCATGAGCCGTTGAAATGTGGCTGGTGCTCCTGATAAACCGAAGGGCATCCTTTTATAATGAAGTAATCCTCTTCCCGGAACGGTAAACGCTGTGTACTCACGTTTGTTTCTCGCTAAGGGGATCTGGTGAAAAGCTTTACTCGGATCTATAGTCGTGATGTACTTTGCTGAGCGTAATTTGGACAGAATCGTGTCCATGTGCGGTAATGGATACGCATCCTTCTTTGCTACCTCATTGACCTTCCGGAAGTCTAAACACACGCGGTAGGTGAGAAAAGGATGAAGATCGATGATAATGTCAAACATTATAATATAATATATATAATATAATATATAATATAATATATATAATAATGTCAAAAATGCTTATCATATTAAATATCCAAACGTAGCAAGTGTTACAAAACCCATTTCATATTCATTTGATGACAGACCTCCAACTCCTCCACTTTTTAAAAAAGAAGTTGAGGAAAATACAGACGTTCATTTTACTGAAGATCGTGAATCGGAATATATCCCATCAACTTCTGAATCTCTTCCAATTCTATTCGATCAGAATGCTCTTAATGATTTAGTTAGGGATCTAGGTTTACCAAATGATAAGTCTGAATTGCTAGGATCAAGACTTCACGAGAGAAATCTTCTTTCTCCTGGAACTACTTTCAGTTGGTATCGTCATCGGGAGGAATCATTGATCAAGTATTTTTCTGGAGGTGATAACTATGTCTTTTGCAATGATGTTAGTAACTTCATGCAAAAGTTAGGAGTACTTTATGATGCCTCGCAATGGAGACTATTCATTGATTCCTTAAAGACAAGCTTGAAAGGTGTTTTATTGCATAATTCAAATGAATACGCATCTATACCAATTGCTCATTCCTTTTACTTAAAGGAATTATATGAAAATATGAAAACCATTCTTGATGCAATTAAATATGAACAATATGAATGGCAAATGTGCGGAGATTTCAAAGTTCTTTCCATACTTCTTGGACAACAATGGGGTTTTACAAAATACCCGCGTTTTTTATGTTTAGGGGATAGTAGAGATAGAAAACAGCATTATGTTAGAAAAGAATGGCCTCTCCGCGTGACTCTCAAACCAGGAGACCCGAACATTCTAAACAAACCACTGATTGGTCCTAAAAAAGTTCTGTCACCTCCGCTTCATATAAAATTAGGATTAATGAAGCAGTTTGTAAAGGCTCTTGATCGTGAAGGTGCATTATTTAATTATCTTGCGCGACAATTTTCTTATTTAAGTGACGCCAAAATAAAAGAGGGAATATTTGTTGGACCACAGATATGAGAACTGATGAAAACAACAGAAGTAGACCAAGCAACAGGGAATTTGTTATGAATGATTTATGACATTATTTATTTCAGAAAACGGACTGCGCCATCAGAAGAGAGGTTGGTCATAGAGAAATTGTGTCATGTTTTGGACAACGAGATATGATTTATAAATTTGTTATTAACATTTAAGACCAAAAAATCGGACCTCATTTTCGTAATCAGCAATTCCGAAACGCCCAAATAAGAGTTTTTAGAGAGCGAAATCGTTTAATTTCGTAAATTCCGATCCGCCATTTTGAATCCTCCATCTTAGAAATGGAATTGTCAACTTTCTGACTGTGAATTCTTATTCACAGACCATCAAAACCCGCAAGAACAAATTTTCAAGATAAATATTCGAATGCAAAATGGTATGCACCAAAGAGTCAATGTGAATGATCATAAGGTTGTCCGGATAAATGTCAAAACTTGATATGGCCGTATCTTTGGGAGAAAAAATCGCTCGTGACTGTTCAATAGCTCATTATGAAAGGAACGAGTAGTACTAAATGATGACATTTGACAAAAAAACCAAAAAAATTTCTTGCCCCCTGTACATAACCTCAAATGTAGCGGAAAACCCCATTTTTCGAGCACATAACCTCAAATATCTCAAAATGCTGACGTTATAGGCTGATTCTGATTCCGGATTCGGGTTCTACGTCAAAAATTATTCCGGAAACGACCCATAGATTTTCAACAACAAAACCTTGCAGACCTGTGTTATGCTTGGATATTTCTTTCGCAGCTTCGATTTCGGTTTTTCTGTGCCACGTTTTTTCAGACAAGAATTCTGTGAAGAATTATTCAATACTGAAACGTCTTTTTTTATATTACGTGTTGTGGTCACAGCTTTTTTCCGCCAATGTCCGAAACCCGGTTACTGGTACTCCGCCATTTGTTATTGAATATAAGTGAAGAAATGCAATTTTTATGATTTATCGACTTTGGAGGTGTTACGCAGCCCCCTGCATCTCTGAGTTGAAAATGACATGAATTGTGACTGGCTGCCATGGTGGCGCTGACTGTTCATTGGGCCGACTCACACGAAAATCACATTACAAAACATAGTTTTTTAAGCTTTTCTCTGTAAATTTTCAAATTTTCGAGTTCTTGAACGGTAGTGAGATAAAGTTCGCGAGTTTAGAAACAAATTTCCGAAAAAAATGATGTAAAAAATGGTGAAATGTGTGTGTTTTGGGTGCAAATCCGGATATGAGTCTTGCTCTGACAAAGTTCGTTTTTTCATTGTACCGAAGGATGAAAATACGATAAAATTATGGCAAATTGCTATCCTTCGCGATGACATCAAATTAAAAGCAGGTCATACGATTTGCGAAAAGCATTTTAAGCCAGAAGATATTCTTCAAGAGAGGTTAACCTATACACCCGATGGAGTAACAGTTTTGGGAAGAGTAAGTACATCGAACACATTGTTTATTTTCTTAATTAGTTTAAAATAAAACATTTTATTTAATAGAGATATTAACAATTAATTTCACAATATAATAAAGTTTAATGTCTCAATATTAATTAATTGTATCTAGTTGTGCAATGAATTTTTTTTGCACCGCAATAAATGTCTCTCAAATAAATTCAGTTACAAAAATTTTGTGTGATAGAAGTTGAAAAATAGATAAATGAAAGTGACTGAAATAAAAAATAGATGAAAAAGAATATTTTTTAAAATTCTGAATTAAAGTTAATGCGAGCCTGTTAAAATTGGATTGTGTTGAAATGGAAAAAAATTTTCTGATTTCTAACAATTTTGTTATTAAAATAAAGTTTTGAACTTTATAAAAGAATATGTTTAGATTTTTTGTTAATTTAGATTCCTTACTTTTTATAGCTCATAGTTTTACAGAATCACATAGAATTCCTACAGTAATAGGAATTGAAAACTTAAATTTCTAATTTAAAAAAAATAAGATGGCTGATATAAAGAAGGCCAATCTTGAAAAGAAAAAGGCAGCAAAGCTGACTGAGGCCTAACTTAATAATGTGCTCACATACCAAATATTATATTTATGAGATGTTCAAAATGGATGAGAACACCGTATCATCTAAACAAAAAAATTAGACGTTAATATAAGTTATCAGAGAATTACTTTTATTAGATAAACTCTAGTCAATTAAAAAATCACTTTTACTCGATGTTATTTATACAATAATCTAAGTGCAATTTGTTTTAAAACTATTTCACTGCTTTGAATTATAATATATTATTAATATATTGTATAGTATAATATTAACACATTTTAGTCCAAATTCCAAACAGTATTTTTGAAATGTTTTTTTTGAAAAGGAGTTTCATTTAATTACAGTAGTAATATATAGTATATGTATTATGTGTTTTTGTTATATGTTATATTATATATGTGTTATATAATATGAAAAATTATCAAATTTTATTATAACGAGGTTAATTATTAGTATTAATATTTAAATGAACGCATAACAATAATAAAATAAAAAACATGATACAAATAATGCAATTCCCGCCAGAATTTAGAAATTAGATTTTCTGCCTAAAGTGAATTTCTTAACCTTTTCGAAGAGAATAAATTTTTGTGAAAAATATGAAGATCTTATTAGGTTATTGTCATGTATAAGAAAATGCGATAAAATAGTTTTTATTAGGAGAAAATTAATTTTTTATGCTCTTTCCCATGCATTTTTTTGAATCTAGGGCCTATGAACAGTCAGCGCCGCCACCGGCGGCAGTCAACTTTCACGTAATTTTTTTCTTATGCATTTGGTGGCAAGATACGGGGGGCTGGTGTTACGTATGTTTTCTGAACATACTGTAAAATAGACCACACAATAGAATAACAATTTCCGTCACAAGAAAATACTTTTTAAAAACAAGTAGTAGCTAAAAAGCACTATACAAATTTTATTAAAAGTATAAAAAAGCACTATAAAAATAAACTTTTCATTTACGTACTAAAAAGCTTCATTCACCTCACAAAAACGTCTTAATTTCACTGCCATGTTACTGAACTACTTGCAATCCTGCACTGTTTGAAAAGCTACGGAAAACTGACACTTTTTTGAATTCATAGGTTGGCCCATGGTGAGCCCTCTAACTATCCAACTAACTATGTGGGAATCTTGGTTGAAAATAGGGATCCCATTGGTGTAATAAATGCCGCTCTTGAGGAACATAGTGATAAAATTGTAACATCCCTACTTTCCCCCTGGTTGCCAGACGCTTCAGTCAGCCAGAGTTCGGTAGGAGTGGGGGAGTAGGGAATGAAATAATCGTAGAAACGGTCGAATACAATTTAAATTAAAGTTTATTGAAGAAAAGGACTAATAGGAAATACATATATAATTAGATTGAAATAGAAGAGTGTGTGCGTTAGTGGATATAAAACTAAATAAATCGTTGTGTGCTGGTGTCCGTGTAAGAGAGTTATTGTGTGCGTGTGGCAAAGTGGGGGAGCATAAATTTCATCCACGTTCGTATGCGATGAAAGCGAGATAAAGAAAGAAAATTCAATAAAAGTTTTTATAATATTTTCATTACTCGTTACAATGAGAGTGCATTACTTTAAATGAAAATTAGTAATATTTGGCACCTCTTATACTATGAACAGCATTCGTAAATTTACAACATAGGGAGATTTTATTTCACCCTTCAAAAAGTTACACAGGCCCACAAAAAGAAAAAAATGGTCTGCACCATGGACAGGACCATGATATTCCTATATATTTTCACCTGCTGAAAGGAATCCAATCTCAGTGTGACTCCTACACGCCTGGATTTTTCTCTGCAGTCAGAAAAGTTGACGAATCCATAAAACCATAGAATTCACCATGAAAAATCGAACTTATAAGCTCAAACTGATAGAAATGGATCGAGAGATTTAGCCATTTAGTTGTAGGTTAGGAATTTATAATTGTAATTACAATATAAGATGTCTCTCTAAACTATTCAGCATGTTGAACATAGCAATCAAAGTATAGAAAGTAAAACTGGTCGAATCAGAAATATAATATGGGAAGGTAAACAATGAATATTGCCATAGCAACCAATAATATGGTTGATTCTCTCATATTCATTTAGTTATAATCGGATGGTCAAAATACACAAGCCATATTGCTGTATCTATGCCACCAAAAAGGTAAGGTTAAACTAATCATAAATATGGTATTAACGGCCATTCCTTTCTATCAGTGAAAAAAGTCAAACTCATGATTCTATAACTTTTTCATGATAAAACCATAACCCTAAAACATTTCACGGACAACTTGCGTGGTCAATTTCCTTATCTCAATTTTCTCCGTGTAGTTGAGTGTTTGCCTCAAATTTGATGTAATTATAGAAAATTTATATCAGCGAGATCAGTCATGAAGCTGCGATAAATATCTCTGCTTAAAATGACGGATAGAACCCAGATAAGAACCGAGTAAAAGTCGGTTCTTATCCGGCGCTAATGGATTTGTACCCGGGTTTTGTCACTGGTTTGTACCCGGAGATTATCGGGTTCTATCTGGGATCGCATAATATCTTCACCCGGTTTCTATATGGTTCTTACCTGGGACCTTTGAGATTTTTATCTGGTTTGTATCTGGCTCCTTAAAATACTTATACCGGATTCTAATCCGGCACTTAATCGGATTCTATCTGGGTTGATAAAATATTTTGTCCGGTTTCTATATGGGTCTTATCTGGGCTCTGTAAGAGTTTTATCCTGTTTGTAGTCGGGTCCTCAAAATATGTATACTCAGTTCTTATCCGGCGTTACTGGATTTGTACCCGGTTTTTGTCCCCGGTTTATACCTGGAGCTTAACCGGGCTCTATATGGGATCGCATAATATCTACACTGAGAGAAAAAGTATAGGCAAAATTCGAGTTAAGACTAATATTTACCGTTTTTAATGGCAATGGAGGAATATTCGCTTGGAAGGTTAAATTTACTGTTTTTACAGTAAAAAATCTGTTTTCAAGCTGGGAAATTTTATTTGAGTAAATTGACAGTACTTTTTTGTTACGCGTACACCGAAAAAAAATCTCAGTAGGTTTGACTACTTTTTAACTTACTTTTCGTAGTTCGTAAAGGCCCCAGTGTCATTTTTTAAGTTAAATGATCTGCAGGAACATAGGTAAATCAAATAAGAGCAGTAGTTGAATCGATGAATACTCTTAGTATATTTCAAAACTGTATTTACTATTAAGCAGACACTTAACTTACTATTTTTATATACACACTTACCTACAAACACACACCCCCCCTCTACACTACACAAACGCTCGTTTAGACAGTATTAAAAATTATTCTTAACGCTGCGGGTTCGAACCCTCTCTACTTATAATTATCGCATTAGTAACCTAACGACTAAGCCTCTCGGCTGCGCACGCTTGGAATACAAGAAAGGAAATAGCGCTTATAACCTGCAACTACTGCAGGGCCGTGTAAAAAGTGTTTGGGCCCCGTTATTGTTACTACCTCGACACAATCAGATATACACACATACACACGTGCTCGCATATGATTATTATGATTACATTACATAATTGCTTGCTGACTCCCGAGTTTTTTTAACCAACTCACAGCAAAAGTCGCTCGTATAGGAATTGTATTTCTTTAAACACACTAACGGCATATTTTTCTCTTAGGCTTGTATTTTATAACTGACATCAAGAGAAACTCTTAAAACATCGTACTGAGAAAATTACCGAAAAAAATATTGCGGTGCAAACAAGTACATTTTAAGGATAGTCACAGAAAAAAAATTACGGGACAGTAAAAGTTCTTGGTTTTAATAAATATCCTTGCTATACCTCCGAAAACCATAAAATAACGTGATAATTTTCTCTCAGTGTACCCGGTTTTCCGGATAAGATCTTATCCGGGACCTTTGAGATTTTTATCCGGTTTGTATCCGGCTACTTAATAATTTGCAGGTCGACAACTGCCTTATAGAAACCGGATAGGATCCGGGTAGAAACATATTTTTGTATTTTAATTTGCTGGATCCATATGCGAGATAGGAACCAGGTAGGGCCGGGTAGCAGATGTACTTTCACCTTAACAATTTGCAAGTTAACAACTGCCTTATAGAAACCGGATAGGATTCGGGTAGAAACATATTTTTGTATTTTAATTTGCTGGATCAATATGCCAGATAGGAACCGGGTAGGGTCGGGTAGCAGATGCACTTTCACCTTAACAATTTTCAAGTCTACAACTGCCTTATAAAAACCGGATAGGATCCGGGTAGAAACATATTTTTGTATTTTAATTTGCTGGATCCATATGCCAGATAGGAACCAGGTAGGGCCGGGTAACAGATGCACTTTCACCTTAACAATTTTCAAGTCTACAACTGCCTTATAAAAACCGGATAGGATCCGGGTAGAAACATATTTTTGTATTTTAATTTGCTGGATCCATATGCCAGATAGGAACCAGGTAGGGCCGGGTAGCAGATGCACTTTCACCTTAACAATTTTCAAGTCTACAACTGCCTTATAAAAACCGGATAGGATCCGGGTAGAAACATATTTTTGTATTTTAATTTGCTGGATCCATATGCCAGATAGGAACCAGGTAGGGCCGGGTAGCAGATGCACTTTCACCTTAACAATTTTCAAGTCTACAACTGCCTTATAAAAACCGGATAGGATCCGGGTAGAAATATATTTTTGTATTTTAATTTCTGGATCCATATGCCAGATAGGAACCAGGTAGGGCCGGGTAGCAGATGCACTTTCACCTTAACAATTTTCAAGTCTAAAACTGCCTTATAAAAACCGGATAGGATCCGGGTAGAAACATATTTTTGTATTTTAATTTCTGGATCCATATGCCAGATAGGAACCGGATAAGACCGGGTACAATATTCATACAACTTATTTTCTGTCACCACTTCCCGGATAAAGACCGAATAGACCCAGATAGATCCCGAAAAATGAAATTAGAGTCCAGATAAAAACCGTAAAGAACCGGGTAAAACCCGAATGGGTCCGGTTTCTTTCCGGTATCTACTCGATTTCTACCTGACATTTTAAGCAGGGATGATAAAACATATTGCACATATACGTAAATACTTTTCTGGCAAACAAAAATAACGTCACAGACCTAGGTACATTCAAGGAGTTGATAAAAATGTGACTTTATATACGTACAAACAGGTAATAAAAAACAGTTTCATTGGTGGAGTAATAATGTCAAAAATCATTCCTGTTCTGCTTTACACCTTCACAATCATCTCGAATGCGTTGGGTAAATAGAAATTCTTAAAACAATATTATATATATAAAGAATAAACTAATACTTAGAGAAGGCTAGAGGCCTGGCTAGCACTGTAAATTTCATATTAATATGTATTTAGCATGTGTTTTTATGTATATTACGCATGCTTTCTTCTGTCTGTGCCATATAGCGTTACAATATGTTAAATTGTTCAGAAAATTAACCCAACTTTGCGAACTGAATATATAAAATCGAACCCACGCATCCTATTAGTTCTTCTCATGGTATGTAATTATGAAGGCTTTTCCAATTAGAGGTTTCATTTTGATTTATGAGAAAAACGCGTGTTTTTGGTGAAAAATCGTTTGATTTTTATTACATTAAATAGCGAAAGGTTTGCAATTACTAATGAAAAACAATATCATTCATATGGCCTCCACGGCTACGTTTGCAGCACCATGTTCTTTTGATGAAATTTTCCATTAGGGTGAATCGATTTTGATAATAACAACTCAAAAAAAATGCCTAATAATATCATGAAAGTTAATAAACTTCTGCATCGAATGAGCTCAATTTGAAAGAAAAATGTTAATTTCATAAAAAGATACTACAATAATGTCAAATTTTGATATTTTTTTATATGGAAAATTTATCTTACATGAACTATGGCCTGAAAGGTAAGTCATAGTTTTTTTAGCTAATAAATTAAGATATTTATGGAATTTTTTTCCTGTATACTAAAAAGTCGTAAAATTTCATGATGACCATAGTCTATACATTATTTTGAGAAATCCAAACTATCAATAAAATGTTAATAACTCTGTAAAAAAATTAACAATTCAAAAAGTTTTTGGTCTCATTTTAAAAGTATGCCTTCATAGTATTTTGATAGCTCATCAAAGTATTATTAGAATTTTTTTTCTGTATACTATCTTAGGGTCAAATATGATACAATAAAAATTGCATAATTTTAAAAACGTGTAACATCTTACAAGAATGTTTTAATAATCAATGTGTACCATACTTTAATGAAATTTAGGGATATTAATCAAAATATTGACTAAAAAGTCGTAAAATTTCATGATGACTATAGTCTATACATTATTTTGATCAACAAGACCACTTGACAAAATTTCTGTAAAAGTTCATTTAAGATGACTTCTTCATATAAAAAAATATCAAAATTTGACATTATTATAGTATCTTTTTATGAAATTAACATATTTTTTTTCAAATTGAGCTCATTAGATGCAGAATTTTATTAACTTTCATGATATTATTAGGAATTTTTTTTGAGTTATTATCAAAATCAATTGACTTACAATATGAATAAAACAAAATATCAAATAAAAAAATTTTAATTGTTTTTATAAAAATTAAGTCACTTCAACAAAAGCTGGAACAACAAATGATGAAACTTTAATTACCGATGTATAATTATAAAATAATTTCCATGCCTGTATAAATGAAGGGTTTGATTAATAAAATAAAATAAAGTGTATCTAAATTTGCATAAGAAATAACATCATGAGATTTCCCTCACATGATGTATAATTGAGGAGTTATATTCAATAAGGCGACAGGCGCACGAAAACCTGTAAAAGTATTGTCCGCCTCGTGATGTCATAGTCAAAAATTGAAAATCGAAATTCGAAAAAACCAAAAACATAGTTTTATAGCTCGTGAAAAATGAATGTTAGTTTCCTCTTACAGTTTTTTTATAACGTTGAAAATTTTCGAGTAAATTAATAAAAAGTGTGTTGGTTTTAAAGCATAGAAACCATGTTTTATTTCAATCCACTCGCCTCGAAAAATTCATTAATTAACGGATTGCGAAATTTTTTTATGTTGCATACGAAATTACACCTTGAGATTTCTTTAGTATGAAGCAAAATTGACAGATATTATAATAATAAAATACTTTGAAAAAGCTTTTAAGATACGTAACACTTTTTAAGAGTTTCTTTTTTATTACATAATTGTGAATAAAAGGTTTGATTATTGAAAAAATAAAAAACCATATTTAATTTTGTATTGAAAATTACACCTTAAATTCCTCTAGCATAAAATAAAATTTATGAAAATTCCTATGGAATAAAATACTCTAAAAGAACTTTGATTATACTTGACATCTTTTATGGCAATTTCAACAAATAAATGTAAATAAAAGGTTTGATTATTTAAAAATGAAATAAGTTATATTTTATTTTGTATACGAAATCACACATTGGGAATTCTTTGGTATGAAGCAAAATTCACAAATATAATAATAAAATATATTTATTAATTTTTTTTTAAATCAAACCTTTTATTCACGCTTCACAGTGGTTCAAAATGCCCAAAAAGCGGTCAAAATTCGAAAAAAAGAATTTTTTAAAAATTATTTTCAAGAGTTTGCATTTACTTATTGATATTTATAGACTTCGAAAAAGCAGTAAAGAGAGTCTGAATCTTTATATAATGTACTTGGGCTCTCCCTAAAGTTGCAATTCCTAGACGCGAAATTGTACGTGCTCCAAGTGTTGATAAGTTGTTCGTTGTAAAAGTCGTGCATTTCATATAAAAGTCAAGTGATTCGCACTTTCAGTGACGGAATCTCTTTCTGACAGTTTTCGTTATTGAATGAGTAAAATGGAAACTTGAAAATAAAAAATTGTTCGATAGCATAATTGTAAACTTTTAATCGTTTTATTCTACATTTTCAGCTAGCAATCGTTGATAAAAATATGCAGAAATAATTTTAACCGCGAGTAACCACCTTGGCTTTTTTTTTAAAAAGTCAAGTAAAGCCCTTTCCAGCACATATCAAAAAATTAGCTGCTACTTTTTGCAACCTTGTCGTAAACGCGAATTTTTATTTGGTGATTTCGGCGTGCCTGCATGCGGTCTTAAATCCCAAAAAGCTGGCCAAGAGTCGAAAAATGAAGTTTTTTTGTTAGGAATTTTAGGTTGCAGGATCATTAGCAGGGTATTTTGTAATCTTGTTTTCCCAGTCGAAATCTTCGGGACATTATCAGTTGTCTCGAATTCTCCGACAGAAATAGACGTGCAGGTATTCTCCGAAACCCCCTCGAAAACGATAAAAATTGAGTACAGTGAATATATGCAGGAACAATCGAAAAATCTAGCAATTTTCCATCAGCGTAATGGATTCTACTCTCGATGGTATGTTTCGTTCGATAATATTTCTCAAAGTTTGATATGAGTGTGCATGAATTTTCTTTGGTAATGTTAATTACGTGAAAGTGCAGAAAAGATGTAATCGTAGGATAACTTTTATGTTGATCAAAACTTTATTGTTCTACAGTCTTCCGTTAAAAATCTTCAACAAGGTTGTAGTGCATACGTTCTCGAATAAATATTTTTAAAAAGTAGCTGCGGAACACTGCGGATAAAGATTTTATCGCAGTTTATGTAAAAAAATCTCCGAACTGCAGTGGCGCAACGCGCGTGGCCACGGCCGGCGTTTTTGAATTTTTTTTGAATACAGTAAGCCATTTCGAATCTACAATTTTATGTTCTGAAAAACTAATATTGGATTCGTAATTAAAGACCCTACAAATCCCTAAATAATCGTTTTTTTTAAAAAATAATATCAAAATTTTTGAAAATTCTTCTACATTTTGTATCATCCATTTGTTTTCCCATAAAAGAATATCAGATTCATCATCAGTGACCTCGAAAATCCCTGAGTTCTTGATTTCGTTGGAAAAAATTCGAAATTAATGCAATTTTCCGCCATTTTGATTATATCAAAACCGATATCATATTTGAAATCAGCGACCCCGAAAAGCCCCAAGTAACGAACATTTCCGCAAAATAATGACATTTCGACTTTTGGCCAGCTTTTTGGGATTTGGGACCACTGTGCGCTTATATATTGAAATTGCCGTATGAAAGTTGCGAAGTATTCAACAAAATTTTTTTTAGTACTTTATTATTAGAAAATTTGTCAATTCTACTTCATAAGAAAGAAATCTCAATGGGTAACTTTGTGTGCAAAATTAGATATAATTTAAATATTTTTTAATAATAGAATTCGTTTTTTACACTTGTATATTCAAGTAGTCATGTGAAAAGATGCTACGTATTATAAAAAAAGGTGCATATTTATATTAAAAAAAACTGTCCAAAGTATTTTATTCAAACCTTTTATTTTTTAAATTTGAATCTCTTGATTTATCTTATCTTGATATAAATTATCGTTTATATAATTTTTCAATTTCAAATAATTTATTTACAAGGCTAAAAATGGTATAAATCGATATTTTGTTTTGAGACCTTACACACTTATTGAACCATAAATTTTACTAAAAAATTATTTCTGGAGTGTCTGAATCATCTTAAAATTCAAAAAAATCTTTCAGATATTCAATTTAGGTAAGTGTTTATCAAAATGTCAAAGAAAGAAAGCTAATATCAAACTATATATTTTATATTTTTGAATTTGTCGTCTCCCTCACGCCCCTTTTATACGAAGTCGAGACAAACATAATTCTCGATTCTGAGATAATTAGTTTGGCATGGGGTCAGATGTTTTAGCAATTTTCTATGTAATATACAATAGAAATTGGTAAAGGCAAACGTTCCGGCCACACATGGGGGCCCTCTTCAGTGCCAACAAATTTAATTTGCATTAAAAATAATAATTATAAACTAAACAAGCAAAATTCATGCAACTTTATAATTATTTTGTTTTTTTGTTTTTTTCTTATAATCAATTTATTTAAAAAATAGAATTAGAGCATGCGAATAGACCTTCCAGTATCGTCCTCACTCAGAAGTCCTTTCCTCTCAGATTTGTGGATATAATTGTCGATCTTAGCTCAACAGCCGCCAGTATGAAATCGAAGCTAGAAAGTGGGGACACACTGATAAGCCGCGTTTGGTTGTGTGAGGATCCACGCAGTTCAGTGTTGGGGGCCGTTTACGTCCATGTTCTGCGAACACTTCACGGAAAACGAACTCTGCAGCTTGCTCGCTCCCGACTGTGGCGTCACACTCCCAGAGTGTGTGTACATCTAACTGCCAGACTTTGGCGATCGCGCGCCCAAAGCTAGCGGCAGAAATTCTTCCAAACTGAAACTTGTTTGAGCTTGTTTCAGTTTGGAAGAATTTCTGCCGCCAGCTTTAGGCGCGCGATCGCCAAAGTCTGGCAGTTAGATGTACGCACACTCTGGGAGTGTGACGCCACAGTCGGGAGAGAGCAAACTGCCGAGTTCGTTTTCCGTGTGGTGGCACGTAGCGCCGTCTTGTTGGAAATAAACATCGTCCACATCCATATCTTCCAATTCTGGCCATAATAGTACATTGTACAAGAAGGGGGTAAAGTTGATCATTTAAGGCGAGTGCGATGTTTACATTTCGAGGCGAAGGCGAGCACGCACAAGGCGAAGCCGAGTGCGAATGCTTCGCCTTGTGCGTGCTCGCCCTCGCCTCGAAATGTAAACATCGCACTCGCCTTAAATGATCTTACCCCCGTGTTGTACACGGTACTTTATGCAACAAAAGCATGTTTTTCTCGCTTTTTGACGTGTGTTTTACGGGCGTAAAGTTTGTTATTTAAGTCCTGTGGGCGTAAATAGGGAGTGGGGGGTGTTTAAATGACTACTTTTAAGCACTCCATCCCTATT
Organism: Diplolepis rosae; assembly: GCA_030998225.1. Taxonomy (NCBI): domain Eukaryota; kingdom Metazoa; phylum Arthropoda; class Insecta; order Hymenoptera; family Diplolepididae; genus Diplolepis; species Diplolepis rosae. The sequence goes on along the minus strand of JAPYXD010000391.1, from coordinate 2,048,467 downwards.
TACGCCGTGGGGCTTAAATGACAAACTTTATGCCCGCAAAACAAGCGTCAAAAAGCGAGAAAAACATGCTTGTGTTGTATAAAAATTTATTAATCATAGTTCGATAGCGCAATCCATTCACCGAAACAGCCGCTCCAGCTTCATTTTCAAATAAATAAGGCGGCAATGATCCCTCTCGCCCAAAAACAGCACCAAACAGTTACACCTTGCGGATAGAGAGGCTTTTTAATAATCATTTTTGGGTTTTCCGAGCCCTAAATGCGACAATTCTGCTTATTAACGTAGCCTCCAAGGTGAAAATGATTCTCATCGCTAATAATGATTTTTTGTAGTGAATTTTAACAATTTCGATGCGTTGTTGAAGCGTGTATGGCTCCATTTGTATTAAGAGCATAGTTTCTAGTTGTCATCTGTCAAAAAGTAACACGTCTTATTATGAAAGCTGCCAAAATAGCGGCCTATTCAAAATGAAACCTGTAATTGGAAAACCCGGTAGTTATTGTGCACTTTTTAAACGTAGACTTTATTTTCATTATTATATTTTTCCACTCGATGCAATTTAAAAAAAAATTTGTTGTATCAATTTATTAAATAATTACTTATATTATAAGCAAAAGGAATAGCACATCAAAAAGCACACCGAATTTTTAATTTGATTATATTTAAAATTTATCACTCTGAACATTAAATAGCTACTTTATGAATCTATGGGAGAAGCATTTGAAAAACTCTAGATAAAAGTGTGAAAAATATATCTGAAAACATAAAAACTGTGGTTAAAAGTGTACGATAATTACACAGGCCCATAAAAAAAAGTGGAATGAACCTTACATGTGAGTATACTACCCCTATGGATTTTGAGCCGCTGAATCCAAATCCGGTCTCAAAATTTCCTCTGGACTCCCCAGTTTTACCCTAGCCTAGGGAAAATGCTTGAAATCTTAGAAATTTCAGTATCTGTGAAAGCAATTTCGATCTATGCAATATTAAATAAAACGATAATTTTTTACGTATCTCGAGTTGCTTAGTTCGAATCTCACTCTAGAGTACCTTAGAATTCCACTAGTCTAGGGGAGAAAGTGTTAAGCTGAGAAAAACTTGCGATTTCTGGAAGGTTCTATTTTTGCGCAAGAAAGCTTATATATTTTCGTATTTTGAGTTCCTGAATTCATATCTGACATGAAAAATGTTCCACAGTACCCCAGAATTTCCCTAGCCTAGGGAAAATGTGCAAAGATAAGGAAATCTTACAATTTCACGTAACCGATTTTTTTATACGGAGAAGCTTATGTCTTCTCGTCTTTCGAGTAGCTGAATTCAATTTGATATCAGATTTTTTCTACAGGACCTAGACATTTTCTTAGTCTAAGGTAAAAAGTGTAGTACGCGGATTTTACGGTGACTTGATTTTTACATGGGAAAGCTGACGAGCATATATTATGTGTTTAAGCATTGTGAGGGACAGAACTAAAATTTTTCCTCGTTTTTTCTGTTTAGTATATCATTTTGACTTTCTAGCATAGGAAAGAAAGGTTATAACTGAGAAAAACTACAGTTTTAATGTGGGTTGAACCTATATATTTTCAAATTGGTAGCATGATTGAATCACACACAGGCTACGAAATATTTTTGACTCTCTCAATTTAACCTGGGCCTATGTAAATGAATTTCAGTTTAAGAGAATTATCCCACGTTCATATGTGAATATATATCCATATGCAAGTTGATTCTGTGAATTTGGTATCCTCTTGAATCTTGAGCCTGTATCGCATATGCAACCTCATTTCAACGGGCAACCATGATTGTTCTTAACAAACTGCAAAAGTTCGTACTCAGGTTTGTCAAGGTAACGAAGCCAGCGAAGGCACGCTGCCCTGTAGGTGGGCGTTAAGGAGTGAGGATGATGCCGTAGTGTTTCCGATGATGAGTTGACATATGGTCATCGTCAAAGTTGGAAAGCCCTCATACATAGGCCTAGGGAAGTATGAGGGTTATTACCCCTAGGACGGCGAACTCACCTGCGTCGGACGTTTGACGATAAAAGAACAAGGAAAAGACGAACAAACGAATATCATGGAATTCCACGTAGGCTAGGGCAATTATTAGGAGCTGGAAAAAAATTCTGATGACAGAAATAAACACGGCAATTCAGAAGATGGAAAGATATCAGCTTTCCCAAACAAGAAAAGCCTGCATGAAACTTCGATTTTTGCACAATTTTCTACGATTTTTCCGAGGCTAGGGAAATTCTGAAGTACTGTGGAATATTTTTCACGTCAGATATGAATTCAGGAACTCAAAATACAAAAATATACAAGATTTCTTGCGCAAAAATAGAACCTTCCAGAAATCGCAAGTTTTGCTAAGCTTAACACATTTTCCCCTAGGCTAGTGGAATTCTGAGGTACTCTAGGGGAATTCAACAGTAAGATTCGAACTAAGCGACTCGAGATACGTGAAAACATTATGATTTTATTTAATATTGCGTAGATCAAAATTGCTTTGACAGATACTGAAATTTCTAAGATTTCCGCATTGCCCCTAGGCCAGGAGAAAACTAGGGGGTCCAAGGGAAATTCTGAGGCCAGATTCGGATTCAGCGGCTCAAAATCCATAGGGGTAGTATACTCACATGTAAAGTTCATTCCACTTTTTATTTTGTGGGCCTGTGTTATTTCTATAGCGTAATGGTGTATTTAATAAGTTAATGGCCCTTTACGCTATTGTTTCTCTGCCTAATTATTTCAATTATTTTAGTAGATTTCACCAAGAAAAAGCATCTCCTGAACTTATGCATTTTTTCAACGAAAGTTATATATGTATCTTTATTTATGAATTAAGGAAATAATTTTTTAGATTACGGATCCCTTTATTTGTTCCAGAATCAAATTGTGCATTGCTAGAAAATAAAGTACTAATACCAATAGAAAGAAATTACGAGTATCTCGGCAAAGAAGAATTACAATATGTGGTTTCCATAGGCGTTTTTAGGGATGGGATTTACAAACACATATGTATGGCAGTTATGATCACAGGATTAAACGGAATCACCGCGAGAAAGTGTGGTGATTATAAGTAATTATTTATGAAAAATATATTCATACAAGTTCGGTCGCAAACGTTCCCAGACAAGCTATGAATCAAGAAAACTAGAAATGTTTTTGGCAAAATTGATATATTTTATTTACAATATCCCCCTTCGGACAGGATAAACCACTTTGCACTTTTCAGCCGATTTTGACAAATGAGCACGATTCTGAAACGTCATTCAGTACCATTTTAACCATAAGTCAATACACACTCTTCGAGTATGGGTCTGTAGCAACTCGCCAGCGTCCCATTCGATCGTGTCCGAGACACTCCGATGAAGTTATTGAGGCAGTAAGAGACAGTATTGCCGATAATCCAAATGAGTCGTATCGCCGCAGATCTCAGGAGTTAAACGTGAGTGGAACGACTCTAAGGAGGATTATGAAGCACGATCTTCATCTCTTTCCATACAAAGTTCAACTTACCCAAAGATTGTTACCAACGGACAAGCCGCGTGGCTTGCAATATGGAAATGCTGTCGCAAGAATGATGGATGCCGAGCCTGATTTTTGGAACAAAATTTTGATGACGGATGAAGCTCATTTTACCCTCTCCGGCGGAGTCAATAAACAAAACTGTCGAATTTGGGGAACTGAAAACCCACACGTTATTCATGAAACACCATTACACGATCAAAAAGTCACTGTTTGGTCTGGAGTGTGCTCAAAAACCATCATCGGACCATTTTTTTTCAAAGTTGGAGAAACCATCGACGGCGCACGCTATCGTTGGATGTTGGCGCACTTTGTGTGTCCGCAAATGGTAGAAAAAGGTCTGACGAACTTCTATTTCCAACAAGATGGCGCACCTTGCCACATCGCAGGCGCTACGAAGCAGTTCTTACAGCGCAAGTTCCCGGGATACGTTGTGTCGAAAAATGGCGATTTGGAGTGGCCTCCTCGTTCTCTGGATTTAGCTGTAACTAACTTTTTTCTTTGGGATTATTTAAAACGCAAAGTTTATGCCAGCAAGCAACAATTGACGAACTTAAATGTAACATATGAGCCGAAATAGCTGCTATAATGCCCGAAATGATGGCCAATGTTATGCAGAATGCGCGAAAAAGAGCTGCTTTTTGTGTATCGAATGGAGGTGGTCATTTAATCGACATTGTGTTCTAAAACTGATTTGAAATAAATGGTAAAGTAACACGTGGATCAATAAGTCTCGGGCTTAACTAGGAAAAACAAATTTTTTTGGCAAAACTCGACTTTATTCATCAACATAGCCTCCTTCAAAAGCAACACAATCAGTCCAGCGCTTCACTAACATTTTAATACCTTTCTTGTAGAACGATTTATCTTTGGCTCCGAAATAAGCGTTCGTTTCGGTGATGACTTCCTCCTTGGAGTAGAATCTCTTTCCTTGAAGCATTTTTTTGAGTTCTGCAAACAGTTAGTAGTCGCTGGGGGCCAGGTTCGGTGAATATGGTGGGTGCGGAAGCAATTCGAAGCTCAATTCATTCAATTTCTCTATGGTAGCGAGCGACTTGTGACACGGCGCATTGTCTTGGTGAAAGAGCACTTTTTTCTTCTTCATTTAGAGCCGTTTCTCACCGATTTCGTTCTTCAACCGCATCAATTGGCCAATGTAACGTTCACTATTGATCGTCTTACCTTTTTCAAGGTAGTTGATGAACAAAGCTCCATGAGCATCCCAAAATACTAAGGCCATAATCTTACCGGCCCACATTTGCGTTTTTGTCCGCTTTGGACGCTTCTCACCGACTCCAGTCCACTCGGCTGACGACCGCTTTGACTCCGGAGTGTAGTGATGGATCCAGGTTTCGTTCATTGTCACATACCGACGCAAAAAATTCGGTTTATTTCGGCGAAACAACTTCAAATAGCGCTCGGAATCAACGACACGTTGTCGTTTTTGATCCACCGTGAGCGAACGCGGCACCCACTTTGACAACAGCTTCCTCATAGATAAATGTTCATGCAAAATAGCGTTCACACTGCCGTATGATATCTTTAAGGTGTCAGCTATCTCACGTTGGTTTAATTTACGGTTTTCGAAAACGATTTGGTGGACTTTTTTTATGGTTTCCGGTGTCACTACCTCATTTGGCCGGCCGGAGCGTTTAGCATCTTCAGTGTCTGTACGACCACGTTTAAACTCAGCATACCACCGACAAATGGTTGGTTTTGATGGAGCAGAGTCTCCATAGCACTTTTCAAGCCATTGCTGAGCTTGCACTGTGTTTTTTTTTCATCAAAAAGCAATGGTAAATCAACACACGTAATTGTTTCGATTCCATTGTTTTGAGAATATCAAGACTATTGTCACTTAAATCACTGTAACTCGTGGACCAAACATCAGAATGTCATGAAATTTTGACAGGTATCTTTTGAAGGTTGGTACTCATGAAAAATCATACAGAACTTTTGTTGTCATTGCCATCTATGTGTCAGTCCCGGGACTTATTGATCCACGTATTATATCCTAAACCAATCTTGCTCATTTGCCAAAATCAGCTGATAAGTGTCATAGTTATTCAATGTTGAAATACCGAAGGTCTAAATGGCGCACCCTGTAAATAGTTTTATAAATCTTTAATGCGGTATTTAATACTTTACTTTACACTTATGAATTTTAACGAATTGTGATTCATTCTTAAGCATTTGGTTCATCACAAAAGATTACAATAGTATTAATTAATTCAAATCTAAAGAATTTGAAATCTTTCTGTGAGATGCTTTCGACTTCAGACTTAGAGAAATAAAAAAAATTGACGTTAATAATTGCTATCACTTCTAAGAGATGTATAAAGCAATCTCATTTTTAAATTGCAGCTATTATGCACTAAGAGCAGGACTGATTCAAGATGAAATGAATCTAACTGAAGAGGATCGAACAAAACTTCATGTCAATACAAAGAGACCTACGCATTCAAATCCGGATATGTTATATAATGTTATCGGTTTTATAGATTTTGACAAATACCTGCACGAGCAACGAGGAGAAACAATATATCATGAATTACCTGATATTGGAATAATTGTGGTGAGTTTTTGAACTAAAAACAAGGCATTTAATAAAAATAAAAAGCCGCATTTTATAACTATCAAACTTGCAATACAGTGTTTAATTTTTTGAATAAAAAATCTTCGTCATGTGCTAATATTGGGAAGAAAGTTGAGAGAACATTGTCTGGAAACGTTACAGAAAAGTTGATTGAAAACTTAAACGATCTTATCCAATAACCGGAGTGAAATCCAATATTTTGGAAGTTTTATTTTTTAAATCTGTAAGGGGTTTTAATAGTATATTATGTGCCTAGGCGTATAATGAGGGTTATTACGCGACGAGCGACAATGCTCGCAGGAGATCGAAGCCGAGACAAAGCCGAAGTGCGATCAGTCCTGCGAGCATCTTAAGCGAGTCCCGTATCTACAAGAATTGTGTGCATTGGCACGTATTCTATTTTATGTGACTTCGGCGCATATACGAGTTTTTATGCGTACACTCGAATCTAATCTAGTATTCATCATGATTCTCGTCCATTGCACTTGATATTTCGCGATTAGTTCCGGCCATCTTGATTTTCTCGATCATGTGTAGTAGTAGCGTATTGTAATAGAGCATGCGCAGTTCAAATGTACAAGGGTCATTCTATTTCAGATCGGGCAGGTCAGTCCCGACCATGTCATTGTTTTGCTTCAATTTTTTATAATGAATTCTACATACAATTCTAAAAGACACGTATTTTTTCTTTTCGCTGAAAAACTCGATTTTTTCGATCAACAGCTTTTTAAAAGTTAACTGCACGGAAAAAAATTTGGCGCAGATGCTGTCCCTAGCGGTGGAACTGTTGCGTTTAGCGGAGGAGAGTTGTGCGACTATGTATTTGGGTATGCTGCGTTCCCTCTGTGGGTGAGCAGCTGCCCCTTTTTGGGGGAGCAGTTGACTTACGTCGAAGGAACACAGCGCTCCTTTCGGGAGGGAGTGTAGTTGCACCGCATCGTCGGGCAAATGCAGAAGCAGGTCAAAGTACAAATTTTAAGTTTTTTATGATTTACATGAAAGTGCACATTGAAATGATGTTTCCTGTATATATACAAGTACTTTTTGTTTCATTACGATCTGTTTACAAATAACCTAACCTCAGTGTTGAGATTTCAAATAGAATAGAATTGAGAATTTTTTTTTAAACATCGTAACTTCCACAAAAATTAACGGATTTTGACTAACTTTTTTTAGAAAGATTCGTGATTGAATAACCTTTAAGATTCACTAGTAGTGAGCTCACTTTTTAACAAGATGCAATATTTATTGTCGTAATAATAAAATGAGAAAAAAAATTTCAAACACAAAAATTTTAAACTTCATCACTTTTTTTTCTTCCAATTTTTTTTTATTGTGTAGCATGGTCTTAACAATATTTGATCAAAATTTCAACACGCCGAAACAGTTTGTTTGTAAATGAGAATTTTTTTTCGGAAATTAGTAATGTGTCATATTTTAGCGGTTTAGGTGCAATTTTTATTACTATCTGTTCCAGTAACTCGTTTACTTGGGATATGCTGAACGTGTAATAGGGAAACTCAAACAAGAAAACAGGAGGATCTCAGCGAAAGGATCCGGGATAAAAAGCTGTTGATCGAAAAAATCGAGTTTTTCAGCGAAAAGAAAAAATACGTGTCTTTTAGAATTGTATGTAGAATTCATTATAAAAAATTGAAGCAAAACAATGACATGGTCGGGACTGACCTGCCCGATCTGAAATAGAATGACTCACAAGGCTATGTCAGCACGGCGTTAACGCTGTACGAAGAAGAAGAAGAATAAGAAGAAGAAGCTTACGCTCTGCTGTATCGTAATAGGCGCATGCGCAGTTCAATTTTTACATTGCGTTCGTCTGTATCGTAATACACAACATTACGCTACCCTCAACTGTAGCGTAAAACGCGTTTATGCGCCAGAGGTACATAAAAAATATAATTATAAAACTTTTATGGTATTCTGCCAAATTTATGAGATATTTGATATGGATAGCCACGTAGCATTCTTCCTAAATTATTTTACATTGGGGGCTAAATTCAACTAACCAATAACTAAATTTGTATACACATGTATGAAAAGTATTAAGTGTACAACTTTGCTTCCGCCGTTTTTCGATAGATGGCTGCAGCGGTAAGTGCTGGTCGAAGTAGGCGGATCAAAAATGTCACACAGTAAGCTTGGACATCTCTCAACATAACGACAGAACCACATTAGTGAATTTGTGTTTGCATCCTAAATTTATTCTCGATCGAAGATGTCAGATTTCGAGCCAAATTCATGTCCAGGAAGTTAGAACCGCCAATTTCCTTTTTTTTAAAACAAAAGTTGTGCTGAGTTGCGCTCTCAGGCGCATCCTTTTGGAAATAAATACATTTTTGTCAATTTCGAAATTTAATATTTTGAAAAATATATCTTTAATCAAAGTCCCAGTTTCATAAAAATGGTATTATTTTGAAAAATATATATATGAGAATAAATTGTTCAAGGAGACATTTATTGCGCTCGCTTTGTACAAATTAGCACAACTTTTGTTTCTTCGAAACTCACATTTTTGAATATTATATGTTTAAACAAATTCCCATGTTGAACGGCGTTTCTTTGCTTGTGAACAGCTGCTTCAAAGACACAATCAGAAAGGGTTTTTATATTGAATTGTGGCCGGCTACGAAAAATGCGTTTACTACGATAATCCCAAGCACAGAAAATTATGAGAAATTCACGGTGCCAAGGTTATGCTCTGCATCTGGTGGGACCAGCTCTTTATGGTGTATTATGAGCTGTTATAACCCAGTGAAACCATCACAGGGGATCGGTATCAAACGCAATTGAAGGCCTTGATGCAATCAGGGCCTTAGCGCTCGAAACAGCTCAAACGTGACGTCCCGATTACCAAATGAACAAAGTACAGGAAATGATTTTAAAAAAATACCATCACATTCCTTACAAGAAACAGAAACTTTTTTGTATATATTGTTTTTATGTACATTTTTTATTTCCAGAGATAAAAAATAGAAACGTGATATTTTTTAATCGCATTTTCAATAATTTCCTCAAATATATATCGCTGTAACGTCGTTTAATGTCGTCGAAACTTTATGAAAGTTTTTTTACAGGCGTAAAATATCTTAGATTTTTCGAGATGATATCCGACGATTTTCAGAAAGATGGAAAAAAGTAGTACCCACGAACAGTACTTTAAATCATAAATAGGTGATTACTTTTTAAAAATAAAGCCTCAAATTTGGGCAAAAACAGCGGAAGCAGAGTTGTACACCTAATAGTTACGTTATATATGTGCACCGTACGTTATCTGTAATAAATGAAAATCTTTTCTAGTTGAAGAAAAAAGTACAGTTCACGAGACCAGTGCTCAATGTACCAATTGCAAGAATTAAGGAACTGCCAGATGGTACAAATTTTACATTAATAGGAATAAACACCATGAAAGACAGACCTTCAGGAGAGGAAATGCTTATGGAGAAGAGTATTAGAAAGTTTGACTCGTACCATATTGTAACCAGAAATCGATCTCTGAAGCCTTCCCAATTTCCTGTTGTAGGCAATTGTTATAGCTTTGGATTTTTGCCAGAGGTCATTACTTCTTTATGTACTTCTATACATAATTTTATATTGTTATCTATTATTTACAATATTGACTGAGTAACTCTCAGGATTAAGAAAAGTTTTATTTTTAGGACGACTTAGGTGGTCCTGTATATTGGGAGAATCAGTATGTAGGAATCTTGGTTGAAAATAGGAATGCCATTGTCGCAATAGATGCCGATCTTGAGGAACATCTTAATAGAATTATAGCTTCGACATGGATTTCACAGAAAAAAGAACATAAACCGAGAAGAAAAAATGAGGCTCCTATTAGTAGTGCCACTAGTAATTGAATTCCAATTACAATAATTTCAAAACACATATTGATGAAATTATAGCTTCGACATGGATTTCACAGATAAAAGAAAGTAAACGTGAAATTCCATTTTCCAGTAAAATTATACGAAATAAGAAAAAAAAGTTGGGATACAAAATAGTTTACTATATAAAGATCTACAAGTTTGAAGCGCAACATTTTTTTATATGATGTATATTTTTCTTTTTAATTTAAAAAAATAATATTGAAAATCCAAAATTCAATTTTTAAACAATAATATGTAAAATACAAAAAAAACTTAAGTTTGCAAAATTGTTCATTTCAATAAGATCTATAAATTTCGTCTGACATAGTTTCTGATTAAACACATATTGTATTACCACCTGTATTGTAGATACTATAATATATATATTGTAATCCGTAAAATATTTTATTCAATGAAAAAGGACACAAGCATTTGGATATTATCCGATGGCATATTTTTCTCTCCATGTAACGAAATCTCACTCTATTTTTGTTTTATTCGACAATTCATTGATAATCCCCAAATTTATTCCGTGTACAACAAACTGAAGTATTACTATAATTAGTTTTTTATTTTTTAAATTACTCGCTTGCTGCTCCTGCGTAGTTATACAGTCCATTCACTGCATTGTGCACCCGTCTTGCACGAATGACCACAAAATAAACCTTTGTTTTGCGAAAACATTGGTAAAACCAAGTTGAGTCACATTAGGGGCATTTTGATGGTAATTGTAAAAAACCCCGATGATTTCTTTTTCTTGCAACATAAACCCACTTTTGTATACCTAAAATACCAAAAATTGTAGATGTCATTGCTTTGTAATCTCTTTTTATACTAATTATTATAAATTAAAGTACTTACCTGTATAGTTGAGATATCGCCATTCAAGACTGCATACTGGAGATCATACGTAATTTCTATTACATCAAAAATATCTTTTCTATATTTATTCTCCTGCAATATATTAAATTAAAAATCTTAAGTACTTCACAAAGAAAAACCTCAGTATTTCGCCAAAGCTTTTACTACTGACGTACTAGCCCAGTACTGCTTTCGGTTACTGCCAGTCTATTTTTATTCTAGTATTGTAACACTCACTGTTTCGAATACACGCAAAAAAGTCTGTTTGATCTTCATGAATTGATTGCTTACATAAACCAGCTAAATAATTTAGCTATATCGGCCAAAGAATTAGAGAATTTTAATGACATATATTAGTTAGGCCAACAAAATACAGGACCAGTAATTATAGACAGTAATATGCCAGGGCCAAAAATGTTGAGAGGATTGTGTATATTTACCCCGTCATATCCCACCACTGTAGTTATCGTAGCTGACCTTATTGGATTGTCATAATATCCACCATTCGGCAAATTTGGTAAGAAAATACCCATAGTCCTATTAATAGATCTTTCTAACTACAACAAAATGATAAAAGACTTATCCACACAAAACATGCTCAGATTGATAGACATTTTTTTTGAATTCCGTTTACTTGGGTTGAGAAATCAACAGATTTCTTTTTCAAAAAACTACGGCACAAATAATAGAATATATATATGAAATTTATGTGCAAATTTAAATATGATCGGCTCAATAGTTTTTGCGCTATACGAGTGTGGTTTGATAAGTAACTTTGTTCACATACTTTCGAGTGAATGTAAAAATGGATGGAATTGAAATTCGTTATGTGATTCAATTCTTTTTTGTGGTGGAAAAAACTGCGGAGAAAATCCATAAGAGAATTGTGCCTACATTGATCGACTCATGCCAGGTCGTGCAAACCTAATGCATAGTTGATGGACGATTAGCAACAAGCGCCGTGTACAACTATGCATATGAACTAAGCTACGCGGACACCTCATCCATTAGAGGTTGACCGGCCCTGACTCATGCATTTTCTATCAGACAATATGACTTTGGGTAAATGAATTTAAGTGAGGCAGGACAAGCATCAAGGGGGCACTACATCCTGGAACTCCAAAATCAGCTGTGACTCCAGAAAACATTGATAAAGTCCACAATATCGTTTTCGGTGACAGGCGGCTGAAAGTGCGTAAGTTAGCAGAGGCCTTAAGGCCGTATGACACTAGAGACTGTAGCAGGCATTGGCATTGTGACTGCAGTTGCGGCTGGGCCAATCACAGCGAAGCAGTCGGCGCTGTGGCCCGTGTAGCCGTACGACTATTACACAAGCTGAAGATGCGCGCTGGATTCCAAAAAGCATAAAAACATACTAACCAAACTGCAACTCTATTTATGGAAGTATTGGAAAGATAAGAAATAAAATATGATAGATTTGATCAATATTTTTTTCTCTTATTAAGAAACATATATTGTGAGATGCAGGTTTTACCCGGAACCTGGCAACTCTTTATTAAGGCCAACCCGACTAATTTTCGCTTGGTTCGAAATTTTTCTGCAAATAAAAAGATTTACTTTGCGATTTGTTGAGCGCCAGCCACTTCACTTAGTGACAAAAATTTATTCCAATAATGGTGAGACTCTAAATCAACAATACCAGAAGCAAGGCGGGGTCAAAATAAAGTCACAACAGTTTGACGGGTAATAATAAATGTAAGCCAGAATTTAATTATTAAAGTAGGTTGGCTGAACACATTTATTCAAATAAAAAAAAGACTATACAAACTAAAATAGATGTTAATAAAAGTCAAAGTATCAATATCAAAATCGATAAACAAAATGACATAAATCTCGGAATTTTCCGAGCCAGGCGACAATATGGCGAATTGAATTTATTTTCGCACGTCAGCACCAGAGAGAACAATGGTTTAACAGAAATTTACTTCAACAAATAAACCGTTATTAACGCGAGAAAAAGCGAAGTTATTTAATGAACCCGGTATAAATACGACAGAGAGCACTCGCGAATACATTAGAGAGAGAGGCGAAGTGGTCTCGGCGTGGGTGACAGACGCCATAAAGCGTTACAGTCAACAATGTTAATTTACTCGGAATCCTGAGCAACTTACCAAAAGAAAGAGTAAAGAATACTAGACTTACGCTACCTGTATGACGTTGTCCAAACCCCGATTGTATCTCAGAATAAATTCTGATTCCATCTCCTGATCGAATTTCTAATAATGTCCCCTAGAGATTGGATTTGGAGGAGAAAAATTTGCAGCAGCTGGTGGTTATACGAGTCGCAGGACGAGAGTGAAGAACACGGTATGCCCAATCCCATGTATTTTGAAGGGGTACTTACAGATGGTGGTGGGGCGAATGAATTTATATCAGTGACATCTAGGGGACGTAGCAGGAACTAGATTGCATGAAAACTACCCATCGCCCCTCCACTTCAGATCCAGTAATGAAGGGCGCAAAATTTTTGCCATCCCATGCGAAAAAGGAAAAATTTGGATTTTATTATATTTGAGGTTACTTTGCATGGCTTAAATGAGCTTTGAAGGGGACTTGAGTTTTATTTTTATCGACACTTAAATGCGGATTTAAAACTGAAGGACAAAAATACTTTTTAATGCAAGCTTTCTTACCGGGTTTTGCAATATGATAATACGTAATGAATTTGTATACACAAAACGAGAAAACAGGCCTTTACGAGTTTTATTTTAGATTCAAAACAAAAGTTATTGGTGACTTACCCGATTTGCAGCTACAACTATTTTAATTTGGAGGGCAAACAGTAAAGCACTGCAATTATTGGCACATTAGTTATTAGAACTTTATAGATCGAATTTCACTAAAATCACTTGAAATCGCTATGAATTTTAATCAATTAAAACATGCAGACAAGTGACAACATGTCGACTCCTCACGAGGTTCATTTCGATGACACACTAGCGGCGACTAGGGGACGTAGCAATTACTATTTCTCTTTCGCCACTTAGCCTATAGGAGTGGGCACACCGCGGTGAAGAAGGAAGACGCGACGCCAGCAAAGTTCCCTACCTGCCCCAAGAATTAATCGCGTGACCCAATCGCGAACCCGGAAGCAGGTCACATGTCTAATTTCAGCTAGACAACTAGGCAACCCATGCCTAGTGCAGTAATCGCCCTCGGCAAACAATTTTTATAAGCACGCGGTTCTCTCTTTTACGGCGAACAGCGCGTGTAGTACATTGGCACTATTGTAATTAGTGTCTATTAGTATCATACGACATAAATTTAGTATCACGATTGTCGAAAATACTAAATATCAAGTCCTGGGGTCTTTGTGCTCCAGGGTACGTCTTCCGGGTCACGTGGTGGCATCTGGTCATCTTGTGCGTCGCTCTCCAGTGATTGATGGCGACGATAATCGAAGCATCGATATATCGCAGATCGTAAGTTGTCATGGCGGCCAGTGTTTACCACTACTCGGTAGCTGGTTGTGCCGCATCTCCAACGCCGCTGTCCTCTGGTGCCGTTGTCCTCGTGTCGTGTATGGAACAGACGGGACAGGAAGCGTAAGTGCGGCTAGTGAGTGATAAGTGTTTTCGAGTGCTCTCGGGTGGCGAAGAAGTGCGGTCTCCCGCCATACGACTTTTCCCTCGGGACATAACCTCATCTGTCAACACCGGTGAGTTTAACAAAAAAAATCTTTTTAAGTGACGAGTAAAACTTACCACGTCACAATTCTAACAAAGTGTTACGTCAGAAACGCAAAATTTCTTTTCTTGAAAGATTTCCTCCTTTTAAGTTAGGATCAGAAGAATCCTCACTAAGGGATGAAGAATAAGTCAGTGAACAGGAAGGGTTTAATTACATGAAATATATTTATCAACATAAAATAAACTGTAAGTAAAAACCATGGAAATGGTAATAAGATAAAAGATTCAAAGTTGGTTTCAATTACCTTTCGTTGAAAGTAAGTTAGTTATCATTGAGTCCAGTTGGTTAGATATTGTAACTAGAGTCCTCCCTTAGTGGGTGTTGAGATGAGTCTTAATTAGACTATGCACCGAAATGAAACAGCAGTCAAAACAGTGAACTGGACAAGGGGGAAAAAGGCAAAAAGCGTTACATCCCCTGAGAAGGTGATACCGTCAGTTTTCTGAGACACGAAAGGAATCCTCTTCATTTACTACCTTGAGAATAGGAAAACGATCACTGGGGATTACTGCGCATCCCCTTTCGACAGATTGAAAGCAGAGATCGCTGAGAAACGTCCAGCAATGGCCATGAAAAAGGTGTTGTTCCACTACGGAAATGCAACGGTCCATTCAAACCGTGTTGCTCAGCAAAAATTGATCTTACTGTGCTTTGAATTGCTTCCGCAATCAACCTATTCGCCTAATTCTGCTCCTTCGGACCTCCATCTGTTTCGGAAACTCAAAACCTTCCTGGCTGTACAAAAATTTGTGTGCAATAAAAAAGCCATCCAAGCGAACAACGACTATTTCAAGGGCCTTGAAGAAAACCACGTCAGGGAAGAAATTGGGAACCTGGAAAAACGTTGGGCCAACTGAGTTGAACTTCGCGGAGATTATATCGAAAAATAAGATATGATAGAAAACTCAGAATGTTGTCTTTCACATCGAACCTAGTTACTTATCGAACCACCCATGTGTGTACTGAAAAATTACTCTTTGTTTCAATCAAAAAATCATGTTCGCCGATTTTTCTATTTTTATCGAGTTAAATAATTAGGGCGCAATCAATACCAGTCAAACTACAAGTTTTGAAAAAAAAATGTCCTAAAATTCCGAATCATTTCGTGCAGAATTGTAAGAGATATATGAACAAAAAAAGGAGTGCGCGGGACGCCGAAAACGGACTTCACCCCTTAAGGCCATGAATTTGAGATAAAACTTACGGCTATAACTGCTAAGTTGCCTTTACTGAACTCTGTTTTATCTCTATTTATACCAATAACGTTATAAGGAGAACCAGGATTTGAAGTATTATACTGGCCTCCAACCATAACTTTAAGATTTTGTCGTCTCTCTAGTATACATTCATGGATGAATTCATGATCCTTAGCCATAGCCAAAACGTGTGCTGGAGTAACTATATACACGCCAGTTCCAAATTCACCGTCTTCAGTTATTATATACGCTAAAGCGGTTTCATAGCGATAATTTCTTTCATTGTTAAATTTTCCGAATAGTTTGGGTGGTTGCGTCAAGGCATATTCTGTCAAAAACCATACAAAAAATATGAATATGATTTTCATCGTATCCAAGGTACTTTAATTTCACCAATTTTTTTTCAATCTATTACCCATATATTAAGCATTCACCCAGAAAAAAGTTTCTTTGATTAAAAAAAAATTTGTTTGAATATAACAAATTTGTGCATGCGCAAAGTACATTCGTAATGTGGGCCACAGAAATATTTTCTTAGAATTGGAGAAAAAATTTTCCTCGTTCGAAATAATAAAATTAAATAAATTATTTCTTAAGTTTTTGCCAGTACTGTATTTAAATCAAAAAAATAATGTCAAAAAATCATTTCTTTCATTTAAAAAGGCTAAAACGTGATTTCTTAAAATCAAATAAATTCATATTTTTTCTAAAGGTGTTTTTACTTCGGATTGAAGAAATGAAGTTGAAAAAACGATTTCTGAAATTTAAAATAAACCTTTTTCTGGGCGTTGATAAAAGAAAAAAAACATTCTTATACTGTCTGCGAAAAATACGAAAGTCAAATAAATAATTAGACGCTAGGACACTCGACACCCCCACCAAAGCGGCGGCGAAATTCTCGGTAAGGCGTCGGACGTTCTTCTCCCTTTACTATCCCCTCTTGTGGACGCCATAATGCGAATATTGGGATTTATTTGCATCGCCTTAGCGCCAATCGAGTGAAGATAAATTAGGTGCAGAGACCAAAATAAACGCTTCTTGTATCAGCTGAGCTTGAGCGCATTTTGGGTTTATTTGTTTAAAACAATATTTTACAATCATTTAACTAACAAGAAAGATTAACTTTTATTCCCGTTTCTATCCATGTAGAAATAAATAATTATGTATTTTTTTCATTTTTGTAAAGAACACTTTATAGCGAAGAACGCTTGTGCCGTTATATGTATCATTTTTTGAGAGAAAATTCTTCAAAAAAGCTTAAATTTTTCGGACGTCACACTGTAATAGCCCCTTAAGCTCTCATATTATGAAATGTTTAAACGTTTACTCTTTGCACTCTTAAAGTTTCAAAAAATGTTTAGCATTACGGTTCCAACACAAATTTTAGATACACAATTCAAAACTCTTATCTCTTTCTTAGCAAAAATATCTATAATACTAATTTAGGGAAACGTAGTTGTGACAGATTGGTTTCTGTCAAAATAAATCCTTTTAAAGAGATTTACGTCCAACATATTTATTGAAAAGATTATTAATTATCAAAAATAATTTTTTCAGGGAATGTTAAACACAAAACACCCATATTTTACTTCAGTTACTTGCATATAAATAAATTATTTTACTAAAAAAGTGAGTAACATTAAGACGTTACACAACTTCGCCCCACCAAAATATTATGCTTTTTCTAGAATATTTATTGTAATAATAAAACGTTTTCATTTAAATTAAAGTACATTAATGAATTTTAATACTAATAAACTAGAAAATTATTATTATTTTTTTTTTGTTTTGCAAAATTGGGGCTTGACAGGCGATGTACTGGAGCGCTGCAAAAATAGATGGTCGTACGGTGGGCACGATAACTCGGGCAAGGTTCAAGTTAGAACAGCGAAACAAAAAAAATTAGTTTCTTTAGTTCAAAAACTCGCGAAATACGAAGCCGTTTTCAAAAATATACATTTTTACTAAAATGTCATCGTTTTAAAGTAAAGGATACATATTTAAGTCTAAATTTCGTTACTTAAAGTGGCATAAAAAACTCAAATATCAATTTTAAAAAAGAAACCTCCGTATTTCACTAGAGAAACATCTGATGATTCCATTAAAAAAATATTTAAGTCGATTGATTTAAAATCGGCAAAGCTAGAGCGCCCACCGACTTTGAAAATGCAGTTTCGAGAAAAACGCGTTTAAAGTTTTCGTTTTCCTCAGCGCGCTAATGCGCGCCTCTACTTCTACACTTCGGAAATTGCCTTTTCACTTTCAATATCAATTTTTAACTAACGGCATATCATTTTCGTATGTATATAGACTCCTTTATGAACAAAAAAAAAATTGGATTTTTTGAAGCGACCAAGTGATGTAATCCCTTAAAGTCAAAGGTTGCACAGATTTCCCCATATACATATTCTTAAAAAGTAGAGACAAGAACAATAAATTACTACATAACTTTTTACTGTTGATGAAAAGTCGGAATTTTCGGAATTCAATATCGGTTTCGATATGGAGTAGAAAAAAGCTGATTTTAGATTTAAAAATGACTTTTTACTTTAAAATAACTAATTTCTACTCAAAGTAGATGAAAATCAATTCTACAGGACAGGCTCTAAAAGTCCATCTCATTGACTTCGTAATTTTTTCATAATGGAGGCCTAAACTTTTCAGTGAATATCTTGACAAATAAAATGAAACCGTAATGTCCATATAATATAAAATTAGCGAAAACTTTTTTCCTTGGTAGTTTGCTTAATATACTCAAATTAAGTTAAATAATAATTACGTTCAGAGTATGCAACAGCTAAAAGCGCCCAAAAAACGGAAACAATTATATTCCTCATTCCTCACAGAAACTTACTGTGATAAACTTTGATTACAGTTAAATATATACGAAAAGAGTAATGATTAAGTTATTATTTGTAAAGTATATTGCGTCACACAGCAGCAGAATTAAACAAAAAAAAAAAACATAACTTTTGCAAGCAAAAATTGAGAAAGAATTAATTATATCTTCAATAACAAAAGCCTTGATATATTTACTACCTTATTGTGAAATTTGACAAGCTATGTACATAAACGTCGTTAACTACGCATTACAGTTTTGAAAAAAATAATAAGTTTATAAGAGAATTATGCGTCATATTTTTATAATAAAAAAGAACATTAAGATTTAATTCACATCTAAACTGAGCATCAAAATATTCCAATGAATTTCAATAATTTATAAATACGTAAAAATGTAATTAACTGAATATTGAGGTTGAGAAATCCCTATTTAAAATTCTGACGTAAGAAATGACGTAAAATAAGAAACGGTGTTGTTGTTATTTGGAATGAAAAAATATCACATTCTTTTCAAATTCTTTATTTAAACACAGAGAAAACATAATTATTAATCCGTATACAATTTGAAATAATAACAGGATTATTTTCCATGAATATTAGATTTATAAACTTAAAAAATAAGGTTTTGGAAACAGCGTAGTAAAGTGCGTGAGAAATTACGTCGTTTCCTGTCCCAATTTCTGACGTAGTTTTTTATGTAGCTTCCGACGTCGTTTCTTATGTAGTTTTCTACGTCGTTTCTTACGCCAGAATTTTCAATAGGGATGAGATTTAAAAATATTTTGAATATATAATGATGTTCTAAATGATGCTTTATGCATGTATCAATATTATGTATCATTAAAAATGAATCCAGGAGTAGAAAATGTTTACAAAAAGTATATATACGAAAATGATATGCTGTTAGTTACAAATCGATATCGAAAGTGAAAGGGCAATTTTCGAACTGTAGAAGTAAAGTTGCGCATTAGCGCGCTAACGAAAACGAAAAATTTAAACGCGTCTTTCTCGAAACTGCATTTTCAAAGTCGGTGGGCGCTCTAGCTTTGCCAATTTTAAATCAATCAACTTAAATATTTTTTTAATGGAATCATCAGATGTTTCTCTAGTGTAATACGGACGTTTCTTTTTTTAAATTGATATTTGAATTTTTTATGCCACTTATGTATCTTTTACTTTAAAACGATTTATTGAAAATTGGCAAAGCTAGTGTGCCCACCGTACGACGATCTATTTTTGCAGCTCTCCAGTACATCGCCTGTAAAGCCGCCATTTTTGTAACAAAAAAAAATCATCTAGTTTAATAGTAGTATAATACATTGATGTACTTCAATTTGAATAAAAACGTTTTATAGAAATTTTTTTGAACTCTTGTATAATATTTTTATTCAACATATAATACCAAGTTTTTATATCAGAATTTGAGTAATTTTCACGAAAATTCCAAATAAAAATATTAATTCTGGACCAAGTTATCAGCTTGACTTTTGACCCATCTCTTACAAATTGTGCTTTTCGGTGATCATGAGTACTTCTTACTAGTTTATTTAAAATCAATGAAATAGTCAGGGGAGGATTAAGAGAATCTGCCGCCCCAGGCAGCTGCGAAATTGTAACTTCCTGGTTACTCACCTTTTATTATTGGATCTATAACTTAATTCGTGCGTTTTTTTTCAATATTTGAACGTTTTTTTTCAATATTTGAACGTTTATTTAAAAAGACATGTACAATAGTATTATTCGAAGTATTGCCCATCTGAAGCTATGCCTTTTTCCCATCTTTCTGGCAATTTGTGGATTCCATCCCAAAAGAACTGCGCCGCCTTGGCGGCCAAGAAATTATCAAGTCAATTTTTGATACCCTGTTCTGATGTGAACTGTATTCCAGTGAGGGCGTTCTGCATCGACCGAAACAAATGGTAGTCAGATAGGGGAAAGGTCTGCGCTATAAGGTGGGTGGGGTAAAACTTCCCATCCACTGTTTTCCAAATAGTTCTTAACCGGAATAGCAACATGGGGCCGAGCGTTGTCATGATGGAAAATTATTGCCTCGTGTTTGGTCGCATATTTCGGGCGTTTTTCGGCAATTGCTCTCTTCAAACGGATTAATTGTGTTCGGTAGCGTTCTCCATTGATGGTTTCACCTGATTTTAGCAGCTCATAATACAGCACACCCTTCTGATCCCACCAAGTACAGAGCATTACCTTCGCGCCATGGATATTCGGCTTTGCCCTTGATTTGGCTAGTTGGCCGGGTTACACATATGATTTTTTGCGCTTGGGGCTGTCGTAATGGATCCATTTTTCATCACCAGTAACAATCCAATGCAAAAATGACTTCTTTTTGTGGCGTTCCAGCAGCATTTCGGACATGCAAAACCGCCTTTCAACATCTCTCGGCTTGAGTTCATGTGGAACCCAATTTCCATGCTTTTGAATGTATCCGGCTGCTTTTAAACTTTTTTAAATGGCTGCTTGAGTGACTCCCAAAGATCCTGCGAGCTCTTCTTGTGTTTATTAAATATTTTGAATACAAATATAATAGAAGTTTCCCTTGAAAATCCCTCCTGGGAAGCAGCTTGGGAATGGAAGGGGGAGAATTTATAGATCTATTCAAGTTCAAATTAGGGGCTTAATAAAAATTTGGCACCTACAGAAAAGCAAAGAAGTATATTAGGTGCGCTACTAAGTTCCCGCTATTTTTTTGAAGAAAGTGCAACTTAATTGTGAAAAGATGGTTAGAAATGAATTATTCAAAGTATCGCCCATCGTTAGATACAACTTTTGCTCATATTTCTGGTAAAGCTCGAATACCGTTACGGTAAAAGTGTTCATGTTTTGAGGCTATCCATGTGCCATCGACCAAAACAAGTAATAATCAGACGGTGCAATCTCTGGGGAATACGGCGAGTGGGGTAGTACTTCCCATTTGAGCGTTTCCAGGTAGGTTTTAACGGGTTTGGCAACGTGAGGCCGAGCGTTGTCATGCTGTAGAATCACTTTTTCGTGCCTCTGCTCGTATTGTGGCCGTTTTTCGCGCAGTGCTCGGCTCAAATGCATCAATTCCGTTCGGTACCGTTCCCCAGTGATGGTTTCGTTCGGTTTCAACAGCTCATAATAAATAACATCAGCTTCTTCGAAGGTTTTTGGCCTTCCTTCACGCGGACGGTCATCAATATTGAAATCAACGTCTTTAAAGCGACGGAACCAATCACAGCACGTTGTTTCATTTAGAGCAGCATCTCCGTTAACTTTTTGGAGCTCTCGATGCGCTTCAGCTTCCGTTTTATTCGAATAAAAGAAGAAAATCAACACTCCCCGCACATGACGATTATTTGGCACCAAATCTGACATTTTTACACAAGCAAAAGTATATGAAGCCAAAACAAAATCACTAATGTGTCAGAACGGTTTGTTTATCATATGTCTAAGCTTGGTTCATGACGTTTTGGATATGTCAAAATCGACCAGCACTTACTGCTGGAGCCATCTATTGTCAAAGAGCGGGAACTTAGTTGCGCACCTAATATAAAACAGGTGTTGGACTTTTCATCCATCATTAAAGTTTATTATGCTGACCACCATTCAATTTCCTTTACTATAAAAATTAATATCTTCATTTGGTGTGTTTGGATGCCGCGTGGTTTTGTAAACGAGCGTGAGGAGGTAGAATTTTTAAGATGCATTTTGATTTGTGCATAAAGGTGATTTCCAAGTTGTTTTGTGAAGTTGAAAATCACTCCATAAAACCAATTTCCCAAAACAAGGGGTGCTATTGATTTATTGATATACATTGATAAAGTATTATGAATCTGAAGAAAAAATATGATTGCCCAACGATTTTTAAATTTATAATTTTGTCTGTTTGTCAATATATATTATTTATTCTTATCTGGCATTATGGGGTCTAGAAGAATCCGGTTCTATTTAGCTTCAATTTTTACCTCCTAAACTTTCAAATATGACATTTTTTTCATACTTCCAATTATATTTAAGAAAAAAAAGTCTAAAATCATTTAAAGCAACTACTAAAGACTATGTATGTTTTACGTTAAGTGATAAAAATCCATAGCTGCCTCGCAGCACACATCTTAGTAATTGAGGTCTAAATAGGCCCACTGTCCAAGCTATGCAATTCTCAAGAAGTGTGTAAGCTGAGGGTTAGTTTTTAAAATAGGGTGACATTGTGATTACTTATGCGAAATAGTTTCATTTATGACTGAACATCATTAAATGGCATTATACAGCATCAGCCTTATCAGTACTTTCTTTCGTAAAAAGCATTATATGGCATACAACTGAAAACATCTCTGAACAGCGTCATTGAATCGAATCAAAACACTTCATGTGCAGAAATTTTGCCGTTGCATCGATCTGGCATCCTCTAGTTCCCAATGAAACGCTGCGCCCGATCTGAACCAGTGATGCTAAAAACCAGCAACTTTTTTTACTGCAAGCATGAGAAAGGGGCGGAGGAAAAAGTGAATATTATTATTGCGCAGTATGAAGAGTTGCAGGTTTTTAGCATCACTGTTCTGGATCAGATCTGGGAAATAGATTATTCCAACGCCTGTTACCGTATTTTTGATCCAGGGTGGTCAACTTTTTTCCAAACCACTTTTGGGACCTAAATCTATGAATCATTTTGAATATGAAAAAATAGAGAGGAAAAATGTTACTAATATACAATTGCTTTGATGGAAATTTTTTTACTTAACCTTTCTTTTTACAATTTTCGCTTAAGTATGTAAGTATCCGTAAATATTTAATTTTACATACTTAAGTAAAAATTGTAATTTTTGTTTTCTCAAATTCTTATCAAGTATTATATTCTGATATACCCCCGAATTTGCTTTATATATAAGAAATATTCACTTTGAAAAAACTTCAAAGTTTTTTCACCACCTCGTAGAAAAATATCTTAATAAACAAATTTTATTGAAGAAATTCTATGTTAAAAATTTTGTTTTGTATTTTTCTTAATTCAAAATAAATCAAAGATGAAGGCCTGTACAAATTTGAAATATTTTTGTGAACCAATCCGGAACACGTTTTGAGTTTCCTTTGATGAAAATCGGTTAAAAATCAATTTGGCTCAATCTGTAACGTCCATATGAATGAATTCGGAATAATTCGGGATGGTTCAAAAAAAGATTTTCGGAAGGTTCGAAACCGCCCAAATTGGTTTTCATTCCAGAACTTCCGTCAATGCAAGGTTCCGTCGACACCATTTAGAATTGTTTTTATAACAATTTTTAATTGCAGAGTATTTAAGACCCTATTTTCATTAAAATTGCCATATTTTATCAAATTTTTTTGTCAGTTCAATTATATTTTCGAACAAAAAGGAGTATAAAATCTACACCGACCTGAAATATTATATCTATACCCACGCTCTAATATGTCGTATCCCACAAAATTTGAGAAATTGACTTTTTTTGAAAAATGGATTAATAATAATGTTTTACAGCTTATATTAAAATCTTGTGAGTCAAATTGTTTATTTAATATTTTTAAATAAATATTCTAATATGTCGTATCCCACATGCCGATTTTCACGAATTCTAATATGTCGTATCCCACATCCATTGGTTAAGTCAGCGCCAGCGATGTGACAGTCAATTTTTATTTTGTGATTAGTCTTAAGTTTATTTTGAGAAATTATTTAATAAAATGAGTAAGAAGGTAATTACAAATAATATTTTTACAACTCCAATTAAATCTAGAGCATCCGCTGAAACCTCTGTTTGTAGATCGATTAAAAAGAACTAAAAGTAAATGGCAACAATTACAGGCATTAAAAAAAGTGTTGCTGAGAGATACACACTGCTTCTATGATAATATAAAATATATTGATGATATTGACTCTGCTTCTGACCAATCTTCATCAATAAAAAATTTGGAAGCCGAGAGTAAAAATATAGTTTAGGTAACTGAAAAGACTAAGAGTAAGAAACGAAAAGCTAATCAAGTTAATCTTGGTGTTAAAAGCAAAGTACTGCGTACTAATAATAGATTTAAAAAACCTGAAGATAATGATATTAATTATAAAAAAAATTGTGATAATACCAGACGAAAGAGGACAAGAAATTTTCAACAATCTCAGCAAGAAAATGTACCTGAAGTAAAAAAAAAAAATTAAGAGTACTTAAAATGAAAAAAAAAATGTTTTAAGCAATATTAAAGATAGTCAAAATAAAATGTATCAATAATGTTATATTATAATAATTATGAATTAAACAATACAAAATAAGAGAGAAAAATGTTATGTATAGGATGAAACAATATTTAATTATAAAACGATTAAATCAATTTTCTTTCTAAAATACATTTTAATTTTTTCTTCTTGCGAAACCCACATAAATATTATAAAATTTATTTAAATAATTTTTTTTGCTTTAATTATTATTATTTATGCATTTTTATGAACGTATAAAACAAAAATTTGTTTAAATTTATTTATTTGTGCTAGCAAGACGTTTTTATCGTTTCCTGAAAAATTTTCCAAATGTGTGATACGACATATTAGAACGTGGGTATTGATATGCATAATTACCTTTTGGAAAAGTGTCAGCGATAATCAAAAAAATTAAAACAGCACTTTCATTTTCACAATCTAATGAATAAACTGATAAAGACGATAATTTTCGTCAGTCTTATAAGTATTAGCTCTATGTTGTAATAAGCTTCAAATATTTCATCACAATCAAAGTTTTCAAACATGAAAATACATGCTGATTGTTCAGAATTCAATTTAAAAAAATGTGATATTTTTTAATTAAATTTTGGTCAAGTTATGGTACTTTCATCGCGTTTTGTTCAACGTTCCAATAAAGTAAATATGACGCGAATCTTACTCTTTTACTGTTGCACTTTTAAACTTACTTTTGAATTAATTTTTGGGCACTTTATAGTGCATTTATCGCGACTTCTAATATGCGTTGGACAATTTAAATATTTTAATCGATGAGGTTGTTCCTACGGATAGCTTGTTTTTCTTTTTAAATGATTATAAGACACAATTTTTTCGTAAATCAATTTAGATAAATTACTTTTTTATGGAAAATTATCAAAGGATGAAACAATGAATAGTAAATGTAACTTGTAAATTTATGAAAACAGTCCCAGGCCTGTTTAATATAACAACAACAAATGAACCTCATAAATGTTGAAATTCTTGTTTTTTGAAAAATAAACGTTATTGCCATTATCATTGTTGAAATCAGAATTTCTCAAGCGGTTTCAAATGTCTTCACTCATCGGTACAGGACAAAAGTTTCTAAAGAATAAAAGCCACTTAGGAAAGCATTAAAAAACATTCGTCAGGTAAAGCCACATGTTTTCCTTAGTTATGGGACGATTCCTCGTAGAATCTGATCTGAGGAGTCCCTTTGGCTTTAAACTTCTACGCCGATTGATTTAATTTTAAATAAAACAATGAATGAAAAAAAATTACAAGCACAGACATCAACTACAAATCAGACATCGCAAACATCCCATTACATCCCTCTGACTGCCGTGACCAAAGTCAAAGTCAAAACTATGTCGGAATCTACATTAGGAACCATGAGGAGGACTGTATTGTATTGTGATTTGAGCATAGCTTATTTGATACATAGCAATGTCTCTGGACGTAAAATTTTTCGCTTTTTCTGAATCCAAGAATAATGGTTCCTATTTGAATTTTCTGAGTGGACCTTCAAATGACCTTGAAGGTCACGGTCAAGGTCAATCTCAAGGTCTTCACCCGATGCCTTGCTTGATTGCTGCTTCAGGGTACCATCGGAAATAGAGTTTAAACTGAAATCTATTGATTCCTCAAGTACGCCTTCATTTAGGAAGGTTTCCCTGGTAATTTCGCTGCCACCAACGTAAGCTTCATGGACAGAGGATGTGTTGATTTTGAGATGGTTTGAAAATAGCATTGGCTCTTGGATAAGAGTCTTAAACAAAGAATAACACAGTTGCGTAGGTCATTGTGGCGCTACAACAGTTCCTCTTGCTGTTCCTCTCTTAGCTGTGATGCAATTATTTCGTCAATTTTAAAAAAGTTGTCTGCAAAGACAACGACGGCAAGCATAGTATTGAAAAACTCCTCTTTTCAGACGATCATGAAACCTAGACTTTTGTTAAGGAAGAATATACCAAAGTTCAGAACCCAAAGGAAATAATAGAATGAAATTATTATGGACACGTGGAAAAACTTAGTCGTGGGAAAATTAAGTGCCATTTATTAAATAGTGTTCAATTCTCTTTGATTTCATTAATTTTCTTCTACCATTTAATGAACTCCTTTTTTTATTTGGAATTGGTTTGGTAAATTTCGTTCTGGGGATTTTTCACTCAAAGATGAGCAACATTTAGGTCGGTGAAATGAAGTTGATGATGGCCAAATTAAAGCCATAATCGAATCGGATCGTCATGTAACTGTACGAGAGATTGAAGAAATATTAAAAATACCAAAATGAACAATCTTCCGTCATATACAACGTCTTGGACTCGTTAAAAAACTTGATATTTGGATTCTACATGAATTGAAAGAAATTCATTTAACAAATCGCTTTAATGCGTGTGATTTGCATCTTAAATGCAATGAATCCGATCCTTTTTTGAAACGAATTATCACTGGTTATAAAATATGGATTGTTTAGAATAACGTGGTTCGAAAATGATCATGGTCCAAGCGTGATGAACTACCACAAACAACATCGAAAGCTGAATTGCATCAAAAAAAGATTATGCTGTCTGTTTGGTGGGATTGGAAAGGTGTGGTATTCTTTGAGCTGCTTTCATGGAACCAAACGATTAATTTGGAAGTCTACTGTTGACAGCTGAAAAAATTGAACGCAGCGCTCAAAGAAAAACGACCAGAATTGGTCAATCGTAAAGGTGTAATTTTTCACCATGGCAACGCTACACCACACACATCTTTAGCCACTCGCCAAAAATTATTAAGGTTTGGTTGGGAAATGATGTTACATCCACCATATAGCCCTGACCTTGTACCATCAGGTTACTATTTATTTCGATCTTTGCAGAACTCCTTGATTGGTAAAACTTCCAATGATGATGAATCTGTGGAATGGCACTTGGTTCAGGTTTTTGCCGAAAAAGACCAGAAGTCCTATGAGCGTGGAATCATGAAGTTACCAAAAAGATAGCATGAGGTGATTGGGCGAAATGGAGAATATATCATTGATTGAAGTTCATTCTTTGTATTTAAGAAAATGCGTTCAATTTCTATGAAAAAATCGGCAATTACTTCTGGGACAACTCAATAAAAACAAGACCAATCATTTCCTATGGATTTTAACCCGTTGATCATGAATCTGGAAGCCCATGAATATTTTTGAAGTTTTCTTGGCTTAAATTAAAGATAAGATTTTAGAATCAATGTCGTATAATTTTCAGATTTTGAAAAAATTTTCCCTAGGTCATGCTAAAAGTTGAAGTTGAGGTAGAGAATTTGAGAAAATCTTGAATTTTTTTTTAACTCCTCACGTGCTGTATTATTTTCAGAAGGTCGAAAAAATATTTGTTGAGCACCACTAGACGTAAAATTTCATAAGATTTCCAACTGTATTTTAAAAAATGCCCTATCTCTTTTTCTCACCGAGATATCGTGGTTCAAAGTCAGCAGTGATTTTTAATAGCGCTCCCAAGCACCGTGCGCACAATTTCCGACGGTAGTGTAAATCTGCACGGTGGAGAGATTTGATGTTTTTTTCAAAAATTTATATTTTCAAGCAGCACAAATACCAACATGTTTTAAATTTCTCTACCAGAGCGTTTAATTACTACAAATTAAAGTGTGGAGAGTGCCCATGCGTTGCCCATGAATTACGTGTTAAAATAGTCAACTTTGACATTAATTATCTCTGCATCGGTACGGTTGAAAAATTTGAAATTAATTTAGCATATAAGTAATTTTTCTATTCAAATATCAGCTCCCTTTTCAAAAAGTTCTACCAGAGATCGATTTTTTTACATACAACCTTAAGACACTGTTTTTGTTGCCTGTCTCAAGTCCCAAGAATATTCCTGGATGGCTTGAGGCCAGCCCTGTTAGTAGATCATCTCTTTCTCGCTGTTGCACGCCGGTATGTAACGTTGTCACTGTACAGGGGCATCTCAGAGTGACAGGTTACAGTATCTTCTACCGTTTTATAAATATCTCAAAATTTATGGCATCAAAATTTTTTTAATTAACAAAATCTTATCAATGGATAAGCAAAATTAATCACTTAAATCAAATTTTGCAAAAGACTGATTATTTTTTGATGTCGGGAAAATTCTTATAAATGAATAAAACAGATTCGTAGGTGATTGGTGCATTCAAGAATTTTTTGTATAAAATCCGAAATTTCGCTACGTAAAAATACAGCTTGATAAGTTACCTGATCAACGATTATTGAATTTATTATATCTCAACTTTCTTTGCGTCTCATTTGATCAGCTTGCGTGGTTATATGAGTGATCACGTACTGCGACGCATATGCGTCGCACTGATATTCCCCTGACGCCTTTAGACGAGTGTGCGCAAGATTGTTGCATTCTCGTTCCCACACGTGACCCGCATTGCATGGGGGCGTCTTGCCACGCATGATTGTTGTCTGAGAAGATTGGATTTTTTAGTACTGGGTTACAGAGAGAAAAATAAATTACCTGTTTTGGCTAATTTTTATTAGTAATATATATTATATATATTAGAATGTAATCGAAGTTTTTGTGTGCCCTTAACATTTCAAGTTATTACAGTAAATGTAGTTCAGCCGGGTTTGTTTGTATCAGTATATCACTGTTGGGTATTTTCAAAATATAAGTTACTAATGCAGTAATATTTTTGGTCAGCTGTAAAGAGTATTTTGTTGAAATCCCTATCAAAAAACGCAATTATATTCAGTATTTATTTGAAAAAACTGAGGCTAAATCCACAAAATATTTTATTCAATACAACCAAACAATTTGATTGAAACAAATGGCTTCCCTTCTTTCCTTTTTTACACGCATTAAATCTAGGAAGATGGTGCCTTGTCACTCTCTTGGTTAGCTGTACTCGAACTACCTTCATCCTGCAGCAAAAGAAATTATTTTTTATAGCAACTCTTTCGAGAATTTGATTTGATATAACCGTAGAGCGAGTTGACCTACTTCTAAAGTTTCAACCCGGTCTACAATTACCGAAAATTGGATCCCCCAAAAAAGGCGCGATGAAAAATAAATTATAATCAACTGAACTCAATTCAAACATTATTCACTGAAAATTAAATTTGTGATAATGCATATTACGTTCTGTATAAAAATAATCTCATTCAGGTCAAATGAAATTAGAGTATACCGTTTCTCTACATCATGACGATTAATCGAAAATAATTTCAGATTTTTTTTGCAAATTACTACGAATAAATAATACTTAAAGCATATTATATCAAGGCGACTTACCATTTTCTTGAATACAGGAAAGATGAAGTCCTCAAAAACCTTATTAGTTTTATGACAAAAGATTTTTACTCCGCAATGATTGCTATCATAATCGAATACTTCATCCGTTTCACAAATCGCTCCAATTTCATATTCCTTGATAAATAAAGGGCTACCTTTCCAACTATAACTCTAGAATATAAAAAATGTTGAAAGTTCTCAATTTCTTTAAAAGGAAACAGATTATGACAGACTTTTGGCTTCAAGTTTCTAATTATTAGTAAACGTAATATGTTTTTGATCGTCTTTCAAGTTCCAACAAGGGATTAGGTCACTCTAAATTTTGTAAAAATCAACATTTATTTTTGCGCTGAAAAGGTGACTTAGCAACTTAAAAATAATATGCCAAAATATTATGGGCGGACAATGTATGCAATTAAAGATAATGGACGTTATAGGCATAACAATTGATTTAAACAGTTACGAGGGCAAGTCGATGAGTTTTTACAAGAACACAAAATGCTATATCAATTTGGGTTGGCTTACTTTTATTTTTCAACATAGTCTTCTTGTAGCTCGATACGCTTCGCCCAGCGATTTTCTAATTTTGTCAAGCCGTCTAAGCTGTAAGATTGTATAAAATTTTAATAATAGGCCCCTCTTTCGGTGACGACGTCCTCGTTTGACTCAAATCTCTTTCCAACAAGCCATATTTTCATGTAAGGAAACAGAAAAAAGTCACTGGAGGCCAAATCCAGCGAATACGATGTGTGCGGCAATAGTTCGAACTTCAATTTGAGCAATTTTGCTATTAAAATAGCACCCAGGTGGGAAAGTCGGATTGATGCCAGTATTCACAAACGGCACAGTACTGCATCAGTTGTAAACAAGGAGAAATGCCAGTAGTAAAGAGTTGGTACCGGGCCGAGGGTTGGCGCAGTACTGGCATAGTACAGCCCCAATCCTGAAACCAAGTGTCGGCTAATAACCGACTTCGGAGTAATGCCAGGATTGAACCAGTACAGATTTCAGTGCTGGAATAGGTGTGCACGCGTGCATTGTCTTGATGAAGGAGCACATTCATAATTGACAACCCAAGCAGACCCAGTTTATTGAATGCTCAGCGAATACACTGACCATTCACTGTAGAAAAAACATTTAAGTCACTGTAATTATGATTCTGCAATCGAATTTTCATTGGAAGGTGTAAGAATAAATACAATAATATTATGTTCCATCTATAAAAACTAAGAAAACCTCATACGCTTGTCATTGAATGCAGTGCAGTGCTTCAAGACTTGTGGTACGTCTCCACCATCAAGGTTGACCATTGGTAAAAGTGAGATATAGGTAGTTGTGCATCACTCCTACCAATGGACAACCCTAACAGTAAATACGTACTACGAATAGTGAACCACTGCACTGACTTCAATGACGGGTGTATGACGTTTTTACACTTTTTATAGCTGAAAAATGATATTATTGTATTTATTCCAACACTTTCTAATGCAAATTTGATTCGATTCATAATATTGCAAGGTTATTGAATGGTCAGCATATTCGCTGACCGTTCACGAAGCCGGGTCTGCTAGAGAAATGGCGACGTTTTTTCTTGATTTCTTTGCTCAAATAGGACAATTATAACAAATAATATTCTCCATTTATCGTTTGTCTTTTTTCTAAGTAATCACTTAAGACGATTCCATTTGCATCTCAAAAAATCGTCACCATCATCATGCCAGACGGTTTCACCGTCTTCCGGGCCGATTCGACTGGTGCTGTCCAGTGTTTCGACTGTTCGTCTGTCTCAGGCGTGTACAAATGAATCCATGTTTCATCAACAGTGATTAACCGACGCCATAATTCTCTAAGATTGCGACGAAAAAGCGCTAAACCAGTCATCGAATAGGTCACACGGTTGCTTTTATCCTCGACGGTGAGTGAATGCGGCACCCATCTTGCCGACAGCTTTTTCAATGCCAATTTCTCATCCAAAATTATAATTACCGTGCCATGAGATATGCCTATGGCTCAGATGATTTCTCGCACTCTCACTTGTCGATCGTCTAAAATCATATCGGGACCTTTTCGAAAATTTTTGGTGTGACTGTCTCAACTGGACGTCCCGAGCGACGTTTATCACGAGTGGACGTACAACTACCTTTATTTTTCTCAGTGTATTGCCTTTTAAGTAAAAGTGTTTAATTACTGCTGAGATTTAGTTTTCCTCAATTTTATTGAATTAACAAGACTATTTTGCTTTAATCGATTGTAAAAATTAAACTACGCGTGGATTTGTCTGATAATTTGAGAGTAGTCTATTAGGCGATGGCATCTTTAGAAATATACTTCTTTGATTATTTTGAGCGCCATCTCGTGCATTTTGTAAGAATTTATTGACTCTCACCAGTAAAATATGTGCCTGCAAATACACGAAGAAATGTTCTTCAGCCGCCATTTTATTATTAATCACTAAAAACAAATTGTATTGGATCTATAACTTAATTCGTGCGCTTTTTTTTCAAAATTTGAACGTTTATTTAAGAAAAACATGTACAATAGTATTATTCAAAGTATTGCCTATCTGAAGCTATGACTTTTTCCCATCTTTCTGGAAATTTGTGGATTCCATCCCAAAAGAACTGCGCCGGCTTGGCGGCCAAGAATGAATAAAGCCAATTTTTGATACCCTGTTCTGATGTGAACCGTTTTCCAGTGAGGGCGTTCTGCATCGACCGGAACAAATGGTAGTCAGAAGGGGCAAGGTCTGGGCTATAAGGCGGGTGGGGTAAAACTTCCCATCCACTGTTTTCCAAATAGTTCTTAACCGGAATAGCAACATGGGGCCGAGCGTTGTCATGATGGAAAATTATTGCCTCGTGTCGTGTCGCATATTCCGGGCGTTTTTCGGCTATTGCTCTCTTCAAACGGATTGATTGTGTTCGGTAGCTTTCTCCATTGATGGTTTCACCTGATTTTGGCAGCTCATAATACAGCACACCCTTCTGATCCCACCAAATACAGACAATTACCTTCGCGCCATGGATATTCGGCTTTACCGCTGATTTGGCTGGTTGGCCGGGTTCCACATATGATTTTTTGCGCTTGGGGCCATCGTAATGGATCCATTTTTCATCACCAGTAACAATCCGATGCAAAAATGACTTCTTTTTGTGGCGTTTCAGCAGCATTTCGGACATGCAAAACCGCCTTTCAACGTCTCTCGGCTTAAGTTCATGTGGAACCCAATTTCCATGCTTTTGAATGTATCTGGCTGCTTTTAAACGTTTTGAAATGGCTGCTTGAGTGACTCCCAAAGATTCTGCGAGCTCTTCTTGTGTTTGGCAACAATCTTCATCGAGTAATGCTTCCAGTTCTTCATCTTCAAACTTTTTTGGCTGCCCAGGACGTTCTTCGTCTTCCAAGCCAAAATCACCACTTCTAAATCGTGCAAACCACTTTTGTCATGTTCGCTCAGCTAGAGCATGTTCTCCATAAACTTCCACCAAAATAAGATGACTTTTGGCAGCATTTTTCTTCATATTAAAGTAATGAAGAAGAATTCCCCGCAAAAACACTTTTTCAGGCACAAAGTTCGACATACTTGAGTGAAAAAAGAATTATTGCTTTTTACGCTTCAAATAAATGAAATATACTGGAAAAGACGCACAATGACAGTAGCTTTCCAACGCATTTTCAGAATATTGCAACGATGGAATGATAATCAAGTTACGCCATCTCTCAGCAAACCGCACGAATTAAGTTATAGATCGAATATTTTACAGTTTATTAGTAGTATAATAAAATCCTGTTTACAAAAATTCTATTTATTCCATCATTTCGCTGAAAAAACTTCCCAAAATTTGTCTATTTTTTTCGGTTCTAAAGTGACCTAACCCCTTCAAAGAAACTGTTTCAACTCTCTTTACTTACTCGTCCACAATGATCTCTTTTAGCGCTCCAGACTTCAATATGTTTATCAGATTGATCAAATAATGAAGCTGGGGTAGCCCGACTGCTCCCAAAGACTGTGTATGAAAATTAGTGTAGGTTATACAAGTATTAGGGCTAGTTTCACCAACTATGATTAAATTTAAATCAGTGGGAAAACTCCGTCATATGAAATTTGGTTAATCAGCGATTTAATAGTCTATTTATGGACGATTCAGAATTACTTGAAATTGGTGCTATTGGTCCTTAAAGGCATGCGATACTTGGGAAATTAGAAAATTTAATTGATTTAAGGGTTCTAACACGTGGATCAATAAGTCCCAGGACTCACTAGGAAAAACTCACTTTTTTTGTCAAAACTCGACTTTATTCATCAACATAGTCTCCTTCAAAAGCAACACAATCAGTCCAGCGCTTCTCTAACATTTCAATACCATTCTTGTAGAACGATTAATCTTTGGCCTGGAAATAAGCGTTCGTTTCGGTGATGACTTCCTCGTTGGAGTAGAATCTCTTTCCTTGGAGCATTTTTTTGAGGTCTGCAAACAGGTAGTAGTCTCTGGGGGCCAGATCCGGTGAATATGGTGGGTGCGGAAGCAATTCGAAGCTCAATTCATCCAATTTCGCCATGGTAGCACGGTGCATTGTCTTGGTGAAAGAGCACTTTTTTGTTTTTTATTTGGAGCCCTTACCGGCCCACATTTGCGCTTTTGGCCGCTTTGGACGCTTCTCACCGACTCCAGTCCACTCGGCTGACGACCGCTTTGACTCCGGAGTGTAGTGATGGATCCAGGTTTCGTCCATTGTCACATACCGACGCAAAAAATTCGGTTTATTTCGGCGAAACAACTCCAAACAGCGCTCGGAATCAAGGACACGTTGTCGTTTTTGATCCACCGTGAGCAAACACGGCACCCACTTTGATAACAGCTTCCTCATAGACAAATGTTCATGCAAAATAGCGTACACACTGCCGTATGATATCGTTAAGGTGTCAGCTATCTCACTCAATTTTAATTTACGGTTTTCGAAAACGATTTGGTGGACTTTTTTGATGGTTTCCGGTGTAACTACCTCATTTGGCCGGCCGGAGCGTTCAGCATCTTCAGTGTCTGTACGACCACGTTTAAACTCAGCATACCACCGACAAATGGTTGTTTTTGATGAAGCAGAGTCCCCGTAGAACTTTTCAAACCATTGCTGAGCTTGCACTGTGTTCTTTTTCGTCAAAAAGCAATGGTAAATCAACACACGTAATTGTTTCGAATCCATTGTTTTGGGAATATCAAGACTAGCGTCACTTAAATCACTGTAACTCGTGGACCAAACATCAGAATGTTATGAAATTTTGACAGGTATCTTTTGAAGGTTGGTACTCATGAAAAATCATACAGAACTTTTGTTGGCATTGCCATCTATGTGTCAGTCCCGGGATTTATTGATCCACGTGTTATATGTTTGTGTTCAAAGTACACATAGTCTACGTCTGCTTTCATCTTCTCTACTATTTCTCAAATTTTGGAAACTACATTTTATGTATTTTGGACGCAAATATGCAGAAACTGGATCGAATTGTTCATATAAACTTGATACTTTTTACAAGTATCACATGCCCTAAAAAATATCACATTTATGTAGAAAAATTTAACGACAAATAAGAATTGATGCTTTGAATCAGACAAAGCTTTTCAGATTCAAATAAATTTTTGCTGTATTTATATCCAAGATGTGTTCTTTGATTCAAACATATTATTTTCTCTGTGTGAAACCCACGTAAATTTAAAATAATGGGAAAAATTTATCATCTTTTGTAATAAATAAGAATATTGAATTTTGAGTCCTTCGAATTGGCAGTTATTTTTTCCGTTAAGTTATTTGAAATTCTTCGTACGATAAACCATTTTTGATTAACAGCATCATAAATAATAAATCAGTTGAAACAAAAACCCGCGACACATTGTAGAAAAAACCTACTCTCTAAATACGAATTTGTTAGGATTTTTAATGATTTTAATCAGTCACTAAATTCTTGTTTTACAATCAGTCATTTCTGATTGATGATTAATCAATGTTAACTAATCAAAATCAATCAATTTTGACTGAATGAAAAGCAAGAAGTCAGTCACTGATTGAAATTATCAAAAATTCTAACTGATTCATTAGGAGTACAAATTCGGTCTGTTTTTTTGCTATTAAAAATGCACTTATTTAAAAAAAATGAAAGAACGGATTAATTAGAGCATTGTCCATCGCAGAATACGACTTTTTCCCTTCTCTCAGGCAATTTTCGAATCTCATCTCGGAATAATGATGCGTCTTTTGAGGCGATCCACGAATCGATCCATTTTTTGACTTCTTCATAAGAGCGGAAATGCTGATGAGCCAAGCCGTGTGCCATCGATCGAAACAAATGGTAGTCAGATGGAGTAACGTCTGGAGAGTACGGCGGGTGGGGTAAGACCTCCCATTTCAGCAATTGCCTTGCTTTTGAATCATTCCCATGGATTTCAATCGTACGAAAACTGCTTGTTAAGTCACTCCCAATGTATCTGCAAGCTGTTCTTCCATTTTAGTCGGATCTTCATCGAGTAATGCCTCTAATTCTTTGTCTTCGAATTTTTTTGTCTGTCCACAGCGAGTCTTGTCTTCAACGCTAAAATCAACATTCTTGAAACTTCGAAACCATTCCCTACATGATTTATCAGTTGGAGCATTGTCACCATAAACTTCCACAAGCATTCGATGCGCTTCAGCTGAACCGCTCTTCCAATTATAGCAGATAACTAAATCCTCCTGCGAATGCTGCTTAGTTAACACAATATTCGGCATACATAACACAGTAAAAAACAAACTTTTTTAAAGAAACTCAAAGCGATATAAACTGAATGTTATTTACAGATGTCTAACCTCTCTGAATCCTCCGAAATCAGCTGTCACAATGAAACATTCATAACAGCCAGAGCAATCTTTTGAAAACGGACCAAACTAATTCGTACTCGCAATATATTTAGAAAGCAACATATTCATGGTTAGGATTCTTTTTTATATTTTTCAAAAGCTAAGTTAATACTGAATAATTCAATGTAGGCAGTGTTAGTTTGGTAAGTTTATTTTAGTCAACGCAAGATAGGACGACGCGACAATTAGATTTATTCGTTGGTTGCACATGTAATATGCTAGCTTCAAATTTGTCCGTTTTTCAAAATTCAACCTTCTTTTACAGTAAACATTTTTCATAGTTTATCAGCCATTAACTGTTATTCATATAAAATAGAGGGATTAAAAAAATTGAATAATTATATAACTTTATAGTTTCATGAACTATTTAACCAATTTTTCTAAATAATTCTAGTCGATTACGTCGACTGTCCACTCCAGCGGAGTAGAAGCATTTCATTTTACACAAAAAATTTCTTCTTCTTCAAAAAAAAATTATAGTTTCAGATAATGGAATTATGAAAATTATTTTCAGTAAAAGCTTCATACCGTACTGTTCATATCCGAACAAGGAATACCATCGTCCATATGCCATTTGATCAAAACTAGATTGTTTAGGAATCAATGAATTATAAACCATGCATTCTGGATGTGGTGCACCATAATTCAACTTGAGACAAAAAAATATTATCATAAATATTCAAACGTTTTTAAGCGTTCTAATATCAAATAAGCATTAATAGCATGAAAAGTAATAAATTTCCTATAGATCTACTCACAAATGCCAAAGTGAATATAGATTTCGATAAGTCTTCATTGTCTTCTATCACATCAATAATTTTGTTATCTATATCTGCTAAATGATCGCCACGCATAACAACCTGAATTTCATCTAAGTTTATACCTAAATCTTTGTTAAAAAAAATGTATTCATTGACTCTGGTGTTTGATAAGTAATATGAAACTGATCCTTTATGGTTTGCACAGCAATGTCTTTTGTTCTTATACTATTACTATCTTTATTGTTATTTGAATAAAGTGGTTAGTAATATCAAGCAAAGAAATACTTGTACTAACTAATAAATTGTCAGTGACATGTTTTGTGAATCAAAGTTTATTGATCAACTCACCTATGAAGCATTTAGTAAGAGATAAACATATTTTGTCTTTAATTAGGGTCATAGCGCAGAAAGTTTCCATGAGATCTGGATAGTGTGCACTCTCCTTTCGTAATAATAATATGTACGTCTGGTCAGATTGTCCTTTAAACCAAGCATCATGCAAATGAATTAATCGATAAATTGACAATGTATTGTAATTTGTAATCAAATTGTATCTGCATAAAAAGATATGAATTTCTGCTCAAAGGTTAAATGTAATCAAGTAGCCTCTAGCATTTACAATTTTTCATCTTCAATTTAGTTGAAACTTTATTATGTATCAACGAGGTTATTGTTCGTTTAAAGAATAATGAAATCTGAATAAAGACATTTTTGTTGTTGTTATTTGAAAGTTTACTTTACTACATTGTTGACAAAAGACTTTACAAACTTTAGTCTGCATTTTTTTGAAAAGATACTTTTATCTAAATTTAAACTAGTTCTCTAAAAAAAAGTCCATTTAAAACAACCTGAATTCCGCTTAGGCCATATTTAACATTATTTTTTGGTTGAAATAAATATAGAAATTCAGGCTTTTTTTAGCAGATTTTTTATGAATTACTAGAAAATCTATTTGAAATAACCAGAAAATAATGTTAAATATGGCCTAATCCGAATCGCGGTTGTTTCAAATGGATTTTTTTTTGTGTGTAGAAAACGACCAATTGAAATAGTGTGAAATATTTGAGACAGTGCTTTGCTAGACCGAAAGAAATAATTTGCCGGCACAGACATAATTCTGGTCTTATAACTATACTGTATTTGAGATTTACCAAAACCCAAGTACACTGATATAACAATATAGCACACTCGTCTGTGCATCTGATTAAGAAATTGTTAGTTAATTAATTCAGAAAATCTGGATAATATAACCGGAAAATTCTGGTTCACTTTTTCTAGTTAAAAGTTTTCTAGCTACTATTTATCATTCAAAGCTCAATTGTTCTACAAAGAAATCTTATGACATGCAAGAAACATTAATTCTAATTATATAGTATATAACATTGTATCCAAGATTCTAGCCGATTCTGAAAAACATTTCTCTGAATGCAATGTATAAATAATCATTTTTCAGGAATTTGGGAAAACATATCGTCCTAATTATATAATGTTCGTAAATTAATGGTATTCAATAAAGAACGTATTAGAATGGTTTACGATGTAGTTTGAGACGTAGTTTACAATGTTTCTGGAATATTTTTTCCTTTAATTAATAAATTGTTTATGATGCACGAACTCATGAATTATAAATCAAATGTTAAGTATGATGTAGTTTTCGACGTAGTTTACGATGCCGCTGCCGACGTCGTCTTTCCTTATAGGGTATACCTCACTTCCGTCGACTTCGAAAGCTTATTTTCTCGATTTTCCGCATCGCATCTCGACGATGGACGAAAAAGTACGTGAAAAAGTTAATTTTTGGGGCTTAGACTCAGTGTTGCCGGAGTGAGCGCTCTTAACTTCCCGGCAGCTCGATAGAAAATTCCCAACTTTTCCCGGACAAATTTCAAAACTTCCCGGAACTTTCCCGTGAATTAAAATCATCTAAAACTTCTTAAAATTTTCACATAACCAAAAGTATATGACGCCAAAACAAAATCACTAATGTGTCAAAACGGTTTGTTTATCATATGTCTAAGCTTGGTTCTTGACGTTTTGGATAGGTCAAAATCGACCAGCACTTACAGCTGGAGCCATCTATTGACGAACAGCAGGAACCTAGTTGTGCACATAATATGAATAGGCGTATCGAAAATATTATACATTATACACGTTATACACGTTTAACAGCAAAATGTAAGTTTTTTCTTAAGTTATTGGATATATTATCTTCAATATTAAATTTAAAATTTGTACAAGTAACAACACATTTATTCGAAAGTAACGTTTAAATAATTATTTTTTCGTACTCAACTTGTTATGAATTCTAAAAAATGAATTTTTCTAAAACTTTTATGAGAAAGTAAACACTCTAATGTAAATGAGCATTTCTGATTCTAATTTAAAGTTTAACAGTAACAATAAAATAATTATCTCACTGTACCCGTGTTAACGTTCCTAGCGAACTATTCACATGCCAAAGCGAATAGTAAAATAATAAATATCGATATTATTCTGTTTAATTCTTTAAATGATTGAACAGATTTGTGAAACTCTAAATCCTTCTAAAATGAGTAATTCTATATACAATATAAGAGTTTAACGTCCAAGAATAAGTGGATAGTTAATAAAACAAGTCAGTTCTATGTTGATACTTTTATTATGTTAAATTTCTAAATTATTAGTGCCAACTTTTCGCCTTAACTCCGAAGGCATCATTATCCTAATATTTTCTAAACAAGTATAGATATTAAGAGAAATGAATAATATAAATACTCTCTAAATTAATAATTATCATTATTCGAGTCGAATAGAATAGATTCTGAAAAATTTAAGTGATGAATTAAGAGAATGTGATACTCAGAAAATTAACAAATGTTATTGATTCTAGGTTTCTACATGTTTGTGTACAAAGTACATAAAATTCCGTTTCAAAAGTTTGGGAAATAGTAGAAAAGATAAAAACGGACGTAGATAGACTACTTTTGATTTCGAAAATGAAAAATGTCCAATTCAAGCAACATATATTTAAAATTTTTTTTCATTATTTAAACCCGAAGTAGTCTATCTACGTATGTTTTTATCTTCTCTACTATTTCCCAAATTTTTAAAACCAAATTTTATGTATTTTGGACACAAAAATGTAGAAACTGGACAAAGTTGATCACATGAACTTGCTACTTTTCTCAAGTATCACGTGCCCTTAAATAATTCAACAGAATAATGTCCGTATTTTTATCTTACCTTCTTCTTTGGCATTCAAATCGTCCACTGGGAACGTCGACACATGAGCCTCGAGTTATTTATGTTATTATTAAAATCAAAAATATATGTGACGCGCTCCGAGATAAAGACCCAAAGCGTCTCAGCGGTAATTTCACACGGAGAAAAAATCTAAATATTATAGTAGGCTGAGCTCTTCCTATTGAAGCACTGAACTTAATGTGCAAAATTTGTATGAGCCTTTACCACTATTGGCATAAAGTCATGCATTTTTAGCATGGAATGTCTTATACTATAAAAAAAAATCCACTATTTCAAATTGTCTATTTTGCTATTTTTAAAATGACCTATTTTCTTTCAATTCCAATAATGAAATTTAACTATAAAATATTGAAATTCATTATTTAAAAGTAGTTTTTGATTGTCCCATTTTTGAGTAATCAATCGTCAAAGTTTCGAATTGTCATAGGCAATTACTAAAGAGAGAAAAAGAGGAAAGTTGTAAGGTCTCTAACCTAGAATTTCAGAGACCTTTCATATTGAGCTGAAGTTTGTGACGTCTCGTGTTGTTATAGTGAAAACTAAACTTTCTAATTTTTAAAGGTAGTGACATCAAACTGATATCACTTTGTATGTCTTTATTCTTGAGAGATGTTAGAGAAGAACTGACGAGGCCTGCCTGAACCTCTACATATATAGACAGCTAAACCTAGGAGGGGGAGGTCATCAACCTCTACATATATGGATAACTAAACCTGGGGGAAGGAGGTCATCATCTGGCCTGGTAACACCCCCCTTTTTAGACATAAATTAACCCTTTAATTTCTAGATTTTACCCGTCTATTTTAGACATGAATTAGCCTCTTAATTTACTAAATTCTTACCCTCCTTACTTTTGGTATTTCGGTGGTTACCAAGGGTTGCAAGCTAGAACTGTACGTGACAACGTTCGTCGGCGTTGTTACCTTTGTTTTTACACAGAATATACAGAGTTTTTTGGGCATACACTTTTGTATGAATTCGAGTATTCCTAATCTGTACAGAACATAGGCTGATCCTAATCCTAGCGCTGCGTAACCTAAATAGCTTAACCAATCCACAGTTGTTTCTCTCCATGTCCTTAGTCTTCTGTTAGTGGCTATTGATTTTAACATATTTTCTGCATCGTCTAGGCTTAATTTGGCTTGTCGTAATTCATTGTTATCTATACTTTTAGGGAGACGCATTAATTTACTTTCTAAGGTTTTTAGATCGTCGTTAGAGTAACTAATGTTGTAGGTCACATTGAATTCGTTGTAAAATTGTCCCTTTAGATTTTTGCTAAGGTACAGTGCGTCCATTCCATTATAGATTTTACAATTTGAGCCCGTCAGTAGTGAGGGTTGTTTAATCTTTAGGTGTTCTATTCCTGTTTCGCAGCTAATATCTAAATCTACCTCGTTCATTAGT
Source organism: Diplolepis rosae (assembly GCA_030998225.1). Lineage (NCBI taxonomy): Eukaryota > Metazoa > Arthropoda > Insecta > Hymenoptera > Diplolepididae > Diplolepis > Diplolepis rosae. The sequence continues at coordinate 2,006,113 of JAPYXD010000391.1, read as the reverse complement.
ACTATTATGTATCCGTTTAGTACGGGTATGAAGGTTTCTTTGTGTAAGGCAAAAGGTGAAGTTTTACATTTGTTCTCTGAGTATCGCTTGAATATCGTAGCTTCGCATGTTTCACTGTCAGTCAACCTAAAGTTTGGTTGGTTTCTTTCGCAAATTTTATACTCGCTTATCGTCGTACATTTATTTATTGTTTCCTTGTCAGTAATTACATATGAGTCTCTAAATTTTATTAAATAGTCATGGTCGGGAATTACTGCAAAATATAGGTTTTGGATAGGATAAGGGATAGGTATAATATGTTTAATGGTACCCTCTTCCTGTTCTATAATGGGAATTTTGAGTATATAGGTGAATAGTCCTTTCAGGATGACAACTGATAGTTGACTTATCCCGATTATATGCTGATAGCTGGTTTCGTCTGCATCAAAATGGTATCTTGTTCTGTGTTTTTCTTCAAATTCCTTAATAGTTGTTTTTAACATAGCAGGTGTTAATATTTGAGGATGGATGATTCCATGTTTACCGTCGTTGATAGCGTTGATGGCCATGTCTATGTCTTCGCTTGTCTCGTCAATCATTATGGCTGCTATTAGCAGCTTACTGTTAACGAAGCTGTCCCTTGATACGGTGTTCAGTCCGCTACTCAGATTTCTTGCGAGTTCTCTTTCAGCATTCTGATTCCCAATGAGCTCTTTGTGGTTTACGGATGATGAATCTAGGATAAGTTTCAGGATTTTCGTGTGATTCGTTAACACTGTTGCCAAGTTTTTATTGTCCATATATATTTTGTCAAATTCGTTATTTATGTTATCCAAGTCCTGTTCGCTTAGTGTACCAAATAGTGTTAGATATATCGCCAACAAAGTTTGCCAGTCCTCTTTTCGTACGTTTATTTTTTCCCAGTAATTTGCCCAGAATCATATTCTTATATACTAATCTATTGTATCGATTCATTATAAGCTGTACTTCGTATTGGGGTGTACATTTCCCGTTACATGCTGATTCTGCTAACTCAATGGTGCTGCTTATCGCTGATATACGTTGCTGATTAGATGTGAAGTTAGTTCCCACCACAAGGTCCCAAGTTTCATAGTACAAATGTACCTTGGAGATGTCTTCGACAAACAAATTGCTGGTTATCGGTTGTAAGGTGTAGTTGGCTTTACAGTTGGCTATTGCCGCTATTAGAAGTACTAGGGTCCTCATCTGAAAAATAAGGCATACACTGATCTATGTGTACTCTCAGTATTTTATCTTTATTCCTAATGCGTAGATTATTATTATCTAGGTAATCTATAACTTCGTAAGGACCTTTCCAGGATTGTTCTAATTTGTTTTGTTTGGTGTTGTTAAGGATTTTGACTAGGCTTCCAGGCTTGTATAAAGGATGTGTTCTTATTATTCCTTGATCTAATCTTTTCTTAGTTTTTTCTAATTCTAATTGGATTCTCTCTCTAGCTTTTCTGATGTTTTCCTCGTGTTTTTTCCTCCATTTTCTAATCAGATCTTGATGGGTTAAATTGGGTGAGTTTTCAATTTGAGATGGTATATTTGGTAATCTTCCAAACGTGAGTTCAAAGGGTGTGAATCCCGTGGTTTGATTTACTGTTGAATTTATTGCGAATGTTACATATTTTAGATTTTCGTCCCAGTTATTCTGATTTTCTGCCATCCTTGTTTTGATCAGATTATTCAGGGTTGAGTGCATTCTTTCAATGTTTCCGTTGGATTGTGGATGAAATGCTGTAGTTTTAATATGTTTGATTTTCAAAGCTTTCTCAAATTGGTCCATTAACTCAGATAGAAAGTTAGACCCTTGATCAGTGAGAATAGTTTTAGGGGATCCATAAATGTAAATATATTGTTCTATCAGAGCTTCTACTATTGCTGTTGAGGTTTCACTTTCTAACGGTATTAAAGTGGTGTATCTGGTCAATCTATCCTGAATACTAAGTATGTATTTGTTACCTCTAGGTGTAGTGGGTAACGGTCCAAAAATATCCAGTGCTATTTTATCATTTGGATTGAGTGGTATGTCGGGTATTATACTTTCTGATTGATTCTTAATTCGCGTGGTCTTTTGTAGTTGGCATATAGGGCATTTTTTGACATAGTCCTTAATGTCTTGGTCCATGTTGGTCCAAATTCCGATTCTCTTGGCTTTTTCGATAGTATTTTGTTCTCCAGTGTGATCCCTATGGGCTTCTTTAATAATTTGTTTTCGTTCTTCCTTAGTTAATTCTCGGGTTGTAGAGAAACAAATGTGGAAATTCTTATCTGGATAATAGTTTGATAGGAATTCCATTATTTCTTGAATTACTTGTCGCTCCAGAAATGTAAATAGAGGATCTCCAAAGGATAATCTAACAATTGAGAGTTTTCTGTTAACGAATTCTTCGATAAACCAACTTAATTTATACAGCCAATCTTCTTCGTTGTACATAGGCATTTCATCCTTAGTTACTTCTTTCCAAAGTTTGCCGATAGCGTTAGGCTTTGTTTTAATTTTGCCTTTGACTGGTTGTAGTTTCCAATTTATAAAATCCGTATATAAATTAGTATTGTCTCCTGGTGTTTCCGTGATTTCTTCTTCCGTTTCTGTGGTTTCATTTTCTGATGGTTCTTTCATTCGCCTCGCGGTTAATTTGAATTTTTCTTTTAAAATTTCGTCTTTTGTTATTCGCGGCGTGTCGAATGTTTCTATTTCCGGTGACTGGTCTTCCAAGCTTGGTTTTTCTTCTTTAGTACTAATTCCGGTTTTTTCCATTGCTTCTTGTAATGTGTCCTTAGTGATGGGAAAAAGTCTGGATAGACAATCCGCTACTTTATTTTCTTTTCCTTTTACATATTCTATTTCGTATTCGTATTCTTCCATACGAAGTCTCCATCGTAAAAGTCTTGAGCTAGGGTCTTTCACATTGTGTAGCCAAACTAAAGCACGGTGGTCTGTTTGAATTTTGAATTTCTTTCCGAGAAGATATTGTCTGAGGCGTTTCATAGCCCATACAATTGCTAAAAGTTCTTTTTCAGAGGTGGTGTATTTTTCTTCGGCTTTGTTCAATGTTCTTGATATAAAAAGACAAGGGTGCCCGTCTTGGCTCAATACTGCTCCTAATCCACAGTTGGATGCGTCCGTAGTCAGTATAAATTGTTTGGAAAAATCAGGGAATTTTAAAACTGGTGCGATTACCAATGCGTTCTTCAAATCGTAAAATGCTTTTTCGCAGTCTGGGGTCCCATCGAATATTGTCTCTTTCTGAGTTAGCTTTGTTAAGGGTCTCGCTATAGTAGAGAAATTCTTGATGAATTTCCTATAGTAACCTGCAAGTCCTAAAAATGATTGCACATCTTTTACAGTTTTCAATGGTCTGAATTCTTTTATGCAGTTTATTTTTTCAGGTTTGGGTTTGACTCCTTCTTTGGTTATTATATGTCCAAGGTATTCTAGTTCTGGTTTAAGGTATTCACATTTTCTCGGTTCTAATCTTAGTCCTAACTGGTAGATTCTTTCCATGACTGCTACTAAGTTCTCATTATGTTCCTGAATTGAGCTTCCGAATATCACAATGTCATCTATGTACGCAAAGCATTTTGTTCCGATTAATCCTCTGAATGCATTATCCATCATTCTTTGGAATGTGGCTGGTGCGTTCTTTAAACCGAAAGGCATGCGATTGTATTCGAAATGTCCTTGGGTTGTAGAAAACGCAGTGTACTTTTTGTCTTCTTCCTTCATCGGGATTTGGTGGAATCCAGCTGAGAGGTCAAAGGCAGAAAAGAACTTAGCTTTTCCTAAGTGATCTAGTATATCATCGATCATTGGTAATGGGTAAGCATCTTGATCCGTGTCTTCATTAATCTTTCTGTAGTCAATTACCATTCTTAATTTATTTCCTTTTTTCGGTACTATCCATAAAGGTGAGTTGTATGGTGATTGGCTTTCTCTTATAATTCCCTTTTTTAATAACTTTTCTGTTTCTTCTAGGGCAAACTGTCGGTGTTTTTCGGGTAATTTGTGGGATCTTAGATTGATTATTTTTCCATTTTTAAGTACTATTTGATGTTCGGTAAGGTTAGTACATGGAATTGGGTCTGATTCTAACGTGAAAACTTCCGAGTATCTGGCTATCATTTTTTTGATGAATTCTCTCTGGTCTTTTTCTAAATGATCTAATCTTGAAGCTTTCAATAATTCATTTAGTCGAAATGTCATTTGAGGTTAATTACTTTCATTTGTGATTATTTTTAATATAGGTTCGTAGCTAATCTGGAGATTTACTTCTTTAGGGTAATCCTCATTATTTTTCAATGGGATTTTTATTTGTCCGTTTCGTATAGTGTAGAGTCCGTCGGGGATTTCCTTATCATCTATAATGATAATATCTTGATCTTCTGCGTCAGTTGAAATGGTACATATCTTTTCGGATTTTCCTGGTATGAAATCATTGCTTAGGTGCAAAGGTAGCTTTACCTTATTTAGCACGAGGTGACTGTTCGTGATCGCATATCTTGGATATTTTTCAAAGAATTTAATTCCAATTATACCTCCTTCTGGTAAGGGAAAATCGTTGGGTACTATGTAGAAAACGTGTTTTTGTCCAAAAAAGTTTAATTTTGTAGAATATTTAGAGATATGCCGATCGTTACCCATTAGGAATGTTTTGTGGGTAGATTTCCTTTCGTCTCTATCATCCAATATTTCTTCTTTGATTATGTTTATAGCAGCTCCTGAGTCTACTAATAATCTGTATCTTCCAGTTTTTCTTCTGGCATCGATTGTTCGTAATCTTCCGCATATGGAAGAAATTCGGCTGATTCCTCGAAGATCAGTTGCTCCGTTATTTCTTCCTCTGTCATGTTTTCCGCTTCTGTTTCTTCCTCTTGGATTGCTCTTACCGGAGGTGGTCGCTTGAAACCATGGCCTGGGGGAAAACCCTGCTTCACTTGGCACTGTGAAGATATATGACCTATTTTGCCGCACTTGAAGCAATTCATTTTAAATCTGTCACTCAGTGGTATGGTACTATTCTGTGCTCTAGGTGTAGTATTTGCACTGAGTCGAGGTGGTCCGGGTGATTTGGCTCATATTTTTACTGGTGGTTTGATAATTTGTCTGACAGGTTGGCTGTCTTTTAACCATGTTTCAGTTTCGATGGCTAATGCTTGAGCCTCGTTTACTGTGTTCAGTTTTAACAGACGTACCTGCATTCCAATTTCTCTTTTAAATTTAATAAGTAACGGTTAACGGCTTCTTCTTCTTCCAATTCTATTTTAAGTCTTCGTTTAGTGGGGTTTACGTGCTGGGATTGGACTAGGTAATTTATTTCATTTGTTATTTGTCGAAACCTCGTCGTGAAGTTCTGAACCGTTTCTGTTAAGCCTTGCTTGCAGCTTTCTAATTTAGATTTTAATGAAATTAATGAACTGGTTTGTCTCAAATTTTGTCTGAGTGCCGCGTATAAATCGTCATAGGAGTTTATTTGCATATATCTAATGGCTTTTTCTGCCACGTGTGTAATTTTCTTTGCTAAAATTAAATCTAAAAGAATTTCTGGTTCTTCGCATCTTATTCTAGCTCTCTTTACCGTTTTTATAAAATCTTCTACTCCCATGTCGTCCTGACCGTTAATTGGCTTTATTGTTTCAATTGCTAACTTGGCTCCCATTTTCCGTTCCTCGTGTGGTGCTGTTGGGACAGTTGTTGGGAAAAATTGTGATTGACCGTAAATATTTTCCTGTCTTGGTCTAAATGTTTCTTTTCTTTGGAATGTTTTTTCTTCGACCGAAGAATGATCGTCTGTCGCTTCTGGTCGTTGCTGGGATTCACTATCTGTTTCTACTGTCCCTGCTCCTCCTAATTTCTTTGATAATCTTGAAGTTTCATCTATCCTATTTTCGTTTTCTTTATTCAGGGCGTTGAATGAGATAGTCAGAGTTTCCATTTGGCTGAGAACCCTTACTAGTAATTCGTCAGTGGTGTAAGAGGGGGACTGGGCCCTGACGGGAGATTGTGCTCGAGACATGAGAGTGGTTGTGATTGGGAAATTTAAACCATCTATGGTGGGGGCCGTTTACGTCCACGTTCTGCGAACACTGCTATACACGCAAGTACTACTTTTAAATAATGAATTTCAATATTTTATAGTGAAATTTCATTATTGGATTTGAAAGAAAATAGGTCATTTTAAAAATAGCAAAATAGATCATTTGAAATAGTGGATTTTACTAATTAGAATAGTGGGTTTTACTAATTCAAAAAGTCCATTTCACTATTTCAAACAGTGGATTTCAGTAATTCAAATGGTGAAATTTTCACTATTATAGATTTGAGTACAGGGAGGGAAGAACAAGTCACGTTAATCCTGGTTTTCAAATCTTAACTTGTAGTTGCAGCGGTGCTCCATTCCATTCTATCGCGCGCGCAAAATGAAAATTTTTCGCATAGGGTTGTCTCACTTTGGACCCGGAATTATTTAGACAACCCTATATTTTCTCGAAGCACAGATCATAAGCTTTCAATTCAAGTATTTATTATTCTATTAAACAGCCGGTGAAATTGAACGCCAAAAAATTTGTATAAATGTTTAAACAACCCATGTTTAGACCCACCTGGGGGTTGACAACCCTACATTTTTTCGCTTGTCTAGTCGTCAACTTTCAATTATTACTATGTTTATCTTATTAATCTTATTTGTAGTTAACTTCCATAATTAGGATTTTAATAAATAATTATTGACATAAGGACCCGGCTGTGCTTAGACAACCTAGCCATTTCGTGTTAGGACGTATATAATGCATTAGTTTCGACGCGTTTTGTTCTATTAACATTTCGGTGAAGGTACTTTGCAGTGGTATCTTGGACTATAACATCTCGGTTGTAAGAGAACTCATACTAAAATAGGATGGGTTTCTTGCAACTATAGTAAGGTGAAGTTCAAACTATTTTCACGAGGCACAACAGCTCTAAAAGCATGAAGCTTAGTGCTTTTTTAGCATGAAGTGATCCCTGCTTAAAATATAGGATAATTCTGCCAGGATAGCAAGAATGAAACCTGCTACAAAAGACTGACTAGTGTTCTTACTATTATAGTCAGATTTTTTTCTCCGTGCAGGGGAGAAAAGAAAGAACAGGCAAGCTGGCTAGACTCGGTTTCCGCTGTACCAGCCCCCCCCCCCCTCCCCTCATGTTGAAAAAGAGTATTGAGTATTTGGGAATGCAGTTAGACCTTGCTGTTCCACAAAGAGCTCACCTGTGCGATCAACCAACAGGTAATCGCTCGCGCAAAGGAAGACATTCGTAAGGAAGGAAGATACAAACTCGTCGATAGGCGGCAAACGAGATAGCTTTGTTAACAGTCCGGGAGATAGACATACCACCTACTCCCAGAGTTCGCCACCTGGCTGGATAGGAAGCACGGTGAAGTTGTCTTCCACCAGGCGCATGCGCCCACGGGCCATGGCTACTTCAATACGAACCTGAGTCGCTTAACGAAGAGAGACGATGAGTCATGTCGCTACCGCGGTTTCCCTGTGAACGATGCGGAGCACACACTTTATTTGTGTCAGGTGAGGTATGGTAAGGGAGGCCGTTGGTCGGGCGGTAAGGGTTTATCTCACTCCTAACACAATGGTTTCTCTCATAATTCCGTCTGAGGGTGACTGGAAGTACTTCGAGTCATTCACTACATTAGTGAGGAAACCCTGCAAAAGGGTGACGGAAGTCGTTCACGACTTAAAACCGGAACCAGCCGCTCGTGAAGCTTAAAGCCAAAAGGCGGTTCCGCAAGCGGCAATATAGTTTGGGAGAGAGGGTTTTCGGATTAAACAGGTATGCCTAGTAGATCAATCGTAGAAAAGTCCTGCACTACGTCTATGAAAAATTTCGCCATTTATCCTCACAAAAAAAAAAAAATATGAATGAACCCGAATCAAATTCTAGTCCGAAAATACTTGTAGGAAACCAAAATATTTTTTGTGATTGTCTGTCTTCACTGAAATAGCAATATTCTATGTAATGTTTTTCTTAGTTTTATTGTATTTTCGAACGCAAAAGGAGTTTGAAGTCTACATCAAGTTAAAATATTATACGCATAATTACCTCTCGGAAAAATATCAGCGATAATCAAACATATCAAAACAGCACTTATGTACTTCATTTTTACAAACTGATGAATAAACTGTTAGAGTCGACAATACTCGTCGCACTTTTGTAGATATTGGCATTATGTTGTAATAAGCTTTAAATATTTCGTCACAGTCAAAACTTCCAAGCATGAGAATACATACGTAGCATTAGCAGGCAAATATCGGGCCATATTTGTGTTATACTTATTTTCCCTATCATTCTCAATCGACCTATTTTATGATTCCTTGAAAGAGTTTTAAGTGTATAGCAGAAACTTGTAAATTATGATTATCAAACAGAGCTATAGATAAAAATCACGATGAATTCATGTCCTCAAATTTTGTTATGCTGACCACGATTCGATTTTCTTTACTGATTAAATTAATATCTTTTTTTGGTGTGTTCGCATGTCGTCTGGTTTCGCAAACTAGCGTAAGGGGGGTAGAATTTTTAGGATCCATTTCAATTTCTGCATGAAGGTGATTTTCAAGTTGTTTCGTAGAAGACAACTCAGCAGGGTAAGACTTCGCGAACACCTCGAAGAAACCAGGCTCATTGATGAGCTTGGTTGGGTCTGCCCTGCTGGGTCGTTTGAAGCTACTGTGCGCTCGGCGAGGCAGAAGGTGGTCGCGGCTTGTGACTACTCGATGCCTCGCTGTAAGCGCAGGCAAGCCAAAGGTTTGATGTACTGGTGGAACGACCAGTTGGCAGCCCTACGTCGAGAATGCCTTGCAGCGCGGCGAAAATTCACCCGTTCAAAGGGGGATGCTACGCTGCACGAGGCATGGAAAGGGGCGAAAACAGCTTTGAGGCGAGGCATAAAGAAAATCCGACTTCAATGCTGGAAAGACTTGATCGGTGAGGTCGAGAAGGATCCATGGGGTCTCGCCTTCAAAATAGTCACCAAGAGATTGGTGACTAGAAGAAAGACCCCGGGCCTGGATAATCCTGATCGAGTCAAGTACATTGTGCGAAGCTTGTTTCCACACGTGGAGCCGTTCCAAAGACAGGACCGAAGTTCCTGCGTGGTCCGGCGCGAAGAACTCTTCACTCTCGAAGAACTAAAGAGAGCGGGTGGAATTTTAACGGATGTTCAATCCAGGGTAGTCAACTTTTTTCTAAACCAATTTTGGGACTTGAATCTATAAATGATTTCGAATATGAAAAAATACAGAGAAAAAAGATTACTAACAAACGATTGCTATGATGAAAATTTTTTTAATTAATGTTCCTTTTTACCATTTTCGCTCAAGTTTCTATATCACCTCGTAGAAAAAACCGGGATTACCAAATATTATTAATGAAATTCTATGTTAAAAAACTTTTTTCAGTATTTTTCTAGATCCAAAATAAATCAAAGATGAGAGCCTGAACAAATGCGAATTATTTGCGAATTTCATTACATTATTTTTGGCACGACTTGAAGACGAATTCTTATACCATTCAAAAAGCAATCGTTCGGAATTATGCAAGTAGCTTAAAAAAACAACTAATATCCGGACGACATCTACGTTATCGACTACTCGCACGAGACAATCAAAATATAATGATTATTATTATTATTATCATGCTCAGAAAGATAGCTTAATTTCAAAATGTTAATTTAATATCAAGATACTGATTCAATCGTCTCTTTCTCTTTTCTCTCATATGGTACATATATAGATATATATATATTTAAGTAAATATGCACGACAGATAGAGACCAGAGTCCTAAAACCGAAAAAACTCTCTCACGGTTCTTGGAGCTTTCTAAACGTAATTAATTTAACGAATGGCACTTTGTATAAATAAAAAAACACCCGCCTATTCAACTTTCAACTCTCAACTCATATAAATAACCTTTCTTCAAGCCATGGTCAAAACGCAAATACACAATTTAGAGTTGCTCAAAACTTTCGGGAATAACAATAAATCTAGAAAGTTTCTCATGTCAATCACTTGTGAAAACTCATAAATCGGAAAAGATGGACTGTAAACCCTTTCCATTTTTTGTTGTTGTTTAGACGAGCCTAGTCAGATGACCCCTGTCTATCAAACCATAAAAATCCACGTGGTTTCCAGACGGTCAGGAAATGCACAATCCTTTCTAGGTACATAAATAGAGGCTGGTGAAAGTTAAAAATCGCGTGTTACGTCACGCCCCTGGACTCCCCTATTGGATGAACGAATCCAAGAGACAATTTCGAAACCCTTGGCGGGGGTCTGGGGAGAATCACTTCGAACGCTATAAGTGCAAAATTTGAGTTAAGTGCGAAATCTGTAGTGTTACAATTTAAAGGTGCAAATTGTGAATTTTGTATTAACCTACTTCGAGCACCGTAATGAAACATTTCGCTCTTTGGCGGTTTCTAACGTTTATTTTCAAGTTATTTTATACTATTTTTATTGCCTAATTTGGCTAATATTTACAGATTTTAAGGTTTTCCATTGGGTTTTACGAAGGGGGAAGGTTTCGCGCAATAAAATTTCTCATTTGAACGATTCAGTACATAAAAAAACTCACGTTTAATGTTTTGAAAGAGCATTTTGCGTAAAAAAAAAATCCTTGCCTCCTTGTTCACGATTGCAAGTTTTACGAAATCTAAAAAATAAAAGAAACTTTTAATTCTGACCCCCAAATTCGCGCAGTTGTGCAGAAAAAAAACACACGTTCTAATTTTTTAGGAGTTCCCTAATATCTGAAAATAATCTTTTGTGGGCTTGTTGGCAATCCTTTTAAATGCATATCATGAGACGGCGTTTCAAAAAAAAAAACCTCTGTACCACATTCCAAAGTTCCATAGTCCCGTGTTTTTCGAAATCTCAATGGACAATTCAGAAAGACTAGGAGAGGAACGAAAATCACATTACCAGCTCCCGAAGGTAGATGGATGTGATTTCCTCTGGAACAACGAGAAAAAACGACTAATTCCACGGTGGGTAAGAAGTCGACTTTTTTGCTCGTTGATTTTGGTGTAGCTATGTAAAGTGACGAGTAGCTATCCCATGCCCTTTCCAGGTAGAAAGGGAATCACTACTCGAGATTTCGAAAAATACGTGGTGCAAAAATGCCTCCTTTTTAGGCTTTATTAAAAAAAAGATAATTAAATTTCCCTTTATTGGACGCTACGCGACCGCGTGAGTCAACAAATCCCTAGTTATTCACGGAGAACGGGCAACATAGACGGAGAAACTCTTAAAATAATTGATTCGCTGATGCTACAATGCAGCGAAACAATTATTATGTCTATCTCCTAATTTATCAGTGTCGATCCTGAGGAAACTCGGAGCAACGTTAAGTTGCAACTTTTTGTCAGGATCTGGGTGGTCCCTTGAACCTACCTTTAGCAGGTGCTGAGACCGAAGTGATTTTCGGTAATTTTTCACCGTGCTCGTCACCTCGGTTTTTGTTTGATTCACGGTTATTAATTCCACACTTTTCATAGATTTGCTAGAAGGGGGCTCACATGACTGTCCTGACTTGAAATCATCAAAAATGGGGGACCAATGAGAGTGGCAGAAAAAAATTTCATAAAAATAATTATCTTTTTATATATTAACGCTCATTTTACCATTTTACCCGGTCGAAATGGTGCGCGCTTCCTCATGCGTTTCAACAAACCTTTTCACATATTTTTATCATTTCTGATTTACTAGAAAAATGCCCTTTTGCATTTTCATGCAATCAGAGATGAGAGGGAAAGAGAACACACGAGTGTTAGAATGGGTGAACAAATTCACCTGTCAACGTCTCGCGACCGGCCTTGACCCGTAGTCTAACGGCAAGACACGAGTATCAATATTTTCGTGGGCTTAAATCCCCTCACTGGTTGCACAATTGTCTAACGGCACTTGATCAAGGAAACGTGCCAAAATTAAATAAAGATTTCCGAATCGATCTGTTTCAATTTTACGAATTAAATCTTTCATCTTAACGTGACAGCCTGAAGGTTTATCTCTTAAATATCTTATGAGATCAGGTGTCATTAAATTCAGATTCCCCAGGTTGAGATTTAGTCTAGCATGTGAATATATAAAAAAAATTAATTAAATAATATAAAATAAAGCAAAGGGAAGAGAGGGCGTAAAATAACGCAAAAATAAAATAATATCCAAAAAAAATCTAAAATATTAGTAAGGACTCCCATCCGAAAAGCCGAGCTTTTGCTTGACTTCTGTGATCGACCGAGATCCGGCATACACAGCCTAGTGCCACGCTGTCTGCTGCTACGAAAGAAAATGTTCCTGAGAACCTCATCGCCGTATCTATCTCCCATGCACTTCCGGTCCGTCCTTCAAGCCCTGATTGATGCGCCTGTGGGTCACGAAACATCGCAATTTTAGCATGCGACCTCACTTACATTGTTTTCAACCCTTCCATATAGATCTTCTTGTAAACTTTTCTCTATTTTTGCGTTAAAAGGCTGAGAGTCGCACCTGAGTCGTCGCAGTAATAAGTAGTAAGTCCTATATATAGTTATATACAATTGTTCCTTCGTTCTGCCTTCATAGATTCTATTATTTTTATAAAATTAATTTTGACTAAGCGACCGAGCGAATTACCTTTTCACTAAGTTGTGTATAGTTTCATATCTTAAATTTAACGAAGGATTCAGATGGAATGGAAATACAATTTTTATTAGTCACTTGTCCGTCTGCTTTTATGAAAACAAATATCGCTGTTCAAACTGAATTAAATTTAGAAGTCAAATTTGTTGCTTTTTTACCATTTCTCCTTATTTAAACTAAGATATATTTTTGCACGAACTATTTTCAATCTATCTGTAGATAAACAGTGTATTATATTAAATATGGACATTAGGGTGGTCCAAAATGGCGACTTTTAAATAAATGCAAACGATCCCCCCAAAAAGTTTCGAAATCAAAAAAATAAAGGCCCTATTTTTTCTTTTTTCAAAATTTTGATTTTATATGGTGCCTGTTGGGACTTGAAATTTCTTTCTCTTTTTTACATGCATTGAATCTAGAAATACGATGCCTTTACACTCTCCTGGTTGGCTGTATTCTAACTAACTTGATCCTGCAACAAAACAAGTTATTTTTCATAGCAACTCTTTTGAGAATTTGATTCGATGTAACTGTAGAGCTTGAAACTGGGTTTCAACTAGAGGTTGAAATTGCGATTTTAACCCTACTTTTAGAGTTTCAACCCTAAAGTCGGAAATCGTAGTTTCAACCCGCTCTACAATTACGAAAAATCGGATTTTCAAAAATGGCGTCATGAAAAAAAATTATAATCAACTGAACTCAGTTCAACCGTTATTCACTGAAAATTACATTTGTAATCATGTATATTGCGTTCTGTATGAAAATTATCTCATTCGGGCCAAATGAAATTCGAGTATACCGTTTATCCACATCATGACGTCTAATTGAAAATAATTTTAGATTTTTTTTGCAAATTACTACGAATAAATATTACTTAAAGCATATCATATAAAGGTGAATTACCGTTTTGTTTAATATGGGAAATATAAAGTCCTCAAAAACCTTATTAGTTTTATGACAAAAGATTTTTACTCCGCGAGGATAGTTAGGGTGAATCCATTTTTCATCCGTTTGACAAATTGCTCCAATTTCATATTCCTTAATAAATAAAGGGCTGCCTGTCCATTTATAATGCTACAGTATAAAAAATGTTGAAAGATTTCAATTTCTTTAAAAAGAAAATAGATGATGATAAACTTTTGGCTTTAAATTTCTAATTATTAGTAAACGGAATACATTTTTGATTGATCCCAAGTTTAAAATCATATCGTTGACTTTTTCGAAGATTTTTGGTGTCACTGCTTCAACTTGGCGTCCCGTACGACGTTTATCACGAGTGAATGTACAATTGCCTTTATTTCTTTCAGAGCATTGCCTTCTAAATAGAAGTGTTCATTTACTGCACAGGATTCGTTTACCTCAATTCTATTGAATTAACAAGACTCGTTTGTTTTAAAATTTGAAAAATTTGAAAATTTGACAGAAGTCTATTAAACTAGGTATTGAAAATTAGAGGTATATAAGAATAATCAATGATTTTTGACTACTAAGAACTTTAAACGGGTCTTTTTTTTACACCCACGTTTGGGTAACTGGTCTAACTAATAACTCAAACAAATCTTCACCGATCGTTTTTAAAATTTGGCCATAAATTCAAAACTACACTATTTAACCAAAAATCAATATATCGGAAAAATCTTACGTACTTTTCTGGCTTTCTCATATATAATCGAAACAATTTCGGTATACGTCAACAAAGAAATGTTGTACATCCGTCAATTCATTATTAATCATTAAAAACAAATAGAATTTTACAGTTTATTAATGGTATAATAAAATCCTGTTTACAGAATTTCTATTCATTCCATCATTTCGCCAAAAAAATGCCCAAAATTTTTCCATTTCGTTCCTCTTTAGAGTTGCTTAACCCCTTCAGGGAACTGTTTCAACTCTACTTACTCGTCCACAAGAACCCGTTTTATCGGTCCAGACTTCAATATAATCATCAGATTTAGAAATAAGTGAGGCTGAGGTACGCACACACACCTCCGTACCTGTGTATAAAAATTAGTGTGTTAGTAGTATTAGGACCAGTTCCACTTATTATGATTAAATTAAAATCAGTGGTTAAAATCCATCATCCGAAGTTTGATTGGTTAATATAATCAGAGATTCAATCGGCCATTCATGGACGATTAATAATTATTTGAAATTGGTGGTATTGGTATTTAAGGGCATGTGATACTTAGGAAATTATCAATTTTTATTGATTTTAGGTTTCTACATGTCTGTGTCCAAAGTACATGAAATTTTGTTTCCAAAATTTCGAAAATTTTAGAGAAGATGAAAACGGACGTAGATAGACTGCACTTGATTTCGAAATTTAAAAAAAGCTCAATTTTAGCAAAATATATTGTAAATTTTTTCGGATATTGAACATTCGATGAGCGGAGGATGTAGTTTGCAACTTTTAACCAGACATCAGGCAATATACATACATTGTATAAATGTATTTTAATTTTATTTCGCCGTAGTCGAAAGAATTTATTATTTTTAGTCTTATGCACAATTTAGATTGTTTTCATTTAAATGTACAAAGTTTAATTTCTATAATTTAGTGTACAATTTCATTGTGCTTAAAAAATTATCAATAAAATTATGTTCAGCAGGGTTTTCTCTTTTATCGTACAGAGTTTTATTGTGTGAAGTTTATTCAAATTTCCAAAATTAAAATTATTATGTCTTGTTTCAGTTGTAGAGTTTTGTGGTATAGGATAAATTTTAGTGAGTTGGTCAAAAATATTAAAATTTTTAAATATATATAACTGTGTACAGTCCCTGTGCGTATAATTATTTGTCTCGAGTTTTCAGGCGTATAGAATTTGATTTTGTAGTTATTTTATTCAATACAAATCACGTTGCCTAATTCTTTAAACAATTTTAATACACATTCCTTTAAATGATATGAATAAATCGCATACATGAAAAAAACGAATTCTTTCGGCTCACGATTCCGACATAATAAACTATTAATAATAACTTCAAAAATTTATTTACAAATTATTTTAAATTAATTATTATATTTACATTTAATAAAATGAATAATTATGTATTTTAAAAAAATTAGTTAAAATTATGTAACATTAATGTGTCAAATTACAATAATTAATATTCTTTTATTCTTTAAATATGACGATATAAAATTAAAATACAACTATTCAATGTATATTGTGTAATGTCTGATTAAAAATTGCAAACTAGCTACTGCGCCGGTCGAATGTTAAAAATCCGTCATTGGATCGGACGTGCTTCGGATGTCGATTATTCGATATTCGACGGACGGCCGATCCAATGTCGAAAATCCGACATTCGAAGAAGGGCGCTTCGGATGTCGAATATTCGACATTCGACGGAGGCC
Source organism: Diplolepis rosae (assembly GCA_030998225.1). Taxonomy (NCBI): domain Eukaryota; kingdom Metazoa; phylum Arthropoda; class Insecta; order Hymenoptera; family Diplolepididae; genus Diplolepis; species Diplolepis rosae. The sequence goes on along the minus strand of JAPYXD010000391.1, from coordinate 1,990,079 downwards.
AATATCGGATCGAAAATCAAATCGAATCTTTTTGCACACCTCTATTGCACATGTAATATGCTCGCTTCAAATTTTTCCGTTATAATTATATAACTTTATAGTTTTAGATAATGAAATTATAAAAATTATTTTCAGTAAAAGCTTTATACCGTACTCTTCATATCCGTATAAGCCATACCATTGTCCATATGCGATTTGATTAAAACTAGATTGTTTAGGAATCAATAAATGATGAGACTTGCGTTCTTGATTTGGTGCCTCATATTTCAACTTGAATCAAAAATATATAATCATAAATATTTGCATGTTTCTAAGCGTCCTCATATCAAATAGAAGTTAATAGCTTAAAAATAATGAATTTTCTATAGATCTACTCACGTATGTCAAAGCGAATATAGATTTCGATGAGTCTTTATTGTCTTCTACCACATCGACAATTTTATTATATTTTTGTGGTAAATGATCGTCTTCAATAACAACCTCGATTTTCTTTAACTTTATACCTAAATTTTTTTTCGAAAAAAATGTATTTGTTAACTCTCGTGTTTTATAAATAATATGAAACTGTTCCTTTACTGCTTTGCACAGCAATGTCTTTTGTTGTTACACTATTACTATCTCTATTGTTATTCGAATAAAGTGGTTAGTAATATCAACCAAAGAAATACTTGTACCAACTAATAAATTGTCAGTGACATATTTTTTGAATCAAAGTTTATTGATCAACTTACCTTTAAAGCATTTAGTAAGAGATAGACCTATTTTTGCTTTAATTAGGGTAGTAGCGCAGAAAGTATGCGTGTGACCTGGGTAGTATGGACTCTCCTTTCGTAGTAAAACTATGTATTGGGTGTTAGATTGACCTTTAAACCAAGCATCATGTAAATAAATTTATCGAAAAATTATAAATGTAATTTGTAATCAAATTGTATCTGCATAAAAAGATATGAATTTAAGCCCAAAGATAAAGTGTGTCTCAATTAAGCTCTAGCATATCCATTTTTTCATCTTTAATTTACTTAAAACTTCATTATATATCAACGAGGTTAATGTTTGTATAAAGAAAAAATAAATTTTAGTGAAAGCTCTTTTGTTGTTGTTATTTAAAAGTTTACTCTACTACATTGTTGGCAATAGCCCGTACGAACTTTAGTCTGAATTTTTCTAAAAAGATACTTTTATCAGAATCTAAACAAATAGAATTATGGTTTTATATTCATACTATATTGGAAACTTACCAAACCCAAAGTTTACTGATATAACAAGACTTGCCGGGAATGGCAAGACAAACATTAAAATTATCGATGTAATAAAAATCAAAAACTTATCTCATAGCTTGCAAACCAAAATGTATATAGACAATCGGATAGAACGAACAAAACTTAGAATTTTTCAGGACGAAACGGCCGCATGGGAAAACCGCTTTACGTTCGGCATCATTCTTTCTTTCATGGCGGGAATCGTGTACGTGAGCATGTGAAACCGTGTGTGCACCAGGTAACGAAGTGTTTAAATTTCTGTGATCATCCGTGATTTTCGTTCTGTGTAAAACGTGGATTCTTCCGAGTACTCACACATTGTCCTTCTTTAATTAATTGTACTTTCATACAAAATTGTTATTACTGATCCTTTTTCCACACTTTTCCAATATGTACATTTATTTTTTCCAAATAATTAAATATAGAGTAATTTTTATTTACACACCAAGAACAAATATTATCCGTTATATATGAATGTTATATTCATTGTCTTATCTCGAATTTTTAAGATATTATTATGAGCTACAGCTTTACCACTCTTGGAAATATTTTCGTTCTATTTTGTTAGGATGTTAAGTTCATTGGATACATCGTGTTCTAGCAATCGCCATAATTGAAAATTTATCACGTAAAATGTTAACAAAAAGCTGACTTGAATGAGACAGAAAATTTCTTTTTTTCTTGAGGCCATGGAAAAACCAGGTCACATTTTTTCGCCTAAATTTCTCTGCGTGCACGATGAGATGTTGGTTTTAAATTTGGCACGTACAAGTACGAGATAGCAACCTGAACAGTCCAGGACATGGACATACCGCCTAATACCAAAGCTCGCCACCTGGCTGGATAGGAAGCACGGTGAACTTGGCTTTCACCTGGCGTAAGCGCCTACAGGCCATGGCTGCTTCAATACGAACCTGAATCGCTTTAAGAAGAGAGACGATAAGTCTTGTTGCCACTGCGGTTTCCTTGTGAACGATACGGAGCACACACTATTTATTTTCGTTAGGTGAGGTATGGCAATGGAGGCCGTTGCTTGGGTGGTGAGTATTGAGCTCACTCCTGACGCAATGGTTTCTATCATGCTCCACTCTGAGGGTGACTGGAAGCACATTGAGTTTATCATTACAATGGTGAGAAGGACCAAGAATCTCGATGTGCATGGGAAGCGCAGCAACGGGGAGGGCGGGCTGAGCTGCCGTGCTGATGGACAGAAGAATTTTTTTGCTTTTCTAACCAGCATGGTGCCTAGGTTGGCTATAGGGCGCACAGGCACGGGGGAGGGTCTTGGATAAACGGATGACAAAAGTCGTTCAGGACTTGAAACCGGAACTAGCCGCTCGTGAAGTATACCCGGTAATACCCGGAGGCAGTTCCACAAGCGGCAATATAATTTGACAGAAGGGGTTTCTGGTCTGAACAGGTATGCCTAGTAGTCCCGTCGTAGGGAAATCCTGCACTACGTCTATGAAAGATTTCGCCACATATCCTCCCCACAAAAAAATATGAATGAGCCCGAATCAAGTTCTAGTCCAAAAATACTTGTAGGAAACCAAAATATTTTTTGTGATTTTCTGTCTTTACTAAAATAGCTATTAGGTGCGCAACTAAGTTCCCGCTGTTCTTTTGATCGAAATGCAACTTTATTGTAAAAAAATGGTTACAAGTGAATCATTTAAAGTATTGCCGGTCGTTAGCTACAACTTGTTAGCTCAACCTCACCGGCTCTCACAGAACCCGCACCACTGCTTATCACTCTGCCTCGAACGGCATGGTGGAAAGATGGCAGTGGTGCTTAAAAGCAGCCATAAGGTGCCACGCGAACCCTCAGTGGTCTCGTACTTTGTCCACTGTCCTCTTGGGACTACGCTCAACCGTGATGAATTCTGGATACTCCCCCGCCGAGTTCGTCTATGGAACAACGCTCCGGATTCCTGGTGAGTTCGTTCTCCTCGACTACGAGTTCGCCGATCCGCAAATCTTCTTAGAAGAATTTCGCGAGCACATGAGGCAGGTTAAGCCTGTTCCTGCTGGCCACCATTGTAAAAGGCGCGTGTTCGTACATAAGAACCTCGCGTTATGTACCCACGTTTTCTTGCGCGTGACGGTAAGCAGAAGGTCGCGCGAGCAACCGTACACCGGTCCGCATAAGATCTTGGATCGCATCTCAGATCGCTTAAGATTGATGTTAATGGAGTTCCCCGCAACGTATCCGTTGAAAATATTAAGCCTGCCTATTTCGTACCTGAGTACGTTTCTGATAATCATTCCTCATCCTCCCATGTTAGCAGCCGAGAAACGACTCCTGCATTAAAAACTTATTCAAAAAAATAAGTCCGTTTCGCTCCCGGCACCAAAGAATAGCTCTCGCTAATAATTATTTGATCTCGCAACCGCCTTATTTGTAATGTAATTAGTTTTAAGTTTACTGTTAAAAGCATGAAATCCTCCTTCCGGGGAGTGGGGATACCGCCGCGCGACCAGGGGAATATACTCTCTAACAGTGAGTGGCTGGCTGGCCAGCACTACAGTCTCTAGAAAAGTAGAGTCTGCCGATCTGTACCCGAGATGGCGACCACTGAGCGTGTGTGCGTTAATCCGTGTGAGTAGCTGTGGTAGAGTATATATACGTGTAAGATTTGAATGCATATATATATATATATATATATATATATATATATATTCATTCAAATTTTACGGGACACTGTGTATGTTCCACATTATCGTATTAATAACATAAAAGTTGAATAAATTATATATTTGTTAAAGTTAATTAACCAAAAAAATTTTCTTTGGATCTTTGAGTTTTATGTTACAGGTAACAAAAATTATGTTACAGAAACTAAAATTTATGTTACTTGTCACTCATGTCGAATTTTGACACTGTTACAAAAATTCCTGAGCCCGTAAAAGAATTTTCTGTTACATGTCACTGGAGCTTTATGCAGTAACTCGCGCCGGTAGCAGCAATTTTGATTGGTTTGTACCCATAATGGCTGCCCCAATCATTGAAGGGAAAGTTCGTCAGACTCTACTTTTCTAGAGACTCTAGCCGGTACACGCGAAGTGCCAAAGATACCTCTACGTTGTAAACGTTTAACCCATGTAACTTAAATAAAGTAGTGTTGTCATTATCTACATATCAGTGCGTCTCTCTCTTGTCCAGCATTTACTATAAAGAATAAAAGGTACTGTGAATAGACCTTGAGGAGAGTAAGTTTACAAACTCTCCATACAGTACTTACTGCTGGAGCCATCTATTGACAAACAGCGGGAACATAGTCGCGCACCTAATATATTTTATCACATTGGGGTCTAAAAAGGCCCACTGTGCCAGCTATACAATTCTCATGAAGTGTGTCAGATGAGGGTTAATTTTTATAACAGGATGACATTGTGAGTACTTATGCGAAATACTTTCATTTATCACTGAACATCACTAAATGGTATTATACAGCATCGTCCTTGTCAGTACTTTCTTTCGCAGAATGCATAAATGGCATACAATCTGGACCAGAGATGCTACAAAACAGCAACTTTTTTGACTGCAAGCATGAGAAAGAGGCGAAGGAAAAAAGTAAATATTATTATTGTGCAGTAAGAGGAGCTGCACGTTTTTAGCATCACTGATCTGGACCAGTTCTGGGAAATAGATTATTCCAACGCCTTTTACCGGATTTTTAATCCAGGGTGGTCAACTTTTTCCTAAACCACTTTTGGGTAAATCAGTAAATATTTAATGTTACATACTCAAATAAAAATTGTAATTTTTGTTTTCTCAAGTTCTTATCAAGTATTTTATTCTGATATTCTCCTGAATTTTCTTCATATATAATAAATATTCACTTTGAAAAAACTTTAAAGTTTATTTATCACCTCATAGAAAGAAATCTTGATTACCAAATTTAATTGAAAAAATTCTATGTTAAAAAACTTTTTTCATTATTTTCCTAGATTCAAAATAAATCAAAGATGGAGGCCTCAACAAATACGAAAAATTTCCGAATTTCATTACATTATTTTTTCCACGGCTTGGAGACGAATTCTTATACTATTTAAAAAAGTGCTGTTACTCCCTCTGCATCATAATTTCCGTAGTCTCTTTATGAACTAATCCGGAACACTTTTGAATTTTCTTTGATGCAAACCAGTTAAGGGAGTTACTTACCTACCCACCTAGTCAAAACAGGGTTAAACACGCAGGTTGACTACAGTAGTACTTGATCTGGCAACGTCGCATCTTGTTTGCATACAAAGAACATGGTTTTGATGGATTATCTCGTTTGTTTGGTGCTGATAAAAACGGAAAAATTCGTGTGACAAATAATAGGAAGGTTAAAAATAAAATACTAATTTACTTTAGTTTAGTTGGTATATATTTATTGTATGTGTATCAAATATTCTAAATAATAATTAATGAACGATTGTAATGATGATAGATATGTATTGAAAAATTGTTATATCGATTCAAGACTGTGAAAATAAGAAAAATTTAGTATGTCATTGAGAAAGATTTTACGTACTACGTATTATGATATGTATGTAAATAAAGTTGTTTGTATGTACTTAATTCGTTTATTTATCGTACGAATAATTAATATGTTATATTTCATTTATTAAAAACATGATTTCTATAACAAATTTTAATCACTAGTTGGTACGAGCTGCTGAACAGATATAATGCATACATTTCAAATTTCGCGCACATAACCTACGAATGCGACGTTGCCACATACCTAACCAAAGACCAAAATCACAGCAATTTCCAATCTTCATCGTATTTTTTATTACTTTTAGAACCCACCTTTGAATGTTATTAAAGTTAATAACTATTCCTGAACATCTTATTTTTCTGCTGTTCAAATCCCGTTATGATCTGTTCGTCAGTTGAAAAGATATCGATGGTAATACACGATAAACTCCGCGATTTCTCATAAGAGCCCATGTTGAATCAACTAGAGAGGCGTAAACTAGAAATATGAATATCTTACTAAAAAACCACCTTAGACCTTGAAATTTCGTACGGATCCTTTTTTTATTATATTCTAACGCTCTGCAAAGTTACAGATTTTTCTGTTCGTTAATTCTTCATCCTGAGTAACTCCCTTAAAAAGCAACTCGGTTTAATCTGAAACTTCAGTATGAATGAATCCTAAAAGATTCGTAATATTTCGATATTCTTCAAAAACAGATTTCCGAATGACTTGAAATCGCACGTATGGATTTTCTTTCCAAAATTTTCGCCACGGTAAGGTTACGTCGATACCAGCCGTAGAAAATTTTTGTAAAAAACTAAAATATTTTTTAATATATTCAACCGTAGTAATCTAGCTGAACTTCAGCTTCTAAATAAAAAACATTTACAACCGAATTCATAACAATTTTTAATTGCAGATTATTTTAAAACCCCGACCACTAAAATGGACATATTCTATCAAATTTTTTTCTCAGTTTTATTATGTTTTCAAACGTAAAAGGAGTTTAAAACCTACACCGATTAAAAATATTATATGCACAATTACCTCCCGGAAAAGTGTCAGCGATAATCAAACATATCAAAACAGCACTTATGTACTTCATTTTCACAAAGTGATGAATAAACTGATAGAGTCGACAATTTTCGTTGTACTTTTGTAGATATTGGCATTATGTTGTAATTAGCTTCAAATATTTCATCACAATCAAAGTTTCCAAGTATGAAAATACGTACGTAAGATTAACAGGCAAATATCACGTATAATTGTGTTATCTACGCTGATTGTTCGAATTAAATTTCGGGCAAGATATAGTGTTTTTATCACGAATTCTATTATACGTTGAACAATTTAAATATTTTGTTCTATAAGATGTTTCCTACGGATAGCTTTATTTGGTCTGCAAGCATTAAAATAAGTTTGAATTTATAAACTCTTTAATTTTAACTCATTTTTACAAAATAAGTTCCAAACTTGTAAATTTCTAGAAACAGTTCCAGCCCAAGCAGAAATCATGACACTCCGCCGATTGTGATGATCGGTTAAATGTTGGTCCAATGTTGATTGCCAACGTTGGTACGATGTTGGGAAACAATTGGCCCTGCCTTGTTCCGACTGTGGAAAAAGTGATTTTCCGATAGTGAATGTACGAGGTCTAGCCAGTGTCTATTCAGCCCCGGTAGCCGACTGTAAAATACCAGCGTTTGTACAATTTTGAATGTACAACAGTCCCAACCTTCTTCCGACTGTGGAAAAAGTAATTTTCGGACAGTTAATGTACAAGGCCCACCCACTGTCTAATCGACTCAGAAAATTAACACTGTAAAATACCAGTGTTTGTACAAAGTTGATTCGACACTGGTACACTCTAAGAAAAGTCTATTGATAGTGAAGTTAGGTTACTTTCAGAATGCATCCATTGAAATTAAGCAGATTTCTTTTGTCTATCAACAGAATTGTTTTACTGTTATTGTAGTATTGATGATAACCGATCTAATATTAGCATTTGTCAAAGTTGGGCTTGTGTACATTTCTAATATTTATATTAGATAGGTTATATCATACAATTTGTTTTCTTTTGTCCTCGAAATTATTTTTTTTGTACAAGAAAGGATTTCATTTCAAGACCAAAGGAAATACTTTGGCAGTAAAAGGTTAGCATTTGAAACGATAATCGTTCAACTGCTAAAGGATTTCCACTCATCCCAATTTTGAATAAAAAATCTTTTAATAGTGAAGGGAATCGTTTGAGAGTCAATAGTCTATTTTTAGAGTGTAGTCTTCTTTAAAAAATGTCTTTAACCGTAAGACATGGATTTAATAATAAAAGTATATAACCAGTATTTTAGAAATGTTGATGGCCAGCGTTGAAAATATGTTGGTTACCAGTATTGATACATCGTTGAAAACTGGTGTTGTACCAACGTTATCATTTTGACTGTCAGCTGACAGTCGGAAGTTGGTATCCAGCGTTGGATCGACGTCCAATGTCCAATTGTTAATTTCTTCTTCGGAGACCTATTGAATATAACAACAGATGAACCTCCTAAATATTGAAATCTTCATTTTTTTTTTTTTTTTTTTTGAATAAACGTTTGCTTCCACTCGTGGAAATCAGAATTCCTCAAGCGGTTTCAAATGTCTTTACTCATCGGTACAAGACAAAAGTTACTTAAGAATAAGAGCCACTTAGGAAAACATAACAATATATTCGTCGGGTAAAGCCACATGTTTTCCTTAGTTTGGAACAGTCTGAGGAGTCCACTTGGTTTAAGACTCCTACGCTGATTGTTTTAAACTTTAAACTACACAATAAAAAAAAAAAAATTTTTTTCACGGACGGACGCCATCTACAAGTCAGACATTGCAAACATCCCATTACATCTCTCTAACTACCGTAGCATCCCTCCAGTGGAAGGCGATGACAAAACATCGCTGATGTGAGCGACCAACCTTTGCCAAGGGAATGCAGCTTTCTATTTTCAACCAAAGTTAAAGTCAAAGCTATGTGGGAATCTCCATTGGGGACCATATGGAGGGCTTTATTGTATTGCGATTTGAGCTCGAATCATATATATTCATGTATTTTATTTTTTTAAACATAACAAGGAAGTATATTAAACAATTCTTTAAATTTCTACCCATCATTAAATTTTCTTATGCTGCCCGGTAACAAACGTTGAATTGAAAGGAAATAATAAATTTTTACTTCCATGGCGGTATTTCTTGTAGTGTCATTTTATACCACAAACGGGAATTGAATAGTAGACACATTTATTCTTTTTAATGTCTTTTTAATGCTTATGAAATATGTTTCTTTTGATGCTTTTATGGAAATATAAGTTAGAAAGATCAAAGAGGTTGCACCTGTGTGACAGCTGTATTTCGAGCGCTTTTTTAGAAATTTTTCTCGAGAGAATTATACTAAAGTTCTTCGATAAATTTTACGTTATTTTCAAGGTTAATCCTTTTATTCACACAATAATTTTGTTACTTTTGCTGTGTCCTGTTCTCGAACATTAAAAGGCGTTTTCTCAGAACTATGTATTTCAAGTCGGCTGCCAGGACTATGAAAAATTTATTGCATCAATCGATTTAAAATTTGTCGTGAACAATCTACAAACATAATTCGAGGTCCTGAGGTTGCTGAATTAAAAACAAAAAATTTTATTCAATTTTTACAGCTTATAATATCACCAAAAAAAAACATTTCGAAAAAAGTCCACCACATTGATAATTTGAAAATTTCTGAAAAGCCTATAGGTATAACCTTGGCAATTGGACTGCGCATAATGCAAAATTTTGTTTTTTTTTTTCAGACGACGAATGCGCGAAATCGTGGTAATCGTTTGGCACTGCTACTTAAAGGGGCTCCCATTCAAATGTCCCGAAATGTCTTAATGAGAATTTGTAAACCTCATTTAGGAAAACAATTTTCCATATAAACGTTTTTTTTGTATCTCACATACTTCATGTGAAAAAAAGTTTATTAGTTATAGCATATGAAAAAATTTACCACAAAAAAATTTTGAATTTTTAATAACAGAACATGATGAGTTTTTCTCATTATTTTGAATGCATAGTATAAAATGTAGTGGAAAATAATAATATATTCATTGTACAACATCAAAATTTGTATTTGTTTTGGCTAATAAGAAAATACACGGAGAAAATTCTGATTTTTTGAATTATTACGTTTTTACATTCTCATCATGGATGAGAAGGTATTGGTTTTATGTGAAAAATGTCTTTCGCAATTTTCATCAAATCTTTACGTTTTGAGACCACCTGAGTCATAAAAAAGGGTTTTTACGAAAGTGTCTGTCTGTCTGTCTGTAGGTCGTGTGCGGCATAACTCTCGATAGAATCATCAGATTGAATTGAGCTTTGGTACACTTTATCGGAGCCGAAAAAGTAAGGACAAGTTCGTTAACCAGCCACATCCAATCAAAATTGAGGGATTGAGCACCACTTTTGTGTTTTTGAAAATAACTTTTTGAAAAAATCAAAAATTTCAACACTGGTTTTTGATAGTGCTCATAAATCTCTACAAATTATCCTAATAACATTTTTTGATTAAATCAAAATTAGAAATGTTACAGCATATTCAAATTCGTAAAAAGTCAATATCAAAATTCCATTTTCCAGTTAAATTATACGAGATACGAAAAAACGTTATGATACAATATTATTGAATAAATAAAGAGCTACAAATTTGAAATTTTCTTTTTAATTAAAAAAAAACTATTGAAAATCCAAAATTCAATTTTTTAACAATAATATGTAAAATACGAAAAAAACGTAGGAATACAAAGTTGTTCGTTTCAAAAAGATCTACAAATTTTGTCTCACACAGTTTCTGATAAAACATATATTTTTCGTTTCAATTGCAAAAAATACGATTAAAATTCAAAAATTCCATTTTTTAGACAAAATATGTGAGATACAAAAAAAACGTTTAGATGGAAAATTGTTTGCCTAAATGAGGTCTACAAATTCTCATTAAGACATTTAGGGACAGGATGTATATTTTATGTTTTGATTTTTAATATTAAAAACATTCGATTTTTTTCACCAAAATATGTGAGATACGAAATAAGCGTTGTTCTGCAAAATCGTTTCCTTAAATAAAGTCTACGATTGTTTTTTCTTGTTGAGTGATTTGGAAGAAAATAAATTATTTTAATCATGTAATTTATTAAAAAGTTACTGAAATGTATACAGAAAATCGAGCGCGAAGCGCGAGCGTCATGATGAGAATGTGTTCCTTAAGGCTGATAGAGCCTTAAGTAAATTGAATTTCCTGTTTCACTTAAATTAAAAAGAAATAGAGTGACTTTGAGAAAATGTATAATTCACATCATCTGTAATATAATTATAAAATTGGTCTGAGCTTCAGTATCAAATTATAAGAAATAAACTTAAATGTATGCAAAGAGCACAAGACCGAGCGCGAAGCGCGAGGTCCAGAAAGAACGGAGCGCGAAGCGCGACGATCGAATCGCGCGCCCTAGGCGCGCTCAAACTTGCGATCGAAGCGCGTGATGAGAATGTTCCCGCGAAGCGGGCAGATTTTTTTTTTTATGTCACTTGTTCTTTCGTAGGCTTTTCTTTGCACAAAACACTCGGAGGCCTGACGAGTGTGCATTGCTTAGAAGTGAGAAGCATATATTTTATTCATTAATATAATGAGTACGCGGAGGTCATCCAAACTGCCGAATTAGGTTAATATAAATATTAGCTAAATTCGTTTATTATTATGTGGGGTCGCTGGTCTTTTACTCTCGGACTGAGAGTGTATTCTACACGCCTACGCTTATCACTTTTAATTTTGAACGAAAGAAAAGGGGAAAGGGGCTTCAAATAAGTTTGAATCAAGCTGCTAAAATTCATATACATAAAAAGAGAGAATTTATTTTGAAGGAAAATAAAACAACCAAACCGATGTAAACATTTTTACATGAGTCAAAACGGAAAAAGTAAATTAGAACGATACAAAGTATACGTTACCGCCTTCTTGGGTTTTCTTCTAGTTTCTTAATCCTACCGGATGTCATGGGAGCAAAAGCAAAGAAGGAGAATACGTTCTTGCTGCTGACGTCCTGGAGATCCGGGCCAAATTCGATTTGAGATTGTCGTGGTTCCAAAAAGGAACCACCCTTGTCCTTACGCGACTCACTCGCGCACACACCCTTTTTCTTTGCTTCAACCTTATAGCTTTAAGGTGAGAAAGAAATGGATAGCTTTGAACTAAAAGGGAGGCAGTACTTTTAAATTGCCTGTCCTTCGCCACTCCTGTCTCACAATAAACCTATTTCTGGTTATAAGGAAATAACTCCTCGTCGTTTTGACGTTCGACGAGATGTAGATTTCCTTAGCTAGTTAGTATTTTACTAGCTAGGTTTTCAACGCCAGGCTGTACACGCACAGTTAACTCTCGCGGCTAACCGACCGCAGAAGCACTCAGAATATTATTTCAGCGCGAAGCGTAGTGGTAAAAATTTTACTTGTATAATTTTTTAGCGCGACAACCCCGTGAACGGCTTTTGTCGGAGGAAAGATTTTAGAAGTATTTACGTCCGCCCAAGTACAATCCCCAATTTGTGGCCCTGGCTAGGCCTTTTTACGAATCTAAGTCAACTATCCAGGTGATAGGACGTACTTGTTCCGAACCGCGGACGGGAAAAGTAGAAAAACTACATTCTCTACTGTCCGAGTGGTTCTGGTTAGGTTCTGGTTAGGTTGCTCGAGTAACTGCGAATTTTTATTTCTAATTGATTCGTTTTATAGACTTGTATTGATGATGCTTAGGTGGGACATCTTGATGATTTTGGGATTTTTCTGGGTGGCCTGATTTTTGGAAGGAATTCATGCTTATCGGTAATTTTGCAATTACCGATTGCCTAACTACTTGGTAGCCTACTTGTTATTGCCTGTTGCCAAGTGAAGTTTGTGATGAAATGGTTATTTCTGACATAGTTGAAAGTTTTGGATCATATTTCATGACACCAATAAATCAAATATCTATATAAAATAATTAAATCGATTCCGTTGAAATCCTTCATAAAAAATATAAATTTATAGTTTATAATGTTTATAGCAAAGCACCGTAGTGCTTAAGCTTTTAACAAAAACATAAATAGGAAATTCGGAAGGGGATATAGGGAAAAGTATAGAAAAACTAGGTGGAAACTATTTGGAAAATATGGAAAAACTAAACATCATTGATACTTGTGTTTGGAGGATTTTCCACGTTTTAAGTCAGATTTTAATGTATTCTTCTCTCACAGCGTAGCCAGGTAGAGCTGAAAAATGACTATGTGCGATAGCGTACTATTTTTAAATATTTCGATTCTTAAATTTATTTCTTTAAGACTTGCGTTCTCCTTCTTGCTTTTACTTTCCAGTCATATGGATCCTGTGCCAATTTATAATATTTTCCTATAGTTCACATTTATTTAGAAACAGTATGAATGAAAATTTTGAAGAGTTCGCGTTGTTTTGTAGTTCAAAGCTATATATATATATATATATATATATTTGAACCATAATATAGTATAATTTAGAATTTATACAAACCAAAATGTGCAATTATATTAATTCGTACAGATATTTGTTTGTTTTTCAGTAGCGCATATTAAATTCGAAATACTTCCTTCTTAAGAAGAATACAGCTTTTAACTTCAATTTTAATATACTTTATGCATGTATTTTAATAATGCTAACATTGAATTTGATATATTTTGATTGAAAAGTTATTTAATTTAATATGAATGTATACCAATTTTTCATGACATACAATTGTATTGACTTTGATCTACCATTTGTATGTTTAAGTACATCAAAATCAATAGCATCTTAACGACGAAGTCATATAATAATCATTTTAAGCTAATAACTATTTGGCTTAAAGTAGCAAGATTGGGAATTTCCTTTCTGAACCAACCATTTTTTAAAGTCTTCGACCCGAGCAATGATGAGCTGCATCAGCGGTCTTGTCAAGGTGCTCGGGTTACGGGCGCCTCAAGTGGCATACAAATTTAATCAATGATTTATTATTACGAATTTTTGGAAAAATTCCGCCGCCTTGAGATGCTCGTAACAGTGAGGCATGACAGCTACTGTTTCCTGTGGGATATCTACCCCCGCTTCCATGGAGAATAATTATAAGGAGACCAATCTCTTATGCATGAACTTCACAAAAGTTGAACACGTTTTTGTTGGAAGTACATGGAAAAGGTCCAAGAACTTCCCGATTAATGGCGCTAACGCAAGTGGCGTAAAAAAATGGCCGCTTTCTGCTGTTCGCTCAAAAAATTCTAACATAACTGCAAATTAAAGTTAATATTTGTAAATATTTTTTATTTGAATCTATTATTTGGAGTATAAAATTGAAAGCGTTGGTGCATTTTTTACATAAGTAGTATGTTTGAGGTTGTTTGAAAAAAGTGTACAATGAGAGTGTAAAATGATATGTCGATTACGTGAATCCACTATGGTGTTTTGTATACATCTATATAATTAAAGAACAACAAATAGAAGTTATTAATATAAAATGCTACCATGACAACCTGTATGCATGCAAAGGTTTAAACCATGAGTACCCGAAGAGTTCATTTTTTTTACGCTGTGGGGAGCGCTAGTGTTTAGGTTCCCCCTCCTGTCGTGGGAGTGGGGATACCTCCGCGCGACCAGGGGAGTTGACTCTCTTAGAGTCAGTGGCTTGCTGGCCGGCACACGGAAGTGTCAGAGATACCTCTTGTCCAGTAAAAACTATATTAACCTGTGTAACTGAAATAAAGTAGTGTTGTCCTTGTTCAGTAAGCAGTGCGTCTCTCTTTCGTCCCGCATTTACTATTCAAAATAAAAGGTCCAGTGAATAGACCTTTAGGAGAACAAGTTTACCAACTCTCGTTAACGCTACTTGTAGGAGCGCCATCTCTTGGGAAGTCCCCGTGATCAATCAATGTACTTCCGACATTACACTCGTGTAATCGTTGCCTTTTTATCCTCGTCATGCAATATACTATTTCACAACGCCCCTGTCGAAAGCCCAACTTTTTCTACCCTAGGGCAGAAAGTAGATGCTATAGCGGAACAAAATTAAAGAATAGTCTGCATCGCTTACTCTCCAAAATCATGAATTTGATTTAAAATACAATTTTTTTTATAAATTTTAAAAATATTTTGAGCTTTTGAACATATTGCTATAATGGTTTTTTCTCATGTAACTGCAAAAGGACTAAGCGTTATGGAACTGTCTATTTAACGACCTTTAAACTTCTGACAGAAGCGTGAATGATCAACTGATATAAGGAATGATATTCTTTTGCAGTTTTCAGTGATATAAAACAAATTTCACAGTGTTGTGTAGAGTAAGGTAGTAACTGTGAAGTCAAAGTTTGAAAAAACATGAATGTCGGTATTTTCAGTAATTTGCCTGCAATTATTGAACTACAGTAAAACCTCATTTATTGGGACGCCCTTGAAATGTAAACACCTCGTTTATCGGGATTTGGAGGGGCTCCCGACTACCACCTACAGTCTCATGGTGGGTTGCCATGACTCTTGGTGTATGTTGACATTGAGTAATGGTTATGTACAATGCAAAAAGTGCACGTGTACATAAGTTGTAATGTATTTGCAAATTGTGCAAATTTATTTGGTTTTTCATGATGGAAAATGAAGATAGAAATACAAACGAAGGTATGTAAAAAATTGACATAATAAAACTCCTGCAAACGAAACATCTGGAAACTATGTCACTATGTACAGGGAGTGGTGGCTGGAGGAGAAACAAAATGTCCCGATAAATGAGGTTGCGAGATTCCGATAAGTGAAGATCCCGATAAATAAGGTTTTACTGTAAATAAATAGTTGTCCTAGAAATTTCAGCACAAAACACGTCAGACTATATTCCTTGCCTATTTTTAATTTGAAAAATAAATGTTTTCTCATAATCGGAAAATTGTTATGTTATGTGAAAATTAGGGACAACTCGATAAAACAGCTTTCAGATTCGTGATCAGCGGGTCAAAATCCATAGAAAATGATGGGTCTCGTTTATATCAGTGAAATAATATAATCGAAATTTTCATGTGCCCTTAATATTTGAAGTTATTACAGTAAATGTAATTCAGCCAGGTTTGCTTCTATCAACATGTCACTGTAGGGTATTTTAAACATATAAGTTACTACTGCAGTAATATTTTTAGTTATCTGTAAAAAGTATTTTGTTGAAAAACATCAAAAAACGCAATCCTATTTAGGATTCATTGAAACAATTGCAGGCCAAATCCATTAAATATTTTGTTTGATATAACCAAACAATTTGGTCAAAACAAATGGCTCTCCTTCTTTCTTTTTTTACACGCATTAAATGTAGGAACACGGTGCCTTGTCACTCTCTTGGTTGGCTATTCTCCAACTACCTTTATCCTGCAGCAAAAGAAATTATTTTTCATAGCAACTCTTTTGAGAATTTAATTTGATGTAACCATAGAGCGGGTTGAAACAACGATTTTCAACCCCACTTTCAAAGTTTCAACCCTAAGGTTGGAAATTGCAGTTTCAGCCTGCACTACAGTAATCAAAAATCGGATTTTCAAAAATGGCGTCACGAAAAGAAATTATAATCAACTAAATTCAGTTCAAACGTTATTCACTGAAAATTAAATTTGTGATCATGTATATTTCATTCTGTATGAAAATAATCTCATTCAGGTCAAATGAAATTAGAGTATACACTTTCTTCACATCATGACGACTAATTGAAAATAATTTAAAATTTTTTTTTCAAATTACTACGAGTAAATATTACTTAAGCGGTAAGGCCACCATGCGCATAAAAAATAACGGACAATTTCAGGAACGTTTTTCGGAAATACGGTGAAAGCTATCGAATTTTCTTTTTCAGTTTTCAATAAAGTGTATGTCAACGTACAAAAAAAATTTTTTTTACATAATTCCGATAAAAAATGGCCTCTTCCAGATCAAGTTTTTGCGGCTAGTTTTTCGGGAGGTCTAAAACGGGCGAACTGGCTGTACCTTCAAATTTGAAACTGGAATATGTTGTAAACTTTTATTTTTGTAAACAATGCAGTATGAAATTTTCACGTGAAAAAATCAACTTTTTGCTCATATGCTTACAATTCTTCAAAAAATTAGTATTTTCAAAATCACCTACGTAGATCACTAGTGTATGATATATATTTTTAGAAAATTCTTTGATTTTTGTTCCAGTTTCAAATTTGAAGGTACAGCCAGTTCGCCCGTTTTGGAACTCCCGAAAAAATAGCCGCAGAAACTTGATCCGGAAGAGGCCATTTTTTATCGGAATTATGTAAAAAAAATTTTTTTTGTACGTTGACATACACTTTATTGAAAACTGAAATAGAAAATTCGATAGCTTTCACTGTATTTCCGAAAAACGTTCCTGAAATTGTCTTTTTTTTTATGCGCATGGTGGCCTTATCCCTTAAAGCATATAATATCAAGGTGACTTACCGTTTTGTTGCAGTGGGGAAAGATGAAGTCCTTAAAAACCTTATTAGTCTTACGACAAGAGACTTTTGCTCCGCTATAATGCTCAGGATGAGCCCATTCTTTATGCGTTTCACAAATTGCTCCAATTTCATTTCCCTTAATGAATAGAGGGCTACCTTTCCAACTATCAGGCTAGAATATGAAAGAAGTTAAAAGTTTTCCATTTCTTCAAAAGGGAAACAGATTATAATAAACTTTTGGATTTAAATTTCTAATTATTAGTAAACGGAATATGTTTCTGATTGGTTTTACGTTCCATAAAAGGGTTAGGCCACTAAAATTGTGGATAAATAAAAATTACATTTTGCGCTCAAAAGGTGCCTTAACAACTTCAAATTGATTTGTCAATATATTACGGGCAGGCAAGGTATGCAAGTACATATAACACAGGCCCAAAAAAAAAAGTGGAATGAACTTTAAATGTGAGTATGGTATACTACCCCTATAGGTTTTGAGTCGCTGAATCCGAATCTGATCTCAGAATTTTCCCCGGACACCCCAGTTTTCCACTAGCCTAGGGGAAATGCGTAAAATCTTAGAAATTGCAGTATCTGTGAAAGCAAGTTTGATCTACGCAATATTAAATAAAACGATAATGTTTGCATGTATATCGAGTCGCTTACTTCGAATCTCACTGTAGAATTTTCCACTAGCCTAGGAGAAAAAGTGTTAAGCTGAGCAAACCTTGCGATTTCTCGAAGGTTATATTTTTGCGCAAGCAGGCTTATATATTTTCGTATTTTGAATTCCTGAATTCATATCTGAAGTGAAAAATGTCCCACCGTACTTCAGAATTTCCCTAGCCTAGGGAAAATGTGCAAAGATAAGGGAAGCTCACAATTTCACGTAGCCTTATTTTTATACGGAGAAGCTTATGTCTTCTCGTCTTTCGAGTAGCTGAATTCATATCTGATATCAGACTGTTTCTACAGGACCTAGAAATTTTCCTAGTCTATGGTGAAAAATGTAGTACGTGGGTTTCACGGTGACTTGATTTTTACATGGAAAAGCTGACGAGCATATATTGTGTTTTTAAGCATTGTGAGCGACAGAACTAAAATTTGTCCTCGTTTTTTCTGTTTTGTATATATCACTTTTACTTTCTAGAATAGGAAAGAAAAGTTGTAACTGAGAAAAACTACAGTTTCAACGTGGGACGAACTTATGTATTTTAAAATTGATAGCATGATTGAATCACACACAGGCTACGAAATATTTTTGACTCTCTTAATTTAACCTGAGCCTGTGGAAATGAATTTCAGTTTCAGAGAATTACTCCACGTTCATATGTAAATATATCCATATGCAAGTTGATTCTGTGAATTTGGTATCCTCTTGAATCTTGAGCCTGCCCAGAAGGGCGTTAAGGGGTGAGCATGATGCCGCAGTGTGTTTGACGAAGAGTCAAAGTCATAAAGTTCTCATACTTAGGCCTAGGGAGGTATGAGGGAAATCACCCCTAGGACGGCGGACTTACCTGCGTCGGACTTTTGACGATAATAGAACAAGGAAAAGACGAACAAACTAATATAATGGAATTTTTCGTAGGCTAGGGCAATTGTTAGGAGCTGGATAAAAATTCTGATGACAGAAATGAACATAGCAACTCAGAAGACGGAAAGATATCAGCTATCCCGTAAGAAAGCTTTAATTCGTGCAATTTCGCTATTGCAACAAGACAGGTGTGCACGCGTGCATTGTTTTGATAAAAGAGCATATTCTTCATTGACAACCCAAGTAGACCCAGTTTAGTAAATGGTTAGCGAAACACTGAACATTCACTGACCTTACAACATTATAAATAAGAACGATAAAAAAAATATTGAAGTCACTGCAATTATGATTCTCGGGATAAAATTCGAATTAGAAGGTGTATGAATAAATACAATAATTTTATTTTTCAGCTACAAAAACTAGAAATGCGTCATTACCATTGAGTAGTTGTGTCTCACTCCAACCAATGGGCAACCCTGACGATGAAGACTTTTATACGATATTACGATATTATATTACGATTTTTTAGTTTTCATGGCTGAAAAATGATATTATTGTATTTATTCCTACACCTAATCCAAATTCGATCGTAGTATCATAATTGCAATGACTTAAATTTTTTTTTGCCGTTTTTATTTATAATATTGTAAGGTCAGCAAATGGTAAGTAAACAGTCAGTGAATGGTCAGCGTATTCGCTGACCGTTCACTAGACCAGGTCCGTTAGGGAAATGGGGGCATTTTTTCTTGATTTTTCGCTCAGATTAAACAATAATAACGCATAATATTCTCCATTTATAGTTCGTCGTTTTTGTAAATAATCAATGAAGATCAATTCATTCGCATCTCAAAAAATCATTCCCATCGTCTTGCCGGCCAATTTCCCTGACTTTGCCTTCTTTAAGACCTATTTCGTCTGGTGCTGTCCAATATTTCGACTGTTCCTTCGTCTTGGGCGTGTAAAAATGGATCCAAGTTCATTACCAGTGATTAACCGACGCCGCGATTCACGAAGAATGCGACGAGAAAGTGCTAAGCCAGACATCGAATCAGTTACATGGTTGCGTTTATTCGCGACTGTGAATAAATACGGCACCCATCTTGCCGACAGCTTTTACATACACAATTTCTCATGAAAAATTGTATTTACTGTGCCATGTGATATGCCTAGGGCTTCAATAATTTATCGCACCCTAACTCGTCGATCGTTTAAAATCATACCATGAAAATTTTCTGAAATTCCTAGTGTCATTGCTTCAAATGGACGTCCCGAACGGGGTTTTTCACGAGTGGATATACGTTTGCCTTTATTTCTTTCGGTGTGCTGCCTTTCAAATAGAAGTATTTAATTACTGCACAGAAATCGTTTCCGTCAATTTTATTGAATTAATAAGACTTGCTTACTTTAATCGATTGAGAGTAGTTTATTAAGCGATGGCGTTCTTTGGAAATATACTTCTATCCATATTTTGAGCGCCATTTTATACATTTTGTAAGAACTTATTGACCTTCCCTCGTGTAATTCGTGCCTGACAATAGACGCGCAGCGCATCAAGCTTTCAGAGAATTCACTGTCTGAAAATAAGCTGCAAAAGAGGCACGGATCAACTTGGAGGTGCTTAGAAGAAAAGGTCAGGAGTAGGATACCTTATTTCAAGGCCAATTGTATGGTCCAGGCATCGCGAATTATAGGTATGCAAGAATTTTCTATGATTTTTTACTACTAAAAACTTTAAACGAGTTTACTTTCAAACTACGTTTTTGAAACTGATCGAACTAATAACGCAAACAAATCTTCACTAGTCTTTTTTAATATATATATTTTTAATATATTCAAAACTCTACCATTAAACTTCCAAAAAAATTCGTCAACGAAAAAATTTTGTACAGCCGCGATTTTATTATCCATCATTAAGAACACATAGTATTTTACAGTTTATTAGCGGCATAATGAAATCCTGTTTACCAAAGGCCGTAGCAGGATAAGCATGGTCTGTGTGCCCCTGCTCAGATTTGATCCATATTGCGAGGGTAGGTGGCTCCCATTACAAGATAAATTCACCCCAAGTATCAACATAAAAAAATTTTTTTTACAGAAGTTATGAACGAATTTTGAAAAATCAAAAAATCTAATTTTCTCGAAAACGGCTCAACCGATCTTGATGACTAAAATATATGTTATAGAGGGTACTTAAGAGGTTCTGAAAAAATTCAAGAACCCATTCCGTTTATAAAAAGGGGGTAAAAATATTTTTTTAAATTTTTGAATAATTTTTTTAATGTGAATTACTTCTTGAACACCCACCATTTTATTCTATATAATGCTCAAATTCAAAGTGACGATATACATTTTTTCGAAAAATTTCGGAGAGGTATTTCATAGTTAAAAAAAATAAAATCTTCTTTGGCCCCTACAAAGTATGAAACAATTGATACCATATCACTAATTGAAGCAATTGTTTCTATACTCATGAAAGTTTTAGGTTGATCACATACAATATCTCATTTAATTTTACGTATTTGCTGCATAGTAGACGACATAGTACACTTCATATGAATGCGAGGGTGTATCAACAACTATCCGCACCCTGTCTGTGGAATTGATCGTTATCAATTTAAGAAAAAAACACATCTCTACATGATCGCCTTGTTTTCAATACACTTTATCCACCTGTCAACAAGCTTTTTCTTCCAGTCACAAAATTCAGTTTATATATTTCCCCATATATCTCCTTCTCGAAGCTTGTGCCCGTGTTCGTGTTTTTTTTTTTCATTCTCAGTTGTAATCGTTTCCTGATAAGTTGTAGGATGCTGTTATACCGTGTTTGAACTACAGGAAGGTATACCTATTGGAAACAAATGATACTTTTCCCAAACTGTCGAATGGCTGTAATCGTTCTACAACTAAGAATGAAATAAAAATGCGAACCTTAGATAAGTACATCTATTGAGTATGAATCAAAACAATTGAAAATCAGGTGCCTTTTGCAAACGAACTCGTGTGGCATTCGAAGCCTCCGCAGTAGTACTCTCAGGAAGGGCAAAACGTACGCCATGGGCACAAGCTTCGAGAAGGAGATACATGAGGGTGCAGATGCAATAACCGTCTAGTTTTTTTTACAATTAATAACGATCAATTCCACAGACAGGGTGCGGATAATTGTTGATACACCCTCGCATTCATATAAAGTGTACTATGTCGTCCACTATGCAGCAAATACGTAAAAATTAATGAGATATTGTACATGATCAACGTAAAACTTTCATAAATATAGAAACAATTGCTTCAATGAGTCATAGAGTATCAATTGAGCCGGGACTTTCGTAAATTTTAACGAGAAATTCATTGGTGAGCTCTGTATTGATCTTGGTTACAGCGTTTTGAATATTGTAAAATCATATGTATAGGAAATTTTTCATTAAAAGTTCCAGGAGTTCTGGTGAGAATTCTGTTGCTACCCAAAGAGTTATATCGAAAAGTCCTATACCGTTTTTCGATGCCTAAGTCAATACCTAAGGCGAAACCATAAGTCCTATACCGTTTTTCTATCCCCATACGAATATTACGAATCGAAACTAAATTTACGTATTACGAGTACATACTTACTATCTTTCGCTAAAAGATTATTATGGCGCAAGCTAAACTTTCGGAACGAGAGAGGGTATCTGTATTAACGATGCTTGGTTGGGGAGATCGAGTTCGATCTCATGATCAAGTTCGTTTGCTTTTTAATCGCACTTTTCGTAATGGAGAAGGGTTAAATCCTGTCTCAAAATCAACAATTGAAAGAACTGTTGGGCGCTTTATGAATCATGGATCTATCAAAGACCTTTAGAGAACTGGTCGGCCAAAATCTGCAGGATCTGAGGAGATGCAGATGGACATAGCCCAAGCATTTGTTGAAAACCCACACCTTAGTTTACGTCGAGCTAGTGATGAGCGTGACGTTGCTCCTGAGACAGTGCGAAATATTTTAAAAAGCATTAATTTCCATCCTTACAAAGTTCATCTGGTACAAGATCTCAATGAAGACGATCCCGATCGTCGGGTTGAATTTTGTGAAATTATGATGGAATAATATCATATCAATGCCTGTGCATATGAAGAGCTTATCAGAAACCAAATTGTACCAAGAATAAGGGAGATTACAGGCGATAATTTTCAAAATATTTGGTTCCAGCAGGACGGAGCAGCGGCTCATTACGGTAGGGAGGTTCGAGCATATTTGGATACTCAGTTTCCTCATAGGTGGATTGGAAGAAGGGATGAAATCGAGTGGCCTCCTAGATCTCCTGATCTGACGCCTCTCGACCATTTTCTTTCGGGTTATTTAAAGAGCAAAGTATACTCAACGCAACCCCAAAGTTTAGACGAATTGCAGAATTGGATTCTGCAAGAGGCTACTTTGATTGATAGGAAGATGATTCGTAATGCTGTAACTCATATTTACAATTGCATAGCTTTTTGTCAAGAAGCTCAAGGTTTTGAGTTCGAACATCTTCACTGAAGCGTGAGAAGCAAGGGGACTCACGCTAATCAAGCACCTCAAGGAGAACAGAATTTACTACAACCACGTCGTTGTTCCTGGGTAATGCTAAACGTAAGCGTAAACTGCTTGGGAAAAACCTTGAAAAAACCTTGAAGATCTACACCAAGATCAATACAGAGCTCACCAATGAATTTTTCGTTGAAATTTACTTCAGGAACTACACTGACCTCTTGGAAAACTTTGTTAATTTCAAGTCACCTTTAACTGACCTGAAACTTTACAATTGACCTATGACTTGGGTACGTACTTGAACGTAGAATTTTTCGCTTTATCGATTGCAGATGTCAAAAAGGGGGTTTCCATTCAAAAAAACAAAGTTGACCTTGAAAAAGTCATGAAGGTCAACTGCAAGGTCAAAATGAAGATCACCATTGAATTCCTCATTGAAATTTATTTTAGGAATGACCTTCACTTTTTTGAAAAATATTTTACCTGAAGAAATATCCAGCCGTCCCGGGAGTTTTTAGACACCCTGTATAAGGTTTTGGAGGTGGGAGAAGTTTGAACTTAATAGTATATTACGTGCCTAGGCGCACAATGAGGATTATTGCGTGACGAGCGACAATGCTCGCAGGAGATCGGAGCCAAGGCGTAGTCGAGACGTAACTGAGGCAAAGCCGAGACAAAGCCGAGACGAAGCTGAGGCACGATCAGTCCTGCGAGCATTGTCGCGAGTCTCGTAATTTCCCGAATTGTGTGCATTGGCACGTATTTTATGTTATGTGACTCCGGTGCATATACGAGTTTTTATGCGTACACTTGAATCTAATCTAGTATTTTAGTTTCTTGCGGCGCTAGTCATTACACCTGATATGTCACGACTAGTCCCGGCCATTTTGATTTTATCGATCTTTTGTAGAAGTAGCGGATTTTAATAGAATTAATAGAATTTAATAGAATTTGTCAGTAGGGTGCTAACGCTGTACGAAAAAGAAGAAGAATGAGAAGAAGATTGTGCTTCGTTTCATAGCTATGGGCGCATGCGCAGTTCAATTTTTACATTTCATTCCTCTGTAGCGCAGTCTACTACATTGCGCTACTGTTAACTGTAGCGAAAAAACGAGTTTGCGCGCCGGTGGCACATAATAGTATATTACGTGGCTAGGCGCACAATGAGGGTTATTGCATGACGAGCGACAATGCTCGCAGGAGATCGAAGCCGAGGCGCGATCAGTCCTGCGAGCATTGTCGCGAGTCTCGCAATTTCCCGAATTGTGTGCATTGGCACGTATTCTATTTTATGTGACTTTGGTGCGGATACGAGTTTTTATGTGTACACTTGAATCTAATCTGGTATTTTAGTTGTTTGCGCGCTAGTCATTACACCTGATATGTCACGACTAGTCCCGGCCATTTTGATTTTATCGATCTTGTGTAGTAGTAATGGATTCTAATAGACGCATGCGCAGTCAAATGTACAAGGCTTTGCCAGTAAGGTGCTAGCGCTGTACGAAGAAGAAGTGAGGAGAAGAAGAATAAGAAAAAGATTGCGTCCCACTGCAAGACTATATGCACATGCGCAGTTCAATTTCTACTTTGTATTCCTCTGTAACGGAATATGCAACATTCTTTTATTCTCAGCTGTAACGGAAAAACGAGTTTCCGCGGCTGAGGCACATAATAGTATATTATGTGCCTAGGCACACAATGAGGGTGATTGCGTGACGAGCGACAATGTTCGCAGGAGATCGAAGCCAAGGCGTAGTCGAGGCGTAGGTGAGGCATAGTCGAGGCGTAGCTGAGACGTAGCTGAGGCAAAGCCGAGACGAAGTCGAGACAAAGCCGAGACGAATCCGAGGCGCGATCAGTCCTGCGAGCATTGTCGCGAGTCTCGCAATATCCCGAATTGTGTGCATTGGCACATATTTTATTTTATGTGACTGTGGTGCGGATACGAGTTTTTATGCGTACATTGGATTCTAATCTAGTACTTATTGTGTACTTACCGAGAAATCGCAATTTACGTTTTTTGAAACATTGATTTCAAGTTATTCAAAAAATACCTTTTATATTTCTTTTTTCGTAATAATCGTATTAGACTAAAAAATACTTGAGGAATAAAAGTTGTATTTGGATAAGCTCTATCAGCTTATATTTTTTTATTTTGAGTCTTTGCAACTTTTTTTTTTGCTTCAATTTTAGAAAGTGGACAATACTTTTCCCCTTTTTCGAGCGCTCGGCGAGTTCTTCTTCCCGTGGGCTCAATTGTTCCTTACATTGTAGGGGCCAAAGATGTTTTTGTTTTTTTAACTATGAAGTCCCTTTCCGAAATTTTTCGAAAGAATATATATTGTCACTTTGAATTTGAGCATTATATAGAAAGAAATGGTGCGTGTTCAAGAAGTAATTCACATTAAAAAAATTATTCAAAAATTTAAAAAAATATTTTTACCCCCTTTTTATAAACGGAATGGGTTCTTGAATTTTTTTCACAGCTCTTTATTACCCTCTATAACATATATTTTAGTCATCAAGTTCGGTTGAGCCGTTTTCGAGAAAATTAGATTTTTTGATTTTTCAAAATTCGTTCATAACTTTTGTAAAAAAAATTTTTTCGAGTTGATACTTGATGTGAATTTATCTTGTAATGGGAGCCACCTACCCTCGCAATATGGATCAAATCCGAGCGGGGACACCCAGACGATGCTTATCCTGCTACGGCCTTTATATTCATTCCATCATTTCGCTAAAAAAAATTCCTAAAATTTGTCTATTTTTCGCTCTAGAGTGGTCTAACCCTTTCAAAGGAACTGTTTTAACTCACTTTGCTTAATGGTTTACGACTACTCAATCTATTGGCCCAGACGACAATATGACTATCAGTTTGAGAAATATATAAGGCTGAGGTAGGCACACACACTTCCAGGCCTGTGTATAAAAATAAGTGTAAGTGATACTATTGGGTTGTCCCAGAAGTAATTGCCGATTCTACATATAAATGTGTTTGACCATCTTTTTGAGTGACCTCTGTCAATGTCATGATTTTTCCTTCTGGCATTTGTAGGCTGTCAGTCTGAACTTGCTTTACAATCAAATTGCGCTTAATTTCGTTCACAGGTGTTAGTTTGGCATCCCCTTTAAAACTATTTCAGGGGCAGATTTTTCTGTTAAACTAATTCTTGCTATTATTGGAAACTTAGGGGTTTTCGGGGTCGCTGATCATGATTCTGGCATCAGAATTGCAAAATTAAAAATAGCGGATAAAAAATGGCGACTATTTTACTCTAATTTTGAAGTTTTCGAACAATTGACACAAAACTTGTTGTATGGGGGCTTTGGGATCGTAGATTGCAGATTTCATGTCAGAATTGCAAAATTAAAAATAGCGGATAAAAAATGGCGACTATTTTACTCTAATTTTGAAGTTTTCGAACAATTGACACAAAACTTGTTGTATGGGTATTTTTTGGGTCGCTGATTATGATTCTGAACTTAGAATTGGAAAATTCAAAATCTGGTGTCAAAATTGAAAAATTCGAAATGGCGGGTCCAAAATGGCGCCTATATTAGTGCAAATACTCAGTTTTTTTGCAAATGCGCCGGAACTTGGTATATAGGGGTTTTCGGGGTCCCTGATTACGAATCTGGTGTCAGGATTGCAAAATTCAAAACGGAAGATTGAAAATGGCGGTGATGTTAGTGTAAATCGAAAGTGTTTTGGCAATTGCTACGAAACTTGGTATACTGGGATTTTCGGGATTGCTAATAGCAATTCTGTCATCAGATTTGTAATCAGCGACCTCAAAAACCCCCATACACTAAGTTTCATAGCAATTGCAAAAAATTTGCTAATTTGCATTAGTATAACCGCCACTTTGAATCCGCCATTTTGAATTTTTCAATATTCACATTATATTCTCAATTAGTGGCCCGAAAAACATTTTTTTTTTACGATTTGATAATCGATCACAAATACGGTACATTACATGCACTTATGCCGAAAATCCGTCAAAAATCGTAATTTTTTATGAATTCAAAAAATGAAACAAAAAAAACTTGCCTGTCGAAACTTCTGCAAAAAATTTATGTTACAGTTCTACGTGTTAACTAACTGAAAAAAATTTGCCACAGCTATAGGACTAGTACTTTATGAACAGCCGATTTTATTAAAAAAAAGTGGTTTTTTTCGATTTAAATTATTTATAACAAATTGTTAATTAACAATTTCACACAGTTCTTTATGATAATTACTTTAGATGAACCCTTAAGAGTCTAAAATCAAATACCGGTGCACTAAACAAGGTGAAATGTATCAGAAATCCTTGAAAAACTGCGAAAAAAGAAGTGGGACGTATACGTCCCACTGCCCCTGAAAGGGTTAAGATGGAGTGTAAAAGCGATCACTTTCGTCATATTTTGCCTTCTTATTTCTGTAAAGGAAAGAATGCAGCACAGGCTGCTAAAAAGTTACGTGGTGTATTTGCTCAGGAAGCCTTCAAAGACAGATAGTGTCGAAATTGGTTTGATAAATTCTGTTATGGGGATTTTTCACTCAACGATGAGAAACGTTCAGGTTGGCCAAATGAAGTTGAGGACGACCAAATCAAAGCCATAATCGAATCGGATTGTCATGTTAATGTGGGACAGATTGATGAAATGCTATAAATACCAACATTAACAATCGTCCGTCATATACAACGTCTTGGATTCGTTAAAAAACTTGATATTTGGATTCCACATAAACGAATTATCATTGGTGATGAAAAATGGATTGCTTACAATAACATCATTCGAAAACGATCATGGTCCAAGCGTGATAAACCACCACAAACAACATCGAAAGCTGGATTGCATTATAAAAAGATTACGCTGTTTGGTGGGATTGGGAAGATGTTGTATTTTTTGAGCTGCTTCCAAGGAACTAAGCTATTAATTCTGATATCTACTGTCGTCAGCTAAACAAATTGAACGGAGCGGTCAAAGATAAACGGCCAGAATTGGTGAATCGTAAAGGTGTAATTTTTCACCACGACAACGCTACACCTCACACATCTTTAGCCACTCGCCAAAAATTTTTAAGGCTTAGTTGAGAAGTGATGTTACATCCTCAATATAGCCCCAACCTTGCACCATTAGATTACTATTTATTTCGATCTTTGCAGAACTCCTTGAATGGTGAAACTTTCAATGATGATGAAGCTGTGAAATCGCACTTGGTTCAGTTTTTTGCCGATAAAGACCAGGAGTTCTATGAGCGTGAAATCGTGAAGTTACCAGAAAGATGGCAAAAGGTCATTGAATAAAATGGAAAATATATCATTGGTCAAAACTCATTCCTTGTATTTAAAAAGTGTGTTTAATTTGTATGAAAGAATCGGCAAAATCACCAACTATGATTAAATTTAAATCAGTGGTTAAAATACATTATCCGAAGTTTAATTGGTTGATCAGAGATTTAATCGCGCATTTATGGTATTGATCCTTAAAGGCATGTGGTACTTAGGAAATTAGAAAATTTTATTGATTTAAGGTTTCTACATGTTGGTGTTCAAAGTACATGAAATTTTGTTTTAAAAAATTCGGAAATGTTAGAGAAGATGAAATCCGATGTAAGTAGACTGCTTTTAATTTCTAAATTTATAAAAAGTTCAATCTTAGCAAAATATATCGCAAATCTCTGTTTTCATTTTCAAAATCAAAAACAGTCTATCTAAGTATGTTTTTATCTTCTCTACTATTTCTCAAATGCTGGAAATAACATTTTATGTATCTTGGACACAAACATGTAGAAACGGGATCAAATTGTTCTAATGAACTTGTTACTTTTCTCAAGTATTAAATACCCTCAAAAATAATACATGTATGTAGAAGAATTTATAGAAAAATAAGATTAGATGCTTTGAATCAGGCAAAGTTTTTTGGATTCAAACAAATTTTTGGCTGTATTTACATCCAAGATATGTTTTTCGATCCAAACATATTGGTTTTTCAGTGTGAAATCCGCATATATTCAAAATACTCGTAATGGGAAAAATTTATCATATTTTGTAATTAATAAAAATATTGAACTTTGAGTTCTTCGAGTTGGCAGTTATTTTTTTGTTAAGTTGTCTGAAATTTCTTGTATGATGAACCGTTTTTGACATACAGCATCATAAACAATTCATTATTTGAAACAAAAACCAGCGACACCTTGCGGAAAAAACCTACTAACTAATTACGAGTCACTTAGAATTTTTAATAATTTTAATCAGTAACTGAATTCTTGCTTTACAATCAGTTATTTCTGATAAATGATCAATCAATTTTAGCTGATGAAAATCGATCACTTTTAACTGATTGAAAAGCAAGAAGTCAGTCTCTGATTGAAATTATCAAAAATCCTAACTGATTTATATTTAGAAAGCAGCATATTCATGATCAGGATTCTTTTTTATGTCGTTCAAGAGCAAAGTTAATACTGAATAATTAAATGTAGGCGGTGTTAGTTTGGTACGTTTTTGTTAGTGAGCCCAAGATTGGACGACGCGACGATTAGATTACTCCGTTGGTTGCACATTTAATATGCTCGCTTTACATTTTTCCGTTCTTCAAAATTCAACCTTCTTTTGGAGTAAACATTTTTCATCGTTTATCACTCATAAACTGTTTCGCATATAAAATAGAGGGATTCGAAAAATTAACTAATTATATCACTTTTTTGTTTTAGATAATGAAATTATAAAAATTATTTTCAGTAAAAGTTTTATACCCATCTCTTCATATCCATATAAACTAAACCATCGATTATTTAGATCTTCATCAAAACTAGATGGTTTAGGAATCAATAAATGATGAGACTTGCGTTCTTGATTTGGTGCCTCATATTTCAACTTGAATCAAAAATATATAATCATAAATATTTGCATGTTTCTAAGCGTCCTCATATCAAATAGAAGTTAATAGCTTAAAAATAATGAATTTTCTATAGATCTACTCACGTATGTCAAAGCGAATATAGATTTCGATGAGTCTTTATTGTCTTCTAACACATCGACAATTTTATTATCTTTTTCTGGTAAATGATCGTCTTCAATAACAACCTCGATTTTCTCTAACTTTAAACCTAAATTTTTTTTTGAAAAAAATGTATTTGTTAACTCTCGTGTTTTATAAATAATATGAAACTGTTCCTTTATTGGTTTGCACAGCAATGTCTCTTGTTGTTACAATATTACTATCTCTATTGTGATTCGAATAAAGTGGTTAGTAATATCATCCAAAGAAATACTTGTACCAACTAATGAATTGTTAGTGACATGTTTTTTGAATCCAAGTTCATTGATCAACTCACCTATAAAGCATTTAGTAAGAGATAGACCTATCTTTGCTGTAATTAAGGTAGTAGCGCAGAAAGTATGCTTCCAGCCTGGGCAGTATGGACTCTCTTTTCGTAATAAAACTATGTATTGGGTGTCAGATTGACCTTCCAACCAAGCATCATGTAAATAAATTTATCGAAAAATTATAAATGTAATTTGTAATCAAATTGTATCTGCATAAAAAGATATGAATTTAAGCCCAAAGATAAAGTGTGTCTCAAGTAACCTCTAGCATATCCATTTTTTCATCTTTAATTTACTTAAAACTTCATTATATATCAACGAGGTTAATGTTTGTATAAAGAAAAAATAAATTTTAGTGAATGCTCTTTTGTCGTTGTTATTTAAAAGTTTACTCTACTACATTTTTGGCAATAGCCCGTACAAACTTTAGTCTGAATTTTTCTAAAAAGATATATTTATCAGAATTTAAACTAATAGAATTATGGTTTTATATCCATACTATATTGGAAACTTATCAAACAATGAGGATTATTGCGTGACGAGCGACAATGCTCGCAGGAGATCGAAGCCAATGCGTATTCGAGGTATAGCCGATGCGTAGCCGAGACGTAGCTGAGGCGCGATCAATCCTGCGAGCATTGTCGCGAGTCTCGTAATTTCCCGAATTGTGTGCATTGGCACGTATTTTATGTTATATGACTCCGGTGCATATACGAGTTTTTATGCGTACACTTGAATCTAATCTAGTATTTTAGTTTCTTGCGGCGCTAGTCATTACACCTGATATGTCACGACTAGTCCCGGCCATTTTGATTTTATCGATCTTTTGTAGAAGTAGCTTGTTGTAATAGAGCATGCGCAGTTCAAATGTACAAAGCTTTGTCAATAGGGTGCTAACGTTGTACGAAGCAGAAGAAGATTCTGCTCCGCTGTAAGACTATATGCACATGCGCAGTTCAATTTTTACATTATATTCCTCTGTAACGGAATACACAACATTCCGTTACTCTCAGCTGTAACGGAAAAACGACCCAGATAACAATCGTGCGAGGCACGTTACCCGCGTAGCATGCGAGGAACACGGTGCGTGCACAGTGCGGTACATATGCGTCGCATTTTGTGGCAGGCACGTACGTGGGAAGCATATATCTCGCACTTTGTAATAGGCATCTGTTTATATGTATATATATTATTGAAATATGACCTTTTTTTGATAGTAAAAATGTTAATTTGTGTTAATAATTTAAATATTATTGTATTAATTTTATGTATTTATTTTATTTATTTAATATTAATAATAATTAAATAATGAATGTTAATAATTTCCTGCAGAAAAAAGGAAATATGAAAAATACCTGTAATATAAATTTAAATTTTGTAAGTATATTTTTAGTTTACCAATATCAACAGACTTATTTAAATATCAAATGTTCACAAGTTAGACATTTTATAATTACGATTTAAGTTACTTTTACAATTTTTAAAATATTTTTCGATTTATTTCATCTCATTATAATATTCCCGCGAGATCACATGGTTGGAATAAACTTGAACATGGCGTTTCTT
This sequence comes from Diplolepis rosae, assembly GCA_030998225.1. Classification (NCBI taxonomy): domain Eukaryota; kingdom Metazoa; phylum Arthropoda; class Insecta; order Hymenoptera; family Diplolepididae; genus Diplolepis; species Diplolepis rosae. The sequence goes on along the minus strand of JAPYXD010000391.1, from coordinate 1,957,930 downwards.
TCTTATTATGAGCAATATTATGGAAATAATTTTAAATTATACGAGACGCATAAAGCTCGCTTTTCACCGTCACGATTGCGAACTTCACTACGTGCTGGCGATATGCGTCCCATATGATGACGCATCTGCGTGGCGTGGTGAACGCACGCGTGATGCATAATCCGCACCCGTGCGAGCGGTAACGCTCGCACTGTACGCGCACTTTATTATCTGGGGAGTTTCCGCGCCGGAGGCACATAAAAAAGTTTACTAACATACATTGCTTTGATGGAAATTTGTTTAATTAATGTTCCTTTTTACCATTTTCGTTTAAGTATGTAAGTATCAGTAAATATTTAATTTTACATACTTAAATAAAAATTGTAATTTTTGTTTTCTCAAGTTCTTATCAAGTATTTTATTCTGATATTCCCTGAATTTGCTTTATATATAATAAATATTCACTTTGCAAAAACTTCAAAGTTTCTTTATCACCTCGTAGAAAGAAATCTTGATTACAAAATTTTATTAAAGAAATTCTATGTTAAAAAACTTTTTTCATTATTTTCCTAGATTCAAAATAAATCAAAGATGAGGGCCTCAACAAATACAAAAAATTTCCGAATTTTATAACATTATTTTCTCCACGGCTTGGAGACAAATTCTTATACTATTTAAAAAAGTGCTGTTACTTCCTCTGCATCTTTATGAACTAATCCGGAACACGTTTTGAATTTTCTTTGATGCAAATCAGTTAAAAAGCAACTCGGTTCAATCTGAAACTTCGGTATAAATGAATCCTAAAAGATTCGTAATAATTCGATATTGTTCAAAAACAGCTTTTCGAATGGCTTGAAATCGCACGTATGGATTTTCTTTCCAAAACTTTCGCCACGGCAAGGTTACATCGATACCAGCCGTAGAAAATTTTTCTAAAAACCTAAAATATTTTTTGTGACCATATTACTTATTTAGTACATGTTCTTATATATTAAACCATAGCAATCTAGCTGAACTTCAGCTTCTAAATAAAGAACATTTAAAACCGAATTCATAACAATTTTTAATTGCAGATTATTTTAAAACCCCGACTTCACTAAAATAGACATATTCTATCAAATTTTTTTCTCAGTTTAAAACCTACACCGATTTAAAATATTATATGCATAATTACCTCCCGGAAAAGTGTCGGCGATAATCAAACATATCAAAACAGCACTTATGTACTTCATTTTCACAAAGTGATGAATAAACTGATAGAGTCGACAATTTTCGTCGTACTTTTGTAGATAATGGCATTATGTTGTAATTAACTTCGAATATTTCATCACAATCAAATAAAGTTTGAAATGTACATTAACAAATTGCATTATTATCAAAGAGAATCTTGTGTGAAAACATTTAAAAGAAGGTTTTTTTATTTACTATGTTGTATATTTTCAAAATATGGATTTTACAATTGCGATTTCCAAATTATTATTGTCCCCAATAAATTTATGTGAAATCTAAATCCTGTGTAGATTTCTCAAATTTTATGTAATACACTTATCAAGACTTTTGTTGTTTAGATGTTTATGAAATGAATTTAATTCAAATCACTTAAGTGAAAAAGAAAGAAGTAATTATAATTTAATTAAGAACAAATTTTGTATCACTAGATTATGTGATACTTTTAAATAAATTATATAAACTAGTGGATAATTATAAAAACAAGTAATGGTTAACACTGCGGATCATGTACGAAAGCTCCGTGACGAACAGATAAAACACAATCAAACACGACTGGAGAACGATGAATTTTTAAAATCACTAGTTCATAAGTGTAATCTACTATTTTGGATTTAAAGAGTACTAAAATAAACTGTAATTGTATTTTGTATGTTTTTAATTGATTTTGATTATTAAATATAATAACTTGGAACATCAATAAGCTGAAAATTCAACAGGTTTTTCAAATTAAAAATATTTTATGTGTGCCCAAGGCGCAGATTACTTTCATCCATTCCTGCGTGAATAGATATAGCTGGTGGAATAAATCTTGCTATTCACGGTTTACTCAACTCTCGATTGAAGCGTAGAGTAGAATGAACGGAAAGCTCTACTATTTTTGTGATTTAATAAAAGATTGGTATTTTATAATTATACTACGAGTAATAATATATATATTTAAAAATTTTTAATGCACGCTTTCATACTTCACCCTACTCTTCTCAATTTTACTCAACTTTGATTCATTTTTGAACATTTAATAGGTCACAAATAATTACAATGATACTAAATAACTTCTAACTTGTCCATATGTGCCAAATTTGAACGGAAGTTGAGTAAAATTAATTCAACTATTTTTCTCCGTGCAGCAATATTTTTAGTTGCAAAACTGTTGCTATCTTTATTCTTAATAGAATAAACTGGCGAGTGACATTAACCAAAGAAATACTTGTGCAAACCAATAAATTGTCAGTGAAATGATTTGTAAATCAAAATTTTTTGATCAACTCATAAATGAAGCATTCAACGAAACAAAAACCTATCCTATCTTCAATTAGGGCCATAGCGCAGTTTGGAGATAAGATATAAAACTTGGTGAAGGTCTTGAGTTTAGTGTCTCATAATGTATTTCAAAGTAAAAATTAGATTTTTTCATATAAAGTCAGAATAAAATAACATTATATACCCGAAAAATGGCTTTGGCGCATGTCCCCATATACCAAATACATATTTAAGTCACATATCAAATATAGAGCATTGTTTTAAAATTTATGCTTAAGGCCATGGATCAATCGGACCACGTGAATGAATTATACATTCATTTTTTCATGTAAGATAACTCTTTAATTTACAAGGTACCTTTCTAAAAATCTGCAACACATATTTTTGTCAAATTTTTTGAAGTGGTGCAACATAATGAAAATAAATAAAATTCGTTCTAGAGACACTGTGTAACTGTGCACCGTTACGGTATACTGTTCTCGCCGGCTATATTCCAAAGAAACAACTCTTTTTCCATCTGTCTTTCGTCAGCAATGTTGTTGGCAAGTCTAGAACTTTTAAAATTTATATGATGCTGTCCATCTCAATTCAACCGGTCCGTTCGGGACACGAATTTATTTTTTAATAAAACTCGAATATCTTGCTCTTAGATCAAAATAATGAGAAACGTATTTTTTTTTTGGGCCGAAATAGCATTTATGACACATACACCAGGAACTCAAACTTTCTGGCTGTGGGTCGTATACTATTTTTCTTGATCTCCAGCCGAAAGTACTGGAAAGTACGCCCAAAACAGAGGCGAAGCCGAGGTTTTGTAGGGGGCAGGGGGAGGTCCGCCCGACTTTTGCAAAACCGAGGCGAAGCCGAGGTTTTTGCTGGTCGGGGCGGGCATTAGAAACTTTAAAATAAAATTTAATCATACAATAACTGCAAAAAAAAAATTGAAAATCAAAATTTTTTAAAAAATTAACAAATACCAGAAAAAATTTATTCTTCGATAACAATATTAATATTGATCAACAGAAACTTTAACATCACACATCCAGTAGTACTCATCTTATTACAATAATTATTATTACTTTTATTAATATAATTATTAATATAAATAAACCGCGTACATACATTTTTTGTTTTTCTTTTTAAGAGTTACTCTTTCGTGCAATTGCATGAAGTCATATTAAATTAAATTAAACAAACGAATTATGCGATGAATTTAGCGACACTACTGAGCCAAAAAAATACAAAAAAAGGCCACAAAAGTCGTTCTTTCTGGAGTGAAATGCGACCGGGAGGACCGTACTTTCGGCTAGGAGATCAAGAAAAAAAATTTTCTGAGATTTATCGGCAATTCCGTTTTTGGGGTCAAAATCTATTTTTTCAGGTATTCACGAGAACTTTTTTTTCAATTGTCTATAACTTCGTAAAAAATTGACCGATTGACCTTTTTGAAGAAAAAAATCGTTTTCTTCGTAAAAACGTGGACTGCATAATGAATATCAACTTTATATGTTCAACGTGTAAGTATAACGATGTATAGTTGTCCTTTACGATTATATTGTGAATCTCTAAATATCACAAAATATTTTACTCAGTCTTTATGACAAATTGACTGTGCTTAGATATGATCTATCGAATGTTTTTAACTTAACGACGAATTTCAATGAACGTTTTTTTCGATTTTGTACCTAAATGTCTTCAGCAACAACTTGGTATCCAATGTATACATTTTTTGTAAGTATATTTACGTTTATTATTCTACGAGATTATTCTGATATATATCTTTATATAAATAAATGGATAAATAAATAAATGGAATAAATTATAAATAATGTAAAAAGTAAATATCTCCTTTTCAGCAAGTTTTTTTCTATGCATTGAAAATAAGAATGATCAAATTTTACATAATTTAAAAGTCAACTTATATTCAATTTTGTATTTATTACACTTATCAGATGAAATAAATTTTAATGTTGGAAAAATTAGAACCATTATACTCTACTGGTGACTTTTTCTCGAATTATTGAAAAAGTAGTCTTCAACAAATCATTTACATTAATTACAATTTCGAATACAGAGAATGGAATTGCAGTGAGAGATATAATTTTCATTACCAAATAATAAATTACCTGCTCGATAGTTACTGTTTCAGCTCGAAAAATTGATAAACGAATATTTCTGAAATGAAAAAAAGAGTGTACATTTAATACCAAGCTGTTGCTGAAGACTTTTAGGTACAAAATCGAAAAAAGCGTTCAATGAAATTCGTCGTCAAGTTGAAAACATTCGATAGATCATATCTAAGCACAGTCAATTTGTCATAAAGACTAAGTGAAAATTTTTTCTGATATTTAGACTTTCACAATATAATCGTAAAGGACAACTATACATCGTTATACTTACACGTTGAACATATAAAGTTGATATTCATTGTACAGTCCACGTTTTTACGAAGAAAACGATTTTTTTCTTCAAAAAATCATAACTCGGAAACAACAAATTTTAGCTACATACTAGAGATTCAGTAGAATTGAAACTCAATTCTCAACTCAACGCCCTATTGCTGTGAAATTCAAGATGAAGTAATGAGTTTATCATTACATCAGCTACTTTCAAAATTTGGTAAATCGAATAAAACTGGGGTTTCCGACTTCTTATCTTTTGCAAGCGTTGCTTTGACCGAGGTGGCTTGTGAAGAAGTGGAAAAATGCGCTAGAACTCAATTCGAGTCTCCTGTATGGATGGAGGTGAGATATGGACGCGTCACAGCGTCGAAAATTTATGATATGGCTAAATGCCAAACACCAGAAGGCATCGGAAATCAAAGATAACGAAGCAATGGCGCGAGGTAGGAATCTGGAAAAAAGGGTTCTAGCCGAGTTGATCCGTCATTTTCAGCACCTCAAATTCAGAGATGCAGGCTTATTTTTAAGCCTGGGCTACCCAATTTGTGAAGAATCACCAGATGCACTGGGAGCTGATTTCTTCGTTGAAATTAAACGTCTAAATCCTGAAATAAATTATATAAATTCATCGAATAAAATTGCTAAGTGGTATAAAGCGCAAATTGAATTACAGATATTCATGACGGGTAGAAAAATAGGATATTATTGTGTGGCTAAGCCAGATTTTGAAACAAGATCAACATTCACTTTACTTTGCGAGAATTACGATGAAGATTACATTACTGACATCATAAACAAAAGTATGAATTTTTGGCGTCAGTATGTGTTTCCTCGTCTTTATGAAGCAGTAGTACCAAGCGTTGACAGCAATTAATATTTTTTTGAAGATTGTTATATCAATCTTGTAAAATGGTGAATAAGAAATACGAACTTTTATTTTGACCTGTTTTATTGTGAAGAATTTTATTGCAGTTCTATTTACAATGACTTATAATTTAATTTCAAGCTATTACAGGTGATTGCACATTTTTTTTTTTTTTTTATGTCGTTTGTTCTTTCGTAGGCTCCCGTGCAGAAATCGCCCGATTTGTCCTCATTTATGGTAGGGATACGGTTAGGCCCTCGCTAGAAAAAGTAGACTAGGAAGTTCTAGGCGGGTCCCGGCGAGGCGTTGATAAGGTTCACCCTGTTTGGTTTTTAGAAAAACTAGTTCCTTCTAGTCGGGCCCTATTTTTGGATTTTAGTCAGGCCCTAGGTAGTTCCTTATTTTAATAAAAAGTTTAGATATTCTTTGCTGCGCATGCTCATGCAAAAGGCCTTTACATACACGGAGAAAAATAGTTGAAGTAATTTTACTCAACTTCCGATCAAATTTGGGACATAAGGACAAGTTAGAAGTTATTTAGTATCACTGTATTTATTTGTAATATATTAAATGTTCGAAAATGAATCAAAGTTGAGTAAAATTCAGAAGTGTAGGGTGAAAAATGAAAGCGTGCATTAAAAATTTTTAAATATATATATTATTACTCGTAGTATAACTATAAAAAACCAATCTTTTATTAAATCACAAAAATAGTAGAGCTTTCCGTTCATTCTACTCTACGCTTCAATCGAGAGTTGAGTAAACCGTGAATCGCAAGATTTATTCCAACAGCTAAATCTATTCACGCAGGAACGAATGAAAGTAATCTGCGCCTTGGGCACACATGAAAAATTTTTAATTTCAAAAACTTAAATTCTTAAAATTAAATTGATCTTATGAAAATTAAAACAAAAAAAAATCGATAAGTGTATTACATAAAATATGAAATATCACATAAATTACTCAGGCAGAATAATAATTTGGAATTCGCAAATGCAAAATCCATATTTTGAAAATATAAAACACAGAAAATAAAAGAACCTTCTTTTAAATGTTTTTATACAAGATACTTCTTAATAATAATGCAATTTTTTAATGTACATTTGAAAATTTAGTTTCACTAAACTTCATACGTTGTTATAATAAAAATGTATACTAAATGTAATTTAATAATTATATTATATATATATCAATAATCATAGTTATAATAATTGTGTAATTATATTAATTTTTAAAAATATTTTATTAATCATTTTTGAAAAAAGTTGATTTATTTTTACTTGAGTAAGGGTAAAAAATTTTATTGACGGCACTTACTCTCACAAGCTCTGAATAACTCATGCAGTCACTATATAAGAAAGTTCCAAATTTTATATCTCAGCATTGTAAGCGAGCGTGTGCGTGATTCGACGAAAGCGTATCGTACTATATATAAGTGTTGTTATTGGGTTTATATATGTAAGGTTATATGTTTAAGTGTATTTGTAATTTGAAATATGATTGGCTACGTCCGTAATGGTGTGAATGTATTTGTAAGTTGTTTATGTATATACCGGATGACTATTTGGTGAATTAGGTATATATCAAATTGATTTTACCCGACTAGGATTTAATAGATGTTCAAATGTCCTTATATCCCAAGTTTAATCGATAGAGTTGAGTAAAAATTACTTCAACTATTTTTCTCCGTGTAGCTGGGGCCCCATTGTACGGTTAGGCAATAGATATGTGTTCTAATCAGGGCCCGACTAGATGTCTAAAATAGGGCCTGCCTAAAACAGCGTTACAGAAGTAGATGGGGCCTGACTACTTTTCCCTACTAGATCCCGACTAGAAGTAGGGAAAAGTAGACAGGGCCCTACTATATCCTAAATGAAATTTCTGCACGGGCTTTTCTTTGCACAAAACACACGGGGGCCTGACGAGTGTGCATTGGTTAGAAGTGAGAAGCAATGATTCAATATGATTGAATCCTCTATCAGCCATTATGTGACATTTTTGTGCTAATATTCCTAAGAAATTGCTTTCTAAAACAATTTCAGCATCCGTAGCCCTTCCCGACCCAAAACCTCTAGAGATGAAATTGATTGTTCCATCAAGCGTTCCCGAAATAAGAAATTTAACAGTGTTAAATTATTTATAGTCAAACAAAGTTGACGCCTAATGTATGAAGGCCAAAATACCAATCTTCGAAGGTAGTGAGCCATGACAGGCATTGATTCCCGTGTGATATCTACCCACGCTTCCATGGAGAATAGTTATAAGGAGACCAATCTCTTATGCATGAACTTCACAAAAGTTAAACACGTTTTTTTGGAAGTACATGAAAAGGGTCCAAGAACTTCCCGAATAATGGCGCTAATGCAAGTGGCGTAAAAAAATGGCCGCTTTCTGCTGTTCGCTCAAAAAATTCTAACATAACCGCAAATTAAAGTTGATATTTGTAAATATTTTTTATTTGAATCTATTATTTGGAGTATAAAATTGAAAGCGTTGGTGCATTTTTTACATAAGTAGTATGTTTGAGGTTCTTTGAAAAAAGTGTACAATGAGAGTGTAAAATAATATGTCGATTACGTGAATCCACTATGGTGTTTTGTATACATCTATATAATTAAAGAACAACAAACAGGAGTTATTAATATAAAATATTACCATGACAACCTGTATGCATGCAATGGTTTAAACTATGAGTACCCGAAGAGTTCATTTTCTTACGCTACTTGCAGGAGCGCCATCTCTTGGGAAGCCCTCGTGATCAATCAATGTACTTCCGACATTACACTCGTGTAATCGTTGCCTTTTTATCCTCGTCATGCAATATACTATTTCACAACGCCCCTGTCGAAAGCCCAACTTTTTCTACCCTGGGGCACAAAGTAGATGCTGTAGCAGGACAAAATTAAAGCATAGTCTGCATCGCTCACTCTCCAAAATCACGAATTTGATTTAAAATACAATTTTTTTTATAAATTTTAAAAGTATTTTGAGCTTTTGAAAATATTTGGAATTTTTGATAATTTTTGGAAAATATTGTGAATATTTGTAAATTTCAAAAGATTTTCGAAAATTACTATTGTTTTTGAAGTTGTCATAAATTTATAATAACATAAGTCATGCAAGGGCGGCGCGCCTTCGTTGGCTTCGTTACTGTGGTAAATCGAAATGCGAATCATTTTACACATCTTCTTGAAAGGCAGTTGTCATCGCTTCCAGTGTTCATCACAGCAGCAAGTTTGAAACTTGTATTCGCCACTCACCACAGTGTCCCCAGTTGTTGGTCTGTACGGCTTGTATTCGCCACTTCCAACAGTGTCGCAAGTTTTTGGTGGTCACTTCCAAAGATAAGTTTAATTAATTTTACGTCAATTTCTAATATATAAGGCAAGTAATACAAAAATACTTGAATATAAAAAGGCAAGAATGATACCACATAACCTCTTTTTGAAAAATATGTTCGGTATCTATAAATGCTACAAACCAACAACTAGCGACACTGTGGCGAGTGACGAATACAAGCTTCCGTAAGTCAGTGATCCCAGAACGTGGGAGCTGGCGGCCCCCACCATAGATGCCTCAAGCTCATTGTGTCTTCCTCATTCAACCAACCTATGGCAGTCGAGTGAGGAAGAAGCCATGAGCTGGTGGGGTCTATGGTGGGGGCCGTCAGCTCCCACGTTCTGGAATCACTGCCGCAAGTTTGCTTTCAGTCTTACTAGGGATGGGCGATTATTACAAAAAGATAATCGATTATGGAGAATAGATATCAAAATTTTCAAAATCGATTGTTCCAAATAATCGTCTGGATAAAATCGATTTTTGTTCTATGTTTGAGAAATCGATGTTTTTTTGTAAATTCATTTTTCAAATAAGAATATTTATTTTTAAATAAAAATAAGAAGGATAAAATCACTTTTTAAACGTTTTAATTCTGGTTTTATCAGTAACATGAAATGTTCTCAAGACATTTGAACAATGAATATTCTTAAAATCTCAATGTAGTAGTATAAACTGTAGGTACTCGTAGCAACATTCTTAAAATACTTTTCACGAATTTACGCATAATATCAACATTTCTTACTATAGTTGAATTGTGTTTAAATACTTTTTAAATATTAGGGCTGGTTGATCCACCTTTTAATAAGTTCCAGTTAAATTTGTACCGTAAGATTTAACAGGCGATAAATGTATTTGGACTTATTAGAAGGTTGGATCAACCCGTCCTTAAACTGTAGGTCCAGCTTGAACCAATATTATTATTATTTACCCATTTAAAATTATGCGCCAATTCCGGCCAGTCAGCCGCGCGTCTCCTAACGCAAGTGCAGTACAGGGTGTGCATATTGGGATCATTGCACCGAATGAAAGTACAGTCGTATTCATGTATGCCTTATGTTTAGTAACTATTATCTGCGTCACAGTCAGTCTCATCTGATATAAGTGACGGGAAGTGAGACACAAATAGTTACTAGACATAAGCCATACATGAATACGACTGTACGTATGTACAAAAAATAAAAATCGATGGCAAAAATCGCGAAAAAAATCGATCTCGAGATTAATCGACACCTCAGAAATCGATTATTTCAAGTCAGGTAATCGATTTCCCGATTAATTGAATCGAAATCAGCCATCCCTAAGTCTTACTCAATAATGAAACTGCGGTCAAAAGTAGAAAGCATCGTAGCATCATATTGCTATAACGGTTATTTCTCATGTAACTGCAAAAGGACTATGCGTTATGGAACTGTCTAGTTAACGACCTTTAAACTTCGGACAGAAGCGTGAATGATCAACTGATATAAGGAATGATATTCTTTTGCAGTTGTCAGTGATATAAAACAAATTTCACAGTGTTGTGTAGAGTAAGGTAGTAACTGTGAAGTCGAAGTTCGAAAAAACATGAATGTTGGCATTTTCAGTAATTTGCCTGCAATTATTGAACTAAATAAATAGTTGTCCTGGAAATTTCAGCACAAAACACGTCAGACTATATTCCTTTCCTATTTTTAATTTGAAAAATAAATGTTTTCTCATAATCGGACAATTTTTATGTTATGTGAAAATTAGGGACAACTCGTTAAAACAGCTTTCAGATTCGTGATCAGCGGGTCAAAATCTATAGGAAATGATGGGTCTTGCTTCTATCAGTGAAGTGGTTAAAATACATCATACGAAGTTTAATTGGTTGATCAGAGATTTAATCGCGCATTTATGGTCGATTAAGATTTACGTGAAATTGGTGGTATTGATCCTTAAAAGCATGTGGTACTTAGGAAATTATAAGATTTTATTGATTTAAGGTTTCTACATGTTGGTGTTCAAAGTACATGAAATTTGTTTTAAAAAATTCGGAAATGTTAAAGAAGATGAAATCCGATGTAAGCAGACTGCTTTTAATTTCTAAATTTATAAAAAGTTCAATTTTAGCAAAATATATCGCAAATATTTGTTTTCATTTCCAAAACCAAAAATAGTCTATCTAAGTATGTTTTTATCTTCTCTACTATTTCTCAAATGCTAGAAAAAACATTTTATGTATCTTGGACGCAAACATGTAGAAACGGGATCAAATTGTTCTAATGGACTTGTTACTTTTCTCAAGTATTAAATACCCTCAAAAATATTACATGTAGGTAGAAGAATTTAAAGACAAATAAGATTAGATGCTTTGAATCAGGCAAAGTTTTTGGGATTCAAACAAATTTTTTGTTGTATTTACATCCAATATATGTTTTTCGATCCAAACATATTGTTTTTTCGGTGTGAAATCCGCATACATTCAAAATACTCGTAATGGGAAAAATTTATCATCTTTTGTACTTAATAAAAATATTAAATTTTGAGTTCTTCGAGTTGGCAGTTATTTTTTCGTTGAGTTATCTGAAATTTCTTGTATGATAAACCGTTTTTGACTTACATCACAAATAATTCATTATTTGAAACAAAAACCCGCGACACATTGTGGAAAAAACCTACTAACTAAATACGAATCAGTTAGAATTTTTAATAATTTTAATCAGTGACTGAATTCTTGCTTTACAATCAGTTATTTCTTATATCAGGTCTAGACGTATGAAACCGGAATTTTTTTGCAAAAGTCACAAGCCTGTTGCATGAAAATGACCAAAAATGTGTCATTCAAAGTAATCTCCATCGCTATTTACCTAAACCATCGATTATTTAGATCTTCATCAGAACTAGATGGTTTAGGAATCAATAAATTATGAAACTTATATTCTTGATTTGGTGCCTCATATTCCAATTTGAAATAATAGTATATTACGTGCCTAGGCGCTTAATGAGGGTTCCTGCGATATTTCGCGACTAGTCCCAGCCATTTTGATTTTATCGATCTTGTGTAGTAGTATCTTGTTGTAATAGAGCATGCGCAGTTCAAATGTACAAGACTTTGTCAGTACGCTGCCAACGCTTTACGAAGAAGAAGAAGAATAAGAAGAAGATTCTGCTCCGCTGTAAGACTATATGCGCATGCGCAGTTCGATTTTTCCATTATATTCCTCTGTAACGGAATACACAACATTCCGTTACTCTCAGCTGTAACGGAAAAACGAGTTTCCGCGCCGGAGGCACATAAAAATATTATCATAAATATTTGCATGTTTCTAAGCGTCCTCATATAAAAAAAGAGTAAATAGCTTGAAAGTTAATGAATTTTCTATAGATCTACTCACGTATGTTAAAGCGAATACAGATTTCGATGAGTCTTTATTGTCTTCTACCACATCGACAATTTTATTATCTTTTTGCGGTAAATTATCGTCTTTAATGACAAACTCGATTTTCTTCAACTCTATACCTAAATTTTTTTTTTTAAAGATGTATTTTTTAAGTCTGGTATTTTATAAATAATATGAAACTGTTCCTTTACTGGTTTGCACCTCAATGTCTTTTGTTGTTAGACTATTACTATCTCTATTGTTATTCGAATGAAGTAGTTAGTAATATCAACCAAAGAAATACTTGTACCAACTAATAAATTGTCGGTGACTTATTTTTTGAATCAAAGTTTATTGATCAACTTACCTATAAAGCATTTAATAAGATGTAACATCCGTACTGCCCCCTGGTTGCCAGACGCTTCAGTCAGCCAGGGTTCGGTAGTAGTGGGGCAGCAGGGAATGGTATTAAACGAAAACGGACTTTTATTATTATTATATATTGCATTTATTCAGAAAACTTAAATTTAAGAATACAAATAAAATAAATAAATAAGACGGTGTGTATGAGTGATTGTAAATATAGAATAACAAATGGTGTTCCGGTGTAAGTGTGCGAATTTACTGTGTGTGTGTATGTATTTGACGTGGTTGCGCGGGTGCGCGAGCACAGGCCTAAAGGTTCGCTGTTTTCGGACCGATTTATCGTGAATATTTATAATTTCTGCAAACAAAACACAAAAAATCGTAGGGGTTAAAAGATCGGCGGTTCGTCGTAGCCCGATTCCCCTCGGGGGGCGCGTTCACCCAAATCTCTCATCCGGTCGTTCGTTTCGTCGGTCACAGTCAAGTCTCGGTCGTTTAGGGAGGGGCGCCCTCAGCGGTATCTGAGCGTTAGCGCCCCACCCTCGGTGCCTCGGCCATGGTGGTATCCAGAGGGCCGAGGGTACTGGTGGGTCGGTCGGTCGGTAATTCCCCAGGTCAGGTCCGGTCACCGGTACTTGACAGGACCCGTTCCTGGGCGGGGCCTCGGCCATGGCAGGATCCAGAGGGCCGAGGGTACTGGTGTGTCGTTCGGTCGGTCGGTATATTCGTCCGGTAAGGAAGTTAGGTTTTCGTTACCCCAGTGAGAACCGGGTGAGGCGCGAATCAGGCGTGTCTGACTTCACGCACCACCCCCTCGCTTCATGGTCAATGGAACCTGCCGCTGAGCCCTCACACATGTCGAAAACCGGCCATGGAGGAACGCATCGGTCGGTGTTCGACGCAGCATCTCTGGATGAACGATGGGTGTCAACCTGGCCAGCCTGAGCAGCACCCAGTCAGGGGAACCTGACGCTGGGTGCCAGCTCTCACGAAGAGTCGACCATGGGGGAACCCATCGATCGACGCTCGATGTGGCTGGACCAGGAGGTCCGGTTGCGGTGGGTTCCTGGAGTAGTGGGTATCGGTCACCACCTGGCTTCGCCTGGAGCAACACCCAGCCAGGGGAACCTCACGCTGGGTGTCAGCTCCCACCGAGAGTCGACTATGGGGGAACGCATCGATCGACGCTCGGTCCGGCTTCACCAGGTGTCGCGGTCGGGGTCGGAGATACCTTCCTGTGGGGGAACACATCAGGAGAGCCATGTCCGACCCGTCCGTCTAGAGTGCCGCTCCGGTGTGACCCGGATCGTCGCTCCAGCCGAACTGCCCCGTCTCGGTTTTCCGTCCCTCCTTATATACCGTCCGCGCAGGGGGGGACTCTTCTTTCATAATAATACTATGTACTTAGTTTCAGATTGACCTTTAAACCAAGCATCATGAAAATTAATTTATCGATAAATTGTAAATGTCGTTTGTAATTAAATTGTATCTGCATAAAAAGATATGAATTTAAGCCCAAAGATAAAGTGTATCTCAAGTAACCTCTAGCATATTCATTTTTTCATCTTTAATTTACTTGAAACTTCATTATACCACCTTGATCAAAAAGTTTTAGGACTTTATTTTTAAAATCGAAAATACAAGTTTATTCATTATAATCGATATTTTTCCCTGCAAAGTACTCCCTATCGACTGCAACGCACTTATGCCAGCGCTTGATCCAATCCTCGAAACATTTTTTACAATCGGTTTGCAGTATAGCCATCAGAGCCATCTTCGATTTTTTTACTGTAACGCGTTCCGCGAAGCAGTTTCTTGAGTCGACCGAATAGGAAAAAGTCACAGGGAGACAAATCAGGTGAATTCGGTGGTTGTTGGATGGTATTCGTTTCGTTTTTAGCCAAATGCTAATTCACGAGTTGCTTGCCCATAAATCCGGTTTTTTTTTGGCAAATTGCTTCATGCAAACGTCTCATAACACCCAAATAATACTCCTTGTTGACGGTCTGGCCTTCTGGAAGGAATTCATGATGCAGAACATCTTTGTAATCCATGCAAACCGTAAGCATCACCTTCTTTTTCGAGTTAAAACGACGTGGTTTTTCCGGTCGCGGCTCATCGGGTGAAAGCCATTTACTGGCTTGATGTCTGGAGTGCGTGTCACACTCATAAATCCACGTCTCGTCACCAGTAATTATCCGTTTGATGAATGATGGGTCGGAGTCGACCTTGGAAAGCATGTCTTTTGCGACATCAACGCGAACCCTTTTTTGCATGAAATTCAGGTCTCTCGGCACCAGCTTTGCAGCGACACATCTGAGGCCCAAATCATTCACCAAAATGTCTTGAGCGGATCCGTAAGCAATGTTCAACTCCTCTGCAATCTCTCTAATGGTCAATTTGCGGCTTACGGTCATCCACCCTTTGATTTTGTTGATGTTTTCATCAGTTTTCGCCGTCGATGGTCTGCCACTGCGTTCGTCATCCTCGAACGACTCACGACCACTTCTGAAGCGTTCGTGCCAGCGGAAAACGTTCGATCTCGTTAGAGTATCGTTGCCGAAACACTTCTCCAACATTTCCAAAGTCTGCGCACCGTTAAATCTATTTTGAACACAAAATTTAATGCAAACTCGTTGCTGCAAAGTCGATGACATTTTTTTTTGTGAAAAATCGAAACCACACACGAAGATAAATGTACATAATACAGCGTCACTTCAACAAATGTCAAGCTATCAAGCTGAAAATCTGACAGAACGTTAATGACACTTCTACCAACACAACAAAAAAAGTAGAATTGAAATCGGCCGAACGAGAGCGCCACACGGTGACGAGTCCTAAAACTTTCTGATGAAGGTGGTATACCAACGAGGTTATGGTATTGTTTGTAGAAAGAATAAAGGAATTTTAATAAATGCTCTTTTGTTGTTATTTAAAAGTTTACTCTACTACATTGTTGACAATAGCCCTTACAAACTTTAGTCTGGATTTTTTTTAGAAGATATTTTTATCAGAATCTAAACTAATAAAATTCCGGTTTTATAACTATACTTGGTATTGAAGATTTACCAAAACCCAAGTTTACCGATATAACAACATAACATACGCTAAAAAAAGTTCTAGTTGAAGGTACTAGAAGCATCTCGTCAAGGAATATCTAGCGAATTTATTCAGAAAATTTGGATAACATAACCGGAAAATTCTGGTTTACTTTTTCCAGTAAAAAGTTTCCTAGCTACTATTTCTGTTAAGAAAAATTTGTCCTTCTTCAATTAATTATACTTTCATACAAAATTGTTATTTTTTATCCTTTTCCCACACTTTTCCAATATGTAAATTTATTTTTTCCAAATAATTAAACATAGAGTATTTTTACTTACACACCAAAAACAAATAATATCCGTTATATATTAATATTAATATTCATTGTCCTTATCTCCAATTTTTAAGATATTATTAGGAGCTTGTAAAGCATGGATGCAAGAGCACTTTTAATAAAGGATTGGCTAGATCTACGGTTCTAATACAGATGAAAACTAGAACAGTGTTTTATTCAGACCGTCACTTGCTATCATTTATAAAAAGAATTGATTCATGAGTAAAATATTATTAAAAATAATTTTTTATATTTAATTAAAATTTTGGTTGTTAATCCCACGCGCAAAAGCAAAACATGCGCGAATCGAAAATCTTTCAAAAAACGGAAATTAATCATTTAGAGTCGCACACAATCTTCTCACAAGCGTAACAAATTGAACTGTGGACCTTACCCGAGTCGAAATGTGACGCGACTTTACTGCTCCAAGTAGAACTTTTGCCTCTACTTTGCGACTCGCTGTTATACTATCTGTTACTAGCTCCTACTTTACCGCACTTCGAAATATTTTCGTTCTATTTTGTTAGGATGTTAAGTTCATTAAATACATCGTGTTCTAGCAATCACCATAATTGAAAGCCTCGATGCAATAAGGGCCTCAGCGCTCGAAACAGCTCAAACGTGACATCCCGATTACCAAATGAACAAAGTACAGGAAATGTTTTAAAATAAATACCATCACATTCCATATAAAAAACAGAAACTTTTTTGTATTTATTGTTTTTACGTACATAGTTTATTTCCAGAGATAAGAAATAAAAACGTGATATTTTTTCATATAATAATGATACATTTTCTAACTCGAAGCTGATATTAAGAAGAAAAAAATAAACACAAGAGAGTTAAAAAAGAAACCAGGTGCTAAAAACGATATATAAAAAAGTAGAACTAAATCTAAAAATCAAAAAAGTAACGATTTTTGCAATAATTATTATGTTTGTATATATTGTATGTGTAAGAAGCATATGTATTTAATTAAGTTGTTAATCAAGTAATAAATGTTTATGTAATTTTATTTAACGCAGTTATTTTCCAATATTAAGTAACAATTTATATTTTGTGGAATATTGTACATATTGATACTAAATAAAATTGGGAACGCGTCTCGACAGTTATTCAACAGCTATATGTGACGTGCATTAGCGTACAGTAAACAATCAATAAAAATGCATTGTTTAAAAATATCATTGTAATAAAAATGATGGAAATGTTTGTGGCTGAATTTCTGTGATCCCATGACTTTCTATCGACTCGTGGCGCGGACGACGTGGTTATTCGCGGGAGCGCACGACTGTTTAAAACGCTGGATCTCAGTCAGTTTCCATCAAATCGATCTGAAGCTTTGCCAAAAACTTCTTTAATTATTAAGGAACAAATGTCTCGTTGACAGTTTTTCGTAGCTTAAAATTCCACACACACTTTTTTTCTCGGAAGTTACGTAAACCGGAAAGTCGTGCGCCTATGATTTGCAATTAAATAATTAATTGCTATTATGAAAATATGAAAATATTTTACGCCTGTAAAAAAATGTTCATAAAGTTTCGTCAAGATTAAACGACGTTGCAGCGATATATATTTGAAGAAATTATTGACAATGCGATTAAAAAATATCACGTATTTATTTTTCATCTCTGGAAATAAACAATGTACGTAAAAAAAAATGAATACAAAAAAGTTTCTGTTTTTTGTAAGGAATGTTATGGTATTTTTTTAAAATCATTTCCTGTACTTTGTTCATTTGGTAATCGGGACGTCAGGTTTGAGCTGTTTCAAGCGCTTAGGCCCTTATTGCATAGAGGCCTTCAATTATAAAAAAAAATTTCATTTATTCTAACAAGTTTTAAACTTCTTATCTCATTTTTTTATAAAAATGGATTGGCATAAATTAAAAAGGCTGGTAAGGTAGAAATTTAGTCACGTGATCAAGTGGATCGATGGTCTTAATTCAAAATGAATGAGAGAAATTACATGTCAGCATGATGATATTGCTAAAGTGTTCAGTGCACTTTTCATTTCAGTATGGGAATTTCTCATAGCTCTATTATCAAAACAGATTACATTGAAGGTAAAACTCGTTTAACACTCGTAAAATTTGATTTTAAACATTTTTTCGCCTAAATTTATCTCCGTGCACGATGGGATGTTGGTATTATTTGAATATTTAAACCCGATATTTAAAAAAATTAAATCTCATGTTTTATTATATCTTAAAATAAAATATTCTCCACATCATTTTCTAATCGAAGCAGTTAATTAACAAAGATAAAAAATATTGAAATTGATATTTCGTTCTAAAACTTTAAACATTTATTGACTTTATATTCCCTTAAAAAATGATTTTTTAAGTGCTTAAATCATCCTAAAATTTGAAAAACTGTTTAGATATTAATTTTAGATAAATGTCTTCGTAAATATCTAACTAAGATAGGTAATATTTTAGATTATATATTTTTTCATTTTGAATTTGCCGTCTGCTTCGGGCCTCTTTCATACGAAGTCGAGAGAAACATAACTCTTGATCTTGGCTCAAGAGCCGATAGCGTGAAATCGAAGCGAGGAAGTGGGGACACGCTGACACACCGTGTTTGCTTGTGTGAGGTTCCACACGGGTCAGTAGTGGGGGCCGCTAAGTTCTACGATCTGGGAACATTGTCTACATGTTTGTGTACAAAGTACATAAAATTTCGTTTTAAAAGTTTGGGAAATAGTATCAAAGATGAAAACGAACGTAGATAAACTAACTATGGTTTCGGGAATTAAAAAATGTCCAATTCAAGCAAAATATATTGGAACATATTTTTTCTTTATTAAAACCCAAAGTAGTCTTACGTCTCTTTTTATTATCTCTACTAGTTCTCAAATTTTTAAAACAAAATTTGATGTATTTTGGACACAAACATGTAGAAACTGGTCCAAGTTGATCACATGAACTTGATACATTCCTCAAGTATCACATGCCCTTAAGTGATTCAACAGAATGATACTTGTATCTGTATTCTTATCTTACTGTTTTCTTTGGCCTTCAAATCGTCCACTGGGAACGTCAACACATGAGCGTGTAGTCATTTATGTAATTATAAAAATAAAAAATATATGTGACGCGCTCGGAGAAAAAGACCCACAGCGTCTCAGCGGTAATGAAGAAAAAAAAAACAGGCTCACTCCTGACACAATGGTTTCTCTGATGCCCCAGTTTGAGGGTGACTGGAAGCACATCGAGTAATTCATTACATTAGTGAGGAGGACGAAGGATCTCGATGGGCGTAGGAAGCGCAGCAACGGAGAGTGCCAGTAAAAATCGCACTGGGGCCTACGGTCGCACGTCTTGGGCAGGCTGGGCTGCCGCGCCTGTGGAGAAAGGAATTTTTTTGCTTTCCTAAATGGCACAATGCCAAGGTTCGTTATTGGGCGTGTATAGGCGCGAGGGAGGGTCTTGGATAAACGGATGACGGAAGTGGTTTACGATTTGAAACCGGAACCAGCCGCTCGTGAAGCTTAAAGCCGAACAGCGGCTCCGCAAGTGGCAATATAGTTCGAGAGAGGGGTTTTCGGTTTAAACAGGTATGCCTAGTAGACCCATAGTTGGAAAGTCCTGCACGACGTCTATGAAAGATTTCGCCACATATCCTCCCCACACAAAAAAATATGAATAAACCCGAATCAAGTTCTAGTCCAAAAATACTTGTAGGAAACCAAAATATTTTTTTTGATTTTTTGTCCACTAAAATAGCTATATTCTATCAAATGTTTTCCTTAATTATATTATATTTTATAACGCAAAAGAAGTTTGAAATATACACCGAGTTGAAATATTATATGCATTATTACCTCCCGGAAAAATATCAGCGATAATCAAATATATCAAAACAGCACTCACGCACTTCATTTTTACAAACTGATGAATAAACTGTTAGAATCGACAATACTCGTCACACTTTTGTAGATATTGGCATTATGTTGTAAGGGGCCGTTCACATAATACGTCACGCGATTTTTAGCTATTTTTTACCCCCCCCCCCCGTCCCTCCATGTCACACATGGCCACAGGCCTCAGCCCCCCCCTTTCGATGTCACGTCACATCTCTTAATTTTATAAAACATTTTTCGTTAACGCGTACAAAATCCAGTAAAAAAAGAAGCTATTAATTATTATTGTAGATAATCTTTTCAGAACTTTTTTTCAAATTTCGTGGGTACACATTTAATGTGTGACGTAACGCAGAGGGCAGACCCCCCTCCCAACATGTCACAATTTGCAGAACCCCCCCCCCATAAACTGTGTGACGTATTATGTGAACGGCCCCTAATAAGCTTTAAATATTTCGTCACAATCAAAGCTTCCAAGCATGAAAATACATACGTAGCATTAACAGGAAAATATCAGGCCGTAAAAAAGTCACGATAAATTCTTGTCTTTCATTCTTTGAAAAATAAAAAATATATATATACATAAGAGATTTTGAAATTCACATCCATGATTAAATTTTGTTCTATTTAGCTTCGAATTTCACCTCCAAATCTTTCATATATGACACACTTTTTTCATACATCAAATTATATTTAAGAAAAAAAAGTCCAACATCATTTAAAGCAACCTGGTTTCAACCCGTGTAGAACCCGATAGTCGCACAATTTTTGTATCCATTTAGAGCCCTTCGGAATCCTTCTTATGACCGGGTAAAACCCGGGGAAGGACCCATTTGCTAAAACCGTGTACAACTCCGCCCACGCCCAGGTAGAAACCCATATTCTAAAAGGGTTCTATCCGGTTCTAACGGGGTTTTTAAGCAGGGTGGAATCTATGAATCATTTTGAATATGAAAAAGTACAGAGAAAAAAGGTTACTAACATACGACTGCTTTGATGAAAATTTTACATACTTGAGTAAAAATTGTAATTTTTGTTTTCTTAAAACGTTGATCTATCGCAACGGCGAAACTGAAAATTTTCATTTGCAATAATTGCCAGGTGTACAAATAAGTTTCTGCCGTTTTTTATAAAAAACTGGGCATTTATTGTAAAGGAACGGAACCTTATGTTTTATCCGAAGTATCATTCATCGTATTGTTTTCCTTGCGTTTGGCACGAATCTTGATCCAATAATTCTTACAATTCCGCGTCCTCGTACATTTTCGGCCTTCCGCTACGTTCTTTGTCTTCGATGTCAAATTCACCGTTCTGAAACTTGTGAAACCACTCGTGGCAACCTCTCGCTTAAGGCAGCCTCACCACATGTTTCTGCAATCAATGCGCCTCAGCTGCAGATTTTTTTGAATTGAAAAAGTAAATCAAAAGTTCCCGTAAATGACGCTTATTCAGCTCAAAACTCGACATTTTCGCACACGAAAGAATATATTATACTAATAAAAATTCACTTATATTTCAAGGTTATGCTAGTGACAGATGTCTAACCTTACAACAGTGACGTTTTACATGTGTCAATTTTAACCAAAACTTACTGGTGATGCCAACTTTTGTCAAACGGAGGAAACTTATCTGTACACCTGATAAAAAGATACAAGCTATCAAATTCCCGATTGAATTTTGCTTGCGGGGCGAGCGCAGTCGATTCAGCCTCCATCTCGTACGCAATCGCACCTAAATGTGTCGGTGTAGTTTGAGCTCTTCGGATGAATTCGGCAAGCGAGACAAAGCGATATCGTTTCTGCTGGCTACTGGCATTCAGCCCACGCGTTTAATTGTTTGTCACAGCGTTCCTGTTATTGCCGAGGGACTGTTCACTCTCGAATGGATCCGATAATATCGGATGATTTTTTTTAATTTTTAAAGGTTGCTGATGATTTTGGGTAACTCGAATTTCCGATTAAATGACAAATGATTCTATCGACTCTGATATACGTGAGTAGATCGGAATAGAAAGAGGTGGACTCATGTCGACTCTCCATAAGATTCGAGTGGACTCGCGTCGAATCTGAGACCTGTGTGGACTTACGTTGATTTTCCATGACTCGTATGCACTCTCGTAGATTTGAGTACTCGGAAAGCTTTGAAAAATTTAACAGAAAGTATTTTCATGTCGATTCCGTGATAAGTTTATTCATTTGTTTTTCTCGGAAAGAATTGCGTAACTCGTAATAGATTCGAGTGACTTAAAAATAATTCAGATGAGAGTGAACAGCCCCCCGGTTATTGCATTATGTTTGTAAATGTCGACAGCTGTACATCGAAACGCGAGACATTATAAACGTTGAGAAAAAATTGTTACGGTGTACGATTGGATTTCCGATAAAGATGCCAACAAACCATGAACAAGGTGGCCAAGTTGCGGCAAACAGAGCCGAATACACAGATACGCTGCACGATACAGTAGTAGTGAGTAGAGGGGGTAAAAACGCTGGAATGCACCCCCACCTCTCGATGCACGCGAAAGCAGATCCAGCTTAAGTCGATTCTCCTACACGGAGAAAAGTTTGGTTGATCCGCTCGCCGAACACGTAGAACTGATGCGCTAAACACACGGACAGTTGTGAGACCTCTGTTCAGTCGGACAGCTCTGCCAATTTGGGGGAACCATTGCCCCAAACTAGGCCAGCCGTTACGCGAAATTCTTGGGCCAGCTGTTCTCTCGCAAGCTTTATCGCTAGTTTGGGGTAACCAGTGCCCCAATTTTAGAGTAGACGTCACACTAAACCAAAGAGGTGCGGCTTTCCCACTGCTAGTGAAACGGTTCTACTAAACTTCTCTCCGCGTATAAAATTGGCTGTTTGGATCTAAGGTCCCTTTTTTCAGAGCGCGTCATATATTCATATTCTGCAACCTACTTGTGGCCACTCTGTATATATATATATATTTGTTATTTCTTCTTAAAATTTGCGATATATCAATAGTATAAAATAAATAATTCAACGTATAAGATCTTAGCAAATTTTATGTAATATTAGTAAGTAAATATATATTATTGTTATTGCATTATTGGTTGCATGTGCATGTGTGTTTGTTACTCATCCACGTTTCTAAATTCTGTTTATTCAGCGTTGCCAGACCGTACCATAATTATGTAATCATACCATAATTTTGCCTCTTGTACCATGTACCATCCCTCGTGCACCATACCTCTTAAATATACCATAATTTAAAAATATTTCTATTTTTTATTTTTCATTTAACCGAAATGAAATAAAGACAAAAGTAGAATAGCCATTATCCAATAAGAATTGTTTTTAGTCCTATATGAAGCATGTTTGACCAATCAATCATTTTTTTAAATGAAGGCTGAGTAGAGTTAATTTTCATGTGATTTGCGTAAAGACATTCCAAAGACAATTACATATTATAATTGCTTTTTATAGATTATAAGCTGTTTAAAAAAAAATGTTCTTTAATATGAGTTACTTTATGTAAATCTTACAAAATACAAAGACTTGAAAAAGTAGAAACTGTGTTATAATTATTATTAAAATAGTTTTATTAGAACATAATATTATTATATTTATTAACAAAATGTTATTAGCATTTTATTTATAAAAAATATTAAACTTTGAAGTATTTGAAGATATATTAATTTTAATTTCGCGCCGCGTATGCATCTTGTAAACATGTACCATAGTGTACCATAATTTTAACATGTCAATTCTATAATTTCGTTCCGTGTGTTTGGCAATGCTGCGTTTATTAGACTGCTCATTCTTGGCTTACCATCACCTCTAAGATGAACGACTGTCTTGAATAAATACTGGTAAAAACAACGTGTGTCGTAGAATCCGGTAATGAAGCAAACTCATAGAAAATTCCTATAAGTTCTTCCCCTTGCAGCATGAAACCACTTGCGTACATCTAAGATATTCAAAAGTGTATGTAATATTGTTGTCTAATTTCTCCATAAAAATTTTTCTAAATCAAACTACTTACTTCCGCAGAACAAGACGGGAAAGGAAAAAGTATATGTGCATGTTCATGACTAATTTGAAATACTTCAATAGAATCAGATCTAAAATTTTTCTCCTGCAACAAATAAAATTTATAATTCAATAGGTTCCTGGAAAAAAAACAATTACCGTGTCAAGTCAAAGTTCATTACTGACGTACTGGCCCAGTATTGATTTCCGAGTACTGACAGTATGAAAGAGAATCCGTTTAATTTAACCAAAATGTTTGCTTGAGTGAAATAGATTTTTTAAAGAAATGAATGAGTGAATTTCATAAAATAAATTTAAGTATACGGTGTGTTCCATGGCAAATCGGACGGATTCAGAACTCCATGTTTCCGATTTTCTTGAAATTTTAAGGATTGATAGACTAACATAAATAATAAAGAAATCCAAAATTTGAGATTATTTCATGCATTATTAAAAAATTTATGGGATAAAAAAAAATGTTTTTGTTCTTTTTCAATTATTTAAAAACTGAAACTAGGAAAAATTCTAAAAAAATTACACAAACGTATCATTAGATGGCCGATGTGGTAGATAAAGGAAGTTCGCAGCGTTGCTGTAGCAACGAAAAAGTAATTTTTGAGCATTTGGGGTTGATAAGACAAACATCCCAGCTAGGTTTGGTGATGAATTTTTTTTCCTAATTAATTGGCACTAAATGCTACAATATCAAGTCTTAAAATTTTAGGTATCGAGCATAGTTTGATTTTCCAAATTTTTTATTCATATTTTTGGGCATTTGGATTGAAAACGACAAACATCCCCGCTAGGTTTGGGGGTGAAAATTTGTTCCTAATTAATTGACACTAAATTCTACAATATCCAGTCCTAAAATTTTAGGTATCAAGCTTAGTTCGGTTTTTTGTTTTTCTTTACGTTTTTCGGTATTAAAGGGATGAAATGCATGCGAAAGGGTTACTTTCGTGCTATACTGCCATTTAGACTTGATTAAAATAGATTTGAACGACTAGAACTTTTTTTTTCCTAAACTTGGAATTTTACTTTTTCGTTGCTACAGCAACGTTGCGAACTTCATTTACTTGATGCAGTAGTATTTTTTAGAAAAATCTTTACTCCAAATTTATTTATAAAAAGATGTTTTTTTCAAACAAATTGATTTTTTGAAAAAACGTTGTCTTTTAAAAATCTGAAAAAATTCATGGTGATAGCAACAAGTATTACGCAAATTTTAGGTATATAATTGAGATGTGTACTCGAAAATTGTGCGAAATATGAATTTTTTCGTAAAGTGATGCGCGTGGAATCACGATCTTCCATCGACGGCGTCGAGTGCAAGTTCCACTAATGTTCTATTACTGACTACTTTTTTGAGAAGGTTATTATCAAAAAGTGATGGGAAATGATTATTTATTGTTTCATTATCGCTTTATACTCATAACATATGAATAATGTAATGAGTTTTGTGATTATACATAAATTATCAAAAAAATAATTTTATTTATTATCATGAAAATAAATTTGTTCGTAAAAAATCCACGAGAGTTTATTTTCAAAGAGCAATTGACATGATTCGACAAAAAAGGAAACATTGATGTAATTCATACAAAAACAAAAACCGTAAGTGAATATTACGTGATTTTTCACTCTCGATACAGATTAAAATATAGTGAAATCATCACGTGCTAATCTAAAAATAATTTATTAAGCTTGATCTTAAAATTCATTTTCCTCTTAATATATTACACTCTCAGATTCGAATGCAAGCAGTTCAAGGGCATTCCAAGAGCATTTTCTCAATAATTTCAAAGATGTTAAAAAAAATGCACTCCTTTGCAACACATGCAGGATAACAGTTATGAAAGATGAAGTTTTAGAAGAACGATAGAGAATAATAACATTTGTTTCCCCTAGCATTTATGTTTTCTTTCTTAATTGTTAAAATTATCAGAAATCGGCGAATGACTCGCAAAATTTTCCTTCTCACGGTCTCCAGGTACCTTCCGATTCTAAAAATCCCTCGAAGACAATAATATTGACGAAAAATCAGAGTCCTTGCGATTCCTCACATTCTCATCAACGTACAATTCAAAAAATCACTCTCCATACTTTCATACGCAAGAAATTTGTTCGTGGATTTTTTACGAACAAATTTATTTTCATGATAATAAAAAAAAATATTTTTTTGTTAATTTATATATAATCACTACCCATTACTTTTGATAATAACGTTCTCGAAAAAGTAGACAGTAATAGAACATTAGTGGAACTTGCGCTCGACGCCGTCGATCGAATATGGTAATTCTACGCGCATCACTTTAAAAGAAAATTCATATTTCGCACAATTTACGAGTGCACACCTTAATTATATACCTAAAATTTGTGTAATACTTGGGGCTATCACTATGAATTTTTTCAGATTTTTCAGATGGCGTTTTTTCAAAAAATCAATTTGTTTGAAAAAAAATTTTTTTGTATTATTAAATTTGGAGTAAAAATTTTTCTAAAAAATACTACTACATCTGTTACGAACGGGTAATTTTGATGTAAACAAAATTACAAAAACAACTATTTTAATCAAAGACCTAGAAAGAAAGTGTTATGGGAGGGAAAAGGGAAAGTTTTTGTTGGTTTGTTCCCCGGAGGGACCAAACAGCCAAAGTAACTTATTACTTTGTTTATTCCATTTTTTTGTAAAGAATCGTCCTCTGAGCTCTATTTCCTGGGGAAATACCTTTTACTGTCTATCCTTTAATTCCTAAGAGTGTCAAGGTTTTCAAATGATCTTTTAACTCGAATTTACCGTGAAATGACAAATTTCTTTCTCCATCGCAATGGTGGTTTTATTCTGACAAAAGAAAATATTACAATTAGTTTATTCGAAAATAGTTACTGCCTTGCACCAGAGTGGAGTAACACAAGTTTATTCACCAGGGTAGTGGTGGTTTTATTTTGACAAAACAAACTTTGAAATCATGATTTGACACAATGAATGAAATTTCTAATGAAATTATAATTAACCGAAATTATTACTACCTTGCACTACCGTGGAATAACACAAGTTTATTCACCAGGGTAGTGGTGATCTTATTTTGACACAAGAAAATATTACAATTATATTCAATCGAAAATAGCTACTGAATTAGTACTACCGTCTGACCTTCGAGCGACAAGAGTCGACGGGCGAGAATTCTGGTAGTTTCCTTAACCCATTAACGCCTGAACGGACATTTTTTCCTGCAAACTTTCCGGCCATAAAAAAAATTATGTAGAAAGTTTATAAAAAATCCAGCCAAAGTTTTTCTGAAGTCAAATTTCATCTTCTTTGAGACTCTCGCCCTAATTTTTCGATAAAACGTAAGCCTTCATTGTTATTAATAATTTTATTGAAAAAAAAGTGAAATTATCAAGATCGATCACTCTTAAAACCAACGAAACACATGGAAATCGAATTCCAAGAACCGCAGAAATCATTTTTCTAGCGTCCATAGACATTAAACTCGAAGTTCACTTGCTGTTTGTTAACATTGCGCAGATGGCGCTTTCTGACACAGCTTTACGCGATTTATAATTTATCTGATTTTGACATTTGACCATAATGATGTAAAAAGTTCATAGTATGACTTGAAAATGTGTACTCGGGGGTTTCTAGGATCACTGATCACAAATTTAAAGTTATTATTGAAAAATTATATTGTTTAAACAATTTTTTTAAACAAACTATGTTTCCGTTCAACTTTTATCCAAGCTGCAACCGAACTTATTTGTTTGAAAACTGAATCTCATGATGACACTTAGTTATCGAAAGTTAAAAAATAACAATGAAGGCTTACGTTTTATCGAAAAATTAGGGCGAGAGTCTCAAAGAAGGTGAAATTTGACTTCAGAAAAACTTTGGCTGGATTTTTTATAAACTTTCTACATAATTTTTTTTATGGCCGGAAAGTTTGCAGGAAAAAATGCCCGTTCAGGCATTAATGGGTTAAGAAGAACAAACATCAGGCTGCCGCAATAGTATATTACGTGCCTAGGCGCACAATGAGGGTTATTGCGCGACTAGCGACAATGCTCGCAGGACATCGAAGCCAAGGCGTAGTCGAGGCGTAGGTGAGACCAAGCCGAGACGAATCCGAGGCGCGATCAGTCCTGCGAGCATTTTCCCGAATTGTGTGCATTGGCACGTATTCTATTTTATGTGACTTTGGTGCGCATACGAGTTTTTATGCGTACACTCGAATCTAATCTAGTATTGTAGTTGTTTGCGGCGCTACTCATTACACTTGATATTTCGCGACTAGTCCCGGCCATTTTGATTGTATCGATCTTGTGTAGTAGTAGCGGATTTTAATAGACGCATGCGCAGTTCAAATATACAAGGCTTTGTCAGTAGGGTGCTAACGCTGTACGAAGAAGAAGAAGAATAAGAAGAAGATTATGCTCCGCTGTATGACTATAGGCACATGCACAGTTCAATTTTTACATTACATTCCTCTGTAGCGCAATACACTACATTGCGCTACTCTTAATTGTAGAGAAAAAAAGAGTTTACGCGCCGAAGGCACATAAAAATTATTTCATATTTGCCGCGGAAACCATATGTGAGCTCAGTTGAGAGAGAGACAGAGAGAGCGCGAGAGAGAGAGGTGGAGAATACATACTCTTACCTTGATTTCCCTGGCCATGAATATCCCTCCTAGGTTTCCCTAGCGGCATACAACACCACTTCACTTTCACGCCGCGAAGTGTCACTCCGAAGGCTACCACGAAATTTTGCATTAATTTTTGTACAAGCCCTAGGTTGAGTTTTCGAATTTTTGAATACGTCTAATCGCAACGATTTCACCGATGTGGTCTTACAAATCGGGGCGATATGCGCACAAGCTTTTCAGCTTTCTTGCCCTTTGAAACACAGTGATTGACACTTCGTTTCACTCCCGAACTGGACCGGTTGCACATAGCTTTTAAGTTTGGTTTTTACGCGATTCGTTTGCCCAATTTACGTTTCGAAACATCCCCTAGTATACCCAAATTATCGAATTTGAGGAGCCTTTGGAGCAACTCTCACGACGCGATTCGTGATGGGAAACACGGACGGAGCGAAGGAACAGTCACCCGTCCCTTTTTCCACACGACCTGCTTGACGTCTTGTCCGCCTGAGAAGTCGAAGAGAAATGCTGGTATATCACGTGCCTAGGCGCAGAATGAGGGTTATTACGCGACAAGCGACAATGCTCGCAGGAGATCGAAGCCAAGGCGCGGCCGAGGCGCGATCAGTCCTGCGAGCAGTTTAAGCGAGTCGCGGAATTACCCAAATTGTGTGCATTGGCACATATTCCATTTTATGTGACTTCGGTGCGTATGCGCGTTTTTATGCGTACACTCGAATCTAATCTAGTATTCATCATGATTCTCGCCCATTGCACTTGATATTTCGCGACTAGTTCTAGCCATTTTGATTTTCTCGATCTTGTGTAGTAGTAACGTATTGTAGTAGAGCATGCGCAGTTCAAATGTACAAGGCTTTGTCAGTACGGTGCCAACGCTGTACGAAGAAGAAGAAGAATAAGAAGAAGATTACGCTCCGCTGTATGGTTATAGGCACATGCTCCGTTCAATTTTTGCATTACATTCCTTTGTATCGTGATACACACCATTACGCTACTCTCAACTGTAGATTAAAAACGAGTTTACGCACCGGAGGCACATAAAAATATTTAATTCACTTCATTGGAATTATGGTTCCAATAATAACTGTTACTACACAGTTAATTATTATTATAATGAATATTATCATATAATTAGTTATCATCACAATAAGAAAGAAAAAGAACAGACGAAGGAAGGATAGAGAGTCTTGGCCACGGCACGCATGATAACATTACGCGTTGACCACGGGAGAATTTTATCTTTGATTTGATCACTCCCGTCTCCTAGAGTCTACCGTAAGACATCGGCCATCTAATGATACGTTTGTGTAATTTTTTTCAGGATTTTTCCTAGTTTCACTTTTTAAATAATTGAAAAAGAACAAAAATATATTTCTTTTGTTTATCCCATAAATTTTTAAATAATCTCTGATTTTGGGTTTCTTCATTATTTACAATATGTTAGTCTACCAATCCTTACAATTTCAAATAAATCGGAATCATGGAGTCCTGGACCCGTCCGATTTGCATCGAACACACCATATATTGTTACAAAAATGAACACTGCAATAAGTGTTAAAATTTGTTACGTCAGGCAGATGACGTCACGTTGAATTTTATCGCTTATTCTAGACTACACGGAGGAAAGTAAACCTTAATGGTAACTGTTACGGTGCGAGACCAGAACAGGAATCACAGTAACTATTACTGCAGTCGATCCGCAAACGTCTCCGCCAGCGCAGTTTTCTGTTCAAAAATCTTTTTAATGACGGTTTTCAGTATACTACTGTGGGCAATAACTAAGGTGAATTTTGCTGTGAAATGAAAAATCATCATTTATTTATCCAAATCAATTTCATATCCTTCAAAGTAATCCCCTCCTGATGCAATGCACTTATGCCAACGTTTTTCCCAATCGTCGAAACGCTTGTTAAATTCGATTTCCGGAATCGCCTTCAAAGCCTTCTTCGATTCGGCTTGTATCTCTTCAATCGTGTCAAAACAGTGTCCTCGGAGTGGTCTTTTGAGTTTGCGGAATAGCCAGAAGTCACACGGAGCCAAATCAGGCGAATATGGTGGTTGTGGAACGATATGCGTTGAGTTTCTGGCGAAATGGTCACGAAGAACGAGTCCAGTGTGAGACGGCGCATTATCGTGATGCAAAAACCACGAGTTGTCTGCCCAAAATATCTTTTGAAACGGTGTTGGATGATCCTCTTGAAATGCCAATAGTGTTAGCAAGGTCTCTAATTGTCAATCGACGATTCTTGTGCACTAATTCTTTGATTTGATTGACGTGTTGCTCGTCAGTTGATGTTGATGGTCGTCCGGGGCGTTCCAAGTCATTAATACGTTCTCTGCCTTGTTTGAAGTCTTTGTACCACTTATAAATATTCTTCTGCGACATGGTCAAATCACCGAAGGCCTTTTGCGACATTCTGAACGTTTCCGCAACTGAAATTTCACTCCGCAAACAAAATTTAATCACACTTCTTTACTCAATAAATGCAGACATTGTAAAAATTGAAAAAATCACTTTTAGTCGTTTAGAAAACACAAGCGTAACTATGTAACAAATGATGACATTGACATAAAATTTGGCAAAGTTGTCAGTAACAGTAGGACCAACAGAAAAATAAAAGTGTTTGCCCGAAACGGTTAGCCCGCGAAGTTTAAATTTGAAAATTCACCTTAGTTTTTGCCCACAGTAGTATAAAAAACACGGCACGTGTATCTGAAAAACTCGGCACAATGCACTCAGCTGTTATATTCAGTGATGCCCCAGCCGATATTATATGCAACGAGAACTGCGCCGGGAGAAACTCTTTCGGTATAAAGGAGTAAATGTTACTGCCATCGCAGTAATGATTCCTCCAGATCACGTTCTGGTTTTTTAATGGTTTTATTGAGGTGTGGTGATTTTGGTCCAAATTTGGTTGTGGTTTTTGTGTTTTGAGGATTCGATTAGTTTCGAGTCCTTGAAGTTTTTAACCATTACGGTTTCGGTGGTAACTATTCAGGTTTATTTTTCTCCGTGTAGGCTTAGATAAAAACTTTCTTTTTCTCACACATCCACGTTTATGTCAATTTTTAATGGAACCTGCGAAAAAAATTTTTTAGATCAACAAAACCATTTGGTTGTTCAGTAGATAAAACCTTTCATTTGTTTCAATATAAAAATATTTTTTGGTCAGAAAAATTGTTTTCTTAGAGTAATTTTCACAGAACAGGGCCAGCACATATAGGCAGTAGTATGCTGAGGTCAAGAGAGTTAAGCGAATCATGTGTTTTTACCCCGTTCCATCCCACTATCGTAGTTATTCTACTCATCTTTTCCAAGTCATCTAAGTCATGACTTTCTGGAAATTTTGGTATGAAGATTGGAATATTTTCAGGAATGTGGTTGATTAACTAAAACAAAATTATATTTTTACTACAATTAAAGCTATTGGTTTTGAAAATTAGGAAAAATGCTTGAAAGTTAGGTTACTGCTAATCATAATCAAGATGAAAAAATTTCAAGATATGGGACATTCTTTTACAAATTTTACACCCATTTTGATTTCAGAATTTAGCTATGCATAAAATAATTTTTATAACTTCTTTTTAATAAATTAACCAACACATGTATCGGGATTTTCGAAAGAAATTTTTTTTTTTTGAGAGATATATTAATTTAAACTTTTGATAAAATTGGATAAAATTTTAAATTCTGTTGTACTTAAAATTCATTATTTCCGGTTGAAATAATCAAATCGATTTCGGGTTTGTCTCATTTTTTAGCTTATTACGTTAGGTTTTCAGATAAATATTTTTATAATTTTTATTTTGTTAATTAACTACAGTTATTAGTAGTTTGATTGTTTAAACAATTTTCGCATGTCTGCCCAATCCGTGAAAAAATTTGGAAAAAAAATATCATATGCGCTATGTCTTAATATAACTAGAGCATATTTAATAAAAGTGGAGACTCAACTTGATCGGAAGAAATTGAATCAAACGAGGGGACAAATTGAAGGGATCAAAACATTTGTCACAATTTTGCGATCGTTAGTACTATTTTTCCACGACTCAAAGCACATTATGTCTCGAGGAAGACTAGTTTCCGCTCGAATCGGACATGATTAAATACATCGTGCGCGAAGCGCGTTTAGAAACATTTAATATCTTCCGATCCAATTGAATCTCCACTTTTATTGAATTTGCGCTAGTTATATTAAGACATAGCGCATATGATAGTATTTTTTCCAAATTTTGTCACTGATTGGGCAGACATGCGAAAATTGTTTAAACAACTAAATTGCTAATATCTGTATATAATTAACAAAATAAAAATTATAGAAATATTTATCTGAAAACCTAACGTAATATGCTTAAAACTGAAACAAACCCGAAATCGATTTGATCATTTCAACCGGAGATAATGAATTTTAAGTACAAGAGAATTTAGCATTTTACCCAATTTCATCAAAAGCTTAAATTAATATATCTCTGGAAAAAATGTTTTTTTTTTCGAAAATTCCGGTACACGCGTCGATTAAATTAATAAGAAGATACCACAGAAAAACATTCAAGACTTTTAGAAACGTAAACAATTTTTTTTTTTTAATCCGTACGATATGTAAAAGAATGTCTCATATAAGGACTATCTTTTGCACAAACATCTATACAAATGCTCTTTTTTTTCAACGTTCATTTTCCGGATATTCAGAATAATATTAGTAGTGAAATAAGTTATCTATAACTATACGTCATTTTTAAATCTTCCAATATGAAATTTAATCCAGTTGGTTATACTTTGAAAACGTTAAATTAAGGATGAACTTACGACTATCACTGCTATATTATCATCTAAGCCCATTTGTACGCAACTTCTGCCATCTCTAACCATTTTGTCAATGTCACAAGGAGTACCAGGATTTGGAGTACCATACTCTCCTCCGACCCAAAATGTGAAATTCCCTGTTCTATATTCTATAGCATTATAAATGAACTCATCTCGTCTAGCCATAGCCACTGCATGTAACTTAGTGATCACAAACGCTCCAGTTCCAAATTCATTGTCTCTAGTTATATAGGCTAAATTAGTTTTGTAACGGTGGATGTTTGCAGTTTCAACTTTTCCGCTGAGTTGAGATTGCTGTGTCAATTTAAATGCTGCCAAAAGTTATATCAAGAAAATTAATATAGCTTAATCATAATTTAAAAATTAATATTGAAGTTATTTTCATTCCTTTGCATAAAGACGGAGAGGAAAATCTTGTACCATTAGAAATGTGGTACCATATTGTTGAAACTTTTTCTTAGACATATCAATTCTACGCAATTCACGTCAAAAATGAAATGAAATCATCGAACAATAACGTTTACGGGACACAATTAACAGTCAGAGCCTCATACTAACCCGTGCAGGAATTTTCTCAGGGCCCAAATCAGATTCAGGTATAGCATTTTTGGTTTGAATTGAAATATCGCGCCTGATTTCAGATTAGGGCTAAACCAGGTTGCACGGAAAGACAACAAACATCTTCGATACACACTCTGTCAAAAAAGTACCGGGAATTGCTTAATAAATCAAAAACTATTTATTATTCATCCAAATGTATTTTACTGCCTTCAAAGTAGACCCCTCCCGAAATAATACACTAATACCAACGAACAATCCAATCATGAAAACATTTTTTAAACGCATTTTCCGGAATCGACTTTAGTTCTCGCCGCGAATTCTCTTTTATGTCTACTATCGACTGAAAACGGGTGCCTCGAAGTGGTAATTTAAGTCTTGGAAAGAGAAAAAAGTCGGCCGGAGCCATATCGGGTGAATACGGTGGTTGTTGGATGATATTCATTGAGTTTTTGGACAGAAATTCGTTCGCAATGATAGCCTTGTAAGATGGTCTTTCGGAACCAATCGAGCAACAACGCGTTTCATGTCCAAACAATCGTTTAAAATGGTACGAATTGATTCGTGAGAAACAGAAAGTTAAGCGGCTATCTCTCTTAAACTTAAACGACGATTATCAGTCACCATTTCTTTCACTTTAGCGACCGCATTTGAATGCACAGTACCACTCATATGCACGTGTTTTTGATAAAGTCGATTCACAGTAAGCCCTGTGTAGAAATTTCGATGGGAATCTAGTGGGGCCCTGACATGTTTGCCCTATTTCTAGTCGGAATCTACCGTGGAAAAATAGTAATGGCCCCGTCGGTAACGTAACGCTTTTGTTGAGGTGGGCCCTACTAGACTTTCTAGTAGGGGTTTAGTGAGGTCAGCCCTTGCACTACCCCACCTACAAAAAAGGGCCCCCATCAGGGCCCTATTAGACCTCCGCATTGTATTTAAAGGCATATATCAGGAGAGTCACGTGACCAATTTTGTTCAGGTATCTCACTGAAAAAATAATAAATAAAAAGGATTTTCCACACTGAGAGAAAAAGTACAGGGAGAATTCGAGTTAAGACGATAACATTTACCTTGTTAACGGCAACGGAGGGATATTCGCTTAGAAAGTTAAGTTTACTGTTTTTACAGTAAAAAATCTGTTTTCAAGCTGGGAAATTTGTTCTGAGTAAACTGACAGTACTTTTTCGTTACACATACATCGAAAAAAAATCTCAGTAGCTTTGACTACTTTTTAACTTACTTTCCGTAATTCGTAAAGGCCAGTGTCATTTTTGAAGTTGAGTGAACTGCAGGAACATAGCGGTAAATCCAATAAGAGCAGTAGTTTAATCGATGAATATTCTTCGTACATTTAAAAAACTTTATTTACTTTCAAGTGGATACTAACTTACTATTTTTATATACACACTTACCTACAAACACAAACCCCCACTAAACACTGCACAAACGCTCGTTTAGGGGCCGTTCACATAATACGTCACACAGTTTATGGGAGGGGGGGTCTGCAAATTGTGACGTGGTGTGACATGTTGGGAGGGGGGTCTGCCCTCTGCGTTACGTCACACATTAAATGTGTACCCACGAAATTTTAAAAAGAGTTCTGAACAGATTATCTACAATAATAATTAATAGCTTCTTTTTTTACTGGATTTTGTACGCGTTAACGAAAAATGTTTTACAAGATTAAGAGGTGTGACGTGACATCGAAGGAGGGGGGGGGGCTGAGGTCTGAGACCATGTGTGACAGGGGGGGGGGTAAAAATAGATAAAAATCGAGTTACGTATTATGTGAACGGCACCTTAGGCAGTATTAAAAATTATTCTTAACGCTGCGGGTTCGAACCCTCTCTACTTATAATTAACGCATTACTAACCTAACGACTAAGCCTCTCGGCTTCACACGCTTGGAATACAAGAAAAAAATTAGCGCTTATAACCTGCAACTACTGCAAGGCCGTGTAAGGAGTGTATGGGCCCCGTGTAATCGGGGATTTTTTAATTTTATACAATTTATAATTCTGATTAAAATTTTTAAGATTTTTAATTATTAAATTGATTTTTTATAAAATAAAATATTTTCGAAAAAAGAGATCAAATTTTTGAATTAAAGAACATTACATAATAAAAAGATTTATATACATTTTAGAAGTGCTCGCATATGCTTATTGCATATGATTATTATGATAACATGCGAATTCACATCGTCCCGCCGAATTTCCTAGTCAAAAAGCCGTAAAAATTGCTTGCTGACACCCGAGTTTTTTTAACCAACTCACAGCAAAAGTCGCTCGTATAGGAATTGTATTTCTTCAAACACACTAACGGCATATTTTTCTGTTCGGCTTGTACTGCTGTGGGCAAAAATTAAGGTGAATTTTCAATTTAAACTTCGCGGGCTAACCGATTCGAGCAAACTCTTTTATTTTTCTGTTGGTCCTACTGTTACTGACATCTGTGCCAAATTGCATGTCAATGTCATCATTTGTTACATAGTTACGCTTGTGTTTTCTAAACGACTAAAAGTGATTTTTTCAATTTTTACAATGTCTGAATTTGTTGAATAAATAAGTGCTATTAAAATTTGTTTGCGGAATGAAATTTCAGTTGCGGAAACGTTGAGAATATTGCAGAAGGCCTTCGGTGATTTTACCATGTTGCAGAAAAATGTTTATAAATGGTACAAAGACTTGAAAGAAGGCAGAGAACGTATTAATGACTTGGAACGCCCCGGACGACCATCAACATCAACTGAGGAGCAATACGTTAATCAAATCAAAGAATTAGTGCACAAAAATCGTCGATTGACAATTAAAGACCTTGCTGACACTATTGGCAATTCAAGAAGATCACTCAACACCGTTTTAAAAGATATTTTGGGCAGACAACTCGTGGTTTTTGCATCACGATAATGCGCTGTCTCACACTGCACTCGTTCTTCGTGACCATTTCGTCAAAAACTCAACGCATATCGTTCCATAACCACCATATTCGCCTGATTTGGCTCCGTGTGACTTCTGGCTATTCCCCAAACTCAAAAGACCACTCCGAGAACACTATTTTGACACGATTGAAGAGATTCAAGCCGAATCGAAGAAGGCTTTGAAGGCAATTCCGGAAATTGAATTCAACAAGTTTTTCAACAATTGGAAAAACGTTTGCATAAGTACATTATATTGGTAGGGGATTACTTTGATGGGGATGAAATTGATTTGGATAAATAAATAAAGATTTTTCATTCTAAAGTGTTTTCCAATAGGGACATAACAATTTTATCTATGAATAAAACACAGAAATATTTGAGATATTGAGTTCAAATTTATTGTGGGTTTAGTGCAAGCGTTACATTTTATGAATGAAATTCGATATCGGTCATATGACTACCACGAGCCCGTTTGCAGCGGTCGATTCTTTGGACCCAATTTTCCACCACTTTGGCACACATTTCGACCGGAACCTTGGCAATTTCGCGTTGGATGTTGTCTTTGAGGTCGTCCAAAGTTGCTGGCTTGTTGGCATAGACCAGTGACTTGATATGGCCCCTTAAAAAGAAATCCAATGGCATTAGATCGCATGGACGACGCGGCCATTCGACCGGACCATTACTCGAGATAACACGTTCACCGAATTTGCCTTTCAATAAATCGATTGTGACGCGTGCTGTGTGGCTAGTAGCACCGTCTTGTTGAAACCTCATATCGTTGATGTCAAGTTCATCCAATTCTGGCCACAAATAATCTTCCAATATAGCACGATAGCGCTCTCCATTGACGATAACTTGACGGTCGTTTTCATCCACGAAAAAATACGGTCCAATCACACCTCCGGCATGAAAACCGCACCAAACAGT
This sequence comes from Diplolepis rosae, assembly GCA_030998225.1. NCBI lineage: Eukaryota > Metazoa > Arthropoda > Insecta > Hymenoptera > Diplolepididae > Diplolepis > Diplolepis rosae. The sequence continues at coordinate 1,920,022 of JAPYXD010000391.1, read as the reverse complement.
CACTTTTTGCGGATGCAACGGTATCTCAAGAAGTACATTTCGATTTGTTGCTGACCAATAACGCATATTTTGTTTATTAACAAAGCCACCCGAGTCGAAATTCTGAGACTCGTTTCAATCTCTACTGTCGAGATTTTTAATATTTTTTTAATATCACTTCGCTCTCGTTTCACTATCGCTTCGTACTCGTTCTTCACCGCGTTTAACTTATAGACTATTCACCTTCATTTTTTCGAGAGTTTAGGGGACATAATATTCGCTCGACACTCGCCCAACACTCGATTTTTGAAATAGAAAGTGTAGCGAGGGCAAAGCGAAGGCAAGAAATTCGACTCGGGCATTGAGCCAGAAATGAGCTTCATCGCTGAAGATGATATTTCGATAAAAATCTTCATTTTCTTCAAGCTTTGCCAGAGCCCAATTCGAGAAGTTTCGGCGTTTCAAATGATCAAGTGGCTTTAGTTCTTGAGTCAACTTAATCTTGAAAGCATGAAGGCCAAGATCTTTTCGCATAATACGCCACAGTGTCGTTTGAGCGATGCCCAATTCTTGAGAACGTCGTGGAATCGACTGATTTGTCTCATTTTGAATCAATGCACTTACGGCTGCGATTATTTCTTTGCTTCGAACAACACGACGTCTTTTTGGCACCGGAATGTTCAATAGTGTAAATTCGGTCTCGAATTTATCCACTATAGCACGCAAAGCCCGTCGGGTGGGACGATTATTACGGCCGAAAATTGGAGTAAGCGCTCTTAAAGTTGCGACCACCGACTCAGAATTTCGGACAGTTCATTAAAAAAGTTTAACGGTGCGTTCATATAAAGATTCGAAATTGTTATGTTCCTATTTGAAAACCCTTTATAACAAAATTCACCTTAGTTTTTGCCCACAGTAGTATTTTATTACTGACATCAAGAGAAACTTTTAAAATAGCGTACTGTGAAAATTACTGAAAAAAATATTCCGATGCAAACAAGTAAATTATAAGGATGGTGACAGCAGAAAAAATTACGGGGCAGTAAAAGTTCTCGGTTTTAATGAATAACCTTGCGCTACCTCCGAAAACAGTAAAATTACGTGAACATTTTCTCCCAGTGCATATCATGTAAACGTTCATTGTTCTTTCCTTTACGTTTGTCTGCTATGGAAAATCCATTTCATTTATTATTTTTTAAGTAAGATGCCTGAGAAAAATTGGTCACTCGACCCAGTTGATATATGCTCTTAATAAATTGTAAACGAATGGGATCGCATACAAGACGATTGGAGTCAAAATTATAAAAAAATATCTTAAAAGTGCTTGATTCCTCTTAAGTATTGATCTTATCGACGGCCGTGTTCTGAAAATATCCATTTTTCTCAGATAAGATCAAATTTTAATGGGAATAAAGAATAAAGGTTATGTTGTATCTAATCGACCTAGCCTTAACCAGAAATGTTACAAATAGGGATTCTCTAGTCGGGGCCCCGCCAGATATAAATAGATTATCCATACTTAAGCGAAACAAGGAATTCCTCACTGGCACCTGACAGAGCTCCTATCAGTTTTTTTCTATATTAGGATATTCTAGTCCGGGCCCCACGAGAACTCAACTTGAAATAAGGGAAGATAGATAAATTTCTACACGGGGCCTTCTATAACATTTTCAGCGATTCTGCACACAAAATTCCATTTGAGACAAATTCTTTGTTCGATATTTTCATCCGTTGGAAAAATCGTGAAACATACTTGAGATAAACTGACAAAATTAAGCACTGTGAGCAAACTAACCCGTGCAGAAATTTTGGTGGGGCGCCGATCGGACCCCGATCGGGAAAAATGTGGCTCCAATAGGGTAATCTGTCTAGCGCCAGACCAGTAATGAAACGCCCTACCCGATCGGGCCCAGATCTGGGCTCGCAAAATGGGGGCCCGATTTGGTCCAGATATGGCCCCTTCTAATTTTGTATTTTTAAAAATAGTAAAATTTAAAGGCTTTTCGTTTAATAACAATAAATAGTTGGTTCAAAAAATTTATTTCATTAATTCAGATTACTGATGCAACAGTATAATTAAAAGTATAAAAACAGTATAATTTTTAAACCCATTTTCGTAGTCTGAAGAACTATTTGATTCTTCTGAATCTAAAAATATATTATATTATTAATCATTTTCTTTCTAAAAAATTCACTTTGGAAAATTGAATATACGATATAAAAAATAATGAAACACAATAACGTTCTACACTTAAAATTATAATTTTCTTTTGAAATTACCGTTAATAAAAAAATATTTCCGAACTCGCCATGTACTTTCTGCTTTTGGCATTTTAATATCAATATAGTCACTATATAATATCAGGACCACAACACAAAATTCGAAAATAATCTTGTCTATCATAATCCGATGTGGTATCAACCCGGGCCACACCATGTGCCCTCCTGCGGCCACATGTGGAAAATCCGATCGGGCCCGGATCGGAACTTGGAAAAAAATTGGGCAATTTCTGCACGGGAAATGACAGATCGCGCTCGAACTCCACGGCAGTATAGAGAACAGAGGTGCCAACTTAGCGTCAAAAACGTTTTTGACAATCTCTTTAAGCGGACTTTTTGAATTATCAATTCCTGGTACTTTTTTAACATAATGTACAGTCAAAGTGAAAATCAATTATTTTTTTTTATCTACAAAAATGTTCTTTAATTCAATCAAATTGTTTGAAATTTAACAAAATGCTTTCTTTACATTAGAGGTTGTTTTTCCTTACGTGGGTCGGGGCGTCAATTCAAATCTAACGTAAAGTTTCGCATAAACTACAAAAATGAATATTAAACCTTGCAGCCACTTTACGTTCAGCAGCATTAAAATGATTTTTAATACTTGCTCACATTTTATTACTTAATCTTATGTATCTCGTAATCCTTATCACTCCGTCTTATATGGAAAGAGGAGAGGGTCGAAATCCACTTAAAAAGTGCTTATGTAATACTTAAATAGGCTGTTGAAGAAAATTTACTTGAATTTAAAAATATTTTTTGATTCAAACCTACTGTTCTTTCAGCCCCATAATAAAGTAAAATGACTTCATAAGCCTATAAAAATACCGCTGTCACTGCTGAAACTGAAGAGATAGAAATCCAGTTGCTTTGAGTCACTTTCTACATCTTAGATAGAAAGATATAAGGAAAATTTATCCCATTCTATCCCTCTTCAATCCTTCTGTATCTCTTTCTATCCCTTGTCTATCTACCTCTAGCTCGTTCTATATCTTTGTCAATCCTGCCCTTACGAATTAGTATTGGTAAGTATTGGATCCAGTAATACTATCTTTTTATTATTTTTGCGCTTTGAATTGATATTAGAATATAATACCATCTTGTGCTGTATTAATTCACGAGTTACAAATAAGGCAAGTTTACACTTTATAGCTCGTAACTTGAGCCTTCTTGATAACCGACGCGGCTCAGCATTTCTGCGGTGGTAAGCTGGTTCGAGGCGGATACGAGCGGAGTGAGGAGAAAACAATTAAATATAATATATAAGTTTAAAATCCTGACAATTATGGAAGAGTTTAATCCTTCTTTTTTTACATACCCCCGAATACTATTAATGCTACTTATTATTATTTTTTTTTCTTTTTTGGTCTTTTATAGACGTTGTACAGGACTCTCCTAGGACGGATCTAGGCATACCTGTTAAAACCAAAAAACCCCCTCCCTCGAACCAATATACTGCCCGTGGAACCGCCTTTCGGCTTTAAACTTCATGGGCGGTTGGTTCCAGCTTAAAGTCGCGTACTAATAGTTCTAATAGTTACTAATAGCTTCAACAACGCATTGAAATTGTTAAAATTCGCTACAAAAATCATTATTAGCGATGAGGCTCATTTTCGCCTTAGAATGGAATGAATGGATTGCCCTATTGAACCATGATTATTGAATTTTTATCGCCAGAATTAGATTTCCAACAACAGAATTACAATTTAACACCTCTAGACTTCTATAAGGTTTATGCTGATGCTCCTCAGCCAATTCAAGAACTAAAAGAGAAGATTCGCGCCGTTATCGACATAATAGAGCCCCAAATGTGCAAAAAATTTAACGGAAAATTCTATCAAAAGAGCATGGTTCTGCAAACGTAGCCGTGGAGAACATATCAATGATATTGTTTCTTATTGTTATTGACAAACCTTCCGCTATTAAATAAAATAAAAATAATTTTTTACAAAAAAACACGCGTTTCAATCTCTTTCTATCTTTTTACGTCCAGCAGGGATCGATTGAGGATTAGCATCTCCCTAAAATCGGCCGTTTTTATTATGTTAACTATGCCATGCATCCAAAATAAGGGACTATGAATTTTGATAATAATGGTTTAAACATGTTAAGCGACTATGTGCATATTTTAGCCAAGCAATACTGGAAATAAATTAACAAATGTTATATAATTTTAACAAATCAATAAAAAACATTGCGGCCGAAACAATTTAAAACTTTATTGCTCTTACTAACAATCCCTGTACTTGAACAAAATTGAAGAATAATTACCTTTAGAGTATGTAAGAGCAAGAAGTGTCCAAATTAGGGAAACAATTTGGTTCCTCATTTTGAGAACTAGCGAAAATGAACTAGTATCAGTTTTTATTTAACCTTAACATATATATATAGGCAAGGGTTGCATAATATATTGCGTCAAATCCAAATAACTACGTAGTAAAACTAATTGGTGCGAAGAAATTTTGCTTGCTATCAAGTAATCTTGTATACACATACTATACGAAAAAAAAAAGTCGTACGAGTCTATACTTTCGTCCGAATAAAAGAATGAACAAATTTTGATTATCAAAAAATAAAAGAATAAAAAAGAACTACCTCGTGTGGTCGTGCAGAAGACATATTTCAAATTTATGAGAAAACGAAAAGCTTTTAAGAGAAGTTTTTAAGAACATAAATAAAAGTTTATTTTTCTCATCAATGATTTTCATTTATTTCAAATAATTATTCAGAAAAAATTCACATTTATCTCTTTTCAATACACAGAAATCCGTCTCGTAACCACTCGCAAACTTACTAACAAATATACATAATTATTAAAAAGTTTCTATTAAGGTAAAAGCACCAATAGCCGGACAGTACCCAATAGCCGGACAGAGCCATGCATTTTTCTCAAAATTAGAGATTTATGAATCACTTATCGCTATTTTGGTGTACCGTATACAAACCTCTGTTACGTCCGAAAACGCACAAATGTACACCATGTGAAATGATGATCCGCAACAACCTTAATCATAAGAAAATTCGCCTTGAGCTAAACGACTAATTAAATAAGTAGAGAAAATAGCTTAAACGCTATCTGTAGATTTGTGATTTGTTTATCCCAAGACCAAGAGTCAATTCACTAATCAAATTTATCACCCGTCCCAAATGCCTTGCTAAAGCATTTGACTTAATCAAATCGATGCAAAGCTTTATTGAAATACTTGTCACTAAATCCAGTATATTTGGATAAACGAAGAAGTTGATTATAAACGGAATTCAATTCAACTTAATTAATATAAAGCAATGTGGGAAAATTCTTAGCACTAAATTCGGTTTAAATGAATAAAGAAATGTTGATATTGAACCATGTTGTCTCTAAATGAATCAGTGCAAACCAATATTGGAACGGTTGGCACTAAATTCGGTATAAAGGAATAGATGAAATTTTCGATATTAAAATGTATTATTTGACAGAATCAGTGCAATGCAATATTGGAATGCTTAGCACTAAATTCAGTACAAATGAATAAAGAAATGGTTCATTTGAAATACGTTATCTCTGATTGAATCGGTGCAAACCAATGTTGGAACGGTTAGCACTAAATTCAGCATGAAGAAAATAGATGAGACGTTCGATATTAAAATGTATTATTTGAATCAGTGCAATGAAATATTGGAATGCTTAGCACTACATTCAGTACAAATGAATAAAGAAATGGTTCATTTGAAATACGTTATCTCTGATTGAATCGGTGCAAACCAATGTTGGAATGGTTAGCACTAAATTCAGTATGGAGAAATAGATGAAACATTCAATATTAAAATGTATTATTCGCTTATATCAGTGCAAAGCAATATTGGAATGCTTAGCACTACACTGAAAAAAAAATTCGACGATACAAACATAATTATGGTTCCTTGACCTATGTTATATTGAAGATTTACCGAAAACCAAAGTTTGCTTGTATCGGTTCAGCCTGTATGTGTGTTCCAACCATATGAATTACTATTACAACAATATTTTTGGTTAACTGTCACATATATTTTGTTGAATTACTTAAAAACATTCAGATATATTCATATGGCTGATAAATCCCAAGCATTTTTTTCAGTGTAGATTCAGTATAAATGAAATAAGAAATATTAAAATGTTTTATCGATTCAATCAGTGCAAAGCAATATATGAATGCTTAGATCTAGGTTCGATAAAGAAGGATAAAGAAATATTTGATATAAAATGTTTTATTTCATTGAATCAGTGGAGATCAATATTGGAATGGTTAGCACTTAAATTCAGTGTAAATAAATAGATGAAATGTACGATATTAAAATGCTTTATTTGACCGAATCAGTACAAAGCAATATTGGAATGCTCAGTACTAAATTCAGTATAAATGAATTAAGAAATATTGATATTAAATTGTTTTATTTGATCGAATCAGTGCAAACCAATATTGGAACGGTTAGCACAATATAGAAGGATAATGAAATATTTGATATAAAATGTTTTATTTAATTGAATCAGTGCAAACCAATATTGGAGCGGTTAGCACTAGATTCAGTTTAGATGGATAAAGAATTATTTGAAATAAAAATGTTTTATTTGATTGAATCCGTGCAAATCAATGTCGCAACGATTAGCACTAGATTCGATATAGAAGAATGAAGAAATATTTGATATAAAATGTTTGCTTTGATTGAATCAGTGCAAACCAATATTGGAACGGTTAGCACTACATTCAATATGAATAAAATAAAGAAATATCGATATTAAAATGTTTTATTCAATTAAATTAGTGCAAACCAATATTGAAACGGTTGGCACTAAATTCAGTATAAATAAATAGATGAAACGTTCGAAATTGAAATATTTCATTTGACCAAATCAGTACAAAGCAATATTGGAATGCTTAGCACTTAATTCAATTTAATTAAATAAAGACTTGGAAAAGGTTTCAGTTACCTAAACTTGAAAACAGAATTTAAAGAATAAACTTTGTTAGGGTTGTTTTTAAAGAAATTAGAAAATCTTGACTTACTTGTAATTTTTATTGGTCTGATGAAAATACAAAGTGTTGACCTTCGAAATCGTGGGAGTTACTTCACTCACAGAATATTCTCTCAAAAAGGTTGACTCAATTTCACACTGGATTTGAACATGGGACGAGAGCCCAAGTCGAAATCCGAAGGCTTGTATTCATTAAGGGCATTGAAAGTGACCCCTTCAAAATGGAATACCGAAATTGTGGGCAAGATTCCGCTCGAACCAGTTATCTAAAACACAAAAAATAAAAAAAATATTATTTCTGTTCATGTTGTCGAGGTACTGACGTAGCATTTTGACGAAATTTTAAAAATTGAAGAAATGGCAGTACTTTTCATAAAAATTAATCATTTTCATGCTTTTTTCGATATAATATATGCTGTAAAATTAAAAAAAAAGATTTCAAAAAACCGCTATGTAGGTACCTTCAGTTATCTCCATAAATTAGTCAGTTAAAATTTTAAGTCAATCTGTTAAGTAGATTTTTTTCAATCCTGACCACAAATTTCAAAAACATGGTTTCTAGAAAAACGCGTTTAAAGTTTGGAAACACAACAGAACTTTGTATTGTTTCCTGTAACATTTGGCGCCCTGTCACACTTTAATTAGGTTGAATTCATGAAAACTGCTTAAGGACATCATTAGTCATATCTTAAAGATGCAAAAATGTCAACAAAAAAATCGATTTTTCGAAAATTTTACACAGGTTATATGTTTATATGTTTCTGCGCGTTGGAATGATCGATGAAGATCGTGGTTCGCCACGAATTCTCTTTCGGCGAGATCCGGAGGGTGAGATCGAAGAAAACGGGATAAACGTGTTGATCTTTAGTTCTAAATGTTCACCACATAGCGCGATTTTCGTTAAGAATAAAAACGCTGAAAGATTTAAGCATGTCAAGCCCGATGCAGTAAACAACATCATAAGTAATTTCAACATGGACGATTTATTAGTTAGCAAAAGATTGGTCGAAGAAATGAAATATTTAGTACTCGATATAATTTTGGTTAATAGCACGGTCAATTTTCAAATGCACGGGTGGGCCTCGAACGATCCGCGAGCAATAGAAGACGTGACTATAAGCCGGAACCAACCGCCCGTGAAGTTTAAAGCCGAAAGGCAGTTCCGCGGGCGGTGTATTGGTTCGAGAGAGGGGTTTTTTAGTTTTAACAGGTATGCCTAGCCTCGTCCTAGGAGAGACCTGTACTACGCCAATAAAAGATTTCGCCATTTTTCCTTCTCACAAAAATTCGTTGGCTCCTCTAAAGTATTCCACGTCGAATGATAAAAAAGGCAAACGATTTCGTCGAAAATTTAACGAGTAATAGCAATTTATTTTTTAAAAACACTGATTTTCGATCATTTTTGATGACGAAAAATTCTACAAAACGGTATTTTTGTTTTTGTGAACGATCAAAAAAAAATTTTATCACGATTTTCGTGCGTGGACAGTAGCTTTCCGTGATTTCGAGCGCTCGACGAGTTATTGCTGGTGGCCCTTCAATTAAGGAAGTGATATCCCCAAAAATGAAGGACGTCGTGGATGAGGGCAGCCAATTCCCCTTACAGCCGGCGCCGAGGTCCACTTTGTATACCCACGAGTGGCTGAGGAAGTCGATTGTTAGTCCGGAGGTGACAGGAGGCGAAAAAACCTGAAAGACTAAGGCGTCTCCGCCCAGAGGTGGTGTTAATAAAGCCCACAGAGGGGGTTGGACTCCTCCTTGCACGATGTAATTGTCGAGACCGGGTTCGTCCACCACCTTGTCCACATGATCGGCGTGGAGGTAACGGACATCGATCCTATCACGGACGTCGAGGGAGTCGAAGAGGCAGTCAGGAGCTGCCTACATGATAAGATATCGTAGATAATGGTGTCGATAATATCCATTTAAATCCACTCACATCGACTGTTATTATCTACGACATACGCATAAACGAATTTTGACAAAAAAAGACATTTAAAAAAAATATATCATACTACTTACGTTTTACCCGTTAAAAGATGTTGTTCTGATAACGCAAAAATATAATTTCAGAATGTTAGTAGATGATGATAGGATAATATTGGGAATTTCGCCACTCAAAAGTTATACACTTTATTGTAAAATAACGAACATTAAAATGTGTAATATTACTTCAAAGTGACTGGTCAGCAAAAATAATCATTGAATTTCTTTTTTGGTTACTCAATTTCTTGTCTTGTGTGGGTATTTTAACGATACATGGTAACACCATCCTTATCGTTTTATTGATCTTAGTATTTACAAAACCAAATATTCTCAAAGTTTGCAATGAAAAAACAAAAATACATGGTGAAAAGTGTAATAAAAAAACCTTTTTTTGAGTTGAGATAATTACAAATGGTATTTTTCTTTACAGAATCTAAATATTCATTTTCTTTAAAGGGAAAATTGATTGGTGGACAATCAGTCGAGTATAGGAAGTACTAATTCACAGCTTCTTTTAGACTTGACAACGTTCACTTTTGTAATGCATGTTTGTTATCCAATAAACATGCTCTAACAGCAGCAGTATGTCTTAAAGATTTTTTGACAAAACCTGATATTCCTGAATTTGATCCATACACACTTGTTGCTGGGAGACTTGATACTGAAAGAGCAATAGTTTTTGGAATAGAAGAGGTGCAAGTCCATGAAAAATATTTTTTTCGATATAATGATCCTAACTGTGCGATTGGTCTGATAACGGTAAATCATTGACTCACTTTTAAAACCTTATATACTTTCTCAATCCTAATTACTCAATTTAAAGTAATTCCGAGTGACATCTAGTATTAATGGAAATCAAACTTTCTCTATCGTAAGTAAGATATTCAACAATCATGCAAAACAAATATTTATTGCACTTTATATATACTGAATAATTTTTTACTCAATTCAGGAAGACCTTGGAGCACCACTGAGCAAGAACAACTTTGTTTCAGGAATCCTTGTAAAACTACCAGAAGAATCAAAATCTCCTGCCTTCTTCGTTGATATTTTTAAATCCTGTAATGCGATAAATAATTTGATTAATGATTGCGTACTTGTTCATCGTAAAGCTTTACCACGTAAAAAAGCTAGATTTGACCATTACACATCCCGTGGTCCTAAGAAACCATCATACTCATTAAGAGCCCTTAAGAAACGAAAACATTGAAATGATGTTTATATCAATAAAAATAATAATTAAAGTGTATTCTAATTAGTGATTATGAAATTATTATCTAAATGTGCAAAAATTTCATACAAACTTAGTGTTATTTATTTTTCTTTGATACGCTGGATACACAAATTTTATTGACCATAAAACTTACAGTACTATTAGATGCGCAACTAAGTTCTCGCTATTTTTTTGATGGAAATGCAAATTTATTGTGAAAAAATGGCTACAAATGAATTATTGAAAGAATTGCCCATTGTTAGCTACAACTTTTGCCCATCTTTCTGGTAGAGCTCGAATATCGTTACGGTATAAGTGTTCATCTTTTGAGGCTAACCACGAATCAAGCCATTTTTCAATGTCTTCATATGAGCGTAACTGCTGATCAGCCACACCATGTGCCATCGACCGGAACAAGTTATAATCGGACGGCGCAATATCTGGGGAATACGGCGAGTGGGGTAGAACTTCCCATTTGAGAGTTTCCAGGTAGGTTTTAACGGGTTTGGCATCGTGAGTCCGAACGTTGTCATGCTGTAGAATCACGTTTGCGTGCCTCTGCTCGTATTGTGCCCGTTTTTTGAGCAGTGCTCGTCTCAAACGCATAGATTGCGTTCGATGCCGTTCCCCAGTGATGGTTTCGTTCGGTTTCAACAGCTCATATTGAATAACATCAGCGTCTTAAATCAGCGTGACTTACAGGATATATTTAAAATGCTTGAAAATGCTCAGAGCACAAAAAGGTCGAGCATATTTTCGAGCATATGCTCGTGCTTCCAAGAAATTCTCCGAGCATTTAAAACTTTTACAAGGCTAGTCCTGTGTAGTTTGTCCCTTTATTATGATTGGTTTATATTGGGCCCAGTGGGAATACATAAAGGGCCATCATAGTAATTTTAACTTCTTCTTTGTGACAAACAATAAAGGTTCACTGCGAATTACATTTCTCGGCAATAATGCAGATTTTCAATTGATTTCTAACAGTTATCACTAAGACGTAATAAAAATAATGAGCTTTTAAAAAAAATTAGCAAGCATTTCGAATTTTTCAGAAATTTTGAGTTGTCATTATCATTATTAGCTTCTTAATTAAATCTATTTTGTGTTAAAACTTGACGCAATTTCTTTATTAATTGTGGGGATGAAAATTTTGAGTTAATTTATAGATTTGACATGGTAAGCGTTGTTGTAAGTGATATCGTAAACGAAGTTGGATTTTGGGACCATATTCGATATCGTAATCGTAAAATCTAAATCTTTTCAACTGTATGGAAAACATATGAAGACAATGGAAGCTGTTGTAAACATATTGGTTTATTAAAATCCTCATAATAAAAAAACAAACAATAAATTTCTCGCGTTTTAAATGCCACGTACTTAGGATATATTAAATCTAGCTGTTTCGGCGAACATTGCCAATCTTGAGACTGATTTATCTAGACAATTTGGAATCACATTTGCGAATTATTGATTCCCAAGTCTTGACGTGGACAGTAATGTTTTCAAGGATGTTCACCTAGTTTAGAAAAACTATAATGTAGTGCATGTTTTTAAGAGTTTAAAGAAAGTTTTAAGTTACAAATGTAATAAAAACTATTCAATAAATATTCAAAATTGTATCATAGACTGAACAAAATTTTGAAATTGAAGTCGATTTATAAGAAATGAAACTAAGATTATAAAATCAGCAATCAGCAACAGGAAGGAAATGTTTTATTCAGGTAATGAAATCAAAACCGAAAAAAGAAGACAATTTTTAGAAAAGTCCTTTTAAAAACCGAAACCTCAATTCTTATGGGTTTTCATCGCAAAATAAATACCGGAATTAACTAATTAGCGGATAAATGACCTGATCATTTTCATCAACATTGTACGCATAGGCGACTCGTTCATTTGTCAAGCCTCGGAAAAGTTCTGTAGGACGAAGTGGTTGAGGGCGTTAAATAATTCGCGGTTCTCGTAAGTCTCTTAATATTTGGTCGCGGCTACGTGCCGAAACAATTCGTTCTCCTCCAAGTTCCTGAATAGGTGATTCCTGGTTAAGTTTCTTAAGTGAATTTCTGAAACCATTGCTCGAGTCCAGTTCTTTGTCTCAAGTCTCGCAACAGTTCTCTGGGATGAAGTGATTGAGAGCGTTAAGTAATTTACGTCTCTAGTAAGTCTCTTAATATTTACTCGCGGCTCCATGACAAAACCGTTCGTTTTACTTCCAGTTTTTGAATCTGTTCCTCCTGGTCAAGTTGTTCAAGTGCATTTCTGGAACCATATTAGGGTCTTCCCTAAAAGTGAGTGTGTCCCTGGTTTCAATTCTTCTAAATGAAGTTGCATCAAACATCTCATCGTCACTTGAAATTATATAAGATATAAGAAAATAGTGAAGTAAGTTTCTTGTAAATAAAAATTTGTAGTCAGTGATACTTTATTTCAAAAAAGTGGCTTAAAAGTGTTTTAAAAAAGTTAATAAGAGTGACTTCAAATTATAAGCAGGTGTGGCTATTCATCGAGGAATTTTATGCCACAAGTCCGTTCAGGAAATCTGAACGTATCCATAACTTTCCAAATTTTCAAGTGTAGTCCATACTTGCCCTCAAAAGTAAACTTGAGTCATGTAAACAAGGCATGACAGAAACTGTTCAAAACTTCACAACCAGATTTAGGCAAATATTAAATGAAATTAATTACGCCAAGCAAGCTCAGTACGCGAATCCTACTGACAGGAGAATAAAAATTAAAATGGAAGAACAGGAGGCAATTAATAGATACCTCTTACATATAAAAAGAGAAATAGGATTGCAAATCAGATTTCTCAAACCCACAACCCTGGCTGAAGCTCAAGGATATGCTTCCGAAACAGAGATGTGGATTAAAGAATCCCAATCAGCAAGGATCCCACCACCAAAACCAGCACCCAGAGCATTTATACGTCCCACATCACAACCCAGGCCATCGACAAACATGACAGGAGCAGCACCTAAAGTACCGAGTCAAAATAGATAGATAGAACGAAGATGAGTTGTTACAAATGCGGAAAATTTGGACAAATTTTTTTGGAAAAGTTGATTGATTTCATTCAAAGTAGGTCTCTTCGGGGTCAATACACCGTTTTGCACGGTCCACAAGCGAAATAAAATACATTTTTATTTTATCGGTAGAAATTATGTTCACGATGGTGGTCGTCGACCTTTCAATATCTTCAATAAATGCAACGAATATTTCGGCTTTTTTTTCATGAATTCACGCACAATTACAACGTTTTCTTTTCTAACAACTGATCTTGGCCGTTCCAAACATTCGCCCTCATTTAAGTCTTTCCGACCTTCTTCAAATCGTTTAAACCATTCGTGGATAGTGGGTTGGAATAAACACTCATTAGTATGAACTTTTCCCACCATTTGATGCGTGTCGGCTAGCGTTCTTAAATGCCTGAGAATTCATGTTGAGCAAAAGCTCTTAAAAATATGCTCAGCATTAAAGCTCATACAGAGCATTTTAAAAGCATTTATGAGCATTAAAGCATTTAAATTTAAATAATGTTTTGGAGATTTATTAAGCATTTAAATAATGTTTATATTAATAAAAATAATAATAAAAGTGTATTCAAAATAATAATTATGAAATTATAAAATACATGTGCAAAATATCCATGTAAACTTAGTGTAATTTATTGTATGTGCCACTGGCGCGAAAACTCGTTTTTTCGCTACAGTTAACAGTAGCGCAATGTAGTATATTGCGCTACAGAGGAATGAAATGTAAAAATTGAACTGCGCATGCGCCTATAGCCATGAAATGGAGCACAATCTTCTTCTTATTCTTCTTCTTCTTCGTACAGCGTTAGCATCTTACTGGCAAAGCCTTGTACATTTGAACTGCGCGTACGTCTATCAAAATCCATTACTACTACACAAGATCGATAAAATCAAAATGGCCGGGACTAGTCGTGACATATCAAGTGTAATGACTAGCGCCGCAAACAACTACAATACTAGATTAGATTCGAGTGTATGCATAAAAACTCGTATACGCACCGAAGTCACATAAAATAGAATACGTGCCAATCCACGCAATTCGGGAAATTACAAGACTCGCGACAATGCTTGCAGGACTGATCGTGCCTCGGCTTCGTCGCTCGTCACGCAATAACCCTCATTGTGCACCTAGGCACGTAATATACTATTCTTTTGATACGCTGGATACACAAATTTTATTGACCATAAAACTTACAGTACTACTAATTATAAGACTTGTCAGGGATAGAATCACATCTGTTTAGCTTTAATAGCTTTCTATTACGTATATAAAATAATTTATAGTATCAAGTGTCCTCTATTAGGTGCGCAACTAAATTCCCGCTGTTTGTGAATAGATGGCTCCAGCAGTAAGTGTTGGTCGATTTTGACATATTCAAAACGTCATGAACCAAGCTTAGTCATATGGTAAACAAATCGTTTTGACATATTAGTGATTTTGTTTTGGTGTCACATACTTTTGGTTGCGTAAAAATGTCTGGTTTTGTGCCAAATAATCGTCATTTGTGGGAAATATTGATTTTCTTCTTTTATTTGAAGAAAACGGCGGCTGAAGTCCATCTAGAGCTTCAAGAAGTTTACGGAGATGCTGCTCTGAATGAAACAACGTGCCGTGATTGGTTTCATCGCTTCAAAGACGGTGGTTTCGATGTTGACGACCGTCCGCGTGAAGGAAGGCCAAAAACCTTCGAGGACGCTGATGTTATTCAATATAAGCTGTTGAAACCGAACGAAACCATCACTGGGGAACGGCATCGAACGCAATCTATGCGTTTGAGACGAGCACTGCGCAAAAAACGGGCACAATACGAGCAGAGGCACGCAAACGTAATTCTACAGCATGGCAACGTTCGGACTCACGATGCCAAACCCGTTAAAACCTACCTGGAAACTCTCAAATGGGAAATCCTACCCCGCCCACCGTATCCCCAGATATTGCGCCGTCCGATTATAACTTGTTCCGGTCGATGGCACATGGTCTGGCTGATCAGCAGTTCCGCTCGTATGAAGACATCGAAAAATGTCTTGATTCGTAAATAGCCTCAAAAGATGAACACTTTTACCATAACGATATTCGAGCTCTACCAAAAAGATGGGCAAAAGTCGTAGCTAACGATGGGCAATACTTTGAATGATTTATTTGTACCCATTTTTTCACAATAAAGTTGCATTTTCATCAAAAAAACAACGGGAACTTAGTTGCGCACCTAATACTTTTGGCAAACGTTCAAAAATTGTTTGTAGGTTAGGAGTTTAAATCTCCAATACTTTAGGTCGAAGGCAGCCTAAAATTAACGAAAATGGCGATTCGCGATAGTAAATATCATAAACTAAATTGGAAAATACATCGAACCAGACTATTTTCTGTGCAAAAGTGCTAAAATGTGATTGAGAAAAGTTATAACTAAGACACAATAAAAATCATGAGCTTTTAAAAAAAATTGGCAAGCATTTAGAATTTTTTAGAAATTTTGAGTTGCCATTATCATCATTTGCTTTCTAAAATTAAATCTACTTTGTGTTAAAACTTGACGTGACTTTTTTATTAATTATGGGATGAAAAGTTTTAAGTTAATTTAATGGTTTGACATTTTTGTAAATTTGGAAAACTTTGTGTTTCATAATTGTAGAAAGAAAGAAGATTCTAATAAAATATAAATTAATAACTGAACATGAAATTTTATAGTACTTTTCTCTATATTAAATGCATAAAAAATGTTTTAGTACTTCGAGGAACGTGACAATATAAACTGATTACTCAGTTCAATAATGATAATCACTTAGTTCATTTCAACAATAAACTGGCCTTATGATTTTGGCATTTGTAAATAAAGATAGCTGTCATTTAAAGTTTTCTCTCAAATCATAAGAATACATTGATTACAAATAGATTGCGTTTTTTCTTCAAAAGAAAAACATTATTATTAAATTGATTTTCAATTTGTCTGACTGATTAGAAGTCGAAAGCTTTATAAGTATTTAATAATCATTCTGGTTGATTCTGGAAATTAGAAGTTTTTGGAATTTTTAATCATTTTTATGTGGGTGTTGTCAAGCAAACTGCTTATGACATAATATTTAAATAGTGAAAGAAAATGCGACGTTGAATGAAGAAGTTCTTTCTAGAATTTATTTCTATATTTAGAATATAGACTTGAATGTAATAAAAAGTATAGGTTATGATAAACAAATTTCATAAAAACTACGCTTTAAACACAGATAATTTAACATTCAAATATATCCAGCATTAACAATGAAGATCATTTTTTTCCTGCTATATGCTTCTATAATAAATGCTGATAATTTTGGTGAGTATTTTCAAATTTTCATCCATAATTGTAATCAATCCCTTTCGAATGTGACTCCACCGAGTTCGGTGGAAAATGAGTGGATTCTTAGTCGAGTTTCATCACGGCTAAAAATGACCTATTCCCTAGCAGACCCGGTTGAGAGAAAGGTCAGAGAATACTCTGACCGTTCTCTGACCTAGCATTATAATGGCTAAGAATGATTAAAAAAAACATTTAAAACATTGCAATTATGATTCTGCGATCAAATTTGAATTAGATGGTGTAGGAATAAATACAATAATTTTACTTTTCAGAGATAAAAACTAGAAAAATATCGTATACCTGTCGTTGAAGGCAGTGCAGTGGTTCACATTCGGCGGAACGTCTCCACCGTGAAGGTTTACTATTGGTGGAGACGTTCCGCAAATGGTGAACCACTGCACTGCCTTCAATGTGAGGTACATGATGTTTTCCTAGTTTTTATCGCTGAAAAATAAAATTATTGTATTTATTCCTACGCCTTCTTTTCCAAATTCCGCCACGGAATCATAATTGCAATGCTTTAAATGTTTTTTATTCATTCTCAGCCTTAATAATGCGGGGTCAGAGAACGGTCAAAGACTCTGACCGTTCTCTCAACCGGGTCCGCTAGGGATCCGCTTTTTTTCGGCCTTGGATTACAGAATATCATATTGCGATTAGAAAATTATCGAAATGAATGATAATAAACTGTCAAATTTAGGTATTTTATCGACAAAAAACAAAGTGATTTTGATAGTGGATAAAAGTGTATACGTGATGAAATGATAGATGGCTCCAGCGATGCTCATTGCCATCGACATAGAGAACATACGCGTTGACACATAGCACTGTTTGTCGACATATGCTACATGTGCACGCTGATCTTTCGTTTTCTATGTTTGCTGGTGCAAACAATCATTTTACCAGTAGTCCAAGCAACAGGGAATTTGTTATGAATGATTTAGGACATTATTTATTTTAGAAAACGGACAAAAGGGATAAAAAAAGGGACACTTTAAGATAATGTCATGTTTAGGCCTTTTTTTAATGAACTTTGCAACATTTTAGCGGAAAAACAAGATTGACATTCTGTTGTGCTTGATTTATATTTTTAAAAGCCGTTTTCAAAATAAAAATCGGACCACCTCTGGGACAAGCAGACATTTTACAATTAACGGATTAAATAAATTAAAGTGTCAATAGCGCGAAAACGTATTATCTCAAAGTGTCCGTTTTTTTATGCATTTGAAGAACATAAAGTCTGCTACTTTTCCACCAAACCTCAACCTAAAAAGTTAAAAATTAACTGAGATATTAATTTGTTTAACAAAAGCTAAATTTACAGGTTTTTCTGAATTTTCTCCGCTTCTAATTATCCAATCACATCAAGCGGCAGCTCATTTTGTTGGCAATTCAATTGTTTACATCTTATCAACTGAAGTCGTCAAGATTGGATAATTACCTTTAATGTTATAAACGAAAAACTAACAACAGTGCGATTTTTTGGTCTTAAATGTTAATAAAAAATTTATAAATCATATTTCGTTGTCCAAAATATGACAAAATTACTCTAAGACCAACCTTTCTTCTGAATGCGTAGTCCGTTTTCTGAAATAAAAAATACCATAACAAATCCCCTGTTGCTTGGACTACAGGTGTACACTGTTCCCCACTAACAAAACCACATTGCTTTTTTCAATAAAATACTCAAATTTGATTGCTAATTATTATCCATTTCGACAATTGTATAATCGCAATATGATACTCTGTTATTCTAGGCCGAAAAAAAAACGCGGATTGTTAATTTTCAGCTGTAACGAAACTCCACTAAGAACCCACTTATTTTCCACCGAACTAAGTGGGTTCACATTCGACAGGGAATAATAAAGATCTTCAAGTATTAAGTGAAAAAGTTAGATAGATACACACGTCTATGAGACCTTTTCTGTGATATATGTAATTTTTATCAGAAATTCCCTCCAATGTTTCTTAAACGGCTTAATATAGAGTAGAGCTACTAAGCATTTCAAATTTCTTAACTGAAATACTTGACTAAAGTTTTGATTATCTGTAAATTGAATTATCATGCTTTGGTATAAAGGAGAATCGGCTACATTGACGCACTTAACAGAAAGTAAAAGTTTAATATGAAAGTATAAGATTAAAAATCATGAAAAATTATGATTTCAATGTTATGTTCAATGAATAAATATTTTATGAAAATTAGGGAAAGCAGGTATATGTGGTATGGCGTTATCTTGATCTAGAGATGACGCCTTTATGAGTTGCCAGTTCTGGCCGCTTTTCCATGATTTCTTTGTCCACTTTCATTAGCTGGCCACAACATACATTCGAATTGATAGTTCGGTTCCTTGGGAGCAGCTCGAAATAATTAATACTTTTGAAATCCCACCGAACACTCATAACCTTCTTTTGATGAATATCGGCTTTTGATGTCGATTATGCAGGCTCATGTCGCTTGCTCCATACTTTTCGCACGATGTTATCGTAAACAACCCATTTTCCATTGCCTGTTATGATTCGCTTTGAAAATGGTGAGCTGAATTTCGGTCAATTTGTGAGCAACCCAAATATCGAGCTTATTAACGTAACCAAGTTGTTTTAAATGTCTCTTAACGGATGTATGTGATATGATAAGCTTCTCTGCGATCTCTCGTGTCTTACTATGCCGGTTATTTTCTATCATTGCTTTTATTTTGTGGTCGTCAACTTCAGTTGGGCGTCCAGAGTGTGGTGCATCTCTGAGGTCAAAGTCTCCGGAACGAAAGCGAGCAAACCAATTCTGGCACTTGCGTTCTGTTAATGATTTTTCACCATAAACATCATACAACTTTTTCCGAGATTGCAGTGCGTTTTTACCTTCTCGTAAGTAATAAAGTAAAATGTGAGAAAAATAACCGTCTGGAATCTCCATTTCAAACCAATGCAAATGAATAAATAGACAATAAAACTTGAAACTTTTTTTTTACTGAATAATCTGTAAAACGTTAGCTGTCTAATACTATATACGGTCTGAAGTTTTCAATGGAGAAGAACGACTTCGAACGACTAAAGTCATCTAGTGGAAGAAAGCAAAATGACTTTGTTGCCAACCAAATAGATATAACGTAGATATAAGTAAATGTTCATGAAGCAAATTTTGCTTCCACGTAATCTCCATTTTTATCTACTTGTATCTACTACGATGTGCAAATAAAACAAAATCTTCTTTTTCTGTTTGTTAAAAGAAGTGAATAGATATCTCTTTCCAATCAGAGAATAAGTGTCAGGATCAAATCAAAAACATTCACGATGCTCTCATTGCGATATTTTGAAGTAAGAAAAATATCGCCTTATATCCACTGAATCCACACTATCTCCACTCATATTAACCCATTATTATCCAAGCGAAATCCAGGCTGGATAGCACCAAACTAACTACTGTATCACTGTCTAAACGAAAAGTCGGTTCTACGGGAAAAAACAAGTCGAAAACCCTCATACTACTTTTTTGTCAGATTCTATTTTGTTAGTGTATTATCGTTAGAAAATAAAATACTCAGGTTTGTCCGGAAATCAAGAATTTATTCGAACCGATTAGGGTTTAGGGTTGCTTTTAGGTAACAGATCACATGTTATAACCCTTATCCTTAATTCTTACTAAAGGTTATAATAATTAACGTTAATTGAAGTTATCAAGAAACTAATGGACGCCAGGTTGTTTCACCTTAATTTAAACTCCTAAATAACCAAAGGATTCTACTATTGAAAATAAATCAATTGATAATATTTATTGTAGAAATAGAACTCAGTATTATTGCACCCAATTACCATTTTTAACTAACTCAACTAGGTGAGGGGTCAGGGTAAGGGGACACAATTTAAGTCAAATCAAATTCGATGAAAACAAGTCACATTAAAGTGGTAAAATTAATAATCACATTTATTAAAGGGATAGATTGACACCATTGGTAAATACTCTTCATGACAAAGAAAATCTAAAATAAGAATCTCCAAAATGGCTATTGAGAAAATTAAGAAAGTATTACACGGAGAAAAACGGAGGGTCGAAGTTAGAGGTTCAAAATTTGGAGAGTCAGACCGACCCTCTAGATTATCAAATAGTCCTTCCATAATTTTATGGACATAATCAGGGAGACTCTCGATTTATGATCAGCTTGATTACCACAGAGAAACAGTCACACTATCAAGATAATCAAATCGATCCTCTGGGATGATCAAGTTGCATATCTTGTTTTAAATTTTTATTTTGATCCTCAAGGATGATCAAATCGACCTTCTACAATGATCAAATCGATTATTTTTTTCTGACCCTCTACAGATGATCAGTTTGATTATCTAGAAGGCTGTCCTATAGTCGATCATCATATTTGGTCGACCTGACCCTCTAGATATTCAGGCTGACCCTCCATTTTTCTCCGTGTACTGCGATTTTCAAAATTTACCTCCCATCTTTAGGAAATATAGCTTTCGTAATTAAACATAATAGAGGAATATCAAAAGGCTGACATATCATTAACATCGCTTCAAAATCACATTTTAATTAATTAAACATAATTAATACACATCAGAAAAGTTATAATCCGTTAGGAGATCGCAATAATTTAAATGAAGAACGATGTGATGGACATACCTTGAATTTAACTAGTAGTTATTGGAGTACAATAGAGGCACACGCCCAATTAAAAATTCTCAACAGGTCGTAACTCTCAATAATCCTATTAAGGTCAGAACTTATCCCACAAATCTGAACATTTATCAATCCAAAATGTTTTTAAGATACCAGCACACATGTGCATTTGAACTAGGTCGAGAACGGAATGGTGATCGGAGTTTCACCTTCCGTCTTGTCAGCTATCAGACTGAGATGACGTGTGAGCGACGCTCACCAAAGTCCCAGCTGACTGGCTGTCGAAAACTGGATCTGTCCTCTGCCTTCCCTCGATGTTGTATAAGTAGATTGAACGAACGATAAAAAACGACCTCATCCTTCTGACATTGAAATAGGGCCAGCCAGCCCTATTGGCTCTAGTTAACAAAAAATAAACAAGTCTTTGGAATTAATAATAATTCCAGTTTACAAAAATGTCCCAGTCAAATAGAGTTTCGGAGTTAGCTTTTCTTTTTACAGGATATTTAATTGGTCAATATGGTATCAATACCACCCAATTGAATTAAAAGATTGTGATTTCGTACTCGACCAGATTTACTTTATTTAAGTTACTGAGTTTAGTAAATATTCTTGTACATGATAGAATATCATGTTAAAATGTGTAAAAAAAAATGGTATAGAGGTTTTCGACATGTTTTTCCCCGTAGAATCGATTGGCAATATTAGTTTTTTGAAATTGTAAAATTTTTGTTAATTTGTTTGAATAATTTCGCATTAACAATTGGAATCGCAAAAAGAAAAAACACGGGTAAATTTTCTTTACGTTTGGACAGTGATACAATAGTTAGTTTGATGCTATCTAGCTTGGATTTCGCTTGGGTAATAATGGGTCAACTACTATCCATCTAAATCCACTCACATCGACTGTTATTATCTACGACATACGAATAAACGAATTTTGAAAAAGAAATACATTTGAAAAAAAATATATCATACTACTTACGTTTTTATCCGTTAAAAGATGTTCTGATAACACAAAAATATAATTTCAGAATTTTAGTAGATTATGGTAGGATAATTTTGGGAATTTCGCATCTCAAAAGTTATACTCTTTATTGTATAATAACGAACATCAAAATGAGTAATATTACGTCAAAGTGACTGGTCAGCAAAAATAATCATTGAATTTCTCTTTTGGTTACTCAATTTCTTGTCTTGTGTGGGTATTTTAACGATACATGGTGACACCATCCTCATCGTTTTATTGATCTGTAGATCTTCCTGTAACTTGCGTCGTTAAAGTCACGCTCAGAGTAATGTTATCTTGTTCCCTCCATTGGTTCCTTCATCTACTTCTAACTTCTAGTCGCTAGAATCACGGGACGTGACACTAATATGAAATCAATTAATGTCTTGACTGTCTGGTATACTTTTTTTAGAACAAAATAGGACCGATTTTTTACGCTTACATTTTGGCAATCTTAGTATTTAAAACCAAATATTCTCAAAGTTTGCAATAGAAAAAGAAAAGTACAAGGTGAAAAGTGTAATAAAATTTTTTTTTGAGTTAAGATAATGAAAAATGGTATTTTTCTTTACAGAATCTAAGTATTCATTTTCTTTAAAGGGAAAATTGATTGCTGGACAATCAGTTGAGTATGGGAAGTACAAATTCACAGCTTCTTTCAGACTTAACAACGTTCACTTTTGTACTGCATGTTTGTTATCCAATGAACATGCTCTAACAGCAGCAGTATGTCTTAAAGATTTTTTGACAAAACCTGATATTCCTAAATTTGATCCATACACACTTGTTGCTGGAAGACTTGACACTGACAGAGAAATAGTTTTTGCAATAAAAGAAGTGCAAGCACATGGAAGATATTTTTTTGAATATAGCGATCCTAACTATGCGATTGGTCTGATAACGGTAAATCATTGACTCACTTTTAAAAACTTATATACTTTTTAAATCCTAATAACTCAATTTAAAGTAATTCAGAATGACATTCAGTAACGTAATAGCAAGAATGTGTACATTTTTCATCACAATGATGAACGACTTCAACCATATATTAGTTTAAATTTGCTACAAAATTAGTACAGTTTCTAGTTAGAAAGAATTAGGATTAGGGTGTTTTAAGATTGAATTGAAATCTCCACCGTAAAGTTCATCACAAATCCAGACTTGAAACTTTTCTTCCAGATGCTAAAAAACAACGAGACTGAATCAGAAAATATCGGTTGGGCGGTTCGATCATCAGAATCTCCACATTATAATAAAATACTTGAAGTTACAGGATGGGAAACTATTTCGAATCAGACTAGAATGAAAGAAATTACGGTTAGAACATTAGACATGAGGAAGCATCATTCTAGTGCTGTAGCCCCTGTAATTCATGCATCTAGTATTAATGGAAATCAAACTTTCTCTATCGTAAGTAAAATATTCAACGATCATGCAAAACAAATTATTATTACACGATATATAACATATACTGTACAATTCTTTACTCAATTCAGGAAGACCTTGGAGCACCACTCAGCAAAAATAATATCGTTTTAGGAATCCTTGTAAAACTACCAGAAGAATCAGAATCTCCTGCCGTCTTCGTTGATATTTTTAAATCCTGTAATGCGATAGATAATTTGATTAATGATTGCGTACTTGTTCATCGTAAAGCTTTACCACGTAAAAAAGCTAGATTTGACCATTACACATCTCGTCGTCCTAAGAAACCATCATACTCATTAAGAGCCCTTAAGAAACGAAAACATTGAAATGATGTTTTTATTAATAAAAATAATAATAAAAGTGTATTCAAGTTAATAATTATGAAATTATAAACTAAATGTGCAAAACTTCCATACAAACGTAGTGTAATTTATTTTCCTTTTATACGCTGGATACACAAATTTTATTGACCATAAAACTTACAGTACTATTAGGCGCGCAACTAAGTTCCCGCTGTTTTTTTTATGAAAATGCAACTTAATTGTGAAAAGATGGTTAGAAATGAATCATTTAAAGTATGGCCCATCGTTAGCTACGACTTTTGCCCATCTTTCTGGTAGAGCTCGAATATTGTTACGGTAAAAGTGTTCATCTTTTGAGGCTATTTACGAATCAAGACATTTTTCGATGTCTTCATATGAGCGTAACTGCTGATCAGCCACACCATGTGCCATCGACCGGAACAAGTAATAATCGGATGGCGTAATATCTGGGGAATACGGCGGGTGGGGTAGGACTTTCTATTTGAGCGTTTCCACACTGATAGAAAGGAATGGCTGTTACAACGATATTTATGATTAATTTAACCTGACCTTATTGCTGGCATAGATACAGCAATATGAGATTTGTACTTTAACCATCCGATTATAACTGAATAAATATAAACGAATCAACTATATTATTGGTTGCTATGGAAGAATGTATTGTTCGCCTTCCCATATTATATTTCTGATTCGACCAGTTTTACTTACATTATTTTGATTTCTGTATTAAACATCCTGCGTTGTTCAGAGATACATATTATTTTATAAATACTATTATAAATTCCCAACCTACAACCGAATGACTAGAACTCCCGAACCATTTCTATCAGTGCATGTATGTTTTAACCGAATTGGCAACGTGAGACCAAGCATTGTCATGCTGTAGAATCACTTTTCCATTCCTCTGCTCGTATTGTGCCCGTTTTTTGCGCAGTGCTCGTCTCAAACGCGTAGATTGCTTTCTGTGCCATTCCCCAGTGATGGTTTCTTTCGGTTTCAACAGCTCATAATGAATAACCTCAGCGTCTTAAATCAGCGTGACTTAAAGGATATATTTAAAATGCTTGCAAATGCTCAGAGCACAAAAAGATCGAGCATATTCTCGAGCATATGCTCGTGCTTCCGACAAATTCTCCGAGCATTTAAAACTTTTACAAGGCTAGTCGAGTGTAGTTTGTCTCTTTATTATGGTTGGTTTATATTGGGCCCAGTGGGAATACATAAAGGACCATAATAGTAATTTTAACTTCTTTTTTGTGGCAAACAATAAAGGTTCACTGCGAATTACATTTCAGGACCATAATAGTAATTTTAACTTCTTTTTTGTGGCAAACAATAAAGGTTCACTGCGAATTACATTTCTCTGCAATAATGCAGACTTTTAATTGATTTCTAAAAGTTATCACTAAGAGGTAATAAAAATAATGAGCTTTTAAAAAAAATTAGCAAGCATTTCGAATTTTTCAGAAATGTTGAGTTATCATCATTAGCTTTCTTAATTTAATCTATTTCGTGTTAAAACTTGACGCAATTTCTTTATTAATTCTGGTGATGAAAATTTTGAGTTAATTTAAAGATTTGACATGGTAAGCGTTGTTGTAAGTGATATCGTAAACGAAGTTGGATTTTGGGACCATATTCGATATCGTAAACAATATCGTTTACGACCTTCTTTTTTTTAAAAGTTTAAAGAACGTTTTAAGTTACAAATGTAATAAAAACTTTTTAATAAATATTCAAAATTGTATTGTAGATTGAAAAAAATTTTGAAATTGAACTCGGTTTGTAGAAATGAAATTAAGATTATAAAATCAGCAATCAGCAGCAGAAAGGAAATGTTTCATTCAGGGAACGAAATCGAAACCGAAACCTCAATACATTTCAGTAACTTTTTAATAAATTACATGATTACAATAATTAATTTTCTTCCAAATCTCTCAAAAAGAAAAAACAATCGTAGATTTTATTTAAGGAAACGATTTTGCAGAACAACGCTTATTTCGTATCTCACATATTTTGATGAAAAAAATCGAATTTTTTTAATATTAAAAATCAAAACATAAAATATACATCCTGTCCCGAAATTTCTTTATGAGAATTTGTAGACCTCATTTAGGCAAACAATTTTCCATCTAAATGTTTTTTTTGTATCTCACATATTTTGTCTAAAAAATGGAATTTTTGAATTTTAATCGTATTTTTTGGAATTGAAACGAAGAATATATCTTTTATCAGAAACTGTGTCAGACAAAATTTGTAGATCTTTTTGAAACGAACAACTTTATATTCTTACGTTTTTTTGGTATTTCGAATATTATTGTTAAAAAATTGAATTTTGGATTTTCAATAGTTTTTTTTTAATTAAAAAGAAAAATATGCATCTTATGAAAAAATCTTATAATTCAAATTTGTAGGACTTTATATAGAAAATAATATTGTATCATAACGTTTTTTCGTATCTCGTATAATTTAACTGGAAAATGGAATTTTGATATTGAATTCACAACCAGATTTAGGCAAATATTAAATGAAATTAATTACGCCACGCAAGCTCAGTACGCGAATCCTACCGAAAGGAGAATAAAAATCAAAATGGAAAAACAGGAGGCAATAAATAGATACCTCTTTCATTTAAAAAGAGAAATAGGATTGCAAATCAGATTGCTTAAACCCACAACCCTGGCTGAAGCTCAATGATACGCTTCCGAAACAGAGATGTGGATTAAAGAATCCCGATGAGCAAGGATTCCACCACTAAAACCAGCACCCAAAGCATTTATACGCCCCACATCACAACCCAGACCATCGAAAAACACCACAGGAGCAGCACCTAATCTACCGAATCAAAATAGATAGATAGAACGAAGATGAGTTGTCACAAATGCGGAAAATTAGGACACTTTGCATCCCAATGTATGGTAAAGCAGGGTTTTCAGAGAGGCCAATTTCAAAAGCGCCCACCACAAATAAAAACCTCACAACTAGACTCAGCCGAATCTTAAATGTATCTGGAAGCCTACAGTACGTATTTGGAAGAAGAAACGGAAAAAAATATCGATTACTAATCGATAGTGGAGCAACAATTAACATTCTTAAAAGAGAAGTATTAACATCAAAGGATAAAACATTTATATTCTTTTAAAAATTATCTATGGGTAACGATGAACATACTACACGAGAAGCTGATTATCTCACTTATTGAAACAAAAAACAACTATTTCGCACTGTAGGAAATGATTTTCCACTAATCGAAGAAGGCATCATCGGCTTAGACTTTTTTTAAAAAATATAAAAATTATTCAATAACTAAGACCCATCTAATCATTAAAAAATGGAAACAACAGAAAAAGAAAATCAAATATTATGGACAGGTCAAGAAAAAGTCCCAGATGGACTATATACAATTGACAGCCAAGAAAGAGAAGTTCCCTATTATAATTATAGCCCAAAACCAGAGAAAAAACCAGAAAAAATAACATCAACTTATTCTTGGGAAAAGAACCTGAAACAAAAAGGGGATGGAACAATAATGAAAAAATACAGCAAATTATCGGAACTATTAAAAACTTTAAAAATCGACCATTCAGAACCACAAATTAAAGAAAACATTTTAAAAATGATATGCCTGTATTAAGAGGTATTTACACTCCCATCCGACCCTTTACCTTGTACCAACTTAACAGAACACGAAATCATACTTAATTCTGGGAAAATAATAAATCTCAAATAGCACAAACTACCAGAAAAACACAGAGAATTCTCCTTAGGAGAGACAAACAACTTATTTCAAAAGAGAATCAGACATCCTAATTCACCCTTAAACTCACCACTCTGGGTTGTTCCAAAAAACGGTAACAAATTACAAATGGTAATAGATTGCCAAAAATTAAATCAGGATACAGATCAAGAAACGTATCCCTTACCTATGATTAATGACATCCTAGACAAAATGGGAAAATCAAAGTTTTTTGTAGCATTCGATATGTCAGCCGATTCCTATCAAATACCGGTGACAGAAGAATGCAAAAATATACTGCTTTTTCGACCTCTCAAGGTTACTTCAAGTACAAACGAATGCCCTTCGGATTGAAAACGCCCCAGCCACATTCCAATGAATAATGGACCAAGCATTTCTTGGATTAGTTGGAATAAATTGCTTTGTCCACATAGACGACATAGTCATTTTTTGTGCAACCATTAACGAACATAACAAAAACTTAAAAATAATCCTACAACAAATACATAAACTTGGACTAAAATTGGGACCAGCGAAATGCGAATTCCTAAAACCAGAGTTAGAATATTTAGGACACCTGATTACGGCAGACGGAATAAAACCTAACCCAGTCAAAATAGAAGCCCTAAAAAATTTATAGAAATTAGAAAACATCAAAGAGGTACAATCCTTTCTAGGACTTGCAGGTTATTATAGGAAGTTTATAAAAAAACTTCTTAAGCATTGCCAAATCATTAACAAAGCTTACACAAAAAGATATCATATTTGATTGGGCACCTAACTGCGAAAAAGCCTTTTATGAATTTAAACACGCACTAACAACAGCACCAGTAGTTAAGCTCCCAAATTTAGAAGAACAGTCTGTACTTGCAAAAGACGTATCCAATAAAGGCCTAGGAGCCGTATTATCACAAAACGGACACCACTGTCTATTTACAGGGTGGGCCATCTAGCGTTTTAAATTTGAACTATCTGTATTTCGACATTGGAAACGTCAAATACCATTCGGAAAGTGACAGATATTCAGTAAAAAGTCTAAAATTTACGAAATGGGTCGCTATTCGACGATCCGAGCCGTCTACAATTCGCAGATTGGGCGGAAGATCGTTTGACCGAGGATGGTCAATTTTACCGAAAAATCATCTTTTTGAACGAGGATCATTTCCACCTCGGTGGTTACGTTAACAAGCAGAATTTTCGCGTTTAGGACACAGAAAACCCGCACGTAATCGTCGAGAAGCCAATGCACCCAGCACGAGTCACTGTATGGTGCGGATTTTGGTCTGGTGGAATCATCGGCCCATTTTTCTTCGAAAATGAAGAAGGAACCGCCGTAACCATAAATGGTGAGCGATATCGCGCAATGTTATCCAAATTTTTCTTCATGCAAATTGAATAGAAAGACTTGGGCATCATTTGGTTCCAGCAGGACGGCGCTACGTGCCATACAGCAAACGCTACACTCAATCTTTTACGCCCTATCTTCGAAAATCGCATAATCAGCAAAAGAGGTGATGTGAATTGGCATCCCAGAAGCTGCGATTTAACTCCTTTAAACTATTTTCTGTGGGGAGCTGTTAAAGATAAATGTTACGCCAACCATCCAGAAATAATTCAAGATCTAAAGTACGAGATTCAAGCTGCTGTTGCTGCCATAAGGCCTGAAGCCATCGAGAAAGTACTTCAAAATTAGGTGGATCGGATAAGCTACTGTAAACTCAGCCGTGGTGGTCATTTGACCGAAATTGTTTTCCACAAATAAATTTTATAAAACAACCTTTTAAATAAATGTTAGACCTTTGAAAAATATCAAGCCGTTTTTTAGGGTCAGAATTCTTGAAAAAGCCACAAGAAAATGACTAATTTTTGTTTTCTTCGAAATGATGAAAAAACGATAGGTCACTATCATCCTAATGACTTGACAAAAAAGAAAAAAAATTTTTTTTTTAACAGTTTATTTTTACATGAAGTTTTTAGATACTTTTTAACAAATACATTTTCCTAATAAATCAATCAAGCGATTTAGATCAACTTTTGGAATTTGGCAGGAAAATATAATGAAGTTTATAAAATCACTGGAAAAATTCTCAAAAAATTTTTTTTACATGATTTTTTAATAACTTTTTTATAAACAAATGATTTTTGATGGTGTTCTGCACTTTCTGAAAATCTGAAAAAAATTACAATATATAAACAAACCTTGAGGAATCCAAATCCGTTGAGAAAAGGTTGGAGCCGAAATTAGTTTAGAAGCTGTAACTCGAAGAAAGTTGCGCGGCGTGCCCTATCTATTGGAGTGCATTGCACTGTACGCCTCTCGCGCCATTGTAGTTGGGAAGTGATTTAAATTGGAAGTTTTGATGATCAAGGATAAAGTAATTATTGTATTCGTACGATTTAAAAAGGCGATTTTTTTATTTAAAATTTAACAATAATTAGGCATGAAAAAATTTTTAATTACAATAATTTGTGAACATCGAAATCCGTAGATGAAGAAATGACTTTGCATGCAACACTTTTTGAATCAATGGGTATGAAACAATGATAGCTTCGCGTTCCTTTGATTGTTTTCACTCTTCCAAAACGTTTCTGTCACTTTTCTGATTCCTTTATAAACGCAAGAATGTTTTTTTGAATTTAATGGATTACAGCACGCGTTTGGATTCAGCATATTGAACGATTGACGAAAACTCAAAAACTAACTGAGGAAAACCGACTAGAATTCGTAACCCACTAATTTCAAATTTTACGACGAAATTCGAGAAAAAGACTATCTTATCAAGAAATAAATGATGTAGAAAAAGTGGGAAATAAAAGAAAAACAATGAACCTTTGAAATCGCAAGTCATCGTCCTGGAGATTCAAAAAATCTCCATAAATGCGCGCATAAATTGAAGGTTAAATGAACCGTAGAATGCGATGCACTCCAATAGATAGGGCACGCCGCGCAGCTTTCTTCGAATTACGGCTTCTAAAATAATTTCGGCTCCAAACTTGTCTCAACAGATTTGGATTCCTTAAGGTTTTTTTATATATTGTAATTTTTTTCAGATTTTTAAAAAGTGCAGAACACCATAAAAATCATTTGTTTATAAAAAAGTTATTAAAAAATCATGTAAAAAAAATTTTTTGAGTTTTTTTCCAGTGATTTTATAAACTTCATTATATTTTCCTGCCAAATTCGAAAAGTTGATCTAAATCGGTTGATTGATTCATTAGGAAAATGTATTTATTTAAAAAGTATCTAAAAACTTCATGTAACTGTTACGTCACAAATACGTAAATACTTACTTTGATCGAAGATTCCTCGTTTTAAGTTAGGATCGAATGATCCTCGCTTAGGGATGAGGATAAGTCAATGAAAGACACAATGATTATGAAAATAATACAAATTGAATTTATTTTACTGGTTAAAATTTCCAGATATACATTCGTTAAAACAATTCTTATATAATGTAGGCACAGGCTGGTTGGTACGTAGGTGAGAAAGAGACAAAGAATAAAGATAGAGAGAGAGAGGTTCGGTACCTTTATGATTCGTAAGTTGTGTTGAGGTTTAATCCACACGGCGGTGAGTTGTAAGTTCTGGATCCCCACAGGTGTATTCCAAGTGTGTAAGAGAGCCGGAGTTATAGGCCGCACAGGTATATTCCGTAAAGGGCGGTGATTCAAATTTACGACACTGTTCGAAGATCTTTACAAGATCTATTCAAGTCTACGATGACTTTTACGACTCCCGAACTTTGATTTTAAATTGTCCCGGTCGAATTTTATTAATCTCAAACTCAGAGATTTTCGAAGTTAAATTGAAATGCCGTACTGGACTATTGTCGCGAGACCGGTTATAAATCCGAAGGAAAATTTAAGTGTCGAACTAGACGAAGAATTTACTGACTGCTTGCTCTTGGTGTGGGCCTCTTTTATATTTTTCTATACAAATTGACGGTCAGCGAAAATCGTGACGTAGTCATATCTTCTTAGAGGAGAAGGGGCCCTATACTGCTCCCTACTTCCCCTACTCCTTATTCCCCTTTATCGATTTTCTCATAGATTTCTTAACTCAATCCAGCCTGTGTGTATTATATACATTCAAATATGTCGCGGGACGTGACATAACAATAAACTGTTGAAAAAAAAAATTATTTTTTTTTCTTTTTGTCGTCATTAGGATGAAAGTGACCTATCGTTTTTCCATTATTTCGACGAAAACAAAAATTAGTCATTTGTTTGTGGCTTTTTCAGGAATTCTGACCCTTTATTGACTTTTTAAATTTAAAATTTTATATGACCCACCCTGTATATCAAGGACACTCAATAAAGCGGAAGGAAATTATACAACTTCTGAGAAAGAACTCCTAGCCACAGTGTGGGCTATGAAACGACTCAGACAATATCTGTTAGGAAATAAATTCAAGATACAAACAAACCACCGTGCACTAGTTTGGCTTCACAATTTTAAAGACCCTAGTTCTCGACTACTGAGATGGAGGTTACGCATGGAAAAATATGACTATGAAATAGAGTACGTCAAAGGGGAAGAAAATAAAGTAGCTGATTGCTTATCAAGGTTAATTCCAGTATACCCGGATACCATTGAGCAACCAAAGGACAATGTCGATTCTACACCAGAATAATTAGAAAATGCATTACCGGGCACTGAAATATCTGACAGCCCACTAATCACTAGAGACAAACTGTTATCACCAGAAAAAATAATTAAATTACCAACAAGAAGAATGAGAGAACCATCTGAAGATCCCCAAGTAAAAAAGGTAAGCACACTATGATTTGACCAATTTATACAATGGAGATTACAACCAATAAACTCGGGTAAAATTAAAATCAAACCTAATGCTATAGGAAAATTATGGAAAGAAGTAACTAAGCAAGTTTTACCGGTGTTCTACGAAGAAGAATTGCTCAACAAGTTTGAAACATTAATCGGAAACTTAATAGAGAAGAAGCTTTCAATGACCAGATTAATAATCGGAGATCCTCTAATAACACCTATCGAAAAGGAATTTATACAGGAACTAATAGTATTCTTATCAACTATTTACCCAGAACAAAATTTACATCTTTACTTCAACAACACCAGGGAGTTAACCAGAGAAAAAAGAAAGAACATTCTCGAAGAAGCCTATAAGGAACATCTGGATGTGAAGAAAACCCTAGGTAGAGCCAGGAATATCGGGTATTGTAACTGAATGGATAAAAATATCATAGAATATGTCAAGAAATGCCCTATTTGCCAACTAGAAAAAACAAGAATCAAAAATCAAGCTGAAAGTATTATACCAGAAATACCTACCAAACCCAATGATAAAATTGCTTTAGATATCTATGGCCCCTTGCCTGAAACAACAAAAGGTAATAAATACATATTAAGTTCACAAGATCGATTGACAAGATATACAATCTTAATGCGCATGAAAGATGAAACATCCCAAACCCTCATCGAAAACTTAATTGAACATTATATTTACATATTCGGAGCCCCGAAACGACCCTTACTGATCAAGGACAAAATTTCTTATCCGATCTTATGCGACAGTTCAAAGAAGCCCTCCAAATTAATCATGTGGAAATAACTGCACTTCATCCTCAAGCCAATGGAAATGTAGAACGAATGTACTCCACATTTACCAACCTAATAAAAAAAGCCTTTGCAAAAAATTCTAAAGCATGGGATGAAAATATAAAGTTTATAAGTTTGTCCATAAACACTAAGAAAAATGAAACTACAGGTTTCTCACCATACGAAGTTACCTTTGGACGAGACCCAAACATACCGTCAACAATACCAAACTCACCTAGCCTTACACTACAAGAAGTAATTAAAGAATGGAAAAGGTAACATGATGAAAATTTGGAAAAGGCCAAACAAAGAATAAAAATATAAATGGAAAACACAATAAATCAATCTAAAAGTAACAAATCACATCCTAGCTGGAAAGGCCCCTTTAAAATAATACAAGTCTTAGCCAATAATAATTTAATAATACAAGCAAGGAATAAGACTAGCCAAATTCACATGGATAACGCAATGCCATATTTTACAGATGATCCTCATGACCTGGATACTCCTGGTCCTAGCCACACTGACTGATGCCAACTTTACATTTACACCTATACGAGGAAATATATATGTCGAAGCAATATTTAAAGTAAAACTATTAAGAAAACCATAGAATTGACTATACTAGCCTTCGATAAAAATTGCACACCTCAATTCAAAATACAACTAATGGAATTGAGATACAACAGATGGGTAGCGAAACAAAACATCCTACAAAAACTATTAGGTAAACAACGAGTTAAAAAAGGATTGGCTACTTTTGTAGGAGACATTTCTTTTTCTTCTTCTTGTTTGTAGCAGCTTGCAATTCTGCACATATCCATATCATAACATAATAATATCATGCCCAAAATGTGATCAATACGTTATTAACAGCAAAGAGACGCAACAACGACTCGTAAGAGACATTTCGAAAACATTGTTAGGAACATTATCTAATTCAGATCTTACAGAAGTCATTAATGAATTCGACAAAATCTATAAGGATAATAAAGCAGTTGTCAGTATACTTTCGAATCATACGACAATTCTAGAAAAGGTACTAGGCTCATCCTTAATAAACCACGAGTTAAACCAAGTCCGAAAAAACAAGGAAAGAGAACTTGCAAGCAAGATGAGTCAAGGGTTAAACCAGGCAACTAAAGACAGTTATGTCAACTCAAAATTGATCGTGATAGCACTAAGTCAACACTTTGTTGTTTATCGACGAAATGAGCTTACATTTGACACACTAGAGTGATATACGTTAGCAATGCTCACAAGACTTGATTTGGGACAAAAAAAATAATTTGTTAATTAATATTTCAATGTTCAACAATGCGCGTCGAGCACCGTGTTTTTCGAGCTTCCCCAAAAAAAAGTCTCGAGGAAATTTTCGAGTTCGAAAAACTTCCAGCGAGAAAGTTTTTCATTAGAGTTCAAAGAAGTTATCTAGAAAATTTCACAACTCTAGAACAAAAACTTCGGAAGAAACAATTAAAAATGCTTTGCGCCGGAACGTTGTAGACTGCCCAGTTCGAGCTCTCGCTTGTTTCGAGTATAGATAGGCTCCGCGTTGAGAGAGAATGATCGGTCAACGTGTGAGAGCGACAAAGGAAACGCGAAAACGATCGTCTTTTAACTTTGACAAAATAATTCAATCTTTCCTTGACATTTAGGGAAGTCAGACGCCTTATCTATCACGCTACAAAATATCAAATCATAGTCTCCGAATAATTTAATCAATAAAAACATTACTATCGTACCTCTTGTCTCGCTTTTTTATTCACATTTGTTCGCCAACTATCTTCGTTACGAATCCTTTTTCCCCCTATATTTTTGTTGTCTTGATACGACATTTTCAAATAGCTTCCTTTGGGAATTATTAGGCCATCAAATAAAGAAACTTGTGATTACGAAGTTCTGGAAGATACGTGTACTATGATTTGATATTTTGTTGCGTGATAGATAATGCGTCTGACTTCCCTAAATGTCAACATAAGATTGAATTATTTCGTCAAAGCCAAAACTGGCTTGAACTGGGCAGTCTACAAGGTTCCGGTGCGAAGCATTTTCAATTGTTTCTTCAGAAGTTTTTTTTCTAGAGTTGTGAAATTTTCTAGATAACTTCTTTGAACTCTAATGAAAAACTTTCTCGCTGGAAGTTTTTCGAACTCGAAAATTTCCTCGATACTTTTTTTGGGCAAGCTCGAAAAACACGGTGCTCGACGCGCATTATTAAACATTGAAATATTAATTAACAAATTACTTTCTTTGTCTCAAATCAAGTCTTGCGAGCATTGCTAACGTATATCACGCTAGTGTGTCAAATGTAAGCTCATTTCGTCGATAAACAACAAAGTGTTGACGAGTTAAGCACAAATAAAGTATTGATTAAATCGATGTAATCAACCAACTCCGAATTACTCTTAGAAAAAAATTGTAAAGTCCACAACAACGGTGACATATTAGATCATAATGTTGAAATAGACAAAAAATTTAATGAATGGATAAATGTAACTTATGATACGAAATTCGACAGGGACAAAATAAGTAAATTTAAAAAACGATTAATTCAACTACCTAAAAAAATTAACAACGAAGAACTGCGACAAGCTAGAATTAGTTTAGAGGACACAGATAACATATTATTGAAAATAGCAAACCATAGGAGACTAAAAACCGGGAAGGAAACAAGTCTGGAATAGCTACAATACCTAGGATACGTGGCACTAATTTTAGGAACCCTATATACTCTTTATAAACTAGGAATTCTCGAATTTATCAAATCATGTATCTCTAAACGCCTATGTTTATGTTGCGTCAAAACTACCGTAAAAACACCAACATTTGATGTAGCTGTAGATATAAAATATGTACGCTTAACTAATTAATAAGTAGAAAAGACGTTTTGTAGTACAGGTCGGAAGTGTGTTTATATAAAATGGACAACTGCTTATTCTTTATTATAAAAATTTGAGAATTTATAGTAGATTTCGTAATTTTTATTGCCAGTGCGTACAGTGATATTCATGTACATGCCTTCTTGAACAGAATCAAAAATATAAGTTTTAAGGTTACGCTAAATAAGGCATACACTCGAGATTCCCTCCAACGAGAAGCTCGAGCATCAAAGTGTTCTCTGAAACGAGTGGGAGAGGGGTCCCCTGCATACCCTACTTGTTTCTATGCACATTGAATTGACTTTTTGAACGGTATGACTTAAAATACTAAAATTATAATGGTATAATAATAAAAATATCTACATTACCGTTAGAAATTGTGCGCACGGGTCTTGTGAGCGTTATTAAAAATCACTGCTGACTTTGAATCACGATATCTCGGTGAAAAAAAGAGATAGGGAATTTAAAAAAAAACAGTTGGAAAGCTTATGAAATTCCACATCTAATGATGGTCAACAAATGAGCACGTGAGGAGTTAAAAAAAAAAATCAAGATTTTCTCAAATTCTCTACCTCAACTTCAACTTTTAGCCTGACCTAGGGAAAATTTTTCCAAAATCTGAAAATTATACGATATTTTTAAAAATGCCCTATTTCTTTTTTTCATCGAGATATCGTGATTCAGTCAGCAGTGATTTTTAATAGCGCTCACAAGCACCGTGCGCACAATTTCCGACGGTAATGTATGCTTATCAGGTGTATTTTTAAATATTTCCAGAAAAAAAGAAAGAAAGTCTTGAAGATTCATAAAAAAATGGAAATTTCTACAAATTTGGAAAACGGGATGAAAAATTCTGAAATTCGCAAAAAATACAAGGTCAAAAGTTCCACTGTCTCGACCATCTAAAGGAAAGATGAAATCAAAGAACACCATGCTTTTATGCAAAGTGTCGGGTCGAATCTCAGCCGAAAACGATTGCACGATACAGATTACGACATCGTTGACCACACTGTTTTGGAATGGTTTAACCAACGAAGAGCCAACGGTGAACTAATTACCGGACTCATACATGTCACTTTCGTAATATGTACAATACAGTCGGAAAGTATTAGAACAAGATAAAAAAAGTTGTTTTTGTCAGTTTATCGTATCATTTATTGAAATATTATTCACATATTCGTGGTAGTTTTGTACGTTCGATGTAGCTTCATGATTCGAAGACATTTTTAATGCATTTTACTGACATTTTCATCAAAATTTATAAAGAAACAGTGAATATGTTACTTTAAGAGATTTTCTTGAAAATGGTCACCCTTTGCTTTAATGACTGAAGCGCACAATTTTGGCATTCTTTCGATGACGTTGGTCCAATTCTTCCCACAATAGCTCGATGGGATTTAAATCGGTGGATTGAGGCGACCATTCCATGATATTAAGGTCACCTGCGACTTTTTTTATTTCCAAATAACAAGTACAAAGTTTTGATGTATGTTTCGGATCGTTATCTTGTTGGAAAATGAATCCACGACCAATTAAATTGATGCCAGATGGTAATGCACGGTGTTGGAGTATACTGTGATACTGCTCTTTTTTCATGATTCCTTCAATTTTTTTAAGTTGACCAACGCCAGCGTGGCTGAAACAGCCCCAAACCATTATTGAGCCACCGCCATGTTTTACAGTTGGCACAATACAATCTGGTATGAGTCTTTCATTGACTTTTCTGCGAACATATTGACGCCTATGGCTACCGAAAAGTTCGAATTTTGATTCATCTGTCCATAAAACTGATTTCCACTGATCAATCGTCCAGTCAACATGTTCTTGAGCGAACTTCAGTCTTTTTCGTTTATTTACTGGCCGTAGAAGTGGCTTTCTGACAGCAATGCATCCAATCATACCTTTTCCTCAAGCCGGCCTTTAACTGTCGTGAGCGATATTGGTGAATCCAAGTCTTTATTGATTTCAGCACGAATTTCTAATACAGATTTCTGTCAATTGCCCTTACTTATTGCATATATTTTATTGTCGATTCTTTGATTTGTCTTTCTTGGTCGACCAGATCGTTTTCTGTTAGTATTTTGTTCAGTTTCCCGATATCTTCTTATGGCCTTATGAACTGAACACAATAGTATGTGACGTCCTGAATTGTGTGCATTGGCACGTATTTTATTTCATGTGACTTCGGTGCGGATACGAGTTTTTATGCGTACACTCGAATCTAATCTAGTATTGTAGTTGTTTGCGGTGCTAGTCATTACACTTGATATTTCGCGACTAGTGCTAGCCACTTTGATTTTATCGATCTTGTGTAGTAGTAAAATGTTGTAATAGAGCATGCGCAGTTCAAATGTACAAAGCTTTGTCAGTAGGGTGCCAACGGTGTACGAAGGAGAAGAAGAATAAGAAGAAGATTCTGCTCCGCTGTAAGACTATATGCGCATGCGCAGTTCAATTTTACATTATATTTCTCTGTAACGGAAAACACAACATTCCGTTACTCTCAGCTGTAACGGAAAAACGAGTTTCCGCGCCGGTGGCACATAAAGATATTTTCAACATTTTGGCTATTTCTCGATAGTTTTTGCCTATTTTTTGCAAAATAATGATTTGGGCTCGTCCCTCGACAGATATTTCCTTTCGCTTGACCATTTTCAATCTGAAAAAATACAATTCTGAGGCTATTTCAACGAAAAAGCGGGCACAATCACGCATAAACGCAACGACTGTCAAATTAACAGACTTACAGTTTTTTATGACACTTTAATGCACCAGACACGATAATATCATCTTTTTTTGTTTAAATGAATGACATGTAACCTTTTAAACCGCAGCCGAATCGATTTTTGTGTGAAAAACAACAGAAAACCCAATGCGGCAGTTTTGGACACTTTTCACGATTTTCGGCCATAGGCTGATTTCTTATAAATTTTGATCGAAATTTCAGTAAAATGCATTAAAAATGTCTTCAAATCATAAAGCTACGTTTGTCGTACAAAACTACTGCAAATATGTGAATAATTTTTTGATAAATGATACAATAAACTAAAAAACAACTTTTTTTATCTTGTTCTAATACTTTCCGACTGCACTGTTTATCCAATTAGATTTTCATGTGTCAAAAACATATCTTTCCTATTTCCATCAATAACATTCATTTGCGTAATTCCTTTTTTCCTCACATTTTTGATATGGTTTATCAAGTTTATTAACTTTAAAAGTTTAACAGCTTTTAAATTTAAGTTTACACTTTTAATTCCTCAAATGGCTTGACTATTCTTCTTGGAAATAAACATATATTTACACTAATCTGTTAATTAATTCATAACATTGAAGCATTTCAGAAAAAATTCTGAAGTTTTCAATTACTGATCACCCAAATTGAAAATCAACAAAATATTTTAACTTTCGCTATGTGGCAGTAGTTAATAACTGTAAAATAAATTCTCATATTTTTCTTCAAAGATTGTACAATTGATTTCAGCGAATATTGTCCAATATATATTTCGGAAATACACGTGATTATTAAATGGGACGTATGCCTTTTCATGTGCACATGTACAAGTTATCAGAGTGTAAATTCTAAACCTTTCAAGTTAATACATATTTATCAATTACATTGATATAAGTATTTTATATTTCATTTCATTAAGTATTTAAAAATAAAAATCGTTTCTCAGCAGATTGACAATGATAGGCTTGTTAAGCGCAGGAGATATAAAGAGCATTTGCTGCGTGGGTTCAGGCGGGTTTTTTCCATCTGCCCAAAAAAATCACGTCAAGGATGACGTTGGCTGTCCTGACTATTGACTTTGGGAAACAGCACAGAGCGGCCACTACCATGTATTTCAGGATGGTAATTAAAAAAGTGAAAATGAGCATCAGCGCCGCCAAGTTTTGATAGC
The DNA here is from genome assembly GCA_030998225.1 of Diplolepis rosae. Lineage (NCBI taxonomy): Eukaryota > Metazoa > Arthropoda > Insecta > Hymenoptera > Diplolepididae > Diplolepis > Diplolepis rosae. Next base: position 1,879,722 of record JAPYXD010000391.1, on the reverse strand, counting down.
AAGAACTAATATCAATTCAAACTAAACCCCCGTCCCCCCAACCAGATGTATTCTGAAGAGTATTTTGAAATATATTGTATGAAATCCATTTCATCAATTTAAATGATTTAAAGTTGAAAATAATTCGTGAAGGAATAAAAATTCAACAAGAATTTTTAAATATGAAACACAATGAACAGTTGAATACTGTACTATTACACGGAGCAAAATAGTTGAAGTAATTTTACTCAACTCTGTCGATTAAACTTGGGACTTAAGGACATTTGAACATTTATTAAATCCTAGTCGGGTAAAATGAATTTGATAAATACCTAATTCACTTAAAGTGAATATCAATAAGCGTTACATAGGAAATAGTAAGGAGTTGAGTAAAACCTCATCGACGACACAGCATCAACATTCGTCAGTGGATTAACATGAAATGTATTAGTATATCACCGACGCTTGAGGAGTTTCAAACTGTAGTTGAGTAGAATGAGCATCGGCTGTATTATTTCAACTGGCAATGATATGGTTGCTATGGTTATAACAGTTTAAAAATAACATCTGTAGCGACAATAGCGCCACCACTTGTTGATAGCAAATATTATAATTCGTTCCCCTTTTCTCCTATATGAGTGGACCCACTATGGGAAACAGGGTATCGCTTCCTGCCACAGAGTAGCGGGTGCCTGCTTCGGAAGAAACAGGAGCTGAGACACCCGCCCGCTGCGCAGAGGGGGTCACCAAGGCAAAACTCCCTACTGCAAGTCTCGGTGTCTCCAGCTCCGGTTCACAACCAGCCGGGCCCACTAATCCGCTTGTCATAGTCGTGAGGTAACCCTCCCTGCGTCCCCGAGTAGAAAGGGACCAGTCCCGGGCGGCACATGATCGTAACCGCACAACCGCTAAGTCGCGGTCCAGTCCACTTACCTTGTAGATGTTTAGCCTGTTGGATTGTATTACTCGCTGATGCCGGAAATCTCGGTCGTGAAAAAAGGAAAAAAACACCTAAAACTAACTAACTTCTTTTCATGTTGTGGGTCGCTGAGCAAAAACTATATTTTTAATATAGCCCCATAAAAAGAAATCAGGTAATGTTAGATCTGGTGAGAAGGGGGGTCATTCAAATGGACCTCCTCGTCCAATCTATCTCTCATTGAAATTTAAGTTCAACAACTCACGTACGATGAGTGCAAAATGTGGTGGAGCACCATCTTGTTGAAGCCACATCCTTTGTCTTGTTGCTAAGTCAACCTTCTCCAATAGTCCGGGTAAAGGGTCCCTTAACAACTCTAAGTAAGTGTGTCTGTCAACGTTTCCGTCCAAAAAGTAGGGTCCAATTAAATAGCCATTTACTATTCCGCACCATACCATAACACTTCATCGATTTTGATGATCCATCGGTCTGTACCAGTGAGGATTTTCGTTATGTCTATTGAGCTGTCCGTCGCTGTAGAATTTACTTTGATTTGAGAAAAGTACATATCGAAAGAAACTAGGATGATTCTGTACCATTTACATCCTATCCGAAATGATTGTTACTGTCTGGGAGTGTTTGGGGGGGGGGGGGATAACAATCCACATCCTGAAGTCTACAAAAAAAATTTATCCGGGCACAGAGTTAAATCTAGGAAAAATCGTCTTTACATTCAAGTCACCTTGAAAATTGACTTGAAGGTCATGATGGTAAAGGTGATGTACACCTTAATAGGGGTTCTCATTTAAGAGAAGGGTCTTACCTCCATTTGACCTTGAAAATTGACCTCAAGGTCGAAATTGATGGTACAGTGAAATGTCCCCCTCGGTTCTGGTCAACCTTTGTCCGAACCATTTTTTCGTAGATAAAGTATTTTAGAAGATATTTGGTATTATAGATTAAAATGGATCACCGTGTATATGTCAGCCGTAAAATGGTTCTAGTTGATTCTGGAAATAAGAAGGTTTTGTAATTTTTAATCATTTTTATCTTCGTGCTGTCGAGCAAACTACTTGTGACATAATATTTAAATAGCGAAAGAAAATGCCACGTTAAATATAGAAGTTCTTCGTAAAATCAGATAATTTAAGATTCAAATATATCCAAGTATTAACAATGAAGATAATTTTTTTTCTTCTATATGCTTCTATAATAAATGCTCATAAATTTGGTGAGTATTTTAAAATTTTCATACATAATTGTAATCAATAATAAAAATTTTCCAGTATTAAGTGAACATTTTAGATAGATACACACCTCTATTAAACGTTTTTTGTAATATATGTAATACTTGTAATGTTTCCCCACTAGACAGTAACTATCTCTAAAAATCTGTCAGGTTTTTGTGAGAAATTTCCTCCAAGTTTGAGTTAAATCGGTTAATATTGAGTAGAGCTACTAGACATTTCAAATTTAATACATTTAAATGAAATACAAGGTGCGTTCCAAAATAAACGAGACTGAGCTAAAATAGAAACGACAGGAGCTTTGTTCTGATAAATTCGAATTTATTTATTCAAAATAGTCCCCTCCGGACTCGATACACTGTTTTGCGTGATCCAAAAGCTTTTCGAAAGAGTGTTTCAAGTTATTAACCGGAATGTCCTTCAGGATGTCGGTACAAGCCTTTTGAATGGCCTCTACGGACGCAAAACATTTTCCTTTCATGGCCAAATGCAATTTTCCGAATAGGTAGAAGTCACAGGGAGCTATATCAGGCAAATACGGTGAGTGGTTGACGGATAAAATGTGATTTTTGGTAAAAAAATCAGCGATAAGCGTTGAACGATGGGCCGGCGCATTATCGTGCAAAAGGCGCCAACTACCATTTTCACGGTTACCTTTCAGTAAAAAGTTTACCAAGTTTCAAACAAAACTTAATATTCGCTATTTGTCCGAAGTTCATTTTTCGACCGATGCTATAAACACACTGTCCCTTATAAAGCAATAACTCGGCTTCTAATTGTCCGTTGGTCATGAAATTTTGACAGAACGCCAGTGAAGGATGTACCTTTCCAACTCCTACTCCCATCAGAAGATAGCGCCACTATAAATAGCTATTTTGAAAAAGTCTCGTTTATTTTGGAACGCACCTTGTATATGAAAAAAAATTTGATTATCTGTAAATTGAAGTCATGCTTTGGAATAGGGGAGAATGGACTGAATTAACGCATCTAACAGATAGTGAAAGTTTAATATAAAAGTATACGATTGAAAATTATGGAAAAATATTATTTGTATAGCTTCATATCTTGACTGAACTGTTCAATGTATAAATATTTTATATAAAAATTATTAAGAAAGATCATCGCAAAGAATTATGAAAATTTTTTAATAACGAACATGCGTTTACAATATTAATAACGTCAGAAAACTTATAAATCGTGCGAACAATAACAATTTTTAAATGAACTTCACTTGTTACCTAATTTCTTGTAATATCTACCATTTTTGTAAACTATATTAATTTGTATATTATTTCTCAATAACATATGTCTGGTCTAGTGCTAGAACTTACGTATAAAAGACCTTTGATTAAATTTCTTCATTCTATATCTTCCGACACTAGTAAAGCAGGTTCACATTTCAAATTTTGCTTTATCAGGGTGGCATACAATTTAGCATTTTCAATTTGATACTTTCTTGCTAATGATTCAATATAATTTTCCTGATCTAATGTCATAATTTTATTCTCACAGACATAGTTAATATTGATTCCTGAGTAATTTCTTATTTGGCCCATATCTTTCATTCGAAATTTTACTGATAATTTTCTTTTAATACGCTCTATAATTTCTTTGTTCTTACTACAAATTAATGAATCATCTACGAAGATCATCAAATAAAGGCCGTAGCAGGATAAGCATGCTCTGAGTGCCCCCGCTCGAATTTGATCCATATTGCGAAGGTAAGTAGCTCCCATTACAAGATAAATTCACCCTAAGTATCAACTCGAACAAAAACTTTTTACAAAACTTATGAACGAATTTTTAAAAATCAAAAAATCTAATTTTCTCGAAAACGGCTCAACCGATCTTGATGACTAAAATACATGTTATAGAGGGTACTGAAGAGGTTCTGAAAACAATTTAAGAAGCCATTTCGTTCATAAAAAGGGGGTAAACATTTTTTTTTAATTTTTGAATAATTTTTGAAATGTGAATTACTTCTTGAACACCCACCATTTTTTTCTATATCATGCTCAAATTCAAAGTGACAATATATATTTTTTCGAAAATTTTCGGAGAGGTACTTCATAGTTAAAAAAAGTAAAAACTTCTTTGGCCCCTACAATGTATGGAACAATTGATACCCTATGACTCATTGAAGCAATTGTTTCTATTGGGATTTGACACAGGGGCAGAGTCGATATATATAGATATACATAAAATCCAACATGGCGCATAAGAGCCCGGGCTTACACAGTGCTTATATGGAGTTTGTTTAGTTTTTCAATTTAATAATGATATTTATGAAGAGCATTTGCGATTGGTCTGGTACAAATCCTTCCCAGCGTAAATTTATTGAGGGAGAAAGATTTACCAGGCGGGACACATTATTAAATGTGGAAAAAATGAGCAGTCCCACAATGGTAATAGCCTGAGCTTCACAGCTGTTTGTTTACAGACATCAAATTTAAGAGATAATCCTCATGAGATTAATGGTGAAGTGTCAAGAAGTGGTGAAATTTTAAATTGTTCTTGTTCTTGTAAAGCTGGGCTAGGCGGAAAGTGCAAGCACATCATAGCTGCTCTGCTGTACTGCTATCAGTAAATTTCTATCCTATATTTTATAAATAGATTTATGAAGAAAAAGAAGGGTACACTGTAAAAAAAATAATTCGGTAGAATTACAAAAGCAGTTGTAAATGTATAAAGCGATTGTAAAAGTACTACGTTGCACGTTATAAAATTATTTATATTTTGTAAAATTACAGTAGAATAGTAATAATGCTACGTGACACGTTTTTTTACAAGGCGAAATGTAATAATGCAACGTTAAACGTCGTAGAATTAAATATCATTGGCTAGATTACAATAGGATTGTAAAATTACTACGTATCACGTTGGAAATAAATCGCTTCACGTGACACGTAGTAATTTTATAATCCTATTTTAATTTTGCCAATGATATTTAATTCTACGACGTATAACCTTGCATTATTACATTTCGCCTTGTAGAAAAACAACGTGTCACACGTAGCATAATTATACTATTCAACTGTAATTTCACAAAATATAAATAATTTTATAACGTGCACCGTAGTACTTTTACAATCGCTTTATACATTTACAAGAACTTTTGTAATTCTACCGAATTATTTTTTTACAGTGTACAATTCGGAAATTTATTTTCAGACATTTAAAAATTTTTGGCAAAAATAAACATCTGAAAATAAATGTCCGAATTGTACCCGTCTTTTTCTTTATAATTATCATCACTTGGACGTTTAAGATACCTAAATGAATAGATTTATTTGTATTAGCAATTTGTAATAAAAACAATTTTATTTTCAGAAAAGGTGATGCACTGGAAAGTTTATCTTGTACTGGTAAAAAGTGTGAATGGAAGAAAGTATCCAAATCCCAATAGCATACAATGTAAAGTCCGGGCTCTCTCTACTTTCACATTTTGCCACGAGGGGTCACTTCAAGTGTGTCAAATCCCAATACTCATGAAACTTTTACGTTGATCACGTACAATATCTCATTTATTTTTACGTATTTGCTGCATAGTGGACGACATAGTACACTTTATATGAATGCGAGGGTGTATCAACAATTATCCGCACCCTGTCTGTGGAATTGATCGTTATCAATTTAAAAAAAAACACATCTCTACATGATCGCCTTGTTTGCAATACACTTTATCCACCTGTCAACAAGCTTTTTCTTTCAGTCACAAAATTCAGTTTATATATTTCCCCATATATCTCCTTCTCGAAGCTTGTGCCCATGTCCTACGTTTTGCCCTTCCTGAGAGTACTACTGCGCAAGCCTCGAATACCGCACGAGTTCGTTCGCAAAAAGCACCTGATTTTCAATTGTTTTGATTCATGCTCAATAGATGTGGGTCAGAATTTCTGAAACGGATCACCAAAATTGGACGAAAATTCAAATCCACTTCAAAATGATTTTTTGCGATAGTGTTCACCATTCCTGACATAAATCTAAAGTAATTTCGTTCAAAAAAATTTTTTTTTATAATATTAACAATTAAAGATTTTTGTCACTTTTTTTGTAAAATTAATTCTGGCTGATCTAATTACCCGATTTTTATGTTTTTTGTGACAATAGAATCGTCATTTAACATAGATTGACTATGATTTTTTCCGATTTGAAAACTTGAAATTTTATGTGAAATTGTAATAATTGTTTATAACAAATTGATAAACAAATGTCTTCTTCATCGGATTTCGACTGAAAAAAACACCACATGTGCTTCATTTAATTATCTTTCATATTCCGTTGAGAAAAAAAATTGGCCGCTTTTTGGAACGATCCAATTCGGTCGAAAACATAGTCGCGCGAAGTGCCAAAACTGTGCCGTTCGCTCGCGCGCATTTATTCTTCACCGCGCAAATGATTCGTGCTATGTAAAAAGGATTTCTCGGGTGAATAAATAATAGATTTTTGAAACGTATATAAGTAGTATACATTCTTGACATCAGTTTATTTAAATTTAGCACAGAATAGATAGTATTTTTAAAGATGATATACTCCTTAAACAGATCACTCAAATATGGTCAAAAATTACTTTTACTCGTTATGGTATTTTTTCGATAGGCATTGACAATGTGAACTAAAATCCAGATTAATTTTGCAAAAAGATTTTTTTCTCATTTTTATTGTTGATTAATGTAATGCCAATTTAAATATGATCGAACGTTCGGAGCGCGCTTTGACACGGAGCGTTCGACGCCTTTGAACACGTTAGTTGCTAGCGATCGTCATTTGTTTTTTTCCACATCATTATTATTTTTGCTTTTGTAGATCAGTCTTTTCACAGTCGAAACTGAGCACAGACCTCTATAAAAAATTAACGCGTTATTTTTGTAGTGGTGTTCTAGAATTTTGAGTGTTTTTTTGGCAAAGTGGTTTATGCTATATCTGTAATTATTATCATTATTATTATTCATTCGAGGCAGCCACAGAACCAAAGCACGTTTTGTGAAAAATAGTATCGAATTCAGATATCCCACTTGAAAAAGCGGACGTACAAAAGGACGTACAAAAGTACGTACAGAAGGACGTAAAAAAGTACGTCCAAAGGGACGTACCAAAGTATGCACAAAAATCCGTACAAAAGGAAATGCCAAATTGGGATACAAAAAAAAGTCCTTTTGTACGTCCTTTTATACTACGTCATTTCCTACTTTAAAAAAAGTTTTAAAAGATCAATATTTTTTCAGTTTAGGGTATTAAAAATGCGTCTTATGAATACAGTGTGCTCATTAGACAAATAACATAATGTTATATAATTTATTCATACTGGTTGTTGCTAAATAAAACACCGGATACCCTAAACTGAAAAAATAATGATCTTTAAAAAATTTTTTTTAAATAGGAAATAACGTCATATAAAAGTACGTATAAAAGGACGTACCAAAGGACGTACAAAAGGACGTCTTTTTGTATCCCAATTTGGCATTTCCTTTTGTACGGAGTTTTGTGCGTACTTTGGTACGTCCCTTTGGACGTACTTTTATAAGTCCTTTTGTACGTACTTTTATACGTCATTTTGTACGTACAATTAAACGTCCGCTTTTTCAAGTAGGATTGATACTCTGTGCAGGATTGAAAGTTAATTATTATGTACCACTTGGAGGCTTAATAATATGATAAGTTAATTTATTAGTTATCGATCAGCCGAAGAATCAACACATTATTTGTAAAATATTCCAAACACTTACATTAACCAGAATTATTTGTAAAATCAATCATTTAATTCAGTATGTTGTACTATATATCATTCTTCTTCTAGTTATTCATCATTAAATGTTCCAACTAAGTATTTTGTTACGTTTATTTACTCACCCAAGAAATCCTTTTTACATAGCACGAAGCATTTGCGCGGTGAAGAATAAATGCTCGCCAGCAAACGGCACAGTTTCGGCACCTCGCGCGACTATGTTTTCGACCGAATTGGATCATTCCAAAATGCGGGCGATTTTGTTTCTCAACGGAATATGAAAGATAATTGAATGAAGTACATGTAGTGTTTTTTTCCAGTCGAAATCCGATGAAGAAGTCATTATTTTATCAATTTGTTATAAACAATTATTAAAATTTCACATACAATTTCATGTTTTCAAATCGGAAGAAATCATAGTCAATCTATGTTAAATGACGATTCCATTGTCACAAAAAACATAAAAATCGGGTAATTAGATCGGCCAGAATTAATTTTACAAAAAAAAGTGACAAAAATCTTTAATTGTTAATATTATAAACAAAAAAGTTTTTCGAACGAAATCACTTTAGATTTATGTCAGGAATGGTAAACACTATTGTAAAAAATAATTTTGAAGTAGATTTGAATTTTCATCAAATTCGGGTGATCCGTGTCATAAATTCTGACTCATGTACTTATCTAAGGTTCGTGTTCTTATTTCATTCTTAGTTGTAGAAAGATTGCAGTCATTCGACAGTTTGGGGAAAGTATCATTTGTTTCCAATAGGTATACCTTTAACAGCATCCTACAACTTATCAGGAAACGATTACAACTGAGAATGAAATAAAAACGCGAACCTTAGATAAGTACATCTGTTGAGCATGAATCAAAACAATTTATAATCAGATGCTTTTTGTGAACGAACTCGTGCGGCATTCGAAGTAGAGGTGTTCAAAAAGATTTGATTCGATTTTCTATCCGATATTGGCATCTGTCAAATGTCGAATATCGTACAGGGTTTTTTTGTGTAAAGTTTTTTCAAATTTCAAGAATTGAAATTATTATGTCTTGTTTCAGTTGTAGAATTTTATGATATAAGATAAATTTTAGTGAGTTGGTTAAAAATATTAAAATTGTTAAATATATATAACTGTGTACAGTCCCTGTGCGTATAATTATTTGTTTCGAGTTTTCAGGCGTATAGAATTTTATTTTGTAGTTATTTTATTAAATACAAATCACGTTGCCTGATTCTTCAAACAATTTTAATACACATTCCTTCAAATCATATGAATAAATCGCATATGAAAAAAACAAATTCTTTCGACTCAGGATTCCGATATGATAAACTATTAATAATAACTTCAAAAATTTATTTACAAATTATTTTAAATTTAATATTATATTTACATTTAATAAAATGAATAATTATATATTTCGAAAAAATTAGTTAATATTATGTAACATTAATGTGTCAAATTGGAATAATTAATATTTTTTTATTCTTTACATATGCCGGTCGAATGTTAAAAATCCGTCATTCGATCTCAGTTGTAATCGTTTCCTGATAAGTTGTAGGATGCTGTTATACCGCGTTTGAACTACAGAAAAGTATACCTATTGGAAACAAATGATACTTTCGCCAAACTGTCGAATGACTGCAATCATTCTACAACTAAGAATGAAATAAGAACACGAACCTCAGATAAGTACATCTATTGAGCATGAATCAAAACAATCGAAAATCAGGTGCTTTTTGCGAACGAACTCGTGCGGTATTCGAGGCTTGCGCAGTAGTACTCTCAGGAAGGGCAAAACGTAGGACATGGGCACAAGCTTCGAGAAGGAGATATATGGGGAAATATATAAACTGAATTTTGTGACTGAAAGAAAAAGCTTGTTGACAGGTGGATAAAGTGTATTGCAAACAAGGCGATCATGTAGAGATGTGTTTTTTTTTAATTGATAACGATCAATTCCACAGACAGGGTGCGGATAATTGTTGATACACCCTCACTATGTCGTCCACTATGCAGCAAATACGTATAAAAAAATGAGATATTGTACGTGATCAACGTAAAACTTTCATGAGTATAGAAACAATTGCTTCAATGAGTCATAGGGTATCAATTGTTCCATAAATTGTAGGGGCCAAAGAAGTTTTTACTTTTTTTAACTATGAATATATATGGATCAAATTCGACCGGGGGCACCCAGACCATGCTTATCCTGCTACGGCCTTTATTTGATGATCTTCGTGGATGATTCATTAATTTGTAGTAAGAACAAAGAAAATATAGAGCGTATCAAAAGAAAATTCTCTGCGTGAATTATCATTATAACCTTGTGGTTGTTTCACATATACTTCAGACTTTACTTTTCCGTTTAGAAACGCAGATTCCACATCCATTTGATCTACAGCTAAACCGTTTTAGACACAATAATTTAACACTATTTTTAACATTTGCGTTCTGGCTACTAGCGAATAGATATCCTCTAATACTTCCTTTTGTTGAAACCCCCTTACTACGATTCTCGCTTTTTTTTATCTTCCGGCTTTTCAACTAATTTCCATATATCATTTTTATTTAAGCATTCAATTTCCTGTTCATAGCTTCTCGCCAATATTCACTGTCGTTACTATTTATAGCTTTAGTATAGCTTTCTGGATTGTCTACACTCACGTAGTTTACATAAATTTAGTTTGCGTACAAGTGAGGATCATATCTTTCTGGCTGTTTTCTATTCCTTTGTGACTTTCTTACATTATGAGTTAATGTTATATTTTGATTAGGAGTTACACTTTTATTACCGGATTTATTATCAATATTTTCATTTACTCTTACATTTTCACTTTTATTATTATTGGCATTTTCAATAAAGTAATTTTCATCGCTTTCTACATTTTCGTTAAATCCTACTAGGTTTATATTTTCTTCAACAATGTCTACATGTCTAGCTATAATTACTTTATTATTAACTAGATCTTGATAACCTACATTTTCATATCCAACTATTACTCCTAAATCCGCTTTTCTATCCCACTTACTCCTTCTTCTCACCTCTGGTATTCTAACAAAAACTCTACTCCCATCTAATCTTATATAACTAATATCGAGCTTTTTTGCCATCATGATTTAATCTGGAGTATTTTTCAAACGTATTCAACAATGTCCTATTTTTCAGGTAAACAGCAGTTTTAACTACTTCTGGCCAAAATTTATTATCAATTTATGCATCAGACAATAAACATCTATTAGTTTCCATTATTGACCTATTGTACCTATCATCAGTTTCGTTCAACTCCTGAATATACGGAGGACACGGTTCAATATAAATTCCTTTTTCTTTAGCGAAATTCTATAAATTCTTATTTATGAATTCTTCCCTATCATCGCATCGTAATTTCTTAATTCTTTTCACTGTTAAATTTTCTAATTAATTAGCATATGTTACGAAACAATCATAAACTTCACTCTTTTCTCTCATCGTATACACTCTCCCAGCTTTACTATAATCATAGATTAAAATTGACCTTGAAAATTGCCATTTCGAGGTCAAATTTTATTTCTAACATAAACCAAGTTTTTAGAAGGTTTTCGTATGCAGTTTGATGCACTAAATACGCAAAAAATAGTAAAAAAAATTCCCGCAGACACCCTTGACCTTGAAAATCTTTATTTCAAGGTCAAGGATACCTCAGTGATTTTTTTCAGTATTTTGTTTTGTATTCAGTCCATCAAATTACTTAGAAAAACACTCTGAAATCCTCCCTTCTACTAGAAATAGAATTCCGGGCGCTTTTTGGCTATTGCTCTCTTCAAACGGATTGTGTTCGGTAGCGTTCTCCATTGATGGTTTCACCCGGTTTTAGCAGCTCATAATACAGCACACCCTTCTGATCCCACCAAATACAGAGCATTACCTTCGCTGAATGGATATTCGGCTTTACCGTCGATTTGGTTGGTTGGCCGGGTTTCACATATGAGTTTTTGCGCTTGGGGTTGTCGTAATGGATCTATTTTTCACCACCAGTAACAATACACTGCAAAAATGACTTCTTTTTTGGCGTTCCAGCAGCATTTCGGACATGCAAAACCGGCTTTCAACGTCTCTTGGCTTCAGTTCATGTGGAACCTACTTTCCTTGCTTTTGAATGTATCAGGCTGCCTTTAAACGTTTTGAAATGTCTGCTTGAGTGACTCCCAAAGATTCTGCGAGCTCTTTTTGTGATTGGCAACAATCTTCATCGAGTAATGCTTCCAGTTCTTCATCTTCAAACTTTTTGGCTGCCCAGGACGTTCTTCGTCTTCCAAGCCAAAATCACCACTTTTAAATCGTGCAAACCACTTTTGGCACGTTCGCTGAGCTAGAGCATGTTCGCCATGAACTTCCACCAAAATACGATGACTTTCGGCAGCATTTTTCTTCATATTAAAGTAATGAAGAAGAACTCCCGGCAAAAACACTTTTTCAGGCACAAAGTTCGACATATTTGAGTGAAACAAAATTATTGTTGTTTACGCTTCAAATGAATGACATATACTGAAAAAGACGCACAATGACAGTAGCTTTCCAATGCAAGTTCAGAATATTCGAACGATGGAATAATAATCAAGTTACGCCATCTCTTAGCAAACCGCACGAATTAAGTTATAGATCCAATATATTTACTTGAATACGCGATTCGTCAGCTGACACGACGTGACTCGCGGGGGTCGTTTCCCGCCAATTGTATTGCGTGATTCCGATGACTCATACATCAGTATTATTATCTGTTTTGTTTATGATCATTCATATGCTTATGAAATGCGTGAGTTAAATTTAATAATAAACGTTTATATTATTGTTCACGATTATTTTCATCAAGTGTTTTAAGTATGTGAAACTGATTTGGCAAGATAATTTATGTTATATTTTTGTGCCACAATTAATCACCAAATCTTATAAATAAATTAGTCCTTATTTCTTTGGAAATTTTTCCGTTAGTTTTTTTTATTTTTATTCATCGTATGTCTTATTCTATAAATGTCGAGTAACGAGTAAAACATAAATATTGTTACAATGCCTATTATGTTGAAAGCTAACATTGTGCATTTTATTTTATACAACACAAGCATGTTTTTCTCGCTTTTTGACGCGTTTTTCAGGAATAAAGTTTGTCATTTAAGCCCTAGGGCGTAGATAGGAATGCAGTGCTTAAAAGTAGTCATTTAAGCACCCCCCACTCCCTATTTACGCCCGCAGGGCTTAAATGACAAACTTTACAAAATCCGAGAAAACATGCTTTTGTTGTATAAAGTACCGTGAACATCTTTTAATTCTACTTCTTTCTCAGAAGAATTTGTTACAAATTTTGTTATAATATTACCTACTTTGGTTGTCTTTGGAATTCGACCATCACCTATTTTTACATTTATCGGGTTTTCAATTCTGTTTGATTTCACGAAATATTTACCATAGTTTATAATATGGTCTGTACAACCGCTATCTAGGACCCATTCTAATCTATTCTCGTAATTATTTACATCGACGTTATACCCTACTGTATTGTCTACTTCTGTTGTGAAGCTCATTCTTCCTTGGTCTGTGCTCTGATAATCATGTCGTTGTTGACCATCTCGTCCTCGCTGACTCTGTAGCTGCTACTGCTTCAACTATAGGAGCTGCCGTTTCGATGCTGCTGGGGTTAGTAGGGTGCGCCTCCTCGCGCTTGCTGCTTTCCCCCTCCTCTCGAATGATTTCCTGGATTGTACTGGTTTCTATACTCGAATTGTACATGTCCAACTTTGCCACATTTGTAACATGTTCTGTTCCAGATTTGTTTTTCGTATTTATGTTTTTGTTTTTTTCTTAATGTATTTTAATTTTATTGATCAAAGGATCAACGGTTTAATCCTTTTCTGGTAGTACATCTACTAAATCTCCAATGTGACTTAATGAACTTGGTAGCGTTCTTAGCATATAGTTTAATTTTTTTTCCAGTCACTGAAGCTCCGGCATTTTTAAATTCAATTGTTAATTTTTCAAAGTCACTATAAAATTCACTTGTTTTTGTATAGTTTTTCAATTTTATTCTTTCTAATTAATTTCTTATACAAATCTGTAAAGCAGTTGACTCACGCAAATATATTTTTTCTAATTTCTTGATTATTCCGTAACTTGTTATATATATATACTTGTAAAGTGTGATCAAATTGGAGGTGCTTTTTCCAATAGGGTTTTATTGACATGTCACGCGTGACTACTGTCAAACTAAATACACAATTTTATTCAGTTTTTATTGACATTTCATCATGGAAAGACTTACGCCTCAACAACGTTTACAAATCGTTCAATTATATTACGAAAATGGACGCTCTGTGGAAAGTGTTTATCGCGCACTCAGGCCAATTTATGGTGTATATAATCGTCCTACCGAACGCACTATTCGCCAAAGCATCGGCAAACTCGAGAATTTAACATTATTGGATGATACTCGACCGATTAGACCACGTACAGCCCGAACTCTAGAGAATATTGCGGCTGTAAATGAGAGTTTTTCCGAAGACCCGGAAGAATCGATTCGGCGCCGAACTCAACAACTTGACCAATTTTAGGCAAAGATCTTGGTTTGAAAGCGTATAAAATACAGCTAGTCCAAGAATTGATCCGGCTGATCTTCCAAAGCGTCATAATTTCAGTCGTTGGGCTCTTGGAAAACTCTCCGAAGATCCGCATTTTGGGACCCGAATTTTGTTCATCGATGAGGCCCATTTTTGGCTTAATGGCTACGTAAATAAGCAAAATTGCCGTATTTGGGGTGAAGAGCAACCCGAAGCCATTCAAGAACTGCCATCACATCCATTGAAAACAACCTTTTGGTGCGGTTTATGGGCTGGAAGAATCATTGGCCCATATTTCTTCAAAGACGAGGCTGGCGCCAATGTAACCGTGAATGGGGAACGCTATCGCGCCATGATAAACGACTTTTTGATGCCGGAAATTAAAGCCCGTAATCTCCACGACATTTGGTTCCAACAAGACGGCGCTACATGTCATACAGCCCGTGAAACAATGGATTTACTGCGTAGTCGTTTCGGTGAGCAATTTATCTCTCGTCTCGGACCGGTGGATTGGCCTCCGAGATCGTGTGTGAAATTTCGTATGTGGGTATGTAAAGTCTAAATGTTTTGTGGATAAACCAGCTACTATTGAGGCATTGGAAGCCAACATTACTGAAGTTATTAGCGAGATACCGACCGAAGTCCTCGAGCGAGTCATTCAAAATTGGTGTTTACGGATGGACGAATTAAAGCGCAGTTGCGGCCAACATTTGAAAGGGGTTATCTTTAAAAATAAATGTCGTGAATGGTTCTACACAAAAATAAAAAAGATTGCCCTATCAATTTGAATTTTCGTTGTTTTATTTCAATTTAAAATCCTATACCTCTAAATTGATCACCCTTTATATATAGTTTATTTCTTTTAGATCAGCATCGATCCACATGGCTACATTATCTGTTTCGGCTCTCTTTCTCGTTGAATGGCCGTTTCACATCTTTTCATCTTCAAAAAGGTCCTAATCCTTTTTTTTCTATGTGCTGTAATCGTCCCAATCAAAAACAGGTAGCGTTATGTTGAACTCGTCAGCCATATCAACTCGTTTATTCTCACGTTTGTTTTCTTCAAAAACTTTAATATAATGTAAAATTTGAACTGCGCATGCTCTATTACATTACGCTACTACTACACAAGATCGAGAAAATCAAAATGGCCGAAAGTATTCGCGAAATGTCAAGTGAGATGGTCGATAATCACGGCAATTTCGACCTTTTTAGATTGGATTCGAGTGTACACATAAAAACTCGTATATGCGCCCAAGTCACATAAAATGGAATATGTGCCAATTCACACAATTCAGGTAATTACGAGACTCGCTTAAAATGCTCGCAGGACTGATTGCACCTCGGCTTCGTCTCGGCTTCGTCTCGGCTTTGTCTCGGCTTCGTCTCGGCTTTGTCTCGGCTTCGTCTCAGCTTTGTCTCGGTTTCGTCTCGGCGTTGCCTCAGCTACGCCTCGACTACGCTTTAGCTACGGTCTCCTGCGAGCATTGTCGCTCGTCCCGTAATAACCCTCATTATGCGCCTAAGCACATTATATACTGTTACATTACGTGTTATTATAAAAATGAAGATGCTTTAAGGGGGGCGCCCTATCCAGCATTTTCAAAAAATCGATTTTTTTTTTCATTAATCGATTGGGTCATGTCTTGAAAGTATATTCTCAAAATATTATCACTCAACTCTGAATATTGTGACACCCACAGTTCGGGCGCGCTGTGGGTCACAGCTCGAAACTCGAAACTTTAAATCGATTTTTTTCAAAACTATGTTTTCCAAATTGCGGTACACTATTGTGAAAAAACTACTAAACCGATTTTCGATTTCTAAAAAGTTTTTTGTAAATTATTAAATAAACGAGTGCATGAATGTCTGAAATTATAAAAAAAAAGTTTTTTTATACACTTTTTAGCCACATTTAGCAGCCAAAAATGGCGAAAAAAAAGCACTTTGTTTTCGAGACGTGATTTCAATATTTTGAAATCAAATTTTTTGGAGTTGCTGGCATTCATGCACTCGGGGGAAGCCTGCTGAATAATAAAAAAATTGGGTTGCATGTTTCAGATGAAAACTTTAGGCTCCACGATGTACCGCGAAAAATCCGTCCGCCGCGACACGCCACACGCGATCATCAATAAGTCCGCCATTTTTTAATTTTAGTTCTTGAAAAAATACTTTTTTTGTAGTTCAAACATGTCTTTAAATATATGCAAAAAATTGTTCGTGTGTGTTTTTATTTTCCGAGTGAAAAAAAATCCCAAAAATGACCACTTTTTGACGTGCTGGATAGGGGCCCCCCTTAACAGTAGATAAAAGTACAAATGAACCTGTAATTTCTGATGGCAGTGTATATACTAAAATTATCTTGTAAAAAATCTTACGTACAATATTTCTAAAAAATTATTGAAAGTATTTAAATTTACAGTAAATGTTTGTCAAATTATCTTTATACCAAAGAAATCTCAATGTATAGTTTCGTATTCGAATTAAGATACAATTAATTGGCTTTTTTTAATAATCAAACCCAATCAAATCAAACTCAGAGAACCACTGCGAACAGCAGACACACTACGCTGCGCGCGCAACCATTCTCACGTACGCACTGCTGTTGGCGTTGTGTGCGTAGCGTTCGCGTGTCAAATCTGGACACACTGTGTCATTTCGCTCAAGGTGGCTTGAGCGTTTTTGAAAAAAATTACAGATTGCTCTGAAACCTAGAGATTATCTTGATAAAATATGCTAGATTCATTTGGAAAAAAGAAATACCGTGGTTGACGATGTCAATGCTGAAAAAATCGCTACCGAAAAAATGTCAGTTTAACACGTAGTCTTATGGGATTCCTCATCAAAATCGGCGAAACTCCGGAACAAAACACAAGTCCCCATTAATCAAATATATAATAGTACTTTCGATTTCGAGGAATCTATTAGTATTATAAAAACAAAGGGTTAACGACTTCAATCAAGAGAAAATTGCGAGAAAAGTACAGACTATAAAAACCGCCTCGAGGTGAAACTAATAAATTTTTATTATCACTTTTTTCAGGGGACATTGCCGTGATTTCTTACCCTTCTACTCAGATGTAACTATAATACATATGATTATTAAAAAATAAGTAGCAATGAGCATTCATGTAATTACATCAATACTATTATTAATACCTCAGGTAGTGAAATAGTATTGATCAATATTATCGCCATTATGTATTGATTGCCGATGAGTCGATCACGATCAATGAATAAAAATCGATCGTTGATTATGAATCATAGATAAGAAACTGATTGACTGATCATTGGCAACCAATTAACGATCATACTTTGTAAAATAAGTAACACAAATTGTAAACAAATAAATGCAGAAATGAGTAATTAAAAATGCATTTATTTGGAAACTAGATATAAAATTGGGCAATAGAAGAGATGAACTCATGAACCCTTGCAGAGATCGTGCCTGGCCACCGATTCGCAATTCGTACGTGCCTTGCCACCGATTTGCGATTCGAACGTGCCTTGCCACCGATTTACGACTTGAACGTGCCTTGCCACCGATTTACGACTTGAACGTGCCTTGCCACCGATTTACGTTGATCCGCTCCCACTAATAGAAGCATCAATAGTATATATACCCCAGATTCACCTCTGGAGGTTTGTCATTAAGTTCCGAACAGTTGTACGGTTGTTAGGTCCGGACCGGTAATTCAACGTCGTGAGCAGACCCTTCGATAAACGTAAGTCTCAGTGAATTTCTATGAGCAACTCAACATTCGGTACTTGGTAAATAAAATCCTTGGTCCTTAAGTGGTGCAAGTCCGGAAACCGTAGTGCTAGATAGTTCCTTTGGATTACGTGTATCGTCGTATTTAGTCGTGTCGGTTAATAGTGATTCATTTCTGAAATCGGGACGAACTAACCTATCTTGTTAACAAGTGCATGTTTGATTCATTTCTCGTGTACTTAACAAGATACGTAAGCGGATAATTGATCACATCAGTCGCTGGTGGACTTGCATCCCTTATACCAACTATCCTGCAAGGATTTGTGCGCGTTGACTTGCAACAATAGGAGTAATAAACGACAATTCTCTCTTTTGCCCTCTAATTTAAGAGGTAGACAAGTAAGTTATACATATAAATGAGCATCTCAAAACTTATTATATTATCTATAACACTGAATGTGGTGCGTGAGTTGTATACCTAGGCATCTCAAAACCTAGTATATTAGCGTAACACGTACACAATCAACTCCGGAAGTGACATATATATAGGCATCTCAAAACCTGTATATTTGGCTCATAACCGTACAAAACTTATAACACTGAATGTGGTGCGTGAGTTGTATACCTAGGCATCTCAAAACCTAGTATATTAGCGTAACACGTACACAATCAACTCCGGAAGTGACATATATATAGGCATCTCAAAACCTGTATATTTGGCTCATAACCGTACAAAACTTATAACACTGACTGTGGTGCGTGAGTTGTATACCTAGGCATCTCAAAACCTAGTATATTAGCGTAACACGTACACAATCAACTCCGGAAGTGACATATATATAGGCATCTCAAAACCTGTATATTTGGCTCATAACCGTACAAAACTTATAACACTGAATGTGGTGCGTGAGTTGTATACCTAGGCATCTCAAAACCTAGTATATTAGCGTAACACGTACACAATCAACTGCGAAAGTGACATATATATAGGCATCTCAAAACCTGTATATTTGGCTCGTAAACGCATAAAACTCATAAAATTGCCTTCTCATCCGAGAAGTAGTATAGTTTACCACCTAAGTAACAAACTGTGCAAGATTCTATTTATTTATAATAAATTGTCATTTATTTACAAATTCAGTGTTTTATTATCATTGTGAACAACTCAGGGCCCATAGACCTGACAAGTGACAACGTACCCACAAACAAAAATATATTATCAGGCCTTACCAACCTGATATAATCAGCCTACCGCCTCCCTTACATCCAATTATCCAACCTACCCTCGCCTTTTGCTCGGGACGTAACAGCTGATTTGGTGGCAGCGGTGGGATCGTCACTTTTGTTGTCACAATTGATAATAATGTAAAATTTATTTAATTGAAGCGAATCAAAATTATATGAGCAATTATTTCGAATGAAAATTGTTCATAAATAAAAGCTTCGAAATTTAGGAATTTTCAAAATTACAAAATTACAAGTTAAGTAGAAATAATTGGATAATATATTTCTACTCGTCAAAATTTAAATATTTGAAATTAAATCTTAAAATAAATTATTTTATTTTAAGCGTTGGTATACTTCGTGTGATCACAAGCTCTGCCATCGTCAATAACATCATCGAATTACTCTGAATAAACCTTGCATGTATTCTTTGTAGCAAGATTGTGCAAGTGAAGGGTTTAAAAAAAAAAAGTATAAGAAAAAATCAAAAACATCATTATTTTGATTTAAATCAATTTAAAATTCAGAGGTTTTTTACCTAGAGTTTACACAGGAAATTGCGTCTCAGCCATTACCTGAATAAACTTGTAGTATTAAAACATCGAATATTTAAATTCAAAATTTTATAATTACACAAATTTCTGAAAGTACTAAAATTACACAAGGTGTTGTGCTTGAGTCAGGCTTGTTTAATTTCGTACTACTGAAATTTTCAATTTGTTAACTAAGTTTGAATTTAAGTTTAAAACAAAACAAGAACAGCACACGAGGTTATAAGTCCTTTTTAGATTCGTTGAACGGTCACCGTCGATGACGATCGACTGGGTAAGGCAAAGTTCGAAGTGTCTGCTTTGTAATTGTTTATAACTTTCATTTTCACTTTGTTAACTAACAGAATATTTTTGATTGCAAAGATTGTCCAAGAGTCTGTGCTTGAGTCTAGCTTGTCCAATCTTGTATCTCTAAAATTCTGTGACATTAAACAATTTTTTTTTTGTTTATTAACAATAAACATTTTCTGTGATTTTAAAGATTAATTAAGGGTTTGTGCTTGAGTCTGGCTTAATTAATTTTGTATCACCGAAAACGCAAGTTGTTAATACACATAATCTAATTATAAATTCAATAATTGCAATTACTTGCTCAGGAATTCGCGGTCGCGGCTGGCCTGACCCGCCTTATATCACTGAAAACATATAATCCAAGGTTAAACGCTGCAGCGACTGCGTGCGCCACAGCAATAATTTGCAGTACAGTAATAGCTAGAACAAATCATTGACAGTAACAGTTCAAAATTAGTATTACTGCATTCATTTAAAAATAAACAATTAAAAACAAACAAATAAACGAATTCAGCCATAAATTAAATTTCCTAAATTAACAATTAAAAATAAAATTCAAAGTAACCACGATATTATAGTATGTAATAATAATTGAACTATAATACCTTTTTTTATATAAATAAAACACTTTGAACAGATTCTCACACACACACAATAAAAGAATCCATTTGAACACTATAACAGTTGATTTGGTTTGGTTTGGTGACAGGCGACCATACGGTCAAGACAACCAAGGAAAAAGAAATTAAGGTCTACAAAATAGTTTATCATAATTCCAAAAATCAAAATACTCTCAATTTTGCTCACAAAAGGACAAAATTCAGGGACAATAATATAAAATATTATTATTCAGAATAAACTGAAGAATTTAGATCGGTAAATTATAATAAAAAAAAAAAAAATAATAATAAAAATATAAAAATTGTATGGCACATAAAGACTCCCATATAGTGTTTAAGCACGATTCAAACACTATAATTTCAGTCTATTCCGAATTACTAAAAAACAAAGTAGGCGACTTTTTATACGACCCAAATTTAACTATTAATCTAATTCATAAGGAGAAATTAGCCACCTATAATAACATTAACCATCTCAAAATTTACGTTATTCACAACGCCACCCTTACAACAAGTGGTGTAGTAAAAATTCCCATACTGAAGCAAGAAATTGAGTTTAACATTATAAATCCAGAAATAGGTGCAGGCATATCCGGAGTAATTGGAAAATCGTTTCCAACTCTTTTCAAAATAAATATTCCGGATAAAGTCTAAACATTTCTTACGAAAATTAAAATACTGGAAACAAAATTAATTATAATAATAATAACAATAAACATTTTATATAAGCCAACTTAAATCTGGTTTTGAACATAAATTTTGACATTACACTGGCAAAGTAATTATTGAATTTTTTTTTGATAAAAAAATTAATAATTAATAAGAATTTATTTACTTGAATTGATTAATATTTGAAAAGGTCAGTTTTTCATCATTAATCAAAATTAAGGATCAGGTGCTAAAATTAATATAATTTTACACATAAGGAGCATTCGAAACTCCCGATTTCTGGACAGACTAAATTATACGGAATTTTATTCAACCTTTCGAATTACAAAAATTAAACCAACATGCCTCACGATAAAAATAGCACCACTCATGACAAAACGCAAGGTGGAGAGTTCACAGGAAACATTTCACGAACCCTTAGTGACGCCATGGTCACTTCAATGGCGGAATGTTTTGCTATACAACAGGGAGTGATGAATATACCCACTTTTAACGGAAAAAATATGCCAGTTAGGGACTTTATTCAAGATGTATTAAATGGAGAATCCAGTGTACCTGCAAATTGCGAAAGGCAGTACATAATGGCGGTACTAGCGCGATTAAAGGGTGCTGCAAGAGATAGCACGCACGGAAAAACATTTTCCGCAATAACCGACTTAATACAACATCTTAAACAGCGCTTTGCCCCCCACAAGACTTACTCGTGGTATTTGCATGAAATATCCACAATTAGGATGTCTCGCAGCGAAAGTGTAAGCGAGTTTTACGACAGAATCACCCTACTTAAATCCGGAGCTCAAGCGGCGTTAGAAGACAAATATCAAAACGCGGAGCAGATGTTACTACCCTTAAACGATTGCGCCTTGGAAGCTTTTATCCGAGGACTACCCGATGTAATATCAGGAATGGTGGAATCACGGAATCCATCGTCATTGGAAGCAGCATTAAAATACGCACTCGAGTATGAGGCTCGACATCAATTAAACCCCCATTTTCCTATAAACAATATTGCGGAAAATAGATATTCCACCCCTTATACAGGATCAAGGGATAGGAGCCCAGGCCCTCATGTTAGGTTTGCATCATCACCGGATAGGAATAGAGCAGTGGAACCCAGACAAGGACCAACAGGGATAATAAGGAGACCTACATCACCAATAGTGCCTAATTACCCGAATAATTACGCACCCCCATTTCAATACCCACCTTATATACCCTATCAACCTTATCCGTACTATCCAGGTTCGCTAACATCAAACAACCCTTACCCTAATCACAATTACCCATATAACGGAACTAATACACCCCCGAGAGCACAATCACCAGCTCCAGCTAATAAAAATGATTTAAACTTCGATTCCGCTCGTCGAACAGACGCGACGACGAGCGTGGAGAAAACAGAGCGTCAGAACAGCGTGAGATTTCTGAAGAAGCAAGAAAAATCTTCTGTACCAAACTCAGTCGAGAATCCCCAGTAGTAGAGCTTTCGTCAAAGGAACTATTACAATCAAAGGCAAGGTTGTTAGTAGACACAGGTGCGGACATAAATGTCATTAAATTAGATGCTTTAGATGAGGACCTACTGGTCAATGAGGATGAAGCAATAGAAATCACAGGAATTACACAAAGTAGGATTTCAACTGTAGGAACAGTAAACATCGAATTAATGAAATACAAAATCACTTTTCATGTAGTACATTCTGACTTCCCAATAAGCACGGATGGAATACTAGGTCGAGAATATCTTCGACAAGAGAAGGTAGAAATATCTTTTTGGCATAACACCATTGTGACGCACTCCAACCCCACAAAACCTATACCGTTCATAGACAATGAATCTAGAGTAGCGTTAGAAAATACCACAGATTACAAAGGGCCTCTACTAGGACCAATCAAGGTAAGAGCCAGGACTCGACGAGCTATTCCAATAGCAGTAATAAATTCCGAAATAAAAGAAGGGTACTTACCCTTAATAAAAACTACAGAGGGCGTGCTAGTAGGCGAAGCAGCCGTAACCAACGTGAATGGGATTTGTCATGTATTCGCCATTAATACAACAGATAATGACCTCGAAATAGAATTACCACCACAAGAAATCATCCCCTTTGAGTATTACAAACTTCCAGGAGAAGATTTCGACGAATATTCGGCAGACGAAGATTATTCACCCCCAGTAAATAAAGCTGAAGAAGTAATAAAACACCTTCGACTGGACCATTTGAATACCGAGGAAAAGGAACATGTACTGGAGATAATTAGGGAATTTCCTGATAATTTCTACCTGCCAGGAGAACCTCTAACCTCCACTCATTTAGTGCAGCACAAGATTCACACTTTAGACGACGTGCCTATTAACACCAGGCCATACCGATTTTCACCCTCTCAAAAGGAAGAAGTTGAGAGAGTAATACAAAAAATGAAGACAGAAGGAGCAATTCAAAACTCAAAATCTCCTTATAACTCACCCCTACTGATTATACCTAAGAAAATAGACGCCACAGGAAAGAAGAAATGGAGAATAGTAATAGACTTTCGGCTTTTAAATGAAAAAACAATTGGGGATGCATACCCATTGCCAAATATTGCAGATATTTTAGATCACTTAGGTACTGCACAATATTTCTCTATTTTTGATCTAGCCAGCGGTTTCCATCAAATAGAACTAGACCCGAATGATAGGCAAAAAACAGCGTTTTCATCATTGAATGGACACTATGAGTACGTCAGAATGCCCATGGGATTGAAAAATTCACCGGCTACATTCCAGCGCCTAATGGACCAAGTTCTATTAGGGCTACAGGGGACCGAATTATTTGTCTATCTCGACGACATAGTAATATACGCTAAAGACTTAGAAGATCATGGAAAAAAGGTAAGACGCCTTCTCAAACAACTGAAAGAAGCCAACCTGTCACTACAACCGGAAAAGTGCTAATTTCTTTTCAAAGAAATAGCATATTTAGGGCATATAATTACAGACAAAGGAGTAAAGCCAGATCCTAAAAAGATCGAGGCTGTTCAAAATTTTCCCAGACCAAGAACACCAAAAAACATAAAACAATTCCTAGGACTAGCCGGATATTACAGAAGATTCATCAAGGACTTCTCCGCAAGAGCGAAGCCTCTATCAAATTTATTAAAAAAGGAAACAGTATTTAAATGGGGACCAGTGGAAGAGAAGAGCTTCAGGGATCTACGACAAGCTCTGTGCGAAAGCCCCATATTGCAATACCCTGATTTTGAAAAACCCTTTACAGTAACTACTGACGCTTCAGACTATGCAATAGGAGCCGTCCTGAGCCAAGAAAAGGACGGAATGGATCTCCCTGTGGCATATATGTCGAGAGTGCTAGTTGGACCCGAATTAAATTACTCTACAACGGAGAAGGAATGCCTTGCAGTTCTCTACGCGGTACAACAATTCCGACCCTATATTTATGGAAGAAAATTTACCCTCATGAGCGACCATGAGCCCCTCAAGTGGATAGATTCTGTAAAAGATCCAGGCCAAAGACTAATTCGTTGGAGACTAAAATTAAGAGACTATGAATATGAGTTTAAATACAAACCAGGTAAATTAAATACTAACGCGGATGCCCTATCAAGAAATCCAATCGTAGAAAACTCTGACGAAAAAGAAGAAGAAGAAAAACAGCCTGCCAGGTTACTGCCAATGTTGACTAGACAAGCTAATAAACGAGAGGAAAACAGCACGAAGCCTAGTTCAAAAACTTTAGAACCAGAAGCCAAAAATAAACCCGCAATTCAGACAAGAAAAGGATTTACTTCGAGAATTTTACCCTCTAAACCCTCTACTTCAAGACCTCAAAAACCGACCCTCGCTAGGTCAAAGTCTAGTGCATCAACATCAGCTGATTTGGACCAGAGCACCATTAGCAAACGGTTGATTCGACGGCGGGTAGAGACTCAACGAGTTCAGGAACGACCAGATTATAGAGAGGATAGCAGTTCGGAAGAAACAGAAAGGGATCAAGAACCACCCCCAATCCTCAGAAAAAGAAAAAGTGTGCTACCAAGCTTGAATTTACCACCTGCAGCATACCCATCGTCAACAATACCTAAGAGTGCACCGGCAAAAGCACCAGAGTGCTCAGCTGAATTCTTCCCAGAAGATCAGGAAGAATTAACCCCTATGACAGAAAAACAAGAAACAGGACCCATTAAAATGGTGAGTCCGCCACCCAGCGACAGTGAAGACAGTACAACAGAAGAAGAACAAGAAAGAGACCAGATGGAACAAGAAAAGGCTAATTCAACTAAGGACAATATAGAAAAATCATTTTCACGATTTGAACAATCCTTAAAGGCCCATGAAGACTGGCTGGAGAGGACAGAAGTGGATGAAGAAGCCCCGCTTCTTGAAATCACAGCAGTTTCGGAAGGAGAAAATAATCAAGAGCTCCTTGATGCCATTGAAGAAATGGAACCTGAAAGCGAGACCGAATTCACGAACAGGATATAATCAGCTATAAAAATAGCTGAAGAATTATTAAAAGAAACACAGAAAAAAGGAAAGGTGATAAATTCCGAAAGTAAGGAAAATCTAGACCCCGGAATTTCGTCTTCAGATGAAGAAGCCCCGACCAGAAATCTATACGCTCACACCAGAAAAAGTGTCACTTTTCACCCTGGAATAGCTTCAACCCCGGATGCTTTAGGGAAATATTCCCCCTCAGCACTAAGAAAACCCAGTGCTATTTCCACGCCCTTTCCAGAAAAACTGGATGACGAACCTAATTTTAATCCATCAACTGACAAAAAAAGTACTCGCAGAATGGGAATAAATATACCTACATACTCAGACGAACATACTATGGATACTACTAGTTTGCCGTCTGACCATTCGCGACCGTCAATCACTTGCATCCCTCCGGCACTGCCTAAGGCCTATGAAATGTACAATGGAACGGGGACGCGCAGTAGTAAAACCGTGCAGGTCAGACTAAGTAGCTGTCGAGAGAATCTTACTTATTTGAAAAGTAATTACGTGCATTTTCTCTCGGCTGACTGTGAGTTTGTCACCCCCGTAAGCCGACTACTAGTGGACTTGGGAGTAGTAGATCCTCAGGACCTGAAAAATAGGAAACCTAAAATAGGAGAAGTGCTTATCACACCTCATAGACGCTTTAACATATATTCACTCATAATTAAACAAAACCATTTTGATGAGATAAACGAAGAATACGTTAAAGTAGCCGTACACAATTTGAGAATAGCCCTATAAAAGGAAAATATTTCGGAATTTCGCATTTCAAAACATGGAGACATTAGTGACACATTACCAATAGGAAAATTGCGCGAAATTCTAACTCAAGAATTCGCTAATTCAAAAATGGAAATAACAATATGTTATGGCAACGTAAATATACCCCCAGAGGAGACACGTACCCAAATTATCTCCGAAAATCATGAGAGTAAAATTGGAGGTCACAAAGGGATAAACAAAACATATCGAAGAATTAGAGAAAGGTACATGTGGCCAGGACTTAAAGAGCAAGTTACTGAATTCGTCAGAAAATGTGACATCTGCCAGAGACAAAAATTGTACGGGCAAAAATTCACGAACCCATGCTAATCACCGATACACCCCTCGACACCTTCGACAAAGTTTCCCTAGACACAGTAGGAAAATTGTAGGAAACCTACGACGATTGGGACCAACTCCTACCCTTCGCGATGTTCGCGTACAACACCTCAATACACAAAGCCACAAAATTTACACCCTTTGAAGTAGTGTTTGGTAAGATTGCACGCACCCCCAGTTCATTTCCAAACCCAGAAAAATTAGAAACCTACGGAACCTATCTGCAGGAACTAATATTAAGACTATCGGAAATTAAATTAATGGCAGCGGAAAATTTGGTTGCCGCGAAGGAACATTCAAAAGAAAATTATGATCAAAAAGTAAAACCATTTTTAGGGAATGTAGGAGATCAAGTATACATCCAAAGGGAAGTTAAAACACACGGAAAATTGGATAATAAATACCACGGACCCTACACCCTTGTAAAAATATTAGACAAGAACAACGCCATCTTGGAAAAACCCGACGGAAAACTATTCCAAAAACATTTTAACAAACTTAAGTTAGTGAATGACTAAAAATGAAAAAATATTAACCGCAATTTTCTTTTACAGGAAAATCATGTCCAGCATTAACATGCGACCACCACAGGGAAAAATATACCCCGCTACCCTCCATCCAAAAGGGGAGATTAATAACTTACGGTTTGCTAAGGGACAGTTGGAGGAGCTGGCGGCAGAGTACGGCTTTACAAAACCAAAGTATACGTTAGAGGAAACCGCGGGAACCGACAACGCAAAAATTTTCATCATTAAATGCGAAGTAGAAGACCGTAGACGCGAGAATAAATTCAGTACCGTAAGCAACGGGGAAAGAAAAATACGTAGCGCAGAACATGAGGCCGCGAGAAAAATGTTAACGGTCCTTGAAAAAATGTATTTTTTTAGAGAGGAAAAAAATGATTGTAATATTACGGACGAAGAGTACGTTATTTGTATGGACAACCCCGCGACGTTATTAATTAAATTATACAAATGGGAAGCTTGTTGCGAGTACTGTTATTTGAGGGGCCATACTATGGCAAATTGTAAAAAGCAAATTAAACGAAATAAGCGGCTTCCCGACGATCAGGAATCAAACGAAGAAGACTTCTGGGGTCCTCCACAAGGGGATGAAAATACAAATCTTATATATCTAACGCCCTAAAAAGAAGTCTTCCTCCAATAAAAATCCACGGAATGTAAATTAACTAGTAAAATTCACTAGGAAGCCCCTAGCGAAACCACCATTTTCATTATTATCTTTTATATATTATAGGATTAACAAAGTTGTAATTAGATAGCATTACTCATGACGCATATTAAATATCACCACTAGAATTATAGATATATTCGCAATTATACATAATAACTAGATTAGGCGCACACTATTATACCCATATATATAAAGCTTGCAAAATAAATTAGAAAAACTTAAACGTAGGATGTTTAATCAATGATTCAAACCCCAAACCACCTATAATACTTATAATATTTATGCAATTGATTTGCAGTTTCAAAACCTATTCAACTATTTTCATATTCACATATATAATTATATCACTGTTATATTTAATAATTTTTTTTTTGATAAAAATTCAATAATCTGATTTCATTAAAATAAGGGAATAAAGAAATCAAGGGAGAGGATATGGAGGTTGCCTTATTCTTTCTTCCCTTATCAACACAACAATGAAACAAAAGATAATATCCCTGATAGAACTCTAATAAGATTTTAACAAAAACCTTACTTTTATAGACAAATAGACAAACAACAGGATGTTTACCCAGATCCTAGGCCAAGCAACAATGATCTGTACAGGAGTACTACTCAACATGACAGGCTCGTCAGGAAACCCACGGAATTACGAAGTACAACCTTTTGATAACAACCCAGGCTTATTCTACGAAAAACTGGAAACTATCCGCACTACTCAGAACCATTGGAGGTTCGTTATATTCATGGACCCCCAAAAACTACAGGAACATCTTCAATTCGACAAAATGAAGTCAGAAATTCAGAAAATTTACAAGACGTGCCCAAATCGATTGAAAAGTACTAATTGCAAAGATATGATAAAATTGGATCGCCTCAATGAAAAGCTACACCAACTCGAAGTTATAAATGAGGATTTAAGTGAAATACTAATGGAACTACATCAGGACATACACCATGAAATAATCCCTACCAGGACCATGCATAGGCGAAGAGCACCTCTTCTTGGATTCATAGGCAACATTTTGGGACCAGTAATAGGGCTCATGACTTCCGACGACGCAGAAGAATACAACGAAGCAATAGATGATATTTATGAAAAGCAAAGTAACATCAGTAAAATAATTGGAAAACAAACACACATAATAAAAGCAGAAGTGAATAATATTCATCAGGATCTAAACAAGAAAACTAAGCAAATTCAAATTATTCAAGAAGAATTAAATGAAACTATCAACAAAATAGAATCACAAGGACAATACTGGAATGATTACATGTATTATGAAAAAATGATACAATGGTCAACACATTTGGAACTAAAATTGGAAAATTTATATGAAATAATAAAAAAATTCATTAAAATAACAGAATACGCACGAGAAGGCAAATTACACCCTTC
Source organism: Diplolepis rosae (assembly GCA_030998225.1). Classification (NCBI taxonomy): domain Eukaryota; kingdom Metazoa; phylum Arthropoda; class Insecta; order Hymenoptera; family Diplolepididae; genus Diplolepis; species Diplolepis rosae. Next base: position 1,849,999 of record JAPYXD010000391.1, on the reverse strand, counting down.
AACCATTTCCAAAGCCCAACTACAAGAAGTAATCACTGAAATACACACTAAAATGGAAGATTACGAATTTCCAATTCCTACTTCACACGTTAGAGTGGAATTACTTTCACAAATTGGCAAGACAGACCTTAAAATTAAATCTGGAAATTACTAATATCAGTAGACATCCCATTGCTAGATAGAAAAGCACTACAATTATATAAAATTTACCCATTTCCGGTGTTCCAAGACATTTCAGGAAATTATACTAGAGCCATCTACATTTTACCAAGAAAACAATATATTTCCCTGACAGAAGACGAAAGAAAATTCTTTTTGGCAGATAAAGAGTACTATGACACCTGTCAAAAAACAATCTACCACACGATTTGCGAAAACACCCAACCAATGCACGAAACAGTCACAACTACGTCCTGCGAATGTCAAATGCTTACACGCCCTTCAATGGAAATTTCAAAGCAATGTAATATAAAAATAAACACAAAAAATTCAGTTTTTTGGAAACATATTCCATCTCTAAACGTATGGATATTTTCAACTAAAAAACCAGAGCCAATCAGCATCACCTGTAAAAAGGGAAGAACAGAAAAAGGACATATCACAAATTCAGGAATATTAAGATTAAATACAGGGTGTATTGCCAGAACAGAACACACTACTTTAATTGGAACTCAAATAAATTTAAACTCAGAAGAATTCATCTACAACCCAGGATTTTCATTGAATATATCAGAAGTTTCCCCAATAATCTATAAAACGATGCATATTCCTAGCATAAAATCATTTTTTTGGGAATCTGAAAAAGATGAAAAACCACAAAATCTGCATACGGAAGAATCACTCTCTAGCATAGAAGAACAACTTCTCGACATGGAAAACAATCATTATAAACATAAACTAACCCAAAAATATTGGCTAGGAGGGTCCAGTATCCTAACCGTATTAATAATAACAACAGTAATATACCTCACACAAGGAATAATCCGTAAAGACTGTAAAACCTGTAGTAATAAAAAGTTAAACATAAAAGAAAACCAAGAGGGAGTAGAACTAACACCCCTTTCGGTAGTCTACCAAGCAAACACAAAAGAAATTCACCCCCAACGAAGAGTATTAACAATTCCAATAACAAATGTTAGAATTGCATAAACATATGCAAGTCGTTGAGGACAACGACACTTTTAAGGAGGGAGGATAAGTACCCAAGTAGACAAAATTTTTGCCAAAATTTACAATAAATTACTATACATCATTACGGATACCACCAGGAACATACAATAATTAATCACAATGCATAATGACAGCCATAATAAACCAACAATCAAAGCAACAGAGAGAAAAGAATAAGGATCATAGAAAGTACGAGGAGTTTAGCCATATCAAGCTAACAAACCACTCCCACTTGAGAAAGAAATTAATCACACCCACCGAGAGCAACCATAATGAATTATAATCCAATCATATAAAGAAATGCAATGTGACACCTTGCAGAACGCAGCGTATCAACAGCAGTCGAGACTCCCGACAACATGGCCAGAGCGTAACTCGAACCGCCCAGCGATAAGAAGACTCGCGACCGCCTGCAATGAATCATATATACTAAGCAGTTCTCCTGTATCTATATGAATGCCTATTACAAGTTCTTTATTAGACTTGCCAAAAACCCACAAGGCCGCGGGCCTTATATCAATGGACGCACCGACAAGATGGCGATCATTATCCAAAACTCCATGGCAGCCCCGAAACAATGGTCACCTAATATACGAATATACAACGAATATACAACCATCATGGAGGCACAACCGATACATATAGGTATGCAGAACAGTGAACTCCACATACGGTATGTTATCCGGTCAGAGAAATTTAAACGGACATTCAAATTCAGGATATTCCGTCAATAATAATGGAATAATAATCGCGAAAAATAAATAATTGCATTACTCAATACCTATAAACCTTTAATTATGTAAATCAACTGAGATTGAGCCACATAAATAAGGGTTTCTCCGAACTATAAGGGCACATATCTCCGTTGTTAACGCAATACTAGAAATAACCACAGAGATATTTCAAGTAATTGATTGACTAAGTAGTCAATGGGATAAGGCCATAATTTTGTAAAGAAAATAATTACGAGCACGACGATTAATAAAGCCATTCTTGGTAAAACCGGGTAACGCAAAACCTAACCATGAATCTTCAATTACAAATTACCCGATTTGGCCAATAAATAAGCTCGTGCTAGCCAAATTAACCTAGAAATAAGCAATAGATGGATTTAATAAAATAACTATAAAAGGACTTCCCAGAATTCGGATTATAATCAGATTATAAACTAAGAACTAGGGTAGAACTTTTTAAAAATTTTATATTTAGTAAATTGAAGAAAGAGTTTTTAATCACGCTGAACTAAGTTAATGTTTTGAGGCAACTAAAGTTTTAAATGAAATCTTTGAATAATAATTTTATGATAAGTGTTATAAAAACTGCTTACAGCTTCATAAAATTAAGAAAAGTTCAGAAAATGCAGTGCATTTTGGCAATTTTAGGATACTCATACCAAAATTCATCCTAAGGATCGTGAAGTTTTACGTTAACCTTTACAACATGAAAATTTGAAGGTTTCTAACAGAATCCGACTATCATAATTAAGAGATAATGTCTATAAAGTCATGTATATGTGTATGTTGTGTGAATTATGTGTGAATTACACATATATGCATGCATATATGCCTATATACATGTATGATGTCATGAAGGTATGACAGGGCATGGCTATTTAAACCACTACCATAAAAGCATCAATAAAACGTAGCAGCATGAGTGCTCCTCAAGCAGTATGCTGCCCTGCTAAATCTTCATTAAGCTCGGAATTGAATTCGGGTGGTCCTGTGGCTAAAACGATGAAATTCCCCGCGTAACCTAAAAATACTTCATCAAAAAGCTATACACCTTCAATTATGTACACCGATCGGATTTGGTCTACATAATTTGGGGTCCCTGCATACATGCATGCACACATACGTACGTACGTGTGTATGCAGGTGTGTAGATGGGGTCAGCAATCATGGATAGACGAGCACCTAATTAAAAATACGATAATTATAACCTAAAACTAATAATCAATAATATAAGTAATTCTAAGATTATAGTTAGGTGCTATCGCGCCACCTTTGGTACAGATTTCCAGGCGATAGCAATCAACAATACTACCAAAGGGGTCGCAGTAGAAATATAAGAAAAATATATATATTAAATATATTAAGTTCATTTTAAATTAATTAAATTCTAAAGCTACGGGAATTAGAGAAATAAAACACGAAAATCAGAGAGACAAGCAGAGGGCAACATATAGGAAACAAAAATTTTGAACGTACCTCGTCTGCCAGTCTCTCAAGCTATTATATACGTTTAAAAGTTTTTATTCGCAAATAAATGAAGGACAACTTATGTATAAAAATATATAAAAATAATAATATAATAATATATAAATATATAATATATAATAAAAGTATATATAAAAATAAGTAATCACAGCTAACTTAAAGGTATGAAAGCATCAATATGAAGACAGGAATTTACAATAACGATAATATTAGTGGTAGCTGGGAGGCAGCACCGGAAGTGAAATCCACCACTTACACCACGGAGCATCATAGTATGTCCCGCATCGACACGGGAGGACATGAAAGGAGCCACGCAGATACCACCCACAGTGGCAGAACTCCCCCATGTACCAGGAACCACTGAAACAAAAAAAAAGGGGGATAATAAATAAAAAATTGCTAAATCAAGGTAATTCCAACGAGAGTATATATGCATGTATGTGTGATTTTCTTACCCAAGGCAAACGGAAGGCACCAGGGATAAATGTATACACTCCTGCATGCCAGGCGTGCCTACATGCACTTCCGTAAGCGCCAGCAGCTCCAGTGCTCGACGGCGTGCCACCTCCTGCGCTCGTCTAGCAGCCTGGATGGCTAGAGAGCGCCAGCACCTTCTAATTAGTCTATTTCGGCGCCCACCTCGGTTCTCCCGGGCCACCCGACTCCAGTTTTGTTGGAGCTGCCCCTGCTGAACAATCTCCGTCGCCAGGAGCAGCACCCGAGCCAGGAATAAGCCCGGGGAGCACCGCAGAAAGTTCCGTGGCCAGCCCTGCACGCCTGAAACAAAAAGAAAAAGGATAATTAAAGATTAACGATTGAAGAATGACGTAGTAGCCCTAAGGCACCACCCTATTCCACGCACCTAAGCCAACCCCACCACTAAGCCTCGACATTTTAGGGCGTCCTTACACCCTAAGATGCGGTGTTTTAGCTCCAGGGAGGCTACTCGTAGCAGAACACCGGGACTCCGCGAATCGAGAACCCTGACAACGGCAAAGGATTCGTGGGAGACTGAGGAATCAATCAACTCCTGACAGGCCAGGGTCATTGAATCGATAGCCCGGCTGGGACGAACGCCGCGCACCGATACATAAAAAACCCCCAGTCGATTTTCAATCTCCGAAATCCGCACTTGCAAGCTGTCACGTCGCGGCGCAAACAGGGCAGGGTCCCCGGACGAAGAAGATGAACTGGAGACACTCGGCTGTAATAAAGAGAGGTCGAAATCCGCAACCGAGTCAATTAAGGAACGATCAATAAGAAGACCGGAGGCTTGAGGGCTAGAGTAATCGGGTGCCCCGAACCACTCAGCTAGTAGAGAGTCCAGGAAGTCCCCGGCGCCTGACATCTTGACCCGAACCAAGACACTTCACGAATGCGGCACTACCCGAACCAATTATGCAAATTAAAAATGGGCACTTACCAGCTCCTTCAGGCACCGACGTAGCCCCCCTCACTAAGGAGAGAGGGTAGCCCTGATCTTGGCAGTGCTCTTCGTAAGAGATGGTCCCTGAGCTTGACGATGACCCATCTTCTGCCATGGCTGCCGTAGACTGAGGAGAAAATCATCCCCACGACCCAGCATGCAACGAGATGACATCATGCCAACCATGCAAAAAACCCCACCAAGGCAGAACTCCTAGGGCACACGTGCACTACCACCCAGAACAAGATCCAAAATTTCGCCATGTCAACTTCTACATAAAATTGACTCATGGCAACTGCAGCATAGCATCTCTATCCAACATCTTCGAAAAATGACATCATCCTGCATCAGCTGAATCCTCAGATAATACCATTCTCAGGATACAAGTAGCCTAGTAGAAAAGAACAAAATACCAGAAACGCTCTGTCAAATTAATAACAAAAACTACTTCAGTCCCTGCAGTCATCAACATGCAGCTGCAAAATAACATCACTATCTACCAGGAACTATTTACTTACCAAGGAGGTTCCGGAAGTGCAATTCAGACCACAAATTATCTCGATATGGAACGCCCACTACACTTTTTTTTTTTACTAATTCACGCAAGAAAATTATTATTTCATCGAGGACGATGATTATTCTAAGGAGGGAGGACTGTTACATCCCAGAAAAATTAAAATTTTTACATTGCCCCTGTGCAAGGGCAACACGCCACACACCATGGATAGCGAGGAAGAAGTTATTTAAATATAATAGTGTTCCAATGATAAATTATCATATGGACCGGGTAGCAGCGCACATGAGGTAAACCTATGTATACCTCACGTCGACGAATCGGTTTGACACTTGGTAATAAATGATAAAAAAGAGCAGCGCTCTATCCATATGGTAATTGCACCCGTGGTAATGAGTCAGTAACTCACACCGCGAGCCGATAAAGTAGTAACGCCGTGCTAATAACCTAATGAGAGAATGAGAAGTTATCGGCACAGCCTCACTAATTATAATGACTAAATATTATAATCATTATTATATTAATATTAATTATGTATCAACATTACATCAATACTATTATTAATACCTCAGGTAGTAAAATAGTATTGATCAATATTATCGCCATTATGTATTGATTGCCGATGAGTCGATTACGATCAATGAATAAAAATCGATCGTTGATTATGAATCATAGATAAGAAACTGATTGACTGATCATTGGCAACCAATTAACGATCATACTTTGTAAAATAAGTAACACAAATTGTAAACAAATAAATGCAGAAATGAGTAATTAAAAATGCATTTATTTGGAAACTAGATATAAAATTGGGCAATAGAAGAGATGAACTCATGAACCCTTGCAGAGATCGTGCCTGGCCACCGATTCGCAATTCGTACGTGCCTTGCCACCGATTTGCGATTCGAACGTGCCTTGCCACCGATTTACGACTTGAACGTGCCTTGCCACCGATTTACGTTGATCCGCTCCCACTAATAGAAGCATCAATAGTATATATACCCCAGATTCACCTCTGGAGGTTTGTCATTAAGTTCCGAACAGTTGTACGGTTGTTAGGTCCGGACCGGTAATTCAACGTCGTATTTTTTGTTGATCATGTATTTATCTTCAACCTTGAGTTATGATCCACGAAAACCATTTTATTCTTAGAAGTTTATACATATATTGAAATATTTTAGTTAATAATTTATAATTTGAAGAACTTGAAATCCTAAATGATTCAAACATCCTCAGTCATTGCATTTTTCATTAGCTTTTTAGCTTGATCTACAGTCATTTCTTTGGTATTGCCATGACATTCCAGCGACGCAATGGCCGTACTAATTGCACTCAGAGCTTCTCGAGTTGACGGTATTTTTTGAACACCATCTGCTTCCTCCTTATCTTCCATTAGATCCATAAGCTCTTTTCCTCACATCTAGAAAATTTAGGAAAAAATAGTGAAAAGTTCAGTTGCTTAAACCTTAATGAATTTGATGAAAAGTAAATTTTTTTGACATAGTGCCTTCACTTTACTGATAACCCCTTGGTCCATTGGCTAAAGTATAGCGGTGGTATTAGGTGGCAAATATTTGACTATAAAATCAACGCTCTGAGCCTTAGCAACTTCTGTCACTTTGTGAATTGGTGCATTGTCAACCAGTAGAACGACTTTACTATTACTAGTCTAGTATTACTAGTCCTGTTGCAAAAATTTCTGAACGACTAGCAAATTCTCTAATCGCCAATAGTCTCCGGTATAATCCAGACTCATCTGCATTGTAAAAATTGTAAAATTTTGTCTGACACAGTTTCTGATAAAAGATATATTTTTCGTTTCAATTCCAAAAAATACGATAAAAATGAAAAAATTCCATTTTTTAGACAAAATATGTGAGATGCAAAAAAAAACATTTAGATGGAAAATTGTTTGCCTAAATGAGGTCTACAAATTCTGATAAAGAAATTTCGGGAAAGGATGTATATTTTATGTTTTGATTTTTAATATTGAAAAAATTCGATTTTTTTCACCAAAATATGTGAGATACGAAATAAGCGTTGTTCTGCAAAATCGTTTCCTTAAATAAAGTCTACGATTGTTTTTTCTTTTTGAGAGATTTGGAAGAAAATAAATTATTTTAATCATGTAATTTATTAAAAAGTTACTGAAATGTATACAGAAAATCGAGCGCGAAGCGCGAGTGTCATGATGAGAATGTTTTCCTTAAGGCCGATAGAGCCTTAAGTAAATTGAATTTCCTGTTTCACTTAAATTCAAAAAGAAATTCAGTGACTTTGAGAAAATGTGTAATTTACATCATCTGTAATATTATTATAAAATTGGTTTGAGCTTCAGTATCAAAATATAAGAAATAAACTTAAATGTATGCGAATAGCATAAGACCGAGCGCGAAGCGCGAGGTCCAGAAAGAACGGAGCGCGAAGCGCGACGTTCAAAAATTCCGGAGCGCGCAGCGCGACGATTGAGTATTATATTATATTATATTTATTATATAATTTAAATTATATTCACAGAATGTAGGGTTGATTTGCTTGTATGAGTTATGATGGATCACCTCCTTCCTGAAAATTGAAACACAATTATTGAATATTGTTTTTTGGTTCATGAATGTAAAGAAGAAAAAGATAGGTACTATTGTACTTACAGGGCTTGTTGCATATACGGTATTAATATCTTCATTAGAATAATTGCATATAATTAGCAGGCCTTCCGCGCACATTTCTTCCTCATTTGTCGTTCCAGAGAAAGTGGGATGTTGTTCTTTTTTTTTCTTTCTTGTATTGTAACTCATTAAATGTCAGCAATTTTGGATAAATGAATAGAAATCCCTGTTTCAGAAGTGTTATGGAATGACCCATTATGTTTCATAGTGCCAAAAATGGTACTGTTGCTTGAAAAGAATAGGCCATTCTATTTTAGTATCTTGAACAGATGGTATAGTTGGAATAGTATTCAAATATAATCTCTGAGCCGCGTACGTGTATTTAAAGTAACTTAAGATTGTATTCTGGACCTCCTCATCGTCTTGATTCAATTCTTCGGAAAGTTCAATTTTTCTTAAATAAATTTTTTTTCTTCTAATGATTCTTCTGTTTCACCCACAGGGTGTGTTTCCGGCTGCCAATTTATACAAGCTGCCTTCGCATTAAAAATTAATTTCTGCACATTTATTGGAACATTGACTTGCTTGTTGAGGCCCTCATTGAAGATTCGTTTCAAGTATTTATTTATTTCCTTTAGTTTATTGCGAATGCTTATGGGTCCTTCTCCAAAAGGTTGCCCATCTTCAAATGAGTCCTGAAAAGTGGCTGGATACTTTCTTTCCATTTGGGTGGATATCAAGTCAAGGCTTTCTGGAGTTATGTGTTTCGAGAATAGTCTCATTTCGTCGACAACCATGTGCACACACGCAGTCTTAAGCTGTGTTGTTCTGACACATGATTCAAGTTCTGAGAAGTTTGGTTCGCCTTCTTTTGGCCAGTTAATATAAAAATCGGACCAACGGCATCCAGGAGTTTCTGGAATGGTAACGGTATCACGTGGAAGAGCTTCATTTTCTTCGTTACCTAGTTTTTGAATTTTAGCTGGTAGAGAAGTAGCCTCACCACCATTTCTACCAATTTCTACCAATTCTTTCAGTGCGTTAAGAGTGCTAGGTATTTCAGGTGATGTCATGGTGTAGATTTTTCATGGACATTTTCTTTGGTTGACGGTACGACAGGAGATGTACGTTCTTACAATTCCGATTCCACATCAGCAATTGCAGATCCTGGCTTCCATGCTTGGTGATTTTCAAGTGAAATGAACACTTGATTGGGCGCTTTAGTATTCATTGGCAGGAACTGGGAATCACTTGTGACGGCAGTGCCATCATTTTCGTAGACAAGGTGGGTCCATTTAAATGCAAAATTTTACTGACTTCACGAATAACAGAAGACACCGTAGGCTCTGACAATACGGCAGCCTTAGTCAATCTTTGGTTGCACCATACTTTAAACAGACAAATCATCTGTAACAGTAGAAATTTACTATTATACAATTTTGTAAATTTAAATTGTAATTGCTGAGGTAAAAACTTTCACTGCAAGTTTGAAATTCATACACGCAACTAAAGGGTTTCCCAATAGGGGTGATATGATTTTGAATGTCCCTATCGGGCTCATTTGAACTGAAATTTTTGACGTCTGCTGTGAGTTGTCATCAGTAAGGTTTGCCATTTAATCATGAGTAGTTTCACGCTTCCACAACGTTTGGAAATTGTCCAATTATTTTATCAAAATTCGAGAAGTTTTGTCGGTGTTCAAAGAGCATATCGTGCAAAATATGGTCGTCATTCTGCTTCATCCGCGCTCTCAATTCGTCGAATAATCGATATGTCTGTGAAGTTAGCACTGCAACTATTAAATATCGTACTTTTTATTTTTGGAATCGTTTGGTGGTCGTTAGGTGGTGGTTTTTAATGTTTGGTGGTTGAAAATAAAAAAAATATAAAATTTTGAAAATTGTAGTGCTAACTTCACGCTTGCACTACACTTTTTAAAATTTTCCAAAAATTTCTTTTGGAGTCGTTTGGTGGTTGTTTGGTGGTCGTTAGGTGGTGGTTTTTAATGTTTGGTGGTTGAAACTAAAAAAAATATAAAATTTTGAAAATTGTAGTGCTAACTTCACGCTTGCACTACACTTTAATGTTTTTCAAAAATTTGATGTCGAATCGTTTGGTGGTCGTTAGGTGGTGGCTTTTATGTTTTGGTGGTCAAAATTAAAAAAGATACAGAATTTCATAATTTCACTAGCTTTGCATCTATATAACCTCTTTCGTGCTTATTTTGAACTTATTTTGTTTATAGAAAATAGAAATTCATTTTTTTGTGGAAAAAGTTATTTTTTTCATCTGAAATTAATTAAGAATGTTTCAAGTATAATTATAATAATTATATTTATTTAAAACTTCTGATGTGATTATATATATATGAGGGCATATAAAACCTCCATGCACTGCCGAATGGTGTCGCTCTTGTGCACTTGTATTCAAATTCAAACTACTTCTTGCTGCAACATTTATTTTTTTTATTAGAAATAGGACAGGGATTTTGACATTAACTTATTATTGTTTCTATAATAAATTGAAAAGTCAACTTTTAACATACCCAGTGTTTTTAACAAGATAAGCGTATTCTTTTTTCCTATATTATTTCAAATTTCTTAATCAATAAATATTAGTAAATAAGTTTTTATAATTATATATTATGTATTATAATTATATATTATTAATATATTAATTTTTACCTTCGAATGTAAAAAACTATTGGCTATGCCTACAACACTAAAAAAATCAATCATGGTTTCGAAGCTAGAAGCTAAATTGTGACGACCTTAGATTGTTGGACGTTTGCCGTCTATCGCACGAGTTGAAATACGATTAAAAACATTATTTGAGTAAAAAATTGAATACATGTATGAAATTTTCAATAAAAAATCCCATTAATTAAATGAATAAACTAATTTGATTTTTTGAGTAAATCACAATTTGTTACTTTCAAGATTGACTTTAAAATACTACTCTCTAAATTTGAATCAGTCAAATTTTCACTGATTGAATCAGAGATTTGCCTTTTCACTAATTCATCAGTGAAAAAATATTCTTCACCGCTAAATCAGTTAATTTTCACTGATTAATCAGAGAAAAAATATTTTTCACTGTCAAATCAGTCAATTTTCACTGAAATAATCAGTGAAATTTGACTGATTTACAGTAACCTCTTTTTAGCTATTTGAATCAGTCAAATTTCACTGATAATCAGTAGATTTTGACTGACTCAAATTTAGAGAGTAATAGCACATGCAAATATTATAATAATAATAATAATAATAATTCTGTGCGTTGATTAGCATTGACATACGCAATGCGTTCAATACCGCGAGATGGGACATCTGCATCGAGGCGATGATGCGGAAAAAGGTTCCAGACTACCTGTTGCGAATGATAGACGACTATCTGAGCGACAGGTGGGTGATATACGAGGGCGACAAATGATCTCTTCAAGAAGAGATGACATGTGGCGCTCTTCAAGGATCGCGGGTGGGTCCACTCGTTTGGAACGTCATGTACGATGACTTTCTGCGTATGGACCTACCTGCTGGAACGAGCATCGTCGGTTTCGCGGATGACGCACTTGTCGTGTGCGCCGCTGACGACGTCGGAATCCTAGAGCTGAGGATCAATGAAAGTCTGTGGCGAGCAAAGCGCTGGTTGGATAGCAGAGGCCTTAAAATGGCCCCTGAGAAAACCGAGGCTTTGCTCGTTACGGACAGGAGATCCTTCCAATATCCGAGGATCGTTCTCGGAGAGCATGAAGTCGAGTGGACAACAAGCATTAAGTACCTGGGGGTGCAGCTAGATCGTAGGCTTAGCTTTGGCGAACACCTAAAGATCGCAGCTGCCAAAGCCATCCAATGTGGAGCAAATTTGGCCCGGCTTATGCCAAACATTGGTGGACCCAGGGAAGCGAAAAGAAAATTGGTGGCGAGCGTGGTCCATTCGAAGCTGCTTTATGCAGCTCCGGTCTGGGCCAATGCCTTGCAAAACCATGCTATCCAGAAGAAGCTGTTCTCGGCGCAGAGACTTGTCGCGCTGAGAATAGTTTCGGCATATAGAACTATCTCGACGAGCGCTGCGCTGGTCCTAGCGAGCGTCCCGCCAATAGATTTATTGGCGGAGGAAAGGAAAGAGACCTTTCAGCTTCGCAAGGAGCTTACCTGCGCAGACCTGCAGGAAATCGCTCGCGCGAAGGAGGCCATCCGCAAGGATGGAAGGCGCAGACTCGTCGAGAAATGGCAGAGGAGATGGCATGGTGAGCAGACAGGGAGATGGACATACCGCCTGATCCCGGAGCTCGCCACCTGGCTGAATAGAAAGCACGGGGAAGTCGGCTTTTACTTGGCGCAAGCGTTCTCGGGCCATGGCTGTTTTAACGCGTACCTGAGGCGCTTTAAGACGAGAGACGAGGAGACGTGTTGCTACTGCGATTTCCCGGTGGATAACGCAGAGCACGCACTCTTCGTCTGCGCAAAATGGGGTGTGGCTAGGGAGGTCCTCGGCCAGGCGGTGGGTTCCGAACTTACTCCTGACACGATGGTCCCTCTCATGCTCCAGTCTGAACGGTTCTGGACGCTCATCGAGTCATTCGTCACACTTGTGATGAAGACGAGAGAGCTTGATGGGCGTCGGGAGCGAAACAACGGGGAGGGCCAGTAGAAATCGCATCGGGGCCTGCACCCGCGGTCCTGCGTCTCGGGTAAGCTTGGCTGTCCGCGTCGTTCGGGGGTGGAATCTGTATGTTTTCTCCTCTGGGTGGCGCGGCTAGCCGGTTTGCCTAGTGGGCGTGTGGCCGCGGATGTAGGTTCCGAGCGAACGGATGACGGAAGAGTCGTACGCGACTTTAATGGAACCAACCACCCGTGAAGTTTAAAGCCGAAAGGCGGTTCCGCGGGTGGTGTATTGGTTCGAGAGAGGGGGTTTTTTGGTTTTAACAGGTATGCCTAGACCCGTCCTAGGAGAGTCCTGTACAACGTCTATAAAAAATTTTGCCATTTTTCCTCCTCACCAAAAAATAAAAAAAAAAAAAAAAAAAAAAATTCTAGATTCATAAATATTTATTGTTTGATAATTAAACATTCTTATATTGAATAAAAAATACATTCTTAACTTATAATTTAAATTTCTTTGTACTTTTGAAGAATACATTGTATAGTGAGTTTTTGGATGGATTCCAATCACAGTTTCGTATTTCCTAACGTTGGTTAATATTTATACTATCATGTAAAAAGTGAGTTAATAACAAACCTTTTGATTTTTTAAATTTTACGTACATATTAAACACTTATAATACAATGTTATTGTCGAACTGTGTAGTTCTAATCCATATCACATAAAAATATCTTTCTCTTATTTATATTTTTTTTATAATCTGTTAATAATCTTCATAATTTTATTTATTTTATTTATTTATTTAAATAATTTTCATTCAAAATAAATTATTAAACTTTATTACTTTACGAAATTTAAAAAAGTTTTCTACTTAAATTTATATAAGTATTACTGATGATGGAAAGCAATTGATAAACACAAGTGTCCAACATAGATACATACAATGATTCTCTAAGATTACAAAGAAATTCCAATTATAAATAGAAAATATATTAATTATATATAATTATAATACATAATATATAATTATAAAAACTTATTTACTAATATTTATTGATTAAGAAATTTGAAATAATATAGGAAAAAAGAATACGCTTATCTTGTTAAAAACACTGGGTATGTTAAAAGTTGACTTTTCAATTTATTATAGAAACAATAATAAGTTAATGTCAAAATCCCTGTCCTATTTCTAATAAAAAAAATAAATGTTGCAGCAAGAAGTAGTTTGAATTTGAATACAAGTGCACAAGAGCGACACCATTCGGCAGTGCATGGAGGTTTTATGCCCTCATATATATATAATCACATCAGAAGTTTTAAATAAATATAATTATTATAATTATTCTTGAAACATTCTTAATTAATTTCAGATGAAAAAAATAACTTTTTCCACAAAAAAATGAATTTCCATTTTCTATAAACAAAATAAGTTCAAAATAAGCACAAAAGAGGTTATATAGATGCAAGGCTAGTGAAATTATAAAATTCTGTATCTTTTTTAATTTTGACCACCAAAACATAAAAGCCACCACCTAACGACCACCAAACGACCACCAAACGATTCGACATCAAATTTTTGAAAAACATTTAAGTCTAGTGCAAGCGTGAAGTTAGCACTACAATTTTAAAAATTTTATATTTTTTTTATTTTCAACCACCAAACATTAAAAACCACCACCTAACGACCACCAAACAACCACCAAACGACTCCAAAAGAAATTTTTGGAAAATTTTAAAAAGTGTAGTGCAAGCGTGAAGTTAGCACTACAATTTTCAAAATTTTATATTTTTTTTATTTTCAACCACCAAACATTAAAAACCACCACCTAACGACCACCAAACGACCACCAAACGATTCCAAAAATAAAAAGTACGATATTTAATAGTTGCAGTGCTAACTTCACAGACATATAATCGATAAGTTGGAGAGTGAATTTACTCTATTGGATACTAAACCTAAAAATCGTATGCGTACCGCACGTTCTACACAGAATATAGCCGCCGTACAGGCCAGTATCGAGGAAAACCGTGAATTGTCCGTGCCACGCCGATCTCAGGAATTGGGCCTGTCCAGGATGACTACCTGGCGTATTTTGCGATTGGATCTTGGCCTGCATCCCTATAAGATGATTCTGGCCCAAGAACTGAAGCCTAATGACCATCGTTTGCGTCGGGAGTTCGCGGATTGGGCTCTGGAATCAATTGAAAATGATCCCAATTTTCATCAAAAAATCATCTTTTCTGATGAGGCGCATTTTTGGCTCAAGTCTCGGGGGACATTTGGCCGATATATTGTTTAAATCATAAATGGCATAGAATATCCAATATAATAAAAAAGATTTCGATCAATTCCGAATGAATATTCAGTGTTTTTTTCCAATTTCAAAACATATCACCCTTATTGGGAAACCCTTTAGAAGTATGGATAATTGAGATTCCTGTGAGTTAAAAAATATATATTTCTTCTATATCCATTATATATATTGAAGTAATGAGCATCAGTAAACTTTATTATGTTATATTACAGTAAGTGAAGAAAGTATGACTATGATAAAAATAAATGCAATATACATAACCACACTCAAAAACATGCTTGGTTAACTTAACTAGAATTCGGGTTAAATATGCCCTTAATATTTTTTATAGTTAAAGTAACCAGACGTCTGGATGTTTCAGTCGGAATTTCTGGTGAAAACTACTAAAATTACTAGAAAAAATAGTAAAGGAATATTTAACCCTAATTCTAGCTAAGTTAACCAGAAATTTTTTGGGGTTTAGATTTGCAGAAGGGTGCTAACATCAACTTCATCGTGAAATATGCAGAATACTTACTATTTTAATGCTCATTTCTCCAATCTTCAGGTTTATTTTTATTACATAGAATAGAGCAGACTTCAGGAAGATGAGAGAGGGGATGGAATGTAAGTATCACTTGAAAGTGGTAGTAACATACAACGAATCTAAAAAGGTATTAATTCTGGCTTCTTCAATTGCTTTTCAAGTCATATAAATGTTTCCAATGATCACTACAAGCTTAAACCTTCAATTCAAGTGGTGTATATTTACTGACATAAACTGGAATGCATCCAATGTTAGTTTGCAAAAATGGTTCTGCAGGCGGTAAACGAGAGTGCTGAAAGGCTTCTGGTACATCCAATTCGTGTTTACGTTCATCTATGTTGAGCGGTTCATAAACTCCTACGTCTCAGTTGTAAGTGACATGATGAGTATCACCTATAAAGAATAGTTCTGTACCTCCAGAGTTCATGAGAATTTTTTGGGTTGTACAAAGAATAAAATTATCATCTTTGTTCTTTCTAACGCAAATACACATATTTCTCGTCTACCGAATACCCTTGAAGACAAGGTTTGTACCCTCAAGAGCCATGTGATGCATCGTTATCAGATATTCCATGGATGATTCAGAATCTTCCTTTTCTACGTCTAATTGAACAGTACCATCGCTCTCAGCAGCTGCATAATATTGAATTTTTGATTGACACAATATTTGAAATTGCTCATGTTTGCATGCCAAAGTTTTGGTAATGTTTTTAAAATTTTTGCAGTGTCTTACAGCATTTTTGAAGCAACTATGTTTACTTTTAAATCGTAGTGTCCACATGTGTTTCAGTGGCCCAAAGGGTCGAATCATAGATGGATAGTGGACAAGAAAATGATGCTTCAGTCTTAAGGGTATTTCTGGAAAGCATGTTATTCTTAAATCCAAGTAATCAGTTATTTTATCCTGTAAAACAATAGTCTGCTGGATAGGTATTGCAGGAGCACATACAACGTTGCAAACTTCCCGTAAAAGAAGCATCATTTTCCAAACGTCATCCTTAAAATCTTGGACTTTATCTGCAGTGACTATTGGAAATATCTTCTCATTTCACTTGCAGTTCTAGTTAATTTTTCAGCGATTTTTATTTCTGGGAGAATCTGCTTGTTTTCACCAAGGAATCTAAAATTTGCAACATGCTCATTTAGTTCCGCATATGAAAACCAACCTTCGGATGCAAAATGTTTTATGCAGAACATTAGATCGAAGGGGACGACTCCCTCAAATAAATCGTGGGCTGCACAAGGTGGCAATCCGGGATTGCATACATGATAATGCTCCAACTCATTTAGTACCAAATTCCTCTTAATACCTTTGACCATGGCATTTTTTTTCTTCGCAGTTTCAGCACAACGTGCATAATTTTTGGGATTTCTGAGGTTGTTCATATTGTAGTTTCCCGATTTCAAATAACTTTTCAGTATTTCACAAAACCGACAGAAGGAATTTGATGTGTTGAAGTTCTCTGTAAACACCCCAATTTGGTGGCTTTCCAAACTGTCTCCCAACATCACAAGTAATGTGCCAAGGTAATTTCTGGTTTCTCCATTTATAGAAACCGTGACTCCCTCTGTTTCTAGAATTCGCAAGTCGGACATCACACGCTTTAAAATTGTTTCCCACCCGTAAATGTTAATATACTTTTCCCTGCATAATAAAATTAGTTTCAAGTTTTCTGTTTTTGATCTCAAAAATGGTGGCAAATTTGCAGAATCAAATTAAAAAGCTACAACTTTAAATTTAGTTTTCGATGATCCTAAAGGATTAACTGTTTCAAAAGCATCCTGAAAGGCAAGAAGCTGTAAAACGCGAGGTTGAAGAACCGTTGAAGAAGTTATTCTTTCTAAAAACAGTTCCATCGCAAATGCCTAAAAGTACACTTTCATTCTCAGACGTTCTAGGATATTTGCAGCAAGGACGAACATTTTCGACACGTAGTAGCAATTCTACAGTTTCTAAAATTGGAACATAATGATAAACATGATGTTTTTTTTTGGTCACTAGACTGCGGTTCTGTTTCCTTCATAAGTTTCACTTCAATGGGATGTATGAAATTGAAATTATCTCTGTAGTACTTCTGTCTGGAATATTCATTTCTCAGAAAACCTTTTTGGAGATCGAAAGGTTCAGTACCAGGTGTACAAGTATGAAACCGCGAATTTTTTTTAGAAAATATATGTTTATTTAATAAAAATGGTTATACATTCAATCTTCAAAGTAATGGCCATTGCTAGTCACACATTTTTCCCATCTCTCTGGCAATTTGTGTATGCCTCGCCAAAAAAATTGTTCGTTTTTTGAGTCAAACCAGTCATCGAGCCATTTTTTCACATTTTCGTACGAATCGAAGCGCTGTTCAGCAAGTGCGTGCCCCATTGATGAAAATAAGTGGTAGTCAGATGGAGCCAAGCCTGGTGAATAAGCCGCATGGGGGAGGGCTTCCCAGCTGTACGAATTTACCAATTCCCGAGTCTTTTTTGATCGATGTGCTGGTGCATTGTTTTTCAGTCAATTCATGCGGCACCCATCTTCTCACCTTCAAAATCAATCCCATGGCTTTTAAACGTTGAGAAATGCATTGTTGGGTCACATTTAATTGTTCTGCAAGTTGCTGTTGCGTTTCACCATCATCTTCATCCAATAATGCTTGCAATTCGGCATCTTCAAACTTTTTCGGTGGTTTTCCACGTTCTTCGTTTCTCACATCGAAATCGCCACTTTTAAACTTATTGAACCACTCGTTGCACTATGTTTTGCCTAGAGCATGCTCTCTGTAAGCTTCCACAAGCATTCGATGGGCTTCCAAAGCAGATTTCTTCAATTGGTAACAAAATCAATGATGTCCGCAAATCGTAGTTTGAAGGCACAAAAATCGACATTTTTACTAGCGAAAAAAATTAGTTGTTGTATGAAACTTGATTGTTTATGAACTGAATATTGTTGACAGAACTCAATGCGAAAAAATGGCATCAATGATTTGGTTTGACAGAGCGTATAGTTTTACCTAGCGACACATAGATGTCATTACCGGTTTCATACTTGTACACCTGGTAAAAGAAGAAAAAATTTATTGAAACATTTTCATAATTGTTTTCTTTTCCTTCTCCTGAAAGTTACTTTCGCTTGAATTAAAAAGAAACTTTCTCTTGCAACTGTCAAAACCTGAACACACCCCATGAATTCACCCTTGCAAAATGGGTTCGGTAGCAAAATGTTTTGTACCTAAAAGAAGAAACATTCTTGCTAAAATCACAGTAGCATCTGCATCAATTTTAACTTCTGGTAAACCATTTTTATTGCGACCTACTTTTTCATTTCCTGTACTGGTACTTTCATCTTCGTCTGAATCATAATCTTTAATATCTTCATAATCCCTGATTTTCATTCTGACATTCTGTCATTTTCATTCATATTGCAATGTGATCGAAATAAGTGGACTGAAAAATTATTTCTGTCGCGGAAAATCATTTTCGGTTGGGAACAATTTTCAAATGGACAGATAATCCCTTTTGACAATATCGAGATTTGCTGATATAAATGCTTCCTGAAAATATTTACTTTTCCACATTTAAAATTGCAATTTACTTTCTTGCAAACATAGCACTGTGCACCTGTAGTATCTTTTGAAGTATTATGCATTCGATAAATATGTTTCACAAAATTCACATACTTATCGAAATACTTATTGCAGCCTCTATATTTACACAATATTGTAACATTTGGAATGTTACTGAGAATTTTTTGATGCTTGTTATAATCATTTATATTTGCAAACGAAGTTGAACATATGTTACACACAATCATTTTCCGTTACAAGGGATTTTAGAAGGAAGGAACTGCAATTGGAAATGTAAAACTGTGCATAACTGCAATCCGGTTGCTGTGTAATCTTCTCCTGTGTACAACTGCAACAAATGTGAATCATATCCTTGCAAAATATAACAAATAATCTTTTTCAATTTTTCTACAACTAAACAATAATTTTATTTTTGTTAAAAACATGTAATGTGCATAAAATACTTTCATTTCTCTCATGATCAAAATATTTGTTATTCTGTTTCAAACTCTTACAAACATTATTATACGCTTGGAATATTCTGTTCGAATGCAAATCAAATTACGTTAATGATGTAGGTCAATAGTTGTAACCTCAAAACTCAAACTTCTCATTTGCCTCAACCAAAATTAGGTGTAGATATTTTTCGCTAAATCGCGGTATTTCCTTCATTCTACACGGTGGTTTTCAGTAAAAAATGTCTAATTTTAATACATTTTTACAAACAGAAAAAATCGAAATTTCTCATTTCTTCCGGGTACAATTTAAAGTTTTGTTTTACACAAAATGTATAACCACCAGCTACAATAAAATTTTATTCTTCATCAATGTTTATTTAAAAATAGTGTATATACATATCCAGAATTGCATTAATTGAATGTACGAACAATTATAATTTCGTGGAAAATTGATATATTATATATACTTCATTTTCGCAAAGTCGATGCGTCCCTAGTCCCGGTCGCGGTCCAGTCCACTTACTTTGTTGATGTTTAGTCCACTGGATTGTATTGCTCCCCGATGCAGGAAATCTCGGTCGTGAGAAACAGAAAAGGAAAAAAGAAAACAAAAAAACAACAAAAAAACTAAAGAAAAAAGGAAGAAACGAAATGCAAAGTTGGTGCGAAAATAAAAAATAACACAAATTGGTAATAACGCTTTTTAGGCGGTAAATGTAAGTACAGCGATTTTGGGGAAAAGCAAAAAATAACTCGGAGCTATTGCAGAGATTCTAAAAAGAACTCGGTATCTAGTATATCTAATGCTTTCGCGTATGCGCTAAGGTACCCTGAGCGCGGAGGGTGGAGTAAGACCACCAACAGTAGTTACGGTCGTAGCTGATGTGGCACGGGCGTCCGTCATCACCTCCCTACCAATATTTCCCTTATCTAATCATAGATTCCTCAATCATCAAAAAACCCTACCACGTTCACCTCGTGCTGAACCAGTGAAACAGAAAAATGACAAACCAAATTTGCAGTCAATCGAGCAACTTTGTACCAACCAGAACTACTTCGACAGTAGAGAATATACCTTCCTCTACTTTCGCCCGTCCACGGTTTGGAACAATAGCGTCCTATCACCTGTCCAGTTAATTTAATTCGTAAAATATCTGGCTCAGGGCTTCAAATTGGGAATCGCGTTTGAGCGGACATAAACATTAAAAGACTTCATCCAGACAGAAGCAACAAAATTAAATTCATCTCCGGCAGATCATTTAAAAGGTCCAATTCGTTGATCGTGAACGGTCAGTTTTACCTATTTCACTAGTTGAGGATAACAACTCGTAAAAGACCATCTAGTGATAAACTCTTGGCAATTGTATCGAACGTGCATCAACGCAAATCTTCGGCGGACTATCTAAAGTCCAATTCCAGTTTTTTCAGTTTTCCTTCACCAAGAAAAAAACGGCACAAAGCAGTGAGAAAACGCAGAAAATTAATACTACCGAATCTCAAAACGGTAGTGATAATTTCCATAAAATATTTGAATTAGATTTAATAAGGAAATTTTAGCCGCGAAAAAGGGCGAAATTAAAAGCACTTGAGCCTTTCCTAGTTAAAAGTCAACCGTTATTTTCTCTTATTCAAACTGATAGAAAGTGGCAGCAGTGATGTTGGTTTGCGTGTGCTTGTATTTGTCCACGAATTTCCAACCAAAAGGAATAAAGCTGCCCTTGTGGGTGACGATCAAAACAAGAATCATCATCCGCCCATTCCCGGAAATCAGGAGGAACCTCTCTTTCTCTCTATCTTTCTAGGACTGGTAATGTAAGTCTAGAATAATAGTAAGTAGGGCACTGTCCCAAAATCTTTATATTTTTAAACCTTTTAATAAATTGTTAGAATTGGGAAACTGAAGCTCAAATTCTTATTTTATGTCTGACGCATGCACGGTTGATTTTCTTTTGGTTAACCAGGTATAGCCTCCTCAGTCAGAGGAGAGAGCAAACACGATTCCAAAATAAAAACAAATTTTAATTTATTCTTTTAATTTAAAGTTTGGCAGTTTTAAGCCTTAAACAAACGACATACCACCTTGATTAAAAATTTTTAGGTTCCGTCACCGTGTGGCGCTCTCGTTCGGCCGATTTCAATTCTTATTTTTTTGTTGTGTTGGTAAAAGTGTCATTGACGTTCTGTCAGATTTTCAGCTTGATAGCTTGACATTTGTTGAAGTGACGCTGTATTGTGTACATCTATCTTCGTGTGTGGTTTCGTTTTTTCACAAAAAAAAATGTTTAGTTAAAAATTTTGGTTAATGATTTGGGCCTCAAACGTATCGCTGCAAAGCTGGTGCCGAGAGACCTGAATTTCATGCAAAAAAGGGTTCGCGTTGATGTCGCAAAAGACATGCTTTCCAAGGTCGACTCCGACCCATCGTTCATCAAACGGGTGATTACTGGTGACGAGACGTGGATTTATGAGTATAACACGCACTCCAGACATCAAGCGAATGAATGGCGTTCACTCAATGAGCCGCGACCGAAAAAACCACAGCGTTTTCAGTCGAAAAAGAAGGTGATGCTCACAGTTTTCATGGATTACAGAGATGTTGTGCATCATAAATTCCTTCCCGAAGGCCAGACCGTCAACAAGGAGTATTATTTGGGCATTATGAGACGTTTGCGTAAAGCCATTCGCCAAAAAAGACCGGATTTGTGGGCAAACAACTCGTGGATTTTGCACCACGATAACGCACCGTCGCACAATGCCATCGTTATCCGTGATTGGATCAAGCGCTGGCATAAGTACGTTGCAGTCGATGGGGAGTACTTTGAAGTGGACAATATCGATTATGTTGAATAAACTTGTATTTTTGATTTTAAAAATAAAGTCCTAAAACTTTTTGATCAAGGTGGTATTTGTCCCAAATGTGGATAATTTTTTGAACCATTTATTTTTCACTATGTGGATTAATTATTCGTACATAACACTAGCCAAATTAGTTTTCTGTGTTATTACGTCATTCCTTTCTATAATATCACCCAGATAACCTTTCAATCTCCAATTATCAAGTAATTTAAAAGTGGATTTTTGTCATTCTTCAAGAGGATCAGTTTCAATCTTTTTGTATCTATAATTATCTTTAAGCATGGAGTTCATTGCTTCTTTGTAAACTTCATTTCTCATTACTATTGTGACATTCCCTTTATCTGCTCTCGTGACTAAAAGGTCCTTATTATTTTTCAAAAAATCACTGGTTTTCCTTATCTTATTAGCAATAATTCTATCAGTTTGTGAAATGTGTTTAGGTTTTTTTAGATCCGCTTCCCAGACGTTAAAGGACTGGAAAGACTATCTTTCGGTAATAATAAAAAGTAGTAAGTTATTTATTCCTGTAAGTTTTGACACTATTTTTTCATCTATTGGTAATTTAGGATTTACGGCATTTTGTTTAATCAAATTTCGACCAGCACTGGTATCTATTATCACGCGAGCAGGGCTTTGAATGCCTTCTGAACAAATCATTATCAATGGAGTTTTGCTTGGTTTGGAAACGCTTATCTTTATGGCCGGTTGATCGTTAGATGTGGATGCTTTAGGTTTTTGCTTTATGCCTCCCTCAGTGCATCCACACTGGGGAGAGTGGTTGAGTTTTCCGAATGTTGAGATTGTTGTTTATTTCAGGGGGGAACCTGGTTTAGAACGCCGAAAGTTGCATGATATTCGGCACAGTTTTTTGGGCTGCCTAGCTTATGAAATGTTTCAAGTACTGTTAAAGTAGGTCATAGATACACAAATCTTGCAGAAAAAAATTTATTTTTATTTTATTCGATAATATTTAGTAATAAAAATTCGTATTTGTTTGGGGCACTACTCGTTTGAAGATTCTCCACTGCGAACATGATAGCGATCGTCCTTTTTATCTGAAACATTAAAACCAAAATTTTTTCTGCACTTTAGGAGTTTATCTTCTATTTAAACCTAGGAAATTTATTGAAATGTTGAAAATTGCAAATTTTATGAATGTTTAAAAAAAAAATCGCGTTTTACCGACGAAATTTTGAGATAATTAACAAAAAATAGTTTCTTCCAAAAGTTAATTGTATATATCTCAAACTCACCAACGCCAAATGCTAGTCTGCTATTCCTGCTCCATACATTAGTCCTTAAACTTCTTCGTGAAACTCATTTTGAGCCAAAAGTGAGATGACTTTCAAAAAATTGATTTTTTTTACCCTCTAAACCAGGTTCCCCCCTTAATCTAATATTACAATTTGTTATAACATGTCCTGGTTTTTTATAATAGTTGCATATAACTTCTGATTTTTGTGTATATTTTTGATTTGGTCTATTTAATTAATGATTATCCATTTCACGTTTAATTGTTTAAAAACACTTTAGTTCGATAAAAACGTCGATACATGTCAGAATTTTAGGATGATTTAAAGACTTAAAAAATGATTTTCTATTGAAATTTAAACTCAATAAATTTTCAAAGCTCCAAAACAGAATATCAATTTCAATATTTTTTATCTATGCAAATCAAATAATTCAATTAGAAAATTATGTAGAGAATATTATATATATATATATAAGGCAACATTGAAAAAAATTTCATCCAAATAAGATACTCTGATAACTTTTTGAAATACGTAAAATTATTCACATATGAATTTCATTATAAAACTGTGAATAAAAGGTTTCAGTAATCAAAAAAACAAAAATTACATCTAAATTTAATTTAAATTTAAAAAAATAAGAAATTAAGGTTCAAAATCCATAGCTTCAGCTGTACCATAAAAATTCAATATACAATCGTGGCTACCTTTTCTAAACCCCATCTTACACTTTCTACATACTCGAGTGGGCGAGATTGTAGAGAGAACTTTTTTCGTGAGTTCCCCCATACGAGTTGTTCCTGCTAACCTATCATACGTTCTACACGAACCTTTTGTAAACCAACCCGTATCTAATGATCCAGCTATAGGAACTTTATGCTTATCAGTAATCGAATAAATAGGTATCGTAACAGGAGTATCAGGAAGAAGGAATGATCTGTCAAGGTGAGGAGGCCTAGAAAGAAATTCAATATTAACATTTTTCAATTTATTGATATGTGATGTATATTGGAAAATTGTACATGAAAAAGCGTCAGTACCAGTTCAATATAGTCCGTTATTTCCGGACCACTTGCCAAAGAAGCCAATAAAAAAGAGTAACTCACGCTACCCGAATTACGTCCTGGAGTTCCGGAACGAATCTTAGAATAAATTCTCCTTCCATTGAATGCGATTAATGTCCAAATTCTCTTTAAATATCGGTCGCACAACAAAAGACCTGTCAGTAGCAGTCGCGGGACGAAGGTAAAGATCGTCGACGCGACGCTGACAAAATTCCCGACCTGCCCCACGAATTACATGCGTGACCCAATCGCGAACCCGGAACAGGTCACCTGTCCAACATCCAATAGACGACGAGGCAACTCGTGCCTAGTATAATAATTGCCCTCGGTAAATAATTTTCTTCAACACGCGGTTATATCATTTACAACGAACGGCGCGTGTGACACAATGACACCATTGTAATTAGTGTTCATTTCCATCGAACTGCACAAATTTAGTATCACCAAATGTCTAAGATACTAAATATCAAATATTTTTATATCAAGTCCCAGGGTCTACGCGCCCTAGGGTACATTTTCCGAGTCACGTGGTGGCATCTGGTCGTCTGGTGCGTCGCTCTCCAACGATCGATGGCGGCGATAATCGAAGTAAAGATGTCTCGATGGCTCGAAACTCGACATGGCGGCCAGTGTTGACATGGACTCGGTAGCCGGCTGTGCCTCGTGTTCGACGCTGCTGTCCTCCGGTGCTGCTGTCTTCGTATCGCTCATGAAACAGACAGGATAGGAAGCGTGAGTGCGTGCGGTGCGCGAATAGTGTATTTCGAGTGCTCTCGGGTGACGACGAAGTGCGTGCTCTCGTCTCACGACTTTTTCCCCAGGGACATAACCCCACCTGTCACTGGTGAGTTTGCTAAATTAAATATTTTCCATGTGACGGGTAAAATTTACCACGTCACAGTTGACATGATCGACATTTCACATGAAATATTGAGGCTAAACTTATTTTTGTTTCTTTGACACAATCAACCAAAGATAATATCTATCCACATTTGAATCATAAAACCTTTTTAGAAAATCTTTTATTATTCCAAAACCACTTTTTACGGGTTTTACTCATATTTATTTCAGTTATGTATCGTTAGTCTATCTTTTAGGTTAGGCAAAAGGCGAAATAAACACGTCGCGGCGAACAGCTGTTGAGCGGAGTGTATGCGCGACGTTGCCAAATTTACGATTGCTACCACGCGAGTCAATAGTAAGTTAAAGCGCTCTCTCGACTGACTAGCTCCGTACCCACCATACTTCCTTAAGACACATAAAAATAAATACACCTCTGGTCACTTGTAAATGAATGCTAATAGATGTCTTTTACCAAGATATTAATCATGATAGATGAAATCGAATAAAAAAATTTTTGGAAGTACAGCGGTTTGAACTCGCATATGCTGCGTATCAGCCAATTACCTTGACCATTCTAATATGATCGATGTTGAATACTATTAATTTACAGATATTATATAATTAGATCTAAACTTTCTTTTGATGAAATGTGTATAGCTATTGGAGTCTTTACCACAAACAAGGGAGGAAAAATGTTTCCGAACTTATCATCTTTATTGAGTAGCGTACGTATATTTCCTCATTATAATGCTGAGGCTGAACGAGCATTCTGAATGCTCACAGACGCCAAAACTAGCAAAAGCAATCGATTAGGGATTATGACTGTCAATTCCATTTGTGTCACTTAATCAGCTCTAAGACCTAGAAATGAGACCGCGAGAACAACTCGCATTACTTGGAAACATTTCAACCTGATGGATTCTGCCAATCTTTGCAAGTCGGCAGTAAAAGAATATAGTGAAAACAGATTGACTTTCTTGGCTTGAGATGGCACGAATATTTTTAAAATAATTTTTAAAAAGTATCTTTGGTTATCTCAAAAATAAATTATGGGATAAAGTCGTTGTTGTTTAATTTTTAAAATATTAAGTGTGTATGTCGAGTTATGTGAGAGGCAAGGGGACTCACGTTAATTAAGCACCCCAAATATATTTTCTTCTATTTTTCGCTTTCGTCTTATTGCAAATTTTTGAAATAGTGGATTAGGCCTATAGGGGAAATCACTTAAAAATAGCGCGCCTGAAACTCTACCTCCTCGGTGGTGTGGAAAGGAGTTTAATAGAAATTCGTATTAATTAAGGCTCTCACTAGTTTTTCTTATCAGAACCTGATTAATAATAGGGCAGAACAGCTAGGGCCCTACCACAATCCAATTAAAATCTCTGTTGCCTAGAAATTGTAGATGATGATTCAAAATTTTCACCTCGCGTTTTTGTGGCCTATGCATAGATTTTTAATTTAAAAATTGAAAAAATCTACGAAAATGAAGGATTTTCTGATTAGAATAATTAATTAACAAAGCTAGTGAATTTCCAATTAATACCTTAACTTGAAATTTTAAACATTTATTGACCATGGAATTTTATCGATATTTGTAAAAACATTCGCCTAATAAAAATATTTTTGAGATGATGTGAAATTCTTGGAAAATTTAAAGTCAATAAATATTGGATGATTTGAATCAAGATATCCATTAAAACATGTTTCGGGTTTAAAAATTTTATCAACTGCATCAATTAGAAAATTTTGCCTTTGTGTAAAGCATTTATTTTTTTCATTAAAACGTCTATGCATATAAACCACTAAAAAGTAAAATGAGAACTTGAAATTGGAAAAAATTTACTGAATTTTTATATATAAAAATAGTATATTACGACCCTAGGCCAGAAAGTTTGAAGTTCCTGGCGTATGTGTTATAAATGCCGAGGCGAAGCCGAGGCATTTATAGCACATACGCCAGGGCATCCAACATTCTGGCTGTGGGTCGTATACTGTTTTTCTTGATCTCCAGCCGAAAGTACGCCTAAAACCGAGGCGAAGCCGAGGTTTTGTAGGGGGCAGGGGGAGGTCCGCCCGACTTTTGCAAAACCGAGGCGAAGCCGAGGTTTTTGCTGGTGGGGCGGGCATTAGAAACTTTAAAATAAAATTCAATCATACAATAAATGCAACAAAAAAAAATTGAAATGAAATAAAGTGTAATTTCGTACGGAAATTTAGATGTAATTTTGGTTTTTTTGATTACTGAAACCTTTTATTCACAGTTTTATAATGAAATTCATATGTGAATAATATTAAGTATTTCAAAAAGTTAGAGTATTTTATTTGGATGAAATTTTTTTCAATGTTGCCTTATATATATATATATAATATTCTCTACATAATTTTCTAATTGAATTATTTGATTTGCATAGCTAAAAAATAATGAAATTGATGTTCTGTTTTGAAAATTTGAAAATTTATTGTTTAAATTTCAATAGAAAATCATTTTGTAAGTCTTTAAATCATCCTGAAATTCAAAATAAAATGTTTAGATATTCATTTTAGGTGAATGTTTTTAATAATATCGAAGACAGAAAGGTAATATCTTAAATGATATATTTGGTGATTTTAAATTTGTCGTCTGCTTCGCGCCACTTTGACACATAGTCGACAGAAACATAATTTTCGATCTTGGCTCGGCAGCCGAATGCGTGAAATCGAAGCGGGGAAGTGGGGACACACCGACACGGCGCGATTAATTGTGTGTGCTCCCACATAGGAGCGTGGTGGGGGCCGCTAGCTCCCACGTTCTGAGATCACTGGCTCACAGTCACAGCATTCGCGCATGTGTACGTGTCGAGAGAGGTCTCAAGTGCTCTCCCGAAAGACAATGTTTAGACGCTTGTACTGAATAAATTATTAACGATAGAATTTTTTTAACTATACCATCTTAAAGAGCAAGTTCGAATCTACGTAAAACGATAAGAATCAGAGAATCGACTTTCGTCCGTTTAGGGGTCTTTCTTCAAATTGTGTCACATATACATTCAAGTCTTGTTTATTTCAAGTATCACAAAACAAGAAAGTCTTGTTTATTTCAAGTCGCGCGGGGTATCCACCGCCGCCACAATTGCCATGCCGACTAAATGCACCTCGACCCCACTCTTCTCACTTATTTTGAGTGCTCCTCAGAGCGTCACGTGAAAGTAAAATAGTGGGGCATGGAGGGGAGCGTGAAACTTGAAACATACGAGACGCTCGGCTTGAGATAAACGAGACTTGAAATAAACAAGACTTGAAATAAACGACAATTGACCGTATATTTCGTTATTGTGAGTCATGAGGTATTATATTTTTTCAATTCAGGAATTCATTTGTCGAATGACAAATTGTCATAAATGATTTTTGAATAATTCTCACAATCACTGAAAAAAATTTATTTATTTATTTTTTAATAGTACACACTAAAAAAAAATTATAAAATGGTACAGAATTTTAGTAATGCAAGATTGGAAGAGCCTGACTAAAGCACAACACCTTGGTCAATCTTTTGCAATTAAAAATATTCTGTTAATTAACAGAGTAAAAATAGAAGTTATAAACGATACTACATGAGCACTTGCTACATGAGCACATAATTTTGCCTTACCCAATTGATCCTAATCAATGGTGTCCGTTCGAAGAATCTAAAAAGGACTTATAGTCTCGGGTGCCTTTTTTTCTCGTTTGAAGTCGAATATAATAATTAACCAATTTTATAAAAAAAAATGTAGCTCAATTTAGATCACAAAAATGACAGATAACAACCAGATAGCAATCAACAGAACATCAGACGAACTTCAAACCCGCTTTGTATATTTTCAAACGCAAAAACTCGCTTTTGCTCCGCTGCCGGACAAAATAGTATGTGAACCTCGAGCAAAAACGGGCGTTTGTGCCTTGTATAAAGTTGAAAACCCCTTGGCTTCGCCTCGGGGCTCAACTTTTTACGCAGCGCGCAAAAGCCCGCTTTCGCTTTCGGTTCACAATATACTACATTAACATAGTAAATTATGTTAAGTAAGCACCATGGAAAATGACAAATACGTATATGGTATAAGATTTGAAGTATTCAGCCTTTACCCTGGGTTGGAAATAAGTTGGTAGTGAATTGAGTACAGTAGATTGAATGCTGTACTTCAGTCCTCACTTCGTAGGCGTTGATATGAATCTTAATCGGACGGTAAATTCGTGGTCCAGCCGGTTGGGATGGTTAATTCTCTGATCCCAGTGTATACAACAGATTTTCTAAGGCAATTCCCCTTCACTTTTACTGTCGTTGAACGCGGCGTCGATTTTACCGAATTAGAACTGGACCAACTAGCGGTGAAAAATCTGATGAGACTAGACTAGACTGGACTGAACTCGCGGTATAGAAATGATGACACTGGAATTACTTCTATTGAAACTCTCGCTTTTTATACGACTTTGAAAGGTAAACTATAACGAGCTACATGCTATGACAAGTTACATGTTATTACAAGTTACACGTTGTGATCCTTATGTGTATGATAAGTGTATGTAGCAGTGCGTTGTTACCGTAGGGCTTCATTCGCCTTCTCTTCGGGTCAGTGAATTTGTTATTATGTGCGGGTATTATAATGGCACATGGTAATTCCATATTAATTATTCTGTTGATCTGTAGATCTGGCTATAACTTGTGTCTATAGAATCACGCACGCGGTAATATTGTCTTAATCCCTTCATTGGTTCCTTAATTTGTATGCTATTCGAGGTGGTAGAGTCGCGAGACATGACAGTATAATTAAAACACATCGTCGTAATGAATTATGAAAAATTTTTAATAGTGAACAGGCGTTCATAATATTAATAACTTCAAAAAACTTATAAATTGTGGAAAAAATTAGAAATTTTCAATAAACTTGACTTGTTACCTAATTTCGTGTAATATTCACCATTTTTGTGAACTATATTAATTTTTATATTATTTCTCAGTAAAAAAATCAATCTTTAATATATCTTAATACATGAAAATTGAGAAAACCTTGTAAAAATGGCAATTCAAAGCGATATAGCCTCACAAATCGATAATGTCTGAAATACAAAGAAACAGTATGAATTTTCTCAGATTTTTCGGAATATTAGTTCAACTGAAAATCGCAAAAAAAGAAATTTGCAAAATCTGCCATTACTCGTCCAATATGGCGGCTAGGCCCTTTAAGAGAACTCTTCAAAGATTAAATTCACATTAATTATTTTCAACTTTCCTCCCACCAGCAGTGTCACTAAAATGCCCTCCAAATCAAAAAATAACAATTCCGCGTATTAATCGAAGTTTTTAGCACTTTCTTCCCTTTTTCCTAGCACACGGAAAACTCCATATTGCTGTGACAGCGCTAAAGACTTATTAATTTTTTCAAAATCATACGTGAGGTATATGTATCACTATTAGAACGATATCAGAAAGCTAATACAGCGAAACTTTCAAAATAGCCCCCGTAACGATACAGTTCCGCTCTAGTAGCAGTATACGTATCTCCACGGCAGCCAAAAACAGTGTATCGCTCTGACACTCATACGGTAGAGCTGCGAAAGCGTCACAGTAGCGTTGCAGCGTCTATATGTAAGGTCTATCTGCGCAGGGAAATTTTTTCGTAACCTCAAATCTTGCCTCATTTTGACATAGTTGTGTCATGATGTCAATACTGTTTTCTGAAAACAATTACATTCGTTGAGTTTGCTACTTCAGATATCAATTTAATAACAATTATTGTATCGTGTTGACAACGACAACATAACCTTGCGACCTCTCTAATATTGCTACCCTAGCAATATGGAGTTTTCCGTACAAATATTCACCATTGGAAAATTGAAATTTATTTTAATTCTAAATTTATTTTCTTCTGATACGCTGGATACACAAATTCTATTGAACATAAAACTTCGGTACTTTTATTATAAGTCTTTTTAAGGATTGAATCACATCTATTTAGCTTTCGTAGCTATGTATTACATCTACAATAGTATATTACGTGCCTAGGCGCACAATGAGGGTTATTGCGTGACGAGCGACAATGCTCGCAGGAGATCGAAGCCGAGGCGCGATCAGTCCTGCGAGCTGTGACGTGGTAAATTTTACCCGTCACATAGAAAATGTTTAATTTAGAAAACTCACCGGTGACAGGTGGGGTTATGTCCCTGGGGAAAAAGTCGTGAGACGAGAGCCCGCACTTCATCGTCACCCGAGAGCACTCGAAACACATTTTCGCGCACCACACGCACTCACGCTTCCTGTCCTGTCTGTTTCATGAGTAATGCGAAGACAACAGCACCGGAGGACAGCAGCGTTGGAGACGAGACACTACCGGCTACCGAATCAACGTAAACACTGGCCGCCATGTCGAGTTTCGAGCCACGATGGATCGACGCTTCGATTATCACCATCATCGATCATTCGAGAGCGACACACTAGACGACCAGATGCCACCACGTGACCCGGAAAATGTACCCTAGGGCGCATAGACCCTGGGGCTTGATATGAAACATATTTGATATTTAGCATCTTGGACATTTGGTGATGCTAAATTTGTGAGGTTTGACGGAGATGAACACTGATTATAATGGTGTCATCGTGTTACACGCGCCGTCCATTGTAAATAATAGAACCGCGTGTTGAAGAAAGTTATTTGCCCAGGGCAATTTTTATACTAGGCACGAGTTGCCTCGTCGTCTATTGGATGTTGGACAGGTGACCTGTTTCCGGGTCCGCGATTGGGTCACGCGTGTAATTCGTGGGGCAGGTCGGGAATTCTGTCAGCGTCGCGTCGGCCATCGTCACTCTCGTCCTGCGACTACTATCGACAGGTTTCGCCCGTTGTTATTGACATTCCAAAGAGACGCCGGATTTTAACCGTTGAAGGATGTCAGACGAATTCATCCTGCGATTCGTCCCGGAGCTTGGAGACGTAATACAGGTAGTGTGAGTGTTCTGATTTAAGCTTTGTTTCTCTGGCAAGTGGTCCGGAAAATACTGGACTATTGAACTGATACTGACGCCATATGGCATACAATGCAAATACCGGCCACTTAGCCTCTCTTCTCACTCTCCTGCGCGAGTGCTCTTCCTGTCTTTATATTAATGATCTTTTTGGCGTATGTCGGAGCGTAATAAGGAAATTGTTCAATTAAAATAAAGTAGCGTTAAATTCTAGTTCTCTCTGGTGGGGACGCGGTAGGATAAGTCGAATTCGCCATATTGTCGCGTGGCTCGGAAAGTTCCGAGATTTGTATCATTTTGTTTACTGATCTTGATTTTTGATTTTTATTATTCATATCCAGTTTTAATTTATATCGAATCTTGTTCACTTGCAATAAAACTTTTTAAACTATTTCACATTATTTGATCAAATTCTGGCTTTCATTATTTACCCGGTAATGTGTTGTGACCTTTTGACCCCGCCTTGTGTTGGTTAGTTTCGAGCCTCATCCTTGTAAAGTAAACCTTGTCACTCGAGAGAGTGTCTGGCGCTCAACGAAGGAATTAAAGAAAATATTTTATTTCGGGCCGTTCCGAGCCGAAATAAAATCCGTGGGGTAGCCAAAAATAAGAGTATCAGGTCACGGGTAAGACCTGCATTTCGGAGCATTGTCGCGATTCTCGTAATTTCCCGAATTGTGTGCATTGGCACGTATTCTATTTTATGTGACTTCGGTGCTGATACGAGTTTTTATGCGTACACTCGAATCTAATCTAGTATTGTAGTTGTTTGCGGCGCTAGTCATTACACTTGATATTTCGCGACTAGTCCCAGCCATTTTGATTTTATCGATCTTGTGTACCATAGATCAAATAGGAAAATAAATCGAACCAGACTATTTTCTCTGAGAAAGTACTTAAAAGTGATTAAGAAAAGTTATTACTAAGAAACAATAAAAATAATGAGCTTTTAAAAAAAATTACCAAGCATTTCGAATTTTTCGGAAATTTTGAATTGCCTTTATCATCATTAGCTTTCTTAATTACTTGACGCACTTTCTGTATTAATTGTAGCGAGAAAGAAGATTCTGATTAAATATGAATTAAATAACTGAATATGAAATTTTATAGTACTTATCTCTATATTAATAACTTAAGAAATTTTCAGTATTTCAAAGAACGTGTTAATATAAAGTGATTACTCTGTCTACTGATGACAATCGCTAAGTAAATTTTAACAACAAACTGGCCTTATGACGTTGGCATTAGTGAATAAAGATAGCTCTCCTTTAAGGTTTTCTCGCATATCATAAGAATACATTAATTACAAATGAATTAAGTTTTTTCTTCAAATGAAACACATTATCATTAAATTGATTTTGAATTTTTCTGCCTGATTAGAAGTCGGACAATTTATGAGTATTAAATAACCATTCTGGTTGATTATGGAAATAATGAGGATTCGGAATTTTTAACCATTCTTATCTGCGTGCTGTCTAGCAAACTGCTTATAACATAATATTTAAATAGGGACAGAATATGCCACGTTGAATGTATAAGTTCTTGGTAGAACTCGTTTCTATAGTTACAATATAGACTTGAATGAAATAAAAGGAGTAGGATGTAATAATTAAATTTAAAGAAATCTACGCTATAAAAACAGATAATTTAAGAATCAAATATATTCAGTATTAACAATGAAGATAATTCTTTTCCTGCTATATGCTTCTATAATAAATGCTGATAGTTTTGGTGAGTATTTTAAAATGTTTATACATGATTGTAATCAATAATAAAGATATTCAGGTGACCGTTTTCATCGACGAAAATAATTCCCAGTCATTTCCCGGTGATCGAAAAATTTTTCCCGGTAATTAAAAAAACACTTTCCAATGAATAACAGTTAATGCAATGTGTTTTTAAAGTTTTAAACTATTTTTTATTCAATATTCTGAAATGGAATTTCTCCTGGTCTGCCGAAATCACGAAATTATACGAAATTGACAATTGTTAAAGTCGCTTTCACAGTCAACAAGGAAAAAATCTCCTGCTCCAATGGGCGCTGTAAACAGCAGCCTAAGGCTGCTTTACACTCTTGTAGTCAGCTTCATAATTTCGCTTTCGTAGAAATTTTTTTTGAAGATTCATTGTTATCGAAAAATCATTGTAAAGTTCGGTCGAAACCGGATGTATCACTGTTCTCGGCGAGCAGAGAAAAACCTGCTCCTCCACTTATTCACACCTCATGCTTGATCGTGTCCATGTGCGTACGCGGGTGTCGTTCTCTTCGGGCAGATTCGGCTCTTCTTTCTTTCTTTATGTCAAGCATTTTTCACTTTTATTCATTGACGCTAGAGAACTTAAGAATTATATTCCTCATTGCGTTCCCCGAACCGTGGTAATCAAGTGATGTAAAATCAATTATACAATTAAATTAAATCAAAATATTTTCTCTTGAATTTTGCATAATAAAATATTTATTTTATTTCAGTTATTTCACGAATAATGAATACGAAGTCACAGAAACATTTTTTCCCGTTTACGATGAGAAGATCGAATTTAGAATAAATTGTTAAGTAGTCATAAACGAAAAGTTTTTTTATTGTATTCAGTAATTTGCTTCCAATTACACTTTAACAAATGTAATATTAAATTATCTTATCTTAATTATGTATTTTCATAGATACAGTTGTTTTGATTTATGTACATCTTAGAAAAAAATAATGCCTTACGAATAAGTAACAGTAAAAAATCTTACATTAATGAATCAATAAATAAGTTAGTAACAGTTTGAGCGGTTTAAATGAAAATTAACTAAGTTTACGACTCTTTACTTTTTTTGTATTTTCACTTTAATTTAAAAGTTTTGACTTTTTGGACTGTTTTGCGTTTAATGGTTCAGGTGCAATCAAATATATTTTTTGGTCATCGAAACAAAAGTTACGAATTTCTTCGTAAAGATACAATTGCCTTTGTAATGACAAACCTTCGGGTTCATTCATTTCTAGTGGTTCAATTTGCTCCCCAATTCTGAGTTTTCCCCCTATTTTTTCATTTCCCCATTTTCATGAAAAGTGAAATGATGGTATTTCGTCAATTCTGGAATAGATTTGAAATGTTGTTTCAAACAACTATCCCAAGAATACCACTCAATGTAGCGAACATTAGTGACCGGGTCTTTACTTGCGACAGCAACATTGAAACCATTTGGTGAAGACACATTTGGAATTTTTAAAAAAGCTACTGACAATCAACATTTTCTTTTGTAAATTCTTTTTTTTTTTTGGTTATTACTCTCCATAAAAGATAATGAAGAATCGCATTATTTTTATTCTGATCGACGCAATTGTCAGCGAATAAAACTACATGATCAGAATTTATCTTGTTTATATAAAAATCAAACATACTGATAACTGCATTCGCACCTTTGCCTACGATATCTGCTTCATCAATGAGAATATTTGTTTGAATTCCAGTAGCTTCATTATGAATTTCTCGTGGCAGGTCATATTTGTATATTATTTCTCGGTAAAAAAACATCAATCTTTAATATATCTTGATACATAAAAATTGAGAAAATCTTGAAAAAATAGCTATTCAAATCGAAATAACCTCACAAATCTATTTCATCTATTTAGTGCATTATACCATATAATCAAATTTGACCCGGACTGGTTAAAAGAACAAGATTTTTATGTATTTTGATACAAATCTTCATTATCGCCTTCACAATAGGCTCCTTTTGAGCCAATACAAGCATGCCAACGGCTAATCCAATTTTCCATACATTTCTCATAGGCCTCGGTCGGTTTTCGAGCACAATTTTCTTCACTTTTTCGATGTTATCGTCGTTAACAAAGGTGGATGGACGACTCGCATGAGGCATGCTTTCTACGACCTCAGAACCCTCACTGAATGCTTTATGTCACTCTAATACTTGCTCAAACTTCACACGAATTTCATAGAAGGTGTTACCAAACTAGAGAAGAAACTTTTTACCGTTTCGGTTTACACGCGCGGTTTAAGTGGACCAGTCCGTGTCAAATTTGATCAGATAGTATTATCCACTATTTAGACATAAATGTTGAAGAAAATGGTAATAATGAAGTCTGAGCAGATTAAATCATATGTCTTTCCATTATTAAACCTGTACTTACTATTTCTTCTTTGATTTTCACATCACTGAACTTGAATGCACTCGATGGTATCCAGAAACACACAAAAACACGCCGTCACACGACGTGCAGCAAAGTGGTATCCAATTTGAAATCCTTTCGCGCCAATTTACCTGAAAGTGCCTCTATGGTAAATTACACTCCTTTTTGCATAATACGCTGCAGCTTGATACAAAAATCTTTTTCCAATCGTAAGTTTATATATCAGTGTATTAAGTCGTAGTGCATGTCCAATTTTGTTTTAATTCGTAATAGTTAGAAACTTAATTCAAACAGTCAGATCATGACCATCAAACACCAAAAACTCATTGTAACCAATTAAAATTTATTAAGCAATAGAATGATTGGATGTTTTTCACTGATAAGATATTATGCAAGAATAAATACACAGTGTATCCCAAAAGTTCTCGAATTTCTGTCACAATAACTATACTGTCAGTGCCATCTATGTGACAAATGCCACATTATCTCTGTAGAACCCTACTTCATCAGTCCTGTAAGTCTCATTGAGTTTCCTCTCACGGTCGTGTTACCAGAGTCGAAAAAGTGGCGGTATATACTTAAGGTTCGTCGAGAAACCGCGATGGAGCAAAGAGCAGGCATCAAGTTATGTGTAAAATTGGGCAAGACGTTTACGGAAACGCTTAAAAGGTTACGGAAAGCTTACAGTTTACGAGTGGTTCAAGAGGTTTAAGAAAGGCAGAGAATCGATAGATGACAATGAGCGCAGGGGACGGCAAGCGTCGAGTCGTACGGATGAATCGGTCAAAAAAAATCGAGAACTGATAAAAAAGGACCGTTGTTTGTCCGTAAGACTATTGAAGATGTCACAGGTATCAGCAAGTCAGAAGTTTATCGCATATTAAATGAAGATCTGAATCTACGGAAGGTTTGTGCGCGATTCGTTCCACAGAGTTTGAACGACGACCAAAATCATTCCCGAGGTTTGCACGCTCAAGACATCATTTTATCCGCCGACACCGATTTAAACTTTAAAAAAAAAATCGTGGCTGGTGATGAAACATGGTGTTTTCAATACGAACCAGATACAAAGTGACAGAGTGCAGTTTGGAGAGGCCCAGAAGACTCACCACCAAGAAAAGTGCGCCTGCAAAAATCGAAAGTCAAAACCATGCTGATCACTTCCTTCGATTCTGAAGGGATGATTAATAAGGAGTTTGTTCCCGAAGGTTCCCCGGTGAATGGGTAATATTCTTCAGGCGAGATGCAACGTTTGCTGGTCAGAATTCGTAGCATGCGATCTCAATACAAATAAGTACAATAGATATAACGTAGATATAAGTAAATGTTCATGAATCAAATTCTGATTGCACGTTATCTCCACTTTTATCCACTTGTATTTACTGCGATGTGCAAATAGATAAATTCCTCCATTACTATTGTGTAAACTAAGTGGATAGATATCTTTTTCCAATCAGAGAAAATGTCAGGATCAAATTAAAAACATTCAAGATGCTCTTGCGAAATTTTGCTTTGGAGATGTCCGGGATCTTCGAGTTGTAAGTAGATTACGACCTTGTTGCAGCACTCGAAATAAATTTGGTTAGACTTGCCCTTTACTTCTATCACTGAACTCGCAGTTAAAGATCTAATAAAACTGGACTGTCTTCTAGTATATGTTACATCGTTGCGTCCACTTCACTGAACTAAACTGGACTGTTTCTGTTGGTCCTTATAATTTTTATAGGATTTTGAAAGGTCAACTATGAAGAGGTATATACTCCTGCAAGGTGCATGTAGTAACACTAATTTGAAATCAATCAATGTCTTGACCGTATGATATACTTTTTTTAGATCAAAATAGGACTGATTTTTTCGCACTCACACTTTGACAATATTAGTATTTACATAACCAAATATTCTCAAAGTTTGCAGTAGAAGAAGACAAATATAATATGAAAAGTGTAATAAATAAATCTTTTTTAAGTCGAGATACTGAAAAATGATATTTTTCTTACAGAATCAAAGTATTCATTTTCATTGATGGGAAAATTGATTGGTGGGCAATCAGTCGAATATGAGAAGTACAAATTCACAGCTTCTTTTAGACTTGACAATGTCCACTTTTGCAATGCATGTTTGTTATCCAATAAACATGCTGTAACAGCAGCAGTATGTCTTAAAGATTTCCTGACAAAACATGATATTCCTAAATTTGATCCATACACAGTTGTTGCTGGAAGACTCGATACTGAAGGAGCAACGGTTTTTGCAATAGAACAGGTGCAAGCCCATCGAAGATATTCGTTTGAACATAATAATCCTAACTATGCCATTGGTGTGATAACGGTAAATCATCAACTCACTTTTAAAACTTAATATACTTTCTAAATCCTAATTACTCAATTTAAAGCAATTTATGTGCCTCTGGCGCGTAAACTCGTTTTACGCTACAGTTGAGAGTAGCGTAATGTTTTGTATTACGATACAGATGAATGTAATGTAAAAATTGAACTGCGCATGCGCATATCACCATACAGTGGAGCGTAATCTTCTTCTTCTTCTTCGTACAGCGTTAGCACCCTACGGACAAGGCCTTGTACATTTGAACTGCGCATGCTCTATTACAATACGCTACTACTACACAAGATCGAGAAAATCAAAATGGCCGGAACTAGTCGCAAAATATCAAGTGCAATGGGCGAGAATCATGATGAATACTAGATTAAATTCGAGTGTACGCATAAAAACTCGTATACGCACAGAAGTCACATAAAATAGAATATTACATTTTTAAACATTTTTCATTACAATGATGAACGATTTCAAACTTGTATTAATTTAAATTTACTACAATATTAGTACAGTTCCTAATTGGAAAAAATTAGGATTAGGGTGTTTTAGGAGTAAATTGAAATCTCTACTGTAAGGTTCATCACAAATTAAGACTTGAAATTTCTCTTCCAGATGCTAAACAACAATCATACTGAATCAGAATATATCGGTTGGGCGGTTCGATCAGCAGGAGCTCCATATTTTAATAGAATACTTGAAGTTACAGGGTGGGAAACTATTTCGAATCGGACTAGAATGAAAGGAATTACGGTTAGACCATCAAAAATGAGGACCCCTCATTTTTATGTTGGAGCCCCTGTAATTCATGTATATAGTATCAATGAAAATCAAACTTTCTCTATCGTAAGTAAAATTTTCAACGATCGTGTGAAAAAAAAATTATTGCACAATATATATACTGTACAATTCTTTACTTATTTCAGGAAGATCTTGGAGCACCACTCAGCAAGAACAATATCGTTTTAGGAATCCTTGTGAAACTACCAGAAGAATCAGAATCACCTGCCATCTTCGCTGATATTTTCAAATCCTGTAATGAGTTAAATCATTTGATTGATGATTGTGTACTTGTTCATCGTAAATCTTTGCCACGTAAAAAAGCCAGATTCGATCATCTTATACCCCGTGCTCCTAAGAAACCATCATACTCATTTGAAGCCTCTAGGAAACGAAAACACGAAACTTCGAGCTCAAAATCCTAATTCTATGCTGTAACTTTGAAGCTCATACGAAGCATTTCAAGAGTATTTATGAACATTTAAAGCATCTAAGTTTAACTAATTTTCTGGAGGTTTATTAAACATTCAAATGATCTTTATATACTTATTTTTTTTTGGTACGCTGGATACAATAATTTTATTGACCATTAAACGTACATTACCATATCCGATATCGCAAACGATATTGACTGAACCGAATTTTGAAATAGGACTCTGTTTATAAGGAATAAAACTAAGATTATAAAACCAGCAATCAGCAGCGAAATGTTTTATTCAAAGAATGAAATCGATA
Source organism: Diplolepis rosae (assembly GCA_030998225.1). NCBI lineage: Eukaryota > Metazoa > Arthropoda > Insecta > Hymenoptera > Diplolepididae > Diplolepis > Diplolepis rosae. The sequence goes on along the minus strand of JAPYXD010000391.1, from coordinate 1,809,635 downwards.
CTGGAAAAAGCAGAAAATTAGAAAAAAGTAGTCTTACAAACCAAAACCTCATTTCTTATGGCTTTTAATCGCAAAGCGAATACCGGTATTAACTGATTAGCGGATAAATGACCTCATCATTTTCATCAACATTGTACGCGTGAGCGATTCGTTCATGTTGTGTAGGATGAAGTGGTTGAGGGCTTTGAGTAATTCGCGGTTCTAAGGATCCTCTAGGGAAGAATGCGCCGAACCCCGTGCCTAATACGGATTGGTGGAGCGGACTTTGTTGGAGGCTTCCGGTTATGTGTTAAGGGGTTATGTTTTTGTTTAGTAATGTATAACGAATTTGAGTATATTCATTTTATAATTATCTAGTTATGATATATGCATCATAACTTATACATTGTGATGCATATTACATACGGGAAAGTGTATAAATAAAAAAGAAAGTTTATTTGAAATTGTTCTGACTCTAAGCCTAACTAATTTTGCACATCAATACAATCCGCCAAACTTTGTGACCGTAGCTCGAATCGCTTCGGAATTCTGGTGTCAAATAACGTTAAGATATGTCAACAAACCGAGATCAAAAATTATAATCACTATAAAGCTTCCTTCATAAGAAACCAATATTTGCAACACTTCCAGTTTATGGTATTTCGAGAGCCTGAAATTATGATATGTAAATGAATTGGCTCAATCAGTTTGTTGTATTGATTTTCGAATATTTCAGAAATATATAAATAATATACTAATAATAAAAAATGTTATGAAAAATGATAATACTGCTGAATTCAACGGAAATCGGAGACAAAAAATAATAATTTTAAACATAAACATATTCATATAATTAAAAGACTCCTTGGTTTTATCGACCTGAGGACTCGTGAGTCCAAAAATAGCGGCTAATCTATCTCCTATTGAAAATTCCGACGTTGGAAACGACATTGGAAACGTTATCGAAAGCGATATCATAAACGTTGTTGTAAGTGATATCGTAAACGACGTAGGATTTTGGGACCATATCCGATATCGTTTACGATGTCGTAAATGATACCGATTACGACCTTTTTTTTTACTAAATAAGACAAAATATTTTATTATTGTTACAATTTAAATTTATTTTACTGTATGAAAGGAATATGAAGACAATGGAAATTAATAAAAACATATTATATGTGTGTATTTAATTTCGAATGATTGTGAATATTTGTGTGCCGTTCCGAATTTGCACTCTTATTAAACTTTCATGATGCCGAAAGATCATAAATAAAAATATGTTTATAGATAAACCAATATGTTAATAACAGTGTCCATTGTTTTTATATTCCTTCCATACAGTTAAATAGATTTAAATTTTAACAATAATAAAATATTTCGTCTTATTTAATTCTGAAACGGTTTCACCAATGTTATGTAGCTTGATGTAGCTCAGAAAGAGTATACAACAATGGCGGAACTCATACGAAGCCGTTCCCCTTGCCGCACACCATCCGCTTCCGACAACTAGCGCCGCGTATATCCCTGCACCTGAACTACCCTACGGGGACACCCAATACATTAGAGGTTGCACCTGCCCTCGATTTACCACATTGGCACTTTAATCTGTAAACTACATCACATTGCACAGTGGTGCCAAGCAGTGTTCGCAGAACGTGGACGTAAACGGCCCCCACCATGGACCCTACCAGCCCATGGCTTCTTCCTCGCTCCACTGCCATAGGTTGGTTGAATGAGGAAAAAACAATGAACTCGAAGCATCTATGGTGGGGGTCGTTTACGTCCACGTTCTGTGAACACTGGTGCCAAGCGTTTTCATGCCTGGCCAAAATTCAAAATTTAAACTTTGGTGTTACGTCTTGATGCTTTGTTATACTGTAGAGAGGGAGTCACTGCATAAGTAAACAAAAGAACAGAGAGCTAGGCTAAGTATTACGTCTACAAAAGCTCTTCAAAGTGAGCCTCCTCTCGAAGCAGCGAATGTCCACCAATGTTTGTCATAAGCCGGGCCAAGTTCGCTCCGCATTGGATGGCTTTGGCAGCTGCGATCTTTAGGTGTTCGCCAAAGCTAAGTCTACGATTCAGCTGCACCCCCAGGTACTTAATGCTTGTTTTCCACTCGACCTCATGCTCTCCGAGAACGATCCTCGGGTATTGGAAGGATCTCCTGTCCGTAACGAGCCACATGTCATCTCTTCTGTAAGAGACCATTTGTCGCCCTCGTATATCACCCACCTGTCGCTCAGATAGTCATCTATCATTCGCAACAGGTAGTCTGGAACCTTTTTCCGCATCATCGCCTCGATGCAGATGTCCCATCTCGCGGTATTGAACGCATTGCGTATGTCAATGCTAATCAACGCACAGAATCCCTTACGCTCACCAGTTCCTTTTCTTGCATTTGTAGCGATGTTAACCACAGCTTGGATAGCGTCCACAGTGGACCTGCCTTTCCTGAATCCGAACTGGTTTTCCGAGAGCTCGTTCTCCTCGTCCAAGAGAGCCTGAACCCGTTGTAGAATCAACTCCTCCAGAAGCTTCCTCATCGCATCCAATAAGCATATTGGTCTATACGACGAGGCAAACCCTTGAGGTTTACATTTTCAGTTACTAACAAACCTGATAGACGCCTATTTTACGAAATTTTCAAGTTTCCAAAAAATTTTGTTACTGTTATCGAATCAGTCATTTTTGATTTTTTAATAATATATTAAAATTTCGACCTTAAATTTTAAAGTCAGCGATCTCCAAAACAAGAATAATTTTTGAAGACAAAGATTCACTTTAATCATTTTAGCCCGGTTTTAAGGTGCTAAGTCGGCCATGTTCGAGCAGCCATTTTGAATTTTCAAATGTTGAACTCAAATTCGGATTCAGCGACCTCGAAAACCCAAGTATACTTATTTCTGGAAATTAAAACACAATTTTTAGCTTTTTCGAAAATTCTTTTTTTAATGTGTTTTATAATAAATTCAGTGGGATAACCTTTAATGTATAGAATCTTTTTTACTGAATTCAAATTTTTCAAGTGAAAGGTTTTATCTCAGAGTAAGATATCTGAATCTACTAAATTTTGAACGATTCCAATTTTATATTGTAAGGAGTGATTCGAATAAAAGTTCAACAGTCTTCTCGAATAAGTTTTTTTATGGAACCAATTCTCTTTTCAATTTTCTTTTAATGTTTACGTCCACCCAAACGCGATCCTCAATTTGAAGCCCTGAGTCAGATAACATATTTTACGAATTACATCAACTGAACAGGTGATAGGACGCGATTGTTCCGAACCATGGACGGACGAAAGTAGAGGAAGGTATATTCTCTACTGTCTGAGTAGTTCTGGTTGGTACCAGGTTGCTCGAGTGAGGTTTTACTAATATTCCTCTAGAATGTCATAGTCATAATGAGTTCTGTGTACTCGAAACGTTTTGAAGCGGTCTTCTTGTGTACCCATCCGAAGGGACCACTTATGTCCTATACAGCCGCTGCTAAATACATCAAAAAGTCGAAATCGTTCGTGAAGAAGTGGGTTGAGCGTTATAAAGCCGAAAAACAGTCGACGATCTGCATGAAAGAGGCAAATCGCGAGCAACAACGAGCAAGCAGCATAAAGAGATCATAAAGCTGTTCGAGCGTCTTCCCACTCTACGGTTACGAGAGGCCAAGGCTATTCTAGCCGAAAAGAGAGTCAACATCAGTATAAACACCATTCGACATTGTCTGGCTGAATCGAATATAAAATACCGTAGCACGAGGCAAAACCCCCTGCTTTCAGAAACCCATATGGAAAAACGAAAGGCATGGGCTGCTGAAAATCTCGACCGTGACTGGTCGAATGTCATTTTTTCTGATGAAGCGTCGTTCTGGGCATGGGTTTCCATAAAGTATGCCTGGTCTACCGTTGGCAGTAGATTACTTCAGCGAACCGTTAAACACCCCGTGAAGGTCCATGTTTGGGGATGCTTCTCACGGCATGGTTTTGGGTGTTTAGAGCTCTTCACCGAGAACTTGAATGCTCAGAAAATGCTCCAAATATATGAACGTGGTCTTCTAAGGTCTGCTACAAAGATGTTGGGAGCCGATACGGCCGATTGGATCTTACAAGACAACGATGGGGACTGGACTATCTATTAGGTAGTAGCGCCATAGTCCTTCGAGAGTACTTTTATTTAAGAAACAAAACGTTTTAAAATCTCTAATAGTTTTTGAAAAATCGAGGACTCGCTCTTGTTGAACAGACTGTATGAAATGTTCGCAAATTGGCTCAATGCACCATTTCATCATAAAACAAATAGAAAATACTAAATTTATATGCAAAACACTCACCTTGTTCTGTTTAATAACTTGGAATGACTGCACTTAGAAAATGATTCAACAAAACTTTTTAAAATGATTTTCCTACACGATGTCTTGAACTAACACAAGGAATGCGACTATTGATAAGTCTATGAGCACCTTCGATTCTGTCAGCAATTTCCTTAATTCTAGCTGCATAGGAAAGTACGTTTTCCTTTTCCCATATATAGATCATCTCTAATTCTCCTTGTAATTGATACACACTTTTTCAGGGGCATATACTCTTTTGAGTTTTTCAATTAATTCCTCTATATTATTATAAGTTAACCCAGATACATTTTCTTGCTTCTCCTGATAATTAACTTCTAAATAATCGCGCTAAATTTTCTTGAGCTACGAGTGTTGGCTGCATTGCTTTTTCCTCATCTTTAGTTGACTTTTCCTTCTCAGTGACTTCTTTTTTATTTAAGGGGACCAATTTGATTTTGTGCCACAAATTTTGCAAGTTTATCATTTTCCTTAACTTGACTGCGCGTAATAGGATTTTCTTGATTTTGGGATTCCCTAATTCACTGGGATTGGGGCACAATATAGGTCGTTATAAAATAAAATTTTCTAATACGTACATGGAGACACCTTTGAAATTGCAATACATAAATATTCAATTGGATCAACCGAAAAGATTAAAAAATACCTTTCGTTTTAAAATAGTTCTTTTTCTACTCGAAAAATGTGATTGATAATTTGTTTATTAAAAAGTAAGAATATGCCTCAATTCTACCAATTTCAATGTGCTTAGAGAAAAATATTTATTTTGAATTCTTTTTTCAAATTTATTCTCATTGAAACTATTTTTTGGTCTTTGCCTCACCTGGGGTAATTGATGTCTCTTTACCGTATTTTAAATCAAGGACATTGTTTTGTTGACAGTTCAATATACATATATATATATTTAAGTCTCGTTTATTTGAAGTATCCCAAAATAAGAGAGTCTTGTTTATTTCCAGTCGCGAGGGGTACCCACCACCGCCACAGTTGCCATACCGACTGAATGCACTTCGATAACAGGAATTCATTTATCGAATGACAAATTGTCAAAAATGATTTTTGAATAATGCCACAATCACTGACAAAAATTTTATTCATTTTTTTTAAATATATGCACTAAAAAAAATTATAAAATAGTACAAAATTTCAGTAATGCAAGATTGGACAAGCCTGACTCGAGCACAACAAATTGGTCAATCTTTTGCAATTAAAAATATTCTGTTTATTAACAGAGTTAAAATAGAAGTTATAAACGATACTACATGAGCACTTTGAATTTTACCTTACCCAATTGATCCTAATCAATGGTGTGCGTTCGAAGAATCTAAAAAGGACTTATAGTCTCGGGTGCTGTTTTTTCTCGTTTCAACTCGAATTAGAACTTAGTTAAGAGTTTAGAATTAAAGAAGTACAAGATTAGACAGGCATGACTCCAGCACCAAATTCTATGTAATCTTTGTACTTTCAGAAATTCAGATAATAAAATATAAAATAAAATGAGTCGTTTCGTCACTTAGGTTAACCTTAAGGTCAGATCCCTATGTGACTTGATAAAATTATTTTATTTTAACAAAATATGCGTGTAAAAGTTCAAACAAAATAAAATGATTATTTAATCACTCAGGTTAGCCTCAAGGTCAAATCCCTCTGTGATTTTATCAAAATAATTTTTTTTAACAAAATTTGTGTGTAATCAGATAAATTATAATTGTGTATCAGTGCGTTTTTACCGTAGGGCTTCATTCACGTTCTCTTTGGGTCATTCAATTTGTTATTATGTGCGGGTATTATAATGACACATGGTAATTCCATATTAATTATTCTGTTGATCTGTAGATCTGGTTAAAACTTGCGTCTATAAAACCACGCACGCGGTAATGTTGTCTTGATCCCTTCATTGGTTCCTTAATTTGTATGTTACTCGAGGTGGTAGAGTCGCGGGGCAATTGTTTCTATACTCATGAAAGTTTCACGTTAATCACGTACAATATCTCATTCATTTTTACGTATTTGCTTCACAGTGGACGACATAGTACACTTTATATGAATGCGAGGGTGTATCAACAATTATCCGCACCCTGTCTGTCGAATTGATCGTTATCAATTTGAAAAAAAAAACACATCTCTACATGATCGCCTTGTTTTCAATACACTTTATCCACCTGTCAACAAACTTCTTCTTTCAGTCACAAAATTCAGTTTATATATTTCCCCATATATCTGCATATATCTCCTTCTCGAAGCTTGTGCCCGTGACCTACGCTTTGCCCTTCCTGAGAGTACTACTGCGCAGGCTTCGAATGCCGCATGAGTTCGTTCGCAAAAAGCACCTGATTTTCAACTGTTTTGATTCCTGCTCAATAGATTTAATTATCTAAGGTTCGCGTTTTTATTTCATTCTCAGTTGTAGAACGGTTACAGTCATTCGACAGTTCGGGAAAAGTATCATTTGTTTCCAATAGGTATACCTTCCTGTAGTTCAAACGCGGTATAACAGCATCCTACAACTTATCAGGGAACGATTACAACTGAGAATGAAATAAAAACGCGAACCTTAGGTAAGTACATCTATTGAGCATGCATGAAAACAATTGATAATCAGGTGCTTTTTGCGAACGAACTCGTGCGGCATTCGAAGCCTGCACAGTAGTACTCTCACGAAGGGCAAAACGTAGGTCACGGGTACAAGCTTCGAGAAGGAGATATATGGGGAAATATATAAACTGAATTTTGTGACTGGAAGAAAAAGCTTGTTGACAGGTGGATAAATTTGATTGAAAACAAGGCGATCATGCAGAGATTTGTTTTTTTTTCTTAAATTGATAACGATCAATTCCACTGACAGGGTGCGGATAATTGTTGATACACCCTCGCATTCATATAAAGTGTACTATGTCGTCCACTATGCATCAAATACGTAAAAATAAATGAGATATTATACGTGATCAACGTAAAACTTTCATGAATATAGAAACAATTGCTTCAATGTGTCATAGGGTATCAACTGTTCCATACATTGTAGGGGCCAAAGAAGTTTTCATTGTTTTTAACTATGAAGTACCTTTCCGAAATTCTTTGAAAAAATATATATTGTCACTTTGAATTTGAGCATTATATAGAAAAAAATGGTGGGTGTTCAAGAAGTAATTCACATTAAAAAAATTATTCAACAATTTAAAAACAAATTTTTACCCCCTTTTTATAAACGAAATGGGTTCTTGAATGTTTTTCAGAACCTCTTTAGTACCCTCCATAACATGTATTTTAGTCATCAAGATCGGTTGAGCTGTTTTAGAGAATAGGAGATGTTTTGATCTCTCAAAATTCGATCATAACTTGCGTAAAAAAAATTTTTTCGAGTTGATACTTGGGATGAATTTATCTTGTCATGGGAGCCACTTACCCTTGCAATATGGATCAAATCCGAGCGTGGGCACCCAGACCATGCTTATCCTGCAACGGCCTTTTGAAAAATTCGCGTTTCCTAATTGTAGCGAGAAAGAAGATTCTAATGAAATATAAATCAAATAACTGAATATGAAATTTTATAGTACTTATCTCTATATTAATTACATAAGAAATTTTCAGTATTTCGAGGAACGTGTTAATATAAACTGATTACTCAGTTCATTGATGACAATCCCTTAGTAAATTTTAATAATAATCTGGCCTTATGACGGCATTAGTAAATAAAGATAGCTCTCCCTTAAAGTTTTCTCTCATATCTTAAGAATACATTAATTATAAATAAATTACGTTTTTTCTTCAAAGGAAACACATTATCATTAAATTGATTTATAATTTTTCTGCCTGATTAGAAGTCGGAAACTTTATGAGTATTAAGGGGGTATTCTACTCGAGTCGGTCCAAAATATTGATGTTTTTAAATCGTTTTGAAAAAAAAAACTTTTCAATATTTTTATTCGCAATTTTTCGTAAGTTATTCTACAGGATATGGACATAGCTAAAAAGAAATATCGGAATTACTGAGCGTTTCGTAAATCTCATAGTAAAATCAAAGTAAATCTAACTCTGTCACTTGTGAGTCAAAAATACCTTTATCATATGTATTAAATACACAATGATAAGTACCATTCACTGGAACTGAATTACAATACTAGTATAGTACACACTAACGAAAGATCAGTAGATTTTACCGATCTGGATGTTTCGCTTAACTCGCGCACATGTAACGAAAACATAACCTTCATGTGTAAATCACGTGTGCCGGCAACGCTAGGTGTAAACAAAGGAATTTCTAACTGCAGTGAGAAAAACGGATCATAAAACCGGGATGTTAAATGTAGGGATAGTATTCGGTAAAATCAAAACATTCATTCTCGGTTTTTCATATGATTCGTTTCAGAATGTCGTCCGAGTGCTTCCGACGTTATCCGAATAGCTTCGTAGACTCGAATCCAAGTCTGGCCAACTCAGTAATGGCTTATAAGCAACATTTATTTCGGAATATGGCAAGCGAGAATAGCCGAGAGGCTTTAGGCGTTAGGAATGCGTTTAGTTAATGTAGATATAGGTAGAGTTAGAGGGTTCGAACCCAAAAGCGATTCTGAAATTTAATTTCAAGCGTATGCGATTATAAATAGTGTAGAATTGTGTACTTAAATATGTGGACATAAATGAGGTATGATAATAATATTTGTGTATGTGTTCCCACTGAAACCTCCCCTCTTCTGAGTGCCAAAGCTCTCCCCTCTATCTTTCTTTTGTTTTGCACGCGTTAAATCTGGTATGTTTCAGTTTATAATCCAAGATATTATCCGATACTATCTTTTTTTTAACATCTACAGATTATGGTTTTAATAATCTAGATCGCTATCCAATAGTTAATAGTCCAAGATTATACCCGGTAACATATTTTTCATTACCGTTTACAATCCATTTTTCTCAATGTGCAAAGAAAGCAGCCAAAACAAAAGAACTGTGTTATCCGAAACGAATATGCTACTTTCACTAAGAAATATATAAGCATTTGTAGCATTTAGAAACAGTGTAGGATAGCAATTGGCTCGGTGAAATTTACTGATCCGCAAGTCAGTACCACTTATGTATTCGTATTTGTAACTACCAAATCTGATTACAGTTATTTGTTCAGCCTAGTAACATTCAGTTAACTGGCCAGTTGTCCATATTAGTACTTGGAAATTAAGTAAAATTTACCGGATTTTCAGTATATTATACGGAACTTTTTTCTGCGTGTAGAGCCTGCCGCAAAAAGTTGCTCCCTTGCGGACACGATATCTTCCGTTCAAAGATTCTGCAACACAAATTTTAACCCATTTTATAGCAATTACACTTCATGCTATCGCCTCAACTAGGTAACAATAAAAATAAAAAAAATTTCAATTTTTTTTCCTCTTTTAAAGAAATATCATGATTTTTTCCCCTGTTTTTGTTTGTATTTTGCATTAAAAACAATATTTAAACAAATGCTTTAGGCATAATCCTAGTTTCGGCCAAAACTATACATTTGCTAAGTAAACTCAAAAAATTTCAAGTCAATTGGATCAATAGTTTTTGAGTTATCGTGACCGCAGTTTCGAAAAAAATGGTTTCGAAAAAAACGAGTTTGAAGATTTACAATCACGGCGCATACAAATGATATAACTCAAAGACAATCAGCGATTCCAGGACCATACATTGCCCCCTCTTCTTTTTCGTAAAACTCGTTGTCTACGTCATAAATATTTTTAAAAAAAATTCGATTTTTCGGATCATCTCGGGTAGAATACCCCCTTAAATAATCATTCTGGTTGAATTTGGGAATTATGAGGGTTCGGAATTTTCAATCATTTTTATCTGCGTGCTGTCAAGCAGACTGCTTATAATATAATATAATATATTTAAATATAGTATAATATAATATATTTAAATATAATATAATATAATATATTATATAATAACAGCTTGCGGCTGTTGAGCTAAGATCGAGAATTATTTTTCTCTCGAAGCGCGAAGCAGACGACAGATTCAAAATGATAAAATATATAGTTTAAGATATTAGCTTTGTTTTTTTGATATTTTGATAACACTTACCTAAAATGAATATCTGAAAGATTTTTTTGAATTCAAGGATGATTTAGACAGTTGAAAAATAATTTTCTAGTAAAATTTATGGTTCAATAAGTGTTGAAAGTCTCAAAAAAAATATCGATTTATATATTTTTTAGCCTCGTGAAGAAATTATTTTAAATTGAAAGATTATATGCACGATAATTCATATCAAGATACGACAAATCATGAGATTCGAATAAAATACTATGGGAAGTTTTTTTGAGTATAAATATACTTCTTGAGATTACTCTGACACGTAGTAAAATTGAGAAATATTTCTTTGGAATAAAATACTTTGAACATTTTTTAAAAATAATATGTAACATTTTTCACATGACTATTTGAATATATAAGTGTGAACAAAAGGTTTCTATTATTAAAAAAATAACTAAATTATATCTAATTTTGCACACAAAATTACACATCGAGATTTCTTTGTTATGAAGTAAAATTGACAAATTTTATAATAATAAAATACTTTAAAAAATTTTTTTGAATACTTAGCAAATTTTATATGGCAATTTCAATATATACGCGTGAATAAAATTATATTTGCCAATTTTGCTTAATCCCAAGGAATTCTCAATGTGTGATTTCGTATACGAAATAAGATATAATTTATTTCATTTTTAAATAATCCAACATTTTATTTACATTTATTTGTTGAAATTGGCAGAAAAGATGTCAAGTATAATAAAAGTTCTTTTTCAGGTATTTTATTCCAAATGAATAATCATAAATTTTATTTTATGCTAGAGGAATTTAAGTTGTTCTTTTCAATACCAAATTAAATATGGTTTTTTATTTTTTCAATAATCAAACCTTTTATTCACAATTATGTATTGAAAAACAGGCTCTTAAAAAGTGTTACGTATTTCAAAAGGTGTAATTGTGTAATTACTACAACAGGTGAAATAAAAAAATTTGTATTGTTTTTATAAAAATTAAGTCACTTGAACAGAGGCTGAAACAACAGATGATGAACATTTAATTACCGATGTCTAATTATAAAATAATTTCAATGCCTGTATAAATGAAGGGTTTGATATAAAATAAAATAAATTCTATCTAAATTTGCATAAGAAATAACATCATAAGATTTCCCTGACATGAAGTAAAATTGAAAAATATATCTTTGGGATGAAATACTTTGGAAAAGTTTTCAGAATACTTAAAACCCTTCGCATGACTACTTCAATATAAAAGTATACATAAGAGGTTTAATTGTTTTAAAAAAAAAAAAATATATATATATATATATATATATATATATAAACTATATCTAATGTTGCATAAGAAATTACACCTTGAGATTTCTTTAGTATGAAGCAAAATTGACAGATATAATAATAATAAAATACTTTGAAAAAGCTTTTGAAATACATAACACCTTTTAAGAGCCTGTTTTTCAATACATAATTGTGAATAAAAGGTTTGATTATTGAAAAAATAAAAAACCATATTTAATTTAGTATTGAAAAGAACAACTCAAATTCCTCTAGCATAAAATAAAATTTATGATTATTCATTTGGAATAAAATACCTGAAAAAGAACTTTTATTATACTTGACATCTTTTCTGCCAATTTCAACAAATAAATGTAAATAAAATGTTGGATTATTTAAAAATGAAATAAATTATATCTTATTTCGTATACGAAATCAAACATTGAGAATTCCTTGGGATTAAGCAAAATTGGCCAATTTAATGATAAAATACGTATCTTTTTTTTTCTAGATTATAATAAATATCACTGATGAGGGCTCCGATCAGAGTTAAAATGTCTGATTAAATAGACTTTTTCATTTATGGACCCTAAAGCCAATGCAAACATGCCAGGTATTATTAAATAAAATACATTTATCAAATTTTTTTTAAAACAAACCTTTTATTCACGCGCATATATTGAAATTGCCATATAAAAGTTGCTAAGTATTCAAAAAAAATTTTTTCTAGTATTTTATTATTATAAAATTTGTCCATTTTGCTTCATAAGAAAGGAATCTCAATGTGTAATTTTGTGTGCAAAATTAAATATAATTTAGTTATTTTTTTAATAATAGAAACCTTTTGTTCACACTTGTATATTCAAATAATCTTGTGAAAGATGTTACATATTATTTTAAAAAATGTTCAAAGTATTTTATTCCAAAGAAATATTTCTCAATTTTACTACGTGTCAGAGTAATCTCAAGAAGTATATTTATACTCAAAAAAACTTCCCATAATATTTTATTCGAATCTTTTAATTCTTAAATTGAAATCTCAAGATTTATCTTATCTTGATATGAGTTATCGTCCATATAATTTTTCAATTTCAAATAATTTATTTACAAAGCTAAAAAATATATAAATCGGTATATTTCCGCCCTCGTTCTGCGAACACTGGTATAAGTTGCTTGTAGAACTCTTTTATATGATTACAATATAGACTTGAATGAAATAAAAAGAGTAGGTTATGATAATTCAATTTAAAGTGAACTACTCTATAAAAACAGATAATTTAAGATGCAAATATATTCAGCATTAACAATGAAGATAATTCTATTCCTGATATATGCTTCTATAATAAATGCTGATAGTTCTGGTGAGTATTTTAAAATGTTTATACATAATTGTAATCAATAATAAAGATATTCAGGGTGACCGTTTTCATCGACGAAAATAATTCCCGGTCATTTCATGTCCAGGATCTTCGCGTTGTATTTAGATTACGGCCTTGTTCTAGCACTCGGAATAAATTTGGCTAGACTTGCCTTTTACTTCTGACTATCACTGAACTCGCAGTTAAAAATCTAATAAAACTTGACTGTCTTCTAGTATATGTTACATCGTGGCGTTCATTTCACTGAACTAAACTGGACTGCTTCTGTTGGTCCTTATGCTTTTAAAAGGATTTTGAAAGGTCAACTATGAAGAGGTACATACTCTTACAAGATCCATGTAGTGATGCTTATATAATTGATAAGTGCATGTAGTGCGTTGGTATGGTAGGGCTTCATTGACTTTCTTCTTTGGTTACTCAATTTATTGTCTTGTGTAAGTCTTATGACGATACATGTTAATACCATCCTGATCATAAAATTGATCGGTAGATCTTCCTGTAACTTACGTGGATAAACTCACACTCACAGTAATGTTATCTTAATTCCTTCATTGGTTTCTTCATCTACTTCTACCTTCTAGTGGATAGAATCGCGGGACGTAAAGCTAATTTGAAATCAATCAGCGTTTTGACCGTATCATATACTTTTTTTAGATCGAAATAGGACCGATTTTTTGCGCTTGTAACGAACCGTACACACACACACACACACACACACACTTACATCGGCACACCATTTATTATTTTGTATTAACACTCACACATAAACACCGTCTTATATAATTTATTTTATTATGTATCCTCATTAGATTTAAGTTCTTTTCTAAATAAATTTTATATACTGGCAACCAGGGGGAAAGTAGGGATGTTACACGCTTACACTTTGACAATCTTAGTATTTACAAAATCAAATATTCTCACAGTTTGCAATAGAAGAAGAAAATTACGATGTGAAAAGTGTAGTAAATGTATCTTTTTTAAGTTGAGATAATGAAAAATGATATTTTTTTTTACAGAATCTAAGTATACATTTTCTTTGATGGGAAAATTTATTGGTGGACAATCAGTCGAATACGGGAAGTACAAATTCACAGCTTCTTTTAGACTTGACAACGTCCACTTTTGCAATGCATGTTTGTTATCCAATAAACATGCTCTAACAGCAGCATTATGTCTTAAAGATTTTTTGACAAAACCTGATATTCCTAAATTTGATCCATACACACTTGTTGCTGGAAGACTCGATACTGAAGGAGCAGTGGTTTTTGCAATAGAACAGGTGCAAGCCCATCGAAAATATTCGTTTAAACGTAATGATCCTAACTATGCGATTGGTGTGATAACGGTAAATCATCAACTCACTTTTAAAACTTAATATACTTTCTAAATCCTAATTACTCAATTTAAAGTATTTCAGAGTAAAATTTAGTAACGCAATAGCCGCGTACATTTTTCATTACAATGGTGAACGATTTCAACCATGTATTAGTTTAAATTTGCTACAATATCAGTACAGTTCCTAGTTGGAAACAATTAAGATTAGGGTGTTTTAGGAGTCAATTTAGATCTGCACTGTAAAGTTCATCACAAATTAAGACTTGGAATTTCTCTTCCAGATGCTAAACAACAATGAGACTGAATCAGAATATATCGGTTGGGCGGTTCAATCAGAAAAATCTCCAAATTATGATAAAATACTTGAAGTTTCAGGATGGGAAACTATCTCGAATCGGACCAGACTGAAAAGAATTACGGTTGAAAAATTAAATGTGAGGATGCCTCATTATAATGTTCGATCCCATGTAATTTATGCATCTAGTATCAATGGAAATCAAACTTTCTCTATCGTAAGTAAAATATTCAAAGATCATGTAAAAAAAATAATTATTGCACTATATATATATACTGTACAATTCTCTACTTATTTCAGGAAGACCTTGGAGCACCACTGAGCAAGAATAACGTCGTTTTAGGAATCCTTGTGAAACTACCAGAAGCATCAGAATCACCTGCCGCCTTCATTGATATTTTCAAATCCTATACTGAGATAAATTATTTGATTAATGATTGCGTACTTGCTCAACGTAGAGTTTTGCCGCGTAAAAAAGCTAGATTCGATCATCTCACGTCCTGTGATCCTAAGAAACCATCATACTCATTAAGAGCCCCTAGGAAACGAAAACACAAAACTTCGAGCTCAAAATCGTAATGATATGCTGTGACATTAAAGCTCATACGAAGCATTTCAGGAGTATTTATGAGCATTTAAAGCATTTAAGTTTAACTAATTTTCTTTTATTTCAAGCATCCCAAAACAAGAGAGTCTTGTTTATTTCCAGTCGCGAGGGGTACCCGCCACCGCCACAGTTCCCATACCGACTGAATGCACCTTGACAACACTCTTTTCACTTTTCCAATTCAGGAATTCAATTGTCAAATGACAAATTGTCATAAATGATTTTTGAATAATTCCCACAATCACTGAGAAAATTTTATTCATTTTGTTTTAATAATATACACTAACAAAAAAATTATAAAATCGTACAAAATGTCAGTAATGAAAGATTGGACAAGCCTGACTCAAGCACAACACCTTGGTCAATCTTTTTCAATTAAAAATATTCTGTTAATTAACAGAGTTAAAATAGAAGTTATAAACGATACTGCATGAGAACTTTGATTTTTGCCTTACCCAATTGATCCTAAACAATGGTGACCGTTCGACGAATCTCATGAGGACTTATATTCTGAGGTGCTGTTTTTTCTCGTCTCAACTTG
Organism: Diplolepis rosae; assembly: GCA_030998225.1. Classification (NCBI taxonomy): domain Eukaryota; kingdom Metazoa; phylum Arthropoda; class Insecta; order Hymenoptera; family Diplolepididae; genus Diplolepis; species Diplolepis rosae. The sequence goes on along the minus strand of JAPYXD010000391.1, from coordinate 1,793,854 downwards.
AATTAGAACTTAGTTAACAGTTTAGAATTAAAGAAGTACGAGATTAGACAGGCATGACTCAAGCACCAAATTATATGTAGTCTTTGTACTTTTATAAATTCAGATAATAAAATATTAAATAAAATAAGTCGTTTGGTCACTTAGGTTAACCTCAAGGTCAGATCCCCATGGGATTTGATAAAATTATTTTATTTTAACAAAATATGCGTGTAAAAGTTCAAACAAAATAAAATGATTATTTAATCACTCAGGTTAGTCTCAAGGTCAAATCCCTTTGTGATTTAATCAAATTTATTTTATTTTAACAAAATATGTGTGTATAATTTCAAATAAAATAAAATAATTATTTAATCACACAAGTTAGCCTCAAAGTCAAAACCCTTTGTGGTTTTATCAAATTTATTGTATTTCAACAAAATTTGTGTGTAATCAGATAAATTATAATTGTAATTTATTAATATTTGGTTCCTAGTAATTATAAAATTTTCGATTTCCCATTCACTGACTTTAGTTTCGCGGCCGATGCACCAAAAAAGAGATTGTGTATGTTACGTCAGAAACGTAACACTTCTCTTCTATAAAGATTCCCTCTTTTTATGTAAGGATTGGAAGAATCCTCTCTATGAGATGAGGAATAGTCAGTAAATAAGAAGGGTTGATCATATAAAATTTATTTTGTCCGACAGCGGAGCGCAAATCCCCTTTTTTGCTCCGCTGAGGAGAAGCGAAACCATCGATTCCACGTCTGTAAAGGGGGGAGTATCGAAAACGTTCGAGGCACAACGAACGATGTGGTGGCACATAAAGCCGTATTTATTAACCATCAAATATAACAATTAATCAATTTTATAAGAAATTTTTAGCTCAATTTAGCTCACGAAATTGACAGATAACATATAGCAACCAACAGAACATCAGACTTACTTCAAACCCGCGTTGTTTATTTTCAAACGCAAAAACTCGCTTTCGCTCCGCTGCCGGACAAAATAGTATGTGAACTTCAAGCAAAAACGGGCGTTTGTGCCTTGGGCTCAACTTTATACGTGGCCCGCAAAAGTTCGCTTTCGCTCTTGGTGCACTATATACTACATTCATGATGGGTCATGTAGTCCTCGACAATTCAACCCTAGCTTGTCGACAGAAATTCACAAAATAGGTTTTTACCTCTTTTCCTTCTACTTCGCTCTTTACTAGTCATTTCCTAAAATCGGATATATATTTAAAAAAATATATATATCAAATATTTTATATTATAATTTTTATAATATAATATATATTTATATTAGTTTGTAGATATGTTGTTACCGGTATTATAATTTGAACATTAAAGTGAATGGCCTTTCCGGTTTTGTAAAGTTGTTTTATTTAGAAAGTACGTCAACGTTTCGACCGATTTTTCGGTCCTTATCAAGATTATAAAAAGGAAATACAAAATGAATATATCGATACCCACGTTCTAATATGTCGTATCCCACAAAATTTGAGAAATTGACTTTTTTTGATAAATGGATTAATAATAATGTTTTACAGCTTATATTAAAATCTTGCGAGTCAAATTGTTTATTTAATATTTTTAAATAAATATTCTAATATGTCGTATCCCACATGCTGATTTTCACGAATTCTAATATGTCGTATCCCACATCCATTGGTTAAGTCAGCACCAGCGATGTGACAGTCAATTTTTATTTTGTAATTAGTCTTAAGTTTATTTTGAGAAATTATTTAGTAAAATGAGTAAGAAGGTAATTACAAATAATATTTTTACAACTCCAATTAAATCTAGAGTATCCGCTGAAACCTCCGTTTGTAGATCGATTAAAAAGAACCAAAAGTAAATGGCAACAATTACAGGCATTAAAAAAAGTGTTGCTGAGAGATACACACTGCTTCTATGATAATATAAAATATATTGATGATACTGACTCTGCTTCTGACCAATCTCCATCAATAAAAAATTTCGAAGCCGAGAGTAAAAATATAGTTAAGGTAACTGAAAAGACTAAGAGTAAGAAACGAAAAGCTAATCAAGTTAATCTTGGTGTTAAAAGCAAAGTACTGCGTACTAATAATAAATTTAAAAAACCTGAAGATAATGATATTAATTATAAAAAAAAATTGTGATAATACCAGACGAAAGAGGACAAGAAATTTTCAACAATCTCAGCAAGAAAATGTACCTGATGAAAAAAAAAAAAAAAATTAAGAGTACTTAAAATGAAAAAAAAATGTTTTAAGCAATATTAAAGATGGTAACAATAAAATGTATCAATAATGTTATATTATAATAATTATGAATTAAACAATATAAAATAAGAGAGAAAAATGTTACGTATGGGATGAAACAATATTTAATTATAAAACGATTAAATCAAGTTTCTTTCTAAAATAATTTTTATTTTTTCTTCTTGCGTAACCCACATAAATATATAAAATTTATTTAAATAATTTTTTTTGCCTTAGTTATTATTATTTATGCATTTTTATGAACGTATAAAACAAAAATTTGTTTACATTTATTTATTTCTGCTAGCAAGACGTTTTTATCGTTTCCTGAAAAATTTTCCAAATGTGGGATACGACATATTAGAATGTAGGTATCGATATATAAAAAATTTTGAAAAATTATAAATATAGTAAAAAGATACTATTTATACAATAAAAAATTTTTGTTTTTTCAATATAAAATACAAAATTAAGAGAAGATAAAAGAGAGAAAGAATAAACAAAAAATCAAACTACTATTGAAAAGTATACAAAGAAACTACACAACAATATTACAAATAAATTGGAAAATCTAAAAATTGCTCAAATTCCAAAATTAGTTACAGACAAAAACAATTGGTTTATAAACTTGTCAAATAAACAAATCCCTGACAACGTTGCAGATATTCTTAGTCTCGGTGGTAAGTTTGCTTTTAATTACAATAAAAAAATTTTTCCTATTGCTAAAATTATTACAAATTTAGAATATAATATTCATAACATTCCCTATGACAATAGAAACTACATAAGAAATGAATTAACATATTGGGTTCAAAATTGGCTATATAATGAAAATAGTAATATTAATAAAAATATTTTCTTACAAAAAGATATTTATGAAACAAAAAATTTTTTAAAAAATAACTAATGGAATAAACAATACTTTAACTATAACTTTAAATGAACTAAAAGATAAAAATATTATTGATGAAAAACTTTACAAATTTCTTTATTGTAGCACCAATATTGCACCCAAATTCTATGGTTTACCAAAAATCCATAAAACTAACTGTCCACTGAGACCTATCACTTCCTTCATTGGTTCACCTTTATACAACCTATCTAAATTACTTTCTAAATCTATGCAAAAAACAGTTGGACATACAGAATATCATTTTAAATATAGTTTTGAATTAAAAAAAAAACATTTCCAATATCTATATACCAAATAACTTCACTATTATTTCACTTGATGCAGTCTCCATGTACACTAATATTTCTTGGAATCTTATTAGAAAATCAGTTAAATTAAGATGGAATCAAATAAAAACCAGTACTTTTCTCAAACAAACACATTTCGTTAATATTTTACAATTTTGTTTAGAATCATCATACTGTACTTATAACAATGAATTTTATAAACAAATTTTTGGTTTACCAATGGGATCGCCTCTATCAGCCACTGGTGCAAACGTTGTCATGGAAGAGTTAGAGAAAAAAATTTTAAAAAAATTACCTTATAATATTATATTTTATTACAGATATGTAGATGACACTTTAATTTGTCTACCAGAAAACAAAGTAGAAGATATTTTATGCAGATTTAATTCCATAGATAAAAAACTAAAATTCACTTTAGAAAAATCTATAAATAATAGTATCAATTTCTTGGATGTAAATATCCAAGTTATTGATAATAAAATTAAAACTAATTGGTACAAAAAACCAATTTGGTCGGGTCGATATATCAATTTTTTCTCTAACCACTGTTTAACATATAAAATTGGCGTTATCTACTCACTTACTGATAGAGCAATACTCTTATCAGATAAAGATTTTCATATAAATAATTTAAATTGTGTGCGATCTACATTACTAAAAAATGGCTATCCACTAGATCTTTTAAATGAAAAAATTTTCGAACGTTATAAAAAATTAATAACAATTCAACATAAAACAAATCAAGTATGTGAAATTTATAATATAGATCACAGAGAAAGTAGAAAAGTCATAACTTTTCCATATATTCAAAATTTTCAAGAACAGCTATGCAGAATTTAAAAAAAAAACTGAACTTCAAATTGTCTTTACAATAGAAAACTCTTTACAAAAAAAATTATTTCCAACAATTAAAGATAGAACCCAAAACAAATTTAAATATAATGTCATTTATGAAATTAACTGTATTCAATGTAACAAAAAATATATTGGACAAACTTGCAGATTCTTACACAATAGATTACTTGAACATGATAGATCTGTTAAAAATAAAGATAATAAAACTGCACTTGCAGAACATGCTACTTCTTACAAACATTCCTTTGATTTTAAAAATACTAAAATTTTAGATACAGAAAATATTTTTAAAAAACAATTCGTTTTAGAAATGATTTATATTCAAAAAGAAAATTTTTCTATTAATTACAAAACAGATATTGAAAATCTAAGTGCCATTTATAATAATATAATAAAATCCATAAAATAACTTTTCTACTTTCTCTTATCTTTTCTAATCTTTTTAATTGTATATTTTCATAAATTTTAAAAATTACCATTGAATTTTACCAATAGCCCATATATTACGTATTAATTTTGTTGAGAACGCACCATAACATCAACAACGCTACGATAGCCAAATGAACAATTATGGAGACATTTTACTTCCAGTTTTGTGTAGTGAAAATTTTTAAAAAAATGTAACAATAACGTAAAAATGAAGGAAACTGCTTGTAAGTAACTAATATTTCAAAAAATTTCTTTACATAATTTACTTCAAAATTCATCTCATGTATATTTATTTTATAGGTGTCGTTATCTATCAATATAACCTAAAAAGGTTGACACCAGTTATCCCAACAAAATTTTTAAAAATTTAACGAACTCTCATAGCAACTAATATGCTATGATGATCATTTTACAATATAATTTTATGCTTTGTGACGTGGTATTTTGCCACGCACAAGAATTGTTTTAAAAATCGTTATTTTTTTAGAAACCTCGAGCAGAGAATCATGCCCGAGGCTGTCTGTGACAGTCAAAAGTCAGGGGTCGAGCGTAATTTGCTCGGCAGGCTCCTGACTTTGACTTACATTGTTGTTCTTTTCTTTTTGTTATGAATTTAAATGACAGGTTACCTGAAGGGAGAGGTTAGACTCCCGGGGAACCTATTCCTAATTGCCAGACTCAGTGTTTCAACCATGCACAACACTGCATTTTAATTCTTATCATTTTTTATGTTTTAATTTCACACTCACACGCGAGCACCACGAGGTCACTTCCCGGTCGATGGCGATCAATATTCACGTCACGGCCGAAGTTTCACTACGAGCGATGGAGGAAATAACCGGACACAGCACCACGAGACCTCAGCACACCAGGAAGAGGATCCTTGGTACGTCAGGCGGATGTGAGTCCCGCCTGCTCAAGAACACTGAGGAGAAGAGTTCGCCGTCGCTTTGTTGACAGGTTGTCAACAAACTAACCTATGCGACGAGGTTAGTTCCGGTAATCGCCACGTAGCAGCTCTAAATATCGGCGTACCGTCGCCATCTGTTGCTCGCGAATATGAACTAAGCGTAAATATCGGTAATGTCGGTAAGCTTTGTAAGCGCCACCGTCTTCCGGTTTCGCGAGCACGCCAGCGGATCTCGCCATATTTAATTATTCTCTGTTCGACGTTCTAAGTGGCAGGAGCCAAAGCATAGCTTAAAAACTTTCTGGCCAGTGAAAAGGATGGCGAGTCGAGGTTGCTGGCGGGGTCGCCGAAGGATATCAGGTAGCTTTTAATCTTCTCATCTCTGTGTTTTAGTTCACTATTATTTAATAGAAAGGAATTGTAAGCGTAATTGGTGTGCGAAGATGGCACCTCGCCACAAAGATTCCGAGGCGGCAGACTTTGGGTCAGCCTAGTTAGTTAAAGTCAAATTAGAGTCACTGTTCGCGTGAATAGTTGATTCGAACTCATAAGGTCGCTTTAAGGGCACGGTTTCTTGCGCCCACGAACAATAAAATTACATATATCGAACTTGCAGTGTCAGTGTTCGCGAGCAGTGACGCTGCTCCTTACCCCGCGCTCTCCGCGGTAATTTCAGTGGTCCCTGTAGCTTCAGTTTCGAAGGTACAGGGTGACCCGTATGAGTGGGTCGGTTACTTCATATTTCGCTTTTAAATAGTTATTTTGGTTATTTTAAGGAAATAACCTGGCGCTCAACGCTGTACACTGGTTGAATTTAAGGTAAGTTTCGGTAATTCATATCAGGTAGAGTTAGGTTGCCCGGGGTGCAACATAAAATCCCGAATTTTGTAAATAAGACTTTTCTGAATAAATATTGTTTACCCTAAAGGTGATGCAAAATAGTAGTCTATAATTATTTTCAAAAAGAGAAGTTATAACCTAACCTCACTCTAAATATTAAAAATAAAATTCAGGTCATAGCTTTTAACATGGATTTTTTGAAATTTAATTTTTATAAAAATTTAACCAATTATCAAACAATTTGATGAATGGAAGTAAAATACCAAATATGTCATCCACGGTATGTTTATTGTTATTATTATTCTTTCTCTCTTTTATATTCTCTTAATTTTATATTTTATATTGAAAAAACAAAAATTTTTTATTGTATAAATATTATCTTTTTACTATATTTATAATTTTTCAAAAATTTTTATATATATTCATTTTGTATTTCCTTTTTATAGTCTTGATAAGGACCGAAAAGTCGTGTCGAAACGCTGACGTACTTTCTAAATAAAACAACTTTACAAAACCGGAAAGGCCATTCACTTTAATGTTCAAAATATTTATATTATATTTATTATATGTTATTATTATTATTGTTGTTGTTCTTATTATATAATATTATGTATTATATTATATTTCATGTTATAAATATTATAATATTATATATATGCAAAATATTTTATATTATATATTTAAAAAATATATATTAAAATTTTTGCTTGATACCGCACGACTATTTTATATTCCGATTTTTCATAAATAAATTAAAAGAAGATCTTTCATGCCCAGGAAGTTAGCACCACCATTTTGTTTTTAAAATAAACAAAAGCTGTGCTAAATTGCGCTAAGTTTGTAATGAATTTTGCCGCAAACAATTTTTGAAAAAAATAAAAATTAGGACCGAAATTTTGAAAAACGTTTTTTTACCAGCACCGCTATTTTTTTTTTTTTGTAAAAACAAAAGTTATTCTGATTTTTGCTAAGCGACTTATTAAATCTCTTCCTCAACAATTTTCTCTCAGACGCATCTTTTTGAAAATAAATACTTTTTTGTCAATTTCTAAATTTGCATAAACATATAATTTCCAAAAATGTGAATTTTGAAAAAAAAAAGTTCTGCTGAGTTGTGCTAGGCGAGCTTATTAAATCTTTTCCTCAACAATTTTCTCTCACACGCATCCTTTCGAAAACAAATACGTTTTTGTCAATTTCGAGATTTGTTTAAATATATAATTTTCAAAAACGCGAATTTTGAACAAAATAAAAAATGGTTAAATGTTTAATCATAACAAAATATTACAAATTTTTATCATGGACTGGGAAACGTTGAAATGACTTTCCTTTCGTGACACCATACGTGCTCATGTAGTTCTTGAATTTGCACAGCATAGTTCTTTTTTACACTTTTTGTATTAGAACGCACTTTTAATTCACTCACTGAGATCTTAATGTTTCACGAAAATTTTTTACTCTTGTACTTGACACAACTGTTTTGCTCGAAGAGTCAGTAGCTACTGACAATTAGGAAAAAGAGTGTTGAAATGAATTTTTATGATTGAAAAATTCAGGTATTTTTCTTTGCCTTCTAAATAAAAGTAATTTTGTAGACTTTGACAGTAAGATAGGCAAAAAGGCTGCTTTACCACTGGTTTACAGTTTCATAGTTTCTGGAAGGCAGTATCGTAATTGTAAAGAACCATCTCGACGATCGTAATCTCTTCAGATTATAAATATCAAATCCAAGCACCTGCAGGTGCAAAGTGTAGGCATTATAAACAGATTTTTACGGAGGATCAATAAAATCTTGACTTAGTTTCTAGATCTACAGAATTATGACATGAAAGAATATTGTCATTTGTACGAATGCATCAATATTTTTCTTTGGATTTAAAAAATTTGATTGCAAACTAGTTCCTGTAAATTATCTGTCTTAATTTAGTCGATTCAATGGAATTTTATAAATAGAATGTATTCAATAAAAAATAAATGACAGAATTTACGTAAATCAATTATTTGAGTCCCCAGTAATTTTTAATTATGATTAAAAATGTTTTTTTATTACTTAAACAGAGAAAAGTTATTTCAATTAATGTATAGTAAAGAAGTAATAAAGTTAAAATGATTCATTTTTTATTTTTGGTTTGTAATATTAAAGTCAGATAATTTACAGGAATTAGTTTGAAATCAAATTTTTTTAAATCCAAAGAAAAATATTGATGTATTCGTACAAATAATAATGTTTTTTCGTGTCGTAATTCTGTAGATCTGAAAACTAAGTTAAGATTTTATAAATCCTTTGTAAAAATTCTTTCATAACGCCTATAATTTGAACCTGCAGGTAGGTGGATTTGAGATTTATAATCTGAAAAGATGACGATCGAAGAGATGGTTCTTTATAATTACATTGCTGCTTTACAGTAACTGCTAAGTAGTCGTAAAAGAGCCCTTTCGCCTATCTTACTGTCAAAGTCTATAAAATAACTTCAGATCTGATGCTGGTCATTTACATTCCCTAACAAATTATTGTTACGTCAGAAACGTAACATTTCTCTTCTTAAAAGATTCCTCGTTTTATGTAAGGATCGAAAGGATCCTCTCTAAGGGATGAGGAGAAGTCAGTGATTGAGAATGGTTATTGATATAAAATATGTTTATTGACAATCAAATTGTGAAACGAATAAGCACCATGGAATTGGAAATCGAATTGAAATTTAGATGTACCTTTGTGATTACCCTGAGTGAAATTTGCTTGATGATTTGTTGAGTCCAGTGGAGCGAATGTGGTCAGTTGAGTTTTCGTTGTAATCTTTGAGATAGTACTTGTTTGATGAGAGATTCGTAGTTCAGACGGTTGATCTAGTTGATTCTTGATCCCAAGTTTAGAGATAATGAAACTGGACAAGACTCGCGGTGTATAGATGATGGTACTGGACTGGACTCGCGTTGGTTACATTGTAAAAATCGAATGTCGACTGACTGACTGAACTGAATTCTATTGGAACTTTCGCTTTTTATAGGCCTTTGAAAGGTCACCTATGGTGGGAGTAAAAACAAGGTGTACCACCTTTTCCATATTTGGTATTAAGATGGGATGAGTTGCCTTCTCTGATCACTTATGCTTCGATGAAATTTATTACCTGGCATTAGTGTCATAGTCAAATATATCAAGTCTATTTTATCTGTTATTCGATTCTAACGAAAAGGTTAACTACTGTGGAAGTAAAAACAAGGTGTACGATCTTTTCCATATTTTGGTGTTGAAGCTTAAAGTCGAATGAGTTGCCTTCACCGATGAGTCACGTTCCGATGAAATTTATTACTTGGCCTTAATGTCACAGCCAAATATATCTACTTAGATTTACCTTTCGATTTTAACGATCTTCTTATTTCTTGTTAGATCTTGCTGTTGAGTCGATATAATCAACGACGTGTTAACGTTGCTTTGATCCCTTCATTGGTTTCTTAATTTGTTTATTACACTAGGTGGTAGAGTCGCGGGACGTTACATTATTATATATTAAGAGCAACACTTTGTTTTAATTTTAATTTCTCTAAGAATTGTAAATTTCTTTAAAAAAATCAATTATTATTGTATCCCTATAGAGAATAATATTAACTTTGTAACCGTATTGTATAAACGAAAATTATATTGTATGAATATTGAACTTTCAAAATATCATCATTGATCATTTATTTCCATTGTCTATATGTCTTCAGTATTGTAATCAAGGTAATGAAAGAATATTGAAAACAATTTGTCAATAAATATGTAATAAATTTCAAAAAAAAAATTGTTAATTTCAATACATGGTTTATTTATATATATTTAATATTTATATATATTCTTTTATATATTTTAATACAAAATTTATAATATAAAATATTTAATATATATATCATATTATAAAAATTGTAATATAAAATATTTTATATATACTCTTTTATGTATTATTTTATATATATTTGAAAAATATATATATATCCGATTTTAGGAAAAGACTAGTAAAGAGCGAAGTAGAAGGAAAAGAGGTAAAAATCACGCACGCGGTTATGTTGTCTTGATCCCTTCATTGGTTCCTTAATTTGTATGTTACTCGAGGCGGTAGAGTCGCGAGACGTGACAGTATTATTAAAAAACATCATCGTAAAGAATTATGAATTTTTTTAAATAATGAACGTGCGTTTACAATTTTAATAACTTCAGAAAACTTATAAACTGTGGGAAAAATTAAATTTTTTCAATAAACTTCACTTGTTATCTAATTTCTTGTAATATTTACCATTTTTGTGAACTATATTAATTTGTATATTACTTTTCAGTAAAAAGCATCAATTTTTAATACATCTTGAGACTTAAAAATTGAGAAAAGCTTGAAAAAATGGCAATTCAAATGGATATAACCTCACAAATCGATAATATCTGATAATGTAGAGAAACACTATGAATTTTCTTAGATAAAACAGGAAAATAAATCGAACCAGACTATCTTCTCTGAGAAAGTGCTAAAAAGTGATTGAGAAAAGTTATCACTAAGAAACAATAAAAATAATGAGCTTTTAAAAAAATTGCCAAGCATTTCGAATTTCTCGGAAATTTTGAGTTGTCTTTATCATCATTAGCTTTCATAATTAAATCTACTTTGTGTTCAAACTTGACGCAATTTATTTATTAATTGTAGGTTTAAAAGTTTTGAGTTAATTCAAGGGTTTGACATTTTTGTAAAGGCCGTGCCCCTGCTCGGATTTGATCCATATTGCGAGGGTAAGTGGCTTCTATTACAAGATAAATTCGCCCGAAGTATCAACTCAAAAAAAAGTTTTTATACAAGTTATGAACCAATTTTGAAAAATCAAAAAATCTAATTTTCTCGAAAACGGCATAACTTATCTTGATGACTAAAATATATGTTATAGAGGGTACTAAAGAGGTTCTGGACAAAATTCAAGAACCCATTCTGTTCATGAAAAGGGGGTAAAATATTTTTTTTAATTTTTGAATAATTTTTTTAATGTGAATTACTTCTTGAACACCCACCATTTTTTTCTATATAATGCTCAAAGTCAAAGTGACAATATATATTTCTTCGAGAAATTTCGGAGAGGTGCTTCATAGTTGAAAAAAATAAAAATTTCTTTGGCTCCTACAATGTATAGAACAATTGATACCCTATGACTCATTGAAGCAATTGTTCCTTTACTCATCAATTTCTATAAAGTGTACTATGTCGTCCACTATGCAGCAAATACGTAAAAATAAATGAGATATTGTACGTGATCAACGTAAAACTTTCATAAGTATAGGAACAATTGCTTCAATGAGTCATAGGATATCAATTGTTCCATACATTGTAGGGGCCAAAGAAGTTTTTATTTTTTTAACTATGAGGTACCTCTTCGAAAATTTTTGAAAAAATATGTATGATCACTTTGAATTTGAGCGTAATACAGAAAAAAATGGTGGGTGCTCAAAAAGTAATTCACATTAAAAAAATTATTCAAAGATTTAAAAAAACAATTTTACTCCCTTTTTTATAAACCGAATGGATTCTTGAATTTTTTTCAGAACCTCTTTAGTACTCCCTATAACATATATTTTAGTCATCAAGATCGGTTTAACCGTTTTTAAGAAAATTAGATTTTTTGATTTTTCAAAATTCGTTCATAACTTTTGTAAAAAAAATGTTTTCGAGTTGATACTTGGGGTGAATTTATCTTTAATGGGCGCCACTCACCCTCGCTTATCCTGCTACGGCCTTTGAAAAAATTTTCGTTTTCTAATTGTAGCGAGAAAAAAGGTTCTAATGAAATATAAATTAAATAACTATTTCGAGGAACGTGTTAATATAAACTGATTACTCAGTTCAATAATGACAATCACTTAGTAAATATTAACAACAAACTGGCCTTATGATATTGACATCAGTAAGTAAAGATAGCTCTCCTTTAAAGTTTTCTCTCACATCATAAGAATAAGAGATTACAAATAAATTACGGTTTTTCTTCAAATGAAACACAATATCATTAAATTGATTTAAAATTTTTCTCCCTGATTAGAAGTCGGACACTTTTTGAGTCTTAAATAATCATTCTGGTTGTTTCTGGAAATAATGAGAGTTCGAAATTTTTTATCATTTTTATCTGCGTTCTGTCAAACAAACTGCTTGTAACATAATATTTAAATAGTGAAAGAATATGCCACGTTGAATGTATAAGTTCTTTGTAGAACTCGCTTCTATAGTTACAATATAGCCTTGAATGAAATGAAAAGAGTAGGTTGTAATAATTCAATTTAAAGAAATCTACGCTATGAAATCAGATAATTCAAGATTTAAATATATTCAATATTAACAATGAAGATAATTTTATTCCTTCTATATGCTTTTATAATAAATGCTGATAGTTTTGGTGAGTATTTTAAAATGTTTATACATAATTGTAATCAATAATAAAGATATTCAGGGTGACTGGTCTCATCGACGAAAATAATTCCCGGTCATTCCATGTCCGGGATCTTCGAGTTGTAAGTAGATTACGACCTTGTTGCAGCATTCGGAATAAATTTGGCTAGACTTGCCTTTTACTTCATGACTATCACTGAACTCGCAGTTAAAAATCTAATAAAACTAGACTGTCTTCTAGTATATGTTACATCGTGTCGTTGATTTCACTGAACTAAACTGGACTGCTTCTGTTGGTCCTTATACTTTTAATAGGATTTTGAAAGGTCAACTATGAAGAGGTACATTCTCTTACGAGGTCCATGTAGTGATGCTTATATAATTGATAAGTGCATGTAGTGCGTTGATATGGTAGGGCTTCATTCACTTTCTTCTTTGGTTACTCAATTTATTGTCTTGTGTGGGTCTTATGACGATACATGTTAATACCATCCTGATTATTTTATTGATCTGTGGATCTTCCTATAAACTTGCGTCGATAAAGTCACACACACACGGTAATGTTTTCTTGATCCCTTTATTGGTTCCTTCATTTACTTTTAATTTCTAGTTGATAGAATCGCGGGACGCGACACCAATTTGAAATCAATCAATGTCTTGACTGTATGATATTCTTTTTTGTAGATCGAAATAGGACCGATTTTTCGCACTCACATTTTGGCAATCTTAGTATTTACAAAACCAAATATTTTCAAAGTTTGCAATAGAAAAAGAAAAATACAATGTGAAAAGTGTAGTAAATAAATCTTTTTTAAGTTGAGATAATGAAAAATGATACTTTTCTTTCCAGAATCTAAGTATTCATATTCTTTGAAGGGAAAATTGATTGGTGGACAATCAGTCGAATATGAGAAGTACAAATTCACAGCTTCTTTTAGACTTGACAACGTCCACTTTTGCAATGCATGTTTGTTATCCAATAAACATGCTGTAACAGCAGCAGTATGTTTTAAAGATTTTTTGACAAAACCTGATGTTCCTAAATTTGATCCATACACACTTGTTGCTGGAAGACTCGATACTGAAGGAGCAGTGGTTTTTGCAATAGAAGAGGTGCAAGCCCATCGAAAATATTCGTTTAAACGTAATGATCCTAACTATGCGATTGGTGTGATAACGGTAAATCATCAACTCACCTTTGAAACTTAATATACTTTCTAAATCCTAATTACTCTATTTAAAGTAATTCAGAGTAAAATATAATAACGTAATAGCAAGAACGCGTACATTTTTCATTACAATGTTGAACGATTTCAACCATGTATTAGTTTAAATTTGCTACAATATCAGTACAGTTCCTAGCTGGAAACAATTAAGATTAGGGTGTTTTAGGAGTCAATTTAAAGCTGCACTGTAAAATTCATCACAAATTAAGACTTGGAATTTCTCTTCCAGATGCTAAACAACAATGAGACTGAATCAGAATATATCGGTTGGGCGGTTCAATCAGTAGAATTTTCATATTATGATAATAGACTTAAAGTTACAGGATGGGAAACTATTTCGAATCGGACGAGAATGAATGAAATTACGGTTAGAGCATTAGACATGAGGAAGCATCATTTTCGTGCTGTAGTCCCTGTAATTTATGCATCTAGTATTAATGGAAAACAAACTTTCTCTGTCGTAAGTCAAATATTCAAGGATCATGTGAAAAAAATAATTATTGCACTGTATATATACTGTAAAATTCTCTACTTATTTCAGGATGACCTTGGAGCACCACTGAGCAAGAATAACATCGTTTTAGGAATCCTTGTGAAACTACCAGAAGCATCAGAATCACCTGCCGTCTTCGTTGATATTTTCAAATCCTATACTGAAATAAATTATTTGATTAATGATTGCGTACTTGTTCATCGTAAATCTTTGCCACGTAAAAAAGCCAGATTCGACCATCTCATACCCCGTGCTCCTAAGAAACTATCATACTCATTTCAAGCCTCTAGGAAACGAAAACACGAAACTTCGAGCTCAAAATCCTAATTCTATGCTGTGACTGAAGCTAATACGAAGCATTCCAAGAGTATTTATGAGCATTTAAAGCATCTAAGTTTAACTAATTTTCTGTAGGTTTATTAAACATCCAAATCATGTTTATATTATTAAAAATAATAATAAACGTGTATTCCACTTAATAATTAAGAAATCATTAACTAAATTTTTTAAATGTCTCAAGTCTCGGAACAGTTCTCTGGGACGAAGTGATTGAGAGCGTTGAATAATTCGCGGTTCTGGCAAGTCTCTTAATATTTGTTCGTGGCTACGTGCCGAAACAGTTCATTCTCCTTCAAGTTCCTGAATAGGTGGTTCCTGGTTAAGTTGCTGAAGGTAGTACTGTCGATACATAGCTATTCAAATGAGTACTTTTTCTCATTTGCTTCACGTTGTATCTAAATTTGTCAAGGTCGCATAAGAAAGCGACTATACATGTGCGTATAGCAGATGACTTCTTACGATACGTAAATGGCGCGCGCTTTCACTTATTCTACGACGTTGCCACATCTATTTAATCGCCGTCTATTGCTGGAGAAAAATGATAATTTTGCTTACTTAACTGGATTTTGCTACGCTTGCATGTATCCAATTGAGATGTTTTAACTTGCAAAATGATGCTTACATTATCAACAAATGCACCAGTAATTTTTATTGAAATCTGAGCGGTAGTTATGGCAAGATTTGTAAATGAACTCAATTTCCCATAAGGTTAGGTGCTAATCATCTCAAAATGCAATTACTAATTACTCCTCTCCAGTGTACCCTAGGTCCTCAAAAATTTAAGTGAGTCATTTCTGGCTTAATCTTTACCAGTGATTTCAATTTTATCAATATCTAAAGCGTATTTCCATTTACGATAGTACTACCTTAAGTGAATTGCCATTGCTCACCATTGCTCGAGTCCAGTTCTTTGTCTTCCCTAAAGGGGAGTGTGTCTCTGGTTTTACTTCTTCCGAATGAAGTTGCATGAAACATCTCATCGTTAACGGTAATTATATAAGATATAAGTAGCTATCGTACACAATATGGCAATAGTGAAGTAAGTTTTTTGTACGTAAAAAAGTTTAGTAAGTAAAACAGTTACGTATTTTATGATTAAAGGAACAAATAAGTAATAAAATCGAAGTCAAAGTCAATTAAGTGTATTTACAGGGCTGCCACAGCTGCAGATACTTGGAAATTTCACAATTTTATGCCTTTTTGAAAAGTCGCATAGAATTTCGGAAAATTTCATAGTATTTTTGAAATTTTTGCATATGTTGAAGAATTCCAAGGGATTCAAAATTATTGATAGAATCAATAACAATATTTTACGTCAGAGGTGAAATTATGAAGTAAATCAACACTACCATAAGGTAGAATTCTTGATGTTAAATGAATTGTTCAGACTATTCATAATAATTTGATTCAACATAATCTGATTCACATTTATGTATTTTATATTTCATCACAATAGAAAAAATGTCCCAAAAGGACTTTACGGGATGTAACTACCCAATTATCATATAAAATTCAACATGGCGTATAAAAGTTTACTTTTTAGAATAGTCATATGTTGGGATATGTCTGTACTTACTTCCCAAGAGGAGGATGGAGGCGTTCAGAATAACGTCGTTTTTCCTTTTATCGCCATTGAACCAAACTTTATATTTTTGTTCATTATGATATTTTGGCATTGGGTCAGATTCTTTTTATTTTCACATTTTAATTATTAATGGCAGATGTATAAAAATCCACATTAACATAATAAATTAAAATTCTATGAATTTTGGGTCAATATAATAGCAGACATGTTTTTAAGCATGTCACATTACACCCTATTGAAAAATTCCATGTAGGAAACTACCTAGGAAACTATGTAAAAAACTATATCGGAAACTACATGGGAAGCTATATGAGAAACTATGCAGGAAACAATATAGGAAACAACATTGAAAACTATATAGTAATTTTAGTCCAGATCCTATATAGTTTCCCATGTAGTTTCCGACATGGTTTCCGGTACAGTTTCCCATATGGTTTCGTACATAGTTTCGCATGTCTTTTTTTAAATTTAATGATTGTTTTTAAAATTGTAAATATTCCAATATGAATGTTGAAGTTGTATGTCAAGCGATGGTGAAGGGCGTATTATAAATTACTATAAAAAAAAACTAAAATTCGATTTTTTGCATTTTATTGTTTTTCAACGAACATAATTATAAACATATTTCAATTATAGTTGTCTCTTAACGTCGTTCATTTCGTCCGTCAAATATTTGTCAACTAATGCCATTCTAGCTTGACGTTTCATTCCAGTCACGCCAGATTCTGTAATTTTATTATACAGCAAATCTGCAAAATAAGAAAAAATGTGCGTTTATTACAATTGTAAAAAATTTTTTAAAATTTATTCATATAAACTGCATATTAAGGATATATGGACATTTTGTGATTCAAGGTTTTGAACAATCATTTAAACTATGGTGTTACGTGATCAATTGCAAATGATATTATTTTCGGCGGCTTTATAATTTGGAAAAATATCAACATTATTAGAATATGAATTTTGACATCTTTCTATTGTGTAAAATAAAATATTTTGATATGATAATAATTTATATTTCTGTAAAGCCTTGCTTGCAAATTCAATCTAAACTGGATTGTCCGAAAAGCGGATATACTAAAAAATTCTTCATTCAAAAATTACACGCTTCCCTCCACCCGTAAATATCACCACAGCCGTCTCGAATTTGTTAACTTGGTAGAGGACAATTGTCTTCTTCAAGGAGGAAAAGAAAAAGAAAGCAATAAATAAATTTTCCAACCGGTTCGTTCTGCAAAATTCTAAGTTTCCCTCGTTGTATCCGATTTTCTGTATACAGTGAATTTGACATATTTCTTCCATGCGTGGTGTGTATACCG
Organism: Diplolepis rosae; assembly: GCA_030998225.1. Classification (NCBI taxonomy): domain Eukaryota; kingdom Metazoa; phylum Arthropoda; class Insecta; order Hymenoptera; family Diplolepididae; genus Diplolepis; species Diplolepis rosae. The sequence continues at coordinate 1,776,046 of JAPYXD010000391.1, read as the reverse complement.
GACTGCTTCATTTTCATTTTCAAGCTATAACATAAATTTTTGATTTTTATACCTTTCCTTATTTTAGTAATCTCCTATATTTGAATCTTTGAATGAAATTTTGAATTAATCTTTTAATTCATGGGACTGAAGAGGGCCCCCATATGTGACCGAAACTTTTGCCTTACATTTTACGGTTTTTATACATCTGCCATTGATAATTTAAATGTGAAAATAAAAAGAATCTGACCTGATGCCAAAATAACAAAATGAATAAAAATTCTATGAATTTTGTGTCAATATAGTAGCAGACATGTTTTCAAACATGTTACATCACATTTATATTTTTGCTTAGGATTAAAATCGTTTTTGTTCTTCAACTGGATATGATTCTCAATTAAAGAAATAGACACGAGTTTCTCCACACCGGTCGTAAAGAGTACACACGCATCCACTAAAACTTCATTTTACATCTTGATTTACTTTGCAATCAAGCGTTAATACCACAATGAATAAAATACCACAAATAACTGCAGAATTTTGCCGGCCTGGCTGTAGACACCACGTGTTGCTTATGTTTTTAAAGTTTTCATTGTTCGCCATGCACATGCGCGTCCAGGAGTGCTTTACACAAGATTTGTGCGCACTGAGGCTGCTTCAAAAAAGATTTTTCTTACCACCTCGGTCAAAAGTACGTGGTTTCGGCACCAATTTTACGGCAGGAAGTCTAACTTTCATGCATTGGTGAAGCTATATGCGCGCCCTCTATAATAGCCGGAGTAAAAACGTCAATAACCTCAAGCGTCAAAATTTGTCCGCTCTCTGCTAATGTTTATTAGTGGCAATTAGTGGATAATATTTAGAAAGTAATAGTAGTGACTGAAGTGTAACAAAAATAAAAAAATGAATGACATATCATCTGATGAATCGACAGATGAAGAAGAAATTAATAAAAACTTTGAAACTGAAGCACAATTAATAGTAGAAACTGACACCTTACCCAAAAAGTCCGCTGACAGATACATGCTAGTCTAACCTTAATTTATAGATGTATTTGATGCCTGCCCCCCCCCCCCCCCCTGACCAGCAGCACCAATGTATTGCAAGAAAAATAGTATACACTACATGAGCAGAAATTTGAGAGCCCTGAACTTTCTGCCCTTGTAGTGTAATATAGTATTTGTTTTTCCGGAAAAAAATTGCCAACAATGAAGACTTACTTTCAATTTATTACTTGAATTTAATTTAAATGCAAAAACATATCAACGATATAAATATTCCTTTCCCTGAATTTACGCTAATTAGAATATATTTATGTGTATCCTGCGAATGTGAAAGCAGCTGTAATGACTTCACTTCAGGCAGAGTCGGCGCTGTAGTTCAAGTTCGCAAATTAATGTTTGATTTTTCGTAAACGTGAAACAATTTTTCTTCCCAAGATTTAATTCGCCCTTGAGAGAAAAAAAATGGAAGATAATGTTAATGTACCAGGGGTGTTAGTTGAAATTTGCCGGTTTTACTCATAGATGTCGCTAGAGATATATATACATTTCTATGATTTGGCATCTATGTCATATTTTTCTATGGACAATAACCTTCAAAAATACACAATTACATTCTGCTAAAATAATAGCATCATAGTTGTTTACCTCAGTGAATATATCGAGTTTCGTTCCAAGTAAATCGCATTTGCGGCATTCGTTGCTTTTCTTATTTCATCAAAAGAAAAAAGCAGTTGAAGCTCATCGATTGCTGGTAGAAACTTATGGTGAACATGCTCCAGTGATTAGAACATGTGAGACATGGTTTCGTCAATTTAAAAGTAGAGATTTCGATTTAACAGACAATGAACATCCTGGCGCAGCGAAAAAGTTCGAAGACGAGGAATTGCAGGCGTTATTGGACGAAGACCTAACCCAATCGCAACAACAATTGGCACAAACGCTAAATGTGACCCGAGGAGCAATTTGCCAACGTTTGAAGGCCATGAGAAAAATCCAAAAGTATGGAAAATGGGTACCACACCAACTGAACGATAGACAAATGGAAAATCGGAAAACCATTTGTGAAATGCTGCTTCAACGGTTCGAAAGGAAATCTTTTCTGCATGGAATTGTCACGGGGGAAGAAAAATGGATTTATTTCGAGAACCTGAAGCGGAAAAAATCATGGCTTTCACCTGGTGAGATCGGCTCATCGATTCCAAGGCCAAATCACTTTGGCCGTAAGACAATGCTCTGTGTTTGGTGGGACTAGTGTGGTGTGGTGTACTTCGAGTTATAAAAACCTGGTGAGACGATGAATACGGATCGCTACCGACAACAAATTATCAATTTGAATCATGCGTTGACCGAAAAACGGCCAAAATGGGCCCGAAGACATGGAAAAGTTATCCTACAACATGACAACGCAACGTCTCATACCGTAAAGTGGTGAAGAACACATTAAAAGCATTGAATTGGGAAATATTATCGCACCCGCCGTACTCTCCAGACCTCGCCCCGTCCGATTATCACCTTTTCGCATTGATGGGACACTCACTCGCAGAGCAGCGCTTCGACAATTTTGAAGAAGTCGAAAAATGGCTCGTCGAATGGTTTGCCTTGAAAGAGAAAAAGTTTTTTTGGAATGGTATCCATGATTTACCTGAAAGATGGGCAAAATCTGTATAATCCAATGGTCAATACTTTGAATAAAATTTGTTTGAGATTCCCTTGAGAATTAAGTGTTTTCTTTATTGAAAAAACCGGCAAACTACAACTAACACCCCTGGTAAGTACTAATTGGCTAAATTTAATATAGCTGTAAATATAAAATATGTACGCTTAACTAATTAATAGGTCGAAAAGACGTTTTGTAATATAGGTTGGAAATGTGTTTATATAAAATGCACAACTGCTTATTCTTCATTATAAAAATGTGTCAATTCATAGTAGTTTTCGTAATTTTCACTTTCAATGTATACTGTACATTCACATGCGTTTTGCAAATGTGTATTTCGATTTCATTTATGACATAAGCTAGAAAGAAGCACATAGCCTACGAAATCATACATGACATTTTCGAAATATGTATATCCACTTAGATTTTCATGTTTCAAAAACATATCTTTCTTATTTCCACCAATAACAGATTCATTTGCGTAATTCCTTTTTTCCTCACATTTCTCATACAGTTTATCAAATTTATTAACTCTAAAAGTTTAACAGCTTTCAAATTTAAGTTTGAACTTTCCATTCGTTATGGCTTGTCTATTATTTTAAAATTCTAAATATATTGTCCAATATACATTTTTGAAATACACGTGATTATAGTAATTGGGACATCTGCCTTTTCATGTGCACACACTGAGATAAATATACTGTTGTTGGAATAACAGAAAAAGTTCTGTTGATCGAATTCTGTCGCAGTAACAGAAAATGTTAGTTGCATCAATGGAAAACTGCAGTTTGTATGACAAAAGCTTGTATGTTTCTTATTTCAACGAAACTGTTCTGTTATTTTCCATGCCAACAGAACTATTTCGTTGATCCAACAAAATTAAAATCATTAATGCAATACAAAAAGTTCGATTTAAATGACGGAAACGTTCTAATAACAGAACTTATTACATTGAAAAAACAAATTAAATTTTTTGTTGTATCAAAAGAACTGTTCTGTTATTTGTCATACTGAAAAGTTAACGAAAAAACTTCTTTTGATATGACAGAATTCTGTTTCCAGTTGACAAGAAATTTTATTCCGTAGCTTCAGCAAAAAGTTCCCGTCGTAGTAACAGGACACTTCTGTTGATATGACGACGTTAACATTTCTGTCGATAAAACAGACATGTTCCGTTGTCTCGAGAATCAACGAAACTTATTTCGTTGTTCAAACGAAAAATTTCTCTCAGTCCATGTAGAAGTTGTCAGAGTGTAAACACTAAAACTTTCAAGTTAATACATCTTCATCAATTAGATAGATATAAATAATTTCTTTTTCATTTCATTCAGTATTTAAAAATAAAAATCGTTCTCAGCAGATTGACAATGATAGGCTTGTGAAGCACAGGAGATATAAAGCGTATTTGCAGCCTAACTCACAAGATCCAATTCCTCAATCCTCATGGTATAGATACATGGCTTTGTTTCAACAGGGAAATTTGAAAAAAAATCAGTATTATGTTAATTATTTCATCATTATCAAAAAAACATTGTTTTTCCATGTTTCTATCATCTTTAAAAGGTAAGCGAATCATATCTTCAACTGCGTGCTTTTCGTATGGGCAATGAGAAGATGTTGTCGATCAACAACAAGCTGCTCACCGGCGTGGGTTGAGGTGGGTTTTTTCCATCTACCCAAAAAGATTAGTTTAAGCATGACGCTGGCTGTCCTGCCTACTGACTTACGGAAACAGGGTGTCCCTTCCTGCCCCAGAGTAGCGGGAGCCTGCTTCGGGCGACACAGGAGCCGAGACACCCCCCCCCCCCCCGCTGTGCAGAAGAGGTCACCAGGGCAAACCTTCCTGCTGCAAGTCTAGGCGTCTCCAGGTCTGGTCCACTACCAGCCGTGCCCACTAATCTACTTGGCAGAGCCGTGGAGTAACCCTTCCTGCGTCCCAAAGTAGGGAGCGACCAGTCCCGGGCAGCACATGGTCGGAACTGCACAACAGCAACGTAAGGTCGCTGGAGCAACACTCCACGTCGCAAGTCGATGCGTCCCTATTACTGGTCGAGTTTCAGTCAACTTACGTTGTAGGTGTTTAGTCCATTGGATTGCATTGCTCCCCGATGCCGGAAATCTCGATCATGAGAAACAGAAAAGAAAAGAAGAAAAGAAAAAAGCAAAAACTAAAGAAAAAAGGAAGAAACGAAAGGCAAGGTTGTTGCGAAAATAAAAAATAACATAAATTGGTAATAACGCTTTTTAGGCGGTTAATGTAAGTACAATGATTTTGGGGAAAAGCAAAAAATAACTCGAAGCTATTGCAGAGATTCAACAAAGAACTTGGTATCTAGTATATCTAATGCTTTCGTGTATGCCCTGAGGTACCCTGAGCGCGGACGATGACAGAGACTATCGAAACTTCTGGAGAATATCAGGAAGCTGAGGGTGAAGAGGATAATATGGAGGAAGAGAATGATGTACATTACGAAGCTGTAACCAACATTGAAACTACAGAGGATGATTTAAGAAAAGAGTGTGAGGTAAAAACAGTCTCTTAATATTGTTGACATTTGTGAAAAGTGTAACAATTACAATTACTGGTCGTTGAAGTCATTTCTGTGTAGCAAAACCCACTTTTCACATTTTTAAAAATAGTAGCTTGCGATAGATTCTAGATTCAAGGTCCAAATTATACAACTGCCATTTTCTTAATCCATTTTTTGTTGAGAAGTGAACTTCGGACTTCATAAGGAATATATGCAAATCCTTGTACATCAGTTCACAAAGGGAGATTGTCGTATATGTAATTAATCACTATCTAAAGGTAAGTTGCTTACAATGCAGCTCAAAAATCTTTTCGTATTTAAAAATATCCGGCCTAAATGACAACCTTTCATTTGAAACCGAAATTTCGCCCGGATTCAAAATTGCGGACAGAATTACGAACGTAAGTAGGACCGTACATATTTTCAGATTCAATCTGGTTTGAATTACGGTCGTTCTTCTGTGTTTTTAAATTTTTAACTTTTTTCCAAAATCTAAAAAAAATAAACATTTTGGATTTTGTTTGTGAAGTTAGCTTTACGGTTCAAATAAAAAGAACTGCGGAATAATTTCCTCACTTGTCTTCACATGTAATTCTATGCAAAACTTCTTTAATATTTGTATATGCATATTACAGGGAGAAGAAGAAGAAGAAGAAGACAATTATTTCATAAACAAAGCGGATGACAATAACTTCTTTCTCAATGAAAATGTTGATAATGCTCCAACTCGAGACATATAATTATACGCTCAGGGACTCTACACAGTTATGTATATTTAACAATTTTAACTCTAAAGCTCAAACAAGACAAAATAATTTGAATTTTGAAAATTTAAATAAACTTAACACAATAATTACACCGTAATTTAAGGCTCAATTACGGCTCTCGAAATATCATGAACTGGAAGTCGTGACATTTTTTTATCTTTTTAACATGCGTGTTGTGACAACTTAAAGTCATAAAATATTGGAAAATCAATAAAGCGAACTGAATAATACAGTTAGTTTACTGTTACGTAGAAATAATTATTCCGAATAGTGGAAAATAAATGTTTCAAAAATTATCCAAAATTCAGATAAATTTGTTGTTCTTGTGCAAGGCTCCAAACTGCCAAACTTGAAATTAGAATAATAAATTAAAATTAGTTTTTATTCTGGGATCGTTTGACTCTCCCCTTGGACTGAGGAGGCTATACCAGATTAAACAAGAGAAGATCATCCGGGTATAGGTCAGAGATAAAAGAACAATCAATCTACCAATTTTATTGAAAAGGTTTATAAGTATGAAGATTTTTGGGAGAATACCCCACTTGCTTTTATCCTCAGACTTACAACTACCACTCCTAGGAAGAGAGAGAGAGAGAAAGAGAGGTTCCTCCTGATTTCCGGGAATAGGGGGATGATGATTCTTGTTGTGATCGTTGCCGAAAAGGTCAACTCTAGTCCTTTTGGTTTGCAATTCGCGCGCAAATACGCGCACACGTAAATCGACTCCACTGTTGCCACTTTCTATTAGTTTTAATAAGAGAAAAGTATATTCCCTACTGTCCGAGTGGTTCTGGTTTGTATCAGGTTACTCGAGTTACTGCGAATTTGGTTTTGCTTAGATTCAGCTAGTAAGTTCATCGCGAGGTGAATATGGTAGGGTTTTTTCGATTAGTAAGGTATCTGTGATTGGACAAAGGTAATAATGGCAGAGAAAAATTAGGAATGTGGATGGACTTTGAACCGTGCTAATTCTAATATTGCACTATTTGCTGATTTTCGAGTGTCAAATATTTCTTCCCTCTTTCCACATTTATTGTTAATAGATGCACGAGAAGGAAGTGTGAATAATTTAAGGTGAATTTTTAATTTAAACTTCGCGGGCTAACCGATTCGGGCAATCTCTTTTATTTCTATGTTGGTCCTACTGTTACTGACATCTGTGCCAAATTTCATGTCAATGTCATCATTTGTTAAATAGTTACACTTGTGTTTCCCAAACGACATAAAGGGACTAAATTAAATTTCAGTTGCGGAAACGTTCAGAATGTTGCAGAAGGCCTTCGGTGATTTGACCATGTCGCAGAAAAATGTTTATAAGCGGTGCATAGACTTCAAAGAAGGCAGAGAACGTGTTGATGACTTGGAACGCCCCAAACGACCATCAACATCAACGGTCGAGCAATACGTCAATCAAATTAAAGAATTAGTGCACGAAAATAGTCGACGGACAATGAGAGACCTTGCTAACACTATTGGCATTTCAAGAGGATCACCCAACACCGTTTCAAAAGATATTTTGGGCAGACAACCCGTGTTTTTTGCATCACGATAATGCGCCGTCTAAAACTGCACTCCTTTTTCGTGACCATTTCGCTATAAACTCAACGCATATTGTTCCACAACTACCATATTCACCTGATTCTGCTCCGTGTGACTTCTGGCTGTTCCCCAAACTCAAAAGACCACTCTGAGGACACCGTTTTGACACGATTGAAGAGTTACAAGCCGAATCGAAGAAGTCTTTGAAGGCAGTTCCGGAAATCGAATTTAACAAATGTTTCGACGATTGAAAAAAAACGTCGGCCTAATTGCATTATATCAGGAGAGGATTACTTTGAAGGGGATGAAATTGATTTGGATGAATAAATAAAGATTTTTCATTTTATAGAAAAATTCTCCTTGGTCTTTGCCTACAGTAGCACAGCAGCGCACATCAAAATGTTTTTAAAACAGACGGGTATATCGGGAATGTGCATGGTCGAACAATAAGAGGAATTGATAAACGGCAGAAAGCTGTGGTGGCATACAGTGCATGGGTGTACGTGCGCTGGACATCTCTCTCCCTTTCTCTCTCTTCCGTTCTCTCTTTTCTCTTTTATTCTTCTATTCTATTGTAAAAATATAGATTTGAGTTTGCTATCATTCATTCTCTTTTCTATTCCATTCTTTCTCTCCTCATCCTAATTCTTACACCATCCCTCTCGTTCTACACTCATTCCTCGCGTTTCTCTCATTCTCTTATTTCATATTTTATTAGTCCTTAACGATCGAGTGCTTGCGTACTCTCTTTAACAATTAATCTAAATTACGAAATATTGATGCACCTGGAAAACAAAAGGACGAAATATTATTACTTTCAAAAGTTTTATTCAAACCTTTAGAAGTTTAATTAAAATGTATTTAAATAACTCGAATTGATTAATTTAGAAATTACTTTACGTCTCAAGACATGTTTTGTTCCAGCTTGACGTTATGAATTATTCGAAAATTTATAGAACAAACTGATAGAAACGACTTACTTTTATAGCATAATTCAAAGCTCTCGAAATACCATAATCTGGAAGTAGTGCTAATTCTGCTTCCTAAATTTCAAAATTAGTTAGGTTCAGGGCCAGAACAATTTGAAATAAACTTTCTTTTTTATTTATGAAGTAATATTCAAAAATATTTTTGTTCTCGAAATTTTTACGATTATGAATGTAATTAGCAACATTTGTGCTAGTTCCATACGCTGTGATCAAATGTATTCTTTTTAACTTTTCAAATGAAGGGTAGATGGATAAAATTATCATATGTATCTTCGAGCAAATATTAGAGGTTCTTCAAGCTAGCACTTCCACAAGCAGTATTCCCAATTTTTTCATATCAGAATATTGTCTTCTTTTGGGCTTCATTGCCGATTTTTGGGCTCCAATACGTTTTCCAGGAAAATCAAATTTCGTGTGGAGGTGCTAGCTTGAATCCAGCCAGCACTGCCACCTTAGAAAAATTTGAATAAATTAAAAATAAACTGCACTAAAAGTTTGGGCTTTTTGGGGCCTCTGGAAATCATCTAAAATCAATTCCTAAAAACTACCACAATACTCAAAAAACAACCCTCTTTCTAACAAATCAGTCCTCGAAAAATTAAAGTGTACCAGAATTTTACATTTTTCGCGGGGCTCTTCGAAAATTTCTATGTCGATTTTCGAGCTTCAACCCTTAACATCAAATCGCGCCCCTGCATGGCCATGCAGAGACAAATTTGAGTATAAATAAACTTGTTACAATCTTTATCATCCAACGATGTCTCCTCTATCTATAATATCTCTATGAAGTATACACAGTATAACAGTTGTGTTGCTAAGCGAGCACATTAAATGTCTTCCCGAACAATTTTGTGACCATAGCTCGAATCGCTTCGGTCTTCTAGAGTCAAATAACGTCAAGATATGTCAAAAAACCGAGATCATTTTTTTTTTTTTTTTTGTGAGGAGGAAAAATGGCGAAATCTTTTATAGACGTTGTACAGGACTCTCCTAGGACGGGTCTAGGCATACCTGTTAAAACCAAAAACTCCCTCTCTCGGAACAATACACCACCCGCGGAGCCGCCTTTCGGCTTGGAACTTCATGAGTGGTTGGTTCCAGCTTAAAGTCGCTTACGACTCTTCCATCATCCGTTCACCCGGAACCTACACCCGCAGCCACCCGCTCGTTAGGCAAACCGACTAAACGCGCCAGGCAGGGGAGGAACAAAGAGATTCCTCCCCCGACCGACGCGGACAGCCAAGTCCACCCGGGACGTAGGGTCGCAGGTGCAGGTCCCACTGCGATTTCTACTGGCCCTCCCAGTTGTTTCGCTCCCGACGCCCATCGAGCTCTCTCGCCCTCATCACAAGTGTGACGAATGACTCGATGAGCGTCCAAAACCGCTCAGACTGGAACATCCGAGAGACCATCGTGTTAGGAGTAAGCTCGGCACCCACTGCCTGACTGAGGGCCTCCCTTGCCGCGCCCCACTTGGAGCAGACGAAGAGTGCATGCTTCAGGTACGCGTTAAAACAGCCATGGCCTGAGAGCGCTTGCGCCAAATAAAAGCCGACTTCCCCGTGCTCTCTGTTCAGCCAGGTGGCGATCTCCGGGATCAGGCGGTAGGTCCATCTCCCGGTCTGCTCACCACGCCATCTCATCTGCCATTTCTCGACGAGTCTGTGCCTTACATCCTTGCGGATGGCCTCCTTCTCGCGAGCGATTTCCTGCAGGTCGGTACAGCTAATCTCCTTGCGGAACTGAAAGGTCTCTTGCCTTTCCTCCGCCAATAAATTTATTGGCGGGACGCTCGCCAGGACCAACACAGCACTCGTCGAGACAGTTCTATATGCTGAAACTATTCTCAACGCAGCAGATCTCTGCGCCGAGAACAGCCTCTTCTGGATAGCATGGTTTTGCAGGGCATTAGCCCAGACCGGAGCTGCATAAAGCAGCTTCGAATGCACCATGCTCGCCACCAGTCTCCTTTTTACTTCTCTGGGTCCACCAATGTTTGGCATAAGCCGAGTCAAGTTTGCTCCACATTGGATGGCTTTGTCAGCTGCGATCCTTAGGTGTTCGCCAAAGCTAAGCCTACGATCCAACTGCACTTCCAGGTACTTTATACTTGTTTTCCACCCGACCTCATGCTCTCCGAGAACGATCCTCGGGTACTGAAAGGATCTCCTGTCCGTGACGTGCAAAGCCTCGGTTTTCTCAGGGGACATTTTCAGGCATCTGCTATCCAACCAACGCTTTGCCCGCCGCAGACTTTCATTGATCCCCTCCCGAAGACAGAAGTTAAAGGCTCCTAGGAGGATCTCCCGGTATGCCCCGATCACCTCTTTGAGGATCTCGTTTGGAACCCCGTCGATCCCCGGCGCTGTATTCGCCTTGAGCCTCCCAACCGCTCTCTTTAGTTCTTCAAGAATGAAGAGTTCCTCGCGATGGACCACGCAGGAACATCGGTCCTGTCTTTGGAATGGCCCCACGTGTGGAAACAAGCTACGCACAATGTACTTGACTCGATCGGGATTCTCCAGGCCCGGGGTCTTTCTTCTAGTCACCAATTTCTTGGTGACTATTTTGAAAGCGAGACCCCATGGGTCCTTCTCGACCTCACCGATCAAGTCTTTTTAGCATTGAAGTCGGCTTTTCTTTATGCCTCGCCTCAAAGCTGCTTCTGCCCTTTTCCATGACTCGTGCAGCAGAGAATCACCCTTTGAGCGGGTGAATCTCCGCCGCGCTGCCAAGCATTCACGACGTAGGGCAGTCAACTGGTCATTCCACGAGTACATCGAGCCCTTGGCTTGCCTGCTCTTGCGGCGGGGCATCGAGTAGCCGCAAACTGCGACAAACTTTTGCCTCGTCGTGCGCACAGTGTCCTCCAACGACCCAGCAGGCTCGACCCAACCAAGCTCATCAATGAGCCTGGTCGTCTCGAGATGGACTCTGAGTCTCTCCCTGCAGAGCCGTCTCGTGTTCCAGGAGGGGCTCCTTCCTTTGCTGCCCCTACCCTTATCCACTGTTTGGCACCGTTGTTCTAAAACAAATTCGATGCACCGGTGGTCACTCAAGGTTATTACCTTGAGAACCGACCAGTTGCTCATCCTTGAGGCGAGGCGAGGCGCGGCAATCGTGAGATCAATTATTGACCCTCCCGCTCCTCGTCTGAACGTCAATTCCCTGCCCTGATTTAAAACAGTCAGGTCACTCCTAGCGACATTCAAGTCTGGTTTATCCACCAGAAAAAAACATTTTCAATGTAAAACTAGGGAGGTGAGGACTCGTGTGAACAACGTACCAAAAAAAACCAAATCTTCGCATACGCTCAGTGAGGGCTGAACTTCATTCGAGTGATTTATGTGATTAGTTTATATGCATGGTAATGTTTTTATGGGTTTCTTACATTGATATTACGACAGGTCATACCCAACACTCTTCTTTTAGTTGATTTGGACTCAAGCATTTCCAGTCACTCACCTGCCCACTTTTATGACTTGCAATAGTAACGTAATTTAATATCAATTACAGCATTTACATGACTCTTAATTAATTCAGAAGCGCTATCTCATTCCTCCTCTTACTTCTGTTTGATAGTAATTACGAATACAATATTATAGTCAACCATAAATTGTAAATAAATGATCCAGAAGCGCCTCCCAATTCCTACCCTTGCTTCTGGTCAAGAATAATTTATAATATATCATGATATGATTACTATACATTTTAATAATTCAGAAACGCCTCCACATGTCTTCTTTGCTTCTATTCAACAATAATTTCTCCAAAATAATAAGATTTAAAGTCAATAAATCTTTGAAGATTTAAATCAATATATTAATTAAAACATGTTTCGGGTTTATAAATTTGATCAACTACATCAATTAGAAAATTTTGCCTTTGTGTAAAGCACTTCTTTTTTTCATTGAAAAGTCTATGCATATAAGCCACTAAAACGTAAAATGAGAATATTTTCACCTACTATCACTATGCAATTAGGAACGTAGATTTTTAGCCTTAATTTCTTATTTCTTATTTTATTCAAATAAAATATTTTCCACTTAATTTTTTAATTTTTATAATTGATTCACGTATTATCAAATTTTTTTAAAACTATTTTATTCGAAATAAATATTTTATAATTGTATTTTATATAATAGAAATCGGAAAATGTAATTTTGTATGCAAATTTTGATGTAATTTCGGTTTTTTCAATACTGAAACCTTTTATTCACAGCAATAAAGTCCACTTTATGGCCCGCTAGTAGAAAAAATAATTTTCGATTTTGGCTCAATTTTGGCCGCAAGCGTGAAATCGAAGCGAGGAAGTGGGCACACACCGATACGGCGCGCTTCATTGTGTGTGCTCTCACATGGGAGCTTGGTTTGCTATTGTTGTCGCTTGACATACCACACAATCAAACGAAAAGAGGGGGATTCCCTAGACTCGGTAACAATACACACATATACATACTAACACAATAAAAAAAAGTAAGAGAGTTCCCTAGATTCTGGTAACAAAAAGCGTTACGTCGCCTAATGGCCAGAAATTTTTTTTCGGTGGATTCGAGATAAAATTATCGATTTTTTAAGTTTCGCGAGTATTTCGAAGGTAAAAATTAATGAACTCGGTAAATGAATAATGTAGAGACCGAATTCAAGCGACCTGTCGGTGAAATAAAGTGCTGTTCATAAATAATTTCGAAAATTCAGTGGCAGCTGTCATTAAAAAGAAACAATTCAATGCCCGGATAGAATATGGGGACGCGACGCTTGAACTCGACAGTACTTTCCCGATAATCAATAAAAAGTCGAAATGCATAAAAATTTGAAATAAAAAATATGTGATTGCTCTTCGCGTTGAGGTGCATCTTTTTCTTATTTAAAATTTTTTTATTCGACAAATAGTTTTCGTGATAAAAATTAAAAAACGTCATTTTTGCACATATCAAAAATCAATGTTTTTAAAAATATAACTCGCGATTTCTCGCTCAATTCACAATGAAACGATTCTAAACATTCACCATGTTATTTCGCTGACTCTAGCGGAGCCGTCGAATCTTAAAAAACAATTAAAATTACTATTGTTTATAAAATATTTAATAACAAACTCAGGGCCTCTGAAACTTGTGCGCTGCGACGTTCTCGTGAAGAAAGAGTCGAGGTAATTTGTCGAGAATACTCGACAGGTTGAAACTAGCTAGCGCTAGTTCTGAGTCCTGAAATTTGTTATTAAATATTTTATGAACAATAGTGATTTTTATTGCTTCTTAAGACTCGACTTTTGATTGATTATCGGGAAAGTAGTGTCCAGTTCAAGCGTCCCGTCCCCTTATTCGATCCGGGAATTGAATTCTTGTAAATATTGCCTTCTGTGGTCGGTGCTCCTCACTTATTTCGAGTGCTCCTCAGAGCGTCACGTGAATGTAAAATAGTGAGGCCTGGAGGGGAGCGTGAAACTTGAAATATACGTGAGGCTCGACTTGAGATAAACGAGACATGAAATAAACGACACTTGACTGTATACCATATTTCCTTACAAATTGTCATCAATGATTTTTGAATAATTCTCACAATCACTAAAAAAAATTTCTCTTTTTTTTTCTTTTTTATAACACACACTAAAAAAAGAATTATAAAATGGTACAGAATTTTAGTAATGCAAGATTGGACAAGCCTGACTCAAGCACAACACCTGGGTCAATCTTTTGCAATTAGAACTATTCTGTTAATTAACAGAGTTAAAATAGAAGTTATAAACGATACTGCAAGAGCACTTTGAATTTTGCCTTACCCAATTGATCCTAATGTGACGTCTTGGTTACTTACCCTTTATTATTATATTTAATTTATTTTTCTCGTTTAGAACGATAAAGAAATCCAGAGGATTTCTAAACCGAAACTGGGTGAGGGAAGCCAACAACAAATAAGCACTCAAATATTTTGCAATTATCAACTTTATTCAATGAAAACTCCCGTTAAATATAAATATGTGTTAGAGAGAGAAAGAGAGAGTTAAAAATATTCCTTCTGGGGTAAATGATAAGCACTTACTCGTCGTAGAATCCACTCAGGAACCACTGATAATCCAAAAATATCCTCACTGATAATCCGTACTCGTGACCGGTATGCTCCGATACTTGAAGAAATGATGGTTTTTGAAGAAGAAGACACCGCCGAGTGCCGGACGAAGACTGAAGAAGACACTGGAGAAACTTGTTGGTAGCCGAGTGCCGGGCGAAGATTGAAGAAGACACTGCCGAGTGCCGGGCGATGGTTGAAAAGACACTAACTTTTGCCAATTAGCAGCTAGTTTTATAGGCCCTCATTTGGGGCAAAATCCCCTCTATTAGTTGATAGTATGAGTCAGGAACAACGCGTAGACGTGTTTTCCAAGAATTGTTTTGTTAAATGCTGGTTTTGAGTTCGGTGCGTGCTAAACTTGTCTTTTCCGGTGGTCAGAATTGCCATATTAGGAAAAGATCTAGAGCAGTACTCCTACTCTTTGGTTTCTCCGATTTTCCTTCTTTCCGTAGCGGCAGACTACCCGCTTAATCTTCTACCTGTGCCTACCGGTCTGGAAGGTTTGTTGACATAACACGGTGAGACGGAGTTCCTCTTCCAAAAATAGCTAATACCTTTACTATGTTCATTCATGGTTTCTCACTTCTCTCTTTCCCTTTACAACTTGTTTACATTACGCACCTAATGCTTCCGCGTGCTTTACAATTGTAGATTCGTTGATTAATATAAAAAGTATTATTATTATTATTTATGTACTAGAGATGGTCACAGGACGTGACACCTCCCCCCTTAAGTTTGTACATGGGGATGAAATGACCGTGTACAAACTTTCGAAGATATTAAATTGAAAAAGTTACAAATTCTTCCGTTATTTACCTTGGTATTTCCGTGGTTGATAATTGCGTTTTCGTAAATGCATCAGTTTACACACACAAATTTTTTTACATACAATCGATTATAATGATATTTCAGATTTGCATATATTGAAACTTATTATAATGTTACAAACTCATTGATTTATTAAGCTAGAAGAAAATTTTCTATTGCACACGCATGCATAATTTCATTATTTTTATATATTTTTTCATAATTGTTTTGTTTAATAATAAATTTGTATGCATTATATTAATAAATTATAATTAAACATTGTTATTATCTTTTGAAAAACGCACACACTAATAAAGTTTTTATGAGAAGTGTGTTACACACACACACACGCATATATATATTTTGTTTTTTTTTGTTTTTGTAAATTTGTATACATATAATTTCATTTTTTCTGTTAATTAATATGTTCAATATGTATTAATATTATTTATTCAAAAGAAAAAAAAACGCATATCATTCTTAAGCTTACTTTTTCAGATATCTATCGCACATACAAAACACACACACATATATATATTTTTTCATGTTTTTGTATTTTGCTTTATCAATATTATTTTTTTTGTTCATATATATAATTTCGTTTTTCAAGATATTTAGTCAACATTATTTGTTTAAAAAGAACACATATAATTACAAAGGTTTATTCTTTATATATCTGTCACACATACACAACACACAAACACACATATATATATATATATATTTTTCATGTTTTTGTATTTTGTTTTATTAATAATATTTTTAAATTCATATATATAATTTCATTTTTCGAGATATTTAATTAACATTATTTCTTCCAAAAAAACATATATAATTAAATAGGTTTATTCTTTATGTGCCTATTACGCATACAAAACACACATATATATATATGTATTTTTTGTATCTTTGCTTTTATCAATTTTAACTCAATCGTATTTGTGATAGTTACGGGACGTGACACTAATCAATGGTGACCGTTCGACGAATCTAAAAAGGACTTATAGTCTCGGGTGCTTTTTTTCTCGTTTTAACTCGAATTAAAACTTAATTAACATTTTATAATTAAAGAAGTACGTGATTAGACAGGCATCACTCCAGCACCAAATTCTATGTAATCTTTGTACTTTCAGAAATTCAGATAATAAAATATTAAATAAAATAAGTCGTTTGGTGACTGAGGTTAACCACAAGGTCAGATCTCCATGTGATTTGATAAAATTATTTTATTTTAACAAAATATGAGTGTAAAATTTCAAATAAAATAAAATAATTATTTAATCACTCAAGTTAGCCTCAAGGTCAAAACCCTTCGTGATTTTATCAAATTTATTTTATTTTAACAAAATATGGGTGTAATCAGATATATTATAATTGTAATTTATTAATATTTGGTTCCTAGTAATTATAAAATTATCGATTTCCCATTCAATGACTTTAGTTTCGCGGCCGATGCACCAAACAAAGAAATTGGGTATGTTACGTCAGAAACGTAACGCTTCTCTTAACAGAACACCAGACTTACTTCAAACCCGCTTTGTATATTTTCAAACGCGAAAACTCGCTTTTGCTCCGCTGCCGGACAAAATAGTATGTGAACCTCGACCAAAAACGGGCGTTTGTGCCTTGTATAAAGTTGAAAACCCCTCGGCTTCGCCTCGGGGCTCAACTTTTTACGCAACGCGCAAAAGTCCGCTTTCGCTCTCGGTGCACAATATACTACATTAACATAAAAATTATGTTAAGTAAGCACCATGGAAAATGACAAATAGATATATAAGATTTGAAGTATTCAGCATTTAACCTGGGTTGGAAATAAGTTGGTAGTGAATTGAGTACAGTAGATTGAATGCTGTACTTGAGTCCTCACTTCATAGGCGTTGATATGAATCTTAATCGGACGGTAAATTCGTGGTCTAGCCGGTTGGGATGGTTGATTCTCTGATCCCAGTGTGTACAAAAGATTTTCTGAGGCAATTCCCCTTCACTTTTACTGTCGTTGAACGCGGCGTCGATTTTACCGAATTAGAACTGGACCAACTAGTGGTGAAAAATCTGATGAGACTGAACTAGACTGGACTGAACTCGCGGTGTAGAAATGATGACACTGGACTGACTTCTATTGGAACTTTTGCTTTTTATAGAACTTTGAAAGGTCAACTATGACGAACTACATGCTATGAGAAGTTACATGTTATTACAAGTTACACGTAGTGACCCTTATGTGTGTGATAAGTGTATGTAGTAGTGCGCTGTTACTGTAGGGCTTCATTCACCTTCTCTTTGGCTCAGTCAATTTGTTATTATGTGCGGTAATTCCATATTAATTATTCTGTTGATCTGTAGATCTGGCTATAACTTGCGTCTATAAAATCACGCACGCGGTAATGTTGTCTTAATCCCTTCATTGGTTCCTTTATTTGTATGTTACTCGAGGCGGTAGAGTCGCGGGACGTGACAGTATTATTAAAAAACATTATCGTTAAGAATCATAAAAATTTTTTAATAATGAACACGCGTTCACAATATTAATAACTTCAAAAAACTTATAAATTGTGGGAAAAGTAAAAAAATTTCAATAAACTTCACTTTTTACCTAGTTTCATGTAATATTTACCATTTTTCTGAACTATATTAAGTTTTATATTATTTTTCAGTAAAAAAAATCAATCTGTAATATATCTTGAAACATAAAAAGGTGAGAAAACCTTGAAAAAATGGCAATTCAAATCGATATAACCTCACAAATCGATATTGTCTGAAAATGTAAAGAAACACTATGAATTTTCTCAGATTTTTCGGATTATTAGTTCAACTGAATATCGCAAAAAAAGAAATTTGCAAAATCCGCCATTACTCGTCCAATATGGCGGCT
The DNA here is from genome assembly GCA_030998225.1 of Diplolepis rosae. NCBI lineage: Eukaryota > Metazoa > Arthropoda > Insecta > Hymenoptera > Diplolepididae > Diplolepis > Diplolepis rosae. The sequence continues at coordinate 1,757,829 of JAPYXD010000391.1, read as the reverse complement.
ATTGATTTGAAAATTTGCCAGAATCATTTTCAGGTTAAACCTTTTCAAATAATTCATAAGAAACTTCATTTCATTTGGGGACAGTTTTTCCATGAAAACCCGGCGATGCCCTTTAAGAGAACTCTTCAAAGATTAAATTTACATTAATTATTTTCAACTTTTCCCCCACCAGCAGTGCCACTAAAATACCCTCCAAATCCAAGAATAACAATTCCGCGTATTAATCCAAGTTTTTAGCACTTTTTTCCTTTTTTTATAGTAAATAAAGATAGCTCTCCATTAAGGTTTTCTCGCATACACTGAGAAAAAAGATTTTATTGAATCAAAGAAAATAATTTGTTTGGACGACTGTCTTTGATTTGAAGAAATGATTTGTTTAAATGAAATAAAATTTGTTTGATTCAAACAAAATATCTTTGGACCAAATAAATATTTTTTCGAATCAAATAAATTTCTGCCTTAAATCAAACAAATTATATCTTTGACCATATATCAATGCATTAATTTCTTTGTTTTGAAGAAAAATTAATTTGATTTAAACAAATATTTATTTGGTTCAAAGATATTTTGTTTGAATCAAACAAATTTTATTTCATTTAAACAAATCATTTCTTTAAATCAAAGAAAGTTGTTCAAACAAATTATTTTCATTGATTCAATCAAATCTTTTTTCTCAGTGTATCATAAGAATACATTAATTACAAATGAATTAAGTTTTTTCTTCAAATGTAACACATTTTGATTAAATTGATTTTGGATTTTTCTGCCTGATTAGAAGTCGGACAATTTATGAGCATTAAATAATCATTCTGGTTGATTCTGGAAATAATGAGGGTTCGGAATTTTTAATCATTTTTATCTGCGTGCTGTCAAGCAAACTGATTATAATATAATATTTAAATAGTGAAAGAATATGCCACGTTGAATGTATAAGTTCTTTGTAGAACTCGTTTCTATAGTTACAATATAGACTTGAATGAAATAAAAGGAGCAGGTTGTAATAATTAAATTTAAAGAAAACTACGCTATAAAAACAGATAATTTAAAATTCAAATATATTAAGTATTAACAATGAAGATGATGCTTTTCCTGCTATATGCTTCTATAATAAATGCTGATAGTCTTGGTGTGTATTTTAAAATGTTTATACATAATTGTAATCAATAATAAAGATATTCAGGGTGACCAGTCTCATCGACGAAAATAATTCCGGGTCATTTCCTGGTGATCGAAAAAATTTTCCCGGTAATCAAAAAAATAGTTTCCACACTGAGAAAAATAGATACTAAAAATGAGATACTAGAATGTTGGATATTACCTTATATCATCTAGATTATACTACATAATATCTAATATATTATTTTAAATATACAAGATATTAATCACCAATAACAATTTATATTCAAAATTTACAATATTAGATATTAAACTTTAATATCTAAGATTTTTATAAACAGTAGCGTGCACGTGCCTGAGGAAAAGTCACGTGATCGTGATCAGAGTCTTTGAATTCCATGTAATTTGTCTATCGCGCTCGCCCATAGTTTTGCCGGTCGCATGGTTTTTGGTTTCGACACTGAAATAATAATGTTGTGTCTATATGAAGTTTTGAAGTGTGATGTTTGAAAAATTTTTATATTACCAGTACTGAAATCAGTAAGTATCTATCTATATAAGTATATCATTTTTACACCTTCAATATTTGAAATGAATTTTCTAGCCTCTCAATAACTCGTTCTTTATGTAGCCGTTTTTAAATTCAACATCGAATCGGAATTTATTTACTGGAATTCGTAATAGTTTCCAAATCTTTACAATTATGTTGAACGTTTTTATAATCTCCATTTATTAACAGGTTGCCTTGACTTTGAGAATAATAATCAACAAAATATGGACTTGCGAAAACTCTTAGATCGAGGAATTCGTGAAAAAAAGGAGATTATAAGAAAATTTTGAATTCCTTGATCAATCATTATTTACATCATGTTATATTTTCTTAATTTCATTTTTTCTTTCAATTTTTCAATCAGTATTTTTACATAATTATAAGACAATTGCATTCAATGACATAAATATTGACTTTAATTATCTAAGATATTACAGTTTAATATCTCAAATAGTATGACCTGATATCTAATGTATTTTAGTTTAACATCTGAGATATTTCAAATTAACATATTGGGTTCTTTAATTTAATATCTTAGATATTGCGAAATAACATATTTTTTTTTAATATCTACAGATACTTTGTTTCAATATCTAGATGGCTGTCCCATAGTTAAATCGCAAATACATTATCTGCTAATATCAAGATATTGCGGTTTACTATCTATTTTTCTCCGTGCAATGAATAACTGTTAATGCAATATGTTTTCGAAGTTTTAAAATATTTTTAATTCAATATTCTGAAATGAAATTTCTCCTGGTATACCGAAATCACGAAATTATACGAAATTGACAATTGTTAAAGTCGCTGTCACAGTCAAAGAGGAAAAAACCTCCTGCTCCAATGGGCGCTGTAGACAGCAGCCTAAGGCTGCTTTACACTCTTGCAGTCAGCTTCATAATTTCGCTTTCGTAGAAAGTTTGGTTCTTAGAGTCAACAAATTAAAATCGTGTTTCATTAAAAATTTTAAATAATTCCTGGTCAACAAAAAAATTCCCGCTCATTTCCCGGTTTTCCGGTCCAGCGGCCACCATGGATATTCCAGTATTAAGTAACTATTCCTGAAAATCTGTCAGGTCTTTATGTGAAATTCCCTCCAAGTTTGAGTTAAATCGGTTGATAATGAGTAGAGCTACTAGGCATTTCAAATTTCTGAACTGAAATACCCGCCATGGCGGTCACCGTTGCTATATCTACTCTATTCCACTCTTGCTATGTATTGGTTATTTATTTTAAGGATTGATAGACTAACATAAATAATGAAGTAACCCAAAATTTGAAATTTTTTCATGCATTATTTGAAAAGTTATGGGATAAACGAAAAAAAATAATTTTTTGTTCTGTTGCAATTATTTAAAAACTGAAAGTAGGTAAAATTCTGAAAAAAATTACACAAACCTATCATTAGATGGCCGATGTAGTAGTATTTTTTGGAACAATTTTTACTCCAAATTTAATAATTAAAAAAAATGTTTTTTTCAAACAAATTGATTTTTTGAAAAAAGCCGTCTTTGAAAAATCTGAAAAAAATCCATAGTGATAGCCCCAAGAATTCCGAAAATTTGAGGTATATAATGAGAGTGCGCACTCGAAAATTGTGGGAAATATGAACTTTGTAAAGTGATGCGCGTGGAATCACGATCTTCGATCAACGGCGTCGGGCGAGAGTTCCACTGATGTTCTATTACTATCTGCTTTTTCGAGAACGTTACTATCAAAAAGTGATAGGAAGTGATTATTAATTGTTTAATTATCGCTGTATACTCATAACATATGAATAATGTAATGAGTTTCATAATTATACACAAATTATCAAAAAAATAATTTTTTTTGTTATCATAATGTCACGTCTCGCGACTCTACCACCTGGAGTAACAAACAAATTAGGGAACCAATGAACGGATCAAGGCAACATTACCGCGTGCGTGATTATATCGACTCAAGATACAGCAAGATCTAATAAGAAATAGGAAAATCGTTAAAATCGAAAGGCAGATCAAAATGGAATTGATATATTTGGCAGTGACATTAATGCCAGGTAATAAATTTCATCGGCGCGTGAGTCATCGGAGAAGGCAACTCATCCGATCATAAGCTTCAATACCAAATATGGAAAAGGTAGCACACCTGGTATTTTACCCCCACCATGATTGACATACTTTGGGCCTATAAAATGCGAAGGTTCCAATAGAAGTCAGTTCAGACAGTTAGTCAACGTCTGATTTCTAAAATGTAACCAACGCGAACCCAGTTCAGTGTCGTCACTTCTTACCGCGAGTTCAGTCCAGTCAGTGCAGTTCAGTCCAGCCTCATCAAAGTATTCACCGCTAGTCGGACCAGTTCTAATTCGAGGCCAAGTTCAAGGACTGTAAAAAGTGAAAGGGAATCGCCTTCCAAAATCTCTCTAAAACCTGGGATCATAGAATCGACTATCTTAATCCGGCTGGACCACAAATTTCCGATCTGACTAGAATTATCTCAACATCCACAAGTGAGGACTCAGGTATTCATATCCAATCTAGTAGACTCATTTCATCACCGACCAAATTCCAACGCAGGGTAATTACTAAGTATTTTAACTTTTATATATTCATGTCCATCTTTCCCATGGTGCTTACTTTAAATACTTTTGTTAATAAATATATTTATATGATCAACCCTTCTTATTCACTGACTATTCCTCATCCCTTAGCGAGGATCCTTCCGATCCTTACATAAAACGAGGAGATTTTTAAAGAAGAAGAATGTTACGTTTCTGACGTAACAATAAAAATAAAATTGTTCGCAAAAAATCTTCGAACAAATTTTTTATGTCAGAAAGTATCAGCACGTGATGATTTCACTATATTTTAATTTGTGTCGAGAGTGAAAAATCACGTAATATTCACTTACGGTTTTTGTTTTTCTATGGATTTCAACAATGTTTCCTTTTTTGTCGAATCATGTCAACTGCTCTTTAAAAATAAACTCTCATGGATTTTTTACCAACTAATTTATTTTCATGATAATAAAAAAAATTATTTTTTTGATAATTTATGTATAATTATAGAACTCATTACAGTATTCATATTTGATGAGTATAAAGCGATAATTAAACAATTAATAATCACTTCCCATCACTTCTTGATAGTAAGGTTCTCGAAAAAGCAGATAGCAATAGAACTTAGTGGAATTTGCGCCCGACGCCGTCGATCGAAGATCGTGATTCCACGCGCATCACTTTACAAAAAATCCATATTTCCCACAATTTTCGAGTGCGCACCCTCATTATATACCTAAAATTTGCGAAATACTTGTGGCTATCGCTATAAATTTTTTCAGATTTTTCAAACATGGCGTTTTTTCAAAAAATCAATTTGAAAAAAAAAAATTTTTATTATTAAGTTTGGAGTAAAAATGTTTCCAAAAAATACTACTACATCGGCCATCTAATGATAGGTTTGTGTAATTTTTTTCAGAATTTTACTTACTTTCAGTTTTTAAATAATTGCAAAGAACAAAAAAATTTTTTTTTTCGTTTATCCCATAACTTTTCAAATAATGCATGAAAAAATTTCAAATTTTGGGTTTCTTCATTATATATGTTAGTCTATCAATCCTTAAAATTTCAAGTAAATCGGAAACATGGAGTCCTGAACCCGTCCGATTTGCCATGGAACACGCCATATATTCTATTTTTTTTCACTGCAATACAGGGAATTGTGTTTATCGAATTGGATGAATTATTAAAGAACATCGTTGTAAAGAATTATGAAAATTATTTATTAATGAACACGCGTTTATAATATTAACAACACAAAGAACTTATAAATCATGGGAAAAAGCAGACTTTTTCAATAAACTTCACTTATTACCTATTTTCTTCTAATATATACCGTTTTTGTGAACTATATTAATTTGTGACCTGCCACTAGAAAAGGGACCGGATTTTCAAAGGAAGCGCTATGAAAAAATATTTACATTTCTCAAAATAAATGAATTTGATCAATTTTACAAAAAAAATTAGTAGCATTTACAAAATTTTTGGTACTGCTTACTAAAAATATATAGTTGTGACCTTTTAGTCAGCACAACTAATAGGATTTCTCTCAGTGCAGTTATCAGCGAATAAAACTACATGATCAGAATTTATTTTGTTTAGATAAAAATCAAGCATACTGATAATTGCATTCGCACCTTTGCCTACGTTATCTGCTTCATCAATGAGAATATTTGTTTTAATTCCAGTAGCCTAATTATGAATTTCTCGTGGCAGGTCACATTTGTATATCATTTCTCTGTAAAAAACATCGATCTTTAATATAACTTCATACATAAAAATTGAGAAAATCTTGAAAAAATAGATATTCAAATCGAAATAACCTATAAAAATCTATTTCATCCATTTAGTAAGCTATACCATCTAAACAAATTTGACCCGAACTGGTTAAAAAAACAACTTTTTAATGTATTTTAATACAAATCTTTATTATCGCCTTCACAATCGGCTCCTTTTAAGCCAATACAAGCATGCCAACGGTTGATCCAATTTTTCATACATTTCATATAGGCCTCGGTCGGTATGGCCTTTAGTGCCTTCAGCGAATTTCTTTTTATGGCCTCAATCGACTTATAGCGCGTTCCCCGGAGCGGATATTTGATTTCTGGAAACAGGAAAAAGTCACAGGGAGCCAAATCTGACGAATACGATGGCTGAGCAATGGCTTTTGTTTCGTGTTAAGCCAAAATGCAGTCACAATCAGTCACGTTCTTTTTGCAAAAAGTTCAGGTCTTACGGTACAAGCCTGGCTTCGACGCGCTTCATATCTAAAACATAAACCACAATGTGTTGAGTCGATCCATAAGAGATGTTGAGAGCCTCTGCTACCTCTTTAATGCCAACGGGACGATTTTCGAGCACAGTTTTTTTCACTTTTTCGATGTTATCATCGTTAACAGAGGTGTATGGACTACTCGCATGAGGCATGTTTTCTACGACTTCAGGATCCTCATTGAATGCTTTATGTCACTCCCATACTTGCCAAACTTCACACGACTGTCATAGAAGGTGTTACCAACCTGGAGAAAAAACTTTTTACCGTTTCGGTTTACGCGCGCGGTTTAAGTGGACCAGTCCGTATTTGATTTAAATTATATGCCTTTCAATTGTTAAATCTGTACTAACTATTTCTTCTTTGATTTTCTCATCAATGAACTTGAATGCACTCGATGGTATCCAGAAACAAACAAAAACACGACGTCACACGATGTGCAGCAACTTGGCATCCAATTTGAAATCCTTTTGCGCCAATTTATCTGAAAGTGCCTATATAATAAATTACACTTGTTTATTGTCAGATTTTGTTTTAATTCGTAATAGTTAGAAACTTGATTCCTACGGTCAGATCATGACCATCAAACACCAAAAACTCATTGTAACCAATTAAAATTTATTTAGCAGTAGAACGATTGGATGTTTTTCACTGAAAAGATATTATGCAAGAATAAATACACAGTGTATCCCAAAATTTCTCGAAATTCTGTCACAATTACTATACTGTCAGTGCCATCTATGTGACAATTGCCACATTATCTCCGTAGAACCCTATTTCACCAGTCCTGTAAGTTTCATTGAGTTTCCACACATGTTTGTGTTACCGGAGTCGAAAAAGTGACAGTATATACTTAAGGTTCATCGAGAAATCGCTATAGAGCGAAGAGGAGGCATCAAGTTTTGTCTAAAAATGGACAAGACGTTTACGGAAACGCTTGAAACGTTGCGGAAAGCTTACAGTTTACGAGTGGTTCAACAGGTTTAAGAAAGGCAGAGAATCGCAGGATGACAATGAGCGCAGGGACGGCAAGCGTCGAGTCGTACGGATGAATCGGTCGGAAAAAATCGAGAACTGATAAGAAAGGACTGTTGTAGGTTCGTGAGACTCATTGAAGATGTCACAGGTATCAGCAAATCAGAAGTTCATCACATATTAAATGAAGATTTGAAACTGCAGAAAGTTTGTGCGCGATTCTTTCCACAGAGTTTGAACGACGACCAAAAGCATTCCCGGGGTTCGCACGCTCAAGACATCGTTTTATCCGCTGACACCGATCCAAACTTTAAAACAAAATCGTGGCTGGTGATGAAACATGGTGTTTTCAATACGAACCACTTACAAAGTGACACAGTGCAGTTTGGAGAAGCCCAGAAGACTCACCACCAAGAAAAGTGCGCCTGCAAAAATCCAAAGTCAAAACCATGCTGATGACTTCCTTCGATTCTGAAGGGATGATTCGTAAGGCGTTTGTTCCCAAAGGCTCCACGGTAAATGGGCAATATTATTTAGGCGAGATGCAAGGTTTGCTGGTCAGAATTCGTAGCATGCGACCTCAATACAAATAAGTACAATAGATATAACGTAGATATAAGTAAATGTTCATGAATCAAATTCTGATTGCACGTCACGCAAATTCCTCTTTTACTGTTGTGTAAAATAAGTGAATAGATATCTTTTTCCAATCAGAGAAAATGTCAGGATCAAGTTAAAAACATTCAAGATGCTCTCATTGCGATATTTTGCTTTGGAGATGTCCGGGATCTTCGAGTTGTAAGTAGATTACGACCTTGTTGCAGCACTCGAAATAAATTTGGCTAGACTTGCCTTTTACTTCTGACTATCACTGAACTCGCAGTTAAAGATCTAATAAAACTGGACTGTCTTCTAGTATATGTTACATCGTAACGTTCGCTTCATTGAAGTAAACTGGACTGCTTCTGTTGGTCCTTATGCTTTTTATAGAATTTTGAAAGGTCAACTGTGAAGAGGTACATACTCTTACAAGGTCCATGTAGTGATGCTTATATAATTGATGAGTGCATGGAGTGTATTGGTATGGTACGGCTTCATTGACATTCTTCTTTGGTTACTCAATTTATTGTCTTGTGTGGGTCTTATGACGATACATGTTAATACCATCCTGATCATTTTATTGATCTGTAGATCTTCCTGTAATTTATGTGGATAGTCACACACACAGTAATGTTATCTTAATCCCTTTATTGGTTGCTTCATCTACTTCTAACTTCTAGACGATAAAATCGCGGGACGTGACACTAATTTGAAATCAATCAATGTCTTGACTGTATGATATATTTTTTTAAGATCAAAATAGGTCCGATTTTTTGAGCTTACACTTTGACAATCTTAGTATTTACATAACCAAATATTCACAAACTTTGCAGTAGAGGAAGGAAATTACAATGTGAAAAGTATAATAAATAAATCTTTTGTAAGTTGAGATAATGAAAAATGATATTTTTTTTTACAGAATCTAAGTATTCATTTTTTTTGATGGGAAAATTGATTGGCGGACAAAAAGTCGAATATGGGAAGTACTAATTCACAGCTTCTTTTAGACGTGACAACATCCACTTTTGTAATGCACGTTTGTTATCCAATAAACATGCTCTAACAGCAGCAGTATGTCTTAAAGATGTCTTGACAAAACCTGATATTCATAAATTTGATCCATACACACTTGTTGCTGGAAGACTCGATACTGAAGGAGCAACGGTTTTTGCAATAGAAGAGGTGCAAGCCCATCGAAGATATTCATTTGAACATAATAATCTTAACTATGCGATTGGTGTGATAACGGTAAATCATCGACTCACTTTTGAAATTCAATATACTTTCTAAATCCTAATTACTCAATTTAATGTAATTCAGAGTAAAATTTAGTAACGCAATAGCAAGAATGCGTACATTTTTCATTACAATGGTGAACGATTTCAACCAAGTATTAGTCTAAATTTACTACAATATTAGTACAGTTCCTAGTTGGAAACAATTAGGATTAGGGTGTTTTAGGAGTGAATTTAAATCTCCACTGTGAGGTTCATCACAAATCAAGACTTGAAATTTCTTTTCCAGATGCTAAACAACAATGAGACTGAATCAGAATATATCGGTTGGGCGGTTCGATCAGAAAAATCTCCATATTATGATAAAATACTTGAAGTTACAGGATGGGAAACTATTTCGAATCGGACCAGAATCAAAGAAATTACGGTTGCAACATTGAACAGGAGTATACATGATTCTCGCCCTAAAGTCCCTCTAATTTATGTATCTAGTATCAATGAAAATCAAACTTTCTCTATCCTAAGTAAAACATTTAACAATCATGTAAAACAAAATAATTATTGCATTATATATATACTGTACAATTCTTTACTCATTTCAGGAAGACCTCGGAGCACCACTGAGCGAAAATAATATCGTTTCAGGAATCCTTGTGAAAATACCAACAGAATCAGAATCACCTGCCATCTACGTTGATATTTTCAAATCCTATTCACTCTCCAACTTATCGATTATTCGACGAATTGAGAGCGTGGATGGAGCAGAATGACGACTATATTTTGCACGATATGCTCTTTGAACACCGACAAAACTTCTCGAATTTTTATAAAATAATTGGACAATTTCCAAACGTTGTGGAAGCGTGAAACTACTCATGATTAAATGGCAAACCTTACTGATCACAACTGACAGCAGACGTCAAAAATTTCAGTTCAAATGAGCCCGATAGGGACATTCAAAATCATATCACCCCTATTGGGAAAACCTTTATGTCTATACTTACTTTCCAAAAGGAGGATGTAGGCGTTCAGTATAACGTCGTTTTTCCCTTTATCGCCATTGAACTAAACTTTATATTTTTGTTCATTATGTTGTGTTCTGAAATAAATAATGTCCTATCAAATTCCCTGTTGCTTGGACTAAAACTTCTGGAGAATATCAGGAAGCTGAGGGTAAAGAGAATAGTATGGAGGAAGGGAGTGATGTTTATTACGAAGCCGTAACCAACATTCAAACTGCGGAAGTAACAAAAATAGGATTCTAAAATTTGCAGGTTTAGTAGAAGATCTGAATAAAATTGAAAATAATACAGTGCAGTATGCTAAAGTACTTAAAAGAATCTTAAATTTTCAATTCTTTGCTTTAGTTTCAATGTTTCTCTGCAGTACCCAAGTTGAAATTTTTCCTACTAGGCAGAAAGTTATTCAGCATTTTATATAAACTTAAAAAAAAATGAATGGTCTTTGAAGGCATTTCTATGTAGCAAAACCCACTTTTCACATTTTTGAAAATACTAGCTTGCAATAGATTCTAGATTCAAGGACCAAATCATACATCTGCCAATTTCTTAATCCATGTTTTGTTGAGATGTGATCTTCGGAATTCATAAGGAATATTTGCAAATCCTCGTCCATCAGTTCACAAAGGAAGATTTACGTAAATGTAATTAATCACTATCTTAAGGTAAGTTGCTTACAATGCAGCTCAACAATCTTTTCCTATTTGAAAATATCCGGCCTAAATGACAACCTTTCATTTGAAACCGAAATTACGCCCGGATTCAAACTTGCGACCAGAATTGCGAACGTAAATAGGACCGTACATATTTTCATATTCAATCTGGTTTGAAATACGGTCGTTCTTCTGTGTTTTTAAATTTTTAACTTTTTTTGAAAATCTATAAAAAAAAATTTTGGATTTTGTTTGTGAAGTTAACTTTACGGTTCAAATAAAAAGAACTGTGGAATAATTTCCTCACTTTTCTTCACATGTAATTCTATGCAAAACTTTTTTAGATCTGTATATGCATATTACAGGGAGAAGAAGAAGAAGACAATTATTTCATAGACGCAGTGGATAACAATAACTTCTTTTTCTATGAAAATGCTGATGATCCTCCAACTCGAGACATATAATTATACGCACAGGGACTCTATACAGTTATTTATATTTAACAATTTTAATATTTTTAACCTACCCCCCAAAGTTAATCCTATACCATAAAACTCTACAACTGAAACAAGACACAATAATTTGAATTTTGGAAATTTAAATAAACATAACACAATAATTACACCGTAATTTAAGACTCAATTAGGGCTCTCGAAATATCATGGACTGGAAGTCGTGACATTTTTTTATTCTTCTATAACATGCGTGTTGTGACGGCTTAAAGTCATGAAATATTCGAAAATCAATAGAACAAACTGATTAAGCCAATTCATTACCATATCATAATTTAAGGCTCATTCAAGGCCTTCTAAATACCATGAACCGGAAGTTGTAACCTTTTTTTATTTTTTTAACACATGTTTTGTAGCAACTTGACGTTATGAAATATTCGAAAATCAATAGAACAAACTGATTAAGCCAATTCATTACCATATCATAATTTAAGGCTCATTTAAGGCCTTCTAAATATTATGAACCGGAAGCCGTAACATTTTTTTATTTTTTTCACATATGTGTTATGCCAGCTTAACGTTATGAAATATTCGGAAATCAATCGAACAAACTGATTAAGCCAATTCATTACCATATCATAATTGAAGGCTCATTTAAGGCCTTTTAAATACCATAAACCGGAAGCCGTAACATTTCTGGAACTATTTCTTCAGTTACCAGGTCTAGAAGTTTAGCGACCGTGCAACCGCTTATGCAGCGCCATCTTCTCTTTCTAGCAGCTGAGAAAGATTTTCAGTAGACAACAACCCACGTTCGATATGCCAGTGTATTTACTACAAGCATCAACATGTCGAGTTTTGTGCCTACGAACTACGATTTGCGGACAGCACTGGTTTTTTGTTATCACTTGAAGAAACTGCTGTAGAATCGCATCGAATGCTTGTCGAAGCTTACGGTGAACATGCTCTTGGCAAAACACTGTGTTTCGAGTGGTTTAAAAAATTCAAAAGAGGTAATTTTGATGTGAGAAACGAAGATCGTGGAAAACCACCGAAAAAGTGCGTTTGGTGTGATCAGAAGGATGTTATCTATTATGAGCTGTGAAAACCTGGTGAAACAGTCAACACGAATCGCTACCAACAGCAAATGATCGATTTAAATCGAGCATTACAAGAAAAACGACCGGATTATCGACGAACAGTTTTATTGGCGTGGCATTCATCACCTTCCGGAGAGGTGGTAAAAATGTGTAAATAGCAATGGAGATTACTTTGAATAAAATATTTTTGATCATTTTCATGCAGCAGACGTGTAGCTTTTGCAAAAAAATTCTGGTTTCATACTTCTAGACCTGGTATATTGTTTCTGAAGGAAATAGAATTTTTTACAAACGATTTGAGTTTAGCTAATGAGTCAGATAAAATGTTTTTAAGAGCTTTTGCCAAACAAAATGTAGTCGTATTAATGCAAGAAACCATCGGTCTTAAAGGATAGTTAATTTTTCGAATTTTAGGTAATCCATAGATTCTAGCTGTTACGAGCGCATCAAAGCGGCTAAATTTATCCAAAAATATAATGTAAAATTACTAAATAAATTCGCATGCCACTTGAAGCGCCCGTAACCGAGCACCTTCACAAGGCCACTGATGCAGCTTATCGTTGCTCAGGTCAAGAAACTTTTAACAAATGGTTGGTTCGGGAAGGAAAGTCCTAATTTTACTACCTCACATTTTATTACATCTTCACTATTAAAAGTATTGTACCCGTCTCTTTTAGAAACATTTTGATGTGCTCTTCTGTACATCGCGAGGCTAGCATACATTCCATAATCACATCTCCTTCTCGTGCGCCTATCTTTATTTAGATGCTTTAGCCAACTGATCTCCCGCTACAAAGGCCGCGTGCTTTTTGTAGCTAAGACCCAAGACTCATCTGAATTAAACCTTTTCAAATAATTAATAAGAAACTTCATTTAGTTTTGAGACAGTTTCTCCGTGGAAACCCGGCTATGCCCTTCAAGAGAACTTTTCAAAGATTAAATTCACATTAATTATTTTCAACTTTTCGGCCACCAGCAGTGCCACTAATTCTATTTTATGTGACTTCGGTGCGTATACGAGTTTTTATGCGTACACTCGCATCTAATCTAGTATTGTAGTTGTTAGCGGCGCTAGTCATTACACATGATATGTCACGGCTGGTCCCGGACATTTTGATTTTATCCATCTTGTGTAGTAGCAATGGATTTTAAAAGATGCATGCGCAGTTCAAATGTACAAGGCTTTACCAGGAAGGTGTTAACGCTGTACGAAGAAGGAGAAGAATAAGAAGAAGATTGTGCTCCGTTGCATGGCTTTAGGCGCATGCGCAGTTCAATTTTTACATTTCATTCCTCTGTAGCGCAATATACTACATTGCGCTACTGTTAACTGTAGCGACAAATCGAGTTTGCGCGCCGCTGGCACATAAGATTTATTTTCTCCCTTAAATTTTTCTCTCATATCATAAGAATACATTAATTATAAATAAATTACTTTTTTTCTTCAAATGAAAAACATTATCATTAAATTGATTTTGGATTTTACTGCCTGATTAGAAGTCGGAAATTTTATGAGTATTACATAATCATTCTTGTTGATTCTGGAAATAATGAGGGTTCGGAATTTTAAATCATTTTTATCTGCGTGCTGTCAAGCTAACTGCTTATAACATAATATTTAAATAGTGAAAGAAAATGCCACGTTGAATGTATAAGTTCTTTGTAGAACTCGTTTTTATAGTTAAAATATGGACTCGAATGAAATAAAAAGAGTAGGTTGTAATAATTAAATTTAAAGAAAACTACGCTATAAAAACAGATAATTCAAGATTCAAATATATTCAGTATTAAGAATGAAGATAATTCTTTTCCTGCTATATGCTTCTATAACAAATGCTGATAATTCTGGTGAGTATTTCAAAATGTTTATACATAATTGTAATAATTTCCCGGTGATCGAAAATTTTTTTCCGGTAATCAAAAAAATAGTTTCCAATTAATAACAATGGGGTAAATCGGTTAATATTGAGTAGAGCTACTAAGCATATCAAATTTCTTAACTGAAATACATGACTAAAGTTTTGATTATCTGTAAATTGAATTATCATGCTTTGGTATAAAGGAGAATCGGCTACATTGACGCACTTAACAGAAAGTAAAAGTTTAATATGAAAGTATAAGATTAAAAATCATGAAAAATTATGATTTCAATGTTATGTTCAATGAATAAATATTTTATGAAAAATAGGGATATCAAGTACTAATCGAGTCACTTCTAAGACATTTTATTAGTTTTGAACTAATTTTGAGGTACAGATAGAATATATATTTTATTTTTTTACACTGCAATACAGGGAATTGTGTTTATTGAATTGGATCAATTATGAAAAAACATCATTGTGAAGAATTATGAAAATTGTTTATTAAAGAACACGCGTTTATAATATTAATAACACAGAGAACTTATAAATCATAGGCAAAATCAGACTTTTCCAATAAACTTTACTTATTACCTAATTTCTTCTAATATATACCGTTTTTGTGAAATATATCAATTTGTATATTATTTCTCAGTAAAAAAACATCAATCTTTAATACATCTTGATACATAAAAATTAAGAAAATCTTGAAAAAATAGCTATTCAAATCGAAATAACCTCAGAAATTTATTTCATCTATTTAGTACAATAGGCTTCTTTTGAGCCAATACAAGCATGCCAACGGTTAATCCAATTTTCCATACACTTCTTATAGGCGTCGGTCGGTATCGTCTTTAGTTCCTTCAGCGAATTTCTTTGTATGCCCTCAATCAACTCACGGCCCGTTCCCCGGAGCGGATATTTGATTTCTGGGAACAGGAAAAAGTCACAGGGAGCCAAATCTGACAAATACGATGGCTGAGCAATGACTTTTGTTTCGTGTTTAACCAAAAATGCAGTCACAATCAGTCACGTTCTTTTTGCAAAAAATTCAGGTCTTTCGGTACGAGTCTGGCTGCGACGCGTTTCATACCCAAAACATGAACCGCAATATGTAGAGTCGATCCATTAGAAATGTTGAGAGCTTCTGCTACCTCTATGATGCCAACGCGACGATTTTCGAGCACAGTTTTCTTCACTTTTTCGATGATATCGTCGTTAACAGAGGTGGATGGACGACTCGCATGAGGCATGTTTTCTACGACCTCAGGACCCTCACTGAATGTTTTATGCCACTCAAATACTTGCTCAAACTTCACACGACTGTCAAAGAAGGTGTTACCAACCTAGAATAAAAACTTTTTACCGTTTCGGTTCACGCGCGCTGTCTAGGTGGACCAGTCCGTGTCAAATTTGATCAGATAGTATTATCCCACATATAAACATAAATATTCAAGAAAATGGTAGTAATAAAGTCTGAGCAGATTAAATTATATCTCTTTCAATTATTAAATCTGTACTTACTATTTTTTCTTTGATTTTCTCATCACTGGAATTGAATTCACTCGATGGTATCCAGAAACACACAAAAACACGACGTCACACGACGTGCAGCAACTTGGCATCCAATTTGAAATCCTTTCGCGCCAATTTACCTGAAAGCGCCTCTATGATAAATTACACTTTTTTTTGCATAATACGCTTCAGTTTTATGAAAAAATCTTTTTCCAATCGTAAGTTTATACATGAACAAATATGAAGTCGTAGTGTTTTTTGTTTTAATTCGTAATAGTTATAAACTTAATCATCATCATGACCATCAACACCAGAAACTCATTGTAACCAATTAACATTTATTAAGCAATAGGATGATTGGATGTTTTTCACTAATAAGATATGAGGGCGATCCGAGAAGTACTTAGCCGCACCGCTCGATGGCGCCACTATCGCAAGAGAAATTTACTATCGTAAAGTACATTGACGTAGACGGCTACTGTCAAAATTTCATCCAAATCGGACTCGTAGTTTTGTTTTGACCGCGTGTGGAAGCTGTCGTGTCCGCGGATTTTAGAAAAATGGAAAAAGAGCAATATCAGTCGGTGATTTGATTCTTGTTTTTGGAAGGCGAATCGCGCAGCGAAATAAAAAAGCGCTTGGATGCTGTGTACGGTGACTTTTCTCCTTCGATGGCAACCGTCAAAAATTGGTTTAAGGAGTTTGAACGTGGTCGCACATCGGTGTTTAATGAGCCACGCCCAGGTGCCCTGAAAACGGCTACCACAGAAGATAGCGTAACAAAAATCTACGATTTTGTAATGGCAGACCGCCGATTGAAGGTACGCGAGATAGTTGAGACAGTATGCATCTCAAAAGACCGCGTGGGTCATATCCCGTGTGAAATGTTGGGCATGAAAAAGCTGTCGGCACGATGGGTGCCGCGTTTGCTGACTCCGAACAACAAGGGCAACCGTAAGACCATTTCAGAGCAATATTTGACGCTGTTTAAGTGTAATATGAAGGAGTTTCTGCGTCGTTTCGTGACCGTCGACGAAACATGGATCCACTGGTATACACCAGAGACCAAGCAGCAGTCGAAAGAGTGGATTTCTCCAGATTTGGCCCCATGCGACTTCTTTTTGTTTCCAAACTTGAAAAAGTCACTCGCTGGGCAAAAATTTGAGTCGAATGAGGAGGTTATCGCCACCACGGAGGCCTACTTTGCAGATATCCAGTAAACGTGTTTTTCAGACGGGTTACAGAAGTTGGAGCATCGCTGGGTCAAGTGTATCGAGTTAAAAGGAGACTATGTTGAAAAATAAATCGCCACCTTTCCAAAATTTTCGTTTTTCTTTTGTAGGCTATGTACTTATTGGACTGCCCTCGTATTATGCAAGAATGAATACACAGTATATCCCAAAAGTTCCCGAAATTCTGTCGCAATAACTATACTGTCACTGCCATCTATGTGACAATTGCCACATTATCTCCGTAGAACCCTATTTCACCAGTCCTGTAAGTTTCATTGAGTTTCCACACATGTTTGTGTTACCGGAGTCGAAAAAGTGACAGTATATACTTAAGGTTCATCGAGAAATCGCGATAGAGCGAAGAGGAGGCATCAAGTTTTGTCTAAAAATGGACAAGACGTTTACGGAAACGCTTGAAACGTTGCGGAAAGCTTACAGTTTACGAGTGGTTCAACAGGTTTAAGAAAGGCAGAGAATCGCAGGATGACAATGAGCGCAGCGGAAGGCCAGCGTCGGGAAAAAATCGAGAACTGATAAGAAAGGACAGTTGCATGTCCGTAAGACTCATTGAAGATGTCACAGGTATCAGCAAATCAGAAGTTCATCACATATTAAATGAAGATTTAAAACTACAGAAGGTTTGTGCGCGATCCGTTGCAAAGAGCTTGACGACGACCAAAAGCATTCCCGAGATTTGCACGCTCAAGACATCACTCATGGCAAAGTATCTCTCGACAAGAGATCGCTCCTTTTAAGGGATCTCTTATTCAAGCGATCGCTTAATTGTAAAAGATCTCTCAATCAAGCGATCGATATGAAAGAGATCTAGATGAAGCGATTGCTTGGGTATAAGATCTCTCGAAAAGCGATGTCTATGGAAGAAATTAAGTGTAAATCCACATCGTTGTTTATTATAAACAAAACATTGCTATCAGTATCGAATTAAGTGTATAAATCATTCAGTAACGATGTCCGATTCATTTTTTTAAAGCAATTTTAATTTGAGATGCAAATTTCGAAAAATCAAAAAGGGTTTGAAGGATTTATAGTGTTGATGAAGACAATTGCGCTCTAGCTTGGAGTGACCGCACACTTGAATGTTAAGGGCAAGCGCAAGAGGCTTGCAGCGAATTACCTGCAAGCTAATCTTCCTCATATGCGAATGCACTTTTATGACTAGGAATATCGCTTTAAAAGCTATGTCGCTCGCTAATAAGATATCGCTTAGGGTAAAAAGCGACGAGGCTTGTACCTGAAGCGACATGGTTTGAGGTAAAAAGCGATGGCACTTGTGACTAAGCGACATCGCTCGAGGTAAAAAGCGATGACGCTTGTGACTAAGCGAAATCGCTTGATGTAAAAAGCGACGACGCTATAGATAAGGTTTGTCGCTTTGAAAAAAAGGGATGTCGCTTGAAAAACAAGCGATCGCTTACATTTTAAAAGCGATACTATGCCTTGGGCATTTTATACGCCGACACCGATCCAAACTTTAAAAAAAATCGTGGCTTGTGATGAAACATGGTGTTTTCAATACGAAACGCTTACCCATGGCAAAGTATCTTTCGATAAGAGATCTCTTAAAAGGAGCGAATTCGTCCACATGCGATCGCTTTGTAGAACTCTTAGTCAGGCGATCGCTTGTCTAACAGATCTCTTGAAAAGCGATCGCTTGTGAACAAATTCGCTCCTTTTAAGGGATCTCTTATTCAAGCGATCGCTTAATTGTAAAAGATCTCTCAATCAAACGATCGCTATGTAAGAGATCTAGCTGAAGCGATTGCTTGAGTATAATATCTCTCGAAAAGCGACGTCTATGAAGGAAATTAAGTGTAAATCCACATTGTTATGTATAATAAACAAACAATTGCTATGAGTATCGAATTAAGTGTATAAATTATTCAGTAACGATGTCCTATTCATTTTTTTAGAGCACGCTTGAATGTTAAGGGCAAGCGCATGAGGCTTACAGCGAATTACCTGCAAGCTAATCTTCCTCATATGCGACTGCACTTTTATGACTAGGAATATCGCTTTAAAAGCTATGTCGCTCGCTAATAAGATATCGCTTAGGGTGAAAAGCGACGAGGCTTGTACCTGAAGCGACATGGTTTGAGATAAAAAGCGATGGCATTTGTGACTAAGCGACATCGCTCGAGGTAAAAAGCGATGACGCTTGTGACTAAGCGAAATCGCTTGATGTAAGAAGCGACGACGCTATAGATAAGAGTTGTCGCTTTGAAAAATAGGGATATCGCTTGAAAAACAAGCGATCACTTACATTTTAAAAGCGATACTTTGCCTTGGGTACAAAGTGACAGAGTGCAGTTTTTAGAAGCCCAGAAGACTCACCACCAATAAAAGCGCGCCTGAAAAAATCGAAAGTCAAAACCATGCTGATCACTTCCTTCGATTCTGAAGGGATGATTAATAATGAGGATGCAATGTTTGCTGGTCGGAATTCGTAGGGTGCGACCTCAATACAAATGAGTACAATAGATATAACGTAGATATAAGTAAATGTTCATGAGGCAAATTCTGATTGCACGTTATCTCCAATTTTATCTACTTGTATCTACTACGATGTGCAAATAGACAAATTCCTCTTTTTCTTTTGTGTAAAATAAGTGAACAGATATCTCTTTCCAATGAGAGAAAGTGTCAGGATCAAATTAAAAACATTCAAGATGCTCTGATTGCGATATTTTGCTTTGGAGATGTCCGGGATCTTCGAGTTGTAACTAGATTACGATCTTGTTGCAGCACTAGAAATAAATTTGGCTAGTCTTGCCTTTTACTTCTGACTATCACTGAACTTGCAGTTAAAAATCTAATAAAACTGGACTGTCTTCTCGTATATGGTATGTTACATCGTGGCGTTGATTTCACTGAACTAAACTGGACTGCTTCTGTTGGTCCTTATGCTTTCTATAGGATTTATTGTCTTTTTTGGGTCTTATAACGATACATGTTAATACCATCCTAATCATTTTATTGATCCGTAGATCTTCCTGTAACTTGCGTGGATAGAGTCACACACACTGTTTTGTTATCTTAATCCCTTTACTGGTTCCTTAATCTACTTCCAACTTCTAGTGGATAGAATCGAGGGACGTAACACTAGTTTGAAATTAATCAATGTCTTAACTGTATGATATACTTTTTTTTTATCAAAATAGGACCGATTTTTTTGCGCTTACATTTTGACAATTTTAGTATTTACAAAACCAAATATTCTCAAAGTGTGCAGTAGAAAAAGAAAAATACAAGACGAAAAGTGTAATAAATAAATCTTTTTTAAGTCGAGATAATAAGAAATTATATTTTTTTTACAGAATCTAAGTATTCATTTTCTTTGATGGAAAAATTGATTGGTGGACAATCAGTTGAATATGGGAAGTACAAATTCACAGCTTCTTTTAGATTTGACAACGTCCATTTTTGTACTGCATGTTTGTTATCTAATAAACATGCTCTAACAGCAGCAGTATGTCTCAAAGATTTCTTGACAAAACCTGATATTCCTAAATTTGATCCATACACACTTGTTGCTGGAAGACTGGATACGGAAGAAGCAACGGTTTTTGCAATAGCAGAGGTGCAAACACATCGAAAATTTTCGTTTAAACATAATGATCATAACCATGCGATTGGTCTAATAACGGTAAATCATCAACTCACTTTTGAAACTTAATATACTTCTTTAAATACTAATTAATATTTTAAAGTAATTCAGAGTAAAATTTTGTAACATAATAGCAAGAATGCGTACATTTTTCATTACAATGGTGAACGATTTCAACCATGTACTAGTTTAAATTTACTACAATATTAGTACAGTTCCTAGTTGGAAAGATTCAGGATTAGGGTGTTTTAGGAGTGAATTTAAATCTGCACTGTAAGGTTCATCACAAATCAAGACTTGAAATTTCTTTTCCAGATGCTAAACAACAATGAGACTGAATCAGAAAATATCGGTTGGGCGGTTCGATCAGAAAAATCTCCATATTATGATAAAATACTTGAAGTTACAGGATGGGAAACTATTTCGAATCGGACCAGAATGAAACAAATTACGGTTGCAACATTGAACAGGAGTATACATGATTCTCGTCCTAAAGTCCCTCTAATTTATGTATCTAGTATCAATGGAAATCAAACTTTCTCTAACGTAAGTAAAACATTTAACGATCATGTAAAACAAAATAATTATTGCACTATATATATACTCTACAATTCTTTACTCATTTCAGGAAGACCTTGGAGCACCACTGAGCAAAGATAATGTCGTTTCAGGAATCCTTGTGAAACTGCCAGAAGAATCAGAATCTGCTGCCGTCTTCGTTGATATTTTCAAATCCTATAATGAGATAAATCATTTGATTCATGATTGCGTACTTGTTCACCGTAAAGCTTTGCCACGTAAAAAAGCTAGATTCGACCATTTCGTATCCCGTTTTCCTCAGAACTCATCATATTCATCAAAAGCCCCTAGGAAACGAAAACACGAAACTTCGAGCTCAAAATCCTAATGCTATGCTGTGACCTTAAAGCTCATACGAAGCATTTCAAGAGTATTTATGAGCATTTAAAACATTTAAATTTAACTAATATATTGGAGGTTCATTAAACATTCAATTAATGTTTTAATTGAAAAAATAATAATAACAGTGTATTCCAATTAATAACTGTGAAATTATTAACTAAATTTGCACAATTTTCATATAATCTTAGTGTAATTTATTTTCCTCTGATACGCTGGATACACAAATTTTATTGACCATAAAACTTACAGTACTATTAATTATAAGTCATGTTAAGGATTGAATCACATCTATTTAGCTTTAATAGCTTTCGAGAAATTTTCCAAGCATTTAAAACTTTTAGAAAACTATTCCTGTATAGTTTGTCCCTTTATTACGATTGGTTTATATTGGGTCCAGTGGGAATACATAAAGGGCCATCATATTAATTTCAACTTCTTTGGCGTGGCAAACAACAAAGATTCAGTAAAAATTATATTTCTCTGCAATAATTTAGACTTTTAATTGATTTTTGAAAATTTATCACTGAGACACAATAAAAATAATGAGTTTAAAAAAAAAAATTAGCAAGCATTTCGAAAATTTTAGAAATTTTGAATTGTCATTATCATCATTAGCATTCTTAGTTAAATCTAATTTGTGTTAAAACTTGACGCAATATCTTTATTGATTGTGGGAATAGAAGTTTTGAGTTAATTTAAGGATTTGATATTTTTTTAAATTTGGAAAAATTTGTGTTTCTTAATTGTAGAGAGAAAGAAGATTATGATGCAAAATAAACTAAATAACTGAATATGACATTTTATAGTATGTCGGAAACGTTATCGTAAGCGATATCGTAAACGACGTTGGATTTTGGGACCATATCCGATATCGTAAACGATAATGACTGAAGATTATGAAATCAGCAATCAGCAGCAGAAAGGAAATGTTTCATTCAGGGAACGAAACCTCTCTTTCTCTCTATCTTTCTCGGAGTAGTAGTGTAAGTCTAGAATAATAGTAAGTAGGGCACTGTCCCAAAATCTTTATATTTTTAAACCTTTTAATAAATTGTTAGAATTGGGAAACTAATGCTCAAATTCTTATTTTATGTCTGACGCATGCACGGTTGAATTTCTTCTGGTTAACCAGGTATAGCCTCCTCAGTCAGAGGAGAGAGCTAACACAATCCCAAAATAAAAACAAATTTTAATTTATTCTTTTAATTTAAAGTTTGGCAGTTTGGAGCCTCAAACGAACGACGTATTTGTCCCAATTTGGGATAATTTTTTGAAACATTTATTTTCTACTATTTGGATTAATTATTCGTACATAACACTAGCCAAATTGGTGTTCTCAGTTATTACGTCTTTCCTTTTTATATTATTGCCCATATAACCTTTCAATCTCCAATTATCAAGTAATTTAAAAGTGGATTTTTGTGATTCTTTAAGAGGATCAGTTTCAATCTTTTTGTATGTATAATTATCTTTAAGCATGGAGTTCATTGCTTCTTTGTAAACGTCATTTCTCATCAATACTGTGACATTCCCTTTATCTGCTCTCGCGACTAAACGGTTCTTATTATTTTTTAAAAGTCACTGGTTTTCCTTATCTTATTAACAATAATGCTATCAGTTTTGTGAAATGTGTTTAGGTTTTTTTAAATCCGTTTCCCAGACGTTAAAGGACTCGAAACACTATCTTTTCGTAATAATAAAAAGTGTTAAGTTATTTATTCCTGTAAGTTCTAACACTATTTTTTCATCTATTGGTAATTTGGGATTTACGGCATTTTGTTTAATCAAATTTCGACCAGCACAGGTATTTAGCATCATGCGAGCAGGGCTTTGAAGGCCTTCTGAACAAATCATTATCGATGGAATTTTACTTGGTTTTGGAAACGCTTATCTGTAGAGAGCCGATTGATCGTTAGATATGGATGCTTTAGGTTCTTGCTTTATGCTTTCCTCAGTGCATCCGTGCTGGGGAGAGCGGTTGAGTTTTCCGAATGTTGAGATTGTTGTTTATTTAATCTAATATTACAATTTGCTATAACATGTCCTGGCTTTTTACAATAGTTGCATATAACTTCTGATTTTTGTGGATATTCTCGATTTGTTCTATTTAATTGATGATTTCCCATGTCACGTTGTCTGTTTTGATTTCAAAATTGTCTAGAATTTGCATACCTGTTGTGATC
Source organism: Diplolepis rosae (assembly GCA_030998225.1). NCBI lineage: Eukaryota > Metazoa > Arthropoda > Insecta > Hymenoptera > Diplolepididae > Diplolepis > Diplolepis rosae. Next base: position 1,733,983 of record JAPYXD010000391.1, on the reverse strand, counting down.
TAGATTTTCTTATCTATTATAATAAATTCTTTTTGTCAAAAAATTATTATTATCGTAATTATTGTATCTATTGCTGTTGGTATAGTTATTTATGTTACTTGAAAAATTATTTTAATTGTTTTTCCCGATCCTTAAAAAATTGCTATTCGGATAATAAATATAATAAATATTTTCAAAATTATCTTTAGTTGCCTTTTCCTTCTCAGTGACTCTTCTTTTTGGTTTAAGGAGACCAATGTGATTTTGTGCCACAAATTTTTCAAGTTCAGTATTTTCCTTAATTTGACTGCACGTAATAGGATTTTCTTCATTTTGGGATTTCCATAATTCACTGGGATTGGGGCACGACATAGGTCATTATAAAATAGAATTTTCTGATACGTACATGGAGACACCTTTGAAATTACAATGCATATAAATTCAATTGGATCAACCGAAAAGTTTTAATAATATCTTTCAATTTAAAATATTTCTTTTTGTACTCAATAAATGTGATTGATAATTTGTTTATTAAAAAATAAGAATATGCCTTAATTCTACCACTTTCAATGTGCTTACAGAAAAATATTTATTTTGAATTCTTGTTTCAAATTTATTATTATTGAAACTATTTTTTGGTCTTTGCCTTACCTGATATACTTGATTCTAGATCAAGAACACTCTTTTGTTAACAGTTTAATATACATATATACATGCAAGTCTCGTTTATTTCAAGTATCCCAAAACAAGAGAGTCTTGTTTATTTTAAGTCGCGAGGGGTACCCACCACCGCCACAGTTGCCATACCGAAGGAATGCACCTCGAACCCACTTTTCTCACTTATTCCAAGCGCTCCTCAGAGCGTCACGTGGAAGTGACCTGGCAGGTCATCGACGGTTTTTGTGCCCCTATACCGCTCTACCCACATTTGCACGAAGTGCTTAGACTTTTTAAGCACTTGGACAGCAGCTGAGTATGAAAGACGTGGTCCGCGTGCATGAGTGCACAAAAAAACCGCTTCGTAACGATTGACGTAAATAGCACTCATAGCTCTTTTCTTTCCGTCTTTTTTGTTTTTTTTTGTTATGGTTTGTTTTCTAGTGTTCTGTTGAGGTGTGGTGATTTTGGTCCAAATTTGGTTGTGTTTTTTATGTTTTGAGGATTCGATTGGTTTCGAATCCTTGAAATTTTTAATCATAGCTTAATGTTGTGTAATATCTGACACTTCGAACAAGACTGAAACGAATCGGTGGTTGCGCCGTAGCTCTTCGAAACGAACAATCAGGACACAAAAGAAAGGAATGAAAATCTTTGGAACTTTCTGAGAAAACGTGTACCGTTTCTTGTGGAACAAACTATAGCAACCAACAGAACATCAGACTTACTTCAAACCCGCTTTGTATATTTTCAAACGCGAAAGCTCGCTTTCGCTACGCTGCCGGACAAGATAGTATGTGAACCTCGAGCAAAAACGGGCGTTTGTGCCTTGTATAAAGTTAAAAACCTCTCGGCTTCGCCTCGGGGCTCAACTTTTTACGCGGTGCGCAAAAGCCCGCTTTCACTCTCGGTGCACAATATACTACATTAAGATAAAAACTTTGTTAAGTAAGCACCATGGAAAATGACAAATACATATATTAGATTTGAAGTATTTAGCATTTACCCTGGGTTGGAAATAAGTTAGTAGTGAATTCAGTACAGTAGATTGAATGTTTGTACTCGAGTCCTCACTTCGTAGGCGTTGATATGAATGTAGATAGGACGGTAAATTTGTGGTCCAGCCGGTTTGGATGGTTGATTCTCAGATCCCAGTGTGTACAAAAGATTTTCTAAGGCGATTTCCCTTCATTTTTATTGTCGTTGAACGCGTTATTGATTTTACCGAATTAAAACTGGACTAACTAGCGGTGAAAAATCTGATGAGACTGGTATAGACTGGACTAAACTCGCGGTATAGGAATGATGACACTGAACTGACTTCTATTGAAACTTTCACTTTTTATAGGACTTTGAAAGGTCAACTATGACGAGCTACATTCTATGGATTCTTTCCATCTCAATTCAACCGGTCCATTCGGGACACGAATTTATTTTTTAACGAAACTCAAATATATTGCTCTTTGATCGAAATAATGAGACACGTATTTTTTTGGGGCCGGAAAAAAAATGTTCTGAGATTTATCGGAAATTTCGTTTTTGGGGTCTGAATCTATTTTTTCAATATATATTTACGATTATATTGTGAAACTCTAAATATCACAAACAATTTTTACTAAATCTTTATGACAAATTGTACCTAAACGTCTTCAGCAACAGCTTGGTATTCAATGTGCACATTTTTTGTAAATATTGTTTATTTTACGATATCATTCTGATATATTTCTTTCGAAATTCACGATACATTAATGTCTTTGTAAGTTCATTTCAGAAATATTCATTTATCAATTTTTAGGGCTGAAACAATAACTATCGAGCAGGTAATTTATTATTTAGTAATGAAAATGATATCTCTCACTGCAATTCCATTCTCTGTATTCGAAATAGTTGAATCAATCTAAATGATTTGTTGAACACTACTTTTTCAATAATTCGAGAGACAGGAACTCAAACTTTCTGGCCTAGGGTCGTAATGTACTACTTCCATTATTTATGTTAGAACAATGTTCGCAGGAGATCGAAGCCAAGGCGTAGTCGAGGCGCAGGTGAGGCATAGTCGAGACGTAGCCGAGACATAGCTGAGGCAAAGCCGAGACGAAGTCGAGACAAAGCGAGACGAATTCGAGGCCCGATCAATCCTGCGAGCATTGTCGCGAGTCTCGCAATGTCCCGAATTGTGTGCATAGGCAAATATTCTATTTTATGTGACTGTGGCGCGGATTCGAGTTTTCATGCGTACATTGGAATCTAATCTAGTACTTATTGTAGTTGTTTGCTACGCTAGTTGTACGAAGCGGGCGCAAAAAATGGTGTAGTAGTCAGTGCTAACGCTGTACGAAGAAGAAGTGAGAAGAAGAAGAATAAGAAATAGATTGCGTTCCGCTGTAAGACTATAATGCGCATGCGCAGTTCAATTTCTACATTGTATTCCTCTGTAACGGAATACACAACATTCCGTTACTCTCAGCTGTAACGGAAAAACGAGTTTCCGTGACTGAGGCACATAATAGTATATTATGTGCCTAGGCACACAATGAGGGTGATTGCGTGACGAGCGACAATGTTCGCAGGAGATCGAAGCCGAGACGAATCCGAGGCGCGATCAGTCCTGCCTTATTAATTTCTTCTTCATCTGTTGATTCATCAGATGATATGTATTTTTTTATTTTTTTTTCTGTAACACTTCAGTCACTATCATTACTTTCTAAATAATATCCACTAATTGCCACTAATAAACATTAGCAGAGAGCGGGCAAATTTTGACTCTTGAGATTATTGAAGTTTTTACTCCCGCTATTTTAGAGGGAGCGCATATAGCTTGACCAATGCATAAAAGTTAGACTTTCTGCCTTAAAATTGATGCCGGAGATAAGAACTTTCGACCGAGGTATAAATTTGCCGGTTTTACTCATAAATATCGCCAGAGATATGTATACATTTCTATGATTTGGCATCTATGTCATATTTTTCTATGGACAATAACGTTCAAAAATACACAATTACATTCTGCCAAAATAATAGCATAATAGTTGTTTACCTCAGTGAATATGTCGAGTTTCGTTCCAAGTAAATCGCATTTGCGGCATTCGTTGCTTTTCTTATTTTATCAAAAGAAAAAAGCAGTTGAAGCTCATCGATTGCTGGTAGAAACTTATGGTGAACATGCTCCAGTGATTAGAACATGTGAGACATGGTTTCGTCAATTTAAAAGTGGAGATTTCGATTTAACAGACAATGAACATCCTGGTGCAGCGAAAAGTTCGAAGGCGAGGAATTGCAGGCGTTATTGGATGAAGACCCAACCCAATCGCATCAACAATTGGCACAAACACTAAATGTGACACGAGGAGCAATTTGACAACGTTTAAAAGCCATGGGAAAAATCCAAAAGTATGGAAAATGGGTACCACACCAACTGAACGATAGACAAATGGAAAATCGAAAAACCATTTGTGAAATGCTGCTTCAACGGTTCGAAAGGAAATCTTTTCTGCATCGAATTGTCACGGGGGACGAAAAATGGATTTATTTCGTGAACCCGAAGCGGAAAAAATCATGGCTTTCACCTGGTGAGATCGGCTCATCGACTCCAGGGCCAAATCGCTATGGCCGTAAGACAATGCTCTGTGTTTGGTGGGACCAGTGTGGTGTGGTGTACTTCGAGTTATTAAAACCTGGTGAGATGGTGAATACGGATCGCTACCGATAACAAATTATCAATTTGAATCATGCGTTGATCGAAAAACGGCCGGAATGGGCCCGAAGACATGGCAAAGTTATCGTACAACATGACAACGCACCGTCTCATACCGCTAAAGTGGTGAAGAACACATTAAAAGCATTGAATTGGGAAATATTATCGCACCTGCCGTACTCTCCAGACCTCGCCCCGTCCGACTATCACGTTTTCGCATCGATGGGACACTCACTCGCAGAGCAGCGCTTCGCCAATTTTGAAGAAGTCGAAAAATGGCTCGTCGAATGGTTTGCCTTGAAAGAGAAAAATTTTGTTTGGAATGATATCCATGATTTGCCTGAAAGATGGGCAAAATGTGTAGATCCAATGGTCAATACTTTAAATACTAATTGCGTTAATTGCTTTTACTATTTGTCCAGTTTAGTTATTACAAAAATATATATTTTTTCGACATAACGGAGAAAACTTGTATTAAATACTATCCCAATATCTTAATTAGAAACTGATTAATTTTTTCATCCGTACATGATTAAAATAGTAATTCCAACATTGGAAAAATTGTTAAATTTATCATTCTATCTATTTTATTTTTGTTAATGTCGATGGGAACTTTCTTAGGTTAGAATCATTTAGGAGAAAAACATTTTAATGATTGTTTTTCAAAATGTAACAAAGGATGATAATTTTCGAGAGGTTTTTCATCAAAAACTGCACAGCAGTTTAGAATTATACTTTAAAATTACCATGATTTAATTCTTCTCATTTTGATGAAGAACAAAAGCAAAATTTAAAAAAATCAATGTATGTAACGATTTCAAAACGATTCAAAACAGTTGATAAGCAGGTTAAATATATTGGATATGCAAATAAAATATTTACATTTCTCAAAATAAATGAAGTTGATCAATTTTACAAAAAAAAATTAGTAGCATTTACAAAATTTTTGGTACTGCTTACTAAAAATATATAGTTGTGACCTTTTAGTCAGCACAACTAATAGGATTTCTCTCAGTGTACTCAGTTCAATAATGACAACCACTTAGTAAATATTAACAACAAACTGACCTTATGATATTGGCATTAGAAAGTAAAGATAACTCTCCTTTAAAGTTTTCTCGCATATCATAAGAATAAATTAATTACAAATGAATTACGTTTTTCCTTCAAATGAAACACATTATCATTGAATTGATTTTAGATTTTTCTGCCTGATTAGAAGTCGGACAATTTGTGAGTATTAAATAACCATTCTGGTTGATTATGGAAATAATGAGGATTCGGAATTTTTAACCATTCTTATCTGCGTGCTGTCTAGCAAACTGCTTATAACATAATATTTAAATAGGGACAGAATATGCCACGTTGAATGTATAAGTTCTTTGTAGAACGCGTTTCTATAATTACAATATGGACTTGAATGAAATAAAAAGAGTAGGTTGTAAAAAGTAAATTGAAAGAAAACTACGCTATAAAAATTGATAATTTAAGATTCAAATATATTGAGTATTAACAATGAAGATAATGCTTTTCCTGCTATATGCTACTATAACAAATTCTGATAGTTTTGGTGAGTATTTTAAAATGTTTATACATAATTGTAATCAATAATAAAGATATTCAGCGTGACCGTTTTCATCGACGAAAATAATTTCCGGTCATTTCCCGGTGATCGAAAAATATTTCCCGGTAATTAAAAAAACAGTTTCGAATGAATAAAAGTTAATACAATGGGTTTTTGAATTTTTGAAATATTTTTTATTCAACATTCTGAAATGAAATTTCTCCTGATATACCGAAATCACGAAATTATACGAAATGGACAATTGTTAAAGTCGCTGTCACAGCAACCTAAGGCTGCTTTGCACTCTTGCAGTCAGCTTGATAATTTCGTTTTCGTAGAAAGTTTGGTTCTTAGAGGCAAAAAAGTTAAAATCGTTTTTTATTACAAATTTAAAAAAATTCCCGGTCAACAAAAAAATTCCCGCTTATTTCCGGGTTTTACCGGTCCAGCGGCCACCCTGGATATTCCAGTATTAAGTGAAATTGTCAGATAGATACACACGTCTATTAGACGTTTTTTGTGATAAATGTAATACTTATAATGGTTTCCCACTAGACAGTAACTATCCCTAAAAATCAGTCAGATTTTTATGAGAAATTCCATCCAAGTTTGAGTTAAATCTGTTAATATTGAGTAGAGCTACTAGGCATTTCAAATCTCTTGACTGAAATTCATCACTAATGTTTTGATTATCTGTAAATTGAATTATCATGTTTCGGTATAGGGGAGAATCGGCTAAATTGACGCACATAACAGAAAATGAAAGTTTAATATGAAAGTATAAGATCAAAAATTATGAAAAATTATGATTTGAATGTTATGTTCAATGAATAAATATTTTATGAAAAATAGGGAAAGCAGGTATTTATCGAGTTTTCTGGAGGACGGGAAATGCGTCAATTTACCCGCCATGGCGGTTAATGTGGCTATATCTACTCCATTCCACTCTTGCTATGTATTGGTTATTTGTTCTAGATTTTGAATTATATTTGAATAGTAAGAGTCACTTGTAAGACATTTTATTAGTTCTGAGGTACAGATAACATATACAAGTATATTCTATTTTTGTACACTGACATACAGGAAATTGTGTTTATCCAACTATATGTATTGTTAAGTCAGAAACGTAACACTTCTATTCTTTAAAGATTTCCTACTTTTATGTAAGGATCAGAAGGTTCCTCTCTAAGGGATGAGGAATAGTCAGTGAATAAGAAGGGTTGATCATATAAAATATATTCATTAACATAAAAATTATAAGATTTGAAGTATTTCGTATTTACTCTGGGTTGGAAATAAGTTGGTAATGAATTGAGTACAGTAGATTAAATGTTGTACTCGAGTCCTCACTTCGTAGGCGGTGATATGAATCTTAATCGGACGGTAAATTTGTGGTCCAGCCGGTTGGATGGTTGATTTTCTGATCCCAGTGTGTACAGAAGATTTTCTGATGCGATTTTCCTTTACTTTTACTGTCGTTGAACGCGGCGTCGATTTTGCCGAATTAGAACTGGACCAACTCTATTGAAACTCTCGCTTTTTATAGGACTTTGAAGGGTCAACTATGACGAGCTACATGCTATGACAAGTTACATGTTATTACAAGTTACATGTTGTGACTTATGTGTGTGATAAGTGTATTTAGTAGTGCGTTATTACCGTAGGGCTTCATTCACCTTCTCTTTGGGTCAGTCAATGTGTTATCATGTACGGGTATTATAACGACACATGATAATTCCATATTGATCATTCTGTTTATTTGTAGATCTTCCTGTAACTTACGTGGATAAAGTCACACACACAGTAATGTTGTCTCGACCCCTTTATTGGCGCTCCTGCTAGTAGCGTAAAAAAAAAGAACTCTTCGTGTACCTTTGCATGCATGCAGGTTGTCATGGTAACATTTATTTATTATAAGAATGTTTACAAACATTTAGAAATATTAACCTTAATTTGCGGCTATGTGACAATATTTTGAGCGAACAGAAGAAAGCCGCCATTTTTTTACGCCACTTGCATTCGCGCCATCAATCGAGAAGTTCTTGTACCTTTACCATGTACTTCCGACAAAAACGTTCTCAACTTTTGTTAAGTCATACATAAGAGATTGGTCTCCTTATGTCTATTCTCCATGGTTTTCAGGTTAAACCTTTTCAAATAATTAATAACCCTAGCGAAGTGACTGAACGCTAGCTATCGTAAAGCTATCGTAAAGCTATCGTAAAGTAGCATTATAACTCATGAATGAGGCAAAATAAATATTCAAAATGTTTTTATTCTTATTATACATTGTAAATAACGTTAACTGGTAATTAAAATATGCAATAATTTTATTTATTGACGCTAAAAATTAAAAAAAAAACATAATACCTGTCATTAAAGGCAGTGCAGTGGTTCATCATTTTCCATGTCTTCACCGTCAGGATTGACTATTTGTTAGAGTGAGATGAAAATATAGTTGTGTCTCACTCCAACCAATGGTCAACTTTAACGGAGACGTTCCACAAAAGGTGAACCACTGCACTGCCTTCAATGACAGGTATTAGGTTTTTTTAATTTTTAGCGTTAATATATAAAATTATTACATATGTCCATTACCTTTTAACGTTATTTTTAACGTAGAATAAGTATAAAAACTTTTCGAATATTTATTTTGCCTCAGTCATGAGTTATAATGCTACTTTACGATAGCTTTACGCTACAGCGTAGGGCTAGCGTTCAGCCAGTTCACTAGGGAAGAAACTTCGTTTCGTTTAGGGACAGTTTTTCCATGGAAATCCGGCTATGCCCTTTAAGAGAACTCTTCAAAGATTAAATTTACATTAATTATTTCAAATTTTTCCCCCACCAGCAGTTCCCCTAAAATGCACTACAAATTCAAAAATGACATTTCCGCGTATTATTCGAAGTTTTAAGCACTTTTTCCTCTTTTTTCTAGCAAATATTTACTTTTGGCAAATTGAAATTTAAAATTTATTTTTATTCTAATCTTACGTCAGATTAGAATACAGATTCTTTCTTTTTATATAAGGATCGGGGGTATCCTCGCAAAGGGATGTAGATAAAGTCAGTAAAAGAAATAGAATTATTTAAGGTGGCTTCGGCGTTTGGTGTCGTATGAAGTGAGGGGCACCGTGGGGGCACGTGTTACATGAACGCTCATTGCTACTTATTTTTTTAATAATCATATGTATTATATGTAGTAACATCTGAGTAGAAGGGTAAGAATTCGCGGAAATTTCCCCAGAAAAAAGCGATAGTAAAAATTTATTAGTTTCACCTCGAGGCTATTTTTATATTCTGTACTTTTCTCGCAATTTTCTCTTGATTGAAGTCGTCAACCTTTTTTTTTATAATACTAATAGATTCCTCAAAATCGAAAGTACTAGTATATATTTGATTTATGGGGACTTGTGATTTTTTTCCGGAGTTTCGCCGATTTTGACGAGGAATCCCATGAGGCATTTTTTCAAAAATGCTGAAACCACCTTAATAGAAATACTTTTATTGACATAGAAATAGGTTATAAAGCAAGAACCATGGGAATGTAAAAATGTAAGATGGAAAACTTGAATCACTTGTAATTTCCCCTTAGTTGACTTCTGAACGAATTCAAAAAAACTTGACTGTTTTCTCGTATATGTTACATCGTGGCGTTGATTTCACTGAACCAAACTGGACTGCCTCCTATTGGACCTTATGCTTTCTTTAGGATTTTGAAAGGTCAACTATGAAGAGGTATATGCTCTTACAAGGTGCATGTGGTGATGCTTAAATGTGTGATAAGTGCATTTAGTACTGCCTTGGTACCTTCGGGCTTGATTTACCTTCCCTTTGGGTCAGTCAATTTGTTATCATGTACGAGTATTATAACGACACATGGTCGTCACACACACAGTTTTTTTTTTTTTTTTTTTGGTGAGAAGGAAAAATGGCGAAATCTTTTATAGACGTTGTACAGGACTCTCCTAGGACGGGAATAAGCGTACCTGTTAAGGGGACAGTCCCCTCAAGAGGTCTCAAAAAATCGTGTTTTCTTTTATTCTGCCTAATCGATTAGGCAACTATTCAAGATTATGTGTGTAAAATTTTAGCTCGAAATTCGAAGTATTTCGGGAGATACACGGAAATTCAGTCGGTCACGTACATTCCGTACGTACGTACATTACGAAACCAAAGTTTTTTTTATTCAGTATAAGAAGCTACTCTATGTGAACTACGGATTTTAAGGAATTCCGATTTTTAATACCTTTTTTATGAACAAATTACTAAAAAAAAGTCACTTTTTTTTTGAAATCATAACTTTTCGTCTAAATTTCCGAATTTCAAAATTTCCGTAGTTCACATAGAACAAATAAGTCTAACGAAGAAAACAAAAAAAAATTTTGATTTCAGTTGAAAATAACGGCTGCTATAGTTCCCGCAGTTTGACTCCAACTATGTCGAGACGCTGCCGCAAAACGTGGATTACTCAGCCATTTGAAATTTTTCGGATGTAATTTTTCTTGTTAATAAAGTCTAAAATATGACTAAAACACATCCCAAAGTTCTTATTTCTCCGATGTTTCTTTCCGTGAGAAAAAAAGTCAGGAAAAAATGCTTTTTTTCGGTCTCTTGAGGGGACTGTCCCCTTAAAATCAAAAAAACCCCTCTTTCGAACCAATACACCGCCCGCGGAACCGCTTTACGACTTTAAACTTCACGGGGAGTCACACACACAGTAATGTTATCTTAATCTTTTTATTGGTTACTTCATCTACTTCTAACTTCTAGTCGATAGAATGGCGGGACGTGACTCTAATTTGAAATCAATCAATGTCTTGACTGTATGATATTCTTTTTTTTAGATCGAAATATGACCGATTTTTTGCGCTCACATTTTGGCTATCTTAGTATTTACATAACCAAATATTCTCAAAGTTTGCAATAGAAAAAGAAAAATACAAAGTAAAAAGTGTAATAAAAAAATCTTTTTGAGTTAAGATAAATAAAAATTATATTTTTCATTACAGAATCTAAGTATTCATTTTCTTTGAAGGGAAAATTGATTGGTGGAGAATCAGTCGAATATGTGAAGTACAAATTCACAGCTTCTTTTAGACTTGACAACGTCCATTTTTGTACTGCATGTTTGTTATCTAATAAACATGCTCTAACAGCAGCAGTATGTCTCAAAGATTTTTTGACAAAACCTGATATTCCTAAATTTGATCCATACACACTTGTTGCTGGAAGACTCGATATGGAAGGAGCAACGGTTTTTGCAATAGAAGAGGTGCAAGCCCATCGAAAATATTCGTTTAAACGTAATGATCCTAACTATGCGATTGGTGTGATAACGGTAAATCATCAACCTACTTTTAAAACTTAATATACTTTCTAAATCCTGATTACTCAGTTTAAAGTAATTCAGAGTAAAATTTATTAAAGCAACAGCAAGAATGTGTACATTTTTCATCACAATGATGAACGACTTCAACCATGTATTAGTTTAAATTTTCTTGTTTCTAAAAATTAGTACAGTTTCTAGTTAGAAAGAATTAGAATTAGGGTGTTTTAAGATTGAATTGAATTCTCCACAGTAAAGTTCATTACGAATCCAGACTTGAAATTTTTTTTCCAGATGCTAAACAATAATGAGACTGAATCAGAATATATCGGTTGGGCGATTCGATCAGAAAAATCTCCATATTTTGATAAAAGACTTGAAGTTACAGGATGGGAAACTATTTCGAATCGGACCAGAATGAAAGAAATTACGGTTAAAGCATTAAACATGTGGATGCCTCCTTTTCATGTTGGAACCCGTGTCATTTATGCATCTATTATTAATGGAAATCAAAATTTCTCGAGCGTAAGTAAATATTCAACAGCCATGTAAAAAAAATAATTATTGCACTATATATATACTGTACAATTCTTTACTCATTTCAGGAAGACCTCGGAGCACCACTGAGCGAAAATAATATCGTTTCAGGAATCCTTGTGAAAATACCAACAGAATCAGAATCACCTGCCATCTACGTTGATATTTTCAAATCCTATAATGAAATAAATCATTTGATTAATGATTGCGTACTTGTTAAACGTATAGCTTTGCCACGTAAAAAAGCTAGATTCGACTATGTCACATATCGTCGTCCAAAGGAACCATCATACCCATCAAGAGCCCTAAAGAAACAAAAACACGAAACTTCGAACCCAAAATCATAATGCTATGCTGCGACATTATTTAAAATTTAGCAAGAAATTTTATGTTTTCGAAATAAATAAGATAAGATTTCGACTTTTTTTTCATAAACTCTGACACAATTTTAACGTTTTTTTTTTCACAGCTGCTCTTGAACGTCCCGAACTTTCGTCCTCTTTTACGTTTTTCCGACCTCCTTTAAATCGATTATACCACTCGTGGATAGTGGGATGGGATAAACACTCATCAGAATGAATTTTTTGCATCATTTCATGTGTCTCGGCTACTGTCCTTAAATCCCCGAGAATTTATGTTGAGCAAATGCTCTTGAGAATATGCTCACCATTGCAGCTCATACGGAGAATTTAAAGAGCATTCAAATTTAACTAATCCCAGATAACAATCGTGCGAGGCACGTTAACCGCACAGCATGCGAGGAGCACGGTGCGTGCATGATGCGGTACATATGCGTCGCATTTTGTGGCAGGCACGCACGTGCGAGGCATATGTGTCGCATAATGGGAGAGGCACACTGTGTTTATATTTATATGAAATATTATTGATATAAGCCCTTTTTTTATAATAAAAATGTTAATTTGCGTTAATTTATAAATAATATTTCATTTATTTTATTTATTTAACGTAACTAATAATTACATAATTAATGTTAATAATTTCCTGCAGAAAAAAGGAAATATGAAAAATTTCTGGAATATAAATTTAAATTTTGTAAGTATATTTTTAGTTTACTAATATCGACAGACTTATTTAAATATTGAATGTTCACAAATTAGACATTTTATAATTAAAGTTTAAGTTAGTTTTACTATTTTAAAAATGTTTTGCAATTTATTTCATTTCATAATATTCCCGCGTGATCACATGGTTGGAATAAACTTCAACATGGCGTTTCTTTCTGTTGGTTAGGCTAGGTGCATGGTGCATTCAGTGATTCAGTGCGAATTCAGTGTGCTTTCAATTCATTAGACAGAAAAACTTATAAATAAAAGGAAATCTGACAGGTAAGGTAATTAATATTTATTCTAATAGTTTGTTAATAGTCTGACACGTGATTTTTCTTATTTCAAAAGTGCAAGCCACAATGACAAAGTTGACCACGCGTTGAGCGGCATCACTAACATAACCTTATTTCAAGCATGCGACTCGGCTTCGAATGATACAAAATTTAATTTTCAAATTGAACGAAAAATAAAAAGTTGCTTGTAACACATACAAAATACAGATTGAAAGACATTTCATTATAACTATGATCGGCATTTTTTCCCCCATGATTGACATTTTATCCCAAAAATCAGGGTGCGAGCTAGACCGGGAAACCGGGAATTTTTTGAGACCAGGAGAAAGCGGGAAGTAACAGTGAATTTATTTTTCAATCGGGAATTTCTTCAATTTTTAGTGAATTTTAAAGAATTTCAAGAGATTACGTGGATTTGAAGTGATTTTAACGGATTTAAAGATTCCAAAGGATTTCAAAATATATCAAGAGCACAAATTTCATCACTAATAGAATTGAAATTAAGATAATTTAAGCAATCATCGAAAACCAGGTGGTCCCACATCTCTGACCGGTAGTGTAACTCTTTATAATTAGCATAAGAAAGTCTACTATTTTCTTACTACCACGTAATGTTCTTGTTCCTCGTGATTTAAAAGACTTACTTTTCGTTCAGATTACTTAAAAAGTTAATTACTATATTAATATAAAAAAGTGTACTATTTTTCTTACCACCGTGAAGTTAGCACCCCGACTATGAAAATTTCTATTTTTTTTTATGGAATCGTTTGGTGGTCGTTTGGTGGCGTTTGGTAGTCTACTTTTGTCGTTTGGTGGTCAAAATTGAAAAAGTTATAAGGTTTTCAAAATTGGGGTGCTAACTTCACGCTGCACCCCATATTTTGGAATTTTTTAAAAATTCTTTTTTTAATCGTTTGGTGGTCGTTTGGTGGTGTTTGGTAGTCTACTTTTGTCGTTTGGTGGTCAAAATTGAAAAAGTTATAAGGTTTTCAAAATCATGAGTAGCACCCCATATTTTGGAATTTTTCAAAAATTCTTTTTGATATCGTTTGGTGGTCGTTTGGTGGTGTTTGGTAGTCTATTTTCAACGTTTGGTGGTCAAAATTAGAAAAGTTATTAAGTTTATAACATTGTGATGATATACTAAAATTACAAGAACATTTTATTAATAGTTTTTTCAAAGTTATTTTGTCGTGTTTGTTATTTTATTTTGTGTTTTTTGGTATCAATATTAAACGATTTGGATTGATTCTTTAATAAATATTAGAGAAAATATATTGTTGTGAAGTAATTGCTCCACGCGCACAACAGACGTCCCTGCACCAGCCTACACTCTCTTAGACTTAGCGGGAAATTTAAATCCAAAATAAACTGACTCTCACTAGAGAAGCTATTTGGTACTATAATTACTAACAGAAGGTTACTTAAAAGGTACACATTTTATTAATAATTTTCAATGGCGTGAGAAACACTTTCACTCAGCTATTTGATTATAATGCATATATTGATAACTATGCAAAACATTAGTTCCTTTTACTGCATTAGAATATATGTAAACCTACTTAGCTTCATCGGCTGAACATTTTACATCTTTTTATCAATCATTGAGTCGAATCTGAATACTAATTATTATTGTAAGGGATCGTTTACACGCTTTTTGGAAAATGTATCGTCTTTTCACTCTACCACTTGTATATTTAAGTGGTAGAGCGAGAAGAAGATATATTTTCCAAAAAGCGTGTAAACGATCCCTTATTAATAACTTTAAATGATATTGGCATTAGTAAATAAAGATAGCTCTCCTTTAAAGTTTTCTCTCATATCATTCGAATACATTAACTACAAATAAATTACGTTTTTTCTTCAGATGAAACACATTATCATTAAATTGATTTTGAATTTTTCTGCTTCCCTATTGAAAAACTTGACGTAAAAAATGACGTAAAAAAGGACGTCAAAAATGGCGTGAAAAACGACGTCAAAAATTACATAAAAACGAAGTCAAAAATTACGTAATAACGAGGTAAAAAATTGGAACATTTTTTTACGTCATTTTTTACGTCGTTTCTGACGTCGTTTTTGACGTACATTTTTGTCTTTAAGAAGCCTTACATTTCCTGTTACATTTTTGTGACTCCTTTACGGAATGCCCATTCCACTTTGAAATAAATTATTTTATTATACAATAGTTCTTTTACTGATAAGCATTTCTCAATTACGATATCCAATGAACGACCGAATATAAATTGTTAAGGCTTCTTAAAGACAAAAAAGTAAGTCAAAGATGACATAAAAAACGACGTCAAAAATTACGTAAAAAACGAGATCAAAAATTGGGATAGTTTTTTACGTCGTTTTTTATGTCATTTTTGACGTATTTTTTTGTCTTTAAGAAGCCTTAACAATTTATATTCGGTCGTTCATTGGATATCGTAATTGAGAAATGCTTATCAGTAAAAGAACTATTGTATAATAAAATAATTTATTTCAAAGTGGAATGGGCATTCTGTAAAGGAGTCACAAAAATGTAACAGGAAATGTAAGGCTTCTTAAAGAAAAAAAGGACGTCAAAAATGACGTAAAAAACTATCCCAATTTTTGACCACGTTCTTTACGCCATTTTTGACGTCGTTTTTTACGTCATTTTTTACGTCATTTTTGACGTCGCTTTTTACGTCATTTTTACGTCGTTTTTTACGTCAAGTTTTTCAATAGGGTTGATTAGAAGTCTGAAACTTATATGAGTATTAAATAATTATTCTAGTTGATTCTGGAAATAATGAGGGTTCGGAATTTTAAATCATTTTTATCTGCGTTCTGTCAAGCTAACTGCTTATAACATAATATTTAAATAGTGAAAGAAAATGCCACGTTGAATGTATAAGTTCTTTGTAGAACTCGTTTCTACAGTTACAATATAGACTTGAATAAAATAAAAAGAGTAGGTTGTAGTAATGAAATTGAAAGAAAACTACGCTATAAAAATTGATAATTTAAGATTCAAATATATTGAGTATTAACAATGAAGATAATGCTTTTCCTGCTATATGCTTCTATAATAAATGCTGATAGTTTTGGTGAGTATTTTAAAATATTTATACATAATTGTAATAATAGATAAAACCAATAATAAAGATATTCAGGGTGACCGTTTTTATCGACGAAAGTAATTCCCAGTCATTTCCCGGTGATCGAGAAATTTTTCCCGGTAATTAAAAAATAGTTTGCAATTAATAATCGTTAATGCAATGGGTTCTTGAAGTTTTAAAACATTTTTTTTAATATTCTGAAAAGAAATTTCTCCTGGTATACCGAAATCACGAAATTATATACAAAATGGACAATTGTTAAAGTCGCTGTCACAGTGAACAAGGAAAAAATCTCTTGCTCCAATGGACGCTGTAGATAGCAGCCTATAGCTCATTTACACTTCTACACTTAAGTTGCTTGCTCGATTTGCACAAATAAGGTGGAAATTTCGAAATGCATAATATAATATATTGGGTTGGCTACAATTTCATTTCGTTTTTTTATGATTTTTAAAGAAAGTTTATTAATACAAATAACAAACATTAAAAAATTATGTATTGACCATTTTGTTCGAAGATCTTTTGCCATCTTGCAGTCAGCTTCATAATTCTGCTTTCGTAAAATGTTTGATTCTTAGAGGCAAAAAACTGAATCAACCCATATAACAATCGTGCGAGGCACGTTACCCGCGCATCATGCGAGGAACACGGTGCGTGCACAGTGCGGTACATATGCGTCGCATTTTGTGTCAGGCACGTACGTGGGAGGCATATATCTCGTACTTTGTAATAGGCATCTGTTTATATATATATTAAATATTATTGAAATAAGACCTTTTTTTGACAGTAAAAATGTTAATTTGTGTTAATAATTTAAATAATATTGTATTAATTTTATGCATTTATTTTATTTATTTAATATTAATGATAATTAAATAATGAATGGTAATAATTTCCTGCAGAAAAAAGGGAATATGAAAAATACCTGGAATATAAATTTAAATTTTGTAAGTATATTTTTAGATTACCAATATCAACAGACTTATTTAAATATCAAATGTTCACAAGTTAGACATTTTATAATTAACATGGTTGGAATAAACTTGAACATGGCGTTTCTTTCTTATTATGATTAATATTATGGAAATAATTTTAAATTATACGAGACGCATAAAGCTCGCTTTTCAACGTCACGAATGCGAACTTCACTACGTGCCGGCAATATTCGTCCCATATGATGACGCATCTGCGTGGCGTGGTGAACGCACGCGTGATGCATAATCCGCACCCGTGCGAGCGGCAACGCTCGCACTGTACGCGCACTTTGTTATCTGGGAACTTATTTTTGACAGACTCATTTGAATCGAATGTTTTTCCATTCAATTGGTTTTGAAGTGACCAGGATAAATGATAATGAAATGGTGCAAGGTCAGGACTATACAGTGGATGAGGCATCACTTCTCAGCCTAACTCCAATAATTTTTTGCGAATGACCAAAGATGTATGTAGTCTGGCGTTATCTTGATGGAAGATTTGAGTTTTGTAGACAGGAAAAAGTCACAGGGAGCCAAATCTGGCGAATACGGTGGCTGAGCAATGACTTTTGTTTCGTGTTGAGCTAAAAATTCAGTCACAATCAGGCTAGAATGTGACGGTGCATTATCGTTTATTCAAGTCTTTCGACACGAGTCTGGCGGCCGGCTGCGCGCTTCATACCCAAAACATGAATCACAATGTGTTGAGTCGATCCATAAAAGATGTTGAGAGCCTGTGCTACCTCTCTAATGCCTACACAACGATTTTCGAGCAAAATTTTTTTTCACTTTTTCGATGTTATCGCCGTTAACAGAACACTCACTGAATGCTTCATGCCACTCCAATACTTGCTCAAACTTCACACGACTTTCATAGAAGGTGTTACCAACCTAAAGAAAAAACTTTTTACCGTTTCGGTTTACGCGCGCGGTTTAAGTGGACCAGTCTGTGTCAAATTTGATCAGATAGTATTATCCACTATTTAGACATAAATATTGAAAAAAATGGTAGTAATGAAGTCTGAGCAGATTAAATTATAAGTCTTTCCATTATTAAAACTGTACTTACTATTTTTTTCTTTGATTTTCTCATCACTGAACTTGAATTCACTCGGTGGTATCCAGAAACACACAAAAACATGACGTCACACGACGTGCGGCAACTTGGCATCCAGTTTGAAATCCTTTTCCACCAGCTTACCTACAAGTGCATCTATGGTATATTACACTTTTTTTTTAATAATACGCTGCAGCTTGATACAAAAATCTTTTTCCAATCGTAAGTTTATATATCAGTGTATAAAGTCGTAGTACATGTCCAATTTTGTTTTAATTCATAATAGTTAGAAACTTAATTCAAACGGTCAGATCATAACCATCAATGACCAAAAACTCATTATAATCAATTAAAATTTATGAAGCAATAGAATGGTTGGATGTTTTTCACTAATAAGATAATATGCAAGAACGAATACACAGTGTATCCCAAAAGTTCCCGAAATTCTGTCACAATAACTATACTGTCAGTGCCATCCATGTGACAAATGCCACATTATCTGCGTAGAATCCTATTTTATCAGTCCTGTAAGTTTCATTGAGTTTCCACTCATGTTCTTCACTTGAAAGTGGCCGTATATACTTAAGTTTCGTCCAGAAATCGCGATGGAGCAAAGAGCAGGTATCAAGTTTTGTGTAAAATTGGGGAAGACGGTTACGGAAAGGCTTGGAATGTTGCGGGAAGCTTACAGTTTACGAGTGGTTCAAGAGGTTTAAGAAAGGCAAAGAATCGCTAGATGACAATGAGCGCAGCAGACGGCCAGCGTGGAGTCGTACGGATGAATCGGTCGAAAAAAATCGAGAACTGATCAAAAACGACCGTTGTATGTCCGTAAGACTATTAAAGATGTCACAGGTATCAGGAAATCAGAAGTTTATGGCATATTAAATGAAGATTTGAAACTACGGAAGGTTTGTGCGCGATTCGTTCCACAGAGTTTGAACGACGACCAAAAGCATTCCCGAGATTTGCACGCTCAAGACATCATTTTATTCGCCGACACCGATCCAAACTTGAAAAAAAAATCGTGGCTGCTGATGAAACATAGTGTTTTCAATACGAATCACTTACAATGTGACAGAGTACAGTTTGTAGAAGCCCAGAAGACTCACCACCAAGAAAAGTGCGCCTGAAAAAATCGAAAGTTTGTTCGCGAAGGCTCCACTGTAAATGGGCAATATTACTCAGGTGAGATGCAATGTTTGCTGGTCAGAATTCGTAGGGTGCGACTCAATACAAATAAGTACAATAGATATAACGTAGATATAAATAAATTTTCATGAGGCAAATTCTGATTGCACCTTATCTCCACTTTTATCCACTTGTATCTACTACGATGTGCAAAAAGACAAATTCCTCTTTTTCTGTGGTGTAAAAAAGGGAATAGATATCTTTTTCCAATCAGAAAAAATGTCAGGATCAAATTAAAACCATTCAAGATGCTCTTATTGCAATATTTTGCTTTGGAGATGTCCGGGATCTTCGATTTGTAAGTAGAATACGACCTTGTTGCAGCACTCGAAATAAATTTGGCTAGACTTGTTTTTTAATTCTGACTATCACTGAACTCGCAGTTAAAAGTCTAATAAAACTGGACTATAGGATTTATTGTCTTTTTTGGGTCTTATAACGATACATGTTAATACCATCCTAATCATTTTATTGATCAGTAGATCTTCCTGTAACTTACGTGGATAAAGTCACACACACAGTAATGTTATCTTAATCCCTTTATTGGTTCCTTCATCTACTTCTAACTTCTGGTGGATAAAATCGTGGGACGTGACATTACTTTGGAATCAATCAATGTCTTGACTATGTATAATATACTTTTCTTAGATCAAAAAGGACCGATTTTTTTGCGCTTACACTTTGACAATCTTATTATTTACATAACCAAATATTATTAATGTTTGCAATAGAAGAAGAAAAATACAAGGTGTAAAGTGTAATAAATAAATCTTTTTCAATTGAGATAATGAAATGATATTTTTTTTTACAGAATCTAAGTATTCATTTTCTTTGATGGGAAAATTGATTGGTGGAGAATCAGTCGAATATGGGAAGTACAAATTCACAGCTTCTTTTAGACTTGACAACGTCCACTTCTGTAATGCATGCTTGTTATCCAATAAACATGCTCTAACAGCAGCAGTATGTCTCAAAGATTTTTTGACAAAACCTGATATTCCTAAATTTGATCCATACACACTTGTTGCTGGAAGACTTGATACTGAAGGAGCAACGATTTTTACAATAGAAGAGGTGCAAGCCCATCGAAGATATTCGTTTCAACATAATGATCCTAATTATGCGATTGGTGTGATAACGGTGAATCATCAACTCACTTTTGAAACTTAATATACTTCTTTAAATACTAATTACTTATTTTAAAGTAATTCAGAGTAAAATTTTGTAACATAATAGCAAGAATGCGTACATTTTTCATTACAATGGTGAACGATTTCAACCATGTACTAGTTTAAATTTACTACAATATTAGTACAGTTCCTAGTTGGAAAGATTCAGGATTAGGGTGTTTTAGGAGTGAATTTAAATCTGCACTGTAAGGTTCATCACAAATCAAGACTTGAAATTTCTTTTCCAGATGCTAAACAACAATGAGACTGAATCAGAAAATATCGGTTGGGCGGTTCGATCAGAAAAATCTATATTTTATGATAAAATACTTGAAGTTACAGGATGGGAAACTATCTCGAATCGGACCAGAATGAATGAAATTACGGTTAGAACATTAAACATCAGGATGCATGGTTTTCGTGCTGCAGTCCCTGTAATTTATGTATCTAGTATTAATGGAAATCAAACTTTCTCGAGCGTAAGTAAATATTCAACAGCCATGTAAAAGAAATAATTATTGCACTATATATATACTGTACAATTCTTTACTTATTTCAGGAAGACCTTGGAGCACCACTGAGCAAGAATAATATCGTTTTTGGAATCCTTGTGAAACTACCAGAAGAATCAGAATCACCTGCCGTCTTCGTTGATATTTTCAAATCCTATAACGAGATAAATCATATGATTGATGATTGCGTACTCATTCACCGTAAAGCTTTGCCACGTAAAAAAGCTAGATTTGACCATCTCACGTCCTGTGATCCTAAGAAACCATCATACTCATTAAGAGCCCCTAGGAAACGAAAACACGAAACTTCGAGCTCAAAATCCTAATGCTATGCAATTACATTAAAGGTCATACGAAGTATTTCAAGAGTATTTATGAGCATTTAAAGCATTTAAGTTTAACTAATTTTCTGGAGGTTTATTAAACATTCAAATGATGTTTATATTAATAAGAATAATAATAAAAGTGTATTCCAATTAATAATTATGAAATTATTAACTACTCTAGCGAACTGGCTGAACTACAGCTTTACGCTGTAGCGTAACACTATCGTAAGATTATCGTAAAGTTATCGAAAAGTAGCATTATAACTCATGAATGAGGCAAAATAAACATTCAAAATGTTTTTATCCTTATTCTACGTTAAAAATAACGTTAACTGGTAATTGAAATATGCAATAATTTTATTTATTTACGCTAAAAATTAAAAAAACATAATACCTGTCATTGAAGGCAGTGCAGTGGTTCACCTTTTGTGGAACTTCTGCGTTAAAGTTGACCATTGGTTGGGGTGAGACACAACTATACTTTCATCTCACTCTAACAAATAGTCAATCCTGACGGTGAAGACATGGAAAGTGATGAACCACTGCACTGCCTTCAATGACAGGTATTGTGTTTTTTTTCAATTTTTAGCGTAAACAAATAAAATTATTGCATATTTTAATTACCAGTTAACGTTATTTTCAACGTAGAATAAGGATAAAAACATTTTGAATGTTTATTTTGCCTCATTCATGAGTTATAATGCTACTTTACGATAACTTTACGATAATGTTTCGCTACAGCGTAAAGCTATCGTTCAGCCAGTTCGCTAGGGTAAATATGTAAAATTTCCTTATAAACATAGTGTAATTTATTTTCTTCTGATACGCTAGATACACTAATTTTATTGACCATAACACTTACAGTACCATATCCGATATCGTAAATGATATTGACTGAACCGAATTTTGATATAGGACTCGGTTTATAAGAAATAAAACTAAGATTATGAAATCAGTAATCAGCAGCGAAATGTTTTATTCAAGGAATGAAATCGAAACTGAAAAAAACAGAAAATTAAAAGAATAGTAATCTTAAGAACCGAATCCTTAATTCTTATGGCTTTTAACCGCAAAAAAAAATTACCTGATACATTGTGATGCATATTATATACGGGAAAGTGTATTCGCTCTTAAAACTAACCTCAAAACTTACGCCTTATGTTGTTGTTTTAGACGATCAAGAATGCGCATGACGTTACTTCCGATCCAATAAAAATATCGTCTCATCTTTCCCTAGAGGATCCTTAAGCGGTTCTGGTAATTCTCTTAATATTTGCTTGCGGCTGGTGAAAAATCTGGGGAAATTACTAAAGAGTGAAAGAACCACCTATTGAAAAGAGAGGTATAACTACGTCACACACAACGGGATACTGCGCAATGCATGTCATCACTAAAAAATATAATATAAAAAGGACACACCACCAAGGGTAAAGTTATTAATAATGAATAAATAAATCAATAAACAATATTGTTTTAACTTGTGAACTTAAAATTTCAATAAGATAGATTCGTTAGATCACAAAGGGATTTGACCTTGATGCTAATCTTGAAGATTTAATAATCAAATCATTTCTTTAAAATTTTATACTTTTTATGAATTGTATAAAATAAAATAAGTTTTGAAAAATCACGCAGGGATCTGACCTTGAGGCCAACCCGAAGTTATTATGTAACCTATTTTATTCAAAAATGTGTTCTAATTTGTTAACTAAGTTCTGATTTATGTAAGTTGAAGACAAACATAAAAAACAGCACACGAGAATATAAGTCCTTTTTTCGTTGAACGGTCACCACTGATTACGATCATTTGGGTAAGGCAAAGTTCGAAGTGCTTGTGTTGTATTGTTTATAACATTTATTTGAACTCTGTTGATTAACAAAATATTTTTGATTGCAAAAATTTATAAAATTTATAAATAAATAAAAAAGGTGGTAATAAAATAAATTATTTTAAAGGGCACATGCAGGTGGTAAAGAAAAATATTATTATAATTTTAAGAAATTTATTATTAAACATTATAAATTTACAACCAATTGAGCGATTATTTATTTAATTTAAATATTTGAACTAATTATATCTCTATAACATTATTTTATTTCCTAATGGATAAATACGAATTTCATTTCAAATTTTATTATTATTAAAAATAAATAAATTAATTTAAATTAAATTTTACTAATCTCATTTTATTTTTGTTTGAAAAACAAATTCACGTCAATCAGACCATAAAAAGCAAAGCTACTATGGTGAAAGTGACGCTACTTTTGCATTTGTGTACAAAATGGACAAAAACGAATTTCGTGTATTGATAAAACATTGCTATTTAATGGGGAAATATACCGTGCAAGCTGAACAATGGCTTGAAAAATTGTTATCCTGACTGTGCTCCGTCGAAAACAACAATTTGCCGGTGATGTGCTGATTTCAAACGCGGTCGCACTGATACAAATGATGTGGAACGCTCGGGTACGCCAAATGAAGCAGTAACTCCGGAAAATATTAAGCAAGTTTTGAAAATCGTGATGGACGACCGCAAACTGAAAGTCCGTGAGATTGCTAAGATGGTGAACATATCAACTGGAAGTGCGTCTATGATTTTAAACGAAAAATTGGCCATAAAAAAGGTCTTTTCCAAATGGGTGCCGCGTTTGCTCACAATGGAACAAAAGCAACGAGTCGACGATTCAGAGAGCTGTTTGTCACTGTTTACTCGCAATAAACAGGATTGCTTGCGTCGGTATGTGATAATGGACGAAACATTTATCCATCATTTCACTCCGGAGCCGAAGCGGCAGTCAGCTGAGTGGCGTGCAGCCGGTGAAAGCCGTTCGAAGCGTCCGAAAACGCAACAGTCAGCTGGCAAAGTCATGGCGTCAGTTTTTTGGGATGCGCACGGTATCATTTACATCGACTACCTTGAAAAGGGAAAATATATCAACAGCAACTATTACATTGAGTTATTAGTGCGTTTGAAGGACGAAATTGCAAAAAAATGACCGCACATGAAGAAGAAAAAAATCATCTTTCATCAAGACAATGCACCGTGCCACAAGTCAATGAAAACGATGGCAAAATTGTCTGAATTAGATTACGAAAAAGTTGGAAATGCGTTGTAATGATTGTATCGCAGTTGAAGGTGATTATATTAATGAATAAAAATGAATTTTGCAAAACAAATGTTGTTTTCTTAGTTAGTTCCGGGACTTATTGAACGATGTGTTATACAATTCCTACTGTGGATGACTCTCCGATTTTTTCAAGACAATATACAGTTGCCCCTGTTCACAGGGAAGATATTACAAAAGAAAACGATGAATTATTAAAAAATAAAATAATTAAACCCTCACAATCACCCTATAACACTCCAGTATGGATATTTCCTAAAAAAACCTGATTCGCAAGGAAAAATAAAATGGAGAATGGTTTTTGATTTTCGTAAATTAAATGAAAAAACAATTGGCCATTCGTATCCTCTACCGAATATAAACGATATACTTGATTCTCTAGGATCAGCGAAATATTTTTCAGTGTTTGATTTAGCTACTGGTTTTCAGCATATAAAAATGGACCCAAAAGACTGTCACAAAACCGCATTTTTTATACCTCACGGTCATTACGAATTCGGAAGAATGCCTTTCGGGTTAAAAACAGCACTAGCCACATTCCAAAGATTAATGGACTTAACATTAACTGGATTAATCGGAACGGAACTTTCCGTATATCTTGATGACATAGTTATATATGCAAATACTTTAGAAGAGCACGAAAATTTAAAATTTAAATTCAAATCAAAATGAAATTCAAGAAAAATTAGTCCAAAATTTTCCTTCTAAACCTCTTGTGAAAAAACCACGAAGTAGGCCAAGGAAAAATCTACTTGAAAATTTGAAAAATATTCCCTCAAACAAAAAGATAGAGAGGTAGATCAAGAAAACAAATATATGAAGATAAATTATCAGAAATATGTGCGCAGAAAAGTAGCCGAACAAAAGTAGAATCAGATTCCGACTTTGATCCTGATTATTCAGACTATTTAAAACAAAATAAAGCAAAAAACAGAAAGAAGAAGAATGCCAAGAAGCCAAAAAATATTAATGAACTTAAAAGCGAAGAAAGTGACAATTATTTTTCAACCTCAGAAGATGAAATCAACGACACTGAAACCTTACATGTAGGAAATGATGGAGAAAATTATGAAGAAAATTTGGAAGAGAATTTTAAAATGATTTTGAAGAAAATTTTGAAGAGAATTTTGAACAGAATTTTGAAGAAAATTTTGAAGACAGTCTTGATTAAAATTTTGAAGAGAAGTTTAAAGAAAACCAAGAAGAAAACTCGAAAGAAAAATTTTAAGAGCCTTATTTTTAAAAAATTTGAAACTAATGCGAAGATGTCAAATAAATTCTGAAAAAGACGGTAATCATCATAATGATGATAATCGTCCACCCCCAGGATCTCCTCCTATAAACTCTCAAACAGAAAATATTATAACGAGAAAACATATAGTTGAATGTCGCGATCAATTAACTATGCGAAAAGATAATTATGCATATTTTGTTACGACAAATGGAACCCCTCTCGATAACGGATTAAAAACGTTAGAAAAACGTGAAACTTTACCAAAATTTAAAAATTTACAAAAGGGAATAGCAAAAGAGATTAAAAAAGGAAACTACTACCATTTTGCCCTTACGATTGAAGAAGAAACCAAGAACAATTTATCCGAAACTTTAAATAATATAAAATTATATCAATTGATTTAATTGAAGAAGCTCATTCTTCAGCATTAGGAGGCCATAAAGGCGTCACAAAAACTTACCAGGGGTGTTAGTTCAAATTTGCCGGTTTTACTCATAGATGTCGCTAGAGATATGTATACACTTCTATGATTTGGCATCTATGTCATATTTTTCTATGGACAAAACCTTCAAACATACACAATTACATTCTGCCAAAATAATAGCATCATAGTTTTTTACTTCAGTGAATATGTCGAGTTTCGTTCCAAGTAAATCGCATTTGCGGCATTCGTTGCTTTTCTTATTTCATCAAAAGAAACAGCAGTTGAAGCTCATCGATTGCTGGTAGAAACTTATGGTGAACATGCTCCAGTGATTAGAACATGTGAGACATGGTTTCATCAATTTAAAAGTCGAGATTTCGATTTAACAAACAATGATAGTGACTATAAGGGTTTTCGGGGTTGCTGATTACGAATCTGAAGTCAGATTTTCAAAATTCAAAATGGCGGATCCAAATTGGCGGTCAAAATTTTCAAAAAAGGGCAAATTGATGCTAAATTTTGGATATAAGGGTTGTTTCAATTGCCTGCGATCTCGTGATCCCGGTAGAAAGAAATGTGATTTAGAAATTTGTTCATAAAAAATTAATAATGAAAGTACGCAATGATAATGGTACTGTTTCAATGACTCATGTTAGGTCTGTCATTTGCGAGCGTATCACTTTATTTCGTCGGAATAACACTTTTTACTAAGATTCACCTAGCAGTCACGGTAAAAAATGATTAACAAATTTTGTGATGGAAAATACTGAAAACTAAATGGTGAAACAAAGAATTTTATAACTTTTATCCGCTGTTGTGGGGCCAGAGTAATAGTGCGTGTAACATGCATATTGACCATTTAGTGTAAAGAAAGTTACTAGGACCTGAATGATGACATAAGATCTTAGAGTTATGAAGTTGAATAAATATATTCATGAAATTATATATAATTTGCCCGTAAGCAATGTTAAATAAATAAGTAAATTACGAAATATGAAAAAAATTAATTATTCGAAATATTTGAAAATTTTTTTTGAAAAAACTAGCGTACGAAAAAATCCGAAAAAAATATATATCATAAAACTAAGTGTGTAGAATACGTCAAAAAATCAGCAGAGGCTCCCCTTCGCAGGTTACGGAAAAACCGATTCTTTTCTGAAAAAAACGTATTATTTTCGTGTTACTTTTTTATAACAAACAAATACATAAATAAAATAATGCAATTTTTCACCAGATTATAATAACTCAGACTTCTAAGAGTCTCAGGACCGCCGTTTTGTTTTTTTTGTGAAACGAAAACTTGTTCTAGGTAGCTCTAAGTATACACAGTATTGTCTTGCAAATAGAAATACTGAAAATCAAATTTTTATCCAAATAAAAAGTAATAGTTGTGCTGCTAAGCGAGCACAATAAACGTCTTCCCGAACAATTTCCTCTCATATGCATATTTTCCAAAATAGGTTCATTTTTATGAAATTGGGAATTTGTTTGGACACATAATTTTTAAATATGTGAATTTCGGAAAAATTAAAGTTGTATTGAGTTGTGTTAAGCAATATTTTTTATTTTATAACAAATTTCTTTCGAAATATGTCTACTTTCTAAATCTGAATTAGTCAAAATCTACTGATTATCAGTGAAATTAGACTGATTCAAATAGCTAAAAAGAGGCTTCTGCGAATCAGACAAATTTCACTGATTAATTCAGTGGAAAATAACTGATTTAACAGTGGAAAATATTGTTTTCACTAATTAAACAGTGAAAATTAACTGATTTAACAGTGAAAAGTATTGTTTCCACTGATGATTCAGTGAAAAGGCAAATCACTGATTCAATCAGTGAAAATTTGACTGATTCAGATTTAGAGAGTATTTTCATGAATTTGGAAATTAGTTTAAATACTAAATTTTTAAAATATCAGGTAATATTTATTTTCCACCTAGCTTTACGGGGTTCTCCGTTATGAAATTTTAGTTACACATTATTTTTGATATTTGATTCCAAAATTCAAATCAAAACTGAACGTTGACGTTATTTTTTTGTATATTAATTCATCAGTTTTCATTTAGTGTTAGTATGTACCCTTCATTCACGAAACTAAAATCAGTACATTTGATCACAGCGTACAAAAATAGCACAAAAGTTGTCAAATATATACATAATGGTAAAAATTTCGGGAACAAATATATTTTTGAAAATTATTTTATAAATAAAAAAGAAAGTTTATTTCAAATTGTTCTGGCTCTAAATCTATCTAATTTGGCACATCATCCAAAAATACAGTTTAGCCAAAGTTTGTGACTGTAGCTCGAATCGCTTCGGGCTTCTGGAGTCAAATAACATCAAGATATGTCAAAAAACCGAGATCAAAAATTATAATCACTATGAAGCTTCTCAAGCTTCCTTTATAAGGAACCAAAATTTGCAACATTTTCAGTTTATGGTATATCGAGAGCCTCAATTCATGATAAGTAAATGAATTGGATTAATCAGTTTGTCCTGCTGATTTTCAAATATTTCATAACATTAAGCTGGCACAACACTTATGTGAAAAAATTTTAAAAGTATACGACTTCCGGTTCATGGTATTTCGAGGGCCTTAAATCAGCCTCAATTCATGATAAGTAAATGAATTGGATTAATCAGTTTGTCCTGCTGATTTTCAAATATTTCATAACATTAAGCTGGCACAACACTTATGTGAAAATATAAAATAGAGAAATGTTACAATTTTCGGTTCATGGTATTTGGAGGGCCTTAAATGAGCCTTTCTTTTTTTTCTTTTGGTGAGAAGGAAAAATGGCGAAATCTTTTATAGACGTTGTACAGGACTCTCCTAGGACGGGTCTAGGCCAGGTGCAGGCCCCGATGCAATTTCTACTGGCCCCCATTGTTGCCGCGCTCTGCACGGCCATCCCTTAAATTATGATATGATAGTGGATTGGCTTAATCAGTTTGTTCTATTGATTTTCGAATATTCCATAACGTTAAGCTGGCTCAACACATTAAAAAACACAACAGACAAACACAACAAATTAAAAAATGTTACGACTTCTGGTCCATGATATTTTGAAAGCCTTAAATGAGCCTTAAATCATGATATGTGAATGAATTGGCTTAATCCCTTTTTAACGTGTTTCATGGTGTATGGTGCCAGTTTAACGTTAAGCTGGCGCAAAAATATTTTTGTATAAAAAATGTGTGAGCATTAAATTGCAGAATAAGGCATTAAATTAGCCTTAAATGAGCCCTAAATTGTGGCATAGTTTAAAACTTCATCTGATAAGTGTGTTGTGCCAGCTTAATACACCTAGAATATATTCCACACCCGATCAAATACTTTTTTATTAGTTTAATTTCAAGGCCATGGCACACTTACCGGCTTCCTACCTTACTTTTTAAAACCAACTTTCGGCCACACGAAATAAGATATCTGTCTATTATCTATTTAAAGATGTAAATAGAAAAATATTGCTAAAATGTTTTAACCAATAGGACTTTCTAAAAATTTTCAAATAAAAAATATGAACAAAAGATATTAACCGATTTCAAAACTTTTTATTCTTACTTCTTTCGTATACTACCCAGGTAGAAATTTACAATTGGCTCGGTACTGCGCTAGTACCGCCGAAGGATTTCTGGTACTAACGCGGTGCAAGCGTAATACCGGATTCCTAACGGCGGTACTTCAGATGGTATTATGCCTGTACTGAAAGTCTGTGTTGGCGTGGTACTGGCATTACTCCAAAAGGTAACTCGGCTGGGAGTTGTCTGTCAGTATTGGGGCGGTACTGGGAAATGTACCGAAAATCTGTATTGTACTAAGATAAGAAGTACAGGGAAAGTTCGAGTTAAGGACTCTAATATTTACTTTCAAGCAGACTCTAACTTACTATTTTATATACAAACTTACCTACAAACACACATTTTCCTCTACACTACACAAACTCTCGTTTAGGTAGTATTAAAAATTATTCTTAACGCTGCGGGTTCGAACCCTCTCTACTTATAATTAACGCATTACTAATCTAATGACTAAGACTGTCGGCAGCGCACGCTTGGAATACAAAAAAGAAAATAGCGCTTGTAACCTTCAACTACTGCAGGGCTGTGTAAGACGTGTATAGGCCCCGTGTAATCGGGAATTTTTAGATTTTATCCCAATTTGTGATTTTGATTAAAATTTTTAAGATTTTTAATTATTAAATCGATTTTCTATAAAATAAAATATTTTTAAAGGAAAGTGATCAAATTTTTGAATTAAAGAACATTACACAATATAAAGATTTATATACATTTTAAAATTATTAACTTTTATTATTGTTTATTAGTGATACTTTATACAGGTTATGATTCCTATAATTTTTGTTTTCAAGAATAAAATCAACGTATGTTCAGAATCTAAAAATTTTCAGTTTTTTCAATTCCAAAAATATGATGAAACTTTGGAATCAAGAAAATTATCTCATAACGAAATTATGCATTCAAGTTCGCAATAAGTTATTCCAACTTATGAAGTAGTATTAAAAAAAATAGTACGCATGGACCCCACACTGGGGCAGTACTACACCAGTACCACACCAACGTTCGGCATAAATCCCTAAGTCGGCTTCTAGCTAGCATTTGGACTCCACAATGGGGCAGTACTGAACCAGTACCGCACCAACGCTCGGCATAAATCCCTAAGTCGGCGTCTAGCCAGAATTTGGACTCCATACTGGAGCAGTACTGAACCAGTACCGTGCCAACAGTCAGCATAAATCCCTAAGTCGGTTTCTAGCTAGCATTTGGACTCCACAATGGGGCAGTACTGAACCAGTACCGCGCCAACACTCGGCATAAATACCTAAGTCGGCGTCTAGTCAGCATTTGGACTCCATACTGGGGCAGTACTGAACCAGTACCGTGCCAACGGTCGGCATAAATCCCTAAGTCGGCTTCTAGCCAGCATTTGACTCCATACTGGGGCAGCACTACACCAGTACCATTCCAACGTGCGGCATAAATCCCTAAGTCGGTTTCTAGCCAGCATTTGGACTCCATACTGGAGCAGTACTGAACCAGTACCACGCCAACGCTCGGCATGAATCCCTAAGTCGGCTTCTAGCCAGCATTTGGACTCCACACTGAGGCAGTACTGAACCAGTACCACGCCAACGTTCGGCATAAATCCCTAAGTCGGCTTCTAGCCAGCATTTGGACTCCACACTGGGGCAGTACTACACCAGTACCACGCCAACGTTCGGCATAAATCCCTAAGTCGGTTTTTATCCAGCATTTGTACTCCATACTGGAGCAGTACTGAACCAGTACCACGCCAACGCTCGGCATAAATCCCTAAGTCGGCTTCTAGCTAGCATTTGGACTCCATAATGGGGCAATACTGAACCAGTACCGCACCAACGCTCGGCATAAATCCCTAAGTCGGCTTCTAGCCAGCATTTGGACTCCACACTGGGTCAGTACTACACCAGTACCGCGCCAACGCTCGACATAAATCCCTTAGTCGGCTTCTAGCCAGCATTTGGACTCCATACTGGGGCAGCACTATATCAGTACTGGCATTGCTCCTAATTTACAACTGGCGCGGTACAATGCCGTTGGTAAGATCCAGCATAAGTTCGACTTTACCGCCTGGGTAAACCCAGAAACTGTTGACCCATAGCTCAAATGATTCGATCAATATCTGGATCTGGAAACGGAGACTTATTGAAATTTATTCATGCGTCAAAAGGCGTACACCATCAAGTGAGTTGTCGAATTAGCTTGCAGTACAATATTTCTATGTATGGAAAGAGCGCGTACTTCCTTCTGCTTCTTATTATGTAAGACGATTTTTTACTCACACTGGCACATTTCAGATCCAGAAAACTCTACAACTTTATGCAGAAAGATACTTCGGGCTTAAATCTACAGTAAACGATTCAGGGATACAAAAATTGCAGCTTTCTGCTGAAAAAACAGTGTCGTACAAAAAAATCGTTCAAAATGGTTGTTCATATATGTCAGCCGTAAAATGGTTGTGCTTGATTCTGGAAATAAGAAGGTCATGTAATTTTTCATCATTTTTATCTTCGTACTGTCGAGTAAACTGCTTATGAAATTATATTTAAATAGTGAAAAAAGTGCCACGTTCAATGTAGAAGTTCTTTGTAGAACACGTTTCTATAGTTCGAATATAGACCTAAATGAAATAAAAAGTGCAAATCTATTCAGAATTAACAATGAAGATAATTTTTTTCCTGCTATATGCTTCTATTATTAATGCTGATAATTTTGGTGAGCATTTTAAAATTATCATACATAATTGTAATAAATAATAAAGATATTCCAGTATTAAGTGTACATTTAAATAGATACACACGTCTATTAGACGTTTTTTGTAATATATGTAATACTCATAATGTTCTCCCACTAGACAGTAACTATCCCCGAAAATCTGTCAGGTTTTTGTGAGGAATTTCCTCCAAGTTAGAGTTATATTGGTTAATATTGAGTAGAGCTATTATCCATTTCAAATTTATTAATTGAAATATATGAAAAAAATTTTGATTATCTGTAAATTGAATTATTATACTTTGGTATAGGGGAGAATCGGCTTGATTAACGCACCTAACAGAAAGTGAAAGTTTAATATGAAAGTATAAGTTTAAAAATTATGAAAAATTATGATTTGAATGTTATGTTCAATGAATAAATATTTTATGAAAAATAGGGAAAGCAGGTATTTATCGAGTTTTCTGGAGGACGGAAAATGCGTCAATTTACTCGCCATGACGGTTAATGTGGCTATTCCACTATTCCACTCTTGCTCTGTATTGCTTATTTGTTCTAGATTTTGAAATATATTTGAATAGTAAGAGTCACTTGTAAGACATTTTATTAGTTTTGAACGAGTTTTGAGGTACAGATAAAATATATATTCTATTTTTGTACACTGACATACAGGGAATTGTGTAGAAAATAAGAAAAATTATATTAATATGTTACATAAATGTATAATAACAAAATATAAGACAATTTGGAATTATTACCAAGTTGATTACATATTTTATATATATAGTAATAATTAAAAAAAATTTGATTAATAATATTCATGTAAATTCGCTAACAATATGATTGTTGATATGAATAAATAGACGTTGTAAATTGGTAGATTGAAGAGAAAAAACTTGGTCAAGTCTAAAATTGATTTCATCGAAGAATGGCATTGCGATTGCTTATTATTTCTTTTACTAGTTTCTAAAAATTAATCGCTCGAAACCCAATTGGATTGGCGTACCCGTAAACGAATTCGCATGAAAGAATGTGAAGAATAGTCATTATTCAATATGTTATCGTTGCACATTAATTTCTATTGTAAAAACAATTTTCACATTAACAATTTTGTAACGCGATCGCACAGTTTACATTTACAGACTCAATATTTGTAGAAACTGTTCTTCCAATAAGATGGGAATCAAGAAAAGTTCCCTTTATGGAAGAAAAAACAAAATTGAAATTATATTTATGGTGGGACTAGTTATGCAGTGCATATTTATTCTTGTCAGAAAAGGTGTCTCTTTTATGCAAAAAATAAAATGCAAATATTTTTATATTTTTCTTTAATTGATAAAAAAATGATGATTCGAATGGAAACTAACATTTCTCTTACTAAAAAAGTTATTAATTTTTTCCTTGAATGGTCAATGAACATAAATAAGATTGATTGAATTAACTTGAAAAAATGTACTTTTAGGAATTTTTAAATAAATATAATTTTTTGTAATGATATTAAATTTTTAGTTTGTGCTGAACAGAAGAGAATACTTGAAAAATTTTGATCAATTTGATAAATACTTGCTAGTTTATTCAGTTTAGTTTACTTTTTTAAAAGAAACCATGAAATATATTGAAATTTTTTCATTGCAGTTTGAAGGTTCAGTAAGCTTCTCGAATCTTTGAAGGAAAAAAAATATGATTAGAATCAAATTTCAAAAGTTCATTTGGTTTAAAACATTTCATGGTTTAATTGTTCTAAACGCTTTGATTTTATGCAAACTTTGATACTATTTTGAGTTTGAATTCAAATTCTGTTAATCAAATTTGTATATTTATGTGCGATATTTTTATTCGATTGACGTGAACTACTGTCGGTTTTCCTTTTATGTTGATTCTTACATTTCTTTTTCCTAGTAGATCTAAAACTTCGTGAGGACCTCTGTATTCTTTATCGAGCTTTTTAACTTTTCCTCCCTTTAATAAAAATACACTATCCTTAATTTTTATTTCTAAAGGATTTAGTTATCCATCGTGGTACATTATTGATTTTTCTTTTGCTATTATGAGGTTTTTTCTTACTTGTGTTTGCATTTCATGCAGTTGTGTGAGAAAGTTGATCAAATAATCATCATATGTTTGCAAGTTTTCATTTTGTGATAGAGGTTCACTAGAGGCTTCAAGGGCTAATTTACTAAAAACTAATTCATAAGGCGTACATTTTGTGGCTTCGTGTGGTTTTATTTGGCATTGTAAACAGGCTTGAATATACTTTTGAATATCGACTTTCATATTTTTCCAATAAAAATTTTGGCGAATTCGATTACAGGTCTTTGTGACACCTTTATGGCCTCCTAATGCTGAGGAGTAATCTTCTTTATTAATTATGATCTTTGTTCTTTTGTCGGATATTGTGTTATGCCATTGCAAATTATTATTTTCTTAAGTGAATTTGCAAAAACTAAATCAAAAGTTGATTTTATTTCTTCCCAAGCTATATATCTTGGATCAAAGAACATATGAGAGCTCCACTTAAGCACCACCTTTGTGCGTGGCCTATTCGGTCCTGCCTCAACGAAGGAGGCAAGCAACAAACCGGCCGAGAACCGTGGATTAAAATTCAACTCAGATACGATTGAACATTTTTAATCGTATCTCGGGTACCCATGAATATTTTTGAAGTTTTCTTGGCTTCAATTAAAGATAAGATTTTAAACTCTATGTCGTATCATTTTCAGATTTTGGAAAATTTTTCCCTAGGTCATGCTAAAAGTTAAAGTTGAGGTAGAGAATTTGAGAAAATCTTGAATTTTTTTTTAACTCTTCACATGCTGTATTATTTTCAGAAGGTCAAAAACATATTTGTCGAGCATCGCTAGACGTGGAATTTTATAAGCTTTCCAGCTATTTTAAAAAAAATGCCCTATCTCTTTTTTTCACCGAGATATCGTGGTTCAAAGTCAGCAGGGATTTTTATTAGCGCTCATAAGCACCGTGCGCACAATTTCCGACGGTAGTGTACCTCGCGATCTTCTGATGGGAGGTTCAAAAGGTGTATTTTGATTTATATTTTCTAGATTTTTATGCTGATTTGAATTTTTCATTTGTTCTTGTTTTTTTCTTTCTATCCGCTTGTAAAATGTGTTTAGGTTTTTTTAGATCCGTTTCCCAGACGTTAAAAAGCTCGAAACACCATCTTTTCGTAATAATAAAAAGTGTTTTTTTTTCTTTTAGTGAGGACGAAAAATGGCGAAATCTTTTAAAGACGTTGTGTAGGGCTCTCCTAGGACGGGTCTAGGCATACCTGTTAAGGGGTTACGCCACCCCTGGGACCGAAAAATGATGCTCAACCTAATAAAAATTTTTTCAGCAAATCAAAGGACCCGCTGTTAATTTGGACTTGTAGTTTTTATTATACAACTCATAAGTGAATGAAAAAAATTATAACAATGAATTTTTATTAAAAATAGCGGCCATATTCTTTGATTGGTTTCCCTCTTTTTTCGGGTCAGGTGAAAACGGTGAACGCGATGGAGCTCGTAATTTTCATCTCCCTGCAACAAATTTTTTTTTTCTTAATCCATAATGAAGTAGTTCTGGGATGACGCACGGATTTTTAAAAATTTTGATTTTTGGATGATTGACGAAAATATTCATAAAAAAGTGTACTTTTGACCTATTTTTTTCCGTTAATTTTAATTATATTTCAAAAAGTAATCATTATTTCGCAAAACCGATACGTCATCCTGAAAAGAATTAATTTACGAACATTTAAAAAAAAATTGATCAAAATCGGTTGAGAATCGGTGAAGATATCGTGTTCACCGTATTGAAAAATGCCGTTTCGAGAAAAACGCGTTTAAAGTTTAATGACTAAAACGGCAAGAAACTCAGTTGAAATTCTATTATAAAGTTCAAGTTTTTAACATGGATTAATATCATGTTTTTTTAGATTATGAATTGCGAATCTAACAACTTAATTATTGTTAAAAATTGTTTAAACTATTATTGTAAGTGAATAATATTGAAAAATTGAATTTGAAGCATCAAACATATGCTTTTCATAATTTCGGACGTTAATTTTTACGATTTCGGTGTCAGTTTAACTATAAAATTTTATTTCAACTATGTTTAAGGTGAAATGTTGCATTTAAGATGTTATTTACCGCGGTACGTGACATTCAGTATAGTTTCGTGTGAAGCAGCCTAAAATACATAAAGTTAATGTATTTTAAATGTGTGCAAGAGATTAATTGAGATTTTCGCTTTTCACTCGTAAACGGATATAAAATTGGAGTATGTTTTTTCCCTTTTTAATTAAAATATTTGAATCATACCGTTAGTCTGCTATCTCAGCACCATACAAGATACCTTCGAGCGTTTCTTCAGCCTCTTTCTGTTCTTTTCTGGTAGATGTGATGGATTTTCTAGCATTTTTCGCAGCATCGGAAAGCCTGCCTTCTGCTGATTTCACCCGGCGCGCATCAGCTTCTTGGCAAACATCGTAGCAATTTGAGCTGACGTTCAAGTTCAAAACTTCCATGATTTTCAAGATGCTTTTGAATCCATCGTTGAAGGTGCATACAGCAATGTCTGTAGCAATATCTAAGATTACTTTGCCACTTGACTGAGACTTGGGAGCAAGGGCCCACATGGTCGCATTAAAACTTTCATTGGAATTTTGCGTATATCCTCCAACGCATCTTTCCAACAATTCTTCTCTGGATAAGTCTTCATATACTGGCTTGATAGCCTCAAAAAATTGACTTAAAACAGGAGGTTTATGCTTATACTTCTTCAAATCGTTGGTCGCTTTGGCACGTTGATATGAGCACCAGGATTCTTCACCTACAGGACAAAATTGGTGTTGTGGTGTTTTGTCTGTTGAAATTTTATGATAGAGGGTTCCCCAAATGCTTTTTTTCATATCATCGGCAGACTTGGCGTTTCTCCGGATTGCTAGGCCATAATATATTGTTAATTCGTCGATAAGTTTTCCGGTCAGTTTTCCTCTTCCACCAAGACCTTTTGTGTTCTTTACTAAATTGCGAAGTCGAGTTCCCATGCATTTCTGAACATGTCCAACACATTTTATTGATCTGCAGATCTTCCTGTAACTTGCGTGGATAAAGTCACACACACAATAATGTTATCTTAATCCCTTTATTGGTTCCTTCATCTACTTCTAACTTCTAGTGGATAGAATCGCGGGACAATCTTAGTATTTACAAAACCAAATATTCTCAAAGTGTGCAATAGAAAAAGAAAAATACAAGGCCAAAAAAGTAATAAATAAATTTTTTTTAAGTTGAGATAATGGAAAATAATATTTTTCTTTACAGAATCTGAGTATTCATTTTCTTTGAAGAGTAAATTGATTGGTGGAGAATCAGTCGAATATGGGAAGTACAAATTCACAGCTTCTTTTAGACTTAACAACGTTCACTTTTGTACTGCATGTTTGTTATCCAATAAACATGCTCTAACAGCAGCAGTATGTCTTAAAGATTTTTTGACAAAACCTGATATTCCTAAATTTGATCCATACACACTTGTTGCTGGAAGACTCGATATGGAAGGAGCAACGGTTTTTGCAATAGAAGAGGTGCAAGCCCATCGAAAATATTCGTTTCGATTTAATAATCATTACTATGGGATTGGTCTGATAACGGTAAAACATCAACCTTCTTTTAAAACTTAATATACTTTCTAAATCCTAATTACTCAATGTAAAGTAATTCAGAGTGAAATTTATTAAAGCAACAGCAATAATGCGTACATTTTTCATTACAATGATGAACGATTTTAACCATGTATTAGTTTAAATTTACTTCAAATTAAATTTTCTCGTTTCTGAAAATTAGTACAGTTTCTAGTTGGAAAGAATTAGGATTAGGGTGTTTTAAGATTGAATTGAAATCTCTGCCGTAAAGTTCATCAGAAATCAAGACTTGAAATTTTTCTTCCAGATGCTAGACAACAATGAGACTGAATCAGAATATATCGGTTGGGCGCTTCGATCAGAAAATTCTCCATATGATAGAAGACTTGAAGTTACAGGATGGGAAACTATTTCAAATGGGACCAGAATAAAAGAAATGACGGTTAAAACATTAAACATGTGGATGCTTCGTTTTCATGTTGCAGGCCCTGTAATTTATGCATCTAGTATTAATCGAAATCAAACTTTCTCTATCGTAAGTAAAATATTCAACGATCATGTGAAAAAAAAAATTATTACACTATATATATATACTATACAATCTTTTACTTATTTCAGGAAGACCTTGGAGCACCACTCAGCAAAAATAATGTCGTTTTTGGAATCCTTGTGAAACTACTAGAAGAATCAGAATCTCCTGCCATCTTCGTTGATATTTTCAAATCCTGTAAAGAGATAAATTATTTCATCGATGGTGGCCTACTTATTCACCGAAAAGTTTTGCCACGCAAAAAAGCTAGATTTGACCATCTCACGTCCTGTGATCCTAAGAAAATATCACACTCATTCAGAGTCCCAAAGAAACGAAAGTGCGAAACTTCGAACTCAAAATGCTAATGCTATGCTGTTACATTAAAGGTCATACGAAGCATTTCAAGAGTATTTATGAGCCTTTAAAGCATTTAAGTTTAACTAATTTTCTGGAGGTTTATTAAACATTCAAATGATGTTTATATTAATAAGAATAATAATAAAAGTGTATTCCAATTAATAATTATGAAATTATTAACTATATATGTAAAATTTCCCTATAAACTTAGTGTCATATATTTTCTTCTGATACGCTAGATACACTAATTTTATTGACCATAAAACTTACAGTACGTACCATATCCGATATCGTAAATGATATTGACTGAACCGAATTTTGAAATAGGACTCGTTTTATAAGAAATAAAACTAAGATTATGAAATTAGCAATCAGCAGCGAAATGTTTTATTCAAGGAATGAAATCGAAACTGAAAAAAGCAGAAAATTAAAAGAATAGTAATCTTAAAAACCGAAACCTTGGTTCTTATGGCTTTTGACCACAAAAAAAAATTACCTGATCATTTTCATTAACATTGTACGCGAGAGCGACTCATTCATGTTTCAAGCCTCGGAAAAGTTGTGCAGGACGAAGTGGTTGAGGTCGTTGAGTAATTCGTGGTTCTTAGGATCCTCTAGGGAAGAATGTGCTGAACCCCGTGCCTAATACGGATTGGTAGAGTGGAATTTTCTAGGAAACTTCCGGTTAAGTGTTAAGAGGTTATGTTTTTGTTTAGTAATTTATAACGAATTTGAGTATATTCGTTCAATAAGTATCTAATTATGATATATGCATCATAACTGATACATTGTGATGCATATTATATACGGGAATGTGTATTCGCTCCTAAAACTAACCTCAAAACGTGCGCCTTTTGTTGTCGTTTTAGACGATCAAGAATGCGTATGACGTCACTTCCGATCCAATTGTCATGGCGGAGGCCTCATTGGGGAAATATCGTCTCATCTTTCCCTAGAGGATCCTTAAGCGGTTCTGGTAATTCTCTTAATATTTGCTTGCGGCTGGTGAAATATCTGGGGAAATTACTAAAGAGTGAAAGAACCACCTATTGAAAAGAGAGGTATAACTACGTCACACACAACGGGATACTGCGCAATGCATGTCATCACTAAAAAATATAATATAAAAAGGACACGCCACCAAGGGTAAAGTTATTAATAATGAATAAATAAATCAATAAACAATATTGTTTTAACTTGTGAACTTAAAATTTCAATAAGATAGATTCGTTAGATCACAAAGGGATTTGACCTTGATGCTAATCTTGAAGATTTAATAATCAAATCATTTCTTTAAAATTTTATACTTTTTATGAATTGTATAAAATAAAATAAGTTTTGTAAAATCACGCAGGGATCTGACCTTGAGGCCAACCCGAAGTTATTATGTAACCTATTTTATTCAAAAATGTGTTCTAATTTGTTAACTAAGTTCTGATTTATTTAAGTTTAAAACAAACATAAAAAACAGCACAGGAGAATATAAGTCCTTTTTTAGTTGAACGGTCACCATTGATTACGATCATTTGGGTAAGGCAAAGTTCGAAGTGCTTGTGTTGTATTGTTTATAACTTTTATTTGAACTCTGTTGATTAACAAAATATTTTTGATTGCAAAAATTGTCCAAAGATTTGTACTCAAGTCTAATTTCTTCAATATTATTGAAGTAATTTATGTACATTTCGAATCTTATATGATTCAACAAACAAAAATTGTTTAATTGTTATGAACAATTTATAAATAAATGAAAAGGCGGTAATAAATTTATTATTAAACATTATAAATTTACAACCAATTGAGCGATTATTTATTTAATTTAAATATTTGAAATAATTATATCTTTATAACATTATTTTATTTCCTAATAAACAAATACGAATTTCATTTCAAATTTTATTGTTATTAAAAATAAATAAACAGATGAAAATTAAATTTTATTAATGTCATTTTATTTTTTCTTGAAAAACAAATTTTATATATAGTTATTTTTCAATGGTCAAAGAAGTAGTAATAATAATTTTGCAAAAAACTTTCCAAATAAAATTTTTTTAAGAAACAAAAATTATAATTTTAATAATAACAAAAATCATTTTTTGCAAATTAGAAATAACAATTACAGAAATAACAATAATAATTCTTTACAACAAAGGTACAACAATAACAATAATTTTCCTAGAAATTTGTACAATAATAATAACAATGTTAATAATAATAATAGACAATTGAATCCAGGACAGCATAAAAACTTCAACTCAGGACTGTGCACTGAGGAAAGCATGAATGGAGAACCACTGGCATCCACTTCCAGCAATCATACAACGACAATAAATATTTAAAAATCTACTGCAATCCCATCATTTATAATTTCAACAGAAGATCTAAAAAATCGAACACACATGAAGATTGATACTCTGCTCAAAATTTAATTAAACAGAAGGTTCTCAACCCTGAAGTACCAATAAATAGCCAAAACGTATTAAAATTTACAGAAATTCATGATTTACCACTTTACACATTAGGACAAGTAAAAATAAATATTTTTGGTTATCCAACGATATTCAACATTATTCCAAATGAAGTCCCAGTAGAATAAGTTACCCTTTTAAATCTACAAATACAATACATTAACTATTCCAGCTCGAACAGTTACAATATTTTATGTTTCATGCAAATTTTATAATGTAACAGACGAAGACAGGCTAGAATGTGTTGAAAAACTGCTTCGATTAGACCATTTAAATCAAGATGAATATGAACATGTAGAAAAATTAATTAAAAATAATGCAGACAGATTTCAAATCCCAGGAGAACCACTTGAAGCTACTAATGTATTACAACATAACACATCGTTCAATAAGTCTCGGGACTAACCCCCAGATGGCGTTTGTAATATCAAATCCACTTCGTTTTTCAAAAGAACTAACCTTTAAATGACACGTGTCTGACTTTTACGTCAATCAGACCATAAAAAGCAAAGCTACTGTGGTGAAAGTGACGCTACTTTTGCATTTCTGTACAAAATGGACAATAAAGAATTTCGTGTGTTGATAAAACATTGCTATTTAATAGGGAAATATACCGTGCAAGCTCAACAATGGCTTGAGAAATTTGTATCCTGACTGTGCTCCGTCGAAAACAACGATTTGCCGGTGGTGTACTGTTTTCAAACGCGGTCGCACTGATACAAATGATGCGGAACGCTCGGGTACGCCAAATGAAGTAGTAACTCCGGAAAATATTAAGCAAGTTTTTAAAATCGTGATGGACGACCGCAAACTGAAAGTCCGTGAGATTGCTCAGATGGTGAACATATCAACTGGAAGTGCGTCTATGATTTGAAACGAAAAATTGGGCATGAAAAAGGTCTTTTCCAAATGGGTGCCGCGTTTGCTCACAATGGAACAAAAGCAACGAGTCGACGATTCAGAGAGCTGTTTGTCACTGTTTACTCGCAATAAACAGGATTGCTTGCGTCGGTATGTGACAATGGACGAAACATGGATCCATCATTTCACTCCGGAGTCGAAGCGGCAATCAGCTGAGTGGCGTGCAGCCGGTGAAAGCCGTTCGAAGCGCCCGAAAACGCAACAGTCAGCTGGCAAAGTCATGGCGTCAGTTTTTTGGGATGCGCACGGTATAATTTACATCGACTACCTTGAAAAGGGAAAATATATCAACAGCGACTATTACATTGAGTTATTGGTGCGTTTGAAGGACGAAATCGCAACAAAATGACCGCACATGAAGAAGAAAAAAATCATCTTTCATCAAGACAATGCACCGTGCCACAAGTCAATGAAAACAATGGCAAAATTGTCTGAATTAGGCTACGAAAAAGTTAGAAAAGCATTGAAATGATTGTATCGCACTTGAAGGTGATTATATTAATGAATAAAAAT
This sequence comes from Diplolepis rosae, assembly GCA_030998225.1. NCBI lineage: Eukaryota > Metazoa > Arthropoda > Insecta > Hymenoptera > Diplolepididae > Diplolepis > Diplolepis rosae. Next base: position 1,691,052 of record JAPYXD010000391.1, on the reverse strand, counting down.
GAATTTTGCAAAACAAATGTTGTTTTCTTAGTTAGTCCCGGGACTTATTGAAAGATGTGTGATACAATTCCTTCTATGGATGACTCTCCGATTTTTTCAAGACAATATACAGTTGCCCCTGTTCACAGGGAAGATATTACAAAAGCAAACGATGAATTATTAAAAAATAAAATAATTAAAGCCTCACAATCACCCTATAACACTCCAGTATGGATATTTCCTAAAAAAACCTGATTCGCAAGGAAAAATAAAATGGAGAATGGTTTTTGATTTCCGTAAATTAAATGAAAAAACAATTGGCCATTCGTATCCTCTACCGAATATAAACGATATACTTGATTCTCTAGGATCAGCGAAATATTTTTCAGTGTTTGATTTAGCTACTGGTTTTCAGCATATAAAAATGGACCCAAAAGAATGTCACAAAACCGCATTTTTTATACCTCACGGTCATTACGAATTCGATAGAATGCCTTTCGGCTTAAAAACAGCAATAGCCACATTCCAAAGATTAATGGACTTAACATTAACTGGATTAATCGGAACGGAACTTTCCGTATATCTTGATGACATAGTTATATATGCAAATACTTTAGAAGAGCACGAAAATTTAAAATTTAAATTCAAATCAAAATGAAATTCAAGAAAAATTAGTCGAAAATTTTCTTTCTAAACCTCTTGTGAAAAAACCACGAAATAGGCCAAGGAAAAATCTACTTGAAAATTTGAAAAATATTCCCTCAAACAAAAGGAAAGAGTGGTAGACCAAGAAAACAAATACATGAAGATAAATGATCAGAAATATGTGCGCAGAAAAGTAGCCAAACAAAAGTAGAATCATATTCCGACTTTGATCCTGATTATTCAGACTATTTAAAACAAAATCAAGCAAAAAACAGAAAGAAGAAGAATGCCAAGAAGCCAAAAAATATTAATGAACTTGAAAGCGAAGAAAGTGAGAATTATTTTTCAACCTCAGAAAATGAAATGAACGACACTGAAACCTTACATGAAGGAAATGATGGAGAAAATTATGAAGAAAATTTGGAAGAGAATTTTGAAAATAATTTTGAAGAAAGTTTTCAAGAGAATTTTGAACAGAATTTTGAAGAAAATTTTGTAGACAGTCTTGAGTAAAATTTTGAAGAGAAGTTTAAAGGAAACCAAGAAGAAAACTCGGAAGAAAAATTTTAAGCGCCTTATTTTAAAAAAAATTTGAAACTAATCCGAAGATGTCAAATAAATTCTGAAAAAGACGATAATCATCATAATGATGATAATCGTCCACCCCCAGGATCTCCTCCTATAAACTCTCAAACAGAAAATATTATAACGAGAAAACATATAGTTGAATGTCACAATCAATTAACTATGCGAAAAGATAATTATGCATATTTTGTTACGACAAATGGAACCCCTCTCGATAACGGATCAAAAACATTAGAAAAACGTGAAACTTTCCAATATTTAAAAATTTACAAAAGGGAATAGCGAAAGAGATTAAAAAAGGAAACTACTACCATTTTGCCCTTACGATTGAAGAAGAAACTAAGGACAATTTATCCGAAACTTTAAATAATATAAAATTATATCAATTCATTTAATTGAAGAAGCTCATCCTTCAGCATTAGGAGGCCATAAAGGCGTCACAAAAACTTATACTCGAATTCGCCAAAAAATTTTCTGCGAAAATATGAAAGTAGACATGTCCAATAAGTTGGCACCGCCAATTTTGATTTTCAAAAAGTCGAAGTTTTGCTGAATTGTGCGAAATTTGTGCTGCATTGTCCCAGAAAAGATTTTTCGAAATTATAAAAACTAGAGCCAAAATGCCCAAAAAACGATTTTTTTACTCACACCGCCATTTTCTTTTTTCGAAAGAAAAAAGTTGTGCTACGTAGTGCTTAATAGATGAAATAACGTGCCGTGAACTAAATTTCGATATCACAAACCCTTTTTGAGAAAAATAAAATTTTGAAGAAATCCTCAGATCCGCCATTTTGTTTTTTTTTTGTGAAACGAAAACTTGTTCTAGGTAGCTCTAAGTATACACAGTATTGTCTTGCAAATACAAATACTGAAATTCAAATTTTTATACAAATAAAAAGTAATAGTTGTGCTGCTAAGCGGGCACATTAAATGTCTTCCCGAACAATTTTCTCTCATATGCAAATTTTCCAAAATAGGTTCATTTTTATGAACTTGGGAATTTGTTTGGACATACTATATAATTTTAAAATGTGTGAATTTCGGAAAAATTAAAGTTGTATTGAGTTGTTTTAAGCAATATTTTTTATTTTATAACAAATTTCTTTCTTTATTTTATATGTCTACTCTCTAAATCTGAATTAGTCAAAATCTACTGATTATCAGTGAAATTAGACTGATTCAAATATCTAAAAAGAGGGTACTGCGAATCAATCAAATTTCACTGAATAATTCAGTGGAAAATACTGTTTTCACTAATTAAACAGTGAATATTAACTGATTTAACAGTGAAAAGGCAAATCACTGATTCAATCAGTGAAAATTTGACTGATTCAGATTTAGAGAGTATTTTCATGAATTTGGAAATTAGTTTAAATACTAAATTTTTAAAATATCAGTTAATATTTATTTTCCATCTAACTTTACAGGGTTCTCTGTTATTAAATTTTAGTTATACATTATTTTTGATCTTTGATTCCAAAATTCAAATCAAAACTGAACATTGACGTTATTTTTTTTTACATTAATTCATCAGTTTTCACTTAGTGTTAGTATGTACCCTTCATTCACAAAACTAAAATCAATACAGTTGATCACAGCGTACAAAAATAGCACAAACATTGTCAAATATATACATAATGGTAAAAATTTCGGGAAAAAATATATTTTTAAAAATTATTTCATAAATAAAAAAGAAAGCTTATTTCAAATTGTTCTGGCTCTAAACCTATATAATTTGGCACATCATCCAAAAATACAGTTTAGCCAAAGTTTGTGACTGTAGCTCGAATCGCTTCGGGCTTCTGGAGTCAAATAACATCAAGATATGTCAAGAAACCGAGATCAAAAATTATAATCACTATGAAGCTTCTCAAGCTTCCTTTATAAGGAACCAAAATTTGCAACATTTTCAGTTTATGGTATTTCGAGAGCCTGAAATCATGATATGTAAATGAATTGGCTCAATCAGTTTGTTGTATTGATTTTCGAATATTTCATAACGTTGAGCTCGCACAACACATATGGTGAAAAAATTTAAAAAGTGGTACGACTTCCGGTTCATGGTATTTCGAGGGCCTTAAATCAGCCTCAATTCATGATAAGTAAATGAAATGGATTAATCAGTTTGTCCTGCTGATTTTCAAATATTTCATAACGTTAAGCTGGTACAACACTTATGTGTCTAGGCCAGGTGCAGGCCCCGATGCGATTTCTACTGGCCCCCATTGTTGCCGCGCTCTGCACGGCCATCCCTTAAATTATGATATTGTAGTGGATTGGCTTAATCAGTTTGTTTTATTGATTTTCGAATATTCCATAACGTTAAGCTGGCACAACACATATGTTTAATTAAAAAATGTTACGACTTTCGGTCCGAAATATTTCGAGAGCCTTAAATGAGCCTTAAATCATGATATGTGAATGAATTGGCTTAAATTGTGGTATAGTTTAAAATTTCATCTGACAAGTGTGTTGTGCCAGCTTAATATACCTAGAAAATATTCCACACCCGATTAAATACTTTTTTATTAGTTTAATTTGAGGGCCATGGGACACTTACCTGCTTCCTATCTTACTTTTTTAAACCAACTTTCAGCCACACGAAATAAGATATCTGTCTATTATTTATTGAAAGCTGTAAATACAAAAAAATTGCTGAAATTTTTTAACCAATGAGACTTTTTAAAAATTTTCAAATAAAAAATGTGAACAGAAGATATTAACCGATATCAAATCTTTTTATTCTTACTTTTTTCGTATGCTTAACCCAGAAACTGTTGACTCATAGCTCAAACGATTCGATTAATAATGCTCAACTTCCATAGTATCATTAGAACACAACCCTTTTAAAAATCTTGAGTTGTACAACAATTTTCTAAATGTGCTTTTTCATTTTTATTACTAGTTATTATACATATTCTTACAAACAAATATTAAAAATTTATTAAATTTTAATTAACAAAACCAACTAATTCACTTTCTTAATTGATGGACTATAGTCTCTAAATGCGTCGCATAACACTAAAAAAAATAAGTTGTTTCATCCATGACGATATAAAAGTAAAATACAATTATAGACTGTATGTGGGTCATTCCATATTAGATTGACAGTCGATTTCACAGATTTGAACAAGATAATTTTTGTTCGGTTCTTTATCAACAATAAATAGACACGTATTTTTTGTTTGCCCAAAAAAAATTTTTTTACAAGTATACGATTATTCGAAATTTTTTTTTTCGTGGATTTAGATTCTTTGAAGTCTGTTATAAAATATGACAATCGAATCAAAATGGCTGGATCATTGATTCGGAAGTTATGGAATTTTGAAGAGCCTCGCTCGCAATCCGGGCGCTTCCACACGCGGCGAGCGTTTACCTTTACTTTTAGCGCTAATAACTTACGCCCGGTAAAACGCTCGCCGCGATTGGAAGCGCCTGGATTGCGCGTGAGGCTCTTTAAAATTCCATAACTTCCGAATCAATGATCCAGCCATTTTTATTCAATCCTCATATTTTATAACAGACTTCAAAGAATCTAAATCCACGAAAAAAAAAATTTCGATAGGGTCCAAATTTGGAAAAAAAGATTTTGCGTTTATTTCTTTACTTTTGTATGTTAAAAATGTTTAAAAATTTTTTTCGCAACAATCTCCGTAAAGAAGATTCAAAACCCTAATTTTCGTAATTTGGAAAATTTTTTATGCGAACAATTGTTTTCAAGATAAACAGGCTTGAAAGTACGCTTTCTATATCGCAAATATCATTTCTTAGAAAATTCGAAAAATCGTATACTTGTAAAAAAAATTTTGTTGGCAAAAAAAAATACGTATCCATTTATTGTTGATAAAGAACGGAAAAAAAATTATCTTGTTCAAATCTGTGACATCGACTGTCAATGTATATTGTGTAATGTCTGATTAAAAATTGCAAACTACATCCTGCGCTGATCGAAAGTTCAATATTCGATGGAGGCGCTTCGGATGTCGAATATATTCTAATCTTTTTGCACACCTCTAATCTGGAAACGGAGACTTATTGAAAGTTATTCATGCGTCAAAAGGCGTACACCATCAAGTGTGTTGTCGAATTAGCTTGCAGTACAATATGTCTATGTATGGAAAGAGCGCGTACTTCCTTCTGCTTCTTATTATGTAAGACGATATTTTACTCACACTGGCACATCTGAGATCCAGAAAACCCTACAACTTCATGCACAAAGATACTTCGGGCCTAAATCTACAGTAAACGATTCAGGGATACAAAAATTGCAGCTTTCTGCTGAAAAAACAGTGTCGTACAAAAAAATCATTGAAAATGGTTGTTCATATATGTCAGCCGTAAAATGGTTGTGCTTGATTCTGGAAATAAGAAGGTCATGTAATTTTTCATCATTTTTATCTTCGTACTGTCGAGTAAACTGCTTATGAAATTATATTTAAATAGTGAAAAAAAGTGCCACGTTCAATGTAGAAGTTCTTTGTAGAACACGTTTCTATAGTTCGAATATAGACCTAAATGAAATAAAAAGTGCAAATCTATTCAGAATTAACAATGAAGATAATTTTTTTCCTGCTATATGCTTCTATTATTAATGCTGATAATTTTGGTGAGCATTTTAAAATTATCATACATAATTGTAATAAATAATAAAGATATTCCAGTATTAAGTGTACATTTAAATAGATACACACGTCTATTAGACGTTTTTTGTAATATATGTAATACTCATAATGTTCTCCCACTAGACAGTAACTATCCCTGAAAATCTGTCAGCATTTTGTGAGGAATTTCCTCCAAGTTAGAGCTAAATCGGTTAATATTGAGTAGAGCTACTACTCATTTCAAATTTCTTAATTGAAATATATGAAAAAAATTTTGATTATTTGTAAATTGAATTATTGTACTTTTGTATAGGGGAGAATCGGCTCAATTAACGCATCTAACAGAAAGTGAAAGTTTAATATGAAAGTATAAGTTTAAAAATTATGAAAAATTATGATTTGAATGTTATGTTCAATGAATAAATATTTTATGAAAAATAGGGAAAGCAGGTATTTATCGAGTTTTCTGGAGGACAGGAAATGCGTCAATTTACTCGCCATGACGGTTAACGTGGCTATTCCACTATTCGACTCTTGCTCTGTATTGCTTATTTGTTCTAGATTTTGAAATATATTTGAATAGTAAGAGTCACTTGTAAGAAATTTTATTAGTTTTGAGGTACAGATAACATATACAAGTATATTCTATTTTTGTACACTGACATACAGGGAATTGTGTTTATCAAATTATATGTATTGTTAAGTCAGAAACGTAACACTTCTATTCTTTAAAGATTTCCTCCTTTTATGTACACTGGAAAAAAATTTTCGGAAATTTTTCCGAAAATAGTCGGACAGCTTAAAATACAAATGGATCGTAAATTTTTCCAAAGATATAGTCGGAAATATTTCCGACATAAAACTGGAAATAATTCCTACTGCTTGGTCGGAGAAATATCCAGTTTATTAGGAAAAATTGATATATTTCATAATTTAAGTGGAAAAAGATCCAAAAAAGGTGAAAAAATTTCCGCTTTCGTGGAATAATTTCCGTTTTTCATGGGAAAAATTTCCTACAACTTAGGAGATTTGTGAAATGTTCTCACCTTTATGATATATTTCCCAATAGTTCGGAAATAAGTCCGAAAATTCGGTCAATTTTCCTCAAATCTATGAAATATTTCCACTTTCTGTTGGAAAATCTATGCTTCCTAAGGATTTAGGAAAAATTTTCTAATAAATAGTAGGAAAATTTACCGATATTTTTTACAGTGTAAAGATCAGAAGGATCCTCTCTAAGGGATGAGGAATAGTCAGTGAATAAGAAGGGTTGATCATAGAAAATATATTTATTAATATAAATATTATGTTAAGTAAGCACCATGGAAAATGAAAAATACATGCTATAACTTGCGTCAATAAAATCACGCACGCGTTAATGTTGTCTTGATCCCTTGATTGGTTCCTCAATTTGTATGTTACTCGAGGCGGTAGAGTCGCGGGACGTGACACCTCCCACCTTAATTTGAACGCTGGGAGTTAACGATCCGCGATCGAAACTTCGGTTGAAGAATATTTTTAATCCAAGGTGCTTACTTGATCAAGAACATATTTTTTAAATTTAATTTAACAATTGTAACATACTGTGTCAAAAATTTCGTTGAAACATAGTTATTGGAATTAACATTTTTAATTATTTTTGTTTTTTGTAGAGAATAAGAAAAATTATAACAACATGTTACATAAATGTATAATAACAAAATATAAGACAATTTGGAATTATTACCCCGTTGATTACATATGTTACATATGGGTCATTCCATATTAGATTGACAGTCGATGTCACAAATTTGAACAAAATAATTTTTTTTCGGTTCTTTATCAACAATAAATAGGCACGTATTTTTTTGTTTGTCCAAAAAAAATGTTTTTACAAGTATAAGATTTTTCGAATTTTCTAAGAAATTATATTTTCGACATAGCAAGCGCACTTTCAAGCCTGTTTATCTTGAAAACAATTGTTCGCACGAAAAATTTTCCAAATTACGAAAATTAAAGTTTTGACTTTTCTTTACAGGGATTGTTGCGAAAAAATTGTTTAAATATTTTTTAACATACGAAAGTAAAGAAATAAACGCAAAATCGTTTTTTCCAAATTTGGCCCCTTTAGAAATTTTTTTTTTTCGTGCATTTAGATTCTTTGAAGTCTGTTATAAAATATGACGATTGAATAAAAATGGGTGGATCATTGATTCGGAAGTTATGGAATTTTGAAGAGCCTCGTGCTGCCTCGCGCGCAATCCGGGCGCCTTCACACGCGGTGAGCGTTTTACCGGGCGTAAGTTATTAGCCCCAAAAATTAAAGGTAAACGCTCGCCGCGTGTGAAAGCCCCCAGATTGCGCGCGAGGCCGCACGAGGCTCTTTAAAATTCCATAACTTCCGAATCAATGATCCATCCATTTTGATTCAATCCTCATATTTTATAACAGACTTCAAAGAATCTAAATCCACGAAAAAAAAAAATTCCTAAAGGGGCCATATTTGGAAAAAAACGATTTTGCGTTTATTTCTTCACTTTTGTATCTTAAAAAATATTTAAACAATTGTTTCGCAACAATTTCTGTGAAGTAGAGTCAAAACCCTAATTTTCGTAATTCGGAAAATTTTTCGTGCGAACAATTGTTTTCAAGATAAACAGGCTTGAAAGTGCGCTTGTTATGTCGAAAATATCATTTTTTAGAAAATTCCAAAAATCGTATACTTGCAAAACAAATTTTTTTGGCCAAAAAAAAAATACGTGTCTATTTATTGATGATAAAAATTGTTGAAAAAAAATTATCTCGTTCAAATCTGCGATATCGACTGTCAATCTAATATGGAATGACCCTTATATAGTAATAATAAAAAAAATTTTTGATTAATAATAGTCATGTAAATTCGCAAAAAATATGATTGTTGATATGAATAAATAGACATTGTAAATTGGTAGATTGAAGAGAAAAAACTTGGTTAAATCTAAAATTGATATCATCAAAGAATGGCATTGCGATTGCTTATTATTACTTTTACTACACGGAAAAAAATAAACTGTCAAATTGAACATCTGGAGTGTCAAACTGATTATATTGGAGTTTTAACTATGGGATAACATTCTACATGGTGTAAAGTCCTCTCTGTGAAGTGTAAAAACTAGATGTTCAGCTTGACTTTCCCAGAGTGTATGAGAATCCTGGAATGTAAACCTGAGTATCTCAGGAGCGTTAGCTCGATTATCTCGGAGTGTAAGTGTTGACACTGTTGACAGGTTAACTATTTCAGAATGTAAACCTGACATTCTGTCGATATTCAAACAGACTATAAAATTATGGTCTCCCTGACAATCAAGACAAAATGATAGATAGTACGTGGTACTATCTGCAATATAAAACTGACATACCTAAATTTTAACACTCAAAGTTTGACACTCCATTTTTCTCCGTGTAGTTTCTAAAAATGAATCGCTCGAACCCCAATTTGATTGGCGTACCAGTAAACGAATATGCATGAAAGAATGTGAAGCATAGTCATTATTCAATATGTTATCGCTGCACATTAATTTCTATTGTAAAAACAATTTTCACATTAACAACTTTGTGACGCCATCGCACAGTTTACATTTACAGACTCAATATTTGTAGAAACTGTTCTTCCAATAAGATGGGAATCAAGAAAAGTTCCCATGATGGAAGAAAAAACAAAATTTAAATTATATTTATGGTGACACCAGTTATGCAGTGCATATTTATTCTTGTCAGAAAAGGTGTCTCTTTTATGCAAAAAATAAAATGCAAATATTTTTATATTTTTCTTTAATTGATAAAAAAATGATGATTCGAATGGAAACTAACATTTCTCTTACTAAAAAAGTTATTAATTTTTTCCTTGAATGGTCAATGAACATAAATAAGATTGATTGAATTAACTTGAAAAAATGTACTTTTAGGAATTTTCAAAGAAATATAATTTTTTTGTAATGATATTAAATTTTTAGTTTGTGCTGAACAGAAGAGAATACTTAAAAAATTTTGATCAATTTGATAAATACTTGCTAGTTTAATAAGTTTAATTTACTTTTTTAAAAGAAGCCATGAAATATATTGAAATTTTTTCATTGCAGTTTGAAGGTTCAGTAAGCTTCTCGAATCTTTGAAGGAAAAAATATATGATTAGAATCAAATTTCAAAAGTTCATTTGGTTTAAAACATTTCATGGTTTAATTGTTCTAAACGCTTTGATTTTATGCAAAGTTGATACTATTTTGAGTTTGAATTCAAATTCTGTTAATCAAATTTGTATATTTATATGCGATATTTTTATTCGATTGACGTGAACTACTGTCGGTTTTCCTTTTATGTTGATTTTTACATTTCTTTTTCCTAGCCGTTCTAAAACTTCGTGAGGACCTCTGTATTGTTTATCGAGCTTTTTAATTTTTCCTCCCTTTAATAAAAATACACTATCCTTAATTTTTATTTATAAAGGATTTATTTATCCATCGTGGTACATTATTGATTTTTCTTTTGCTGTTATGAGGTTTTTTCTTCCTTGTGTTTGCATTTCATGCAGTTGTATGAGAAAGTTGATCAAATAATTATAATGGGTTTGCAATTATTCATTTTGTGATAGAGGTTCACTAGAGGCTTCACGGGCTAATTTATCAAAAACTAATTCATAAGGCGTACATTTTGTGGCTTCGTGTACACTTGTGTGGTTTTATTTGGCATTGTAAGCAGGCTCGAATATACTTTTGAATATCGACTTTCATAGTTTTCCAAAAAAAATTTTGGCGAATTCGATTACAGGTCTTTGTGACACCTTTATGGCCTCCTAATGCTGAGGAGTGAGCTTCTTCAATTAATTGTGATTTTTGTTCTTTTGTTGAATATTGTGTTATGCCATTACAAATTATTATTTTCTTAAGTGAATTTGCAAAAACTAAATCAAAAATTAATTTTATTTCTTCCCAAGCTATATGGTTGATTTTTGAAGTCTTTGAAATACTAATCGATCGTAGATTCATTTTTTGAGATAATTTATGTAATGAGTAAATTGACAGTTTTATATTATTTAAGGTTTCAGATAAATTGTCTTTAGCTTCTTCTTCAATCGGAAGAGCAAAATGATAGTTTCCCTTTTTAATTTCTTTTGCTGTTCCCTTTTGTAAGTTTTTGAATTTTGGTAAGATTCTACGTTTTTCTAGACTTTCTGATCCATCATCTTGAGGAGTTCTATTTGTTGTAACAGAATATACATAATTATCTTTCCGCATCGTTAATTGATCGCGACATTCAACGATATTTTTCTTCCTTTTATTTGTTTGCTTCGATTTCTTTCAAATAGTCGAAATATTCAGGATCAGAGTCAGAATCGGATCCTAGTTCTATTTGACTTAGCTTTTCGAATATATTCCTGGAAATTCATCTTCAATTATTTGTTTCCTTGGTCTACCTCTCTTTCTTTTTGTTTGAAAAGGAGTATTTTTAAAATCTGTAAGTACATTTTTTCTTAGTCTACCTTGCGATCTTCTGATGGGAGGTTCAAAAGGTATATTTCGACTTAAATTTTCTAGATTTTTATGCTGATTTGAATTTTTTATTTGTTTTTGCTATTTCTTTTCACCCCTAGTAATCATGGTTTTCCATGGCGGATTTTTATATTTCATAACAGGAAATGTTGAAGATATTAGTTTGAAAAAATTTGTATATTTTACTATATCTTTTTAAATTTTGTTAAATAATTCCTCATTTACGATTTAATTAAAAATTTCTGATAACCTCAAATTAATATTGGATATTGGTCCTTCTGAAGTTTCACTAAACTCATTTGCATCATCTTCGGCGAATATTCAAGTAAAATATTTATTTTTCGAAGTACCAGGGGTGTTAGTTGAAATTTGTCGGTTTTACTCATAGATGTCACTAGAGATATGTATACATTTCTATGATTTGGCCTCTATGTCATATTTTTCTATGGACAATAACCTTCAAAAATATACAATTACATTCTGCCAAAATAATAGCATCATAGTTGTTTACCTCAGTGAATATGTCAAATTTCGTTCCAAGTAAATCGCATTTGCGGCATTCGTTGCTTTTCTTATTTCATCAAAAGAAAAAAGCAGTTGAAGCTCATCGATTGCTGGTAGAAATTTATGGTGAACATGCTCCAGTGATTAGAACATGTGAGACATGGTTTCGTCAATTTAAAAGTGGAGATTTCGATTTAGCAGACAATGAACATCCTGGTGCAGCAAAAAAGTTCGAAGACGAGGAATTGCAGGCGTTATTGGATGAAGACCCAACCCAATCGCAACAAAAATTGGCACAAACACTAAATGTGACCCGAGGAGTAATTTACCAACGTTTAAAAGCTATGGGAAAAATCCAAAAGTATGGAAAATGGGTACCACACCAACTGAACGATAGACAAATGGAGAATCGAAAAACCATTTGTGAAATGCTGCTTCAACGATTCGAAAAGAAATCTTTTCTGCATCGAATTGTCACGAAGGACGAAAAATGGATTTATTTCGAGAACCCGAAGCGGAAAAAATCATGGTTTTCACCTGGTGAGGTCGGCCCATCGACTCCAAGGCCAAATCGCTTTGGCCGTAAGACAATGCTCTGTGTTTGGTGGGACCAGTGTGGTGTGGTGTACTTCGAGTTATTAAAACCTGGTGAGACGGTGAATACGGATCACTACCGAGAACAAATTTTCAATTTGAATCATGCGTTGATCGAAAAACGGCCGGAATGGGCCCGAAGACATGGCAAAGTTATCCTACGTCCCACTATCACCTTTTCGCATCGATGGGACACTCACTCGCAGAGCAGCGCTTCACCAATTTCGAAGAAGTCGAAAAATAGCTCGTCGAATGGTTTGCCTTGAAAGAGAAAAAGTTTTTTTGGAATGGTATCCATGATTTGTCTGAAAGATGGGCAAAATGTGTAGAAATCAATGGTCAATACTTTAAATAAATTTTTTTTGAGATTCCCTTGAGAATTAAGCGTTTTCTTTATTGAAAAAACCGGCAAACTTCAACTAACACCCCTGGTATTTCCTTTTTAATATTATTTTCTTGTTTAGTTTTTGTGAAAGTTTTCTCAAAATTTATTTTTTCTTGAGATGTCATAAAAGTATCATCTTCGTGTAAATTTCTTAATTTTTCTTCATTAAAAATAGGGTTTCTTGAAAGAGCGTCCGCATTGACATTCATTTTTCCTGCTTTGTATACTACATCAAAATCATATTCTGCGAGTTTCAACCGCAAACGCGAAACTCGTCAGCAAGGATCCTTATAGTTTTGAAACCAAACTAGTGGTTTATGATCAGTTACTAGGATAAATTTTCTTTCATATGAATAAGGACGGAAATGAATAACACAAAATATTATTGCAAGTGCTTATTTTCCATATGTGTCGTATTTTTTCTGTGTCACTTAAACTACGTGAAGCATACGCTATTGGCTTATCTTTGCCTATTTTAGGTACGCATTAAAGCAACCATGGCCCGAAAGCGCTTGCGCCAGGTAAAAGCCGTCTTGACCGTGCTTTCTATCCAGCCAGGTGGCGAGCTCCGGGATCAGACGGTGTGTCCAACTCCCGGATTGGTCACCATGCCATCTCGCCTGCCATTTCTCGACGAGTCTGTGCCTTCCACCCTGGCGGATGGCCTCCTTCGGGTCAGCGATTTCTTGCAGGTAGGTTAAGCAGGTGAGCTCCTTACGGAACTGAAAGGTCTCCTTCCTCGGCTCCATGATTCTGACATCGTCAGCGTCGCACACGACAAGTGCGTCATCCGCGAAGCCGATGGTGCTCGTTCCAGCAGGTAGGTCCATGCGCAGGAAATCGTCATACATGACGTTCCAAACGAGTGGGCCTACCCGCAACAGGTAGTCTGGAACCTTTTTCCGCACCATCGCCTCGATGCAGATGTTTCACCTCGCGGTATTGAACGCGTTGCGTACATCAATGATGATCAACGCGCAGAATCCCTTACGCTTACCAGTTCCTCTTCTTGCTTTAATGGCGATGACCATCACTGCCTGGATGGCGTCAACTGTGGACCTGCCTTTCCGAAAGCCGAACTGGTTTTCCGAGACTTTGCCCAACCAAGCTAATCTGTGAGCCTGGTATCTGCAAGATGTTCCCGAAGCTTGTCTTTGCTGAGTCGTCTTGTGTTCCAGGAAGGGCTCCTCCTTTTGCCATTCCTCCTCGCATTCCCTGGGTGACTCCGTTCCTAGATGCAGTTGGGTAAGTTGATGGGTATATTGTATATCAATCTTGATCCAAACGATTTCAGTCAATTGAGCTACTGATTCAGGTTAATTTTAATGGATATTTAAAGTCGACTCCATTCTTCGAGTTGTAAGTAAAGTGTTTTCCAATAGGGACACAGCAATTTCGTATCTTTATATGAACGCACCCTTAAACTTTTTTAATGAACTGTCAACGTCAAAACGTTAGTTAAAGTCAACATTTCCATCATGGTAAAGTTCATAAACCAGCAACGTTTGGAAATTATTAAAAATTACTACCCAAATTCTGAGTCGGTGTTCGCAACTTCAAGAGCGCTTACTCCAATTTTCGGCCGTAATAATCGTCCCACCTGCCAGGCTGTGCGTACTATAGTGGATAAATTCGAGACCAAATTTACACTATTGGACGTTCCGGTGCCAAAAAGACGTCGTATTGCTCGAAGCGAAGAAATAATCGGAGCCGTAAGTGCATCGATTCAAAATGAGCTAAATCAGTCGATTCCACATCGTTCTCAAGAATTGGACATCGCTCAAACGACACTGCGGCGTATTATGTGAAAAGATCTTGGCCGACATGCTTTCAAGATTAAATTGACTCAAGAACTAAAGCCACTTGATCATTTGAAACGCCGAAACTTCTCCAATCAAGCTCTGGCAAAGCTTGAAGAAAATGAAAAATTTCATCGAAAAATCATCTTCAGCGAGGAAGCTCATTTCATGCTCAATGGCTTTGTTAATAAGCAAAATATGCGTTATTGGTCAGCAACAAACCCAAGTCTACTTCTTGAGACACCGTTGCATCCGCAAAAAGTGACTGTTTGGTGCGGTTTTCATGCCGGAGGTGTGAGTAGGCCGTATTTTTTCGTGGATGACAACGACCGTCATGTTACCGTCAATGGAGAACGCTATCGTGCTATGTTGGAAGATTATTTGTGGCCAGAATTTCAACAAGACGGTGCCACTAGCCACACAGCAACTTTAAACGACCTCAAAGACAACATCCAACGCGAAATTGCCCACGTTCCGGTCGAAATAAGTGCCAGAGTGGTGGAAAATCAGGTCCAAAGAATCGACCGCTGTAGACGGGCTCGTGGTGGTCATATGACCGATATCGAATTTCATTCATGAAATGTAATGCTTGCACTACACCCACAATAAATTTGAACTCAATATCTCAAATATTTCTGTGTTTTATTCATAGATAAAATTGTTATGTCCCTATTGGAAAATCCTTTAGATTACGACATTGTTGCAGCACTCGAAATGAATTTGGCAAGACTTCACTTTCACTTCTAACTGTAGCAGAACTCGCAGTTGAAAATTCAATATAACTGGACTGTTTTTACGTATATGTTACACCGTGGCGTTCATTTCACTGAACTAAACTGGATCGCCTCCTGTTGGACCTTATGCTTTCTATAGGATTTTGAATGGCCAACTATGAAGAGGTATATATGCTCTTACAAGATGCATGTAGTGATGTTTATATGTTTGATAAGTGCAAGTAGTGCGTTGGTATGATAGGGCTTCATTGACTTTCTTCTTTGGTTACTCAATTTATTGTCTTGTGTGGGTCTTATAACGATTCATGTTAATACCATCATAATCATTTTATTGATCTGCAGATTTTCCTGTTACTTGCGTGGATAAAGTCACACACACAATAATGTTATCTTAATCCCTTTATTGGTTCCTTCATCTACTTCTAACTTCTGGTGGATAAAATCGTGGGACGTGACACTAATTGAAATCAATCAATTTCTTGACTGTATTATTTATTTGTTTAGATCAAAATAGGACCGATTTTTTTGCGCTTACATTTTGACAATCTTAGTATTTACAAAACCAAATATTCTCAAAGTGTGCAATAGAATAAGAAAAATACAAGGCGAAAAGTGTAATAAATCAATGTTTCTTAAGTTCAGATAATGAAAAATAATATTTTTCTTTACAGAATCTGAGTATTCATTTTCTTTGAAGGGTAAATTGATTGGTGGACAATCAGTCGAATATGGGAAGTACAAATTCACAGCTTCTTTTAGACTTAACAACGTTCACTTTTGTACTGCATGTTTGCTATCCAATAAACATGCTCTAACAGCAGCAGTATGTCTTAAAGATTTTTTGACGAAACCTGATATTCCTAAATTTGATCCATACACACTTGTTGCTGGAAGACTCGATATGGAAGGAGCAACGGTTTTTGCAATAGAAGAGGTGCAAGCCCATCGAAAATATTCGTTTCGATTTAATAATCATTACTATGGGATTGGTCTGATAACGGTAAAACATCAACTCACTTTTGGAACTTAATATACATTCTAAATCCTATTTACTCAATGTAAAGTAATTCAGGGTGAAATTTACTAACGCAATAGCAATAATGCGTACATTTTTCATTACCATGATGAACGATTTTAACCATGTATTAGTTTAAATTTACTAAAGGGTTTCCCAATAAGGGTGATATGTTTTGAAATTGAAAAAAAACACTGAATATTCATTCGGAATTGATCGAAATCTTTTTTATTATATTGGATATTCTATGCCATTTATGATTTAAACAATATATCGGCCAAATGTCCCCCGAGACTTGAGCCAAAAATGCGCCTCATCAGAAAAGATGATTTTTTGATGAAAATTGGGATCATTTTCAATTGATTCCAGAGCCCAATCCGCGAACTCCCGACGCAAACGATGGTCATTAGGCTTCAGTTCTTGGGCCAGAATCATCTTATAGGGATGCAGGCCAAGATCCAATCGCAAAATACGCCAGGTAGTCATCCTGGACAAGCCCAATTCCTGAGATCGGCGTGGCACGGACAATTCACGGTTTTCCTCGATACTGGCCTGTACGGCGGCTATATTCTGTGTAGAACGTGCGGTACGCATACGATTTTTAGGCTTAGTATCCAATAGAGTAAATTCACTCTCCAACTTATCGATTATTCGACGAATTGAGAGCGCGGATGGAGCAGAATGACGACCATATTTTGCACGATATGCTCTTTGAACACCGACAAAACTTCTCGAATTTTGATAAAATAATTGGACAATTTACAAACGTTGTGGAAGCGTGAAACTACTCATGATTAAATAGCAAACCTTACTGATGACAACTGACAGCAGACGTCAAAAATTTCAGTTCAAATGAGCCCGATAGGGATATTTAAAATCATATCACCCCTATTGGGAAACCCTTTACGAATTAAATTTTCTCGTTTCTGAAAATTAGTACAGTTTCTAGTTGGAAAGAATTAGGATTAGGGTGTTTTAAGATAAAAATTGAAATCTCTGCCGTAAATTTCATCACAAATCAAGACTTGAAATTTTTCTTCCAGATGCTAGACAACAATGAGACTGAATCAGAATATATCGGTTGGGCGCTTCGATCAGAAAATTCTCCATATAATGATAGAAGACTTGAAGTTACAGGATGGGAAACTATTTCGAATGGGGCCAGAATGAAACAAATTATGATTAAAGCATTAAACATGTGGATGCCTCGTTTTCATGTTGCAGCCCCTATAATTTATGCATCTAGTATTAATGGAAATCAGACTTTCTCTATCGTAAGTAAAATATTCAACGATCATGTGAAAAAAAAATTATTACACTATATATATATATACTGTGAAATTTTTTACTTATTTCAGGAAGACCTTGGAGCACCACTGAGCAAGAATAATATCGTTTTTGGAATCCTTGTGAAACTACCAGAACAATCAGAATCTCCTGCCGTCTTCGTTGATATTTTCAAATCCTGTAATGAGATAAACTATTTTATTGATGGTGGCGCACTTATTCACCGTAAAGCTTTGCCACGCAAAAAAGCTAGATTCGACCATCTCACATCCCGTGGTCCTAAGAAACCATCAAACTCATTCAGAGCCCCAAAGAAACGAAAGTGCGAAACTTCGAACTCAAAATCCTAATGCTATGCTGTGACATTATTTTAAATTTTCTAAGAAATTTTATGTTTTCGAAATAAATAAGATAAGATTTCGGCTCTTTTTTCCTAAACTCTGTCACAATTTCAACTTTTTTTTCACAGCTGCTCTTGAACATCCTGATCTTTCGTCCTCATTTACGTCTTTCCGACCTCCTTTAAATTGTTTAAACCACTCGTGCTCGTGGATAGTGGGATGGGATAAATACTGATCAGTATGAACTTTTGAATCATTTGATGCGTCTCAGCTACTGTCCTTAAATCCTCGAGAATTTATGTTGAGCAAATGCTCTTTAGAATATGCTCACCATTAAAGCTCATACGGAGCATTCAAAGAGCATTTAAATTTAACTCATGCTTTGAAGGTTTATTAAACATTCAAATCGCGATTGGCGATAGTAAATACCACAGTCCTAACAAGAAAATAGATAGAATCAGACTATTTTTTCTGAAAAAGTTCTAAAGAGTGATTGAGAACGCTTGGGGACATAATAGAACGTGACTTAAAGAATATATTTTAAATGCTCGCAAATGCTCAGTAAATGCTCAGTGCACAAAAAGATCGAGCATCCACGGAAAAAATAGAGTATCAAAATTTAGGTAGTCAGTTTTATATTGCAGATAGTACCACGTACTACACTGAGAAAAAAATGCTATTGAATCAAAAGCATTTCTTTCCAAAAGCATGTATACTATGAATTCATAAAAACATACTACAAGAACCAATAAATATGTTACTAATTCTATAGCATATTGATTTGAATCCGTGATATACATGCTTTTGGAAAGAAATGCTATTAATTCAATAGCATTTTTTTCTCAGTGTATTTATAACTTTTTCTTGATATCCAGGGAGACCAGAATTTTATAGTCTGTTTGAATATCGACGGAATGTCAGGTTCACATTCTGAAATAGTTAAGCTGTCAACACTAACACTCCGAGATAATCGAGCTAATACTTCTGAGATACTCAGGTTCACATTCCAGGATTGTCATAGACTCTGGGAAAGTCAAGCTGAACATCTAGTTTTTACACTTTACAGATAGTACTTTAAACTATGTAGAATGTTGTCAAATAGTTAAAACTCAAATGTAATGAGGCTGACATTCCGGATATTCAAGTTTACTACCCATTTTTCTCCGTGTATTCTCGAACATATGCTCGTACTCTCAAGAAATTCATCGAGCATTTAGAACTTTTAGAACACTAGTCTCGACAGCTGTTTCACCAAGTTTAAAAAATTTCGACTCCCTGTTCAAAATTCATTTTTAGACCGATGCACACTGCTGGAATTCTCGAAAAACCTGGCCGAAAGTCGAAAAATGTCAACATTTAGATGATTTTATGTATTCAAAGATTTTGGGTTCGCTGATAACGATTTTGATATCAAATTTCGAAAATAAAAAATGACGGACACAAAATGGCCGACATTTTGGTCAAATTTTGTGTAGATTTTTATGAAAACCCACGTACATGGCTTTAGCGGTCGCCTGTTTCCACATTAATATTTGATGTTGAATATTAAAAATAATAATAACATTTATTTTCTTACAACTGACAATGTCTTAAGGGAGGTTTCTACCTTGTTGGCCCCAAAACCTGCTGTTTTTTCTGGAATTTTTTTCTTGGAAAGTATGATAGGTATGAGAATGAAATTTTAGCCAGTTGTAGAGTACAGTTTATTGAAGCTACACAATTTTTTCGGGGGTGATCCAAGTGAAGGGGGCGAGGGGGGGTACCCAATAATGGCGGCATGTCGGCGGCAACTCGTCCTCATGGTGGAAGTCGTAGAGTCCGTAAAAAAAATCTGAAACGCAGCAGGCGAATATGTCCTTAATCTGTACACTTTTCCGCATCCGTGGTACTAGAATGAAGGAAAAAACATAAAAAAATGCGAAAATTATGAGCTTTTGAAAAAAAAATCGGTTTTTTCCTCATTTTTTCGTTACTCATTATTTTTTTAAATAAACAATTTTCAATATTTTCAGATGATTCTAGTACCACGGATGCACATACTCCTAAGGAACATGTGTGGAAAATTTCATGACGATTGCTCAATTTTTGCAACCTGTAGGACTTCCACCAACTCGAAAAACATGGTTTCGAGAAAAACGCGTTTGAAAATTTGAACTATAGTTGCAAAAATGTATGTCGAATTTCCTAGATCTCAATCAAAATATTCATCGGTAATCATGTTTTCGGGGTCGCTGATTACGAATCTGGCATCAAATTTGCAAAATTAATTTGTTTAAACAATTTTTATTAACAAATTTTTTAAACAAATTAGAAATTTTGCAAGATGCGTATGCTTTCTATAGGTTTCGGTATAAATTATTTCAAATCTGGTACTATTATTTTTTAAAAAAACCAACCCCAAGGAGACGCATGGCAAAGACGAGACGCCGGTTTATTTCGAACGATTTACTTGCTACTTTTGGGCCGATAACTTTCGTAATTTAAGAGAATTCGACTCAAAATTTTGGGAGAGTAAAATTAAAACATGTATCTATCCGGAAATGCAAAAAATAATAATAATTTTTTCGACTTTACAAGCTAGAAACCTCCCTTAATACTACCTTTAGCGAAAATAACACTGGTCCAACGAAGAATTGTCCGAATCAGAAAATCATTTTTTTATTGGATAAAACATTGAATTATTTTATCCGCACCCTTCGGTAAATAGGTGCGCTTCAAGCAGAGAATATTCCGTTCTAGTACACGGACAAAAAAATCTGACTATAATAGTAAGAACACTAGTCATGCTTTTGTAGCAGGTTTCGTTCTTGGTATCCTGGTGGAAAAATCATACATTTTAAGCAGGGATCCCTCCATGCTAAAAAAATACTAAGTTTCATGCTTTTAAAGCAGTTGTGCCTTGCGAAAATAGCTCGAAATTTGCCTTACTATGGTTGCAAGAATGCCCATTTCGCACATTAAGTTGGGTGCCTTAATAGGAAGAGCTCAACCTAGTATAATTTAGAGTTTTTTCTCCGTGTGCCCTTCACATTGCAGCCTTAACAATGGCGCAACGCCGAAAATAACTACATTTCTGGAGGCTTTACACAGAAGGTCGCAAAAAGCTGCAGAAGTCCTTGTGATATTCTTAAATGATACACTTTTTTTTCATAAAAACACTAATTTCAATGCAGCCGAATTTAGCCATTTTAGTTTATCCTACTTATACCCAAAACTTAGAAAAAAGTAGGACTTTTAATTAAAGCAAACTTTTCATCCATTGCTTATAAACAATAACAAAAATATTGTTCTATTTTTATTGATAATCTTCAAGTACATACCTTCAACTTCACTCACCATGTTTAAACTGATAAAAACAATCACTTCTTATGAATAATAAGAATTTAATTATGATTTTTCTTGGAATTTTGACTCCTCGCTCAGGATGTTTATTGTAATAAATTATATTAAATATTCAGAATAATTTGACACATCGAATTGAGATAAAAAAATATAACATTTCATGCAATATTCCGTATTTCAAACGAGTTCACCCGGCTTTTAGACGGTATCTTAATTTTTTGAAAATAATTGGGAAATTAATTCCAGATGGATTATCAGCAGTTTTTAGACGTTTCTCGACGTATTTTGATGAAGAATAATATTTCAATCCCATTTAATTATATTTCAATATAAATAAATGTAAAAAATTGTAATTTGTAATCGTCACATAATTTTAATTACATTTCAATGAAAGAAGGATAGAAAGAGCAACGAAAAATAATGCGAAATAATCAAATAACGAGTCATTTGTGACTGCAAAATTTTTCTCAATTAAAAATATTTTTCTTTCAAAACATTTTTACGCCCTTATGACTCCAGAAGTAATTATTCTCACTGTATTTGAGGTATCAGGTTTCTCTAACTGTTTATTACAATGAACATCCTGAACGAGGAGACAATATTCCAAGAAAAGAATCATGATCAAAAGTACATGTGTACTCGGAATAATATTTTTTACGCATTAAACAAACAATTTGTAGATATGGTGTTACCGGTATTATAATTTTGAGAGTAAAATTGATGGCCTTTCCGTTTTTGTACAGTTGTTTATTTCTAAAAACGTCAACGTTTCAACCATAGTTTTGGTCCTTATCTAGACTATAAAAGGAAATATACAATATGAGTGTTCATAATATAAAAAAGAAATTACAGATATTAGTTATAAATAAAATGTTTATACTGTAAAAATGTAATGATAAGTTTAAGAAAATAATAAGAAAAGAGAGAAAAACGTACCGTGGATGAATTTCTAAATTTACTTCCTTGCATCAAATTAGTTTGACAAGTAGATGAAAAATAATTGTGTTGTATTGAAATTTTTTTTAAAAATCCATCTTAAAATATAAAGTTATCTTGTAAAAATCATTGAAATTCTTCACAATACAAGAATTAGTCATTGTGAGAATTCGTTAAAGCTTTAAAAATTCGGATTGCTAGTTCGTCCATTTTTAGGTTAAAATGACGCAAAGACACCTCTATAATATAAATGCACATAAAACGGAATGTATAACAAACTTTATGAAGAAATATTTAAAAATTTCGATTACTTACGAGCAATTCCTTTCTTTTTCAAATACGTATTTACATTTTCCTTGGAAAATTTATATTAAAAGATTGGAAGTAAATCTATTACATTTATGTTTTTGGCTATGGTAGCGTTGTTACTGTAAAGGTGCGTTCATAGCACTATTGATGTGTAATGTGTGAAACAGCTGTGAAAATTAATGGTATTTTACGAAACTTATGAAAATATGAAATTCAAAAGAAAAAGAAAGTAGAGAAGTCATTTTATGGATTGTATTATGTTACTATAAATGGCACTAAGATTTTCAATGTCTGTTTTATAACTAATTAATGAATTTTCTTTTTGAATATAAATCATTTCCAGAAATAATCGTTTTTTCAAATTATTCTCAATATCTACAATTTTTGTATTTTTTAAAATCAAAGGAATGTTTATAGGAAGTAGCGTGTTCTGCAAGTGCGGTTTTATTTTCTTTATTTTTAACTGATCTAGAATTTTTTTGGGTTCAATATTTAAGTGTAGGAAACATTTTTTTTGGAAAGTATTTTCTATAGTGAAAATTATCTGAAGTTTAGTTTTTTTGAAAATTCTACATAATTGTTCTTGGAAATTTTGAATACATGGAAAAGTTATGACTTTTCTACTTTCTCGGAAATCTACGTCATAAATTTCACATACTTGATTTGTTTTATGAATATTGGCAATTAGTTTTTTGTAGCGTTCAAAAATTTTTTCATTTAAAAGTTCTAAAGGATAGCTATTCTTTAGTAATGTAGACCGCACAAACTTTAAATTATTTATATGAAATTCTTTATCTGATAAGAGTATTGCTCTATCAGTAAGAGAGTAAATTATACCAATTTTGTATGATAAACAGTGGTTTGAGAAAAAATAATTGGAACGACCAGACCAAATTGGTTTTCTGTACCAATTAGTTTTAATTTTATCATTAATAACTTGAATATTTAAATCTAGGAAATTGATATTATTGTTTGTAGATTTTTCTAAAGTGAATTTAAGTTTTTTATCTATTGGAATTAAATCTGCATAATATATCTTCCTCTTTGTTTTCTGGTAGACACATTAAAGTGTCATCTACATATCTGTAATAAAATATGATATCGTAAGGTAATATAAAAAAAAATTTTTTTCCAATTCTTCCATGACAACGATTGCAGCAGTAGCTGAAGAAGGTGATCCCATTGGTACACCAAAAGTTTGCTTATAAAATTTATAAAGTTTTTTGCACAGAAGAGAACCATTTTTTCATTGAGTGACATCATAATCTTCGAGACTTTGCATGTAACAGAGACATTTTCTTATTGTGTGATGTCATTATCTTCGAGAAAATACCCATTCTTTCATTGTATGACGTCATACTCTTCTAGAAAAATACCTATTCTTCATTGAGTGACCCTACAAACTCCTTTTTTTTTTTTTTTTGGTGAGGAGGAAAAATGGCGAAATCTTTTATAGACGTTGTACAGGACTCTCCTAGGACGGGTCTAGGCATACCTGTTAAAACTCTCTCGAACCAATGCACCGCCCGCGGAACCGCCTTTCGGCTTTAAACTTCGCGGGCAGTTGGTTCCAGCTTAAAGTCGCGTACGACTCTTCCGTCGTCCGTTCGCCCGGGACTCCCATCAGCGGGCATACGCCCGTTAGGCAGGCCGGCCAACCGCGCCAACTAGGAAAGGAATAAGAAGATTCCTCCCCGGTCGACGCGAACAGCCAAGTCCGCCCAAGACGCAGGACCGCGGGTGTAAGCCCCGATGCGATTTCTACTGGCCCCCATTGTTGCCGCGCTCTGCACGCTCATCGAGCTCCCTCGCCTTCATCACCAGGGTGACGAATGACTCGATAAACATCCAAATCTGTTCAGACTGGAGCCTGAGAGAGACCATCGTGTCAGGAGTGAGCTCGGCACCCACTGCCCGACCGAGGGCCTCCCTTGCCGCGCCCCACTTTGCGCAGACGAAGAGTGCGTGCTCTGCATTATCCACAAGGGAACCGCAGTAGCGGCAAGACTCATCGTCTCTTTTCTTGAAGCGCTTCAGGTACGCATTAAAGCAACCATGGCCCGAAAGCGCTTGCGCCGAAGTAAAAGCCGACTTGACCGTGCTTTCTATCCCGCCTGGTGGCGAGCTCCGGGATCAGACGGTGTGACAATCTCCCGGTTTGGTCACCATGCCATCTCGTCTGCCATTTCTCGACGAGTCTGGGCTTTCAATCATTGGGTTTGGCCTCCTTCGCGCGAGCGATTTCCTGCAGGTCGGCGCAGGTAAGCTCCTTGCGAAGCTGAAAGGTCTCCTGCCTTTCCTCCGCCAATAAATCTATTGGCGGGAACCCTACAAACCCCTAGAATATACCTTTGTGACGTCATCACCTTGGAGAACATTCCAGCATCGAAGGTTCTCGAGTGTCGTTAAATGCCGGTAACAGAAATCTATGGATAGAAGTTCCACTGTATGTCTGCTGGTAGGTTTAGTAGGGTAGAGCGGCTATATTACTTGGAGACATTTTTAGGCCTCTGATTAGCACAGACCCCGCAGGCTTGGTCTGCGTCTATACATTCTTATTTTTATATATAAATATTAAATACCGAAAACTACAATTTTTAAAAGAAAATGCGGTTCAGCATGAAAATAAGAAAATTTTCATGGATCTCTTACAATTGATTAACAACAGGAAGGTCATACATGATGATTCTGAAGATGAAAATCCTGAAGGCATGGAAGTAACCATTAAGTCTGGAGACGATAAAGTAACTGAAGAACTACAAGGAAGTAGTAAATCCACTGTTTATAAATAAAACACACACAATTTATAAACATGAAATTCACTATAAACAATAAATCTATCGTTTTAACCCTCGAGTGTACTAATATGACCCTTTCCAGAAGACACCCCTTCATCTGCTAAAGATAATCAGCAGCCAGAGAGTATGATTAATCCGAGATCTTCGGCTGATGACACATTCATTCTCGGAGAAGAAGACCTTGAATTAAGGGAGTTACTCACCTACCCGCCTAGTCAAAACAGGGTTAAACACGCAGGTTGACTACAGTAGTACTTGATCTGGCAACGTCGCATCTTGTTTGTTCGTGTGTGCACAGGTGTACAGTCGCACATATGGTCACGTCAGTACCTAAGAAATGTTTCTCAGACATGAAATTATACAATGAATTAAAAAGCTGCAGATCCGTCCAAATGAGGAAAAAAAATATTGCCTCTGACATCACGGTAACTATGGTTATCGATGCATACAAAGAACATGGTTTTGATGGATTATCTAGTTTGTTTGGTGTTGATAAAGACGGGAAAATTCGTGTGACAAATAATAAGAAGGCTAAAAATAAAATCTGTGATTATCTGAAAACAAAATACTAATTTACTTTACTTTAGTTGGTATATATTTATTGCACATGTATCAAATATTCTGAATAATAATTAATGAACGATTGTGATGATAATAGATATGTATTGAAAAATCGTTATATGGATTCAAGACTGTGAAAATAAGACAAATTTAGTATGTCATTGAGAAAGATTTTACGTACTTCGTACTATGATATGTATATGTAAATAAAGTTGTTTTGTATGTACTTAATTCGTTTATTTACCATACGAATAATTAATATGTTATATTTCATTTATTGAAAACATGATTTTCATAACAAATTTTAATCACCAGTTGGTACGAGATGCTGAACAGATATAACGCATACATTTCAAATTTCGCGCACATAACCTATGAATGCGACTTTGCCACATACCTAACCAAAGACCAAAATCACAGCAATTTCCAATCTTCATCGTATTTGTTATTACTTTTAGAACCCACCTTTGAATTTTATTAAAGTTAATAACTATTCCTGAACATCTTATATTTCTACTGTTCAACTCCCGTTATGATATGTTCGTCAGTTGAAAAGATATTAATGATAATACACGATAAACTCCGCTATTTCTCATAAGAGTCCATGTTGAATCAACTAGAGAGACGCAAAATAGAAATATGAATATCTCAATAAAAAACCCACCTCAGACCTTGAAATTTAGTACGGATAATTTTTTAATTATATTCTAACGCTCTGCAAAGTTTAAGATTTTTCTGTTCGTTAATTCTTCATCCTGAGTAACTCCCTTAAGCTTAAATTCGATAGGCAGTAAGTTTCGCAATTCGAGCTTTATGAAAATACTAGTTGATATAAGCACTATTTGAGAAGCAGGGGTTCATTACTTCTCTCTCTCACTCATTCTCTTTTTTCTTTCTTTTTGAAGAATAAGTATTTTAGTAGAGATTAGAAAATTGTTTTCTTCCTGTTCAGAATATTTTAAAGCGTTCAAAATTTATAATATGAACATTTTTCTTATTCTTCAAGTTAATTTTTCCAGCAACAAAAGGAAAGGAAAAAGTTATTTCTTATTCTTGTCAAAATTTAGTTTGAAAAATTTAGTTATATTATTATAAAATTTGGAGGCAAAAAGCGAAGACAAAAGGAGTTATAATTGTTGAAAAATTAATCATTTTTTTAAACTCCGAAATTTAGCTCCGTGAAACAGGAAGCTACTTAAGGGCATGTGATAATTTGTCGTAAGGGCAACTTAGTATAGGCAAAGTTTTTCTACATTTTTTAATTTTTCAAAGAAGTGATAGTTCCCAGACGTAAAGAACATGGAGAAGGACGTCTGGGAACTATTAGTTTTTTTTTAATTTAATAATTATGGACAAAAACTTGTCTAAACTAAATTGCTCTTATGGTCAAGCTTCACACGCCCTTAAGGGCAAGTGGTACTTTACCATAAGAACAATTTAGTCTCCCAAAATGTTTACTTTCTCGATACAATAATAGTGCCCAGTAGTCCTTCTTTGTGTTCTTTACGTCTGGAAACTATTATTTTTTTGAAAAATTAAAAATTATAGAAAAACTGTCGAAAACTAAATTCCTCCTATGGTAAAGAATCACATTCTCTTTAACATAGGTCAATTTATAAAATATTAATAAAAAATTATTTAGGAGGTCTTGTATAGAAAATTACAATATATAATTACTTTTAATTTGAAATCATAATATTAACAGTATACTTTTATTGAGAGTTATCAAATTCGTTCTTTTATTTTAAAGGCATTCAATTGTGAAACAATTATTACTAGTCAATATTGAACACTTCACATTATTCAACATTGCAGCTAAAAGTTTATAAAATTTTAAAATAATTTTTCTTTAACGTTATAGGTTTTGCGAATAAAGGAGAACAGGACTTGAATCGAAGGACCCCGTGCAGAAATTGCCCAACTTGTTCCTAAGTTCCGATCCAGGCCCGATCAAATTTTCCACATGTGGTCGCAGGGGGGCGCATGGTGTAGCCCGGGTTGGAACCACATCGGATTATGATAGACAAGATTATTTTCAAATTTTATGTTGTGGTCGTGATATTGTAGTGACTATATTGAAATTAAAATGCCCGAAGCAAAAAGTACATGGCGAGTTCGGAAGCAAAGAATCGTTGGTGAGATTTCTTATATAACCTAGCTGGTAGATATCAATAGAAACATCTAATCAGCAACATGTACCTACAGCAAATCTCTTTCATTATTGGCCCCGGTGGCGACGGTCAGGCGACGCAGGCGACCATCCCGATTTTGAAGATTTTCCTACCTCTTTATAGATCTTGCTATATCTTAAGTCGATAGAGTTGCGGGACGTGACAATATAATAAGAAAATTACAGTTTCTATCAATGTTTATGCAATTAATTTTGAAAAATAAATGACGAGAAATAATTATCATGTTTGATAAAAAATTTATTACACACAAATTTTCACAAAAACAACTTTAATTTTCAAATGTTAATTACAGAATAATCGTTCTATAGAACAAAAGGACTTTATAAAAAAAGACTATAAGACGAAAGCAGTTAAAATTCTTACTTAAACAACGATAAGTCGAAGGCTATATGTCAACTCCATAAATGAATGTCACAACAAAAATAAATTAGATAAACGTATGTTCCTGTTGAATTTAAATGACCCATTATTATCTTTCTGTAATCTTTTTCCCCAGAAACTGTCTAAGGCCAAAGTTAGTACAAAACATTAATGCCTATATAATGATAGTATGAATTGATTTTCAAGAAATTCGTGTCGGTAATTGAACATTTTTTAATTCTAGAAAGATTCTTGTACTTAATTTGACCTTTTGTAGCTCCAACAAAAACAAAATCCAGAAATATAGTGAAAAGTGATCAATACCACACGAAAATTTAAACTTGTAAAATGACTTTTATGGCCATGGGTCAATCAGTACAACTTACTAAATCAATAAAATCAGTAAAATCAGTTTTTTCCAAGATTTTTTCAAATAATACATTTTACTAGCTTAAGACATAGGACATAATAAAGGATATATCAACGGACGGCCGGAGATTCAATTATTATTATAACTATCAAAGTTATCATCAATGTTTACAAATATCTTACATTTTATTTTGTTGTGACATAAATTTACAAAATTCATTTTCTACCAAACTGAATGAATTTCCAATTGCACACGGAGAAAAACGGAAGGTCGAAGTTAGAGGTTCAAAATTTTGAGAGTCAGACCGACGCTCTAGATTATCAAATAGTCCTTCCATAATTTTATGGACATAATCAGGGAGACTCTCGATTTATGATCAGCTTGATTACCACAGAGAAACAGTCACACTATCAAGATAATCAAATCGATCCTCTAGGATGATCAAGTTGAATATCTTGTTTTAAATTTTCATTTCGACCCTCGAGGATGATCAAATCGACCTTCTATAATGATCAAATCGATTATTTTTTCTGACCCTCTACAGATGATCAGTTTGATTATCTAGAAGGCTGTCCTATAGTCGATCATCATATTTGGTCGACCTGACCCTCTAGATATTCAGGCTGACCCTCCATTTTTCTCTGTGCAGTAAATGAAAAGTATGATTCAGGTTTAACACATGTGTAATCGGGATTATTTTCTTCTACTAGCGGGTCATGAAGTGAATTCTATTGTCCCATGCGGGATCATGATATCCACTCTATTGCCCCCTGCGAGTCAAGCAAATCCATTTTTGACCCTTCAGTAAAACAAATCGTGTGCAACACGGAAAAAACATTTATTTTTTGAGTTGAAGTTTGATGCCCGATTTATCATTCCACGCTTGCTAAGCAGGCGTTCAAAGTAGTATTTCTGACGCAAACATTTTTAAAAATTCGTTGATCTAACCAAACCATTTTATAAAATGAACCAAGACTTTTGATTTAGTCAAACAACCAAAATCAAAAATTGGTCATATCAACCAAAATTTGATTAAATCTATTGAAATTTGTGTTCAATTTGACCAATTCGTATTGAAACGGACCATCTTTGGCTGCATAATATAAATTCTTGCATATTAAACCTATTAAAGATTTTTTAACAGTGCAGTTGTCAAAAAGAGAGAGTGACGAGGATTGTTAAAGCTGCTTAATTTATTTTCCTTTTTTTCTCATTCTCGGGTCCAACCAATATACTTTCCGATCGTCTCCTCTGATATGATTCGTTAATGTTTAAAGTTATAGCAATTGCATACCTTCTTCGTGTGACATCAAGAATTATTCCTACAATCATTTTTTCATAAAACAGAGGAGTGCCTATATCGTCCTGAAAAAAAATTATTATTTAACCTAATTATTCATGTTTATATGATACCTCAAAGTCTTAGATAAATAATACAGTGCTACAAAAAAAAAGTGCATGAACTTTTCAAGTGACCTAGTGGAGGTTGTAGGTCTGGTCTGGTATAACATGAAGCGGTGTATGAACGTTGTCTAACACCCTCAAAATTTTAATCTGTTGTTAACAAACCGTTTTTATGTTCTTTCACACACTCATAAATCAGTTGCTCATTCAATTTTCAACCGATTTTCAATTTCTCAACGGTTTCAGAAAGGGGAAATGCAGATCTTTCGAACAATGTGTATTGTTTTGTGAAATTTTTGCGGTAACTGTGTGTATCTATCAAGCAAATGCGGACTTTTTTACTTTTTTTCACTTTTTTCAACTTTGACGATGTTTTAAAACATTTTTTCGTCAAAAATGTTGCTGTTTACATTAATATTTAGAATTTAAGTACCCTTATGAGGGACATAAGTGTTTGATATCGAAAATCGATCGTTAATTGATCAAGTTATGAAATATTTTCGAGAAACAAAATGTTCGCGCTGTCACTCGGACTCTTTATCTTAGAGCATCAGTTTGTATTTTACTCATTCTTATACGCTTGAAAAATTGTATTTCGAACAAAATCAATATGTGCCATAATGCTAGGATTCACGTTCGATTTACATATATCTTAGGCCTCAAAGCAGTATTATTACACAACGAAAACCAGTTGCCATCAGTTCTAGTAGCATACGCTACTGATATGAAAGAGACATATCAAACAATGAAAAAAATTGTACGATTGATCGACTACAACAAACATCAATGGCCGACTGTGTCTGATCTCAAAGTCCTGACAGTCCTACTCGAAATGCAAGGAGGATACACTAAACATCCTTGTTATCTTTGTGAATGGGACAGTCGTGCGAAAGGACATTAGCAGTGTAGCGACTGAACACCAAGAAAATCTTTTTAAATAGAGAAAAAGAACGTTCTCAATATTACATTAGTGAAGACCGATAATATTATTTTGCCGCCATTGCACTTAAAGTTAGGCTACATGAAGCAGTTTGTCAAATGTCTGGACAAAGACAGTAAGGCTTTTTCAAACCTAAAATCAGTATTTCCTAGATTGAGTAACGCCAAAATCAAAGAAGGTATGTACAAGAAATGATGTGTCCTACGCGAAAAAATAGCATTTACACGCATTTTAAAGCTTTAATCATTTTCACAGGTGTTTTTTGTTGGACCACAAATTCGAAAGCTTGTGATTGATAAAGACTTTTTGAAAAAAATTGAATCTAGTAGAAAAAAGAGCATGGCTTAGTTTTATTGCTTTGGGCGAGAACTTTTTGGGAAATAAGAGAAGCGCTAATTACATTGAGGTGGTAAACGAATTTCTGGAGGCTTATGGAGAAATGGGATGCAACATGTCCATCAAAATTTATTTTCTGCATTCTCATTTGGGATTCTTCCCAGAAAATCTCGGTCAATTAAGCGACGAATAGGATGAACGATTTCACCAAGAAATATCGGCTATCGAAAAGCGCTTCGAAGGAAAGAACCATGTCAGAATGCCAACTAATTACTGCTGCTCGCTCAAACGTGAAACTGACGATTCGTCTTACAAACGTAGAAGATCAAGTAAACATTCTTAACGAGAAAAATTGTATTAACAGATGAAAATGGACAAAATAAATACATCAACGAGACTTGTTTTATTCGGAATTGATAGCACTTTAAGAATATTGACAAATAGATGTTTGGTTTTTTGAAAATTGTGGAAAACAAATAGCTAAGTAGCAACATGCTGCAGCTGCGGTGGTTAGTGCGCGCGGGTGGGCTTGCCCGAGTGACAGTGCGAAAATGTTGTTTCTCAGAAATATTTTATAACTTGATCAATTAACGATAAATTTTCGATATTAAACACTTATTTCACTTGTGAGGGTACGTGAATTCCAATTATTAATGTAAACAGCAACATTTTTGACAAAAAAACATTTTAAAACATCGTCAAAGTTGAAAAAAGTGGAAAAAATCTACATTTGCTCGATAAATAGACACAGTAATCGCAAAAATTGCACAAAACAATACATATTGTTCGGAAGGTCTCTATTTCCCCTTTCTAGAACCGTCGAGAAATCTAAAATCGGTTTATAATTGAATGAGTAACTGATTTATGAGTATGCGAAAGAAAGTACAAACGGTTGTTTAACAACAGATTAAATGTTTGAGGGTGTTTGACAACTTTCATACACCGTTTCATGTTGTACTAGACCAGATCTACAACTTCCACTAGGTCACTTGAAAAGTTCAGAATGACTGTAGCACTGTGTAATAGAAGATGATTTAAATTCAATTCTAAAACATAAAAAGTAATAACAATTTCAAACTTCATGTCTTCTCTGTTTTCAATGCAAAATTCACCCAACAGTTTTGCATTACAAAATGAATAATCCACTCTAGAAACAGGAATCTTTAGAAATTCTTGCTCCTTTGGAATATATTTTATATTATTCCGCACTATCGCTTGATCCACAGTTTCCAAATACCCTGGACTATCTAGATCTACTGGATACACGTATGATTCTTCCACAAAACAAACTGTTGTCTCCAACTGTATAAAAATATTAATTTGTTTAATAGAGAACAAATTGATGCAAGTGAAAACGAATATATGGGGCATGATTTCTCAACTGCCGCAACATTTTGTGTCACGTGTTTCGATTGTCTTCTTATTCTCAGAATTTCTTTGCCTACATGATGGAAGTTTACCCCCCAAAGTACAGACTTTTGTTACCAACCCTTTCCAAACTACGGGGGGTATAATTTTCTCCCAAAACATCTGTCATGGTATTTTAAAATGGCATTAAGTCCCTTTCGAGAAATGCGAATTTAATTTTCTATGGGCGATTTCGAAAGGATTTTTATGCCCTTTCATTCTATTATATCCATTTTTAATTATTTTTCCATTTTTATAAAGAAATTACTGAATTAAATGTTCATTCAACATTTTCAATAATTTGGGCGCTTTTGATTTGTTCTAAACTAATATCAAAAGAAAGCTTAACTTTTTTACAACAAATTCCTGTAAAGACAAAATGGGATGGTTGATAGTATCGGAGATATGAAGCTCGATCGAAGCGAACCTTTTGTCTGCACGCTGGCATGGGGCAGGAGCTGGTGCATTTGGCTGTATGCATGATTCTCAGAGTTCAAAGTAATCTAAGTTGTTCGTCTCTTTTTGGCGTTTTTTTGCATTTTTTTAACAGCAGGCTTTACGGTTTTCTTAGGATATAAATCAAATTTGGTTGGAAATTAAAATTTTTTTCGTTGCAGTTGACCATTTTCGTTTCGAATGAAAGCGTGGTACTTTAGGGTGCCTGGAATTGTGATTGATTCGCTGAATCTAGTATTAAGTTCTTTCATGAGATTCCGTTGAACTGAAAAGAATGACTGTTTCCTTAAGATTTTCTTTAGCCTATTTAAATAAATCTTGTGCAGTCAAGATGGGATTTTTTGCTGAGCTTTGCAACCAAGCTTTTTGACACTAGTCTTTTTAAATCCCCACCGATTCCTTCACATGCAATTTTTCCATGTGCAATAGCTTGGAAATGCGATTCTGCAAGAATTCCAAAATCATGTTTGGGATGTACAATATTGATGTTTTTCATGAGAGAGAGAGTGTACGTCTGGCGACCTAGTGGTAAAACAATGAACTATTATTTATTTTATGGGCTACTTACAAGACGGTGGCAGTGACGCGGCCCGTAGCCGCGGTGATTGAGACTTTTACGAACGCGCGGACGAAAGGTTCGCTTCAATCGAGCCCCATATCTCCGATACTATCAGCCATCCCATTTTGTCTTTACAGGAATTTGTTGTAAAAAAGTTAAGCTTTCTTTTGATAGTAATTCAGAACAAATCAAAAGCCCCCGAATGATAGAAAATGTTAAATAAACATTTATTTCAGAAATCTCTTTATGAAAATGGAAAAATAATAAAAAATGGATATAATAGAATGAAAGGGCGTAAAAAATCCTTTCGAAATCGCCTATAGAAAATTCAATTCGCATTTCTCGAAAGGGACTTAATGCCATTTTAAAATACCGTGACGGACGTTATGGGTGAAAATTATACCCCCTGTAGTTTGGAAAGGGTTGGTAACAAATGTCTGTAATTTGGGGGGTAAACTTCCATCAACTAGGCAAAGAAATTCTGAAAATATGAAGACAATCGAAACACGTGACACAAAATGTTGGGACAGTTGAGAAATAATTCCCCATATATTGGGTGCACAGGATTGGATACTAAGGAGCGGCTTTCCGGTAAGAAGTGGTGGATTAAATAGCATCTAAATGTTCCAATGCGATTGAATTCCATTTTTCGATTTATAATTAAATTCTCAGCAATTCTTTGAAAAACAACTGAAACGCATTCGAAAGAATGCGTTTGTTGAAACGGCATTAATTCGTATCTGTTTCAATCCATTAATATACATGGTGATGTACATCCTTTTTTTATAGTCGAATCTCAAATATCAGTGTTCGAATCTAATTTTTATTTACTAGTAAGAGAAAAGCAACTGCACTCATCGTGTCAACGGTTAAACTTTGTTATATAAAGAACGCTGTCAAAGGAAATGATGAATTTATTTTACACTATCAAGTTTTACCTTTTTTCATTCACAATTAAATTTTCAGATTGCTTGGAGGCATTCAATTGCAATAGTCACCTAATAGCGTAGAATCGCACTGGCCCTTTTCAATCTCAATCCCACAAAAAGCATAGACACACATTCAATTTGAAAGTCACCTTACAGCATTGAATCGCATTGGCTTTGTATTATTTTTAATTCCAGTCAATGATATTAAAAATAATTTATTTGTATTGAGCAGTGAGTTGGATTGAAATGAAGCAACTTGAACCCAGTCAAAAGCATCGAATACAATTTTAAATGCCGTTCAATTCAACTCAATCCACCTCTTCTTACCGGGTTTGCACTTTCGAATTGAAGGGCTGGATTCTATAAACAGATCTGCGCGCGAGCCGGCTCAGCGTGGCCCTGAGATTATGCAACGTACGCTTGACGTTCATTGATAAAAAAAGAAATTTTTATGGGCAAAATTATCATGAGAAATTACGTTCACACGAAACTAGTGAACAGGAAATTGCTCTTTAATGTTTTTTTAAAG
Source organism: Diplolepis rosae (assembly GCA_030998225.1). NCBI lineage: Eukaryota > Metazoa > Arthropoda > Insecta > Hymenoptera > Diplolepididae > Diplolepis > Diplolepis rosae. Next base: position 1,655,651 of record JAPYXD010000391.1, on the reverse strand, counting down.
AAATATAATAATTTTAACGTCGATTGGCATCAAATTACGTTAAGCGTAGGTTGCATACTGCCAGGGACACGCCGAGCCGGCTCGCGCGAACATCTGGTTGTAGAAGCCGGCCCTTCAATTAAACCCTTTCAGTTATATGTGTTCTACAAAGAACAGATCATTATAAAATGCAATCATGTATCTCTGCGCAGTTTTGAGGTCATAGGCTGGTTGGAAAATTTAGTGGGTTTTGATTCGGTCAAGTCCCACACAACGTGCGTAAATGCATTCTCTATTTCCCGTGACCAAAAAAAAAAGGATAGTGGTTCAACATTTGTGGAACGTCTCCACCGTCAGGATTGGCCATTGGTAGGAATGGGATACAAGTAAATGTATCTCATTCCAACCAATGGTAAACCCTAGCGATGGAGAAGTTTTGCAAATGGTGAACCACTGCACTGCCTTCAATGATAGGTATATGACGTTTTTCTCATTTTTACATCTAAAAAATGAAATTATTGTATTTATTCCTGCACCTTCTAATTCAGATTTTATCGCAGAATCATGATTGCAAAAAATTAAATGTTTTTTTACCCTTCTGATTCGTAAAATTGCAAGGTCAGTCAATGGTCAGTGAACAGTCAGTGAATAGTCAGTGTATTCGGTGACCGTTCACTAAACTGAGTCCGCTAGGAAACTCAGAGAGATTATCGAGGATTCTTCATCCGAAAAACTATCGGCTGCTGATTATTGGAGTGTTAGAGAGGAAGCGTACGAATTTCCAGGATCGCATTCGAAAAATCTCTCTGAGTTGCTCTCAGTTTATAATTCAAAGCGGTAATGAAATACTGTTTTATAAAAATCTTTTTTAATTTTTGTCAGTTGAGGTCACTTACTACTAAAACTGCAGGAATGTTTCGGTCGGTGATCCCTCCATAAGTAGAACTACGAACGAATTCGAATTTTTCATTATGGTAGAATATTTCGTCACCTGTTGTTTTATGAGGTTTAACGTACAATGCCGATCCTACATGTCTGCTGGCAGACCTGTAATTTTCACATGCAAAACAACATGAATAAAATCTAGTAACTTTGAATTGGGCTAAAGTTTGTGTCGTCCCATGTGAAGAATTTATAAAAAAAAATTTCGTCATATATGATCTCCAAAACAATCAAAAATAAGTAGAATAGTAATTTTTGGCAAAAATAACATTTTTTATTGTACAAAAAAAAACTTGAAGTTTGACCAAAGCAAGCCATTTATGTATGAACTCGTTAGATTATTTGAAAACTAAAAAAGAGACATTCTTTTGCAAATTGTACGAATTTCAAAAAAAAAATTGTTCACATTTTTAAAAGTCTTAAATTTTTTCTGTGGCATCTTATTATTAATTTAATCGACACGTATACCGGGATTTTCGAAAAAAAAAACATTTTTTTGAGAGATATATTAATTTAAACTTTTGATAAAATTGGATAAAATTCTAAATTCACTTGTACTTAAAATTCATTATTTCTGGTTGAAATAATCAAATCGATTTTGGGTCTGTTTCATTTTTTAACTTATTACGTTAGGTTTTCAGATAAATATTTTCATAATTTTTATTTTGTTAATTAACCACATATATAAGCAATTTAATTGTTTAAACAAAAATAGCATGTTTGCCCCCACAGTAGAAAAAATTGAAAAAAATAGTAAAATATTCGCTATTTCTCAATATAAAAAGTGCATAATTAATAAAAATGGAGATTTAATTACATCGCAAGATATTAAATATTTTTGAGCACGCGACGTATTTAATCATGTTCGAGTCGACCAAAAGCACATTTTGTCTCGAGGAAGGCTAGTTACGGCTCGACTCGGAAATGATTAAACACGTCGCGCGCTCAAAAATATTTAATATCTTCTGATCTAATTGAGTCTCCACTTTTATTAAATATGCGCTAGTTATATTGAGACATAGCGCATATGATACTATTTTTCCAAATTTTTCTACTGAGGGGTCAAACATGCAAAAATTGTTCGAACATTTAAATTGCTTACATCTGTAGTTAATTAACAGAATAAAAATTATAGAAATATTTATCTGAAAACCTAACGTATTAAGCTAAAAAATCAAACAAACCTGAAATCGATTTGATTATTTCAACCGGAGATAATGAATTTTAAGTACAATAGAATTTAGCATTTTATCCAATTTCATCGAAAGTTTAAATTAATATATCTCTTAAGAACATTTTTTTTTTTTTAAATCCCGATATAGGTGTTGGTTAATTTATTTTTAAAAGCTATAAATAGTATATTAGGTGCCTAGGCACACAATGAGGGTGATTGCGTGACGAGCGACAATGTTCGCAGGAGATCGAAGCCAAGGTGTAGTCGAGGCGTAGGTGAGGCAGTCGAGGCGTAGCCGAGACGTAGCTGAGACAAAGCCGAGACGAATCCGAGGCGCGATCAGTCCTGCGAGCATTGTCGCGAGTCTCCAGGCCCTGTTAACTCTAATGGGGGAATATGAAGAATTATGATTATTACTTTAGGCGTAGTACAAGTTGCGGCCAACTGTTGGCGCTACGTATCGGTCCCGCTGCACCCCACCCCGCTCGCCTAAGTCTGCGTCTGTCCTGGCATATCCTCGTTTGGTCCTCGTTGCACTGCGTTGCACAAACGTCAACAAACGTTGTGGTTAGAGGCAGTGTTAAACCCACTTGTGAAGAATCTAACCTACAAAGAAATTTACAAGAGCGGGTATCGAGTGTGCTATTTCCATTTTCGCGAGCAGGATTATTCATGTGGTCCGCGAAATGTGTTCAAGAAAAAAATAGTGCCTTCAGTGTTGCTGCCTAAAAAAGATGGGAATGGACTTACATTGTCTTATAATTTAAAAAACTGAATATAATGATGAGTAAAATGGATATACTAAGTGAAAAAATGTATGAAAATATCAAAAAATTTATTGCTTAAACTTTCTGTATTTTATACGTGTTTTTCACTTAGTTTATCCATTTTACTGATCATTATGGTTAATTTTAAAACTTTTCACATATATACAATGTATATATACTATACATACGTCACACATTGATACTTTTAGTTCAAGTTGCGGCCAACTGTTGGCGCTGTGCTTCTTCATATTTCTACCATTGAGTTAAGAGGGCCTGCGAGTCTCGCAATGTCCCGAATTGTGTGCATTGGCACATATTCTATTTTATGTGACTGTGGTGCGGATACGAGTTTTGATGCGTACATTGGAATCTAATCTAGTACTTATTGTAGTAGTAAGCTGCGCTAGTTGTACGAAGCGGGCGCAAATTGGCGACAAGTCCCGGCCATATTGATTTTATCTGTCTTGTGTAGTAGTCAGTGCTAACGCTGTACGAAGAAAAAGTGAGAAGAAGAAGAATAAGAAATAGATTTCGTTCCGCTGTAAGACTATAATGCGCATGCGCAGTTCAATTTCTACATTGTATTCTTCTGTAACGGAATAAACAACATTGCTTTACTCTCAGCTGTAACGGAAAAACGAGTTTCCGCGGCTGAAGCACATAAAAAATTTTATGCGAATCTAAATTCTGAACTCAAAATGGGTGTACGATTTGCAAAAGAATGTCCCATTTCTATATTATAAAGTGTTTTTCCGCTTCTATTTTAATAGTTTCAGTAGATTTGAGGCCTAGTATAATATTTTAGTTTCGCTTCGCAAACTCAATTTTCAATATCAATTTTTTTTTTCATTGTAGCCCTACGTGACTGCAATCAAAAACCGAAGTCCATATCGATGCTCCCGAGCTATTTTAACGTATCTCTAACAAGTGCGTACAAAGTTTATTGTCTCACTGATGCGTTGGACAAGTGTAGTATCTCTTCAGGACTCTTGAAATTTGTAGTAACTCGTTTTTTCTCTTTTAGAAAACGCATCATTACAAAATTCAAAATGAATTGAAAAATCATCAATTGATTCTAACCTCGGATTTAAGAGTTTGAAAAAAAAACACGTAATTTTATATACGAAAAATTTCACATGAACGTCTATACAGATATAGTTCTTCCTTAAAACATTCCTGACTATTTTGATATTCTAAAAATGATTAATTGTTATTTCCGTATCTTTATTTTTCAATAAAATTCACTCGATTGATTCAAATAGAGTCTCCGGTAAACAAAAAAAGACCTGAAATCTAGTAAATAATGTAAGAGAAGCATAGAAAAATGAATCAACTGGATAAACAGAGAACTGAAAATGGATTTTCAGGAAATGATAAACAATAAGTAGTAAACTTTTCTACATTGCTATGTAATATTGGATCTATAACTCAATTCGTGCGGTTTGCTAAGAGATGGCGTAACTTCATTGTTATTCCGTCGTTCTAATATTCCGAACATGCGCTGGAAAGCTGCTGTCATTGTGCGTCTTCTTCAGTATATGTCATTCATTTGAAGCGTAAACAACAATAATTTTTTTTCACTCAAATATGTCGAACTTTGTGCCTGAAATAGTATACTACATGCCTAGGCGCACAATGAGGGTTATTACGCGGCGAGCGACAATGCTCGCAGGAGATCGAAGCCAAGGCGTAGTCGAGGTGTAGCCGAGACAAAGCCGAGACGAAAGCCGAGGTGCGATCAGTCCTGCGAGCATTGTCGCGAGTCTCGTAATTTCCCAAATTGTGTGCATTGTGCGCACTTCGGTGCGGACACGAGTTTTTATGCGTACACTCGAATCTAATCTAGTATTGTAGTTGTTTGCGGCGCTAGTCATTACACTTGATATGTCACGACTATTCCCAGCCATTTTGATTTTATCGATCTTGTGTAGTAGTAGCTTGTTGTAATGGAGCATGCGCAGTTCAAATGTACAAGGCTTTGTCAGTAAGGTGCTAACGCTGTACGTAGAAGAAGAAGAAGAATAAGAAGAAGATTGTGCTCCGCTGTATGGCTATAGGCGCATGCGCAGTTCAATTTTTACATTGCATTCCTCTGTAGCGCAATACACAACATTGCGCTACTCTCAACTGTAGCGGAAAAACGAGTTTTCGCGCCGGAGGCACATAAAAGTGTTTTTGCGGGCAGTTCTTCTTCATTACTTTAATATGAAGAAAAATGCTGCTGAAAGTCATCGTATTTTGGTGAAAGTTTATGGTGAACATGCTCTAGCTGAGCGAACGTGCCAAAAGTGGTTTGCACGATTTTAAATGGGTGATTTTGGCTTGGAAGACGCAGAACGTCCTGGGCAGTCAAAAAAGTTTGAAGATGAAGAACTGGAAGCATTACTCGATGAAGATTGTTGCCAAACACAAGAAGAGCTCGCAGAATCTTTGGGAGTCACTCAATTGGGTTCCACATGAACTCAAGTCGAGAGACGTTGAAAGGCGATTTTGCATGTCCGACATGCTGCTGGAATGCCACAAAAAAAGTCATTTTTGCATCGGATTGTAACTGGTGATGAAAAATGGATCCGGTACGACAACCCCAAGCACAAAAAATCATATGTGAAACCCGGCCAACCAGCCAAATCAACGGCAAAGCCTAATATCCATGGCACGAAGGTAATGCTCTGTATTTGGTGGGATCAGAAGGGTGTGCTGTATTATGAGCTTCTAAAACCGGGTAAAACCATCAATAGAGAACGCTACCAAACACAATTAATCCGTTTGAAGAGAGAAATAGCCGAAAACCGCCTGGAATATGCGACCAGACACGAGGCAATAATTTTCCATCATGACAACGCTATTCCAGTTAATAACTATTTGGAAAACAGTGGATGGGGAGTTTTACCCCACCCGCCTTATGGCCCAGACCTTGCCCCTTCTGACTACTATTTGTTCCGGTCGGTGCAGAACGCCTTCACTGGAATACGGTTCACATCAAAACAGCGTATCAAAAATCGGTTTGATTCATTCTTGGCCGCCAAGCCGGCGCAGTTCTTTTGGGATGGAATCCACAGATTGACAGAAAGATGGGAAAAAGTCATAGCTTCAGATGGGCAATACTTTGAATAATACTATTGTACATGTTTCTCTTAAATAAACGTTCAAATTTTGAAAAAACCGCACGATTTAAGTTATATTAAGTTATATTATGTACCTAGGAGCATAATGAGGGTTATTACGCGACGAGCGTAATACACAACATTACGCTACTCTCAACTATAGCATAAAAACGCGTTTATGCACCGAGGGCACATGAAAATAAGTACAAACTTCTTTTTATTCAATGATAAGTAATGTATTTTGAATAAACTTTTTATGTATAAGAATTATATAAATTATACATCTTTTTGACAGAAAAATTCGGGAACGGTTTATTCTTTACATTGTGCATCACATACAGCGTTCATTGGTTTCTTTTTTTATCTTTGTCTAACCGGCGGATTTCTCATCTCTATTTTATCTTTCTTGCACCACAGAATTATGTGGAAACATATCCAATTTTCAACCTTTCACCGCGCACGCTGATACTTAATTAACCATAACTTCTACAAAAGTTATCTAAATTAACTTTTTATGGAGGTCTTGGAAACTATTGCTTTCAGCGTAAAGCTGATGAAAAAACGTTTCCAAGAACTCCATAAAAAATTAATTTGGATAACTTTTGTTGAAGTTATGGTTAATTGAGTATCAGCGTGCGCGGTAAAAGTTTGAAAATTCGAGCCCCTGTATACTGACAACCCGTCGTACTAGAGACGATCTCTTAGGGGAATTAAAAGAGGTTCACTAGGACAATAATTTCGCGGACTTTCAAGGAAATCGGAGACAAAAAGTTTTTAGGCGGGTACATTTGACAAATTTTGCCCCATAAGTCTCTTTCTGAGTTCACGAGTTAATTTAACGAGTTCGTCCTTGAATGACTTGCTTTGGTCAAACTTTATAACACACGTGACCCGCATGGCGTGCGGGCGTCATGCCGCGCACGATTGCTATCTGGATAGTTTCGAACTTCCCGACCGTGACGTACCACAGGTAGTTTGAAAAAAATATGAACGACGTGCAGTCATGTAATCTGTCAAAAAACTTGTGTGAGAATACATGTTAAAAATCTTATCTTTCAACGAAATTATGACTAACAACATTTTTTAAATTTCCTATTTTATAAATACGTGCATGTGAATCTGCATACGTCTCGCAACAGAAAAGTGCTCGTTTACGGTGGAGTACATGCATTAGGATTTGAACTCCTTAGGTCTATTCTCCTTGTGGAATTGACTTCAATAGTGTAATAACTCTTTGGTTCCAATCATGATCATAATTTTTTTTCGTATTGACTTTTTAGAAGCAATGATAAATGTACTTACATGAAATCATCACCGTTCATGACACTTAAAACCCTCTGTGGTGAAATCATGTATCCAAAACGACGATGTATATATTTAATATCTGGGCGATTCGATGAAGATAGGGTCATGGTGCATCTATGGGTTGAATTAGAAAAAATATGAAATTTTTCACAAAATGCTATTCAAGAGATAATTGTTAATTTCAAAGCCAATTCGGAAGAATAAAAGTGTACCCTGCTTTAAAAAAACGTTAGAGCCCGATAGAACCCTGTTAGAACAAGGGTTTCTACCTGAGTGTAAACGGAGTTGTACACGATTTTTTCAATGGGTCCTGCCCTGGGTTTTATCCGATCCTGAGAAGGGTTCTAATGTGTTCTAAATGGATACAAAAATTGTGCGACTATCGGGTTCTACACGGGTCGGAAGCAGGTTGTACCCACGGTCGTATAGACAGGTCTGGCATCTCCCGTGGTGGGGGATGTTCCCTTATTGTAGTCAGAATGTTTCATATTTTTGCCACGGAACATCCCCCACCACGGGAGATGCCAGACCTGTCTATACGACTGTGGTTGTACCCGACCCCAAGAAGGGTTCTAAATGGTTTAAAAAATTGTGCGCCAATCAGGTTCTATATGGCTGTCAAGCAGGTTCGAAGAAAGACTTCAAAGGGTTTTATCTGGGTTTTATGCGGACCTGAAATTTTTCCGCGTGTATGGTCTTAAACGGGTGTTGAGCAGGTCGTATCGGGCCCTGAGAAGCTTTCTGTATGTCCATAACAGGGTTCTATACGGAACCAAACATTGTTACGCTAGGGCCTTTTTATACACCTAGAGAGCACTTGGCCAAATTTGTCAATTGTCCCCGCTATGACCCGTTCAGAACCTGTTAGACGCCCATACCTGCGATTCAAGAGATCCCTGGTAGCAGTCACGGTGTGCCCACTCCCATGTATTTTGAAAGGGTACTTACAGATGGTGGCGGGGCGAATGAATTTATATCAGCGACATCTAGGGGACGTAGCAGGAACTAGATTGCACGAAAACTACCCATCCCCCCTGCACTGCAGATCCAGTAATGAAGGGCGCGAAATTTTCGCCATCCCATGCGAAAAAGGAAAAATTCGGATTTTATTATATTTGAGGTTACTTTGCATAGCTTAAATCGGCTTTGAAGGTGACTGGAGTTTTATCTTTATCGACACTTAAATGCGGATTTAAAACTGAAGGACAAAAATACTTTTTAATGCAAGCTTTCTTGGTGCGATGACAAAATATGCGTTTCGGTGCGTCACACATTCATTTTAGCTACAATACCAATATTGTATAGTCACGACAGGTATCTTGCTGAACTCAAATTCTGTATAGTTTTCTCAGCTATACTGTTTTTCCGTGCACTAGCGGCGACTAGGGGACGTAGCAATTATTATTTTTATACAACACAAGCATTTTTTTCTCGCTTTTTGACGCGTGTTTTGCGGGCATAAAGTTTGTCATTTAAGCCCTAGGGCGTAAATAGGGATGCAGTGCTTAAAAGTAATCATTTAAGCATCCCCCACTCCCTATTTACGCCCGCAGGGTTTAAATGACAAACTTTACAAAAAGCGAGAAAAACATGCTTTCGTTGTATAAAGTACCGTGTACAACACGGGGGTAAGATCATTTAAGGCTAGTGAAATGTTTACTTTTCTCGGCTTCGGCTCGCATTGCGCACTCGGCTTCGCCTCGTGTGCGCTCACCTTCGCCTCGAAATGTAAACACGGCACTCGCCTTAAATGATCAACTTTACCCCCTTGTTGTACAATGTACTATTCATTCGCCACTTGGCCTATAGGAGTGGGCACACCGCGACAGCAGTGATCCCAGAACGTGGGTGCTGGCGGCCTCCACCACGCACCCATGTGGGAGCACACACAATCAAGCGCGCCGTGTCAGTGTGTCCCCACTTCCTCGCTTCGATTTTACGCTTTCATCTGTTGAGCCAAGATCGAAAATTATGTTTCTGTCGACTTTGTGTCAAAGTGGCGCGAAGCAGACGACAAATTTAAAATAACCAAATATATCATTTAAGATTTTAAAGAATTTGAAAATCTTCCTGTGGAAAAAATGACGCTTTCGACTGCGCTGGGATTCGAGCCCAGGTCTTTCGATTGCCGGTCGACTGCTCTGACCACTGAGCTACAAAGGCGTCCGACATCTCCTTTTCCACAGGAAGATCTCATATTACCTTTCTTTCTTTGATATTTTTAAATACATTCACCTAAAATGAATATCAAAACACTTTATTTTGAATTATAGGATGATTTAAAGACTTTAAAAAAGATTTTATATTGAAATTTAAACTCAATAAATTTTCAAAGTTTCGAAACAAAATGACAATTTCAATATTTTTTAGCTATGCAAATCAAGTAATTCAATTAGAAAATTATGTAGAGAATATTATATATTAAGGGATAATAAAATATGATATTGGCGTTTAAAAAATAAAATATTAAAATACTTTAGTAATACATAAATTATATCTCATTATAGACTCGAAATTATACAGTAGAGTTTCTTCTCTGGTATAAGGCAACATTGAAAAAAATTTCATTCAAATAAAATACTCTGGAAACTTCTTGAAATATGTAATATTATTCGCATATGAATTTTATTATAACACTGTGAATAAAGGGTTTCAGTATTCAAAAAACCGAAATTACATCAAATTCTACATACGAAATTACACTTTACGATTTCTCTTATATAAAATACAAATATATAATATTTATTTCGAATAAAATAGTTTTAAAAAAAATTTATAATACGTGAATCAACTATATCAATTGAAAAATTAAGTGGAAAATATTTTATTTAAAAAAAATAAGAAATGCAGGTTAAAAATCTACATATATGAGCCCTATTTTGGGATAAACTTTGGTAATGTAAAAAATGTAAAATATCGTGAGAAAATTTACATAAAATTCTACAGAAAACATTGGTAAATTATCTAAAAACTTCCTTAGGAATAACAATAAAATTCTAGCACATAACTCTAATGTAAATCAACTAAAAAACTAGTATATATTTGTGCCTAAATGCTACTAAAGACATAGATGCAAGTACATATGTAGTATAAAATTACAAAGAATTATTTATGGAAATTAGCTTAGAATTGCTAATACGAATTCTATACTGTTAGAATTTTCTACCGCAATTTCCCAGAACACCTGAGTGGAGTTTTATTCAGCTACAGCCTCCCAAAATTTAAACAGAATTTCAGGAAATTCTGTTACTTTTTAGTAAATTTATGAAAACAATTTTGTTTATTAAACTTCAGTTCTAAAGTGTTGAATATTCTGAATATGTTTCCCTGGAAATACTTAAATTAAAAATGAATCTAAAAACGGAATATTGACTGTCGAACAATTCCGTTCACTATGAATGGATTTTCTACTCAAAATTGGCATAAGAGGAAATCCTCTAACAGTTGAAGTATTTTCGTTTCAAGTGCTATCATTTTATTGCCAAAGTTTTTCCTTTGGTCTGGAAATAAAATCCTTTGTCATGTGAAGGAAGTATAATTTCGATGTTAAAATAAAACAAATTCTATGATATAACCTATAAGAAATATACACAAGCCAAACTTTGACAAATCCCAATATTCAATCGATCATTTTCAATAATATAATAACGACCCGTCTTAGATTTCAGCTTAAAGAAATTTTAAGATATAACTTTGCTTACATTACAAATTTTCCAATACGTGTAAAATTGAAAGTCCATGATCTATTAAATATATAATGTTGAAAAAGTGTTACAAAATTATTTTTAAACTTTGTTGCATTTTAAATTTCACAATAAATTCTATAGTAAACATTTTACTAATAATTTCGAATCAAAATATTTTTTTACAAATAAAAAAAAACTGTATATTTCATAAAATAAATAAATTGTATAAAAAATTATACATATACGAAACTGTTTTATGGAAAAAAATGTGTAGCTGTCACAAGGATATTTTAGGTTATAGTAGCCACATTTATGGTTAGGATAGTTAATAATATAGCTTGAAAAGCAATATGTTTCTTTGTACCAGCTACACATTTTTTTGCGTATAATGCTTTTATTGACATTTTTGGGAATATCTTTGAATTGTCATCAAAAGCAATGAAAAATAAGGTTATGCGGATCAAAATTGTTTGTTTTGGTATACGAACCTTTCAAAATTTCTACGTCGCACTCTGGGATTCCTAATAATTTGTAGAAATCCATTATTTGATTTCGTTAATTGATTTTGATCATAAATAAATATATTCTTCGTAGTTGGCACCGTACTGACAAAATATCTGTGAACAGATTAGCACCAGACGATGTACACTCACTAATGCGCAGGCGCACTTCGTCTCCTAGTCTAGAAATGCAATCCTTACATAATTAGAAGATTTCTTTTCAGAGTCAAAAAAAATCGTTCATTGCTAAAAATATTTTCTTTTTGCATCTCACAGATGAGTTTTGTAACAGGAAGAAGATTCTGTTGGTAGACAAAAGGAATATGCTTAATTTCAATGGATGCATTCTGAAAAGAACGTAATTTCACTATGGATAGACTTTTTTTTAGAGTGTAATAGGAATAATTTTACGTTTTGGTAACTGAAGTTCAATGCACTTACATGCAACTAAAACTCAGTTACAGTTGCGCAATTTTATGATAATTTTATAAAAGTTCTGTTACAGTTTGGTAATATTTAAGATATATTTTTTGAAAATTCAGTTGAGCTTTATAATATTATGAAAACTTTTAAATATATATATATAAATTCAGTACATTTTTTCCAATTTCAAGTTCTCATTTTACGTTTTATTGTCTTTTATGCATAAACTTTTTAATGAAAAAAAGAAATGCTCTACACAAAGGCAAAATTTTCTAATTGATGCAGTTGATCAAATTTTTAAACCCAAAACATGTTTCAATTATAATATTGATTTAAATCTGTAAATATTTATTGACTTTAAATTTTACTGAGAATTTTCCAAGAATTTAACATAATCTTAAAAATGTTGTTACAAATATCAATAAAATTCCATAGTCAATAACTGTTTAAAATTTCAAGTTAAGGTATTGATTGGAAATTCAGTAGGTTTGTTAGTTAACTATTTTAATCAGAAAATTCTTTATTTTCGTAGATTTTTCAAGTTTTTAATTAAAAATTTATGCATAGGCCACAAAAACGTGAGGTGAAAATTTTGAATGATCAGCTACAATTTCTAGGCAACAGAAATTTTAATTCGATTGTGTAGGGTCCTAGCTGTTTTGCCCTATCAGTAATCAGGTGATAATAGGAAAAACCAGTGAGAGCCTCAATTAATATGAATTTCTATTAAACTCCTTTCCACACCACCGAGGAGATAGAGTTGCAGGCGCGTTTTTTTAAAGTGGTTTCCCCTGTAGGCACATACCACATTTTCAAGAATTTGCAATAAGACGAAAGCGAAAAAATAGATGAAAATATATTTGGGGTGTTTAATTAACGTGAGTCCCCTTGCCTCAAACATAACACATGCACATAAAAAGAAATATGGTACACCTTTGGTCACTTGTAAATGGATGCTAATAGATGTCTTTTACCAGGGTATTAAACATGATAGATAAAATCAATTAAAAAATTTTTTGGAGGTGCAGGAGTTTGAACTCGCATATGCTGCACATCAGCCAATTACCTTGATCATTCTAATACGATCGTTATTGAATACTATTAATTTACGGACATTATATAATTAGGACGACATGTTTTCCCAAATTTCTGAAAAATGATTACTTATACATTGCATTCAGAGAAATATATTTCAGAATTGGCTACCATCTTGCATACAATGTTATATATTATATAATTAGAACTATTTTTTCGCTTTCGTCTTATTACATATTTTTGAAAAAGTGGATCAGTACCTGATTACTGGCAGGGCAAAACAGCTAGGGCTCTGCCACAATCGAATTAAAATTTCTGTTGCCTAGAAATTGTAGCTGATGATTCAAAATTTTCACCTCACGTTTTTGTGGCCTATGCATAAATTTTTAATTAAAAAATTGAACAATCTACGAAAATGAAGAATTTTTTGATTGAATTAGTTAACTAACAAAGCTATTAAATTTCCAATCGATACCTTAACTTGAGATTTTAAACATTTGTTGACTATGGAATTTTATTGATATCTGAAAAGCATTCGCTTAATATAAACATTTTTAAGATTATGTAAAATTCTTGGAAAATTCTCAGTATGATTTAAAGTCAATAAATCTTTGAAGATTTAAATCAAGATATTAATTGAAACATGTTTCGGGTTTAAAAATTTGATCAACTGCATCAATTAGAAAATTTTGCCTTTGTATAAAGAATTTCTTTTTTTCATTGCAAAGTCTATGCATATAAGTCACTAAAACTTAAAATGAGAACATTTGTACCTTCTATCACCATGTAATTAGGAATTTTGATTTTTAACCTTAATTTTTCATTAGAAGGAGGATAAATGACCAGCCTCGGACCGTGTGAAATTGAAATCCTTATTTATTGAGCTTGACAACATTATTCAGCTACATCACTAAGATTTCAACGAAGTCAATAAATCGTAGTCAGCAACTTTCAATGATGTTTTAAAATTTGGAAAAAACAACATCATTGGAAAATGTGTCACTATTAATATTAAAAACAATTTTAGTCAAAATTTGTAAAATTTCATTGACATATTGTAGCTTTGGTTTCCTTTAACTTAGTGGAGAAAATTATTTAAAAATAATAAGTTAAAGGGAACCAAAGCTACAATATGTCAATGGGATTTTACAAATTTTGACTACAATTGTTTTTAATATTAATAGTGACACATTTTCCAATGATGTTGTTTTTTACAAATTTTAAAACATCATGGAAAGTTGCTGACTGCGATTTATTGACTTCGTCGAAATCTTAGTGATGTAGCTGAATAATGTTGTGTTTGTAATGACAGATCCAAAGAAATTCAAATTCATTAAATGTAAGATGATCTGAAGAGGATGACATTTAGTCATCAAAACGTTGTCAAGCTCAATAAATAAGGACTTCAATTTTACACGGTCCGAGGCTGGTCATTTATCCTCCTTCTAATGAAGAATTTCGTTCGGACGTAAAACTTTTTAAATTTCAACCTTAATTTTGTATTTCTTATTTTTTTTAAATAAAATATTTTCCACTTGATTTTTTTATTGATATAGTTGATTCACGTATTATAAATTTTTTTTAAAACTATTTTATTCGAAATAAATATTATATATTTGTATTTTATATAAGAGAAATCGTAAAGTGTAATTTCGTATGTAGAATTTGATGTAATTTCGGTTTTTTGAATACTGAAACCCTTTATTCACAGTGTTATAATAAAATTCATATGCGAATAATATTACATATTTCAAGAAGTTTCCAGAGTATTTTATTTGAATGAAATTTTTTTCAATGCCTCATACCAGAAACGAAACTCTACTGTATAATTTCGAGTCTATAATTAGATATAATTTATGTATTACTTAAGTATTTTAATATTTTATTTTTTAAACGCCAATATCATATTTTATTATTCCTTAATATGTAATATTCACTAAATAATTTTCTAATTGAATTATTTGATTTGCATAGCTAAAAAATATTGAAATTGATATTTTGTTTCGAAACTTTGAAAAGTTATTGAGTTTCAATTTCAATAGAAAATAATTGTTAGTCTTTAAATCATCCTAAAATTCAAAATAAAATGTTTTGATATTCATTTTAGGTGAATGTTTTTAAAAATATCAAAGAAAGAAAGGTAATATCTTAAATGATATATTTGGTGATTTTAAATTTGTCGTCTGCTTCGCGCCACGTTGAAACGAAGTCGACAGAAACCTAATTTTTGATCTTGGCTCAACAGACAAAAGCGTGAAATCGAAGCGAGGAAGTGGGGACACACCGACACGGTGCGCTTGAATGTGTGTGCTCCCACATGGGAGCGTGTTGGGGGCTGCCAGCTCCTACGTTCTGGATCACTGCCTGGTAGAACCACGATAGGCCCGTTTAGTCACTTAGAGCGAACGGCCAAATTTATTAATCTATGTCCCCGCTATAACACGTTTAGATCCTGTTATATGCCCATACCTTTGATTCAAGAGATCCGTGATAAAACTACGGTAGACCCCTTTAAACACCCAAAGTCCATTTTGGAAGAATAATTTTCCCGGACGGTACCAATTACCCATGTAGAACTCACTTACACCCAGATAGCATTCCACAATTATGTTGTGATTTCTCGGTAGAACCCAGGTAAGTCCGCATAAAGTGTCAGAACTTATGATGGAAACCTACCTGGGTTTTACCTGGCGTTTTACCCGGTTTCAAACATGGTTTTAACGGTTTTTTTAAGCAGAGCAGTTTCACAGTGTACAAAACAAAATAATTGCCAATAAAAAATGTCAAAGATATTAAATGTCAAAATTCAGACATAAGAAACTTCTAACTTCCATCTTAATGACCCAATAATAGCCAATTTAGAGGTTAATTTTATTCATAAATGAGCGCAAATACGCCAACTTTTAGTTAGTAAGGAATTCCGACTTCGAATAAGTAACAATTTTATTCTGCATAATTAGAAGTTTACTATGAATTAATACATTTTTTCCCAAATAGAAAAAGTAAGTGAATTTTTACGAATTCATAATTTAGAGTGATATTACATATTCCAAATAGGGCTTCAAGAGATTTCCAAAAATTCCTGAAGCATACATTTAAGTAATTTAAAAAATAAATAATTAACTTCCTCACCATTCATGCTGAGGGAACTTAAATATAGACTTCTATGTTCCAAACTGGAACTTTGAATTATATTGTCTCAAAGGTGCAAGTACAGATATACAGTACAGTTGGAAAGTATTAGAACAAGATAAGGTAAATGTACTAGTCCTCGGACATGTGCCAGAGTCCGGACAAAGTCAATCGTTTCCGACTTTTGTTAAATGAATAATTAATAAATTTTACTGAAATTTTTTTTTTTTAAGTAAGCTGTAGTTAAGAAGTAAAGATGACACGAAACATTTTGTTTTCTTGAGCAATAGTTTAAAAAAAATCAATATTGTGTAAGTCGATGTCAATTATTTCTCAGAAAATATTATGCGCTTACTGTTTTCGTTAGAAACAGATTGAATTTCATAAGGAAATATACACTTAAATTTTTACGATATGAAAGAAGTAATGCATGTATACTTTGTAAAAATGAATTTCGCATACAATGTATTTATTTTTTTGAAGATTTTATTATTCTTATGTTAATAAATAAACAATCCGGACACTGGATCACGTAACATGCCAATGTGCCAGTCCTCCGACACAATCACCAAGACTAGCGCCGCAACCTTTTTGTGTTGTGCCAGTCGCCGTCAATCAAAAAGTTATTGACTTTTTATGCTGTAATAGTATATTATGTGCCTAGGTGCATAATGAGGGTTATTACGTGACGATCGACAATCCTCGCAGGAGATTAAAGCCGAGGCGCGATCAGTGCTGTGAGCATTTTAAGCGAGTCTCGTAATTACCCGAATTGTGTGCTTTGGCACATATTCTATTTTATGTGACTTCAGCGCATATACGAGTTTTTATGCGTACACTCGAATCCAATCTAAAAAGGTCAAAATTGCCGTGATTATTGCCCATCTCACTTGACATTCCGCGAATACTTCCGGCCATTTTGAATTTCTCGAATTTGTGTAGTAGTAGCGTATTGTAATAGACGCATGCGCAGTTCAAATGTACAATGCTTTGTCAGTACGGTGCCAACGCTGTACGAAGGAGAAGAAGAATAAGAAGAAGATTACGCTCCGCTGTGTCGTAATAGGCGCATGCGTAGTTCAATTTTACATTAGATTCCTCTGTATCCTAATACACAACATTACGCTACTCTCAACTGTAGCGTAAAAGCTCGTATACGCACCGAAGTCACATAAAATAGAATACTTGCCAGTGCTCACAATTCGGAAAATTACGAGACTCGTGACAATGCTCGCAGGACGGATCGCGCCTCGGATTCGTCTCGGCTACGCCTTGGCTTCGATCTCCTGCGAGCATTGTCGCTCGTCGCGCAATAACCCTCATTGTGCGCCTAGGCACGTAATATACTATTGTTTGCCCTTCACTATCGCAAGCAACAAATAAGAAGAAAAAAGTTGACAAACATTCTCAACCGTACGCTGCAACGGGAGACGGTTGGATGGAATGGTATAGAGATCATGAGGAAAAGAAACTCGCAATTCAGCTTGAAAAAGAAGAAAGGGTAAAGCTGATAAAACAGCAACAAGAAGGATAACCAGTGTTGGCAAAAATTAAGAAGGAGAAAGCAATAGAATAAGCGAAGAAAAAGACGGAGGAGCGTGCTGAGTTTGAGAGGATTAAGAAAGAGAAGCAGATTGAAAAAGCGAAACGAAAGAAAGGATAAAAAGAGAGGAAAAAGCTGAAAAGTACAAACTAAGACAAGAAAATCGAAAAGCAGAAGCAGTTGAGAATCAAACACTGACCAAGAGAAAGAAGACAGAAAAGGCCAAAGCAATCGACGAAGATATTAACGATGACTAGCGCTCGTATGCGTTGTAATTCAATAATGAAATAATTTTTGTTTAACACAAATATTGATTGATTGTATTAAAAAGTTCGTTAAAAACAAAAATAAACATGTTATATATTGTTTCAATTAATTTACTTTTAATAATTATCTTGTCCGGAGACTCGAGCATGCCTTTTCGGCCACTCACGCAATCACATTTGACTTGTCCGGGGACTGGCACACGTGTATTAATCATCATAATTCTTTTATATTATCAAAATTGATGACTCAAAACCATTATCAAGTATATTTTTGTGAAGAAAATGATATCCCTAATATTTCTACTATGATAAATGAACAATAGATAGCAATTTCATGGAAAGGTTTATTATTTTTTCCGCTCTGATGTCTTAACTGTCCGAGGACTGGTGCATTTACCTTAAAACAAGTTGTTTTTGTCAGTTTATCGTATCATTTATTGAAATATTATTCACATATTCGCGGTAGTTTTGTACGTTCGATGTAGCTTCATGATTCGAAGACATTTTTAATGCATTTTACTGAAATTTTCATCAAAATTTATAGGGAAACAGTGAATATGTTACTTCAAGCGATTTTCTTGAAAATTGCCACCTTTTGCTTTAATAACTGTAGCGCACAATTTTGGCATTCTTTCGATGAGTTTTTGAATTGACCAGGAAGGCTTGTTGGCTTTAGATCTCTCACACGTCGGTCCAACTTTTCGCACAGTAGCTCGATGGGATTTAAATCGGGGGATTCAGGCGGCCATTCCATAATATTAAGGTCACCTGCGACTTTTTTTCGTTCCAAATAACAAGTACAAAGTTTTGATGTATGTTTCGGATCGTTATCTTGTCGGAAAATGAATCCACGACCAATTAAATTGATGCCAGATGGTATTGCATGGCGTTGGAGTATACTGTGATACTGCTCTTTTTTCATGATTACTTCAATTTTTTTAAGTTGAGCAACGCCAGCGTGGCTGAAACAGCCCCAAACCATTACTGAGCCACCGCCATGTTTTACAGTTGACACAATACAATCTGGTTTGAATCTTCCATTGCCTTTCCTGCGAAAATATTGACGCCGATAGCTACCGAAAAGTTCGAATTTTGATTCGTCTGTCCATAAAGCTGATTTCCACTGATCAATCATCCAGTCAACATGTTCTTAAGCGAACTTTAGTCTTTTTTGTTTATTTACTGTCCGTAGAAGTGGCTCTCTGACAGCAGTGCGTCCAATCATACCTTTTTCATTAAGCCGGCCTTTGACTGTCGTGAGCGATATTGGTGAATCTAAGTCTTTATTGATTTCAGCACGAATTTCTGTCGATTGCCCTTACTTATTGCATATATTTTGTTGTCGATTCTTTTATTTGTCTTTCTTGGGCGACCAGATCGCTTTTTGTTAGTATTTTGTCCAGTTTGCCGATATCTTCTTATGGTCGTATGAACTGAACACAAAGATATTTTCAATATTTTGGCTATTTCTCGATAGTTTTTGCCTGTTTTTGCAGATTAATGATTTTGGCCCGTTTCTCGACAGATATTTCCTTTCGCTTGACCATTTTCAGTCTGGAAAAATACAATTCTGAGGCTATTTCAACGAAAAAGCGGGCACAATTATGCATAAACGCAACGACTGTCAAATTAACAGACTTACAGATTTTTATGACACTTCAATGCACCAGACACGATAATACCATCTTTTTTTGTTTAAATGATTGACATGTAACCTTTTAAACCGCAGCCGAATCGATTTTTGTGCGAAAGACAACTGAAAATCCAATGCGGCAGTTTTGGACACTTTCCACGATTTTCGGCCATAGGCTGTTTTTTTATCAATTTTGATGGAAATTTCAGTAAAATGCATTTAAAATGTCTTCAAGTCATAAAGCTACGTTGAACGTACAAAAATACTGCAAATATGTGAATAATTTTTTAATGAATGATACGATAAACTTACAAAAACAACTTTTTTTATCTTGTTCTAATACTTTCCGACTGTACTGTATGAAAATTATTACCTGCCGTTATTTTTCGAAATTTCACATTTTATTACGGCAGGTGGAACATGATGTGAGTTACGAATCGATTTTAATAATAACGAATGTGTGATTCCAGCCCACTCTCAAAGTTCGCATGCGTCACCATCGTCGGGTGGCCATGTCACAATTTACGTTCGCTCTACATATATGGAAGTCGCGTTTATCATATATCTTAGACAAGAAATATGTTATTATAAGTCTACGAAAGAAAAATGGATTCGTTATTTATCAGCAGAGCAGACGAGCGTGGTCTAAAATTGCGCACCGTGCGTAGGCTTGGCTCCCTCGTGGCAGAGAACCCCGAACCGAGCAAGCGAATATGCACGCGCATACCTGGCACATACGACGCCTCGTGTCAAGCACTAACGTTCATGCACGATTTCTCGCGCCCTCCTTCTCTACTTAAGCCCCATTTTTTTCTCCTTCGATGTGCGGCTTATTTGATTGTTGTCATATACCAGGGGTGTTAGTTGAAATTTGCCGGTTTTACTCATAGATGTCGCTAGAGATATGTATATATTTCTATGATTTGGCATCTATGTCATATTTTTCTATGGATAATAACCATCAAAAATACACAATTACATTCTGCCAAAGTAATAGAATCATAGTTGTTTACCTCAGTGAATATGACGAGTTTCGTTACAAGTAAATCGCATTTACGGCATTCGTTGCTTTTCTTATTTCATCAAAAGAAGAAAGCAGTTGAAGCTCATCGATTGCTGGTAGAAACTTATGGTGAACATGCTCCAGTGATTAGAACATGTGAGACATGGTTTCGTCAATTTAAAAGTAGAGATTTCGATTTAACAGACAATGAACATCCTGGTGCAGTGAAAAAGTTCGAAGACCAGGAATTGCAGGCGTTATTGGATGAAGACCCAACCCAATCGTAACAACAATTGGCACAAACACTAAATGTGACCTGAGGAGCAATTTTCAAACGTTTAAAAGCCATGGGAAAAATCCAAAAGTATGGAAAATGGGTACCATACCAACTGAACGATAGACAAATGGAAAATCGAAAAACCATTTGTGAAATGCTGCTTCAACGGTACGAAAAGAAATCTTTTCTGTATCGAATTGTCACAGGGGACGAAAAATGGATTTATTTCGAGAACCCGAAGCGGAAAAACTCATGGCTTTCACCTGGTGAGGTCGGCCCATCGACTCCAAGGCCAAATCGCTTTGGCCGTAAGACAATGCACTGTGTTTGGTGGGACCAGTGTGGTGTTGTGTACTTCGAGTTATTAAAACCAGGTGAGACGGTGAATACGGATCGCTACCGACAACAAATTATCAATTTGAATCATACGTTGATCGAAAAATGGCCGGAATGGGCCCGAAGACATGGCAAAGTTATCCTACAACATGACAACGCACCGCCTCATACCGCTAAAGTGGTGAAGAACACATTAAAAGCATTGAATTGGGAAATATTACCTCGCCCCGTTCGACTATCACCTTTTCGCATCGATGGGACACTCACTCGCAGAGCAGCGCTTCGCCAATTTTGAAGAAGTCGAAAAATGGCTCATCGAATGGTTTACCTTGAAAGAGAAACAGTTTTTTTGGAATGGTATCCATGATTTGCCTGAAAGATGGGCAAAATGTGTAGAGTCCAATGGTCAATACTTTGAATAAAATATTTTTGAGATTCCCTTGAGAATTAAGTGTTTTCTGTATTGAAAAAACTGGCAAACTTCAACTAACACCCCTGGTACTTCGCTGCAATTCAATGCTTTAAAGTCTTTTATGGATGCTGTATGAAAATACTGATCCATAATAGTATTATTGATAAAATCCCTACGTCTTGAAACCGCAAATTGTTTAACAAACATCGGTAGATATAGAGTGCAGTTTCTGTCGATATGTTTATATTTTTAGCTACAGAGGGGGGCGTTTATTTTCGATAATTTGAGAATGGTTTTTACGGTGTTGGCTAATGCTTTAACCCTCAATAAATTGAATTTCGATAATGGTCGATAGAACATTGTTATGTGACATTTCATTTTAAATGTCTCTTCGGCAGAGTTTTATTTTATTTCCATTGATGATGACAACGCATCGTTTGTCGCTATATTTTTTCCCCATCTACTCAGTACTGTCCGCTAATCACAGTCAATGACATTTAAGATACTACTTCCCTTATTTATGACAAAAAGTTTCGTGACTACCGCGCGAGCTCCACCTAATGCTGTTGTGTGGTCATAAGTACAATAATTTTAGCGGAGACGGTAGACACGGATAAGCGCACACACCTACCACAATCAGCTATCTGAGAATTAGCAAATCCGTGAAACGCTTAGTATGATGATTTTCTGTTTACAAATCTCAGTCATGGGCGCTCCTCGCTTGTTGTCTAGTATCATCTATCTCTCCTGCTCAATTGCGACGTTGCCACTTATTTGTTTCATCAATTTCACGCACTCATTTCTAACAACTTTGGGACTGAATAATTCAAAAACAAATAAGACAAATTTTTTCACAAGTTCGTCTGACGAGGTAATTATTACGTCATCAAATTTCATCACGATCTTAATTTGTATTCGTACTTTTCTACTAACTTTCCATTTCAAATTCAAGGTGAATCCTATCCCACCCGTGTAGAAGTAGGTGACTTTCAAAATTACAATCTTCGAAACTAATAAGACAAATGCATTCAAAATTTTTTTTGGCGATACAGATAGTATTAGTTCATTTAGCCAATGTCCATATAATAATGCAACATTTGAACAATATTTGCCTAAATTTTCATTGCAAAATACTGAAAATTGAGCAAGTGACAGTAAATCCCCGGAGGCGCCTCGAAAAAAAGTTGCTTTGCGGTGTACATCATAACTCGCAACAGAATAATTTGAAACAAAAAAATCAAAGTGCATTTGTTAAAGGAGATGTTTCTCGAGCTAACCCTGGGAGGATTTTTTTTCGATTTTTCACTTTTTCGTAGCACTTGGAAGCCAAAAAACTGAATATCATAAATGAGAACGGTAAAAGAAACATTTAAGTCGTTGCAATTATGATTCTGCGTTCAAATCTGAATTAGAAGGTGTAGGAATAAATATAATAATTTAATGTTTCAGCTTTAAAAACTAGAAAAAGATCATATACTTGTCATTGAAGGCAGTGCAGTGGATACTCAGTGAACGATCACTCAGGTGACAATTTACGGTCGGCTCGACTGTGGACGATGGTTAGTCCGATTGTCGGCTGAATATAACTCGACGAAGGTAAACTCATTTCCACAAACGCCGGCGCAAACATGGGTCAACCGTCGAATAATCTCAGGCCCATTCTTTTAAACGGCCATAATGCTGTGGTCGACCCGACTGCGAACAATGGTTCTTCAGATTGTTGGCTAAATATAAATCGACGTAAGTAAACTTATTTCACCCAACCGCTGGCCCAAACGTCAACCGACCGTAGGATGAACTCTGTGTACATTATTTCGAACGGCCATAATAATACACTGAGAGACTGTTTTTTAGAGTAAATGATAAAAATAAATAAAAATTTAGTATAATATTGTTTTAAAATGGGGAATGCCGACGTTTTATTACATTAAATTATATTATAGCAGGCCTATTCAGCAAGGTGAAATTTCAGGGAATTCCCTAAAATTTCCCTTGCTATACAGGCCTGTATTATGGCATCGAAATTCAGTATAGTCATAACACTCTTTGAAAAATGTAAAAGATAAATTAGTATTTCGAATACCAAATATTATGAATCTCCATTCGAAAAGTTAAGAGTACAAAAAAATGATATTATGATTACTAAGTTGTCTTGCAATAATTCTAATAAGTCAGACAATGAATATTATAATTCCATCGTTCAAGCGTTACTTAAATATCTGAACATAAATAAGGTATCAGCACCGGACTACCACCTTGATCAAAAAGTTTTAGGACTTTATTTTTAAAATCAAAAAAACAAGTTTATTTATCATAATAGATATTGTCCCCTTCAAAGTACTCCCCATCGACTGCAACGCACTTATGCCAGCGCTTGATCCAATCCTCGAAACATTTTTTATAAGCGGTTTGCGGTATAGCCATCAGAACCATCTTCGATTTTTCCATGACCTCATCTGGGGTGCTGTAACGCGTTCCGTGGAACGGTTTCTTGAGTCGACCGAATAGGAAATAGTCGCAGGAAATCAAATCAGATGAATTCGGCGGTTGTTGGATGGTATTCGTTTCGTTTTTAGCCAAATGCTCACGGATAACGATGACATTGTGCGACGGTGCGTTATCGTGGTGCAAAATCCACGATTTTTTTGCCCACAAATCCGGTCTTTTTTGGCGAATTACTTCACGCAAACGTCTCATAACGCCCAAATAATACTCGTTGTTGACGGTCTAGCCTTCTGGAAGGAATTCATGATGCACAACACCTCTGTAATCCATGAAAACCGTAAGCATCACCTTCTTTTTCGACTGAAAACGACGTGGTTTTTTCGGTCGCGGCTCATTGAGTGAACGCCATTCACTGTCTTGATGTCTGGAGTGCGTGTTATACTCATAAATCCACGTCTCGTCACCAGTAATTATCCGTTTGATGAATGATGGGTCGGAGTCGACCTTGGAAAGCATGTCTTTTGCGACATCAACGCGACCCTTTTTTGCATGAAATTCAGGTATTTCGGCACCAGCTTTGCAGCGACATGTCTGAGGACCAAATCATTAACCAAAATGTCTTGAGCGGAGCCATAAGCAATGTTCAACTCCTCTACAATCTCTCTAATGGTCAATTTGCGGCTTACGGTCATCTACCCTTTGATTTTTTGATGTTTTCATCAGTTTTCGCCGTCGACGGCCTGCCACTGCGTTCGTCATCCGCGACCGACTCACGACCACTTCTGAAGCCTTCGTCCCAGCAAAAAACTTTCGATCTCGTTAGAGTATCGTTGCCAAAACACAATACAGCGTCACTTCAACAAATGTCAAGATATCAAGCTGATAATC
The DNA here is from genome assembly GCA_030998225.1 of Diplolepis rosae. NCBI lineage: Eukaryota > Metazoa > Arthropoda > Insecta > Hymenoptera > Diplolepididae > Diplolepis > Diplolepis rosae. The sequence continues at coordinate 1,630,801 of JAPYXD010000391.1, read as the reverse complement.
TGACAGAACGTCAATGACACTTCTACCAACACAACAAAAAAAAAGAATTAAAATCGGCCGAACGGGAGCGCCACATGGTGACGAGTCCTAAAACTTTTTTATCAAGGTGGTATATTAATTTCGGATACTTAAACGCTGTTTGCCCACTTTCGAAAAGATATTACACTAAAATATAATTAATTTTCATGATATACTCTAACGAATAGCTCTTTGAAACCAGCAGTCAAGGGTGAACCGTTTTTTCATTTTCTGCCAAAATGAAGTCCCCTCATGTGTGAGCTTATAAAAATACAACTTTGAAAACCAAGATTGGATAAACTTTGTTCTCCGTGGTTGTCGCGACGATGGAACAGGACGCCGAACAGTATTATCATCACACTGGTTGATCCAACCATTGCCTCCCAAGGTTCGACAAAGGCTTTTAGACAATATTGGTCCAATTTTCAAAACCAAGGTTGATCCAGTACTGTTCCCTAAGGTTGGACAAACTTCGTTCTTCATGGTCGACCCAACAATGGAAAAAGACATTGGCGACTGTTATCATTACGCTAGTTGGCCCGACCGTGGTCGGCTGGCAAATTCGCTCCTGGGCAGTGAATGGTTAGTCATTCGCTGACCGTTCACTAGACCGCGTCCGCTAGGGACGCCATATTTCAACTCGGGTATTTAACATAATTAAAATTAATAAACGTGTATATTAAAATTGACTTAAAAATTTGTGCTTTTTACGGTGAAAGTATTTTATATTTAATATACGTACCGAGAAAAACTTCCATTGGATGTAATGGAAGTTTGATACAGAAATTGTTAACAGTGTAACAAAATTTATTTTTTTTAAATGACTACAATGTGGAAAATTACCTATAAAATCTGGTTGTTCCCTCTGTGTTCGTTAAGTATCCTATAGAAACCACATACTTGTATTCTGTTGTATCGGGAAGTTCATAATTGACTATTCTATCACCCTGCATTTTACTTTCCAATAGTGACGAATTTGATTCTATAACAAATAAAAAAACTCTTTACTTTAAAAATTGACCTTTTGACATATATATAAAATTCAATACATAGTACAGGGTGGAGCATCTAACATTTGAAATTTAACCCTTTAACGCCCAGATGTGCAGAATTTTCACGTTGACTACAATGATGTACCATTTATAGAAAAAAGATGAAAAAGGATCGGAAACTCCATATCCTACCGTTTTTGGGGTCGCTCAAACGAATGGCACAGTCAGAATTCTCAAAAAATGACGCTAAATCCTTTATTTTCCCAAAAATACCCAAAAAAGCTATTTTTGCGGTACGATTTTTTTTTTAATTTAAATTTTCACTATGTTCCCGACACTTAGGCAACTTCTAACTTATCAGAAACATGTTCTCGAGACTTGTACTTTTAAAATATGCATTGAAATATTTTGTGTTTCTTTGTTCTCTAATTCAAAATGGCGACTGGACGTTTGAAATTGTTTGAAATTGAGAATATTGATCCTATTTCGGATTTTCCAGGTTACTTCGTAGTGTGATCATACAAATAAGTTATTAGCAATATTAGCCCATAAAATTAAAATTCAAGATGGCGGCTGCCATGAAGCTAGTAGAAGTACGTATATTTTGAGTTTTATTACAAACCAGGATGGTGTAAAATTTGCCAATTAGCAATCTCATAGGTTTTAGTCATTACTAAATTCAAATCTTAGCTGAGTTTTTCGAAATTTAAAATGCCTGATCCAATATGGCGGGCCCGTTATGTAAAATTTGATATTCCTGAGATAAAAAATACTGCCGCACTCTACGCAAAATTTAAAATCAAAATTATTCTTGATGTTTTTTTGATTATAAGAGTTGTTTTCGAGAAAAAAATTCAAAAATTTTGAGGCTTCCCGAAATTATTCAAAATTTACATATATCTATATTTTTTGTCTCAGACTTTGCTAATATTTCATAAAATAATGTTCATATGAATCATACATGAAACTTACTTATAATAATATGTCATTCTGATGCTGGTGTAACTTAATAATTATGCTATAGAAATAGATGAACATTTATAGATAAATGGTAGGTTGTGAAAGAGACACTAATAAATGTTGGGGAATTAGTAAATTAGCGTGCATTTTATATTTGCTGATACTCTATCTTACCATAAAACTCCATAAATGTCGATTTGTCATACATACTCAAATTTCTAATGATTTCGGGAAGCCTCATAATTTTGGAATTTTTTTCTCGAAAACAACTCATGTAATCAAAAACATCAAGAATAATTTTGATTTTAAATTTTGCGTAGAATACGGCAGTATTTTTTTATTTCACAAATATCAAATACTACATGACGGGTCCGCCATATTGGATCAGGCATTTTAAATTTCGAAAAACTCACCTAAGATTCGAATTTAGTGATGACAAAAACCTATGAGATTGCTAATTGCCAAATTTTACACCATTCTGGTTTGTAATAAAACTCGAAATATACGTATTTCTACTAGCTTCATGGCAGCCGCCATCTTGAATTTTGATTTTATGGGCTAATATTGCTTCCGCCAATCACAATAGGTGAGACAAAACTCGTAATAACTTATTTGTATAATCACACTACGAAGTAACCTGGAGAATCCGAACGAGGATCAATATTCTCAATTTCAAACAATTTCAAACGTCCAGTCGCCATTTTGAATTAGAGAACAAAGAAACACAAAATATTTCAATGCATATTTTAAAAGTACAAGTCTCGAGAACATGTTTCTGATAAGTTAGAAGTTGCCTAAGTGTCGGGGACATAGTGAAAATTTTAATTTAAAAAAAAAATCGTACCGCAAAAATAGCTTTTTTTGGGTATTTTTGGGAAAATAAAGGGTTTAGCGTCATTTTTTGAGAATTCTGACTGTTCTTCTCGAACTCCACACTCTTTGTTACTAATCAATGAAATTTTTTTATTTTGCAGAAATAAATCTTTTAGTGTCTAATTTTGAAACTAAAAGTTTCTCCGTGTGATACAAATGCGCAAAACAGATGATCAAGGCCAGATTTACCGACGAGGGTGCCCTGGGAAAACTATAATAACCGCCCAACCCCTCTATTACTTCAACAAATATTGTCAAGGTTCGAGTTTTTAAAAATAAAAATAGTGATTACGTTCTAATAAGATTCATAGTATAAGAGATCTAGATTTTTTGGTTCTTAAATATTGAAAATTTATTTTTAACACGGAGAGAAATAATTAGTGCCACGCACTTCAGACAAATAAGTGTTCAACTTTTGGACCCATTCAAGCAGTGAAACCATGAAGTTCGAATGATAAAAGCATGAACAATAGACATAAGGTGTCCAAACGGACGAAACTAATGTAACTGAATATGAGCGTCTTTTTGTCGGAAGTACATTGATTCAGTACGGGAACTTCCCAAGATTCAAATTCAAACACTTATTTAAATTTAATGAACCGAATTCCGTTTCACAATAAAGGACTAGGAAGTCCAACTCTCGCGAATGAACCGATTTGTTCTTTTAATTCTAATCTTAAAGTGGAAACAACAATATTTATTAATTAACTTTAAATAAAACACAATGATTTTGATAGAAATAAAATATAAACTAAATTTATTAATAATCTTGTAACTTCAAGTATTTATTTATTAATTAATGCGTTTTAGTCTTTTAATTCGCTCGAGTGAAATCGAAAGAGAACAAGACACGAGCTTCTCGTTCTCTGTCAAAATCGAATCTGCTTTCCTGCTTTCGAAAAAGCACTTACTCGTTTCCTTGTTGAGTTGGCGCGCGCAAGACCCTGGATCCTTGCCTGTTGGTCCATCCTTCCATGCGCGCGAGAACATCTGTTTTTCGTCACTTTCATACCCACTAGTCAAAACTCAGTGAATACACAAAAGAATAGCGCGACAGCGTACTTGAGCCGGGCCCATCTCGACATTCCATAAAAATTGAGACCCTTCGTAGGCGATCCAAAAGTTAACCCTGAACATGTGTTACGGCTTATGTAAACAAATCACTGCTGCAGTTTTCTGCAGGTCGTAAACGCGTCCCTTCTCACGGTTCAAGTGCTTACAAAAATGTATGGTTTGTCTATGAATTTCTTCTCCACTTACGGACTTTTCTATGAAAAGTCTGTAAGAAGAGAAAGCTTTTCAATCATTTTTACAGGGTTCTGGATTCCAGATGTTCTTGAGAAAAACTAAGGAATTTATATTTTCTTTTGTTGATCCAGTAGGTTTCGACCTATACCTAAATCTAAAATATCTTATGCAAGCAAAATGTAAGAGTTGAGATAAAAAGAATATAACAATATTAATGAATATATAATACATGTAAGATAAATTTAGGGAATACATTTAAACAAATAAGGTATGTATTTGGAACGAGATCATTATCCTTGTAAATTTTCATTTGTCGATTTGCCAATATCGCTAGCCAATTCTTTCCCTATTCTATTTCAAACTCGTGTGTGTTAATTAATTCGCGTTTGAATTAAGAAGGTCGTCTACCTTCGCGGTTTCAAAAAATCGAATTTTTTTGTTGTTGCTTATTTCGAATCTAGACACTATAAGGATCATGCCTTATGAAGGATTTATTCGAAAACATGCTGGTTCAAATACTACCGACCTCATAATTTATCTTTAAACGCGTTTTCTCGAAAGTAGTTTTTTTTTAAATTGTTGGCACGATTTTGACGGAACTATTGAAGATATTGGAAAAGACACGAGCTTTTTAAACAAAAATTTTTTTTCAATTTTTTACAGCTTTTTTAAGCTAGAAAAACAGGGTAGAAAATAGAACTTTTTTTTTCAAATCGCTGCCATTTTGTTCAATTTTAAAATCTTTCAGAAAGCTTGTGTCTTATCGTATTCGGATTAGTAAAAAGTAAAAAAAAATATGATTGTTTTCATGTTTCAAGGTTCTGAAGCTGAGAAATCGTGCCACAAAGTCTGCTATGTCGCGCCAGCAGAGATCGATTCAAGGACACGTCAAGGCCAAGATAACGTAAAAAAAATATATATTTTTTTTAAATTTTAATAATGTACTAATTAAATAAAAAAAACTTTGTGTCAATATCATGTGTAGTTTTTTCGCAATCCATCGTCAAAAATACGCCCGAAATTCAGGCGCGAAGGTAGACGACCCCCTTAAACCGCGCGTTTCCGAGTTGATTTTACGCGCTCTACCGTATAAAACGAGCAGCGGAAGGATTCTGCGCTCGTTACAAGCGTAAAAAAATGAACTCTTCGGGTACTCGTGGTTTATACCTTTGCATGCATGCAGGTTGTCATGGTAACATTTTATATTAAGTTCTTTAATTATATACATGTATACAAAGCACAATAGTGGGTTCTCGTAATCGACACATTATTTTACACTCATTATACACTTTTTTTAAACAACCTCAAACATATTACTTATGTAAAAACTGCATCAACACTTTCAATTTTATACTTCAAATAATAGTTTCAAATAAAGAATGTTTATGAACATTAACAAGTATTAACTTTAATTTGCGGTTATGTTAGTATATTTAGAGCGAACAAAAGGAAGCGGCCATTTTTTCACGCAACTTGCATTCGCGCCATCAATCGGGAAGTTCTTGTACCTTTTCCATGTACTTCCGATAAAAACGTGCTCAACTTTTGTAAAGTTCATGCATAAGGGATTGGTCTTCTTATGTCTATTCTCCATGGATAAAAGCAGGAAAAAAAACTGTATATTCATGCTTGACACATACGCACTAGATGCACTAGATACACTGCGCTCACATGCGAACTGGTAACATCTTTTACATGACAATTTAGAGATATAGACTACACTGAAAAAACAGTATAGCTGAGAGAACTATATTTTGTTCCTCAGAACCAGAAAATATTGCTATGGGACCAATGCTAGGGTATGGTTTGCAGAACTATACGAGTATAGGTGAGACAGTTATACTGGTATTCATAAACGTCATATTGCTCCGCGAAGGATACAAGTTCGTTGATATGACAATCCCCAATCTCTTAATTTTCTCTTCACCCACTCGTCCATAGCAGTTGTGGATTTTCACGTGTAATAAAAGAATACACGATACGCATAAATTATATTTCAAGCAAAGAAAAAATGCCTCTAACAAATCGACAAACGCCTCGAACAAATGACACTTCTTTCTCACTTCGAGGTTAGAGTCGCGTGCATGCGAAGCAAGGTATAGTATAGTTTTCTCAGCTATACTGTTTTTTCCGTGTATCATCGGAAATTACAGGTTCACCTGTAATTTAAGCTATCGTTAAAGTATCTCAACTTTTATAACAATAAGTCAGGTGAAAAATGTTACCTATTCCAAAATTTTTCACAGTACTTCATACGAAACAAATGTTTTTTTAAATTTTCTTCATATCAAAGAAAATTTTTGAGCGATTGTGTGTACTGATAATTTAAGTATACTCATATATTGAAATTGTCAAGTAAATGATGTTAATTATCCAACAATTTTCAAAGTTATTCTATTTTATAGAAATGGTTTGTCAAATTTGCTGCGTATTCAATAAATGTCGAGGTACAACTTCGTATGCAAATGAAAATATAAGTTTTTTTTTATCATCAAACTTTTCATTTACACAGGCATGTAAATTGTTATTTAATTACATATCGGGAATTAAATGCTCACCAGTTGTTGTTTCGGCTTTTGTAAAAGTGACCTAATTTTTCTAATAACAAATCAAATATTCTTTCCTCATAACAGCATAAAAGTAATTAACATTTTTTATTTAATTAGCCTAAATTGAAGACCAAATATCAATCTTGTAAAAATATATTACAAGAAACGTTAAATTTTGATCGTATTAATAAATATTAATAACTAGAAAAACATGATCATCATTTTAAAAACTTTTTAGTCTTATTCCAAAAGTAATTCATAGTTTTTAAGTAATTAATTAAGATATTCTTGAAATTTTTCTCCTGGATACTAAAAAAAAAGTAAAATTTCATTCGATGACTGTAGTCTACACATTATTTTGCGAAATCTAAAATATCAATATTCTGATAAATATCCCTAAATTTCATTAACATATAGTATACATACATTCCTTTTTAAAAAATCTTGTAAGAAGCTGCACATTTTTAAAATTGCACGACTTTTTTTGTATTATATTTGACCACAAGATAAAATATGGGAAAAAATTCTAAAATATTTTGATTAGCTAACAAAATACTATGAAGACATTCTTTGGAAATAAGACCAAAAACTTTTCAAAATGTTAATTTTATTACAAAGTTATTAACATCCTTCAAAGAGATCAAAATTTACCATTTGTTGTGATATCTTTTTATAAATCAACATTTTGCTTACAAATTGGGCTCATTAGATGCAGAATTTTATTATCTTTCATGATATTATCAGGAAATTTTGTTAAAGTTATTATTATCAACATTGAATTACTTTAAATACAGCTGAAACAACAGGTGAACCAATAATTTGTCGATGGTTATTTTGTTTTGAAACATCAAGCATTTATTGACTTTAAATTTTACTGGAAAATCATTTCTTAAGTATTCAAATCATTATAAAATTCAGAAAAATCTTTAAGATATTTATATTAAGTAAAGTTTTCCTGATATATCTAAAAAAGAAGGATAATATTTGGAATTATATATTGATACGCACAAACGAAATTTTAGTTCTTCTGGCTCCTTATCTGGTCTACGTAGCATACGTGCTCAACATCCTCTCACATTACTTTTTTCCACATTATTTTCACGAATGTAGTTTTTATATTTTTTAATGCAAAATTAAACTTGTAATCAACTTTATAAGGGGATCGCTGATAACCCAGGTAAATGAAGTTCGCAACGTTGCTGTAGCAACGAAAAAGTAAAATTCCAACTTTAGAAAAAAAAGGTTCTAGTCGTTCAAATCTATTTTAATCAAGTCTAAATGGGAAATATTTATACAATAAAAACTAAGCTCGGTACCTAAAACTTTAGAACTGAATGTTGTAGAATTTATTGTCAATTACTAAGGGAAAATTTTCATCCCTATATCTGGCGGGGATGTTTGTCGTTTTCAACTCCAAATGCCCAAAAATGTGAATAAAAAATTTGTACATTCAAACTAAGCTCGATACCTAAAATTATAGAACTCGAAATTTTTTGTTGGTAATTGGCACTAAATGCTGCGTAATTCAGTTCTATAATTTTAGGTATCGAGCTTAGTTTGGATGTACAAATATTTTATTCACATTTTTGGGCATTTGGGGTTGAAAACGACAAACATCCCCGCTAGGTATGGGGATTAAAATTTTTTTGTAGTCAATTGGCACTAAATCCTACAATACCCAGTTCTAAAATTTTAGGTATCGAGCTTAGTTCGGGTTTTGTTTTTTCTTACAATTTTCGGTATTTAGGGGATGAAATGCATGCGGAAGGATTGTTTTCGTGCTGTATTCACATTTAGACTCGATTAAAATAGATTTGAACGACTAAAACCTTTTTTTTCCTAAACTTGGAATTTTACTTTTTCGTTGCTACAGCAACTTTGCGAACTTCATTTACCTGATTAACCAGTTATAATCATAATAATAATCGTATATATGCTGATGAATCAGTGAAAATTTCTTCATAAATATCAAAATTCAGATGATCCTAATCAATGCTCTCTAAATCTGAATCAGTTAAATTTTCACTGATTGAATCAGTGATTTACCTTTTAACTGATTCATCAGCGAAAAAATATTTTCCACTCTTAAATCAGTCAATTTTCACTGATTCTTCATTAAAAAAAATATTTCTCACTGTCAAATCAGTCAATTTTCACTAAAATAATCAGTGAAATTTAACTGATTTACAGTAACCTCTTTTTAACTATTTTAATCAGTCAAATTTCACTGATAATCAGTAGATTTTGACTGATTCAAATTTAGAGAGTGGAATTGGTATCTTAAATCTCAAGGGCGTCACTGGCGGCAAAAAGCAATATGGTCGGCGAAAGTAAATAGATTTCTCAAGACTCTTGTGAAAACATTGAAAATTAGTCTCAACATTGAAAATGAAAATAAAAATAGGTCAAATTTGTGATTTTACAAAATCTACAACTGTATGTAAAAACTTCATTAAAGGAAGAAGAATTTTACATGCAGGACATTTATTTTGCGGAAAACAAGTAGAAAATGAAACTTCAGTTACTATTATCGGTTTTCGTTTACAAACTTTAATTCAAACAGTGCTCCACACGAAATAGAGGGAACCTTATTGTTTCATGGTTTCATTTAAAAAATACAGTGTACGTGTCAAGCTAGATCTAATCAGAAATGCAAACACGTAGTTGCTACATTAATATTCCTATATACATGTAAGAATTGTAAATATTTCGAACTCTTGTGGTCTCAATAATAATAAATTCTTTAATATTTTTCTCATAAACATTTGAAATGTAACATTGGCTATCAAAACTTCAATGCAAAACTTATTTTATATCAGCTTGAAATAATAATATAGCAGTCACTTCTTTTAGGTGTTACGTCACAAATACGTAAATACTTACTTTGATCGAAGATTCCTCGTTTTAAGTTAGGATCGAATGATCCTCGCTTAGGGATGAGGATAAGTCAATGAAAGACACAATGATTATGAATATAATACAAATTGAATTTATTTTACTGGTTAAAATTTCCGGATATACATTCGTTAAGACAATTCTTATATAATGTAGGCACAGGCTGGTTGGTACGTAGGTGAGAAAGAGACAAAGAATAAAGATAGAGAGAGAGAGAGAGGTTCGGTACCTTTATGATTCGTAAGTTGTGTTGAGGTTTAATCCACACGGCGGTGAGTTGTAAGTACTGGATCCCCACAGGTGTATTCCAAGTGTGTGAGAGAGACGGAGTTATAGGCCGCACAGGTATATTCCGTAAAGGGCGGCGATTCAAATTTACGACACTTTTCGAAGATCTTTACATGATCTATTCAAGTCTACGATGACTTTTACGACTCCCGAACTTGGATTTTAAATTGTCCCAATCGAATTTTAATAATCTCAAACTCAGAGATTTCCGAAGTTAAATTGAAATTAATTAGTTGAGTTTGAAATTTTTGTCACTGCCTACAACCGCACTGGACTATTGTCGCGAGACCGGTTATAAATCCGAAGGAAAATTTAAGTGTCGAACTAGACGAAGAATTTACTGACTGCTTTCTCTTGGTGTGGGCCTCTTTTATATTTTTTCATACAAAATTGACGGTCAGCGAAAATCGTGACGTAGTCATATCTTCTTAGAGGAGAAGGGGCCCTATACTGCTCCCTACTTCCCCTACTCCCTATTCCCCTTTATCGATTTTCTCATAGATTTCTAACTCATACCAGCCTGTGTGTATTATATACATTCAAATACGTCGCGGGACGTGACATAGGTTTAAGATTATGTTGATTTATGTGTATCTTTACAAAAATATTCATACTCGAAATGCTGGAAAGGTATTGAAAAACAGAATATATAAATACCAAATGACATATTCGAGTTCCTCTGATCTCAATACCTATCGCTGATTCAGGTTTACAGAGTTCATAAACAATTAGGAAAAAAACGTTTTCGTGATAATAGCAGCAATCGATAGATAATGCGTAGTTTTATAGTAAATTTATTTTCCTGAATTGTTAAAACGCATATTTGCCTGTAAAATAAATTGTTGAAAATTGCACATTTTCAAACAAAATTCAAACGCGCCAAAACCATGGCGCGCGGCTAGCAGAAGGCCCTGTGACGTCACGATCATAAAACTGGGATACATTAACGTAAGATTTGATAGACTCGCAAGTTGAAATAGATTGTTTTCACTAATTTATTGTACAATGAGCGAAAAAAACACAGGTAACAACCAAGCAAAGTTTAAAAGGCTATCGAGCATGTTTCGTTCCGTTGTGCGGGAACATTTCAAAACGAATCCTGATAAAGTGTTCGTTCACGTTCCCATCGATGCCAAAAAGAATGTCGTGACACTCCTACCAATTCACATTATTATTGTTTCCAGGATCATTTGAATGTAAGTACACTAGGTGTGAAATACGAAATGTAAAAGTTATCGTTTATTACACTGACCTAACCTACAAATGACTTCGATTTTTATTAATTGTAGATTGAGAATGATCTTTAAAGTTACACGCGATTCAAATATAATATCAACTTTTTAATATTTACTTACTCGTTCATTTTTGAATTCCGAACTTCAGGATCATTGAACCTCTCATCATTTTTTACATAATCTAATACCATAAAAATATTTTTTGTACCTAATTCTGTCAGCTGGTCTTTCCATATAGTATAAAGAATGCCTCCCAAAAGTGGGTCAGTATTTTCATTTTAGAGATTGTTATTAATTAATAATGAATAGCATATACTTATACGTAATGTTTTAATAATATAATAGATCATTATTATGATAGATTTTATTTACCCAATGCGTTGGAAATTCTTATGAAGGCGTAAAGCAGAGCAACGCAAATTTTCCACATTTTTTACCTCTGGTAGAATTGATTCACGTCACCACCTTGTTTCAAATGTGTGTATACATTTGTGAATCAGTCATTTATCTGCTATGTCACGACTAATCTATTTGGCTTTCCAAGGGCAATATATACTTGATGTAAAATGTACTGTAACGCCTTGAGTTTTACTTTGATGAATAATCCGAGCGGAATAATTTAGTCTATTGCCCTACTGTATTCCTTGATTAATCGTTAAAAAATATAAACGAATTTTACTGCGGTGCAGGACAAGCCAAATCGCTAGTGGACCCGGTCAAGCGAACGGTCAGCGAATTCGAAGTTGCTACAATAATTTTTTTCATTGTTGAAAAACTAAAAAAACATAATACTTGTAATTAAGATAGTTATATCGCGACTCAGTGAGTCATATAAGAGCGTAAAAAATATTCTTGACTTACATCGAATCTCTTGTGTTATAAAATCCTAAAATTAATTAGGATTGACATTTGTGACCGTTCCGCGATGTAAATGAGAATAATAAACAAATTAATAAAAAGATATCTCTCAACGGTTTGCGTATTCACGACCATATGACTTTCGAAAGAAGCAGTGTGGCAACGTCGCAATCTCTCCACTCCTCTAGTCCACCATGTTCAAGTGCACATGTATAGAAATCTAACCTACTTTACGGTTGCGACATTGCCACGTGCTCACTGCTATTTTCTTCGGTTATGGCTGCCGATAAAAGTTGACAGAGTTATAATCTTTGGAAAGACAATACAAACTTACTGTACGGTAAAAAATTATTTTAAAAAGCAGACGAATTTTTCAAAGTTCGCGGCAAATTTATATAGTTTTTTGAATACGTAGCATGGATTTTTTAAGTATAATGCTCATTTGAAATTTGGGTTCACTTGTCATTGCCATTGACGGTATAGTAATTCATGACCAAATGGTGAAACTTTAATTAATTATTTCTCTATTACTAAACGGCCCAGCAACCTAAAATTTTGCAGGTATATTCTAAAACAATTAAAGAAGCTATAAGAAAAATTTCAGCTTTTAAGCATGGATTTCGTTTCATGATAAAACCACCTTAAAGGCAATGCCGTGGTTCACCATTTGCGGTACGTCTCCACCGTCAGAGTTGACTATTGGTTGGAGTGAGTCACAACAACTTTCGTATCACTCTAACAAATAGTCAATCTTGGCGGTGGAAACATGGTATTTAATGATCATTGCACTGCCTTCAATGACATTTATTATGTTATTTTTCTAAATTTAGTAGAATTCAAGTATAGGAACTTTTTAGATATATAATAAACAAATTTTTTGGTAGATCCAACTAAATTTTGGTTGGGTTAAGCATATTTTTTCCAAAGTGCAAAAAAATAAAATTTTAAGCGTATTGTGGCGTCGTAAAGTTTAATTTGGTAGATAATTCCTAATTAAAAGTCTAGTCTATTGCCCTATCTATGTTCCACAATTTTTTGTTAAATGGGTAATCATTTTACCGGGTTGAGGACAAGCCAATGAATTTAATGAAAATTATTAAACAAAAACAATATTTATTAATTTTTTGAAGAAAACTTAAAATAATTTAATCTATGCGACTTTATTGATTTGTTCAGTTGGTAGCAGTTTGGTGTTTTCCTTCCAGTCGGTGTAAATCGTTTTCAAACCTTTAAGTAAAACATAACTCTTCTGAGTTTGACAGAAATTATGAAAAAAAAGGAAACTTAAAGAAGTTAGATTTATATATATCTTTTTTTACTAACCTTTTAAGTAAAATCCCTCATTCGAATCGAAATTACATTACTCAACTTACTTTTATTATTGGATAACATGACACTGCGTGTTTATTTAAGATCCAATAAACATTGGCAGGAACTAAATTAAAGAAGGCTGAGACTGGAGAATGTCGCTGAGACAAAGGCTGTAACTTGACACTGAGGCAGAAGCTGAGAAGAGTCCTTGGAACTGTAAGTTGGATCGAAACCGACTTTTTTAATTGAAAAAAAAAGATTGAAAAATGGTAATTGGGCGTCCAGACTAAATTGACCCTAAAAATTGCTCCTCGAACTCTACTGCTAACCGAGCCAAACTGACTGACACGGGACTGGACCACATCTTTTAAAAAACTAGTCCACTTCCTAATTTGCCTACTTGTGATCTTTTCCAACGCCTTCCGGGGGTGGGTGATTTGCTCATGATTGGATCAGGAGTTTTTTAGGTTTTTTCATTCGATATTTTGGAAAACTCCTTATGGAAATGAGCCGCTCACGCACTCGCGTGATTGGTAAGTCCCATAAGTGCATATGAGCGAAGGAGTATCTCATCAACTCAACAGTACCAGGCTCCCCACAAGAGATGTCTTTTCAAGTATCTTTTTCGATCTTTTAATCAAGGCTTTTTGGATGTTTTGTAATTTCACAACTAAGTATTTTAAACAAATTGTTTCGATACATTTTTTTACTGCAGGTAACTTAAATTCTAATGAAAATTTTAGCGTATCTGATTAATGGACCGAACAATTAGAATAAACTTAAATTCTACAATATTTTGTCAAACTATTCGTACAATTTAATTCTAATAATTATTTTTCTCACGCGAGAAAGGTACATAATCTAGTTCAAGTGTTTTAGGCGTCATGTGATCCTGGGAAAGTTTAAGATACAAGGGTTGAGGAAATCTGGGAATCTGTTCTTTTTTAATGTTTATTACTTTTTACCATTATGTTCTACAAATCACCTGTGTTTTGTAAAATCTACATACGCCGTCTGTCACTGGAGGAACCTATAGCTTTAAGAGGGTCTGATGTGGTGCTAAAGAGGGGCCATGTGTAAGGCTCGCGGTGAAAAATTTCAACTATTGAGGAAAAGAAAGTTTAAGAGTAAAAAGCAGCTAGTGTTGATGAGGGCGGATATGACATTTTCTTTAAGGTAGTTGTCGTGCCAAAAATCGGTCTCTGGAAAAAGAAGTTTTTCTATGATTTCAAGGCTGGTAATTATATCATCAGCCGTGTCATATTTAAGGAAAGACACTCTTTTTAATAAAAAAATTTAATAATTACGAAAAATAATATTTTAATAATGTTTTTTGTAATAGGATGTTTCCTTATTATCGCTTCTTACCAATTTTTTGAAAATGATTGAAGTTTCTTAAATCATAGCTTATTTTTTTCGATGAAAATATTCTCTACAACATAACCGTTTCCAATTTTTCAAAAATGAATCAATAATTATCAAATTCAGCAATTTGTTTATAAAAATTTCGTTTTGGAAAATAGTTTTTTTTAATGATTTCAACCATTAAAGAATTTATTTTCAAAAATTGGAAACGGTTAAGTTGTAGAGAATATTTTCATCGAAAAAATAAGCTATGATTTAAGAGACTTCAATCATTTTCAAAAAATTGGTAAGGAGCGATAATAAGGAAATATCCTATTACAAAAAATATTATTAAAATATTATTTTTCGTAATTTTTAAATTGTTTTTATTAAAAAGAGTGTCTTTCCGTACATATGACACGGCTGATGATATGATTACCAGTCTTGAAATCATAGAAAAACTTCTTTTTCCAGAGACTGATTTTTGGCACAACTACCTTAACTTGTGTTGTAATTGAATGATCGGCTCTGGCTTGTATAGCTAACTTCTTTACGGCGCTTGAAATAAACCCAATCGCTCTCGAAGATGCAAGCTTGTTTTTTATTTTAATGAATTAGCTAAGTCCGTCGTAATATCAAGTTTTTCGTATTCACGTCGGAGTAAATATACTAACTGAATCAATTTACTAGAAGTCACGTACTTTTCGCCACTCATCTCTCGAATCGCCGCTTCCAGTGGTTTCAAGACTTTGATAAGTTCCGCTGATATTTCCGCTTCTGAAGCAGTCACTATAGGAGATGCTTTGGAATAGTTTCCTAGAATGGTATTCACATGTCGACGAATGTCCACAAAGTGTTCCAACATATAAAATGTGGAGTTCCATCTCGTAGACACATCTTGTTTTAATCTTAACTCAGTGGAAAGGGGCAGTCTGTCTGACGCATTAACAGACTCACGGAAGAAAGTGACAATGCTTCAATCTTTTTTCATTATCTCACATAGGCCAACAACTAATTTCATTGGATTTTCAGCAATGAGATTCAAGGTGTGCGTGAAACAAGCCAAATAATGTTTTTTCCAATAAAAAAGTTTTACAGCCAAGACCTATTAATTTGTTCCAAATATACTGTGTAGTATGATTTGTATTCATTTCAAAGACACCCAGTACGCCAGAGTTTAATTGAGAATCGTGCTCAAAATGTGCAGTAACAGCAAGATAATTCCTTGTATCGATGGTGTCGGTCCATATGTCTGTAGTTAACGTTAAGTTAGAAGCGTTTCTTAATATTTATTTATATGATGTTGATATTTGTTTGTACTTTTCATTCATTAAAGTTTTAAATTTTTTTGGCCTGGAAAATGATGATGTGGAACATTCATCATTGTACAAGTTTTAAAACCTTCTCTTTCCACTAACGAAAATGGTTCACACTCCTTGCACATCATGTATACGAGGTCTGTCCGGAACGTACCAGGCCTACCTTTATATCTCCGCGCCATAGTGTTCGAGCGACCTCTGCGGGGCATGAGCGTCAACAGTAAAGCCTCACGAACCTATCGATTGCTTGCTGACATCTGCCAGACGTATAGTTCATGCGCAGCGTGCCTTTGTTTACAAAGCTATTTCTGAGTTCAGCGGACTTTTTGATTGTTAAAAATGACTGAAAAACAAAATCAACGAATTTGCATCAAATTGGTTTTTCAACTCGGAAAAACGAGTTCGGAAACTATTGAGATGATGCAGAAGGCCTTTGCGAATGAGTGTATGAGCAAAACACGAATAAAAGAGTGGTATAATCATTTCAAAGGAGGCCGCACTTCTGTTGATAGTGATTCTCGTTCTGGCCGATTTTCGACGACAAAGACATTGGATAATATTGAGCGGGTACGACTTGCGATTGGAGGTGATCTTCGATCAGCTGTTCGTGAACTAGAAAATGATCTCGGAATACCGAAAAATACTATTTGGGAAATTTTGAACAAGATTTTAGGAATGACTCGCGTGTGTGCGGTGACTGGCTTCTTCACCAAGATAACGCGTCAGCGCATTCATCGAATCTTGTGCAGCAATTTTTGGCGAAACACAAGATTTTACAGCTCTGACAGGCTCCGTAAAGTCCCGACATAGCTCCCTGCGACTTTGGATGTTCCCAAAATTGAAAAAGGCGCTCAAAAGAAAGCGGTTCGACGACATCGAGACGATTCAGAGTAATGCAAACCTAATGCATAGATGGTGGACGATTAGCAACTAGCGCCGCGGACAAGTGTGCACATATACTACGCGGACATATCATCCATTAGAGGTTGACCGGCCCAGTGTGCTCAGATTGCAAACCGGGGTACCTACAAACACGATCGCACGCCGTATCCGTGTGAAGCGAGTAGGGAGAGATGACGCGGCGCGTTGCTTTTGTTCATTCCTTGTCGCTCTCGCACGCGAAAACGACTCCTACTACATCTCCTCATTCTCCCCGCCCCGTCGTCTCTTCCTACTCGCTTCACACGGATACGGAGTGCAATCGTGTCTGTAGGTACCCCAGTTTGCAATCTGAGCACACTGGACCGGCCCTGTCCTGACCTCAGAGCTGAAAATTTGATCGGGGAAGAATGGGCCCAGAAGTCAAGTCACGTCGCTGGAAGATCTTTCCGCCTTCGTACGGACCGCTGACGCACGCGCTAACTTCTTATCAACCATTCCAAAAATACATCGAAGTGTTCAAATTCAGATGTCATTAAATTTAAGTATCCTTTGGCCTAAGATCGGTCTTGCTAGGTTAATTCTCAATAGCCTATATTTTCATTGATTCCCCACTTTTCACGGCACGAGGGGGCTTTAATCCTAAATAGGGCAGAGATCCATTAAAATTTATAATATAATATTTGCTCTGCACGTTCTAGAACTTAACACAACCTACCTTTTTTTTATCAGTTTTTATAAGGATAAAGGCTTTTGTGTACTTTGCAGTTTTGTGGCGTGGGAGATGGACTTACCACCTGATCCCGGAGCTCGGCACCTGGCTGAACAGAGAGCACGGGGAAGTCGGCTTTTATTTGGCGCAAGCGCTCTCAGGCCATGGCTGTTTTAACGCGTACCTGAGGCGCTTTAAGGTAGTACTGCCGGTACGTAGCTAATCAAATGAGTAGTTTCTCTCATTTGCTCCACGCAGTATTTAAATTTGTCAACATCGCATAAGAAAGCGACTATACATGTGTGTATAGCAGATGACTTCTTACGATACGTCAATGGCGCGCGCTTTCACTTATTTTGCGACGTTGCCACATTTATTTAATCACCGTCGCTTACTGGAGAAAAATTATATTTTTGCTTACTTAATTGGATTTTGCTACGCTTACGCGTATCCAATTGAGATGTTTTAACTTTAAAAATGATGTTTATATTATCATTCAATGCACCAGTCATTTTTATTGAAATCTGAAAAGTGGTTATGGCATGATTTGTAAATGAACTCGGTTTCCCATAAGGTTATGTGTTAATTGTCTCAAAATGCAATTAATAATTACTCCTCTCCAGTGTACCCCACCAAAAAAAAAAATAAGAAAATTACAGTTTTTATCAATGTTCATGCAAATAATTTTGAAAAATAAACGACGAGAAATATTCGTCATGTTTGATAACAAATTTATTACATAAAAATTTTCACAAACAAAAATTTTAATTTTCGAATTTCAATTACAAAATAATCGTTTTACAGAACAAAAAGACTTTATAACAGAAGACTATAAGACGAAAGCAGTTGAAATTCTGAGTTAAACAACGATAAGTCGAAGGCTATATGTCAACTCCATAAATTAATGTCACAACAAAACTAAATTCAAGATTTTTATAAAAATTAATTGTAGATCTGGTGGTAATAATCATTTTAAAAAGTTTGAAAGGTGTTTCTAAACGTAAGTTCCTGTTAGATTCAAATGACCGACTATTATCTTTCTGTAATCTTTTTCCCCAGAAACTGTCAAAGGCCAAAATTAGTATAAAATATTAATGTTTGTAATGAAAATATGAATTAATTTTCAAGAAATTCTAGAAAGATTCTTATACTTAATTTAAACTTTTGTAGCTTCAATAAAAAAAATCCAAAAATATATCTAAGTTATTAATACTACACGAAAATTTTAACTTGTAAAATGACTTTTATGGCCATGCATCAATCAGTACAACTGACTAAATCAATGAACGCATAAAAACTCGTATATGCGCAGAAGTCACATAAAATAGAATATGTGCCAATGCACACAATTCAGGTAATTACGAGACTCGCTTAAAATGCTCGCAGGACTGATCGCGCCTCGGCTTCTATCTCCTGCGAGGATTGTCGCTCGTCGCGTAATAACCCTCATTATGCGCCTAGGCACATAATATACAATTGTCGATTTCGTAAGATATATTGCTACTTTACGCCAGGTTTATACTATTACAATATATAATTCATATTATACAACCCACTCGTGGTCACTCTGTATTTTGCTACAATTTCAATTCACAACAAAATATGACATATTGAAGATTTTACTAACAAAAATATATAATTTTAGTAAAACAATTGAAACTTCAACACAGCTAGTACTGAAGTTGGTGATGATTTTTTAAGAAGTTTCAGTTATTTTTCTGAAATTGTATATTTTTGTTTCCAAAATGTTCAATATATATGACACATTTTTTCTTAAATTCAAATTAAAGCAAAGTATATTAAAAATTGATAATTCAACCAAAAAAAAATTAATTTTCTACCAAACTAAATCAATTTCCAATTACAGCAAATTAAAAGTATGATCGAGTTTTAACAAATTTGTAATCGGGATTATTTTCTTCTACTATAGAGTCATGAAGGGAATTTTATTGCCCCATGCGGGACCAACAAATCCAGTTTATTGCCCACTGCGGGTCTAGCAAATCCATTTTTTGACCCCTCAGTAAAAATATAATCGTGTGCAACACGGGAAAAACATTTATTTTTTAAGTTGAAGTTTGATGCCCGATTTATCATTTTGCGCTTGCTAAGCAGTCGTTCAAATTAGTATTTCTGATGCAAACATTTTTAAAAAATTCGTTGATCCAACCAAACCATTTTATAAAATGAACCAAGATCCTTGGTTTAATCAAACAACATTTGGTCGAGTCAGCCATAAATTCTTGTATATTAAACCTATCTCAGATTTTGTTAACAGTGTAGTTGTCAAAAAGAGAGAGTGACGAGGATTGTTGGTGTTGCTTAATTTATTTTCCTTTTTTCTCATCCTCGGGTGTAACCAATCAACTTTCCGATCGTCTCTAGTGATCTAATTCGGCAGTGTTTAAAGTTGCAGCAATTGCATACCTTTTTACGTTTGAATCAAGAATTATTCCTACAATGTTTTTTTTGTAAAACAAAGGACTGCCTATATCTTGCTGAAATCAAAAATAATAATTTAACCTAGTTATTTATGTTTATATGATACTTCAGTCTAAGATGAATAATAAAAGATCATTTAAATTTCATTCTAAAATATAAAAAAGTAATAACAATTCCAAACTTTATGTCGTCTTCCTTGAGTTCAATGCAAATTTCACCCAACAATTTTGCTTCGCAAAATGGATAATCCACTCTGGAAACACGAATCTTAAGAAATTCTTGCTCTCTTGGTATTTCTTTTATATCATTCCACACTATCGCTTGATCCACAGTTTCCAAATACCTCCAACTATCTAGATTTACTGGATACGCGTATGATTCTTCCACAAACCAAACTTTTGTCTCCAACTGTATAAAAAATATATAAAATATAGTTTCCTCCAAGCGTAATACATACATTCTAACGCTTCTTTAACTTTTCGATGCCTTTTTTATAGAATGATTCGTCTTTGCATACAATAATTTTATTTCTCAGCGATAAAAACTAGAAAAACATCGTATAACTGTCATTGAAGGCAGTGCAGTGATTAAAAATTGGCTGAAGTGAGATAAAAGTAGTTGTGTTTCATTCCAACCAATAGAAAACGTTGACGGTGGAGACGTATTACCAATTGTAAGTCACTGCGCTGCCTTCAATGACAGGTATACAATGTTTTCCTAGTTTTTACCACTGAAAAATAAAATTATTGCATTTATTCCTACACCTGCTAATTCAAATTTGATCGCAAAATCATAATTGCAATGCTTTAAATGTTTTTTTTTACCGTCCTTAGCCATAATAATGCGAGGTCAAACAATGGTCAAAGAATAGTCAGAGAATGGTCAGAGTATTCTCTGACCGTTCTCTCAACCGGGTCCGCTAGGGACCTCTTTTGAACAGCTCCAAACAGAGCTCTGAATCCTCAGCGCGTTGTTTTTGGTCGGGTGTGAGCAAATGTGGCACCCACTTCGAAAACAACTTACGGATCTCCAAGGATTCGTGCAAAATTGTAAACACACTACCTACTGATATCTTTAAGATGTCAGCTATCTGACGTAACTTTAATTTATGATCGCCCAAAACTATTTTGTGGACTGTAGTTATGTTTTCCGGAACAACTGCTGATTTTCAAGCCACTGCTTTGCTTCATCAGTATTTTCTCCCATCAAAAAGCAATGTTTTATTAACATTAGAAACTTTTTTTTATTCGTTGTTTAGAAAATGATAAAAGTTTCTTCAGCAAAACCTCCGTAACTTCTGAACAAAATGTTAGATTGTTATGAAATTTTGACACTTAAAGTCTGAAGGTTAGCACTATCCAGAAATCATATGGATTTTACAACAGTGGTGCTATCTATATCTCAGACCAGAAACTTATTGAGTGATGTGTTAAATGGAAAACGCTTATTGGCTTTTGTTGGTGGATGAATTAAAATGACATAATATTACCTAATATTGGCCAATGAGTGTTCAATATTTAAAGCGAGTGAAGAGCCAAGAGGCAGGCTATCTTTAGAATTACTATAACGATTAACGGCCATGACTGATCAACATATGACAGATTATAGGTTATAGCAATAAAACACAACATTGAATGTGTGGAATCAGTCTGTTAATGAAAATGCAATACTTATCGCTTACAGAAATTTATTGAGTAAATCACTGAAAATTGATAACACTGAATTAATTTATAACTTTTAATGACAATATTTCAAAAGAAAACATTTTTACAAGGAAATTCGAGGAGTAGAATAAATGAATTAAAACTCGAATCATTTAATCTCACAACAGACATTAACTAGCATTAAATTTTCAGACTGCTTCGAGGCATTCAATCGCAATCACTCTTTTCCAATTTCAGTTCCTCAAAACACGTTGACTATCTTTCGATTTTAAAGTCACCTAATAGCATAAAATCGCATTGGCTCTTTTCAACCTGAATCCCACAAAAAGCATAGACACGCATTCAATTTGAGTCACCTGACAGCATTAAATCGCATTAGCTTTGTCTCATTTTTAATTCCAGTCAGTGATATTAAAAAAATTTCATTTACATTGAGCAGCGGGTTGGATTGAAATGAAGCGCCTTGAATTCAGTCAAACGCATTAAATAAAATTTTGAATGCCGTTCAATTCATCTCAAACCACCTTTTCTTACCAGGTTTGCTTTTTTCGAATTAACCCTTCCAGTTATATGTCCTCTACAAAGGACAGATCATTACGAAATTCAATCATGGAATTCTACGAATGAAATGAATAAGATAAAAAATTAATAATTAATCAAATTATGCAATAAAAAATAATGATAGAATAATAATTCCTTTTTTAAACGGATTGGCTCAAAGAAATTTAAATGAGGCCTACTCCATGAGAATCAGTCGAAATAGTATATTGAGCAACGAGTGAGCAATCAGTGGCTCCACACGAGTTGCTCTTACTACTTTCTTTTAGTGCGTAAGAAATGCTTCTTTTATTATTATAAAAGATGTTGGTTTACAATCGATGAGGGTAAAATATAATGAAGAAAATTCTTCATTATGTCGAAATTGTAGCGGAGGGTGACACTACAAATTCTTATATGCTACTTTTATTTTATTCAAAATAATAGAGGATCGGAATTATTTTTGCAAGCAAAAAGTATATTTTTGCATCATCTGCATGGGAACTTCTACTTCTCAGGCTTGTATAACATGCGCGAAACAACCAATTCCCAGACCATGTGAGAATCATACAAATCGTGCGAAGAAAGGGGGATACAATAAATCGGTCATCAGATGTCATTTCTTAAACCGCTATTCAAGGTTGCTCTTTTTTCTAAGCTAATTTTTTCATTACAATGAAGAATAAATATGTAATCCAACTATGCTCTTAGTGGTGACAATTTATATTGCTTCATTCAGGATTTCTCAATCATAGGAAGCGGATGAGAGCAAAGTCAGAAAGGTTATCAAGGTCTCTTCTTCCGGAGAACTATCGGCTGCCTATTTTATTAGAGTGTTAGGGGGGAAGAGTACGAATTTTCGGGCTCAAATTCGAAAAACTTTCCTGAATTGCTTTCAATTCATAATTTAGAGCAGTAATGAAATACTGTTTTACAAAAATTCTTTTTAATTTTGTTTAGGTGAGGTTACTTACTACCATGACTGCAGGAACATATTGGCTCTTGATCCCTGTATAAATAGAACTAAGAGCAGATTTGACTTTTTCAACATGGTAGAATTTTCCATCACCTGTTGCTTTATGAGGTTTAACGTACAATGCCGATCTTTTGCTTCCACTGCCAGAGCTGTAATTTCCAAATGCACAACGACATGACTAGAATTTAGTTACAATGCAATGAGCTGGAGTTTGTGACGTCTCATGTGAAGAATTTAAAAAAAAAATTTCGTCGTATGATCTCCAAAACAATCAAAAATATACATAATAGTGCTTTTCGCGAAAAAATTTGAAGTTATATTCAAAAATGAGTATCATCAGCTAATATAAATATTCTGCGTTGAGTGAATGCGCATAAAGCTGCCAACACAGTGACTGCACGCCGTGCGTCGCACGATTTCGACACTGAGTGTACACATTAGGGCGTATCGAAAAAAAAATGTACCTGTATCGTATAGATTCTTCACTTGATCAAAAGAAGTTGAACGAGCTGGCATTGATCATAAAGTGGTCGAAAATCACAAACAACATCCACATGTATGCTCGTGTAGTAAAAGTTCATCAAAAATTATTTTATGAGCCTTTATTATTGTTTAATTTGCAGAAAATACGAAAAGTTTAATGAAACGCAATTTTTGGTAAAAAAGGTTCAAATAATTCAGATAATTCATGTTCTAGCAATGTGGTATTTTATTCAATTACCTCTTGAAACTTGCTAAATCTTCTTTCGTCATTGATTTGGTTAAAGGAGGCTCTTTGATCACAGGGCATTGCAAAAAGAATATTCTCTGGGTGAGCAAAATATCCGTTGCTTTGAATTACGTTGTATACTATATCTCGGAGATCATCTTCAAGGAATCTTGACATCCAAATACTTTCCCACAAGTTCATGGAAGCGTCTTTGATGGTTGGATGGCACTTAATTTGAAACCACATTGGGACATAAACGCGCATGATGAATTTAACCAGAACCAGCAATTCAAAAGAGGGGTTTTCTGTTCCAATGTATCTTCGCAGTGTCCTGGTTGTCGTTGTGAGCCACCTTGCATGTGACAATTTTCCTGGACTCCTTCGATTAAGGTTTAGAGAACATTTTCCCGTCTTAACAGCATTCCAAATATCTAAAAGATACCTTTGATCTGAACTAAGATCCGTGGAGTTCACAATTAGGATATTTGACATCTCAACAGCATCAAACTTGACAATCGGGAGATTCTCGCACGACTCTAAAGATTTGCCGATAGGACCAGAATATTAAGTGCAACCAGTAGTTTTACCATCGAGCTTCTCGAACAAATGCCTAAATGGCAGCTCATTTCCATGGAGTTGATAAATAACCCACTGCAATGGTCTCTCTAGTTCCTTCTCCATTCTTCTTATAATACCATTGTGTTTCGCAGGATTTGTAGGGCAACCATCACATCCAACGCAATCCAAATTGGAAAGATCAATTGTTTTTTCATAGCAAAAATCCAAGATTGCGTTCTAAAAGCTTTCAGCATCTGATGATGATGGAGACACATGTCCTAGATAGGAACCCCCTGGTTCTCTAATCAACGATATGTGCTCTTCTATTGTCGATATTTGCCGCAATATTCCGTCATCTGTCTCTTCAACAACTAGTCTGATCCTTTCTACCATCAAAGTAAATTGCTTTCATTTTCCAAGCTGAAGAAAATTCTTCGTTTTGAAGTTTTTCTCGAGTTTTAGTTATTTTGCGAAAGATTTTACTCTTGTCAAAGATGAGACCTTTAAATTGAGGGACATATCTACTTATATCTTGCAAAATAGAAGTCGCTAATAGTGAAGCACTTCTATTTTCGACTCCGAATCTATCAGAAGCTGCCCCAAATAATGGACAGTTCATTCTAGTTTGTTCTGTTGATGGTGTACCAAAAGGTACATCGAACCGAAATCATTCGATTCTTGTCAAGCTGGATTCTTGTGCGACGAGCAGAGCCTACGTTTTGTTTTCTGCAAGTTCTCTGGTCTTCTAGAAAGACTCCTTCGGTTTTAGGAATCTTGATTTCACAAGAGCAAGAGTCAATATTACATTTACAAGCAGCTATGTCGAAGAGACCTTGATACTTGAATGAATTCAGCTTGAGTATGAACTTTTCATTTCGGTTTTTGGCAGGATATCTATGAAAAAGGTTAACAGCATCATGATCTTTTTTCATCATTGTTAAGATTCTCTGATCATGAACGATTGGTATAGAAGTTCTGCTCCAAATATTCTTCACTTAGTCCAACACCAACTTTGAAACGACAGAAAATAGGGGGTATCTCCTGTCCTTCTGATACATTTTCTCGTACTCAAAATAATAGTACTTCATCACTTTTAAATGAGTGGGCAGCTTTTCACTATTTAATTCACTATATTCACCGACAATCACACACATATTCAATTCATCTTGAGACATTGTTGACAAATCTTAATGAATTATTCCCGGGAGAAGAAAAACCGACGAATTACACACTGAAATATATGATACACTCGCAATATATCAAACTTTTGTGTCGTCATAGTAATTGAAACAAAAGACGGAGGCGATAAGTGATTGAGAAAATTTTGAATTGGATTGTAGGAGATGGAACGTAATTCAAGATTAATGATTGAATTTTTTTAGAATTTTGATATTTTCTGCAAGTTCAACATTAATATAGGGTCACAAAATAATATTTGATGAAAATTTTCCACACAAGCATAGATGTATATCGTAGAATTGTAAATGTTGTGTGTGACTTTTCAGCATCTTTCCAGGTCCGAAACAATATTTTACGACTCTGCAATATTGGAAAAAATGCGATGTTCAGTGATTTTTTCGATTTTCGACCACTTTATGATCAATTCCAGATCGTTCAACTTCTTTTCATCAAGCTATAGGATACAGTCACATTTATGGATACACTATACAATTTTTTACCATGCTTCAAATCATTAATAACATCTTTTGGCTCAGTGATCACGGAAAATACTCTATTCCTCCTCATTTTGGCCATTTGTCCGAGATTGAAAACGGAAGAGATTTTTTTTATGACCTCATCTTTTAGGAGGAATATTTTGCCATCTGTATGAAACTTTTTACCCCTATTCAGAAACGAGAAGATTACATTTTTTTTCGATACGCCCTAGTGCCTATCACCTTGTGCTAGCGTATGTGATTTATTTATACACGCACAGGTGCCTGACATGCGGTGCGTGTTTCGTGCTTGATACGATTGTTATATGGGTTGTAACTGAAAATAGAAATTGGAGGGAGAAGAGACACAAGGAGATCAAATTTGTGTATTCAAAAACCTCACTTTCCTATTGCCAGGAGTACGCACATTCACATGTATAAATTCACATATGCGTATAGTTTAGAACTTCTCGAGCGTGGCGTGCCATGCGCACTTTGAGAAAAATATGGATCACGTGCAGTCATTTTTTAACTTTCCTATTTTCAAAAAATTGCAAGTTACTTACAAATATATGTTACAGAAACTAATTCGACGGCTGAAGTTACTAAAATTGTGATTTACCTCTCTCTCTTATCGATTTTAAACCACAAAAATTACTAGAGTGTTTGATATTGGCGTGATATTTCTATGAGAGGTCGCTACTAATAAGAAACGGCTATCACTGTTAACAGGTTCCATTCTCCAAACTTCTTCTATTAAAATTTGAGCCAAATCCATACAATAATTTCTAAGTTATACAGTGTCTGAAAGCAACAGACCTCCGAATTTTTGGCGAAGGTGGAAAAAAGTGAATTTCGTGTGTTGATTAAACACTACTTTTAGCATGGAAAAACCTTATCAGAAACTAAGACCAAGCTAGATAAATATTGTTCGGTCTCTGCTCCGTCGTATGGAATGGTTCAGAAGTGGCTAACCGAATTTAGTTGTGGTCGTACGAGCACAGAAACCATACCTAGTCCAGATCGTCCAAATAAGATCACTACACCAGAAATGATCAATAAAACCCATGGTATTATCTTGAATGACCCGAAAGTAAAAGTGTGTGAGATAGCTGAGATCGTATCAATTTCAACTGAGCGTATGGTAAATATTCTGCATACGCATTTGTGCATGAGAAAGCCCTGTGCAAGACGGGCGTCGCGATTGTTCCTAAACGACTGCATTTGTTTGACCACTTCCGTGCAAATTTCAGCCTATTTTAACCGCAATCCAAAAGAGTTTTCCCGTCGATTTGTGACGATGGATGAAACATGGATCCACCACTATACTCTGGAATCACGTGAAGGGTCAAAACAGTAGGTTAAACCTGGTGAAAGTGCACCAAAGCGTCAGAATACGCAACAATCGGCTGGGAAAGCTATGGCTAGTATTTTTTTAGATGCACATGAAGTAATCTTTATCGACTACCTTCAGAAAGGAAGGTCAATTGCTGGAGCATTTTATGCTGCATCATTAGATGGTTTGGCTGAAGAAATCAGGAAGATACAGCCACATTTGAAGAGGAAAAATATCCTTTTTCATGACGAGAATGCACCATCTCACACATAGAACATTGCACATGCAAAAAGCATGAATTAGATTTCGAATCACTTCCGCGTCCACCGTATTCAGACGTGGCCCCCAGCGACTGTTATCTGTTATCAAACCTCAAGAGATGGGTGTGTAATAGGCGATTTGAGTTGAACGAAAAAGTTGAATGAGAATCAGAAGGGTATTTTGGAGGGTTTGACATATCGCATCATTTAGAAGGCACATTACGCTTATGAATTTCGAAACTATACCTACATGTGAATGTACGTACTTCTTGCAACAGAAAAGTGCACATTCACGGTGAAATACATGTATTAATATTTGGTCTCCTGAGGTCTATGCTCTCTGTAAAATTAATTTTATTAATGTAGTATCTCTTTGGTTTCAATTACGATCATGATTATTTTTTTTTTAAATTGACTTTTTAGAGACAAATATGAATGTACTTACAAGAGATCTATACCGTGCTCGGCAGTTAAAACCTTCTGTGGTGAAATCATGTACCCACATCGTACATGTACATATTCAAGATGTGGTTGATTCGATGTAGATAAGGCACTGTAGTATCTATGGGTTGAATTATCAAAAATATGAAATACATTATTGTACAGAATTAAACAATAAATTAACAAAAGCTTCAAAATTCTTGAAATACAATTTATTTTGTTAATTATGAATAATGGTATATTAACTTGCGCAAATAATCATTACATCTGAACGAAAAAATTTCGAGTAAAAGATGAGGTTTACCTATTCGCTAAAGAAATTATTAAAATGACAAAGTATGATTTCATCTACAGAATAGTAATTTAATTATTCTATTTTTTGCACAAAATTTCTAAATTTTGGTTTATTTATTTATGCAAATAAAAATAGCACTATTCATATAAAACAAAAATGGTAATTTTAGTTTTAAAATTTCAAACAGCGAATAAAGTAAAAGTACACGGAGATAAATAACTGGTGGCGTGCACTCGAAAGAGACCAGTGTTTGGCAATTATGGCCGTCCAAATAGTTGAACCTATAAACTCGAGTAATAAATGCTCAAAATTCATGTGAGCTGCGCATTGTAATCTACAAAGACAAAATACTATGTATTCACATAAAAAGTATGTGATATTACAAAATTTACTACTCATGTGACTTATAGTAGATACTAGATGGGCCGAAGGTGCCAAACGCTTGTCCTCCTTAGGCCTCGTCATTGGCTGTACCGAATTCGATATCTAAATTCTAGTATAAGACATACGCTTTGGGAACGCTTGAGATTCACGTGCACCGCACGCGAAGCTGAAGCGTTTCGAACATAAAGAAAGACATGCATCATATGCGACGCGATCCGAGAAAAGGGACCTTCGAGGCAAAAAATCGATTTTAGGATTATGATTGATTCTATAAGTTCTTGAACTGATCTTTCTAGGGGTGCAATCAGAAATGTTTTATCTGCATTATTTTAAGAAATAAATTATTGAAAAAGAGTCTGCAGACGCGTGCAGATCGACAGTTCGACGCCTCTACTCTTTCTCTTCTCCCACCACTTCCTTCCATACTCGCCGCGTCCCCTACGCGGAGCTCTATGCTTGGCAGAAGTGGGGGTCAGAATCCCCCACTTAGACTTCTCCGCTCCGTCGCCTCGAGCTCGAGATTTCTTCAATCGCTCGTCGTTACTCCGATTCTCGTAAAGTCTTAGAGGCCTCCTTAATAAAAATCAAATGTTTCCCCCCTTACTCTATTGAACCTTTTTTATATAATCCTGCAAGTAAACCCGTCTCCTATATCTTAATATTTTCAAAGGAGAACAAGTTACTCATATAAACATTTATTAGTTTCGTATTCAATCATATTCATACTTGTATCCTTTCATTTTATATTCTATTTGCATTTTGCATTCTCTTTCAAACACAAATCCACCTACTTGGCCCGTCTGGCGTTAAAACTAAGAAACGCCTATAGACATTCCTTTTCAAATATCTTGTGAAAAGTTAACCAACCCTGGGGCTCCATCTTTAATAGACATGGCCAAATAGGTCGCTTTAGTGATGCAATATCGATATTATCCTCTCGATATATCGATATTTTCCTTACCGATATTCGATATGAAATATCGATATTTTCCCCAAAACCGATATTTTTCCTGATCGATATTCAACATTTAAGTGGAAATAGTGGAATCCGTTGCCGACAGGAAATAAAAAAAAATTGTATTCACATTGCAGCACACTTCATCGAAAAAATCAGTGACAGAACAAACACTGATAAAATCTACATGTACACACGTCACGCGGTCGCCCGAGCCGGTTGCTTGCTCGCAATTGTTCTTTTGATTGTTAGTAAAAGTAAGAATTGTTGTTAACATCTTCTCAAATCGCACAACTCGGCACAAATTTCCAATTCCTGAAATTATTTTTTTATAAAATTCTGATTTTTTTATTCCGAATTTTTTAAAAATATTTTAAAAATTAGGGGTTCGGAATTACAGCAAAACAATGAAATTTGTATTTTTTACTCAATAAAAATTTTATTGACCTGTAAAAATGTAGAAAAACATTTATTTTTGTAAATTCAAAATTGATGAAACAAAATTTTCCAGCGTAAAAGTAAGTCATAAATTTATTAATAATTATATTTTTCAAGTGCAAAATTCATTTCCGCTTATTTTTAGTACCTACTTGTCGCTTGTCATTCTTTTAATTTTTTAATATAAAATAAAATGTCATAAATTTGTAGGTTATGATGACCGTTTGTTTTGAAGGATTTGAAGAATGTGTAAAAAACTAGAACATGCTTATCGATACATTCTTCAAATCCTTCAAAACAAACGGTCATCATAACCTACAAATTTATGACATTTTATTTTATATTAAAAAATTAAAAGAATGACAAGCGACAAGTAGGTACTCAAAATAAGCGGAAATGAATTTTGCACTTGAAAAATATAATTATTAATAAATTTATGACTTACTTTTACGCTGGAAAATTTTGTTTCATCAATTTCCCAACGATTCCCATATATTTCTTTCGTCCAAGACCAACCTTACCTACAGTCTATCCCTACCACATGGCCAGTGACGTCAACTTGGTTATCTCAATTGGGTGCACTTGAGAGTACCTAGCACAAGTGTTACAGCAGTCGTTTTACCTACATTGAATTAATGAAAATTATTTGTTTTACTTTTACATTGAACGAAGTACCTGAATTATTATTTAAAATTTTAAAAAAACTTTATTATCGATATTATATCGATATATCGGAAACTTTCGCCGATATATCAGTGATATCGATATTTACCTTCCTGATATATCGATATTGCAAATATCGATATTTTCCTTTCGATATTGCATCACTAGGTCGCTTATTCTTAGCAAGGAAATTGTATATTCTCCTGACCTAGGCTATCACTTTTCCTCCCTGCTTTCAATTAGGAGTGACAAAGAAAGAAAGAAGAAGAAAATCGCTCGTCGTGTAAAATTTCACTTTTGTCTCGAAAGTCCCTTTTTTCGGATCGCGTTACATATACTCAGCGTTCATGCGTTCGAGCTCCGAGTCGCTAGTTCTACACGCACGAATATTTAATAGGATGAGCAAGAACGTTGTCTAGTGTCAAACATTTGAATTTGCTTTTTTCACAATCGTCATTTGACATGTCTGTAACACTTTGTGAGTTTCATGTGCATGCCACCAGTTATTTCTCCCCGTGTTGTTGCCGAAATTTAACTTTTGGAAAATATTGTTGAAATCTTCACTACGAAATATTTCGGATGTGCCAATATCACGAATAAATAAGTGTTCTTAGCAAAAGTATCATAAATTATTATTATTATAAGTTTTCGTGACCCTGTTCGTTGACTGGGGAAACTTGTATATGTAGTGGCAAGATTCTTATGTAGGGGCCATGAATTTTTTAGAATCAAAATAGAAAGGAAATATTGTCAAAAGCAGTAAAGTATAGGAGCTGGTAATAGATAGTATAACACAGAGTAGTAAATTAATGCTAAAATTTTTACTTGGAGCGGTAAAGTAGGCACCATATTTCAACTCGGGATAAATAACATCAAAATAAATAAACCTGTATGTTAAAATTCAAATAAAAATTTGTGCTTTTTATGGTCAAAGTATTATATATTTGATATACGTACCAAAAAAAACGTCCATTACATGTAATAGAAGTTTGATACAGAAATTGTTAACAGTGTAACAAATTTCTTTTTTTTTTAAATGACTACAATGTGGAAAATTACCTATATATTGCGTTTCCGTCCGCTGGGATCAATAAGTATCCTATTGAAACCACATATTTGTATTCTGATGAATCGGGAAGTTTATAGTAAATTATTCTATCACCATATATTTTACTTTCTAATAGTGACGAATTTGATTCTATAACAAATAAAAAAGACTCTTTGATTTTAAAATTGACCTTTTGACGTGTATGTAAAAAGCAATACATAGTATATTGTGTAACAAGTTATATGTACACGGAGAAACTTTTGGTCGCATACACTGAGAATAATCGATAGTTAATAATTTTCGATGTTACCGGTATTATAGTATTTGAGGAAAGTAGATGGCCTTTCCGGTTTTGTATAATTATTTAAGTCAGTGAAATATGATAAATAAATAATATAGATGGTAGAATATTTTTAAGACCGAAAAAAATTTTGAAAGCGTGCATCTTGCATGTGTCAGGAGGAATCGAACCTCCGAATATACTTGCCTTTCCGGGGACTTACTGTGATAAACGCACCAAGCCAACACCGCTTACAGCATTTCAAATAATTTTCGGTATATTTCACTTTTCAGTTTAGATGTTTATTTGAATGAAAATTAGGGCTTTAAGTGACCTCTATTGGGTCTGATTGCGAACACTTTCAAATAAACATCTAAACTGAAAAGTGAAATATACCGAAAATTATTTGAAATGCTGTAAGCGGTGTTGGCTTGGTGCGTTTATCACAGTAAGTCCCCGGAAAGGCAAGTATATTCGGAGGTTCGATTCCTCCTGACACATGCAAGATGCACGCTTTCAAAATTTTTTTCGGTCTTAAAAATATTCTACCATCTATATTATTTATTTATCATATTTCACTGACTTAAATAATTATACAAAACCGGAAAGGCCATCTACTTTCCTCAAATAAAATAATCGTTAGTGCCGTTTAATATCTTGAAAGTATCACTATAGGGTGGCCATTTTAGGATATTAACGTTGAATATCTATATATTTATCCTTACATTCTAGGTATTAACTTGTAATATCTTAGATATTCAAACTTAATTTATTAGATACAAATGCGCAAAACAGATGATTGCCTAGAGTGTACAATACGTTTTTGGCAATTGTTTTTGTGCTTGTTTTATCAAGAAATCAAATCTTTGCTTTTGCAATGCGATTTGGTGTAGATATGATACATATACGAAAAAAGATTACATGGAAAAATTGGTTTTGAAAACTAATATTTTAGCAAATCATTGCTAAAATGTCTTTGAAAAACGGAAATTGAATGGTAAACACATTGATACTTTCCAATACCTTTTCAATTGTTATGGAATAAATCCTTTCAATGCTTTCATGGGAATATAAGTTAACAAGATTCAGTTCATATTCAATTAATTAAATTCAAACAACAATTTGAATTGATTTGCACTAAATCGTTCTTACTCATATGTCCATGAAAGCATTAAAAGGAACATATTTCATAAACGTTAAAAAGGCATTGAAAAGTATTAATGTGTCTAACATTCAATTTCAAACTTTCAATTTCAATTCAAAATGGTTCTACAAAAAATACCGCCACAGAGGTGAATTAAATAGCCTTTTCAAGACACAGCCTATTCCAGTTTTGAGAGTTAAAACTTCAATGTAAAATTGGGTATTAAATGGTGTTAAGAAATCACACTATGGCACGGAAGTTAGAATTATTGATTCCTTTTACTACTGTGGGCAAAAACTAAGGTAAATTTTTAATTTAAACTTCGCGGGCTGACCAATTCGGGCAACCTTTTTTATTTTTATGTTAGTCCTACTGTTGCTGACATCTGTACCAAATTTCATGTCAATGTCATCATTTGTTACATAGTTACGCTTGTATTTTCTAAACGACTAAAAGTGATTTTTTCGATTTTTGCAATGTCTAAATTTGTTGAGCAAAGAAGTGCCGTTAAATTTTGTTTGCGGAATGAAATTTCAGTTGCGGAAACATTCAGAATGTTTCAGAAGGCCTTCAGTGATTTGACCATGTCACAGAAAAGTGTTTATAAGTGGTACAAAGACTTCAAAGAAGGCATAGAACGTGTTGATGACTTGGAACACCCCGGACGACCATCAACATCAACTGTCGAGCGACACGTCAATCAAATCAAAGAATTAGTGCACAAGAATCGTCGATTCACAATTAGAGACCTTGCTGACACTATTGGCATTTCAAGAGGATCACTCAACATCGTTTCAAAAGATATTTTGGGCAGACAACTCGTGGTTTTTACATCACGATAATGCGCCGTCTCACACTGCACTCGTTCTTCGTGACCATTTCGCCAAAAACTCAACGCATATTATTCCACAACAACCACATTACAGCAATAAGAAAATTTCGACCTTCTGTAAAACATTTCATTGTTTTGATTAAAAGTCTGCGCATATTTGACCTGCTTTTACCATGAGTCTATGAATGTGGATTTTAAACCGTTATTTTATGTGCCTAAATATTTTAAATATAATATTTTTTCAAGTAATTTTCAAATTGAAGTAGTTAATTTACGCAACTAAAAATTTGTAAACTGATATCTTGATTTAAGTTTTGAACATTTATTGAGTTCACCATTCCACTGAATGTTTATTTTAGAAGTATTCAAATAGCCCATTATTTTTACAAGATTTTCAAGACGTTTATTTCAGACAAATAATTTTTGAGTTTGAAATCGATATTTTATATTTTATAATAAGAAGTATTTTCATTTTACGTTTTTGTAACCCATGCGGAGACTTTTAATTTGAAAATTGAGATGCTTTACAAACAAGAAAAATTGTGTTATTAAAGTAGTTGATTCCCAGAGCTTGAAAATCTTTCACTTAATATTTTAATTTCAAACATTGAATATTTATTGACTTTGAATTAAACTGACAACTTTTTTTGAAGTTTTAAAATCTAGTTACAATGATACAAGAAAATTTAGAATTATAAAATTTTTCATTAAAAAAAGGAAAAGTCACTCACCTGAAATAAACTTCTGAAAGAATTCTCAAAATTGAAAAAGTACTTGAAAAATAATGTCATTGTGAAATTTTAAGTCGTCCTATGTTTTAACTTACAATACAATATATCAATTATTGACGAATTTTTAGCTTTGTCAATCAAAGTGTTATTTGGAAATTTTTAATTTTCATAAAAAGGTGAAATACTTATGAATTTCTTAAATGTTCGCGTACATTTAAAAAATATAGAAACAGAGAATTATGTACAGAGTATTTTCAATTAAGAAGAGATAAATATATGACATAATAAATTTAAAATCTACATTCTTAGTTTTATGGTGAAAAAATTTTTATCTTATTTTTTTGTGGCCTAAGCACAGATTTTGAATTCAAAATATAAAAATGCTCTACAGAGCTGAATTACTTTATGAATGAAGTAGTTTATTTACAAAGCTTCAAAATTTAGTAATTATAATCTTGATATAGAACTTTGAGCATTTATTGACCTTGAATTCCATTGGAAATTTTTTTTTACTGTTTAAATCTTCCCCCGATTTCAGTAGAACAGACAAATTAAAAATTACAAGATATTTCATTTAAAAGATTGAACTCGTCCATATGATCTTGTCAAATTGTAACAAGATTTAAACACTTCGAACAAAAAATTTAATGTAAAATTTGATATCGATAAATATTTACATGTTCATTCGAAGATATCAATGAACACATATTTTAGCTTTTAATTTATCCATTTCTATTAGAAAGTTTTTCCTTTTTGTAGAGCATTTCATTTTTTGAATGAAAAGTCTGTGCTTGAAAATTTGAAAAAATGAAAATATTTCTAACATAAAACTGAGAATGTAAATTATAAACTTGAATTTTATGTTTATCTCTTTTTAATAGAAAATATCTCTCTGACTGAAATTTTTTTTAATTTACAAAATTGATATGAAGTATGGAAATTTGAATATACAAATATATATTGATTATAATTTTGAACATTTATTGGCGTCAAATTCTAGTGAAAATTTACTTTTAAAAGTTTACATGATCTTTTAGATGTTTATTTCAGGCAGATTTTTTACAAAATATCGGGAAAAAAAGTGTTGTATCTTAAATAACATATTTCGTAAATTTGAAATTGTCGTCTGCTTCGCGCTTCTTTTGTGCGGAGTCCAGAGAAATACAATTCTCAATTTCGACTCGATATCCGAAATACCAAAAGCGTGAAATCTAAAAATAGCATTGCCAGGAGGAAGCGAGGAGAAAAAGGAGAAGTGGGATGAGTCGTTCTCGCGTGCAAGAGCGACGAGGAAGAAAGAGAGGCAGCGCGCGCCCCGCCTTTCCCTACTCCCTTCTCACTGACAGGCGGTGCTCGTGTAGTTGTGACTGCGTCGGTATCAGATCTGTGCACACTGCCACCGTGTGGATCCTCACACAACTAAACATTCATTCTCGTTAGTGTTCTTAAATGCCCGAGAATTTATGTTGAGCAAATTCTCTTGAGAATATGCTCAGCATTTAAGCTCATACGGAGCATTTAAAGAGCATTTATGAGCATTTAAAGCATTTAAATTTATCTAATGTTTTGAAGGTTTATTAAACATTCAAATGACGTTTATATTAATAAAAATAATAGTAAAAGTGTATTGAAAATAATAATTATGAAATTATTCACTAAATGTGCAAAATTTCCATATAAACTTATTGTTCGTGTAATTTATTTTCTTCTGATATGCTGGATACACAAATTTTATTGACCATAAAACTTACATTGCTATTAATTATAAGTCTTTTTAGGGATTGAATCACATTTGTTTAGCTTTAATAGCTTTGTATTACGTCTATAGAATGATTTATAGTGTCAAGTATCCTCTCTACTTCGGCAAATGTGCAACAATTTTTTGTAGGTTACAAGTTTAAATATTAAATGCTTCACGCATGCAAAAATTTCAAATCGATTGCTATTATAGTTATTTTTTTATCACGACCTGAAATAGGTACTCGTTTTTAGCGTTTTAACACTAAAATAACCCCTTAAAGAATATATTTTAAATGCTCGTAAATGCTCAAGGCACAAAAAGGTCGAGCATATTCTCGAGCATATGCTTGTGCTCGGGAGAAATTCTCCGAGCATTTAAAACTTTTAGAACACTAATTCTCGTTGCCTTGGCGTTGGGTTAGTTTCTGGTTAGTTTCTTCATTCAAAAATTATCAATGGTAGATATAATAAAGAGTCCGCCAATTGAGACGCAGTAAAGTGAGTCGTCACGATTTCCAGTACTTTTGCAGATTTAAGTATTTATCATTTTTATGAAAAACAAGTGGAAAATTAATTAAATGGGATTAAGAATAGTGAAACAAGTAAGTTATTTCTCACTTTTCGTCTTTTAATTAATTAATTTTGCACTAATTATTTAATTTTCCCTTTACTTTGGTATTATGCAATGCATATAAGAAATCGTATATGCAAACACAATAATACCCAAAAACGAAATTTTATTTTTCTGGTTCCTTATCTGACCTACGTGGCAAACGTGCTCAAAATCCTCCCACATTACTTTTCTCTACATTATTTTCATATGCCTTCTCAAACGTTGTTGGCCGTTTATATATTTTTTAATGCAAAATTGAACTTGTAATCAACTTTATAAGGGAATCGCTGATTAACCAACTATAAGTATACCATTAATCGCATATACACTGATGAATCAATGAAAATTTATTCATACATATCTAAATTCAGCTGATCCGAATCAATAGTATACCTATTGCTGATTCAGGTTTGCAGAATTCATAAACAATTCTGTCAGCAGGTTTTTCCATATAGACTGAAGATTTTCTTCCGAAATTGGGTCAATATTTTCTTTTTAGAAATTGTTATTGATTAATAATGAATAAAATATACTTCAATATAATGTTTTAGTAATATTATGTATCATTATTATGATAG
Organism: Diplolepis rosae; assembly: GCA_030998225.1. Taxonomy (NCBI): domain Eukaryota; kingdom Metazoa; phylum Arthropoda; class Insecta; order Hymenoptera; family Diplolepididae; genus Diplolepis; species Diplolepis rosae. The sequence goes on along the minus strand of JAPYXD010000391.1, from coordinate 1,593,041 downwards.
ATTTCATTTACCCAATGCATTGGTAATTTCTATGAAGGCGTAAAGCAGAGCAGCACAAATTTCCCACATTTTTTAACTTTGATAGAATTGATTCACGTCACTACCTTGTTTCAAATGTGCGTATATATTTGTGAATCATTCCTTTATCTGCTATGTAATGACTAATCTATTTGACTTTCCAAGGGCATCATTTATTTGATGTGAAACGTACTGTAACACACTGAGTTTTACTTTGATAAATAATCCGAGCGGAATAATTCAGTCTATTACCCAACTGTATTCCTTGATTTATCGTTAAAAATATAATCAAGTTATCCAGGTGAAAGACAAGCCAAATGAAATCTTCGAAAATTATGTATGAATTAACAATATTTTATCATAATTATGTAAGAATACTAATTTCTAATAAGTGGTAATTTCGTTTTTTCGAGAATAAATTAAGATCGATTTATTCATATACAAAATACATTCTAATATTTAAAGGGTTTTACAATAGGGACATAACAATTTCGTATCGTTGTATGAACGCACCCTTAAACTTTTTTAATGAACTGTCAATGTCAAAACGTTACTTAAAGTCAACATTTTCATCATGGTAAAGTTCACGAACCAACAACGTTTGGAAATTATTAAAAATTACTACCTAAATTCTGAGTCGGTGGTCGCAACTTTAAGAGCGCTTGCTCCAATTTTCGGACGTAATAATCGTCCCACCCGACAGGCTGTGCGTGCTATAGTGGATAAATTCGAGACCAAATTTACACTATTGGACGTTCCGGTGTCAAAAAGACGTCGTATTGCTCGAAGCGAAGAAATAATCGCAGCCGTAAGTGCATCGATTCAAAATGAGCCAAATCAGTCGATTCCACGTCGCTCTCAAGAATTAGGCATCGCTCAAACGACACTGTGGCGTATTATGCGAAAAGATCTTGGCCTACATGCTTTCAAGATTAAATTGACTCAAGAACTAAAGCCACTTGATCATTTGAAACGCCGAAACTTCTCCAATTGGGCTCTGGTAAACCTTGAAGAAAATGAAGAATTTCATCGAAAAATCATCTTCAGCGATGAAGCTCATCTCTGGCTCAATGGCTTTGTTAATAAGCAAAATATGCGTTATTGGTCAGCAACAAACCCAAATTTGCTTCTTGAGACACCGTTGCATCCGCAAGAAGTGAGTGTTTGGTGCGGTTTTCATGCCGGAGGTGTGATTAGGCCGTATTTTTCCGTGGATGAAAACGACCGTGATGTTACCGTCAATTGAGAGCATTATCGTGCTATATTGGAAGATTATTTGTGACCAGAATTGTATGAACTTGACATCAACAATATGTGGTTTCAACAAGACGGTGCCACTAGCCACAGAGCACGCCTCACAATCGATTTATTGAAAGGCAAATTCGGTGACCGTGTTATATCGAGAAATGGTCCGGTCGAATGGCCGCCTCGTTCATGCGATCTAACGCCATTGGATTTCTTTTTATGGGGCCATATAAAGTAACTGGTCTATGCCAACAAGCCAGCAACTTTAGACGACCTCAAAGACAACGTTTAACGCGAAATTGCCAACGTTTTGGTCGAAATGTGTGCCAGACTGGTGGAAAATTGGGTCCAAAGAATCGACCGCTGTGAACGGGCTCGTGGTGGTCATATGACCGATATCGAATTTCATTCATATAATGTAATGCTTGCACTACACCAACAATAAAGTGCATAGCCGGGTTTCCTTGTGAAATCGGCCTTAAAACTAAATCAAATTTCGCATAAACCATATGGAAGGGGTTGGGCAAGAGATTATTTTGTCAAATTTTCAGATCATTATCTGCCATTTTAAATGAGTAATGGCGGATTTTACCATTTTCGTTTTTTTATTTTTTTAGCTAAACTAATCATGAGAAAATTATTTAAAAAGTCAGGGTTGTTTTTTCCAATAGAAGACACATTTGTGAATTTTTGCAGGTTTTTTATGCATAATTCGCGATGCAAAAAATTGTGAAAATTTTTGCACGCAATTTTATTCATGTTTGAATTGCGCGACCAGTCTTTTGAATTATTCTATTCATTAGTTACCTATCGATGATTAAAATAGAATTTTTGCAGATTTTTGCAAGGTGTGGACGGGGGTAAAAAAAAATAAAAACCGTCAAAATACGCATTCTTCCATCATCTTACTATTAAAGCACATTTTATAATAACAGTAGACAAATGAAAAATACAATTTTATTTGATAATCAATCTCTAACACGGTTTACTTCTGAAATTTTTGCAAAAATTTTGCAAAATATTTTGCGAATTTTTTTTGTTTATAACTTTAAGTTTGTAGGAAAACCAATTTTACTTTTTGTATACCACTTATATATAAAACGGAAACTTTTAATGGAAGAAAATAAAAAGAAACTGACCATATGCCAAAGAAATGAGAAATTAAAGAAAATTCTGTGAATTTTGGGTCGATATAATAACGGACACGTTATCAAACATGTCAATTTACAATTTGAAGATAAGGTCTTGCATCAAGAGCCCAAAAATCGTGACTTAATTTCCAACCTGATTAGATAACGTGTTTTCGGGATGGTACACTTCAGAAATTATGCACTATATGTGCACGTGCCCGTGTGTGCAATTGTGTAATTCCCAACCTAAATTAAGTGCAATGCTAATCAGTGCTAATGTATAACACAATATTTGTAAAATTATCATTATATTGCATCATCTGTTTTAAGCTGCTATAACAGAACGCCTATCAAAGATTCTACAATGCATACCTCACATCTTTTTTATTTTGATTGTACCAACCAAAAATTTTGTCAGACATGTGATAAGCAAATTCTTTGGTAGATCCAACTAAATTTTGGTTGGGTTCCACAAAAGGTGAACCACTGCACTGCCTTCAATGACAGGTATTGTTTTTTAAATTTTTAGCGTAAATAAATAAAATTATTGCATATTTCAATTACCAGTTAACGTTATTTTTAACGTAGAATAAGGATAACAACATTTTGAATGTTTATTTTGCCTCATTCATAAATTATAATCCTACTTTACGATAGCTTTACGATAGCTTTACTCTACAGCATAAAGCTACCGTTCAGCCACTTCGCTAGGGTGACCCAGTGTGCTCAGATTGTAAAGGGGGGTACCTACAGACACGTTTGCACGCCGTATCCGTGTGAAGCGAGTAGGGAGATCACTGGGCGTGCTGCTTTTGTTCGTTCCTTGTCGTTCTTGCGTGCGAGAACGACACCTCCAACTTCTCCTTATTCTCCTGCTCCCTCCTTGCAATGCTATTTTTAGATTTCACGCTCTCTGTTATAGAGTCAAAAATTAAATGCTGTTCGAAAAAGGAAATTTTTTCAAATGAAGTAGTTTGACTTAAAAACGACAAAACTTTTCAATTAATATATTGAATTGAAATTTTAAACATTTTTTGACTCTTGATTTTACTAGAAAATTATATTTAGAGTTTTTAAATCTCCTATTAATTTTACAAGATCTTGCAACAGTTAAATTTGGGCAAGTATTTTTCAAGTTTAAAATCGATATATTCAATTCTATACTAAAATTATTCTTATCTTAATTTTTATTAGCCTAAGCATACATTTTGAGTTTAAAATATAAAAATATAATTTATGTACTTTTATTAGAAATTTTTTCCTTTACGTAGAGTATTTCATTTTTTGTTAAAAAAGTGTAAGATGAAAATATTTCTAACCTAAAATGGAGTATACCAATTTTAAACTTAAATAGAAATTTCCTATTAAGATATTCTTTTCAATAGAAAATAATTCTCTGATCAAAAATTTTTTTAATGTACGGGTAAGATGTATGGAAATCCAAAATTCATGATTTAAGACTTAATTTGAAAACCTAAAATTCTATTCAAATTTTATATTGGTTAAAATTCTAAATATTGATTGGTATTAAATTTTTCTGAACGTTTATTTTTCAAGTGTTAAAATCCTTATAAAATTTCTTAGGACCTTTTAAATATTTAAATCATGCAGATTTTTTCAAAAATATTGGAAAAAGAAGTATTATTTCTTAAACTACATATATCGTAAATTCGAAATTGTCGTGTGCTTCCCGCCTTTTTTGCACGGAGTCGAGAAAAATACGAGAGCGTGAAATCTAAAAATAGCATTTCTAGGAGATTCCGGTCATGGCTTCGGCCGCGGCCGAACGTGTTCGTCCGTGTGCGTGGTCCGTTTGTGGTCTCTTTTTCTTAAGGTGAAATCCCATGACAGCAGAAAACGCAAAGCAGAAATCGGACAGCCAATTACAGAAGATCTTTAGATTTCTTTCTTCTTAAAGGTGTTTTGTAATTGGCTGTTCGGTTTTTTGCTTTACGTTTTCTGCAGTCATGGGATGGCACCTTCACTGTTAAAAATACGGGTGTGAGGTTTCTTTGCTGGTTGTGTTTGTGGTGTGCTGCTTTTCTGACGCTTTCGTGATTGTTCTGTGTCCGTGCCTCGTGATCGTTTCTCGTGGCGTCGGTGTGATCTTTGCTGGTCATGACAATTTTTTGACTCTGAGCGTGCTACCTCTGTCCTCTACGTTTTGTGAGTTTCAGCGTTCGTGGTTTCTCCTATGTTTTGATCTCGCCTCCGCATGACTCTGCTACGACCCCAGGTTCGGGAATCCCGCGGTTTTCGGATTCTGGCGCGTCTCTCCAGAGGTCGCTCTATTCGTGGCCTATTCACATGCCGCTGTTGGACTCTGATCGGTATTTAATTGCGGTGAGCCCCCGGAATCTCTGGAGTTGAAAATGTCACAGGTGTTGACCGTTGGCCACTGTGGCGCTGGCTGTTCATGAGGCCGACCTTATACAGATTAGCATTATAAAACATTGAAATTTAACGTTTTTTGTGAAAAATTGGTGTCTGAAGTGCTTTTGTGTGCTTTTTAGGTAAATTGGAATGGTTTTAACAGTCGGTGATATAAAAATTTAAGTGAAAATGCGGAAATTTGTTGCTGTAGGTTACAAAACAGGCTACACGTTATGCTCTGAAAAAGTGCATTGTTTTGTGGTTTATTTGTCATGAGCGCTTTTAACTTATTAAAATTTAATCTATACTAAATTTAAAACGCTTTGAATAAAAAAATCAACAAAGCTGACTGACTGAACTTAAGGTATTATAGATAGGGATGGGCGATCTTCAAAAAAAAGAATTGATTCTGAAATTATTGATTCAATTTGATCGATTAATCGGCTAAAAAGATCGATTTTTGAATCGATCTTCAAAAATCGATACCTTTTTCTCAAAATGATAAATTTCTGTAAAATAACCTTTTTTTAAAATGTTTTATAACAATTGGAGATATAATTGTTACTTGCATATTTTGTGAATTTAAATTATCAAAATAAGAAAGTGTTTATATCAATAAAAAAGGAAAGTAGGCTTAAAAAACACACTATATTTGCGAATCAGGAACGTTTTTTATTTTTTTAAATTGCACAATTTCTAAAGCAATGCGTATTATTAGTGATAAAGTTTCTGACATAAATATGAAGTATTACTATAAAGTTTATAATATTAATATACTTTGAACTTTGCATATCACTTAAAGTATTATTAGTGATAAAGTTTCTGACATAAATATGAAGTATTACTATAAAGTTTATAATATTAATATACTTTGAACTTTGCATATCACTTAAAGTATTATTTATGATAAAATTTCTGGCATAAATATGAAGTATTATTATAAAGTTTATAATATTAATATACTTTGTATATCACATTAACGATATTCTCGTGGTCGACCCCTTGATCTCACTTTTAAACTAAAAAACAGTTCATAGGAACAGTTCATAGAAATAGAAAACAGGAAAAAAAGAAAGAAGAATAGTTCGTAGAGATCGAAAAAAATATCAATCCAACCGATTAATCGAGTAAAAAAGATCGATCTCCATAGAATCGAATCGAGATCGCCTATCCCTAATTATAGATAAAATACACATAATAAATTATGTGCATATGAGATCTAAATATCCATTATATTATTATGAAATATAGTATATTATGTTGATTATTATTTATTACAAACATCTTTGTTCTTAGTGTTTTCAAATACTTATAAAGGAATTTTATAAATTCTTTATATTTGTTACTTTTTCGAATGTACGTTCATTCCTTATGTGAAAGTTTTGTTCATAAAAATGTAATTTTTTCAATTGCTGAGAAGTTTTAAAATATAAAATACAAAATGTCCAATGATAAAATCTAATTTTTCTAACAAAATCAAGATGATATAATTAATACCCGTATTATAATTCAATTTGATGGAATTTCAATAGCCAATTTTTCTATTATAATATGTAAGACTGATATTGTTACGTACGGGTGGTAGGGATAAATAAATAATAAAATATTATAAATAATAAATTAATATTTATTTAAAAGATGAAAAAGTGTACGCGGAGGCTTCACAAACTGTAGGACACTTTTGTGTCCCTTTTTTTTAATTTTTAAGTAGGATCGTTTTCGGAATCTTTGCTTTCTCTACAGGCTACCAAAACAGAATATAAAATGCTAGAATTTCGGTGAAAAGAAAATATCTACTTAATTTCGAGGGGCTCAATCAGGAGATTTTGCTTCTATATTCAAATAAAATATTATGAATTGAGAACGATACAGCTTACCGATATTTGTAGTTAATTCTACCAGTTGGAAGGACAAGAGCTGGAGAAGAAGGTTGTCTTCGATGTCACCCTTGATTTTCTGACTCAACTGGGCTTTTAAAAATTCTGTGATGCGTGACTAAAACTAGTCACTCTTGTTCATTTTTCACCGATTGCACGTGTTTGCAATTAACACACACACACACGAATTCTCGACACTTTTGCCTTGTTAATTTTATAAAAATTAAAAGATGGATGGTTTCGAACCAGAAAGAAAACAGTACTTTTAAATTGTGTTCTTTCTCCACTTTTAATCGTTTATAACCTTAATGTGGCTTCTCGAAAAATATCTTCTCGTCGTTTTGAGATTCGACGACAGGATTATTTTTCGGAACTTTGTTTTTCAACGCCAGGCTGTACACGCACAGTTAACTCTCGCGGCTAACCGACCACCGACGCACTCAAAATATTATTTCAGAAGCGTAGTGATAAAAAATTTTACTTGTATAATTTTTTAGCGCGACAACCCCGTGAACGGCTTTCGTCGGAGGAAAGATTTTAGAAGTATTTACGTCCGCCCAAGTAAAATCCCCAATTTGTGGCCCTGGCTAGGTCTTTTCACGAATCTAGGTCAACTATCCAGGTGATAGGACGTACTTGTTCCGAACCGCGGACGGGCGAATGCAAAGAACCGTGTCTTGCTCTTTAGAGTTCTTACCCGGAGTAAGAAGCTCGTCAGACTGCGTTTTTGATTTCAAATTGATTGATTTTTATGGAATTGTATCGATGTCATACAGGTGGGGAATAGTGATGACTTGGAATTATTTCTATGTGGCGTGATTTCTGTGAAGAGGAATTTTTGCTGAGAAAGAATTTGGAAATATTGAAGACCTAAATACTTGGTAGTTTTGAAATTCTTCATGTCTATTGCCAAGTGAAAATTTTTGTTGACTTGGTATTTTATTAGTTAATGATAATTTCTGGATAATTCCAGAATTTTAACAAGTCGTAGGTCAATATCAGGATTTTAGATTGACCTTTAGAATTTTTTTTTGGAATCTGACACCTTTTCGATTTTTCATATTTTCAGAAAAATGTTGGTTCAGATTCTGTTGGTAATGTATTACTCACTGGCCGACAATTTTTCAGCTACTCAAGCTTTAGGTATAATAAATAATAGGAACAGTGATTTAATGGATTGAGGTGGTTTCAGGAATACTATTGTATGCATAACATCGATACCAGCGGTCAAAGATTTTAGCGCGTGGTCTCTAACATGCGTAGGATCCGTCAAAGTCGGTACGTACAGGCGAGCGTAAGCTGTTTACGGCAGGCGTAAGGTGTCATGACGTCAACGCAAGGGTTATACCTGCGCTTACAGCCACTAGGGTCCAGCTTACGTGTGTGTGAGCATTTTCCTTTTCCTTTTCCTTCTTTCTCCGTTATTTATCCTACCTACGTGCGTTCGCTGTTTTCTCGCATTCTCTTCTCTATCGTTCTTTACAATTTTTCAACTTCCACGTTTTTCTTAATCTTCATTCATTCCATTTACATTATTTTAACTCATTCTTCCATTCTTACTTCATGCCTGCTTAATTTTATTTTATTATATATTTACATGCATACATTTAGGTGCCAAAATCTTTTGTCATAATTGGCACGTGAATATATGCACACACATTCAAACATGGACACAAATCTAAACGCTCAAGTTAGCGTTATTATGAATAACCCATGTTATATTATCTATAATAATATAACAAAAGTATACAATACATATATATATACACACATAAACCACATACACAACATATATAATATACATCATATATATAAATATGACATAGCATACATAATATATATTATATATATATATATATATACATATAGCATAGCATATACAATATATATTATATTATAGATCATACATATACACATATATACCTATAACCTTATTTATTATTATAAACAATCTTTCCCATTGCATGGAGATTGTTCTTTTAATTTTGAGTTTTCTTAATATGTTCAGGTCCTTGAACCGACCCCTTTACCTGCCTCTGCTGAGCGTGCAAAAGCGCTCAGGTTACGAGAACCGTGAATGAACTATTTATTGTTTATTCGAGTCTTGCGTAAATACTTCGCTTGGGTAATAATAAAATATTTTTATGAAATTACAACTTATTATAATTTTTAATATTTTATTCACGGTTTGCTCGTAACAGATATAATATCAATAATATTGATAATATAAATAAATATTGTATTTTTATTTAATAATCACAATGTAAATATTAATGTTAAAACGAAGATAACAGAACTTTGATTTCAATTTCCAGCCAGAATTACAAAGACAATTTTCGCCCAAATTTCAAGCATATTACCCTTTATATCAGTAAAAATTGCTTTAAATAATATTTAAAACTTTCTAGTTTAATGTGTTGTAAAAAAAAATATGATCAAGTAGTTCTTATCCCCAAAAATTTAATTTTTATGCATTTTTCCCATGCATTAAAATGAATTCAGGCCTCATGAACAATCAGCGCCCCTAGCGGCCACGGTCAATTCTTATGACATTTTCGTTTCGCGGATTACGTGCATTCTGGCTAAGATGCAGGGGGCTGATTGCGGTATGGTTCTCACACGAAGGAATAATAAGGAGACCTATCTCCATGTAAGCGACTTGGCAGGAGCAACGGCACGGTGGAAAGGAGTGCGCAAGTGCGCAGTTGTCCTCTTCTTACTCACGAGAAAATGTGTGAGTGAGACGAATTTGTCAAATTGATCTAAGCCAGAGTGGTTATGTTGATTGATTTTTTGATCATTTGCAAGCGGTAGATATTTGTTCAATTTCAATTTAGTTTAAAAAAAATATATATTATCTCAGGACTCCTATAAAGCTAAAGGAGTGTATTATAAAAGTGGTAAGTATATATCGGATATAAGATTGTAAATCTTGAAATTGAAATTATGCTATTTGTTATTACTTCGTAAATTGTGTGTTAAATAATGTTGAATAGTTTTTTCCTTTAAATTTGAGGGACTTTAATCCGAGGAATTTTCAAGATTTTGAGGATCGCATGTAATATAATATAATGCATTTAATATAATAAATTTTTTCCTTAGCAATGTCGTGTAGCGTACCAGGTTGCATAACCTCTCTGGCTTAGATCAATTTGACAAGTTCGTCTCAGTCGCACATTTTCCCGTGAGTAAGAAGATGACAACTGCGCACTTGCGCACTCCTTTCCACTACTTCCAACTTACAAGCCGGGCACTTACCGTGCAGTTGCTCCTGCCAGATTCGGAAAAGTTTCCCATGGCAGTTTGGTCTCTTTATTATTCATTCCAGGGTTCTCAGTACTATTTATATTAACAGGGTGGTTTGCCTGTGGCCCTGAAACTGTTGGACTTGCCACTTCCGTGTGTGCGGAAATGTAAGTGGATAAAGTGGCATCAGTGTGAGCCCTTTTACGATGCTTTGAATAACTTTCTGCTAGTATGCTGAAACTGCTTGTTTTAGTGCGAAGTGTCTCAGACTTTTAACGCCATTGAGATAACCAAGTTGACGTCACAGGCAATGTGGTAGGGATAGACTGTAGGTAAGGTTGGTCTTGGACGAAAGAAATATATGGGAATCGTTGGGAAATTGATGAAACAAAATTTTCCAGCGTAAAAGTAAGTCATAAATTTATTAATAATTATATTTTTCAAGTGCAAAATTCATTTCCGCTTATTTTGAGTACCTACTTGTCGCTTGTCATTCTTTTAATTTTTTAATATAAAATAAAATGTCATAAATTTGTAGGTTATGATGACCGTTTTTTTTTAAAGATTTGAAGAATGTATCGATAAGCATGTTCTCGTTTTCAACACATTCTTCAAATCCTTCAAAGCAAACGGTCATCATAACCCACAAATTTATGACATTTTATTTCATATTAAAGAATTAAAAGAATGACAAGCGACAAGTAGGTACTCAAAATAGGCGGAAATGAATTTTGCACTTGAAAAATATAATTATTAATAAATTTATGACCTACTTTTACGCTGGAAAATTTTGTTTCGTCAATTTCCCAACGATTCCCATATATTTCTTTCGTCCAAGACCAACCTTACCTACAGTCTATCTCTACCACATGGCCTGTGACGTCAACTTAGTTATCTCAATTTTTGAATGTGCGCACACGTGGTCAATGGAACTGAATTCTGAATGGGCGAATTACTACTGTGGTGTCTTGAATTGTCAACTACTTCGCAACTTTAATTTCATTGGCATATACATGTGTCTCTATAAAATTGAGGAAACTAATTCGTGGAGGTTTCCTATTGTGTGTTAGTTATGGCTATTTGCTGAACAGCAAGGAGCCACAAACATGAAGAAGAAGAAGCATTGCTAGGAGGAAGCAAGGAGAATAACATGGAAACTAGATATAAGGAGACCAATCTCCATATATCCATTCCCGAAATGAAGTTCTGCCAAGTACATAGTTACAAAACTTCCCGATGAGGGCATGTGTGTTCCCTGGGTGCAAAATGGCGACGTCTAATACACGATGCTTATAAACCGTGGATGCCGCCATTTTGCACTCAGGGAACACACGTGCCCTCATCGGGATGTTTCCTAACTAATTACTTGGCAGAACTTCAATTCGTGTTTTGTGAAGTACGGCCATAAGAGACTGGTCTCCTTATATCTAGTCTCCATGGAGAATAAGGAGAAGTTGGAGGTGTCGTTCTCGCACGCAAGAACGACAAGGAAGGAACAAAAGCACCACGCCCCCTGGTCTCTCCCTATTCGCTTCACACGGATACGGCGTGCAAACGTGTCTGTAGGTACCCCGGTTTGCAATCTGAGCACACTAGGGTGACCTAGAGTAAGACAGACTTTCCAACCTTGATTTTGAAGTACCTGTCTATTTTCGATCCATCTATTATTTAGGAGGCAAAAAAAAGTTGAAAGATCATTGGATTCGTTATATCGAGCTAAAACCAGAGTACATTGAGAAATAAAACCGATTTTTGTCAAAAAAATTAATTCTTGTTCATTTTATCACGTCAATATCAAATACCCTAGTATATCCTAGCAATGCCTACAAAATGAAAAAAAACTGAAAATCTTCTATTGTTAAGTAATATTTAATAAGAAATTGAAACTCATTACGCAAACCGGTAGGTATACATTGTACCATAGTTTTAGTTGCCCAAAGTTTCAATTGCCCATAAAATCACCAAACGTCACTATATTAAAAAAGCAGTGTAAGACGAAGATTATGAAAGGGTAGGTATACATTGTACCATAGTTTTAGTTGCCCAAAGTTTCAATCAGCCCTATCCGACTCCCTGCCTGCAACGGTGAGAACTTGATTCCCTTTGTGATTATAGTTTCTATGTGCGAAGTTTTCTCACCAGAGCGGCGCTGCACGCGGCACGATCTACAAAAGCATTGTACTAATAGACAAATATTTAAAAAATTTTAAAGAATTAAGTTTCTGAACAATATGAAATGAAAAAATGTTCCTAAAATGATTCTAGGACATAAAATACACATTTTCCATAAATCAATTAATACAAAATAAAAAAAAGAACACATTAAACTTCGTAAAATATATACTGTGGATACGCATGAAGAATTCTTGAGACCCTGAACAACATTTTTTTTATGTTATTCCCATATAATTGAAAATATATTCAAAAATAAATAAAAAGCTTAAGCTTCTAAATAGAAGTATTTTCCATTTTTATTTTCCAGCTTCAAACGAATGAAGTGAAAAATAAATATTTTGTTAAGCCCTGTGTTCAACATAAAAAACCATGCGAAGGGAAATATATACTCAATTAAAAATTTGTAAATGTAACAAAAAATATTCATTACTATAAAATTTGATAGTACATATTTTTAACATATTTCAAATTTTTAACATGTACAGATCGATGATGACTAGTTAAGTGTCGTAAAGCTTGGCATGATTTTTTTTTCAAGACGCTAAATTTTTAAATTTCAGCCATTTCCTGTCTTACGAATTGTCTCATTCTTATTTAAAATTAAATTAAATCACATATGCTAACATCTCTACAGCTTCATTGGCATGTTCTTTGCATTGAAAAATAAATTTTGTATCGCATGACTAAAAATATTCATTACTATAAAATTTGCTAATACATATTTTTAACATATGTATATATGTCTTTGGTTATGTTCAACATATTTCATACAGGGAATATAGATATATTAGATACTTTATCAGATATAGCTGATTTTTTTCGTCTTTTTTCATTATATTCAATCAATTTTTGTAAGTATTGAACTTCGCGGAAAAATATGAACATATGTATTCATTTTAATATGACGTGTTTTGCAGGAAAGATAAACTACCGTTTATAATAATAATATTAAAATATTTATTTTAATTACTTTATACTTAGTATTTTTTACGCGTATGATAAAATATCTTTATATAAAATCTGGTCTAATATTTTATTTCCAGATACGTTCATATTAATCATCACGGTACTTGTTTAACTCCAAAATTTATTTTTAGATCCCTTGAATCCATTGCATTTCATCCGAATTCTTCCAGTGAAATAGAAATATCGAAGAAAGCACTTTTATATTTTTTTACAAAATGGATTTGTATAAGAAATATAGTGTCGTTGATGTTGCATTCAAAATCCATTTAGTATTTCTTTAGCTTCCTTAATTTCAGAAAATTTAAATGAACAAGATAAAAATATTTTATTCAGTATGAGATTTCGAATGGAATATTATCAATACTGTATAAAAGTTTCACTAATTTTTTGTTCCTTTCCTTTTGTTTAGAGATTTTTTGGCACTATCAGATTAGCTGGAGGAACAAATGATCATCCTTGTACACCAACCTTCTTGCAAATATACAAGATATTAGCTACCTTTAGCATTTTGAATCCTCCAAAGCTTGGAAATTGTAGTACTTTCGATGGCAACCCTCCACAGCCCTTAATAACAATTTCAAAATTAAAAGAATTACATCAAGTCGAATAGTAAAAGCGCAATTCAAGAAATTCGAGAGAAGTTAAAAGCAATAATCGATTGTGAAGACACTGGTTTTAGTGATTTTGTAGATGCATGAGTAGCGCACGATTATGCTTTACCAGCTGTTAGAAATTGTTTGATTTTATACACAACTGGTCGTATAACTGCTTACATTAAACAGCACACTCAGTGTTCGACATGCTTAAATGCATTTTTGACTACTTCTGAAATTAATGCAGATACAATATCTTTTTCTTGTGATCAGTTACCTGAATGTTTGAGTAGATTTGCAAAAATAAATAAAGATTTCATACATCCAAATGTTAAGTTCTACAAGCTTATCACAGTTGTCGAATATCTATTTAACAAACATTGCCGGTCTAGCAATCCTTTTGATCTAATTCTAGACGATTTAATTTTATCTGATGAAACAAAATTTATTTTTCAATGCAAAGAACATGCCAATGAAGCTGTAGAGATTTTAGCATATGTGATTTAATTTTATTTTAAATAAGAATGAGACAATTCGTAAGACAGGAAATGGCTGAAATTTAAAAATTTAGCGTCTTGAAAAAAAATCATGCCAAGCTTTGCGACACTTAACTAGTCATCATCGATCTGTACATGTTAAAAATTTGAAATATGTTAAAAATATGTACTATCAAATTTTATAGTAATGAATATTTTTTGTTACATTTACAAATTTTTAATTGAGTATATATTTCCCTTCGCATGGTTTTTTATGTTGAACACAGGGCTTAACAAAATATTTATTTTTCACTTCATTCGTTTGAAGCTGGAAAATAAAAATGGAAAATACTTCTATTTAGAAGCTTAAGCTTTTTATTTATTTTTGAATATATTTTCAATTATATGGGAATAACATAAAAAAAATGTTGTTCAGGGTCTCAAGAATTCTTCATGCGTATCCACAGTATATATTTTACGAAGTTTAATGTGTTCTTTTTTTTTATTTTGTATTAATTGATTTATGGAAAATGTGTATTTTATGTCCTAGAATCATTTTAGGAACATTTTTTCATTTCATATTGTTCAGAAACTTAATTCTTTAAAATTTTTTAAATATTTGTCTATTAGTACAATGCTTTTGTAGATCGTGCCGCGTGCAGCGTCGCTCTGGTGAGAAAACTTCGCACATAGAAACTATAATCACTAAGGAACCGCCATTTTGTTTTTAGTCGGACAGGGCTGCTTTCAATTGCCCATAAAATCACCAGAAGTCACTATATTTGAAAAGCAGTGTTTGACGAAGGTTATGAGAGGAATGCGTTGTCAAAAATTGCAAGTATATATCAAATATAGGCGGTAGAGAGCGCTTCAGGGAAATGTACAGGAATCCTGCATCTTGCAATCCTCGCAGTTTTTGCCAACACATTCCTTTCATAAACTTCGTCTAACACTCCTTTTCAGATATAATGACGTCTGGTGATTTTATGGGCAATTGAAACTGTGGGCAACTAAAACTATGGTATAATGTATACCTACCTTATGAAAGGAATGTGTTGGAAAAAACTGCGAGGATTGCAAGATGCAGGATTCCTGTACATTTCCCTGAAGCGCTCTCTACCGCCTATATTTGATATATACTTGCAATTTTTGCCAACGCATTCCTTTTGAAAAACAGAATAATCTATTCATCTGTTTTTAGCACGTGTTTTATATAAGTGTCAAAGTAAGATTAAGTAATAATTTTTCTGTCTTAGAGAAAGTGAATAATTGTCTATTAGATTAGATTTGAAAGAGACTAATTGCTTACATAAAATTAGCTCTATTCAAGTATCCAACCTTTAATATTTATTATTACATTAAAATCCTCAGCTTGAAAATTTGAATTATGATTTTATGGAGGAAAATATCAGTTATAGCATCGGATGAAGAAAATTTTCGGTGGATAAGATACAGAGTAAAAAAGGCAAATAGAATTGAAATGTGCTAATGATAAAAATTCCATTTTATAATTTTATAAAATATGTTCAATAAACGTAATTTGAACCTGTGTACAATATTCAAACGTAACAAATCATTTAATGGCAAATCGAAAAGTATTGAAAAGATTAATTTACCTTTGCAATATGAAAGATTTTTTCTACCATTATTATAGAATTATACTCTATTATATTTAAAAATAAGAAAACCCACAACAGTTTTGGATAATTATAACACCAAATAGTTTTTTGAGTGATATAAAGTTTTTTTTAAATTTAAATTTCGCGCTTCTCTTACGTGTGCTGGAGGCAGGAACAGCTGCGCGGTGAAACAGTTGTTAATGATATTTCCGGTTGATCTTTAGACTCTTAAAAGTTAAATATTTTCTAAAGTTTTGACTACCAAACGCCAAAACCTGACGACCAAACATTAGCAAACTAAAATAAAAGTATTCCAAAAGGAATTTTTAAAAAATATTAAAGTGGTGTGCTACCGTGAAGTTAGCACCCCAACTTTAAAACCTTAATAACTTTTTTAATTTTGACTACCAAACGTTAAAACCTGACGACCAAACACTAACAAACGATTGCAACAATTTGTATTCAGAAATTCCAAAAAGTGGTGTGCTACCGTTAAGTTAGCACCCCAACTTTAAAACCTTAATAACTTTTTTAATTTTAACTACCAAATGTTAAAACCTGACGACCAAATACTAACAAACGATTCCATATAATAAAATCAAAAAATATTATAGTCGGGGTGCTAACTTCACGGGCATCTAAAACTATGGTACAATGCACGAAGTAGTATAAGGAGACCCCACTCGCGGAAAATTTGAACGCGTGGATTCGGATTTAGTTAGTTTGCATCGCTCGTAGCGCCTCTTAGAGGGAAATGTCAAACTCTTGAATTTTCACAATATGGCTGTCGTGTTGTCTACTGCACGAAAACAGATAAACAAAAACAGTGGCACCGTTATAGTTAACATTATTTTAAAAGTATACTGCTGTTCTTTTATATGAAATATAATATAATATACAATATAGATGTGTTTACTAAGTGAAGTATAGTTTATGTTATTTACATTTTGCCTTTTTCTGAATTTTGTAGATTATGTTACCTGTCAACGCGAAGATGGAAAGCAAACCCTTTTGTTTCTTTAAGTATTTACATTAAAGTTACTTGCATTGAAGAGTTTGAAAATCTTCTAAGAGAGGTTGATGAGTATCCCTAATTTTTGTTGCAGCAATATATTATTCGGAAATATTATAATAAGAAATGCAATCATATAATAACTGCAAAAAAAATTTGAAAATCAAAATTTTTTTTTAAATTAACAAATACCAGAGAAAATTTATTCTTAGAAAACAATATTAATATTGATTTTTCGTGTAATTGCATGAAGTCACATTAAATTAAATTAAACAAACGAATTATACGATGAATTTAGCGGCCACAAAAGTCGTTGTTTCTGGGGTGAAATGCGGCCGGGAGGACCGTACTTTCGGCTAGGAGATCAAGAAAAAATAGTTGCAATAGCACAAAAATTAAAAACAGATCAATGTACTTCACATTACAGATTTATAAAATAATTAAACATACTGACCGTGCTAGGACAAAAGAAGTGACGCTTCTCCAGTCTGTCTTCTTTTTCTTTTTTCTTCTTTCCAACATAGCGCGTGGATGCGCAACCATCAGTAAAACAATAGACCATATTATCTTGCATACACTTGTTTATTAATATATTTAAAACTTCTGGCACATGTATGGCAATGACTGGTAATTTTTGTTTGTACAAATCACGCTTACATTATGAGCGCCGACATTTTTGAAACTTGTGTTGCAACGCTTTTCCGCAAGCGGCGCAACGAACGATGCAATGTGATAACCCCCTTCGGTCACAATGCCGTCTAAGTTTTGCGCGGGCTTTTTCTTAATTATTTAAATATCTATCGGCCGGCTTATGAAAATAAAGACGGAAGATCGTTGTAAAAGCAATTTAATAAAGATTTATTATAAATCTTAAGGTTTAAAACGCGTACATAACTTTGTCTGTGACGAAACTTCGAGAGAACGGACTTCCTTCGTCGAGAGTTAAGACAAAATCTGTCGATCAGCTATAGCCGTTCTTGCGTGTTGCTGGGCCCGGTCAAGTTGAAGGCGATGGATCACCCCCGCTTAGCCAATCGTAATCTCTAAAACCACCCTCTAGAGTTGCAAGTCACGCTTTCAAAAGTTCACTAGAGAGGGAAGGTTGAGAGATGACCATTTCTTTCAATCTCAAGAGTTTCCAGAGACCCTTGAAACAAAACACCCTTTCCTATTTTTTTTGATAACCGTTGGGTCGAGGCTGTAAAACCCGAGCCCCTTGGTGAGTTAGGTCAGAACATGCGTTTATCGTAAAAGTCCGAGTGAGGTCTTAGAAAAGCTATAAAATCAAAGACTGTAATTCGAAACGAGAAAGGGACTAGTTTAGTTAAAGAAAGTCTTTCCGGTCATTTTATTATTTAGAAGCTTGAAGAGTGTAAGATATATAGTTTCTAAGTGTGGTCTGTTTCGGATCTCTCGAGCTTCTTTTTATTCTTTTTCGCAGATGTTGTTTTCGCTGAATGTAACTTGCCCGTCTACAATAATTATTGACAGTTCGTTTCATCCCTTTTTTTTTATAATGCCTAAAGATTTATTTCAGGAATGTCCTGGACACTCCGTGGGAAAGATACCAAGTCTTATTTCCCAAGAGTAGCCCAGACTAGGCTCGCAGTCTAAAGAAATAGAAAATGTTAACTTAATATAAATTCTAACATTAATTTTTATTCTAAAGTCTCCTTAATAGATCTACAATTTTGCCATATGAATATAAATTTGTAAAATTTCAACTCTACTTCGAATTTAAATTTATCACGTGATATTAAGAAGTGATAGTTGTGAATACGCCTTTAATTCGCTCTCTCTCTCTCTAAAATAAAGATGAACGCACGAATGCGATCATCACAGCAAACCAAAGATATTATAATTTGCAGCAAACTAACTAAATCTGAATCTACGCGTCCAAATTTTCGAAAGGCTGCATAGGAGTGGGGTCTCCTTATACTACTTCGTGGTACAATGTATACCTACCACGCAAACCTCCGAGACAAAGAAATTGGCATGGAGAAAATCATATTATATGGCGGGAAATTTCAAAATTCTAATATGTAAAATTAATTATTTATAAAATTAACTGTTTATGGAACTAGAAATACCTAATTTCTCCGCCTCATTTTCACACATACACAGTAAGAAAAGGTTTGTGTTTACCAACCTTTAATTGAAGCAATATAAAAAATGAGAATGCAAGAATGGTAAGAACTACCGATTTCTTTTGTGCTTATGGCCAATATAAAATATTATAAATACCCATTTGTAAGAAATGGATTTATGGCTTTCGTGATCGATAAATATTTTTTAAACGTCATCGATGTTCAATTGAAAATATTGTAAAAAATACATTAGACGAGTTAGTATAACTGAATTTTATTGTCGAATAACAATTGCAATAGATAGATTATACTTAGTAATAATAATTATAATGCTAACATACTTTCATTACATATCAATATCATGAAAGAATTCGACAATACTTAGACCTTGTATTACACAGATGTGTTATACTTTTTACTTTATGCCTTGTAATTTATAATTTAATGAGAAACTTACTAGGAGTATCATTACAAA
Organism: Diplolepis rosae; assembly: GCA_030998225.1. Classification (NCBI taxonomy): domain Eukaryota; kingdom Metazoa; phylum Arthropoda; class Insecta; order Hymenoptera; family Diplolepididae; genus Diplolepis; species Diplolepis rosae. Next base: position 1,573,749 of record JAPYXD010000391.1, on the reverse strand, counting down.
TATTCGACTTTGGATAAAAAATTCTTAATACGACAATCATATCCATCCAATATAAATTCGCTTAAATCTACCAATATCTCAGGAATGACAAATATACACTTCTTCGTGTTTCTACCATCTTCAATCCTATTTTCTTTATTGGATTGCACGGTTTATTTTTCTTTTATACACGTACGTAACCTAGCAGGTAAACTTTGATAAAAAATATTCTCTTAAAAATTACATGGAATATTCACGCGACTGCGCGTGCTTCAGGTAAAAAGCTCTCCCAATGCTGAATCAATTGATTTTGATGCTTTAACATACTCTCCAGATATTGCATCAGTTGATTTTTAAAATCTTCAACTCTAATTAATTCAAATCGCTCTACTTCCTTCTTAATCATCTTCGAAATGTTATCAAATTCCTCTTGTCCTCTTTCTACTTTCGATTCCCATTCTATGACTTCCGTCGCTGCCTGATTTGTTTTCTCACTACGACCTGATTGTTCAAGTCGCGCTTTTTGTTCGCGTTTTTTGTTTAACATCATCTGTGCGTGTTGCCAATTTTGAAACACTTTCACTCGTTCGTGGAAAACTTCCTGCCATTAAAAAAATTATTACATTAATCCTTATACATATATTCAAATAATTATTCTAAGATATAAATTTCCTTGTTTTTTACCTTAATTGCTCCGATTAAAGCGACGTATTCTCGGAGCATTTCTCCGAATTGATAAAGGTCGCTATTGCTTTGTGCTTTCCTGACGACCTCGATTTTTTCCAAGGTCTCTGCTAATTGTGCCAAAGCCCTACCAAGGGCAGCTTCTTGTTCACCATGTCCTAGAACCGCAATAGCTTTCGCAGTGGCCCCAGTGCAATTGGCTAACTCTCTCCTCTGATTCGTCAATGTCTCGACAGCGGAATGAAGAGCCTTTAACTGAGTGTCTAAGGCATCGATCTGCGACGTCCTTTCCTCGAACCACTGTAACAAAATCTCTTTTTATTTTCTTTTTAGGTTATTAGATAAAAACTGCAACGACAAAAATTAGCAAATTATATGAAAGTCGATATCAAATATTCCTTGGAATTAAATTTGCAATTAATTTGCAACTCGTACGCTCTGAAATTTTTATTGACGTACATTTTTGTAAAGTGAAAAGCTGAAACCAAAATTTTAGATAGCTACTTTATATCTGTGGTACAAATTCAACATACCTTACCTTCCTAATGTAAGCAACAGAAAATCAGTCACAACCGGTCTTAATCGATGCGAGCAAAAGACAGATTTACATAGGTGTTTCTACCAAGGCTCTTAACTTTTTACTTACCGAGTCATTTTCATCCATTTTGTAAGTGATCTTATTTACTGTCTCCCCAACTTTGTTGAATAACCTCATCACTCCAGCACCGCTCAGAGCAGAAGTATTTGTGGCTTTTGGTAATTCCATATCTATATTGAAAAAAAAACTTAATAAATTAGCATCTTCGTTTTAAATATTTTCTAGATTATGGGCATTTGAAGCTGTTTTATCCAGGGTCTTTACCAGCTTTTAAAAAATCGATGAAATCGGGATCGAACCCTAGAACTGGATGGGCAGCGGTTCGGTTCAAATACCTTTCTAAAGCTGCTCTGCGTCGTTCAATAAATTCAGTTGAACTCGAACTTTGTTCCTGGTTTTTGTCACCTGACATTTTTATTTTCGTCATGCCTAAAATTTCAGTTTTAAATTGAATCTTTTAATCAACCGTAATTATTTTTAATAAAGAATGATATCTCAAATTACCAATTACGCTCTTTTCTGGAGCAGGTGGAATGATTCTGCCGTTTCTAAGATATTTATCGGTCAGCTTATCATGAAGCCCGAGAAAGTCACTAAATCGTCTAACTACGCTGAAACTCCTACTTCGAAAAATAGGCATGTTGGTTCTCGTTTCTACTCTATAGGCAACATAGGCTCCCATTCCTTCCCCTATCTTTTGCGGGGAAGTTACAGTGATTTTTAAATACGTGTCTGAAGACTCAGTCGGTACCTACAAAACAGGAAAATAAATTTTATATCAACTCAATCAGTCAATTAAAATCAGTCTTAAAGTTGAAAAAATGTGCATATCTTGTAGAAAGCTTTTAGTTACGAAATATTACAAAATATTTAAAAATTTTAATTTACCTCCTCCAGGGACTGAGATTGTAAGTGTGCGTTTGCGGGTGTTTCTGAATTATCATTGATGGGGACATCCTGTAAATCGTCCATATCGTTTCCTAAAAGAGGACTTAAAGGTCCTGGAGCAGGACTTGAAACAGTAGAGAAAGAATTTTCTTCAACTGTGTCTCTTAGTGATAATGTTGGCAATTCAGATTGTGTAGCAGATAATCCGTTGATAGGCAAGGTCGGTTCAAATGCGTGGTCCTATGAAAGGAATGAATAATCAAATATAAGTAAATAAGTAGGTATTAACGTTTTTAACAATTTGCATTATTCGGAAATTAGTTATCGTCTTATTTATGTTTGCTGTAAAAATAATAAATTTATTTTCATGATTATCATTTCATTGGTTCATTGCATGAGGCACATATATCAAATCGCAAAATTAAATACGCATGCGTCTTCTTTAACAGTTATCAGACTATCGTCCAGTATTAATTAATTATTCGATTTCCAAGAAATGAAATAAATGAATAATAATTATAAATAATGATAAATTATTGAGTATTTGTTATTCTAATTTGTAAATGGCATTTTAAGAAATAGACAATTAATAATATACTCATTTTATCAGTTGAATTAGTGATTAATTTTTTAATTAAATCTTTCAATTAATTTAAACTTTTCTTACCAACATAAAACCTGAACCTTCCACAAACCTATTATGAATATATTAATACTTGAAACCGGTGAAAAATAAATGTATAAGCAAGAAACTTTGAAAAGTCAAATTTAGGAAAACGTTAAACTTTCATTTTTCTAGTAATATTAAACTTAAACGAATTCACGTTCAAAGTTTAATGCAAATGAAATTTAAAGACTCAAATATGGTAATTAAGATACATGATTAAAATGTTTTTAATAAATCAAAATCATTCCCTTTATGACAAGCATGACAGTTACAATGCCACGTCGCAATTAATCTTACGAAAGGAATGATATTGATATCAAATTGAGCCGAAAACCTGATAAAAAACATTCAAAAAAAAGTTGAATTATCAAGCCAGATTTTAATTAATAAGAGACGTAAAATAATTAACATGAGAGGAAAAGCTACTATCAATTAAGAGGAAATTCGAAACCAGAGTTTGAGGTTAGAAATTTTTTTTCATAATTTAAATATAAAACATTACCTGTATTGCGGACGCGAAAATATCATCATCATCATCCAAATCATTTTTATCTGATTCAACGTCGTCGAACAACGGTGGAGGTTCCTTATTACCAGCCATCTTTAATTTCTTGTCAACCCATCGACTGGGATCTGCCCCCTATGACGTTAGCTTTAATACATATGTTTTCACAGTAAAACCTCGAGGGACTTAACAAATGGGGGGGAAGTGTTAAGGGCGTATGGTAGGGTCTGACGTCACCAACTGCATTCGACCTCTTTCTTAATAAAATAACAACTTAAACTAATTTTTCGGAAAAGACAGTAATGCGTTTCATTTTTCTGCATTGCTGTCTTCTCCAGAAAGTTTATTTAAATTATTATTTTCTAAATAAAGTGGTCGTATGTAATTGGTAACGTCAGATCCTATTACACGGCCTTACGTCCCGAAAGTGGTTCACATTCAGGAGCGAAAACAAATGTGACGTCATAATCACTTTCAAATGTTTTGAACAATTTGTACAGTAAAGAAGTAAAGTTCAATGAAGCTCGAAAAATTTGAATGTCGCCTGACTAAGCGTTCTTCTTAAATGAAAAAATTCTGTTCGCCAGTTATCAGCACAGAAAGGGAATTGTAGTTGCACACTTACAAACTGCGTAACATTTACACAGTAATTGGCGGGGCAAGCAAATTTCGATATGATGTTCTAAGCGCGCTCTAAGATCACAAAAAAAGCCAATCAACCCCAATAATCTTGCACCAGTATAAAGTAGTAAGAACAGCGAATAACATTTGAGTTCCACAAGCACATGACACACTTTTCAAAAATACCCACTGAATCTGTAAGGCTGCAGTCTCATCTCAGCGTTTTTACGTGGCGTAAAGCAGAAAACAATGAGGGAGAAAGAGATACATAGATACACCGCTCTCTTTCTGTCTCATGATTTTCTGCTTTACGCCGAGTAAAAACAAAAAAACCATGTAGTCCAAGCAACAGGGAATTTGTTATCACATTATTTATTTCAGAAAACGGACTGCGCCATCAGAAGAAATGTTGGTCATGGAGTAATTGTGTCATGTTTTTGACTGCACCCTAATGCCTAAAGAGCATGTCTATCAATTTTGCAAATGAATTATATATTTTCAAGATTGATATTATATAGTTAACATTTTTTTTAAAACTCGAAAAGATATTGTAATCAACATCTAAAGGTTTAAGTGAGAAGAACAAAATATTTACTATACATTTTTACCGGTTACTCTCATTAAGGGTCTATTTACACCTTATGTTGGTCAGTCGTCTGCCAGCAGATGCAAGAAAGAAGGACATATAGTTTTAAATTATCAAGAGTGAGATAGATGAAATTCACTAGAATAGGGAATTTTGTTTATCTGTTTTATCCATTTGACTTATATGTCCCTCTTTTTTGCGTTTGCCTGCAGACGACTGACCAACAGAAGGTATAAATGCACCATAACTGTTGAAAAATTATTATAATTAAATTATGAATAATTCGTAGCACTCTTGGTAGCCTTGTTTCGTACAAGGGCGACTCCATTATTTTCACTAAGTGGTCTCAATGAATCGAGAATTTTATCAAAAAGTTTTTGATTTGATCATTTTGCACAAGGCTCTTTGGAAATTGGATTTTAAAATTATGATTAAAGTTTTAAGAAGTATAAAGACTAATGGAAGTATGAAGTTGTCATTCCCTTAGAAAAAGATCAAGAAAAATAATACTATATATTAGGAGTAGGGTGACCATAATTGATATTCGAAAAGTAGGACAAAAAGGTTTGAAAAATGAGGATAAAGTAATACAAAAATGTATTTAAAAAGGAGGACAAAGTAGGGCAGAGAAGTTTGAAAAAGAGGACAAGATAGGACAGAAAAGTGACTATTTTATTAAATGTTATCAACGCTTAAAATGTTATATTTTTATTTTTGAACCCTGATGCATTTTAATTAATAATCTATCGAGTTGAAAGATTATTTTTGAGTTGTTGAGGCTTGCCAATTGACGAAGAAATTGTTAAATGGCATTAAATGATAAAATGTTGTACAAAAAAAGATCCAAAAGTTGATTAAAAAATAAAAATTTATCATTTGAAAAATCCGGACAAAGTCAAAAATCCTGTAGAACAACTCACACAAGCCCTAAAATGAGGACGTGTCCGGGAAAACCCAAACGGATGGTCACCCCAATTAGGAGATAACAGCTAATAAAAAACCAACACAAAGCATTTTCTATAAATCAAATAATTTATATTTCTATACAACACACAACACTAAAATAAATCTATTCTTAATCAAAAAAGTTTATATACAATGACGTGCATTATTTTCAATGCATTAAAACAATTTGCACATCAATCACAACTAATGTACAAATGCAATATAACAAGTTGTAATAATTATGAAAAAACATTACATTGCCCCAATGTAAGTACGGAAACGCACCCAACAGTCAAAAACATGCATAAATATCTGCCTGTTATTGGGACTCTATAAAGTCTAGCGCACATTTTTAGAGATGATGTGTATAACAAAATAGTATCTAAATCTTCTCCAGGAGTTCCCTGATATACGAAAGGTCGTACACGAACTTCGTGACCAATGCTTTGAATCATGGAACAAGTTGTTGTCAATCGAGCAGCCTAAAAAATATTAAAATTGGATTTATTTACATATAAAAATAACAAATTTGTCTCTACAAAATGCATGAATGAAACAAAATCTTATTAAATATGAACAAGATGACATGTACCTGAACAAATGGAACTGCAGATATCGAAATCCAGAGAATTACATTTAAGATGTTGATGCAAGCTGCAGGATTACTATGGATATTAATATTATCGAATTTGAATAACCATGCAATTCCTGATAAAGCCCAAGATAAATTTATCACAGTATATATACAGACTGCTGGTCCAAGTTCGTCATTGAAGTATTTAAGTAGCGTTTTAAATTCGCTGATTTCCTATCACATATTTAAAATTTTTTATAACCTATATCTTCAATTTAATAAATATAAATACAATTTAAAAAGGAACTATAACCAGGGTGATCGTTTTCATCGACGAAAATAATTCCCGGTCATTAAAAAAATAGTTTTCAATGAATAATAGTTAATACAATGGGTTTTTAATGTTTTAAAATATTTTTTATTTAATATTCTGAAATGAAATTTCTCTTGGTATACCGAAATCACAAAATAAGGCAAGAATTTCGAAATGCATAATATAATATATAAGTAAATCACTTTATGTAACACATTCAAAACAAATTAAAATAATTTTTTATTGAAAATTTAAAAAAATTCCCGGCCATTTCCCGGTCCAGCGGCGGCCACCCTGTATAACACAAATTATAAAATTACAAATACAAATTACCTTCATCCAGTCGATCGGTGGCACAGTGTGCTGAAGTAATTTCGCACGAAGAAAGGATAAATGCGAAATTAAAAGTTGTCCTTGCAGACAATAACTTGTTATAATAGTTCCCTGTACCATGTCGTGCCATAAAGTACAAATAACTAAGAACACTTTTAATAATTCTTTCACTTGGTTTGGACTGTAAAGACAAATAATAAGCAAAGAATTATTTCGATTTCAATAGGAATATTCATTATTTTTAGTCAATTTAATATTTTTTATTCTGCAACATTCAAATTTTCCAGCATTAAGGGGGGGGGGGATAAACTTTTATTTTTGCATTTATTTTTTTTAATGAATGCACAACATCTCAAGAATATTGTGTCAAAATTTCAAGTTATTTTTGAAGTCCGTGTACGTCATAACTCAAATTTTAGAATTTTGCACAGTACTTCATCACATAATTCACCAGGGGTCCCTGGGAGCGTTTTTGTTTTTTTAAAATAATTATCAATTTTACAATAACAAATTAGTCGATTTTTTTAGCGAAAATCGGTCTTTTGGCTTCCAAGTGCTACAAAAAATTTAAAAATCAAAAAAAAAAAATCCTCCCAGGGTTACCTCAAGAAACATCTTCTTTAACAAATGCATTTTTTTTTTTTGTTTCAGATGATTCTGTTGCGAGTTATGATGTAGACCGCAAAACAACTTTTTTTTTATGCACCTCTGGAGATTCACTACCACTCGCTCAATTTTCAATATTTTGCAATGAAAATTTAGGAAAATATTGTTCAAATGTTGCATTATTATATGGGAATTGACTGAATAAATTAACAATCTGTATCGCCAAAAAAAATTTTTAAAAACTTACATTTTTTCACCTAATTAACCGAATTACCCCAAATTTCAAGCAGTCAATTTGATATTTTTAAATACCTTTCTAGTACCCACTGAAAAACAATGTTTCGTGTAACCATCATGATAGTTACAGTGGTGAGAGTCATGATCATCCAAACCACACTGAGTCCGATGAACAGCCACAAAATTCTGACTAGTCTTTTTTGATTACCCCGATTGCCTGGAGTCGAGGATAATAGAAACGCCCTTTCCATCAAATTTTGCAGTTGCTCGTTTTCCTTAATTCGAAATAAATACACTGTGTACAAATAACCCACTAAGTGTAATATGCTTGGTATCATGTAGCTGAATATTATGTTCCCATGACACATATCATTATTCAAAATCGCTGGTGAATCTGTCATTTCTGATTCATACAAATTGTATGAAAACAAGGATTGTGGCTTGTAATCGAATCCACGATCTCTCCTATAGGGGGGCATAAAAACTACATAATTATTCAATCACTGGAGAAACAAGACACTACGATTAAAAATTGAAGTTATTAATTTACCTGAAGCAAGCCATGTACTGTAAAATATATCCAATACACATGAAAATTGCAACCTGAACAGTGTGAAAATTAGCCAAAATACAATAGCGTGAAAAGTGTTCTGAATTATCACTACTGGTTGGTCGTAATCCCATGACACCTAAGAGTCTTAAATAAGGTCTTAAAATCTTATGCTTGCAGTAATGTAAAACTGCAGATGTACTAAGATTCTCATAATCTGGCATCTCGGCTATCTCACCAATCTGGAATATTTAAATACCAGAAAAAATTAATTAGAATTTAGAATAATTTGAAAGACAAGAAATTTATCTCTTACTTCAGTGCTGTGGATCTGTAAATCCGATAGTAAGGACGGAGTCGATGTTCGTAACTGCTCATTAGGAATTTCCTCTGTCGAAGTTGACTCCTGTCCATTTTTGGAAACATTATTGTCAGGATTCGTCTGCAAATGCACAAAACTCTTCCATTAAAATTATTCAAAAAATTGTAATTTAAAATACAAATTAATTTCAATCAAATATAAAATTTTAGTGGAAATTTAAACAAGAAAACAGTTTACTATCTTTCGCCAAAATTTGACGAGTGTCTTATATCCCATATTTATTAAATCTTGCTATAATGATTGTATATTCTCTCCTTTTGTAACACGCGAAAAGATTGAAACTGAACAAAGTAAACGTTGATAAACATTCCCAGGCCATTAACTCTAGTTTCAATTGAGATAAACACTCTTCTCCTACCAATACAAACAAACTTCAAGAGAGAAAATTATAAATACTTCATTGCGATTTAAACAGTGAAAAATCAAGTTAGAAAATGAGTTTATAGCGATAATTAATGAAAAGAAAATATCTGCGATAGTTACAATAAACTCACCAAAGACATATTTGTTCGTTGCGGAGCATGATCCTTTTGAACTTGAAAGGAGGACATTTGAGTTAATAATTAACCAATACTGCACAGTATTGACATATCACTAATCCAAGATGACTTTTCACCTTTCCCTGGTATCTGCGAGTTCGAATACTTTCACGCATACGAACACAATGAATGATATTTCTAAGGGTCTAGTCAATCAAGATTAAAACAAGAATAAAAACTACAATTTTTATAATTTTTTAATAAAACGTTTTATTTAATATTTACAATATTTTACATTTTATTTAAATGTAAAGTTTGTTTAGAATTTATGCTTTCCCATATTACGAGCTGGTCGTAAAAGATCTTTGTATTCTCTCCTGTCAATCTTTGGTCGGACTTTTGTTTTTTTATGCTGATTACGCTGTGAAAACGAATAAAACAACTTTATAAGCTACCACTGGATGGGAAATAAATCTGTCTTTGCTTTTAGTATCAATTTGGGGCAATGTTTGCAATTGAGGTCGCTACATGAACAAAAAAAATGAAACATCTATTTTCCTTACTTTATTCTAATTAAAGCTAAAATAAGTTTTTATTGCGACAAAGATTAATTTTTAAGATAGATAAATCTTCTGTATGAGTTTTCAGTTATTTAATGAGAAAACTTCTAACTTAAAAACAGAATCAACATTTTAAAAGCAAGAAAATAAACAATTAATAATTGGACATATAATTGTTTACCTTTCCAACAGAGAATGTCATTTGTTTACTTCCACGAGTTCCAGTCACGTGCAAATTATTGCTTTCCTCATCGTGCAGTCTTTGACCAAGGGTTGATCTAAAATCGAGAACCAACATCAAAATTTCAAGAAAATTAAATATTAAATGATAAACTATCTAACTTTCTACACTTACTTGTTCTTCTTTCGAATCTGGAGATTTGATCCAGTAAATTGTACACTTTCCTTGATTTCATAGAACTTAGTTTTCTTATCTGAATCTTTTTCTTCCAACTCTTCTTCAGACTTCTCTTCTAGTTCCCGCTGTCTCTCATTTCTTTTCAGCATCCTGTATTTTTTCTGTACCTCTTTTGCCCAAATTTTCTCGTCATCAGAACTACTATCGTGCAAATCTTCATCCGCACTCGTTTTGCCTTTAATCAAATAAAAAGGATAAATTGTAAGTCACGGTTCAAATTATGTACTGAAATAATGTAATTAGTTTTTATTACTAACCATCATCTTTTTCGTCATCAATTTGAGCCTCCTCAGCTTCAGCTATCTTTCTACGTTTGCGTTTGTCTGCTTGAGAAATCACAGGATTCAGCAAAACATATTCTTCAGCATTTGTATCAATTTGGAAGTCCGGATTTGAAAACAATTGCTGGAAGCGATTATCTTTTAGCAAATTAGATGTTGTCTTCTTTTTCTTTGTTTTGTCCAAATCCATGTATTTTAGAGCAAGATCTTTATTAACAGCTGGCAGAGTCTTTTCCAACTAAGAATAACCAATAATGATTAAGTGCCATATCTAAGAATTACAAATTACTTATTTAATTCAACAAAACCTTATACTCACTTGGATTTTGCTAGCACGTTCCTCGGCAATTTTCTGCCTAATTTTCTTCATCTTGTGCTCTTCCAGATCAAATGGTTGCATCAGATCTCTAGCCTTTTTGTACAAACTTGTATGCATATAGTATCCATGCATGTAAGCTCTCAATAAATTGCTACCCTTGAGATGAGAAAGACCCAACTCATCTAACTCTTTCTCAGTGATAAATTTGTAGTCGTCATAAATAATTTCCTGAGTATCTTCTTCCAATTCCTCGGTAAGATTGTCAAGAAAGCCACACCATTTTGGAGCAGGTCCGAGACTTGGGATGTAGTAAGTCTGTATCTTAGTGTTTTCATTGGCGATGAAAAACATCCCTGTATTTGGAACGATACATAAATCATTGAAATCGGAAGTTGCTTCTATAGCAGTAAACAAGTTTCCCTGAAATTTTCGTATTTTTAATTTAATTATTATATTTGGGTTTTAAATAGATTGATCTACAGCTAATAAAAATTAAATAACCTTAAAATTACTCCATACTTACATTTGTCTTGTCCCAAATTCTAACAATAGAACTATCCATTGAATAAACTAAATCCATGCTTTCATGGAATTCAATGTTCCTAATTGGTAGACCGTAATTATGATCCTTCGTAGAAAAAGGTTTATTGGATCTTATATCGTACAATAACACTTGACCAGTAACAGTACCAACTGCTAAAGTTAAACTACCTTGGCAATTTAAGGCAGTGATCGATGGCACTGTTTTTAAACTGCAAAAATTCATGATAAATAATATTGTCCTACAATTTTGTAATTAGAGATAACTCCTTATGGATGGGCGAATTGAAATTAATTAAAACGATTTCGAAAATAGAAACGAGATTGTTTTGGATTCAAAGCTTTGCAAATTTGTATCGCAAACGTTTCAATTGCATTTTACGGCTAATATCGCATTTAATTTTAATCCTGTTGAATCGTGCGACGATTTCAGTGAAACAATGAACATTCCATTATATTGCTAAGTGTAATTGAATATGAGACAAGTTAATTATGTTTAATTCTGCAAAATAATCCAAAGGTTGAAGTCTGTTGAATTCCTTCTCAAAAGCAAAAATTATTAAAATTTTAATTCGAAACAATCTGCTTAATTTAAAGTGAAACCAAAGCAATACAATTGAATTTTTGATAATTTTTTATATTATTCTAATTTATTTCAATACTTACGAGTTTGATACTTACGAGTTATCTTGTGTTATGCAGTGAAACCCACAGTCTAGTGTACCTGTTTGATTTTTAGTTCTAGGATCCCAAGCCTCAACTTTTCCTTCTTGTGTCCCAGTGAAAAGTAGATGATGAACGGGATTAATAACGCATTTGTTAATCGAAGAAGCTTCCGAACAATATGGTTGGAGGAATTGTCCTCTTTCAAGATTTAATCGATAGATCTCATTGCTAAGAAAGAAAAAATTAGTTTATTTTTTATTTAAATTGAAAGTATTTTATTCGAATTGGTTCTTAGGAATACTTACCTAGCTCCTACTACAAATAAATCGCAAGACGGATAATGATATTTCATATCTCGACCAAAACGTGGAACTCTTAATCGAAAATATTTTCCAGCTGCAGAATGGATTTCAATGGTTCTATCACATTGTAGAAAGATCAGCTTTAAAAAGAAGAAAGAATTAATAAAATAATTTACATAAAAATAAATTAAAAATAGAAAATTAAAATTATAGTAACTTTGCTATAATCGTCGGATAGAACTTCAAAAGTGACTACTTCAGAATCGAAGCATCTTTCAAACTTGAGAGACAAATTACTGACGTCGAAACATTTTACTTTTGGTTTGTAAATCCCGGTGGCAAAAATATATTGACCGTCCCTTGAAACTCTGACACTGGTGCTGACTGCAGGCATGTCAAAATCTTGAATAAGTTCGATTCGCCTTCGTATGTCTATAAAAAATAATACATGACAAAATAAATATTTTTTTATAAAAAAAAATATAATTCACAAGAAACATATAGGACTTACCGACATGCTTCTTAGCTAAACTTCTTTTTTTCCTTTCTGACAGCCACTGAAAGTGAATTTTAAATCAAATACTTACAGAGAAATATTAAAAATTAAAATTGTAGATCAAATTCTAACATAAATTTTGATTTACAAACAGAAATTGCTTTAAATACAATTAAAATAGATTAGCATGCATAACCTCAAAAATATAATTTACCTCAGGTAGAGATCTTCCGGCACTCAAATTATAAATTTTTACATTATTTTGATTAGATACTTGCATAATTATAAATTTGTGTGCAATTATGCACACTAAACTTGCATATTTCTAACAAAAATCAAAACGAGATTCCACTTTTTTGAAGTAGTTTACATGGTTTACATTTGATATGCCATGTGATGCCATGTGACATGTGACTAGATCCATCATTAGGTGCGAGGGGTGCGAGTGCGAAAGAGACTTCCCATATCTTTGTCTTCTATCCCCTTGATGGGGGAAACGTGCACAATGCACATGACGCCTGCAAAGAACGCCTGAAGGTTAAATCTGATGACAGGAGAAAACGCAAAGCAGAAAACGGACAGCCAACTACAGAAGATCTTCAGATTTCTTTCTTCTTAGAGCTGTTCTGTAATTGGCTGTTCGTTTTCTGCTTTGCGTTTTCTGCTGTCATCGGATTTCACCTTGACACGGCCTGACAGTCTGACACACCATAACACGTTCTAGCTAGAGTTCTGACCGTTCTGACTCGGTTATATTACTTTGAGACTTTTGAGAACAGTAACGAAAATGAGAAATATACCAAGAATATAACCGACGGATAAATTCTTTTAGAATTTATGAGAAGTTTGTTATTTTGGCTTGTTAAACGTGTTAATTGAACAATGAAGATGAATTAATACTGCAATATGAAATTATCTCTTAAACTTTGTATGTGCATTTTCAAAATTTTATTTATATTCTCTTGTATTCTTTAAATTCTGCAATATTCTCGGTTATATTACTTGAACTTAAATTCTCGAGAATTTAAGAACTCTAGTTCTAGCGTTTTTCTCGAATAAAACGGTCTATGGTCTATGAAATAAACGCATGTGGAGCTAGGACCGCTAATAACCGCAAAACTAGAAACCATACAGCAAAAATAAAATAATATAATAATGGGTTGTATTTGATTCAGTTCAGCAGATCCACTAATTTTTAATTAATACAATGGACACGAATTTAGGAAACTTTTCACCAGTCAGAAGTAAGAAGTTATGTTATAATCATTTTACAATATCAGTTAATAAATATATTTAATATAGTCACTTAATGAGTAAATTTGCAAAATAAACTTCAGACAACAAATTTATCTTTTGGTTTTTTTTATGATAAGTGTTTTACTCTTAATGTTAACAATTTAGGTTCAAGTTTAACTTTATTTTCAGAACTAACCTCAAAATCACAGATTTTGTATCAAATATATCGTACCTAACCGTTTTAAAAGTTGCTTTCTTTTTATCTTTTGTGGCTATTTCATACTTATACATATATATATATATATAATCATCATAATTAATGAAATTATTATATTAAATTATTGATAAATTTCTCCAAAGCTTTAAACTCTCCTTCATCGAAAGGAAAATCTTTAACAGGAATTCCACTTAACGTGCGCGATTTAGTAATTGAAGTGCATTCAAATATTCAGCGATGGAATACTGCCCATTTAAAAGGAGTCCCTGTTGTACAATCAATAATCGACCTCAAAGTTGACGCATCTTATCCAGAAGAATTAACTGGTTTATGCTCATTGCTAGAAAAAGTTTGCGAGGCAATAGTGGGTGTTCGAATTTTTTTTATTTTAATGCATCCATTTGAATGATTATTGTATGCAAATTTCATTTCACTCCCTGTAGAGAAAAAAAGGTAATAATAAACTAATGACTGTTTTCAGGATGATGTTGTTTATAATCTTCGAATTATAGCCGATAAAATGGAAAAATTAGAAACCCTGTATCCGAACAAGGGCATCTTATTTCTAACATGGCCTATTAAAAAATACAGTACGTTAAAAAAAGTATTACTTGAGAAAGATTTATAGCTTTAAGGCCATGTCCTAGGTAGGACACATGACCAAGTAATCAATTATTTTTCGCCCATATAACTTTTTTTGTAATGAAAATAGCATTCTAAAAATTTAGGAAATGGCAGAGAGAATAATAAACTACGTTTATCTTCTTCGTTTGAGTGAAAATTTCGAAAAATAAATTTTCCAAGGAAATTAAATATGGATAACTTTTGCCGCCTGTCGCATTTCCACTAGGGATGTAAGTCCATGAAACGTTTCATTGTAACATTGAAAGTTTGGTGAAACGATCAAACGTTTCATGGACCAAAGTCTCATGAAACATTCACAAAGTTTTACAAGCATGAATGCGCATGCGCACTCATGCCAGATTGAGGTTGTATTATTTGAATCGCATTCTTTTGTTTTGATGTTTTTTGATGTGGTGCAAGATGGTTTACCGGTACTTGTCGACTTAATATTTTGCGCTTAAAGTATAATAAAAAGTTCTTGGAAAATGGGTCGCCAGAAGCACAAATTAATTCTAAGACAATAAATTTTTTTTAAAAATTGCTAAATAATTTACATTTGACTCACGTGATTTAATCTTTCTAATTAGTTAAAACTATTTATTCTAATTTTCTATATAAATTAGTTATTTATTTGATTATTTATGCAATTTATTTATGAATATTGAAAATTCAATTAGTTTGAATATTGAAAATTTAATTAGTTTGAATTTTCCCGCCATTATGCTTGAAACTTTGGAAACTTTGAAACGTTTCAAAAGTTTCATGAAACTTTACAACCCTAATTTCCACACGAAATGGAATTATGTATAATGATATCGATTTGAAACTTTAGGAAATTGAATAAAAGACAATAAAGAAGGTTTATCTGGTCCTGAATATTTATAAAAGTAAAAAAAAATTTCAATAAATGAACATACTTTTGCGAACATCGACCGTCCTCATAGAACTCTGTATGCGCACGATCTAGCAAGATCTGTCACGGTAATGCAGATTGCTTGATTGATTATTTTATAACAAACTTTTTTTGTTCCAGTAAATGTACGCTTTCACGCATACTTTCAATTCTACTTTATGACTAAATTTTTTGCGCTTTCTTTTAACATATAATTTTAAATGTGGACAAAAAAAATATCGATCTGAGGACTGACTTGGTCACGTGGTCTACCTAGGACATGGCCTTAATCTGGATTGCAAAATAGCCACCAACTACATAACATTTATTTTACAGCTTACACAATGAAAAGTATTTACGCAGCCTACAAAGAAGAAGCTAGCGTAAAACGAATAATTCTTGAAAATATTGCTCACCAACATAGAGATATTGCAAAAATGTTATATTTTACAAGCTGGGTGTATCAAACACAGATACCTGATAGTTTACGTATTAAATTACTGGAACCAATGCTCATTGAAACTGGATTGAGATAAGCTGGTGCAAAAAGTTATAAATTGTGTCTGGGAGTGAAATATTCATGATTTATGTACCTATGGAACGAATAGTTAACAAATTTGCAATTCTATGAAGAATTGAAAATAAAAGTCTTGAAACGTTTCAATTTTCAAATATATTCCACCAAAATCATATGAACTTAAGTGGCCTAGCAAATCTACGCTACAGTACGCTGCTAACAATTTTTGAGTGGGGATTTTTGCTTAAAGTGAAAGGTTGAAAAGGCAACTTTCTGAGGGCGGCACTGCAGCTGAGAACTTTTATTCAAATTGCAATGTTACGAAGAGCCTCGGTGGCTTAGGTGGTAGCACTTCGGGCTTCTATGTAAGAGGTTTAGGGTTCGATCCTTGAGTCTGTAACCATGGAAATTTTTAAAGTATTTTTACCGAAATTTTGGTGGTTCGGATTCCACCTTAAACCGTAGTCCCGTCAAAAGAGTATATACATCCAGTTTGTGCAACCCACTCGTGACTCGTAGCCTCTCTGTATACCAATATGAGTTTCAGTCAGGGGTATGCATCAGCTCATATATCACGATTCTAACTTGATCCCGTTAATGTCAGGAGTTCCATTCTTAAGTTAATTGACCGAATACTCACGGGCGGCGCTAACTGTACCATCACTCCCGGTCTTTCTGTTATTCTTTATGGGACAGGTGACTGTTTTTAATTAATTTTTAGATAAGAGAAGAAGATAAATGTATTAAAACGTGAAAAAATTAAGTGATGTGCAAATTTAAATAATTTAAATTATATTTTCGATTTGAAGAGCTATTAACTCGCTAAAACCTAGTTGTAAATAGGTTGATAAATTCAACTGTCAGAATTATACCCGGAAAACAACCTCAGAATTGTATTCGTTTTTTTGTATCTCTTACCGTTTTATAAATATCTCAAAATTTATGTCATCAAAAATTTTTCAATTCACAAAATTTTATTAGTGAATAAGTAAAATTAATCACTTAAATCGAATTTTGCAAAAGATTGATCATTTTTTTATTTAAGAATTTTTTGTATGAAATTCGAAATTTCGCTCCGTGAAAATACTGCTAAATAAGTTACGTGATCAACAATTATTAAATTTAATATATCTCAACTTTCTGTGCGTCTCATTTGATCAGCTTGCGTGCCTACATGAGTGATTGCGTACTGCGACGCATATGCGTCGCACTGATATGCCCCTCACGCCTTTAGACGAGTGCGTGCAAGATTGCTGCATTCTCGTTCACACACGTGATCCGCATGGCGTGCGGGCGTCGCGCCGCGCACGATTGTTATCTGAGTAAATACGGAGTTGAATAAATTTCATATTTATTTATATAATAAATACCTATATTTTCTAAATCGATATATTTGTAATTTTAATTTTCGCTTAAACCAACATAATAATTATTCTTGCTATTGTTCTTATTATACTGTTTTTATTAATGTTGGTTAACTATTTAAAAATATAACTAAATAGTCACCTTATTTTATATTCTATATTCTTTAATTATTTATAATAATTTCCAACTAATTACAACTTTGATCCACTTCATTTCTTGCTCAGAATTTTTCATTTTTCAAGTTAATTTTGCGTCAAAAAAATAATATAAATGCAGTGATATGTAGACAATTAAATATAAAAAAAAAATTTTAAATTTATTATTCAATGCCATAAGGAATGAAAGAGCTATTAATATTTAAATATTAATATTAGCTGAATGGTTCAAAGTAGTTTTTGTACGAGATTAATATGAATAAAAAGGGGAAAATTTAATAAAAAATATTCAAGTAATTTTAATATTTAAAGTCTGATCTCTTTTATTTGTTTATGGCATTGTATAATATATTTTTTTAAATCTTTATAGTAAATTCTCCGTATAATACTGTGAGTTTTCTGGGAGTGATGGTACAGTTAGCGTCGCGTGTGACGATTCGGCAAACTAACTTAGGAATTCAACTTAGGACATTAACGGGGCGCCATTTTCTATTCTAATGCATACGGCTGCTGTATACCAATATGAGTTTCATCACCACTTTAGTATAACTACGTAACCAATCAGGTTTTCGCGATTATCCTAAGATACTTTTTATGTATTGGTATCCCAAATGAATAGACCATTGACGTGATTGCTCAAGAGTTTGATGAATTTCTCAACTCTAAAGCAATCACACATTTGGTTAATGACTATTCTACTAATCTCCGTCGTGGGATTCGACCCTCACATATCATGTATGAAACTCCGGATGTAATTTACGTATTACTTAGGTGAGTTTGAAATTTTTGTCACTGCCTAATATGATACATAAAAAATGTATGTCATGTACTGATGTATGATACCTGCCCAACCCTGGCAGAGGGTGCTGCAATTTAACGGTAGAGCACCTAGATTTATATTATCTTTGACGATAACGTGTTTAAAAAAAGGCGATAGTAAATCATAATCTATCTCTTTTCCCTGAAAAATCATTAATGGATAATATCAGGCCGTGCAAACCTAATGGAAAGGTGGTGGACCGTTAGCAACTAGCGCCGCGTACAGCACTGCACATGAACTACCATTATGTGTGCACGTGTTAGTGCATATACATGCATACGTAGGTTCTTTAAATGTTTTACAAAGAATATATTCAAATAAAATTAAAAGGAAATTGAAGATTTAGCGCAAAATTGTGAAAATTTAATTCAAGAGTGAGAAGTTATGTTGATATCAACTCACTCTTTAATTACATTTACACAATTTTGCCTTAAATCATGGTTTTCTTGTCATAAATAAAAATCAAAAATATCTGTAATTTGTATTTTTATTTTCAGAAAATATAGTTGCTTAGCACATTTTGCGTTGATTTTTGTACTACAAGATAATCGAACACTTTGTGGGGTCGAGATAGCTCTCTTCGGTGTTGTGTGAAAGTCTTCTCCAAATACATCCTTGCTGCTTCCTGCTTCTGGGATATCTTCTGATTCTTTTTTCTGGAATATAGATTAAAAGCATTTAATTTATATGAATATTTGAAATTTATTTCGTAGGTATTTTATAAAATAAATAAAAATAAATTTTATAAAATAAAACTCCAGTCACATGTTTCGCGAAATTGTGGTGGGAATTTCTGACATTGTGGAATTTGTATTGGCAATTCTCAGCTATTTTTTCATAAATAATCCTTTGTAATTTTATACTATATATGTACTTGCATCTATATCTTCAGTAACATTTAGATAGAAGTACACTGCCGGTCGAAATTATTTGTTCATTTGTTGTTTCAGCTATTCCTAAAGTGTCTTAATTTTTATAATAACAAGTTGAAATTTTTTTCCCTATCATAAAATAAAAGTTAATAAAATTTTGCAAATAACAAATAAAACAAAATAAAAAATAATAAAATAAACTAAATAACAAAATTGAAGAAATTTTTTTTTTCACAGAAAAATTTCTTCAATTTATATTGGAAAATACCATCTAGTTTTAAATAACGTTGGATTAATTCTAAATCAGAGGTTGATAAGGTCGATATAGTAGAGTTCCATTGTCACGTACAGTGATACACTCTTCTAATGATCGACATAATCGACTGAAATGATTTAGAAAAATCAGAAAAAATAACAAAATGTTAATTTTATAAAAAAATATTTCAAAAAACTTGAAATTTCAATCATTCTGAAAAATATTAACAACTCTGAAATTAATTAAGATTTTTAAAAGTTTTTTGTCTCATTTAAATGGTAGGTTTTCATAGTATTTTGCTAACTAATCAAGATATTTTCAGATTTTTTTCCCTGGATTCTACCCAGCGTCAAAAATGATACAAAAAGGTCATAAAATTTTAAAAATATGTAGCTACTTACAAGAAATTTTTAAAAACCAATGTGTATCATATTTTAATAAAATTTATAGATTACTGTCTTCATTTGAAAATTTTCGACATGTTTGTACCATGTTTGACCCCAGGGTAGAATCCAAAAGAAAAATTCTAAAAATATCTTGATAAGTTAACAAAATACTAGGAAGAGTAACCTTCAAAATGAGACCAGAAACGTTTAAAGGTCTTAATTAATTTCAGTGTTATTAATATTTATTCAAAAAGATCGAAATTTGACATTTTTTGCAATATATTCTTATAAAATTATCATTTTGCCTTCAACTTGGGCTCAATAGATGCACAATTTAAATAATTATAAAAATTAAGACACTTTAAGAATAGCTAACACAGCAGGTGAATAAATAATTTTGACCGGTAGTGTATATACTACTTTTTTAGTTTGGTATCTCAAAATTACGTGCTAGAATTTTATTGTCATTCCTAAGGAAGTTTTAGACACTTCATCGAAGTTTCTTGTACTATTTTATGTAAATTTTCTTACGATTTTTACATTTTTTCACATTTTCAAAGTTTACTTCGAAATAGGGCTCATATATGTAATATTTTATTTATTGCACTTAAAATTTTAGAAATAAAGATCACTAATGATGACTCAGATCAGAGTCGAAAAGTTTGAAATTATATACAATATCGTATGAAATTAAAAATATTGTTACTTACGTGTGCAACCTGCACGCTACTTTCTTCAAAGTCTCGTATGCCTTCTGCAGGTTTTTCTACTTCGGGAATAAAAATTTCGAAGTCTGATGGGGAAGAAACACTCGCCGGTTTAATGTTCACATCACTTCCACTCGACACATCACTACACGACGGTAAATTTAACGTCGGAAAAATGTCGATGACAAATAAAAAATTGTCTTTCTAGTACTTCGAGGTATCCTAACCTCGACAAGTAGGGATTTGAGCATGCTTCTATCCATCGTTGTCCGGCATTTTCTTTCTTCGGAAACCGATGAATTGACACATTGTTCTTCCGACCCCTTTTGGAGGTACACCCACTCACAGCACACTGAATTTCGTACTTCGAATTCATTTTAAATGATTATAAAGCGCGATCGCGTACGAATTGTTGATACATGTATACAACAATGGCGGAACTCATACGAAGCCGTTCCCTTTGCCGCACTCCGCCCGCTTCCGACAACTAGCGCCGCGTACACCACCGCACATGAACTATCCTACGGGGACACCCAATACATTAGAGGTCGACCTGCCCTGGATAATATTTCCAACATGAATTTACAAATCGGCTGGAAAAGTCAAGTAAGACTTCAAAAAGTTTGGAAATTTTTTTATTTAACAAATTATAATTATAAATCAACAAATAAATTCGTATATTAACCCTTTAAGAACGGGAGGCACACATTCTTCACAAAATTTTTAACGTCATCGTTCTCTATGATTTGGGATGTCGAAAATTTTCAAAGTCCCCTTTCCTTATGGTTCTTGGATCCTCTTAGAATCTGAAATTAAAATTGAAAAAAATGAAATGCCATAAAGTTTTGGTCATTTTATTGGCAAAAAGTAGGATTTTTTGACATGTTTTTTGTAAAAATTAATTTTTTTCGAGGGTAATGAATATCAAGAAATGCGTAAAACCCAAAAATATCGCGTCCACAATGTCTTTGAAAATTTTTGTCATGGCTAATTATAGAGAACGATGACGTTTAAAATTTTGTAGAGAATGCACAAATTAAATGCACATACAAAGTTGCAAGCAGCAACCGGCCAAATGAAATGCTCAAGCTTCGAGAACACATTTTGAGGTTAAGTCGAAATTTTTTTCTAAATCTGCAGATGGAACATGGAGATTAGATATAAGGAGACCAATCTTCATATATCCATTCCCGAAATGAAGTTCCGCCAAGTACACAGTCACAAAACTTCCCGATGAAGGCATATGTGTTCCCTGGGTGCAAAATGGCGAGGCCGAATACATGATGTCAATATATTTATCCCATATTGAGATAACCAAGTTGACGTCACAGGCCATGTGGTAGGGATAGACTGTAGGTAAGGTTGGTCTTGGACGAAAGAAATATATGAGAATCGTTGGGAAATTGATGAAACAAAATTTTCCAGAGTAAAAGTAAGTCATAAATTTATTAATAATTATATTTTTCAAGTGCAAAATTCATTTCCGCTTATTTTGAGTACCTACTTGTCGCTTGTCATTCTTTTAATTTTTTAATATAAAATAAAATGTCATAAATTTGTAGGTTATGATGACCGTTTGTTTTGAAGGATTTGAAGAATGTATCCATGGAGACTAGATATAAGGAGACCAATCTCCATATATCTATTCCCAAAATGAAGTTCTGCCAAGTACATAGTTACAAAACTTCCCGATGGGGGCATGTGTGTTCCCTGGGTGCAAAATGGCGACGCCTAATACACGATGCTAATAAGCCGTGGATGCCACCATTTTGCACCCAGGGAACACACGTGCCCTCATCGGGAAGTTTTGTAACTAAGTACTTGACTGAACTTCATTTCGTGTTTTGTGAAGTACGGCCATAAGAGATTGATCTCCTTATATCTAGTCTCCATGAATGTATCGATAAGCATGTTCTCGTTTTCAACACATTCTTCAAATCCTTCAAAACATACGGTCATCATAACCTACAAATTTATGACATTTTATTTTATATTAAAAAATTAAAAGAATGACAAGCGACAAGTAGGTACTCAAAATAGGCGGAAATGAATTTTGCACTTGAAAAATATAATTATCAATAAATTTATGACTCTTACGCTGGAAAATTTTGTTTCATCAATTTCCCAACGATTCCCATATATTTTTTTTTCGTCCAAAACCAGCCCTACCTACAGTCTATCCCTACCACATGGCCTGTGACGTCAACTTGGTTATCTCAATAGTCATTAGATTTTTATAAACTGTGGATGCCGCTATTTTGCACCCAGGGATCACACGTGCCCCCATCGGGAAGTTTCCTAACTAAGTACTTGCCTGAACTCCATTTCGTGTTTTGTGAAGTATAGCCATAAGAGATTGGTCTCCTTATATCTAGTCTCCATGAGATGAAAATTTACACTATATAACCAGTTTATTTTCGTTACCGTTCTCAAAGTAATATAATCTACTTAGAACTCTAACAAAAAGTGTCCCGTAGAAACCAGTTGTCGACGTGTCGTTACCCAACCCTGCTGTTACTGCAACACCACTAGTACCATGCTCGGGAAGTTTCGTAACTATTAGCTTACAAGTAAAGTTTGATTATTTTCGGATACACTACTTTGACTTTGGTCTCATTACGTCTATTCTTCATGAGAAAGGTATAGAAGCACGTTAATTAGACAGTTTCACTAGAATTAGCCAATGAGCGACGACTATTTCAACGCACGCGCACTCCTGTAGATTTTAGTAGTATGTACTCGTTTTACCGTTCTACCATCTTGCTTGCCCCGCATGCCGTGCATAGAGCGCGAATGATTCGGTAGATTCGGCATTCGGTACTTCGGTAGTTGTGAGCCGAGTCAGTCGGTGACGGGTTGTGTCTGTGTCACGTTAGTGCGGTTAATAAAGAACAGTTAAGTTTTTTTTACCCCCTGTGTTTAAAAATGAGCTGGCAGGATTATATTGACAAGCAGCTGCTCGCTTCGAGATGTGTAACCAAAGCGGCTATCGCCGGACACGATGGAAATCTTTGGGCGAAATCGGAGGGCTTCGAAGTGAGTAATTTTCCACCTACTAGGAAATCGCTCTCTCGCTTCTGCCTTATATTCTTCTTTCACTTTTACTTAAACTCCAATTTCAAATAAGAAAACTATTTCAAAAAAGAGGGAGAGCACCACCTCATACTCAGTGACGCATCGGGAAATTAACTCAAGATTAGTCGCTTCGAGTCAAGTATTTTATGTTACTCGAAAACCCATTGGCCAGGGCAAAGATACGGAGCGAGAGTAGGCGAGATCTACGGGGGCATCTTGCAAGAATCTGAACTCCACAAAGTCTCCCAAGTGGAAGAGGCTGGAGGATTAAAGAGGTTGGAACGCCGGTTGGTGGATCTTTCCTCGTAAAAGATGAGACTGCTGCCACGTAGTAAGGACGTGTTACAAAGTCGAGATTAGGGGTTAT
This sequence comes from Diplolepis rosae, assembly GCA_030998225.1. Lineage (NCBI taxonomy): Eukaryota > Metazoa > Arthropoda > Insecta > Hymenoptera > Diplolepididae > Diplolepis > Diplolepis rosae. The sequence continues at coordinate 1,549,731 of JAPYXD010000391.1, read as the reverse complement.
GGCTGCGTATCGCTCTGCACAGGTGCTCGTTGATGTTTTACCCAGGCATTTGCCCTCAAAGAGCGACACATCATATCGATCCTTTGACGTTTCCAGCGACGTTATGTGACATAGGAAATCGTGACTCGAGATTTCGCAGCTCTTTTTCAAGATTAATGCTTGTGCTTTTCCTCTTATGAATCATTAATACCATCCCAGATCTCAGTTTTCGAAATCGCTTTCTCAACGGTTTCAGGGTGTGGCGGAGCTGGCGTCGGAAATCGTAAAGCACGTTGCGGGCGATTCCCCGAATCTCTCTTTCTCTCGACCTTCGGACACGTTTGATTTGTCCTCGCTATAAACCGGAAATACCTTTTTAAAAAGGTATATTGAAAAATAGATGGAAATTTTAGAGAAATTTACCATTATCGATTTTTCAATTGAAATTTATTGTTTGAATTGAAGTTTTTCATGGGGAATGTGATAATAGGCTTATTCGAAAGTGATATTTGATATAAAAAAATGCTGACCATGTGCAAGCTGGTGGTGAGGATTACATTTTATAGGTTTGGTAGATTTAGATTGTGATGAGTTTGACCTTTTTCAATAATAGTGAGAAAGAAGTGATTGTCGATTGTTGCTCACTGGAAGTTTGTAGATAAAAATCGGCAGCTGCGTCGACTTGGTGTTCACGAGCACACTTTCCGGTCTCTGCTGCCAAAATGGCGTCAGCCGGCCGGCCGGGAAGCAACTCCCAGTGCCGTAGCTAGAATTCCATTTTTGCAATTCTTCTTTTTGCGAATCAGGTGTCAAATAAGGACATTTAATCGATCTAGACTCAAGAATGCCTTGGTTGGGGAAAAAACTATTTCTCTGCTGCTTTCCTCTTTCAGTCAACTTAACCAAAGATGGCTTTCTAATTAGTTCTTTGAAATGTTTAAAAAATACCAAATTGGGACTTCCAAAGCGATTTGCAGGTCCTTTGAAGAAGGTAGATTTTTCTAGTTATATGTTTTTCGTTCTTAGCATTCACGTTTCTCTGAATCCTAGAATTTTAAATTTCTTTGGAATATCAATTTTGTTCGAGAAAGCTCGATTCCACTATTTTAATTTTTGTTCGTTTTTTATTCGCATAAAAGTAGGTTATTTAGGTTATTATTATTATGATATTGACTTTCTATTCTATCAAGAATTGCCGTAGTTTCGATGACAAATTTATTAAGATAATTGATAAATAATTTAAATATTAGTATAATCCTGGTGAAATTTTTTGTTCTATTTAGATATTCTTGAAGCTGCACTGAATTTTACTAGCATTTCATTTAAAATTAAATTTGGGAAAGGTGATAAAATTCAAAAACTGGTAATTATTATAGTTACATATATATTTTCTTGCTTCTGGATTACAATATTTTTTTTATTCTTTTGGGACCAGTCATATTTCATAACTACACCCCTGGCGGACATTTATTGCATATTATTACTTTACAATAATGGCTCGTTGCAGACTGCTAAAAATGTAAATCAAACTTGAGGTGAAATAAGCCAATAGGATTGCAACTTCCAAATTTCTTGGTTTAAATTTTAAATTGCTTTCATTTGGTCCATAATAAATTTCCCGTAAATTTTGTTGCAGGTGGATGCAGATTCTCTTATGCAATTTGATAATACTAATAGATACAATTGTTATAAATCAATAAATGCTCTGAATAGTATTTTTTCAAATACAACTGAGTGGGAAAAATAATTGAAAGGGGCTTTTTTAGGAATTTTTTTCCCCAGTACTAATAAAAAAATCGAAGTAGAATTTTTCAGGGTTTATTATATGTGTTTTAACATATACAAAAATATTTAATCGTATAGTAAGCACGTTTTGAAACTTTAAATGCGTTTTTTTCGAAACCATGTTTTTCAAACTGGTGTGCAACGCGTCTCGGGTTTCCCCCTTTTTTGAGAGATTTTCCTTTTGGGGGGGGGGGGGTATGGCAAAATTCCACGCTAGTCCACGAGGAGGACCGGGGGATCGGCCTAGAATCCATGGGGACACACGTTCCCTTAAATCTGAGAAAAATGTACTGAAATATCTATATATATATATGTCTATATATATTTAGAAAATCGACTGAATAGAACATTATAACTATATAGAGATGAATTAAAATATAAATTTTTCCTTAAAAAACATTTTTTTCTTCTTTTCTATATATAAAAATTTATGTTTAATCTTTCCCAGGGTGGCCGCTGGACCGGGAATTTTGTTAAATTTTTAATAAAAAACGAACAATTGTCCATTTCGTATGATTTCGGTAAACCAGGAGAAATTTGATTTTAGAATATTGAATAAAAAATATTTTAAAACTCTAAATTCATTGGAAACTATTTTTTTAATGACCGGGAATTATTTTTGTCGATAAAAAGATGTAATTACAGTTTTGAACGTTCATTGAACACTGGAAAAAAATTTTTTGTTAAACTAAATGATTAGTTTTTGGACCAGAAAATTAAAAAATAGTGTATTGTTCATGAACGATTGTATATTTGAAGGACCCTAAATATAAATATAATAATTAATTTTTTTATGGAAAAAAAATTTTTGACACCGTTCAATGAACGTTCAAAACTGTAAGTACATGATAAAAAGGGTCACCCTGCTTTCCCCTTTTTCGTGAAAAAATCACCATATTTCCCCTTTTTTGAGCTCATTTTACGCTGTGCACCCTGGGTCTTGATAAATTTTGATTACTCTTCATGAGGGAATAGATTCAATTCTGGAAGAATCAGAGAAAAGCCCCAGAAAAATTGGGTGATTCATATATCGCAGTATCGGATGCACAGCCTCTGTTTCCCTTATTCTAACGTGACATGATGAGTCATGTCCACTTTGTCTGACTTTGACTAATGCCCTATCTGCTTATAGTGAACACACATTGCATCCTTACATTGATTATTACCACGTAATAAAGTTTTAAATTAAAATAATAGTCTTTGAAATCATAAATTATTAATCCCAACCTGGACCTTTTGTTTTTTTGTTTATGTAAATGGTTGTGGGTAATAAAGACAAAAGTGGACGAAATGGTTGTTTGTTTAAGGTGGTAATTTTGGTCCAAATTTGATCGTGTTTTTTGTATTTTGAGGATTCGAGCGGTTTCGTATTCTTGAAATTATTAATCGTTACTAATATTCAATAACGTCGTTTTAAACTTCAAAGAATTCTAAATCAAAATTGGTCTCGTATTAGTAAACCGAACTCCAAAATGGGAAATCTCGTTTTGTAAAACTAAGGTCGTTTTTCTTATTTATTCTAGCGATAAATCACGCCTGTACTTATAAGTTGCAAGTTAGTGTCCTCCAGTCTAGCACGGAACTTTTTGTCCTTGCACCATCTTACTCAAAATGGAAATGTGAGTCAAACTGCAAATGTATTTTATGGCTATCCAGCTCACACACATTTGTGAATTGAGCACATAGTGTACATTGAACGTGACCTTGAACTGGCCAGACCCGATTCTTGAGCACTTTCTCGTCTCGTTTTATATTTTACATATTTGCCCTTCCGATATTCCTTCTTGTTGAGTTAACCAACAACTTCCCTCTTCTTGCAGCAAACAAATTATTTCTTTTTAATTGTAGGCAAAAAATATTTCTTCCAATAACTAATATACCAAATTGAAACTTACCATCCTGTGATATAATTTAAACTGAGAGATGCTAATATTGCCACCACGTCGTCGCCTTTTCAATTATGTCGTTCATTATATCTTAATTCTACACGGTCCATCGACCATGTGAGATAAATAATAATTTATAAAAAGCCAGCTGCTGATCCCTTAACGCGATAATCTTGCTCGTTAGCAGAAACATTACGCCTTCACAAGAATCTGCATTGTGGTGGGTGGAGGGATTTCATCTCAAGAAATATTTTATTTGATCTTGAATGAAAGCAACGATAAAAAGAGATATCGCAGAAAAAATAGTTCGGTGATTGACCAACTTTCTGGAAATCGTTACCTTCTTCCTAGAGAGAGATTATAACTTTTATTCACTCTATGTTTTTATTCTATTCTTTTTTTTCTTACCTATAAAAGTCTCATGTCTGTTTTTCCTGAAGCAGAAGCTCTTTTAATTATATCTTATTAAATGAGGATAGTAAAGAGCTTATCTGAATTTAATTTAAAACTCGTTTATTTTTGATTTGACCCTGGTTTAATTAAATCGGTTTCCTGTTTTTAACGGAAATAGTTCTAATATTAGTTCTAGCATCAGTTCTACATTCTTCATTAAAATAAACATCTCCATACGTTACTAAAGATGAATATCATCCGCTTAATCATCGTGCATATTTCTTTCTAAAGGCCATGGATCAATCGGACCACGTGACTAAATTATACATTTATTCGTTCATGTAAGATAACTTTTTAAATTTACAATGTATCTTTCTGATAATTTGGGAAACGTAACAAAAGATAATAAAGCACGTCTGTTAACTTCTTTTTAGTAAAAATTTTGAAAAAAATTTGAAAACTTATCGACAATTACAGTTAACTGTAAAATTTTTTGCAAAATGTTCACTCATACAAAGTTGACAGACGTTCTCTATCGTGTTCTGTAGTATTTTCCAAATTTTCAGGAAGATATTTTGTAAAAGAAAAAAGTTATCTTACACGAACTTTTACAGGAATTTGGTCACGTGATCTGGTTGATCCATGGCCTTAAGTTGTACCGCACTTTTATTCAAAAAAACTAGAATCTTAGTTACAAGCAATCGTTATTATAGATATTCCAGAGTATAAAAATGACAAGTTGTTGTTTTTTGAATAATTGCTCAATTCTACTGAAAGCGCAATCATTTTAATGAAGGAAAGGAAAACATTAGGAAATCTAAGAAAATAAATCTTAAGGAAAGATAATAATTGGTTGTTACTTAATTCTAATTTTATTCATGGATTAGTCAGTCATCTATTTCTCTCCTTTGTATTAAAATCCCACCCCTAAAATCTATATTTAAGTCTTTTATCACTTCTTCTTTTTTTCCGGGTTCCGGTTAATTTTTCAAGAATTACTTTAAAAATAGTCTTATGAAATTCAAAAGTCACAATCTCATAGAATTAACAATATTAATCTAGAAAATATATATAAGTATTTAACTCCCAATTCAGTAATTTAAACTGGCCTATTTTCAAGAGAAAAATACTATAGATGAAGTAAAACACGAGCCTTAAAAGGTTAACTGATACATTTTTTCTTTCTTTCATGTCGAACATCAAAAAATTTTAGTACAGTAATGTTCATTAATGCCTTCTATCCAAGTAGGTCATAAAAATAACATGCTTTTTTGTATTGAATCCGGCCTTACAAAGCGGTCCCTATATCCCTTATTGTCCTCTATATTCAGTTGAGGTCCCTAAGTCCCCTATTTTCACGATTTTGTTCCTAAAGTACCTTATTTTCAGCCATTAGTGTGCATTTTTTAAAATTTGTATAAAATCGAGGTATACAAACGTTGCATTCTTCTAATGACCTCACTATTTTAAAACTGTCATTAAATAATATTTAAATTTCGAGCGTTTTTGTTCAAGAAATTATGATTGGTCGATGTACGCACTGCCTCAGCCAATAACATTAACGACGAACGACATGTTAATGTTAGGTGTAATAGGTAAAACCATCGCAATAATGATATAAATATCATTCGGAATTTAAAAGACCTAAGAATTTAAAAAGAAGTCCATAGATGTAACCGTTACAGTAGTATTGTTTTAGTAATTTATTTAAGGGAGTTACTCAGGATGAAGAATTAACGAACAGAAAACTCTTAAACTTTGCAGAGCGTTAGGATATAATAAAAAAATTATTCGTACGAAATTTCAAGGTCGGAGGTGGGTTTTTTAGTGAGATACTCGTATTTATAATTATTATCCGTATAATAAAGAAACGAATTAAGTACATATAAACAACTTTATTTACATGCATATCATAATACGCAGTACGTAAAATTTCTCTCAATGACATACTAAATTTGTCTTATTTGCACAGTCTTGAACCGATATAACAATTTTTTAATACATATCTATTATCATCACAATCGTTCATTAATTATTATTCAGAATATTTGATACATATACAATAAATATATACCAACTAAACTGAAGTAAATTAGTATTTTGTTTTCAGATAATCACAGATTTTATTTTTAACCTTCCTATTATTTGTCACACGAATTTACCCGTTTTTATCAGCACTAAACAAACGAAATCCATCAAAACCATGTTCTTTGTATGCATCGATAACCATAGCACACGAACAAACAAAATGCGACGTTGCCAGATCAAGTACTACTGTAGTCAACCTGCGTGTTTAATCCTGTTTTGACTAGGTGAGTAATTCCCTTAAACTTGAAATAAAGTCAAGAAAACTCATATTGTGTTATTAGAAGTATACTTATTAATGAAAAGACTGAAATTTAAAGAAATAACACTCATTCTTTAACCAAAGTATAAAGCATATAAAAAAAAAGGAAATTTTGTTGAGAGTTAATTGAAATTTAATTCAATGAGGCTTACATACATAGTCGTGATATGTAGGTAATTTCTTATTTAATACTCACGTCCGAAAATTTGTGAAATGCAGTTGTGTACGAAAATTTTGAATATATTTATTGAATTTGAAAATCTTTCTGTGGAAAAAAAGACGCTTTCGACTGCGCTGGGATTCGAGCCCAGGTCTTTCTATTGACGGTCGACTGCTCTTTCAAACTCAACTAATTAATTTGAATATATTTATTACTTACTAAAATAAAAAGTATTACGTCTTTATTTACCTTTTATTAAGAGTTTATTCTTTTTAATAACTTTCTTTCATACCTAATTTTTGTTAAAAAATGTACCCTATGAGCGTAAAAAAGGTCCCTATACACCCTATTTTTTATCCCAAAGGGACTGTGAGGCCTGGTATTGGTAATTACTTATATAATGACTTTATATTGTAATTACTACATTTTTGTATTTATAAATTATTGTATCAGGCCAAAACTTTTGTAAAAAGTTTTATTGTTTCTTGCATAATGTAACGTGGAAATACAAACGCATCAGCTGCAGGATTTAAATCTGGATGATTTAAATTGTTTGTAAAATGCCGTGGGCGAGAATAGAAGAAGTAACTTTAATTCGATCGATTCTTGTTACTCACGAGCTTCTATTCTTATCTATTCACGCGTTGAAGAGCTTAGCTGATCAGCTGAGTAGGTATTTATGTAACTTGTCAAAGTTTCTTTCGGAACTGAAAAATCTGAATTTACATTCATCTCGATAAAGTTAGTCATAATGTTTATTTGCTACTTTATTATGTCTCCATATCTTCATAATCACGACAAACAATTCTATCATCAATTATGAATTACAGTTTTGTGTCAACAAGCAATTGAAACATTTAAATTATGAGAAATAAATCAAAAATTATAGGTTAAAAAAACTGCATAATTAAAAAATTGAAAACAATAGATTTTAGAGGCTGTAAAATTACTGCCGGATTCTATTGTCGCCCTCTCCTTTCATTTGTTCTTTTTTTGCTTTTCAACAAAAACTTTCTCTAATCTCATTCATAGTTATAAGCTGCATTTTTTGAATTTATAAAAAAATTGATGATATGATTTAAAATTAATTTAAAGAAAATGATTGGTTTCAGGTGAGTAAAGAGGAACTTGCGAAGCTCGTCCAGGGTTTTGAAGAGCAAGACATTTTGACGTCGTCGGGTGTTACCTTAGCTGGCAATAGGTATATATACCTGTCGGGTACAGATCGAGTGATTAGGGCAAAACTGGGTAAGGTCGGCGTCCACTGCATGAAGACGAGCCAAGCGGTGGTCGTTTCCCTTTACGAGGACCCCATTCAACCACAGCAGGCTGCCTCCGTCGTCGAAAAGTTGGGCGACTACCTCCTGTCCTGCGGCTATTAGGTTAGTACAGATTATGGAAATTGCTTATTATTCAGGTCATCTTGAAAGAGGGAAACAAACCCCTCAAGTCACAAAACCTACCTCCAATTCAGCGTTAGTATCGACTGAGACAAAAAGTCAGGAGCTTTTTATCAAGAGACACAAAAAAATCAGAAGGTTGAACAAATTATAGATTTATTACTACAAGGTAGATCCCCCTATTTGTACGATGTACCTATTTGTGCGAATCGCGGTTTCCCTACTAATTATTTGAAATTATTTGCAACGATATTTTTTTTTCTTAAATTTTAAAAAATTCTACAAATATTAAAGCTCAGTTAAAACACGCATAGGCATGAATGATTTAAATATCGTCCTTCGAGGACGCCCTTTGAGGATCAGATTAGATGAACATTTTAAAAATTTCAATCTTAACGAAAAGTTTCACAATGTAATTAGTAAGCACCGTAAGAAGTATGAAAATAATCAGGATAATCATAGTTTTCTTTGGAATGATGTAATAATTTTACATAAAGAAAGAGATAGGTATAAAAGAGCTTTTTCTGAAATGCCCTTTATAAAAAAAAGAAAATGATAATAGTCTTAATAAAATCACTGATATTGAACATTTGAATTCTTCCAACGATATGATTTTGTATTTCTTATCTTGACAATGTTATAATCAAAAACAGTTCTTTAAATTTTAAATTTGAATTAAAAATTTATTCGCAGATTTGTTTCTAATTTCCTAAAATCTTCGTTTCAATTAATTGTATATTTGAATTTAATAATATTAGACTAAATGACTCATATCATATGAGGTTATTACATAACACCTTTGGTTCAGTTGTTGATAATATTTTTTATCGACTATACAATATGTCTTTTCCTCTTGTAAATTTAAATTCCAAGTGAATGTTGGGAAATTGACGTTACAAAAGTTTTTACTTAATTATGACGCTTTTATTATTTTAATGGTAATTATTAATTTTTCAATTACATTATTTCGAGTCATGTTTTAGTTTTTCATATTTCTTATAAAAATGTTTTTTAATTTCATTAATTCCTTGTTATTACTTGTAGATTTTTACCATTGACTGTCATGTTTTGACTCAATCATTATATTCCAAAAAATTCCATGTAATGTATCTTATGGCTGATTTTTGTATGCCCTGATGATGCTTCTGGAGTAGAAGCGAAACGTTGGGAAAAAATTTTTAAACATCTGAAAATAAATGTCCGAATTGTTCCAGTTTTCTTCTTCATAGTCGTCAGAAAAATATTTGCATAGACCGCCACGATTCAAGTGTCAAGCGCGATCCCAGAGCCACTCTCTTTTTAAAAATGGCTGTCGGCTCGTATTTCCATTAACGCTGATTATTGAAATATAAGTGCGTAAAAATTAGTCATTCTTCGTCGCAAAACATCCTTTGGCTACTAGCAAGGCGCGCTGCGGTGTTTGCAATAAAAAAGTTAGTAAATAAGATAAATTAATACATTCGTACTAATTAGTACCACGATAGAGTGCTTGTCCCTATGTGTATTGTTAATAAATTATTGATGGAAAATCCATGATTAAAATGTAAAACTATCTTTAACTTGATAAAAACTTCTTCTTACGATGATGTTGAAGTGAAAACAAGGTCAAATTCACTCCAGTATTTCTAACAAGATACACTCAACTTCCGCTTATTTTGCGACCTCTGAAACGAAAACAACTTACTTATTTTGCATTTCCCCTTATTCCCACAACTTCTCACGCGATCGTATTTTTCTCGCGATTCGTGATTATTTATTGAGTATTTGTAAAGAGTTGGAAAATCGTTTGCATTTTGATAGTTCGTGGAGGGGATATCCGACCCTCCACAAACGCAAAATAAGTAAGCGGCACGGGGCAAAATGTCCATGCGGCAAAATAAGTGGAAGTTGAGTGTATTCCAAAATTTGTTTCATTATTAAATTGCTCAAACCTTCCAATAAAGGAATGCATAGGCCCTTTGCATTTCCTTAAAAATATGTGAAACCGTTATGACTCCGGTTACAATTTACTATCCTTTCTTTATTGCCCGGGCAGTCTGGTCATCTCGTGTTTATCCTTCTATTTTTCCTTTACAATCACAGCTCTGCTTATATAAAAAAAAAATTTTCCCTCGATCTCACTGTTTTTCTCCGTTACAACTGTCTTCTCCATGCACCCAGAAATCAGTCACTAAATGTTCCTCTTATAGTGAGTTTGTGGAAAATAATGTGCTTTACAAAACAGCGACGCAGAAAGAAAAGGATCAAAACTAAAAACAAATATAACAAAATTCAACGAGTTTCAATGTCTTAAGGAGGTTCTATCGGTACATAGCTAGTCAGAACAAAACATTTCGTGCAGTTGACTCACGAGGTAGTTAATGTGGCAACACCGCCTCGCTTTTTTTAGTGTCCCTTTTAAATTTGGCATCATAAGAGGCATTTTATTGAACTAGATTATAAATTTAAGGCATTCAGGTGTGAATATTGTGACAGGGCAAACGTCTATGTAGACTCAATGTTTCTTTTTGAATAGCACGCCATAACCTACCAACGTATACTCGGCTGCAGTGTTACCATATCTACTACATTATCACTCAATATCATGATTTTTGTAACATTTATTTTCATTTTCATTGATTTACAAGTACCCTTCTAACAATATTGTTAGCTAAAAATGTTTTTTAGATATTTTTCTCCCTATTATATAGGATTTCATCGATATTTAACCGTTAATAAATGTGTGGTGGGTAATTGAAAACAATGAAAAGGTAGTTGTCCATAAGAGCACATGTTAAATGGCGGAAAATATTTATTAAAATATCTTAGCTTACAGGTACCCTGGAGTCTTGAAAATTTGACTGACTCATTTTTTATGCATTTAAATAACTGTGTTTCAAGTTTCATCCTTTTCTGAACGTTAATTCGTTTCACGATAGAACCTCCTTAAGGTTACTCAAAAAAGATTTTTTTTTTTAAATTACAACAGATGAGACCGAAAAGTTTGGATCTTATATCATAAAATTAATTACAAAATTCAATGTTCCTCTTTTTTACGTAATCTTTTCTCGAAGTTTTACCGAATTTTTTATCGAAATTTTCTGCTTATTTTAAGTAAATTTTGTCTATTTTTATCGCACTATATAACACTACAGTTTTAACATGTTTTATGTAGCTGTATTCACCCGTACCTCTTTTTGTTTTTTATGTACTCCCATCTACATTTTTAGTTAACTTTATATATCGACGTGATCTAGTTTATTTTTACTTCAGGTTTTCTTATAATTTACATATCAGTGTTCAATATTGATTCTTAAGAATTATCTTGTATTCTTAAAAAAATGTTTATGTATAATTTTCTGTACATTTTCTCATTTTTTATTCTCCACACAATACCAAAGTTGTATCAAAAAATAGGACTCATATGTGTAATACTTACAAGTTACTTTTTTCATATTTTAGAAATAAATATCAGTGATGAGGACTCCAATTAGAGTCAAAACGTTTGACTAAAAATACTGTTTTTTTCATTTATGGACTCTAAAGCCAATCAACCAACATGCAAATATTATTATTGAGGGTCAATATAATTCCTGTGTTTTAAATATATCAAAAAATCCTATCAATGTGATTTAGATAAGGCGAACATGTAAGAAAAATGTAGAGCGCGAAAATCTATATAAATATACTTGATATTTATAAAAAATGAATACCAAAATTTGTAAAGAAAAGTTCTTATCAGATTGTTAATGTATCTCGAACACTTATTTAACAAATACCTATAATGAAAAATGAATATTATCAATAGATCAAATAAAATGTTTGCCTAGAAAACAGTTTTTTAACATACTTTGAATGCTTAAATAGAATTCGGGCCTAAGGTTCGTACCTTAATAATTAAAATACAGCTGAATAATAAAACTTCATTACATAAAAACAAAATGAGGTGAAATAAAAGTAATAAATAACGTTAGGCTACCTGTTACGTTCAGAAATCTTACATTGGTTAATTCCAGTTAATGATTCTTTTATCATAAGTCGTTTTATCAGTGATCCCCAAACGGTAGATATTTATTTGGCAGAAATCTTATTCTCCCGGTAAACGACTAAATTATTACTAGGCTGTAAATCCACTTTTACAAAAATACAAGATGAGCTGCATTTTTGAGAAAATTTTGGCGAAAGATCTGTTCCCAATTATTCTTCAAGACACAGCCCATCTTCTATTTTCGTAATAGTCAATTTATAGCCTAGTAGCGATCTAATACCTTTTTGAGAGAATTAGATTTCTGCCAAATGAATACCTGCCATTCCAACGATTACCTGACTTTACTGCAATTGCGTTAAGTTTAGCTCAACTAATTGACTCTTATTAAGCGAGTAATTCCACACTTGACTAAATGTAAAATTTGAACTTGAGCTCAAGTGCTGAGCAAAAAATCAGTTTATAATTTTTTAAATTCATATACACTTGAACAAAAGCAAATTTAGACAAGAGACAATACTTCGAATATGACTAAAGGCTTATTAAAATAAAAAATAAAATTTTAAAGAAACGGAGGTCTGATTATTCCATTAGAAGCTTAAAAATATGCTCATTGAATACTATCTACAATTTTTTTGACTTTTCTCTGACCTCTTTCCCGGAAAACAAGATTACGCGTTAGACACTTGTGAAATTAAGATGAATAATTACTTTTGAAGTATTATTCGGAAACCAAACAGCTGAGCAGCGCGCATAATTTTCTCTGAGAATTCCAGTGAGAAATTATAAGCGTTCTAGCATGAGTCATTCAGACCAACGATGTGTACTAACACTTTTACTGACTTGCCTTCTGAGACTGTCGCACGCAGGAGAATATCAGATATTACAGAGACTGAAAAATATCGAAAGAAGGTTGTATGAGTAAATAAGCTTAATGTGATACGCAAAGTCGAAAAATAATCGCACACTTCGGCACAGATTTGAAATTTTAACCTACACGCTTATTCTGCATGAAGGATGATGTCATACAATTTTTTAAATGTTTTATTTCATCCGAATTCTTGGGAATACGTGATTCGATTGAATACCGGTGGATTTTAATTCCGATTATTTTTCAAGGTGGACTTGGAATTTATAATTGAGACGGCTGGTCATTTTGAATTGAAAGGCTCACTTCCATGAAATTTTTAAGCTATAAATAAATTTTAAAAGGTTTTCGAAAGCGTTAGCAATTAAAAAAGAAGTTTTTAATAAGCTTAAAACAATTTAAAGTGAAATGCTAAATTGAAAGACCATGAGTGGGTTTAAGGGAACTGCGGCCTTAATTTCTGTCGTAGGGGAGACTGAGGCGAGATGTATTTTTTTACAACAGTATTAAAAAAAATTATTGTTAAATTCTCGAAAGGATAAGAGATAAGTGAAATAATGTTAGAATAAAAAAAACATTTAAATGTTCTACTATTTTAATAGGGCAATTGATTAGTAAAATTGCTAGAGTAGATTTTTCCTTCAAACTGTTTGTAAAGTTGATTTATCAAATTTCAATTTAATGAAAAATTGTAAATGTTTAACTATTACAAATGTTTTGTTATTATTATATTGATTATTGTGAAAGCAACTCTAAAAGTTGCTAACTTCCCTAATCTCTCTTTAAAGTCGAGCACTAAGCATGTCTCTGTGATTAGTTCGTGAATTTTGCGCAATTATTGTACCTAATAAAAGTATTAATGGTCAAAAAGAATAAAAGAAAAACTTCTAGAAACTTTTAGTCGGAAGAGATTATGACTGCTATTATGAAATCACTCTTAGGAAAAAAACTAACGCTGACATGCTGAAGAATCTTACTAAGTGCTAAAAACAACTTTGTTTTTAAAAAATCACAAATTTATTTGTGATCCCATAGCGTTAAAAAGATATTATTTATCTCTTTTGTCACTTTTAATTATTTTAAATCTCCACTCCTAATTATTTAAAGTTATTAGTGTTCACATTTTAAACACAGAGAGTAAAAGATAAAAATACCTAAAATGTGATAATCTATTCTATTCTGCTGTGATGTAATAAAGAAGTTAAAATGTACTATTTGGCATAATAGAAGCTCTTTTTTGAGAATTATCAACTCTCATATATGTTAAAATGCATATATCAAACTAAAATATTTTTATAATAATTAATTTTGGATTCATAAAATTAATAATTCCTCTTAACTGCTATAACTTCACTGCATATATAATCCTTCTCAGGGTCAAATAAAAAAAAAATTCTGTACAATTTTTTGTGAATTTAACTATTTAGACCAGTTTTATAGTTTCATACGTACAATTCTTTCATATCATTTTACCACAATGTTTATCGATCACACGTGCAAAAAAATTTTAAGTTTCTTCCCTTTGTATTTCTATAGAAAAAATTTTTTTGTATCGTTTTTATTTTCTTGTAAATTTAGTTTAGACCAATTTTATAGTTTCACATGTACAATTCATTTATATCGCTTTTTACCACAATGTTTATCCGTCACACGCGCTTTTTTTTAAGTTCCCCCCCTTAGCATTTTTACGGAAAAAAATATTTGTACAGTTTTACCTTTTTGCAAATTTAGTTATTTAGACAAATTTTATAGTTCCACACTTGCAATTCTTTTATACCATTTTTTAACATAATGTTTATCGGTCACACGTGCAAAATTTTTAAGTTTCTTCCTTTATATTTTTATAGAAAAAAATTGATGTACAGTCTTTCAGTTTAATTTTTGTAAATTTTGTTTAGACCAAATTTATAGTTTTCACATGTACAATTCATTTATATCGTTTTATCACAGTGTTTATCTGCCACACGTGCTGTTTTGCAAGTTTCTCTTCTTAGTATTTTTGTTCAGTTTTACTTTTTTGCAAATTTAGTTACATGACCAATTTTATATTTTCACACTTGTAATTCCTTTATATAATTTTTTTACCACAATGTTTATCCGTCACACGGGAAATTTTTAAGTTTCTTCCATTGTATTTTTTATAGAAATAAATTTTCACTGATGAGGACTACAATCTGAGTCGAAACGTTTGAAAACATGAAACTTTAAGTTACATTTTTTCTGGACCCTAAAGCCAACTAAGAACATCAACAATATTTGAATATTAATACTAAGGGTCGATTGAAAAGTTCGTGGCCTCATATAAAAATAATTCTAATATCTACATAAAACTACTATTATATTCTCTCATTCTTTAGTTCTAACTGTTTAAGGCTTCATTATTGTGCTATGAGCGGATTAGAATTTACACCGATTTAAGTGAGACCTAGTAAGGCTTTTTGTGAAATTGACAAAATCGAGCAACACGTTGTCATCTAGTATCTGCATAAAAAAGGGTTGACGATGAAACAGATCCACGGAGACAAGGGGGCAATTTTATGACAATCTGCTTCTTCGTATACGATAATAAAAAAATAAGCAGCTGAGTTCAAATGTGGTTGGGAGAGTATTGACGATGACTCCCGCAGTGGGCGATCTTCGACATCAACGACCCAAGAGAACATCGAAAAAATGTGCGATTTGATCATTGGAGACCGGAGATTAAAAATAAGAGAGATAGTTGAAACCGTTAGCATCTCATATGAACTGTCACAAAACATTATTGTGAACAAACTGGGATTTTCTAAGGTTTCTGCGAGATGGGTCCCAAGGCTGTTTTCAGTTAAACAAAACCCGGAATTGACTCACGTTTTCTCGCGACTGTTTAGAGCTGTTTGATGCCGATCCACAAGAATTTTTGGGCAGGTTTGTGATCGTGGATGAATTATGGGTTCACCATTATACTCCAGAGTCAAAACAACAATCCAAACACTGTAAATGAGCAGGATCACTCCCTTCAAAGAAAGCGTTTGCTTGTAAAAATCAAATGTACCATCTGATCAAATTTGACCCGGACTGGTCTAGTTAAACCGCGCGCGTATACCGAAACGGTAAAAAGTTGTTTTGCAAAACAGGCACTAAAGTATTACTTCGAGCCCCTGTAGAGCGGCTGTAAAGTTGTCCATTTACGACCAGCATGTTCATATTGTATCTGTTTTCTTCCTTAAGTCCTACTTTTGTTCCTTATGTCCTATTTTTGTTCCTTACGCCCTCTGCACAGTTGCGAAAAATGAATTATATTTCCCCCCAAGCAAATACTTAATCGGACCGCAAGATGGCGACAGCAGGGATTACGCTAACTCCTTCATTGCTCACCAGGGAGCCATCTCGCACGTTCTGAGCTCAGTGCTAATACTTAATTAATCTAACCAAAGTTTATACTTTTCCATACGTTATTAAATTCAATCAAATTTGTTTCTTGAAATACTAAATACCCCAAAAATTGTACCTAAAATTTTTTAAACTTGAAGAAAAAACATTTTACGTTCCAGAAAAATATTTAATTAATCTAACCAAAGTTTATACTTTTCCATACATTATTAAATTCAATCAAATTCGTTTCATTCGGCACGCGCTCGGCTACGACTCGGCCTGAATACATTGGTCCTCGCCCCAAGAGACCTACTTTACCTTCTAGATACACAATATACTATTTTTCTAGGTTGGTAACACCTTCTTGGACAGTCGTGTGAAGTTTAACTGGGAGACGTCCATTAGTGTGTGTTTGGCAGCCATTGGTTTACGATGCGAAAAGTTTGTCTGGTGATTTTTACTATGGGAAAAAAAATTGAACGAGTTTGCTTGAAATTTTGTGTTTCCAATGGAATTACGGATACGGAATCATTGAAAATGTTTCAGAAATATTTTGGGGAGTCTACTCTATCGAGAGCGCAAATATTCGAGTGGCATAAGGTATTCAGTGAGGGTAGTGAGGTTGTAGAAAACTTATCTCATGCGAGTCGTCCATCCACCTCTGTTAACGACGATAACATCGAAAAAGTGAGGAAAATTGTGCTCGAAAATCGCCGTGTTGGCATTAGAGAGGTAGCAGAGGCTCTCAATATCTGTTACGTCGTACCAAGTATTTCTAATTTTTATAGCATTGTTTTAATTCTATACAAACTTCAAAATGTAAGTCTTAACCTCTTACAATCATAAATATAACAGCTGCTAGGTAATTAGCAATTGCTTCAAGTTATATTACTGTAAAAACCCACTTGGGTTATATTGGACAATCGCATCAAGAGTTTTCTTAATCCTAGGAATAACTTAAATCCGTTGTAAACATTCTTTACCTAGCTTAAGGAGGTTCTATCGGTACATAGCTAGTCAGAACAACACATTTCGTGCAGTTGACTCACGAGGTAGTTAATGTGGCAATACCGCCTCACTTTTTTTAGTGCCCCTTCTAAATTTGGCATCATAAGAGGCATTTTATTGAACTAGATTATAAATTTAAGGCATTCAGGTGTGAATATTGTGACAGGGCAAACGTCTATGTAGACTCAATGTTTCTTTTTGAATAGCACGCCATAACCTACCAAAGTATACTCGGCTGCGGTGTTGCCATATCTACTACATTATCACTCAATATCATGATTTTTGTAACATTTATTTTCATTTTCATTGATTTACAAGTACCCTTCTAACAATATTGTTAGCTAAAAATGTTTTTTTAGATATTTTTCTCCCTATTATATAGGATTTCATCGATATTTAACCGTTAATAAATGTGTGGTGGGTAATTGAAAACAATGAAAAGGTAGTTGTCCATAAGAGCACATGTTGAATGACGGAAAATATTTATTAAAATATCTTAGCTTACAGGTACCCTGGAGTCTTGAAAATTTGACTGACTCATTTTTTATGCATTTAAATAACTGTGTTTCAAGTTTCATCCTTTTCTGAACGTTAATTCGTTTCACGATAGAACCTCCTTAAAAGTATAAACCATGCCCATTGCAGCCGTACAGTAAATTGACCCTCCAATACAAAGGGCTAAATGTATGATTGTTTTAGATAGGTCCAAGATTTTCTACTTGTTTTCCTCAAGAATGTCGCCCTCAACGAACCCTCTGAGCATAACAAATGTATTATAATAGATTTTACTATCGACCGGACAACTCGAACACCTATAAGACGAGTATGTTTATCTATTAATTCGTATAACCGTCGTTATATTTTTTCCCTTGTGATAATATAAATAAATGCATGTTCATTTATAAATTAAAGAAATAACAAGTATCATCATTTCAACCCACACAAGTGCATCGATACAAAAAACACGTGGCAATAATCAATATCTCTTATGGATCGACTCAACACATTGTGGTTCATGTTTTTGGTATGAAGCACGTCGCAGCCAGACTCGTACCGAAAGACCTGATTTTTTTGCAAAAAGAACGTCGAGTTTTGGCTAATTTTTGGCTAAACAGGAAACAAAAGTCAATTTTCATCCACCGTATTCGCCAGATTTGGCTCTCTGTAACTTTTTCCTGTTTCCAAAACTCAAATATCCGCTCCAGGAAACGCGCCATGAGTCGATTGAGGCCATAAACAGAAATTCTCTGAAGGAACTAAAGGCCATACCGGCCGAGGCCTATAAGAAGTCTATGGAAAATTGGATTAACCGTTCGCATGCTTGTATTGACCCAAAAGGAGCCTATTTTGAAGGCGATAATAAAGATTTGTAAACAAATTACAGGGTGCGCCATCTAGACCTTCGGTATTTCAACATTGAATAACTCTGTTGTTTTTCAGACGATTTTGACAAATGAGCACGATTCTGAAACTTCATTCAGTAGCATTTTAACTATGAGTCAATACACACCGAAAGAACGCGCTGAAATCGTAGCGTTTTACATTGAAAACAATCGTTCAATTCTGAAAACTGCGTGCTTATCGTATCGCGATTTGGAGTGGCCTCCTCGTTCTCCAAATTTAACTGTACCTGACTTTTTTCTTTGGGGTTATTTAAAAAGCAAAGTTTATACCAGCAAGCCAAAGACAATTGACGAACTTAAATGTAACATACGAGCCGAAATAGCAGCTATAACACCCGAAATGCTGGCCAATGTTATGCAGAATGCGCGAAAAAGAGCTGCTTTTGTGTATCGAATGGAGGTGGCCATTTAATCGACATTGTGTTCTAAAACTGATTTGAAATAAATGGTAAAGTATATCCTAAACAAATCTTGCTCATTTGCCAAAATCGGCTGAAAAGTGTCATAGTTATTCAATGTTGAAATACCGAAGGTCTAAATGGTGCACCCTGTACATAAAAATGTTGTTTTTTTTAACCAGTCCGGATCAAATTTGATCAGATGGTACTTACAATTCTGAACGATGGAAAATATTTGCTTTGAAAATTAAATGATTAGTTCTTGCCTCGGTAAACTAAAAAGTAGCATATATTTTATGACATATTGTATATTTGTAGGACCCTTATTATAAACATAATAATTAATTTTGTTTCTAAAAAGAAACAATTTGTCATCGTTCAATGAACGTTCAGAACTATGAGTATATGAAATCAAGGAGAAACGTCCAGACATGCTGAAAAAAGCTTTATTCTACCAAGACAACGCGCGTGTTCACGCATTCGTAGAATCGATGGCTAAAGTCCATAATTGGGGCTTTGAACTACTGCCTCACCCTGCTTATTCTTCTGATTTGACCCCATCTGACTTTTATCTTTTCTATAATCTAAAGAAACACTTAGGAGGAATGAATTTCCATCAAATGAAAAGGTCCAAATTGTAGTCAATGAGAATCTTGAGAGCCTAGAAAAATTATTTTTGATAACAGGTTTTTTAAAAAACTGTT
Source organism: Diplolepis rosae (assembly GCA_030998225.1). Lineage (NCBI taxonomy): Eukaryota > Metazoa > Arthropoda > Insecta > Hymenoptera > Diplolepididae > Diplolepis > Diplolepis rosae. Next base: position 1,530,085 of record JAPYXD010000391.1, on the reverse strand, counting down.
GGAATTATCGCTTACAGGAAATAACACTTCCGATTATTAAAAAACAGTTGATTTATTTGATAGAATTTGAGAATACATAAAGTTATGTGTTGAGAAACTAAGGAACCTGAGTAAAATGCAGTTAATCTGCTAAAGGTCCTCAGAATACTAACTAAAAATTATACCTGGACTGAGGTGCGCAAAAGTACAATAAAAATTAGCCTGGGCTTGTACAGGCACCTAAGTACTGACTAAAAGAACAGTTACTATTTCCAGCTAGTACTTGGAATTCGGCGATCATTTAAAATACATCGAGATATATTAAAATCCAACAAAAACAATTGAATGAAATCTAAATACAATAATAATTGAAGGGTGATACAGTAAAACCCTAAAAGTGTCATCGATTTTTTTTATCATCCCAGCGCAGTCGAAAGCGTCATTTTTTCCACAGAAAGGTATTCAAAATCTTTTAATATTGAATTCATTTGCATTATTTGCGATATAAGAGTTTGAAATTGTCTACGAAGGCACCTATCGACAACTAATTAATTTTTTATTATTGTTTGAGACTGCATTTACCATAAAACGTATCCGTGAAACACGAGGAACATATTACAATACAAATAAAAGGTAGAAAAATAATTTTAGTAAATTAATTTTATAAAATCGTTGGTGTAAAATAAAATGTGATTTCTCAATACTTGAGTGGTATTTTTATAGAAAAAATATATTTTTCAAAATTTACACAGGTGCTTATGAAAAAAAAAACTTTTACATTGCTAACTTCTGGTTCGAATTCGAATGTTTCCTTTCATCAAAATGTTCGGTGGAATTTTCAAGAATTTTTAAGGCCATTGATCAATCGGACCACGTTACTAGATTATATATTAATTCGTTCATGTAAGATAACTTTCTGGATTCACAAAACATCTATTTGAAAAATTGGGAAACGTAATGAAAGACAATAAAGTACATCTCTTAATTTCTTTTTAGTAAAATGTTTTTTTTTTAATTTTGAAAATTTCATAATTACAGTTAACGTTATCGTCTTCTGTTGTATTTTCCAAATTTTCAAAAAGATATTTTGTAAAATAAAAAAGTTATCTTACATGAACTTTTACAGAAAAGCCACGTGGTTTGGTTGATCGAAGGCCTTAAGCCAATAAAACCTGTTTTGAAAAAGTTTACACCTTTACGGTTATGCGATGACACCCTTTAATTTATATTTGACCATTTTGCTAAAGCTAGTAAATTGAAAAGGGGTTTCACGCAAAATTATCTCACTTCCTATTTTTTGTTATTAACCTGAAAGTGATACACTCTAGAATTCAATTGTCAAAGAGAGCCGTACGTCTACCGCGATTCCTATCACGTGGTTCGATGCCTGTTGCACGTGTTCTTCATTGGTTATTGCATCAACGTTCAACGAGCGTGAAATAGCCTTTACATCCGTAACTGCATAGGCGATTTGTCCTTTCGTGCCATGAGGACTTACCTCTTGTCACGCTCCGCGGGAGAAGAAGAGATGATTGAGTCACTAAAGCAAAACAGTAAAATCTTACACAAAATATTTTTTGCAACGACAACCTTCGATAGCTTTTGACAGATACGTGCACTTTGATAAGCAAGTGCACGGATTCCTTCGAAGGCAAGATTGCCAGAAAGTAACTCTATAAACACCGTAGCCTATTTTGCTTTCATTTGTCATCAGACTTACCAGAAATGATTGCTTGAATATTTTTAAAAAAATTTCTCCTGTTTGCATTTATTATTTCTATAAATTTATTACTTTACGTAACTTTGGAATAGAATTTGTTTATCCCTATGTCTAAAATTTAATTAGTGGACTCGAAAATATTAGACCATGTGACCAAATTTATAGATAAATATATCCGGTTAAGATAACTTTTTTGAACACAAAACACCTCTCGGAAAATTGAGAATATATTGAGGAACAGAACAGAGTTCTGAATCGGTTATATTACTTTGAGAACGGTAACGAAAATGAGAATATTACTAAGAATATAACCGGCAGATAAATTCTTTTAGAATTTATCAGAATTTTGTTATTTTGGCTTGTTAAACGTGTTAAACAATGAAAATGAATTGTTACTGCAATATTAAATTACCTCCCAAACTTTGTATTTGCATTATATTTGTGCGGAAGAAAGTGAAAAACGAAAACTAAAAGGGTAATAATATTATAGGTTATGTTCCTGACATTTAGTTTAAAGTATTATTATGGAAATCTTAAATTTTTGTATTAAAATTGGAATTACTTTACAACAGTGGAAGTTAATAAATTTATTTGTTCAATTGTAATTATAATAGCTGAATTATAATTATAAATTGTTGAATGAAAAAATTCCCTTTTTTAAGTTTTACTTGACTTTCCCTCTCGATTTATAAATTCCGTGATCTGCAGCGAGCCCGGAAAATGCAAGAAAGAATAAAAACTGTTTTTTCCTTATAAAAATTTGAATTTTGATAAATATATTATTCAATATAATTACTATATATATTATATTCTATAATAAAGGATATGGTCTATAATCATAGAGATAATATAAATTAAAGATTTTTAGTATTTAATATATTAAATTTAAAATGAACCTAACCTCAAATTTCAACAGTATATAATTTTAATATATTGACATAAAACTATTCTTAGGTTCTTCTTTATTTATAAATATATTTATATAAGTGAACGCCTCTTATTTAACTAAAAAAGTACAATAAATATTGATAAATAATTATTTAAACCATAAATACAATTTATTTCGGTCCGTTTTTTGTTATCAAAAATGCATTTATTTCAAAACAAAATGAAAGAACAGATTAATCAAATTATTGTCCATCGCTTATTACGACTCTTTCCCATCTCTCAGGCAATTTTCGAATTCCATCGAAAAAATTTCTCGTCTTTTGAGGCAATCCAAGTTTTGAAAACGGACTGAACTAATTTGCACTCCTAATATTATTACTTGAACTTAAATTTTCGAGAATTTAAGAAGTCTAGATCGTTTTAGTAAAAAATTTACAAAACTAGAACTGGGAAAGTTATTGGCGCTAATAGTACAATTTTTACTGGAAGAAACCAAAATAAGATAAATGACTGCGCAGTTACCTTTGATTGCTTGCCCTTCCTTGTACATAAGTTGTTGACGAAAAGAATACTTCTCAACTCTTGTAAGAACGCGCTTCTAAATGCAAATTACCTAGGGACTCTCTCAAAACCTGAGAATAAGAAAACATGAAATTTAATTCCATTCATTCTTGCGAAAGAGTTTAAGGCCATGGATCAATCAGACCACGTGACTAAATTATTATACATTTATTCGTTCATGTAAGATAGCTTTCTGGATTCACAAAACATCTATTTGAAAAATTGGGAAACGTAATGAAAGACAATAAAGTACGTCTGTTAATTTCTTTTTAGTAAAAATTTTAAAAAAATAAAACTCGGAAACTTATCGACAATTAGTTGACAAAAATTTTTGCAAAATTTTGGATTACTCCAAAAAAATTTTTTTTTAAAAAGACAAAAAATACTCCTATCTTGACAATTTTTGTCGGATGTGGCTGGTCAACGAAATCGTCCTTACTTTTTCGGCTCCGATAAATTATGCCAAAGCTCAATTCAGTGTGACTAAATTATACATTTATTCGTTTAAGCAAGATAATTTTTTTAATTTACAATGTATCTTTCTGAAATTTTGGGAAACGTTATGAAAGACAATAAAGTACGTCTGTTAATTTCTTTTCAGTAAAAATTAAAAAAAAAAACTTGAGAACTTATCGACAATTACAGTTAACTGTAAACGAAATTGACAGACGTGTTCTATCGTGTTCTGTAGTATTTTTCAAATTTTCAGGAAGATATTTTGTAAAATAAAAAAGTTATTTTAAACGAACTTTTACAGGAATTTGGTCACGTGATCTGGTTAAATCTGAATCAGTCAAATTTTCACTGATTGAATTGGTGATTTGCCTTTTCACTGATTCTTAAGTGAAAAACATTTTTTTCTGTTAAAAAAGTTAATTTTCATTGAAGTAATCAGTGAAATTGGACTGATTCACCTTAACCTCTTTTTAGCTATTTGAATCAGTCAAATTTCACTGATAATCATCAGATTTTGACTGATTCAGATTTAAAGAGTATATTTGTTAAGTTTAATTGAATTTATTTGAATCTAACGAGAGCATCTCTTTTTTTGTTTCAGTGACCTCTGGGACCCAACACAAATATCTAATATTAATGATAATAACGATACGGTCGATGATTTTTTAATGACAGCGAAAGAAAAAACGCGCCGTGCCACAAGAGACGCGCTGAAGCTGCCGCAAGTCTGCCGCACGAAATGATGAGAGCATAATCTTCATTGGCAGCAGCAACGTAAGCCAGTCATCGTTTTCTCTTCTTCAAGTTGACATGGAAGATCCGCAAAAAGGAAAGAAAGTCACACACTTTACACCCTCGTGCGTGAGACCCATATTCGCACGCTCAGTCAAATTCCACACCCTGTAATAATAATTAACGCGAGTACGATCAACACACACACACCCGCATTCTCTCTCCCTCCTTTTTTCTTTCTCTCTCTTTCTCTCATCCTTAAACAATCCTCTATTTGCACCTTTCTTTTAATCCTTCCCGCTCTCTTTTCTTTCTTTCTCTCTCTTTCACAAGTATCGTAAATTGCGTTTATGTCGAGTCACAAAAAAATCTCACCACTACACGAGCGAACAACTAAATTGTGTACTTGACTGCTTACGCGGCGCTTCGCTGACTAAAAAACACACACATAACTTAGTTAAGTGTAACAATAATTATTATTATAATATTAATATTAAATAAACTATTGTATTAGGTTACAGTTTTTTGTAGCTGCGAAAAGTGTGTGAGAGGGAGAGGAAGAAAGATAGAAAGGTGGAATGTGAGATTAAGAGAAAGATAAGAAAGTTAAAGAGAAAGATAATGAAAAATGAAAGGGTGAACTTTTGTTACCGAGTTCCAGAAAAGGAACTTCGGAGAGAGGTGGCTGAAAATGAGAAAAAGAAAGGGAGAGAGAAAAAGGGTGAGAGGTGTGGGTGCGTGTGTGATTGTCCAGGTGAGGAGAAGAACCTCTTGAAGAATAGAAAAACGACGCAGGGCGAGCATGCGGCGGCGTGAGTGACGCATTCCGGAATTTTACTGGGACACGTCCTCACTATCATAGATGCGCTCCTTTTAGCTATTTACTTATCTTATTATTGCTACGTGTAAGAAAACTGAAAAATTCGCTAAAAAAATAATAATGAAAAAAAGATTAAGAAATGACGAACGACGTGTCATATTGCTGAGATTTTTATCGAGGAAGTTGGGCGTGGTAGCTAGAGATGAAAGGGCAAGTCGCGACCCGAATCACACATACATCAAAATACACTACACACTTTTGAACAAAGGACACACAAAAGCGGTGAGAGGAATACGGAGCTTACTCTCTAAATCTGAATCAGTCAAATTTTCACTGACTGAATCAGTGAAAACATATTTTTCACCGTTAAATCAGTTAAATTTAACTGATTGAATCAGTGAAAAATAATCGTTTCACTGATTTACCGGTCAATTTTACTGAAACAATCAATGAAATTTGACTGATTCACAGTAACCTTCTTTTTAGTTACTTTAAGCAGTCGAATTTCACTGATAATCAGTAAATTTTTACTGATTCAGATTTAGAGAGTAAGGAGCGCGATCTTAATGTCAATGGTACACCGAGTAAATTGTCCTTATTTTCATTCGAAAGAGGAGAAAAGAGAAAGAGTAGTAGAAATAAGTCCGATTTAAATACAGTTTTACAGAAGTCTAAAGGAAAAGAAAATAATATATTTCTTGATACTATTTTTTCTCATACTTAAAATTGGTTGATAAACCGATTTTTCTTCTTAATGAGAGCCCGGAAAGTGTGCGTGACAAAAGTAAATTTTGTACTTTTGGTACATTTTTTCTACCGGTAGAATTGAAATTTTCGTCTCATTTCTCATGCAGATTTTTTGGGGAGGGGGGTTTTATTATTTTTTTGAGAAGAATGATCGGTTTTGAAATTAAAGATCTCATGAATTTTTCTCGCGTGCCATAAAAACTACTCTCTAAATCTGAATCAGTCAAAATCTACTGATTATCAGTGAAATTTGACTGATTCAAATAGCTAAAAAGAGGCTACTGTAAATCAGTCAAATTTCACTGATTACTTCAGTGGAAATCAACTGATTTAACAGTGAAAAAAGTATTTTTCACTGATTCAATCAGTGAAAATTAACTGATTTGTCGGTGAAAAATATTTTTGCACTGATGAATCAGTGAAAAGGCAAATTAATGATTCAATCAGTGAAAATTCGACCGATTCAGATTTAGAGTAGAAATTTTTGAACGTTCGAAATGTAATGGACGTGTCATCGCGATTATTCCTTTCCGTAAACCTGTCACTGCGATCGATTCGTATTCATTCATTGTCACTACTGCTGCCGACTATTAACTATTACTATTACTGCTATCGCTACTATTACTATTACTGGTTGCTTATCGATTCGTGTGATGCCAAGCAGCGGCCCAAACTACTATGTAATGATTTTTATTGATAACAAAGAAGAAATAAAAGATTAAAGTATAGCTGAAGTAGAAAAGATTTAAACGTCGCACTAAGTCAGTTCATTCGATCTTTTTTTTTTTTTTTTTTTTTTACTGTTCCCTAAGGATGTCTGTGTTGTTGGTATGAACTGCAAGCGACCCAACGTCGAAACGAGGGAGAAGCCTTAAATCTTAAAAAAGCAAAAAATGCTTGAAAAGAACATCAAAAGAGAAGTGAGGACTTTATGATTAAGAAAGATTTTAGTGGAATTTTTTGGTGTTTCATACATTTTAACAATATCCAGACGATTTTGCTGTCTTTTATTGTAATGTTTTTAAAATGATACTAGTACTTTCGTTTTTAAACTGATTATTAAATAGTTGAAATGTTTGTTTTGTATCAGATTTGTTTGGTGTCTGTAGAATTGAAATTGTCAAATTTCCAAAAATCGATAATTCCCCTCTTTCGGCGATCGGTCAGGGTGTATTTATATTTTAAGCACGAGGGAACGAGAGAGGGAGAAAGCGAGCAAGAGAGAGAGGGAGAAAAGAAGAACGGAAGAAAACTCTGACGTTAAGTGTAGCTTTGTAAAATGAAACTTTCTCCGAACATTTTATTTGCATATGTCGAAAGTAAGATTGTGTTAAGAGAGTAATAAATTTGTATAAAGTGGTGTACAAAACGTGTGTTTGGTTTCACCTGAAAAGTATACGAATCACTCAACAGAATTATTTTTTTCCTAGTAGATTAAAAAAATGTTATTACTACTTACCTCATTTGTTATATCTTCTTTTGGTCTATAAACGAGAAATCACAATTTCAAAGATATATTTTCTGGATTTATTTTACATTTTTATTGTAATTTATTTTGAAAATTTTTTCTAAATAAAATTAGATAATGCTATGAACAATTTTCCCATAATTATTGATAATAAAATTTAATTACACAATTATTTCCAAGGTTGTAAAAACCAACAGAGGTTTTCGTGATGATTTCAGTTTACGAGGATTTAAAGATGCTTTTAAGCGTCTTTCTAACATTCATACTGATGGAAGAATATGCCGTGCATATGAAATATGCTCGAGACGATTTTTGATCTTACAAATATCACTCGGAGTCTCTTTCAAGTCAAGGTATCGCATCTCATATTGAACTTCTGTCTGCAAAATTCCAGAGGGATTCCAGTTGAGGCAGTCGAGCTTTTTCAATAGCAGAAGTTCTAAAATTTTTTCAAAAGACATCTAGATGTACGCTCTAAATCTGAATCAGCCAAAATCTACTGATTATCAGTGAAATTCGATTGTTTAAAATAGCTTAAAAGAGGTTACTGTGAATCAGTCAAATTTCAGATTGCTTCAGTAAAATTGACTGATAAATCAGTGAAACGATTTTTTTCACTGATCGAATTAGTTAAATTTAATTGATTTAACATTGGAAAATATGTTTTCACCGATGAATCAGTGAAAAGGCAAAACACTGATTCAATCAGTGAAAATTTGACTGATTTTGATTTAGAAAGTAATTATTCTAAAAGTAATAAATACAAAAGGTTTGGGTATTGAAAAAGATACTATCAGACGACTTTCCTACGATTAGTTTATTATAATTTAAAAATTATATTAAATATAATAATCGCATTACCGTGATCGTTTATCATGATTCATTATATTATCAGCAAGAATCTCAATTAATCTTATATTATCCATATTAAAGGTATTAAGAATATTATTATCGTTATCATTACCGGGCGTGTAATCGCTTAGTAACATTATAACATGTTAATGATTCTATAAACTTGCAATCGTAGATCAATAATAACATATTCTCTGTCTATCGATCATACTCTCATTCACATCCAGACAAACGCAGTCTCTTTTTTAATTTATATTTCACACGTTGCAAATAGTCTACACGTTTAAATATGCTATACTCGAATACTCTTTTTTATTTATTTATATATATAATTAATCATTTATTATTCGTAAAGAATAATTCGACGATCGCAGCGATATTAATTACCCTAATAATAAGGACGATTATCGCAGTTCTACGGAGTTCTCTGTGGAGTTTCAAAAAACAACCTAAGAAGCATCTCCGGGAATTCAGTGCGGGTTCTTCACTCGAAAACTTTTAACTTCGAAGCCATATAAAATATTACGTAATTTATCGATCGCAGTCGATAGAACGTTTTCGGTTTTCCAAAACTTATTTTCAAAAATCTTAAGCTCTGTACAATTTAAGCCCAATGTTATCAAGGATATTTTGTATCCCGTATGAATAATTATTTAAAAAAATAATATTTTCTCGCTAGACGAGAATGTAAAAATTATTTCGAATAAATAAAATATTCACTGGGATAAAATGTTAACTTCCCTAATGATTGATGTAAAATTCGTCACCGATAAATGTTTGTAAATGAATAGATTAGTTTTTAAAAATACATTTGAAATTGAGGTAGTTGTGCCAAAAAGCAGGTATCTGGTAAAAAGTGTACTTATTTTTTAAAACAAATGTTTATCTTTTGAAAAATTCTTTTAACGATTTCAGCCACTGAAAGCTTTATTTTTAAAATTAGGAACAGTAGAGTTGTAGAAATTACTTTCCCTGAAGAAATCATCACCAATCATTTTTTTTAAATTGGTGAGAAACAATAGCTTTTTCTATCAGGCTACACGACAAATCACATTATTTCGAATTTCAAAATCATAGGAAAAGTTTTTTCTAACAACGGGTCATAAAGTGCATTTTATTGCCCCCTGCGGGACAAACATAGTTTATTGTGCAACTAGGGAAAAAAGTTTATTCTGCGAGTCTGAAGTTTGAACAATCACACAAGTAAAATAAATGTTGTCACGCATTGCACACGATTTTTTTTCTATGGGGATCAAAAAATAGATTTGTTTACCTTGAAGGAGACAAAAAAATGTACTTTTTGACCCCTCAGTAGAAAAAAGATTTTATTTCGGACTTTTAGATAAAAAATTCCTCGCTTTTCCTTTTCGAAAATAAAAGTATATTTTTCTACTAGTGGGTCATAAAGTGGATTTTATTTCCCAATGTGGAGAAAAAAATCTATTTTCTGACCCCCTAGTAGAAAAAAATCGTGTGCAACACGGGAAATACATTAATTTTACTCGTTTGGTTGTTACCCTCGCATCCCTCGGGCAACAAACTTCAGACTCGTAAAATAAATTTTTTTCCCTAGTTGCAAAATACACTTTATGCAACTAGGATGAAAGAAGTTCCTTTGGCTCCGCAGGGGACAGTAAATGCACTTTACGACCCGCTAGTAGGAAAAAACACTTATTTCCCCCGCGTTTCACACGATTTTTTCTACTGGGGGCTCAAAAAATGGATTTGTTTATCTTCCAGGGGGCAATAAAATACACTTTATGAACCGCTAGTAGAAATAAAAATTTATTTCGGACATTTTGTTCGTACGATGCCTATTTCTTGAGATATTGCGATGCTTCAAGATAAAAAAAATTCCTCGCTTTTCTTTCTCGAAAATAAAAGTATATTTTTCTACTAGTGGGTTATAAAGTGGATTTTATTTCCCCGTGTTGTTGTTACCCTCGCTTTCCTAGGGCAACAAACTTCAGAATCGTAAACTAATTTTTTTTCCCCTAGTTGCAAAATAGACTTTATGCAACTAGGATGAAAGAAGTTTCTTTGGCTTCGCAGGGGGCAGTAAATGCACTTTATGACCCGCTAGTAGGAATTTTTTTCCCTAGTTGCACAATATACTATTTTTTGTAGACTTGATTTTTGGCACTACAACTACCAGCATAGGATATAAAAAAAATTATGAAAAACGGAAAGAACTAAATATTGAAAAAAAAGGTTAATTTAATTGATTAGCATCAAAATTTGTATTCATAAACTTTTGAGGAATGAGTACGGACAATATTAGGCCAGTTTGTCCATTATTTTTTCATTTTCAAAAACCGGGATTAATCGGCGTTATTATTAAGCTATGTTTTAATTCCAACTCGCTAGAACGTTTCTGAATCACATTGCGTACTTTTACATGGTCTGTGCAAACGTTAAAACACATACTCGGTAACCCAGAGTCTACCAACGTCACGACAACTTTATTATACACGTATATTTATCTCTTTATCGCAAAAAAAAAACACTCCACTACCCTGCACTAAAACGGTTTAAAAAAAGGCAGACTTTCTCTCTCGCTCTTACATTCGTCTAAGACAATTATGCGTTTTTAATTTTTTTCCTTCACTCTTTTGTTATCAAAGAGCAGTAGAGATGAACCTTTGGATCGATGGAGATTTCTCCTCCGTCACTTCGAGGGTACCAATTAAAATCCAGGATTTTAAAAAGGATTGTCCTGCAATCAGAAAATCCATTGATTTTCTCGTTTAGGATTTTCAATTTTTAATTAAAAATCATTAATGCAGTTTTTATTATTCAGTAAAGAGTTATAAACAGTTTTGGATAATTTGGTCTCAAACTTATGTTATTTTTGGAAGACGGATAGTTTTTGAAAACTACAAGAAAATGATTCAATCTCCACTTTATTTAATTTTAAGAGTATGACGATTACTTAATTTCTTGGTCAATATTCTTTGACTAGAATACCAGGTAGCAATCATTTAAAACTCCGTTGAAAATATTTTTTTAGAAAACACAGTCAATTTTTATATTCATCAATAATGTTAGAACGAATTTTATAAATTTTAATTTAGTTCAATCAAATTTAAATTAATGTGGGTTAAAATTCCTTATTAATTTCAAATAGAGGGTTTTAGTATTTAAATTATTCTTGCTTGATTTTTTCTTTTACAAGATGAATTGGTGTTCCACTAAATTGAATTGGTTTGGATAAACTACACGAAATAGTTGAACGAATATCGAAGCGAATTTCGAAAGACGTACTTCCGTTTTAGAATTCCACAAGCCACGTGTTACTGGACGATACAGCAACAGGGGTTACTTGAAAGGGTTGTGGCGGCGATGTGGCATTGATGATTTTCCTGACGCTGTCGTTGGCGATTGGTTACCCTGGCGCACCTGGGCTATTGGTTTTCCAAGGAATAATGACGAGACCTCTTCCAAAAATTTTTAAAGAATCCTTTCTTCTTTGGTGCTTCACCGGTATCAACTGAAATACAAAAGGATAAAAATTGCTCAGTTGAATAACTAATAAAATTTTATTATTAATTTAACTTAAAAAACTAATATATATATATATATATATATATAAAGTTATCATAAGCAAGGCTGCCAATATTATGGCGTAATAAAAATGCCCTGACTTTTCGAGATTCTGCAGGTCCAGAATTTTCATTCTTTCCAGACTATTTCAAGATATTGTATATAAATAAATGATCAGTAAAATTTGAAATATTTATGAAAATAAATTTATTTTTATTAAGAAACAAAATTATAAAATAATAATCATTTTAATATTAAAACTTTTTTCAAAATAACTAGAAAAGGTTAAACTAATTTATTTTTTTGTTTTTTGGCAATGCATATAACAATAAATTATATACACTTTTTTAAAATAAAGAGTGGCTTTTTTTTATCTTGAGACATCGAAATATCTCGAGAAATATGCACCATAACAAAAAAATCTCCGGAATAAAAATTTTATTTTCGATTTAATTAAAAAAAAATCCCTCGCTTTTACTTTTCGAAAATAATAGTATGTTATGCAAATAGGGAGAAAAAGTTTATTTTGTGAGTGTAAAGTTTGATGTCCAAGCAAAGCGAAGGCAACAATCATTTATTTTGCGGGTGTAAAATTTGACTGAATTATCAAACGAGTAAAATAAATGATTTTTCCGTGTGGCATACGATTTTTTTTCTACTGGGAGGTCAAAAAATGGATTTGTTTGCCCCGCAGGGGGCAATTAAATCGACGTTATGATTTGCTAGTAGAAACAATGATTTACTGCCTTGGACACGATTTTTTTCCTGCTGGGGATTAAAAAAAGAATTTTATTGCCCCGCGGGGCAATAAAATCCACTTTATGACCCGCTAGTAGAAAAAAGGTTTCATTCTGTTCATTTTTTTCTTACGATGCGTTTTCTTGAGATAATTCGATGTCTCAATATAAACAAAATTCCTTGCTTTTCCTTCTCGAAAAGAATAGTATGTTATGCAACTAGAGAGGAAATAGTATATTGTGCAACTAGGAAAAAAAAATTTATTTTGCGAGTGTAAAGTTTGATGCCTGAGCAAAGCGAGTGTAACAACCACATGAATAAAATTAATGTTTTTCCGTATCGCACACGACTTTTTTTCTACTAAAGGGTCAGAAAAAAGTTTTTTTTTTCTGCACAGGGCAATAAAATCCACTTTATGACCTGCTAGTAGAAAAAAGTTTATTATTAAGTTTATAATGCTTTCCCGTATTTCATACGAATTCTTTTCCACTTCGGGGCCAAAAAAGGATTTGTTTGCCCTGCGAGGCAATAAAATGCACTTTCTGACTCGCTAGTAGAAAAAAAGTTTTTATCCCAGAGATTTTTTTACTTACGATACGTATTTTTTGAGATATTTCAATGTCTCAATATAAACAAAATTCCTCGCTTTTCCTTCTCGAAAATAATAGTATTATTCAACAAGGGAGAAAAAAGTTTATTTTGCGACTATGAAGTTAGATTGGACAATAAAATGAGTAAAATAAATGTTTTTTCCGTGTTGCATACGATTGTTTTTCACTTGGGAGTCAAAAAACCTGATTTGTTTGCCCCGCACGGGGTAATAAAATCCACTTTATGACACGCTAGTAGAAAAAAAGATTCATTCTGTAAATTTTTTTATTACGATGCATATTTCTTGAGAAATCTCGATGTCTTAAAATGAAAAAAATCCCTCTCTCTTCCTTTTCGAAAATAATAATATATTATGCAAATAGGGAGAGAAAAGTTTATTTTGAGAGTGTGAGGTTAGATTGAACAATAAAACGAGTAAAATATATTTTTTTTTCCGTGTTGCATATGACTTCTTTTCCACTTTGGGGTCGAAAAAAAAAAATTTGATTGCCCCGCGGGGGAAATAAAATCCACTTTATGACCCGCTATTAGAAAAAAAGTTTTGTTCTGTACTTTTTTTTCATACGATGCATATTGCTTGAGAAAGTTCGATGTCTCATGATAAAAAACTCACTATGCATACTTTAAATTTTTTTCGAATTGTTAAGCGGTGTTTTTTAAAATTAAAAAGTTTAACAAATATAATTTCAGCAACTTTGCATCTTTCCATTAATAAAAATTAATTCGTGACTTTTCAATATAAAATCAAATTCCCTGACTTTACCCTCTTTTTAGAAAAAGTGGTAGCCCTGATAAGTGAAATGCTTATAGCGAGTGTTCGAGATCCAAAAAATATTTACGTTTCATAAGACACACAATCTGGCAATTATTTCCTGATTTATAATTTGCTGTTGGAATATTTTGAATACTGAAAGCCTTGCAAATAAAGAGAACGTGACAAAACTGATATTTCTTCTCTCGAATCTTTTTCTTTCTTCCGTTTAATCGAGGTCGAATTAATTGAGCTGCTCATATTATTATTCAATATTCACAGTATTTTAGCCACGTTTTCACGTGTGCAATATGTTAAACAAGGGAAGTCTGACAATGTATGCTGCTCGAATTATAAGTAGCACCCCTTCCGGTAAGTTGGATTGTTAAACAGGAAAAGAACGAACCTTTCCTGATCACCAATGCCTAAACGATATTCAATCTATAAATTGACGTGAAGCATATTTACTCTCTTTTCAATCGTCCTTCCACTACAAATTCAGTAACATACATAATTTTAAATCTCAAATCAATAACAAACATTTATTTTGTCAATATTTATTATTTTAATTTTAGAGGTTTCCTCGATTTTGGGAAAGCTTCAAAAATATGAGCAACGCGACCCATTTTCTAAATTTAAAAAGTATTACAAGATCTCTTGCGTCACAAGAACTTACAGAACTGCATATTTCAGAGCAACAGGTTTCTAATTTTTTACACTCCCTGGCGAAAGTATCGGATTGAAATTCATTCCGAGTCAATAAGAACTATTCCGATTCATTCTGATATCTGTATCCGAGCCAATGCGAATCATTTCGAACCAATCCGAAAAACGTTTTGTATCTCGTTTGATGAAAATTGGTCAAAAATCAATCCAAATGAATCCGAACCAATCCAAAGCCAAGTTTTTAATCCAGATCAACCCGTATGAATTCAAGGTCGGAAAGATTCGGCTTGATTCCGATTGAAAATTCGGTTTGGATTAATCCGAGATCGGATTGATTCGGGTTAATCTGGATTGAAAAATTGGTTTCGGATTGGTTCAGATTCATTCGGATTGATGTCCTGGAATTAATCGGATTAGGTCGGATTGATTTTTGACCGTTTTTCATCCAAACGAGATACAAAATGCTTTTCGGATTGATTCGGAATGATTCGCATTGGCTCGGATACAGATATCGGGATGAATAAGAATAGTTCTGATTGACTCGGAATGAATTTCAATCCGATACTTTCGAAATCCAAGGTCGGAAAGATTCGGCTTGATTCCGATTGAAAATTCGGTTTGGATTAATCCGAGATCGGATTGATTCGGGTTAATCTGGATTGAAAAATTGGTTTCGGATTGGTTCAGATTCATTCGGATTGATGTCCTGGAATTAATCGGATTAGGTCGGATTGATTTTTGACCGTTTTTCATCAAATGAGATACAAAACATTTTTCGGATTGGTTCGGAATGATTCGCATTGGCTCGGATACAGATATCAGAAGGAATCGGAATAGTTCTGATTGACTCGGAATGGATTTCAATCCGATAATTTCAGAATCCAAGGTCGGAAAGATTCGGATTGATTCTGATTGAAAATTCGGTTGGGATCAATCCGAGATCGGATTGATTCGGGTTGATCTGGATTGAAAACTTGATTTCGGATTGGTTCAGATTCATTCGGATTGATGTCTTAGAAATAATCGGATTAGGTCGAATTGATTTTTGACCGTTTTTCATCAAATGAGATACAAAACGTTTTTCGGATTGGTTCGGAATGATTCACATTGGCTTAGATACAGATATCAGAATGAATCGGAATAGTTCTGATTGACTCGGAATGGATTTCAATCCGATAATTTCAGAATCCAAGGTCGGAAAGATTCGGATTGATTCTGATTGAAAATTCGGTTTGGATCAATCCGAGATCGGATTGATTCGGGTTGATCTGGATTGAAAACTTGGTTTCGGATTGGTTTGGATTCATTCGGATTGAGATCTCGGAATTAATAGGATTAAGTCGGATTGATTTTTGACCGTTTTTCATCAAACCAGATACAAAACGTTTTTCGGAATGATTCGCATTGGCTCGGATACAGATATCGGGATGAATCGGAATAGTTCTGATTGACTCGGAATGGATTTCAATCCGATACTTTCACCAGGGCTACCAAAGATTACTCCTAAATAATCAAGTGTGAATAACCGAAGGTGATAATACAGCACAATATTGGTCCAATCTCGGTAGCCAAGGGTCGGTTATTGTTATCGGGCCAGGGTCGCCGTTTGCATCGGTCAAGTGCTGGGCCGACAACGGCGACCTATCTCGACTCTTTAAATCGACCAACCTTCAGCCGAAACTTGGCCCAGTGTCGGCCCTATACCAAGCCGATTGTCACTTTTACTATGGCATCCACTTTCGAAAGTAGAAAAGCCAGAGTCTGACCCATGGACGACATATTACTGGGCCATGTGTCACTTTTACCACGGCATACCATTCTGAAAGTGAGGAAACCAGAGTTTGGCACAGCATTGGCCCGTTTCTGTGCCGAAAACAAGTATTGGCGGCCAGAGTTTGGGCCAGAATTGGCCGCCAAGTTCATACCAGAGTTATCATCCCAGCAACGGCACCGTATTGGCAACCGATCTTTGACAATATTTTTGCCGATGCTGGGCCAGTGTTGGGCCGTATCTAACTTCACACTTAGGTATGGTTTATATGTGCAATATTCTGGTTAGCTTCTTTTTATAATTTATAAATAGAGGACAATAAAAAAAATTTGTGATGATAGATGCATTTCGAAAAATATTTAAATAGCAGACTTCGTGTGAGGAATTCTCAGTTATATTTTTTCATAAATAATTGTTTTAGATTTTTGTACTATTTACGTACTCGCATCTATATCTTTAGCAATATTACAAATATATTTAAGGTTTTTAGCTTAGGTATTTGAAAGTTTTTATGTGTCAATCTGTTATTTCAAAGAATTTTTATATGTTTTTTTGTAGACTTCAAAATATGACTTATTTGTGTAATATTTTAGATTCCTTCTTTTTGATATTTTATAAATAAAGATCACTGGTGAAGACTCCGATCAGAGTCGAAACGTTGGAAAGAATGTAACCTTCTGAGTTATTATTTTTGGACCCTAAAGCCGATATAAACAACATCGTTCGAAATTTATTTCAAAATTACCTATAAATAGTAAATTTATTTTTAAACCAAATTTTCATCAACGTTTGTTTTTCCCAAAGACAAGAATTTTATTTTAGAAATTCAAATTGAATGATTGGTAATCTCTGTACTTTTTCTAATTTATGAATTTAACAAATTGGAGTAAAAATTTAAAATTTATGAAAGTTTTTTTCTTGATTAATTTTCAGTTTGGAGTTGCTCACATTCGACTTAGTAGAAAATAACATCTGATTGAGAATGGGATGATATTATCGATAAATTATTGTTTTTGCTTGTGATAAGTAGATTTTGGGGCCAATGAACGGAGGAGGAAAGGAAAGACAGCGTTGGGTCCGCAGAGAACGTTGCGTGCGGATCAATACCAATAGAGTACCTATAGCATATAGTCGCAGAGTCTCGGGTGTGTCCGATCTCTCGCGCAGCATCCCTCTGAACTACCCTCATCTGCATGCTCATTTGTACTTTCATTTCTATTCTTACTTATCTTTTCCTATTTAAGAAAATCCATCGAGACCTAAACCCCTATCACAACTTGCAATACAAAAATCTAATATCTTATTCAGTTTAAAAAAAAATAGATCTCCATTTTGTTCTTTGAAATCGAAAAGGAAATTAACAAAAAAAGGGGAAATCTTCATGAAGTAAATCAAAAAAGTCTTGCATTTTTTATCAAAAAAAAAAAAAAAAAAATTGATTATTTTCAAGTTTACAAGGTTTTTATCCTATAAATGAAAATGAAAATTGACTCTTCTTGCCACTGAACGAAAAAATAATTATCAAAATCAACATGCAAATATTATTATTAAGGGTCGATATAATCCCTATTTCTTAAAATATATGTATATATATTATTAAATGAATATAAAAATAAATTTTTGGAACATCTATATTGTGTAAAGATTGGAGTCTGCAATGAAAAAACTTAATATCTTATTCAGTTTAAAAAAAACATAGATCTGCATTTTGTCCTTTGAAATCGACAAGAAAAATAACAAAAAGGGAAAATCTTCACGAAGTAAATCAATAAAAATCTTGCATTTTTCACAAAAAAAAAAAAATTGATTATTTTCAAGTTTACAAGGTTTTTATCCTATAAATAAAAATGAAAATTGACTCTTTTTGCCACTGAACGAAAAAATAATTATCAAAATCAACATGCAAATATTATTATTAAATGAATATAAAAATAAATTTTTGGAACATCTATATTGTGTAAAGATTGGAGTTTGCAATACAAAAATCTAATATCTTATTCAGTTTAAAAAAAAAATAGATCTCCATTTTGTTCTTTGAAAGCGAAAAGAAAATTAAGAAAAAAAAGGGGAAATATTCATGAAGTAAATCAATAAAAGTCTTGCATTTTTTGTCAAAAAAAAAAAAATTGATTATTTTCAAGTTTAGAAGGTTTTTCTCCTATAAATGAAAATGAAAATTGAATTAAATTAAATTTTTGGAGCATCTCATTTTTAGGAGAAATACCTTATAAACTTGAAAATAATCAATTTTTTTTTTGATGAAAAGTTCAATATTTTTATTAATTTAATTCGTAAAGCTTCTCCCTTTTTTGATTATCTTTCTTGTCTACTTCAAAGGACAAAGTGGAGATCTATTTTCTGTTAAAACTGAATAATATATCAAATTTTTGTAATGCAAATTCCATTATTTACACAATATAGATGGTCCAAAAATTTAATTCAATAATATACTTATATATATATTCTTGACAATTATTTTTTCGTTCAGTGGCAAAAAGAGTCAATTTTCATTTTCATTTATAGGATAAAAACCTTGTAAACTTGAAAATAATCAATTTTTTTTTTTTTTGATGAAAAATGCAAAATTTTTTTTTTTTACTTCGTGAAGATTCTCCCTTTTTGTTATTTTTCTTATCGATTTCAAAGGACAAAGTGGAGATCTATTTTTTTTTTAAACTGAATAAGATAATAAGTTTTTTCATTGCAGACTCCAATCTTTACATAATATAGATGCTCCAAAAATTTCATGGACATTGTTTTAGGAGTTTTCAAAGTTTGAAAAAATAGTTAATAATCCAACTTTTTATGTTTTTGAAAAAACAAACCAAGGGTACGTTACTATCTTTTGGTAAGTTTCTGGAACTTTGACTTATGAGATAATTTATTTTAATTTGATCTTTATTGGTTCCTTCACCTTGCGAGATTTTCTTAAGAAAAAATAAAAAATAAATAAAAAAAAAGCTGTATTTCTTCAAAACCTTAACTTTTATGTATTAAGAGTTTGAAAATATAAAATAAATTTTACTATGAAAAAAAAATTCTTGAAAAAAGTCTATGTTGTGATACTGACCCCTGAAACTCACGTTTCCTAAAGTTTGTAAACAATAATTTTCAAATTCATTGAATTTTAAGAACCATGGATGTAATAAAATTATGACTATTTTATTGCTCTACAATAGTTTGTATCAAAGATAGAGAATTCAGGCTAAAAAGTGAAGCAGCAAACAGGGTGAAAAGTCCCTCACGAAAATAACTGAGTAATATTAATAGGTTTGGTATTCACGACGGAGGCGAAGTATTCAAGCAGTGGGAGAGAAGATATTTTGGAGCACTATGACTGTGCGTTCGATGTCTTGTTTCGCTCTAAATTCGGCCCTGAGAACGGGAGGTATAATGAACAACTTTTCAAAAAGGCCGATTTAATTTCTCATACTTCTGTCCCTGAAATTTTCCAAGAACTTTCGACCTTTCATTCACCCAGATATCTTTCCATTTCTACTTTTTGTAAAATCAAGAATTAAAAAAAAAAAAAAAAAAAAAAAAAAAAAACTGCGCGCTTTGCGTTCGGTTCGCAATTTTGAGCGCGCCTAGAGCACGCGATACAATCGTCGCGCTTAGCGCTCCGTATTGAAAATAAAGATTGTTTTTATCTACCGTAAACCAAAAGTTAGCCTTGTCGGTGTCGTTTTTTGTGAGGAAAGTTGATTTTTTTCACACTATGGCGGTAAAATTTTAAGTGTGCACGTGATACGAGCGATATTTTTTGTCCGCCGCACACCGAAAGTTAGCCTTATCGGTGTCGTTTTTTGTGATGAAAGTTGATTTTTCCGCACTAGTGCGTTAAAATTTTAAGTGTGCACGTGATAGGAACGATATTTTTTGTCTACCGCACACCAAAAGTTAGCCTT
The DNA here is from genome assembly GCA_030998225.1 of Diplolepis rosae. NCBI lineage: Eukaryota > Metazoa > Arthropoda > Insecta > Hymenoptera > Diplolepididae > Diplolepis > Diplolepis rosae. The sequence continues at coordinate 1,509,873 of JAPYXD010000391.1, read as the reverse complement.
GTTGGTGTTGTTTTGCGTGCGGAAAGTTGATTTTCCTGCACTAGTGCGGTAATATTTCAAGTTTGTTTTAATTTTTAGCACACTTAAAATTTTACCGCACGCAAAACGACACCAACAAGGCTAACTTTCAGTGTACGGCGGACAAAAAATATCGTTCGTATCACGTGCGGAACGTATTCTAACGCGCGACCCGTTCTTGCGTTAAAATATGCCTTTCCACACTTAATACGAAACATACTATTTTCATGTTATAAAATATTATCCTACCTGGCAATTTTATTTTTTTTATTTAACACAAATTCGCCAAGCTGTTGACATAAACATCGTTATCATCACGGACATAATTATTTCTGTAGCCATATCAATAATATACTTTCTGAGTGGAACGGATTCCTTGTTTTTTTCTGAATAATGTGATTGAAAGTTTAATTGTTTACTGAGAAAGAATTCCCAGATACATTCTAAGATAAAGGACTCATCGTGCGATTTAACACGCACGACTTGACTAAAAAATTCATAAATTTAACAATTTTGGAGTAATTCGCTTGATTAAATTCTCAAAATTTGCGTAAGACTTAGGGCTACAATTTTTAATTTTTGCAGATTTTGAAAAAATGTCGTTTTTCAAAAAATTAAATGTTATTAATTTTTGAGAAATTTTTTTTTAGATGGACCATTTCAAGATATGTATGTGTGATTTTTTTCATGATTTTCTGATTTTCCAGTTCTCAAATAATTAGACATTGAGAAAAGCAAACATAACTTCGAAATTCCCTAATTTTCATGATTTTCTAAACATATTATCATGCTTTTTTATGGGAATCGCTGTAGAACTGCAAAAAAAAGTATTTGCCTAATGTTATTGTTGTATCATCCTGAGATTATATTGTAAGCTTGTGATATAACCTCAAAATTTTCTCAGTTTTATTATTTTATTCACATATTACCATGATATTTTATGGAGATCGCTACGGCATCACAAAGAAAGGTTTTCAAAGTTTTTTGATGAATCTGACGTAATTTTTCACTTTTGAGTACGATCCTAACCTAAAATTCTCCCTTCGGATAATTGATTTTTATTTTTTGATGAAAACATTTTTAAGGATTTATTCAAGATTTCTCTCAAGTACATGGTATGATGGGAAATCGCTTCTGAAAAACTGCCTTTCAACTAAAAAATGACGACATAACCTCAAACTTTAGCAAGAAAATATTCATTGTTTGCCATCATAAATAGTACAAGTTTTTCCCGACTTTCACCAGCAAGAAAGTTAACAATAATAGAACTCTCTTCGTGAATATTTTTTTCACTAATCTATTTTTAAATATTTATTTAAAAGATATTTTTTCAGGAGCGATATTTCACCACACTATGTAATGTAATAAAATAGTGTCAGATTCATCAAGTAACTTTGCAAACATTATATCGTGACATGTTTCCGTACATGTTCAATGTTTTATTGACCCACAATAATAATTTTGTAATAGTTAATTTGGCATGGGGTCAGTTTTGATACGGATTTATTTTTTTAATTAAGTGATAGAACACATAAAAAATACAAAAGGCAAACGTTTCGGCCACAAATGGGGGCCCTCTTCAGTGCCAATTAGCTTAATAGTAACCTTTAAATATTTATTAACTAAGACATGCAACTTAATAATTATTGTATTTTTTGTTTTTTTCTTTTTTTCCTTTGCTTATTGATATTAGAAAAAGATAGAGTAAACATGCGGAAAGACTTATGGGTAAGCGAGTTCCTAGGTGTGAAGGAACCAGACCGTTCCAAAAATTAAAATATAATCTTATGATGATACAACAACATCAGGCAAATACAGTTTTTCATAAAATAGCCTCCATTTTGGGAGCATCATATTGAATTTTCAGAATTCCACTCTACCGGCTGGAAGAGCCTAATTATGCCAACCAAACTAAATTTTAAGCTGAAAAAAGCAAAGATCTCTAAGATACAGCAAAAAGCAGACAGAAACATTCCAAAAGTTTCATATTTTTTTCACTTTATAGCGTCATATTAAAAAAAGCGCGATTTAAAAAAAAAACAAGTTCTTCTATGATTTTAAGACTTGAAATGATATTATCAGGCGTGTTTTATGAAAGAAAAAATATGATTTTTTATGAAAAAAATTTAAAACTTAGGAAAAATAATACTTTTAATTCAAATATAAAGAATTTGAAATCTTTCTGTGGAAAAAAAGACGCTTTCGACTGCGCTGGGATTCGAGCCCAGGTCTTTAGATTGCCGGTCGACTGCTCTTCAAACGCAACTAATTAATTTGAAATACTTTTAATAATGATTTTTTAAATAGAATTTTCTCTTACTATCGCTTCTTATCAATTGTTTAAGAATGATTGAATTCTCATAAATCATAGCTTATTTTTTCGGGGAAAATATTCTCTGCAACTCTACTATTTCCAATTTTGAAAATATCCAAATACAATTGTTAAAAAAAAATATATAGTTAGAAAAAAGTATATTACAAAAAAACATGATCCCAGGAGTTATTTTTCGTGAGTTTTAAATTTTTTTCATGAAAAATAATGGTTTTTATTTCATAAAACACGACTGATGATATCATTTCAAGTCTTAATATCATATGAAATGTTATTTTCCAAGTTTTCCTTAGTGACTCTTCTTAACAATTTTTTAAAAATGGTTGGATTTTCATAAATCGTGGCTTTCTTTTTGGAGCAAAATTTTCTCTACAACACTACCGTTTAGAATTATGGAAATAAAGTTTTCAGTGTCTGAAATTGTTGAAATTTTTTTTTAATAATAACTATATTTAAGGTTTGTTTACTTATTTTCCAAATTGGAAATGATAGAGTTTCAGAGAATATTTTTCCCAAAAATGATATTATGATATTATTAGTCGTATCTTATGAATTAAAAAAAATTATTTTTCTTGAAAAGAATTTAAAACTTACGAAAAATAATTCCTTTCATCGTGTTTTTTTCTGATATAATTTTTTCTATCACTTCTTATAAATTTTTCAAAAATGACTGAATTTTCATAAATCATGGCTTATTTTTTCGGAGAAAATATTTTCTATAACTCTACTGTTTTCAATTTTAAAAGTAAAGTTGTTAGTAGCTTGAAATCGTTAAAAGAATTTTTTTTAATTTTTTTTTTTATTATTATTAAATAACTCTATTTGGAGATTTTAAAAATTAGTAATGGTAGAATTGCAGAGAATATTTTCTCCGAAAAAATAAGCCATGATTCATGAAAATTCAATCATTTTCAAAGATGATGAAACATTGATAAAAGTATTATTTTTCGTAAGTTTTAATTTTTTTTCACGAAAAATAATTTTTTTTTATTTCATAAAACACGACTAATAATATATTTTAAAGTCTGAAAATCACAGGAAAACCTTTTTTTTTCAGAGACCTGATTTTTGGCACAACTACCTTAAAGGCATGTGATACTCAGGAAATTAGAAAATTTTATTGATTTCAGGTTTCTACATGCATGTGCCCAAAATACATAAAATTTTGATTTCAACATTTGAGAAATGGTAAAGGAGATTAAAGCCAATTTGCCATTCACACTTGTTCAAGGTGCTAATATCGACCTGTTCAATTCATTTTTGATTTTCAAATTTATATATTTAATGAAACTGCTTCTGGGCATTTATGAAAATCAGTGGTATTAGAAATTCCAGATAAGAAGAAATTGAAAATAAACTACTGATATTTTTATTAATTTTTTTCAGAATTCATAGTATTTAAAAACGTATGCCCTTGAGTAGCACATGTTTTCTACTAAAGTACACAAAGAGCATTAGATCCCAGAATAATCTGCAGATGTTCAGAAAGGATCATCGTTTCATAGGCATCAAGTTTCTCACCCTTTTGCGAGAAATATCTGACGAATGGAGATTCTTTCAAGACTATTTGCAAATGCAAACTCAAAATTCAATGTATAAAAAGCCTAAAAGATGTGGCCAAAAAAATATACCAAAATATCAAAAAACAAAGTTTGTTTTTATTGAAGTAGTATAAATATTTTTACCCCAGCCTCCATTCACCCATTTTTTATTTTTCTAAAAGTCACATTTTTTTTTATAGAGTTTTAAAAATGAAACAAATCTGTGAAACTATTCGCACTGAATATTGTTTGGTTCCATTCAAACTGTCCCATAAAGTTTGACATTTCTCTCTTATATAACTCTGTCAATATTTCCTGCATTGAACAACATTACCAATAAACTGATTTTATGAAACAGTTTCTCTAACTTTTCGGGATGCAGTGGGACTCTGAGTGAGATATTCGAGTTATTCTCGGTGTTGGTTAGCGGCGACAAAATTATTTCCACAATTTCTCATTGCCGTTGGCGTAAACCTGGCGCAGCTTAAAAATAGACAAATCCACGTTGTCCCTTTCAAATAAAGTGACTTGAAAGCGAAATCGTAGGTCTTTAAATTTGGATGCCCCACCATTTGGATTTCTCAAATTACAAAACATCATATTTTAGCAACACTTTTCAAATAAATTAAGATTCTGATTACTCACCCGGATATGGACCGCAAGGTGTAACATTATCCTTTCCTCCCTTTCCATCTTTACTTCCGCCTCCTGCAACAAGATAACGTTTCTGATATTAGTAAAACACTTTTTTTCTCACTATTATTCTAAAAATGAACATCTATATTAAATTAAAAATGAACATCGAGAGGTGAAAAACATGAAAGTGATAAAACTATGCGTTTTTTAATTTCGGGTGCACTTTCAAAAAGCACTTACCTCTGATTAATTTGAAACTCACTATAATAACGTATTTTGAGGCGCTGATTACGAAAATGATGATGAAAATACCCGCAAATTTGATTTTCAGGGTTAAAATTGAAGAAAAATTTTTTGAACAAGTTTTTTCATTTTATGTCGATGAATATTTATCTAGGAAAAAAATATTTTCTACAAAAGTTGTAAAGGCTCAAAAGATTTATCTTTAATGTCCTAAACATCTTTGCCCTAAAACCATTATTTGTCGAGAAAAATGAAATTAAAAAAAAAAAGACTGCCGCAACCAAAAAACGGTGCAGTTACGAATAGTTGAACCTTCCGATTTCCATCAAACTCCCCATATTTAACTATTTTGATGGGCTGATTACGAATATAATAGTGAAAATCGCCAACTAGTCGAGTTTCATGTTGAACCCATAAAAAACCATAAAAATCATGGTTGTTTGTGTTTATCTCAACTAATATGCAAAATTTCGCAAAATGTTCGAAATATAACTTGTAGACCTCATCGAAATAGACATTTTTTATCAGATGCATATTTTTCTACGATTGATAGTTTCCGAAAAAAATTAGTGATACATTTGATATCGAATTTAAATTAATTCCATTTGATAGGGATTAATTTGAATTGAAAAAAACCCCCCATCGTGTGCATGTCTATTTACTTCCATTTGATAGAGAATAATTTGAATTGAGAAAAACTCCCCATCATGTGCATGTCTATTTGATTCCATTTAATAGGAAATAATTGGAATTGAAAAAAAAATTCCCCATCGTGTACACGTCTATTTAATTCCATTTGATAGAGAATAGTTTGAATTCAGAAAAACTCTCCATCGTGTGCATATCTATTTGATTCCATTTAATAGGGGATAATTTGAATTGATAAAAGCTCCGCATCGAGTACATGTCTGTGTGATTCCATTTAATAAGGGGTAATTGAAATTGAAGAAACTCCCCTTCGTATATCTGGATATTTGATTCCATTTAATAGTGAATGATTTTAATTTAAAGAAACTCCCCATCGTGTGTTTATCTATTTGATTATGATTAATGGGGTATGATTTGAATTGATTAAAACTCCCCATCGTGTGCATGTCTATTTGATTCCAGAAATAGGGGATAATTTAAATTGAGACAAACTTTTCATCGTGTGCATGTCTATTTGATTCCATTTGATAGAGAATAATTTTGAATTGAGAAAAATTCCCCATCGTGTAAATTTCCTTTTAATTCCATTTGATAGAGAATAATTCGAATTGGGAAAGACTCCCCATCGTGTGCATGTCTATTTAATTCCATTTGATAGAGAATAATTTGAATTGAGTAAAACTCCCCATCGTGTGGATGTCTATTTAATTCCATTTGATAGAGAATAATTTGAATTGGGAAAGACTCCCCATCGTGTACATGTCTATTTGATTCCATTTGATAGAGAATAATTTAAATTGAGTAAAACTCACCATCGTGTGAATGTCTATTTAATTCCATTTGATAGAGAATAATTTGAATTGAGAAAAATTCCCCATCGTGTGAATGTCTATTTAATTCCATTTGATAGAGAATAATTTGAATTGAGTAAAACTCCCCATCGTGTGAATGTCTATTTAATTCCATTTGATAGAGAATAATTTGAATTGAGAAAAATTCCCCATCGTGTAAATTTCCTTTTAATTCCATTTGATAGAGAATAATTTGAATTGGGGAAGACTCCCCATTGTGTGAATGTCTATTTGATTCCAATTAATAGGGGATTATTTGAATTGATAAAAGCTCCCCATCGAGTAAATGTCTGTGTGATTCCATTTAATAAGGGATAATTGAAATTGAAGAAACTCCCCATCGTGTGTCTGGCTATTTGATTCCATTTAATAGTGGATGATTTGAATTTATATAAACTCCCCATCATGTGTCTGGCTATTTGATTCTATTTAATAGTGGATGATTTGAATGTAGAGAAACTCCCCATCGTGTGCATGTCTATTTGATTTCATTTAATAGGGGATAATATAAATTGTCAAAACTCTCCATCGTGTGCATGTATGCTTTATTCCATTCAATAGGGTGTGGCGTTCGCAAGTTCCGACTTTTTCGTGATCCTTATAAAATGTATATGTAAGCACAAAAAATGTCTTTTCACTTAAATATTTTAGCCTACGTGACAAATATACAATTTCGAATATTATTTTTACTCTCGTCAATATTCAATGTATTTTATTGCGCGCCATAGCAGATGTTCGACAAATACCTACCGAATTGTCCCTCTATACAGCGTAAGCGGTATATTGCGGGCGTACCGAGCGTACCTGAGCCGACTGTCATTAAGCACCTCACTTTAGGTTAATCCTTATTATGTTTGCCCCTTCCGACGACACCTTTCGTGCAAACATCTTTTATTGTAACCATCCTTGCCTCCTTATTTATACAGAACTATGATCACCCCCACATCAATCATTTTCATCTAGGGGAGTGAGTATTCAAAAGCGGAGAAAACGAGGCAAGCAGTCTCTCCCCGGCCCGCAAGTAAAACACTTGGAAAATAAATGTTAAGTTTGAAACTGACTTGCAAAGCGTTTGATTAATTTACCTTCCTCACGTATAACCACCTCAAGGGCACAATAGGAATTAAGAAAAACTCACCATCGTGTGCCTGTCTGTTTGATTCTATTTAAACTCATTTTTCTCGAAAAATAATGGTTTTAGGGAAAAATGTGTGGAACATCAAAGATAGATCTTTTTATCCGCTAGTACTTTTGTAGGAAATAATTTTTTCCTAGATCAATATTTATCGACATGAAATGATAAAACTTGTTATAAACATTTTTTTTTAGTTTTAATCCTGAGAATCAAATTTGATGCTATTTTCATCATCAAATTCGTAATTAGCGCCTGAAAATACGTGGGTATAGTTAGTTTCAAATTAATCGGAGGTAACACCTTTTCGGAAGTTTATCTTTAATTTTTTTTAAACCACAGTGGATGATAAATTCTTGCAATTATATTTCAACAATTAATTCGTGATTTTCAAGAATTAGCGATCACTCTGATAAATATACGTTTATTGGTCTAAGTTTAAAATTTATGAAACATCGTTTCGTTCTTATTAGTGTTTTTACAATTCCTGTGAAATTCGAGACTTGGTATTTAATTGGTTTATTAGAAAAGCATCCGAAGACGCATTTATCAGAGCAGTCAATGAAATTATTTATTTTCTCTACTTTCATGGTCTCATGCTAATTGTTTAAAGAAAGAGAAGCGTGAGCAAGTTCTATTGCGGTTTTCATGCATTGTGAGTTTATAATATATAAAATAACTCCGTTGAGCAATGAACAAGAGACGTATCACTTGCCCGGAAGCTGTTGATACGCTTGAGATCTGTGAAACAAAGATAAGATAAGTCTCACGTTGAGGAAAGTCAAAATGTCAGAGATAGAGTTTAGGAATGATTAATTAATTACGAGTATGCAACAAAATATTTTTTTTAACTAATTATCTAACTATGTTTTTAGATATTCTAAAACATCTTTTCAAATATTTAAAGTATCTGTCTTGCCCAATATTTGATCTTTGGGAAAAATATATTTTTTATCATTTTAATAAAAAAAAACATGATTCTTTATGCAAAAAATTTAGAACTCACGAAAAATATCAATTTTAATAATATTATTTGCAATGACATTTTTTAAAACTGGTAGAATTTTAATAAATCACAACGTATTTTTTCGAAAAAAAAAATCTTTACAACAATACCGTTTCCAATTTTTTCTACAAAACGAATGTTTTTTATTTCATAAGATACTATAAATAATATGAGTACAATTCTTAAAATCATAGAAAATTTATTTTTCCAAAGATCTGAATTGGGCAAGATAGAAACCTTGAAAGATTGAAAATTTTTTTGAATAATAGCTAAAATTTGAAAGTAAAAACTAAGAAATTCCTAAACTACTAAGAATGATTAACGTTTCGAGAAAGGAAGTCAGACACATGGATTTTAAGAATAATAATGATTCTCAGGTAGATGACCGAAAATATACATAAATGCAAAGCATGCCATTTATCATTCACTAGTGTCACGATAATGATAGCAAAACTGTCACTCAAACTTCTAAGAAAGCAATCTCAGCAGGAGGAAATGAAGCACACCTACCACAACAAATCGACTGCAGGATAAACTGTAGTTCGATCTATGACTTGGATAGGAAAATAAAGGACAGTTCGATAAGTTATCTCATACCTGCATCGAGACTATGATTATCCTCAAGGTTCATTGCTTTAGAAAATGAATAAAAGTAGGAAACAAGATAATTTAAAAATTAATTTAAATAGTGACTTCGGCAACTCCCAAAATAATTTCTACAAACTTTTCTCATAGATTTGACCACGGTGTAAATTATCTCATTATAAATAAATGGATGGAATAAATAACACCAAAATTGTGAACCTGATTCATTTGCAATTTACAAACTTAATTTATCAATTAAAATAAATAAATACTGGGAATTCTAATTATTTTTAAATTCCATCTGATAAACATATGAAAATAGAAAGGCATTAGTGAGATTCAATGTAAAAATACTTTTTTTTATAAGACTGTACAAGAAAGTGGCAGTTTCCGCACCGAAAACTTACCGCAAAGTGGCAAATTCTTAATTAACTAAAAAATTTGCAGGAATCATGACATTTTTGCACACTTTTCAGATTACCGCACACTTAAGGGTCCACCTGTGTAAAATTTTCGAAAAATCGATTTGTTTTTTTGACAGTTTTTGCATCCTTAAGATATGACTAATGATGTCCTTAAGCAATTTTCATGAATTCAACCTAATTAAAGTGTGACTGGGCGCCAAATGTACAAAGTTCTGTTGTGTTTCCAAACTTTAAACGCGTTTTTCTAGAAACCATGTTTTTGAAATTTGTGGGCAGGATTGAAAAAAATCTACTTAACAGATTGACTTGAAATTTTAACTGACTCATTTATAGAGATAACTGAAGGTACCCACGTAGCGGTTTTTTGAAATCTTTTTTTTTTAATTTTACAGCATATATTATATCGAAAAAAGCATGAAACTGATTAATTTTTATGAAAAGTACTGCCATTTCTTCAATTTTTAAAATTTCGTCAAAATGCTACGTCAGTACCTCGACAACATAAACAGAAATAATATTTTTTTTACTCTTTGTGTTTTAGATAACTGGTTCGAGCGGAATCTTGCCCACAATTTCGGTATTCCATTTTGAAGGGGTCACTTTCAATGCCCTTAATGAATACAAGCCTTCGGATTACACTATTGGAAAAATTTACTATTATAATAAAACCACAAACCTTCAAAATAACGTTAAACTTATTCTCATTTTCGAATTAGTTCTCCTAACAAACATTCCCGAAAAAGCGTTCGAAATACCGCCCTCACACAGGTGGACCCCCTTAAGTATGCGGAAATATTGATTCTCCCTTAAGGCCATGTCTTATTTGAGTCACATGACCAAGTAATCAATTTTTTTTCGTCCATATTACTTTTTTTGTAATTGAAATACCACCCTGGAAATTTGGGAAATGCTAGATAGAACAATAAACTACGTTTATCTGTGTAATTTTAGGAAATTAAAAGAAAACAATTTTCGAAGAAATTAAATATGGAGAATTTTTTTCATCCTTCGCATTTCCACACGAAATGAGATATCGATTTAGAACTTGGGAAATTGAATAAAAGGCAATAAAGAAAGTTTATCTAATCTCAGGGGGATGCGCCACCTTTAATATTTTTATTTTTTGAATTTAGACCTTCCATATAATTTTTTTACGTTTAGTACCTTTATTTCGAAAGGTTTTTGGATTTTTTTAAAATCCCAGCTCTTTTATGTATTTTTACACTACAAGTTTCGAGTCTTGGGCATATTTTTGACATTTCTTGACTTTGAATAACTTTTTTGTTTTTTCACCAATTTTCATCATTCTTGTTTTATTTTGTTCCTTACAATGTGTGGAAACTTTTCGGGTATAGAAAATAAGATAAGAAGATTGAGAAGAAAGTTACAAATAAAATAAAAAAATAAATAAAAATATTCCAAAATTTAAAAAAAAAATGCTTTAGTTATTTTTGTGGCTAGAGTGCTTTCCATGTCCAAAAGCATTTGATTTAATTTTCCAAAGTTTTAAATCGATATCTCATTTCATATGGAAACGAGACGGACGAAAAAAATTCTCCATTTGTAATTTCTTCCAATTTTGTTTTTTTTTTTTAATTTCCACCAAAATGAGGCAGATAAACGTAATTGATTGTTCTCTTTAGTTTTCCCCGAAGTTTCAAGATGGTATTTTAATAATAAAAAAAGCTATGTGGAGAAAAAAAAATAAAATTAATGACTTGGTCACGTGACTCAAGTAAGACAAGGCCTTAATTTCGAGTCATAAAAAATAGTTCATCTAAAAAAAATGACATAAATTGAGTCGGAAAAAACCTAAAAGAGGCTAACGGGAAAAGGAAAAACGTGGCATACTAAATTTACCTTTCATTAAGGCAATGGATCAATCAGAACACGTGACTAATTAAACCTTAATTCGTTTAGATAAGATAATTTTTTTAATTTACAAAACATCTTTCTGAAAATATGGGAAACGTAACAAAAAACAATGAAGCATATCTCTTAACTTCGTTTTAGTAAAAATTTTGAAAAAAATTGGAAAACTTATTAACAATTACAGTTAACTATAAAAATTTTTGCAAAATTTTCAATCAAGCGAAATTGACAGACGTTCTTTATCCTCTTTTGCTGTATTTTTAAAATTTTCAGGAAGATATTTTGCAAAACTAAAAAGTTATCTTAAACAAACCTGTACAGAAATTTGTTCACGTGATCTAGTTAAACCATGGTCTTAAGACTATGTCTCACTTATCCGATCCCTAACTTACCGACACTTTTCTTTCGTCTTTCGCATTTCCACATTAATTGAGATATGGAGTTGAAACTTTTATTAATTGGGTTAAAAAGCACTAAGGAACATTTATCTGCTCCTAAATATTCATAAATATGAAAAAAAAAATTCCTTCAAAATTTTTTTTATAAATATAAAAATTTTGGAGCAGGTAAACGTATCTTACTGCTTTTTTACTCAATTATTCAAAGTTTTAACTCGGTATATCAATTAATGTGGAAATTCGAAGAGCGGAAAAAAGTGTTTAATCAAAGTGACTATTTCATCAGTTTTTTTCATTAAGAATATTTTTTATCGGGGGGTTATTTTAAGTGAAAGTATGGAAAATTTGATCTCGAATAAAATGAGATAAGAATAGTTTCAATCGGATAAAAATGATATATTTTTATAGTCCGTACAATTCTTCCTCAAGCACAGGAAATGAAATATTAGACGGGAAAATCCCCGAAAATTGGGAATAATCAAAGATTAACCTCCACAATTATAATTACTATTTTCAGCTAACTTCTATTTAAAATTTTGATCAGAAAAAAAATGTTTTATATTGAAACAAATTTTTTTTCAAATCAAACAAATCTCGTAAATCCGACGTCTGAAACTGCCATTTTTAATATTTTGATGTTATTTTAATTTATGTTATCTCCAGAATTTCATCCTGTAAGAAGAAATCGAGGTTATATTTCTAGTCAACTTTTTAAATATTTAATAATTAACAATTCGTCGCATCTCTAAATTTTCAAAAATTCGATCGAGTAAAAAATAATAAATTTGATTGAAATAAATTTCTTAGTTGACCTTTTTTTATATTAATACGTTAATAATATATTTTCAAACTCGAGAAATAATTTTCAGATGAAGTTTTTTTTTATTCAAATTTCTCATTTTTGGAAAGCAAACAAATTTTTTCCTAATATAAGCAGATTTTTATTTTAAATTAAGAAAAGAAAAGTAAAAAGAAACAATTTTTTTCAATTCGAACCTAAGTTTCTTCTGTATTTGTAATTTTCATTTTCAATGATTCTTTATTTTTTAGATTCTTTCTTCTTAGTCTTTGTTTTTAAAATGTTCCGAAGAAACTCGATTAAGGTAGTTGATTCACGAAAATTAGACCTCAGGCAAAAATAGATAATTTTGCTTTCAAGAATAGCAATATTATTATTGAAGGGCTCATTTGGAAGAAAAAAGATTAATTTCCATGAAATAAATTTGAAATACAGAAAAATAATTTTACTAATAAATTTTATTTTTGCCCCAACTTTTTTCTTATCGCTTCTTATCAAATTTTAAAAAATTATGCAATTTTAATAAAGTACAAATCACTTTATCAAGAAAAAGATTCCCTACAACTTAACCATTTCCAATTTTCGAACATGAATAAATTATTATCAAATTGAGCAATTTTTTAATCAAAATTTCGTTTTGGAAAATGTTTTTTTAATGGTTTCAGCCATTAAAGAATTTATTTTTAAAAATCAGAATCGGTGAAGTTGTGAGAAACCTTCTTTCTGAAAAAATGATTCATGATTTATTAGAATCGCATAACTTTTTAAAATTTGGTAAGAAGCGATAAGAAAAAAAAACTGGGTCAAAAATAATATTTTTTCTTTCAAAATAGCCCTCCAATAATAATATTGCTATTCTTGAAAGCAAAATTATCGATTTTTGCCTGAGGTCTAATTTTCGTGGATAAAAACTACCTTAATTGAGAATCTACTCTATTTTACACGAATGCTCGAGAGTTATAGCTTTTTAACTTTAAACTCAATTCTTAGATCACCCATGGCACGTGAAAGAAGCTTGTCTCAATACCAGTTTCTTGATTCTGTACCGTTATTCCTACGATAAAAGAGATTCGTTTGAAGGCGAACGCATAGTGATTTCTCGGCCTGGCCTTTGCTCGCAAGTGCGAACTGGCTGTTACCATTAAATGTTATCGAGACACATGAAACTCAAGAACAAAATGATGATACTCCCTAGTGCATGACTCTGCACAATCTAGTGTAATCTCACATTACATGCAACGCCCCACAATATACAGAAATCGAGAAAACTCATAGGAATAGTCGTTTTTCTATCTGAAATTCTAAAAATCTACCTCCAATATTCAATTACAGAATTGAAAACTTGGATAACACAGGACACAAAAAAAACCAAGTCTCTGATATTTGAACGCGACACATATGTTCCCATGTAATTTGATCCGCTGATCACGAATCCGCGGTCCAATTGACCCCATGACATCTGGGTCAAGGGCATTTGAAGGTCAAAATTGAACACACACATTTGAGTTGAAAAAAATGACTAATCTTTATGTTTTTTGGGTCGCTGAATAATAATTCGAGGTCGGTTTGACCTCAAGTAGTAAAGGTCAAGGTCATTTGAAGGTCAAACGTGTTTATTTTGGAAATAATGCATTTTTGACTGCAGATTCTGAAAGAACGGAAAATTTTACGTCCAAAACTGTATTTTTTAATTTTTTTAATATGATCCAAAGGTCATTTCAAGGTCATTATAAGTGGTGATGTGGAGAATCAATTTAATCACTGCAAAAATACGAAAATATGATTTCCTTTACCTAAACTACTGTGGTAATATATTTTGGTGGTTGCTGGATCAGAATACGAGGTCTTTTTGACCCCATCATACCTGGGTCAAGGGCATTTGAAGGTCGAAATTGGGAAAAATATTGTTTTAGTGGAATAAACTACTTATCATTATGTTTTTTGGTTCGCTGAATTCGAATTTGAGGTCGGTTTGATCTCAAGCTGTGAAGGTCAAGGTCATTTTAAGGTCAAACTTGTTTATTTTGAAAAGAAACTGCATTTTTGACTCCAGATTCTGAAAGAACGGAGTAGTATCTATCAGTAATACCTATCTTGTGTCAGCACCCAGGGCACCTCCACGTGGTGACGGCGGAAACGGCTTTGTTTTTCTTGTTTGTTTTCCGGCTAAGCCCTGGGGTGAAGGCATGACGCCGTCATGGCTGGCACAGGAAAGTCTACGATGCAGGGTCTTGGATGCCCAGTATCGGCGGTTGGTCAGGGTGAGCAAGCGGGCCCGCAATCATCGTCATCAAGTGACCGCAGCTCTTTACTAGTTGGTGACTTGGCTAATAAGGAGTATGATGCTACAAGAAGAATTGAAGATGCTGCAAGCCACTTTTGTGGCACTGATAAAAATATTTTTTGTTACGTTTGCGGGAAATATGAAGTAAGCAAATATCGTAGGTCAATGAATAAAAAATGTACAGATATATATGAGAAATGTTATAAAAAAGAACTTTCTGTTCAAAATTCAACGTTTGCTCCAGAAACTATTTGCTGCTCTTGTTTTAATATGCTTATCCGATGGGATAAAACCAGAAATGATAAAATTTTGAAATATACTTCACCAGTAATATGGTCAATACCTGAATCCGAGAAAGATTGTTATTTTTGCAATACCAATGTTAAAGGATTCAACGTTAAAACAAAGTCACAGATATCATACGCACTAGTATCTTCCGTTGTACCAGCAAAATCTAGGGTAGAGTGTGCTGACGAAAAAATGGATACGAGTCCATCAATGAATGAAGCTTCAACGAGTAAAGAAACTGATAGGGAGGAATGGTTTGACAGTGTAGAAGAATCTCTCGATAGCTCCGACCAAGATGATCATGAAGAAGAATATGTTCCAAAATTGAGGGAGGAAAAAAATAAACCTGTAAAACTATTCAATCAAGAAAGTTTAAGTAATTTTATCAGGGATATGGGGCTTCCTAAAGATGCTTCTGAATACATGGCCGCTGTGTTGAAAAATCGAGGAATGCTTGAACGGGGAACGAAGTCATCAGTCTACAGAAATAGAGAAAAACAATTCCGTCAATATTTCAAGAAAGACGAAGAAGGCACTCTGGTATATTGCACAGATGTTTTAGGTTTGATGAACGAAATGAAAGAAGGTATTTATGTTCCTGAAGAATGGAGATTGTTTATAGATTCCTCAAAACGGAGTCTGAAGGCAGTGCTTCTCAATAATGGAAATGGGTACGCAAGTCTACCTTTAGCGCACTCAACGCAATTGAAAGAAAGATACTAAAATGAGGAATACGTATTGGATAAAATACGATATAAAGAACATACTTGGAAGATTTGTGGCAATCAAAAAATAATAACGATACTTCTAGGTCAACAGTCAGGATTTAAAAAGTATCCCTGCTTCCTATGTTTATGGGATAGTAGAGATCGCGAAAACCATAATGTAAAAAAATTGGCAATCAAGAGCACAACTAGTTCCTGGAAGTTACAATATACTGAAACTGCCTTTAGTTGATCCCTCAAAAGTTTTACTTCCGCCTCTTCACATAAAACTTGGGCTGATGAAACAGTTTGTCAAAGCGTTGGATAAAGGTGAAAAATGTTTTAAGTACTTAGTGGAGCGATTCCCTCGATTAAGTGAAGCGAAGTTGAAGGAAGGGATATTCGATGGACCTCAAATCCGTAAAATGTTTAACGATGAAAAATTCATTGATACCATAAATGACTTAGAGAAAGCTGCATGGCTCAGTTTCCGAGATGTTTGTCAGAACTTTTTGGGAAATAACAAAAGCGATGACTACAAAACTATTGTAGCAAATATGATAAGAAACTATAAGTGTTTGGGATGTTTGATGAGTCACAAAGTTCATTTTATGGATGCTCATCTCAGCTATTTCCCTGATAACTTGGGAGATTACAGCGAAGAACAAGGGGAACGGTTCCATCAAGATCTGAAAGAGGCTGAAGCTAAATACTGTTGGTTACTGAAAAGAGATCGAGTGTCAGATGATGAAGAAGATGACGAGAGCGCAAAAAGAATTAGAAATCCGCTACACAGATCCTTCGAAAGTAAAAGAAAGCGTTATAGAAGAAAAAACAATAGCTAAGTCTCATATTTATAGTTCTGCAGAGATTCAGTTCTTTTTTTACCTTGATGGGGCGACCCTTATCTTGTCCTTGAGGAGACAGACGAACCTTGTATTCTGGTTCAACGATCACCAAAATATATTACCGCAATAGTTTAGGTGAAGGGAACCATATTTTCGTATTTTTGCAGTGATTAAATTGATTCTCCACATCACCACTTATAATGACCTTGAAATGACCTTTGGATCATATTAAAAAAATTAAAAAATACAGTTTTGGACGTAAAATTTTCCGTTCTTTCAGAATCTGCAGTCAAAAATGCATTATTTCCAAAATAAACACGTTTGACCTTCAAATGACCTTGACCTTTACTACTTGAGGTCAAACCGACCTCGAATTATTATTCAGCGACCCAAAAAACATAAAGATTAGTCATTTTTTTCAACTCAAATGTGTGTGTTCAATTTTGACCTTCAAATGCCCTTGACCCAGATGTCATGGGGTCAATTGGACCGCGGTTTAGTGATGAGCGGATCAAATTACATGGGATCATATGTGTCGCGTTCAAATATCAGAGACTTGGTTTTTTTTGTGTGCCTGTGTAATCCGTGATCCTGGGAATAATTTCTTTTATGATTAGCACCTTTCTGTAGAAAGATTTTGATTTTTTTTTTAAATCCAGCACCTTTATGTATTTAAAAACTAATAATGTTAAATTTTTTGGGTAATTTTTTTGACATTTTTTGACGTTTTTTGAATTTAAATACCTTTTTTGTTTTTTAACCAATTGCTATATTTCTTTTTTTATTATGTTCCTTACAGTGTGCTTCAACTTTTTGGAAATGGAAAGCACTCTAGCTACACAAAAAACTAAGAAATTTTTTTTAAATTTTGGAATATTTTTATTTATTTATATTATTTTATTTGTAACTTTTGTCTCAGTCATCTTATCTTATTTTCCATACCCGTAAAGTTTCCACACATTGTAAGGAACAAAATACAAAAAAAATGATGAAAATTAGTTGAAATACAAAAAAGTTATTCAAAGTCAAAAAATGTCAAAAAAATGTCAAAAAAATGCCCAAAAAACTCGAAATTTGTAGTGTAAAAATACATAAAAGAGCTGGGATTTTAAGATAAACTTTCTTTATTGCCGTTTATTCAATTTCACAAGTTCCAAATCGATATCTCATTTCGTGTGAAAATGCGACGGACGAAAAAATTCTCCATATTTAATTTCATCGAAAATGTTTTCTTTTAATTTCCTAAAATTAAACAGATAAATGTAGTTTATTGTTCTTTCTAGCATTTTCCAAATTTCCAGGGTGGTATTTGAATTAGAAAAAAAATAATATGGACGAAAAAAAAATTGATTACTTGGTCACGTGACTCAAGCAAGACATGGCCTTAAGGGAGAATCAATATTTCCGCATACTTGAGTGTGAGTTATTAGAAATTGGTAAGAAGGAATAGTGAGGACTAATTTCTATTACAAAAAATATTATTAAAATTATTGTTTTTCGTGACCGGATAATTTTGAACGGTAGTGTACCTTAAAAAAAGAGTTTTTTAAATTTTATTTTATAATTTACGAATTGAATTTTAAAATGTCAGAAAAAGGGGAGTTGACTACGAAATTGAGAAGAGCATTTCCCTATGCACTTTCTTCCTTTCAGATGCATTTGCACTCAAGCGGATGAGTGCATTAGCAGAAAAGTGAGGATAAGAGGTGGAGAAGAAAGATGATATCTAACCAGAAACGAGACTAACCCAAGATTGGTAATCACCTGTGCTAAAACCGGTCTACCTATTTCTCTACATAACTGCTTAAGAACTTACACACATAAGGCTCATTTAGGCAGATAGTGAAATCAATTACTCTTGATGAACTCTTTACAGAAGGCCATTAGTCTTATCTCTCACTCCTTTACTAATCCTTGATTAACCAGAGAATTTGAAGGAGGAAAATAATTTTACGAATTTTTCACTCCAGTTCTTACATTTTTTGGATTGTCCCAATATTGATTTTTGATATTATCGCTATTGGTGCAAAATTTTCATGAAGTTCCATTAATTAATTAATTAACTCGAAAAGTGGGTTACGCGATTTTATTTGAATTTTTTTTGGTGAAAAATAAGTTTGGCAAAAGAATACACCATCTTTTGTATTTTTACATTCTCGTCATGGATGAGAAGGTATTGGTTTTATGTGAAAAATGACTTTCGAAATTTTCATCAAATCTTTACGTTTTGAGACCCCCTGAGTCAGAAAAAATGGTTTTTACGAAAGTGTCTGTCTGTCTGTCTGTCTAGGTCGTGTGCGGCATGACTCTCGATAGAATTATCAGATTGAATTGAGCTTTCGTACACTTTATCGGAGCCGAAAAAGTAAGGACAAGTTCGTTAACCAGCCACATCCAATCAAAATTAAGGGATGGAGCACTACTTTTGTGTTTTTGAAAATAATTTTTTGAAAAAATCAAAAATTCCAATCCTGGTTTTTGATAGTGCTCATAAATCTCTAAAAATTATCCTAATAACATTTTTTGATTAAATCAAAATTAGAAATGTTACAGCATATTCAAATTCGAAAAAAGTCAATATCAAAATTCCATTTTCCAGTTAAATTATACGAGATACGAAAAAACGTTATGATACAATATTATTGAATACATAAAGACCTACAAATTTGAATTATAACATTTTTTCATAAGATGCATATTTTTTTTTTTTAGTTCAAAAATAATCTATTGAAAATCCAAAATTCAATTTTTTAACAATAATATGTGAAATACGAAAAAAACGTAAGAATACAAACTTGTTCGTTTCAAAAAGATCTACAAATTTTGTCTCACACAGTTTCTGATAAAACATATATTTTTCGTTTCAATTCCAAAAAATACAATTAAAATTCAAAAATTCCATTTTTTAGACAAAATATGTGAGATTCAAAAAAAACTTTGAGATGAAAATTGTTTGGCTAAATAAGGTCTACACATTCTTATCGATAAATTTCTCGACAGGATGTATATTTTAATTTTTTGATTTTTAATATTGAAAAAATTCGATTTTTTTCACCAAAATATGTGAGATACGAAATAAGCGTTGTTCTCCAAAATCGTTTCCTTAAATAAAGTCTACGATTGTTTTTCCTTTTTGAGATATTTGGAAGAAAATGAATTTATCAATAATCATGTAATTTATTAAAAAGTTACAAAAATGCATACAGAAAATCGAGCGCGAAGCGCGAGTTTCATGATGAGAATGTGTTCCTTAAGGCCGATAGAGCCTTAAGTAAATTGAATTTCCTGTTTCACTTAAACTGAAAAAGAAACTTAGTGAATTTGAGAAAATGACTAATTTACATCATCTTTAATATCATTAAATTGGTTTGAGCTTCAGTATTAAATTATAAGAAATAAACTTAAACGTATGCGAAGAGCACAAGACCGAGCGCGAAGCGCGACGTTCAAAAATTCCGGAGCGCGCAACGCGACGATCGAGTATTACGGAGCGCGAAGCGCGACGATCGAATCGCGCGCCCTAGGCGCGCTCAAACTTGCGAGCGAAGCGCGCAATGAGAATGTGCCCGCGAAGCGGGCAGATTTTTTTATTTAATTTTCTTTGTGAAAAGCGATGCTGGCGAATTGATTTCCTATCTTTTATTTATAAAATTTGCTGTTGTTTTTCGATTATTAGATACAAGAACATGTAAGAATCGTAAGAATTGACTCGAAAAGTGGGTGACACGATCTTATTTGAATTTTTTTGGTGAAAAATAAGTTTGGCAATAGAATACACCGTCTTTTGGATTTTAAAAAAAAATGTATTTGTTAAAAGCGATGCTGGCGAATTGATTTCCAATCTTTCATTTATAAAATTTGTTGTTGTTTTTCGATTATTGGATACAAAAACATTTAAGAATCGTAAGAATTGACTCGAAAAGTGGGTTACGCGATCTTATTTTAAATTTTTTGGTGAAAAATGAGTTTGGAAAAATAATACATCATCTTTTGTATAATTTTTTTTTTTTAATTTTCTTGGTTAAATGCGATGCTGGCGAATTTATTTCCCATCTTTTATTTATAAAGTTTGTTGTTGTAAGAATTGACTCAAAAAGTGGGTTACGCGATCTTTTTTGAATTTTTTGGCGAAAAATAAGTTTGGCAAAAGAATACACCATCTTTTGTATTTTTTTATTTAATTTTCTTTGGGAAAAACGATGCCGGCGAATTGATTTCCCATCTTTTATTTATAAAATTTTTATATTTTTTCTTGTATTTCGATTATTGGATACGAGATCGTGTAAGAATCATAAGAATTTACTCAAAAAGTAGGTTACGAGCCCTTATTTGAATTTTTTTGGTGAAATATGAGTTTGTAAAAATAATACACATTTAATACACATTTTTTTTTTCTTGATCAATCTTGGTGATAATAGAGAACAATTTTATGATAATTACTTTAAATACTTCTTAGAGTTTAGAATTTTTCTAAACAATTGAATGTTTTTCATTGTTTGGAAAAATTTGTAAAATTTCAAACAAGAGATATTTTTGAATTTGAATTAAGTCACAGTACCTTCGGTTACTTCAAGAGACTTTAAAAATAATTTCGTTTAGACCCAGAAAATCAGGATATTGCACAAAAAATCATTCAAGCATAAAATTTTATGGATTATTTTATTGATGTTACTAATTGCTTGACCAAAAAGACCTTCAACGGGAAACTTCTAAGAAAATACTTTTTGTTATTATATATTAAGTACAGAAAATATTGTATTTTTTATACGTATTGTTTCAAAAAAAAAAAAAAAAGAGTGAATAACAAAAACAACAAGAGGGAAAATATTGAAAAAAATCTAAAAATTAATTTAGTGTGTACTATAAGTACGAAAAAAAATTTCTGTTTCGATTTACTTCATTCCTCATTCGATTGAAACTTTTCTATAAATCATTTTATTCGAGATGAAATTTTCCACTCATTCACTAAAAAAACTCGCCAAAAAACATTCCAAATAAAAAAAACTTAGAAAATGGCCATTTTACTTAAACGTGGAAAAATACTTCTTTTTCAAAAATTCTTCTAATTATTTCAGCCACTGGAAATTTTTCTCTTAAAATTGGAAACAGTAGAAATGTAGAGAATACTTTTTTCAGATTTCGATTTTCCCCCAAAAAATTTAAAAGTCATAGTTTTAATAAAATTGAACATTTTGCCTTTTAAATAATTAGATTATGTTCTTGAGGTTACAAATTGCTTGGCAGTTGGTTCCTTCACCTATGACCAAATAAGTGGATTCAGCCTCCATCAGCAAATGAAAGCAACACTGATTAGAAAGAAATTTAATCGATAACTTAAAAGTGAATTTGGAGGCCTAGAAAAGTGAGAGTGATCGAGGACAATGTTGGCAGCTGAGGGTGGAGGCTCGGCCTTTCAATATAAATCAATAAAACCCTGGACGAAGTGAAGAGCACTGAGTACATGGACCCTAAGTCGAAAACCAAGGATAAATTGTCATCACCTTTGTTATTATTTTTATAACAATGAAACCAGGTATGATTCGATAAAACGATCAACCATTATTAATTAATTAGTTAAAGTAAAGAAACGTTACTCTCTAAATCAGTCAAATTTTCACTGATTGGATCAGTGATTTGTCCTTTCACCTATTAATTAGTGAATAAATATTTTTCACTGTTAAATCAATTAATTTTCACTGATTGAAACAGTGAAAAATATTTTTCAGGTTAAATCAGTTAATTTTTACTGAAATAACCAGTGAAATTTGACAGATTCACAGTGACCTCTTTTTAGCTATTTGAATCAGTCCAATTTTACTGATAATCAGTAGATTTCGAGTTATTAAAATGTAAAAAGCAGGTTTTAACCCTTTGAAATGCGCATTTATTAATAATTAATTAATTATAATAAACAAACTTCGCTCTCCAAATCAGTAAAAATTCCATTGATGAATCAGTGATTTGTCTTTTCACCGATTAATTAGTGAAAGAATATTTTTCACTGTTAAATCAATTAATTGAATCGGTTAATTTTAACTGAAGTAACCGGTGAAGTTTGACTGATCCACAGTAACCTCTTTTTAGCTATTTGAATCAGTAAAATTTTACTGATAATTAGTAAATTTTGACTTATTCAAATTTAGAGAGTATTTTTCCTTGAGTTCACTGGATTTGAATTTTTGAACTCAGGGGTTTTTGGAGTTGCTAATTACGAATTCGGGGTAAAAATTCAAAAATACAAAATGGCGGATTTAATATGCCGGACTAAAATGCAAAGAGTTACTTGATTGGGATGAAATTTGGTACTGGGGGGTTTTTCGGGTCACTGATTACGAATTTGACCTTTGATCTGAAAAACCTCAATATATATATTTTTATGCCAATAGGATCAATCTATCTTTTCCAGATGAATTTTTCACAATTTTCTTATTTATATAACAAATTTCAGAAACAGTTAACATCTTTCGTAATAAAATTAGCAGACTAATTAAAATTTTAAAAATAATTCGTTATGACTGGCCATTATTAATATTAACAATATTATTATTGAAGGGATCATTTAAAAGAAAAGAGATAATTTTTCATGAAAAAAATTTGAGACATATAAAAATAATGCATTTAACAAACTTTATTTTTATCCGAACTTTTTTTTTATTGGTTCATACCAAATTTTATAAAATGATGTGATTCTAATAAATCATGGATCATTTTTTCAGAAAAAAGATTATCTACAACTTAACCGTTTCCAATTTTCTGAAATACATAAATTATTGCCAAATTCAGCAATTTGTTTATAAGAATTTTGTTTTGGAAAAAATGATTCTTAACGGTTTCAGCCATTAATGAATTTATTTCTAAAAATTGGAAAAGGTAAATTTGTGAAGTTTTTTTTTCCTGAAGAAATGATTCGTAATTTATTAGAATAGTATCATTTTGTAAAATTTGGAAAAAAGTTCGGCAAAAATAAAATTTGCTAAATACATTATTTTTCTGCATTTCAAATTTTTTCAATGGAAAATATACTTTTCTCTTCCAAATGACCCCTTCAATAATAATATTGCTCTTTTTGAAAACAAAATTATCTATTTTTGCCTGAGGTCTAATTTTCGTGGATGAACCACCTTAATATAAAGGAGAAAAAATATTTTAACAGTTTATTCATTTAGCAATTTCTTTAATCACTTCTAATGGGGGTCAGAGTTGAAGTAAACGTTTGCCAATCTCTCAATGGTCATTTAATGAAGAAACACTTTTCAATTAAAAGAGTTCAATAGTTTGAAGGAATACTTTTTACCCTCCCTGGCGAAAATATCGGATAGGAATTCATTCCGAGCCAATCAAAACTATTCCGATTCATTCTGATATCTGTATCCAAGCCAATACGAATCATTCCGAACCAATCCGAAAAACGTTTTGTAACTCGTTTGATGTAAAACAGTTAAAAATCGATCCGACCTAATCCGATTTAATTCGAGGCAACAATCCGAATGAATTCGAACCAATTCGAACCAATCCGAAACCAATATTTCAATCCGAATAAATCCGAGCTCGGATTGATCCAAATCGAATTTTTAATTCGAATGAATCCGAGCTCGGATTGATTTGGATTGAAAACTTGGTTTCGGATTCATTCGGATTGTTGCCTCGAATTAAATCGGATTAGGTCGGATCGATTTTTTACCATTTTTCATTAAACGAGATACAAAACGTTTTTCGGATTGGTTCCGAATGATTCGCATTTACTCGGATACAGATATCGGAATGAATTGGAATAGTTCTGATTACAAATGAATTCCTATCCGATACTTTCACCAGGGCTATATTCGGGTGCCTTAACGCAAAAGGCCATTGAAAACACTTTCTTGGTTTAATGATCATTTGAGATTAATCTGTCAATAAATTGCTCAATTTGCTTTAAGCATTAAGAGCAAATTCTATACTAATCTGGAAAGACTAATTATTAAAATTTTCATTCAAATTAAATTTGGCATTTATTCCTCTTGATAAAATCCAAATATATATTCAAAATTCATTATTTATTAATAAACAAAAAAAAAAAATAATTAGTGGAAAATTTTAAAAGTCCGTCCAGGAGAGATATTAGTTTCTGAGTTTTTAATTTCTGAATAGTGACTCTATGGGAAAAAGAACAGCTGTGAAAATTGAAGGGGCTTCCCTCTATTAATAGATTGAGCTTAGTATTTTAAAACAGAAGTACTCATTATAAGTATCAGTAGAGAAGTTAAATAAGTTCTTTTAAATTAGGGTCCCTTAATAATTAGATAATTTGAAATTTTTAACTTTTACTCTTTAATTATTATTATTTTCCTTTTTTTATTTTAAATTAATTGTGGTAATTATAACTATTGAGAGAACCTAAAAAAAGGTAATTATGGTATTTCATATCCATTCGTCGACCTAAATAACCCATAGGCTTGGAATCCAACAAACGAGTCAAATTACGATCATCCTCAATTTAGTCTTTCAGGATCAAACTATAGATTTGTCCTAAATTGGGAAACAAAATCATTTATTTTCGATGAAATGTTATATCAAGTGTATACTATTGTTTTGATTAATTTATCTTAAGGCTTGACATGTAATTTCAATAATTTATTTATATTTATGTTTTTTATGGCAATTAAGGAAGATCGACCTATTTAGATAATTTAAAACTAAATAACGCTTCTTAGAAACGAGAGAAAATATAAAAAATATATTTTCAATGAATTTTGCAAGAGGTAACTATATATTTTTTTAAACAAAATAGATTAGGGCATAATAATTAATTAATTGCTATCTGGTATTTTACATAAATGATATTTATAAGAACTATAAAGAATATAAAATTTTTTTACTTAACAAATCATAAAAAAATTATTTAATTATTTAAGCAAACGATTTTGCATTTCAACGCTTATTTCATATCTCAGATATTTTGGTTTAAAAATGGAATTTCTGATTTTCAATAGTTTTCAAAATCAAAACATAAAATATACATCTCGTCAAGAAATGTTTTAATGAAAATTTGTAGATCTCATTCAGGCAAATAATTTTCTATTCAAACGTTTTTCTGTATTTTACATATTTTGTTTAAAAAATGGAATATTCAACTCTCAAGAGTATTTTTATAAATTAAAAAGAAAAATATACATATTATAAAAAAATATTGGGATTCAAATTTGTAGATCTTTTTGTAGTAAACAATTTTGTATCATAACGTTTTTCGTATCTCGTATAATTATTTATCTGAAAAATGGAATTTAGATATTGACTTTTCTCAAGTTTTAACATACTTTAGGTTTCCTAATTTTGGTTTAATCAAAAAATGTTCAATAGGATAATATTATCAGTACAATTTGCTTGAAATTGAACTTTTTGAAATTATATCAAAACTAAGAATAGTCTGTTTACGTCCTTTTCCATCTTTTATGATTTTTATGGTTGAAATGATATTATAAGTCGTGTCTTACAAAAAAAAATATTATTTTTCATGATAAATTTTAAACTTACGAAAAATAATATTTTTAATATTTTTTTTGTAGTACAACTTTTTCTTACTATCTCTTTTTACCAATTTTTGAAAAAATTATTGGATTTTTATAAACCATTCCTTATTTCTTCGGAAAAAATATTCTCTACAATTCTACTTTTTCCAATTTTAAGAGTAAAGTTTTCAATGTCTGAAAACGTTAAAAGAACTTTTAAAAAAGATACATTTTATTTTAAATAACTATATTTGAAGATTTTTTTTACTTATTTTCAGAATTAGAAACAGTAAAATTGTAGGGAATATTTTTTAATTATATATATAATGAGAAAAAAAAATATAATTATAATTAGAAACAGTAGAGTCAGTCAAAAATACATAATTTTGGTTTAAAAATAGCAATATTGTTATTGAAGGGATTATTCAAAAGCGAAAATATTGTTTTCTATAACAAAATTTGAAACATAGAAAATTAATGTATTTAACCAATTTTACTTTCAAGTGCTTTTTTTGATATCGCTTCTTACCAAATTTTGAAAAATGTTGCTATTCTGATAAATCATGGATCATTTTTTCAGGAAAAAGATTCTCTACAATTTGTCCGTTTCCAATTTTCTAAAATGAATCAATTATTATCAAATTCAGCAGTTTAAATATAAAAATGTTGTCTCCAAAAATTGTTTTTTAATACTTTCAGCCATTGAAGAATTTATTTTGAAAAATTGGAAACGGTCAATTTATAGAGAATTTTTTCCTGAAAAAAAGATCCATGATTTATCAGAATCGCACCATTTTTAAAAATTTGGTAAGAAGCGATATGAAAAAAAGCACTTGAAAATAAAATTTGTTAAATACATTATTATTGTTTCAAATTTTTGTATAGAAAATAATTTTTTCTCTTTTGAATAATCCCTTCAAGAACAATATTACTATTCTTGAAAGCAAAATTATCTTTTTTTGCCTGAGGCCTAATTTTTTGTGGCTGAAATGCCTTAAAACTAAATTTTCTATATTCTGGACATAAACATGTACTCTCTACATTTGAATGAGTCAAAATCTACTGATTATCAGTAAAATTTGACTGATTCAAATAGCTAAAAAGAGGTTACTGTAAATCAGTCAAATTTCAGTGATTATTTCAGTGAAAATTGACTGATTTGACAGTGAAAAATATTTTTTTCACTGATGAAGCAGTGAAAATTAACTGATGTAACAGTGAAAAATATTTTTTCACTAATTAATCAGTGAAAAGGCAAATCACTGGTTTAATCAGTGAAAATTTGACTGATTCAGATTTAGAGAGTAGAAACATAAAATCAATAAAATTTTTTAAGTCCCTTAGTATCACATGTCCTCAAATTATTTATGCAAAGAACACTAATATTTGGACACATTATGAAGAAGGTTCTCAGCTAGTTTGGCTTATTTGAAATTGAGGTTGAGCGATAGTCGGCAACATTGACGCTGACGCTTGCGCTTTGTACATATATAGAGATATATTATGATGTACACATGCATATTCACCCGTCAATTTCCGGTCATTATAATGACGATATGTAGGCGTTCTAACGAAGACGTCACTAAATACGCGTATCGATATCACTTCTGACGCTTCATAATTTGTTGTGAAATCTCTAACCTAATCAATTTTAAATAAATTTTTAATCAATTCGTGAAAATTTTTTTCGCTTTAAAATGATATTATCATTGGAAGTTTCGGAAAGCTTGACTTTTGAAGTTTGGACCTTCCATAAATTTGAATTAGAGTTTTTAAAATTTTAAACTTTTGAATTAAATTATTTCGAAATTTAAAACGCTAATTTTATTGCTTTTAACTTCAAAGAATTCAAATTATATTCAATTCTCTTTGGTAGTACCTATATAAGTTAGAATTATTGAAATTGAAAGTTGTCTATTAAATATATTTTTATGATTTATTCATTAGTGTTATTTATGTAAGTTAAAAAGAGCGCGATGAACGCTTTAGCAACAGAACTTTCTGTAATAAATTTATAATTTTCTCAAGCGAAAGTGCGATTTATCTCTAAACATTCTACACTTGCACTTATTCTGATAAATTTCTGATAAAAAAAAAACCTTTAAAAAATGTAGATACTTCTACTTTCGTTTTCACGACAGATATTAACAAATTGAGTATTTAAGAGCACTTACTAATTTTCTCGTTTCTTTTTATTACCACACCGAGAAAAAAGTTTTATTTAACTTCAAGAAATCGTTTTTTTACCTTAATTTTTTCAATTCGGAGTAAAAACACCTTTAGAACAAGTATAAGTTTATTTGATTTCAAGATGTCGCCTTTTTAAACTTTTTTAATTGAAAGAAATTATTTTATTAACATTATTTATTTGATTTAAAAAAATATTTATTTGATTCAAATACAGCAACGCAAAAAACTTAAGAAATAACTTATTTTATTAAAAAAAAAAAAATTAAGAAATTTCTTTAGATAAAAGAAAATTTTCTTTGACCTTATATAGCAATGCACAACTTTCGTCGTTTCAAAGGAATTTTTTTTTATATCAAAGAAAACTTTTTCTGGGTGTACAGACAGAAAAAAATTTAATTTCAATTTAAGAAATCAAAATAAATATCTTTGAACCAAATAAATATTTGTTTGAATCAAATTAATTTTTCTTCAAAACAAAGAAATTAATGCATTGATATATGGTCAAAGATATAATTTGTTTAATTTAAGGCAGAAATTTATTTGATTCGAACAAATATTTACTTGGTCCAAAGATATTTTGTTTAAATCAAACAAATTTTGTTTCATTCAAACAAAACATTTCTTTACATCAAAGAAAGTGTTTCAAACAAATAATTTTTTTGATTCAATCAAATATTTTTTCTGAGTGAAATTAAGACATTTCTTTAGATCATAGAAACTTTTTTTTGACCTTATAGCAATGCACAAATTTGCTTGATTCAAAAAAAATTTATTTAAATCAAAGAAACTTTTCTTTGACTGTATAGCAATGCACAACTTTTGTCTTTTCTTGAAATTTTTTTTTTAATCAAAGAAACGTTTTCCTGGCTGTACAGCCAGAAAAAATTTCATTTCAATTTAAGAAATCGTTTTTTAAACATCATTTCTTCAGCCCAAAGTGAAAACATCTTTAGAACAAATATAAATTTATTTGATTTTAAGAAATCACCTTTTTAGCCTTTTTTAAATGAAAGAAATTATTTTTTCAAGATTATTTATTTAATTTAAAAAAATATTTATTTGATTCGAATACAATGCCGCCAAAAACTTGAATAATTTATTTTATAAAAAAAAAAATTATCAAAAAATTTCTTTAAATCAAAGAAACTTTTCATTGACCTTATAGAAATGCAAAAATTTGTTTGATACAAAGAAATGTTATTTGAACCAACGAAACTCCTTTCTGAGTGTGTCAATAAATCAGTATTAAAAACAAACTTAGCGAATCGATTGTTCAGAATTTCTTATACACCCAGAAAAAAGTTTCATTGATTCAAACAAAATTTATTTAAGTAAAAGAAACTTTCCTTTGACCGTATAGCAATGCACAAGTTTCGTCGATTCCAAAATTTTTGTATGAATCAAAGAAACTTTTTTCTGTGTGTACAGCCAGAAAAAAGTTTCATTTCAATTTCATAAATCGTTTCTTTAACTTCATTTCTTCAGCCCAAAGTAAAAACATCTTTAGAACAAATATAAATTTATTTGATTTTAAGAAATCACCTTTATGGCCTTTTTTAAATGAAAGAAATTATTTTTTCAACATTATTTATTTGATTCAAATACAATACCACCAACAACTTGAATAATTTAATTTATTTAAAAAAAAATCAAGATATTTCTTTAAATCAAAGAAATTTTTCTTTGACCTTATAGCAATGCACAAATTTTTTCGACTCAAAGAAATTTTTTTTTAGTCAAAGAAACTTTTCTAGGTGCAAGCTAAGTGTCTGCGATTATTATGAAGTTGATAAACAACGATGGATTCTGTGATTTGGAATTTCAAAGTATTATTTTTAAAAGCATAAAGCTGATAAGAAATTACAAAATAAAATTGTTATCATTGGCGTGCATCAATGAACTTGTTGCGAAAAAATTCCAGACAATACATACATTAGTCTCAGATTTCGCAAACGTCATTCATACTCTGTAAAATGAATCTCACAGAAAAAAAAAATTAAAATCAGAATCATCTTCCAAAAAAATTAATTCAAAGTTATCTACAATTTGATGGACATTTTAAAATTTAAGATACACCCAGAAAACAGTTTCTTGCATATACGGTCAAAGAAAAAATTTCTTTGAATTGAAGAAAGTTTTGCTAATTCAAAACATTTTCTTTAATATAAACAAATCTATTTCTTTGGATCAAAGAATTTTTTTTACATCAACAAAACTTTCTTCAATTCAAAGAAATTTTTTCTTTGACCGTATATCAAAGAAATGTTTCTTTGATTCAAAGAAACTGTTTTCTCAGTGTAGTTGCCTTTTTAAGTATTTCAACTATTGAAGAAAAAACACGGAAAAAAATAGTTCAGTAAAGTTTATAGAACTATTCAAGAGTTGGAGATACAGGTATTTACGGAACAGAATTCTAGAAACTGTACAGAACTTTTCAGAATAAAACGCGGAACATTCAAGAAAAATTATTCAAAGCTCCGTATTTTATTCTGAAAAGTTCAGTAAATTTTCCAGAACTCTGTTCCGTAAATTCCTGTATCTCAAACTCTTGAATAGTTCTACAAACTTTATTAAACTATTTTTTCCGTGGAGAATATTAAAGGTAAAGATTTAATTAAAAAATCCGCTTTGGGGATTTTCAAGATGAATTGATTAAACCTTTTCTAGATTAATGCTTTATTCGATTTGCTTTGCAAAATTCAGATCATAAAAGATGATAATTTCAAGTATAATATTATATTTATTGCTTAGTAAAGTCAATATGTACAACAATGTTGTCAAAAATATGATAAGACTGACAAAAAAACACGTTTTATCAGAATGAATGTAAAATTAAGATACTAATATAAATCTGCAAAGATAAATACGTGCTTAAAAACTAATTTACAAATCCAGATAACAAAGCTTGTGATACTAGATTTAAAAAATTTCAGTTTGAAAATTTCATGTGTATAAACTGATATTAACAATTACATTTAAATTGAAAATCGACTAAAGTTAAGGTAATTGTCTTAAAAATGAGGATTCTGAAAAAAAAAATTTCCATGATTTTTAAACTCAAAATGCTGTTATCAGCCATGACTAATGAAAGAAAAAACATTATTTTTTATACAAAAAATGTAAAATTCACGAAAAACAAAACTTTCAACAATTTTTTTTGTAATAGAACCTTTTCTTACTATCGCTTCTTACCAATTTTAAAAAATGATTTAATTTCCATAATTCTTTCTTTTTCAAAAAAACAAAGAAAAAACAAGAGCAATAACTATTAAAAACTGAACAGTCTTGAATACAATGTCACAGTGAATTTTGTGAAATATTATTTTTTATCATTTTTGAATATCAAATCTAACAAGAAAATAATGTAATTCGACTAAAAACCTTTCATTGTCCAAATTATCATTTGGGGACACATAAAATCGAATTTGGATCAAAATAGAATAAAAATACAAAATTTCATAAATACATTTTTAAGCCAAGACTTTTTATTATTTTTTAAATATTTAAACATAAAGTGCCCTTAACATCTTTTTTATTTATTTTTTATCTATTGATTATGTTATTTTAGAGCGTTAAATTTGTTGATGAATCTGATTTTCATAGAATAGAAAGGTATTCAACAAACTGTCTTGAAACACGAACAGAATTAACAAAGCCCTGCAGTCTCATGAATTGCAACTTACGATCAGATAGTTTTACAAATGTACAGAAGAGCGACACGTTCTAGGGAATAATCAATGAATTTCATTCGCGAGAGAGCTCTAAAAAGAGAATTTCTGAGGGAATTGTATCACAAAATCCGTTACAGCATTCATTGAATTAGAATTACGAATATCTTTTTGACACAAGTATGAAAAATACTAATTTTTTAAAACTAAAAATTCCTCTATTCTATTTAGTAAATTAAATTGATCATTTTCTATGAATGCTTAAGGTAATTGTAATGCCAAAAATAAAGTCTCTCAAAATTTACGATTCTAAGACGAAGTAATTATATTATCAATCATGTTTTATCAAACATAAAATATTATTTTTTATGAAAAACATTTAAAGCCTTGGAAAAATAATACTTTAAAAAAATGTTTTTTGGAGTCGAATTTTCTCTTACTATCGCTTTTTACAATTTTTTCAAAAATTATTAGATTTTCATCAATCATTGTAGATAATATAATCCCCAGAAAAATAAGCCATGAATTATGGAAATAAAATAATTTTTTGAAAATTAATAAGAAGCGATAGTAAGAAAAAGTTCTATTACAAAGAACATTGTTAAAAGTATTATTTTTCGTGAATTATAAATTTTTTTCATAAAAAATAATGTTTTTTATTTTTTTAAGATACGACTGATAACAGCAATTTGAGTTTCAAAATCATGGAAATTTTTCTTTCCAGAATCCTCATTTTTAACATAATTACCTTAACTTTAGTCAATTTTCAATTTAAATCTTTATCAACTTAGAAAATCTTGAATGTACTTAAGGAAGAATTGAATAGATAATCAGAAAAAATTACCTCAGTTTTTTATAGTAAGTCTGTGGAAAATTTCATCTCGAATAAAAAGAGCCACAAAAACTTTCAATCGAATGAAAATTATAAATTTTTTATATTCGAAATAGATAGACAAATTTGAATTGTTTTAGTTCTTTTTCAATGATATGATTCCACCAAACAAAATCTTTAATTTTTATCTGCTTCAGAATTTCCATGACTTATTTTATTCGAGATGAAATTTTCCATAATTTCACTTTAAAAAACTCGATAAAGGAAAATATTCAATAAAAAAAAAAAAACTAAGAAAATAATCGGTTCCACTTTTTTCGACTCTCCATCCAAATTTTCCTTAAAATGTCTATTTTGAAAATGCTGAAGTTTATGCCATTAAATTTCAAATCTTTAAAGCTGATTTAGTGGAATGTCATTGACGTGACTTTATCCAATACTCTTCGTCCTTCCCATTCTTGAATTGATAACTCAAGTGGATTTTTCATAGCAGATATACATACCTTGATCTTTATTTTACGTTCATCTGCTATGAAAAATCCATTAGAGTTATTAATATAAGAATGGGAAGGACCAAAAGTATTCGATAAAGTCACGTCAATGACATGCCGTTAAACCCAATTTCTTTTATTTTGGAAATTATCAAGATAAAATTAAAAGCCTTAATACAGAAGCTTTTTCAAATGAAAAAATGTCAATTTTTAACTTTAAAAAACTGAAGATTGGTAAGTCCCTGATTTCATTCATTAGGTAGCCCACGGTTTCGATTTCTAGAGAATTTCGAGCACGGGGTTGAATCACCGGGTGACTGGCTGGTGACCCGAGCGGGGTGAGGTTGGGGCGGCAATCGTTACTCCCGTCTGCTGACTCGTCTACCGTCCCACCCCCTTCAGAAGTATCTAGGAACATTTTCCCGAATGAACTGACAAACCAATAGGTGCGGTGTAGAGATCAGTAAATATATCTAGTATCGTTCATACACCTTTGGAACTCTATTAACCCTTTCGTGCCTGACTTTTTATCAGGGAGATTACAAACAAGGTCAGTGTTGGATGCGAAGGATGAAGGGTTCCAGATGAGGTGACAAAATAATTCATAACTTATCCTGTCTTTCAACAACCCCTTTTCATTAAAAAACACACCCTAGACCCTATCCAGATTCATGCAAATCGAGTTATATTTTGCTATTTTAGTCCCCTAAATTGAATAGGGCAATTTTAGTTTTCGAAGATTGACTCTTGATTCGAAAAACTTCCAGATTCCGAGTTTCATGCATACTAAGATATATTTTGCGATTTTAGTCCACCATATTGGATCAGCCAATTTGAATTTTTTAAATTAGAATTCTAATTTAAAATCAGCGCCCCAACAAAATATCAGATTCCAAGTTTCATGCAAATCAAGTTATATTTTGCGATTTTATTCGACCATATTGGTTCAGCCATTTTGAATTTTTTAAATTTGAATTCTAATTCGAAATTAGCACCCCAAACAAATCTTAGATTCCCAGTTTCATGCATGTCGAGTCATATTTTGCGATTTTAGACACCCATATTGGATAAGCCATTTTGAATTATTTAAATTTGAATTCTAATTCGAAATCAGCACTCCGAAGAATTCCCAGATTCCGAATTTCATGCATATCGAGTTATATTTTGCAAATTTAATCCACCATATTGGATCAGCCATTTTGAATTTTTTAAATTTGAATTCTAATTCGAAATTTGCACCCCAAAAAAATCTCAGATTCCCAGTTTCATGCATGTCGAGTTATATTTTGCGATTTTAGTCCTCCATATCGGATCAGCCATTTTGAATTTTTAAAATTTGAATTATAATTCGAAATCAGCGCTCCGAAAAAATCTCAGATTTTCAGTTTCATGCATATAGAATTATATTTTGCAATTTTAGTCCGCCATATCGGATCAGCCATTTTGAATTTTTTAAATTTGAATTCTAATTCGAAATTAGCACCCCAAACAAATCTTAGATTCCCAGTTTCATGCATATCGAGTTATATTTTGCAAATTTAATCCACCATATTGGATCAGCCATTTTGAATTTTTAAAATTTGAATTCTAATTCGAAATCAGCGCCCCAAAAAACTCCCAAATTCCGAATTTCATGCAAATCTAGTTGTATTTGGGGATTTTAGTGCGCTATATTGGATCAGCCATTTTGAATTTTTAAAATTTGAATTCTAATTCGAAATCAGCGCCCCAAAAAACTCCCAAATTCCGAATTTCATGCATATTGAGTTATATTTTTCGATTTTAGTCCGCCAATTTGTTTCACCCATTTTGGACTTTCGAAGTTTGACTCCTGATTCAAAATGAGTGACCCGAAAAACTTCCAGATTCTGAATCTTATGCAAATCGAGTTCAATCGAGTTCAATCGAGTAAATCTATTTTTGCTGAACGTGTCAGAAATTATTTTACCTTCTTGCATTCAGCAACTCAATTTTTTCCCGAATCACTCCGAGAAACATTTCTTATCTCATTTGATACAAATCGGGTAAAAATCAAACCGCCCTAATCCGATTTATTCTCAATCATTCTAACCTCGGATTCATTTGGACTGAAAATTCGGTTTTGATCAAGCTGAACCCGGATTGACCGGATTAATTTGGATTGAACCAAAATGAGTCGGATTGATTTTCAATCGATTTACATTGAACGAGATACAAAACGCTTTACGGATTAGAATTCAATTCGTACGAATCAGAACTATTCTGAGCCAATTCAATCTTTGCCTGAAATGATACTAGTTCGGATAGAACTAAAATGAATCGTATAAGGTTGTAATACATAGTCAGACAAATAGTTATGTTAAAAGACATTAAATAAAGTAAAAATTAACCCGATTCATTGTGTTTCAATCCAAGACTTCAATACGAATGAATTCTTATCGAGGATTTCAGTCCGATTTAATCCGAATCAATCCAAGCTCGGATTGATCAAAATCACATTTC
This sequence comes from Diplolepis rosae, assembly GCA_030998225.1. NCBI lineage: Eukaryota > Metazoa > Arthropoda > Insecta > Hymenoptera > Diplolepididae > Diplolepis > Diplolepis rosae. The sequence goes on along the minus strand of JAPYXD010000391.1, from coordinate 1,474,113 downwards.
CAATCCGGATCCGTCCGCATTAATCCCAGGCCGGAATGATTCATATAAAAGTTTCTATTTTAATCGGAATAAACCGAATTGATTTTTAACCGATTTTAATGATACTAGTTTCAAAACGATTTTCGGACTAATTCAGAATGATTAGGTAACAGATTTTCGAGTGGCTTGGATTCCTTTCCGAAACTTTCATCAGAGTAAAATGTAATAAAATTGTAAGACATAGACAGACAAATAGCTATGTTAAAAGACATTAAATAATGTAAAAATTAACCCGATTCATTTTGTTTAAATCCAAGACTTCAATACGAATCAATGCTTACCGAGGATTTCAGTCCGATTTAATCCGATTTAATCCAAGCTCCGATTGATCTAAATCGCATTTCCAATCCGAATCCATCCGCATTAATCCCAGGGCGGAATGATTCGTATTAATGTTTCTAATTGAATCGGAATAAACCGAATTGATTTTCAGCCGATTTTAAGGACGTTCTCTTGAAAATCACTTTTCTTTAGATTTCTTTCAAACTTCGTAAATAAGTACTTTTTACCATGATCTACAAAGTGGTAAAAAGATTAGCATCAAGACCGGTATTTAAAATCGAGAAATTAAGCTTTAAAGTTGAATCTCTTAACACGTGTTAGATAGGCGTAGTTCAGTTTCGCGATACCTTTCTTTACATTAAAAGCACAATTTTCTTTACATTTTTTTGGAAAACTAGTATATTATATTAGAGATTATAAGGAATCGTATGCCATCATAAAAAATACGCGTACCGGCACTACTTTTTAAGATATACGTTGTTGAAACTCGCAGTTGCACAAATTCTTAGCCGGCTTGCTGAAGCAAATATGGTGACTTGGCAACGCCGCATCAACAGCGCGCGCGTACGCTTACATTTGACATTGCTTCCAGAGCTTTGTTTTTACGAGCAGCTGATTTTTGTGAAATAAAAAATCCATTTTTGTTGCGAAATTTATTAGACATCTTATTAGTATTTACAAACTGTCAATAAACTCATAATATAACCTCTCTCACACCATATGCTTTCGACTCGATATGAGAAAGATAGGAAAGCGGTGTTGCCAAATCGCACAAATCGACGCAGAACACATTTTGTTACTTTTGCGCATAAACGGTGCTCAACTCATTCGGTTAGAAAGCTTAACAGTAATCCCACTACCTATGATAGAGTAGGATGAGCACATATACGGGCAAGAGAACGTCCTTAATGAAACGAGAATCAAAATTTTAAAATTGTCAGTTGAACGATAGTCGATAAAAATGCGAAGGAATTTAAGGAGAAGCTTTAACCGATAAATCGACCTGTACAAAACAATATTTAAGCCTACCCCAACCCTTTGAGTTGCCAAACGCCACTTGACTAACCTCACCCCCTGGAGAGGAATCCAGACCATCCAGACTTTCTCCCACCAAGACTTTCAACCCCATTTCTAATTTCTCAACGAATACTGCTTGCCTCCCTCCCACCATTCCAATCCCTTCTTGCTCTTCAGCGATATTCACGGATCTATCCCCACAACAAGAGAGGACACCCACCCCTCAAATTCTACTTTTACCTACTATACAACCAAAAAACATTTTTCCTATCTCTCACTTTTCAGCTCACTGAGTTCATCATAGAGTGAGGGGAGAGGGATATGTGAAGGAAACTTTCCAAAAGGAACGCAGAATCAAATACCGGACATCAGCTTTTTCATTCTGTTACGAGTGCAAGGAAAAATAAAAAAGGCCACCATTATGTTGGGAAATTTATTAAAGTATCTGTGTTGACGTTAGAAGTATTTTAATTATTCAGATTAGAATGGATTACAATTTTACTGACCTTTCTCTTTAAATAGGAGCTATAACTTTATTATGAGACTGATATGAATTCTAAGATCTCAAATAGCTTTTAAGAAATGTGTTGTACATGCCGAACGAAGGTCGTAATTTCCAGAAATATCGCTTAGTAACGACACTAATTAGTGAACTGATAGAAATTATCTATCATTGCATTTTATACTAATTATCCTTTTGTTCGAGAGTTATATTCAAATTGGGTCAACTTTTTCGAAACCTAATTTAAAAGGCTAATTAAATAATCAGAAATGGTATAGTGAAATGAGCTCCGATTCAATTCTTGAAGAATTTAATTTTCCTTACTATTTTGCATTATTGAGAAACTTTTGAAGTAGTGCCGAAAATTAGGTCTTTGGAAAAAAAAAGTGTTCTATGATTTTAAGACTCGAAATGAAATTATTACTTCTCATAAGTGAAAAAACATTATTTTTTATGCAAAAATTAAACACTTACAAAAAATAATTTTTTTTATAATGTTCTTTGTAATGGAACTTTTTTTTTAATATCGCTTCTTACCAATTTTTTAAAAATTATTGAATTTTCATAAACCACGGCTTATTTTTTAGGTAAAATATACTCTACAACTTTACTGTTATTAATTCTAGAGTAATGTTTTTATTCGAATTAAACCGGAATGAGTCAGATTGATTTTTAATCGCTTTGCATTAAACGAGATACAAAACGCATTTCGGATTGGAATTCAATCCGTATGAATCAGAAGTATCCCGAGCCAATTCGATACCTATTCCCGAACACAATCAGATTTATTCCAGTTTAATCCGAATCATTCCGACCTCAGATTCATTTAGACGGAAATTCGATTTAAAATAATCTGAGCCTGTTTCAATTCGGATTGAACCGAAATGAGTCGGATTGATTTTCAATCGATTTGCCAATTTGATATCTATTTCCGAACTTTTCCATAGCAATCCCAAAAACGTTTTGAATCTTGTTCAATGCGAAACGGTTAAAAATCAATCGAACACAATCCGATTTATTCCAGTTTGATCCGAATCATTCCGACCACGTATTCATTCGGACTGCAAATTCGGTTTAGACCAATCTGAGCCCGGATTTATTCGCATTAATTCGAATTAAACCGAAACGAGACAGATTGATTTTTAATCGGTTGGCATTAAACGAGATATAAAACGTTTTCCGGATTGGAATTCAATCCGTACGAATCAGAGCTATTCTGACTCAATTCGATATCTATTCCCGAACTACTCCGAAGCAATCCAAAAAACGTTTTAAATCTTGTTCAATGCGAATCGGTTGAAAATCAATCGAACACAATCCGATTTATTCTGGTTTAATCCGAATCATTCCGTCCTCAGATTCATTCGGACTGAAAAATCGCTTTAGATCAACCTGAACCCAGATTGAATCGGATTGATTTTTAATCGATTAGCATTGAACAATATACAAAACGCTTTTTGTATTAAAAATCAATCCGCACAAATCAGAGCTATTCCAAACCAATTCGATATCTGTTCCCGAACTATTTCGAAGCAATCCCAAAAACATTTTGAATCTTGTTCAATGGGAATCGGTTAATAATCAATCGTGCACAATCAGATTTTCCCGGCTTAATCTGAATAATTCCGGACCTCGGATTCATTCGGATTGAAATTCGATTAAAAATAATCTGAGCCTGGATTGATTCGAATTGAAACTGAATGAGTCAGATAATTTCGGATTGAACCGCAATGACTCGGATTGATTTTTACTCGATTTGCATTGAACGAGATACAAAACGCTTTACTTTCAAAATTGGAAATAGTAAAATTGTAGAGGATATTTTTCCCGGAAAAGTAAGCCATGATTTATGAAAATTCAATCAGTTTAAAAAATGGTAAGAAGCGATATTAAGAAAAAGTTCCATTGCAAAGAAAATTATTAAAAGTATTATTTTTCGCGCGTTTTCAATTTTTTAAAATAAAATTTAAGGTAGTTGTCATGCCAGAAGTCAGATATCTGGAAAAAAACATTCAATTTTTCAAAAATGATTGGATTTTCATGAATCGTGACTTGTTTTTTCAGGGAAAATATTCTCTACAACTTTACTGTTTTAAATTTCAAAGTAAAGTTTTCAGCGGCTGAAATTGTTGAGAATTTTATAAAGAAATTTTTTTTTCTCAAAATAAAAATTTTCCATTGCAAACATTTTTTTCTTACGATACGTATTTCTTGGGATATATTGGTGTCAAATAATAAAAAACCCAACCTGTGTATTAGACTGGCAATTTGTTTGTGAGTAAAATGTTTTCTATTTTTCTATTTTGTAAAATTAATTTTTCAAAGAAACTTAATATTTTAAATACTTTTACAACAGAATAATTGATTGAATTAATAAATATAAATTCTTTTTTTATATGCATTAAAGGACGAAAAAATACAAAAGAAAACACATTTTAATGGTTTCAGCTGCTCTGTAATAAAAGTAATCTTCACTATAACAATATTTCATTTTATGGCTTTATCACTAAAAAATCTTCAAGATTATTTGAGTAGGGAAGTGACCATGCACGGATCTTTTGTTGAGGAGGGAAAACGCTACCCATTAGTCACTCATTACGATCACAAAACCTTCGAAATACAAGAAAGGACTCTTTTGTCCCCATTTCACTTAAAAGAAGAACGATGACACACTAAACTTTATTATAAGCTTTCACTATCTCGGAAAATAAAAGTATCTAATTCAACTTTAAATAAAGTCATTACAAAAATCTAAATATATACCTAGTTATTTGTAGAAATTAATTAAAATTTATGTTGCTTGATAAAATTTACGGACTTTGTCTTAATATTATTTTATTATAGTTACGTGGTTTATTGTCTCATACTGAATCTACAATATAAGAATACGCAGAAAAAAGAATCGTCAGATTTATAGAAACTTCATTACTTTTTTTACAACAAAAATTTTTAGTAAATTTTACAAGAAGTTCAGTTCAGTCAACATGTTTCCTCTACGTTTTACTTAGCATCCAGTAAAATCAAAAAATTTCCTAATGATTCCGAAGCAATCCGCAAAAATTCTTGAATCCTGTCCGATCCAAATCAGATAAAAAACAGTCGGACTGAATCCGATTCATTTAGGTTCAACCCGAATCATTCCGACCTCAGATTCATTCGAACTCAAAGTTCGGTTTAGATAAATCTGAACCCCGATTAATTCGGATTGAACCGAAATGAGTCGGAATGATTTTTAATCGATTTGCATTGAACGAGATACAAAACGCTTTTCGTATTAGAATACAATCCGTACAAACCAGAGCTATTCCGAGCCAATTCGATACCTGTTCATAAACTATTCCGAAGCAATCCTTAAAAAAGGTTTTGAATCATGTTCAATGCGAATCGGTTAAAAATCAATCGGACACAATCCGTCATTCCGACCTCAAATTCATTCAAACTCAAAATTCGGTTTAGATCAATCTGAACCCCGATTAATTCGGATTGAACCGAAATGAGTCGGATTGATTTTTAATCGATTTGCATTGAACGAGATACAAAACGCTTTTCGTATTAGAATACAATCCGTACAAATTAGAGCTATTCCGAGCCAATTCGACATCTGTTCCCGAACTATTCCGAAGCAATCCTAAAAAACGTTTTGAATCTTGTTCAATGCGAATCGGTTAAAAATCAATCGGACACAATCAGTCATTCCGACCACGAATTCATTCGGACTGAAAAATCGGTTTATATCAACCTGAACCAGGATTGAATCGGATCAATTCGGATTGAACCAAAATGAGTCGGGTTGATTTTTAATCAATTTACATTAACCGAGATACAAAACGCTTTGCGGATTGTAATTCAATTCGTATGAGTCAGAGCTATTCCGAGCCACTTCAATATATATTTCCGAACCATTCCAAATTATCTTAAAGCAATCTGATAAACGCTTTGAATCTTGTTCAATGCGATTCGGTTAACACACAATTGAACTTAATCCGATTCATCCCGGTTCAATCAAAATTATTCCGACTTCGGATTAATTCGGACTGAAAATTCAGTGTAGATCAATCTGAACCCAGATTGAATCGGATTAATTCGGATTGAAACGAAATGATTCGGATTGAGTTTTAATTGATTTGCATTGAACGATATAGAAAACCTGTAAAATATACAAAATACGAAAAAATCCGAGTTTTGTAGATTTTACTGAAAGATAGGTGGAAAGTACAAATAAATCTATTGATTGAACTGAATTTTCTGTCAAATCTATTAAAAAGTTAAGTTTTCAAAATAAGCACCGAACTTCCTCTAAATTCTACAAATATTTTTCTTCATAAATATAAAATATTGTTGAAATGTGAGAAAAATCAAAGAAGCTTTATTCACTTTTCTACAAATTAAATTTCCAATTGAATTATTTGGGTAGAAGAAAAAAACAATACTCGACTGCCTCAATGTCGATAATGCAAAAACCGTTTACGTCTGTGTTGATACTATGTCCTATAAATAAACGACTGATAAGACCTTGTAAATTACTTCTATATCACTTTTCCTTCTGTTTGTTCAGAAACAATGTCTCTGTCCGATTATTTTGCTTTAAACAATTACAAAAAACGTTTCAAAACATATGCGACGAGAATCTTTTGTTAAATCCATTCACTTCCGCAATTTATTTTAATTTTACAAGACAAATATTTCAATCTTTATTGCATTATTAATTTTCCTTCTGCATTAAATAACTGAGAAAATGTTTTTAAAAATATTTTCGAATGAATAAGTTTGCACTTTTTCAATGCATTTTGCAAGAATTCACAATACATTCCTTTTATAAAATTAGTTTGGGGCAACATTATTTTTTAATTGATAATTACCTGAAATTTCACATTTTTTTATAGCCTCTTAGTTATCTTTATTTTTATTCAATCTTAATAAATAATAGATCATTTTATTCGTTAAAACATTTTATAAAATTTTACTTGTTAAATTGTTGTCAAATTTAATAAACAGAATCGTAGAGAATGTTCCAATTAAGAAAATGAATCGGTTAATAATCAATCGGACTTAATCCGATTCATTCCGGATCATTCCGACCTCAGATTTATTCGGACTGAAAATTCGGTTTCGATCAACCAGAACCCGTATTGAATCGGCTTAAACCAAAATGAGTGGGATTGATTTTTAAACGATTTACATTGAACGATATACAAAACGTTTTCCGGATTGGAATTCAATCCGTACGAATCAGAGGTATTTTGACTCAATTCGATATCTATTCCCGAACTACTACGAAGCAATCCCAAAAACGTTTTAAATCTTGTTGAATGCGACTCGGTTAAAAATCAATCGTACACAATCCTATTTATTCCGGTTTAATCCAAACTGATCCGACCTCAGATTCATTCAGACTGAAATTCGATTAAAAATAATCTGAGCCTGGATTGATTCGAATTGAACCGGAATTATTCGAATTAATTCGTATCGAACCCGAATGAGTCGGATTGATTCGAATTGAACAGAAATGAGTCGAATTAATTCGGATTGAACCGGAATGAGTCGGATTCATTTTTATTGAACCGAATTGATTTAGAATGATTTTTAACCGATTTGCATCAAACGAAATACAAAAACGTTTTGAAATTAGTTCGAAATGGCTTGGATTTGTTCATATTGAATTCCTTTCAAAACTTTCGCCTGCGTGATTGTCCTATAGTTAAATATCCATTTTCATCCATGTATTAATAAGCAGATAATTACATTTTTCCAAAAGAATGTATTGTTGCTTGTTTGAAGTGCATTGCAATTAAGGCAAACCACGCGATCAACTATCTGTAAACATCAGTTAAAGATAATACTTTTATTTTACAAAATATCTCCCTGAGAATTCCTAAAATACAACAGAAAACGGAAAAGGAACGTCTGTTAACCTCGTTTGTGTGAAAACTTTGCAAGATTTTTTACAATTATTTGTTTTTATTTTCTTGGTTTTTGAACTGTTATTTGGTTTAAGGTTATGTGAATGTGTCAATTCTCGTTTTAACTTTTGTAATATTGTTAAAACGAATAAATTCATAAAAATTTCGTTTTCCAACTAATTTTGAATTTCTGTGATGAATTGATTTTTTAAATGTTAAAGCCATTTTAGGCTTAAACTGTTTAATTGGTGTTTGAGTTTAGGGAGAGCTCTGGGCTCACGCATTAGTCACAGCAGGTGCAAAGTACGGGTGTAAGGATATGTACCGATTGCTTGAATCAATGATCAAAATTAAAAAGAAAAAAAAGATTTAAAAGTACATCGTTTTTTGAGAAAATCGATAACGGGAATACCAAGTCTCGTGATGTCTAAACGAAAAGAAAACACACTCGTGCCCATCGTGCTCCACAGAACTTTATAGGAGCCACCTTTGTTCGGCTTAAGTAACCTTTGTACATTTGTCTCCTGGATTTTCAGCATTTATTTTCCTTTATTATACCGGTTCGTCAACTGGTACAATGTGCTGACGACGGTGGGGAGAAAAGAAACGAATGTCCTCTCTCCAGGTTACACGATGCTGAAGATCTACTTCCAGAGTTCTAGACTGAGCCACCAGGATCGTATTTATGACTCTCAAGGCCCCAACTTAAGGGCATGTGATACTTCAGAAAAATAGCAAGTTCAGGTGAATAACTTGGTCAATTTTGTTTTCAAAATTTGGACTATTTTTAGTTTTGATAATGGAAAAAAATGTCCGGTAGATTTTGCTATAATTAACATTTTTTCATTTTCCACACCAAAAGTTGTCTATTTGATTAATTACATAGCCACACAAAAAGCCCCCAATCAGCAAAAAAAAAAAAAAAAAAAAACAAATTAGTCAATGAAAATAATGCCAAAAAAGAAATAGAATACATTTTTTGAAAATTAAACACATAATTCAATTTTTATTTTATCCAATAATATTTGCATTTGGTAGGTTATGTTGTGATAAATTATATCTACATTAGAGGCCCCTTTTCGATCGTTCTTAGGGCCCCTTGAAGCAGAAATCCGACCCTGGCCTCTGTAATTTTTAATCGTATTTAGTCAAGGTTCGCATGTAATGAATGGAAAATTCGTTCCCTGTTTGAAAATTACCTCTCTTTATATCAATTACAAATTTCTGAGCCTTGTTCTTCTCACTTTTATGAATAAATACTTATTTCGGTTTAATGTACTGAAGGCGGCATTCTTTAAATTGCCTAGGGGCGGCAAATTTCTAAATCCCCCCTGCATACGAAAACATAATCTTAAAAAAAAAACCTTGTAAATGTAAATTGACAATTAGCTCGTAATATTTTTAATTTTTCAAATTAAGCTAAATATTTTATTAAATTTATAAAAATTGTATCTATTGTTGAAAATTTAAAGTTTAAATCAAATTGTCAAATCCGCTGGAGACAGATTCAGCATCGTGTAAAGTCAGCGAGTCCTTGTTCTCTGTCACGCTTTCAAGGTCGGTCAAATCCAATCAGACTAAAGGTACCTCAGACGACCTGTAGATGGAACCAAGTTACGGGAAAGGAAAAACACGTGGTTTGTCTAACGCAAAAGTCCTGCGCTCGAAGATATTCGTGGCGCCATCTAGAGGAATATAAAGGAACTCCCGAAAGCGGTTCTCATTAATGAATCAGAAATAAATTCCCAAGAAAATATATTTTTTTCAAAGTCAAAGAAATTATAAAAATCTTTAAAATTATAGACAAAATTAATTAAAAAAATATAATTTGAATTAAAAATTTAAAGGAAAATGACTTATTATTTATCGAAAGATGGCGCCATCGACTATTGTCTGAAACTTTAAAGTTATGAAAATTCAAAAACTTATTCTAATTACAAGTGCACAAATTTTCTAGCGGAGTGTCTAAATAGCTTTGAACAAATCAGTTAGTATCCACTGATATACTGAGTAGTTATAAAGTAACAATATATTATACAAACACTGAACTAAAGAAGAACTTTCATGCTAGCTAATAGTAAAAGTTAATAAAATGGCGGTGAAATGCCACGAAAGGTCACTCACGTTACAGTGAGAAAATATTTCATAATGTTATGTCTATCGAATGATCATATTTTCATTTTAGTGACAATTTTTCAAAATACCTAGACGATCGAGATTCATAAAGTGACAATTATCATCTTGATAAAGTTATCTTCTACAATTGGAACATACAAACAATTTTAATTTCTATTGAAGAAAAGAACCCTTCCTTTGATTTTTCTTCCAACCAATTTATAAATTGAGAATCAAGAACAAAACTACTTTGGCATTAATTTTGATTAATTTTTTTGGATTCTATTTTCCACAGATATTTCTAAAGAAAAATTCTCTTTTCATCTATTAAAAAAAAAAAAAAAGGAATACAAACTTTAAATACAGTAAACTATATGAAAAGTGCCGAGTTGTCACTTTATAAATCTTCCCAATCGTCTCTCAGAGAAATTACATAGCCAATTATAAAAATTTCTGAATTAATTTCCATTCCCAAATGTAGCATTAGATGATCGAGACTGATCAAGCAAATAAATTAAAACCACAAATAAATTTTAATTTCTTCAGCATTAAATGAAACAATATTTAAAGAATTTGAAAATCTTTCTGTGGAAAAAATGACGCTTTCGACCCGATAATGTAGACAGTGACAAAAATTTCAAACTTAACTAATTAATTTGAACTAATTAATTAAATGAAACAATTTATTTTTACGAAATCAGGCCTTATGTAAAAATAGATAATTTTGTTGTCAAGAATAGAAATATTATTATTGAAGGGATGATTTGAAAGAGAAAAGAATATTTTCGATGAAAAAACTTTAAAACACTGAAAAATAATTCTATTAATAAATTTTATTTTCGTCCAAACTTCTTTTCTTATCGCTTCGAGATAAGTTTTTTAAAATGATGCGATTCTAATGAATCAAGTATCATTTTTTCAGGAAAAAGATTCTTTACAAGTTTACCGTGTCCAATTTTTAAAAATAAATCAATTATTATCAAATTCAGCAATTTGTATAAGAAAATTTTGTTTTGGAAAATTGTTTTTTAATGCTTTCAGCCAATAAATGATTCATCTTCAAAATTTGGAAACATTAAAGTTGTAAAGCATCTTTCCCCTGAAAAAACGATTCGTGATTCACTAGAATCGCATAATTTTTAAAAATTTGGCTCGAAGCGATAAGAAAAAAAGTTTAGGAAAAAATAAAATTTATTAATAAAATTATTTTTCAATGTTTTCAATTTTTTTCATGGACAATAATCTTTTCTATTTCAAATCACCCCTTCAATAATAATATTGCTATTCTTGACAGCCAAATTATCTATTTTTGCCTAAGGTCTAATTTTCATGGACGAACTACCTTAAATTGAAAATACAGTGTGCAGGGAATGGAAATTGTAGATACAGATTTCAACAAGTGCATTGCTCCAAGAGTTATCAATGGGATGATCATCGGCCTTTTGAACCCCAGAAAAAGAAGCTGCACTGGGTGGTTTTGAAAGAGCGCAAATCCCGGCGCTTACCTTTTTTGATGAGCAAGCTAGTGACCCTCCGTAGCGCCTCGCGTGTACTGGAGGTGGAGCTGTGCTTACTTTGGGCGAAGTATTTGGTGGGTGTGATGTTTGTAGGTAGAGTCAAGGGCTTTCTCTGGTCCCCTGCACCCGGGAGTCTCGCATCGTAAGCGCTGTTAAGGCGCTCTAGATGCTCAATGGACGCGGGACGAGGTTGATTTCCTTTTCTGGTTGGATACCAGCCTCTGTTTGGACCCCCTGCCAATCGGAGTAATTCGGTTCCTATAATAGCTTGTTCCAGTCCAGGATTGTTCCTTCGATACCTAGAAATAATTATCTATTAGTAAATCTCTTCCAATTTCTCTTTTTTTTATCAATTTTCCTAAAGTTTGAAAATTAAACAAATTAAAACCATTTTTAAAACCATTACAGAGTGGTCATTTAAATCCGTAGATGGGAGAAAGTTACTGCAATTTTCTAGGTATTATTGAATTTAAAAAAATGTTCTGGACTCAGGAAATTTCATAAAACTTTGATCTCATATCCAATTAATAATTTCGATGATATCAGCTTTTACAACAGAAATAAATTTAGATATTAAAAGAAAGAAAAATTTAATTTTCTTAATAATTTTTGAAAAACTATACAAGTTTTGATCACTGCAAAGGAAATAAACAAAAAAAAAAGACAGACATTAACATTACAAACTGTAATTTTCGACATGATAATGAAAGAATTAAAGAATTATCTAAATGTAAATCTTGACACAGCAAACAATTATGTCTACGCAGCATCTGACATTTGGCTTATTTTCAATAATAATGAGAATACCTATTTTTAATTCCTCGAAAAGAATATCAGAAAGACATTGAAATGTTGGACTCATATTAATAAATTGTAAGGAATTTTGTGGGACTTCTTAAAATACCACCAGGTTTTATAAAATCATAACGGATTTCAAGAAATTTAAATTACTTCAACTTTTGGAGTACATAGTTCTAATTACACTAGATGACTAAAAAATTTTTTGTTTGCTGCAGGGTATACAATCCAGAAATGGCCATGATTTTGTTCAATCAGCTCTTGTCTTTGCGATATTTTTATTTGATTACGTTAAAATTTTAATTCTATAAAGAAGATAGACAAAGCTACAAATTGAGTAAACTTTATAAAAAATTGTTTGTGTAACAGCGCTTTGAATTTTGATAATTGACGAATTTTGGCTAAAAAATCGATTTTTTTTCGTTTAAAACATGATTTTCGAAGGGAATAACTTTATGAATGTGTATAATTTGAGGTTTTTTAGTTCAATTATGACCCATAACTACATTATAAATTATCTTTGGTTGAAGTATTTGACAAAAAAAAAATATATATATGTACGAATTTGAATATTTACATATTGAAAAAAATGTTTTTTTTTGCAATATCGCGAAAACAAGAGCTACTAGAGCAAAGTAGTGATCATTTCTGGATTCAGTGTGCCCAAATTACATTAGAAAAGTTGTCTACCCTGCAGCAAAATGGCCGTTGACCAGTGCTATAGAATTTATTATCATTTTCAAATTAACTCTTTCATTTTCTTTTTATTATTTAAGTTAAAAAATTTCCGAATAATTTCCGGTTTTCTAAGCGGGTAGTCGTCCTATTATTGATAATTTGTGAAAAGGGTGCAAGATGTAGATCTTTACCCAGTGGTCACTGTAGTAGGAGCATACCATCCGGGTTGCCGACGGGGTTGTGTCGGGTTACCACCGTGTTGGGGCGTCCGAGGAATGTCGCTACCTCTCGCGAAAACTGGAGTTTCCGGAAGGGAGCAGGACGTTTGCATCCCGGAGCTAGTTGCCACATTCCCAATTACTCCTCCGCCATTTCCGCTCGATGAACAAGCTTCCGTCGAAGGGGAGTGCTTTTTGGTAAAAGGTCTTCGTCGTGACGGACCTGGCAAATCCGTCGGTAAAGTTCTTCTCTCCACAGGAACCTGAAATAACGAAAAAAAAATATTAGTTAAAGATAGTATTAATTTAAAATATTAAATATTTAAAAGTATATAAAATATATTTTAAAAAATCTCTAGTCAATGAGAATAATAATAAAGTTTAAAGAGATGGTGATAAAGCCTAAGATTATAAAATTCTTCAGTTGGAGGATTATTCAAAATAATAAAAAAATTGATAAGTAATATTTGAATAAACGATATTCCTTAAAGGAACGAAAACAGAATACTAGACTTTATATCTAGTAATCCTAGTTTTACAAATCGGGGTAATATTTTCAGACCAGTGCCAGAAATAGTTTGTATTCTCTCTAACTCTCTTCTCAACGAAATTACGTTGAGCTTTCTGGAAAAAAGAAGGTTGAACGATAAAGCAGGCGAGATGTGCTCTTGGCCCACGAGCCGGATAATTATTGCATCATAAATCATTATTATCGCATTGGACCGGCTCCGGTTAGTGCCACAAATTCCGAAGTAAAATTTCCCACTTTATCTTGCTGCAAATTTTATTGCACTCGCCGCTGTTCTGAAGCGTCCGACTTCGGCATCAGCTGTTGTAATTAAAAAATAAGGATGAGTTGACCTGCTTTCCAGGGAAACAAAAGATGGCTCAAGTAATATTGAGACAGGTTATGTCTTTTTACTAAGTCTAATCAAATTAAAAATCATTTAAAAAATGACAACATTTCTAGAGATTTTATTTGAAATAGACTTATTTAAAATCAGATCAGATGAATTGGGTATAAAAGGAGAGAAAATTGTCACATCATTTGCACTTGCCATTTCAATGATAAAGCATTATTGAATTAATCTAGACGTCGATCGATTCAGGAATTGACTGGTTTTAAAATCAGAAATATCTCGAAAAAAACTCCAATATCCCTAATGAAAAGTATATGCCTTCACTGCCATCGACCTCTCTTTTTTATCCTTTTCTCAACTTCCTCTTTCCTTCTCTCGTCGCGACTTTTTATCCCTGGGGTCGTTTAAGAGTTTTCCTAGCGCAATGGGAAAACAGCCGTAGAAAAAGTTCACAAGGACGAAATATTATGCGGCTCTACTGACAAATTGAACCGTTGGCGTCGCGACGACTATACGGATAAAATTTTATTTCAGATTCAACTTCAAATCAGAACAACTTGAATCCATCTCCTCTTTATTGAATTTGAAGTGAAAAATAGAATAACATTTTTTCAAATTAAGAAAATCCGAATTTCCAGTTTGAATTAAGATCACCTTTTCTCTTCCTGAAGTAAATACATAATGTATACAAATGTGCGTAGCAGAGCGCGATATTTTATTTATTGGTTCTCTAAAAGAAAAGATTTAGAAGACTTTTGTCTGTGCCCTTTAGCTAACCTACGTCAGTCTTTCGTTTTGAAACAATATGTAGGTACAACAGCTCTTGCCTTGGCAAAGAGGAACAAAGGAAACTCAGAGATGAAGAGAAAGATACGCAGTCACGCGACGTAGGTATTTACTTTCCTCTCCCTTCTGTAGTTTTCGGTGGATAGATGTTTGCTCCGTAAGAGACGCTTTTTAGCTGCGTTAATTTTCCCGCGTTCCAGTGCTTCTATTCTATCCAAGACCGAAGATATTCTCTACGTCTTCTTTATCCGAACTCAGAGCTGACAGTAAAAGATGAACAGAGAATTTTTCTCAGAAAAGTAATTCACGTCTTAACATTTATTAATCTTAGTCCTGATATTAAAACATCAAACTCTGAGTCTAAGGAAAAACTTTAGTTTTGTTTTTTAACTAATAAATCGTGAAAAATAAATGCAAGATTAATCCACTTTGTCTTTACATTTTTAATGGCCTTGCCTATCGCTTGGAAATTCATTTCTCTTGCATTTAAGTTCTTTTGGCCTAACTTCCGTCGTCTGGATGCGGCTACCTTATGGCCTCTTAGCAATTCCCGACGTGATCAGCTGGTAATTAAATCCCCTTTTTTTTGTAATTTTTGACTCGATGATTTCCTATAGATATCGATTGTTTTCCTCTTCCTGAAAAATAAAGTTGTTCAATTGACATAAAGAGCTTTCTTCTTTGATTTCTTTCTAGTAGTTTTGTTGAAGTACGATTGGTAATTTCCTTTGAAAAGTCAACTTGACATTTTATTTAGGATCCGAAAAAATCGAGTAGAATGAAGCAACTCGAGATAAACTTACAATACGAGAATATCAACGTAAACGTCGAAACGACGATGCCAAGGTACAAGAGCAACTTGAAACTCTGATGCTTTTTCGGTAAAGTTCATGTGATACAAAAACTTAGTTTGTTCTTTCCGGAGTGAAGTGAAATTCGTCTATCAAGAAGAATCCGTTTCTCGGATGTCATATTGCTATTCTTTTCTACCGGAGAAAGTTCAAGGCGTTGGCCAGGAAACTTTTAGAAGTGAAGGTGACTTTATCACCAATTGCAGCATTTTGAACTTGATTCTCGTCACAACTTTTAAATTCAAAAATATACGACATTGAATAGTTTAAAGAATACGTGATTTTTGAAAAAAAAAACCAAACAATATTCTACAATGTTTTATTTTACTATTACTATTCCTAATTTGCACCTTTGATATGAAACTCTGATATAATTTCTTTATTAGATAATCTTCCAGAATAGAATTAATTTTCGAAATAGTTTTCCTTTAGGAATTGATTTTATTACTGCAGTTGAGAGTTTCGTTGAATTGGGGGATGAATCAGCCACAAGGTATTATCCGGAATAGAAAAATTTGTCTCTCTATTGAATCCTGCAATATGAAATCCTCTTAGTTTGGAATAGAGAATTAAGAAAATAATATTGCAATGCCATCAAAAATTGTCTGTGCTATTATTTTCGTTGAAAACAAATTGACATCGACTCAATAACAATATAATTCATTTGATGTAATTTTTCATTCGAATAAATAACCTTTTAACTAATACAAAATAATAATAATAGAAATAAATTCTTACCTCTCGTCTAGAATTACTGGCAGTGGGTGTTCGTCTACTTCTGGAATATCCTGCGTCCATGGACCTCGTGTTAAGGGAGTTTTGATGTTCTCTGGATTCGGTGCTAAGGCCACGATGAGGAGGTACTCGCGGTCTGTATTCAACCGTTCTATTACTATGAATCTTGGATTTCGTGGAAATCACGGCACTGTTGCCGACGTCAGAACTTTCTTCGTCAGCTTCTTCCACCGGCGAAGGAGGCAGAGGCGGAAATTCGAGAACTTCGACGCTAACCTGCGAAAAATCAAAATAATGTACTTCTAGGTTTATATGAAATTCTCTTTTCTCAGAAAATATTATACCAAATAAAATGAATAATGATGTAAGGAAAATATAAATTAATAACTTAAATATAGAAAATTAAAATTCCATCTGTTTGAAAATAGAACCTAAGAGACCCAATCATCTCTGTGAATGTATTACAAGTGAGAATAGCAATCAATATGAGCAAATACTCTCAGGGACAATATTGATTTCGAGAAAGCAATTGTAAGCGATTGAAATATCATGCATTTGCGTAATCGGAAATGTAAAAGGGGCACCAGGTGGAGAATATGCCAGACAAGCAATCGTTATCTATTGAATAATCCTATCCAAATGTTTGAAAAGACAATCACATATACGATTTCAAACTAAATTTTTGAAAAAAAATCTAAATGTAATCCGCAACGTAAATATCTAAATTTTAACCACTGAGAGGATTTAAAATAGCGATGATCCCTACCTGGAATTCAGGAATTTTTGAATCCTCGAGAATGGCGTCAATAACATTCTCGATCTGCTTTTGATCGTTTTTATGGCTTTCGATGCCATTTTGCCTGGGTCTTCTACCAGAAGAATACACCTCGTTTCCGTTAAGTTTTCTTCGATCGAAATCGACTTCGGAACTGGACGTCTTGGAAGTTTCAGAGTCAGAACTGTGTTGTTTTTTAGGACGATTATCGAAAGGATTTTCTGGAATCCTCCTGTCTGGATCGTTTTCATAACTATTTCTCTTCGAGCTGGATCTGACATCACCGTTTCTCCACCTCTTACTATCGATGTAGGATTCACTGTTTTTCACACTCTCGATTTCCTTAATAGCATCGCTGACCTTTTCTAACTGGCGGCGATTCTCGTTAAGGGCTTTCTTTACAATCTGATCCTCGATAAGGAGACTGACAGGGATTTTGGAGTCCAGGCGATGCTCATTGGACGATTTTTTAGGAAGGTTCTCCAGAAAAAGGTTGACGGCAATTTTAGCATCCAGACTTTTGGAAATAGACATTGAGGTAGGGGCACCGTTGCACTCCTTTCCCCTTTCAGAGAAAACACTAGTGTCCACCTCATCGAGAAGTAAACGAGGGGATGCTCGATTTTTTTGTTCTTTCTCCTTGTCGGATACGTCGGACGTTTCTTCTTCCTCTACGGTGATCTCGAGTTGGCTTCTGCTTCCTGTGTCATTGTTTATGGCCGGAAGAGAAACTACACGAACCAAATCCGGTGGCACTGGTGGTGTGAACTCGGATGGAGGATCGTTCAAATCCTCGAGCCTGCCTTCTTTTAGAAGGCTCTTGATATTGTCGAAGGTACTGGAATAGCGCTTGGTCTCAGAGAGACGATTTTCTTCGCGATCATCAAATGGTAGGGTCTTTGTTCTTGTGGGAGATTTCGGTAACACCTTGCGCTCCTTCTTTCGGCCCTTTCGAATCACGTAGGTTCCGTTCTTTGAAAGATCCTGAGGTCGTATTTGATCGAGATCATTTGTGGAGGAATCAGAATATGGAGATATCAAATCGTCATCGGTGGTAGAAACTCGAGGGTCTTGCCAGTCGTCAAAATCACGCAGTTTTGATGCCGATCCGACACCTGAAAAATGAAAATTTAATTTCACTAAGAATTCTATTTCCGAAGGATATTAATACCATAAATTAAGATAATATAAATATTGAATAAATATATTTACATATAACAAATATGATAATTATTTTAAACAGCTAAGAAACTTGATTTACTTTGGTAATTTAAAATCCATTCCATGTTTTTATTCAATTACCATAATTAAGTGGGTTTCTGCAAATAAAACAAGCCTTCGATGGAAGTTAGAAACTGGTTATTACTTACTGGAAACGTCACTGCTTTTTCGTCGTCTCCTGCCCACTACTTTAGTGCTTCCAGGTGCATAGAGGGGATCGTCCTCGAGCGATACTTCCCAAGCAATTGAGTGTCTCTTGTTAATTGGAGGCGGTGGCGGAAGCAACTCCTCAAGCGAGTCGTCTGAAAAGTGATCCTCTTCTGACTGTGTCCTAAAATCTGTCGAGTTCCTTGTTGAAAAGTCTGAGTTCCTCGTCGAAAACCTGTCCGAATATCGTTCTTCTGAACACCTGTCAGACGTCTGTACAGAGAACCTCTCGCTAGATTCTGCTCGTGGTAGACAGAAAGAAACAAAATCGAGATTCCTGATGTTGAAAGGATCCGAGGTAGCAATATCCACATCGTCGATGTCATGGTCATTTGAACTAGCACTGGCCACTGCTATCGAGAAATCTGAATGGAACCTCTCATTGGATGTCGAGTTTGCCCTGGAGAAGTCTGAGGAGTCACAGTTCGCTCTCATAGAAAACCTCTCGACACTAACAGAACTAGAACGAGGAATTGAAGATCGTTCAGACTCCGAGTTTCTGGAAAAGCGACCTTCACTCGAATCAGAGTTGTTCCTTCTTCTAGACGACGACGAGTCTGAGCCATTGTGGTTCATTAGGAGTCTATCCTCCACACTACTCGACTTCATGATTTCATTTTGCCGCTGCTTGCGAAGGTGAGTCGATCTGTCTTTCTCAGAATTCGGATGCTTCCGGTCGAGACCCTCCTCAGAAGAACGACGCCTGACTTCTCGGTGCTTCTCGATCGTAGTCGGATTCGTCCTTGGGGGGATCCAGTTGAAGGAGACTTTTCCATTGTAAGGGAGACTAGCAAACTTGCTTGGTGGGCTTGGAGGATCCGCCAGTCGAAACGGCTCCACACTTCCATTCTCCCAGCCATATGGACGCTGGTGACGAGTTTTTGGCTAAAAATAAACAAATTTATTTACATATTTATCAAAACAACATTTTTATTTCTTACCGGGTTTCTAATTATTATTTATCAACTAGTCGCTCTAAATACCTGGAGTTAAACTCTTTGAATTATTCGACTATAATAGATTATAATTTATCAAAGAGACATTGAAACATTGAACTCATATTAATAAATTGTGTGTTCGAAAGTATAATTAAATTTTTAGGATTCAAGAAATTTAATATTGGTGAAATAGTGCTGCATGAAATTTCAAGGGGTTGTAAGGAATTTTGTGGGACTTCGTAAAATACCACCAGGTTTTATAAAATCATAACGGATTTCAAGAAATTTAAATTACTTCAACTTTTGGAGTATATAGTTCTCATTGGACTGGACAACTAAAAAATTTTTTGTTTGCTGCAGGGTATACAATCCAAAAATGACCATGGTTTTGCTCAATCAGCTCTTGTCTTTGCGATATTGGAAAAACCCGTTTTTTAAATATTTAGTATCATTTCGCCAATTTTTATTATATTACCTTGAAATTTTAACACGATAAAGAAGACAGACAAAGCTACAAATTGAGTAAAATTTATAAAAAATTGTTTGTGTAACAGCGCTTTAAATTTTGATAATTGCCGAATTTTTGCTAAAAAATCGATTTTTGTTGATTGCTTGAATTATTGATGATTAAATTATCTTAATTTCAATTCTGTGAGTGATGAAATGTGTACTCTTAATAATGTTAAAGCCATCAATATTATCTTTAAAATTAGTCTGGAATGAAGTCGTTTCGTTAAATTTTGAAGAAGTTATTGCAAAAAGAGTCCAAATTTCAATGTTTTCTTAAATTTTAAATAACTTTTCAAACAATCAACATTTTTTAATGTTCTTAGGCTCATTTTAAAGCTAAGATTCTACAGAATCGCAGTAAATTGTCATTATAAATCCATAATTTTTTTCTTATATAATGCAAAGTGTTGAAATTGTAACAAAAAAGTAGGGAAATTTCGAAAACACTTCATCTTATAAAAATGTTTTTCCCAGAAAAAGCAATATTGCAATTTTTGAAACTTTTTTACTTGAACTTTAACCTCGAGCAGTATGTAAGAAAACAATTACACATCAATTCCAAAAATTTTGTTCGATTTCGTAGAAATTTAGCTTTAAAATTAGTCCAAGAACATTAAATATGTTGATTATTTCGAAAGTTATTTAAAATATAAAAAAGCATTGAAATTTTGACTTTTTCTGCAATAACTTCTTTTAAAATTAACAAAACGAATTCATGCTGGGCTCATTTTATGAAGAATTTTGATAGTTTTGAATTTAATTAAGAGAACAAATTTTTTCACTCACATAATTCAAATTAGGATAATTTAAGCAATTATCGAAAAACAGGTGTTCCCACAATTCTGACCGGTACTGTATTTATCAAAACAACATTTTAATTTCTTATCAGATTTCTAATTATTATTTATTAACTAGTTGCTCCAAATACCTGGAGTTTAATTCTTAGAATTATTCGACTATAATAGATTTAAAAGATTTTCCAAGCTTATAAAAATTTTGCATATACCTGAATGTACTAAAAACAATTTACTTTGGTCAGGTAGGAATGATACGATTTTAATCTGTGTATTTAAAAAGCAAAGTTCGATTTTTTAAGTTCGCTTGAAATTCCCTGATAAGGACAACATCTGCCAATCACATTTCAAGATCCTAGCCTGATTGATCGGACAAGTCGGCGGTAAAGATATCGTAAAAGACATTTAAATTCCTCAGAAATTCTTATCGGAATCCAATAAAGCTAGCTCAGGATCAATGTCGATTCGACAAACGATTATTTAATGGCTTTTTGAAAGGTCTGCACGAACAGATCGTATGATATAATAAAGAAAAGGGTCGATGTGCAATGATGTAAAGTTTAAGGTAAGCTTCTTGTAGGACGTGAATAATAATTTTCATGACTGTGAGATTATATCTCTGGCAATAAGAGATGTGCATGTAAAAAGGTGTCTGAGTGAAGCACCGGTTTAACGAGTGAAGGAACCAGTGCAAATCAAAGGAGAGTAAGTGTCCTTACTAGGGTGGTTTGCGTGGTTACAGCGTGACCGTGACGCTTGCACTCTTCCATCGTAGTCATCCACTGCTGACGACTATTTCGACGTCCCAAAGGTTGAGCACTTCTCTTTGATGAGTTTCCAGGAGAAACCCTGCAAAAACAAAGAAGATCGTTATTATTAAATTAAAAAGACAAACATTTTACTCAATTTAAAATTTTCCATAGATATTTACCATGGAGTATGAAATTAATTATAAAGTATAATTACGAAGAAAAAAAATCCTTTACAGAATATTTAAAGAATCTATTAAAAAGTATATTAAATATTTTAAACTAAAATGAAAAGCTTAGTTTGACACACACCTAAATCCGACCATCAACCAGATTTTTCAATGTTAGGTGGAGTGGGTTCGACATTTATGTCGATGATTTGGTTTACGAACCTTCTTCAACGACTTTTTCCAGACGGTTGAATAGAATGGGAGAGAAGTAACTGACGGCAAGACTGACTTACAAGAGGGCTTTGAGAGTGAAAGCGATGAAGGATTCAACGAGTTATGGAAGGAAGGATAAATGAAAAACTCATATCTCAAACCTCAGAGCCAAATATTGA
The DNA here is from genome assembly GCA_030998225.1 of Diplolepis rosae. NCBI lineage: Eukaryota > Metazoa > Arthropoda > Insecta > Hymenoptera > Diplolepididae > Diplolepis > Diplolepis rosae. Next base: position 1,452,059 of record JAPYXD010000391.1, on the reverse strand, counting down.
AGGATCAGAGGGAGAAAAAATTTCAGAACTTTAGCAAGACGATTAAGAATCTTTGAGTTTGAATTTCACCACCTAAACTCATTGAATTAAAATGAACAAATTAAGAAAATTCAAATCTTAATTTAATTGGTTAACATAACTAAACTCACACAATTAGAACCATATTTACTCCTATTTAAAAGTTTAAAAACCTCTCTTTATTTACATCTCACGACAAAGGATTGAAGAATGCGGAGATTGAGAATAAATCTCTTACCGTTATCGGACCTCCGAGGCGATTGATTTCCATCTGCTTTTTCAATCTATTCGAAGGAGGTGAAGGAACGAGTTTGAGAGTGAGCACTTAAATAAAGCTGGACAGAAGAAACGGTATGTATGGCTTTAAGAAAGTTTGATTGTTCGTAATCAGCGATAGACTCTATTTGATGGTTATTGGAATTGGACAATTTGATGCATTGAGATTGCTATTCGACTTTGCTAGTAAGCCAGATTAACCATTTCGTCTTGTATCTAACATGGAAATTACCAAGAAAAGTTGCAATAAAATAGTATTGAATGGATACTTTCAAACTAAAAGATACTCCATAAAATAAATAATATTTTTAGAATTGGCTAGTAATAAAATTGGATATTTATTTGAATATTTTAAAAAATAGGAATTATATCGACCCTCAATAATAATATTTGCATGTTGATTGATTGGCTTTAGGGCAAACATAAAACATATTACAATTGTAGTGTTAGATAATACGATAAAAAATGACAAAATTTACTTAAAATAAACAGAAAAGCCTCGATAAAAAACTTCAGTAAAAGCTTCGGAAAAAAATTCGATAAAAAGGGCATGGAAATTCTTTGGTATAAAAAATTGAGTTTTATAAGTAATGTAATAATATAGGATCCAAACTCTTCAGTCTCTTCAGTTGTAATTTAAATCTAATACCAAAGTTATATTAAAAAATGGACTCATATGTGCAATACTTACTAGTTACTTTCTTCATATTTTAGAAATAAAGATCACTGATGAGAACTTCAATCAGAATCGAAGCGTTTGATTAAAACTATTGTTTTTTTCATTTATGGACCCTAAAGCCAATCAATCAACATGCAAATTTATTTAAATATTTTAGTATTGACTATGAGAGAAACTAAAATCTAGAGTGCTTAAAAGTTTGAAACTATTCTTTTTGTTCGGCATTTTGGGAACTATTCTTTGCGAGGAAGCACTTAAAACGAAAGAGTTCTCTGAGCGGGCGTGAAATTCGTTCGATTGTATGCTTGGAGGATGAATCGGATACTCCCTAAAAAGGCTCTTTCTTCGTCGTTTTTCTCAAAAAGTATAAAATGCGAATCGACTTCGGTTCCTGAGTTTCTCTCGAGACTGATTATTAGTGATCGACCGATATCGGCAGTCAATAATGGAAGCTTCCAAATTGACAAGATGCTGCTCCAATCTACATTATTTTAAATTGGCCCTGGCCTCCACCTTTTTACGTACTTCCCATGTTATTATCGCAAGTAGTCTTCCAATTTCCTCATTCATTTTCCAATTCATTCCACTCCAAAAATTAGTCCTGTTCTCGAAAATCAATTGAGTTAGTCAAAAATCGAAATAGAAAATACTTTAGGAATTTTGTTTGTGTCCTTAATCATAAATTGAATACTAGAGAGATCTAAGTTTGATACCCCATGGAATGAAGATCCAATGAGAAATTTGCAAATCCACTTACATGGGGAGAAGAGTGGAGATAATGCGTTCGGCCTCTTCCGGTGGCGGAGGGAATTCCGGAGCGGGAACTCCTGCGGAATCCTGCGGTTCAGGACAGTCTGGAACCGGACGTAGTGCTACCAACGCCATCTTTGCTTTCCGTCCATTCATACTCATATATCCGTCGTCCTCTGACTGGTGCCCTGAAAAAATTCAATTTTCAGTGAATATGTTTATTTATTTTTAAAAAGATTTTTAATTGATATCCTATAGACGTTTAACCTTTTTTTGAATTCAGCAGTATTGTATTTCTTATATCACGTAATCATCATAGATTTTTGTTCGCGATTTTTGAACTCCATTCAACATGTTTAATTAATAAAAAGAAATAAGTATATTCAAACGTGCCACAATTGGCGCCATAGCGCCCTCGGTACGAGACGTATAGGCGTGACGTCATTCCGTTTCTGTTGTCACATTAATATATGACAATGTCACTAAAAATAGAGATTAAAGATTAATTATATTGCAAAATAAATAATGAGTGCGGAAAAGAAATATATTTGTCGGTGCTTTGTACAGAAATGTGAAAAGAATTCCAAAAATGCTCCAACGAAACTGTTTGTGAATGTTCCGGAAAATCATAAACGTCGAAAAACATATTTCAGTCTATCTCGACGTAAAAACACACCAACAAAATCGAATTTTAACTGCTGTTAATTCATTCAAATGTGAGTTTATGCATAATAATTGTAAATATGAGAGCGAGAAAATTGTGAAAAAAATGTATAACCTCATTTATATGTTGCGTGCTTTCACATTATCAAAAATTCCAAAGTATTTAAAAACCTTTTCCTGCTTTGCAACTTATGTCCATAACACTTTTTATACCTCGTTTGATGAAAAACGTTAAAAAATCGATCCAATCTAATCCGATTTAATCCGAAGTAACTATCCGAATGAATCCGAACCAATCCGAAAATAAGTTTTCAATCCGAATCAATTCGAGCTTGGATTGATCCAAACCGAATTTTTAATCAGAATTAATCCGATTCATTCCGACCTCGGATTCATTCGGATTGATTTTTTAACATTTTTCATCAAACATTGCATTTTATTGTGCGTAAATCTCTTGTTCTTTTCAAGCTAACATAACCTATTGCAAAATTTCCGTAACTGTCTCGACCGGCCCTACGAGATACCATTTCACTATTAACGTGCGGCAAATTGCGTAAATCTGCCTTTTCAAATTCACGATCACCCATGATCCGTTAAACATCGACAATAGTTTAATAAACAAACAGCAATGATGCAAAATGCATGTAAGTGCTGTGTAAGATTTTGAATCTACTCACGGAATGACGTCACGCCAATGAGAGCACGTTTTGTGATGACGTCACTAGCTTTCAAATATATGTATTTTCAATCGACAAATAAAAATATTCCCAGAGGATGGAAAATCTTATAAATCTAGATTTATGTTATTAATAACGTAAATCTTAATTTAAGCAAAAAAAAAATATATTATTAAAAATGTGAAATGTCTATTACACTCGTAATCCAGCTCTTTAATTAACCTAGATTATACCTGAAAGAAAAAAGAAATGTAAAAATTCCAGGAAAGGAATAGTTTTTGTAAAAAACTTGGAGGAAATTAAAGAAGGAAAAAAAAGGAGTTGTGCCAAGTTTCGTTTATTTCAGGTTCAGAAGTATGCGACGGGATTTTTATTCGATTTTCTCGTAAAATCCTAGCTTCTCCTTGAAGAACTTTTTCAGCGGAAGTAGTCATCCGAAAGGACACAGAAAGCAGTGAGGAAATTTTATTCGCCTCGCTAAGATGAACGCCCTTAGCGGTTTTTCTCGCTGGTTGCACCTTTTTACTTTATTAATGCAGTTAGGGCAGTTGAACAATAAAAAAAAGGTCATTTTGCTCCAAATTAAAAAAAAATTGTTTACAACTAGGCTCAATTATTTTTTATTTTTAAAGTACAAATAACAAATTTGGAATCAATTTTAAGATTAAATGGGCCCCAAGTTGTATTTTATTTATGAATTGGATATCTTTAAGTATCCAGAACGGTTTGAAGAAATTTAAAAAAGTTAGGAGTTCCATATCTTGAGAAGCGTAAACTTTTAATAAATTCTAAAACTTGAGAGTTTTTGTTGAGGAATTTAAAAGAAGAATGAACTGAAGTCAACCCTGAAGCTAACATGTGTGTGCAGGAGGTAATGAGCGCTGTTATCTTTTATTCATCCGCATGGCATATGCGCCGGGTGTAATCCTTATGCCTATGGACGAATTTAAGACAAGCTAGAGGGATCGACCTCTTGGGGTATCATCGTCTACTCACTCTCTAAATCTGAATCAGTTAAGTTTTCACTGATTCATCAGTTAAAAAAATATTTTTCATTTTTAAAGCAGTTGATTTTCACTGATTCATCAGTGCAAAAAATATTTCTCACTGATAAATCAGTTAATTTTCACTAATATAATCAGTGAAATTTGACTGATTCACAGTAACCTCTTTTTAGTTATTTTAATCATGCAAATTGCACTGATAATCAGTAGTTTTTTATTGATTCAGACTTAGAGAGCAGATTCATTCAAGCTGTATGTAGGTAAATGCGTTTTGCAGGAGTTTTTATGTCACGGAAATGGCAAAGTCTTGGAACACTCATGATTATCTTTTATGTTACATCAGAAAAGAATTTTCTCAGCTCTAAGGTGATTTTTTTTTTTTTTTTTTTTGTAAACTTGAATTGTGTGGAGAATATTTCCCTTAAATAAATAAGCTATGATTTATGAAAATCTAGTATTTCCAATTTTGAAAATAAGTGAAAAATCTTCAATTATTTAAAAAAGAATTGTTTTAATGATTTCAGCGACTGAAAACTTTACTTTCAAAATTGAAAACAGTAGAGTTGTAGAGAATAGTTTCCTCGAAATATTAAGCCATGATTTATGAAAATCGAATCATTTTTAAAAAATTGGAAAGACGCGATAATATAGAAAAATTTTATTACAAGTATTTTTTTTGCTGTTTTAAATTTTTTCCATAAAAAATAATGTTTTTTTTTTCATAAGACACGACTGATGATGTAATTTCAAATCTTGAAGTTATAGAAATTTTTTTTTGCAGAGACCTGATTTTTGGCACAACAAGTGATACTTGGGCAATTAGAAGATTTTTCGATTTTAAGTTTCTACATGTTTGCGTCCAAAATGCATAAAATTTTCAACCAAAAAATAATAGTAAATTATCAGTGAATCCCTATAAAATTGTACTCCCACTATTAAAAATGCAAAATTTTTTCAGAGTTCTTAAAACTTTACAAAAAGTTAACTTTCTTTTCAAAATGTGGGAGGATGACTATTTTTTTCGAAATTTTCGTTGTTAAAATTATCCGGAACTATTTCTAAAAGTCATCAGGAACTTTAGAACTACATTAAATCTACTTAGAACTAAAAAAAAATTAACTTTTTCGAAAGTCGGAGTGGGGGGGGGGGGTAAGTCAACCTGCAATTTTTTTTAATAGTAGGGTTACTACTTCACAGGGATCATCAGTTAATATTTTGAAATTATAGTACACTGTGATTTTTACTGGTAAATGTAAAGTGTCATAATAATTAAAAAATAATTTTGATACTTAATTATTCAAATTAACTAGATCAAAACTTCAAAAATTTTGAAATTGCTAGATTCGAAGGCATTTTCTCCTAATAAAGATTTTTGGAAAATTGTAATTTGTCATATTTTGGATTTCGGATCATTCTAAATTCCAGGGAAAATTGAATTTCGGTAATAGTTCAGACAAAATCAATTTTGAAACGTCTTGAAAACTCGAGACACCTGCAAAAAAAATGAGTAAGAATTTGAAATTCAAAAGCCAGAAACAGGATATAAATTGAAGCTAAAAAATAGTCGTAATAGCGAAGGAGGATAGGAAGAAAGGAAAAGTGTCATGTATACGATTTTTTCCCGTGGGATTTTATGGATGTAAGGACCGCCTATGGGTGTAACGTGATGTCAGACTTGAATGGGTATACGAAATTTTCTTCTTGGCACTTTCTGCTGAGTTTGTCCGTCTTTTTTTCCCTTGATGGGGAAAGACGGAAACGGGTAGGAAAAAAGGATAAAAATGGGAAAAAAAGAAGGAATACCTAAGGAGGGGCTCTCGTCGTCTGGCGTGAGGCCGATACTAGGTTCCGTACTGCTTCCGCAATCGCCAAGTCCGACGCCTCCGCCTCCCCCGTCACCGTCACCGTCACCGTCACCTTCCCCCTCGGTTTCGTGCTCGTCGTATTCTGAGAGCACTTTGTCCAACAGCTCAATCGATCGTTGCACATCGTCACCTCTGGAACAAACCAAACATTTCATTCTATAGAGATAATGCGTTTTTCAACCTTCTCAACTACTTCCAATTTATTTACAATCAAACATTTTTAAATAGAAGCAAATCAAGCAATTGAGCAGATCTCTACAAATCTCGAAATTCCAATTTATGGGGTAATCCTACATAGTGTGATTTGAAAATAACCGAACTTTTAATTTAAATCATAGAACACGTAGCGCCATCTATTAAACGTTGGCAGCGTTAGAAAGGTACATTTTTCTTCTTTCAAGCGCAACCAGCGTTGTCAGACCGTACCATAATTATGTAATCGTACCATAATTTTGACTCTTGTACCATGTACCATCCCTCGTGTGCCATACTTCTCAAATGTACCATAATTTGAAAATACTTATATTTTTTATTTTTCATTTAACCGAAATGAAATGAAGACAAAAGCAGAATAGCCATTATCCAATGAGAATTGTTTTTTGCCCTATATGAAGAATGTTTGACCAATAAATCATTTTTTTAAATGAAGGCTGAGTAGAGTTAATTTTCATGTGATTTACGTAAAGACATTCCAAAGACAATTACATATTATACTTACGTTTTACAGATTATAAGCTGTTTTATTTTTTAAAAAAATGTTCTTCAATACGAGTTACCTTAAGTAAATGTTACAAAATACAAAGACTTGAAAAAGTAGAAACTGGGTTATAATTATTATTTAAGGGGGAAGACCACTTTGACGGTTTAAAAAAATCGAATTTTTTTTTTTTTTTGCTTAAAATGTTCTTTGGGGTGTGAACTTTAATGTAGTATGCATCTCCAGTCCGCCAGAAACATTTAAACACACGAATAAAACTTTTCCAAAACTTTAAACGCGTTTATTTCGAAACGACATTTTTCAAGCTGGTGGGACATATCACGCTTACAGTTTTTAACCGATTTTGATGAAACCTTGCACAATCTATCGAGAATTAAATTCTGCATCGAAATACTGGAAGGGATTTTCGATATTTTAAAATTTGGATTTTCAAAGCACGATTTTGTGGCAAATTTTACAGGTAAAAAATTAACCATTTTTTATAAATGGCCACCATTTTCGTAAAAATTAACTTTTCAAAAAACGGCTCCAGTATTTCAGTGCGAAATTATATGGAGAATAACGTGCCTATCCCATTTTTGTTCTAGATTCACTTGCCGAGGGGCCAGATGTCCCACCGATGGGGAAAACTGGGCTGGAGGAAAGCTGCGCGACCTGGTGCAGCGTGTACAGGGAGCCCGCCATCCAAGCGACAAAATTCACAATTATTGTCAAAAAGATGACAAATAAAAACATATAAAACATTTTACCATGGCGAGTTGTTTTAATGCTGAAAAAAAATTCCGAAAATACCCTATTTTCCGACCGCTCAAGGTGGTCTTCCCCCTTAAATAGTTTTATTAAAACATATTGGATCTATAACTTAATTTGTGCGGTTTGCTAAGAGATGGCGTAACTTGATTATTATTCCATCATTCCAATATTCCGAACATGCGTTGGAAAGCTACTTTCATTGTGCGTCTTTTTCAGTATATGTCATTCATTTGAAGCGTAAACAACAATAATTTTTTTTCACTTAAATATGTCGAACTTTGTGCTTGAAAAAATGTTTTTGCGGAGAGTTTTTCTTCATTACTTTAATATGAAGAAAACTGCTGCCCAAAGTCATCGTATTTTGGTGGAAGTTTCTGGTGAACATGCTCTAGCTGAGCGAACGTGCCAAAAGTGGTTTGCACGATTTAAAAGTGGTGATTTTGGCTTGGAAGACGAAGAACGTCCTGGGCAGCCAAAAAAGTTTGAAGATGAAGAACTGGAAGCATTACTCGATGAAGATTGTTGCCAAACACAAGAAGAGCTCGCAGAATCTTTGGGAGTCACTCAAGCAGCCATTTCAAAACGTTTAAAAGCAGCCGGATACATTCGAAAGCAAGGAAATTGGGTTCCACATGAACTCAAGCCAAGAGACGTTGAAAGGCGGTTTTGAATGTCCGAAATGCTACTGGAACGCCACAAAAAAACCGGGTGAAACCATCAATGAAGAACGATAACGAACACAATTAATCCGTTTGAAGAGAGCAATAGCCGAAAAACGCTAGGAATATGCGACCATACACGAGGCAATAATTTTCCATCATGACAACGCTCGGCCCCATGTTGCTATTCCGGTTAAGAACTATTTGGAAAATAGTGGATGAGAAGTTTTACCCCACCCGCCTTATTGCCCAGACCTTGCCCCTTCTGACTACCATTTGTTCCGGTCGATGCAGAACGCCCTCACTGGAATACGGTTCACATCAGAACAGGGTATCAAAAATTGGCTTGATTCATTCTTGGCCGCCAAGTCGGCGCAGTTCTTTTGGGATGGAATCCACAAATTGCCAGAAAGATGGGAAAAAGTTATAGCTTCAGATGGGCAATAATTTGAATAATATTTAAAAAATTTGAAAGCAATCGAAAGACCTGGGCTCGAATCCGAGCGCAGTCGAAAGCGTCTTTTTTTCACAGAAAGATTTTCAAATTCTTTAAATATTGAATTCATTTGCATTATTTGCGATATAAGAGTTTGAAATTGTCTACGAGGACACCTGTCGACAACGTATCCTATCTGATATAAGACTAGTGATCCTCCGATAATGTAGGCGGTGACAGAAATTTCAAACTCAACTAATTACTTTGAATAATTCTATTGTACATGTTTTTCTTAAATAAACGTTCAAATTTTGAAAAAAAAACGCACAAATTAAGTTATAGATCCAATATTATTATATTTATTTACAAAATGTTATTAGCATTTTATTTATAAAAAATACCAAACTTTGAAGTATTTGAAGATATATTAATTTGAATTTCGCGCTGCGCATGCGTCTTGTAAATATGTACCATAGTGTACCATAATTTTAACATGCCGATTTGCTGAGACTTACGAATTATTAAAAAAAGTTTATGGTGATGATTGTATGAGTCGTTCTAAAGTTTACACGTGGTTTACACGATTTAAAAATGGTCGTGACGATTAAAATTATGATCCAAGACCTGGACGACCAGAAGGATCAAATCGTGATGAGTTAGTGGAAAAAAGTAGGTGAAATAATCGCTATCGATGCAAATTTCACTGTGAGAATCATGTCAGAAGAATTAAATTCATCTTACTGTACAATATACACAATATTAACTGAAGATTTGGGTAAAAGAAAGGTCTGTGCACGTTTTGTTCCACATCAGTTAAATGAAAACCAAAAAAGTCAACGAATTTTTTATGAAAAAACAGATTTGTGTCATCGACCACCCTTCGTATTCGCCTGATCTATCACCGTGTGACTATTTTTTTTCCCCAAAACTGAAAACTGCAATGAAAGGAGCTGTAACTGTAACTATAAAGAGTTACTTTTTATAGATTAACTTACCTAACACTGATATATACATCTATATAAATAAAGTTAAAATCGTAGGAAATTTTCAAATTTTCGATTTTCAGAAAAATGGCGTCAACTTCAAGAGAAAAAAATTGCTTACGACGGAAAAATCGATCGGGAATCGGTCATAAAATCGGTAAATTTACAATTATCAAAAAATCCTACGAGGTTCTCTTCATTTATATATATTTTTTTAGAATCTTTCTAGTTTTTTGTTTTAGGTGCCAAATTAAATCGGCAATGGTTCAGCCGAGGAGGCTATACAAAAAAAACGGATTTTTTTGCGAGAGATGCTGTGCCATCATTTTTAAAAAAAAATTTTTTCATGTACTTTAACACTTGTAGAAACATAAATGTAATACCAAATTTTAATACAAGTATATAAATTCATGTTTCTTTAATAAAGTTGAGAAAATATAATATAAGAGAATATAAAGGAGATTTTAAGAATTTATGGTTTAAATAATTATTTATCAATATTTATAGTACCTTTATGGTTAAATAAGAGGCGCTCATAAAGAAGAACCTAAGAATAGTTTTACTGTCAATATATTAAAATTATATACTGTTGAAATTTGAGGTTATGTTTATTTTGAATTTGATACATTGAATAATAAAAATCTTAAATGAATATTATACTTAAATTTATATTATCTCTGTGATTATAGACTCTATCTTTTATTATAGAAAATAATGTATATAATATACATATAATAATTATATTAAAATGGTGCAATCTATCGAAAAATAGTAATGGAAGTTTTTGTAGAGCTTTAAAAATGGAACAACTTTGCTCTAAAACATTTTTTCATATCACGCATATTTTTAAGAATTTTTTTTAATTTTTAAAAAAATTGACGCTATTTTGTTAATTTTTCAAATTTTCCTCCGGATTTTAAAATCGTGTAAACACACGCGCCAAAATCAAAAAACAAAAGGTAAATATCTAAATAAACTAAACAAATACACTAAAAAAAAATTCGCGTTTTTAAAAGATTTTTTTATAGATTCCTTAATATTTCATCAAAATACCATTAATTATTTTATTAATCAGATTAATTTTCGACTAAAAATTGATTTTACTTTTATTAATATAAATATTTAGCAAAACACCGGATTCTTTGATGTTTTTTATTTTACAAAATTTATAATCTCAAACATTGAATAAAATTTATTTAAATCTTTAAATTTTTTATTATTAAGTGAAACAATATTTTAATTTATAAGACGTCAGTTCAGTAGAAAATTGTTCCCTACACTGATGCTCATTAAAAACACCTCATTGTAACCCCCCCACCTTCGTGAAGAGTTTGTTTCTGTTTCCTCGTAAAGGACTTTAATTATCAAGCGCTGCCCACGCCCAACTACAAAGTCTATCATTTTCTATTCGAATGAGAACCCACGTTGGAGTAGGTTTACTGCGTGGGGCGAGGTCATAATTGCAACGTTCATGAATACAATTCAAGTTGAACATGCTACTCGGTGACGCTACCGCGGAATTTTTTTCAACTTTTCAGATATTTTTAATCACAATTCACGATAGTTCACAAAGATAATCATCCTACGTTCATCGCCTAATAAGTATTTCCGGAAATATATTGCGAATGAGGAAATAGAAATTTATAAAATTGATATAAGTCTGTGACGAAAATATATATTATGAAAAGGAGGCTAAAGTACTTTTAATTGTTTAGAATTTTGAATTTAATGGCCTCTGTTAAAAGTTTGACAAAGGAATTCAATCCGAGCCATTCCGAAATTGATGTACAAACTATTCGGAATAATTTCAAACCGGTCCCAAGAACATTTTAAATCTCGTTTAAAATCGGTTATCAATTTCAGCTCGTATTAATTCCAATTGAAGTTCCGAATTGAACCTGAATGGATCAGATTAAGTCGGATTGATTTTCAACCTTTTTGCAACGAACGAGATTAAAAACATTCTTTGGATTGGTTTGGAATGGTTCGGAAACAGTTTTTGGAATAGCTCTGATTCGTTCGGATTGAATTCCAATCCGAAACATTTGCCAGGATCTGTTATGGAAAAACATTTTAAAACTCAACTGTAGTTCGCCCCCCACCCAAATTTAATATATTATTTTGTTTCTAGAAAAAAAAACATCGTTGCGAATTAAATCGAATATTTTTTAACTCTGGTACAAGTTACAGATAGGATTTTAATCAGCGCTATTCTCTTTTATTCCACACCAATCCAAAATCTGCGTACAAATGCGAGAAATTCCGAAATCAATTTGACTCACAATTTCAATTCATCTGAATTAAGGCCTCGATTTGAAGGTTAATTTAAACGAATCTGGTACGAATTCACGGCAAAATATCAATCCGTCCGAATCCGCTTATCAACTTGGAATTCAATCTGAAGCATTCCGACCTCGAATTTATTCAGAATTAAAAATTGATTTAGATCAATTCCAGCTCGTATTAATCCCAATTGAAGTTTCGAATTAAACCAGAATGGATCGGATTAAGTCGGATTGATTTTCAACCTTTTTGCAACGAACGAGATCAAAAACGTTCTTTGGATTGGTTTGGAATAGTTCGGAAAAAGTTTTCGGAATAGCTCGGAATAGCTCTGATTCGCTCGCATTGAATACCTATCCGAAACATTCGCCAGGATCTGCTATGGAAAGGAATTTTAAAACTCAACTGAAGTCCCCCTCGCCCAAATTTAATATCTTATTTTGTTTCTAGAAAAAAAAAGTTGCGAATTAAATCGAATATTTCTTAATTCTGGTACATTTTAAAATCAATTTAAACGAATCTGGTCCGAAAGAATTAGATGCTAATCCAATGCTTCCGAGTTGAGAATAGATTCGGAATAATTCGCATTGGTGCGGAAACAAATTTTGAAATAGGACCAAAAAGAACAAAGAGAACTTTTCAATCTGAAACATGCACCACGGAAGTAATATTTGATTACTGATTTAAAAGAAAAAAGTTTAAAAAAATAGTATAAAGGAGCACAAAAAATTTACCAATTCAGATAAAATCAATAAGAAACTTTTGAATCTTGAACCATTATAATGCCTTGCTTTAGAAATTTTTATCATGAAACTCTACAGCAAATGCATACCAAGACGTGACCCAAAACACTTCGCTTGTTGCAGGTTTTATCAAAGTTATACAAGAACTTTAACCATTCGTTTTAAAAGAATCCTGGAGCATCTCCTCTATTTTTTTGTCTAACTTGAACCATTAATTCTGAAAAAAATTACGTTGTATAAACGAGTTACGTTACATTCTTCCCTTATTACAGAAACAAGTGCAACGACTATTTTACTTTTAATTGTTTTTAATTTTTTTTATTTCTATCATTTCTATTCAATTATATCTATTATGATTATTATATTAATATCCTTCATCTAAATTATCTTATTTCGTTTCAAACCAATTATTATATGTTTTCAATATCAGAGAGACATAAACAAGAGACCAAAAACGATTTGTCTAATACAAAAAATCTATTAGTATCAAACTCATATTGGAATTGTTTAAATTGCGCGATTAGCATACATAAAACATTAACAAGAAAGTGAAATGGCATTAAAAAAATGCATTTCCAACTGAGAATCTTATTCGAAAACACAACTGAAAATCCTAGTTAAAAATTCTATCTAGGCATCCAACTGGATTTTCCAGTTGGAAATTTCAACAGGTTTTTCCAGCTGGAAAATCCAGCTGAAGTCTAACGGGATTACCTGACTTGAAATTCCAGCTTTAAAGTTCAGTTGGAAGTCCCAGATAGAAGTCTAACTGGACTTTCCAGCTGAAAATTCGGATTGGGTTTTCCAGTTGGGAAATCCAACTGAAATCTGACTGGATTATCCGGCTTGAAATTTCAGCTGGATTTTCCAGTTGGAAATTTCAACTGGTTTTTACAGCTGGAAAATCCAGCTGAAGTCTAACGGGATTACCTGACTTGAAATTCCAGCTTTAAAGTTCAGTTGGAAGTCCCAGATAGAAGTCTAACTGAACTTTCCAGCTGAAAATTCGGATTGGGTTTTCCAGTTGGGAAATCCAGCTGAAATCTGACTGGATTATCCGGCTTGAAATTTCAGCTGGCATTTCCAGTTGGAATTTTCACTTGGGTTTTCCAGCTGAAGTATAACGGGATTACCTGACTTGAAATTCCAGCTTTAAAGTTCAGTTGGAAGTCCCAGATAGAAGTCTAACTGGACTTTCCAGCTAAAAATTCGGATTTGGTTTTCCAGTTGGGAAATCCAGCTGAAATCTGACTGGATTATCCGGCTTGAAATTTCTAGTTAGAAAATCAAGTTGGATTTTCAGTTGAAGAAACTAGTCGGAATTTCCATTTATCCAGCTTGAAAATCGAGTTGGCTTTCCAACTGGAAATGCCAGCTGGAATTTCAAGTCGGATAATCCACTTGGATTTCAGTTGGATACGTGATATAGGATCTTACAGTTTTACATAGAAAATTTAAGGCCATGGACCAAACTGGTCACGTGACTTGATTCCTACTTTACCGGCATGTCAGTTTGTGTAACCCCATTTCTATAAAAAAATAAATAAATAAGATAGGTAATTGAACTAATTTGATAATTATAAACATTTATGACCAGCTAGACTTGTCTTAGTGCATTTTATTTACCCTCACAAATTTTCAACTCGTTATCTCATTTTTTACAGAAATGGGTTTACACGAATTGAAAATGCTGGTAAGGTAGGAATCTAGTCACGTGATCCGGTTGGTCCATGGCCTTAAGGCATGGATTAAGTGGATCACGTGATCAAAAAGAGAATTTTAGTTTCCCCTAAAATTTTTTTGGCTGAAACTTTCGGATATTATAAAGGACATGTTAACGGATTTTAATTTTTTTCAATTGTATATTTTTTCAACTAATTGAGATATTCAATTTTTCTTTATTGATTCTAAGTAGGGTGTTCACAATCTTTCGTAATCCGCCAAAAAATTTGGAAAATCTCGAAAATTAACAAAATTGCGTTAATTTATGGCACAAATATCTTAAGGGCATGTGATACTTAACAAAATTAGCAACTTTTATTGATTTTAGGTGTAGAAATGTTCTACAAACACATAGAAACTGGACCAAATTTTTCACATCTCCTTTATTTAAATAAATTTTCAGAGCTAAAATCGTAAATTCCTTTATAAGGGAAAAATTCAAATGAAATAAATTTTTAACATTGTATAAACAAAGTCGAAGTCGTTAACCTCTCTACCATTGAGCCTCGGTCTCCTGAAACTAAAATAATAGTTTGTCATTCTGTTGAGCAAAGGAAGAAGGTTTTGCAAGGCCCAGAGCCTGGGGGAAAGTAGAAAAGAAAGAAGAGAGAATTTGGACAGGCAGTACGAAGTTTTCAAGCGTTTCAACGCTGGACCTCGTGGTACGTCGTTACACTTGATTAATAATTCAAGACCTTAATTGCCCGAAAGCACCGGAGGTTCGCTGAGCCCTTTTTTGTTTGCTTCAAGTTGTCGGCCTTGAGGGACCATTTTCGCAGTGCATTTTATCAAGAATCTTATTCTTATTTTTCTACGGACGAATTGCTTCTTAACTACAAAAACCAAACGGATAAACTAACATGGTTGAGTTATTTCGATCCTCAAAAAAACTGCTTTCGAATTAAATGAAACGAGTTACTATTAATAAACTTATAATACTTCAATACAGTTTTACTTGGTACACGGGAAAAATGTAACCGTGAGAGATAAGTTTTTTTTTTATAGCTAAGAACTTAGTAGAAAATAAAAGAAGGAATTTATGTAGGAAGATCTCTATGGTGCCCTGTCAAAAGTTTCGAATTGGAAGTCAATCCGAGCGAATCAGAGCTATTCCGAGCCATTCTAAAAAACTTTTTGAATAACCTTCGATGCAAATTGGTTTTAAATCAATCGGTTTCAATCCGAGACTTCAATGCGCGTGAATATGAAGCATTCCAAGCTCAAATTTATTCAGATTTAGAATTTAATACCAATTTCGGCTCGGATAGATTCAAATTGAAATCTCGAATTGAAACGGAATAAAACGGATTGATTTCTAACAGTTGCATCAAACGAGATTAACCCTTTCGTGCCTGGCGGTATATATATTTACAACTAGTTTCGAAAATTCATTACTTCAACAAAAACACAAACCCGGTAACTGGGAGTTTTTCGGGTCGTTTATTTCGGATAAGAAGTCAAAAATCAAAAATTCAAAATGGCCGATCCAATATGGCGGAGTTCAATCGCAAAATATATCTTGATTTGCATGAAACTTGGAATCTGCGAGTTTTTCGGGTCGCTAATTTCGAATCGGAAGTCAAATTTCAAAATGGCCGATGGAATATGGCGGAATTCAATCGCAAAATATATCTTGATTTGCATGAATCTCGGAATCAGGAAGTTTTTCGGGTTGCTAATTTCGAATCGGAAGTGAAATTTTAAAATGGCCGATTCAATATGGAGGAGTTAAATCGCAAAATATACCTTGATTTGCATGAAACTCGGAATCTGGGAGTTATTCGGGTCGCTAATTTTGAATCAGAATTCAAATTTCAAAATGACCGATCCAATATGGCAGAGTTCAATTACAAAATATACCTTAAGTTGCATGAAACTCGGAATTTAGGAGTTTTTTGAGTCACTGATTTCGAATCGGAAGTCAAACTTCGAAATCTGAAAATGGCCGATTCAATATGGCGGACAAATATCGCAAAATATTAACTTGATTTGCATAAAACTCGGAATCCGGGAGTTTTTTGGGTCGTTAATTTCGAATCAGAAGTCAAATTTCAAAATAGCCGAATAAATATGGCGGACAAAAATAGCAAAATATAACTTGATTTGCATGAAACTGCGAATCTGGGAGTTTTTCAGGTCGCTAATTTCGAAACAGGAGTAAAAATTGTAAATTTCAAAATGGTCGATCCATTCTAAAAAGTTTTTGAATATCCTTCGACGGAAATTGGTTTTAAATCAATCTGTTTCGATCCGAGAAAACAATTTTTTTTTCCTGGGGGGTGAATTTCAAGCGAAGAGGTTGTTGAAAGACAGGAAAAGTTATGAAATATTTTTTCACCTCATCTGGAACCCTTCATCTTTCGCATCCAACACTGACCTTGTTTGTAATCTCCCTGGAAAAAAAATCAGGCACGAAAGGGTTGAAAACGTTCTTTGGATTGATGTGGAATGATTCAGAAACAAATTTTGGAATGGATTCGATTGAAAACTTGGTTTGAACTCATTCGGATTGAAGTCACGGTTCAAACCCGAATGAATCAGATTGATTTGAAATAATTCGGAATGACTTGGATCAAATTCCTTTTCGAAATTTTTGTCAAGGAAAATACGTTTACCTGATTTTAATCGAACTTTATTTTCGGAAGATGATCTGGATTATTTAAGATTTCCTCGAGATGGTATTTGTGCTTGAGATCTCTTCTTATTACTAAACTATAGCCCGAGTTTTTTATTCGGGCAATAACGAAGGTCCGTGTTAACCATCTCGCGTTTACACGATAATTAACAATTGTGATTACTGGAACCAGAAAAAGGGAGAAAAATTGTGCAAGTGCTGGGAAAGGGATATGGGGGGACTGGGGGGTTAGTCTAGGCGGGTCGCATTGCACCAGAAAGCAGTTTGTCGGGTCCTCTCAACTTCCCTCATCAACCTTATTGCCGTGCCTAATTAAATGCCTAGTTATTGGCGTCGAAAATCGTTAACGCAGCACGTTGCCAGAATATATGTCGTTGAAGGAAATTAATTAAGGGATTAATTTCTTCAAATGTCTATAAAGTTGTATTTCTATTTTAAAATGAGATAATTCTTTACTTTTAATTATTAATATAAATATAATTATGAATAATATATATATAAATAATATATAGAATATTCAAATTGAAAAATTCAAGGTTCTTCCCGACAAATAATTGAAGAGAGAAAAAATCTGCCTCAGTCCGGATGATGAAAAGAGGGGACCCCGGTTCGAATCCGGACAGAGGCAGATTTTTTCTTTCTTCAATTATTTGTTAATTACACTTTATTACTTATGATATACTTTAAATGTTTTTTTGAATTTTCAAGTGGTGTTTGCGAAGAGTAAATAATTTCATCAATATAACTTTACTAACTTAATATTTTTCCAGAAAAATTATCAACCCTTTAATAAAATTAAAATCGTCTATTTCTTTCTTTATATGGAAGGCTAATTATTTAAAATAATTAAAATTGATAAAAAAAAACATTGTTAGCTTCTATATGCAAACGTTTTTTGAAAATAAACAAAACATTGAATTTTTAGTTGCAGACAAAACTTTATAAACTTCAGTAAGGTAATAAATTTCCACTTTATTTGCCAGGGAGGGATTCATGAGGTTCCTGACAGAGAAGAGACGTTGTAAAGGGAAAATAGAGAATGTAATCTATAAACTGTAATGAAGTTTGTCAAACAACCACCTCTTCCTTTACCTCAGCTTTCTCTCTGCCTATTTCTATGTGATTTGACAATCCTCCCTCCCTTCTGACAAACCAAACTCGATATACTGTGTCCGATATATTGTGGCATCTGATTGACCCAGAAAAGAGAAAGCTTTAACTGAAAATGATCTCCTAATCAAGCAGCTCTGGCTGTATGATTTTTAAAATTAAGATTCAATTTCATCGTATTTAAAAAACAGATTTTTCCTGATTTTTATTTCGAAGCAAAATTATTTATTTTTTGATATTTTAAAATATTCCAAGAAATTTCAATAATTATTGATATTTCAGTTACTTCAAGATATTTTGAGATTCCTTCAAATATTTTACATGATTAAATATAATCTAATACTTTAGAATATTCCAAGATGCCTTAGGATTTTTCAAAATATTAGTGATTTTGTGATATCTTTAAACACTTCAAAATGTTTAAAGGTACTTCAGGATATTCCAAAAAAATCAGAGAGACTTTATCATATTTTAGGATATTTCATGGCACATTAAGATATTCTGAAGGATTCCAAGATATTTCAAGGTACTTCAGGATATTCGAAGATACTTAAGTAGTTATTGATATTTTAGTGATTTCAATATATTTTGAGATGCTTAAAAGTATTTCACATGATTCAATATACTCTAATACTTTTAAATATTTCGAGGTGCTTTGAGATTTCACAAAATATTTCAGTGATTTCAAGATATTTTAGGATACTTTAAAATATTTCGAAGTACTTCAGGATATTTCATCATTAAATGAACTTTAAAAAAATGAACTTCAAGATATTTCATGGTATTTCAAGATATTCCGAAGGACTGAAAGATATTTCAACGTACTTTAAGATATTCCAATAAACTCCAATATATTGAACCCAGAAAAAAAAACTTTCACGAAAACTAATATCTTTATCAAGCAGCTCTAGCTGTATTAATTTTTGAATTAAGACTGAATTTTATCACATTTGAGGGACGGATTTTTCCAGAATTTTATTACGAAGCAAAATTACATATTTTTTCATATTTTAAGATATTGCAAGGAATTTTAATAATTATTGAAAATATTTCACATGATTAAGAATAATCCAATACTTTAGAATGTTCTGAGATACCTTAGGATTTTTCAAAAAAATTCCAGTGATTTTGGGATATCTTAAGATACTTTAAAATATTTTAAAGTACTTCAGGATATTCCAAAGGACTTTGAGATATTTCATGGTATTTTAGATATTCTAAATAAATTAAAGATATTTTATCATACTTCAGGATATTTCACGGTACATTAAGATATTCGGAAGAACTCGAAGATATTTCAAGCTTCTTCCGGGTATTCCAAGACTCTTCAGTAGTTATTGATATTTCAGTCATTTCAGGATATTTTGATATGCTTAAAGGTATTTCACATGATTCAACATACACTCGAGATTCCCTTCAACGAGAGGCTCGAGCTTCGAAGTGTTCTCGGCAACGAGCGCGAGAGGGAACTCCTCCATACCCTACGTGTTGTTATGCGCGTTACTGTTTCAAATTCGAGCGCCATTTATCCCATAGTAGTGGGGGAAGAGGAGTCGATCAGCTACTCGTTTTAGGGAACGATCACGCGCTTGTATAAGGGAACGTTCGTCGGAGAGAATCTTGAAAATCTCCAAAATATTTCAGTACTTTTGGAATATATTAAAATAATTCAGAATATTTCAGGGGACTTTAAGATATTTTATGGTATTTCAAGATATTCCAATGAACTACAAGATATTTTATGGTATTTCAAGATATTCCGAAAAACTAAAAGCTATCTCAACGTACTTTAAAATATTTCATGGTATTTTAAAATATTTCAAGGAACTCAAAGATATTCCATGTTACTTTTGAATATTTCAAGTTACTCTGCTTATTTCCATGAGTTTTGACAATCCTCCCTCCTTACTGACAAAACTAAACTCAATATATTGTGGCATCAGATTGACCCAGAAAAGGAAAAGCTTTCACGAGAACTAATCTCATTATCAAGCAGCTCTAGCTGTACGATTTTTAAAATTAAGATTGAATTTTATCGCATTTAAGGGACAGATTTTTCCTGATTTTTATTGCGAAGCAAAATTCAATTATCAGATACTTGTGCAAATCTCGTTACTTCGTTACGTCAGCCTTGATTAAACTAGGAATTAATGGTGTTATAATCACCTTTAATAAAAATGCTGTAACACAAGTGTATGCTTTTCTAAAACGCAATCTTTTAAATAACACTGATTACAAGTAATTTGGAAGTAATGACTGAAAATATAAAATCAAAATAAAAATTCAATTTATAGATTCTCTGCGCATTTTGATGAAAATCCTCCCCTAAATTAAAACCAGCGAAGCATTTCTGAATTTTGTAATGATGCTTGGAAGGGAATTTCTTAATTTTATCATTTAACGAACCATAACATCGAAGTGGGGTTGAATGCAATAAAACTTTCTATTTCTGCTTATGATTTTATACTTCTTGCTGTCAGAAATAAAAATAATTTGCAACAAAAAATTAATTAGAAAAAATAAAATTCTGAGACTTCGTTAAAAATAAAAAATAAACAGTAGGAGCATATTTTCTTTTTAATTATAAAATTATGAAATCATAAAAACCGAGGAAAAATATTTTTCAGATTTTAATTTAAATTTTTCACTTCAAATCTTCTATTTCAATTCAAGTTTTTCCTCGTATGTTTTATAAATTTTAATTGTAAGTTTATTGATGATTGTGATACAGGAAAGAAGGTGAATTTTTAATTAGGGTTGACTATACATTTTTGAAGAATAAAAAACTGAGTAGTAAAAGCATGAATAAGCTTTTTCATCAAGATATGGCATTCATGATGCATTTAGGGCATAGAATTGTCGTGTTTTGCTCGAGTTTAGACTTCCGCTAATGAGTTTTTCTCTTTCAAGTAATAAGGTACATACTACTTCAGTAAACACTAACAGCTAATGGAATTAGCATTGTCTGACTTGGCACAATGTCAGCATCACTATTCTCATACCTCGTCGACTTCCTACAATGAAACACGTTCACTCAAACTACCAAACTCTGTCGAAAACATTGGCAAATAATCGTGACAAATTTAGTAATTTACATCTAGAAATGGAATATACAATTAAGAAATCAGGAATCCATCCATTTTTTTAAAAAATGATATGTTTGATTAGTTTATTAGCATTAAAACAAGAAGTTTTGGCCACTCGTTCTAAGGAGACAATCACGATTGCCATTTTTTTACCATTCAGCTGATTGGTGTAATTACTCTGCATATACGAAGAAAATTTATTTGAGAAAGATTACCCAAAAGCTGATTCCTCTACAAATTAGAGGATTTTCCTCTATTTTTGAAAGGAAGATGACAAGAGGGTAACTTTTGTATTTTTTTCTGAGATTGAGAATAACCCTCTACTAATGAGAGGATTACTTTTAGAATAATTATATAGAATTTATAAGATTTCTATATGATTCTACATATCCTTTTGTCCATTTTTATAAGATTCTATAAGGCATTTAAGGGAGGGATACTGGCATGCATTTTCTTTTATGCTTTTTATCATTTTTAGAAATAATTTATTAACTCTCGATAAAGTTTATATTTTCAACGTACTTTAGGATATTTCATGGTATTTTAACATATTTCGAAGAAACCAAAGGTATTCCATGATATTTCAACATATTCAATGATATTTTAGTGATTTCAGGATATTTTGAGATGCTTAAAGATATTTCACTTGATTCAATATACTCCAATACTGTGGAATATTTCAAGATGCTTTGGGATTTTATAAAATATTCCAATGATTTCAAAATATTTTAAGATACTTTAAAATATTTCGAAGTACTTCAGGATATTTAATCAATAAATGAACTTCAAAATTCATAGTAAGTTGAGATATTCCGAAAAACTAGAAGAAATTCCATGATAATTTAAGATATTTCATGGTACTTCAGGATATTCAAAAATACTTCAGGAATTATTGATATTTCAGTAATTTCAAGATACTTTAAAATACTTTAAAATTTTTCAATTTACTTCAGGATATTACACATCTTTCAATATACTTGAAAACATTATGAAATACTTCAGGATATTTGATGAATGAATAAACTTCAAACCAAGGAACTTCAAGATATTTTATGGTATTTCAAAATGTCCCGGAAAACTAAATAATATTTTGACATGCTTTAGGATATTTCACGGAACTTCAGAATATTTCAGAATACTTCACTAATTATTGATATTTCAGGATATTTAAAGATGGTTCAGAATTTTTAAAGGTTGTTCAGGATAATTCACATACTTCAAGATACTTCAAAATATTTCGAAGTACTTTATGATATTCTAAGGGACTTTAATATATTTCATGGTAATTCGAGATATTTGAAGAACTCAAAAATATTTCAACATATTTTGGAATATTTCATGAGATATTAAGATATACTGAAGAACTTTAAGACATTCCATGCTACTTCAGGTTATTCCAAGATGCATTAAGAATTTTATTGATATTTCACATGATTAAAGATATTTTGATACTTTATATTATTTCAAAGTGATTTAGGATTTTCAATGTATTTCAGTGATATTAGGATATTTTAGAACATTTCAAAGTGTTTCAAGCTACATCAGGATATTTCACATACTTCAAGATAATTCAAAATATTTCAAAGTACTTTAGGATATTCCAATGAACTTCAAGATATTTCATGGCATTTTAGGATTGTTCTTCGTTGTTAGAACATAATGTATCAACTTTCGAATAACTTAAAAGATTGGCAAAAATGCCTTTCCTGCCTAATAAGATAATAGAACCCATTCGCGATTTATTGATTTTCTTAGAAAAATTAGCACAGTTAGAATAGAAGAAATCGGAGGTAGTATATCAATTTATAGGTCTAAAAGTAATACAATCACATAAAATGAATTTTAACAAGCCTATAAAGAGACCTTTATCTCTAATCTTATAAGTATTATAGTTATTCTTTTTGATTCTTTATAATTTTCATAATATACAAACGCAAGATGATTCTATCTGACATTAGCAATTAAAATTAGTGATTGCACCAAAAAGTGGTGATGCAAAAATGGTAATACAGCGTTTTAAATAATAATTTTTAAAAATACTACACAGAAATTTACACTGCGCCTATGAATTTTTAATATAAAGTACTGTCAATAAATTTCAACAATATTTTAATCTAAAAATGATTTATTGATTCAAAAAATCCTAATACATAACCTATAAAAGTAGATAAAGCTGCAAAATGTAACTTGATTACTAATTAACATAAATTTATTTATTGAATAATTAATTTCTAATACCTTTCTATGAATAGAAAGTGGATTAACATCAAATAAAATAACTGTTTATATCGGAACATATTAGTAACAGGACCAGGAATATTTTTCCTCACGTCAGAGAGAATGTTTTTCATTTAAGGTTTTTGCGACCCTTGAAACAAGTTATATTTTTCGAGGAAAAGAGGGTATCCATCTGGGAATTATTGTTTCTCAGTTCAAGTATGGAGTTTCATGTTTCACCCCAAATGTAACGTTTTTTCGTCAACAAAAACCACTTCTAGTGATTTATCAAGTGTTAACCAGCGCAGAACACGTACCACATTCCATTGTATTTTATAATCTGAATCGAGTTAAAACCATTGTTAACAGGATTTGCGCGTTGTGATGTCTCGTTCCACCCCCCCCCCCCCTCCCCCCACTAACAATTTAATAGGGTTACTCGAGATTTAGACCCTCAGTGCAAATCCATTATGAAGGGAAAAGAGTGTAGATTAACATTAATTTTCTGGAAGATAAGGCAAACAACATAAATTCAAGCTCAAAAACTTGAACCCTTTTCATTTTTAATAACGTATTTAATTTCAAGTTTGCAGCTTGAAACAATGAAATTTAATATGAGAGATTAAATTGATTAGAAAATATACAAAGGACTGGAAAATTGAAAACACGAAAGAATGTGAATTTCACGAGGGAATGTTTTTCTAAACATACACTGTTTTTAATATTTCTGCATATTAATTGTAAAAAAAAATACACTGGTATATTAAATTTAATATACTGTTGTATTAAATTTAGCATAACAAAATTAAAAACTCACGTAATTTGATTATACGCAATTATAAACTTATGTTTGAAGTGAATTTAAATTATGAATAATAAAGTAAATTATTCTATTTAATAAAGATACACATTTATTTTTGAAATATTCATAATACACAAGTATTTGAAAAGTTAGTTACCTTAGCCTATAAACTTTATATTTTCAACGTACTTTAGGATATTTCATAGAACTTTAACATATTTCGAGAAAAACAAAGATATTCTGATATTTCAGTGATTTCAGGATATTCTGAGATGTTTAAAGATATTTCACTTTTATTCAATATACTCCAATACTTTAAAATATTTCAAGGTACTTTGGCATTTTACGAAATATTTCAGTGACTTCAAGATATTTTAAGATACTTCAAAATATTTCGAAGTACTTCAAGGTATTTAATCAATAAATGAACTTTAAATTTCATGGTAAGTTGAGATATTCCGAAAAACTCGAAGAAATCCCATGATACTTTAAGATATTTCATGGTACTTAAGGATATTCAAAAATACTTCAGGAATTATTGATAATTCAGTAATTTTAGGATATTTTGAGCTGCTTAAAGATATGGTTAAATATACTCCAATACTTTGGAATATTTCAAGGTGCTTTGGGATTTTACAAAATATTTCAATGATTTCAAAATATTTTAAGATACTTTAAAATATTTCTAAGTACTTCAGAATATTTAATCAATAAATGAACTTCAAATTTCATAGTAAGGTGAGATATTCCGAAAAACTAGAAGAATTTCCATGATACTTCAAGATATTTTATGGTACTTCAGGATATTCAAAAATACTTCACGGAATTATTGATATTTCAGTTATTTTTGAATAATTTGAGATGATTATAGATATTTCATATGATACAATATAATCCAGTACTTTAAAATATTTCAAGGTGCTTTGGAATTTTACAAAATATTTCAGTGATTTCAAGATATTTTAAGATAATTCAAAATATTTCGGAGTACTTCAGGATATTTATTCAATAAATGAACTTAAAATTTCATGGTAAGTTAAAAAATTCTTAAAAACTCGAAGAAATTGCATGATACTTTAAGATATTTGATGGCACTTCAGGATATTCAAAAATACTTTAGGAATTATTGATATTTCAGTAATTTCAAGATATTTTTAAATACTTCAAAATTTTTCAAGTTACTTCAGGATATTTCACATCCTTGAATATACTTCAAAACATTACGAAGTACTTCAGGATATTTGATCAATGAATGAACTTCAAGCCAAGTAACTTCAAGATATTTTATGGTATTTCAAGATGTCCCGGAAAACTAAATAATATTTTGACGCACTTTAGGATATTTCATGGTACTTCAAGATATTCTAAAATAATTCAGCAATTATTGATATTTCAGTTATTTCAGGATATTTAAAGATGCTTCAGAATTTGTCAAGGTTGTTCAGGATAATTAATTTGATTAATTAATTACATACTACATTAAACACGAAAGTACGTGCATCTCACGAGGAAATGTTTTTTTAAACATCCACTGTTTTTAATATTTCTGTATGATATTTGTAAAAATATATTAAAATTTACCATCCAAATGCTTATCTTTATTTGAAATACAAAATATTGCACTAATTGATGTTACCGGTATTTTAATAGATGGAAACATAAGTAAACATGAAAAAGAAAAAAAAAACTGGAAAGGCCACTTATGTTTTCATTTATTAATGATTCATCAGTTATCAATGAATCTAGGGAATATTCTACTTTATTGGCACTTCGATGTATATTAAAATTCATATACAAATTCATCATAGTAGGCGTCTTGAACTTCAGCCTACATTATTTCTGTTGTTGTTGTTACATTCAGCAGTCCTGAGACATTCTATCAAACACAAAGCTTCAATATGTCAGAAAAAAAACGAAAATCAGTTATCCTTCCATGCTATTTGATCTTCAATTTGTGGTAGATTTTTCGTCAATAGAGATTGAATGTCGAGGAGGAATTCAACTCGTATACGTAGGCTATTATACTCAATGCTAGATACAGCGAACTGGCATTGGCTTGGCAAAAGCTTCGCGTGACTGCACAGCAGACGTGCGTGGAATAAAGTAGATTCCCAGCAAAGGGTCATTACTGCCACCAGACAGGCATTCGTTGAATCATTCAGTATTGAGGAAAAGAGTCTTTCTTGGATTCAAGGCAATCGTTAGGGGAATTATTAGATAGTTTGTAATATCTCTCATAAAATCAACATATTTATAAAAGTGCATTTGAGTAAAGGTTGTCCTTTCCGCCTGTGAACAATTTATTTTTCTGTTACTTGAATAAAAATGATGCAGATCCTGAAATTATACAATTAAAAATAATTGTGCTGTGTCGAATTAGAAAAATAAGAGGGCAATGGACTTCGTGAAATAAATAAATAGTTTGTAAATTTGGAAAATTCGAGTACACTATTTAAGAAATGAAAGATTGGGGGATTAATTTCTCCCAAGAGTTGTCGAATTGACTGATAAAGTGAAAACCTGCTTCTGACTTCAGAATATTTTTAATGACTTCGGGATATATCATAATACTTTAAGATATTCCAAGACATTTTCAGATATTTCATGATGTGCATTAATATATTTCGAAGAACATTTAAATATTTCATGATAATTCAGGATATTTAAGATACTTCAGTAGTTATTGATATTTTAGTGATTTTGGGATATTACACATACTTCATGATACTTAAAAATATTTTAAAGTACTTCAGATATTCCAAGGCACTTTCATGCGCATTTCATGGTATTTCAAGATACTCCGAATAACTCATAGGTATTTCAACGTACTCTACGATATTTCATGGTATATCAATATATTCCGAAGAACCCAAAGATATTGCATGATACTTTAGGAAATTTCAAGATAGTTTAGTAATGATTGATGCTTCAGCGTTTGCAGAATATTTTAAGATGCTTGAAGATATTACACATACTTCAAGATACTTAAAAATAATTTGAAGTACTTCACGATATTCCAAGGCACTTAAGGATATTTCATGGTACTTCAAGATATTCCTAAGAACTAAAATATACATATACACTGTAAAAAATTTCTGTTGTGATTTTACAATAGTGTAATGGAAGTTTATTACCAAAACGCAATGTAATTTTACAATACATGATGTATTGTAAATTTACAAACGATGGTGGCGCTGTTCCAAAGCGGCATTACAAAAGTTGTATTGTAATTCTGAAGAATTACATTCTAAGTATTGTGATTTCCCTGTACAATACATCGATTGTTATTTTACATTACGTTTTGGTAATAAACCTCCATTGAAGTATTGTGAAATCACAAAAAATTTTAACAGTGTATATATATATATATATATTTTTTTTTTAATTAGTGATATTACCCTCCATGGTTGATTCTTAGAAAGATTTGTAGCGATCAGTAAGGGTAAAAAGAAAAAAAGGAAGACGAGATGTTACGTTGTCAAGAGCGACGTTTCGTTGGCATGGGTTCGCCAACCTCATCAGGCTTATACTTTATTAAAAGAGAAGAAACACAGAAAACCATTAAAAACACAAATATCTTATGATACCAATAACTCATAAATGAGAAACAAAAACAATAATTACGATAGTTAAAATTAGTTAAAAATGGTTTTAACGCGTCAAACATCGTTATTTATTAAGAGTTGAGCAGGCGCTTTTCGAAGAAAAGGAAGGTGAATTGCATGGGCCTGGAATAGCAGATTAGCTCTAGGTATGATACTTAAAAATTTATAACAATGAAATCAGTACTTTTATCTTTAAACGCTTTTTTTTTCAAAACTACATTTTTCAAATTTGCTGCAGCTGTAACTCGATAACAAATGATCCGATCGACTTGCGTCTTTTTTTAGCTTATTGTGTATTTTTTCTTCCATACAATGACCCTCCAGTTTTATGATTGGATGAAAAATATTATTTTGCCACGCCAAAAACCATCAGATTTTTGAGCAAAATTTTTTTTTTTTCAAAACTCCGCCATTTTGTTGCATTTTAATTTTTTTTTACACTCGAGGGTCATTGTATAGGAAATATATTCTAGTTTAATTAAATTTTTCGTTTTTTTTATTTCAGGCACTGTGAAGGCGACAATCACTACAGCAATGGCGGAACTTTAAAAAAAAAAAAAATTCACAAAAATCACCTGTTTTTCAGGCAGTCAAACTAGTTGTGCCCCTTAACATACTTTAGGATATTTCATGGTACATTAAGATATTATAATTATAAACATCTGTGTTTTTGCTCATGAATACTTTTATCAAGTGTTCGGATGATGTGGAGCTAACTGAATAAATAATTTATATTATAGTTTTCATATTATAAAGTTCCTTCATCAGTACTAAATATTATAATAAAACTGCTCTTGATTTCCTTGACAATTTTTCTGTTAGTTCATTTATATTCATCTAATCGTATATATTTACTAATTAATATCAATCATATCTGAAGAATAAATTTTATTGTACAACTTACTTTGAGATATTTCATGGTATTTAAAGACATTCCGAAAAACTTAAAGATATTCCATGATACTTTAGGATATTTCATGGTACTTCAGGATATTTCAAGATATTGCAGCGATTTAAAAATATTTAAAAGTACTTTAAGATTCCTAGATATTTGAAGATACTTTACGATATTCCAATGTATTTCAGTATATGCCAAGGTGTTTTAGGATATTTTCAGGTATTTCAGAATGTTTTAGCAAATATACTTTGCTTCACTTGTTGTCAACCCTTAGATCACCTTTATTTTCAATTTTTTCAGAACATTTTAATTTACACATCACATTTTTCCAAAACAAAACTTTTTTCGAATTCGGAATTTTAGAGAATTTCACCGCGAAAAACAAACAAAGGTAATTAGCCTGGAACAATAACGAGAAGCTGACGTTTGTTTGTTAATTAAATCAGATAAAATAGATCGCAATTTGCTTTTGGTGCAGTATTCTCTGGTTTAGGATTCCCAGCGCACATCATAATTTTGCAAAACTTGGCCGACAGTTTGTCAGCAGTTTCAACGTTGGTGAGTTGGTAAATCATAAAGGCAGTTCAGCTGAACTATCATATATATATATATACATATAAGTACGTTAGTGTGCATATAAACTCATTTTTATGCCGCTTATGTAGGGTTTCTAAATCGCATATACGAAACCAATATAGCCGTATGTTCTCTGCGAACAGGGTCACAGGACAATCGATACACACATTCTGTTATCTGAGATGAATAAATCAAGCGATGCATACATACGTTGTTCACTCTTTATCAGTGTCTACGTATTAAAACTACACACATATATGGTGTTTTCCGTTGATAACATCAAGTATCCGTAATAGACTTTGAGTGCTTTCTTTCCACAGCTTTCAGCTGTGACTTAAATTCAAAATACATTTGATGATAGTGTTTCGTATAAAGTATCAAAAATCTAAACCTGAATATAAAACTTGATTTAAATCAGGAAAAGTCGTTCACTGTTTATGCTTTAGTAAGCATTTTCATTGATTATTCGCTCATAGGCAAAATCTATCAATTTCATCTACCATACATCATCAAAGTAATGTTCGAGAACAATATCTTATTCTTATTTTCAAATTTATAGTATAAACGCAGAAAGAAAAACATACTAAAACTTTACTATCAAGATGCTTATTTCTATTCGAAAAACAAAACATTGCACTACTTCACATACGTATTATATTCAGTGCCATGTAGATAGTACGTGAATATTGTTAGGCTTATCTGTATTGTACAAATTACAATACATGATAGTAATCTTAGTAATACCCTATTTACCACCTGTATCATAACAACTACAAGTATGGTAATAGTATATTTCGTATCAAGTGCGGAAAGGCGTATTTTAACGCAAGAGCGAGTCGCTTTTTGTCCGCCGTACACCGAAAATGAGCCTTGTCGGTGTCGTTTTGCGTACGGAAAGTTGATTTTCCCGCACTAGTGCAGTAAAATTTTATGTTTATTTTAATTTTCGAGACGCTTAAAATTTTTCCGCACTAGTGCGGGGAAATCAACTTTCCGCACGCAAAACGACACCGACAAGGCTAACTTTTGGTGTGCGGCGGACAAAAAATATTTTTCTTTATCATTTCCTACGTTTCAAATTTTCGATTTTGAAAAATTAAAAAATGGGAATCAACAAGTTTGCAAAGACTTGAAAAATTTTGAATCTTTAAAGAAATTACAAATTAAAAAATACAGCAGTTGAATAATATATATCAAATGTTAAATAATGCATCACAGTTCGGTAAACTTTAAAAATCTAGAGTAAAGTTTGAAAATGTACATTAACAAATGATTACAATAGTCTCCAACCTGCTCATATATCCCAGCTTTGCTCGAAAGTTAAGTAAAGTTTCTCGAACTATATTTCTCTATGTGATAATGGAAAGTTTAGACGTGAAAGCTTCCAAGTAAAAGTTGCAGATCATGCAGAAAAGTTTTAAAATCGTCAATGTGTCTCATATTGGAATTTTCCCTGATTAAACTTTTCTGATATCAAATTAAATTTATATTAGCAAATACTGAGTGCTTATTGAAAGTTGTTGAAAAATACTGTTTCTTAAACTCTGATTGTATGCCTGACATGTTTTTAAAGAGTGAAAATTACAGTGATCACCTAGTGTGTACACGTATCACAGGAAACATGTTGAACGTATAAAGAACCCTTCGTTTCGAACAGCACAAGCCATTATTGGATTTTTATTAATGGCCAAGCAAAATGAAGTTGTGAGGCAGAATAAAACCATCTGCGGCGCTTACGCGGTTACAATACCCCAACTGGTCGTAGAAAAATGTAATTCGCGACTGGTAAAAACGACCAGAGTTTTAAATAATTACCTCTCTCTTGGATCATTCCCTTGAGGTAGGAGTCGAATAAACAAATACGTAACCGACCTCTAAGCACATTTAGCAGTAAAAATTACACCCATTCAAAAATACAGAAATTCTTCATTAAATCATATTCCAATATTTTTCCCAATATTCCAATAATTATTGTATTTATGGTCACGTTATTGAAATATTTATGAATATCAGGAATTCCTTTAAACTAAGAAACAATTTATATTTAAATTGGAAAAATTTTAAGTAAAAATTTTTTCATAGATTTTGTGGTAAAAGTTTGATTTTTAAAAATAATGAATTTTAACCCTTTCGTGGCTAAATCATTTCTGGCGATTCGAATTTGCTCATTCCTCGTTTCTAGAGGTTTTTGGATGCGCCGATTTCTAATCTGGAGTTAAAATTCCAAAATTTTGAAAAATAGTTCGATTTTAAATTTTCAAAATTCAAAATAGTGAACACAATATGGCGAATCGAAATTATAAAAAAGTCTGATTTCAATGAAAATTAGTACTCGGGGGTTTTGGAGAGTATTTACTTCAAATTTGCATACAAAATTCTGAAATTCAAGATGTTGGAACAAATATAGTGGACAAAAATTGTAAACAATAGTTTGAATTAAACGAGAATTAATACCGGGGGGTTTTTGATGGTGCTGACTTCAATTCCAAACCAAAATTTTCAAAGTTCAAAATGGCGGATCCAATATATATTGAATCCTAAAGTTTAAACTTTGATTTTGTATTTGTAATCAAAAGTACTAAAATATATCAGACAATTTTTGAATTTTCGTCCGACATAGTGGAGTTGCACTACAATTCAAAAAAAAGTTTCAAGATATCTTAATTTTATTTAAAGTTATGAATATTATGATACAGAATGTATACATTTAAAATCAATGTTTAATTCAACTAAAGTGGTTTTTTGAAACAGCAAATATTACTTTTAATGGAAATAAGGTCAACCAACAAATCTGTTGTAATCGAAGAAATGATTTTTTGACTTCATACGAATGCATTTGTTTAATATGACAAAATGTTCTTTGAATATAAAAAACTTTTTTCTGAGTGAAAATAGTTAATAGGTTCATTACAGATAGTGAAATCAAATTACCACTTAACCATCATTTATTGGATTGTACTAGGACGGTGACAATAGAAAGGACGTCTATGACACCCCATTAGTACTCGGTGGTTGCACGTGACCTACACTACCTTCACTAACCGGATTCGTCTGAAGAACCTAGAATCTAGATTCTAGAGACTCCTATATCTATAGGCTATAGTCTGCAAACTATAACCCATTCCAGTACACCTGCACTCATTCAACTCACTCTGAACAATTTCTCTTTCACAATTCAAAAGAACGAATAACGATTCATTCTTTCACTCTCGACTTTTATCACAACTTGATTAAACTCTTTGCTGTCGACATTAACACGATTGAAACTTCTTTTTTACTTCATTTTTTACTAAAAAGCGATTTTTACCCTATTTTCCAATTTTTATCAAAATTTGCTTAGGATTTTAATTATAAAATCGAGACGGAAATGTAGGGATATTAATTTGAAAATGGAATAAATTAAATATTAAATTTGGTAATTAGAATCAGGATATCTGCTAATTTATGAAATGCCTTGTTTTTCAATAGCTGCAAGAAGATTTATATTTATTTGAGAAAATGAAATAAAATGGTCTGCATGATAACAATTTAAAAACTTGCTTGTAATTTGTAAAGATTAACGTTATGTTTATGTAAATATGACTAAACATTTGCATTTCCGGGTCATGCGCTCTTTTATCTATGCAGAACCATCAACGCGTTGTGAGTAATTAAAAATATCAGTCGAATGAATCCTTTGAGTTTCTCTTTGCATGACATGCATTCTTTTAATCTCTTCGAATCTCAACTCAAAATATTATAGAATATTTTCTGTATTTTAAGAACGAATTGGTAACATATTTATAAAATTGTTTGACTTTGTCTCAGTTTCTACAACAAACTTTTCTTTTATAAGAAATTTAAGAACGTCCAAGGAATGTCTATTGGAATTATGCAGAAATTCCTAGAGAATCTTGAGAGAAGATCTTCAGAATTCCAAGAAAAATAGAGTTTAAAGCGAGGGGCTAACAACTCGACAGTTTAAGTGTACACTTACTCTATTGGTTAAAGATATTATAAGGTACTGCAGGATATTTCCAAATACTTTAAGATATTCCAAGATACTTCAGGTTATTTTAATGTCCTTCACGTTTTTTATGTTACTTCGGGGTATTACAATGTACTTTAGGATATTTTCAGATACTTCAGAATATTACAAGGGACTTTAAAATATTTAGGGTACTTCAGGATATCTTTAAAATTTTAATATCCATTGAATACATCAGAGTGTGTCAATGTATTCCAAGATATCTCAATACAATTTTCGATACTTCAAGGTATTTCAATATATTTCAATGACATGAGGATATTTTGAGATACTCCAGGAAGTTTCACATTCACAGAATATTCGACCAACATTATGATCTTTCGAGTTACTCTAGAAATTGTTAATGTACTTTAAGATATCCCAACTTACATCAGGTTGTTATAAAGTACTTCACGATTTTTCATAATACTCCAGGGTGTTACAATGTACTTTAGAATATATCAAGATACTTCAGAATACTACAGGGTACTTTAAAATATTATGGGTACTATAGGTGATTTTTAAAACTTTAATATCCTTTATATACGTCAGAATGTTTTAATGCAATCCAAGATATTTCAATATAATTTTGGATACTTCAAGGCATTTTAATATATTTCAAGGGTACTAGGATATTTTGAGATACTCCAGAATATTTTACATTCACAGAATATTCCACTTAGATTATGATATTTCGAGTTTTTTTAAGTATTTTTCAATATACTTCAAGATATCCCAACTTACATCAGGTTATTCTAATGTAGTTTACGATTTTTTATATTACTTCGGGGTACTGCAATATGTTTTAGGATATTTTAAGATACTTCAGAATATTTAAAGAGATTTAAAAATATTATGGATACTATAGAAGATTTTTGAAACTGTAATATCCTTAAAATACGCCAAAACGCATGAAGATTCTTCAAGATATTTCGATGTAATTTGGAATACTCCAACGCATTCTATTATATTTTAGTTGCTTCATGATGTTTTGAGATACTCCAGGATATTTTAAATTTACATAATATTCCACTTATATATTAAGATATTTCAAGTTTTTCTAGGATTTTTTTATTTACTCTTACATGTTTCATAGTACTTCAGACTATTTCAATGTACTTCACGATTTTTCATATTGCTTCGCAGTATTTCAATATATTTTAAAATATTATTGGTACTTCAAAATATTTTAAAAACTTTAATATCCTTTATATACGTCAGAATGTTTAAAGATACTTTAGAATGTTTCAATGTATTTTGAGATATTTCGATTTAATTTAGGATACTTCAAGGTATTTCGATACATATCAGTGACATCAAGATATTTTAAGATACTCCAGGAAGTTTTAATGTACTTCGGAATATTTTAAACTACTGTTATACTAATGAATGCTATATTGTACTTCAAGATATTTTAATATAATTTAAGATACTTTTAGGTATTTTAATATATTTCAGCGACATCAGAAAATTTCAAGATACTTCACGATATTTAAATCTATTTCAAGATATTCCGATGTTAATCAGGATACTTTCAAGTATTTCAATAAATTCCATTGACGTTTGGAGATTTAAAGTTATTTCGAGATATTGTAGTTTCCTTCAGAATATTTCCAGACACTCCAAGATATACTAGAAAATTTTAAAGTATATCAATATATGTCAGTGTTCTCAGGAAATTTCCCATACTTCAAGATACTTCAAATACTTCAGAATATTTCAGGCTACTGTTATAATAATTCTAGGTTTTTCAATATATTTCAGCGACATCAGGAGATTCAAAGATGTTTTAGTATATTTCAATCTTTTCTAAGATATTTCGATATACAAGTGCGTTCCAAAATAAACGAGACTGAGCTAAAATAGAAACGACAGGAGCTTTGTTCTGATAAATTCGAGTTTATTTATTCAAAATAGTCCCCTCCAGCCTCGATACACTGTTTTGCGCGATCCAAAAGCTTTTCGAAAGAGTGTTTCAGGTCATTGATCGGAATGTCCTTCAGGATGTCGGTACAAGCCATTTGGATGGCCTCTACGGAAGCAAAACGTTATCCTTTCATGGCTAAATGCAATTTTCCGAATAGGTAGAAGTCACAGGGAGCCATATCAAGCGAATACGGTGAGTGATTGATGGTTAAAATGCGATTTCTAGTCAAAAAATCAGTCACAAGAGTGGATCGATGAGATGGTGCATTATCATGCAATAAACGCCAGCTTCCTCCTTCGCGGTATTCAGGCCGAATTCGCCGAATGCGATGCAACAAACGCTTCAAAACGCCAAGATAGAAAATTGCATTGACGGTTTGGCCCGTTGGCACGAACTCCTTTTGGACAATTCCCTTGGAATCGTAAAAACAAATGAGCATCGACTTGATTTTTGACTTCTCCAAACGCGATTTTTTGGGTGGTTTCGGCACCTTGACGCTTGGTTTCGGGTTCATACTGGAAACACCACGTTTCATCACCAGTTACAATGTTGTAAAGGAAGTTCTCGTCTTTTTTCGCCTCTTTAATGATGTCTTTCGAATGTTGAATTCTGAGCAATTTTTGGTCATCAGTTAATTTGTGGGGAACAAAACGTGCACAGACCTTTCGTAAGCCCAAATGATCGGTTAAAATGCGATAAATCGATGTTTTGGAGATATTCAACTCCGATTCCATGAATTTCAAAGATGATTTCGGCTCATTTTTGATAAATTCACGCACAATTTCGATGGAGTTTTCGGTGATCACTGATTTTGGGCGGCCCGTATGTTCATCGTCATTTATGTCCTCACGACCATCTCTGAAACGTGTAAACCACTCCTGAACTCTGGCACGAGATAGACAATCATCGCCATAAACTTTTTTCATCAATTCAAATGTTTCGGTAAACGTTTTACCGATTTTAAACAAAATTTGATATTAGCTCTTTGTTCGAAACTCATTTTTGTACCGATGACACAAACGCACTGACACTTTAGACGCAATAACTTCGCTTCCACTGAACCGAATGTCATGAAACTGTCACTGGAAGTCAGGAAGGCATATAACTTTCCAACGCACTACCTCATTCACAGATGGCGCCACCAAAAAAGTTTTTATGACAAAAGTCTCGTTTATTTTGGAACGCACCTTGTAAATCAGGGTACTTTGAAGTATTTGGTTAAATTTCATTAAGTTTAGGATATTTCAAAATATTTTAGTAACTTAAAATTTTTAAAGGCATTCCAGAATATTCTAAGGTATGTAAGCATATTCCACATAGTTCAAGGTATCTTAAGATATTTCAGCACAAGTGCAAACTTTACCTTACGATATACCAACCTCTTCGTTTTGAGTAAAAATTTCAACATCGAGAAAAATAATTCAATCATAATCAAAACTCTGGACCTTTTAATGAGTGACATCTTTTTCTGAAAAAAAGAATAAACTTTCTCTACATTAAAATCATAGAACAATGAGTCTTTTTTCAACTCAGCAACCACAAATAATGTGACCATTTTCATTGGGTCTTTGGATATAAATAGGAACAGTTCGTTAGATTTGCAACGTCCATCAGATGGGACGTGAAAACTGAATTGGGAATTGAATCGGATTGGGTTGAGTTAGGATACAGGGCTGGGGAATTGAGAAGTGAAAGGTGAAGGGATGAGAAATGAGGAGAGAGAGGAAACAGGAAACAGTAACTACGATAACGGGATGGTAGTGTAATGTAACTAAGCAAGCAGTCACGATGAGCGACAGGGGCCTCTCGTTTCAGTGACGAAGTGGATCTGATTAAGAAGGGCGTGATAGGTAAACAATGCTAATGATAAGAGATGTAGAGATCTATCCAAATGTAGTACCATCGCGAACTGACTCAACTAGATTCGTCACTGACAAGCTATATTCTCCATAACAATCCTGAATAACACGAGAGTGTTGATTTCAAATCCGATCTACTTCATTAACTCAAACTAGGTCGTTTACTGGAAAAGCGATTTGTTTGATCTCGGAAAACCTCCTTAATTAATCAAAATCGTTTATTTTTTTACATCTGACTAATTAATATATTATAATTTCAAGAATTTTTTAAATTTATAACTACTAGATACAAATTTTGATTATTTTGAAATTTCAGTTAGAAACTTTTGGTAAATAAAAAATAAAAATTCTCCAATTTTCTAGTTTTACTTTTCTTGAAAAATAATTATAATATTTAAGAATTAGTGTTCAAAACTAGAACTGGTATTGTAGAAATCACTTTATTCTCGATTTTTCAATGAATTATTTACTTTTGATTATTGTTAGTAAGATTTAAGGATAGTGAATTTAATTTTTTAAGAATTCAATAGTTAAATAATATTTAATTATTCAAAGTAAACAATTAAAATACTCGATTTAGAAATAAATGTAATCAATATTTTGTAAAATTAACAAAAATTTGTTTCAACTAACTTGATATTTCTATATATCCAAAAAGAAGTCTGCTTAAATCAAAAGAACTTTTTTTGCTAAATCTAAATGTTTAAATTTTTAAAAAATTGTTTGGTTTTTTACTTTATCACATGTGTAATTTAAATAGTTGAAAGAAAGTTAAAATAGGATTGCATAAGATAAGTGAGCAGGTTGAACACCTCGACATGCACCGCTTTTACTATCAGTGATTTCAAAGATGAGCACAATACGATTAGACACGCAAACTGACGAGCGCCTGCCTACAAACGACCCTTTCTACTGAAACCGTCTGACCTGGTCCCAGTTACTACTACTACTGCCTTGCTCTTTATGACTCTCACTACTACTTCAAGGCTTGATATAATACATTGAGTATAATAATGAATACCCTATCTCTATTTCACTCGTACACCATACCACAACTGCTTCCTGAATTTGCAGTAGATCCTTGCTCAAGAATTCAACAGATCATTTACATTTCAAAATTTCATACACGTTTCTGTCTGCGCGAATATCAAAGGACTTCATACATTCGAATTGTTCAGAGGACATTGAAAAGCGGAGCATTGTTTTCAGTAAATATTTCTAGAACTGAAAATCACTATGATTACTTCAAAATAAATATTTATTTCTACATTTTAAGAGTTTAGATTTTTACATTCTCATCAGATGAGAAGGTATTGGTTTTCTGTGATAAATCAGTCTCGGATCCAAAATTCGAATACTGGTTTCTGATAGTGTTCACAAATCTCTACTAATTATCCTAATAACATTTTTCGATAAAAGTAAAATTAGGAAAGTTAGAGTATGTTAAAACTTGAGAAAAGTCAATATCTAAATTCCATTTTTCAGTTAAATTATAAGAAATACTAAAAGAAGTTATGATAAAAAATTGTTTACTACATAAAGATCTACAAGTTTGAACCGCAACATTTTCTCATAAGATGTATATTTTTCTTTTTAATTTAAAGAAATTCTATTCAAAATCTAACTTTTTAACAATAATATGTAAAATACGAAAAAAACGTACGAATGCAAAATTGTTCACTTCAATAATATCTACAAATTTTGTCTGACATAGTTTCTGATAAAACGTATATTTTTCATTATAATTTTAAAAAGTATGATTAAAATTTAAAAATTCCATTATTTAAACAAAATATGTGGCATACGAAAATAACGTTGAGATGGAAAATTATTTGCCTGAATAAGGTCTACAGATTCTCATTAGGACATTTTTTGACAAGATGTATATTTTATGTTTTGGTTAAAAAAATAAAAATACTATTGAAAATCGAAAATTCTATTTTTTAACCAAAATATGTGAGATACAAAATAAGCGCGCGATGAGAATGTGCACATGTGAGAATGACACCGAATATTTATCATTTCAGATAAATATTCGTAAATATTTTGGATAGTGTAAAATATCATGCGAGTTATGATGTACATCGCAAAACAACTTTTTTTCGAGGCGCCTCCGGAGATTTACTGTCACTCGCTCAATATTCAATATTTTGCAATGAAAATTTAGGCAAATATTGTTCAAATATTGCATTATTATATAGAAATTGACTGAATGAACTAAGACTATCAGTATCGCCAAAAAAAATTCTTAAAAACATGCCTTTTTTTCAACGAATTAACCCCCCCCCCCCCCCCACCCCCCCCCAAGTATCTTGAAATATCCTAAAGTACACACCTTAAATTATCATAAAGTACCTTGAATATGCTGAAAATATTCTAAAGTATCTTAAAATATCCTCAAGTGCCTTGAAATATCGTGAAATAGAATGGAATATCCCAAACAACCTTGAATACTCTAAAGCATATGGAATATCTTGAAATATGAAATATCTTTAAGTGTGTTGAAATATTCGAAAGTACCTTCAAATATTCTAAATCATTTCAAGTATATTAGGCATTTTTACATTCATAAACAGCTACATAAAAAAAAAAATATTGGTAAATATTACAGGAAGTTCGGTACTTATTTTTACAACTTGACTTTTCAGTAGATTTTACAATAATTTCAGTTCAATCTACAGATTTTCCGTACGTTTTACCTATCTTGTAGAAAAATCTACTAAACTTGGATTCTTCCATATTTTGTAGATTTTACTGGATGCTAAGTGAAACGTACTGAAAATCTGTTGATGTAAGGGAAGAAATCTTATTTTTCAATTTCTGAATAAAGAATCATTTATCGTAAAAATGTTATTTGTGAAAATACGTTTTATTGTGTAAAAAAAATAAAACCGAACAATTTATTTAATCAATTTTGATCGATTTCTCTATTACAATTAATTTTATAATTTTATTTGATTTCTTTTGCGTAATACTACATATTTTTACAAATAATATAGTACAAATAACTTTAAGTACCTTGAATATCCCGAAGTACTTTAAAAGATTCTGAGGCATGCGAATTATTTTGAAATATCAAAAATGTCGATAATTCACTGAAATATCTTTAAGCATCTTGAAATATCTTAAAGTCACTGGAATATACCATAGTAGCATAAGACCAAAGTACCCTGAAATATTGTGAAATGAATTGGAAAATCACGAATATCCCAAAGTACTTTAAAATGTTCTAAAATACCATGAAACATCTTGAAGTACCTTGGAATGTACTAAAGCCCTTTAGAACAACTGAAAGCATTTGAAATTTTTTTTTAGAATTTGAATCAGTAAAAAATTAATTGAACTTTATCTCATGTTAAGTATAATAAGAGAAGGCTTGAAAATCCGAAAATATTTGCAGCAGCTCTCTTTTGCATTTTTTTTCCTTTTAAAGTATCCAATCATATTGAACCCTATGTCAATCAAGCGTTCTTTTTTGTTTGTATTTCATACCACTTGGACTGCAATAACGACGAGAGAAATCGGTATATTGCAAATAAAATGTTACCTCAAAATGCTTGTATTACGTGATATTTCATTTTTAATATCATTACAACTTTTTGAAGTAACAATACATAAAAAAACTATATAAATTTTCCAATTGAAAAATACAAAAAGCTAAAAGGTTCAAGAAACAAAACAGAAAACTAAATGGTTTTACCATCCGAAGTCTTATTTGATAAAAACAGTTAGCTGAATCCATTAAAATTTTCTGCATAGTCCATTAAATATAAAATCTTTTACTTTCATAAGTATGTAAAAATAAAAATTTCCTTTCTGTTTGTAAAACTTGAAAAAAAAAATGGTTCAGAAATTTGTTTCTAGAAACAAAAGTGTTGAATTTAACACTAATGGCAGTGAGTGATTCATAATG
The DNA here is from genome assembly GCA_030998225.1 of Diplolepis rosae. Classification (NCBI taxonomy): domain Eukaryota; kingdom Metazoa; phylum Arthropoda; class Insecta; order Hymenoptera; family Diplolepididae; genus Diplolepis; species Diplolepis rosae. Next base: position 1,411,196 of record JAPYXD010000391.1, on the reverse strand, counting down.
AGAGTAAAAGAAAGAGATAGATACAGAAGTGAATGAGAATGAGAATTATATGAAGGATAGAGAGGAATCGAGAGAGAAAGAGAGAGAGCGAATAATACTATGCAGTGGATTCGCGAATTCATCCTCGCCTTCGAACACACTCGGACGTATCGCAGTTGAGATGCAGCATTTACTTTGTTCAGGGGCATTATGGCCACTCGAAAGCACTCACTTCGAGCCAACATTTGCGTATTTTACCCACTTTTCTCTCCACTTGCCTCCAAGCTCAGGAAAATATTCCTTTTACTCACCTCTAGTCTCGAGATGGCTTTCTGTTATCGAACAATCCCGAGGAAAAACTTTCGATTATCGTGGCTATTCCCAGTGAAAAGAATGCCTGACCGCACATAGACCTGCACTACTCGAAAATTCGTTACAACTTTTTAAACATTTATAAAGTAAAATCAGCGGACCTTTTATTTTAAAAATTTTAATTAATGATAAATGAGCTTCTAATTGGATTAATTAGTTGAAAATTGTATTACATCAAATTTCAATATCAATGTACCCGATTATAATGTATTCTCAACTCAACAAAGTTTTTTCGTCTTAGTTAGAAATGGTATTCTGTAGCATTTCCTAGAGAATCTTCAAAGAAGATCTTTAGAATTGCATAAAAATATAGTTTAAGACTAGGGATCAACAACTCGAACTATTAAATGTACACTTACTCTTTAAGATATTTCAGAATATTTCCGTGATTTAGAGATATTTTAAGGTACTTAAGGATATTTTAAAATACTTTGAGATATTACAATGTACTTCGGGATATTACTAATGCTCCTGAATATTTTAAATACATCGGAATATTTTAAGCTACATTATGATATTTCTAATTACTTTAGGATTTTTGAATGTTCCTTGAAATGTTTCATAGTACTTCGAGGTATTTCAATGTAATTCAAAACATTCCCAGACACTTCAGAGTATTTCAATATATTCTAGGTCACTTCAAGGTACTTCAATATATTTTATTTTATTACTCTTTAAGATATTTCAGAATATTTCCGTGATTTAGAGATATTTTAAGGTACTTAAGGATATTTTAAAATACTTTGAGATATTACAATGTACTTCGGGATATTACTAATGCTCCTGAATATTTTAAATACATCGGAATATTTTAAGCTACATTATGATATTTCTAATTACTTTAGGATTTTTGAATGTTCCTTGAAATGTTTCATAGTACTTCGAGGTATTTCAATGTAATTCAAAACATTCCCAGACACTTCAGAGTATTTCAATATATTCTAGGTCACTTCAAGGTACTTCAATATATTTTAGTGACTTCAGGATACACCCCATACTTCAGAATGAATCATACACTTCAGAATAACTCAAGATACTTTAATATATTTCAAGTTACTTTATGCTATTTCAATGTTTTTTTCGATTTTTAATGTTACTTCAGGGTATTTCAATGTACTTTAGGATATTTTTAAATACTTCAGCATATTCTAAGATGCTTCAAAATATTTAGGGTACTTCAGGATATTTTAAAAACTATAATATCCTTGAAATACGTCAAAATGGATCAATGTACTTCAAGATATTTCGATGTAACTCACAATACTTCCAGGTATTTCAATATATTACAGTGACAGCAGATTTCAAGATGTACCGGATATTTCAATCTACTTCAAGGTGTTTCGATATAAACCAAGAAATATTGAGGTATTTCAATAAATTTCATTCACTTAAAGATATTTCAAGTCACTTCGATATATTTAAAGGAACTTCAGGATATTGCAGAATATTTTACATATCTCAGAATATTTAAAGTTAATTTAAGATATTCGAAGTTACTTTAGGCTATTTAAATGTACTTCACGATTTTTTATATTACTTCGGGGTATTCCAATATACTTTAAAATATTTATGGTACTTCAGGATACTTTAAAAACTTCAATATCCTTAAAATACGTCCAAATGTTTCAAGATACTCTAAGATATTTCGATATAATTCAAGATATTTTGATCTACTTCAATATGTTCCAGCGACATCAGAATATTTTATCGTGGCTATTTCCAGTGAAAAGAACGCCTGACCAGACATAAACCTGCACCACTTAAAAATTCGTTACGACTTTTTAAAACATTATTAAAGTAAAATCGACGGATCTTTTATTTCACAAAGTTTAATTAATCATAAGTGAGCTTTCAATTTGATACATTGGTTGAAAATTGTACTGCTTCGAATTTTAATATCAATTCACGTAATTATAATGCGTTCTCGCCTCCACAAAGTTTCTGTCTTCGTTGGAGAATTTGAGATATGTTCAATGACCTGTAAACGATCGCAGAACTTAAATCTGCAATTTTCCTGCTACACCGAACACGATATCCTCGCATCACAAGTAGCTCTCTGTGAATTTCCGAACCCTTATTTCCAGTCTAGAGTGAGTCTCGATTAGATATGTCATTAAATTAATGAATTAGTCAGACGAAGTGATTTGTTTAATAGAACTGTCTTCATCAGCTTGAAAAAGTATTTATCATGGATTTTTTCAACACTCAGAGAATTGATTTTCAAACTAATAATATATTTAATGATGAAAAATTATATCTTTCTGAAAATTTGGGGAAAGTAATAATAGACAATAAAGAATGTTTGTTAACTTCTTATTAGTAAAAATTTTGGGAAAAATTGTTAAAAAGAAAATAAAACTGAGAGTTGTCGATAATTACAGTTAGCTGTGCTGCTGTGATATTGGTATTGAAACATATTTTTACAGAGAATATTTTTATTACTAAAAAATACTTTACGTGCTATAATTAAATGGTACTTCAGGATATTTTGAGGTACTAAAGATATTGGCAAGTAAATCATGACATTCCAAAATACTTCAAGATATTTTAGGATATTTGAAGGTACTCGAAGATTTTTCAATGTCCTTTAGGATATTTTAAGGTAGTTTAGAATACTTCGAAGTATATTAGGATATTTAAAGCAACTAAGGATATTTCTAGATTTTTTATGATGCTTCAAAATATTTTAAGGTACTTAAGATATTAAAAAGTACATCATGGCGTTCCAAAACACTTTGAGATATTTTGAGATATTTGAAGGTACTAGAAGATTTTTCAATATCCTTTAAGATATTTTAAGGTATTTCAGAATACTTTGTAATATTTTAGGATATTTAAAGGTACCTCCGGATATCTCTACATGTTTTATGATACTCCAGAATATTGTAAGGAACTTAAGATATTAACAAGTATTTAAGGACATTACAATATATTTCAAGATATTTTAGGATATTTGAAGTTACTCGAAGTTTTTTCAATGTCCTTTAAGATATTTTAAGGCACTTTAGAATACTTAGAAGTATTTTAAGATATTTAAAGCACCTCAGGATATTTCTAGATGTTTTATGGTACTTCAAAATATTGTAAGGTTCTTCAGATATTGAAAAGTACATCATGACTTTCCAAAATACTTTGACATATTTTGGGATATTTGAAGGTACTAGAAGATTTTTTAATATCCTTTAGGATATTTTAAGGTACTTCTGAATACTTTGTAGTATTTTAGGATATTTAAAGGTACCTTAGAATATTTATTAAATTGCCTAAAGATATTTTACTTTCAGAATATTTTAGGGTACTTCAAAATAATTTTCGATACTTGAAGATGTTTCAGCATCAGCAACACCGAACTTTACGGGTTATCAAGTTTTTTTGTAAATATTTAAAGTGAATCAACTAAATTAACTGGTTAGAATGAATCTGCTTCAAAAGTGAGTAAATTCTCAGATTTATCAAAACAAAATTTGAATGAACTAACCAAATACTCCCTTGAGTAACGGAACTGATTTTTGGTTTCAATTGATGTATGCCAAGAAGAAACTCCTTAATTATGAAAAGGAACCTAATTAAAAAATTGCATGAATGAAACTTGATTGGTATTTATTCTCACCATAGAAACCTATTTGAGATATTGAAAAGAGTTTAAAGATGCTCAATTGCAAAGTTTCTATTCTAGGGAAATTTCTTGGAAATCTTAGACAAATCATTAAAACTTAAATATATATGCAGAATATTTCAAATAAAAAATTTCTCAATTCTTATTCATAGAAGTAGTTATCTACGTAATGAATGAAATATTAGAATTGAAAACGCGACTCAAATAAAAATAAGAAGGGGAAATAAAGCAAACGATGGGAAAGAGTCGTGCGTGAGATGGAATTAAATAAGGTAGAAAATGGCGATGCCAGGGAGGGTTGGTAAAGTTAAAGGGACTTTTCTACATTCCCACTAGTCTTACGAGCGTCTGGTTCCAGCGGACTCAAGGTCAACCAAGCCTCAACGACCTCCCTTCGATTGCTCACCTTCACCCACGCTTTCGTGCTTACGACCTTAAAATATCATTGGCGTAACTTCATATTCCTAGAAAGTATATTTTCACTATTTCTATGCCAATTTTGTTAAAGCAATTTCCCGGATCCGATTCGAACTAACTCTCTAAATCTGAATCAGCGATTTGCCTTTTCACTGATTCATTAATGAACAAAATATTTTTCACTGCTAAATCAGTTAATTTTCACCGATTGAATAAGTGAAAAAATATGTTTCACTGTTAAAGCAGTTAATTTTTACTCAAGTATTAAGTGACATTTGACTGATTTACAGTAACCTCTTTTTAGTATTTGAATCCGTCAAATTTCACTGATAATCAGTAGATTTTGACTTGGTTTTTTTTAATTATAGCGCCTTTACGTATTTTAAAACTAAAAATTTTGAGTTTTCTGGGCATTTTTTGGACATTTTTTGGACTTTGAATAACTTTTTTGTTTTTCAACCAATTGTCATGATTCTTTTTTTATTTTGTTACTTACAATGTGTAGCAACTTTTTGGACATATGGAAAATACGGTAAAATGACTAAAAAAAGTTCAAATAGAATAAAATATCCCTCAATATAAAAAATATATTTTTGCAGTTATTTTTTTAACTATAGTTCTTTCCATAACCAAAAAATATTGATAATATAATAAAGAATATATATATATATATATATTGTTTTTATAGGGATACCTGTTATATAATATTATCCATATAATTCAGAAATATTAGTAAATAAATAAAAAAACTATTTTGTGTAAAAAGTTCATTTCGCTAACAACGCGTTATTTGTAAATCGTAGTAAGTTTTAAATTTATTTATTTTTCCAAAAAACAAATATCAAATTGCCCTAAAAATTTACACACATACTCAAAAAAATATAGAGAATAAAAAAATTCACAAAAATATACCAAATTAAAGGTGGCGGATTCCCCTAAGGACAGACAGAAGCTTAAAATTGAAAGTCACGTGGTCACTTGAAGTTGATGAACTCATGTGAACTCACTTGAAGTCATTGTTCACTCAATTGATCTGTCAATACCTATGCCAATCCTCGAAAATCAAATTTAATCAGATGTCATGAAACGTGCAGTAACTCAAATATCTCAGGTCGACCCCAATCCAAATCTCATGGCTTTCATTCTGTCAGATAGGAAAAATCTTGAAGGAATTGAAGAGCGATGGGGGTTGATCCTCGAAATTAATTTTAAAATAGATATATTTTTCCCCCCTTTTCATTTTTTCTTGCCAATTTATCTTATAATTCAGAATTTCTCGGTAATTATTGAAGTATTAAATAAATAATTTAAAAATGTGAATGTAGAGCGATTTAATGTCAGAAACAGAGGTAGAAATACAAATTATTTATATTTTCGAATATTTATTTATTGGGTTCTGATTAGGGGCAATCCATAAATAACATTCATAGGGGTTATGTCTTTTTTTAATAATCAAAAACCTTTTTATAAAAATAAAAAATTCAATTTTCCTGCCAAAATATACGAGAAACGGAAAAAAAGTTAAGACACAAAATTGTTTATTTTAAAAAAATCTTCAACTTTAGTGCTGACGATTTTTTCATAGGATTTATATCTTTTGTTTATTAATGATAAGTAAATAAATAAATAAAATGAAAAACTCTCTTTCTAAGCGAAATTTTAAGGTACTTTAGAATACTTAGAAGCATTTTAAAACATTTAAAGCACCTCAGGATATTTCTAGATGTGTTATGGTACTTCAAAATATTGTAAGGTTCTTAAGATATTGAAAAGTACATCATGACATTCCAAAATACTTTGAAATATTTTGGAATATTTGAAGATACCAGAAGATTTTTCAATATCCTTTAGGATATTTTAAGGTACTTCTGAATACTTTGTAGTATTTTAGGATATTTGAAGGTACCTTAGAATAATAAAGATTCGGATTTGTATCGACCCTTTAGTGATAATAATATTCAAATATTGTTGATGTTCTTAGTTGGCTTTAGGGTCCAGAAAAAATGTAACTGAGATATTTAAATGTACTTCAGGACATTTTAAATTGCCTAAAGATATTTTTAGATACATTAGAATATTATACGATACTTTAAAATATTTGGAAGTATTTAAATATATTTTATGGTACTTAAGAATATTTCAATTTCCTTTATAATATTCAACACTTTTCAGAATATTTTAGGGTACTTCAAAATAATTTTCGTTACTTGAGGATGTTTCAGCATCAGCAACACCGAACTTCACGGGTTATCATTTTTTTTTGTAAATATTTAAAGTGAATCAACTAAATTAACTGCTTAGAATGAATCTGCTTCAAAAATGATAAATAAAATGAAAAGCTCTCTTTCTAAGCGAAACTACCCGAAATACGAAAAGAATGTCAAGAACCAAAAATTGTTCACTTCGAAAAGATCTACGAATTCACCTCAGACTATTTTTTGATCAGACACATAGTTTTCGTTTCAGACGTAAAAAATTTCATTAAAAATAAACAATTCCGTTTTTCAGAAGAACCATGCAAGATATGAAATGACGCACTCTAGTTTTTAAATGCATGAATGTCTAATGGATATAAAATAAAAATCGAGCGCGAAGCGTGAGAATTATGATGAAAATATGTTCCTTAAGGCCAATTAAGCCTTAACTAAATGGGATTTTCTTTTTCATTCAAAATCCAAAAAAAATCCAGTAATTTTTATGCAAAGGACATAGAACACCGAGCGCGAAGCGCCACGACTGCATCGCATGCACAATTTTTTTGATTTTTTATTTGGGGGGGGGGGGGGTAAATTGGTATTATTACGTAATATTTTTTTATGTAGTATTTGAATTTGGCGCGTTTTAATAACATTATAATGCTATTGAAATTTTATTTTAACATTATCTGTTTTCTACTTCAAAGTATTTCATTTGAAGATTTTATTGGTTTAACCTGATTCTGGTTCAGTTTCTCAGCTCCGGTTAAAGGATTCTGTATTTTCTATCAGACTGACTAATGTTCTAAAATTAACTAGAGTTACGGAGTGAAAACACATTACATAGTCTTTGAACGCAACCTACGTAATGGAAAGGGTCTAATTGTTTGTTTAGTGCGTCAGACAACTCTGCACTGACCTGCCTCAATGACTTGACATACAATACGAACTATTTGAGGTGCAGTTAAAAATTTTCCGTTTGAATAACTCTTTTTAAATAATGATAAAAATCAAATAAAAATATTACTATTGTATTATTAAAATTATATTTACATGTGATTTTTTTACAACATTAATGATATAACGATACGAATAATTCAACGATACTAAACATTTTTAAAATTCGTATTTTCATTAGGTAAAGCCATGGAAGTATAAAGTTAAAAGTTTTTACTAATTTCATTTAGTCATGAAATATACGCTATATTTTAATTTATTGGAGCAAAAGTCAATTATTTCATTTTTAAATGAAATACTTTGTATATTTATATATAGTTGAAGATATTTCAATATATTTTAGGATATGTTGAGGCACTTGGGAAAAATTCAAAATGTCAAGATATTTCAAGGTACTTTAAGATATTTTATGCCAATTTAAGATATTCCAAATATTTTAAGGTACTTATAGATATATCTCGATGTAATTTAGTATAATTCAAGGTAATTTAGGATACTCTTAAATATTTCAAGGTATTTCAAGCTATTTCAAAGTATTTTACGGTAATTTATGATTCTTCAACACAGAAAATAGTATATTTCGTATCGAGTGCGGAAAGGCGTATTTTTGCATGCGGAAAATTGATTTTCTCGCACTCGTGGGATAAAATTTCAAGTTTGTTTTAATTTTCCACACACTTAATATTTTACTGCACTAGTGCGAGAAAATCAACTTTCCCCACTTAAAACGAAACCAACTCGGCTAACTTTCGGTGTATGCCGGACAAAAAAAATTACTTTATAATAAAAAAATCTGCCAGCCACATCCAATCAAAATTGAGGGATTGAGCACTACTTTTGTGTTTTTGAAAACAACTTTTTGAAATAATCAAAAATTCCAATACTGGTTTTTGATAGTGCCCATAAATCTCTACAAATTATCCTGATAACATTTTTTGATTAAATCAAAATTAGAAATGTTACAGCATATTCAAATTCGAAAAAAGTCAATATCAAAATTCCATTTTCCAGTTAAATTATACGAGATACGAAAAAACGTTATGATACAATATTATTTTCTACATAAAGTCCTACAAATTTGAATTGTAACATTTTTTCATAAGATGCATATTTTTCTTTTTAATTAAAAAAAAAACTATTGAAAATCCAAAATTCAATTTTTTAACAATAATATTCGAAATACGAAAAAGACGTAAGAATACAAAGTTGTTCGTTTCAAAAAGATCTACTAATTTTGTCTCACACAGTTTCTGATAAAACATATATTTTTCGTTTCAATACCAAGAAATACGATTACAATTTAAAAATTCCATTTTTTAGACAAAATATGTGAGATACAAAAAAACGTATAGATGGAAAATTGTTTGCCTCAATGAGGTCTACAAATTCTCATTAAGATATTTCGGGACAGGAGGTATATTTTATGTTTTGATTTTTAATATTAAAAAAATTTGATTTTTTTCACCAAAATATGTGAGATGCTAAATAAAGTCTATGATTGTTTTTTATTTTGGAGAGATTTGGAAACAAATAAATTATTTTAATCATGTAATTTATCAAAAGTTACTGAAATGTATACAGAAAATCGAGCGCGAAGCTCGAGCGCCATGATGAGAATGTGTTCCTTAAGGCTGATAGAGCCTTAAGTAAATTGAATTTCCTGTTTCACTTAAATTCAAAAAGAAATTGAGTGACTTTGAGGAAATGTTTAATTCACATTATCTGTAATATTATTATAAAATTGGTTTGAGATTCAGTATCAAATTATAAGAAATAGCATCATTTTATAATGTCTGGCTCTAAGCGAGAAAAAAAAAAAGTTCAGACAATAATAAAATTTATTAATAAAATTATGTTTCTGTGTTTTAAATTTTCTTCTCGGAAAATAGTCTTTGCACTTTTGGATGATCCCTTCAATAATAATATTTCCATTCTTGAAAGCAAAAGTATTTATTTTTGCCTGAGGCCTAATTTTCGTGAGCGTACTACCTCAATTGGGATCCGCCACCTTTAACTGGTATATTTTTGATTTTGGTGACATTTTCCAAAAATGTTTTCCATGTTGCAACATATGCTTCAATAAAATTTGAAGTATTAGACACAGGCCCTTAAAATTTTCGCTAATTATTCTTTGTCATATTATCAATATTTTTGGGTATGGAAAGCACTCTAGCTAAAAAAATAAATATCAATTTTTACATTCTCATCATGGATGAGAAGGTATTGGTTTTATGTGAAAAATGACTTTCGAAATTTTCATCAAATCTTTACGTTTTGAGACCCCCTGAGTCAGAAAAAAGGGTTTTTACGAAAGTGTCTGTCTGTCTGTCTGTAGTAGGTCGTGTGCGGCATAACTCTCGATAGAATTATCAGATTGAATTGAGCTTTGGTACACTTTATCGGAGCCGAAAAAGTAAGGACAAGTTCGTTAACCAGCCACATCCAATCAAAATTGAGGGATGGAGCACTACTTTTGTGTTTTTGAAAATAATTTTTTGAAAAAATCAAAAATTTCAATACTGTTTTTAGATAGTGCTCATAAATCTCTAAAAATTATCCTGATAACATTTTTTGATTAAATCAAAATTAGAAATGTTACAGCATATTCAAATTCGAAAAAAGTCAATATCAAAATTCCATTTTCCAGTTAAATTATACGAGATACGAAAAAACGTTATGATACAATATTATTTTCTACATAAAGACCTACAAATTTGAATTATAACATTTTTTCATAAGATGCATATTTTTCTTTTTAATTAAAAAAAAAATTATTGAAAATCCAAAATTCAATTTTTTAACAATAATATTCGAAATACGAAAAAAACGTAAGAATACAAAGTTGTTCGTTTCAAAAAGATCTACAAATTTTGTCTCACACAGTTTCTGATAAAACATATATTTTTCGTTTCAATTCCAAAAAATACGATTAAAATTTAAAAATTCCATTTTTTAGACAAAATATGTGAGATACAAAAAAACGTTCAAATGGAAAATTATTTGCCTAAATGAGGTCTATAAATTCTCATTAAGACATTTCGGGACAGGATATCGATACAGAAAATCGAGCGCTAAGCGCGAGCGCCATGATGAGAATGTATTCCTTAAGGCTGATAGAGCCTTAAGTAAATTGAATTTCCTGTTTCACTTAAATTCAAACAGAAATTGAGTGACTTTGAGCAAATGTGTAATTCACATCATCTTTTTTCAGTCATCTTACCTTATTTTCCATCTCCAAAAAGTTTCTACACATTGTAAGGAACAAATCAAAAAAAGAATCATTAAAATTGGTTAAAAAACAAAAAAGTTATTCAAAGTCAAAAAAATGTCCAAAAAATGTCCAGAAAACTCACAATTTTCAGTTTAAAAATACATACAGGTGCTGGAAATCAATAAAAAAAACCCAAAAACTTTCTAAATAAAGTTACTAAACATAAAAAAAATTATATGGAAGGTCTAAACTCAAAAAATAAAAATATTAAAGGTGGCAGATCCCCTGAAGTGATTTTATACTGGTGTCCATTTTAGACTCAATTACCCTAATTGAAAACGAATCTTTTGTATTAGTAGATTTTGGCAATAGGTATAGCTAAAGGGGAGTAATATTAATGTATACGTAAGTGCATCGTTATGTATGTTCGTACTCGAATGTGCAACGGTAACGCCTCTTGACCACTGACCCAGTTACATTTACGCATTAGTGGTTACCCTGATATGCACTTGACAGCACTATCAGACCAAACACTGGTCAACCATTCACCATGATGAATGATTCCCCTTGAGGAATTGCGAATAAGCTTCCAGTTAACACACCATACATACTTCTTATTTCCGATACAAGTTTCATGACCCCTTATTCAATATGGGAAAAAAGCTGGCAAGCTGTTCTCTGTTTATTAACTAAGAATAGAAACTCTGTTTCAAAGCTGTGGGTTTGGGATGATCATTGATTTCCTTTGCTTATAGAAAGGGCGAGAACGGGTATAAATTTATAGTCAGTATTCACGTAACCATGAGAATTCGAATAGAAATTTAAAAACACATTTTTCTGCGTTATGGAAAATTCTCTCTGGTTTCATAAAGTTATTTGGTAAATATTTTACTTTGAATTTAAATTTGGATCAGGAACAATAATACAGTATTTTCAATTCAGTTTTGTGACACTAGTCGGATAAACCGAAACTGAATAAAACCGGACTATTCTGATTTCTCGTTTTGTTACATTTTCTCTGTTCGAGAGAAACGTATTTTTTGTTTCCGGTTCAATTCGACAGTTCTCTGATTAGCCTAGCCGCCATTCAATCCTCGATTGCGAATAGTCAATGTCTCGTTTATTTCCTGTAGAATTCAAAATACCTATTCAACTGGACCAAAGAGAGATGAGGGATAACGTAAACAATTAGGTGAAAAATTTTCAAGATAATTACTGACGTTATTGAATAAAGTGTCACTAATTCTCACTACTGCGATAGAGATTTTTGAAGATATTTCGGAATACTTTAGAATATTTCATAGTATTTGAAGGTATTTTGCGGTAGATTAGGATATTTAATGGCATTATAGGATATTTCATTTACTATCAAATAAACTTCAAGTACTTCAGAATATTTTAAGTCTTTGCAAGATACTTTAAATATTTTAGGATATTTTAGAGTAATTCTGGATATTTAAATGTACTTTATCAAATTTTATATACTTTAGAATATTTTGAGTTACTTGAGAAGAGTCCAAAATTTTTCATGATGTTCTGACGTGCTTTAAAATACTTAACACAATTTGTAATATTTCCAGGTACTTCAGGATATTTTATAGTAATTAATAATATTTCGAAATATTTCAGAAAATGTTTAAATACTCCAGAATATTTTATAGTGTTTCAAGATAATTCAAGGTACTTCAGAATATTAAAAGGTGATCTAAAATATTCTGAAGTTTTTTTAAAATACTTAAGGTAACTTTAAGACACTTTACATACTTTAGAATATTTAAAGGTACTTTATGATATTTAAAGGTATTTCAGATCATTTAAAAAAATCCAAGATACTTCAAAGCACCTTAAGATATTTCAAAATCATTTAAAATATTTTAAAATACTCCAGAAGATTTAATAGTGCCTCAAGATATTTGAAGGCACTTCAAAATATTTAAAGGTGCTCTGAGATATTCTGAAGTATTTCAGAATATTTTAGGTAACTTCAGGATACTTCACATTCATTGCAATATGTTAAGGTACTTCTCCATATTTAAAGGTATTTTAGAATATTAAAAACAATCTGCAAGATACTTTGAAGCACTTCAGACTATTTTAAGTTATTCCAAAATATTTAAGAAAACTCCAGAGCATTTTATAGTGGTCCAAGATATCTCAAAGTACTTCAAATAATTTACAGGTACTTTAAGATATTCTGAAGTATTTCAGAATATTTTAGGTACCTTCAGGATACTTCCCATTCTTTGGAATATTTTAACGTACTTTGGGATATGTAAGGGTATTTTAAAACATTTGGAAAAATCCAAGATACGATATTGAGATCGATATATTCAAGATAAGATATTTCAAAATCATTAAAAATATTTAAGAAAACTCCAGACCATTTAATAGTGGTCCAAGATATTTCAAAGTACTTCAAATAATTTGCAGGTACTTTAAGATATTCTGAAGTATTTCAGAATATTTTAGGTAACTTCAGGATACTTCACATTCTTTGGAATATTTTGAGGTACTTCTTGATATTTAAAGGTATTTTAGAATATTAAAAACAATCTGCAAGATACTTTGAAGCACTTCAGACTATTTTAAGTTATTCCAAAATATTTAAGAAAACTCCAGACCATTTAATAGTGGTCCAAGATATTTCAAAGTACTTCAAATAATTTGCAGGTACTTTAAGATATTCTGAAGTAATTCAGAATATTTTAGGTAACTTCTGGATACTTCATATTCTTTGGAATATTTTAACGTACTTTGGGATATGTAAGGGTATTTTAAAACATTTGGAAAAATCCAAGATACGATATTGAGATCGATATATTCAAGATAAGATATTTCAAAATCATTAAAAATATTTCAAAATACTCCAGAAGATTTAATAGTAGCTCAAGATATTTGAAGGCACTTCAAAATATTTAAAGGTGTTCTGAGATATTCTGAAGTATTTCAGAATATTTTAGGTAACTTCAGGATACTTCACATTCTTTGGAATATTTTAGCGTACTGTGGGATATGTAAGGGTATTTTAAAACATTTAAAAAAAATCCAAGATATGATATTAAGAAAGATATCTTCAAGATAAGATATTTCAAAGTTTTTAAAATATTTCAAAATACTCCAGAAGATTTAATAGTAGTTCAAGATGTTTAAAGCTACTTCAAGATATAACGGAGTATTTCAGAATATTTCAGGTATACCTTTCGAATATTTTACATGCTTTAGAATATTTTATGATACTTGAAGATATTCAAAGATATTTTAGAACATTGAAAAAATCTTTAAAATACTTTAAACCACTTTAGCCTATTTCAAAGTATTCCAAAAAATTTCAAAATACTCCAGAACATTTGATAGTGGTTCAAGATATTCTAAAGTACTTTCGAGTGTTTTGAAATTCTTTGAGACACATCATGGTACTTCGAGATATTCCAAGTCATATTTCATAGCGCTCAAGATATTTCAAAATACTTCAAGATACTTCACTCAATTCTGGAATATTATGCCAAAAAATATAAATTCTTACCACACAATCAAAACTGAATACATCCAAATAGAAACTTACCTGAAACAAAAATAAATAAAAAATCATTAGAAAATGTTTATGAATAACACAAATCAAGATAAATTCGAATAACGTAAAAACCATAAATTGTATTTGCTTAAACCCCAGAGAAAACACAAATTCCATTAGAATCTGGAAATTCTACATGCCCCAGTGGGATATATATATATAAATCTGTTTCTCGGAACTCCCTAAGTTTGAAAGATGAGTTGGCTTATTTTGTGAAACTTCAACGCATCAGGAACTTGGATAATAGTGCTCGCATGGAGTTCATTGGCCCTAATTGCGAAGGCGATTGGTTAAAAGCGTACATGATAGATGGGTACCTCTTTGTGAGCACATTAGCATGGGCGAGGTATAGGCGTGTCATACCTTGTCTGCTAATAAACGACTGTCGATCGCATGAACTTTGATACTATAAACTACTAATCTTTTAACTTCATTTTCATCCTACATTACTATCCCTCGTCTATCAGCTAAGCATAGCATACAAGCTATGATACATCCAAGATTCACTAATATTATATATTACCACTGGAATGAATTAGTAATGCGACCTGATTCTTCGAATGTCGATATCTCGACTTAGAAGTTAAATACAAGTATATCTACTTAAGACTCGCTTCAGCGAATCAAATCCCGAAATTCGATTCCAAGTTGGTTCAAACTTTTAAACAGAGATTTAAGCTTTAATCTTTCCCTATTTCAATCTCATAAAACTGATCTATTTAGAATAATTAAAAAGTTTTGTGTTTTTTAAAAAAATTGTCAGGTTCTGCGACTTTTTGACGCAAGTTAGAGAAAGATTTGAAAAATTAGCTTAAACTATAAGAATTTAAACACATAATGAATTTTTATATTAAGAGCATTTTTAGTGAAAGTTACCCCTGTACGGTGAATTTCCGACATAAGTAACAAGAAATTTTTGTAATATTGATGTAAAAATTGACTTGAAATGTCATCTACTAGTTTTGATGGATTACGAGTTATCAAAAAATCTAAAACAGATCCTGTTTTATCGACACTTGAATGCATATTAAAATTCATAACTGTGTATATATTAAATTTTCGTATTAATTAGTTGAGTTTGAAATTTTTGTCACTGCCAGTTTAAAGCGTCTTTTTTTCCACAGAAACATTTCATATTCTTTAATATTAAGTTTCATATTTAAAGAATTTGAAATTACTGAATATGCAGATGACTTCATATACTTTAATATTGAATTTAATATAAAAATTGTTAACAGTATACATGGGAATTTTCGAAGCATACGAGTAATCACTACACTGTTAGAAACATTATTAAATTCCATGTATATTATGTACATAAAAAATAATATCTCTGTATATTATGTGCGGAACAATACACTCGTGTATTAGATTTAATATATAAGTTTAATAAACCAGAATTAGTAATTCACATAATTTGATTTAATGCAATTATAAATTAATTTTTGCAGTGAATCCAGGGTGTAAATAAAAAAGTACTCACTAAACATGAATCAGTCAAATTTTCACTGATTAAATCAGTGATTTGCCTTTTCACTGATAGAATCAGTTAAAAAAATATTAACAGTAACCTCTTTTTAGCTATTTGAATCAGTCAAATTTCACTGATAATCAGTGGATTTTGACTGATTCAGATTGAGAGAGTAAATTATTATCTTTCATATAGATATAAATTCATTTTTAAATTGTATAAAATATCAAAGGAATATTCTGTTTTATCGAGATTTTCATGCATATTATATATTTACATGAAATATATTATAATATTTTAAAGAATTTGAAAATCTTTCTGTGGAAAAAATGACGCTTTCGACTGCGCTGGGATTCGAGCCCAGGTCTTTCGATTGCCGGTCGACTGCTCTGACCACTGAGCTACACAGGCGTCCGACATCCCTTTCTCCACAGGAAGATCTCCTTATATCGCCTAGTGGCTCAGCCTTGCGGCTGTAAATTATTTTCAAATTAATTAGTTGAGTTTGAAATTTTTGTCAAGCAGTCGACCGGCAATCGAAAGACCTGGGCTCGAATCCCAGCGCAGTCGAAAGCGTCATTTTTTCCACAGAAAGATTTTCAAATTCTTTAAAATATTAAATTTATTTGCATTATTTGCGATATAAGAGTTTGAAATTGTCTACGAGGACACCTGTCGACAACGTATCCTATCTGACACGCGACTAGTGATCCTCCGATAATGTAGGCAGTGACAAAAATTTCAAACTCAACTAATTAATTTGAAATATATTATATAAAATATATTTACATGAAATTGAATATCTCTCTAGTTATTTGTGAAACAATACACTCGTATGATAGATTTAATATATGAATTTAATATACCAGAATTACAAACTCACATAATTTCATATAATGCAATTATAAATTGATTTTTGCAGTGAATCTAGGTTGTGCATAATAAAGTAGATTATTTTCTTTCATATAGATATAAATTCATTTTTTAATTGTATAAAAAATAAAGGAATATTCTATTTTATCGAGACTTTGATGCATATTAAAATTCATAATTGCGTATATTAAATTACATACACTTAATATGCAAATTACTTCATATACTTCTATATTTAATTAAATACAAAAATTTTAACAGTACACATGGGCATTTTCGACGCATATGAATTATCACTACACTGTTAAAAATATTATTAAATTTTATGTATATTATGTACATGAAGTTGTTTACTACATAAAGATCTACAAGTTTGAATCGCAACATTTTTCGATAAGATATAAATTTTATGTTTTAATTTTAAATATTGAATATGAAAAATTCAAGTTTTTAACCAAAATATGTGAAATACGAAAAAAACGTAAGATTGTAAAATTGTTCGTTTTAATGAGATCTACAAATTTTGTCTGACATAGTTTCTGATTAAACGTATATTTTTTATTTTAATATTAAAAAATATGATTAAAATTTAAAAATTCCATTATTTAAAAAAAAATATGTGAGATACGAAAAAAACGCTGGGATGGAAAATGATTTGCCTAAATGAGGTCTACAAATTCTCAGGAGGACATTTTTCGATAAGATATAAATTTTATGTTTTAATTTTAAATATTGAATATGAAAAATTCAATTTTTTAACCAAAATATGTGAGATACAAAATAAGCGTTAAAATAAAAAATTGTTTGCTTAAAAACAGTCTACGAATTTTTTTCCTTTTCGAGATATCGATTGAAAAGATTATTTTTCACTGATTTAATCATTTAAATGTAACTGATTTAATAATGGAAAATATGTTTTCACCGATTAATTAGTGAAAAGGCAAATCACTGATTCAATAAGTGAAAATTTGACTGATTCAGATTTAGAGAGTAATCTCACAATTGTTTTGTGACGTTTGAAACAATTAGTGGATAGTCAAAATGAATATTTTGAATTTTTTTTTTGTATTATTAACATATCAATAAATATATCGTCTAAAATTTGTTTGATGTGTCGATCACGATTTTACTATTTCAGGAAATAATACAATACTAAATTTTACAATGAAGAGTTTCTCCATGCTCTCTAAATCTGAATCAGACAAAATCTACTGATTATCAGTGAAATTCGACTGCTTAAAATAGCTAAAAAGAGGTCACTGTTAATCAGTAAAATTTTATTGATTGCTTCAGAAAAATTGACTAATCAATCAGTGAAACGATTATTTTTTACTGATTCAATCAGTTAAATGTAACTGATATTTTAGTTTTTAGATCACGATTTTGCTATTTCAGAGAATTAATACTAAATTTTACCATGAAGAGTTTCTCCATGTTCTCTAATTTTGAATCAGTCAAAAGCAGTCAAATTTCACTGATTACTTTAGTGAAATATGACTGATTTAATCAGTGGAACGATTTTTTACAGATTCAATAAGTGAAAATTAATTGATTTGACAGTGAAAAATATTTTTCGCTGATAAAACAGTGAATAGGCAATTCACTGATTCAATCAGTGAAAATTTGACTGTTTTGGATTTAGAGAGTGTAAAAGATCGTATATGGCTAAAATATTGTGAGATGCTTCCCTCGGTAGCAAAATGCTATAACGTTGTTGAAGGCCAAATGACGTTATAGCGTTAGGTGATGACCCAATAATATCCCTGATACGGAGGAGCCTTCTCCAAACTTCCAATCGAATTATCTAATTTGAGGAACCAGTTTAGTCATGTCTGTACATTTATCCCAAGTAGTATCAATTGAAGATGATTTTACGAGTAAAACATATGATAAGCAAAGCAGTGTCTTCTGAATATTAATTTTGCTTTCGTATGCTCTAATGCTCTAGAAGAGAGGAACATAATTCAAGTAGGTGAATTCACCTTGTTATGACATTAGGCTCCATTGAGGCGCATATAAAGCTGACGTAGGTATCGATTTTATGCATTAATTTTGATCGTACACGTGTTCCTTTAATAAAGGTCGACTTGCACACAAATGAGCACGCACAACTCGAACGAGATTGGTAAATTGCTATTGCTAAAAGCAAACATTTTTTACATTCTCATGACGCATTTTATATAACGTAAATATTACTTAAGGTAGTTTTCATCCACAAAAATTAGACCTCGGGCAAAAATAGATAATTTTGCTTTCAAGAATAGCAATATTATTATTGAATGGCTATTTTGAAAGAGAAAAGATTATTTTACATGAAAAAAATTTGAAACACAGAAAAATAATTTTATTAATAAATTTTATTTTTGACCAAACTTTTTTTCTTATCGCTTTTTACCAAATTTTAAAAAATTATGCGATTCTAATAAATCATGAATCATTTTTTCAGAGAAAATATTTCCCACAACTGCACCGTTTCTGATTTAAAAAAATAAATTCTTTAATGGCTGAAACCATTAAAATAACATTTTCCA
Source organism: Diplolepis rosae (assembly GCA_030998225.1). Classification (NCBI taxonomy): domain Eukaryota; kingdom Metazoa; phylum Arthropoda; class Insecta; order Hymenoptera; family Diplolepididae; genus Diplolepis; species Diplolepis rosae. The sequence goes on along the minus strand of JAPYXD010000391.1, from coordinate 1,392,003 downwards.
AAACGAAATTTTTATAAACAAATTACTGAATTTGATAATAATTTATTCATTTTCGAAACTTGGAAATGTTTAAGTTGTAGGGAATCTGTTTCTTGAAAAAGTGATTTGTAATTTAATAAAATCGCATAATTTTTTAAAATTTGGTAAGAAGCGATAAGAAAAAAAGTTGGGGCAAAATAAAATTTATTAATAAAATTATTTTTCCTGTATTTCAAATTTTTTTCATGGAAATTAATCTTTTCTCTTCCAAAATAGCCCTTCAATAATAATATTCCTATTCTTGAAAGCAAAATTATCTATTTTTGCCTGAGGTCTAATTTTCGTGGATCAGCTACCTTATAAGTCGCGCATGAGTTAAATTCAGTGAGAACTGTTATAAAGTTTATCATTTTAGTTGGTTAGCGGAATTCATCAACTTCAGAGAGAAAAATATCGCATAAGATTCCGATACTAAAATATTTATTTTTTTATATTATTCTTCGATCAAAACCTTAAGGCCATGAATCACCTAGATCACGTGACAAATTCCTGTAAAAGTTAATGTAAGATAATTTTTTTATTTTACAAAATATCTACATGAAAATTTGGAACATAATATAGAACACGATAGAGAACGTCTGTCGACTTTGTTTAAGTGAAAATTTTGCAAAATTCACTGTTGAATCAGTTTATTTTCGCTAATGGATCAGTTAATTTTCACTGATAAAATAATAAATAAATATTCATTTTGACTATCCACTAATAGTTTTAAACGTCACAAAACAATTGTGAGATTACTCTCTAAATCTGAATCAGTCAAATTTTCACCTATTGAATCAGTGATTTGCCTTTTTACTGATTCATAGGTGAAAACATATTTTTCACTGTTCAATCAGTTACATTTAACTAATTGAATCAGTGAAAAATAATCGTTTCACTGATTTATCTGTTAATTTTACTGAAGAAATCAATGAAATTTGACTGATTCACAGTAACCTTTTTTTAGCTATTTTAAACAGCCAAATTTCAATGATAATTAGTAGATTTTGATTGATTCAGATTTAGCTTATTTTGTATCTCACATATTTTAGTTGAGAAACGGAATTTTTGATATTCAGAATTTAAAATCAAAACATAAAATATACATCTTAAATAATGGAATTTTTAAATTTTAATCGTATTTTTTAAGATTAAAATAAAAAATATACGTTTCACCAGAAACTATGTTAGACAAAATTTGTAGATCTTATTGAAACGAAAAATTTTTTAAACTTACGTTTTTTTCGCATTTCACATATTATTGTTAGAAAATTGAATTTTGGATTTTCAATAGTATTTTTTAAAATTGAAAAGAAAAGTATACATCTAATGAAAAAATGTTGCGATTCAAACTAGATCTTCATGTAGTAAACAATTCTCCATCTTAACGTTTTTTTCGCATTTCACATATTATTGTTAAAAAATTGAATTTTGGATTTTCAATAGTATTTTTTAAAATTAAAAAGAAAAATATACATCTAATGAAAAAATGTTGCGATTCAAACTTGTAGATCTTCATGTAGTAAACAATTTTCCATCTTAACCTTTCTTTCGTATGTCACTTATTTTGTTTAAATAATGGAATGTTTGATTTTTAAACATATTTTTTGAAATTAAAATGAAAAATATACATTTTATTAGAAAGTATGCCAGACAAAATTTGTAGATCTTTTTGAAACGAAAAATTTTGCAAACTTACGTTTTTTTCTTATACCACATATTATTGTTATAAAATTGAATTTTGGATTTTCAATAGTATTTTTTAAAATTAAAAAGAAAAATATACATCCAATGAAAAAATGTTGCGATTCAAACTTGAAGATCTTTATGTAGTAAACAATTTTGTATCATAACTTTTTTTCGTATTTCGTATAATTTAACTTGAAAATGGAATTTAGACATTGACTTTTTTCAAGTTTTAACATACTCTAACTTTCCTAATTTTAGTTTAATCAAAAAATTTTATTAGAATAATTAATAGATATTTATGCGCGAGTACTATCAGAAACCAGTATTCGAATTTTGGATTTTTTCGTAAAGTTTTGTTCAAAAACACAAAAAAATGATCCTATTTTGACATTTTTTGTCGGATGATATAGAGTGAAGCATAAATTAACTATATTTTAAAAAACGCGAATGGGCCTGACAATGAGGATATCCGATACGAAATTGCAGTGCCATGCGTGCTTGCGAGTACATTTTTTTTCTACTCTCTTTTTTCTCCATTTATTTCCCAGACTTGAAAAAGCCGTCGTATGTTAATTAAGCAAACAACATGTGCACTCTGGACATCCATTTCTCTCTCGTAGTTTAGCTCTCCTTAACGTTTCACATGATCAATATTGTAATATTTCTTCATTTTCCCCTTCCTTCTCGTATAATTCATAAATGGAGATTGATATTGATTACTGTACTGGGGTTGTTTATGCTTCATGGCTACTTTAAACTTAATTTTTTAACGGCAAGGGTACACTTTTTAAAGGATATGACTAAAACGTTATCTACGTCTCAGAAATAAAATATAATTTTTCATAAAATATTCTTTATTTTTTCCTCGTATAGTTGGCAACAATGCTGCCCTGAAAAAATTTTAGGATTGGAAATCAATCCGAGCGAATCAGAGCCCATCAGAACCAATGCGAAAAACATTTTGAATCCTGTTTAAATGCAAATTGGTAGAAAATCAATCTTACTCAATCCGATTCAATCCGAGGCTTCAATCCAAATTAATCCAAACCAAATTTTCAATCCGAATAAATCCGCGGTCGGAACGATTGTTTATTAGTCACATTCTTTGCATGTAATAATTCAAATTATCACTGATTTGCCTTTTCAGTGGTTCACCAGCAAAAAATATTTTTCACTGTTAAGTCAGTTAATTTTTGCTGTTAAATCAGTTAATTTTCACTTATTGAATCACTGAAATTTGACTGATATCCAGTAATTTCTTTTTAGCTATTTGAATCAGTCAAATTTCACTGATAATCAGAAGATTTTGACTGATTCAGATTTAAAGAGTATATACGTTAATTAAAGTTAATTGAAATAAGATAATATATAAATTCCATCTGAAACACTTTCTTTTCCATAAATATTCATTTTGACTATCCACTAATAGTTTCAAACGTCACAAAACGATGGTGAGATTACTTCCTAAATCAGAATCAGTCAAATGTTCACTGATGGAATCAGTAATTTGCCTTTTCACCGAGTCATCAGTGCAAAAATATTTTTCATTGACAAATCAGTTAATTTTCACTGATTGAATCAATGAAAAAAATATTTTTTACTTTTAATTTAGTTGATTTCCAATGAAGTAATCAGTGAAATTTGACTGATTTACAGTAACCTCTTTTTAGCTATTTGAATCAGTCATATTTCACTGATAATCAGTAGATTTTTACTGATTCATATTTAGAGAGTTGATTGAAATGAGATAAAATGAAAATTCCTTCTGAAACACTTTCTTTTCCATAAATATTCATTTTGACTATCCAGTAATTGTTTCAAACGTCACAAAACAATTGTGAGATTACTCTCTAAATCAGAATCAGTAAAATTTTCACTGATTGAATCAGTCATTCGCGTTTTCACTGAGTCATCGGTGAAAAATAATCGTTTCACTGATTTATCAGTCAATCTTCTTAAAACAATCAATGAAATTTGACTGATTCACAGTAACCTCTTTTTAACTATTTTAAGCAGTCGAATTTCACTGATAATCAGTAGATTTTGAATGATTCAGATTTAGAGAGTAATTTTGTGCACAAATTAAAATGCATCATAAAAATGTAATTAATTTTAATCTCAATTACTATGTTGTTAAAGTTGAGATACTTATGTATTTTAAAAAGGTATTAAAGCTACGAACATTTATATGTGTCGTCAGAAAAAATGTCATTTGATTTTTTTGAATAATCTTTATTTTTAAATATCTTCCGGATTGAAAAATCAAGAGAGAGTAGAAAGTGAAACGTATACGACCTACAGAGTAAGAAATCAGATATCTTTTGAGTTCAAACGCCTCGGTTGTGCAAGTCGTACTTTTCGCATTAAATATCGAGTTTGTGGTTTGCTGGGAGCCAAAAAAATGACCCTCCGTGAATATCGTATCACTGAGAAGCACGAGCCGAATGAATGGGTCTTTACTGCGGTTTTGGTGCTGCTTTAAACCTCACATTCTAGGATAAAAGTTGTTTAAATATTTATGTTGATTTTATAAAAAAACGTTTTGAAACATAATTTCATATGAAGGTCAATATAGAAGGGCGATTTGATAATAAAAGTCTTAACTATAATATATCAATCTTCCCACTCGTTTATAATGGTCTTAAAGTAGATCGACTCATTGACATAACCTTAAAATGAATAACGTTTTTTGAAAACCAGAAAAAATAGAACAAAAATGAATTTTTGTTAATTATTATTTTATCTTAATGAACAATAGCTCATTTTGTCCATTGAAACATTTTCTACAATTCTGCTGGTCAAACTATTTGTTCAAAAGATTTTTTTAGAAACTAGACACTGCAAATTTTGATTATTCAATAAATGGTGAAAAAAATTATTTAAAACAAATATAAGAAGCAGAATTGTAGAGATTGAATAAAAAGAAAAATTAGATATAGGAAAGTTAAAATAGTAACAGCATAAAATAAATACTACAGAAATTTTTGTTAAATTTACAGAATAAGGAAGTTTCTTAAAAATCTTGATTTAAACGGCATTTTTGTAATATTTATCGACAAATCTATTACTTTTACAGAAAGCAGTGAATTTTATTGAAAATATCTGTTGAATTCGCAGAAAATTTATGCTGTTACTATTTTAAAACATGAATTCAGTAAATGCAACAGATTTTTTTCTCCGTGTTTCTATAAACTGTTATATTATTTGAGGTTATGTTCATGTATCGATCCACCTTAAAGTTTGTAAATTAAAAGTTTTAATTACGTGTTGCATGTTTGTAAGTATGAACAATCAATGACCTTGTACGACATGATTATAAATTTAGTGTACTCTCGTGTATATAAACGAAAAGTTATAAAACAATATACTAATCACAAAGGCAAATTGAGAGCAATGGAAGCATAAGTAATATTGCATGGATAACAAACTCTTCTAAATATGTCCATAAATCCTCATTTCTACTCATTTCCTAGATAGCAACTAAATTAAATTTTCTTATAAAATGTGAATAATTGAAAATCAAAAAATAATTGTGGAATTAGACGTTAGGTGATTAGCGAAAGAGAACAGGAAAAAGATAATAATGATGTAGAAAATTGGAAAAATAGTTTTATTTTTTGAGTTTAGACCTTCCATATAATCTTTTTTATGTTTAGTACCTTTATATAGAAAAGTTTTGGATTTGTTTTTTTAATTCCAGCACCTTTATGTATTTTTAAAACTACAAATTTTCAGTTTTTTGGGCATTTTTTGACTTTGAATAACTTTTTTGTTTTTCAACCAATTATCAAGATTCTTTTTTTCTTTTGTTCCTTACAATCTGAAGCAACTTTTTGGGTATGGGAAATAAGGTAAAATGACTGAAAGAAAAGTAACAAATAAAATAAAATTCAAAAAAAAAATTTTAAATATACCAAAATAAAAAAATAAAATTTGTAGTTAATTTTTTAGCTAGAATGTTTTCCATATCTAGAAAATTGCTACACACTGCAAGGAATAAAATAAAAAAAGAATCATGACAATTGGTTTAAAAACAAAAATGTTATTCAAAGTCCAAATTGTCCAAAAAAACTCAAAAAATACATAAAGGTGCTGGAATTTTAGAAAAAACCCAAAAACTTTTTAAATAAAGCTACTCAACATAAAAAAATTATATATTTATATATATCGGATTGGAATTCAATCCGAGTGAATCAGAGCTATTCCAAACTATTCTAAAATTTGCTTCCGAACCATTCCGAAACAATTCATTCGGATTGAAGGGAATTTAATTAATTAAGTCGAGTTGATTTTTGATAGTTTCGTGACAGTTTTACTGTAATAATGGTGTTGAAATTTGAGGTTAGGTTCATTTTGAATTTAATACACTGAATACTAAAAATTAATATTATACATGAATTGATATTATCTATATAATTGAAGAATATATATAAAATCCTTTATCATACAATAAAATGTATATAATAATTATATTAAAAACCGAACAACTTTTTGTATCTCGTTTGATGAATAACTATCATTAACCAATCCGACTGAATCCGATTCATTTCGCTCAAATCCGAGACATTAATCCAAATAAATCCGATCCAAGTTTTTAATCCGATTGAATCAAAGATCGGAATGATTCGGATTGGTTCGGATTCATTCGTATTGATTCGGATTGAAGAGAAATCGATTGGATTAAGACGGATTGATTTTTGGTTGTTTTTCACTAAACGGATAGGATTTCTTCCCAAAAGTTTCGCCAGGATATTTACAATTTGGCGTCAGCTAAAGCGAATTGTTTCTCTAAGAATCGATATTCTAAATCTACAACCAAGATATTGTTGATTTAACGGAATTTACCTCTTAACTGTCGAGCAAGTGCCCATTTCGCGTTCCCCAGCGATCCTCAAGTTCTGCAAATCGACTATATCAGGACGTTTGAAAATCTCCACAGTCACAGAAAAAGCAAAAGGTCAAAATGATTCCAATTTTGCTGTTACAATAATCTGCAACAAAAATGATCCCAGAGTTTTTTCTGTGAACATCAATTAATTGAATTTGTTGGAAATGCAGCTGCAAAATCGGATTTCTAGCCCTCGACGCATCACGATTAACATCCGAACTTACATGCTACGCGTGCGGGATTCAACTTTAATGGGTTTCCAGCATGTTCTATGAGAGAACCTATCGGGCTCGAGATCAAACCTCCCCGTGTAAACGACTATCCTCGTTAGTGTCGTGGCCATTAATCAACCAATTTTTGTGTCCCGGACAGCTGAAAGAAGAATCTCCACGGTCTTTTCCAGCAACTAGAAAAAAAAGTCGGCGCTTGCAACTGACACGGAAAAATTCGTCTTTTAGAAAAAAAAAAAAGTATTATACAATTTTTAATTAGGACGTTACTAGATTTCATGGTTTCTCAAGCAGATAATAATGTAGTTTCATTTAGTTACACTTTTAATTACATTTCAAAGCGAACTTTTTTTCGTAAAATTAGATTTTACCCCGTTACGAAGAGTTGCTCTCTGAATCTAAAACTCAAAAGTGAATAATAAATATTCAAATGGCAATTTAGTGAATTGGTTTTTGCTACAATCATTGATAAAAATAACTTTTTGCTTTTTATCAATCACTTTCCTACAGTGCTAACAACCCGCACCATAATTTTCAAAATGCTTCCATTTTTACATACTATGAAATATATATGTAACAGCAACTAAAAATTACTGCTACTCTCTAAATCTGAATCAGTCAAAATCTACTAATTACTTCAGTGAAAATCAAATGGTTTAACAGTCAAAAATATTTTTCACTGATTCAATTATTTAAATGTAACTAATATAACAGTGAAAAATATGTTTTCGAAGACGAATCAGTGAAAAGGCAAATTACTGATTTAATCAGTAAAAATTGGACTGATTCAGATATAGAGAAATGGAATGAAAAATATGCAATGTATTTCAATAAGTGGATTGTTTATATATAAAATATATGATTAAAATATTAAATTAATTAATATTTTAATTAACAATAAAAATATTAACTCTTTTTAGAGTCTTTTCGTAGCTATAACAGCATTAAGGCGAAAAATATACATATAATAAAAAGTAACGAAAAAATAACTGAAAAAAAACACTGAGAAAAAAATTTAGCCAACAAAACTTTTTTTGTTATCCTGACAAAATATTTTGTTGTCCCAACAAAACATTTTGTTTAACCAACAAAATTTGTTTGATATAGCAAAATGTTTTGTTGGCACAACAAAAGATTTTTGTTAGCTAAATACTAACCAAATATTTTTGTTGATTTGACAAAACTGTTTTCTCAGTGAAGTTACAAGTTACCGAAAACATAGTAACTAAGTTACGTTAAAGTTACTTTTATCGAAAAGCAACGAAGTTACTGAAAAAGTAACAAGTAACGTAACTTTTCAAGTAACTTTGTTACTTTTGACGAGTTACTACCGAGCACTGATATCGATATAGAATTATTATATATATAAATTGTTGCAAAAATATTAGTACTTGAGAGTTTGAAAATGATGAAGCTTTTAATACGCATTTATTATTATAAATAAGATGAATAAAAGACTGATAAAGAGTCTTGAAAACATTCGAAATATTGAAAAAAGGCATTGAATCAAACTAATTATATGCATATTTGATACATCATATAGTTCCCTGGCAACAGTTTCGGATTGGAAATCAATCCACAGTACCTTAAATGGATCCGACATCTTTAATATTTTTATTTTTTGAGCTTAGACCTTCCATAGAATTTTTTTTATGTTTAGTACCTTTATATAGAAAATTTTGGATTTTTTTTCTTAATTCCGACACCTTCGTGTATTTTTAAAACTGAAATTTTGAGTTTTTTGGGCATTTTTTGGACATTTTTTTACTTTGAATAACTTTTTTGTTTATTTATCAATTTTCATGATTGTTCTTTTAATATGTTCCTTAAAATGTGTAGAAAACTTTTCGGGGATTTTAAAATAAGGTAAGATGATTGAAAAAAAGTTACAGATAAAATAAATGAATAAAAATATCCCAAAATAAAAAAAAAGTATTGTATTTATTTTTTTAGTAGAGTGCTTTCCATATCCAAAAAATTGCTACACATTGTAAGGCACAAAATAAAAAATAATTATGATAATTGGTTAGAAAACAAAAAAGTTATTCAAAGTCAAAAAATGTCATAAAAATGCCGAAAGAATTCAAAATTTTTAGTCTAAAAATACATAAAGGTGCTGGAATTTAAAATAAACCCAAAAATTTTCTATATAAAGGTACTAATCATAAAAAAAATCATATGGAAGGTCTAAACTCAAAAAATAAAAATATTGAAGGTGGCGCATCCCCTTAAGCGGGAAAACCATATTAATCACCTCAAAAAAACAATTGTTTTTTTTTTGCATAAATTATTAGCAAAGCATCTCAAAAATATGGTCTCAAAGTTTTAGAACAAAATTCCAATTCTTTCTGATGCTATATACACTAAAAGTAATCCCGACAAATACTCAACATTTGCCCACCTAATCCAACCCCCCCACCGTTAGGGCATATTAGAAATTTCAAAAAATCGATCTACAGAAAATTGCTACTGCAGGAGCTGCAATAAAAATAAATAAAATCAACTTTGACTTTACACATACGCCATTTTGTAAAAATCAACAATTTTCAAAACTCTTTTTCCAAGCAGTAGCCATTACAATGTACTAATGAATCCCATACAAGTAGAAACCGAACAACGCCTTTTTTTGACCATTGACAAAACTGCGTATAACTCGGATATAATTTAATATTTTGCGATCAAACAATTATTGTAACTTCTCAAAACATGTATTATTTGATTGAAAAAACATCGGTTAATAAATAAATAAACCAGTCTTAACCAAAATTGATAAAAAAAGCCTTTTCATTGGCCTTTTAATTTACCCTAACCTCTTAAGAAAAATCCTGCCTGGCATAATTTTTATCTAATATTTATTTTTGAATACATCAAGAGTAGTTGATCTTAAGATCACGATCTTTAGATTCTGCGGCCCTGTAGCCGTGACCTGAACGCCCACTCTTCCAAGCCTTTCTATACAAAACATCATCTTGATACTTGTGGCAAGAGATATAGAAACTCTTAGTACAGTTCGCAATATTGAATTTTTAAAATTCATGAACACACGATGACCTTTAGCGCAATCACCTCGTTATTTTAATATGGAGTTCTTAAATTCTCGAGAATTCAAGTTCAACTAATATAGCCGAGAATATTACAGAATTTAAAGAATATAAGAGAATATGAAGGGAATTTTGATAATTTATGGTTTAAATAATTATTTACCAATATTTTGAGTGCCTTTATAGTTAAATAAGAGACGCTCACTTATATAAATATATTTGTATAAAGAAGAACCTAAGAATAGTTTTATTGTTAATATATTAAAATTATATACTGTTGAAATTTAAGGTTAGGTTCATTTAGAATTTAATACATTGAATAGTAAAAATCGTAAATAAATATTATACTTGAATCCTTTATTAACTCCCACTGATGTGAAGTAATTCCAATTTTAGTAAAAAAATGTAAGATTTCCATACAATAATTTCCGTAATAATACTTTAAGCTAAATGTCTGGAACATAACCTATAATATTATACCCTTCTAGTTCTCTTTTTTTACTTTCATGTGCACAAATAAAATACGCATACAAAGGTTAAAAGATAATTTCATATTCTTTTTTAAATTTAAATTTGTTCTTTTTTTATTATTACATTTTCAATATAAAAATATAATATGTACAAGGAGGAACTTTGTATAGCAATATATATTTTATTTTATAATGATAATTCTATAAAATATTAGAAATATTAGGAATTTGATTTTCAAGGTAGAAAAAAAAACATTTTTCCATGTTTTCCATTTTATATTAATATTGATCTAGGGAAGAAATATTTTCGACAAAAGTTGTAACAGATGAAAAGATCTATCTTTACTGTTCCACACATTTTAGCCCTAAAATCATTATTTTTCGAGAAAAATAAGATTTTCAACCAAAAAACCTGCTAAAACCAATTGAGGGTGTAGTTCCGAATAGGTGAACCGTCCGATTTCCATCAACACTCCCCATATTTAGGTATTTTGACGCGCTTATTACGAATATAATAGTGAAAATTGCCGAATAGGCGATTTTCATGGTGAAACCATAAAAAAACGATAAAAATCATGGTTATTTGCGTTTTATTCCATTTAAAAAGAGATGATTTGAATTGAGAAAAACTCCCCATCACGTGCCTGTTTGTTTGATTTCATTTAATAGAGAATGTTTTGAATTGATAAAAAAATCCCCATCATGTACATACATGTGTTATTCCCTTTAATAGGGGATAATTTGAATTAAATAAAACTCCCCATCACGTGCATGTTCGTTTGATTCCATTTAATAGAGGATGCTTTGGATTGAGATAAACTCCCCTTCGCGTGCATGTTTGTTTGATTCCATTTCGTAGGGGGCGATTAAAATAAATAAAAATTCCCCATCGTGTCCCTCTCTGTTTGATTCAATTTAAGAGTAAATGGCTCGAATTGAAAAAAACACCTTATCGTGTGCATTTCTGTTTATTTCCATGTAATAGTGATGATTTGAATTTAAAAAAACTCCCCATCGTGTGACTGATTATTTGATTCCCTTTAATAGAAGATGATTTGAATTGGGAAAACTCCCCATCGCGTACATGTCTATTTGATTCCATTTAATAGGTGATGCTTTGAATTGAGATAAACTCCCCTTCGCGTGCATGTTTGTTTGATTCCATTTCGTAGGGGGCGATTAAAATAAATAAAAATTCCCCATCGTGTTCATCTCTGTTTGAAGCAATTCAAGAGAGAATGGCTCGAATTGAGAAAAACACCTTATCGTGTTCATTTCTGCTTAATTCCATTCAGTGGTGATGATTTGAATTTTAAAAAACTCGCCATCGTGTGTTTGGTTATTTCATTCCTTTTAATAGGGCATAATTTGAATTGAATAAAACTCCCCATCACGTGAATGTTCGTTTGATTCCATGTAATAGAGGATGTTTTGAATTGAGATAAACTCCCCTTCGCGTGCATGTTTGTTTGATTCCATTTCGTAGGGGGCGATTAAAATAAATAAAAATTCCCCATCGTGTCCCTCTCTGTTTGATTCAATTTAAGAGTAAATGGCTCGAATTGAGAAAAACACCTTATCGTGTGCATTTCTGTTTAATTTCCTTTAATAGGAGATGATTTGAATTGGAAAAACTCCCCATCATGTTCCTGTCTATTCGACTCCATTTAATAGGGGACAATTTGAATTGCATAAAATTCCCCATCACGTGCCTGTTTGTTTGATTCCATTTAATAGAGGATGTTTTGAATTTAAAAAGCTCCCCTTCGTGTGACTTTCTTTTTGATTCTATTTAAAGTTATTTTTCTCGAAAAATAATGATTTCAGGGCAAATAAGTGTGGGACATTAAAGATAGATCTTTTCATTCGCTACCTTGAAAATTAAATTTGTATAGTGAGTTTCAAATTAATCGGAGGTAAGTGCTTTCCGGAAGTTTATCAAGCAAAAATTTTAAAATTGGATTTTTCCGTGTAAGAAAAACGAAATAGAGATATGGCACGTAATCTAAAATTTTATCGTTAAAAAGTAATGTCTCAAGGCTCATTAGTCTACCTAGAAAATGTAATACTAAAATAATCGGCATTCAAGTTCATGAGTCGAGTGTAAATTTGCTAATTCCACCTTCATAAGATGATTTTCGTGGGCGTTTTCAATGTTGAGTAACGTCACGATAAAAGAGAGATCTATAATTTTATCTCTTTGAAATTGATTTATTAAAAAACCGATTAAAGTGAAGATTGATGAAAAAAAATAAAGAGTACTTATTAAAACAATCAAAATGAATCATTTTATATATATCCAAAGAAAAGTAAAAAAACTAATGACACATGTTTATCAAAAATTGTATTTAGTGGGCTTTAAAACTTATACGTATTTTTCATCAAGAAATGTGAAGCTGAGCTAAAAAATTTTTGTGTACTTGGGTAGAAGAAGAAGTTGTTTCATTGCGAACGTTCCAGATCATTTCTTTGAGATCGACTATTGTTCATTTTTTAAATTTACGTCACGGCCATGTCATGAAGGTCATTCTGTTGTAATGAGATCATCAGGGCAAGGCAGGTTTTTACGGTAACGAGCGTTTCCGACTTGAGTAGAAAGTTTACAAGTTTATCGTTAAAGTTGTCACTACACAGATGACAAAGTTATGACCTGATGAAAATTCACTTTTCACCGAAGAGCCTCTGAAAAAACGACTTGAATCATAATTTAGAAAAAGAACTTCAGAGGAACTACCCGACTCGATAATAATCGTGAATCATTAAAATAAAAAAACTTTTTAGATCTAAACCAAATTTTTTGAAATTACTTCGAAAAATAAATCTTTATGAATTTATCAAAATTATAAAATTCCATATTTCAATCTCCACAAAATTACTGAAAATTTGGGAAATTAAAAAAATCTAACAGACGTTATTTGTTCCCTGGAGAAAGTTTCGGAAAGGAATTCAATCAAAGCTATTCCGAGCCATTCTAAAATTTGTTTCCCGATCCTTCCGAAACAATTCCAAAAACGTTTGGAAACTCTATTGATCCAAATCGGTTGAATCAATCCAAAAATAAGAATGATTCGGATTGAAAATTCAATTTAGATCAATATGATCTCTGATTAATTTTGATTAAAAACTTGGTCCGGATTTATTCCAATTCACTCGGATTGAGTATAAATAATTTTTAATCGATTTGCATAAGAAAAAATTCAAAATATTTTTCGGATTAGTTTGGAATTTTTGATAGATTCTCAACTAATTTGCATAAAACGGGATTTAAAATGTTTTACGGATTCGCTGAAAACTAAAAACATTTGATTCAGTGTTTATTTTAAGGTAATTTCAAAACTGAGAACAACCCAAGTTTTAAACTTGAAGTTGAAAAGTCATTAAAGCGTCATAAAATTGCATGTACGGTAAATTGAATTGTTCAAAAAGGTCTTTAATGGTAAATTGTCGAGCTGAGAAACGTGATAGAAAGTTTAAGAATGCGACAATAAAACCGAAAAATCACTGCACCGTATCAAGTCTCAACCACCGCAATTCTTTTGTTTGACTTTTATATCTCGTCGCCTAAACTCCTCTTTTTCAAGAACTTGTAAAAACGTATTCAATAGTTCAATGTTTGAGGTGACTGTAAAACTAAAAACCACTCGAAGCATGAGAACCCACGTCTAGACCTCTCAAATCTATGCAAATAAAGATGTTATTCTTGAAAAAACATTGAAACTCGTATTTTAGAAACTAAATAAAACATTATTAGCTAAAATATGTAAATCTTAGAAAATTTACAATTATTATGCAGTTTTAACTGTCGAGTTTTTTGCTTCTTTGAGTAAAACTCGTTCTTTTCAGATTTTGTCCCTGTGAACTCAGTGACGTATGAATTTAAGTTCCTAAACTCAATATAGGAGAATTCTAAGAGCCATTATTTTTCACGGCGTACTTGGCATTTTAAAGATGTAATTACAAAGCTTTGTCAAACTAACTGCAGTATTATTTTTTTTTTTTAAATGTGAGAACTGAGGCCGTAAATTTGCAACAATTACGAGATTCTTCGGAATAATAAGGTTTACCATTATATGATATTTTACGTCCGATTAATTTTCTTCATTTTAAAAGCAGGAAAATGACCAACCTCGGACAATCAGATGTTAAAAATTCTTTAATGACGTTTCGATGAACCATATGTCATCCTCTTCAGATTTACAGAATTATATCTTTGTTGTTAAACATTCTATAAAAATAAGTATAAAAGTAAAACTAAATACCTGTAATTTTTGTCAAATTGTCTTATAACTTCAAAGTACATGTCACGATTGTTATTTTTAAATACAGAAGTCACAAATAATTCATAACGAACAGTTATCGAAATCATTTTTACAACACAAAGAAGTCAAAATTATTGATTACATATTTTTATAAAAATTATTGTTACTATAGATGTACCTTAACTTCATATTTATAACTTATGTAATTCACTGAAGCTAATATCAGTATACTGAGAAATACTAAGCTGAAATCTATATGTGACAAATTTGACAGTGCCGTAGTAATGGAAAACCACTTTATAATAAATTAAACCTATTTTAATTTAAGATTATAAATAAGGTTTAACATTTTTATTTTCCCGGTGAATTTTGAGTCACTCTTTTCCATCAAACTGCATAATTAAATTTTAATTTTTCTATTTGCATAAAATGCAAATGATTGAATTAAAGGATTCTTAAAAATGGTCCTGTGATCAATTTTTTTATTTGACCTCGGTCCTAATGGAAAATTTTCCTAAAAAACGTGATTTCCACTGTAATTACAGTCGGGACTCGTTTATCGGGACATTAGAGACTCGTCTTTTGAGACGCTCGATCGTTCCCCTTACCCCCATTATTGAAAAGTCATGCGACGCGTCAACTAATTGCGATGACATAGCGATGACCGCGGTTGACTCGGCGGACCAATCAAACGCTTCCCCTCAAATGAGCCCCATTAGGTGGGAGCCCCTATCACGTCCCGATAAACGAGTCCCGACTGTAAAAGTAATTTCTTATGCATTATTTCACACTTGTTCAAAATACACTACATTTTTCATATTCTTTGATAATTTTAAATTCACTATTTAATCAAGTTTTCCAAATCATTTCAGTTGAATATGTCGATCATTAGAAGAGTGTATCACTCTACGTGATAACGGAACTCTACTATATCGACCTTATCAACCTATGATTTAGAATTAATTTTGAACGTTATTTAAAACTAGATGGAATTTTTCAATATAAATTGAAGAAATTTTCTGTGAAAAAAGGAACGCTTCCACTCCGCTGGGTATCGAGCCCAGGTCCTTTTGATTGCCGGTCGAATGCTCTGTCATCTGAGCTACGGAGGTTCCACAACTTTTCTCACATAATCTTGTTAACGCCAATTCGGCAACGGATGTACCGTGAACTATTTAATCAATTTTTCCAAATCATTTCAGTCGATTATGTTGATCATTAGAAGAGTGTATCACTCTACGTGATAACGGAACGGATAAACCTATTCATTATTTGAATTGGATTTAATATATTTCTCTAATTAAATTCTTGAATTAATTTTATTTCTTTATTTCATTCGGTCAAATTTATTCCAAAAATGGTAATTTTTCAAATAGTGTAAATAAAGAAAAGAATAATAATCAATATGAAATTAATATATATTTGATTCTGAGAAAGATATACATTATCATAGAATAATGATCTTTATATACGTTATTTTAATGAAGCATTTATTGGTTTTATAATCTTGACTCTAACATGATGAGGCCCAATTGGAAATTGAATGGGCAACTTCGAAATACTTGGCGTTTATCCTAACATAAAGCCTTTCTGAAAACATATTTCAAGTTCTTGAACGTTGTTCTTTGATCTTTTTTTTAATTTGACCCCATTTCTAATGGAAAATTTTCACAAAAAACGTGACTTCCATTGTTATTGGAAACAATTAATTTTGAATTATTTCTCACCAATTAGCAGCGCACTACATTATCAATATTCTTTGATAATTTTGAACTCCCTCCTTTTTATTAAATTAATTATTTTATTTTCATTTAATTAATTATTTTCTTTTTATCCAAACCTATTCTTTATTTGAATTGGATTGAATACATTTTTCAATTTTAATTCTAAAATTTATCATATTTATTCAGTTAATTTTGTCAAATTTATTTCAAAATAGTAAATTTTAAAATAGTGTAAATCAGGATTAGAATAATAATCAATATGAAATTAATATATATTTGATTCTGAGAAAGATATACATAATTATAGGATAATGATCTTTATATACGTAATTTTAACGAAAAATATGTTGATTTTATAATATTGACTCTAAAATTATTAAGCTTATGTAGGGATTGAATGGGCAACTTCGAAAGGCTTGGCGTTGATCTCAAAAAAGCCTTTTTGAAATCATATCTGAGTTTTAAAATATTTTCTTTGCTCTTTTTCTTTATTTGATCCCATTTTTAATAAAAAAATTTCGCAAAAAAAGGTGACTTCCACTGTCATTGAGAACAATTACTTTTGCATTATTGCACACCAATCAGTAGTGTACTGCATTATCAATATTTAAAGAATTTGAAAGTCTTTCTGTGGAAAAAATGACGCTTTCGACTGCGCTGGGATTCGAGCCCAGGTATTCTTTAATACTTTTAAACTCACTTCTTTTTATTAAATTAATTATTTTATTTTCATTTGATTAATTATTTTCTTTTTATCCAAACATATTCTTTATTTGAATAGGATTAAATATATTTTTCAGTTTTAATTCTCAAACCAATTCCATTTATTTTATGCATTTCGTCAAATTTATTTCAAAATAGTAAATTTTTATATAGTAAAAATCAAGAAAAGAATAATAATCAATGTCTAATTAATATATATTTTATTCTGAGAAATATATACACTATAATAGAAGAATGATCTTTAAACACGTAATTTTAAGAAAACATTTGTTGATTTTATAACCAGGACTCTAAAATTATTAAACCCAATTAGAAATTGAATGGGCAACTTCAAAAGACTTGGCCTTTATCTCAAAAAAGTCTTTCTGAAAACATATTTGAGTTCTTAAAAGATGTTCTTTCATCTTTTCTTAAATGAATTTCCATTTTTAATGAAAAAATTCCACACAAAACGCGATTTCCACTGTAATTAAAAATAATTAATTTATCATTATTTCCCACCAATCAGCAGAGCACTACATTATTAAAAGCAAAAATTTGGGATAAAATTGAAAAGACACTAGAAATTGCAATTATTTGAGTCATTTTGGTACTTTGTCTTATTCTTTGAAATAATTCTGCTAGAAATAGTGTTATCAAGGAAAAAGTTGAAAACAGGTTCGTAGTCTAGTGTGCCTGATCCTTTTTGAGTGAACTCCAAAAAATGAAGTACTTCCGGGATGAATTCTAACATTTTGTCATGATAAAAGTCAGGCTTCGCTAATTGCGTTCATAACACATTCTACGTTCCCCTTGAGAAGAAGTTTTCACCACCTAGCTTCATGAACTCATGTCAAGTTAATTATTTTCATAAGTTCTACTTTCTACTTTCATCGTTTACTTATAGCCTGACAAAATTCCTACGCGTTCTAACAAAAGTTAAACGAGACATCTCGTTTAAGTAACCAAAAAAAAGGGATGAATTCTAAATCTACATTTTTATATTTAGAAACTGATTTAACAGGGAAAACGGTGAACTCGCTATAAAGTGTTGGCGACGTATTTCTTTAAATAAGTAAAGCAGGATAGAGAAGGAGAAACTCGTAAAGTGAGATTAACGATAACTAGTAACTTGGGTCGTAATTATACCGAGTTACTGTTCCTGGTTATTTAAGGACACTTTCGAGAGTTTTAATAAAATATGGCCAAGAAGACAAACCACCACTGATCCCTTCACACTGTCAGTCTCGTTACCTTAACATTTTGTGAGATATCGTTTCAACAAATCAAAACTGCAGTGAGATAAACGTGCACTCGGGGAAACTAAATTGCTCGATTTGCTGGAAAACTAAAGCTGCTTTTACTGAACGTAAAAGGTGAACCATTACGTAACTAAGACTAACCAACATAGCGATGAAGTAATTAAATCATTATCACGAATTATAAAATGAATAGATAAAAAGCAAATCTGTCTTTCCAATTAAGCAGAATCAGTAAAAATGAAAACAACCCTTCAGATTTTAGAAATGATCAAACATTAATAGAACGAAATAACAACACCAATATCATATAAAACGACTTTTATCACAAATAATCAATTGAATAATCCAACCTTTCGAAATTCTTATGGATTTCCTTTTCAGAGATAAGGGATAAACTTCCGAAAAGCAGTTAGACCCGATTAATTTGAAACTCACCATACCCACGTATTTTGGGACGCTGATTACAAATATAATGATAAAAATACCCGCGAATTTGATTTTCAAGGTCAAAAACATAAAAAAGCGTTTTTAATAAGTTTTTTTATTTTATTTCAATAAATATTGATCTAGCAAAAAAAATATGTCCTACAAAAGTTGTGGCGGATGAAAATATCTATCTTTAATGTTGAATACATTTTTGCCCTAAAACTATTATTTTTCGAGTAAACTGAGATTTTCAACAAAAAAAAACTGTTAAAACCCATTAAGGGGGCAGTTTCGAATAGGTGGAGCTTCCGATTTCTATCAAATTTCCCAAATCAAATTCCCACTTTATGGGCCCCAAAAATGTATTGTCTGTTTGATTCCATTTAATAGGAGATAATCTGTATTGAGAAAAACTCCCCATCGTGTGTCTATCTGTTTGATTCTATTTAATAGGGAATGATTTGAATTGAAAAAAACTCCCCATCGTGTGCCTGTCTGTTTCATTTCATTTAATCTAATTTTTCTCGAAAAATATTGGTTTTAGGGCAAAAATGTGTAGAACATTAAAAATAGATCTTTCATCCGTTACAACTTTTCTAGGAAATATTTTTTGCTAGATCAATATTTATTGAAATAAAATACAAAAACTTATTAAAAACGTTTTTTTTATTTTTGACCTTGAAAATCAAATTCGCGGGTATTTTTATCATTATATTTGTAATCAGCGTCTCAAAATACGTGGGTATGATGAGTTTCAAATTAATCGGAGTTAACTGCTTCTCGGAAATGCACCCGCGATTAGATTTTAAGTGAATTTTAATGAGTCAATAAAAAATAAATTTATTTCAATTTTCGTGTTCATTTTGGAATCATCATTATAATATTAAAAAATGTATTGTCAAGATTTTGTCTATGGGTATCAATAATCTTTAATAATTTTCAATTCTTTATCAAATTCTCAAATTAATTTTAATTTTAAAATTATCGTCTTCAGTATGGAGTCATCAGTATAACATTAAAAAATTTGTTGTCAAGACTTTGTCTATGAATATCAATATTCTTTAACAATTTTGAATTGAATTTTTAATTCTTTATTTGAATTGGGTTAAATATATTTATCTATTCAAATTCTCAAATTAATTTTATAATGGTAAATTTATAAATAGTAAAAATCAAGAAAAGAATAATAATCAATGTAAAATTAATATATACTTGATTCTGAGATAGATATACATTATTATGGAATATTGATGTTTATATGCGTAATTCTAAGAAGAAATTTAATTTCGTAATCTTGACGGTGAAATGAAGCCCGGATAGAAATGGAATGGGCAACTTCGAAAGTTGCCCATTCCATTCCCACCTCACTGATGATCATATCTAAACGTTGGATCTTTTAATTGGAATTGAATTAATTTTTTTATTCGAATCTCAAGATTAAATTAATTTATCTATCACAGTTACATTTGTTTCAAAATGATAAGTTTTCGATAAGTGATAATAAAGAAAAGAACAATAATCCGAAACAACTCGAATCATCAGGATACCAAAACGATCAAATTTGGACCAAACAAAGCTATAAAATGAACAATTATGAGAAAGCGACAAAATTTCTCATAACTGTTAATTTTGAAGACCTGTTTTGGTCCAAATTTGGTCATTTTGGTATTTTGATGATTCGAATTGTTTCGAATTATTGAAATTTTGAATTATAGTTTTGTTTAGGCGTTGAGATGATTTTGAGTTTGTAGTGGCACAGATTCGAATTCAATTTGGAATGGAATATTGATTATTAGATCCATGACTTAAAAAAACTTGAAATATCTCATGGCAAGAAATGGCATTTTTAAAGGAAGCATGATGCACCTCGTGAGTTGCCTATTCAATTTTCACTTGGATGATGAGTATACTATATATCTGTATTTTCATCACAATTCGACTTTAAAATAAAAAGACATCCACAATAATTTCAAACTGTTGGATTATTTTATTGATTACTTAACGAAACTGATGTTATTAATTTGATCTACCAATTTTGGCCATTGATGAATTTCAAATAAAATAATAACTTTATTTTTCATTCTAAAAAAAAATTACATTTATTTTCAAGATTAGCTTTCAATGTTGAAAGCTTATGAAGGGTTGTTTATCTCTTCCTAATTTTCAGAATTTAATGCCAGCTTTGATTGAAGTAAAAGAACGCCTAGAGACAGATAAAAAAGCAGCTGGACCATTTGCGATATATCTCAGCATACTTTATGTGCAGTAGTTACACTTATACTCTCTTAACCTTCTGCACATTTTTTTTTTCTTTGAAAAAAACCAAATATTTGTTCAATGCTTTGAAAATGAAAATGAAGCACAGCTTTCCTCGCTTTTTAAAATATATTATTCAAGGGAAGGAAACACCCACAATTCCAACTTTATGAATATTTATGCTAAAGAGAATTATTTAGTTTCTGATATTGATATATATCCCCAAGAAATAGCGATGAAGAAATTTAAAAATAGGTGTTCCCTTCAACACTCAGAAACAAAAAGCTATGAGCATACAGATTTATATCATTGAGCTAAAAAAGCTAAATTAAAAAAAATCTTGAGATACTCTTTAAATCTGAATCAGTCAAATTTTTACAGATTTTATCAGTGATTTGCCTTTTCACTGATTCGCCAGAGAAAAAATATATTTCACTGTTAAATCAGTTAATTTTCACTGAATTTATCAGTGAAATTTGACTGATTTACAGTAACCTCTTTTTAGCTATTTTAATCAGTCAAATTTCACTAATAATCAGTAGATTTTGACTGATTCATATTTAGAGAGTACTGATCACTAATTTGTGACATAAAATTAATTTCGTCAAGCAAGAACCAAGACTGATTTGATTTTTATTTTAACTGATGCCACCCCAAGTTGCATCAGACGCCCTAGGCAGCTTAGACTGATTTCAAGATTACAACCTTAATTAGTGGATTAAACAGTTCAAGACCTGTTTGCCTGAAATTAACAGTCACTCTCGAAATGTTAGTGGCTATAGGGAGGGAAGAAACACCGGAAGTCGCCCTACGGCCCTTTAACACCTATACCAATGTCAAGCTATGTATAATATATTATACAAAGTATCAGATTTCAAGACTAAGAAATTTTGGTCTTGTCACAAATATCACTCCCTTGAGTTTTCGCTTTTATAAAGAGTGTCCACAATAAAAACTTTTTATTTTCGAGGATAAGCAACTCTGCAAAAATTTAACCCACGCCCTGGGAGAGGGGGGACTTTGAAATTTCATATTCAAATTTATGTTGCGAATCAAAAACAAGATTTAAATAAAACTTACGTATTCTTTAATGACGAATCCGAATTTGCAATATAAAATAGAGATTTCCACTTAATATTACTGTAAACATTTTTTATTTCCAAAAGGGAAAAGTTACTCCGCAAAAATTTACCACACGTTGTGGGGGGAGGGGGAAAGGAGAAGGCTTCGATATTTCAATGGGAGCCTCTATTTTTTAGTGCAGATTCGAGAGGGAAAAGTGACTCCATAAAAATTTACTTCACACCCTGAAATGGGAAGGGGGGGGGGGGGGGGATTTGGAATTTTAATTTCTGTTGCAAATCGAAAATTAATGTTGAATAAAACTTACGTATTTTTTAATGGAGATTTCGAATCTGCAATATAAAATAGAAGTTCAAATTTGAAATTTCAAAAATTTTTTATTTTCGAGAGGGAAAGCGATTGCTAAAATTTTTAAATAGGAACCTCTATTTTTTAGTGCAAATTCGAAATCTTCATTAAAAAATACGTGAATTTGATTCAACATTGTTTTTCAATTTACGACAGAAATTAAAATTCCAAATTTCATAGGCCCTCCCCCCCAACATGTGGTAAATTTTGGCAGAATCGCTTCTCTCTCTTGGAAATAAAATTTTTTTACAGAAATATTAAATGGAAATCTCTATTTTATATTGCAAATTCGGAATCGTCATTAAAGATAAAAAAAACTCACCCTGTATAAGGCAATACCCCGAAGTTTCTGAACTTCAAGCGAAGTAGATAAGCTCCAGGTGTTAACTTTACCCACAGCGTTTAATATGGAGTATGCAAACAAGCGAGTTCCTAAAACTCGATGTTAAAGGGAATAGGGGTTTGTAATGTTCGTTGTATGTACTCTTTATGTGTAAATAATGACAGAGTACATTGTTTGCACACTCAATGATAAATAGAATAATTGTTTGTCAAATTTACAGCAAGAATCGTAATATTTGGCTCATCAAATGAAAATTTAGTTGGATTAACTAGATAATTTACTTGCATAACGCGCATGCGTATATGCTGACAAATTAATTTTTTTTTCAATCGACCAAATTATAGTCTTTATTAAAAGAAATGCATTCCACCAAATTAATACAGTTGATTCTTCAAAAAAGTTTCCATCTGAAAATCTTAGTCGAAAAAATAACTGAAAATCCAACTGGATCTTCTGACTAGAATTCCTAGCTAAAAACCCAATTGGATTTTCCAGTTGGAAATTTCTACTGAGTTTCTTAACTGGAAAATCCAGCTGAAATCTAACTGGATTATTCGTGTGAAATTTCAGCTAAACATTTTGGTTTGAAATCCCAGCTGGAAGTCCAACTGGACTTTCCACCTCGAAATTCGAACTGGGCTTTCCAGCTGGAAAATCCAACTGAAATCCAGGTTGATTATCCGACTTGAAATTCCAGCAGGCGTTTCAAGTTTGAAATCCTAGCTGGAAAGCCAACTAGATTTTCCAACTGGAAATTTTAACTGAAATTTCAAGATAGATAATCCACTCAAATTCCAGGTGAAAACCCCAGTCGGAATATCCAGCTGGAAACCTTAGTTGAGAATTTCAGCTGAAAAACTAAGTGGGAATCTCTAGCTGGAAATCTCAGGTAAAATTTCCAGATGGAAAATCCAGTTAGCTTTCAGGCTGGAATTTCTAACTGGAATTTCCAGCCGAAATTTCAAGCCGGATAATCCAGTCAGATTTCAGTTGGATTTTCCAACTGGAAAACCCAGTCGGAATTCCGAACTAAACTTTAGAGCTGAAATGTCCAGTCGGCTAATCCAGTTAGATTTTAGCTGGATTTCCAGCAGGGAAACCCAGTCGAAATTTGCAGCTGGAAAATCCAGTTGGATGTCTAGCTAGGATTTCTAGCCAGAAGATCCAGTTGGATTTTCTGTTGTGTTTTCGACTAAAATTTTCAGTTGGAAATACATTTTTTCAACGCCATTTCACTTTCTTGTTAATGTTATATGAATTTAAAAATTTTAATCGTTTTTTTTTTAAATTGAAACGAGAACAAAAATACCTTCTATTGGAAACTGTGTCAGACATAATTTTTAGACTTTATTGATACAAACGATTTTTCATTCTTACTTTTCTTTTGCATTTCACATATTTATGTTAAAAAATTGAATTTTCGATTTTCAATATTTTAAGTTAAGAAGAAAAATATACATCTTATGAGAAAATGTTGCGATTCAAATTTATTTTATATCTTTATGCAGAAAACAATTTTATATCATAACTTTTTTTCGTATCTCGTATAATTTAACTGAAAAAAATAGAATTTACATATTGAATTTTTTCAATAAACTTTTTCTAAAATTCAGGTTCACCATAATTGGGATCTAAAAATACCCCCTCCCCCCCACCACTACACCATACGACAATGAAGAATAAAATTTTCTTTTCCTATCATTATGAAGTCATAAAATCAAAAAACCTGAGCGAATTTTATATTTGGAAATTTCTATAAGAGTTTTTATCTCTTTTCTCAACCTCCAAATCAATAATTTTATATAAATTTAGAAAATAGAGGACAATAACTTTCTTGTATTGACTAGAAATTAGATTTGAATGTTTATTAATAAATATTCTTTCAAGTTATATTTATTTAATGTTTTTCCTTTTATTTTAGATAAGAGTTGCAATTTGTATTCAGTTTTAATGATTCAAGGATGATATTATTCCTTGAAAAACTCTTTAAACAACTCTCGGGTTAGTTAATCTTAAAATGAATTCATAAAAATTTAAACATGGAAATTTATGAATAATACAATTTTGAAGGATAAAATAACCTCTAGGTCATTAGGATTAAATAAAAATTGCAAATTTAGTCAGGAATGGAAACAAAAACAGAAAACACTAAATAAATATTATCAAATAACTAATTTTGAATCTGAAATATTTTAAATTAAAAATAAAGTGAGATATTTCTCTGAATTACGATCACGTTATTGTTCAGATGTAGATAGAATTCATGACAAGGTCCACTTAATCTCTAAATTATAGTTGACCTGATCAGTTGTTATCTTGTTATTATATTCTACATAATCAATGTATTGCCTAATGTCCATGTCATACAAAATTAATGAAAATAAATAAGTGTAATTTGTATTAATTAATTTTTAATTAATACCATGCTGATTTCGTAATATATAAGGGTCATTCCATGCGTAATTTACACCCCAACATTTTTTTTCGAAAAAAATATGTTTTTTCGTGTTCTATGTTCGAAAATAATCGACACGGATTATTTTTTCAATATGATATTTGAAAATTTTGAGAAATGAATCTTGAAAATTTTTAAATCGGAAAAATGTATACAAATATTTTAGAATTGAAAAAAAGAAGAAAAATGTTCAAAATTTTAAAAAAATATAATTGTTCATAAAACTTCACTATTTTGTTATTAAAAAAAATTAACAGGACGTGCAGCACATTTTCCGTATGACAACAATTATTTTTTATATCGAAAACTCTTTTTACTGTATCTTATTGAAAAAACATCAATGTTTCCAATTTCCAAAATTTTGAAGATTCATTTCTCGAAATTTTCAAATAACATATTGAACAAAAAAATACGTGTTGATTATTTTTGAACATAGAACGCAACAAAACACATTTTTTTTCGAAAAAAAATTTTGGGGTGTAAATTACGCATGGAATGACCCATAATCAAACCTTATCTTTTTTTCTCGGACGTAGGTTGTGTTCTCTATCGACCAAACGGGCAATAAATTTACATTAGAAACGGTAGAGTTAATTAATCATGATCAGGTTTGCGATGTTGAATTTCCAACGAAAACGGCACTGAGGATGATTTAAAGCCGCGAGTGTATGTGAAATTCCTTTAAAAGCCTCCTTTCTGACTTATTTCGAACAGAGAGAACGAATAGTACACATGGTTCCAATTTTTGCTCAATTGTATTATATGAAAAGCGAAAACCACTTTCTAGGCGAAATGATTAATTGACTTTTGCACCTCACACAATTGTTTCCCGGTTTCTGGTCGTTAGCGTAATTTTTATTTAGCGATTACGAATTCTCTCCAGCTTGAGGCGTCGAACCAGAACGAATGTCTTCTAAACGAGATGAGACACTTTTATCTGACAAGATCAAAATAAAATAGGAAAGCGAAGAAAGGTGCGAATCTTTATCATTAAAAAATTCTAATTTATACAAATTTTTAATAATTTTTTTCTACTGGAATTTTAAGAATATTCCACAATAAACCAAACAATAGGGAAGGGTTAATTAATAGTCAGTACTTCCTTTGGTTTCCAGAATTTATAAATGAAAATTGACATCAAATTGTAACCTGCTACGATACTATTTAATTATGACGCCAGTAATTAGTCAGAGATTGCACGCAAGACTGAGGCTTTGCATGTTCAGAATAATTTTACGCTTTTCGAATTATCTTCCTATCTAAAAATAGATTTAAGGGGAGATTCTGGTCATAATTTTTCAAAAAATCATCAAGTGTGTCTCTATCGTGTGAACTACGATCATGAACAAATATTGTTATTTAACAAAGTTATGGACAATTTAACTTGCAAAAATGAGGTCGAAAAATTCAAAAGTCGGCCATTTTTTTTTCAAAAAAAAATTTCTGATTGTAGTTCACACGATAGCCAAAACTATACAGACTATAAATCTTTTTTATTTTTCATTTTCGGGTCAACCGTTCCCGAAATATTTGAGCGAAAGCTGGAAAGGAGGACATTTTTGAGGCCACTATTTTGTCAACAAATACAATAAAAAAACAAAAAAAATGATTTTTTTTTTTTAGTTCAATCTCTATACTTTACACTGTAAAAAATTTGGGAGAAACGGATTATTTTTACTATGAAATAAAATTCTTTGAGAAATAGAAAAAAAAATCTGCCCGCTTCGCGGGCACATTCTCATCGCGCGCTTCGCGCGCAGCTCGCAAGTTTGAGCGCGCCTAGGGCGCGCGATTCGATCGTCGCGCTTCGCGCTCCGTAATGCTCGATCGTCTTGTGCTCTTCGCATACATTTAAGTTTATTTCTTATATTTTGATACTGAAGCTCAAACCAATTTTATAATAATATTACAGATGATGTGAATTACACATTTTCTCAAAGTCACTGAATTTCTTTTTGAATTTAAGTGAAACAGGAAATTCAATTTACTTAAGGCTCTATCGGCCTTAAGGAACACATTCTTATCATGACACTCGCGCTTCGCGCTCGATTTTCTGTATACATTTTAGTATAACTTTTTAATAAATTACATGATTAAAAGAATTTACTTTCTTCCACATATCTAAAAAGGAAAAACAATCGTAGACTTTATTTAAGGAAACGATTTTGCAGAACAACGCTTATTTCGTATCTCACATATTTTGGTGAGAAAAATCGAATTTTTTCAATATTAAAAATCAAAACATAAAATATACATCCTGTCCCGAAATTTCTTCATCAGAATTTGTAGACCTCATTTAGGCAAACAATTTTCCATCTAAATGTTTTTTTTGTATCTCACATATTTTGTCTAAAAAATGGAATTTTTTCATTTTTATCGTATTTTTTGGAACTGAAACGAAAAATATATCTTTTATCAGAAACTGTGTCAGACAAAATTTGTAGATCTTTCTGAAACGAACAACTTTGTATTCTTACGTTTTTTTGGTATTTCCAATATTATTGTTAAAAAATTGAATTTTGGATTTTCAATATTTTTTTTTTTTAATTAAAAAGAAAAATATGCATCTTATGAAAAAATGTTACAATTCAAATTTGTAGGTCTTTATGTATTCAATAATATTGTATCATAACGTTTTTTCGTATCTCGTATAATTTAACTGGAAAATGGAATTTTGATATTGACTTTTTTCGAATTTGAATATGCTGTAACATTTCTAATTTTGATTTAATCAAAAAATGTTATTAGGATAATTTGTAGAGATTTATGAGCACTATCAAAAACCAGGATTGGAATTTTTGATTTTTTCAAAAAATTATTTTCAAAAACACAAAAGTAGTGCTCCATCCCTCATTTTTGATTGGATGTGGCTGGTTAACGAACTTGTCCTTACTTTTTCGGCTCCGATAAAGTGTACCAAAGCTCAATTCAATCTGATAATTCTATCGAGAGTTATGCCGCACACGACCTACAGACAGACAGACAGACAGACACTTTCGTAAAAACCATTTTTTCTGACTCAGGGGGTCTCAAAACGTAAAGATTTGATGAAAATTTCGAAAGTCATTTTTCACATAAAACCAATACCTTCTCATCCATGATGAGAATGTAAAAAGACACGGATTACCAGATCCCGTGCAGAAATTGCCCAATTTGTTTCCAAGTCCCGATCCGGGCCTGATCGGATTTTCCACATGTGGCTGCAGGAGGGCACATGGTGTGGCCCGGGTTGGAACCACATCGGATTATGATAGACAAAATTATTTTCGAATTTTGTGTTGTGGTCCTGATATTGTATAGTGACTATATTGATATTAAAATGCCAAAAGCAAAAAGTACATGGCGAGTTCGGAAATATTTTTTTATTAACGGTAATTTGAAAAGTAAATTATAATTTTAAGTGTAGAACGTTATTGTGTTTCATTATTTTTTATATCGTATATTCAATTTTCCAAAGTGAATTTTTTAGAAAGAAAATGATTAATAATGTAATTTATTTTTAGATTCAGAAGAATCGAATAGTTCTACAGACTACGAAAGTGTGTTTGAAGATTATACTGTTTTTATACTTTTAATTATACTGTTGCATCACTAATCTGAATTAATGAAATAAATTTTTTTGAACCAACTATTTATTGTTATTAAACGAAAAGCCTTTAAATGTTACTATTTTTAAAAATACAAAATTAGAAGGGGCCATATCTGGACCAGATCGGGCCCCCATTTTGCGAGCCCAGATCTGGGCCCGATCGGGTAGGACGTTTCATTACTGATCTGGCGCTAGACAGATTACCCTATCGGGGCCACATTTTTCCCGATCGGGGCCCGATCGGTGCCCCACCAAAATTTCTGCACGGGATACTCCCCTTAAAGGGACTAGGCAATCGTTTTTCGGGAATTTTTATATTTATAAAGTTTTAAATACTTTTTCTTGGTTTTACAGTGATTGTGAATGAACAGAGTTTCAAATCGGATTTTAAAGATTCGAGAATACGTATAATTTAAAACAGAACCTCCGAAATAATCTGTAAAAACTCTCGTTTCTAAAAAAATTCATAAGTCGTGATTTTTTGGCAAGGTGCAGATAAATGTCAAATTTTATGAAAAAAATGACAGTTTTTCGACATTAAAATTCATCCTTTTGTTTTCCTAATTTTTTTTATAGGTTCTACAGGAAACTGTAAATATAATGATTAAATTTCTGCGTTGCAGAAGTCAATTACATCAATTTAATTAATGATATAACAGCAAAACCAAGAAAAATATTACAATATTACATTCTATGATGTTGTTTACTCTACATTATTTGAATAATCACAACACTATAGTATATTATGATACTAGTGCGAGAAGTTGGTGATTCTCGACGAAGGCGATTGTTATTTTTTGCAATACTGTACGGGGAGTTCGCACTTAGCGTAACGAAAAATGTGCGCAAAAGATAGTGTGCACGAACCAATATTCCCGCATAATTAAGTGTGCGGAATCATGACATTCCCGCACACTTTTAAGATAATCGGGAATCTGTCATTTTGTGAAAATTTTTTCGGTGTGCAAAGTGCAAATTTCTCGTACGGTGTTGCGAAAAAGAAATTTCCAGTACTTGCGTTCAATATTTTTTGAGAGAGTAAAAAAAATGTAAAACTTCTCAAAAAACGACTGCCTTAAAATAAATTTTCACAAAGAAGTAGCTTTTCCAAGAAATATTTGATAATTTTTAAAAAATATTTCTAAGAAAAGGAAGGAGGAGGATAAAGAGAAAAAAGGGTGCACTTCCGAAAAGCACTTACCGTCGATACATTTTAAACTCACTATACCCACAAATTTGATTTTCAAGGTCAAAACTAAAAAAAAAAGTGTTTTTAACAACTTTTTTTATTTTCGTCGATAAATATTGATCTAGGAAAAAAATATTTTTTACAAAAGTTGGTATCGTTTTGCATGCGGAAAGTTGATTTTCTCGCACTACTTTAGTAAAATTTCAAGTTTTGCTTAGCGAAAGTTGATTTTCCACAAACTTAAAATTTGACAGCACTAGTGCGGGACAATTGAATTTCTGCACGCAAAACGAGACCGACAAGGGATTTGAATTGATAAAAAGTCCCCATTGTGTGCATGTCTGTTTGATTTCATTTAATAAGGGATGATTTGAATTGAGAAAAAGTCCCCATCGTGTACATGTCTATTTGTTCCCATTTAATTGGGGATAATTTGAATTGAATACAACTCCCCATTTTGTACATGTATGTTTGATTCCATTTAATAAGGGATAATTTGAATTGATTAAAAGTCCCCATCGTGTCAATGTCTATTTGATTCCATTCAATAGGGGATAATTTGAGTTGAATAAAACTCCCCATCCCAGGCGGAAAAGTTGGACTTATGCCGGATCTTACGAACGGCATTGTACCGCGCCAGTTGTAAATGAGGAGCAATGCCAGTACTGATCATTAGTACCGCGCCGAGCGTTGGCGCGGTACTGGTATAGTATTGTCCCAGTATGGAGTCTATGTGTACTATTTTTTTTAATAGTACTTCATAAGTTGGAATAACTTATTGCGAACTTGAATGCATAATTTCGTTATGAGATAATTTTCTTGATTCCAAAGTTTCATCATATTTTTGGAATTGAATAAACTCAAAATTTTTAGATTCTGAACATACGTTGATTTCACTCTTGAGAGTATCACTAATATACAATAATCAAAGTTAATAATTCTAAAATGTATATAAATCTTTTTATTATGTAATGTTCTTTAATAAATTCAATAATTTGATCGCTTTCCTTCAAAAATATTTTATTTTATAGAAAATCGACTTAATAATTAAAAATCTTAAAAATTTTTATCTGAATCGTAAATTGGGATAAAATCTAAAAATTCCCGATTACACGGGGCCTATACACTTCTTACACAGCCCTGCAGTAGTTGAAGGTTATAAGCGCTATTTTCTTTCTTGTATTCCAAGCGTGCGCAGCCGAGAGGCTTAGTCGTTAGGTTAGTAATGCGTTAATTCTAAGTAGAGAGGGTTCGAACCCGCAGCGTTAAGAATAATTTTTAATACTACCCAAACGAGCGTTTGTGTAGTGTAGAGGGGGGGAATGTGTGTTTGTAGGTAGGTTTGTATATAAAAATAGTAAATTAAAGACTGCTTGAAAGTAAATAAAGTTTTGAAATGTACTAAGAATATTCATCGATTCAACTACTGATCTTATTTGATTTACCTATGTTCCTGCAGTTCACTTAACTTCAAAAATGACACTGGGGCCTTTACAAACTACGGAATGTAAGTTAAAAAGTAGTCAAACCTACTGAGATTTTTTTTCGGTGTACGTGTAACGAAAAAGTATTGTCAATTTACTCAGAAAAAATTTTCTAGCTTGAAAACAGATATTTTACTTTGAAAACAGTGAACTTAACCTACCCAGCGAATATCCCTCCGTTGCCGTTCAAAACGGTAAATATTAGTCTTAACTCAAACTTTCCCTGTATTTTTTATCTTAGTACAATACAGATTTTCGGTACATTTTGTACTAATGCCAGTACCGCGCCAGTACAGTCCTTCGGTACAGGCATACTACTATTTCCAGTACAGCGCCGGTACAGATATTTGGTACAGGCATAGTACCATTTTTAGTACCGCGCCAGTACCGACAAACAACTCCCAGCCGAGTGACATTTCGGACGAATACCAGTACCCAGCCGTTTTCCACCCGGTATTATGCCAGTACAATGCCAGTACCGACATCCGCCCGGCGGTACTGGCGCGGTACCAAGCCAGTTGTAAATTTCCACCTGGGATTGTGTGCCTGTCTTTTTGATTCCATTTAATCTCATTTTTCTCGAAAAATGATGGTTTTAGGGCAAAAATGTGTGGAACATTAAGAATAGATATTTCCATCCACTACAACTGTTGTAACAAATATTTTTTTTCTAAATCAATATCTATCAACATGAAATGAAAAAACTTGTAAAATCACTTTTTTTTTAGTTTTTACCTTTAAAATCAAATTTGCGGGTATTTTCATCGTCATATTCGTAATCAGCGCATCAAAATACGTGGGTATAGTTAGTTTCAAATTAATGGGAGATGAGTTCTTTACGTAAGTTTATTCGAAAAAAATGTTTATCGCAATCTAACAAGGTCGTAAGTGTTGATATGTTGAGTGACAGTAACTAGCATAAATCATCGGGCGGTACCGAAAAGGGCGTATGGCATAATGTGGCGTTGAAGGGTGAAACCAGCCCTAAATCGTCAGCAATGCGGGAACACACGTGTCACCCTACACCCTTATCACTTCTGCACACGGCCAGTTATCTAAAACAAACTCTGTTAGCTAACTACGCTAACAGCAGCCCACTCATTGTAAACACTATGCATCGATACCTACTACAGTGACCCATTAATTAACGCATTTAGTCACGTCAAGGTCAATAGAAGATCAAAAAAGGAGAATTTTATTGGTTCCGACCACCAGAGACTAATAGGCAAACCACAACTCACATGTATCATGCAATCATAACTAAAAGCACACTTAAATATTTGGAACAAATAGACAGAGGCAGAAAAAATATTCGTAAAATTCAAAAAAAATTTGGGTTTTTGACAAATGGATCATTCCACTCGAGATTTACATTAAACATTTTTTTGTGTAAAATATCTTTTTGCGTTCTGTGATCGAAAATATTTCACAAGAGGTTTTTTTTTATTTTAGTATGATATTAAAACTTCTTATATAGTGAATTTTTAAACTGTTGAGGTTTGGAAATAGAATATTGCGCAGCAAGAGAAAAAAAAGTTTGTTTTGCGAGTGTGAAGTTTGATGCCCGAGAAAAGTGGGGACAACAATCACACGAGCAAAATAAATGTTTTTTCCGTCTTGCACACAATTTTTTTCTACTGAGCGGGTCAAAAAATGGAGTTTTTTGCCTCACAGGGGTCAATAAAATGCACTTTATGACCCGCTAGTAGAAAAATATTCTTTTTTACTATCATGTATTCTAAAAAAAGTATTTCATTCCAAAATTTCTGCAAATTTGAATGCTTGAATGCAATATAAGTACAAACAATTTATCTAATTATTTAAGTGTTATTAATTAATTGTAATAAATTATTAACATATCAACTAATTACGTTAAGATATTAATAATTTGAAATATTTTTATCTACTCATTATTATGTTAATGCGAAAGAAAGATTTTTTTATTCTTTAATATTAATTGAATAAGGTATGAATCCCTGTTTAACCAATTTGAGGTTAAATTTTCAGAAACAGGAGCAGCACATTTTTAATAACAATGATATAAACAAAATTTGTATCCCATATCTGCTTCATAAAAAAAATATTAATTAACAGAAATAAATAGTTTTAAAAAATATCTGCATTTTGTCAATTTACTGAAGGCAAAACTTTCTTAAATTATCTGATATGTTGCTGACCATACGGAACGATTTGAATTTTACGATGTGTAGAAACGTTTACGCAAATAAACAATGTGATTGGCTAAGCCACGATAACATTTTCTTTTTTATTAAACAAAGTTGAGAATAATTTCAATTATTTTCTCCCACTCCACAAAGTTGACTAAAAATGACCCGTTTTAAAACAAAAAAATTTCGCCCTCGCTTAAAGATAAGAATTTTTATCAAATTGGAAAAATAATTACTTTTTATGAAAATCAATGAAAAATATGGAAAAAATCGATTTTAGTTTATTTTCATGTTAGGTTCGATTCCATTTGTCGACACCATTTTTCAAAATTTAATTGACATTTCTATAAATATTTGAAAAGTCTCTTCTATTTAAAAGAAATTGGTAAATTGTATTGAATAATCTGCAAAATTTACAGAATCAATATGTTGTCACCATTTTCAAATACGTACTCTACACATCTATCAAATTTTTTCTCTGCATGTTTATTTTTTTTTAAATAAAAGCATTTCAGTTCAAAATCCCTAATAAATACAATAAAAAAACACACAATTGCTGAAATTTGTAATTCCGACACTCCAACGTCTTCATTTAAATAAATAAAAAAAAGTACTCAACAGTTAATTTAGATCTCATGTGTGCAACGTTTGTTCGCTGAGAGTACAAAAAATGAAAAAGTAAGCAGCTCATTGTTTCTGAAACAAGGATGGCTAGACAAATGAAAGTCAAAGAACCCTAGAAATTTACCCTCGGCCTTAGGGATTTAGGATCAAAGTGAAGATCGCCTGGAGGCTTAAAAGGTTAAAAGAGGAATCATAGATATTTCAAAGGTGAGTTATATACGTGTCGGCACCATTTTTCACCTTAACTCAAGCATTTAGGAAAAATGGTTTCGTTTTCGAATTTTCTGGCTCGCCGCGGGAAAAAATGATCGGAAAATAGCCAGTGCCTAATGAAAAATATAGAAGGGAGGGATAATATTATCAGTGACCCTTTAAATATTATTTCTAAGCATCATAAATATCATATAGTCACATCGTTAGGGTAAAAAGTACTATGGTTTGCAGATAGTCCCCTCTCATGAAAAAAAATCTGTTCCGTATCGAGGGGAGATGCTTCACTCAGAAAAAGATTTGGTTGAATCAAAAAAATATTTGTTGCTTCAACAATCCTATTCTTTTGTTATACGGACAACAAAATGTTCGGTTGATACGACAAAATTATTTCATTGGTTCAACAAAATTCTTTGGTTGGTAAAATTTTGTTACTCAATTAAATACTTTAGTTGCTTTTAATAAATTTCAATTATTATATTTATTAATTACCGATACCAATAAACATAAGCATAACGAGAATAATATTAACTAAAGAATTTGGTGAAGTGAACAAATTTTTTTTTCTGAGCGTTGCATTACATCGAAAAAGTAACTAGTGAAATTAAGAAATTGGCTAGCAGGATTACTATTTTTTCATGGTTAAATTAAACGAAAATCTAGTTGATATTTACCAGTTTCTTAGTAGGTAACGAATTTCAAGTTGAAATTTTGAAATTCGAAGTCCGAAATGGCTAATTTAATATGGCGGGTCAAAATAGTATGAATCAAACATGATTAGAAGATTAGAAGACAATACAGCCAGTGAAGGCAAAATCAGAATATTGGATCCGCCATTTTTCAATATGAATTTCAAATTCTCGAATTCGGATTCGTAACTAGTGAGACAAAAAACCCATTTAAACATACTTTCATTCACATCGCTTTGATGATTACATTTTTGGTCCACCATATTGGATCCACTATTTCAAATTTTTTAATCGATCTGATTTTTACATTTTTGGTCCGCCATATTGGACCCACTATTTTTAAAATAGAAATTTGGACTTCAGTTTTGAAATTAGCGGACCCACAAACCAAGGAGTGTAAACTTTCACTTAAATCGATCTGATTTTTACATTTTTGGTCCACCACATTGCATCCGCCATTTTGAAAATAGAAATTTGGACTTCAGTTTTGAAATTAGCGGACCCACAAACCGAGGAGTGTAAACTTTCTCTCAAATCGATCTGATTTTTACATTTTTGGTCCACCACATTGCATCCGCCACTTTGAAAATATAAATTTGGACTTCAGACTCGAAATCACCGGACCCAAAAACCCAAGAGTATCAATTTTCACTCAAAACCATCTGATTTTCTAATTTTTGGTCCACCATATTGCATCCGCCATTTTGAAAATGGAAATTTGGACTTCAGTCTCGAAATTACCGGACCCAAAAACCCAAAAGTATTAATTTTCACTCAAAACGATCTGATTTTTACATTTTTGGTCCACCATTTTAAATCCGTCATTTCGAATTTGTTATCCAAATTTGGACACAGCGATTCGATACACCCCTCATTATTAAAAATGATAAAATTTTAATATTCAGAAACCCCGAAAAAATATCGTCATATAATTATTTTATATTATATAATATGAACACAAAGTTGGCACGTTGGTAAAAGATAAATGAAAAATTATTGTCGGGGTTCGGAGTAAGTAAGAAAGTTTGACTAACTTTTATGTGTACGTGGTAGCTTCGAGATGTTTTCATCTTTTTCTAGCTTTTGGACAGCGACGTAACGACTTGCCCATATAATAACCAATTCTTGGCTTCCTTGCATATTTTCGCTCCCCAGTCATGAGTCGTGACCCTCACCTATTTCTCTAGGGAGCAATGTTCATTTTTTTTATCATCTTACTACCCTTCTTCAGCGTTCCAGTCATGCCATATATAACGGGAGTTTGCTCTCGGCTATCGGGCAATTTCCGTGGACTTTGATTACACCAATCATAGCCTCTTTTTTGACAATTTTTCTGATTTGTTTCCTTCTTATCCCCCCGGGAAATAAAGTTTAATTATTTAGGATTTTAATGTATCCTGGTAAAATGGTGAAAAAGTTGGCAGCTTACACCGAGAAATTCGTTTGGTAGACAAAAAAAGTTTGTTAGCTTGTGAAAATAATTTTTTTATATTTATGCAACAAAACAGTTTTGTTGATTCAACAAAATAATTTTTACCGATAACAAAAACTTCTCAAATAAACCATTTTGTAGCAATTAATATATTTTCTCAGTCTATAGACATAGTATGGAAAACTCTGTAAAAAAAATTTGGTAATGACAACAAAATGGTTTGGTTGGTCATTTTCTGTTGTCAAAACATAATTTTTTAAATTGAAACAAATCGTTTAGTTGAGTTAATTAATTATTTTGTTGCTGTAAATAAGATTTTGTAGATACAAAAAAACTTTTTAGTTCACGGATCGAAATTTTGTTGATCTGACAAGATAATTTCGTTTTGTCAAAAAAAGACCCAATAAAAAAATTTAGTTATAGCTTAACACAACTGTTTTGTATCACGAGTACCAAAAAAATTATTTTTTCTACTAGTGGGTCAAAAAGAGAATTTCTTTGCCCCCTTACATTATACATTTTTCACTCTCCATACATTTTTTAACCCCAAAGAGGAAAAAATACCGTATGCAATACGGGAAAAACATTTATTCAGATCGTTCGATTGTTCAATCACACTCCACACTCACAAAGTAAACTTTTTTGTACTAGAGGGTCGTAAAGTGGATTTCGTGACCTCATTCAGGGCAAACAAATCCATTTTTTGACCCTTTAGTAGGAAAAAAATCGTGTGCGACGCGGAAAAAATATCGATTTTACTCCCTAGTTGCACAATATACTATTTTCTCCCTAGTTACATAATATACTATTATTTTGGAGGAGGAAAAGTGAGGAATTTTTTTCATATTGAGGCATTAGAATATCTCAAAAAATACGTATCGTACGTAAAAAATGTCAGGGATAAAAACTTTTTTTCTACTACTGAGTCAAAAAGTGCATTTTATTGCCCCCGCGGGGCAAAATAATTCTTTTTGTGTCCAAACGAGCGGAAAAAGTCGCATTGCATGCTTGTGCGTAGAGTGGCATGCAGTCAATTGTGCCTCGGCGTCAAAATCGGGCGAAATGTTCATACCGCCCGCTTCAACGGGCAAAATGTTCATACCGCACGAAACTTGACTGCCCGCGGCTACCCGTGCAGAAATAGCCCGATTTGTCCCTATTTGAACTTGGGCATTGGCCGGGTACTAACTAGAATACCTGGACCAGAAAAAATCAACCAGGCGTTGACCGGGCCATGACTAGAGAATCTGCATCAGTATCTACCCACGAAACGCTGACCGGGCACTAATATGCAAGTCCCACTTTTGCTGACTCGAAAAATTGGTTAGATCTAGACATGCCCCTGTTTGATATTTTAGTCAGGCACTAATCGAATACTAACCTCTGTAGTATTTAAATTTTTAAATAACTTAATAAATTTATTAAATTTACGTTGGATCATATTAATTATGAAAGAAATAAGTTTTATTGAATATATTTAATTATAAGAGAATATAATTAATATTAATTATTACTTATTATAAACAATGCATACATTTTTTGTGGAACAAAAATATGTCAATGAAGCATTGTGAGAAAACGTCATATAATAAGAATGTAACGATATTAACCCTTAAAGGGCCAAAATGGCATAAACGATACACCGGTCTTTGAGGCCGCGTAACTTATGCTATTCGTGACAGAAAAAATTGAGAGGGACATATTTGTGAGGTTCAAGACGTGCCCTTTCCAATGGTAAATACGAAATTGATCTCAAAAAATTATTAATTATAAAAATATTCAGTTAAAAAAAAAAGCGCGATTTTTTCGATCTTTTTTTTTTGAAAGCGAGTTTTGAAAGGTTTCCCGGTATGTCAACGACCTGGAACATTTATAACCGGTGGAATAAATGTCTGAACTTTAAGAAGGTGTGGTTCAGAGATTAATTTTTCACTTTTGTCTTTACAAAATGGCGCCCGAATTACAAAATTTTCACGAATAAATTCAGGATTTTTTTTGTCAAAAAATAAGAACAAACCAAGGAAATTACTAAGAATGAAAAGTTCTTAGAATCACTCAAAGAATACGTCTGAATTTTTTCAAAACGTTTCAAGCAACTTTTCCGTTTTGGAAATAGCTTATTTTTTGCAAAATAAAAAAATTGCTCAAATTAACCCGAAATTTTTTTTTCTATTCTTTCACCAATTTTAAGAACTTTTTATTCTTGGTAATTTTCGCTATAAGTCTATTGCTTTCAGGAAAAAAATTCTCAATAACCTCGAAAGTACCGCAGTATTGGGAATTTTTTTCTTGAAAGCAATAGACTTATAGCAAAAATTACCAAGAATAAAAAGTTCTTAAAATTGGTGAAAGAATACATACAAATTTTTTCGGGTTGATTTGAGCAATTTATTTATTTTGAAAAAATTATGCTATTTCCAAAATTGAAAAGTTGCTCGAAACGTTTTGAAAAAATTCAGACGTATTCTTTGAGTGTTTCTAAGAACTTTTCATTCTTAGTGATTTCCTTGGTTTGTTCGTATTTTCTGACAAAAAAATCCTGAATTTATTCGTGAAAATTTTGTAATTCGGGCGCCATTTTGTAAAGACAAAAGTGAAAAACTAATCTCTGAACCACACCTTTTTAAAATTCAGACATTTATATCACCGGTTATAAATGCTCCAGGTCGTTGACATACCGGGAAACCTTTCAAAACTCGCTTTCAAAAAAAAAAGAGATCGAAAAAATCGCGCTTTTTTTTTAAAACTGAATATTTTTATAATTAATGATTTTTTAGATCAATTTCGTATATACCATTGGAAAGGGCACGTCTTGAACTTCACAAATATGTCCCTCTCAATTTTTTCAGTCGCGAATAGCATAAGTTATACGGCCTCAAAGACCGGTGCATCGTTTATGCCATTTTGACCCTTTAAGGGTTAAACACATTTACAGAGACAATTACGTGAAATACCGATGCAATGTAAGAAAATGAGTTTTATAGTTGCCGGTAGTCTACTACGATCGGAACTAAAAAAGCGTGTTGTACTGAGATTATAAAATTTTCAAAATCTTCATACAATAAAGTTTACGGATGTGAACGAAGTTAAAGCCCATTTGTCAGATTTTCTAATTATTTCTGTAAATTTTATATTATACAATATAAATTTTATTGAAAAGTATGTTGGGTAGAACAAGTTACTATAAAAAAGAAAAATGGAAGATGATGTCAGATAATTATTTCAAACTTTAGTTTTATTGTGAAAAAAATGTACATGACAATGTTAATAATTATGTCTATTTCACTGTAAAATTAAAATGTGAAATAATTATTTATTTATTATTACTTATTATCATCATTTCCCTATTACTGTTTTTTAAAATAATTTATTTTGCCTGGCATGTTACTTTCCAGTCAAATTATTATTTACAAGTATTAGAAATTTCAAATAGGCCCTCAATTCCGCTCATAAACTGGGAATAATTAATTAAAACTGTTTAAAATCATTAACTGGGTACCTGGAAGGATCCATCAGGGGCCTATGTTTTTGGTTGGGCGGTAACCAGACGATCTCGCTAGAATTTGACTTGATGGCTCCAGCCAGGGCCCAATATTTTAAGCGTTACGCAGTTAGTCGGGACCTGCCTATTTTCTCCGGTCAGTGCCCGACTTGAGATAGGGCAATCCAGCCTGGCCCCGGTGAAAACCCAACATTCAATTCCGCACGGGTAACCATGCACTCGCACGCAACGCGACTTTTTCCACCAATTTGAACACAAAACGTCGTGTGTACCTCGAGCGACATGGTAGCGATGTGACTCATGTGAATACCGCCCTCGCTACCCTGGGGCGGGTACACTTCACACTCGTCACAATCGTCACCATGCCGCCCTTGGTACACAATCTACTATTTTGACCTCGAAGTGGAAAAGAATTCGTGTGCAACACGAAAAAAACATTATTTTACTCGTTTGAATGTTCAATCTAACTTCACACTCGCAAAATAAACTTTTCTCTCCCTAGGTGCATAATATACTATTACCCGTGTGGAAAAATTGCACGGCGCTGGCCAGCGCCAGACCAGCCTACCTGGTTTCCAGTTCTGGCGCTGACTATAAGGCCTGGTCTGGGGCTGGTCAGAACTTCCAGACTAGCCAGTCTGGACATTGCTATACCAGGGCCAGATCAAACACTAGACTGCCATGAAATTTCTCCACACGGGTATTTTCGAGAAGGAAAAGTGAGGAATTTTGTTCATATTAAGACATCGAAATATTTTTAAAAATATGTATCGTACGAAAAAAATGTCAGAGATAAAAACTTTTTTTCTACTAGCGAGTCAAAAAGTGTATTTAATTTGTAAATTTCGTGTTGCCGGTATTTCAGTATAAAGAAGAATATAAGTGGCCTTTCCGGTCTTGTATAGATGTTTATTCATAAATCGCCGACATTTCGACCAAAGTTTTGGTCCTTATCAAGACTATAAAGGAAATATTTTACATAAGTATTTGTAGTATAAAAATGAAAATACAGATATCAGCATAAATAATTTGATAATGATGTGCATGTTGATTAATTGATAAATTTAAAAGAAAGAAAAGAGAGAAAAACATACCGTGGATAAATTTCCAAAAATTATTTCCTCACATCAGACAAATTTGACAGCAGTAGATGTAATCATACTTTTGTTATTTAAAATGTTTAAAATTCCATGCAGAGAGTAAAAAATTTTGAAATTTTTATTATTATTATTATTTTAAAGAATTTGAAAATCTTTCTGTGGAAAAAATGACGCTTTCGACTGCGCTGGGATTCACTCATTTGAATGTTCAATCAAACTTCACACTCGCAAAATAAAATTTTCGCTCCCTAGTTACATAATAAAATATTTTTTGAGCCAACTAAACTTATATCGGTATAAAGTAATAATAAATAAATAAAGTTCTCGACCAAGTTTTTCAATTTATAATGAAACACAAAGTTACCTTGAAAAATCGTTAAAATTCTGAATTAAATGAAACCTATAATTCAGATTGTGTCGAAGAAACTGTAATCAAAGAAATTAACAATTTTTGCTAATAGTTAATGGATATTCATCATTGTGAAATGAAGCAAATGATTTTCTTCATGAAAAAAGCACTCCTCGACTTTTCTACGAATTGATTGAACCTCTCATATCCCTGATTATGGGAATATAGACTTGAGACTTCACTTAGATAAGTATCAACTAGCGGTTAAGTTGAAGGATGGAAGCTTAGAGATAATTTAGTCTGAGAAATGCACAGTTCTGCTATATAATAGAAATGCCATAAGTCATTCACCTTGAATCGATCTCGCGGTGGAGTTAGCCGCTTGTTGGTAATTTGTGAAAAGCTCCTTACTATCTAATTGCTATATACACAATAAGCGAATCAAACTGATAACTAATCGTTTCAGTAACATTCAACAACCAAAAGATAGAAAATTAAATAAAAAACAGAAACTCCATTTTCACAATTTTTGAAAACTTTAAATTTTTTAGAATAACAGTTCTTCTGGTTGAGCTGAAATTTTAAACGTCAAGTCAGACGAATTTTGGAATATTTTTTTACATTCTCATCATGGATGAGAAGGTATTGGTTTTATGTGAAAAATGACTTTCGAAATTTTCATCAAATCTTTACGTTTTGAGACCCCCTGAGTCAGAAAAAATGGTTTTTACGAAAGTGTCTGTCTGTCTGTCTGAAATGTCAATACTGGTTTTAGATAGTGCTCATAAATCTCTAAAAATTATCCTGATAACATTTTTTGATTAAATCAAAATTAGAAATGTTACAGCATATTCAAAAACGAAAAAAATCAATATCAAAATTCCATTTTCCAGTTGAATTATACGAAATACGAAAAAACTTTATGATACAATATTATTGAATAAATAAAGGCCTACAAATTTGAATTGTAACATTTCTTCATAAGATGCATATTTTTCTTTTTAAGTAAAAAAAAAACTATTGAAAAACCAAAATTCAATTTTTTAACAATAATATTGGAAATACCAAAAAAACGTAAGAATACAAAGTTGTTAGTTTCAAAAAGATCTACAAGTTTTGTCTCACACAGTTTCTGATAAAACATATATTTTTCGTTTCAATTCCAAAAAATACGATTAAAATTCAAAAATTCCATTTTTTAGACAAAATATGTGAGATACAAAAAAAACTTTGAGATGAAAAATTGTTTGGCTAAATAAGGTCTACACATTCTTATCGAGAAATTTCTCGACAGGATGTATATTTTAATTTTTTGATTTTTAATATTGAAAAAATTCGATTTTTTTCACCAAAATATGTGAGATACGAAATAAGCGTTGTTCTGCAAAATCGTTTCCTTAAATAAAGTCTACGATTGTTTTTCCTTTTTGAGATATTTGGAAGAATATAAATTTATCAATAATCATGTAATTTATTAAAAAGTTACGAAAATGCATACAGAAAATCGAGCGCGAAGCGCGAGTGTCATGATGAGAATGTGTTCCTTAAGGCCGATAGAGCCTTAAGTAAATTGAATTTCCTGTTTCACTTAAACTGAATAAGAAACTTAGTGAATTTGAGAAAATGAATAATTTACATCATCTTTAATATCATTAAATTGGTTTGAGCTTCAGTATTAAATTATAAGAAATAAACTTAAACGTATGCGAAGAGCACAAGACCGAGCGCGCAGCGCGGCGATCGAGTATTACGGAGCGCGAAGCGCGACGATCGAATCGCGCGCCCTAAGCGTGCTCAAACTTGCGAGCGAAGCGAGCTGCGCGCAATGAGAATGTGCCCGCGAAGCGGGCTGATTTTTTTTACTAGAAACGATTAAAAAACGTTAGGAAACACAAAACTAATAGTATGCAAGACTCTATAAACAATAAAAAAAATCTGCCCGCTTTGCGGGCACATTCTCATCGCGCGCAGCTCGCTTCGCTCGCAAGTTTGAGCGCGCCTAGGGCGCGCGATTTGATCGTCGCGCTTCGCGCTCCGGAATTTTTGAACGTCGCCTTCACGCTCCCTCGCCTCGGTCTTGTGCTCTTGGCATACGTTTAAGTTTATTTCTTATAATTTAATACTGAAGCTCAAACCAATTTAATGATATTAAAGATGATGTAAATTAGTCATTTTCTCAAAGTCACTCTATTTCTTTTTGAATTTAAGTGAAACAGGAAATTCAATTTACTTAAAGCTCTATCGGCCTTAAGGAACACATTCTCATCATGACACTCGCGCTTCGCGCTCGATTTTCTGTATGCATTTTTGTAACTTTTTAATAAATTACATGATTATTGATAAATTTATTTTCTTCCAAATATCTTAAAAAGGAAAAACAATCGTAGACTTTATTTAAGGAAACGATTTTGCAGAACAACGCTTATTTCGTATCTCACATATTTTGGTGAAAAAAATCGAATTTTTTCAATATTAAAAATCAAAAAATTAAAATATACATCCTGTCGAGAAATTTCTCGATAAGAATGTGTAGACCTTATTTAGCCAAACAATTTTTCATCTCAAAGTTTTTTTTGTATCTCACATATTTTGTCTAAAAAATGGAATTTTTGAATTTTAATCGTATTTTTTGGAATTGAAACGAAAAATATATCTTTTATCAGAAACTGTGTGAGACAAAACTTGTAGATCTTTTTGAAACTAACAACATTGTATTCTTACGTTTTTTTCTTATTTTACATATTATTGTTAAAAAATTGAATTTTGGATTTTCAAATAGTTTTTTTTTAATTAAAAAGATAAATATGCATCTTATGAAAAAATGTTACAATTCAAATTTGTAGGTCTTTATTTATTTAATAATATTGTATCATGACGTTTTTTCGTATCTCGTATAATTTAACTTGAAAATGGAAATTTGATATTGAGTTTTTTCGAATTTGAATATGCTGTGACATTTCTAATTTTGATTTAATCAAAAAATGTTATCAGGGTAATTTGTAGAGATTTATGAGTAAACAATTTTCCATCTAAACGTTTTTTTTGTATCTCTCATATTTTGTCTAAAAAATGGAATTTTTGAATTTTAATCGTATTTTTTGGAATTGAAACGAAAAATATATGTTTTATCAGAAACTGTGTAAGACAAAATTTGTAGATCTTTTTGAAACAAACAACTTTGTATTCTTACGTTTTTTTCGTGTTTCGAATATTATT
Source organism: Diplolepis rosae (assembly GCA_030998225.1). Classification (NCBI taxonomy): domain Eukaryota; kingdom Metazoa; phylum Arthropoda; class Insecta; order Hymenoptera; family Diplolepididae; genus Diplolepis; species Diplolepis rosae. The sequence goes on along the minus strand of JAPYXD010000391.1, from coordinate 1,347,257 downwards.
GCTAAAAAATTGAATTTTGGATTTTCAATAGTTTTTTTTTTAATTAAAAAGATAAATATGCATCTTATGAAAAAATGTTACAATTCAAATTTGTAGGTCTTTATTTAATTAATAATATTGTATCATAACGTTTTTTCGTATCTCGTATAATTTAACTGGAAAATGGAATTTTGATATTGACTTTTTTCGAATTTGAATATGCTGTGACATTTCTAATTTTGATTTAATCAAAAAATGTTATCAGGATAATTTGTAGAGATTTATGAGCACTATCAAAAACCGGTATTGAAATCTTTGATTTTTTTAAAAAATTATTTTCAAAAACACAAAAGTAGTGCTCAATCCCTCAATTTTGATTGGATGTGGCTGGTTAACGAACTTGTCCTTACTTTTTCGGCCCCGATAAAGTGTGACAGACAGACAGACAGACAGACAGACAGACAGACAGACAGACAGACAGACAGACAGACAGACAGTGTGAGAATGTAAAAGACATGATGAGAATGTAAAAATAAAAAATTGTAAACATTTTTTTTACATTCTCATCATGGATGAGAAGGTATTGGTTTTATGTGAAAAATGACTTTCGAAATTTTCATCAAATCTTTACGTTTTGAGACCCCCTGAGTCAGAAAAAATGGTTTTTACGAAAGTGTCTGTATGTCTGTCTGTCTGTCTGTAGGTGGTGTGCGGCATAACTCTCGATAGAATTATCAGATTGAATTGAGCTTTGGTACACTTTATCGGAGCCGAAAAAGTAAGGACAAGTTCGTTAACCAGCCACATCCAACCAAAATTGAGGGATGGAGCACTACTTTTGTGTTTTTGAAAAAATCAAAAATTCCAATTCTTGTTTTTGATAGTGCTCATAAATCTCTACAAATTATCCTTATAACATTTTTTGATTAAATTAAAATTAGAAATGTTACAGCATATTCAAATTCGAAAAAAGTCAATATCAAAATTCCATTTTCCAGTTAAATTATACGAGATACGAAAAAACGTTATAATACAATATTATTGAATACATAAAGACCTACAAATTTGAATTATAACATTTTTTCATAAGATGCATATTTTTCTTTTTAATTAAAAAAAAACTATTGAAAATCCAAAATTCAATTTTTTAACAATAATATTGGAAATACCAAAAAAACGTAAGAATACAAAGTTGTTCGTTTCAAAAAGATCTAAAAATTTTGTCTGACACAGTTTCTGATAAAAGATATATTTTTCGTTTCAATTCCAAAAAATACGATAAAAATGAAAAAATTCCATTTTATAGACAAAATATGTGAGATACAAAAAAAACATTTAGATGGAAAATTGTTTGCCTAAATGAGGTCTACAAATTATGATAAAGAAATTTCGGGACAGGATGTATATTTTATGTTTTGATTTTTAATATTAAAAAAATTCGATTTTTTTCACCAAAATATGTGAGATACGAAATAAGCGTTGTTCTGCAAAATCGTTTCCTTAAATAAAGTCTACGATTGTTTTTCCTTTTTAGATATGTGGAAGAAAGTAAATTCTTTTAATCATGTAATTTATTAAAAAGTTATACTGAAATGTATACAGAAAATCGAGCGCGAAGCGCGAGTGTCATGATGAGAATGTGTTCCTTAAGGCCGATAGAGCCTTAAGTAAACTAAATTTCCTGTTTCACTTAAATTCAAAAAGAAATTCAGTGACTTTGAGAAAATGTGTAATTCACATCATCTGTAATATTATTATAAAATTGGTTTGAGCTTCAGTATCAAAATATAAGAAATAAACTTAAATGTATGCGAAGAGCACAAGACCGAGCGCGAAGCGCGAGGTCCAGAAAGAACGGAGCGCGAAGCGCGACGATCGAATCGCGCGCCCTAGGCGCGCTCAAACTTGCGAGCGAAGCGAGCTGCGCGCGAAGCGAGCTGCGCGCGAAGCGCGCGATGAGAATGTGCCCGCGAAGCGGGCAGATTTTTTATATCATTATTTTTAAACAAGCTAATAAATAAAAAAGATGTCATATTAGGATGTAACACAATAAGAGCTACTAAAAAAAATAAACATAAAATTATCTAGGGCGAACGGCCCTCAAAAGCGGCAAAAGCTGCACACAAACGTATAAAAACAGACTTAGACAAAAAATTTTTATATAAAACGAAAAAAGTGTTATAGCTAAAGATGTTATATTCCGTTGTAACACATTAACCCTTAAAGGGCCAAAATGGCATAAACGATACACCGGTCTTTGAGGCCGTGTAACTTATGCTATTTGCGACTGAAAAAATTGAGAGGGACATATTTGTGAAGTTCTAGACGTGCCCTTTCCAATGGAAAATACAAAATTGATCTAAAAATTTATTAATTATAAAAATATTCAGTTTAAAAAAAAAAAAAGCACGATTTTTTCGATCTTTTTTTTTTTGAAAGCGAGTTATGAAAGGTTTCCCGGTCTGTCAACGACCTGGAACATTTATAACCGGTGGAATAAATATCTGAACTTTAAGAAGGTGTGGTTCGGAGATTAATTTTTCACGAATACATTCAGGATTTTTTTTGTCTGAAAATATAAACAAACCGAGAAAATTACCACGAATGAAAAGTTCTTAGAATCACTCAAAGAATACGTCTGAATTTTTTCAAAACGTTTCAAGCAACTTTTCCGTTTTGGAAATAGCTTATTTTTTGCAAAATAAAAAAATTGCTCAAATCCACCCGAAAAAATTTGTATGTATTCTTTCACCAATTTTAAGAACTTTTTATTCTTGGTAATTTTCGCTATGAGTCTATTGCTTTCAAGAAAAAAATTCTCAATAACCTCGAAAGTACTGCAGTATTGAGAATTTTTTTCTTAAAAGCAATAGACTTATAGCGAAAATTACCAAGAATAAAAAGTTCTTAAAATTGCTCAAAGAATACAAACAAATTTTTGCGGGTTGATTTGAGCATTTTTTTTATTTTAAAAAAATTATGCTATTTCCAAAATTGAAAAGTTGCTTGAAACGTTTTGAAAAAATTCACACGTATTCTTTGAGTGATTCTAAGAACTTTTCATTCTTAGTAATTTCCTTGGTTTGTTCGTATCTTCTGACAAAAAAATCCTGAATTTATTCGTAAAAATTTTGTAATTCGGGCGCCATTTTGTAAAGACAAAAGTGAAAAATTAATCTCCGAACCACACCTTCTTAAAGTTCAGACATTTATTCCACCGGTTATAAATGTTCAGGTCGTTGACAGACCGGGAAACCTTTCAAAACTCGCTTTCAAAAAAAAATATCGAAAAAATCGTGCTTTTTTTTTTTTTAAACTGAATATTTTTATAATTAATAGTTTTTTAGATCAATATCGTATTTACCATCGGAAAGGGCACGTATTGAACTTCACAAATATGTCCCTCTCAATTATTTCAGTCGCGAATAGCATAAGTTACACGGCCTCAAAGACCGGTGCATCGTTTATGCCATTTTGGCCCTTTAAGGGTTAAGAGCTACACAGAAAACAATTAAAAATAGAATTATCTAGGGCGGACGGCCCTCAAACGCTGCAAAAACTGCACACACACGTATAAAAACAGACTTAGACAGAAAATTTTCATATAAAACGAAAAAAGTGTTATAGCTATAAATGTTATATTCCGTTGTAACACATTAAGAGCTACACAGAAAACAATTAAAAATAAAATTATCTAGGGCGGACGGCCCGCAAACGCTGCAAAAACTGCACACACACACACGTATAAAAACAGACTTAGACAGAAAATTTTCATATAAAACGAAAAAAGTGTTATAGCTGAAGATGTTATATTCCGTTGTAACACATTAAGAGCTACACAGAAAAAAATAAAATTATTTAGGGTGGACGGCCCTCAAACGCGGCAAAAACTGCACACACACTTATAAAAACGGACTTAGACGGTAAATTTTCATACAAAACATTACTTTGTAAAATCTACACGTAGAAAAAAATCTGACTATAATAGGAAGAACACTGGTTATGCTTTTGTAGCAGGTTTCGTTCTTGCTATCCTGGTAAAAAATTCTCACGTATCAAGCAGGGATCTCTTCACGCTAACAAAGTTTTTTTTTCGTTTTACATTACAATTTACCATTTAAGTCCGTTTTTATATGTGTGTGTGCAGTTTTTGCCCCGTTTGAGGGTCATCTGTCCTAGATAATTTTATGTTCAATTTTTTTCAATTAGGTCATGGTGAGAATTCTCTGCAGTGAAATGCTAAACTTTAGATGAATTATATTATAACTTACTATAGAGTGTATCAATGTTTACTATAACCTATACTAAAGTTTCTTATAATTTTTCGAATCTTTAGTTTTTTGACCGCAAAAAATTTCCAGTCATCTAGGAATAATCCTAATCCTGACCCTAATTTTTCCTGAATTCCTAATATTTCATAGAATTATCATTATAACGTAAAATATATATCGCTGTACAAAGTTTCTCTGTGTAAAAATAATTTATTCAGAAAAAAATTAATGAATTCCTAGAGTATAGTCTATTATTTGCAACTTTGTGCATTAAGGCAACAAATTTCTAGCTTCTTTATTTCCGGCACACGTTGCAGATTTATCAGCTGCCGTGCTGTCATTTCTTTCGCGCAAAGTACAAAAGAATTGTAGGAAATCTCGTCGGTTAAGAGTGGAAAGTTCGGCACTCGGGAATTTCGGAAAAATGTGAAATTTTATAGTGGCTATAATTTAAGGTTGTTGGGTATGGTTCGGAGCACGATTTTTGTTCGCAAATACGCTTTCTGTATGAAAGTTTTCGTTTTCGGGTGAACGAAGCCCTCTTCGCTCGATTTTTATGAGTTTCTTGAAGAAGTGCCAACCGATGGCTCGTTTCGTAATACATATTGCATGCCATTACGCCGTTTGCGGATTCTCAGATTCACCCTCACTTCCGTCCGACGTTTTTCACTAGAAACAGCACAAATAAATTATTTTTAAGACTACAACGGAGAAAGCGTTCACTTTATAACGCTCATATCGTTTTCTTTTCCAATTTTCACTAACCCTTTTTCTTCTCAGCAAAATTATTTTTTGTCCGCCGTACACTGAAAGTTAGCCTAGTCGGTATCGTTTTGCGTGCGGAAAGTAGATTTTGCCCGCACTAGTGCGGTAACATCAACTTTCCACACGCAAAACGACACCAACTCTGCTAACTTTCGGTACATAGCGAACAAAAAATATCGTTCGAATCATTCGCTCTTCCGTTAAAATACGCCTTTCCGCACTTGATACGAAATATACTATTAAGAGCACGTGCTACTTAGTAAAATAGTTAATTTAATTAATTTTAGGTTTTTACATGTTTGTGTTTAAAATAAATGAAATTTTGTTTCTAAAATTTGGGAAATGGTAAAGAAGATAAAAAAAGACGTATATACTCTAGCGAAAGTTTCGGATAGAAATTCATTTCTACCCATTTCGAATCAATCCGCAGTCTGTATCCGAGCCAATTCGAAACAAGTTTTTAATCTCATTTGTTGAAAATTAATCCGTTTCAATTCAAAGTTTCAATGCGAAGGAATCCGTGCCAAATTTTTAATCCAAATGAATCCGTACACGGATTAGTCTATTAGAACTTTCAATTCGAGTGAATCCGAGTCCATCCACATCTATTTAAGGAGAGTTGATCCATTAACATAACCTTAAACTGAATAACAGTATATAGCAACAGGAAAAATGAAAAGAAATCAATTGCAATAGTCTGTGGAAGAAGCAAGAATAAATTTCATAAAAAAATTAGTTTGGATCAAAAATTGTTGTTTACTACAGGTTATGTGACATTTTATGTTTTAATCACTCTATAACTAATCTTAATTTTTATTCAATCCGCTCTAGCGAAATTTTCGGATTGGAATTTAATCCGAGCAAATCAGAGCTATTCCAAAGCCATTCTGAAATTTCAGGCATCAATGCGAACGAATCCGAACCAAATTTTCAATTCGAATCAATCCGGATTGATGCCTCGAATTAAAGTAGAATGAATTGGATCAAGTCGAATTTATATTTGACCGTTTTTCATCAAACGAAATACAAGACGTTTTTCGGATTTGTTCGGAAACAGATTTCGCAATAACTGAGATTCGTTGGAATTGTTTTCATATCCGAAACTTTCCCCAAGGTGAATAAATAAAAGTTCTTTATCATTTCTTTATCATTTTTTAAATAAACAAATTTTGTATAGTGTAGTTTTCATAGAAATTATTTTTTAAAAGCAAAATTAAGAAAATTAAAACACATTTTAGTAAATTTAAAAGAAAATTATTCAAATTTCAATTACAAATTACTAAATATTTCGATATAATATATAAATATTTTTGTTTTTTCTGGAAATTCAGAAACTTGAACTGAGAAAATTTTAGGTTTCAGGTAACTGAAGCTTTATACAGTTAAAATGTAACTGACAATTCTGTTACAATTTCGTAATTTGAAAAAAAATTTATGAAAATACAGTACAGTTTAGTAATTTGAAAATTTCATAAATTATGGTCAATCTTTAGAAAATTGAAGACACCTTTTCTTGAAAGTATTTTAATACTTATATAATTTACCGATAGATTTATGAATTGAAAATTTCGTAAATTTTAAAATAATTTTAACAGTTTAAAAGAAGTGCCCCTCTATAAAAATTTTCTGAATAATAATATATTTTATGCTTGCAAAGTGCTGAACATATAAGAGAACATCAGCAAATTTTAGGAATATTAAAAAAATTAGAGGCAATCTGATTAAAAGTTAACAGTTTTGTTATTCGAAAATCATCATGTGCAACATAACCAAAAACATGAAAAACGCAAATTTAAGTGAATGGCCACTGATTCGCAGGGACTATTCACTGATGGCAGCAGCTATATAAGTCTTTCACTGAGAGTCAGTGAAATATGACTGATGAATCAGTGAAATAGATTGAACTCACTTATTGAATCAGTGAAATCTTCAGGTGGGAATAATAAAACAAGCAATATATTTTAACACACGTGGCGCGTTCACTGATTCATCAGTTGACATATTTTCACTGATATAATCAGTAACTATTTCACTGATTTAGGTTTAAAGAATATTATATTAAAATTAACGTTTCTTATTTTTTGAATTATGTTTCAAGTGATGATTATAGTATATTTTTCATCGAATTTGAATCAGTGAGATCTCACTGATTAAACAGTAGGAAATGAGTTACTTATCACTGCATTTCACTCATTCTTATTGAAATTGTCACTAAAGATGATCAGTAAAACTCAGTCAGTAAAACGGCGATTTTACTGATCAAATTCAATAAAAATTTCACTATTTTTCAGTAAAATGTCACTGAGAGGCAGTGAAATTTTCACTAAGTGAAATAGTGGCCCAGTTCCAGCTATTTAATTAGTCAAATTTTATTGATTCAAATTTAGAGAGTAATTTTTTCAGAACATTTTTATTAACAATTAAAGTGAAAAATTATTTCTAAAAATCGAATTGCTTAAAGATTTTGGGAAGGTTCTCATGGAATATCTAGGGAATTGTTTAGGGTCGAATGGTTTTCATCAAGCGAAGCTCCTTAGCTACTGATCGATACTGCCCTGAGTACCGGAAAAACCAGGAAAAGTGCTTATGGTAGAAGATCTCAGGACGGCGAAAACCCAAGACTCCTCGATTATTCATCATCGAAAGGACAGAGAATCCAATCGAGACACCCTTTGATCAACGCTACTGCACTCCTAGACATTTGCTTTTCATCGAGAAGACAAAAATTAAGAAAGAATAAATGAAGGAGGAAATTGCGGGAGAGAAATTACATTTTTTTCAACATTCTTGATGAATCTTAGATTGAGGACTCCATCATGTATTTCCGATAAGAGTGAACAATTGTTTTACTTCTCCCAAAAAAAACTGGTCCTTACATATTATACAAAATAGATGAAACAAAACAGGTTATTAAAAAAAAATATATAAAATACAAAAATACAAAAAGATGATGCGACCATATTGGATTCGCCATTTTGAAAATACGAATTTTGACCGTAGATTCGAATTCGCTGTCATCAGCAATTTTCAGAAAGTGATTGTCATTGTCAACATTTTAAGATCAGATTTGGACTCAGCGACCCAAAAAACTTTATAAAACTGAGCATTTTTGAAACGAGAAAGTTGTGAATTTTTACCTATATTATCTTGGATTTACATATTTTGAAATTTTGAGTTTGAATTTGAATTCAATTATCCCAAGCCTCAGAAAAATGACTTTCATACCACAATTTCTGAGAAAAATAGTTTGAGAAACGTTACTCAACTTTTGAGCAAAGATTGAAAATATGCACAAGTTGGAAATCATTTAATATTATTGTAATAATTTGTGATGTACGAAATGTTAAAGAATGCACGAAAGTTCGGTAATCTTTGCAAATCTAGACTGAAGTTTCAAAATGTACATAACGCATTATTACAATAATTTCCAAATTGTCCATATTTCCCATCTTTGCTTATAAGTTGAGTAAAATTTCACGAACTATTTTTCTCCGTGCGAGTATTATAAAAGTTGGCTTAAAATTACTGAAATTAGGCATTCATCATTTTGCAAGGCGACTACGCAAAAAATTATGAAAAGGATATATTTTACAGCTATTCAAATCTGAGGATGTTGCAACAATCCTCGAAATTCTTAAGCTGTTAAGCACTTGTTATATATATAAATTTACCCGGAAGCTTGCAAAGTTATATCGGAGTAGAAACTTTTTCGAGACTCTTGAAAATATTTGTTTTCTCTCAGTTTACTGGTGAGACTCGAGGGCCTGATTCCATTGAAGATACACTGGAGACTAAAGCCTCCAACAAATCTCTGAGTCAAAACTATATTTTATACATACTTTTTTTGTGTGCTAAACATTAATTCCTGTCAATTTTAAAGCGTGAGCTCTGATTAATAGAAAAACGTCAAATTCTATAGCAAAACATTTTTAAAGCAGAGTATTTTTCTAGGTAAGTTTTGAATAGACTGAAAAAATGGTGTTGTCAACAAAACAAACAAAAATTTTGTCACTACTTATGCAACAACATTTTTCTGTACAAACAAAACATTCTGGTAAACTGAAAACATATTGTTTATTCTAACAAAATATTTAGTTGAGGCAACAACTAACACATCAGTCAATAAGTTCGTAAGATGACTGCAAATTCGAAAAATCTCGTGTATGTTTATTTTGTGACTTACAGTGATGACTGAACTTCATATAATAAACTCAAACACCCATCAACCTGTAACCCATTAACCTCATAACCCTATACTAATTTGCGTTTCTTACTATAAGAAGCGGAAACGAAACACGCTTCACAGTTCTTTTGATTGATTTTGGTCGCTTTGGACGGTTTTCACCCTTTGCTGTCCACTCAGCTAAATTTCACATTTGAATTTTTCCTTTAAGTTATCTAACTTCCACTCACTTAACACCTTGTACACTTTATTTGCCATTTCTTTGAAACTTTGTAAACATAATTCGAGACAAGAAGCGAGACCTTTAAGATTTCTTTAGACTTTACCTTGTTTTTGCAAACGGCCTAACACACAACATAACTAACAGGAAACCGGCATCAATATGTATACAAGCCTCGGCATTTTGACTCTCGAGGAACAGTCCCCACCATGCCACCTTCCCACTGAATAAGTAGGAAGGTGGCGTGGTAGGAGCTCCCCCTCGAGAGTCAAAACGCCAAGGCTTGCATGTATACCAGGGGTATGCATCAGGCCGTATTTCATGATTCTAACTTGACCCCGTTAATGTCACGAGTTGCATTCTTCAGAAAGAACCGTCGCCACTACGCTAGTCAAGCATACACACCCTCTCGTTTAATTCGGTGAGTAGGTAGATGTAGCAACGTCGCGACCCGCGGGAGTGGGTATCGAAATCCACAAAACTTTCATTTGCGTATATACGCAGCACGTGGAATTTCAAATAGAGCGCGCGCGCCTAACCTATTTTGCGACGTTGCCACATCTACTGAGTCATGGACGTCTTCCCTTGCTGAACGTCATTTTTAATATTTCATAGCTCATTTCCTATCATCACACGTATTTAATCAATACGTCCAAGGTCTCAAAATGCTCTGGGGATATCCAATTTATATTTTCTCTTTTTTTGTTCAAATCTGTACGGTAGTTTTTTTACAGTTTGAGGATAACCGTGCTGGAAACTCGATTTCCCATAAGACTACGTGTTAAATAAGTAATAACTAAAATGCTTATAACTTTTCTCATACGTATCCTGGCCTTACAAAAAAATTTTTGAGTTCCTTTTAGACCTATATGATTCGATATATTCAATTTCATTAATATCGTTACGGTATTTAATTAACGACGGTACTACCTTAAGTTAATTGACCGAATACTCACGGGCGGCGCTAACTGTACTATCACTCCCGGTTTTTCCGTTGTTCTTTATGGGACACGTGACGGTTTTTAATTAATTTTTAAATAAGAAAAGAAGATAAATGTAGCAAAACATTAATTAAGAATTAATTAATTACGAGTTTGCTTCCAGATTCGAAAGCGAACAAGCTCTCGCGAGTGACAAATAGTGCTGTGGAAAATATTGAATGACTATTAGGAATAAGAGTGATCATGAGCGCTGGAAAAGTGCAAGAGGAGCCTGGAACCTCTGGTCTACAAAACGAGGAGGAAAAAGATGAAACCAAAAAGTCTACTGGAATGCCATTTCAAAATCTGCAGCTTCAGTTGCAACAGCTGCAGCTGCAGATTCAGCAGCCGCCCCCCGAAATGCTGGCCAGTGAGCAGCCGGCCACTGAAACATAGCTCCATCTATTCATGAGCCAGATGCGACAGTAAGTGCAGGAGGTGCAGATGCAGATGCAAATGCTGTTGCAAACACCAGAAGTGTTGGCGCAGCAGCCGCTTCAGACGACGACCCCGCCACCGCAAGCCACCAAAACCTTAAAGAACCGCGAAGGTCCAAAAGGTGGAGGTAGCAGAGATAATGTAGGCACCAGTTCGAACCATCGGAAAACCAGGCGCGGGACAGTAACAGGCAGGATCGAGCGCAAGCGCCAGAAAAGGCAGAGGCGATATGTCCACGATGCAGGTGCTGTCTTGGCATCCTTCGTTCAAGGATTCGAGAACGGAAGCAGAATCCCAAAAAATAACTACAGAAGTAGAAAACATCTGGTAAAAAAAAAAACTACGCCATTGCCGATCCCAAGCCCGGATGAGAAAGGAGGAGGAGTTACACGGACACCTCCTGGTCCTTAGAGGGGGGGGGGGCGTTTTGGCCTTCGAGAAGGCGCTCGATCAGGCGGTCGGGGAGAAGGCCGAAATTAAATCTTTGGTCTCGAAGAGGTTCCTGGATGCTAGGGACCTCGACGAGACCGTAACAAGGGAAGAGGTTTTTGCCGCGCTATGCATCGCATTGGACAAGCCAGACCTCGGGGACCAGTGCAGGCTGTAACAAGCGCTTCGGCGGTGTCCAGACTGCGGTGGTCCGTTTAACCGAGGCGGACGCCCGGATCTTGCTCGGGCTCGGTAGACTAAGGATGGGGTGGGTGAACTGCCGCATCCTAGAGCATGTCGAGGTTGCCCAATATTTCAGGTGCCACGGATATGGCCATGTGTTGCGCGGCTGCACGCTTCCAGGCAGGAAGGATGCCTACTGGAGGTATGGGGGCGCGTTGCACGTGTCCAAGGAGTGCTGATAGAAGCGAAAAAGATGACACCCATGCCTCGGGCAGCGGTTCTTGCCCAATATTTAGGGCGGAGCTCCGGAGGTTAAGAGGCAGAAATTGAAATTCCTGCAGCTCAACCTCGGGAGCAGGAAGGAAGCCCAGAACCTTCTGATGCAGACTGCCAGAAAGAGGAGGGCCGATGTGTTGCTCATTAGTGAGCAACACAAATGTCCCGAAAACTCTGCTTGGTACCAGGATGTATCAAGGAGGGATGGGATCCTTGTTTGCAGCCCTGATTTGAGCATCGGAGATTTCCTGGAGACAGATACGGGGGTCGTTTGTACAGTGTGTACAGCTGCTACTTCTCTCCTAACAATTCTTTCCAATGTGGAGCCGCTCTAACTCGGCTCATGCCCAACATTGGTAGTCCCAGGGAAGCCAAGAGAAGGCTGGTGGCGAGCGTGGTAAATTCGAAGCTGCTTTACGCAGCTCCGGTCTGGACAAGTGCCCTTAACAACCATGCTATCCAGAAGAAGCTGTTCTCGTCACAGAGAGGTGTGGTATTGAGAATTGTCTCAGCATACCGAACTGTGTCGACGAGCGCTGTGCTGGTCTTGGCGTACGTCCCACCAATAGACTTATTGGCGGAGGAAAGGAAGGAGACCTTTCAGCTCCGTAAGGAGCTCACCTCCTTAACGAACCTGCAGGGAATCGCTCGCGCGGAGAAGGCCATCCGCAAGGATGGAAGGCGCAGACTTGTCGAGAAATGGCAGACGAGATGGCAAGTCGAATTTTACCTGGCGCAAGTGCTTTCGGGCCATGGTTGCTTTAATGCGTACCTGAAGCGCTTCAAGAAAGGAGACGATGAGTCGTATCGCTACTGCGGATCCCTTGTGGAAAATGCAGAGCACACACTCTTTGTCTGTGCCAGGTGGGGCGCGGAAAGGGAGGCTGTCGGTCGAGCCGTGGGCGCACAACTCACTCCTGAAACGATGGTCTCTCTCATGCTCCAGTCTGAACAGATATGGATGCTTATCGAGTCATTCGTCACCCTGGTGATGAAGACGAGGGATCTCGATAGGCGTGCAGAGCGCGGAAACAACGGGTGCCAGTAGAAATCGCATCGGGGCCTGCACCCGCGGTCCTGCGTCTTGGGCGGACTTGGCTGTCCGCGTCGACCGGGGGAGGAATCTTCTTATTCCTCCCTTGGTTTGCGCGGCTAGTCGGCCTGCCTAACGAGCGTGTGTTTAAAGCCGAAAGGCGGTTCCGCGGGCGGTATATTGGTTCGAGAGAGGGGGTTTTTTGGTTTTAACAAGTATGCCTAGACCCATCCTAGGAGTGTCCTGTAGAACGTCTATAAAAGATTTCGCCATTTTTCCTCCTCACCAAAAAAAAAAAAAAAAAAAAAAAAAAAATACGAATAAAAAGGGGAAAATTTAATTTAAAATATTCAAGTAATATTAATATTTAAAGTCTGATCTCTTTTATTTGTTTATGGCATTAAATTTATGGAATTTATATTAAATTCTCCGTATATTACTGTGGATTTTCTGGGAGTGATGGTACAGTTAGCGTCGCGTGTGACCATTCGGCAAACTAACTTAGGATACGGCTGATGTATACCGAAAAACGAAAAAGGTGCCAGATTGTGTAGACAGTAACGCTCCCAACGGCGTACCTTGAAAGTACTTTTACTATATTTTCCTTTAGCATTAAATGGAATAATAATACAATTTTTCTGGTGAAATGAACTAAAAGTTTAGTCATTTTAACCGGAAAATTTTAAACCGATTATCTTTAGTGAATTTAGCCGAAACTTTTTTCTGAGTCTGGATTTGTAAGGATCCTCTGGGGAAGGATGCAACAAACCCCGTGCTTAATACGGATTGGTCGAGAGGAATTGTTGGAGAGTTCCGGTTAAGTGTTAAGCGGTTATATTTTTGTTTAGTAATTTATAACGAATGTGAGTATATTCGTTTAATAAGTATCTAATTATGATATATACATCATAACTGATACACTGTGATGCTTATTATATACGAGAAAGTGTATTCGCCCCTAAAACTAGCCTCAAAACGTGCGCCTTTTGTTGTTTTAAACGATCAAGAATGCGTATGACGTCACTTCCGATTCAAATTTCATAGTGGAGGGGGAACATTGTCGCATCCTTCCCTAGAGGATCCTTATGGGTTTGTTAATAATGGCGCCATCTATATGTGATCCTACGAACTTATTGAGTGACGTGTTAAAGTTTGGTTGCACACATGTTTTTCTCGGTGTAGAACAAAATAAGATTTTCTAAAGATTGATAAAACTTGAATCAATCATCACAACTTGAAGATGAAAATCTACTTACTCTGGAGCAGGATTCCTCCAGCGTTGAGTGCCAGCACGCGCCATCAGGCATCAAGAGCCCGACCTGTAAACAAACAAACAAAACAAATTAGTGTCATTATATAGATATAAAACCTAATTATATATTAGAATTAATCATCCTGAAAATTCGACAAAAGAACTCCTTTTTTTTCCCGCGCAAAATCTCTTAAAATTTTCAACCTATTGAAAAATATTATAATCTCGAAATTCTAATGATAAAAGTTTCAACTTGAATTAATAAAAAGAGTATGAAGTAAAAAATTGTTTTCAGATACCTGAAGCAAAATTGCATTTTTGTAAAAAATCAAATGGAAAGGAATTTTTCTTTTGTGGAAAAGACATTTTTCATGTCCCTAAAGTATTTTATCTGAGGACTGAAGCACCTAAAAATGTAAATGTTGAGCAAGTGACAAAGACTTTCAGACCCTCGTATGTAAAAAATGACTGATAAGAAAATGTATTCAGTTCATTTGTCATGTTTCGTCCATATGGAGGGGAAAATATATTGATATTTCATGTCACTTTACAGTATGTCACCACGGCTCCTGATACAAATCAATGTATGAATATGATTTCGAAACACATATCTAATAAATTATGTCTAATAATTTAATCTCTCAGTTTTTATGAGCCTTTGACAATTGAAATAGATTCTATTCGCATATGTGTCAAAAAGTGTTACATAAAAACTGACGTGAGAGTTAAAAATAAAAATGATATAAAGTAAACTCAAAAAAGATTTAGTTTGGTTGATTCTACCAAATTTATTTTTTCATCTTAACAAAACTAATATATTTAGTGAATTCAACCAAAAAATTTTGCAATATCAAGGAAATATTTTGCGGAGTTAACAATTTTCAACCAAGAAAATTTGGTTTACTCAAGCAAATAAGATTGCTCGCAGATAAACAAAAATCAAATACATCCAAACAAATTATACACGGAGGAAAATAAATTCTTATATTAACTAACCAGATTGTTGATATAGAACTGACAAAACTTTTCTTGCTTCCCCAACAGATTTTCAGTTTTCCCAACAAACCTATTTATTGAACCAACAAAAGAGTTTGTTATTGCTTTTTGCTTGACAAACATTTTTGTAAGGAGAACTAAAATTTTGTTGAGACGGCAGAAAAAAGTTTGTCAGTTCTATATTGTTCTCCGTGTATTATCAAATCAAACAACCATTCAACAAAACAATTTTGCTCAACCGATTGAATTTTTTTCCGGGTCTATCTTCTATGAAATTTACTATACAGAAATGGTTCTTTGTACACTGAGAAAAAAGTTTTGTAAAATAAACAAAAATATTCTTCTGGTATTTGTGAAACGAAATTTTGTTGTTCTCTGACCAAAGAATTTTATTAAACTAAAAAAATGTTGGAAGAACGAAAAAATTTATTTTGTGTCCAAACGGGTGGAAAAAGTCGCATTGCATGCTTGTGCGTAGAGCGGCATGCAGTCAATTGTGCCTCGGCGTCAAAATCGGGCGAAATGTTCATACAGCCCGCTTCAAAGGGCGATAATTTTCATACCGCCCGCTTCAAAGGGCGATAATGTTCATACCGCCCGCTTCAACGGGCAAAAAGTTCATACCGCACGAAACTTGATTGCCCGCGGCTAACTACGCACTCACACGCAACGCGACTTTTTCCACCAATTTGGGCACAAAACGTCGTGTGTACCTCGAGCGACATGGTAGCGATGTGACTCGTGTGAATACCGCCCTCGCTACGCTCGGGCAGGTACACTTCGCACTCGTCACAATCGCCACCATGCCACCCTTGGTACACAATCTGCTATTATGTGCCTCAGCCGCGGAAACTCGTTTTTCCGTTACAGCTGAGAGTAAACCAATGTTCTATATTCCGTTACAGAGGAATACAATGTATAAATTGAACTGCGCATGCGCATTATAGTCTTACAGCGGAACGCAATCTATTTCTTATTCTTCTTCTTCTCACTTCTTCTTCGTACAGCGTTAGCACTGACTACTACACAAGACCGATAAAATCAAAATGACCGGGACTAGTCGCCAAATTGCGCAGCAAACAACTACAATAAGTACTAAATTAGATTCCAATGTACGCATAAAAACTCGTATCCGCACCACAGTCACATAAAATAGAATATGTGCCAGTGCACACAATTCGGGACATTGCGAGACTCGCGACAATGCTCGCAGGACTGATCGCGCCCGGATTCGTCTCGGCTTTGCCTTAGCTACGCCTTGGCTTCGATCTCCTGCGAACATTGTCGCTCGTCACGCAATCACCCTCATTGTGTGCCTAGGCACATAATATACTATTATGTGCCACCGGCGCGCAAACTCGTTTTTTTCGCTACAGTTAACAGTAGCGCAATGTAGTATATTGCGCTACAGAGGAATGAAATGTAAAAATTGAACTGCGCATGCGCCTATAGCCATGCAACGGAGCACAATCTTCTTCTTATTCTTCTTCGTACAGCGTTAGCACCTTACTGGCAAAGCCTTGTATATTTGAACTGCGCATACGTCTATTAAAATCCATTACTACTACACAAGATCGATAAAATCGAAATGGCCGGGACTAGTCGTGACATATCAAGTGTAATGACTAGCGCCGCAAACAACTACAATACTAGATTAGATTCAAGTGTACGCATAAAATCTTGTATCCGCATCGAAGTCACATAAAATATAGTAGAATACGTGCTAATGCACACAATTCGGGAAATTACGAGACTCGCGACAATGCTCGCAGGACTGATCGCGCCTCGGCTTCGTCTCGGCTTTGTCTCAGCTTCGATCTCCTGCGAGCATTGTCGCTCGTCACGCAATATCCCTTATTGTGTGCCTAGGCACGTAATATACTATTTCTTCACATTAGAATGATAAATAATGATGAAATTTCCTACATTTTTAAAGGCATAAAAACATAATTTCACTCGTGGTATCGTGCATAATTGATAAGGACTATCAATTGAAAAAGATTGGAACTAATTTCCCTTTATATCTTTGATCTTTCTGCGTCCGTTGGCATTGAATACACGAGCAATCGAAAGGAGATTCTAATTAGCAATAGTTGGTAGACAATGGCTTGCAACCCAACAACTCCATTATGAGAAGATGACCCTTCTGTCGGAGGTTTAAATTATGTAAGTATACAGGCAGTTTCGTATCATCAAGTGACTCATGCATATCTCAAAAGAATGGCAAAGCCACTTCAACCCTGTCCATGCTTCTTTCTACAATCTGCTCAACAAAACAGAATCCCTTTAAAGTAACTTTCACCTGGTTGGAGAGAACTCCATTTTCTCTCTTTCTCTCTCTCATCCTTTGGACTTCCTGCTGGAAAGAATCAGTAAACGTCTGTATTATAATGAAATCCAGTTATGGTGAAAAGCTCGAAATAAAGTGCCATTGTACTTCTGATGGACAACTGCGTTCTTTGAACTTCACAGAACTTTTCCAGGTATCAGTAATCTGCAGAAAACGAATTTGCGTTTATCTACTCTAACGAGTTTTTTTACTGTTTTGTACATTTTTGCATTTTGAAACTTGTCTTAATTCTTTTTACAATCTCTTTATATGAGAATTTATTGACATTTTGAAAAAAAAGTTCTGGCTTTAACTATAAAAAAGGTTTTTATAAAAATAAAAAATTCGATTTTCCAGCCAAAATATGCAGGATACGCAAAAAATGTAGATACAAAACCATTTTGTTGGCCATTTTTTATAAGAGAAATATCTTTTGTTTATGAATGAAAAACGTTATTAAAAATAAAAATTTTTGGTTTCGAATATTTTTTAAATTTTCCCGCCAAAATGTATGAGATAGGGAGAAAATGTTGAGAAACAAAATTGTTCATCTCAAGGAGATATACACATTAAGTCTAGACTATTTTTTGATCGGACACGTAGTTTTCGATTCAATCGTAAAAGAGAGATATCAAAAATAAAAAATTCTATTTAGCACGAAATAAATGGGAGAGACGAAAAAATTAAAAAAAAAAACACAATTGTTCGTTTTAAAAAGGTATAAAAATTTGCTATCGACTACTTTTTTTATAGAAGTTATATCATTTGTTTTATTCATCAAAAACGTTTTTATAAAAATAGAAAATTAGATTTTATTACCCAATTGTACAAGACGCAAACAAAAAGTTAAAAAAAAGAAATCGTTCTTTTGAAAAATATCTAAAAATTTGTCGTTGGCAATTTTTTATAGAAGTCATATATTTTCTTTAATTTATCAAAAAAGTTTTTACAAAATTCAAAAATTAAATATTCCCGCCAAATTATACGAGGCGATACGTTTTAAAAATATCTAAAAATTTGCCGTTGACTACTTTTTAATAAGAGATATCTGTTCTTTAATTCACCAAAAATGTTTTTATGAAAATCACAAATTCAGTTTTCCCACCAAAATATATACGAGACACGGAAAAAATGTTATGAAACAAAATTTTTCTTTTCAAAAAGGTGTACAAATTTGCTGTAGATTTTTTTTTCATTGGAGGTTTATCTTTTCTTTTATTCAACAATAACGTTTTTATAAAAATCAAAAATTCAATTTTCACGCCAAAATATACGAGACACGAACAAAATTTTAAAAAACAAAATTGTATACTTCAAAGAAATCTACAAATTAGCTAAAGAGCATTTTGTTATACAAGTAATATCTTTTGTTTATTAATGAAAAGTATTTTCAAATGCAAGTGTGACTCTAATGAATATAAAATAAAAATCGAGCGCGAAGCGCGAGTATTACAGTGAAAATGTGTTCCTTAAGACCGATAGAGCCGATAAAAGATTATTTTTTAGTATAAATTTTGAAAAAAATTGAAAGACATCAATAAATACAGTTAAGTGTAAAAATGTTTGCAAAATATTTTTTCAAGTGAAGTTGACAAAGTTTTTTATCGTCTTCTATTGTATTTCCTTAGTTTTTTTTATCCACAATGTTCTTTTATCGCGTTTTTTTAGTGAAAGTGTGGAAACATTTTTCTCGAATAAAATGAGTCATCAAAAGTTTGGATCAGATAAATATTATAGATTTTTTATTGGTGGAATCATATCATCTAAAAAGAGTTAAAAACGACTAAAGTTTTTCTATTGATTCTGACCATAAAAAATTTATAATTTTTATCCGATTGAAACTTTTTATGGCTCATTTTATTCGAGATAAAATTGTCCACATATTCAATTTAAAAATCTCGATAAGAAAATATTTTAAATAAAAATACTGAGAGAATAGTCACTTCGATTAACTTATTTCCAATAATCTGTATAATAATGCATTAATGCTAATTTAAAACGAAATTGAATTTCTGGTGATAAATTCTAAAGCAGAATAGAGGCCTTAACCAAATAGCTTGGTCGGATATAAATTATGCCTCACGTATTACGCCTCATATTTTATTTTATGTTGACTATAACCCACCACTTATGTTAATTTCACGGGAGTACAATTTTCGAAATCTACTTTGAAATAATAATAAAACATGTATCGTAATAGATATTTGGCACCGAACACATGATATTGTAGTAAACAATTTCTGTTTGATTTTAAATGAAAAAGGGAATTATATTTACTTAAGGCTTTACTCTCTAAGTCTGAATCAGTCAAATTTTTACTGATGGAATCAGTGATTAGCCTTTTCGCTGACTCATCAGGGAAAAAAATATTTTTCACTGAAGTAATCAGTAAAAAATAATTTCCACTGTAAGATCAGTAAATATTCACTGAAGTTATAAATGCAATTTGACTGATTTGCAGTAACCTCTTCTTAGCTATCTGAATCAGTCAAATTTTACTGATAATCAGTAGATTTTGACTGATTCAGATTTAGAGAGCATCTTGTCAAAAAATGTCCTAGTGATAATTTGTAGACTTCATTGAGGCAAATAATTTTCAATCTTAACGTTGTTCTCGTGTCACGTATTTTGTTTAAATACTGGAATTTTTGAATTATAATCTTTTTTTTATAATCAAAATAAAAAATATACGTTTTATCAGAAACTATGACAAAATTTATAGATCTTATTAAAAAGAAGAATTTTGCAAACTTATGTTTTTTTTGTATTTTACATATTATTGTTAAAAAATTGAATTTTGGATTATCAATAGGATTTTTTAAATTGTAAACAAAAATATACATCTTTTGAAAAAATGTTACAGTTTAAGCTTGTAGATCTTTATGTAGTAAACAATTTTGTATCATAACTTTTTTTCGTATAATTTAACTGAAAAATGGAATTTAGTTATTAACTTTTTCTAAGTTTAACAAACTGTAACTTTCCTAATTTTAGTTTAAGCGAAAAATGTTATTAGGATGAGTAGTAGAGATTTATGAGAAACTAACCTCAAAATAGTCTAAAATAAATTTTTTTACGTGAAAAGTAATTTATTTTAAAAAACAGAGAAGCATATCGTTGTTCATAAATATCACATATTTTTTTGAATAAAATAATTCAACTTTAAACTACAGATGTATAAGTAAAATGAAACCATTTTTCCAAACCTTTAATTATTCCATTAAAAGTAATTTTTTCACCTTTTGTAATTCGATTAACTTTAATCAACTTTCCCCAGATTCCTAATATTTTTTAGAATTTGTAATTATAAAATAAAACATTTATTGCTATAAAAATCACACGTGTGACGGATAAACATTGTGGAAAACGTGATATAAAAGAATTGCACGTGTGAAACTATTAAATTGGTCTAAATAACTAAATTTACAAAATAAAAACTGTACAAAAAATAATATTATATAAAAAATACAAATGGAAGAAACGTACACGAAGAAAAATAGTTCAATAAACTTTACTCAACTTTTGAATAATTTGTGACATTTTGAAAATATGTACGTCACAAATTATTACAACAATATTATATAATCTCCAACTTGTCCATTTGTCCCAACATTGCTAAAAGTTGAGTAAAGTTTCTCGAACTATTTTTCTCCGTGTAAAAAATTGCACGTGTGACGGATAAAAAATGTGGTAAAAACGATATAAGTGAATTACACATGTGAAACTATATAATTAGTCTAAATAACTAAACTCAAAAAAATAAAAACTATACAAAAATTTTTTTCCTATAAAAATACAAAAGGAAGAAATTAAAAAAATTTGCACGTGTGACGGATAAAACATTATGATAACAAGCGATATAAATGTATTGTACGAATGAAAACTGTAAAATCGGCCTAGATAGCTGATGAATTCATAAAAAAAACTGTACAGAAAAATTTTTTTAATCTGCCCTAAGAAAGATTATATATACTCTCTAAATCTGAATCAGTCAAAATCTACTTACTATCAATGAAATTTGACTGATTCAAAGAGCTAAAAAGAGGTTACTGTAAATCAGTCAAATTTCACTGATTACTTTAGTGAAAATCAACTGATTTAACAATGAAAAATATTTTTTCCACTGATTCAATCAGTGAAAATTAACTAATTTGACAGTGAAAAATATTGTTTTCACTGATGAATCAGTAAAAATGCAAATTACTGGTTCAATCAGTGAAAATTTGACTGATTCAGAAAAAATTAGGCCTCAGGCAAAAATACATAATTTTGCTTTCAATTATAGCAATATTGTTATTGAAGGGATTATTCAAAAGAAAAAAGATTATTTTCTATTAAAAAATTTGAAAAGTAATGTATTTAACAAATTTCATTTTCAAGTTATTTTTTTCCATATCGCTTTTTACTAAATTTTTAAAAATGGTGCGATTCATATAAATCATGGATCATTTTTCCATGAAAAAGAATCTCTACAACATTACTGTTTCCAATTTTTGAAAATGAATCAATTATTATAAAATTCAGCAATTTTTTCATAAAAATTTTGTTTTGAAAAATTGTTTTTTAATAGTTTCAGCCATTAAAGAATTTATTGAAAAAAATTGAAAACGGTCAAGTTGTAGAGAATCTTTTCCCTGAAAAAATGATCCACGATTTATTAGAATCGTACAATTTTTAAATATTTGGTAAAAAGCGTTATGAAAATAAGTGCAGTTCAAAATAAAATTTGTTAAATACATTATTTTTCTATTTTCCAAATTTTTTTATAGACAATAATCTTTTTTCTTTTGAATTATCCCTTCAATAACGATATTGCTATTCTTGCAAGCAAAATTATGTATTTTTGCCTGAGCCTAATTTTTGTGGCCGAACTGCCATAATTCAAATTGAAGTTTGAATCGTGAAAAAAATCAACAACTGATTGCATGAGTTGCAAGTTTTTTTCATGGTTGAGTTCACTGCAATGGCATAGGATTTGTTACTTCCTTACTATCAATAAACGAGATGAATGCAGGAAGTAATAAATTTGTAGATCATTTAGTCATGAGATGCTTTTAAATCAAACACAAAACAAGTTATTAAAATAGGCTTCGAAATAATTTGCAATCAAAATAAAACGAATGAAGAATTACATAAAATAAAATTACAATGTCAAAAACTGGAATCCTTAGTAAGTAATGAAGTATGAATATTTACTATTGTGTAAAGTCCTTGAAACTTCGGAAATTGAATTCGAAGTAGACAGGAGTTAATAGATCTTAACATTTTATTAAAATTGATTGTTTTTGGCACATGTCAGTGCTTTAGTAGAAACATAGAAACTTTGTTCTTCTATCTTTCCGAAATATTTGAAAAGAGGAAATGAGAATTTTCGTCACAAACTTATGAAAAGGTTGAAGGGGAATTATGGACAAGGTGAGGCTTCGTAGAAACGCCATCTGCTTGTATCGATCCAAGTGTCTCGTAAAATTAACAGGGGCATAAATAAAGCACCATTTTGTATACACAATGGTACTAAACGAAGAGAAATGAAAACGAGAAAAGACTATTCAGTTCACATTCTACAGAAAATTATATAACCAAAGAAATTTTAAATTTTCACCCAAAAAAGAAAATAGCTGTAAGT
Organism: Diplolepis rosae; assembly: GCA_030998225.1. Lineage (NCBI taxonomy): Eukaryota > Metazoa > Arthropoda > Insecta > Hymenoptera > Diplolepididae > Diplolepis > Diplolepis rosae. Next base: position 1,324,297 of record JAPYXD010000391.1, on the reverse strand, counting down.
GCCATTTTTAATGGCCAGTTTGGGCTCTGAAAAGCAAAATATTAAGTAATAAATTTTATTTTTTCTACTGTTGCTACCTGAATTGCGTTTTCGTTTTAATCGTATAGAACGTTATCAAAAATGAAAAATTCCATTTTGTACAAAATATATGCGGGATACGAAAAAAATGTCAAAAACAAAATAAGTCGTTTCAAAAAGATCTACAAATTTTCTATTGACTATTTTTTTATAGAAGTTATATCTTTTCTTTTATTTATCAAAAACGTTTCTATTAAAAACAAAAAATCAAATTTCCCGCCACAATATATGAGATGGAGAAAAACGTTAAGAAACAAAATTTTTTATTTCAAAAAGATCTAGAATTTTAGTGTTGACTATTTTTATATAAGAGTTATATATTTTGTTTGTCAATGAAAAATATTTTTTCAAAATGCGAGTCTGGCTCTAATGGACATAAAATAAAAATCGAGTGCGAAGAACAAATCGCGTGCCACAAGCGATCTGAAACTTGTGAGTGAAGCGTACGATGAGAATTTTTGAAGACCTACCGTTCAGGTCTCAGCGGGGGTCGTACACGCCCCACGCGGCACGGAATGTGTTAATAATTGAGGAATAAAATTTATTCATTTCTGTAATTTTCTAATAATTTACATATTTATTTCGTATCTCACATTTTTTTGTTAAAAAATAGAATTTTCAATAGTGGTTTTTTATAATCAAAACATAAAATATACATCTTATCAAAAAATGTTCTACTGAGAATTTGTAGACCTCATTTAGGAAAATAATTTTCGATTTTTGCGTTTTTTTCATATCTCACATATTTTGTTTAAAAAATTTAATTTTTGAATTTTAATCGTATTTTTTCAGATTGAAATGAAAAATGCACGTTTTTGATAGTTCTCATAAATCTCTACTAATTATACTAATAACATTTTTCGATTAAACTAAAATTAGGGAAGTTACAGTATGTACATTATGTAACCATTTCCAATTTTCGAAAATGAATAAATTATTATTAAATTCAGCAATTTCTTTATAAAAATTTCGTTTTGGAAAATGTTTTTTTAATAGTTTCAGCCATTAAAGAATTTATTTTTAAAAATCAGAAACGGTGAAGTTGTGAGAAATCTTTTCTCTGAAAATAATTTATTAGAATCACATAATTATTTAAAATTTGGTAAGAAGTGATGAGAAAAAAAGTTGGGTCAAAAATAAAATTTATTAATAAAATTATTTTTCTGTGTTTCAAATTTTTTTCTTATAAAATAATCTTTTCTCTTTCAAAATAGCCCTACAATAATAATAATACTATTCTTGAAAGAAAAATTATCTATTTTTGTCTAAGGTCTAATTTTCGTGGATGAAAACTACCTTAAGTACACCCAGAAAACCGTTTCTTTAAATCAAAGAAACATTTCTTTGATATACGGTCAAAGAACAAATTTCTTTGAATTGAAGAAAGTTTTGTTGATTCAAACAAATTTTCTTTGATCTAAACAAATCTATTTCTTTGGATGAAAGAAAATTTTTTTGAATTAACAAAACTTTCTTTAATTTAAAGAAATGTTTTCTTTGACCTTATATCAAAGAAACATTTTTGACTCAAAGAAACTTTTTTCTCAGTCTATACGACCTACATACAGACAGATAGACACTCTCTAAATCTGAATCAGTCAAATTTTCACTGATTGAATCAGTAACTTGTTTTTTCACTGATTCATCAATGGAAACAATATTTTCCACTGTTAAAACAGTTAATTTTCATTAATTAATCAGTGATAACAATATTTTCTGCCTTTCAATCAATTAATTTTCACTGAAGTAATCAGTGGAATTTGACTGATTCACAGTAACCTCTTTTTAGCTATTTGAATCGGTCAAATTTCACTTACAACCAGTAGATTTTGACTGATTCAGATTTAAAGAGCATATTCATAAAAGCCTTTTTTTCTGAATCAGGGTCTCACAAAACCTAATGATTTGATAAAAATTTCGAGTCATTTTTCACATAAAACTAATACCTTCTCATTTATTATAAGAATCTAAAAATAATTCCTTCCGGATTATTTTTAAGATGTCGACCACGTTCTTCATCAAGCGAAACACGATCCAGAGAGGATAACAGGTGGTAGACCTTCTTGCCAAAAAAAGAACGAGGACATCCGGAAAGTATCAACTTTATTAAAAGTTCTACCTGCTCAGATATTGATGCTTTTCTCGCAAAACGGAGATTAGTAGGAATTCGGTCAATCCCAGCTTTGGTTTAGAGCAAACGATATTAAAAAGTGCATCCTCTGGGGGATGAAGTGAGGTGCTAAAGGGTAAACTTGGAGTCTAGTCGAATGAGGTTAGCCAAGTTTTACGAATGCCCTAGTACAGAGGAAGTTTGTAGTTGTAGTCGTGTAGTTATAAACTACATACCTATTGACGAAACGATGGATGAATGTGTGCTAGCATGGACAATCGCTTCTCTATACATATATATACAATTTATACCTGACTGTCCCCTGCCTTTATGAAAGAGGCTGTTCTCGTGAAATATTCACGTTGCAATCACGTCTCGTGACTGTGAAGAGAAGCCGAGTGATAGAGAGTGGAAATTTCGAACAAAGAGAGAGAGAAAGTTAAGAAAGTCGAAGAGATTCTTCAAGCAGGGATGACAAAATTTAACAAATTAAACAATCCTTTTTCCCTTTGTTAAATTTATTTGCCCGAAGGGTTTATTGAAAATGTGCAGATGCTTCAGATTCTGAGGAAACTTGAACTATCCATGAAGGCATCCTGCATTTTTGGAGGAGAAATATTCAGCAATACTGGTGAAGCATCACAACCCTCTTTGTGGCTTGGAGTTTGCTGTGCTGAGTTAGCAGAAAGATTTCATAACTAGTCGATTCACCATTTTCATTGTTTGATTCGCTTTCTCTCTCTACATTATGTTCGCATCTCTTTTGTTCTTAAAAGTACACCAAGAGACTTTTCGTTAGAATAAATCATAAAAATGAATTATATTTTAGTATAATATCGTTTTAAAGCAACTCAAACGGGCTTTAAGTAACAGAAATTAATATAATCTCTTTTAATCTGAATCAGTCAAAATTTACTGATTACCAGTGAAGTTTGACTGATTCAAATAGCTAAAAAGAGGTTACTGTGAATAAGTCAAATTTCACTGATTACTTCAGTAAAATACGACTAATTCAATCAGTAAAATGATATTACACAGATTCGATCAGTGAAAATTTGACTGATCCAGATTTAAAGAGATGTTTTTTTCAAGAGGCAAAGTTAATATTTTCGTTTTAATAAATGGAATATATGTGACGTGCGCGCGAAAAACGCGGTTTGTAGGATTCGCGCTCTCTCTCTACATTATGTTCGCATCTCTTTTGTTCTTAAAAGTACACCAAGAGACTTTTCATTAGAGTAAAGCATAAAAATGAATTATATTTTAGTATAAAATCGTTTTAAAATAAGTCGAACGGGGTTTAAGTAACAGAAATTAATATAATCACTTTTAATCTGAATCAGTCAAAATTTACTGATTACCAGTGAAGTTTGAGTGATTCAAATAGCTAAAAAGAGGTCACTGTGAATAAGTCAAATTTCACTGATTACTTCAGTGAAATACGACTGATTCAATCAGTGAAATGATATTAAACAGATTCGATCAGTGAAAATTAACTGATTTAAAAGTGAAAAATATTGTTTTCACTGAAAAATCAATGAAAAGGCAAATCACTGACTCAATCAGCGAAAATTTGACTGATTCAGATTTAGAGAGATGGTTTTTCAAGCGGCAAAGTTAATATTTTTGTTTGAATAAATGGAATATATGTGACGTGCGCGCGAAAAATCGCGGTTTGTAACTGTAGTTACATTTTCATTATAATTTCATTCTTTTACATTCTGTTGCATTTATTGAGGTTTTTGTCCATCTTCATGAATTTCCTATCAAACTGAAAATTAAATAATATTTATAGACAACTTTTTCCAGAGAAAAATCATAAGCCGATTAGTTTAAAAAATGATGTATTTAAATTAAAAAAAGTATTTTTGAACCAAATAGAAATTTGTTCAAATCAAATAAATTTTTCTTTAGATCAAACAAATTATATCTTTGACCATATACCAATGCAATAATTTGTTTATTTAGAAGAAAAATTAATTTTATTCGAAACAAATATTTATTTAGCCCAAAAATATTTTTTTTGAATCAGACAAATGTTATGTAATAAAATTCAAATAAATCTTTTGTTTGAATCAATAAAAAGTCTTTCAAATAAATTTTTTCTTTTCATTCAATCAAATAGTTTTTCTGAGCATGCATTTGTGAGGTACCAATTTGAATCTGTCAAATTTTCACTGATTGAATCAGTGTTTTGCCTTTTCACTGATTCATCAATGAAAACATATTTTTCACTGCTAAATCAGTTACATTTAACTGATTGAATCAGTGAAAAATAATCGTTTTACTGATTGATCAGTCAATTTTATTGATTCAATAAATCAAATTTGACTGATTAACAGTGACCTCTTTTTAGCTATTTTATGCAGTCGAATTTCACTGATAAGCAGTTTTCTCAAAAGTTGAGTAAAGTTTCTTAGAGTATTTTTCTACGTGTGAAAAAAAAACCAGAGTCGGAAATAATGTAATACTTGTTTACTTATGGCTTATTATTATTTAGCTTTGCTAAATGGAATACTACAGCTCAGCAAACATTCATGTTTCTCCACATCGCTATACATTGATTAGCATGCTAACAGCTTAATTTACACAAGAACTCATAGATAATTGTCAAGATAACGTTGGAATGCAAAAGCACAATAAAGTAATCTGATTGTCAACAATCCAATGTGAGATTCTATTTAAGTATTATTTCACTCATCTGTAGTTATGAATTGACAATGTTGGAATATAAAATTACAATAACCCTTTTTTAATAATTCTATACGCAAAAAAGTAAATAGCTATACTCTCTAAATCTGAATCAGTCAAATTTTCACAGATTGAATCAGTGATTTGCCTTTTCACTGATTAATCAGTGAAAAAATATATTTCGCTGTTAAATCAGTGGAAAAAATATTTTCTTTGTTAAATCAGTTAATTTTCACTGAATTTATCAGTGGAATTTGACTGATTTACAGTAACCTCTTTTTACCTATTTAAATCAGTCAAATTTCACTGATAATCATTAGATTTTGACTGATTCATATTTAGAGAGTAAGTGCCATTTTAAATGGCCAGTTTGCGCTCTGAAATGAAAAATAGTAGATAATAAATTTTATATTTGCAATTGTTACTAATTGAATTGCACTATTGAACACTTTGTTTCATTTTTCCTTAGTTTAATAGTAAATAGTGCAATTTAAATGACAAGACTTGCAAAAATAAAATGTATTATTTACTATTTTTTTTTCCAGAACGTAAAATGGAACTTTTAGCTACTTTATTTTTAGTGAGCTGAAACTATACTTTTAGAAATTTAATATCTCTGAAAATTATTTGTGAGACAATAAATTAGTGTATTAGATGTAATATACTGAGATATTAAATTTGATATACAAAAATTAACGAGTTAGATAATTTAATTTAACACAATTATAAAGTTATTTTTGCAGTGAATCTAGTAAGATGTAAATAATAAATTAGATTATTTTCTTTTATATGGAAACTTTGATGAATATTGAAATTCATAATTGCGTATATTAAATTTCACATACTGTATATGCAAATGACATTGTATATTTTAATATTAAATTCAATAGAAAAATTGTCAATAGAGTAGCAGACCATCAGCCAGAAAAAGAATCAAATCAACGAAAAAAACATTTTACAAATATTTTATTTTAAAAAATATATAAAGGAATTGTTTAATTAATTTAAAAAATTACTTAATTAATAAAATTTAAATTTTATGAAGTTATATAAATAAGAAAGCTTACGTGCTTGCTACTTTTTGAAACGAACGTTTACTTGTGGCATTGATATCACAATCAGAAATGTATTAAGCACAATACAAGTGATTCATCAATTTATTTAAGTCGTATTTACATTTTAAAAATGTTGAAAGTTTTCGAAAACTGAAAAACGTACAGCGATGGGAATCGAAAATAGATAATATAGATAATATAAATATATTAATAAAAGTCGTGTTATAGGTGGTGTTTTTTTTTATGACTAGATTACATTTTTAGGAGTTTTTCGAAGTGAAGAAATCAGAAAATCGAGCAGCTGCTAGACATTGGGTGAAAATGCTAGATATCATTTTTTGTACATGATAAAAGTTCTTATCTGTATCAAATAATATCTAGCATCTGCACCCGATGCCTAGCAGCTGCTCGATTCTCTCATACTTCTACTTTCAAAAAATTCCCAAAAACGTAATGTCGATTTTTTAATAAAAGTGAGCAGCATGTTTCACAGCACCGATTAGCTAGTGACCATTTTTTCATAGGATTAATATCTTTTGTTTATTAACGAAAAATGTTATTAAAAATAAAAACTTTTGGTTTCCGAAAAACTATAAGAGATAAGAAAAAAATGTTGGGGAGAAAATTTTTCACCTCGAGACGATATATAAATTTACTTCTGACCATTTTTTAATCGGACACGTAGTTTCCGTTTTAATTGTGGAAAGCTTCATCAAAAATGAAAAATTCTATTTTGCACGAAATATATGCGGTATACGAAAAAAATGTTAAGAAGCAAAATTATTCGTTTGAAAGAGATCAGAAATATGCTATTGACAATTTTTTTGTAGGAGTTATATCTTTTCTTTAATTCATCCAAAACCTTTTTTATAAAAATTAAAAATTCAATTTTCCCGCCAAAATATACGACACACGGAAAAATGTCAAGAAACAAAATTCTTCTTTTCAAAAAGGTGTAAAAATTTGCTCCAAACTTTTTTTTTATATAAGTTATATCTTTTCTTTAATTTATCAAAACCGTTTTAATAAAAATCAAAAATTCAATTTTCGCGACAAAATATACGAGACACGGAAAAATGTCAAGAAACAAAATTCTTCTTTTCAAAAAGGTGTAAAAATTTGCTCTGAACTTTTTTTTCATATAAGTTATATCTTTTCTTTAATTTATCAAAAACGTTTTTATAAAAATCAAAAATTCAATTTTCCCGCCAAAATATAAGAGACACGGAAAAATGTTAAGAAACAAAATTGTTTGTTTCAAAAAGATCTACAACTTTGCTCCTAATCATTTTTTCATGGGAATAATATTTTATGTTTAATAACGAAAAATTTTTTTTTTTCAATGCAAGTGTGGCTCTAATAGATATAAAATAAAAATCGCCGCGAACAAATATCGTGAATGAAATTTTGCAACACATTCGTATTGTAACGCCTTGAACTGATTGAAGATGTTGCGGGGGCCATTGACGCAATCGAATAAAGAATAACTTTATTCACGAAGATCTGATTCACGCTTGTGCGTCGCTAAAATCGCGGGTCTCGAGTGAATCGTTTGTGAAGAACGCATCACCATGACGTGTCGAGCATTGGCAATGAGGCGAGCGGTTTTCCATGAGGTAAGCGGAAAATCAAACGTTCACCTTCATGGTTATCACGTGGAGGGGTGTAGCACGTGACTCGTTCAACGTGGACGTACTATTACCCAGCACGTCTCTCTGTTTCGTTCAGAAGCTTATGGTAAAGTTGACGACAGTAGTTTCCTCCAAACTCATCGCGCATTTACACGAGACTCACTCACCGAATCAATAACAAGCTTTTTCAGTCTTCCTTTTTTCTCTGTTTACTACTTTTTTTACTAATTCTTTTGTTACTCTGTAAAGCTTGAAGCAGTATAGCTACTAAAATAATAGAAAAAATTCTCGTCACTTCACGATATTTCCTGCTTTTCAAAAACTTTTGACGGTCATTCAGTCAAATGAAATGGTAAAAGGAAAATAGAAATTTTTATAAAAATCTCGAAACAACAATTTTATTACGAAATTTAGATTAATTTAATGAGAGATTCATGCAAAAATGTCCAAACTTCTGGACCAAAAGAAGTTTAAGAATAAACAATTGTAAGGTTCTAACAAAAAAAAAGGAAGCTTATTTTGATTCAAATTTGGTTGTTTTAGTAATTTTTGTCCGCCGTGCACCGAAAGTTAGCCTTGTCGGTGTCGTTTTGCGTGCGGAAAGTTGATTTCCCCGCACTAATGCGATAAAATTTCAAGTGTGTGGAAAATTGAAACAACCTTAAAATTTTACCGCACTAATGCGGGAAGATAAACTTTCCGCACGCAAAATGACACCGACTCGGCTAACCTTCGGTATACATGGAACGAAAAATATCGTTCATATCACATGCGAAACGTACTTTAACACGCGAACGAGTCACGACTTGCTCATGCGTTAAAATACAACTTTCCGCACTTGTTGAGAAATATATGATTTTGTCCGCCAAAAATCGTAATTTAGCCTTGTCGAGGTCGTTTTGTGAGCAGAAAATTGATTTCCCCGCATTAATGCGGTAAAATTTCAAGTGTGCGGAAAATTAAAACAAAATTAAAATTTTACCGCACTGATGCGGGAAAATCAATTTTCCGCACGAAAAACGACACCGACTCCGCTAACTTTCGATATACAGGGAACAAAAAATATCGTTCCTATCACGTGCGGAACGTATTTTAACACGCGAGCGAGAGTCGTGACTTGATACGAAATATACTATTAAGAATTCGAATTGTTTCGGATTCTTGTAATTTTTAATTATACACTGAGAAAACAGTTTTGTCAAATCAACAAAAATATTTTGTTAGTATTTAGCTAACAAAATTCTTTTGTTGTGCCAACAAAAAATTTTGCTATTTCAATCAAATTTTGTTACTTAAACAAAATGTTTTGTTGGGACAACAAAATATTTTTTCAGGACAACAAAAAAAGTTTTGTTGAATAAATTTTTTTCTCAGTGTAGTGATGTATGTACATTAAGATAGTTTTAAATTTGTAGTATTAGAGATTCGAATTTAATTTTAGTTTTCTTTTTTGGAACAAAAACACCAAAGCATTTGGAACTTTGAACATATAGAAATGTTCTGGAATTTGCGAAATTTTTACGTTACGAAAATAACAAAAAACTACCCAAAATTGATTAAAATTTTTCTTAAATTGTCGAATTGTCGAAAAAAGATAATAAGTAATAAAAAAGCATAAAACTCTAGGTATTTAAAAAAGTTTCAACTTTCTGGCAACGACCCTGATTCTTATAAAAACAATCACTAAACTAAATCCGATAATTTTTACCCAATTTAAAGTAATGATTTCATACACTTTGTGATAATAACTACTTATTTATAGTAAGCTAATGAAATAATATCCCTGAGAAGAGACGCACTCAATCTCCAACCCCTTTCCTTCCAATTACGCCTGAATTACATTTCCGCATTCAAGGTGCATTTCATTGTCGACTCTCTGCATATTAGCTTCCTACCCTGCTTTCCTTCCACAACAAAATTAGCACATCCACCTAACCGATTTCGCATCCGTATTTACACCCCAAGCTCAACGGTTCAAGAGAACAGCGCCTAACTCGCTCTAAGAGCACAAGTCGGGGTTCCCAGGTGAACAAGACTAGACACTAGAGAAGGAGAAATGTGTCCCGACGTGAAATTACCGGAGTTCTTCATCTCCCTTGGGAATAATGAGCAAGAGTGTAAATTAACGGCAAGAAACTTATGCACTCGTTCAACTCAACTCTACTCTTTATGATACACACATCCGTACTATTCCAGCACTTAAATCTGTACTGGTTCAGTACTGGCATTTCTCGGAAATCGGTTTTCAGCCGACACTTGGTCTCAGGACTGGGGCTGTACTATGTCAGTACCGCGCCAGTCTCGCAGAATGATTTTAGTACTGGCGCGGTACTGGCATAAGCACGGCTTACCACGCGCGCGGCTCCGAAAGGTAACTTGGCTGCAAGTTGTCCATCGGTACTGGCGCGGTACTGGACATCCGTACTATGCCAGCACTGAAATCTGTACTGGTTCAGTACTGGCATTTCTCGGAAATCGGCTGTCAGCCGACACTTGGTCTCAGGACTGGGGATGTACTATGACAGTACCGCGCCAACCCTCGGGTCGGTATCAACTGTCCAGTACAGGCACTGCTTCTTGTTTACAACTGGCGCGGTACTCTGCCGTTTATAAATGCTGGCATGAATTCGACTTTTCCGCCTAGGATAATGTCGATAAAATTATCGGATTGAATTAGGCTTGGCATACTTTATCAGAGCCAAAAAAGTAAGGAGAAGTTTATTAACTAGTCATATCCGAAAAAAATGGTCAAAATAGGAGTATTTTTTGTGTTTTTAACATTCTTTTTATTGAAATAATCAGTAATTGCAATACTGCTTTCTGAAATTCCATTTTCAGTTAAATTATATGGAATACGAAAAAACGTTATGTTACAAAATTGTTTACTACTTAAAGATCTGTAAATTTGAGTCACAATATTTTTTCATAAGATGTATATTCTTCTTTAAAATTTAGAAAAATACTATTAAAAATCCAAAATTCAATTTTTACAATAATATGTGAAATACGAAAAAAACCTTAGTTTGTAAAATTGTTCGTTTCAATAAGATCTACAAATTTTGTCTGACATAGTTTCTGATAAAACGTATATTTTTTATTTTAATTTTAAAAAATACGATTAAAATTTTAAAATTCCAATAATGTTTTCCAGTTTTCGAATATATTTTATAAGAACTTGGCATTTGTATTCGAAACTCTTTTCGCTTCGGTCTTGCTCCAGTAGAAATTTGTCTATAGTAGAGGAAGCCGAGTCTAACCTAGTAACTGGCAAGCTGGAGACAAGTTTCTCACATCTAGTGAATTTGGTAAGGCGCTTAATTGTTACGAGCCAATTTCTCTGACCAGATAAACTTTAGATAACTTGCCAAAATGTTTACCAAGTTACTGGACAAAAAACTGGTCAAATTCCAAATTGAAATTTCAATGTAAAAACTGGTTAGTCACTGAAGAGAAGAACTATCCAAAATCGAGATACTAACTCTGGTGGAGCCACTGGCACGTCATTGTACAATATGGCGCTCGTGAAAGTTTCGGAAAGGAATTTAATCCAAAAGAATCTGCCAAAATCTGTTTTCGATCTATTTGAAATCATCCCAAATCAATCCCAAAAATTGATTAATCTTATTTATTCCGCTTCAATCCAAGGCTTCAATCCGAATTCATCCGAACCAAGTTTTTAATCCGAATCAATCCAAGCTCGAATTAATGTAAAGCGAATTCTCAATCCTAATCATTCGGAACTCGGATTCTTTCCGATTGATTCGCATTGACTCGGATAAAAAACATGATTTAGATTCATTTGGATTGATGTCTTGAATTGAAGTGGAATGAATCCGATCAAGTCAGATTAGTTTTTTACCAATTTGCATTAAACAAGATTAAAAACGTTTTCCGAATTGGTCTGGGATAATTCCAAATGGTTCAAAAATAAATAAAGAAACAAATCTTCAGGATTTAATTCCTTTCAGAAATTTTCGCCAACATGTCTAGAAAACCTGGGAAGAGCCTGTCCAGAAACTTTGTCATAAGTGTTGAGTAACTCGCTCGATGCTTCGAAGGCGATAATTTCGGATTGGAATTCAATCCGGGCGAATCGAAGCTATTTCAAGCGATTCCGAAATTTGTTTCTGAACCATTCCGAAAAAATCTCAAAAACGTTTTGTATCTCATTTAATGAAAATCATTAAAAAATCAAACTGATTCAATCCCATTCATTCCGCTTCAATCCGAGACATCAATCCGAACTAATCCGAACCAAGTTTTTAATCCGAATGAATCCTAACTTGGATGGATCCAATCAATCCAAATTAATTGACAAAGATAAAAAAACTTGGTTCGAATCCATAAGAATTAAGATATCTTGAATTAAAGCGGAATGAATCGGATTAAGTAGGATTGATTTTTGACCAATTTTTATCAAACAAGATACAAAAAATGTTCGGATTGGTCCGGAATGATTCCGAAGAGTTCGAAACCAGATTTTTCCGGATTCATTCGGATTGAACTCCGTTCTTAACCTTTTTACCAGAGTGTCTAGAAAAACTAGGAAGTGCCTATCCAGAAACTCTATATCGTGGCTGTGAATCAATTTCCATCAGGGTGGTTCACATGTTGTAATCTCTTCGAAATAAAACTTTAAAGAAGGATCCAAATCTCTAATCTTTTATACTTAGAATCTTGCATTTGCACATATAGACAAAAATTGTTGAGAAAAATAATTCCCTAATAAAAACTAGAATGAGAAAAAATCTGTTAACTAAAACTTGGTGATGAACTCATTAAAAGCTCCCACTAAATTAATCTCATCGCGCACCAACTCTACTATTTTTTTCAAGAAAAATTTTCATGGCTGGGAGGAAAAAGAATTATTAGAGAAAATGATGGTCGCGTTTTGCGTCGTAATTATGTTTCAGTTTCTGCGTTTTACTTAAAAAATTTGTTTCAAACGAAGAGCAATTTCACCCGTGGAAATTTCCCTACTTTTGAAGAAAAAATTAGGAATAATTATGCAGAATGTTTATGAACAATTTTCAAAGTTAAAACATAAGCATTTGAAAATAAGTTAAATTAAAAAATATGCCGTTCTTAAACTAAGCAACACTCTAAATGTGTTACAATTTATAAAATTTCCCTTCCGTTATTTTGTTATACTTCTTTCAAATTCCTTGTACTAGAATAAATCCAGTACTCTCAGTTAAATCCTTTATTTATCCTTTCTTCACACCCTGTTCAGCATTCGAAGCAGAACTTCTCTTTCGAAACCTCAAGAAAGGTTTTGCCTCTGGGCACTAGGTTTCGTGAAAACTTTTTTTACCAAGTTTATAGCAAAAAAAAAGGAATCCTAGATGCAATCGATCGCAGTAGAATGGACGAAGGTTTCGCAATATTGGATGCGGGGAAGATCTCTTATATCTTTTTGTTTGAATCAAACAAGCACACTCAATCCTTTTGGTAAAATACAATCCTTGTGCAATAGATATGAACGTCGAATGCACGATCAAACTTTCCAAGTAATCGAAAGTGACCTTGTATTGGCCAGTCAGATGAAATTTATCCAGAAAAATACATAATGTCAATGACGATGAAGAAGCCTAGAAATCATTTTGAGTTTGTGATGCGGAGAGAATAATCTATACTTTGATTGAGGTCGCCAAGTCGGACTAGTCCGTATTGAAACGACGTTCACGAAAAATTCAGTACTGCGCCAATACTGGTTGACCGCTACTGACTTGCCATTACTGGCGAAGTAATAGCTATCATAAATATTTAGTACTGAGCCAGTAATGACAAGCCAGTAGCGATTAACAAGTACTGACACAGTACTGTCGTCTAATACTGGTACAGTACTGTATTCCCAGTACTGGCAAAGTACTAAATATTTACGATAGTCAACACTGCGCCAGTACTGGTTAGCCGCTACTGACTTTCCATTACTGGCGAAGTACTAAATATTTTTGTTAGCCATTACTGCACCAGTAATGGCTAACTTAAATATTTAGTACTACGACAGAAATGGTAAATCAGTAGCGACTAACAAGTACTGGCTCAGTACAGTAGCCTAATACTGATACAGTTCTGTATTCCCAGTACTGTCGAAGTACTTAATATTTATGATAGCCACTTCTGCGCCAGTAATGGCCAACACGAATATTAAGTTCTGTGTTAGTATTGAAAAACAGTAGCGGCTAGCAAGTAATGGCACAGTACTGTATTCCCAGTACTGGCAAAGTACTAAATATTTACGATAGTCAACACTGCGCCAGTACTGGTTAGCCGCTACTGACTTTCCATTACTGGCGAAGTACTAAATATTTTTGTTAGCCATTACTGCACCAGTAATAGCAATTTAGTAGCAGCTAACCAGAACTGTCGCAGTACTGTTGCCTAATACTGGCACAGTAATTTATTCCCAGTATCGGCGAAGTACTAATTATTTACGATAGCCATTAATGCGACAGTAATGGCTAACTTAAATATTTAGTACTGCGATAGAAATGGTAAATCAGTAACAACTAACAAGTACTGGCATAGTACAGTAGCCTAATACTAGCACAGTACTGTATTCCCAGTACTGGCGAAGTACTAAATATTTAACTTAGCCATTACTGCGTCAGTACTGGTTAGTCGTTACTGACTTGCCATTACTGGTGCAGTAATGGCTAACATAAATATTTAGTACTGCGACAGTTCTGGTTAGCCGCTACTGATTTGCCATTACTGGTACAGTAATGGCTAACATAAACATTTAGTACTGCGCTAGTAATGGCAAGTCAGTAGAGGCTAATCAGTACTAACGCAGTAGTGGCTATCATAGATATTTAGTACTTCGCCAGTACTGGGAATACAGTACTGTGCCAGTATTAGTCTACTGCACTGAGCCAGTACTTGTTAGTCGCTACTGATTTACCATTTCTGTCGCAGTACTAAATATTTAAGTTAGTCATTACTGGCGCAGAAGTGGTTATCATAAATATTTAGTACTTTGCCAGTACTGGGAATAAATTACTGTGCCAGTATTAGGCGACAGTACTGCGACAGTTCTGGATAGCTGCTTCTAAATTACTAGCGCAGTACTAAATGTTTATGTTAGCCATTACTGCGCCAGTAATGGCAAGTCAATAGCGGCTAACCAGTACTACCGCATTAATGGCTATCATAAATATTAGTACATTCTGCATATTTTCCTCGTCAGTACTTAACGCAATAAACAAGAGGTGGTTTCACTTTGTAAATATTTCTGAATATTTCAAGTCATAGTCATAGGTCAATGTCATATATTTACGATGTGACGAAAATCAAGTCACAACTGATTTTCAAATTATTGCATATTAATATTATTGCGTATTCATAAAGGAATATCGTCAAAATCACGTAAGAAACGTAAGTTAAGGCCATGGATCAATCGGACCACGTGACTCAATTATACATTTATTCGTTCATGTAACATACTTTTTTTAATTTACAAAGTATCTTTCTGGATATTTGGGAAATGCAGCAAAAGAGAATAAAGCACGTCTGTTAATTTTTAATAAGAATCTCTATTTTTTATTGCAGATTCGGATTCTTTATCAAACAATACGTAAGTTTTTTTCAAAAATTTATTTTTAATAATAAAATTAAATTTTTTTTTGTTAATTTTGCGGACTCGCTTTTTAAACACAGCGTTATATTTATTTTTAAGCACTTGCACTGGCCACTATCCAGAAAAACTTATTAGCACCTTTCCAGAATCGGATCTCAACAGGTAAAATGGTTCATTATTATTTCATTTTTCCTGCTTGTATAAACCATTATTTAGTTCAAGGTTATGTCAATCGGTCGATTCTCCTAACAGTTTCATAAGCAAGATTATCAGTTTTAATAAACTTGAAGCATTGAATCAAGATTCTGTAGGGAAGAGAGTGGACCTTAGAAGGTAGAATCGAACCTTCACTATTGCTACGATAAAGAATCTTGTGTAGAGATAAAGAAGAGGAAGTAAAATAAGAAGCAGCCAACAAGAAAACGATGACCCGTCAAGAATGAACGATAAAAAGGTGGTTGAGACTGGGTATAAAGCTGTCCAGGGTATTCGTCCGTCTTGACCCGAGTCAAGTCTTCGGTGACCTGGTGACGTTACTACCTCCGCTAGAGTTTGTCTTTGCATTCTAAACATGTTTCTACATCAGCGGGAGGCAAACCTCACCATATAAATAAATAAATCAATCAAAAAGAACAATCTTACTTTAAAATACTATAATCATATACCGAGTAAATTGATAGGAACTTGATTTAAAGACGAGACTATAACTGTCGAAAGTATCGGATTGAAATTCAATCCAAACCAATCCGAAAAACGTTGTGCATCTCGTTTGATGAAAAACGCTCAAAAATCAATACGACTTAATCCGATTCAGTCCGAGGCATAAATCCAAATGGATTCGAACCAAGTTTTCAATCCGAATCAATCTAAATCATTGCGACCTCAGATTCATTCCGATTGATTATGATTGGTGCGGATTCATTCGTATTGAATCGGATCAAGTTAAATTGATGTTTAGAAGTTTTTCGGAATGGTTCGGAAACAGTTTCTGGAATGTAGCGGAATAGCTCTAATTTGCTCGGAATTTGACGAAAATTTTGAAATCCACATACACTAGAGTCTTAATTTAAGACAGGCTTCGGCCACTGTCTTATTTGATCACTTAACTGAATTATGTATGAATATATATATTTTTTACCATAAAGGATGAAAATTTTGAGATGAAAAACATGTTGTACAATTTTTATCTAGAGCGAAAGAAAATACATAAAACTTTAAGTAACTCATTTTGTATGGATAAATACATATTCAAATATTTAAAGAAAAAAAAAAAACTTAAATTCTCTTTTATATTTTTCCAGGACGCTGCCCACTCTTTTGCTAGGGTCTTGCTTAACTACCCCCCCCCCCCCCCCCCCCCCATCCCAAACTCACCAAGGACTGCCGCTGAGAAAAATTCTAGGAATTACTTAAATTGAGACTCCAGTGTACTGTAAATGCTAAAGATTTAAAATTAGCTTTTAAACTTTCCATCAAAAGATTCAAAAAATAAATTTCTGAAACGTTACAATGCTAAATAAGTGTATGGAAATAAATAATTAACGATTAAAAATATAAAATTGTCATGTAATTTTACTTTTTATGGTAAAAAGAGAAAACTGTCAAAAAATAAAATTGTATTATGCATCTGATTTTCAGTTCTGAGTCAATAAGAACTCATGATTGATAAAATAAAAAACATAACCTCACCTCATTTAATTCTTTATTTATCTAACATTTCAGGTTTATTTACAATATTCTTGTAACTAATCTAGATTTCTATTCTATCTACAATAATTAATCGTTAAATTGTATTAAAAACAGATTTTTATATTTTTTTGACTAAACAATTTTTCTAAATTATGCAGTTTCTGAACAAATTATTTTAAATAAAATTTAACGAGTGGAATTATCAAGAATCTCTTAATGAACAGAATGAGCTTTAATTTATAAATATTGGATGAAAATAAAAATTATTTTGAAAGCGATTAAGAAAAAATGTTAAGTAACTATTAATTAAAAAATAGTTTTGCCCCAAACTAATTTCTTTCATAAAATATATTGTTGCAGTTTCAAAATGGATTGCAACTAGTTTCTATTTCCCCTTCCCCGCATCAATAAACTCTTATTTAGTTCGAGATTACGTCAATGTGCTAATCCTTAATCGTAACAATGATACTGTCATGTCTTCAAATAAAATTTTCTTTATTAAAGCTCATGGATATATCAGACTACGTGACTCAAATATATATTAATTTTTTCCAATAAAAAAACTTTTTTAATTTACAAAATATCCCTAGAAATTGAAAAGAATATATTTTAAGAATTTCGATACGTCAGTTTTAGTTATACATATATTTATTGTATTTATATTTGAGGGGCTGTGAGTAAAAATGGAATAAAAAAATGTGAGAGCAAAAATTAGTTAAGAAAGTTGGGGGCAAAAACGAGCAAAAAGAAGCAAAAAACACGAAGATTATATTGTATATTACAATATAACAATATAATAGAATAGCGTATTACAATATAATTCTGTTATATCGTCATATTTAAATATACTATTCATAATAAAGGAGTTTATATATACAGTCGCTACTCGTTTATCGGGACAACCCCGAATCGAATGGGTCTCATTTATCGGGACGCGGTAGGGGCTCCCACTTAATGGGACTCGTTTGAGGGGAAGGGTTTGATTGATCCGTCGAGTCAACCGCAGTCATCGCAATTGGTCGACGCGTCGCGTGGCTTTTCAATAGTGGGGGTAAGGGGAACGATCGAGCGTCTCAATAGACGTGTCTCTAATGTCCCGATAAGCGAGGCTCGACTGTATTCTATAATTTCAACACTATGTAATTTTAATACATTAACATTTAAACTATTCTTAGGTTCATCTTTATTTATGAATATATTTATATAAGCGCCTTTTATTTAACTATAAAGGTACTATAAATATAATAAAAATTTACTCCGCTTTTACTCTCAGCCCCTCATCTGTGAAAATTAAACTTCAATTTTTTCTATTTTCCCCTGCAATTTTGAAAAATAATATCTGCTTTAGAAAAATTCAATTAAAAATAATCGTTTTTTAAACCGGTCACACTAAAATAACCTCCTAATTTAGTAGGTGTTTTTTCAAAATGTTGATTTACACGAATTCACCACAATTTCCACATTGCTGAACGCCATGTCCTTAATTTTTAATGTTCACATTATGATTATGAATAATCAATTTGCCATGAATACAATGCGTTATAATTAGGTCATATGAATAAACACATGGAAGCTTTTATCAACTAATTAAATGTCCGTGCAAATTTACGTTTACTGGAAAGCTATAATTAGTATTTGCGCAAGTATCAGTCAAAAAATCTTCTCCATCGTTACCAAAATAAAATTACTGAATAAAAAATAAAGAAAATTACGATTGAAGTAAAACAATTATTGAAACTTGTTAAATAATGAGGGATCGGATGGAAAAACGACGTGATTCTAAAAATATAGATTTAAGAAAAACAAAAAAAACTTTATAACCTAGGATTTGTACGATAAAATTTTATAAAATTGTCAAACAATATTTATACAAAAAAAATATAATTTTTCTATACTTAATAGAATAAAACATATAAATACGAATACAACTATTACAATGTTGACGAAACTAATACAATTTTTAATGTTCTTTTTCCTCACTATCAGACTTATTAGTTGAGTCGCTATTTTCAAAACATCAAAAACATTTTTATCATACCAATTTTGTACATTTAAAGGTGAAAATTTCACCGAATACACCAAAATAATTTTGTGTCTTCTTTATTCCTACAACATCGATTTTGGTCAATTTATTTACAGCTTCAGTGACATTTTTACGTGATATTTTAAACACGTTTCTCTTGATTCAGTCAACGAATTTTAAAAGTCTATGTAAAATATAGATTTATAAAAACATTTTTCGGTTCACAACTTGAAGAAATATAAACATCTTGAAGTTTTAAAGGAACTTATATGTATTTGAGAATGTAAGCGAAGTACGTTATAGTTTTTTTGGCCCACAATGTTAGGAAACAGAAATATCTTTTGAAAACTGATTTATACATCTAGCAAAAATACATTTAACATTTATTGGTCCTTGCCGCAGACGAATATATTTATCTGTATTACTTAAAATGAGTTTATGGTATTTAGTATGCGAATAGACTTTCTCCGCGTAATTTAAATATTGTATTTTTAATGGAAAAAGGGGAAGATTTTCGAGGATAGAAGAAAAAAGGGGAAGACTGTGCAGCCTGCTATAATGAGTAAACAATTTTTCTGGTAAAATTAACCAAAATTTTAGTCATTTTAACCGGAAATTTTTTAACCAATTAGCTTCAGTAAATTTAACCAAACCTTTTTTCTGAGTGTGCATATAAAAAGTGACTTGTATTTTCATTTCAAATCATAATCCTTATAAGGCCCTAATTCGAATTACATTGTTTTTCCACCCGACCCTTCAAATAAGTGCAGACAATAAAAAAAACATCTAAATAAAAAAAAAAGCAGGATTTAAGAAAGGCATATAAAAGTCGACACAGAAACCTAAGTGAAGCTATATAGATGCTAGAATGGAGTTTTATCCAGTTCTGTCACCCTCTTATCTTACCGGACAAAGCTTTAGTGGTTGGAAAACTGCCATCTAAGCCGTTTTGTCAGTACGTTTCTAGAAACGTGGTTGTAATAAACATAATGTATTCTTTGAAAAGGCATTTAGAATTTTATACACACTTTTTATGAACGCACACCAAAAAACTACGTACTTTTACCGACAAAGGAAATTTAACTAACGGGAAGTGAGTAACGTTCACTATAAATTTCACATCCCTTATTTTATTTCCTCAAATCTGCTAAAACTAAGGAATTGCAAGATTTTATATCTAAATATTGAAATATGGGTGATTCTACAAAAGTTGGGTAACTTTGAGAGGTATTTTGTTTATTATAGTTTTTATATTAAATGGCTACGTCTTTCCGTATTTTAGATAGGTAATATAATAAATATACTAACCTAGATCGGCCCAGTCACTTTTTTTAGTAGTTTTTGAGATATTTCTATTTTTTTAAATTTGACTGCCAGGGGACTGACGAGGATAACATAGGACTGATTGAATACACAATTTCATAAACATTTTATAAGATTTATTGTTATTTAAAGCTTGTTCTATCCTAAATTTCTTAAAATCTAATAATATCACATATTTTAAGAATTAAATCACATAAGATACTATTAAAATTATCTGTAACAAGGTAATACTTTAAATATGTCTTAGTCTTCAAAACAGTCCTTTGACATTTTTAATACTTAATTTAATATCACACTCTTAATTCTTGTTATTACATATTAGTAGACAATTAATATTAGTTTGCTAGTAGAAAATTTTTAAGAAATCAACAAGCTTAAAATTAAAACAAAAACTTTAAGGTAATTTTTCTTGTTTACTACGTAACAATTACGAAATATAATGACCATAAAAATAAACAATAATCAGCTCTTTTGCTGCAAAAAATATAAAAGAATTCCAAATAGTTTAACATAACTAAAATTACTTTTCAAAAACATCAATCTTTTTTTTAAACTGATAAAATACTCTATTCCCTTTTGTAACCAGGTTTGGTACAGGTAGTTTTTTTATTACCTGATCTACTGGCACATCTGACACGTCATTTTCATCTAATCTAAAAAGAGTGCCATTCTTGTTACAAATTTTGAGAAAAGTTACTCTCAATTCATCGTCTTCGTCATGAACAGAAGAGCAGATCCCCGCATAATGATATTCTGTTTTTCGTGCTATATATTTGACCAAGACATAATCACCACTGCTGTAGCGATTTTTCTGTTGTGCTTTTTCATATTCACTAACTCCTGGTGTCAATAGATCACAATTCAAGCTAGAGTTGATATTGTTATCGCTCACGTTGGTCGATAGTGGCATAGAATTGTCTTCGGAGTCCGTGAATACGGCTGAAGTATTAAGATGTTCAATCGGCAGTTCTGTCTTATACTTAACAGATCCTAGCTTGTAATGATCACATCCATCAGGGTCGCAAAAACAACTTAGCGATTTCATTATAAGTTGATTTGGAATGTAGGCAGAGCCGGTTACTTCATGCAGCAATAGCGTTCCTTTAAAAGCGACCATTTTAGACGATTTTTCGTTAATTAACATGTTCATTTGCTCGATTTTACGTTCTTCAATCACATCTACTTTTATGCTTGGACATCTCTCACGAATGACAGCAACAAACTCTTTCAAATCGGTAACGTCACCTCCTGTAGCAATCACTTGATCTGCTGTTCGCTTACAAGTGGCCCCTACACCATCAGGTGCCCCCTTTCCGTGGCCAGCTTCATGATAGTTCCAAGTATATTTTATAATATTGGGATACATTTGTTGCATTTTACATCCCAGTACATAAAACATAGACTTGTTTCTGTATTGAGTTACCGGACCATCACTGAGAAAGTGAATATGATAAATATTTGATGGCAATGATGCCAGTACTGGTTCTAGATGGGCCCAAATCGCTCCGACGTTATGAGATAAATTTGATGACATAGTGCAGTGTGATACAATAGAATTTTTTAGGTATACAACCACAGTATGTAGTGAAATTTGGGTACGCGAACCGCCGAAATGAAAGGCTTGAATTTCTTGGTTGTACTTAGTACAAAAATTCTCTGAGAAATCCATGTGTACTATGGCATCATTTTGAGACAAAGACTCCTTCAGTTGCTTAATTACATTGTGCTGATGAACTATGTAAAAAACATGCCGGAAAAAATTATCTAAGTCGTTTACAAGTTTTAAAATGAGATTTCTAGGTAAAATTTCTTGTGTTTCTTTTTTATGCTTCGTCACAAATCGTTCTTTTTTTGTCTTGAAATCAATTATAGACTCCTTCTTTCTCACCCACTGTTTCATTAAGATCGGCTTAGAATTATCGAACTCTGCGTAAGTTAAAGTTTTTGAGCAACAATTCTCACATGTCCTCTGTAGACATCTTTCAGCATATCGATCGCAACAAAGTATTTCGAGCATAGTTTGATGATTACTTACTGTTGTAAAAATATTTGCATTTTTTAAAGCAGCAAGCTTAAGGTCCATGTTTTCGTGGATCGTACAAGCACAGGTATGACGATTTGACAAAGCAGGGGGTACGACCCAAAATGGTCGTAGTCGAGCAAACAGAGAATAACTTATTACAAACGGAACAGTTTTTAAAAACTTCTTATGTAGATTTTTTAAATTATCAAGAAGGTATCGCTTCTGTTTTTTAATTTGTTTTCGAGAAACAAATTCTTTCTTTCCTGCTGCTTGGCGGCTATTAGCATCATCTTCTAAAAATTGCTGAATTAAATTTTTCAAATGAATTTTGCTTTCTATTTTCATTTGGTTTGGAAGGTTTTGCTTAGTTTTTTTATATGTCACTGCGTTGTTTTTGATTCTCCATAGTTTATATTTGTCAACTACATTTCCAGATATAACTTGTTTAAACTCTCTTTTTTTTTTATGACTCTTGATTTTTGCGTAGTTTTCTTCTAGTTGGATTTTAATAACTTCACCGAAAAGGGCCTTCTTTGCTAATTCTTTCCTTTTGGTTACATCTGCACTCATTTCTTTGATTCTCGTTTCTAGAGTTTTTTCAGAGGATTTTACAGTTTTCTTTAACTTTTCTTGAGCTCTTTTATACTTTTGACGCTGAGTATTTAGTTTAGTTTTAAGTGTTAAAATTTTCGCTTTCATTTTTCTTAATTGCTTGTTTCTTTTCTCTCTCTGTCTAATGCTTCTTTTTTTTGCTTCTTTTGCTCTTTCATTTACGTTCATAATAGGTGTATCATTTTCAGGAACTATTGGTGGCCTTTCATCGTCAGTAGTTGAAGGTGTATGCTGATGTATAAAATTATTCGTTGTTCGGTTCAACGATTGTTTTTGTCTATAGTTTGATGAATATTTTTTCCATTTTTTTCTGGTTATTCGTTGCTCCCGAGGTGTCATTTCCTCAACAGATTTTCTTTGTCCTTTTTCCTTTTTTTTAAGTACTGTAACCTTTGTTTTTCTTTATATTCGGCTAATTTAATTGGGTCACTTCTAATTCTGGCCAAACGAGCCTTTTCGACTTCTCTTTTCTTTTTTAATGCATCTTCCCGAGACAATTTATCTTTTTTTGTAGGCGGTGACATGATGTTTTAGTCTAAAATAAATAATACAAATGCTTACAAATTTTAACATTAAAAATAAATAATATTTTTAATGAAAAGTATCAGTACCCTGGAAACACGTCAGTCCTCTGGCGCAATTACCAGACATGGGACTGACGCCAAAGTACTGATGAAACGGGCATATATTTGAGGTTATTAATAAGACTAATGTTTTTATCGGTATTTTCAATTATTAAGATGCTATATTTTTATAAATCATAATTAACTATGCATAAATAGAAACAAAATACAGGTATCTAAGAAAATAATGACTCACCAGAGTACTGAGATTTTGACTGGGTCGGCACATGTACACGCGCTAATCACGCTTCTAGCACAATCGTCGTAACGGCTGCTGTGAAGTGGCAATTGTTTAAAGCTGACTTAAATACCAATATTAAAAACTGTATATAAGGATTGACTTTGAGTTGGCGATTATTGCGGGGATTTCAAATTTGAATATCGCACAACGAACTGACGAATCAAACTTATGACAATGTTTCTTAATTTAAAAAAAATAACTATCTGAGGATTCTGAGGTGACAGTTGCATTATTCCATTATTAAATATACCATAAATTGTAGGGAAATAATAAGATATATAAAAAAGTGGTTATGTTTTAATATACAGACACTTCATTGCGCGTTTTTGGGATTGTGACACGCCAAAGGACTGACGTTTTAAGGATTTATTGTGTTATTTTTATTTTTCAAACTTTCTATAAGAGTAAGTAATTGAAATTGGGTGAACAAATGAAGGAGTTTAAATTCTTCTATAATATAATGAAATATTTGCAAAATGTTTTAAAATGTCTCACCAACTGACTGATGACATCGAGTTGCCCATTTTTTGTAGAATCACCCATATCACATTTTTAAAATTTTTAACTTTATCATTTATTCAACGCAAGACACAATTAAAGTTTTATTGAATTAAAGTGTTAAAGCACAGAATACTGAAGTGCCGCCAACGACCCTTATCCACTGACAGCTCGACGCGGAATAATAAGTAATGGGGGATGGAAAATCCGGCCAAGAAGGGTCCCGAGGAATTTATTTCGATCGGGGGAATCTCCTTGCAAGGGAATTGAAAGTAGAAAGATTAGAGGTAAAGTCTCCTAAAACAAGTTTCTGTAATATTAGGCAAAGAAATCATCTTCAAGTTCCTTTCCCCTAAATCTGGTAATGCAATCGATATATACGTGACGTCAGTGTTAAAATTAGGGGCTGGAGTATATCAAAGAACTAAAGCTTTTGTTGTCCTCCCACGTAATATTTTTCTCTATTCATTTACAAATTGCTTTATCACTTCGTAAACACGCATAACAGTTACAAGTAAATTGATTTTACCACCTTCAGATTTTTGTACAATAAAATCTCTCGTAATAGTGATGTAACATCGAAAAATAACAATCGATGTGTGCACAAGTTTTTTCGTATCTCGTATAATTTTTTTTGGAAACCAAAAGTTTTTATTTTTAATAACATTTTCTTTAATAATCAAAAAATATAACTCCTAAAAATGGTCACCAGAAAAATTGTAGATCTCTTTGAAGTAAAGAATTTTTTTCCATATTTAGTATACTTTTACCGCAGAATGAAATTTTTTATTTTCACAAAAATGTTTTCCATGGATTAAACAAGAAACATTGGTTAAAAATGGCTGGTTAACGAACTCGCCTTTTCTTTTTGGCCATCAAAAGCTATGCCAAATTTCAATTCAATTCGATAACTCTGTCGAAAATTATCGTGTTTTTTTTTTTATTAAAACTAAAATTATCTCATCAAAAAATGTTTAAATTCAAATCCGTGCAAATGATTTAAGCAAACAATCTCGCATTCTGACATTTTTCCATGCCTCGTATATTTTGGTCAAAAAAACCAATTTTTCATTTTCAAGTTTTTTTTTTTTTTTTTTAAATCAAAACAAAAAATATTCATTTGAATGAAAAATGTGTGAATTCAGATTTGTCGAATTTATTTAAGCAAATAATTTTGCATTCTGACGTTTTTTCCATATCTCGGATAATTTTGTTAAAAAATGGAATTCTTTATTTTAAAAAGTGTTTTTTTTTTTTTTTTTTCTTAAATCAAATGAAAAATATTTATCTCATCAAAAAATGTATAGATGTAAATTTATAGAACTGATTTAAATAAACAATTTCGCATTCCGAAATTTTTTCCATATCTCTAATATTTTTGTTAAAAACTCGAATTTTTAATTTTCAAGTGTTTTTTTTTTTTTTTTATATCAAAACAAAAAATATTCATCTGAACAAAAATGTTTGAATTCAAATTTATATAACTTTTCTTAGTAGATAATTTTGAATAATGACGTTTTTTCGTATCTTCTATAAATAATTTAACTGAAAAATGGATTTTTAATAATGATTTTTGTTAGGTTTTAAAATACTGTAAGTTCTCTAATTTTGGTTTGATTTAAGAATTTTATAAGGACAATTTGTATTTCTTTCTGAAAACTATCAGAAATTTTGCGAACAAATAGTTTTCATAATTATAAAAAATGCTCTAATTTTTGAAATTCTCATAAGTGATGAGAATGTAAAAACTGAATGAATCTCGATATACTTTAAATTTTCATCTTCACCGCTTTTTACATCCTCGTTACGACTGAAACAGTTAATTAAATGAATATATAAATGCTAGAGTGCCAAATAAAAATAAGAATTTCAAAGTACTATAGGAATTTTCGAATTATGAAAAAATGTGTAGAATTTCTTCATTTCAAAAAAAGTTTTATTTGCAAAAGTTATACACTTTTAAATTCATTTATTTAAGAAAAATTATTCTAATCAAATTACAAATCGTTATACTTTAAGGTCAATATCTTTAATTTTTACTGTTTCTTAAAAAATTTCCACTTATTCCTCAATAAAAAAAAAAAATATTTTACAAATAGGAAAAAAACGTTTTCGTCGTAATAGCAGAAATCGATAGATAATACGTAGTTTTATAGTAAATTTTTTTTCCTGAATTTTTAAAACGCATATCTGCCCGTAAAATAAATTGTTGAAAATTGCACATTTTCAAACGAGAATCAAACGCGCCAAAATCATGGCGCGCGGCTAACAGAAGGCCCCGTGACGTCACGATCATAAAACTCGGACACGTTAACGTAGGATCTGATAGACTCGCAAGTTAAAATAGATTGTTTTCACTAATTTATTGTACAATGAGTGAAAAAAAAACACAGGTAACAACCAAGAAAAGTTTAAAAGGCTACCGAGCATGTTTCGTTCCGTTGTGCGGGAACAATTAAAAAAAGAATCCTGATAAAAATACGTTGGCCGTATGAACTCTATAGAAAGATCTCAAGTTGTTATGATTGTGACGTCACTGCCTCCATGAGTCAGTAGCAAACATGGCCGCCCGCTGTTTGAAAAGTATTTAAAAATACGCATCTCAAAATTAATTTTAAAAAATATTTTAAAGGTCAAAAAAGTTTTTTTCAAATATAAACATTTTATATATAACATGTAGATTTTACTATAAAAAACGCAGGTTGTTTGAGTACAATTTTTTGTACCTAAATAAAAAACTAAGCCCTAAAAATGTTGTTAATAAAAGAAAAATTAGGGTATTTTTTTACTAAAAGAATCAAAGTTTGAGAAAATATATCCAAATTTTTTTATTTTATTGGACACTAATAAATATTGAGCTATAATACTTTTCGTTTTTCATATAAATCAAGACTGACCTTTTAACCAGTTAACTGTGATTGACAAGTATACTCGTCATAAATACATGGAACTTGCCATAGTCGCCACAGTTAACTGGTTAAAAGTACTAATGTATCGACATTCGACATCGAATTTTCAAAATCAATCTATGGACACGATATATCGAAAGGATAACATCAATTTTCAATATCGATGCATCGCAACCAAAAAATTGATTTTTCCGTTTTTTTTAAAATATTTTCATAATAAATGAGAAGGCATTAGTTTTATGTGAAGAATGATTTTCGAAATTTTCGTCAAATCTTTACGTTTTGAGACACCCTAAGTCAGAAACTGAATTCAGCTTTGGTATACTTTATCCGAGCCGAAAAAATAAGGACAAGTTATACCAGCCACATCCGATAAAACTTATCAAAATAGGAGCGATTTTTGTGTTTTTGAAAAAAACTTTATAAAAAAATCCAAAAATTGAATACTGTTTTCTACTAATTATCCTAATAACATTTTTCGATTGAACTAAAATTAGGAAATTTACAGTATCTTAAAACTTGAAAAAAGTTGATACCTAAATTCCATTTTTCAGTTAATTAAATTTTACGAAATACGAAAAAAAGTTATGATGCAAAATTGTTCACTACATAAAGATCTACAAGTTTGAATCGCAACATTTTTGTCATAAGATGTATATCTTTCTTCTTAAATAAATAAAAAATATACCATTGAAAATCCAAAATTCAATTTTTCAACAATAATATGTGAAATACGAATAAAATGTAAGTTTGCAAAATTGTTCGTTTCAATAAAATCTACAAATTTTGTCTGACACAATTTCTGATAAAATGTACATTTTTCGTTTTAATTTTAAAAAATACGATTAAAATTTAAATTCCATTTTTCAAACAAAATATGTAAGGTACGAAAAAAACTTATAAATGGAAAATTATTTGCCTAAATGGGGTTTACAAATCCTCAGTAGGACATTTTTTAACAAGATGTATATTTTATGTTTTGATTTTAAAAAAACATTATTGAAAATCAAAAATTCCATTTTTAACCACAATATCTGAGATACAAAATAACCGTTAAAATAAAAAATCTTTTGCTTGAAAACAGTCTACGAATTTTTTTTCCTTTTTGAGATATTTGGAAGAAGATGCATTTTCTTAATCATGTAAATTATTAGAAAGTTACAGAAATGTTCCTTAAGACTGATAGAGTCTTATGTAAATTGAATTTCCTTTTTCATTTAAAATCAAAAACAAATTTAGTAACTTTAAGAAAATGTAATTCAAATCTACAATATTATAAAATTTCATTGTTATCTCAATTGTTATTAAAATCAAAGTCACTTCTTTCAAGAGAGATGAAAATTAATTTCCGACCTTTTTTAATGATTAACTGCTTGTCAGTGTCAAGGGCAGATTTGTTCGATGAAATGAGAACTTTTTTGGTTGGACGTACGACCAATTGAATCAAGCCGTTAGCTGTCAGCCATAATGTACGATATTGCACTTTTAGTCAGCTCCCTCATTTTTTTTCTTCCTTCTTATTCTCCCCACGATATTCTTCATCGACCGATGCGACGTCGATTTTATATTCCTGTTCCTTTTCCTCAACGTCGAATCTCTCGATGAGACTATCAGATTATTTTAATGCCATAAAGCTCGTCGACTGCTTATTATTGGCTATGGCGTCTACCTCGCGGCGTATCTTCCATCGGATTCGATTGTTAGAACTTTTCAATTTTCCCGACCTTTCCGTTTGCCTCGCGAACTCACCTCGCCCAAGACGACGAATTCTGTGATTACATTTATTCATTCAGAAATCAATTTAACGTTCAAGGCCTTGAAACTGCAGCTGTTTATAATTTATTTTTTAATTCAAAATCGCGCACTATAGGGGAGAAGCGGCGAAATTGGCGCGTTGTCTAAATTGGCGCACCCTATTTTTCAGAAAATGATAACATAACAAAAAATAAAAATAGTTCTATCGTGTGCATTCTTGTATGATATGTATTTGATAGAAAACATTATAAAAATCTAATTACTTAATACAGTTTTACTGCGATTAATCGTTTTTTGGCATAATGGTTATGTTCGAAGCCATTGAGTTAAATCGTTAAATAATAGTAATTCAAGGTGAATTAGATTAATGCAACGATTTTATAATCTTTGATATTTAATCTTACGATTAGGATAGAATATTTGTATGAAAAAATAAGCATTTTACGTAAAAAGTATTTAATTAATGAACGATACACTTGCGGCAAAATTGGCGCATACACTGAGAAAAATGTCTGGTTGACCGAACAAAAGTTTGGTAGACCCAACCAAATTTTTTGGTTGCTATAGAAGCAACAAAATTGTTTTGTTGAGCTAACCAAATTACTTTGTTGGAGCGTTTGGTTGGACCAACCAAAAAGTTTGGTAAGCACAACAAAATTTTTTTGTAGATTAAATGAACTTATTTGGTTGAGTTAACGTAATATTTGTTAGCTCAACACAATAATTTTTCAAACTGAACAAAACTTTTGTAGTTTCTACAAGATAGTTTTGTTGAAGCAATGGAATTTTTATTTTGAAGCAACAGTTACTTTGTTGAGGGAAAAATTTATTTTGTAAATGAAATATAAAATATTTTGTATATGAAAAAAAAACCCAGAAGGACAAAATGGATTGATTTAATAAAATATGTTTTATTTGTAGAAATTTTGTTTAATTAATCATAATTAAATTTCGGAATACGGATGATTAGATGAAATTGTGATTAATTAAGAGATTTGTCTTAAAATAAAATTCACTTTAATTAACTAATGAAATCTTCGTCCTTCTATAGCTTTTGTCCCATACAGAAAATATTCTAATTCATTTAAACATCAAAATAAAGGAGTTATCGCCTTAAATTATGAAGTTACAATTATTTATAATTACATTAGTGTCTATTACAATTATACGTATTGGAAAGTGTAATAATAACATACAGAGTGTAGAGAAAACATGATTATTTATTTTGTGAAATATATCAGACATTATAACGCACACATTAGTACCAAGTTACGAATGCATCCCCATTTACATTATAAAGAATACATGAAGTTTTAACACAACGCAAACTTTCGTAGAACAAACACAGTTCACAAATTTGTTTGGCTACAATTTCACAATGAAAGTTTTTGAATTGAAATCTGAAACATTTTTATCAACCTTCAGAATATGCACAAAAAATTATACGAATTAATATTGTTAATATTATATTGTATTAATACTGTATTAATATTGTATTAATATTGTATTAATATTATTAATATTTAAATTCTTACGGTTGACCGAAGGGATCGGTAAAACACAACAAATGTGAAACGATAATGTCTACTATCGAACTTTGATCCGAATCAGATAATTCTTCT
Organism: Diplolepis rosae; assembly: GCA_030998225.1. Lineage (NCBI taxonomy): Eukaryota > Metazoa > Arthropoda > Insecta > Hymenoptera > Diplolepididae > Diplolepis > Diplolepis rosae. Next base: position 1,293,832 of record JAPYXD010000391.1, on the reverse strand, counting down.
TTTTTGTCATATACATTTAGGATAACTCTTCCTTTGAATGTGTCAAATAAAATTTGATAAAAGTCCTTGAATAAAAAAGATAAAATAATATTTTACCAATAATTTTTCCTTTCTCCCTGTATTAAAAAAAAATTATTCTTTTTTCGTTAAAGATGTCTCTTCAGTCTGTGGTTCCACATTTTCTTTATTTATTTCAAGCAAATTTTCTCCAGAAGTATCATTAAATGTTGCAATAATTTCATTCTGTAGTAAATTAAAATTTTAATTAGTCCTGTCTATTTTTATTTTTTAATATCTAAAGCCAGTTGTCTTATTTTATTTTTTATTTTATGATTCTCTCAAAAATAAGATATAGGAAGAAGCATGCAATCCCAAAATGACAAGAAATTACATACCTCACTGTTTGTGGACTTATTTGCGATTCTTTCCCCTAATTGCTTATCTTTCGAATAATTGCTGGGCTTACTGGTCTCACTAGTGGATTCAATTGTCACAGATTTAAGAGGAACTTGAGGTGTTTCATTAGATACATAATTATTCAAGTTGCGCTCAAATTTAATTTGAACACCCAACAACTCATTTTCCAAAAGTTTCTGCACAAAAACCAATTCCTTCAGCTAAAAATTAAGAATTGTATACTTTATTCGTATGAAATTCATTCATATTTTCCAGTTTTACGATGGTCATATTTCCATTACGATATTATTATTACGACTGATATATATGTATACAATATTATATCACAAAAAGTAATAAAATAATAATAGACAAAACGAAAAATACTTAATGCAGTCTTTTAAAAATTTGATTTAAAAAAATCCTATTCTCAATTTATTTATAACGTCCATGAAAAATTATAGAAATTCTGAAGTCAATCTTGACCTTGAAGCGTCTATAAGTAATACATATTCTCACTTCCCATGTGAATAATCTAACCTACACTTTAAAGATATTTATCTTGTATACTACATTTAATTTAACGAAAAAATAAGGTGTTTGTTTGGATAGTAATAGCGATATTACTTTAAAGTGTGTTGTTAGAATTTGAGAGATTAAATAACACGAATAAAATGTACCGATATCACTTATACCTGGAAATGTATCCCCATTCCTCTAAAATCTGTTGTGTTTCAACGTCAGCCATCCTTTTCGAAACACATATACAACTCTTAGTTTAACTTTATTTTCTTTAAAACCACAAATAATATTAACCACCTAAATGTAGATAAGTGATTTTAGCTCGAATCCACCATATTGAAAACAAAAGCAACGAGCGTTCCTCATGAATCGAAAGAGAGCTCTTGCGCGAATGTGTGTTTGGTATGCCCAACAAAATTTTTTGATACACTCAACAAAAAGGGCTTAACAAAATTTTTTGTTTGAGCCAAACAAACTTTTTTGTAACTATAACTACTTTTTTGGTCGTCGTAACCAAATTTAGGTTAGAACAACCAAAACTGATCAACAAAATTATTTTGTAGGTGTGACATTATTTTTTTCTCAGTGTACGAGATTCAAATCAGAGGCGAAGTTGGCACACGTGTTGTGTTTCTGGAAACCGGTGACTGAAGTCAAGTGCTCGGATGTTTATGATTGAAAATATAAAGAAGATAGTAAGTACACAATTATTAATATATAGATATATACATTTGAATGTTGCTGGACTTTTCTGCTAATCTTTTTCTTAAGATGTTTGTGACATGGGAGGTAATGTGGTTCGCAAAACTGATGTAACGACTTTGTAAGGTTATATTCATTTGAACAATCAGTGGTTAAATTTTTTTTTAAGTTTGAGGTATTAAGGCATTTTAAAAGCGATTTTTAATAATTAATTTGCAGTCTGACAGTGTTTTGAAAGTTTTCTCGATTTTAAGATGTGAAAGCAATGTAAGTAAAAAATTTGTATTTTTGATTGATTGTTTCTATTATTTATAAGTCTTCTAAAGTTAATAATTGTATATACTTCTGATTACAAATTCAAATAATTCTCTATAAAAATGATTTCAATTTGAATATTCACTTAAATATCCACAATTGCCAGTATTTTATTGTACAAATATAAAATATATTTTAACTTTGGCTGGTTTATGTGAATAAAGGTATAAAAAACTTCACATATCTTGATATACTATCTCAAATTTAGTTTCAAATTATAACGACCTCTTTTCATCAACCTTTGCTACTCAAATGTAATTCTAAATCTATGAAAATATAACTAATACGTGGCAAGAGAAGATTATAATATTAGTGCGTCAATTTACCCGACATGGCGGGTAAATTGACGCAGGTGCAGTCCTTCGGAAATCTGAATAAAAACCTGCTTTAATAATTTTCAATGCAATCTTTATCCATTGGAAAGTATAGAAAAGATATTCAGTTATTAAATAAATATTTTTTCATAATTTTTAGTCATATACTTTCTTTTTAAACTCGCACTTTCTATTAGGTGCGCCAATTTCGCCGCTTCTCCCCTATTACAAAGAAATTATCCGATTTTTTTCATTTTTAAAATAAAGGATGTAAGTTAAAAAATTTCTATCCAAGTTGCCATGTCCAATGCAGCGGACCATATGGGGCGTTGCATATGGAAGGCAAAAGTCAAGTCATCGTTTTTCTTTATTTTTGGTTATTTTGACGCGATTTGGGTATTAAACAGTGGTGCCAAATTGTTTTGCAAAATTTTCAATATTTTCAATGTTATTAACAATTGAAAATTTAACAAATTATTTTTATTTAACAAATAAAATGCTCTAATACAAAAGTACGCAGAAAATATTGAATTTTGTTAAAGTAAAAAATAAAAAAATTATATAATTGTTAATTTTCAATTGTTTATATACGGGTACATAGGAGTGACAACTTCGTGTTCCTTTGATTGTAATGGCATTTCACACGTGATTAAATGTAAAATTGTTCCTAATTTCGACGACTCTTTATCAGGAATTTTCAAAATTATGTAATTTCGTTTTCATGAAGTTTATACAGACTGCTTCACGTTCAAAAACAGGAATTAAGCTTTTTTTTTAAATAAACAATTGAAAATTAACAATTTTGTAATTTTTTTTTTTACTTTAACAAAATTCAATATTTTCTGCGTACTTTTGTATTATAAATTTTTTTTGTACAACAGATTTTGAATTAAAAAATCATGAAAAAAAAAAGGTTAAAAATTTCGAAGAGCACTCGACCGGCAATCGAAAGACCTGGGCTCGAATCCCAGCGCAGTCGAAAGCGTCTTTTTTCCACCGAAAGATTTTCAAATTCTTTAAATATTTTTAATAACAAATATTTAAAAAATTTGAAAATCTTTCTGTGGAAAAAAAGACGCTTTCGACTGCGCTGGGATTCGAGCCCAGGTCTTTCGATTGCCAGTAACTCACCCAATTAATTTTTAATAACATTGAAAATATTGAAAATTTTGCAAAACAATTTGACACCATTGTTTAGTAAACCAATCACTATAAAATAATAAAAAATAAAAAAATCGATGACTTCACTTTTGCCTTTCATATGAAACGCCCCATATATAAAAATGTTAAGGGGCACAACTAGTTTGAAATTATGAAAATTTCGATTTTTTTTTTTTTAACATTTTTTAACAGCCCAACAGGCGCTTTTGGAAGAAGAGGAAGGTGAATTGTATGAGCCCGAAATAGCAGATTAGCTCTAGGTATGATACTTAAGGACGTTCTCTTGTCCGTAGATGTGCCCATCCTACTCTATCATAGGTAGTGGGATTAGTGTTAAGCATTCTAACCGAATGAGTTGAGCACCGTTTATGCGCAAAAGTAACAAAATGTGTCTTCTGCGTCGATTTGTGCGAGTTGGCAACACCGCTTTCCTGTCTTTCTCATATCGAGTCGAAAGCATATGGTGTGAGAGAGGTTATATTATGAGTTTATTGACAGTTTGTAAATACTAATAAGATGTCTAATAAATTTCGCAACAAAAATAGATTTTTTATTTCACAAAAATCAGCTGCTCGTAAAAATAAAGCTCTGGAAGCAATGTCAAATGTAAGCGTACGCGCGCGCTTTTGATGCGGTGTTGCCAAGTCACTATATTTGCTTCAGCAAGCCGGCTAAGAATTTGTGCAACTGCGAGTTTCAACAACGTATATCTTTAAAAGTAGTGCCGGTACACGTATTTTTTATGATGGCATACGATTCCTTATAATCTCTAGTATAATATACTAGTTTTCCAAAAAAATCTAAAGAAAATTGTGCTTTTAATGTAAAGAAAGGTATCGTGAAACTGAACTACGCCTATCTAACACGTGTTAAGAGATTCAATTTTAGAGCTTAATTTCTCGATTTTAAGTACCGGTCTTGATGCTAATATTTTTACCGCTTTGTAGATCATGGTAAAAAGTACTTATTTACGAAGTTTGAAAGAAATCTAAAGAAAAGTGATTTTCAAGAGAACGTCCTTAAAAATTTATAACAATGAAATCAGTACTTTTATCATGAAACGTGTTTTTCTCAAAACTACATTTTTCAAATTTGCTGCAACCGTAACTCGATAACAAATCATCTGATCGACATGCCTCTTTTTTTAGCCTATTGTGTATTTGTTTTTCTATGCAATGACCCTCCAGTTTTATGATTGGTTGAAAATTATAATTTTTCCACGCCAAAAACCATCAGATTTTTTAGCAAAATTTTAATTTTTTTTCTCGAAAATCCGCCATTTTGTTGCATTTCAATTTTTTTTTAAATCGAGGGTCATTGTATAGAAAATATATTTTAGTTTAATAAAATTTTCAGTTTCTTTTTTTTCAGGCACTTTGAAGGCAACAATCACTGCAGCAGCAGCGGAACTTTTTTTTTTTGTAGACTCAGGAGATGGTGGATAACTTGCTGAAAATCGAATATTTTCATTTGAAAACATTACTGTGTATTCATTATTTATGCACAAATATATCTGCAAAATTTTAAAACATTCGATGCAATACTTTTTTTTTTTAAATTCACAAAAATCACCTGTTTTTCAGGCAGTCAAATTTGTTGTGCCTCTTAATGATAAAAACAGAAAAAATATTCGTCAAATTTATAAGAAGTTCGCTATTTATTTTTACAACTTGACTTTTTAGTAGATATTACAAGAATATTTTTTGAAAACTTTTCTTTAGCCGTATACCAATTTACAAATTTGTTTGATTCAAAGAAATTTTTTTTTAATCAAACAAACTTTTTTCTGGGTGTAAAAACGGAAAATCAAAAAATTTAAAAAATGTTTAATTAACCAAACTAGAAACTTGAAAATAAAAATTGTATGCGTTTTATCCATCATTTTGAACAGTTTATTTCAGTAAGGCTTATTATTTACTAAAAGTAGTTGAAAAACTGCAAGAACCTCATCAATAAAATCTTTAAAGTTTCTATATAATTTGCATTTTACTTGAAGCTAATAGAGACTATTTAAAACCAAGATTCTTTTAAATCTGTGTAATTCACTCGACCTTTCTCAAAGTAGATGTCAATCAGGTCGTCAATTGTCCAGAACGGAGTTCCAGAATAGAATAATCTCCTCGAATTCGTAAAAAAAAGATAAAGGAGATGAAAATGCGGAAGACACCAATTTTCGAGAGGAAATTTTTCTTGCCCGAGGGCCACCAGCATGAGGTGCATGATGGGTATATTACACGTGTAAGACGAAACACGGAAGCTCCTTCTTATAAACAGATCCGTGATTTGAAAGGGGAAAATAAAGGAAGAAATAAATTGTTTGAATAGAAGGAGAGGTAAAAAAAGAGACATAGATACATTGTCAGCTAAATGTTATCGCCAGAAGCAAAGCAAATCCAAGAAAGGGTCCAGCAGGGGAAAATATAGATATTTAAGGGCGTCACTATGGAAACTGGCATAAAGTAGGGTGTTCCTTTTTAGGCTCTCCTAATAGCCATTATAATAATAAAGATATGAAATTCCTTTAATGCTTATGAATGTAATAGGATTTCTCTGAAATTATGATTGTTCGATATTCTCTTTCCTGATATTCTTATAAATATGTATCTTATCACATAAACCAAACACTGGGAAATCTGATCAGTAAATAGATAACAATAGGATCAATAACGAAATCAATTCAAAATACCCTCCGAGGCCTGCGAGTCCCTGGCGAAAGTATCGGATTGAAATTCATTCCAAGTCAATCAGAACTATTCTGATTAATTCAGATATCTGTATCCGAGCCAATGCGAATCATTCCGAATTAATCCGAAAAACATTTTGTATCTCGTTTGATGAAAAATGGTTAAAAATCAATCCGACTTAATCCGATTAATTCCGAGACATTAAACCGAAAGAATCCGAACCAATCCGAACCAATGCGAAACCAAGTTTTCAATACGAATCAATCTAAGCTCAGATTGATCCGAACCGAATTTTCAATCAGAATCAATCTAAATCATTCCGACCTTGGATTCATTCGGATTGATTCTGATTGAAAATTCGATTTGGATCAATCCGAGCTCGGATTGATTCGGATTTATCTGGATTGAAAACTTGGTTTCAGATTAGTTCGAAATGATTCGCATTGGCTCGGATACAGATATCGGAAGGAATCAGAATATTTCTGATTGACTCGGAATGAATTTCGATCCAATTACTTTCGCCAGGGATTTACTTAAATGTAACTGAAGTTAAGGGGGTTTCTACTGAAGCAGCCGAAAAAAGATTGTTATTTCAAATTATTAAAACCGTCCAATATTTTGAATTGCGACATTTGCATGTTATTATACAACCCAGTCAGACCAATCCGTATTGTGAAGACGTTCACAAAAAATTCAGTACTTCGCCAGTACTGATTAGCCGCTACTCAGTTGCCATTACTGGCGCAGTAATGGCTATCATGAATATTTAGCACTGAGCCAGTAATAACATGCCCGTATAAGCCCAGTATAGACTGGTACTGGCAGGAAGTACTCAGCCAGTACTAGTAAAATGATATCATCCTCGTATTATGCCAGTATAGGCGCCAGTACCTCGCCCGTATCCGGCAGTAAGGGCATAGTACTGCGCCCGTCGTTAAAGTCTGATTGGGAGAAGGTATATCAGCTAAAAAAATTAGTTTGATCTTGATGAAAATATGTATACAGTTTTTGAGCAAAACTGTGGTTAATGCAATAACTATATGTTTATTGAGTAAGCTCAAAAAATTTCAGCGCAATCCAACCTGTATTTTTTTTATCATGGCCACCATTCCGAAAAAAATGGTTTGGAGAAAAGCCGCACTTTTTCAAGTGAAAATTGACTGATGGCGCGGTACTATGCCAGTACCGTCTTCATATTTCTGATACTGGCAGGGTAGTGATACAATATTGGCATGGATACTGGCATAGTACGGGTTAAACCTCTAATGATAATTCGGCCGGGAGTTGTCAGCCAGTACTGATCTGGTACTTGAAAGCGGTATTGGGCCAATGCTATCAGTCGGTACTGGCATAGTGCTGGCTACACCCCTAATTATAGCTCAGTTGGAAGTTGGCAGTTAGTACTGGGCTGGTACTCGAAAGCAGTACTGGGCTGGTACTTGAAAGAAATACTGGTCCAGTACTATCAGCCGCTAACTAGACACCTAATTGGCAGTCAGTACTGGGCTAGTACTTTAAAATAGTATTCTAATATTCTAATAGTATTCTAACTTCTAGTATAACTATATTAGAAGCTAGATTCATCGTTAAGTTTTACAATAATATTTAAATGTAAATTTATACCAATTGAATCAAGAAAATTTTATTAAAATTTCATATTTTGTACTGAAAAATATAGTTCTTTTGCAAAAAAACTAAAAAATATATAGAAGGCGAGTAGGCTCACTGAGTCACTTTGCTGCGTTCAGGCGTTTGAAGTCATGTTTAGGCCTTTTTTTAATGAACTTTGCAACATTTTAGCGAAAAACAAAGATTGAAGTTCTGTTGTGCTTGATTTATATTTTTAAAAGCCGTTTTCAAAATAAAAATCGGACCACCTCTGCGGCAAGCAGACATTTTACAATTAACGCATTAAATAAATTAATGTGTCAATAGCGCGGAAACGTATTATCTTAAAGTGTCCCTTTTTTTATACATTTGAAGAGCATAAAGTCTGCTACTTTTCCACCAATCCTCTTCCAAAAAAGTTGAAAATTAACTGAGATATTAATTTGTTTAACAAAAGCTAAATTTCCCGGTTTTTCCGAATTTTCTCCGCTTCTAATTATCCAATTAGATCAAACGACGGCTTATTTCGTTCATAATTCAATTGTCTAAAACTTTTTGAATTGATGTTATCAAGATTGAATAATTACCTTTAATGTTATAAACGAAAAACTAAAAAAAGTGCGATTTTTTTATCTTAAATGTTAATAAAAAATTTATAATTCATATTTCGTTGTCCAAAATATGACACAATTACTCTAAGAACAACCTTTCTTCTGGTGGCGTAGTCCGTTTTCTGAAATAAATAATGTCATAACAAATCCCCTGTTGCTTGGACTACCTGGGTCGCTCGGTTAATGACCGTAAAACATGAAAAATATTCGTCATTGAGAAAAACGCTTTCGCACACACGTTTTCTATATTGTTTACTTTATGAATATGCGAAGAAAAAAAAATCGATTTTTCGAAGTGTCTTGAGTATGATAACCCCTTAAACTGATTCTTTAAAGTGGCTGTTCATAATAAGTAAGCACACTTTTTTCTATCAAATAATAAATCCATTTTTTATAAAACCATGAAGACCTACACATCAGTGATCTTAAGACTTTAAGACGTTATCTCAAGGGTGCGATATCTTGGTTATTTCAGGAGGTAGTATTTTGCGAGCCCTAATACCCCTTACATCCCATGTATATGCCGGGCTCAGGTTTTCACCTCATACTCCATTTCCATCCCTACTTATTTTTCCCTCAAAGCCTTAACAGACCTAGAGTCTTAAACCCAAGAAAAGCCCAAAATGAAATGAGCAAAAATTGGGATATAACATTGTCTTTCTTCTTTTATAAAAAAACCTCTTTACTTACATTATATCAGATGATTTTTTGAATGTCCCTCTTATTTGAAAATAGACTTGGATTTCTTACCTGAAACATAAAAAAAAGAAAATTGAATTTGTATTTTCAATGAAATAAATCATATAAACTCATTGGAAAAATCTAGTAAAGTAAATTTCTTTTCTCTGCTAACAAATAAATTTCTTCTTTCTTTCTCGAAAATTTCTTGCTATCAGTGCACCATACATCTCCTTTTCTATTACTCAACCACCATTTCGATCCTAGAAACCAACAGAAGGGGCAATTTCTTTACTCAGAGGAAGTTCCGTTACGAGTATAATCCCCAAAGACGAATAAGACGAGTTTTTCGATCTTCAACCGACGAGTATCGATGATAACAAGAAATATTTGGTCTCGCCTCGGCGCATCCTTGCGGATAAGTGAATTTATTCCCAGCGATAAAACCGACCAGAATTTGCCATTATCGAATTAAAAACGTCTTTTCAGCTGGAAATGTTAAGACTTGAGAAGAGAGCTACGCTTCCCTCGACACAAAAATCGAACTAGTTCAGTGTTTTTTGTCTTACATGGGCTATTGTAGCACATGAGGTATATTGCACTACAGAATAAGAACATTAATTCTACGATAATTGATTTTCCTCGCTTTCCTTAAGCTTCACATTACTTATGTATATTGCTCAGAATATAATGTCCTCATTCGTGAACAAGAAATCTCCAGTATTAGTAGCTAAACCTGACACAATTGATTAATATCCTTTTCTGAAATTTGCCATACTTTTTACTCAATTCTTGTCCTTTTTCCCAAGTTCTGTGATAGATACTCCCTTTACTACAGCTCAGACTTCTTCCACGAAAGGATCAAGTACATAAGAAGAAACTATTTGTTGACGTAAAAGAGATTTTCATCTCAAAACCTGAATCCCTTTTCGTTAAAAAATTGAGACATTACCGTTTGCTGGCAAATTGATTCTAAAAAATACGATACTGTATTTAAGATGAATTACTTTAGGGTAATGGACATATGAAAATTCTGACCCAATGTTAATATTTGAAAAAAAAAAAAAAAGTTATCTCAAACTCAACTGAATTTATCATACAAGGTCTGCCGCAAAAGTTCCCAGACAAGCCAAAAATAGCCAATGCTACTGGCGACATCTGTTAGATCTTTTGAGCATTTAATTTTCCACCCGTCATGGTAGCTGTGTCAAAATTTCATGACATTCGGATATATAGAAGCTTAGTTATTACGCCTAATGTTACAGTACATTTGAACCATCGATCGAAAAATGAATTTTGAATAGAGCCAATATTTTTTGAACTCGGTAAAACAATTGCCAAGATGTATCAAATGATACAAGAAGTTTATGATAATGAGTATTTATCCCTTTCCACAATCTACGAGTACACAGTGGTCGGAAAACGTAAAAAGCTGGCCAAAAGTCGAAATTCAAATTTTGGCGGTATGTGTTAATTCTTTCATATGGTCAACAGAGGGAGTCGTTGCGGGATTTCGCAAAAGAACAAACGGCTTGGTTTCGTATTTAAATGTATACTTGCTGCTCATAGTAAGCCGCTCCGCCAAGTAGCTAAGAATAATTGAGAAGGGTAGAAAAATTGATTCGTTAATGAGTGCATAGAAAATATAATTGCTGTTCCGTTCATTGTGTACAATATGGAGGGTGTTTCTGGAGGTAAGTTAAATATATTTATCCATTGAAAACCTATTTTATAAAACCAAACATGCTTTAAAATCGGACGTCAAAACTGCTCGCAACTTAAGCCAAGTATAAAATAGTTCTGTAGAAAAGTGTCAAAATAGTTGTGATCCCAAGAGATCCTGCGTTGTTTGAAGTTTTAACTAATGCAAAATAGTGTAAAGATTCAGTAACTTCAAAGTAATGTTGCGGATGTTTGCAGATGGACGTTCTGTACTCTTTTATGTCGGCTGTGTCGACGTGGGTTTTGCCACGTACGACCGACACGTCAATCGACATACGTGTTTTTTCAATACTTGAATATTTATCATCACTCAAAACTACTTTACCGAAAATCAGACTTATAAGTCATTTGATATATTCTTGTTGCTAAATTTTGTATAAATAAATGTTATTTTATAGGATCAGTTACTGGATAAGTGTCATGCACAAGAATGGAAATTTTCGAAATTTTGAAAGAAAATTTACAAGCTGATTTGGATACAAAAATAAATCTCATAAAAAAAATTTTTTCTAAAAAAGCAAATGATTTCGAGTTGGATGCAGATCAAAAAAACGAAATAAAAAAGTTGCATTGCAATATGCCATGTTTTTGTGTACTAATGATTCCGTAGTGGATGATAACGATGATGATCAAATGGATGTTGAATAAAGCTAGTTTGAGTCCAATTTTATTATACCATACCGTTTGAAATAAAAAATTTTTTACTAAGCTTATTTTTGTTGTATATTATTGGCAATGAGTTATTAAAGTTTATTGTACAAGGAGTAACTTCAAAGAAATATTTGCTGTTATTTTTTTCAAAAAAGTGTGTATGTGTACCTGGATAACTCCCTGACACTGAATTTTTTCAAATTTAGCAACTTCAAAAACTCTACGATACTGATTTTATTGAAAATTGAGTAAGTTTTGGAAAAGTTGTCCACCATCTTGAATAAACCATTTTGTAAAATGAAATTTTAACCTCAAATTTGTGATCAGCCACCCTAAAAACCCTTGAATGCAGAATTTCAGGTTCGTAGAACAGCTTCTACTTTTGGCCATCTTTTCGCGTTTTCCGACCACTGTGTAGTAGTTTAAGGGGGCATGTATACTTAGAAATTTCAAAAAATAGATTTTTCATAGCATTTTCTGAAACTAGAACACTTATCGGCGCGATATTTCAATTTAGTACATTGTTTTTTTTTTTTTTTTTTTTTTTAAATTTAAAAATGAGAAATTTTTCTATGGAGAATTTTTTTTTCAAACATCCGTCTTTTTCAATGAGAAATTTAAATTTTGACAAAAATCGCGGGATAAGTACACGGAAATACTGTATTTAAATTAACCGCTTAATATTTTTTGTTTCAAATAAGCCAGTCATAAGTAGCATGGTTAACCGCATGAAAATAATTTTTTAGAGGACCTCTGGAAAATTGACTATAACTCGCTTGTTTTACAATATTTTTACATGAAAACATTACTGTAACTACTTGAAACATATGTTATTCAAACTGTATAAAATAGGTTTACAATAAACAAAAACCATCTTCAAAAAAAATTCACAAAAAAGCGTTTTCTTTGCTTTCCAAGTATATGTATCCCTTTAAAAAAAGAGCCGAAATCTTCGTTTCAAAGGGCCAAACGGTCAATGCTGTGTTTTATCTTGGGGTTATGAAGCGTTTGCAGCGCGTATTCGTCGTGTGCGTCCAGAATATCGTGAAAAACAAATTGGCGCTTGCTGCACGATAAAGCACCAGCTTCGTGCGATTTCTATTTGTTCGGAAAGTTACATTTGGCCATGAAAGGAAAGCGTCATGCAGACATTGAAGACATTTAAAGGTCGACGACCGCCATCCTGAAAATAATTTCTACTGATGAAATAAAAATCTCTTTCAATTCGGTTCTCGACCGTGCAAATCGGTGCATTGAATTCGAAGGGGACTATTTTGAATCAGATAAGTCAATTTTGCCAAGGACATTTTCAGTTTTCTTGATTTTTAGCTTGTCTGTGAACTTTTGCGACAGACCTTGTACATTCAATCAATTTCCAGTAAAATTAAATTCTACTAAAAACTTATATACATGAACTAGAATAAATTTTTAATCACTGAATTTAAAAACGAATGGAAGTTTTATCCAAAGGCAAGAATTTAATTGGAGGATAAGTAAATATTCAGTGCGTGTTATTTAAACTAGTAGAAAAATTGAATTTTTCGAATCCCAGAGTAATATATTCGATTGATTTTCAAAATGCAAATTTTTCATTTGATAGCATTCCGTATAGATAAATATTCACAGGGGATTAAAGGTCGACGCTAGAATAAATTCCAGGCTGCAAGTGGAACAGATTGAGAATATTTTCTCAGAGGAGTATATATATGAAGAAGCTCTTACACTTAATTAATAAAACCGGGGGTGAAAGGAGCAACAATTATAATTGACGTGGAAAAACAGGCGTATTTTTAGATAAAAATTCAAATCTGTAATGTCGAGGCTGAAAATCATTAAGTTTCTTCTGTTGGGGTCGACAGACCGTGAATCTTTAATTCGCGCGTAATTGAACAATTTTGTGAGTACTCCGCACAAACCCAAACCAAATTGATTTTTCTAAGGTCCGCGGGGTGCCTGCCAAGTGTCGACGCCACTGGGTGCTTTTGATTTCTCCGATGCCCGCACAAAACCCCTAACGGTAATAAAAAAACTCCTTGGAAGAGAGAAAGTAAAACAAGTCTACAACAGAAAAAAAATATAACGAAAAAAAAAATACCTCAGGAAAACTGCTGCTTGGTTAAATTCAACGATAAATCTGAAAAAATAAATCATTCAAGACTATAAATTTCAAGAGAAGGATTAAATGAATTTTTAAGAAATAGTACAATATTTTTAATTGAAATTAGTTTCTTAAATATTTTCCGATTCTATTTCTTTCCATAAAGCAGGAATTTTTCACTCTAAATTAAAATTAGTGAAAAGTCATCCACTAATTGGAATTTGTAAGAAATTTCTAAAAGCAATATTTCTTTTTTCTCATGCTATAATATTAATTTTTTCCCAGATATTTTAATAACTTTCACCCAGGAGTCAATTTTTTCTATAAGAAGGGAACAAGCATTATATTAGTCAAAATTAAATCCACGGGGGGATCTCTTTCTAGAGATAATAAAGGCAGAGTGACGTGGCCGTAGCCAGGCGAAGTTACGTAGTTTCGTTTTGTTGGGACCCTAACGATTTAACACGGTTTGTGTCTACGAATTGGGGAGGAAATTCTGTTCATCGCCTTAACTTTGAAATTTGATTTTCATTGTGCAAACCTTAATCTCCGTCCATGCTAGGGAAAGATAAAATTTTAATTTTCATATTTCTTTTTTTTTGTTTATTAAAAGTTACAAAATACAAAACAAATGATTGATAGTTCACGTTATAGGAAAAATTATATGTTAAATTTTGTTTATATTTTGGTGGCATATTTTCATAGAAAAATATTGAATAATATTTTTATTATTGTTGTAATATAATTGCTTTCGGGAAGAGAAAGCAAGTATAATTTGATATTTTATGTATGACGAGCATATTTTTATGGAATGGGATTCCATCGGTATGTCGATAAAGACCTTTAACAGTAATTAATCGGGCTGGATAATCTTTTACTTTCACTGGAACATAGTGTGTGGGAAATAAAATCTATTAAATATTGGGGGCTTGGTTGTGAGAATTTTGAAATGTGAAATACGTGCAATTGATTCATTCGCCTTTCCGCAAAACACACCTTGTGAAACTCACGGAAACCACAGCCAACAAATTGAAAAAAGTCTTATTGAAAGAATTCGCTCAATTTATTCGCATTACTTATCGTTAGAAAAGGAAAAAAGAATCATAGTGAATTTACGCGAGACCATAAAATATACTGCTTGTGGTTTCATCCACCACTTGTAAGTAGACAAGGTACATAAAGCAAAATAAAAAAAGGAATAAATATTTACCGATCCAACCTAGATCTCGGATTAAAAATCTTCACATATATCGCATTTTAGAAAAAGTACGAATACAATTTTCTTGAGAAAAATTATTTGTCTATTGATAGCTATTTGACTTCTTTTTTGACCTTTTTTGTTGAAGTCTTTCTCGTGGAGAGAAAAAGTAATCTTATAAGTGTAAAGAGTAACTTTATTTGAAATACAAAAATGGAAGTATGCTACATGCAAGAGATCTTGCACTTTACACTCTGACTGGCAGACGACAACTGAATGCAGAAAAAACTGCATCCTTGACAAACGCACATTGACTGCTGACAAAATCTCAATGTTGCAATATCTGGCGGAAAGAACCCTTTTATTATTATTTTATTACTGTGTGAGCTATACGTGTGTAGTGTGTGCACAGTGTGTAGTTTCAAAAAAAAAAAAAAAAAAAAAAAAAAAAAAAAAAAATTGTAATTGAAGATTAAGGGGTTACATCACTTTGGTTGCTTAAAAAAATCAATTTTTTTCGTTCTTAAAGTTAATTTTAATTATATTTAATCACGACTAAACCATAACGAAAACTTCAAATGCGTTTTTCTCGAAACTACATTTTCAAAGTCGGTGTCTAAATATACGTATCTTCTACTTTAAATCGATGCCATTTTATTAAAAATGTATATTTTTAAAAACGGCTATGTATTTTGTTGGCTTTTGGACTAAACAAACTAATTTTTGTTTGTTTTAATATTCTAGCTTGAACCTGGCCCGAGTTATCGTGCCCACCGTACGACCATCTATTTTTGCAGCGCTTCAGTACATCGCCTGTCAACCCGCCATTTTTGCAAAAAAAAAAAATCATTTTCTACTTTAATAGTGGTGTAATACATTAATGTAGTTCAATTTAATTCAATATGGAATGTGAATATTTGCGCTTCCGGACCATGTCTATATGTATATTGTTGTTCATAGTTGTAACATTACGTGATATTACGTAGTTGTCCTTGAATGTAAACCAGTGACACAAAAATGCAAATATAAAGGCTGTATAGATTGCTGGAGGGCCTATATACGTGGA
This sequence comes from Diplolepis rosae, assembly GCA_030998225.1. Classification (NCBI taxonomy): domain Eukaryota; kingdom Metazoa; phylum Arthropoda; class Insecta; order Hymenoptera; family Diplolepididae; genus Diplolepis; species Diplolepis rosae. The sequence continues at coordinate 1,278,106 of JAPYXD010000391.1, read as the reverse complement.
GCAAATCTCGAGAATCTTTGCACTTTGAATTATAGCTTTCGCGTGCACATCGCATCAACAGACTGACATGTTGTGAGCGTCGGATAAAGATAACGAACACTGTACGCTATACAACACTTTTGTTTCGTACTTTCTCTATCATTATTCTTACGTAAACGCTATGCTTGACCTATCCCGCTCACAAACCCAAAGAGTCTATATAAAGAGTGTATTGCAAGTACTAAGATAGAGATGTAACATTGCATAAAACGAAAGTGCACACCGAAAATGTCATGAGATTCAAGGGGGTGGCCTACAAATCTGCACTTAAAAATGGCCTTTTTAAAATATCTTTACTCTGCAACATAAATAAAAATAGTCGGCATTCTTGTAGATGAATATATAGCTCTTAAAGATTAAATTTTTTTTCAACTTAGATGCGTAAAAAAATCAAATCAAAGGTGGCGTCTGGAATAAAGTGAGCAGGGTGGCGTGGATAATCACAAAAACCCTCAATAAAAAAGAACAAAGTGTCGGTTTTAAAAATTTTTATTTTCGAAAATGACTTATTTTTTACAACAAAAATTGTTTAGTAAAAAGGAAAATATTATTAAATATATGTGATATTAGTTGGGTCGAGTTTAAAAATCTCTTTGATTTTTTTGTTTCAGATGATCCCGTGATGAAATATCACCAACACCAGTTAGGTCATTTTTTTAAAGCGCCAGCTTCAATTTAATTTTTTAGGCATCTAAGTTTTCAAAAAAAGTGTATTGTCTCCGAGAGTTATATTTTCATGTACAAAAAGACCGACTTTACCCTCAAATACATTTAAAGGACTTTATTGGATTTTTGACAAGACTGATATAGAAATTAATGATGTTCCGCGCGTTTATGATTATAAAAACATATCTGCTTTGGTGATAAATAGTATTCTAGGTTGCTTCTACAATGTATACATTAATTCAAGTTCATTTAAGATTATAACGTGTTGAAACTTACATGACACGATAATTTTTATTTTTTCTCGAGAAAAACAGTTTTAACAAAAAAACGTGTTCTTTAACTGTATACGAAGAAAAATCCACCTGAAACACTTTGTTTTACATGAATAATCATTTTCACCAATTGTTTTAAGCTTTACAAAACAATTGTGAAATCACTTTTATACAGAAATTGAAATGCATCATAAAAATTCTGCCTCCTTGCGTTAGTTTGCGACACTAGCGCACCTAACTGCGCATGTACGTATTTTAAACCCGAGATACTTGATTTTTAATTCAAAATTCAATTCCAATATATTTTTTAAAAAAATGCTTTTGTATTTTGAAAGTGCATCAAAGTTAAGAACATTATTAAGACCCAGTCGGACTGGTTAGCCGCTACCGCCTTGCTATTATTAGCGTAGTACTACTGGCTGGTACTGACAGTCAGTACTCAGCCAGTACTAGCAAAGCATTATCATCCCCGTATTGTGCCAGTATATACACCAGTACTGATTACCAGTACCGCTCCCGTATTCGACAGTACGGTCGTAGTATTGCGCCCGTTGTTAAAGTCTGGATTGGGGAGTGTAAGCAATTGAAATGCATATTTCTAACTAATATCTCTGAATTTTGCACTTGGCTTCCGGATGTAAAAAAAAACACGAAAGAACTGTCGACGCAATAACGTAATTGGATTATTATTACTAGCGACCAGACGAGTTGTCGCTTTCGTTTTATCCAGCTTTCGCCTCACACTGGGTTCTACCCACGCAATGTTCAAGAATCGACGAATTTAAAATGCTACTTTCTCAGCCCTCTTATGAAAGAAGAATAAGAATGAGAAAGAAACATAAAAAATAAAATGACACCGTTTTTAGTAACGCGAACCCTGGGAACCTATCCTCATGTCGTTTCTCTTGGACCAAATACGCGTGCCACAATCATGCCGGAGCTCATATCTATTATTGTTCCAATTAGATCTTCTTTCAACTAATATATCAACACAGATTGTATTTCATTATTTTTTTATTTTCTAAAGGATATAAATTATTATGCTAAGAATTTAATGTTAAAAAAGCAGAACAGTGAGAGGTGTTCAAAACAGTAAACAATCTGAGTCTTAATTTTTCATCGAATATTAGAAAGTTATATTTCGATATTTACGCGGTTATTAAACTTGCCTGAAAGGAAATAAAATTATTGAAACGATTTGAAGAGGAAATAAAATCCGGAAAACTAAAATAAATTTTATTGGTCACGCTATCCAGTTGATAGATGTTTTTACATAAATTGCAACACAAAATATATGTTCGTTGTATCTTTTATTGTGTGTTTATTAATAGGAATTGAAATGGCCCCTGCGCCTATATATTTACAAAAGCAATTCTTAGCATCTCTCCACGACGAAGAAACAGTCTTTAAGGCTTTCGAGCTGTAAATTATCATGTTAGCAGGAGCGGAGCGCTACTTGTTAACGTGCCGATTCAAGTCGAGAAGATGTTGCAAGATGTTGCAACAGATATCAAACTAACACTTATTTAAATAGAATCAAAGTTTAATTTTCAATTGCCTCTTGTAATCAGATTTTATATCAACTAACAATATAGTTGAAAAATCTAAACAATTTTCATTATTATTTCACACAACATATGTTCTCATAGTTTTGAACGTTCATTGAATTTGTTACATCCTTATCATTATATAAATCTATTAAAAAACTACAGTATCACCAAGTATCCCAATCAGACTTTAACAACGGACGCGGTACTGGCAATCAGTACTGAAACATGTACTGGCATAATACGGAGATGATAACGCTTTGCATGCATGCCAGTATCAGTCAGTACTGGGCTTATGAGGGCATTTCATTACTTGTACTTGAACCGTACTGGCAATCATTACTGGTATAGTACCAATCACTATAACTCGGGATTGTATAAATAATAAATGGAAAAAAATTAAAATATTCAACTTATTTGTATCAATTCTTCTTTCCACTCTAGTTTTCGTGGAACTTCTTTTATAAAAATGTTCCTGCCTACGAGATTCGAACCTGCAATCTACCTAACGACGCACCATACGACCTACAACTAACGCACGCTAACCGCTCGACCACGCCTAACATATTTCTACCAAATGATTCCTTCCAAATCTGTTACCTATTACAACGAAACTGAGTACTTCTATCATATTTCGAAAAATCTTTGAAATTTCTTCAAGTATTTCAATCAAATTTCGAAAAATAATTACTTGAAGATGATAAAATAAAAACATGTAAAAAAGTTAAAATGATTGTATTTTATTTTGTTATAAAAAAAAAAGTCCTGAAATAAGCTTCCAAAACGGACCTGAACACGAGACTACATCGTTAGTGAAATAATTTTCGAAAAAATATTTTGACCTAGTAGCTAATTTAGAATGAAACGCGAGAATGAATTTTATATAAATCTGTTTCTATCGTGTATGAATTCATAAAAAACACGTTTGTCCTAGTTTGATCGATCATTCATCATGACAAATGACTTTTGCTACGTGTTTGTAAAACAAAACAGAGTCAGTGTTATTTTGCTCTACAATCGTGGGGACTCCGACCCTATCTTGCTTATATCGTTGTTAACGGTCTTTGAAGTGCCAGGTTGTGTAATCTAACCTTAACCAAGCATATATTCTGCACTTTAGCTATTATAAGCTAACGTTGCACCTTTAACCAAAATAATAACCAAATTATTTTCCAAGCTTTGTCAGCACTCAACAGAAGCTATGCTATTTATGCATGAATATTTTACAGCTTATATTTTGCCTTTTGGAAGGGAAAATCCAAGACCCGTCTGATCTCAGTCCTAACCTCAACTGAATTCGAGGTAATCAGCAACCCGTTATAAACACGTTAAGTTCTCAAAAGCAGTGAGTAAGTTTAATAAAATAAGAAAATTATTCCAAAGGCTTGAAAAACAAATGCAAAGCGAGGATGTTAAATTACTCGCCAATAAGGCGTTTTCATTGGTAGATGCAGAAGCATTAAATGTGGGAACGTTGTGCTCTATACCTTTGTTTTATGGATATTCTTGATGTTTAATCTTTTAAAGGCTTCACTCGAAAACAAATTGTGGTTGCAATTAAAAAGGAGACAAAAAAATGATTTTCCGTGTGATATTTTGATTATTTTAGAAAAAATTATGTAATCAAGGAAAATCAGCTTTTGTGCAATAGAATCTTAACTGTTTTCTAAATTATTAAGTCTTTGTAACATGTATTTTTCTGTAATTGCTAGTTTTCAGTAACTAAACTGATGTTTTGAATACCTAGTTTTAGTTACTCTAAGACTTTCACATAATACTTTTAGCTCAGAAATGCAACGGTGCTTGCAAAATGAGGAATGATGCCAAACATGCAAATATTACAATGACTGTTGCCCTGGATTCATATAAACAGCGTGAGTAAACGTTTTTAAATAAATAGAAGACAAATAAAATAGTCAAAAAATATTCAACCGAAAAACATTTTCTAAATTAATAAAAATACACTTTCACAATAAGAATTTTATATTCTTTGATGCTGGAACTCTCACAATCAGCAAAAAAGTTTTTAAAAGAGGAAATACATACATCAGCACATAGTGATACATTAAGAGTGCTGCTAAATTTTTATAGTTATTCACATCCATAAAGCAAACTCGCCTCTGACTAAGTAATATATGTAAATAATCTGGGAAAGTTAGATCATAATCTTCCTTTATAGGCAAACTGGTCGAACATAAAAATATTTACTGCTGAATGTAATATTTTAACCAAATATCAGTAGTCTACGAAATACAAATAGACACTTGTATACTCCTCAAAATGTACACTGAAAGACTTTTCGTTAGAGCAAATGATAAAAATGAATGAAAATTTAGTATAATATTGTTTTAAAATGGGGAAAGCCGAGGTTTTCTTACACTTATTCATATTATGGCATCGAAATTCAACATAATCATAACGGTCTTTAAAACATATATGGTAGAAGACAAATGGATAAACTTCTGAAAAGCACTTACCTCTGATTAATTTGGAACTCACTATACCCACGTATTTTGGGGTGCAGATTACGAATATGATGATGAAAATACCCGCAAAATTGATTTTCAAGGTCAAAAATAAAAAAAGAAATGTTTTTAACAAGTTTTTTCAATTTTATGTCGATAAATATTGTTCTAGGAAAGAAATATTTTTTACAAAAGTTGTAAAGAATGAAAAGATCTATCTTTAATGTTCAACATATTTTTGCCCTAAACCCATTGTTTTTCGAAAAAAATGAGATTTAATGGAATTAAATAGACAGGCACACGATAGGGAGTTTTTGTCAATTCAAATTATCACACATATTCGGAACTGCAGTCTTAATACAGGGTTGAAGTTTCAGACGTATATTGTGACGAAATTTTTTTTCATTTTCGAATTATTATGTCTAAACGTTAATAACAATGGGTGTAAGACTCGTTTTTAGTTTCTAGATGCAATTTCTTCATAAAAATACCAGAAATTGCTCCCACAGGAGAAGCTAAGTATAAATAAATAACTTCTGGTTCAATTTTGCGGTATTTTTTGGTCATTTTGACTGTCTTCCGACATGTGAAAGGAATTTTAGAATTTTTTTTAGTAACTTTTGTTTTTAGTTTTCAGATAGGACATGTGATTAATATAAATGGTTTTTCGTTTTAGGCGACAATTTACCGCCTAATTTTTAACGAACGAATTTTGGGACAGTTTTTGGTCAGTTTGACTGTCTTTCGACAAGTTACATTGTTATTAATTTTTAAAGATAATAAGTCAAAGAAAAAAATAGAAAATTTTGGTCAGAATATACGTCTGAAACTTCAGCCCTGTACCCTTAATGGGTTTTGGCAGTTTTTTTTCAATTTTATTTTTCTCCAAAAATAATGGTTTTAGGGCTAAAATGTATAGAGCATTAAAGATAGATCTTTTCATCCGCCACGACTTTTGTAGAAAATATTTTTTTCCTAGATCAATGTTTAACGACATAAAATGAAAAAACTTGTTAAAAACATTTTTGTTTAGTTTAGACCTTGAAAATCAAATTTGCGGGTATTTTAATCATCATATTTGAAATCAGCGCCTTAAAATACGTGCATATAGTGAGTTTAAAAATAATCAGAGTTAAGTGCTTTTCGGAAGTGCACCCACACAAACTAGTAATTTAAATACCAAATATTATGAATCACGACTCGAAAAATTAAGAGTACGAAAAAATGATATGATTACTAAGTTGTCTAAAAACAATTCTATTCGAACAATAAATTTTAAATTTGAATAAATATAATCTGGAAAGCATATTTGAAAAATATATATTATGAATATGAACATAAATAAGGTAGTATTATAATAATATTTGTGTCCATGTTTCCATTGAAACATCTCCCCTCTTCTCAGCACCGAACAACCTCTTTCTTTCATTTGTTTTGCACGCGTTATAAAACTTTAATATAGTGAATTGCAAATTTTCGTAGATTTTATAACAGTTAGTAGAACATATATTCCATTTATTCAAACGAAAATATTAACTTTGCAGCTTGAAAACCACAATAATAATTTCTGATACGTAAACCCTGTTTGTCCAATTTTGAAACGCTATTATACTGAAATATAATTCATTTATATGATAATTTTCGTTGCAGTAAATCATAAAAATAAATTTTTTTAAAATTTTTTATCAGGGGTGAGAGAGAATGCATTTATGCACGCTGTGTGGGACTCGGTCGAAGTAATACCTATTAAATTCCAAACTCCCCTGTTTCCTCGCCAAAAGAAGGGGAGTTTTAAGTTTAGTGGGTGCATGTTGAAAAAATTAATCGTTAACAACTGTACAATATGAAATGTCAGGTTTTATTTTCACTATATTTCTTGTCTTATACACTGAGAGTCTTTTCGCTGGAGTCAATCATAATTTTTTTTCTTTTTTTTATCAGGGGTGAGAGAGAATGCATTTATGCACGCTGTGTGGGACTCAGCTGAAGCAATACCCACTAAACTCAAAACTCCCCTTCCTCTTGCGAAGAAACAGGGAAGTTTTGAGTTTTTGAAACGATATTGTACTAAAAATGAATTTTTTTTTTTCTTTTTTCTCAGGGGCGAAAGAAAATTCATTTACGCACGCTGTGTGGGACTCAACTGAAGCAATACCCATTAAACTCAAAACTCCCCTTCCTCTTGCGAAGAAACAGGGAAGTTTTGAGTTTTTGATACGATATTGTACTAAAAATGAATTTTTTTTTTTTCTTTTTTCTCAGGGGCGAAAGAAAATGCATTTACGCACGCTGTGTGGGACTCAGCTGAAGCAATACCCACTAAACTCAAAACTCCCCTTCCTCTTGCGAAGAAACAGGGAAGTTTTGAGTTTTTGAAACGATATTGTACTAAAAATGAATTTTTTTTTCTTTTTTCTCAGGGGCGAAAGAAAATGCATTTACGCACGCTGTGTGGAACTCAGCCAAAGCAATACTCACTAAACTCAAAACTCCCGTGTTTCCTCGCCAAAAGAAGGGGAGTTTTAACTTCAGTGAATATTGCTTCAGCTGAGTCCCACACAGCGTGCGTAAATGTATTCTCTCTCACCCCTAATAAAAAAGAAAGAATGGAAGAACAAAAAAATTATGATTTACTACAACGGAAAGTCTCTCAGTGTATAAGACAAGAAAAATAATGAAAATAAAACCTGGCATTTTATATTGTACAGTAGTTAACGATCAATTTTTTCAGCATGCGTGAGCAGCACTGCAGTAACGATGTGGTTTGTGGTGACGATAGCTTGTTACGTGATGCTAACATATATCCACCTTTTTTTTTAGCAAAGTGTTCAAAAAGGAAGTAAATAAAAACATCAGTTTGTCAGTACAAAAAAAATATGTTCGAATCATTTAGGAGCTAAATCAAATTTACTTTGAACTTGTTGCAGTTTGTTTTTATTTCGAATATTTTCTATAATATAGATGATTGTAGTGTTGAAAAGGGTTCGTATGAACAAGTAGGAAGAAAAATTACTGAAATTTCCTTCTTGAAGTAAATAAATCTTTCTTACGTATTCTGCATTTAAAAAGGAGCACATTCGAAGGCTTCTATTACAAGATTCTAAGGTATGAGTCATAATTCATGAGATCATTCAAGGCACGTGCGCTTCTATGGCTATTGGAATTAATTAGCTATTTAAATATCTGTAATCTTTCGTAAAAATCGAATTTTCTCGTTGTTCGCGATCATTATGTTAAAGAAGGTGGCCAGAATTTGAAATTAATGTTTTGGTTTTTTCTCCAAGAAAGAGCTGATGACACTCGTGTTCCTACCAAAACACAAAAATGAAATGTATGCCTGATAATGTAAGACGAAGTATGTAATAAAATAACCAAAACGATATGAATTATTAATTATCTAACTCACTGAATACATTGTTCATAAAGGGCCGAAATCAAATGTTTTTTCTTGGAAGTTGTGATATCAATAATTGCTGTGGAAAGTAATTTGTAACTTGGGAATAATAAGTATGGCGTCGCATGTCAGCGGCAGGTCAAAGACAACTTGTTTTTGCACGTAATTCGCCTCGCTACTGAAAATTACCAACCGGATATACCATCCGTCGGTCCGGGAAAACGTGACTGACGAGAAATAACTGGTCTACATATATGGCGCTCCTTATATCCGTAGATTTAAAAAGTTGAAAAAATTCAGGGACGCTTCCAGTTTCAATAAAGACACGCTCTGTATCATAAAGTTTTTTATTCTTCTGTTATTCAACTTTTTTTAACTCCATTGTTAGACCCTTTTTTATTAAATTTAATATAAAAGTATATGAAGTCATTTGCATAAAGTGTTTGAAATTTAATATTGGCAACTATTAAATTTAATATACGTCAAAGTATCGATAAAAGAGGATGTTTTTTGGATTTTTTCATAAAACCTAGATAATTAAGAGTAGTAGATGATATTTCAGATCAATTTAATCATCAATATTACCATAGTTTCTTGTTAATTATGTCGAAAATATAACGTACTCTGAGTTTAAAAATTCATGATTTGTAGTGCTTATACTAAGAGAATTAAATTAAATTTGTTCAATTCAAACAAAGTATCTTTGAACCAAATAAAAATTTGTTCAAATCAAATAAATTTCAAGCTCAAATCAAGCAAATTCTATCTTTGACCATATATACACTGAGAAAAAAATTTAGCCAACAAAACTTTTTTTGTTATCCTGACAAAATATTTTGTTGTCCCAACAAAACATTTTGTTTAACCAACAAAATTTGTTTGATATAGCAAAATGTTTTGTTGGCACAACAAAAAGATTTTTGTTAGCTAAATACTAACCAAATATTTTTGTTGATTTGACAAAACTGTTTTCTCAGTGTAAATGCAATAATTTGTTTGCTTTGAAGAAAAATTTATTTGATCTAATCAAATAATTATTTGGCCCAAAGATATTTTGATTGAATTTAACAAATGTTATTCAATTTAAATAAATCGTTTTTGTCCGCCATACACCTAAAGTAAGCCTTGTCGGTGTCGTTTTTCGTGTGGAAAGTTGACTTTCCCGCAATAGTGCTGAAAAATTTTAAGTATGCGGAAAATGAACTTTCCGCACGCAAAACGACATCGACTCGGCTAACTTTCGGTATACAAAAAAAGCCTCTCAAACAAATTATTTTCTTTCATTCAATCAAATTTTTTTTCTCAGGGGAGGTCGAGCAAACTAAATTTTCAAATACTTGGATTTCTGAAATAATTTTAGAATGAATTTGTATTTACAAGGTGCGTTCCAAAATAAACGAGACTGAGCTAAAATAGAAACGACAAGAGCTTTGTTCTGACAAATTCGAGTTTATTTATTCAAAATAGTCCCCTCCGGCCTCGATACACTGTTTTGCGCGATCCAAAAGCTTTTCGAAAGAGTGTTTCAGGTCATTGACCGGAATATCCTTCAGGATGTCGGTACAAGCCTTTTGGATGGCCTCTACGGACGCAAAGCGTTTTCCTTTCATGGCCAAATGCAATTTTCCGAATAGGTATAAGTCACAGGGAGCCATATCAGGCGAATATAGTGAGTGGTTGACGGATAAAATGTGATTTTTGGTTAAAAAATCAGTGATAAGCGTTGAACGATGGGCCGGCGCATTATCGTGCAAAAGGCGCCAACTGCCATTTTCACGGTATTGCGGCCTCACACGGCGAATTTTCGGTCAAAATGCGATAAATTGAATCTTTTGACATGTTTAATTCCATTGCCATATGTCGCAAAGAAGATTTTGGCTTATTTTTATTTTGGAACGCACCTTGTATATGAAAACAAAAATCTACTTTGTCATCCACATCCTAGATTCACTGCAAAAGTAAATTTAAATTTGCGTAAAATCCAATTATGTGAGTTGTTGATTGTGGTATGATCGGCAATCGAAAGACCCGGTCTCGAATCCCGGCACATTCGAAAGCGTCTCTTTTTCCACAGAAAGATTTCAAATTCTTTAAATTTGAATTAAATTTAATACCTCAGTATATGAAATCTAATAGAGGCGTGTATTGTTTCACAAATAATATACAGAGATATTAAATTTCAAATAAAAATTCACATGAAATTTAATAATATTTTTAGCAGTGTTTTTTCAAGTGAATAATCTAATTTTGCAAAAGGGTTGGTACTTAGTCATATACAGAAAAATGTTCAATCCCAAACTCTACACTTTTTCTATAAAAGCCTCATTTTTCTCCTCACTTTTACCACTTTACTTCTTTTATAAAGCTTGAATGAACCTCATTACTTAAAACCTCGTAAGTGTTGTTTTATATCCACTTTACTCAACACAAGTATAAAACCCGTTTTAGCTCAAATCGGATTTTCGACGCAATGTGAGTATATAGAAGATATAACCAGGAAACAGAAGCAGAAATAATTTCACGTTGCTCTTCGACATCGTTCTGAGCACTTTGCGGTATACCGAGTCTACTTCGTGCAGCAGTGCGTTTCCCACGAAAAATTACATGATATCTAAGCCGCGAAAGGTGCTACGTGATCCTTGTAACGGTCATTTGTTACGGGTTCTCGGAATCAATTTTTCCAGGGGAGATCGCCGGATCATAAAATACTGATCAGTATCACATAACTCAATAAGTTTCTAGTCTGACATACAAATGGCACCACTGTTGTTAAATCCATATGATTTCTGGATAGTACCAACCTTCGAACGTTAAGTTTTTAAATTTCATGACAATCTGACGTTTAGTTCAGAAGGTCCAGAGGTTTTGTTGAAGCAAATTTTGTCATTTTCAAAACAATGGATAAAAAAAAGTTTCGAGCGTTAATCAAACATTGCTTTTTAATGGGAAAAAATTCTGTTGAAGCAAAGCAGTGGCTTGATAAGCGTTATGGGGACTCTGCACCAGGGAAATCAACAATCATCGACTGGTATGCCGAATTTAACCGCGGTCGTACAAACACCGATGACGCTGAACGCTCTAGTCGCCCAAAATCAGCAGCTGTTCCGGAGAACATAACAAAAGTCTACAAAATAGTTTTGGGTGATCGTAAATTAAAGTTGCGTGAGATAGCTGACACCTTATAGATATCAGAAGATAGTGTGTTTACAATTTTGCACGAATCTTTGGGGTTGTGTAAGTTGTTTTCGAAGTGGTTGCCGCGTTTTGTCTCACCCGACCAAAATCAACAACGCGACGAGGATTCAAAGCGCTGTTTGGAGCTGTCCAAGCGAGGTAAAAAGGATTTTTTGTCCACCGTAAACGAAAATTTAGCCTTTTTGGTGTCGTTTTTCGTGCGGAAAGTTGCTTTTCCCGCACTATCACGGTAAAATTTTAAGTGTGCAAAAAATAAAAACAAACTTTAAATTTTACCGCACTAGTGCGGGAAAACCAACTTTCGATACGCAAAACGATACCGACTTCGCTAACTATCGGTATACAGCGAACAAAAAAAATCGTTCGTATCACTTGCGGAACGTATTTAACCTCACGAGCGAATCGCGACTCACTCTTGCGTTAAAATACGCCTTTCCGCACTTGATGCGAAACATACTATTCTATTTCGGTATGTGACAATGGATGAAACATGGATACACCACTGCACACTTGAAACAAAAAGATCGTCAGCTGAGTGTGCATCCATATTTTGACACGCGCATGGTATTTTGTTTATCGACTATCTTGAGAAAGGTAAAACCATTAACTGTGACTATTACATGGCATTACTAGATCGATTAAGCGCAGAAATCAAGAAAAAACGGCCCCACATGCAAAATAAAAAAGTGATGTTCCACCAAGACAATGCACCGGCCACAAGTTCATGAAAACGATGGTCAAATGGAATGAATTAAGCTTCGAATTGCTTTCACACCCATCATATTCTCTAGATCTGGCCCCCAGCGACTACTGGCTCTTTGCTGACCTGAAAAAAATTCTCCAGGAAAAGAGATTTGGCTCCAATGAAGAAGTGATTGCTGAAACTGAGACCTATTTTGAGAGCAAAGACGTATCATTCTACAAAAGAGGCATCGAAAAGTTAGAGAAGCATTGGAATTGATGTATTACGCTCGAAGGAAACTATGTTCATGAATAAAGTTGAATTTCTCGAAAAAACTGTGTTTTTCTTAATTAGACCGGAAAATTAATGAGTGATGTGTTATATTAAGGTAGAACATGGCAATGTTGTTTTTTGGGAATAACATTACGATTTCTTAATTATTTTTATTTTTTGTTTGTAAAGGATAAGTCAATATTATAAGGGGAACCATATTATAAACAAACACTTTTAAAGTTGAAGCTACAAAAAAAAATCTGCCCACTCCGACGGCAAATTCTTATCGCGCACTCCGCGCGCGGCTTGCTTTGCTCGCAAATTTGGCCGCGCCTGGGGCGCGCGATTCGGTTGTCGCCCTTTCGTGTTTTATGTCTTTACATAAAAATTACTAAATTTGTTATTCGTTCCAAATGAAAAAGGTAATTTAATTTACTCAAGGCTCTATCGGCTTCAAGAAACACATTCACATCCAATCGTCGCGCTTCGCGTTCGGTATTATGTTCTTCGTATACATTCAAGCTTATTTCTTGCAATTTCATACTGAAGCTCAAGTCAATTCATTAATATTGTAGATGTGAATTACATTTTCCCAAACTTACTAAATTTGTTTTTTCTACTAGCGGGTCATAAAGTGGATTTTATTACCCCGTGTGGGGCAAACAAGTCCGTTTTCTGACCCCCTAGTAGATAAAAAATCATGTGTGGCACGGCAAAAATATTTATTTTACTCGTGTGGTTGTCACCCTCACTTTGCTCGGGCATCAAGTTATACAATCGCAAAATAATGTTTTTTTTTTCCTATTTGCACAATATACTAATCTGATTTCAAATGCAAAAGAAAATATGTGGAATACGAAAAAAACTTAAGAATACAAAATTATTCGCTTTAATAAGGTCTACAAATTTTGTCTCACAAAATTTCTGATAAAATGTACATTATCCGTTTTAATTTCAAAAAATACAATTCAAATTCAAATTTTAAACAAAATTTGTGAGATATGAAAAAAACTTTGGGATGGGAAATTTATTTGCCTGAATGAGGTCTACAAATTCTCATTAGGCCATTTTGTGACAAGATGTATATTTTATTTTTTGATTTTAAAAAACACTATTGAAAATCAGAAATTCCATTTTTTAACCAAAATATGTGAGATACGAAGTAAGCGTTGGAATGCAAAAACGTTTGCTTGATTAAAGTCTACGATTGTTCTTCCTTTTAGTGATTTATGGAAGGAAATAAATTATTTTAATCATGTAATTTATTACAAATGATTTTCTGTGATTCAATCAAATCTTTTTTCTAAGTGTTCCTTAAGGCCAGTAGAGACTCAAGTAAAATCAATTTCTATTTCCATTTGAAATCAAAAACAAATTTAGTAACTTTGAGTAAATGTAATTTTCAATTGCAATAAATAAACTTAAATGTATGCGAAAAATATAAGACCGAGCGCGAAGCGCGCTATGAGATTGTGCCCGCTAAGCGGGAAGATTTTTTCCTTAGCTTTTAAGTTTAAACATATTGTGACTTTTCTAATTTTGGTTCAATCGAAAAATGTTATAAGGATAATTAGTACAGATTTATGAACACTATCGAAAATAAATATTGCAATTTTTCATTTTTTCAAAAACACAAAAAATGATCTTATTTTCACAATTTTAGTCGGATGTGGCTAATTATGAAACTTGTCCTGACTCAAAACCTCTAGATTTGATAAAAATTCCATAAGTCATTTTCCACATAAAACCAATATCTTCTCATTGCGGTAATGAGAATGTGAAAATGTCAGGAAAAAACAGTTTTAATGAGAAAAGAATGGAAGATTCGCTGACCGGAATATTATGTTTTTAATATGAGTTGATGTATTCATAGTCTAGAAACTTGATATTTTGATAGAAAATCATTATTTTATCACATAATTATGGAAATTAGGCTCGATTCGAGTCCAAACTATCTTAAGTTTAGAAAATAACTGGGACTTCACGGTTGAGGCAGTGTTGCCAAAAAGTAATATTTAACAAATTTTTGGATGATAATTGAAATACATAAATAATTATCATTATTTATTATTTTATTTGCATATGAAATTTATTATCTCTGTATATTATTTGTAAACCAATACATTCATGTATTAGATTTAATAAACTCAGGTATTAAATTCAATATATATTCAGTAGTATATATATATATATAATGATGATAAAATATAATATATATAATATAATATACATTCAGTATATTAGTTCCAATTCTCTGGGTTATTAATCTTCAGCGATTTACAGAGCTTCTGGAAAGTCCAATCAGCAGCACATGTTCACGTTCACAGATCTTTGAAATTTAATAATTTTTTAATTGAATAAATAATTAATTTTTTTTATAATCAGAAATTTACCAATTTCTTGAAAAATAAAATATTTTATTAATTTATTTGCATTAGAAATTTTTTTTATATAAGCTCACTTTCAAAGACTTCACTTGTCGCATGATATTATTACTCAACTATAATTATAGCACCCACCGTCAAGCACTCAAATTATACTAATCACTTAGGATCAAAGATCAAATAGTAATGGACATAAAACTTGTAGTAAAATCACAGATGCAAAACTTTCATACAATTTTTCTCATTTTTCTGAAAATCACGCCATGGACACATATATAACATTATTTACCTCAATAGACCATTTTACCTACTTGTATAAGCAAGTTTAGTGCGCATGCGCCAAATATACATTCTAATTTAAAAATTCATTTCATGATGAATTGTCAAGCAACGAATTTATCAACATCAAAATAAAAGCTAGCATTTAGTCAATTGCATTTACTCGATAAATTTCCCTCTCGAGTTCTAAAATAGTAAATAAATACGGATCAGAATAAGTTAAGAGGATTCCCGTTAGAAATAACGTATTTCATTGAAAGTTGGAAAAGCCTACCGACCCTAAATCTTCTTCAGTGAGTGCATTGGGATCTGCGTGGGTGAGACGCATTTCTCTTCTATATTTATTAGTAGAAAAAAATAAGAAAAGATACAGGAAGAATCACGTGAAAAATAAAAAAAAGCGTCTCTCATTTCAATTGAGATAAATATGCGGGATGAAGATTAATAACTTGTTCGTAAATAGCGACTGCATTGGCGTTACATTATTCGAGGGCCTGAGTTTGTTCTTGCTGCATTCAGACCATTCCAAATTCCGAGTGATTCCGAGCTTCTTAAGAGGCAAAGTAGAACATTAATTCGACCTAATTACCTACAATTATCATTCCCAAATGAAAAGGGTAAAAGATACGGACGAACGCGATCTTTAACAGGCAGTCTTACGAGAATAATGAAAAAAAAATGAAATAAAATTTAATTATCTCCAATGTTTTATTACTCAATTAAAAGTACCTTAATAAGGTGAAAGTGCAAAATGTTCATTTCTTATTTCAAATGAATTGATAATATGTAATTTCCTCTAATTTTCAAAATTTACAAATGATTTTACGATATTTATGATGTTTTTGGGTAAATGTATCTCAAAATTGCGAAAAATTTACTGAATTTACTAAAATGTTTCTTAATATTATGAAGCAGATGAATTTTCGGATGAACTTCCGAAAAGGACTTACCTCCGATCAATTTTAAACTCACTATACCCACGTATTTTGAGGCGCTGATTACGAATATGATGAAAATAACCGCAAATTTGATTTTCAAGGTCAAAACCAAAAAAAAAATGTTTTTAACAAGTTTTTTCATTTCATGTCGATAAATATTGATCTAGGAAAAGAATATTTCCTACAAAAGTTGTGGTGGATGAAAAAATCTATCTTTAATGTTTCACACATTTTTGCCCTAAAATCATTATTTTTCGAGAAAAATGAGATTTAATGGAATCAAATAGAAATGCACCCTTAATGGGTTTTGGAAGTTTTTTTTGTTAAGAATCTCATTTTTCTCGAAAAATAATGGTTTTAGGGCAAAAATGTGTAGAATATTAAAGATAGATCTTTTCATCCGCCGCAACTTTTGTAGGAAATATATTTTTCCTAGATCAATATTTATCGACGTAAAATAAAATAAAAACTTGTTAAAAGCACTTTTTTTTTTTTTGACTTTGAAAATCAAATTTGCGGGTATTTTCATCATCATATTCGTAATCAGCGCCTCAAAATTCGTGGGTATAATGAGTTTAAAATAAATCAAAGGTAAGTTATTTTCGGAAGTGCACTCGAATTTTCATAAAATGTATTTTTAAACTACCAAACTGTGAAAGAATTTTTATGAAATTTATCATAAAATTACAAAACTAACAAAATGTTCAGTTACATGTATACTTCATAAAATCCCAGTTACCCGAAACGTAAAATTATTGCTGTAACAAGTTTCAGAATTTCTAGATACAAGTATCAGAATATTCAACACTGTAACTGAAAATTGAGAAATTGTTTCATAAATTTACTAAAAAGTAACTGAATTTTCTGAAATTCTATCTTAATTTTACAAAACTCTAACGGACTAAAACTAGTCACTTGTTTCGGGAAATTACGATAGAAATTTCTAACAGCGCAAATAAACATTAAAATTTGCAAAACCTCCCAAACGCCAAACTTTGAGAGTACCTTGCTAACAAAATTTGATTAAAAAAGATTGAATTTATTATATTTATTATTGTTCGAAAATTTAAAAATGAACACTTATTCATATGAATTGATAAAAAAAACTTTAAAATTGATTCAGAATAAAACACTTTCATTGTTCTTAAAATTCTATTAAATTCCCTCAATTTTAATCGTAATTTTATCTTACAATTAATTTCGATCATATTTATGCAGCAGCGTACTAATGAAGACATTTTGAGTTCCTAAAAGTTGTTTTTTTATCAATTCCTGTATTTAGTCCTATTTGCAATAAAAAAAATTCGTACAAGAAATGTCATTTTGCAATAAAAATACTAGCACCGCACTACATCATTTAAAACCAAAAAGTATCAAAAAAATACTTTCGACAACACTCTTTATGAGTTTCTGTGTTCATTTATAATCAAAAGCTCTGCAAATAAATTTCTTTCGCACTTGAGGCGTTTTTCACATTTATCAATTAAAAAATTATCTTATTTAATTTAAAATTCGAAATCCTATAAATATTTGAAACATATATCCTTTTGAAAATTAAGATAACGGCGGTAAAAACCAGAAGCTGATGTATATGTAAATTTAGTGAATGAATTAGACAACTAATATTTCCATATAATCGAGAAATTCCGAATATGAGGGAATAGGAATGTATAGCGTGAGATTGTGAAATAAAGAAGAGGCACTGAATGACTAGTAAAAGCAAATACGACACACGAACAAGGAAGTTGCTGCAAAACACATCAGAGGCGTGATGATCCTCTCATTAATGTTTAAACCGTTAATCAAAGTGAATTAGTTAAGCGTAACAGGCTATAATTATATGCAGGAAGAAAGGAACTTGTTCGCTGAAACTCAACTGAAACTCAGTGACACATGAGAAATTCCTCTTTATAATTCACATCATACGCTACAATCCTAATATATTTTATTCTTAACAGCATCCTAGAATAAAATATCATTTCCGCGTTTTGCTGAGAACAACAATACTAGATTTCGCGACGTTGAGAACATTTCCCATGTGTCACTGGGTTAGTATGTTTCCCATTTCTCTTTTCCAGAGAGAACCGCTATACTCGATCAAGATATTTAACGAAAAGATAGAAAAATTGTAGAAAGAAAGAAATTTCGAGCATTCCTAAGAGAGAAAGTCTCTTGAGAAAAATTACAAAATCAAGAGGGTTATTATATTTATTCATATTCTGGACTTACATTGACCCTTAATTAATAATTGAAGATATATGTTGATGTTGGTAATTGGCGCTTTAGGGTCCAAAGTTGATAAAAACTCAGAGTTTTACATAATCAGACGTTTCGGCTCTGATCGGAGCCCTCATCAGTGATTTATTTAAATCTAAAAATACAGAAAAAAGGTTTTGCTAACATAGGATATCTTGTATAAAAAATTTTTTGTAAAAATTTAACAAGTAATTATCATTATATTTTTACATGTAGGTAAATAAATTTTGATATTACTTTAAGGTAAATATTTCATTCACATAACCTAACAAACTGGATACCAGAAAGCATTTTTTGGAAGGTTGGAATTAAGTGTCTAAATATAAAAATATATTTTTAATTGACATGCGTGCATGGAATTATAGATTGAAATTTTTGTGGTGTAGTTTTTAAAATATATATACATACATACACACATATACATACATATATATACATATATACACATATGCATACATATACATATACACACATATATATATATATATATATATATATATATATATATATATATATATATACATATACACACATACATACATACACACATACATATCACGCATGCAATATATACATATATACATGTACAATATACAATATACATATACCATATAATATGCATACGTACATACACACATACATACATACACATTACATGCATATAACATTATATATACCACAAATATAAAATATTTTCAAATTCTTTAAATATTATTTCTTTTGGTATGAAGTGCAATCTGTAAATTTTATTTAATTTAACATTTTTTTTTTTTTTCTTTGGCATATTCAGAATGTACACAAAAAGGCCATAAATTTTCATATAATATTGCACATAAAGTTTTCTTTGGTTTGAGTCTAGATCTGAAATTACCTATGTAAATATTTCTTTGGTGTAAAGCAATGAGAATAGCACTGTGTAAAATACAGTTTTTTGGGAGTAGATTGCCGATTTTTTGATTTGACAAGTAGATGTAAGAAAAAATATTGTAAAAAATTATAAATTGTGTAAAGAAATTTAGATGCGATTGTACATAGAAAGAAAAAATTTTTTAAATAAATAAAGGTATGAAAAGACGTAGAGAGCCGCGAAAAAATTCTAGGAGTAATTTTATCGAAATCTAATAGTAATGTCTTAGTGTTTAATGTGTAGTACTTTCAAATGTGTAGGTATGGTATTTTTTATTATTAAATTTGTGCACAATTCTATCCAAATTTTTAAATCCTATCACAGACTATATATAGAGTAAAAAGGAGGACTAACCTTGATTAAAATTACGATTTTTTGTATAAATGTTATTATCCAGTTTTTTCTTTTTCCGTTTTTTGGGAAGACACATAACTTAGACTGCACACACTTCTCCCCTGGGAGGTTGACTCGTAAACTGAGTTATGTTTTGGTTTTTAGGCATGCATATTGGGATGAGAGTGGAGGGTAAGATTTTTTCCCCTTTAGGGATTTTTTTTTTTTTTTTTTTTTTTGGAGAAAGAAAAGGATGTGCTGGAGATGGCTGGACTGTTAGGACAATGAGAAGACCATAAATTGTAACCGGAGACATAAAGGTTTCGTCGGCATATTTTGAGTGTTTTCAGAAAGTATGTGTATTTATGTATTTCAGGATTTTTTAATATTATGAATTTTGAATGGAGTTAAGCTTGGTTGTTTAAGAGAGGGAGATAAAAAACTGATAAATTTATATATATATATTATATATTTATATATATATATATGTATATGTGTGTGTGTATATGTATGTGTATGCATATGTGTATATATGTATATATATGTATGTATATGCATATATGTGTATATGTATGTATGTGTGTATGTATATATATTGTATTAAAAACTACACCACAAAAATTTCAATCTATAATTCCATGCACGCATGTCAATTAAAAATATATTTTTATATTTAGACACTTAATTCCAACCTTCCAAAAAATGCTTTCTGGTATCCAGTTTGTTAGGTTATGTGAATGAAATATTTACCTTAAAGTAATATCAAAATTTATTTACCTACATGTAAAAATATAATGATAATTACTTGTTCAATTTTTACAAAAAATTTTTTATACAAGATATCCTATGTTAGCAAAACCTTTTTTCTGTATTTTTAGATTTAAATAAATCACTGATGAGGGCTCCGATCAGAGCCAAAACGTCTGATTATGTAAAACTCTGAGTTTTTATCAACCTTGGACCCTAAAGCCAATTACCAACATCAACATATATCTTCAGTTATTATATTTTATTTCATGATCTTTTATATCAGTCTTTACTTCCAGAAAGAATTCATTACTATTCTTTATTCATTTAATTTCAATGAATCCTGCAATTTTAACTATCATTAACTTTTACATGTACTTAGAGTTTTGAACGTTCATTGAGCGATGAAAAAAAATTTTTTTTCATAAGAAAATTAATTATTATGTTTATATTTAAGGCCCTTTAAATATATAATACAATATTTTTTAATTTTCTGGGTCAAAAACTAATAATTTAGTTTCCAGCAAAAAAATTTTCCACCCTTGCAAATAATCACCAATTGAATATTAACGTATTTAATTTTTTTAAATATTCATATCTCGTGAACGAATAAGGACCAAGTCATTTTTCTTTTAAATGATGCTGGAAACTTTATATTTTTTATTTAAATTATTGAGGACGTGAAAATTTTATTTTTTCAAGTTATAAATTTTTTTTTTTAACAATTGCAAATAAAACCGTCTTCTCGGTTTCAAGCAAAAATTAGATTTAACTCTATTCATGCGTAAAATGTCACCGAGTAAATTAAAGAAAAAAAAAATTCAGTAACCTTTTATATTAAGGGGCACAACTAGTTTGACCACCTCAAAAAAAGGTGATTTTTGTGAATTTAAAAAAAAAAGTATTGCATCGAATGTTTTAAAATTTTGCAGATATTTTTGTGCATAAATAATGAATACAAAGTAATGTTTTCAAATGAAAATATTCGATTTTCAGCAAGTTATCAACCATCTTCTGAGTCTTCAAAAAAAAATTGTCGCCTTCACAGTGCCTGAATAAAAAAAACTAAAAATTTTATTAAACTAAAATATATTTTCTATCCAATGACCCTCGATTGTAAAAAACAATTAAAATGCAACAAAATGGCGGATTTTTGAAAAATAAAATAAAATTTTGCGCAAAAATCTGATGGTTTTTGGCCTGGCAAAATTATATGTTTTGAGAAAAATGCGTTTAAAGATAAAAGTACGGATTTCATTGTTATAAATTTTTAAATATCATACCTAGAGCTAATCTGCTATTCCAGGCCCATACAATTCACCTCCCTCTTCTTCGAAAAGCACCTGCGGGGCTCTTGAAAAATGCAAAAAAAAAAATCGAAATATTCAAAATTTCAAACTTGTTGTTGTGCCCCTTAAGGAAGTTATAAAATTCGCATGAATTTTGATTAAAGGAATCATAATGAAAATATCATAACCTTTTGCATTTATTGTTGAATGAAACAATATTTCAAACTTATACAAAGCCTTTAATAATTTCAAATATCAAATATTACTGTTTCTTCTGAACTAAAAAATATTTTGCACAAGAATTGTTTTTTATCCTTTGGTACGAATGCATGGAATTGACGATTCTTAGGTATAGTTTTAGAAGTTTGATGCTGTGATTGATACAAGTTTTCGTGAGCCTGATGTTCTTCACTTGTACAAAACTCGGAACTTACATTTTTAAAACAATTAACTGCCCAATCAAACAAGCATTTAGATGTTATTTGAATTTTACTATTTGTTTTGTTACATAGAAACAAAATATTTTAAAGTATGTGAAAAATTTTCCCATTGTTCAATGAACTTCAGAATTGTAAGTACATTAAAATTTGGCATCCACTTTTTCTAATGAGTGTCCTCGTTTTATGATCCGCTAAATTCGAAAAAGGGTTTTTCCAATCTTGTGAAAAGAATTGAGCCACCGAATAAAACGTCTGGCAACATTTTATGTGGCTTTATACTATCCGACAGTTCAATTATCAAATTGGACATTTGAATGCGCTTCAGTACTAATATTTTATTAGGACTGATAGTGATTAAAAGGTTCTACAAATTGTCCTTATGAAATTTTTTGATCAAACTGAAATTTAAACTTTAAAAAAATCAATGAACAAATTCTATTTTCCAGCCAAACTATGTAAGATACGAAAAAACGTTATAACGCAAAACTGTTTGCTTGAAAGAGATCTAAAAAATTTAAATCCAAACATTTTTTAAAAGATGTATATTTTTCGATTCAATTTAAAAGATACTATTGAGAACCAAAAATTCAATTTTTGAACTAAAATATGCGAGATACGAAAAAAACGTCAAAATACGAAATTTTTGGCTTGAATAAGGTCTACAAATTTTATACCCACACATTTTTTGATGAGATGTATGTTTTTTGTTTTTATTTTTAAAAAATACTATTTAAAACCAAAATAGTATATTATGATACTAGTGGGGAAAAGTGGTAATTCACGATGAATTTAAGGTTTGAAGCACGAGCCGAAGATAAGTGATGCAACGCAGACAAATAAAAAATCACTAATTCACACTGTATCATATACTATTTTTGGTACACGGAAAAAACAGTATAGCTGAGAAAACTATACAGAATTTGAGTTCAGAAAAATACCTGTCGGGACTATACGATATTGGTATTGTAGCTAAAATGAATGCGTGACGCACCGAAACGCGTGTTTTGCCATCGCACCAATATAATTTCGTTCGTGCAACGATAGATGTATAGCTGTCCGACCTATACCGGTATATAGTTTCTCTGGTATAGGTGAGACAACTATACTGGTTTGCCGCGCTACCTATACCTTGATTCGCATGCACGCGACTCTAACCTCGAAGTGAGAAAGAAGTGTCATTTGTTCGAGGCGTTTGTCGATTTGTTAGAGGCATTTTTTCTTTGCTTGAAATATAATTTATGCGTATCGCGTATTCTTTTATTACACGTGAAAATCCACAACTGCTATGGACAAGTGGGTGAAGAGAAAATTAAGAGATTGGGGATTGTCATATCAACGAACTTGTATCCTTCGCAGAGCAATATGACGTTTAGGAATACCAGTATAGCTCTCTCACCTATACTCGTAAGTTCTGAGGACCATACCGTAGGATTGGTCTGATAGCAATATTTTCTGGTTCTGATGACCTAAATATAGTTCTCTCAGCTATACTGTTTTTTTTCAGTGTAACACTGTGCAGGAGGTTTGTACTTTACGTATAAAATAAATGTGTACAAAATGGCAGATTTCTAAGGACCGTAAAAAGAGTGCGGGAATGTGTAGAAACCCGGACACTTTCAGTTATTCCCGCACATTTTTTATGGTCTTCAAACATCTGCAATTTTGCGCACATTTATCGGTGCAAAAAATGTAAACTTCCCGTAATGTGTTGTAAAAATCCTATTTTCCGGCTAAACTATGCAAGAGTCAGAATACAACATTTTTTGCTCAACATTTTTTTATAAATTACCACCTTTGCATCTTTTTATAAAATGTATATTTTCCTTCAAATCGCGAGCCCCAGTTCCTTCTTCTCGATTATAAATTTGAGAGAGGAAAATTTACATTAACAATATTATAAAATTTACTTGAGTTATAATAATAAATGCACCACCGTCAGAAGCATGGTACGTTTTTTTACATGCTCATCATAAATGAGACGGTATTAGTTTTATGTGAAAAAACTTGAAAAAAGTCAATATCTAAATTCCATTTTTCAGTCAAATTATACGAGATATGATGAAAAAAGTTATGATACAAAATTGTTTACCACATAAAAATTTAAAAATTTAAATCGCTACATTTCAGTTTTTTAGAAATTACAATTTTGAATATTAAACTATGGAGTTACTAATAATATTGGAGAAAATGGTGAAATAATTGTACTTATCCCTAAAAACAAAAGCAAGTTTTAATTCCTGAAATAGTAAAATCGTGGTCTACACATCGAATGAATTATATTGAAGTAAACCCAATAAATGTTTCATTAATTCCTAAAACAGAATGTTAAGTTTACAAAAGACAATAGTAAAGTCACATCTTCTGTCCAACCGAATTAACATAGTCACGGAGAAAAATGGATATTGACCCATAATATCTAGATATTGAGGCACAATGTCAGTAGCATTCAACTATGTGACAAACATTTAGATATTCTACTTCAATGCCTGTAGATATTGAAAAAAAGATATTAACCACCAGTATCTCAGATATTGAGCTTGATTATCTCAGATATTAAAAATGAATATTCAAGATACTAAACTTCTGAATATCCTCGTTAGTAAACTTGAATGTCTGAGGTACTAAAGTTAAATATCTCAGATATTTAACATGAATATCAGGTATACTGAAAAGGTAAGTTATAGATGTTACAGCTCAATGTCTAAGATACACAAAAAATTATTTTAAAGGGTATAAAATAACTACATATTCAGTTTTTAGAAAAAAGTCAAATTATATTTTATTATGTACATAAGTATATAGTAGATTTATACATTGCTCTCATTTTCATTATTTGGCATGTCTAAAATTAATTTATTGTTAAGTTTAGATTTCATTCTCGGCTATAAACCAGATATAGAGAAAATATATAACTTATATGTTTTACTTACTGCATCTCAAGTTAAAGACCCGATCACTTTTATTCCATTAGAAACACTTATTCGAATTTAAGGAAACTTTAATAAACTTTCAAAGTTTATCTTTTCTGAACGCTGCAAGCATGTCAATCTTAGATTCACTTAGATTTCGATGAGAGCGAAAAAGTTACTTGTTACTTCTCTGGAAAATCTTATATATTGAAAAAAAAATATTTTTATATTGCGTGTCAATATCTAGATATTATGGATGAATATCTCCTATTTGAATATCTACTTTTCAATATCCATTTTTCTCCGTGGTCTTTTGGAGATAGTGGAACCATATTTATAACTTTTCCTATCGAAAATAGGGAATAATTGCTTCTCCACAATAAAAAAAATTCAGTCATTCTTAAATTTTACCATAGTTCTTATTAGATTTTGTGAGCTAGATAGAGAGGGTACTTGTAAACACAGTTACATACTGACATACACATACACGTATAAGCGTATCAATATAAATAGTAAACATACCAATAGATGTTCAAATACTAATTTAACGCAACTTAACCTTCATTATATACTGAACTGTGAAAACTTTTACAGTTTGTAAGACGAAGCTCGGTAGTCCCTCTGCCAGCAAAAATCGTAAGTTAGAAAGCCGCCACATTTAAATGTAAAAAATATATTACTATATCGGATACCGACAAAATAACACAGGTCTACAAAATATGAGGTTGTGATTGTTACAGAAATACCGATAGTTATTTCCGAAGTAATTTTTGGCGTAGAAACCGAATCCGGGATCAGAATTGCTCCATCACGTCAGGTTTTCGAGTAATCCTAACCTAAAAGTGCGAAAAACACGGTTTTTCGCTATATTTGAGCATCGATAACTTCGCGAATTTTTATTATTTTTTAAATATGAGAAAACCAAAAAAAAAGAACCACTTTTCAGCTTTATATTTCACTATTTAGATGTATTATTTTAATTTTTCTAATCGGAGATATCGCCGATTTAAAAAAAAATTGCAGGTTTCGCAATAACCGATATATGGCGGGAAAAAATGATAGGACGTCAAATTTGTTTTTTCATTCTTATTTCTGATGAACGAGGCATATTATGAACAAGCGATCATTGTCGACAGTTAGAGATCTGCTGTTCCAAACTCAAGTACGCCATAACCTCAAACGCAATAACATCAAACCCACGACAGGTAGGGCTCTGCTATTCAAAACCCAAGTACGCTGCAATCCCATAACCTCAAACGCAATAACATCAAACCCACGACAGGTAGGGCTCTGCTATTCTAAACCCAAGTACGCTGCAACCCCATAACCTCAAACGCAATAACATCAAACCCACGACAGGTAGGGCTTACGGTCATATAAGATAGTCACCTAAGGCAAGAATTAATATGTGATCTGGCCACTGAAGGAATGACTTTATGGTGACCCTGACGTCTGAGGCAAGATCAATCTTCAACCAGCCACCTAAGGCAAGGTGAATCGGGCCCTGCAACCCAAGGCAAAATCAATGTGTGACCCTACAATCAAATATGCTTTTTTCCGCTCGCTACACTGATAGAAATGGTTCGGGAGTTTTAGCCATTCGGTTGTAGGTTGGGAATTTATAATTGTATTTATAAAATAATATGTCTCTTTGAACAAAGCAGGATGTTGAATACAGAAATCAAAATATTGTAAGTGAAACTGGTCGAATCAGAAATATAATATGGGAAGGCGAACAATACATTTTTCCATAGCAACCAATAATATGGTTGATTCGTTCATATTTATTCAGTTATAATCGGATGGTTAAAATAAAAATCTCATATTGCTGTATCTATGCCAGAAAAAAGGTAAGGTTAAATTAATCATAAATATCGTTGTAACAGCCATTCCTTTCTATCAGTGTAGTCACATGAATGATAAACTACAGCAAACTCTCCTATTTCACCCATTGGTCCCAATTTCTATAAGATTGCAGAATGCAGAACCCTACCTGTCGTGAGTGTGATGTTATTGCGTTTGAGGTTATGGGGTTACAGCGTACTTGGGGTGTGAACAGTAGAGCCTCACCTGCCGTTAATGATCTGTCGTCCATGTAATGCCTCGTTCAACAGAAACAAGAATAAAATGAAAAATTTGACGTCCTATAAGTTTGTCCCTTCATATGTCGCTCATTGCGAAACCTGCAAATTTTTTTTTTCAATTGGCGATATCTGGTTAAAGAAGTTCAAATCACACATATAATTAGTGAAATGAAAAACTGAAAAGTGTCTCTTTTTAGTAGTTTTTTCAGATTTGAAAAATAATAAAAATTCGCGAAGTTCTGGGTGCTCAAATAAAGCGAAAAACCGTGTTTTTTTACTTTTAGGTTAGGATTACTCGAAAACCTGACGTGATGGAGCAAATCTGAGCCCGGATTCGGTTTCTGCGCCCAAAATTACTTCGGAAATGTTCCACAGCTGCTCCATAACAAAACCATGTAGATCTGTGTAATCATAACGAGCACATGGAGCGATTCTCGGGTAATATTGGAAACGTTCGGCGTATCTGACGTCACTCGGCAATACATTTGCTATTTCCAATGAGAATTTTGGCAACGCACTATTTCAAAATATGAAGTATTCGATTGCAAAATATCCAAATCTTTCTCTCTTCATTGTTCATTAGTATTGACAATGGTAATTTCTCTAAACTATTTTGCATTTTATATCATTCAAAAGACCAATTCTTGCATTTATATTTTTAGTTTTTATTTATATAGGTATCACTTATTTCTAGTTTCAATTTGCCATCAAAGATATTAATCTTTGCAACTCTCAATGATAATTTATAAAGTTATAAAATTTATAAACATGTTTGTATTAATGTCTTTAGTTTCTTATCTTGACCCAAAAATGAATTCGATATAGTGCCTTTATTATAAAATATTATTTTTAAGAAAACAAAAACAAACAAACAATCTAATATTACTATCAATTATTTATTTTTTGCACGTTTACAACTTACACATTAGGTTCATAAAATTAGCACTGAAGAGGGGGCCCATTTGTGGCCGAAACGTTTGCCTTTTTATCCCCATAATATATTTCCTGTCTTTCAAAATCTTTGATATGTTTCTTTGATCATTGATTTTTAATGGAAATTAAGTGACCCAATGCCAATATAAAGACACTATATCGAGTAATTTATAAAGTTACACTATATTTACAATTGGGTCAGAAAAAGTATTTCCTCTTATCGCTATGGTAAATAAAACTAGTTTTGTTACTATATCCTCGCTTCCTATTGACTTTTAGTAAAAATAAATATAATAATACTAGATTTTAGAATGAAGAGTTTCTCCGTGTAGAAAATCAAGCGCGAAGCGCGAGTCTCATGATGAGAATGTCTTCCTGAAGGCCGATAGAGTTTTATGTAAATTGAATTTCCTTTTTCATTTGAATTCAAAAACAAATTTAGTAACTTTGAGATAATGTAATTCACATTTACAATATTATAAAATTGACTTGAGCTTCAGTATCAGACTACAAGAAATATACATAAATGTATGCGAAGAATACAAGACCGAGCGCGAAGCGCGAGGTCCAAACAGAACGGAGCGCGACGATCGAATCGCGTGTCCTAAGTGTGCTTAAATTTGCAAGCTGCGCGCAAAGCGCGCAATGAAAATGTGTCGGCAAAGGGGACAGATTTTTTTGATTACATAAATCATTAGTGACTCACCTTAACTACGCCACGTGCTTGATTCACCTTCCATGACTAACTCCTTGAATATTTTCTGCAACAGAAAAACGATATATAATTAGTGATGTTTACTGAAAATTTCATAAATGATTGCAATTGTTTTGCTTATAGTTATAGTTATAGTGAAAAATGACCAATGATTAATAGGAATTTTCACTAGAGCAAATTAATGACCGACTTTCCAGTAATTCAGATTTAGAGAGTACGTGTCCGAAAAAAAGTTGCTACATTTCATAAAAAATTGAGAACGTCCAAGTTTATCGGATAAGCATCGTAAGTGCTTGAAAAAGCTGTGAACGCAGAGCAGTAACGTCTTACGTCGACCCCAATATGTATAACGCATTTTCTCAGACTAAAAATAGGACCCAAGGCCTGTGGAATATTTCCACATGATTGGCCGAGACTGTCTCGTGAATGCGCTAGTTACATGTAGTGGCACGTACCATACTAAAAGCACAAATTTAATCTGAATGCAAATTACTCCTCTAACATAGATGTGTGTTCAGTGACAGTAGATCGCTTCTGATACCGGAAAAGACAGAGAGTAGAGCAACTTTGAAGAAAAGAAGAAAAAGACATTAGCCCCCAAGGAATTTCTCAATAGGTCAAAGAAGCGTGCTTTAGATTTTCTGAGGATTTATTTGCTAGATTAAAATCCATAAGATCCACTTTTATTCCTTTGGACTTTTAAAACTTAAATTCTCCCTGAAAAGAAGGAATTTGAGGAAGAATGGTCAACTAATTCGAGTAGAAAATCCCAATAAAATTTTCAAAAAACGATTATGGATCACTAAAACTGAAACATTGACAATTCACCAACTTTTCACTTTTATATATCAGATGAATCAGAAAAAGTCAAATTAATATTCTATTAATTATTTTGTACATTTCAGATTTCCACTTTTTTACTGATATGAATATTCATAATTACGTATACTTAATTTCATATACTGTATATGCAAATGATTTCATATAATTTTATATTAAATTTGCAACAAAAATTTAAAAGAATACATAAATATGATATAAATCGATAAAATCAATAAAATCACTAGATTTGTGACAAATTTACTAAATGTTCACCATGAATTGAACTCCTCCACTCTTTCCTAACTGAGTCCTTCAAAGTCGTAACAAAATCAATAATTTTGAATAAAATTATCGAAAGAATGAAAAGATATTAATTATTAAATTGATCTGAAGTATCATCAACCAGTATTAATGACCTATGAGTTATCAAAAAATCTAGAAAATATTCTGTTTTATGGACACTAATGCATATCAAAATCCATTATTGCCTATATTAAATTCCATATACTCTATATGCAAATTACTTCATAAATAGCTCAAAAATCCTGAGCCCGTGAATGTCGTAAGAAAATAAATGATTTGGACTGAAATTAATATAAAAAGCTTCTTTTGATACAAAGCCCTGGAAGGGGGAAGTAAACTGTCCCGATTGCGCAGTTATAACTCATCCGAACAAGTCCAACTAATAAGTAGAACCTACTACGTAGCTTGAAATCCCCTTTGAGAAGCAGTATATCTACACTAGCTTACCTAATACATGTCATAAGTTGAAATTATCCAAAGTCTTGAACAGAAACTACGGAAATCACAACTTGCAATGTCATGAAACGACTATTAAACTTCGAAGTGATAAGTATTGGGTTGTCCCAGAAGTAATTGCCGATTTCACATGTAGATCTCTTTGACCATCTTTTTGAACGGCTTCTTTCAATCTCATGATTTTTTCCT
Source organism: Diplolepis rosae (assembly GCA_030998225.1). Taxonomy (NCBI): domain Eukaryota; kingdom Metazoa; phylum Arthropoda; class Insecta; order Hymenoptera; family Diplolepididae; genus Diplolepis; species Diplolepis rosae. The sequence goes on along the minus strand of JAPYXD010000391.1, from coordinate 1,247,589 downwards.
TCTGGCATTTGTTAGCTGTCACTCTTAGCTTGCTTTACAAACAAATTTTGCGTTATTTCGTTTACAGTTGTTAGTTTGGCATCAACTTTAAGATGAAGTGTAAAAACGAGCATTTTCCTCATATTTTTCTTTTTTATTTCCGTAAAGGAAAGAACGCAGCACAGGCTGTTAAAAAATTACGTGATGTGTATGGTGAAGAAGCCTTAAAAGACAGTGTCCGAATTGGTTTGATAAATTCCGTTCTGGGGATTTTTCACTCAAAGATGAGCAACGTTCAGGTCGGCCAAATGAAGATGATGATGACCAAATCAAAGCCATAATCGAATCGGATCATCATGTAACTGTGCGAGAGATTGAAGAAATGTTAAAAATACCAAAATCAATAATCGACCCTCATATGAAACGTCATAGACTCGTTAAAAAACAACTTGATATTTGGATTCCACATGAATTAAAAGAAATTTATTTATCAAAACGCATCAACGCTTATGATTTGCATCATTAACGCAATGAATTCGATCCTTTTTTGAAACGAATTATCACTGGTGATGAAAAATGGATTGTTTAGAATAACCTTGTTCGAAAACGATCATGGTTCAAGCGCGATAGACCATCACAAACAACATCGAAAGCTGAATTGCATCAAAGAAAGATTATGCTGTCTGTTTTTTAGTGGAATTGGAAAGGTGTGGTATGTTTTAAGCTGCTTCCAAGGAACCAAACAATAAATTTGGATGTCTAATGTCGTTAGCTGAACAAATTGAGCACAGCGGTCAAAGGGAAAGGGCCAGAATTGGTCCGTCGTAAAGGTGTAATTTTTCACCATGACAACGCTACACCATACACATCTTTAGCCACTCGCCAAAAATTATTAAGGTTTGGTTGGGAAGTGATGTTACATCCACCATATAGCCCTGACCTTGCACCATCAGATTACTACAGGGTGGGCCATCCAACATTTTTAATTTGAATCGGATATAAAAAAAAAAAACTTATGAATATTTTTTCAAAAGTATGGTTCTATTAGAAAAATTGAACCTTTCTATTCAAGAATGAAGCACAACATCATTCAAATGACTGTCACGGCTAGCCTTACAGTACCCCATTCGAGCAACCTAATTTTGCAGTACATTTTCAATTGTTTGATCAAAACAACAGTAAGGTCAATAAGCAAAATTGTCGCATTTGGAGTCCAGAAAATCGAAACGTCATCATTGAGAAGTTGATGCACCCAAAATGAGTGACTGCTTGGTGCGGATTTTGATACGGTGGCATCATGGGGCCATTTTTCTTCGAAAATGAGCAAGGAGCCACCGTTACGGTCAATGGCGAGCGTTGCCGTGCCATGCTCAACGTATTTTGTTTCCAAAAATTGAAGAGGATAACGTGGACGACATTTGGTTTCAATAGGACGGGGCCACTTGCCACACAGTCAACATAACAATCGATCTTTTGCGCAACGTTTTCGTAAATCGAATAATGGTAAAACATCCAATGATGATGAAGCTGTGAAATCGCACTTGGTTCAGTTTTTTGCCGATAAAGACCAGAAGTTCTATGAGCGTGGAATCATGAAGTTACCAGAAAGATAGGGAAAGGTCATTGAACAAAATGGAAAAGATAATCGTCAATTAAAGTTCATTCATTGTATTTTAAAAAGCATGTTCAATTTGTATACAAAAATCGGCAATTACTTCTGGGACAACTCAATATAATATTAGCAGATTGATGCAAAAGATCAATAACCTTGAATTTGACAAACACAACAGTAAATACTCTAAAAACATTTGTCAACAAGTTTAAATTATCGGAATAATATCTCAATCAAAAATAAAGTGATATGAATATAATGAAGTTTTCTTGAAACAGAATGACGTTAGCGACATGCGAATAGTAATTTATATCTTCCAAACGATGACGAATTCAATGATAATTTCGCGTCCGGTGCCACAAAAATGTTTATGCACTTTTTTTTCATTTGTTACAATTCAAAATCTGAATTAGCCAAATTTAGCAGGAAAATTGAATTTTTAATTTTTATAAAAATTTCTTGCCAACACCATAAAATTCACAAACATGTTTCGTATTGTATTTTGCAAAAAATTTATTATATCAGAATTTTCTTAATGAAATATTAATAGTGTTACAAAACTGCACATTTCAAATCGTCAAACATTGTTTCTACACATTTGAATAATAAAATTACTCGGTGATTAAAACCACACAAATATTTTTATCAAACAATGAATGCTCATATTTTCATAGAGATAAGCATATAATAATCTCTATAAGACAGATTGAGTCACATCATTTCCTTACTTTATGCGAACTAAATAAAAACAGAGAGAAACAAAATAAACTCGCGAGTCTTGAAATTGGTCCAGCATGGGGTGCAAGCATTTTTGAATTGGTAATCCAGAAATTAGCATTTCTCATTCAAGCGGAGCACAAAACATTCGCTTTGAACTCGAAGTTAACACTAGACGTCGTTATCGATCGCGTGCGAGATATTTGCATCGAAAGTTCTGCTTCCAGAAAGAGCAACTAGGTTTCGCGATACTGGAAAGTAAGCAACAAGCAACACAATTAATTTTGAACTAAAAGTCCTAGGATTTAGAAGTTTAGGTAAAGTTAAATATCTCATCGATTGGCTTTCAACTGCTATCAAAATTTATAACCGAGTGTTCTCAAATCTCACTATTACATTAGGTGTACAACTTTGCTTCCGCCGTTTTTCGAAAGATGGCTTCAGCAGTGAGTGCTTGTCGAAATGGGTAGATCAAAAATGTCACACAGTAAGCTTGAACATCTGTAAACATAACGACAGCACCAGATTAGTGAATTTGTGTTTGCATCATAAATTTATTCTTGATCAAAGATGTTAATTTTCGAGCCAAATTCTCGTAATTTGCGGGAAGTTTTGATTTTCTGCTTTCATTTGAAGAAAATTGCAGCTGAGACTCATTGAATGCTCTCAATTAAAGGGTTTTCCAATAGGGACATAAAAATTTTATCTATGAATAAAACACAGGAATATTTGAGATATTGATTTCAACCTTATTGTGGGTAAAGAGCAAGCATTACATTTTATGAATGAAATTCGATATCGGTCATATGACCACCACGAGCCCGTTTACAGCGGTCGATTCTTTGGACCCAATTTTCCACCACTCTGGCATACATTTCGACCGGAACGTAGGCAATTTCGCGTTGGATGTTGTCTTTGAGGTCGTCTAAAGTTGCAGGCTTGTTGGCATAGACCAGTGACTTGATATGGCCCCATAAAAAGAAATCCAATGGCGTTAGATCGCATGAACGAGGCGGCCATTCGACCGGACCATTTCTCGAGATAACACGTTCACCGAATTTGCCTTTCAATAAATTGATTGTGACGCGTGCTGTGTGGCTAGTGGCGCCGTCTTGTTGAAACCACAAATCGTTGATGTCAAGTTCATTCAATTCTGGCCACAAATAATCTTGAGCGATGCCCAATTCTTGAGAACGACGTGGAATCGACTGATTTGGCCCATTTTGAATCGATGTACTTACGGCTGCGATTATTTCTTCGCTTCGAGCAATACGACGTCTTTTTGACACCGGAACGTCCAATAGTGTAAATTTGGTCTCGAATTTATCCACTATAGCACGCACAGCCTGTCGGGTGGGACGATTATTACGGCCGAAAATTGGAGTAAGCGTTCTTAAAGTTGCGACCACCGACTCAGAATTTCGGTAGTAATTTTTAATGATTTCCAAACGTTGCTGGTTAGTGAACTTTACCATGATGAAAATTTTGACTTTAACTAACGTTTTGACATTGACAGTTCATTAAAAAAATTTAAGGGTGCGTTCATATAAAGATACGAAATTGTTATATCCCTATTGGAAAACTCTTTACATACGGTAAGGCTGCACTTAGTGAAAGAACGTGTCGTGAGTAGTTTCAGCGCTTCAAGAGCGATGATTTTGGTGCCGAGGACCGGCATGGCGGTGGAAAAGAGAAAATTTTCGAAGATTCCGAATTGGAGGCATTACTTGCTGAAGACTCGTGCCAAACGCAAGAAGAATTGGCAGAATAATTGAGACTGACTCAAGAAGCCATTTCGAAATGCCTCAAAGCCACGGGAATGATTCAGAAGCAAAGAAATTGGGTTCCGTACGAGTTGAAGCCGAGAGATGTTAAACGGTGTTTCTTTGCTTGTGAAAAGCTGCTTCAAAGACAGAATCGGAAGGGGTTTTTACATCGCATTGTGACCGGCGACAAAAAATGCGTTCACTACGATAATCCCAAGCACAGAAAATCATGGGGAATGCCCGGACATGCTTCCACATCGACGGTCAGACCGAATATTCACGGTGCCAAGGTTAGGCCACATATCGCAAGACCGGTTAAGACATACTTGGAAACACTGAAATGGGATTTCAGTTTTTCGCGGCATTTCAATTAAGGTTTGAGGAACGTTATTACGTTTGAATGATATTGATTATCATATATAGTAAGTGCGGGACATGTTGTAGCCTCCTACGGTATACTATGTTTATCGATTGCTAAAATCGACCCTGACTCGTATTTGTTCACAAGGTCTCGGTGTCTCGTGACATTTTGTTAATAAACAATCGAGTTTTAGAGTGCAAAATCGGAAAATCTGCATGGTAAGTATTGAAACATACTCGATACTCTACAATTTGATCTAATAAGATTCTCGATTACTCGTCTAACAGTGGAGCAAATCGAAAAGAGTACGTTTTGAAGGGAAAGCGCGCTGTAGCAAGTGGCGCTTATCATGTTTTGAACTTCGCTTAGCCCTGGAGTTGTCATGATCCAATTTTCAATCCCGCATAACTTCTAAACGGCAATTGATAGTCTATTGCAATTTTGATACATTACGTGAATGATTATAAACTACTTACTTCTTGCTTGGTTTAAATATACTGTGCTTCAGATAGAAATACAAACGTTTTTCTGACCTGTAATATTTTTGAAATGGTGCTTGTCATTTTTTGAATTTCCATGCTACATTTGTTTCAATCGATGACACAGGACCTTGCACATTAGCATTTTCGCTCTTATGAAGAAGTCAAAAAATGGGTCAATTCGTGAATCGCTTCAAAAGACGCATCGTCTTTTCGAGATGGTATCCGGCAATTGCCAAAAAGATGGAAAAAAGTAGTGGCTAGCGACAGACAATACTTTGAATCATAAATAGGCAATCACTTTTTAAGAATAAAGCCACAAATGTTGTGGAAAAACGGCGGAGGCAAAGTTGTACACCTAATATTTCCCATCTGTGTAATGTTGCAGGGCTTTAAAGTAATTAAGACTCTTTTTATCAGAAGTTACAATACAAAAAGCTTAAAAGTTCAATTAGACCAATTAAAAAGTTCTTGACTACTAAGTTTCTTGGAACGCTTCAAGAAAGTCGTTTTAATTGGGAAACACAATTTAGATTTTAAGTTTTAAGTAATTCATCAAGAGAAGTTCAATAATACGTTGTTAGTAACTTCAATCGTGCAAACGATGGATTTGAAAATGGAAATGAAACCAGATACGGAATTTAAATTTAATGAGCGATTTGGATTTTTATTCCAATTACTTTGAAATTTATCCTTTATTACTTTATACATTCAGGAAAAAATTTGTTCGTTGAATAAAATCACTATGTTGAATTCAAAAACTATTTTATTGACTTATTCAAACTTTTTCGTCCAATCTCATAAATATTTGAAATTTATTAAAAATAACTGAAATACTTGGTCCAATCAATCAAATTTTACTAATCAAAGAATTTAATTGAGCCAATAAAATATTTTTGTAGAATCAAGCAAATATTTTTCTGGGTACGAACAACTTTACAATTTTATAATTTTTCACACATACTTTCTATATCTTAGAAAATTTATTTCACAGTAAAATACTAAACTTTGGAAAAGCTGTATGAGAATTTACTATGAAATTGTATCAAAATTTACCACAATTTATTGATAAATTTAATATTACTTTTCAGGCTTTAGTTTTTTAGTGTTAACAATTTTCATTCTATTAGGAATAATCATCATAACTTCTCCATTTTGCCTGAATTCCTAATATTTTTATAACTTAATATTATAAAACATACTTTCATAAGAAATATGTGTGTTTGCTGCACAGAATTTGAATACAGTTTTCAGACACGAGACTCTGCTCTAAAGTCACTTTCAGTTACACAAGTGCGTTAATTATAATGAAAGTAAACGCAACTACTCTTTAAAACGATCCTAAACGATTGAGACTTCCTAGTTCTTGGATTGCAAGTCAAGGCACACCTGCGTCGTTAAGCGAGAGCTGATAATTATACAGGGTGGGTCAATAGTCCCAGAACTGTCCAACATCTGTCGAGAATTAAATTTTAGAAAAAAATCTTTCAGGTAAAAATTATTAGGCTTTCAAATTTCGATTTTTTTTCTACTGGAGAGGCAAAAAATGGATTTTTCTACTAGCGGGCCATAAAGTGGACTTTATTGCCCCGTGCGGGGCAAACAAATCCACTTTCTGACCCGCTAGTAGAAAAAAAATCGTGTGCAACACGGGAAAAACATTTATTTACTCGTGTGGTTGTTACCCTCGCTTTGCTCGGGCATCAAACTTCACACTCGCAAAATAAATTTTTTTTTCCCTAGTTGCACAATGTACTATTGTTTGCCACGCAGGGGACAATAAAATCCACTTTATGACCCGCTAGTAGAAAAAACACTTTTATTCTGGGTATTTTCCAAATTTCCAGGAAGATATTTTGTAAAATAAAAAAGTTATTTTATAGGAACTTTTACGGGAATTTGGTCACGTGATCTGGCTGATTCATGGCCTTGAAAATATACTTTTTGGATAAAATGTCAGGCCCGTGAGAAGCGTCATAGGAATAAATGATTAAGAATAAAAATGTTTGAATTTCAGTCACAGAATCCTAATCAAAGATATTTTTCAAAATTTTTTCAATGATCACAGCCACTGAAAACTTTACTTTCGAAACTGGAAACACTAAAGCTGTGGAGAATATTTGCCATGAAAAAATAAGCCATAATTTATGAACACTCTAAAAAAAGTCTATCCATAGTGAAATTACGTTCTTTTCAGAATGCATCCATTGAAATTAAGCATATTCCTTTTGTCTACCAACAGAATCTTCTTCCTGTTACAAAACTCATCTGTGAGATGTAAAAAGAAAATATTTTTAGCAATGAACGATTTTTTTTTACTCTGAAAAGAAATCCTCTAATTATGTAAGGATTGCATTTCTAGACTAGGAGACGAAGTGCGCCTGCGCATTAGTGAGTGTACATCGTCTTGTGCTAAACTGTTCACAGATATTTTGTCAGTACGTAGCCAACTACGAAGAATATATTTATTTATGATCAAAATCAATTTTCGAAATCAAATAATGGATTTCTACAAATTATTAGGAATTCCAGAGTGCGACGTAGAAATTTTGAAAGGTTCGTATACCAAAACAAACAATTTTGATCCGCATAACCTTATTTTTCATTGCTTCTGATGACAATTCAACGATATTCCCAAGAATGTCAATAAAAGCATTAGATGCAAAAAAATGTGTAGCTAGTACAAAGAAACATATTGCTGTTCAAGCTATATTATTAACTATCCTAACCAAAAATGTGGCTACTATAACCTAAAATATCCTTGTGACAGCTACACATTTTTTTCCGTAAAACAGTTTCGTATATGTATAATTTTTTATACAATTTATTCATTTCATGAAATATACAGTTGTTTTTTATTTGTAAAAAAATAGTTTGATTCGAAATTATTAGTAAAATGTTTACTATAGAATTTATTGTGAAATTTAAAATGCAACAAAGTTTAAAAATAATTTTGTAACACTTTTCCAACATTATATATTTAATAGATTATGGACTTTCAATTTTACACGTATTGGAAAATTTGTAATGTAAGCAAAGTTATATCTTAAAATTTCTTTAAGCTGAAATCTAAGACGGGTCGTTATTATATTATTGAAAATGATCGATTGAATATTGGGATTTGTCAAAGTTTGGCTTGTGTACATTTCTTATAGGTTATATCATAGAATTTGTTTTCTTTTAACATCGAAATTATACTTCCTTCGTAAGACAAAGAATTTTATTTCCAGACCAAAGGAAAAACTTTGGCAGTAAAATGATAGCACTTGAAACCAAAATACTTCAACTGTTAGAGGATTTCCTCTTATGCCAATTTTGAGTAGAAAATCCATTCATAGTGAACGAAATTGTTCGACAGTCAATATTCCGTTTTTAGAGTGAAAATGCAATCATTTTTTTAAAAATTGGCAACAATTATCAAAAGTTTTATTTCTCGAAAATTTAAAATTTTGTTCATAAACACTCTAAAAACGGAATATTGACTGTCGAACAATTCCGTTCACTATGAATGGATTTTCTACTCAAAACTGGCATAAGAGGAAATCCTCTAACAGTTGAAGTATTTTCGTTTCAAGTGCTATCATTTTATTGCCAAAGTTTTTCCTTTGGTCTGGAAATAAAATCCTTTGTCATGTGAAGGAAGTATAATTTCGATGTTAAAATAAAACAAATTCTATGATATAACCTATAAGAAATATACACAAGCCAAACTTTGACAAATCCCAATATTCAATCGATCATTTTCAATAATATAATAACGACCCGTCTTAGATTTCAGCTTAAAGAAATTTTAAGATATAACTTTGCTTACATTACAAATTTTCCAATACGTGTAAAATTGAAAGTCCATAATCTATTAAATATATAATGTTGGAAAAGTGTTACAAAATTATTTTTAAACTTTGTTGCATTTTAAATTTCACAATAAATTCTATAGTAAACATTTTACTAATAATTTCGAATCAAAATATTTTTTTACAAATAAAAAAAATATATTCTTCGTAGTTGGCACCGTACTGACAAAATATCTGTGAACAGATTAGCATCAAACGATGTACACTCACTAATGCGCAGGCGCACTTCGTCTCCTAGTCTAGAAATGCAATCCTTACATAATCAGAGGATTTCTATTCAGAGTCAAAAAAAATCGTTCGTTGCTAAAAATATTTTCTTTTTGCATCTCACAGATGAGTTTTGTAACAGGAAAAAGATTCTGTTGGTAGACAAAAAGAATATGCTTAATTTCAATGGATGCATTCTGAAAAGAACGTAATTTCACTATGGATGGACTTTTTTTAGAGTGAAAAATAATGTTTTTTCTTTCATAAGACACGACTAATAATATCAATTTCAACTCTTCAAATCATAGGAAATTTTTTTCCCTAGGGACCTCTTTTTTGGCAGAACTACATTAAAAACTTTTATTTGGATTTTCTTCTTTCCTTAAATATTAATCTCCCGAGATTTTTAATCGTTCGGGAACTTTTGACCCACCCTGTATATTCTTACATGACTGTCGACATATACAAGTCTCACAAAGGAGTCAATGTCGCTTATACACTCGAAATGCAAATATCGCTCGAGCACGATTGTACTTGTACTTCCGTACACTGTGCAATTACGTAAACGCATGTGACGAGTGAGACGTTAAATTTACATTTTCGAGTCCAGTGTCATCGTACCGTCAAAAGTACCGCTTTTCCGAACATCCAAAACAACCGTCTGCACTAGGGCTTTTCATTTTTTTTACACTCCAAGGATCTTTTTAGGTGTTTCTTTGATTTCCGCAGACGCTTTTATCATTCAGTTTGCGGGTAAGCATCAAAAAGCTTTCGTAACGAACATTCTATCAGAATATACCTGAGAACTTAATGTACTAGACGGGACAAAAGATTCGTAATTTTGCCCTTCAACCCATGAACTTGTACGTGCCACGAGTTCTTTACTTTTATTTCTATTTCAAGAAAACTCAAGGTGAATAGTTATAGAGAAGAAAAACACGAAACAGCAAAAAATCAAGGACTATTTATAGATTGCATTGAACTTGTACTTAAAAAGATCAATAAAAATGTCCAGACATCCCCCTCACCCCAGTATAGTTAAATTTTTATTTTCACGATTTTTGACGTAAATTTGTTAAAAAAGAAAATATTTCTTTGGGAACCCCCAAAAAATTACATTAGACCCGGAGGGGAGGAGATTTTTTTAATCCATTATTAATATTTCATGATTAAATTATTATTGACAAACAGTTTAGATATTAACGAATAACTATTTCTTTTACTTTTCACTTCGCCGAAATGTCGTTACAGAAAATCCCTTTGACCTAAAATTATGAGACAAAATTATTTACTACAAAAATATATACAAATTTTAAATGCAACATTTTTTCATAAGATGTATATCATTCTTTATAATTTGAAAAAATACTATTGAAAATAAAAAATTCAATTTTTCAACCAGAATATGTGAAATACGAAAAAAACGTAAAAATGCAAAATTGTTTGCCTTGATAAAGTCTAAAAATTTTGTCTGGCACAGTTTCTGATAAAATGTTTACTTTTCATTTTAATTTTAAAAAATACCATTAAAATTATAAAATTTACAATATTTTTTTATTTTATTTATTTAAACAAACGTTTTGTTTTTAAGTACATTGCTTTTAAGGTTTTGTAGTGATATAACAGTGGTTCTAAAATAAATAATTGAGATACATTTAAAGGGATCTATTGTCCCTCATAAATTTTTTTTACAGTTTTTAACAAACTTGTTTAAATTTCTTGTAAATGATTCAAATTTGTTTTTTATGAATCACCCCAAGCAATTATTCCACAGTTGATTAATATTCTGCCAAAATTGAACTTTTTTCATTTTCGAAACCAAAAGTAGTCTATCTACGTTTTTATTTTCTCTACTATTTCCCAAATTTTGGAAACAAAATTCCATGTACATTAAACAAATATGTGTACACGGAGAAAATTCATTTGTGAAAATGTAATCAAAAGTTGAGTAAAGCTGGGACATAGTGGCTTTTGGAGAAAATCTAATTTTTTTCGCGTATTCATTCAATAGCGAATTATAAAGTTTAATCAAGTGTTGAGTTAACTCTAAAACAGTTGATTAAACTTTATAATTCGTAATTGAATGAATAGACAAAAAAAATTTAATTTTCTCCAAAAGCCACTATGTCCCAGCTTTACTCAACTCTTCATTAATCAAGGCCGGTAGAGCCTTGTTGGATTATTTAAACTATTGTATACACGGCAAAAATATAATCTATATTTTTTAGTAATGAAACGATAAAGTATACGTCGTGTGTATTCTACTGTTCTAAGAAGTTATGGGACAAAGCTTCAAGAGCTGTGCGTAGTTATGTGGAGCTATGTGTAATTTTAGTAGTATAAACTATAAAGCATAGATTTGGATTCTGTATGGTGTATGAATGAAATATTTGTAGCACGTTTGTTTTTTAGTCTTAAATCTCATCTAATAGAGAGAAGACCTGCCTTCCAAGTGAGGTATATGTTAAGTTGACGTAACCACACCATCCAATCGAGTTCCCACCTATTTCAGAATTTAGGGCTCATTTAAGGCTAATTTAATTCCATATTGCTGAATTTAATGCTTCGTTATTTAAAAAAAAAAAACAAGGGGTTACGCTGACTTAACGTTAAGTTGACGTAACCACAGGTTATAATAACAATTAAACAAGTTATCACTTATAGCATAATTTAAGGCTCATTTAGGGCTCTCGAAACACCCCATTGCTAAATTGAATGCTCCGTTATTTTTTAAAAAAACAAGGGGTTACGCTGGCTTAACGCTAAGTTGACGTAACCACAGGTTATAATAAAAATTTAACAAGTTATCACCTATAGCAGAATTTAAGGCTCTCGAAATACCCCATTGCTGAATTTTATGCTCCGTTATTTTTTTAAAAAACAAGGGGTTACACTAGCTTAACGTTAAGTTGACGTAACCACAGGTTATAATAACAATTAAACAAGTTATCACCTATAGCATAATTTAAGGCTCATTTAGGGCTCTCGAAACACCCCATTGCTAAATTGAATGCTCCGTTATTTTTAAAAAACACAAGGGGTTACGCCGGCTTAACGCTAAGTTGACGTAACACAGATTATAATAACAATTAAACAACTTATCACTTATAGCATAATTTAAGGCTCAATTAGGGCTCTCTAAATACCCCATTGCTGAATTTAATGGTCCGTTATTTTTTAAAAAGACAAGGAGTTAAGCTGGCTTAACGTTAAGCCAGCGTAACCCCTTGTTTTTTTGAAAAATAACGGAGCATTAAATTTAGCAATATGGAATTAAATAAACCTTAAATTATGTTATAGGTGAGGACTCGATTGGACGATGTGGTTACGTCAATTTAAAATACATTTCCAAGTGTCTTGAATAAATCAACTTAATTTTTGCCAAAGCAAGACATTATTCTCCATAACCCTTAATTTTTCCAATAAGCCTTAAGACACTGAGCGCAAAGCGCGAGACCCACATATTTCGGAGCGCGAAGCGCAATGATTGAATCTCGCGCCCTAGACGCGCTTAAACTTGCGAGCGAAGCGGGCAGATTTTGTACTGACCGGTTTGATAAAAAGAGCCCTGGATTTCGATGCAAAACGAAACTGCAAGCAATACAACATATGTACGTCTCCGAAAATAACCTTAAAATCGGCATCAACTCAGCTCTCGCCTTATTTGGTGTTACCAAGAGTAAATGGATTTTCTTGTACCGAAAGTGTATGGAATATCAAACGACTCTGACACAATTCGTGCATCCTGATGCACATTCTAGAATTTATGTTCGAAACGCTGGAGTAAACTTATAGTTTGACTCTATGTTGTTTATCGTCATCTCGTAAGATAATGGATTCTGTGGAATGGACACATATTTTGGCACGCTTCCCTAACTTTCAGGGACACTGTGTAAGTGTTCCAATTTTGAATTTCCACCTCCCCCTTTCACGAACAATATTCCTAAGATATACAACAAAATAATAACATCAATATAACTGTTTTCAGGAATTTGCATAAAAATTCCTAATGTTTATGATAAATAAAGTAAAAATGTTCCTATAAATGGCATAAAAGGTAATAGAATTCTGCTTTCAATTATTTGAAAACAAATTTCTTTTATAAATTATTGACGAAAATACTAGAAAAAAATTTAAAGTTTTACTAATTTTTGAATAACTCCGGAAATAAATTTTTGGAAACTTTTATAAACTCATTGTAGAGGTAAATTTACAAATATCAATAAGGTATTAAAAATATTGTGATAATTTTCTTCTGGATACTGTAAAAACTAAAACTTAGAACAAAATCGTAAATATTTTTAAAATGATAATTGATTATCAGAAATAAAATATTACTAATAAATGGATTAAAATTTTTTCATGTGTAAATGGTTTCACAAATTTGAAGTTTTACAATATTTTTGTTCAATAATAGACCAAAACATTCTTAACAAAAAGCAGAAAACTATATTTATTTAGTGTTTAAAATGGAACAAAAAAAAACAAGAATCTTAACAAACTTTTCAATTTTCATCATAAACTTGAGAGCAATGTATAAAGATATTTAAATAACAGTTTATTGGCTTGAAACATAATGACCCGATTACTAATCATCAAATTGGTCAATTTAAACTTTAACAAATTCAAGGCAATTTTCATGAATTTATGGATAATTTTCGAGACAATTTTCCTCTTCGTTAGAGAAATGACGAACTGGATTTATGGTATTTATTCCTTTCTCTCGCACAGGAACATTAATCAAGTTCGGATTAAGGGAGGAGTTCAAGGGGGACGAAACCCCGGATCTTTTAATTTGGTTTTAACTTCAATATATAAAGTAGATACTACAGTAATTTGCGGTCGGTCTTACCTAACAAATTAAATATTAGACATGGAAAATTAGTTGATTTCTTGGAGTTAGTATCTACTTCAAGTTCTGAACGTTTAATGAAAAATTAAAAAAATTTCTGTGCTAGTTAATTTAGCATGAGCTTAGTTCGGTTACTAATTTTTCATGTGATAAAAGACATGAAAATTAGAAAAGGCAAACGTTTCGGCCACAAATGGGGGCCCTCTTCAGTGCCAACCAATTTCCATTCACTTTAGAATGATAAAGTCTAGAAACTTACTAGCTAAAAACATGCAGATACAACTAATTATTTTGTTTTTTCCTCTTATTATTAAATTAAGATAAAATAGAGTAACATGAGAAAGGACTTATGGGGTTTTCAAAAATACATGTTTATTACATCTATGTTCAGGGCAATTTAAACATACGCCCCTGTATAGTTTACTGAGTAAAACCCTAATAATTTCGCTTAAAAAAAAAATTTCATAGTTCAATCAACGCTCAGAACTACAAATACCTGTATAACAAGACATAGTCAGTGACCTAAGAAATATTATAGAATAAAAAGCAGGTTTAACACTTTTAACTCCTGAAAACCCCTTCACTCCGAATCATGACTAATCTAAAAAATTTGATTGAAAGCAGAGCTAAGAAAATGAGCAGATTGAAATGTCAAATGGTTCTAAGTAGTTTATGAGTATGTTTGTCTACTATATTCAGGTTCATTTATCTCTCATGCTCCAATAAGAGTAAAGAATCACTTAAACCATAATATACGCTAAAATTTAGCATATTCAAATTTGAAAGAGTTCAAGAAATTGTGTTAGATTTAAACGCCAAGAGAACCAATTTTAAATAGTATTCGAATTTTAAAGCCTTTAAAAAAAATTTTTAATTAAGAGCCACGTCAAATTTTAACTTTATGAGAAAGTCATTTAAATCCGAATTGTATTAAGATTAAACTGAGATTCAAGTTCAGGAAAAATATTTTGAGAGTTCGTAGTTTCGAATTCTTGAAATTTTGAACTGGAGTTTTGCTTGGACGTTGAAATAATTTTGAGTTCATAGTGATACAAATTCGAATTTAGTTCTGAAGTGCCTGTTACTTGCCAAAAATTTCTATTGTTAAATGCTAAAAAAATTACACTTCAGAGTAAAACTGAAGAAAATTAACCTTTCGAAAACTTGATCACAGTAACTATTGGAAAATCCGATTTTTAACAGAGGAGACGCAGTAATAATTCAGCAAACAAAATTCTTTCAAGAATACAAATCAACTAGAAAAAAAGCAGAGAAAAGTGAAACTCTTAAATTCAAAACAAACAATTTGACAATCCCGCCAATCAAAAAAAAATAAGGTTGTAATCGAATCAGTTACTCTTAATTTATCAAAATATTAATCAAACTCACACGCAAATTACCTAAAAAAACTTGATAAACCGATCAAAAACACATTCACAAAGTTGAAATTTCACATGGGTTTCACCTTTCCAAGAAAAACAAAAACGGTACGCCACAGAAAACAAACACTTAAGCACTTGGGCGTCTTGATCAAAAATAAACACCAAATAAGTGACAATTCGTTCTCACCTTTGTTAGCGCGTGCCTTATTTTAGGAGGGATGCGGTAATCCAATATGGCAGTCTACACACATGTCAAAACAAATCACCGAAAAGACGCAACCAAGAAACACAAGCGCGTTTTTTTTTCTTCGCCTTGCTAAATACCGGATATGACGCTTCGTTATTCGCGTTCGTTGCTGACGTTGACCGTGAATTAAGAAACAAACACTACGCGTATTGGAAAATAAAACGGATATTGTTTTGTTGTCAGAAAGAAATTCTCTGGCGAAACACGAAGTAACCCTCACGAATGCTCAACGACTACTAAAGGCAGCCTGCCTGCCGAGCCGGTTAAGAGAGAAGTGGGGGAAACCTAACCAGGGATGCTCAATTCATGTCTGGAGCCTTGATACAGTTTCGAATGGAAAATTCAAAGTAGAAAATTACGACGCTGATTGAAATAAATGCGAAAAATAGAACAAATAATTTTAGACTCTTTTCAAATTAGTCTTAATGACTCATTTTGAATTTTATGGTGATAAATTATTGTATTTGTCTCATTGGCCGTGGTACTCAACTTGTTTTTATTTTAATAGAGAAGAAAAAACGTAAATTTTAATTTAAAATTTTAGTGAATAGTAATATTTCAATTAATTTTATGATTTACAAATAAGCCAATTGAGATTCTTACCATTTTATAGGTTGAGTTGAGATTTTTCCAAATGCGAACTCTTGCAAAGTTGGATTTTTGTAATGTTTTCATTTATCCGAAAACCATAAATGTACAAAATCGAAGTTTTGAAAAAAACTGAGTTCAATTTTCGATTCGTTTCAAATGGTGTAATTCATTAATCTAAATTCATTATTTTTTCAATCGAATTTCAATTTTCAATTTTAATTCTTGTAAAATTGAAATCAGTGTTTTTCGTTTTTCTCAAAATTTCAATTTTTAACATTCATGGTTTTTGCATAAAGGAGGCGTTATGATGCTACTTTTTTAAACAGTATTTTACCTCACCGATTTAATAAATTACAAAAGAGAAAATCCAAAATTAAATTTAATATATTCAACAATGCTTCAGTTCTTTAATGGAATTTTTTAAAAATTCCCTTTATATTATGTTCGATTTTACTCAATTATTTGCTCAGCTTGAATAAAATATGAATCGTTCTTCCCATTCTAGAGTTTTATCGATACGAGGTCACCGTTAATGGACTTTATCATAGAACTCCAAAAATAATTTTTGTAGTACGACATGATACGATAATCTGGCCAAGAAAAAATAAATATCGTGCATTTTTGTAGTAAAGTTTGCACGTTTACTACCACACTCAATTATCTTGTGAGATATTTACATACAAAAGTTAAGTAATTATTCATTTCTAGGTAAGGTGAAATATCGACACCTGTCGAAAAACTGTAACTCCTTTAGGAAGGTGACCTACAATTTGGCATGAATTTTTCATTTCTCGTACGTTCTGCAAACATTTTTACTCTTGCCTATTTTCCTGATAACTTTACATTTCTTGGAACGAAAAAAACATTAAAATATGTAAGAAAAATTGGAACTAAATTTTAAAGTATTATTCTTTCTTAGTTTAATCTTCGTGTTCAGTAATACTTTTTTGTCCGCCGTATACCGAAAATTCACCTTATTGGTGTCGTTTTGCGTGCGGAAAGTTGATTTTTCCGCACTAGTGCGTTAAAATTTTAAGTGTGCGGGAAATTTCTTTTTCCAATCTTTTTATTGGCTTAAATGAGGCATAAACTATTCAAAAGTGATATTCAAAAACTATTTTGTAGAAAAAATTTGGTAAACAATTTTTTTAGCTTTTTATTTGAGACGCCTTTGAGCACTCCAAAACGTTTAAAAAACCTCGCATACTCTCGACATATATACTCATAAAGTAGCTATGCCAATGCAAGCATTCGATGCTGTCTAAAAGTCGTCGTTTGGTCTATTGCGCCGAAAGCGATATCCAGAGGTAAAAGCGTGGTTGATATTGCAACTAACATCGCTTTTATTACATACAATGACAGATTTCGAGAACTGTTAGATGTCATGAGCACACTTCAACTGAAGATCAATTCAGAATTATACAATTTTTCCATGGAAGTCAATCATCGTCGAATTGAGGGTGCGCATGCAATAACCGCCTAGGCGCTCGGCCAGTAGGCCGAACGGAGGGGGAACGCGATCTCTAATAAGCCGAATTTTTCAGAAACAAAATTTCAGCTAATCAGAGGTTCCCTTCCCCCTCTGCTCGGGCTACTGGCCGAGCGTCTAGGCGGTTATTGCATGCGCACGTTTAATTAAAGCCGCAAACCGCTCAGCATGGAAACATCGAAAAAGCGCTCGGGAAGACCTTACGTCGCTTAGAAAAGAAGCAGAAGAGCAAAACTCATGTTTAGAAGGGCAATTATATGATTCCGGGATAGCAGAGTAAAGGTAAAACAATTATCCAGTCGATATTTTGAATATTTTATATAGTAAATGGGTTTTTAAACTTTAAACGGGTTTTTCTCGAAACAATATTTTTCAAATTGTCGTACATCGTAACGCGCTCAATTTTTGTCGGATTCATTTGAAATTTCAGCTGTCACTTCTTAGATAGATTATCTAGGGAATTACGCACGATTTTTCAGATTAATAAATAATTACATTTTTTATAAACAATTTAAAGTCGATTTTTAGCCAAAAAATGAAAATAATTCAAATTTGTGCCAATTTGCGAATTTTTTTAAAATTTATAGTCATGGGTACTTCTCTAGAAAAACTTACATAGAGTAACGACAAAATTTTTTTTTGCTTTAGGTGGTGTCTGGAAACTGCTATGTTGTATGCCGATTTCCTCCTCGGAAAAAACACATGTTCAAGTTACCAGTTCCACGACGCCACTTTATATCGTAAATTTAAATAATTTTTTTTTTGTTTACCTTAATATATGTATAATAAAGTCTCGAAATTTTATTTTAATCCATGCACTAGTTTTCGAGATAAAAATTCTCAAAAAAGGTTCATTTTTCAGTGTGCCTGGGTCATACATATAACCCCTTAAGGCCGGAAAATTGAATTTTCCATTTTTATAGAAACGTTTTTGATTAATAAATGAAAAGATATAATTCTTATTAAAAGAAAGTCTGAAGCTAATATATAGATCTTTTTTAACCGAACAATTTTCTTCTCTAACATTTTTTTCGTATCTCGCGTAAATTTAGTACAAAACAGAATTTTTCATTTTCAATAACGTTTTTTAGATTCAAACCAAAAAGTACGTGTCCGATAAAAACATAGTCTCAAGTAAATTTGTATATCTTCTTGAGATGAACAATTTTGTTTGTGAAATTTTTTTCGTATCGTATAATATTTGTGGAAACCAACTCTCTAAATTTGGATCAGTCAAAATCTACTGATTATCAGTGAAATTTGACTGATTCAAATAGCTCAAAAGAGGTTACTGTTAATCAATCAAATTTCACTTTTTGATAGTGAAAAATATTTTTTTTACTGATGAATCAGTGAAAATTAACTGATTTAACAGTGAAAAATATTTTTCACTGATGAATCAGTGAAAAGGCAAATTACTGATTCAATCAGTGAAAATTTGACTGGTTCAGATTTAGAGAGAAAGGTTTTTATCATTAATAACATTTTTCATTTAAAAAAATATGTATAACTCCTATGAAAAAATGGTCATTGCACAATTTGTAGATCTCTTTAAAATAAAAAATTTTGTCTTAACATTATTGCCATATCTCGTATATTTTGGCGGGAAAATTGAATTTCTGATTTTTAGAAAAGCGTTTTGAATGGATAAAACCAGAACCATTGGTTAAAAATGGCTGGTTAACGAACTTGTCCTTTCTTTTTGGGCCCTCAAAAGGTGTGCCAAATTTCAATCTGATAATTCTATCGAGATTTATCGTGTCTACAGACACCGGACAGACAAACAAATATCATTTTTCCTTTTGCTCCTTTTATTTTGCCTTGAGCTTGAAGTGAACTAGATTTCAGGATCATCTAGAGGAAACTAAATGAAGAATTAATCTGGGCCAGCAATCAATGAACTAATTTAACGTTCTCGACTCATCGCTTTATTCCGTGGGCTAAAACTTTAATTTAAAAAACCAACCCGCTTTCTGAAACAGAATCGAGAACCAGATTGAAGCGGCCAACATATCTTCAAATTGAAACACTTCTGCAAATTTGCTCAACGTCAGATATCTAGATTTTATCCGTGAATTTACTTCTTTATAAGATTCTACCTACAATAGCTATGGTTATCATTGGAGCGCATGTTTTTTGACATTTTTTGAAGTGTCTTGATTTTCGTAATAGCCATCCAATTTTTTTTACTATAACAGCATGAAAGTATCTTTGATTTTTCAAATATTGCTTTTAAAGTGTTTTATTGCAAATGAAGAATCCAACATGGCAGACATCATTGCGAAGAATCGCCTTGGTGGAAGTTTCGAATTGGAATAAGAAAAGACGTTTTGAATTTCCTTTGATGCAAATCAGTTGAAAATCAATCCGACTTGATTAGAAGTCAGAATTATTCGGATTCAACTTGCATCGAACAAGATTTAAAACGTTTTCAGATTTTGTCAAAAAAAAATGTCGGAATAGCTTGGAATAGCTCTGATCCGATCGGATGTGATTCCAGTCGTAACATTGTTTCAGTACTCCGCGTAGTTTTGCTCGGAAAGGGAGTTTTTTATTTCGAATAATATTTTCCATAATTAAAGAAAAGATATAAGTCCTATGAAAAAATGGTGATTACCAAAGTTGTAGATCTTTTTGAAATAAACAATTTTGTGTCTTAACATTTTTTCCGTATCACGTATATTTTGGCGGGAAAGTTGATTTTCCCACACTAGTGCGGTAAAATTTTAAGTGTAAACAAGAAATGTAACTCCTATGGAAAAATGGTCAGGAGTAAATTTGTAGATCTCTTTAAAACAAACAATTTTTTCCCAACATTCTTTCCCTATTTTATATATTTAGTTGGGAAAATAGAATTTTTGATTTTTAGAAAAACGTTTTTGATGGATAAATCCACAACTGTTTTTTTTCTGAGTCTAACCTATGAAGAATTTATACTATTTTAAACAATTGTGATTTCTCAAATTACTATGTGATCTGTAGAAAATCATTTGACATTTCATGACTTTTTTGTACCAATTTTGACCGATGGTAGAATCTATGGAAAAACTCATAAAATTATCTTAATAGATTATCAGAAATTGATTTTAAAATTTAGTTCCTAATTTTTCAAAATTTCAAATCATTTTCGAAGTTATGAAAATTGAACTAAAAAAATAAATTTCGCTTTTTTCAACGTCGTTTCATAAAATTAATATTTTTTCTTCAGATTCGACTTGCTAATGCAGAATTTTATTAGTTTTTTATTACACACATGATTTTATGTATATTTATAGAAACGCATTTTCATGAAACGCAGAAAATTCTCTTCGTCTGATAAACATAATCTCATTCCTGGTTTGCCACGCAGAACGGAAACTGGTAATTAATAAATGTAAAATAACAGATAGGGAAGGAATAATTTTTTGCACTTCGTGATCATACGACATCGACCTGGTGATCCCAGATAGTATGCGTCTGATATTATCGACGCAATTTCGTTACACACCATTGCATTTAATGGTCGGTTTTTTGTAGCAGCCCTACATTTATTCTAATACTATGACCTGAACAAGGAGAAGTCTAGGGAAAAGAATCGATATCAAACAAACGACAGATACGACATATGGTTTATCGTCGTACAGAATAAAATGATCTGCACGATTGTCCTAAATAAGTACATTCGACAGCCAGTAACATAACTCTAATTTTATTTCCATACTTATATGTTTTCAGTTGAGGGGGGAGATACCTCTAGAACTTTCAAAAAATCAAAAATTTTTTTTTTGCTCAAATCGATTGAAAAACTATTCAAAAATATAATCCCAAAGTTCTATCGGTAACCCGTAAGTCGAATGGAACATATTTTTTCATGTACAAAAACTTTGAGGCTCGTTTTCTCGAAACTAACTTTTTTTATCCAGCCGTCAAGATTGCGAGCAAACTATTCAACCGATTTACTTGAATGAAACGGTATTTTATTAATAATTCTATATTCAAGTGCGTGGTAGGGCGCTTTTTCGAAAAAATAGTATTTCTACAGTTTAACTATTTTCATGCCAAAAGACACGTGTAAAAATGGCATTTTTTCACGAAACGCATGAAAATATACCCAATTTTTCGAAATTCTCAAAACCCCCCTGCTATGCACTCGATAAAAGCTTCCCGATTTATAAAAAATTTTCTTTTATCGTTTCAGATGAAAAACCTAGCCAGGAAGTTGACGGCCGCAAAAAATGTTAGCAGCGGCGCTATCGAGGGGATCCGTCATATTTCCGCCATTTTGTATTTTTCTATCATGAAAAAATTGTTTTGTGAAGTTAAATAATGCCTTCTAATATATGAAAAAAAACTGCTTTTTCTAAGGGTTCTAGAGGTATCTCCCCCCTTAGATGAAAAAAGGTGCACTTTCTAGTTCCATATTAAGGGCATGTGATACTTAGCGAATCAGTAAATTTGATTAATTTTAAACTTATATATGTTTGTGTCCAAAAAATATAGAATTTTGTTTTCAATATTCGGGAAATGGTAGAGAAGATAAAAATAGACGTAGACTACACATGGTTTTGATAATAAATACTAGTTTAGGATCAAATTTACTAAAATTAAACTTTTCTTGATTAATGACCGATGGTCTTCCTAATGGATCTTCATATTGGTTTTATATATTGAACAATAAAGATTTTACGATAGGTAAAAAAATAGTTCAATAAATAAATGAATTGGACTTGGACGAAAATTAAAGGCACCATTTAAAAGTGTATTACATAATTTTCCAATACGTGTTGTTTATACTGGATTGCTTCATTTTGATTTGCAAGCTATGAGATAAGTTTTTGAGTTTTATGATTTTCCTTATTTTAATTTTGTTCAGAAATTTTGAATTAAGGTAATCCGGTAGTGGGAAGGGGGGTGGTCAAGTGCCTTTTTTATTTCATATATCGATAGATTAGACTCCTCCCGATCGAAAAGTCTTTTGTCATTTTGGGCCTTACCATATTCAATTTTGAATTATCACGTCTCGAAATATGGAATTTTAACATGGGCTCTTATGGAAAGTCATTTCGCGGGCTCATAATATTACCAATTTGCGAAAAATTTTCTGGTGGCGGCGTTGCGGAAAACTATGGAACCGTTGGGAAATTTCATAAGAATATAAATTTTTCTTTGAAAATCGTACCTTACCATATATCTCGGAAAGTTATTTTGAAATAAACGTCAGAAAACAAGAATAAAAAGGAAGTTGAATCCATATTTCCGCTCAGCTGACGATAACACTATAATTGTCATCTCGCCGGGTGAGTCCGCGATTGGATCCCGAATGATTGGCGCAGCGCAATGTTTGCCGAAGTTCACCGAAAGAAATACTCCGAGAATCAAATAAAGATTGTAAATTAATGGAAAACATTTTTTTCCAATCATTTTAGGCATTAATAGTAAATTATAACGGGAAAAATTTTCCGTACAATGTTCGAAATTTTGCAACGCACCTTAATCTTTTAATTTACACTCTAAAAAAAAGTCTATCGATAGTGAAATTACGTTCCTTTCAGAATACATCCATTGAAATTAAGCAGATTTCTTTTGTCTCTCAATAGAATCGTTTCCCTGTTACAAAACTCATCTGTGAGATGCAAAAAGAAAATAGTTCTACCGATGAACGATTATTTTTGACTCTGAAAAGAAATCCTCTAATTATTGAAGGCTTGCATTTCTAGAGTAGCAGACGAAGTGCGCCTGCGCATTAGTGAGTTTACATCGTCTAGTGCCTAAGAGTGCAATATGTGCGTGTAATTTTTGTGTTGCGCAATATATATATTAAAATAATTTTGTATACGACGTTTCGATTTTGAAAACGTAATTGTACTGAGATTCTAATTATCAAATACGACTAAAATATTTGGAAAATGAATAAAATAGTCCATAAATCAAATTCAAAGATATTTCCAAGAATGTCAATGAAAGCATTGTAGAAACTGAAATCGTGATAACGGGGTGTAAAAAGGGGGAAGTGTCCTCGTTTTTTTGTATCAGACTTTCTGTGTCTAGATTATTTTCAAAAGATTATTCAAACGATCGAATGCATTACAGGTAGCTGTTACAAAGAAACATATCGCTGTTCCAGTTATATTATTAACTATCCTAACTATGTTAAATAATCCTATGTCAAAGTTGGGCTTGTGTATATTTCTTATAGGTTATATCATAGAATTTGTTTTCTTTTAACATCGAAATTATACTTCCTTCATACAACAAAGGATTTCATTTCCAGACCAAAGGAAATACTTTGGTAGTAAAATGATTGCACTTGAAACGACAATACTTTAACTTTCAAAGGATTTCGTCTTATGCCAATTTTGAATGGAAAATCCATTAATAGTGAACGGAATTGTTTGACAGTCAATAGTCTGTTTTTAGAGTGTATGTGGCCGAAACGTTTGCCTTCCTTTTTACGTTTTTTATACCTACCAATAATAATTTCTTAATCAAGAAAATAAAAAGAAACAGGCCCTATGTCAAAACAACAAGAAATGAATAAAAATTCCGTGAATTTTTGGTCAATATAATAGCAGACATGTTTTCAAGCATGTCACGTTATAATATATAAAAATAACCTACAATATTTTTAAATATTTGTTTTGTGTATCTCAATATTAGGTAAGTAAAACACATTGTTTTTAAAGCTTCATTCGTTTAAAAATGTTATTTATGCATTTAAAAAAAAATAAAACCTTCAAAAACTGTTTCTAACTTCTAATTTTTTAGTATAATTTAAAAGCATGCAAATATTCATTACTAAATGATATGTCATAATTCCTTAATTTCAATTTGTAATATTGTATATTTATTCAAATTATAAATATACTTGTCCAAAAAGAAACAATGTTCTCAATGACAGATTTTTAAAACTGTGTCTCGGAGGCAAAATGGGCATACGAACAATCATTTTTCGTATCAAATGACAGTTTACTAGGGTGTTTGATATTGACGTGCTAAAATGAACAAGAATTAATTTTTTCGGCAAAAATCGGTTTTATTTCTCAATGTCCTCTCATTTTAGCTCGATACAACGAGTCCAACGATCTGTTACGTCACAACTACGTAAATACTTACTTTGATCGAATGTTCCTCGTTTTAAGTTAGGATCAAATGATCCTCGCTTAGGGATGAGGATGAGGCAATAAAGAATACAATGATTAGTAAAGTAATACAAAAATGAATTTATTTAAATCAAAACTGGTACAAACATGAAGTTAAAATTTTACAATAATACATATTATGGCACAGGGAATACGTAAAGAGTAAAGAAGAAAGAGAAAGAATTTCCGGTACCTTTTGCTGTGTTGTGAATGGTTCCCTTTTTTATGGATGATCCTCACAGGTGTGAGAGGGAGAGAATGATTCCTCTACTGGTGTGAGGAAGACAGGAACGAATATTCCACTGGTGTGAGGAGGACAAGAATAGCTATCCTACTCAACACTGACTCTAAAATCCTTTCAAAGATTGAAAGTGCAACACGGAGAATTTATGACACGGTTCTTTGGAAAATCTGGACTAAACACGTATGTCACGCTGTGAATCCTTTTAAAATTTTAGAAATTTGCCGCATTTATTTCTGCTCACAAGACTAGCTTTACCCTTGGCGACGTGTCCTCTTTATATTATATTTTTTGGTGGCGTCACGCATTGAGAAGTATCTTGCTGTGTGTGACGTAGTTATGCCTCTCTTTTCAATAGGTGGTTTTCTCTCTTTTTAGTGATTTCCCCAGATTTTTCTCTAGACCTAGCCTGTGCCTATAGTACATTATAATACGTCGCGGGACGTGACAGATCTTTGAAATTTTTTACGCCTTCCAAATAATACGATTCGTCAAACCCTTTAAAATACCCTTTTGTTTCCCAGTCAACTTCTTCATTCGACTCAAAACGCCTACCACATAGCCATCTTTTGAAGTTTGGAAACAGATAATAGTCGTTGGGGGCCAAGTCTCGAGAATACGGTGAATGCGGAAGCGATTCGAAACCCAATTCATGCTTTTTTGCTTGTGCAATGTTCGATGTGTGAGATGGTGCATTGTCATCATGAAAAAGGATTTTTTTCTTCTTCAAATATGGCCGTTTCTTCCTAATTTCGTCAAGCAATCGATCCAATGATGCAGCATAAAATGCTCCAGTAATCGTCCTTCCTTTCTCAAGGTAATCAATGAAGATTACTCTATGTGCATCACAAAAACACTAGCCATAACTTCCCCAGCTGATTGTTGCATTTTCGGACCCTTTGGTGTACTTTCACCAGGTTTAACCTACTGTTTTGACCCTTCACCTAATTCCGGAGCATAGTCGTGGATAGAGATGGGAAGTTTTAAATTGTTTTATGGCCGGACGTACAGAATTATATGCATATCTCGAAGTTATAAGTGTTTCTAAAATAAATTTATTGAAATATGTAGTTTTGTAGGCAACATAACCTCAAAATGTCGATTAGTATGTGGCGGAATCTTTTAAAATTCAATATGTAAATCATGTTTTGAAACGAATAAGGCATTAAGAAACGTTTGTGAAAATTGTAAAACAAAAACAAATTATGATATAAATTTCTTGAAATATAAAAATTCATCTCTTGGTATACGCAAACAGTTTCAGGGTACGAAAAAAGTTTCGAAAAGATTTATAAACAATTACAACTTCTATGCAGATCGTTTATTGTCACTACTTTCTTGCTTTCAAGAAAATTGTGGACGAAAAATGAGTGAGCAGACTCTAACATCTGAAAGTGAAACTTCTAACATCATAACTATCTTAAGTTAAGGATCATGTCCTTACATTAAATCACATTGAAATGTTAAATGGTAGGTAATCAATTTTTCGACGTTTCAAGATCAAGGTTCATTATAAAATCTTTTTGTGGGGGCAGATTT
This sequence comes from Diplolepis rosae, assembly GCA_030998225.1. Taxonomy (NCBI): domain Eukaryota; kingdom Metazoa; phylum Arthropoda; class Insecta; order Hymenoptera; family Diplolepididae; genus Diplolepis; species Diplolepis rosae. The sequence continues at coordinate 1,221,155 of JAPYXD010000391.1, read as the reverse complement.
GCTGGTAAACTGAAAATTATACTTGCTACTTTGCTATTTTGCTTAAAAGCGTGGACCCACATGAAGCATTCCACCACACTTTGGGATTCTTAATATTATAAGTCTATTTCTAAGGTTTGAGGTTATGCAACACGTAATTTTTGTGAAAAACCTACATAGCGCTTATCTGACAACGTATACTTTTCAGAGATAACCTTTTATTGTTACAAAACACTGTTTCGTGACTCAAAAATCTTTCAAAATATTTCTATTTCTTCAAAATATGAAAATGACCAGAATTACCAGAGTGCCGGTCAGTGACGGACAATGTCCGATATGACGGGCATTGATTCGGTCACGCTTGTCAGGTCCCATCTCTAGTGATGGATCCATGTTTAATCCATCGTCACAAATCGATGCAAAAACTCTTTTGGATTGCGGTTAAAATAGGCCAAATTTTGCTTCGAAGTGGTCAGACGAATGTGTTTTTGGTCAATTTTGATTAATCGCGGCACCCATCTTGCACAGAGCTTTCTCCTGCACAAATGTGTATGAAGAATATTGACTACACGCTCAGTTGAGATGGATAAGATCTCAGCTATCTCATGTACTTTCACTTTCGGGTCATTCGAAACAATATCATGGATTTTATTGATCTCTTCTGGTGTAGTGATCTCATTTGGACAACCTAAACATGACATGGTTTCTGTGCTCATACGACCACAACGAAATTCGGTAAATCACTTCTGAACCATTTCATACGACGGGGCAGAATCCGAATAATATTTATTGAGCTTGGCCTTGGTTTCTAGTGAGGTTTTTCCACGCAAAAGGTAGTGTTTAATCAACACACGAAGTTCACTTTTTTCCATCTTTGCAAGAAATTCGGAGGCTAGTTGCATTCAAACAAAGTAACTTGTAAATTAGTGAATGTGTTCGGCTAAAATTTTGAAAGAAGAGGTTTGAAGGATGGAATTTGTCAACAATGATAGCCGTTTGTTATTAGTGGCGACCTCTCATAGAAATAACACGTCAATGTCAAACACCCTAGTTACATTCGTGGCTAGCGCCAATACAAACTCCTTATACCATCTGATCAAATTTGACCCGAACTGGTCCAGTTAAACCGCGCGCGTAAACCGAAACGGTAAAAAGTTCTTTTTCTAGGTTGGAAACACCTTCTTTGACAGTCGTATGAAGTTTGAGCGGGAGACGTCCATTAGTGTGTGTTTGGCAGCCATTGGTTTACGACGCAAAAAGGTTGTCTGGCGATTTTTACTATAGAAAAAAAAAATTGAACGAGTTTGCTTGAAATTTTGTGTTTTTAATGGAATTACGGCTACGGAATCATTGAAAATGTTGCAGAAGTGTTTCGGGGAGTCTACTCGATCGAGAACGTAGGTATTTGAGTGGCATAAAGCATTCAGCGAGGGGGTCGTGAGGTCGTAGAAAACTTGCCTCATGCGAGTTGTCCATCCACCTCTGTTAACGACAATAACATTGAAAAAGTGAAGAAAATTGTGCTCGAGAATCGCCGTGTTGGCATTAGAGAGGTAGCAGAGGCTCTCAAAATCTCTTATGGATCGACTTAACACATTGTGGTACACTCGAGATTCCCTATAACGAGAAGCTCGAGCATCGGAGACCTCTCTGCAACGAGCGCGAGAGGGATCCCCTCCATATCCTACTTGTTGCTACGCGCTATTATGCGCATTATATAATGCGCGCAGTCAGTCTGTCAGTGAGGCTATGTGAATAATTTATTTACATTGTTAAAAGCGTATAAAAAAGATTTCTGTGAGTATTGAACATGGAATAAACTTATTTGACGGTATGTATTCAAAATACTAAAAATATAATAATATAATAATAAAAATATGCTTATCAGGTGTATTTTTGAATATTTTCAGAAGAAAAGAAAAGTCTTGACAATGAATAAAAAAATGGAAATTTTGACAAATTTGGAAAACGGGATGAAAAATTGGGAAATTTACCAAAAATACAACGTTTCAAATTCGAGCGCGCTTCATTCCGTAGTAGTGGGGGAAGAGGGGTCAATCGTCTGCTCGTTATAGGGAGGCGTGCCGCGCTCGTAAAAGGGAGGTCTTGTTACAGGGAATCTCGTCATTTTGTGGATTTGTTCATGGATTTATGGGCAAACAACTCCTGGATTTTTCACGACGATCATGTGCCGTCACATTCCAGCCTGATGTTGACTGAATTTTTGGCTAAACACGAAACAAAAGTCATTGCTCAGCCACCGTATTCGCCACATTTGGCTCCCTGTGGCTTTTTCCTGTTTCCAAAACTCAAATATCCGCTCCGAGGAACGCGCCATGAATCGATTGCATAGCGATATTACAGATAGAGGACACAAGCCAGCCTGAAACCTATCAGTTCGGGCGAAAGAGAGAGTGATATGTAGGATTAGGCTGTCTCTCTCTAACGCGGTACGCATAGACAAAGACAGAAAAAACCTCCCATCATCTCTCTCTTTCGCTCTCACCGAGTTTCCAGACTGACGTTGCCTCTTATAGAGCGGCCTATGGCTTCTCTCCTCTATCTGTAATATGTCTATGGTCGATTCAGACCATAAAAAGAAATTCGCTGAAGGAACTAAAGACCATACCGGCCGAGGCCTAAAAGAAGTATGTGCAAAATTGGATTAACCGTTACTATGCTTGTATTGGTTCAAAAGGAGCCTATTTTGAAGACGATAATAAAGATTTGTATTAAAATACATAAAAATGTTTTTTTTTTTTTAACCAGTCCGGGTCGAATTTGATCAGATGATATAACGCCAATAGCATCTAGCAAATCTAGACTGAGCCATTAGAGTACTAGGGTTATTTTCCACATGCGTAAAGGCATTTTCCGAACAGAGTTCTGTAAAATTTACAGAACATTTCAGAATTAAATGCGAAACTTTCAATAATTTTTCTCAATGTTACGCACTTTATTGTCAAAAGTTGTGTAAAATTTCCAGAATTCAGTTCCGTGAATACCTGTATCTCCAAATCTTGAATAGTTCCATAAACTTTACTGAACTATTTTTTTCCGTGGTGGTAAAAATCATATTTTACTGAGTGAGCTTTTTATCTTGAAACATCAAAATATTTTAAAATATACGCATAGCACGAGAAAAATGTTTGCAATAAAATCTTTTTATTTCGAGGGGGAAGAGCGACTCCGCAAAAATTTGCCCCATACCCTGGGCGTGCAAAGTAACAAAAATGTTAAGAAATTGAAAACTAAATTCAAAATTATAAAAAAGTTTTCGAATAAAACTTACGTACTTTTTTATGGAGAATCCGAATCTGCAATAAAAAATAAAGCTTACCATTCTAAATTTCAAAATTACCCCTCATCCAACCCTCGGGGTGTGGAATAAATTTTTCCAAGTCGTTGTTTTCTCTCATAAATAAAAAGTTTTTATTGCAAACATTTTTTTTCGTACGATGCGTATTTCTTGAGATATTTCGATGCCTCAATATAAAAAACTCAACCTGTATATTATAGGTGATTATTCACAAATATTTTTGATGTATTGTAATTTACTTCCTTGGCAATTAAAATTCTAGATGCGTCTATTGATATGACTGGATGCATAACTTATGTATAACTAATGTTACTGACTAATGTCAGTTACAGTCAAGACTCGTCACAAGGCCCGAGCGTTCCCCTATCCCCCACCTTCGCCGAATATACAACACTGTGGTTGGGTCAATCATTCGATTGACTTGAAATTTTATACTCTAGATTTTTAGATACATTATTATTTAGAGCGCTACATACAATTTTTCACGATTAATTAATAATTACATTTTTTATAAATAAATTAAAGTCAACTATTTACCGAAAAAAATTCAAACTGTTGTAATTTTGCGAAAATTCAATATTTTCCAATAATTTTGGGTACCGCCTTAGGAAAACTAATGTAGATAAAGAAATCAATTTTATTTTATACTAGTTGCTGATTAAAATCTTTAATAAAAAGAAGTTAACAGACGTGCTTTATTGTATTTTGTTATGTTTCCCAAATTTTCAGAAAGATACTTTGTAAAGTAAAAAATTTATCTTACATGAACGGATAAATTTATAATTTAGTCACGTGGTCCGATTGATTCATGGCCTTAAGGGGAGAGACTCATGTAAATGATTTTAAAAAATCGATTTTTTTTTATTGCAACAAAATGAATACTTTGAAGAATCAGAAAGGCTGCTGTATGGCGCAGGAATTGCAGATTAGAAGAAAACATAAGTAAGTAGTAAAATATCATGATTTTTTCAGCTCCAAAACTTTAATCGCGTTTTTCTCGAAACGATATTTTTCAAACTGGTGTGCAGGATTACACAAAAACTACTCATTCGATTGATTTAAATTAAACAATCATTTTTGCACAATTAAACAAGAAAAAAATGCTCAAAATTCAAAATTTTTTGAAAATCATGTTAAAAATATTCAATTCTGCATTTTTTATTCAAATTCTTTCATTCATATTGTACAGAATATCATAAAAAATAAAAATCTTTTCCATTTTTCAGATTCCAATGGATGCAGCTTACGCAATCATGCACACCGTTTGGGGCCTCTTGTGAAAATATAGTTACTTTGCCGCCATTAAAGTCCGCAAGTTTTTATCAAGTACCAAATTTGACTATGATTTTGAGATGTATAAAGTATAGATAATATATCGTGAAAATTTGATAAAGATCTGTCGAATAGTTTTTATTTTATAGCCTCAAATAAATAGTATTCATTTTCAATAGTTTTCATTTACATGAGTCTCCCCCCTTAAAGCAGATAACTGACATTTCAATTCGAATTATTTTTATACTTAAATTTGCAATTCAAGCTGATGGCAATGAACCTTGTGGTTCGCATTTGTCATAATTAGCCTATTTGCGTTAAAACAAGGGCACGTATAAGAAAAGGGGTATGAGTTTCTGAATACGCTACCGCGCCAGCTGTGGCAAATGACGAATCCCATGCACGAAAGCGTACAAAAGTGCTCACGAAGTATAATATTCAGAGGGTCAAATCGACATTAGTCTCCCTACATTTGCAAAAATAAAAAACAAATTCTATACTTCAATATTAAATTCATTCAGCAAAAGAAATATTCATAAGGTTAATAAAGCAAGGAAAACTTACTAATTATTATAAATTACCGTGCAGGAATTCTACGTGGCAGAGACCAGGTCCAGACCAGGCCCAAGCGTGGCGTGAAACGTCAAACTTGGCCTAGACCTGGAGGACGTATTATTGAAGAATAATATTCTATAATATTCATGTAAAGTTATTTTCATATATATATATAGTTAATAATTTTTTTTCTTCATATACAGCTGTCATCTGCAAGAAATATAAAATTACAGAGGATGAAGTCTTTTCCCATATGAAAACAACATTCACTAATTCGAAAGATTGGGATGGACACCGAAAAATAAGAACAAAGTTGTAAATTTTTGTAAATAGAATCAGAAATAAATACAGTTTTATGTAAATAAATTTCTACTTCCTTATCATACATTTTCCTATTAATTTTCCCAGAGAAAAAAAAGAATAAAAATTTTAATAGGGCTGAAGAACTGATTTAATATGGCTAAGACTCACAAAGTGAACGGTGCTAAGTTGGGGCCAAACTCGGCCATGAGGTAGGCTCTGGTCGAGATGGACGTTTCATTTGCGGTTTGGTCCTGCCTCCATACCCAAGTTGGGGCCCGGTTTTGCCAGGTCGGGGCCTAGCTAGAGCCATGACAAAATTTCCACACGGGGTATGACTGTCTTCTGACAAGTGAAAATTTTTTTTAGAAATTTTGTTTTAGTAGATTTTGTTATCACCATTCGAGTGGGACATGTGAAAAATTTTAGGAGTGTTTCGTTTTGTGCGAGAATTTACCGTCTATCTTTAAATCAACGAATTTCGGGTAGTTTTCTATAAGTTCAACTGTCTTCCGACAAGTGAAATAATTTTAAGATATTTTTTTTGATTGTTTTTTGTTGAAATATTTCGAGTGGGGCATGTGAATAATGTCAGAAGCAAATCAACGAATTTCAGGTCAGTTTTGGGGTTTTTGGTCAAGAAATTACATTTAGAAACGTAAAACGGATTTTACACCTATTGTTATTAAAGTTTAGAAATAATAAGTAGTTAAAGAATAAAAAACATTTCGTCAAAATATACGTCTGAAACTTCAGCCCTATAACATACTTTAGTTAATTTGAAGAAATTGTTTTGCACCATTTTCATCCTCTTAAGATATAATTTTTGGTAGGAAATATACCAACATAGATAAATGTCAACATGAAACGGAACACATGTATACTGACCTAGCAGTTACAAAATTTGTATCGTTGTAGAACTACACATTAGAGGGAATCCTGGGATTATGTGCACTCACTCGAAAATACCGCGACAAGCTGAGTCCTTGTGCAGAACGTCAGACTTCCCTTGAGCTTTAACTAATACCTCACTGGACCTTTAATCGTCAAGAGATCGTTTAACCTTGAATGGGCACTACGTCCGATTTGTGGTTCCAACTATTCCTGGTGCCATTTCTAACATATCGTCCAAGATATCTATCAGTACATTTCTACCCTTCAGACTCGAGTGTAAAACTATATTTAGAGTTTTACGAAAAACTGAAAAAAAAAATTGTGTAAGAAAATTTTGTTGTTGTCCTACTAACTTTTTTGTTAAATAACCAAAGTTTTGTTTGGACAAAGAAAATATAGTTGAACAAATACTAAATAGCAGTTTTTGTCATTAGAGCATAGAATTTACGCCCATGTTATTTAAATTGTTAACTTCGTTTTCCAAATTTTTCAATATTTGTTTCTACTAGCAGGTCATAAAGTGCATCAATGCCCCCCACAGTGCAAAAAAATCAATTTCTTAACCCCCAAGTTTGAAAAAAAATCGTGTACAACATGGGGAAAAAATTAAAATAAATTTTTTTCCATAATTTCACAATATTACATACATGATGCGTGAAAACCAATCTTGCACACTGAAAACGATGCGTAAGGGCGCACTTTACGCATGGTATGAAAAAAAAAATTTCTGCTTGACAAAACCGTTTTTTCTTTCGTATAAATTACGTTTTTGAATTTGGCGCGTTATTATGATTTCATTATGCTACAATTTGATTTTAATATTATCTCTTTTCCAATTAAAAATGTTCTATCTAAAGATTTGATTGAATTATAATTTATTTTGTATCCCAAATTGCTTACCTTTCCTTTTTTTATTTGAATACCTACTCGATGTTTAGATCACGTTTCTAATGCATCGATTTTTGCCCCGCAGATCAAACAAATCCATGCTTGACCCCCAAGTAGAAAAAAATGGTGTGCCAAATGGGAAAATATTGAAATAAACTTTTTTTCCGTAATTGCACAATATTAAATTACAATATTACACACACCATGCTTAAAAACCAACTTTACACACTGAAAACGATGCGTAAAGGCGTACTTTACGCATGGCATGAAAAAAAAAATTTCTGATTAACTAAAACGTTTCTTCTGCGTATAAATTACGTTTTTGAATTTGGCGCGTTATAATGATATCATGATGCTACGATTTGATTTTAATATTATCTCTTTTCCAATTAAAAATATTCTATCGAAAGATTTTATTGAATTATATTTCTTTTTGTATTCCAAATTGCTTACTTTTCCTTTTTTTTATTTTAATACCTAATTGATGTTGACATTACGTCCCTAATGCATAGATTGCGCTAATGCAACAAAAAATTATATTAAGAAAATTACGTAACAGTTTGGGGGCAAAATTTGCGAAAAAAGTGTTACGTTAGTTATGAATGGCCCCGAAACTGCAAGTAACATTGAGTTTAGGAAACAAAACAGCTAATTCTACTTTGACTGTTTGAAATAAATAATTATATAATTAATAATACAAGGACTACAGTTGTTTCTGGAACTGGAGAATCAATTTTGATTTGGAGAGTGATGAGAATAAATCTTGTAGCGATTGAAACGCATTGAGATTATTTAATATAGGAATAAAATGAATTATTTAAAGATAAAAAACATCGATTTCGCTGTTTGATTGAAAACGTCGGTCAAGTATCAATCAAACGCTCTGCATTGCGTAAAACGAATTTGTACGACGGCTTTTGCATTGATCGCAAATTTTCCATTCTCTTTTTTCGTGTCTACTCAACGAATCCAACGAGGAGGACATGTCGAGCACCAATTACGTCAGACTTTTGACAAGAACAAAGGCAAAAAAGGGAAAAACTAGAACACGACTGTGCTTAATACTGGTGTCAGTATATTAAATTAGAGGCTGAACTGGCCTACTAGCTAAATGCTCGTATAGCTCTTCAATGCTTTAACAAAAAAATTGCAATAGAAACTTTAGCAACGCCTTTTCAATTATTAATTTTTCTAAATTTTTGAGGCATAGTCATTTATTTTAGATTTATTTTACGATTTCAAAAATTTAAAGGGATTTAAAAATTTTTAAGAGACATCTAGAAATATTTTCAAGTTTATATTCGATATAAAGTAAGGGAAGTCTTTTTGTCAGAGGATAGAAAGAAGAATAGAAAATGGATACGAAAACCGTATACGTGATCTCGAAGAGATTTAGTTTGAATTTTTTTGCTTCCCTAAGGTTTTCTTCATTTCATATCATTACACTTGTCTCTGTAATGAAACTCATACAGATACAGTATCGGTCAGAATTGTAGGACCACCTGTTTTTGGATAATTGCTTAAATTATCCTAATTTGAATTACGTGAGTGAAAAAATTTGTTCTCTTAATTAAATTCAAAGCTATCAAATAGTCCAGGCGGTATAGTCCAAAAAACAGCCTTTTGCGATGTTTTCTTGGAGCAGGATGAAAAATTGAGTTTAGGCATCAAAAAATAAGTGAAACAACATATCTTTTCTCGTGGTGTCAAACCAATGGACGGCATTGTTTAAATTACAGTTATTTGTAATTTTTTAACGAAATTTCATGTTTTTCGCTCATATCTTTGATTCTTTTTATTTTATTGAAAAATAGTTAAATAACTTTTCTTTCCTCATAAAAAACCCTACAAAACTAGATGCCGACCGTGAAAAAATATTAATTAGGTCAAAAGTTATGAATAAAAATAGATAATGTTTATGACGTTTAAATAAACAATCATTCAAAGGCTTTGTTTACTCATATCGCGCCGTTCAACAACGCCCGTGTGGAAATTGCCAAATTTTTGCCCTATTACAAGTTTGGCCCCAACTTGGAAAATTATTATTTGGCTACAACATGGCGAATGTCTTGGATGTGGCATGGAGCCAACCTTGATACTTGTTTAATAGTTGTTGCGGTTACAGCGCCACCTACTTTGGCTGTGCTTGTGTTTTTAGATCGCCTCCAATCTTAAACCCGGGTTCTTTAAATTATGCCAAAGATATTAATGATTATGTTCGATAGTGTATGTGTTTAATTTCTGTGCGTGCTAATTAAAATGCCCAAAATAAAGAGAACTGGATGAGTCCGGAGGCATCGCGCGATAATTAAAGCAAGAAGAGTAAGCTATGAAAACGATAGTAACTAAATCAAATTTGTAGATTAGACTTTGAATCTGTCATTTTAGAGGTTGGAATAAAGTGTTAAATTTTTTCATTTATTTCAACTGCGTGTTTGACACTTTTATTTTTAATAAATGAATGGGCTGTCGTGAACTCCATTGAAAGGTTCTTAAAAAGTTCATACTTGGTTTCACAGTGTACACGGAGAAAAATGGATATTGAAAAGTATATATTCAAATAGGAAATATTCATCCATAATATCTAGATATTGACACGCAATATTAAATTTTTTTTTTCAATATATAAGATTTTGCTGAGAAGTAACATTTGATATTCAAATTCAATAGTTTAGATATTGAAGCATGAAGTGCGCGCGCATATATATAAAGGTTATGTGATCACTTTTTCGCTCTCATCGAAATCTAAGTGAATCTAAGATTGACATGCTTGCAGCGTTCCGGAAAGATAAATTTTAAAAGTTTATTAAAGTTTACTTAAATTATAATAAGTGTTTCTAATGGAATAAAAGTGATCGGGTCATTAACTTGAGATGCAGTAAGTAAAACATATAAGCTATATATTTTCTCTATATGTGGTTTATAGCCAAAAATGAAATCTAACCTTAGTGTTAAGTTTAAGTTTCTAACAAGAACATTAAATTAATTTTAGACATGCCAGATAATGAAAATTTGGTTCAAACATCTACATTACTTTTACAGAAAAGAGCATAATAAAATATAATTTGACTTTTTTCTAAAAACTGAATATGTAGTTATTTTATAACCTTTAAAATAATTTTTTGAGTATCTTTGATATTGAGCTGATGTAACATCTATAACTTACATTTTTAGTATACCTGATATTGATGTTAAATATCTGAGATAGTCAACTCTAGTACCTCAAGCATTCAAGTTTACTAACGAGGATATTCAGAAGTTTAGTATCTCGAATATTCATTCTTAATATCTGAGATAATCAAGTTCAATATCTGAGATACTGGTGGTTAATATCCCTTTTTCAATATCTGCAGGCATTTTTTTATCGATATATTTCACTATTTTACATTGAAAATCATCATTGTTTAATAAAAAAATTCAATTTTGCAACTAAGGGACATTTGTTTATAAATTTCTTAGTTGAAAAATGCATTTTTCCAAGTGTTCCACTTAATTTTCATAACTTTTTATTGCGTACATTGAAAGTGTATGAAAAGAGCTTTCATTTAAAAAAAAAAGTTCAAGATTCATTAAGAAACAATGAAGATATAGTGCGATGAAGTTTTTGCTCAATTGTTCAACAAATTTGAATGTTGAACAAAAAAAATATGCCGATAACTCGTAAATTAAGTACTTTTATAAACTGTAAACAACAAATTTCCCGTGGAAATATTCACTGAAAAAAAATTCATCAAAATCAGCGGAACGGCGAATTTTCGATAGGTCCGATCAGCTGGCACCTCCACAACGGAATATCACTATTTACTTTATGCCGCATTTTCGGGCTAATTACGGGATAATTACGGGCTAATTACGGGCTAATTTTGGGCGGTAATGCCGATTATTGGGCTCTTGTATTTTTCTCAAAAAACCAAATTTTAAGTGGAGGTGCTTACTGCCCGATCAGCTAGCACCTCCAGAACATAAAAACCCTAAAATTTAAAAAACTGACTATACCCGAATTTCGGGCTATTTTCGGGCTCTTGAAATACCCCAAAATCAATTTCGAAAAAATAACCTCTATCACTTACAAGCAACCCTTAATTTTTAAAAATACTTTTTCGGCTGTATAAACTACCCCAGAATTTCGGGCTATTTTCGAGATTTTCAAATATACAAGAATCATTTTTGAAAAAACAACACCTATCGCGGAAAAGCAACCCTTAATTTTGGGTTTTCTTAAAAATTCCAGCAACTTTATGTATTTTTAAACTGAAAATTTTGAGTTTTTTGCCATGATTCTTTTCTTATTTTGTTCCTTACAATGTGTAGCAATTTTTTGGGTCTGAAAAATAAGGTAACATGACTGAAAGAAGTTACAAATAAAATAAAATTAAAAAATGAAAAAAAATATCCCAAAATATAAAAAAATAATTTTTGTAATTATTTTTTTAGCTAGAGTGCTTTCCAAGCCCAAAAATATTGATAATATAATAAAGAATAAGTGGTGAAAATTTATTTTTCCATGAAAAAAAAATCAAATTGCCCTGAAAATTTACACACATATTATTCAGAAAAGTATAGAGATTAAAAAAATAACATTTTTGGAAAATGTCAAACAAATCAAAAATATACCTATTAAAGGTGGCGGATCCCCTTAAAGTGTTAAAAAAGTCAAAAGATTTCATGAGAAACTCTACGCCAGATTTGAACAGTGATCAACCCCTCGGTAATTTCCTATATTCCAAAAGATTTTTGAGGGATTTAGTACTGGATTTGAAGAATGATCAACCCCCAGGCTTTTATTTTGCATTCTACGAGAAAGCGGGAGGGAACATAACCTTGACTGTTGGTAGCATTGTATTTGCTCGTCATTGGAAATCAGTGCCACATGCTTAATGATTTCACTATGAAGGTAGTGTCACACGTGCCAGGCCTATTATTGTGCATGCCAAACGAATTAACCCCCTGCGTGTGAGTGGCATGCTTGTGGGGAGGCGCGTTTATGACAACCCAACTTTTCGTACAGCAGGGGACATCAATAGTCAAGCAGCAACGAACATCTATTAGACTTAAGTCCAGCTGCTTTATACGCTTGCTTATATCACTAAAAAGGCAAAGAGGATCAAGATCATAAAATTTAATGTCATTCTATAAAGTCGTCTGCAGAACGTAACTTCTGAAAAAAATTAAACTCCCCCTATCAAAGATTGCTTATAATCTAGTAGAGTAAAATTTTTTATAATAATAAGGATTCATAAAATCCCTAAATATTCTACATAAATAGAAATCAACAAAAAAAATTTGTTTGTATTTGGAAAACCAAACTTTTTTTGTGCAAAAAAAATTAAGTAAAATTGTTTTATCAAGAGAAAAGTCAAAATTAAATTAAAAATTGATAATTGATTTAAATTTTGCTGTTTCAAGAATAGAATTACATTTTTTCAATAAAGTTTCCAATTCCCGAAAAATAAGAAATAAATTCTCTTTTTAAATATGCCGCCCCTCTCCCCCAGATTTGTCGCCCTGGGCAGTTGCCCAAAATGCCCATACATAAACTCGGCCCTGCATTTTAAATAAAGGTGAATAGTGGGTTTCGTTATATTTATTGTGATAAGAAAGATATCATAAAAATGGGCAATCTTGATGTTGATTGAAAAAGAGAAGAGGTGGATTTATGACCCGAGGTTCGTGCTCAGTGACGAGGTGTAATTACAAAATGTCTGCAAAACAGACGAAGCTTGGGTAAAGTTCACGAACTGGAAGAGTGGAGATCCCATACTCCCATAGGAGAGTCACTATCCCAGGATGTAAGGATAAAAGAGAAAAGGTAACGAACGCGAATTACCCATAGGGAATACCTCCTGTGATGCTATAATTCCTGAAAGTCAAAGTCGTCTTTTGACTAAGTATGTCACAGTTAGGACCGAAAGAACGGAAAACTTCCGGTCATCGAATGCAATGGGACACTACACACTACTATAGTACTGCTTTCGGAACTATGCACCAGCGTTGCCAGACCGTACCATAATTATGTAATCATACATCAATCATTTTTTTAAATGAAGACTGAGTAGAGTTAATTTTCATGTGATTTTCGTAGACATTCCAAAGACAATTACATATTATACTTTCTTTTTATAGATTATAAGCAGTTTTATAAAAAAAATGTTTCTTAATATGAGTTACTTTAAGTAAATGTTATAAAATACAAAGACTTGAAAAAGTAGAAGCTGTGTTATAATTATTATTAAAATAGTTTTATTAAAACATAATATTATTATATTTATTAACAAAATATAATTAGCATTTTATTTATAAAAAATATTAAACTTTGAAGTATTTGAAGATATATTAATTTGAATTTCGCGCCGCGCATGCGTCTTGTGAATATGTACCATAATTTTAACATGTCGCTGCTATTCACACTTCAAAAAAATTCTCACAGAATCAGATGATAGAGTATTCGACCGGCAATTGAAAGGTCCTGCGCTCGATACCCAGCGTAGTCAAAGCTTTCCTTTTTTCACAGAACAATTTTTTTAATATATTGAAAATTCTATCTAGTCTTAAATGATCACTCAGAAAAAAGTCTAGTTAAAGCAACCAGAATTCTGCTTATTTCTACCCGGAAAAAATGTTACGGAAAGCCGTATTAGTAATTCTGGTTAAAAATGATAGAAATTCTAGTAAACACTTTTCGGTTATTTTGATATTTTATTCCAGTTAATGTAATAAAATTTTCTAGTTGATATCACCGTTATTTTTCAAGTTAAAAACCTCTCGTAAATTTAGTCCATTTAACATCACGATATTTCTAGTAAAATTTACTCAAATTTCCCGGTTTGAATGCTAGCATAACCTTAAAAATAAACAATGATTTAAAGACGGGAATTATAATTTTCAAAAAGAAAATATATATATTTATTGGTGAATTATTTTATTTTGTTTATATTATTATTAAAAATCTACATTTGAATACGTATAAATCTACAAACTTTTCCTAAATTTTTTACCTTTGAATTTTTCCTTTGAGTTTTCTAACTTCAACTCACTTAACACCTTGTACACTTTATTTTCCATGTCTGAAACGTTGTAAAAATAATTAGAGACAAGACGCGAGATCTTTACGATGCCTTTGGACTCTACCTTGTTTTCGTTTTCACTTGCTTTTTCAAACGGCCTAATACACAACATAACTAATAACAGGAAATCTTCTTCTTGTTGTTTGTGGCTTCTTGCTGAAACTAGCAAATAGCCATATCATCACACAACATAACTAATAACAGGGAATCAGTATCAACATGTATACAAGCCTCGGCATTTTGACTCTTGAGGGGCAGCCCCCACCACATCATCTACCCACTGCAGCGTTGCCAGATCCACGGAGCGAAATTATGGAATTGGCATGTTAAAATTATGGTACACTATGGTACATGTTTACAAGACGCATGCTCAGCGCGAAATTAAAATTAATATGTCTTCAAATACTTCAAAGTCTAATATTTGTCATAAATAATATGTTCAAGTCTTTGTATTTTGTAACAATTACTTAAAGTAACTCATATTAAGAAACATTTTTTTTTTATAAAACAGCTTATAATCTATAAAAACCAGGTATGATATGTAATTGTCTTTGGAATGTATTTACGAAAATCACATGAAAATTAACTCTACTCAGCCTTCATTTAAAAAAATGATTGATTGGTCAAAGATGCTTCATATAGGGCAAAAAACAATTCTCATTGGATAATGGCTATTCTGCTTTTGTCTTCATTTCATTTCGGTTAAATGAAAAATAAAAATATTTTTAAATTATGGTACATTTAAGAGGTATGGTACGCGAGGGATGGTACATGCTACAAGAGTCAAAATTATGGTACTAATTAAATGGAATTAGGACTTAAGGTTACATCTATTAGATTTAATTGCAAACACCTTCGTGAATCGACAATCTTAGATGGTAAATTACCTAAAAGTTTCTAAATTATTTTTGTCACATCCTAATTTCTTATTCCATCACCACTAGATGTTAAAGGATGAATGTTTTTGTTATTTAAATTCGTGAAATATGTAAAATGGCTAATATTTAGATGGTAATATGTATCGGCCGAAAAAAATTTGAAAGCGTGCATCTTGCATGTGCCAGGAGGAATCGAACCTCCGAATATACTTGTACATGCCTTTCCGGTGACTTACTGTGATAAACGCACCAAGCCAACACCGCTTACAGCATTTCAAACAATTTTCGGTATATTTCACTTTAAATTAAACCTAATAGATGTCACCTGAAGTCCTAATTTCATTTAATTAATACAACGGCTAAACTAAAATAAAATATACCGAAAATTGTTTGAAATGCTGTAAGCGTTGTTGGCTTTGTGCGTTTATCACAGTAAGTCACCGGAAAGGCATGTATATTCGGATGTTCGATTCCTCCTGGCACATGCAAGATGCACGCTTTCAAATTTTTTTCGGCCTATACATATTACCATCTAAATATTAGCCATTTTACATATTTCGCGAATAAAAATAAATAAAAATTATGGTACGATTACATAATTATGGTACGGTCTGGCAACGGTGACCCACAGATTCAGTGGGAAGGTGACGTGGTGGGGGCTGCCTCTCGAGAAGCAAAATGCCGAGTCAAGAACACTCTAATAAGGAAACTTAAATCCGGTAGAGGTAGTGCTATTTCAGCAAGCCAAAAAGCGCAGGCATTGTTGGGGGACTTTTCACGACCTTCCGCTGCGCAGTGTGTTCTGGGCATCTTGCCTTATATGCATGCGTTCTTATTCCTATGAAATTACATGTAGCGTTGAATAGTGTCTCTGGTCTCGCACGTAGATTGTAAACAATAACCAAGAACATTCTTGAAACGAACTAAGCTGACAACGATTAAATGATGCTTAATTTTTTAATTTAATTTAATTTTTTCCCAAGTAGATCTAGTAAACAATAATAATAATAGTAATAATAATGGAGGAATACAACTGCTTAAAGTAACATTGTCATTAGTTTGACAATTTACTCTCTATTTTTTTTTCGACTGTATATGAATATACACACTACATACATAGCTACATATGCGCAGAACGTTGTGCGCAACACTAGGTAGCGATACGATCCCCACCGACGCCTGTTTTTTTTTGCCTTACCCCCTCTACCGGTGTTAAGTGTCCTTCTTAGAGTGTTCTTGTGCCGAGGCTTGTATGTATAGCGAAAAACGAAAAGGCGCCAGATTATGTGGAGAGTAACGCCACCAACGGCGTATCTTGAAACTACTTTTACTATATTTTCCTCTACCATTAACTGGAATAATAGTACCAGAATTTTTTAACCATAATAAGTAAAAAAAATGTCTGGTGAAATTAACTAAATTTTAGTTATTTTAACCGGAAATTTTTTTAGCCGATTAAATTTGGTCAATTTAACCGAACCTTTTTTTTGAGTGACTTTAAGTTCATTCTAAATCACAGGTTGATAAGTTTGATATAGTAGAGTGCCGTTATCACGGTGACTGATACACTCTTCTAATGATCGACATAATCGACTGGAATGATTTAGAAAAAATTAGTTATTATTCAAACTTCATTCGCTTGAGACAAAGCTTAAATATTCACTTAGCGGTAATTTTTCTGGAAATATTTGTTAAACTTTCAGCAATTTAATTCAGAAAAATACGAAGCAAAACATTTCATTTTTGGTACAAAAAATATTTAGTCGCACAATAACCCGAGTGATGATTTTTCCCATATCATTTAACTAATATTACACACTGAACTGGGTAATATTATACAATGTCGAGTTTTGGTTAAGGAACTAATTCTGTTTGCAATGATTTTAGAATGTAGTTCAGAATCCCTTTGGGAACATTTTGTCAGCTTCGTTAATTCGCATTATACGGTAAACGCCTCCTGAAAATTTCACCCTTATTTATATCTAAATATAACCACCACCCCCTTTGTTATGTGAGAAATTCATTGACTCAGTGACATAATTTTACAAAGGCGATTGACCTTATCTTTGAAAAATATGTAAAAATATTTAGGATGAATTCATATATACTTCAAAGTATTATTATATTGACTTTAACATTCATGTACTTTTTCGATTAACTCTATTACGAAAATTGTAAGAATTTAAGTAAGAAAAATTGAAGAAAAAATTTTGTTACGACTACTCAATTTATTATTTTAGTGTAAATTAAAAAGTACTAGAAGATAATACAAAATTTCTTGGTATCTAACCATTCGCCGTTCTCTGCTCTAATAAAAAATTTGGATAGATGGCAACTGTGGCTCTCCAGAAAGTGGATCAGGAGAAATCCATAAGTACGATGTCTGTAAAAACTGGTAGGAGTCAGAGCGAATTCAGTAAGAGTAGCATGAACGAGAAAAAGTATGGGCTCAAAAGATCTTTGATCTCCGCTTCACGAGATACGAATGGCGATTCATCTGATCCAGTTAATCGTATCGCGAAGGGTTTTTGATGAGAGATGCTTTTAGTTCAACAGAAGAAAGTTATATTTTTAACGGAAAAAAACATAAAGGAAAAATTAGATCGGTGCTGCAAGATGTACGGATTTTTCAATGTTTAAAAAAATACGAAGATTAGAGTTAGTGCCAAACTTTTACGCATTTCCTCAAAAATTTAAAATTATTTACGAAAGAATTTTCGGATTGGTTTGAAATTTGGCACACTTTTTGAGGGCCCGAAAAGAAAGGACAAGTTCGTTAACCAGCCATTTTTTACCAATGGTGCTGGTTTTATCCATTAAAAACGCTTTTGTAAAAATCAGAAATTCAATTTTCCCGCATAAATATACGAGATACAGAAAAATGTTTAAAAACAAAATTCTTTATTTCAAAAAGATCTACAAATTTGCTACTGACCATTTTTTTATAGGAGTTATATCTTTCATTTATTAATAAAAAATGTAATAAAAAATAAAAACTTTTAGTTGCTAAAAAAACAATACGAGGTACGAAAAAATTATTGCGGAAAAAATTATTCATCTGAAGAAGATATACAAAATTACTTCGGACCATTTTTCGATTGGATAAGTAGTTTTCGTTTTAATTGTAACAAACGTTATCAAAAATGAAAAATTTCATTTTGTACCCATTCTGTGGGGGTTGCGAAACAAATTTCAAGCTAAAAACTGTTTATTTCAAAAAGATCTACGCATTTTATTGAAATGAAAAAGAGTCTCAATGTTGTATGTAAAAAATCCGATCTCTGGTAGAATTTTTAGAAAAAGGAGCTTATATTTAAGTAGAATGATTATTTATATGCTAAATTAATTTCAAAATTTTCAACCGGACTCTCCACAGTTTTATTTTTAGTATTGAAACGCTCTGGTAGAGAAATTATAAAAATTTCGGTATTTGTGCTGCTTGAGAATACAAATTTTTGAAAAAAAACATCAAATCTCTCCACCGTGTAGTAGGTACTTAACACACATACACACGCACACACACAACCAGCTTGGAAGCGTACGTGAAATCAAGTCAGCTGTATAAAACCATGAAAGTTATTTATTAAAAATGTTATCAAATCAACAAAGAATTATGACTAAAAAACCCAGTAATATTGCATTTCTAATGCAGTTTAAATTTGAAAGAATAATATTGAAATCGTTGACGTCAAGCTGTTTAAATGCATATCACAGTTGCTCAATGATGGTTAGGTTTAAATTGCAACGTTGCACAATCTACGAGTCTGCCGCTGGCATAGCATTGGTGACTATACGTATGCACACATAATACGAATTCTAAGCCAGAAGCGCACTAAAAGTTTCACGATGTGAACCCATGAAATTTTTTTAAAACAGCATAGCTCAACAGCGCCCCACGGGACTCTACTATTTGTACGAGGATGGGACTTGCATTCAACCTTAAGATAGTACCGTCATTAATTAAATACCGTAACAATATTAATGAAATTGAATATATCGATTCATATAGGTCTAAAAGGGACTCAAAATTTTTTTTGTAAGGCCAGGGTACATATGAGACCTTGGACGTATTGATTAAATAGGTGTGATGATAGGAAATGAGCGATGAAATAATAAAAATGACGTTCAGCAACGGAAGATGGCCATGACTCAGTAGATGTGGCAATGTCGTAAAATAGGTTAGGCGAGCGCTCTATTTGAAATTCCACGTGCTGCGTATATACGCAAATGAAGGTTTTGTGGATCTAGAAATATTAAGAAAATAGTTAATGATAAATAGTGTTAATTGTTTCTCTATATAATAACAATTTTAAAGATTACATATAATGCATTTATTAACATATATACAGATCGAAAGAAGTAATATAAATAAATGTATTTTAGTTTACAAACTCACATTTCCACGCAGCCCAAATAAGCCTACATACAAGTTCGGCGTTTGTCTGCTATAAGAGAGCGGATCTCCCGATAACCACTCCCGTGGATCGCGACGTTGCGTCGTTGCTACATCTACCTACTCACCGAATCAAACGAGAGAGTGTGTATGCTTGACTAGCGTAGTGACGACGGTACTTCCTTGAGTAAATAAGCAGGGCCATAGAGAGCAAATCCAGGCCTAGAGGGGAAAAATTCATCAGGTCCTCCCACCCCTTTCTGTTTTTATTTTTTGAAAGCCTTGTTTATTTATATACCAGGCTGACCGCAAAATTTTCACGGTAAACAACGTTTCGGTTCCCCCTAAAAACTACAGGCGAGGGTCGAATAGTTCAAATTTGCGAGCAGTGGAATGTGTTTCAAGAATCAGCTGAGACTTAGTAGTGGCCGATATCTGGTATAGAACTACTATAGATAAAGACCATCATTGGAGGGATCGGACCCATTTTAACCCATTTTAATATTTTAATTTTTAATTAATTCATTTTTTATTTTTTATTGACTTGTGTGTCATTTTAAAAATATTTTATTATATTTGCAATCTTTCATTCGGTATATTGACTGCAAAAATGGTAATTAGTGAAGATTTGTTTCATGCACAAAGATTCTGTGCACCATGCACATCTCATAACAGCTGCATCACTGCATAAGTCGCATGTTGACACCGCCGCTAATGTTAGATACGGGGGAGGCGCCATTTTGCATCCACCATTTTGAATGGTATAATCTTGACCTCAAATTTGGATCCGACGACATCGCAAACCCCTTACAAGTTTTTTGGCTTTCCAATCACTCGATTAATTTAAGTACAAACGTAAGAACCACCCTTCACACAACGAGTGTGGGTGCCATTTTTGATCCGCCATCTTGAATTTTTGAATTTTGATCGCAAAATTAGGATTCAGCGACATCGAAAATCCGTAAAAAGTATTTCAACTTTTAAATCCTTCAACTGATTCCAATTTAAACGTGAAAACCACTCCTCAAATGCAAAAAGTAGTTTCTAATTTTAAACTTGAACCTTAGCCGATATAAAAAAAATACGTGTCGATCATTTTTCCGAACTCTACAAATTTTAAAAGTTTCATTCGAATCGGCGA
Source organism: Diplolepis rosae (assembly GCA_030998225.1). NCBI lineage: Eukaryota > Metazoa > Arthropoda > Insecta > Hymenoptera > Diplolepididae > Diplolepis > Diplolepis rosae. The sequence goes on along the minus strand of JAPYXD010000391.1, from coordinate 1,200,472 downwards.
ATGACAATTCCGTAGCTTTACTTGTTAGTAGAAGTCCATATCTGATATAGAACTGTTATACCAGGGGTTTTAGTTGAAATTTGCCGGTTTTACTCATAGATGTCGCTAGAGATATGTATACATTTCTATGATTTGGTATCTATGTCATATTTTTCTATGGACAATACCCTTCAATAATACGCAATTACATTCTGCCAAAATAATAGCATCATAGTTGTTTACCTCAGTGAATATGTCGAGTTTCGTTCAAAGTAAATCGCATTTGCGGCATTCGTTGCTTTTCTTATTTCATCAAAAGAAAAAAGCAGTTGAAGCTCATCGATTGCGGGTAGAAACTTATGGTGAACATGCTCCAGTGATTAGAACATGTGTATTTCGAGTTATTAATACCTGGCGAGACGGTGAATACGGATCGCTACCGACAACAAATTATCAATTTGAATCATGCGTTGATCGAAAAACGGCCGGAATGGGCCCGAAGACATGGCAAAGTTATCCTACAACATGATAACGCACCGTCTCATACCGCTAAAGTGGTGAAGAACACATTAGAAGCATTGAATTCGGAAATATTATCGCACCCGCCGTACTCTCCAGACCTCGCTCCGTCCGACTATCACCTTTTCGCATAGATGGGACACTCACTCAAAGAGCAGCGCTTCGCCAATTTTGAAGAAGTCGAAAAATGGCTCGTCGAATGGTTTGTCTTGAAAGAGAAAAAGTTTTTTTGGAATGGTATCCATGATATTCCTGAAAGATTGGCAAAATGTGTAGAATCCAATGGTCAATAGCTTGAATAAAAATTTTTTGAGATTCCCTTGAGAATTAAGTGTTTTCTTTATTGAAAAAATCGGCAAACTTCAACTAACACCCTTGGTAGATAGCTGAGAACTATCGCTGGAGAGATCGGACCCATTGTCCCAGTATCACGGGTTGGGCTGCCTTAAGGCTATCCTGGTTGTCTTAAAGTCTTCAAGAAGGTAGTTACGTCAATATTTTAAAACTCCAGAAGACGCTAGGATTTGGTAGTGGTCGATATTTGGTATAGAACTCTTATAGATAGCTGAGGACTATCGCTGGAGAAATAGTACCCATTGTTCCAGTATGGCGGGCTAGGCTGCCTTAAGGTTTTTCTGGTTGTCTCAAAGTTTCCTAGAAGTTACTTACTTTAACCCTTTGAGGGGCAGCGTATCATATATGATACACCAAACTTTTTTCAGTTTTTTATCCATATCGCGACCGATTTCAGGTCAATCGCTCTCGAATAAACTTCTACATTATCATTAGTACTTAGGCTTCGTAATGCTTTGATTGAAAATTTATTTATTTAATTATTCATAAACAATCAAAGATCGAAAATTTTCAATTTTATCGAATAAATTCGGCCTTGGACAGAGTTTTTAAGATAATCTTATGAAAATTTGTAAAAAAGGGTTTTCGAAGTCGCTGATCACGAATCCGGTATCAGAATTTGTAAAATCAAAATGGCATCACAATCGATATTCAAAATGGCGGACCCAATATGGTGACTATTTTAGGTTAGAACTGCAATTTTCTATGTCCACGTCGTTTGTTCCGGGTCACGCAGAGAGGAGAGAACTGGAGAGGTTTTTTTTGTGGAATCAGCAATCTTTGATCCGATTCAATCTGTGAGAGTATGATCTTCGATATCAAATTCGCTATCTCAATTCCGGAAGGATTGAATTAATATTATAAACTATTATAAAATTATTATGAATGTCTATATTTTGAGTCAATTTTATCTATCCCCCTTGTTTGCATTCGATTCCGCCATTTTTAATTTCGAAATTCTGATACCGGATTCGTGATCAGCGACCCAAAAAACCTACGGAAACACCATTGACACCCATTGCAAGTCTAGCACAAAAATGTGCCCCTCAAAGGGTTAAAGTCGAAGAGTCGAGAAGAAGCTAGGATTTGGTAGTGTTCGATATTTGGTATAGAACTGTTCTGGATACCTGAATATTGATCGAGAGATAGGGCCCATTGTCCTAGTATCGCAGTATAGGGCTGCCTCAAGGTTTTTCTGGTTGGCTTAGAGTCCAAGAAGGTACTCAGGTCAAAGTCATAAGACTCGAGAAGTAGCTAGGATTTGGTAGAGGTCGATATCTTCCATAGAACTGTTATAAAGGGTTTTCCAATAGGGACATAACAATTTTATTAATGAATAAAACACAGAAATATTTGAGATATTGAGTTCAAATTTATTGTGGGTGTAGTGCAAGCATTACATTTTATGAATGAAATTCGATATCGTTCATATGACCACCACAAGCCCGTTTACAACGGCCGATTCTTTGGACCCAATTTTCCACCACTTTGACACACATTTCGACCGGAACGTTGGCAATTTCGCTTTGGATGTTGTCTTTGAGGTCGTCTAAAGATGCTGGCTTGTTGGCATAGACCAGTGACTTGATATGGCCCCATAAAAATAAATCCAATGGCGTTAGATCGCATGAACGAGGCGGCCATTCGACCGGACCATTTCTCGAGATAACACGTTCACCGAATTTGCCTTTCAATAAATCGATTGTGACGCGTGCTGTGTGGCTAGTGGTACCGTCTTGTTGAAACCACATATCGTTGATGTCAAGTTCATCCACATTCTGGCCACAAATAATCTTCCAACATAGCACGATAGCGCTCTACATTGACGGTAACATGAAGTTCGTCTTCATCCACGAAAAAATACGGCCCAATCACACCTTCGGCATGAAAACCGCACCAAACAGTTACTTTTTGCGGATGCAACGGTGTCTCAAGAAGCACATTTGGGTTTTTTGCTGACCAATAACGCATATTTTGCTTATTAACAAAGCCATTGAGCCAGAAATGAGCTTCATCGCTGAAGATGATTTTTCGATGAAATTCTTCATTTTCTTCAAGCTGTGCCAGAGCCCAATTGCAGAAGTTTCGGCATTTCAAATGATCAAGTGGCTTTAGTTCTTGAGTCAATTTAATCTTGAAAGCGTGTCGGCCAAGATCCTTTCGCATAATACGTCACAGTGTCATTTGAGCGATGCCCAATTCTTGAGAACGACGTGGAATCGACTTATTTGGCTCATTTTAAATCGATGCACTTACGGCTGGGATTATTTCTTCGCTTCGAGCAATACGAAGTCTTTTTGACACCGGAATGTCCAATAGTGTAAATTTGGTCTTGAATTTATCCACTATAGCACGCACAGCGTGTCGGGTGGGACGATTATTACGGCCGAAAATTGGAGTAAGCGCTCTTAAAGTTGCGACCACCGACTCAGAATTTCGGTAGTAATTTTTAATAATTTTCAAACGTTGCTGGTTCGTGAGCTTTACCATGATGAAAATGTTAACTTTAACTAACGTTTTGACATTGACAGTTCATTAAAAAAGTTTAAGGGTGCGTTCATATAAAGATATGAAATTGTTATGTCCCTATTGGAAAACCCTTTAGATAGCTGAGGAATGTCACTGGAGAGATAGGACCCATTGTCCCAGTATGGCGGGTTGGGTTGCCTCAAGGTTTTTCTGGTTGTCTCAAAGTCTCCAAGAAGTTACTCACGTCAAAGTCATAAGACTCGAGAAGTAGCTAGGATTTGGTAGGGGTCGATATTTGGTATAGGACTGTTATAGATAGCTGCCTATTGATCGAGAGATAGGACCCATTGTCCTAGTATCGCAGGATAGGGCTGCCTTAAGGTTTTTCTGGTTGGCTTAAAGTCTCCAAGAAGGTACTCAGGTCAACGTTATAAGACTCGAGAAGTAGCTAGGATTTGGCAGTGGTCGATATTTTTTATAGAACTGTTTTACGACTTTTTTTGGTAGGCTTAAGGTCTTTCAGAAGGCACTTAAATATCCCCGAAGTAAGTCTGTCTCGTTTTTCTTTTTTTTACGGAAAATAGTACGGGTGAAGTAATCGGAAATTACATTACCAAAAAAGTTATCTTATAAGAATATAAACTGTAAATATGGCTTGTGGTCAAGTTGGTCTTTGATCTTAGTTATAAAAAATTATAATTCTTTAATAGTTTTCTTGAATATGATTCTGTTTTATTTATGCACAACATTCTTTCCGTAAAAAATCTATTTAAAAGAAAATAGATTCGTCTCTACTAGAAAAAAAATCATGAAATTTCTTCCAAATTTCAGTTCCTATTAAAAAAAAAAAAAATGTGTCCTGTAAGAAACGCTGTTTGTAGAACAAATTTTATGTAAAAATGGAACCGACCTTAAAATATGCCTCATTGTAAAAGTCCTTGTTTTAAATTTTAAACAGGAAATTATTGAATAAAATTCCCAATAACACCTCCGAAACTCTATAATAATGTTTCAAAAAGTCTCATCTAATTTTTATTTAAAAATATTCAATGCTTGTAGAAATAATTAACAGATAAAGGCAGAGAAGAGTTAAAAAATGAGCATGCACGTTTGATATAAGAAATGATAGAAGGAAAAATGGCAGTATAAGGTAAAGTGTAAAAGCAAGCGATAGAATATTCCTAGAAGTAGTAGAAAATTGTCTTCTTCTCTCTCTCTCTTTCTCTCTCTCGATGGCCAACAAAGTAGAGCCTCTTCAGAGTTCAACAGAGTTCTAACCCCTGGCCTTCTAGCAGGAGTCAGAGGCTGACACTTAACATCCGCAAACTACTTTGCTACGGTATGAACGAGAGATCAGCAACAAGCTTTCTCGATATCGTCTATACAAGTACACATTTCACGTAGCGGTGATTATGCGTACAGACTTTTTTTTTAATGCAAGTCTTAATGATTCTCGAGAGGATCATTCTTGGAACTCCTTGAGACACTCTTGATCAATGAAGTTTTCATTTTTACCAACGATACATATATGCTAATTGACACGCTATTCAAAAATAACCTTACTCAGGTTTGCAAAAAAACTCGACCCAGTTGACTTTTATTGCATTTTTAATTTCTTAGGCCTTTTAGCATGAGTACTTTATATCATGAATAAAACATTGAAAATACTGTTTCTCGCGGATTTTAGGGCTACTCGATTCAAGTCCGCGCTCAGAATTTCAAAATTTTGTATTTCAATGTGGCGGATTCAACAAGCCAGACTACCATTCAAAAATTCCTTCTGTCTAGGTAAAATTCAGATTCATATAAAGCTTCCAGGGTCTTTAAATTCAAATCTAACTTTAGAATTTTTAAATTCGAAATGGCGACGCTTCAAAAACTGCCTTACATGCACGCTTTATTCACACGATTTGTTGAAATTATTCATTAGAATATTTAGAACCTTAAAGTACAAAATGGTTTCTGATGATTTTTTCAAGTTTTAATATTTGTTTTTTTAGGAAGAAGAAAATTGCCACTCGTCTTTATTTTTACAAATTCACTATCCGTGATACACTTTTCGTATAAGTATTTTATAAAAATGTTACGGAAACAAGGTTGAGAAAAGACGCATCACTGGCGCAAATTGAATCTTGAAAATAAAGGTAGAAGAAAGGTTTTGAGTTTATCTCGAATGCAGAAAGCAGTTCGTTTCCGAAACTTAGTTAGAGTCTGATCGTTATCAAAGTTTTAGTTGAGCTAAAATACCTTTACTGGTCTATTATCTTGGCACCAAATACAATTAAGGACCAAATATATAAATAACAAAAAGATTCTTTTAATCACTAATCAACGTTATTAATTGAAAATTATAAAATCTTGAATATTTTCGCGATATATCTTCTTGCAGCGGCCGATGAAGAGAGAAAAGTTTCACAATGTTTTTCAACAGCTGAAAAAGTACTTCTCTATTATTTTCATAATTACAGATAGATATATTTATAGAACCTAAATTACACGAATTTGAAAACAAAAGCATTAATTATGTTGAAGGAGAAATCGTAAATTATAGAAAATTATTAATCATATCAGGTTATGAATAAAAATGCTTTAGTAATTGTCTGATTTGTTGAGAAAATTAGAGCGAAACGTCGATCGAGTGTTGGAGATACTGTTCGTTTTTTAAGGTTTACGGACCATGACGTCGATGAAGGCGCGACACGGTAAAAGATGCAGGAAGTTACGACTCACGAGTAACACTGCGAAGAACTCTGAGATGAGTCAGAAATCAGCAGCCGGAAAAACATAGGATGCAATGATTCGCATGCCTCGAGCTATTAGTATTGTCTGGTGCAGTTTAAGGTTTTACTCAAGCTTCTGACGTACCGAATGAAAAACTAACCCAATTAGACCCAAGTTCTCCTTAGTTTAAAGAACAAAATAGCCATAAGCTGGCCTCATAACCTTTGACTGTTTTTTAATCTTCATAAAATTATTAATTTTTATTTTTAAGGCCATTCATCAGTTATATATCCCTAAGTTATCGGAATTTTTTGAAGACCCATTTTCTTGTGGAATGGAGTATCAAGTTAAAAATTTATAAAATCAAATATTATAAAAGCCAATAAGGAATTTCTGAAGATTCCTAATTTTTTATAGTTATCAAAAGAAAATTGAAATGTTTTGAAATTGTAAACGATCAGGAGAGATCTTTTCTACTGCGTTCTAATTCATTTCACAAATTCTTTGTCCTGCACGGAGAAGAAAAGTATTTGAAAAATTTCCATATTTTCTGGTAGAGATGTCAGAACTGACAAAATATCAACATTTACGTAAGCAAATACTTTTTCTTTGCCCAGCTGGGCCAATAATGACGCATAATATTCTCCATTTATCGTTTGTCCTTTTTTCAAGTAATCAGGGGTATAAAAATGGATCCTAGTTTTCGATGCTAAATTTCACTTTGCGACGGAAAAGCGCTAAGCCAGCCATCGAATCGGTCACACGGTTGTGATTATTCTCGACGGTGAGCAAACGCGGCACCCATCTTGCCGATAGTTTTTTCATAGACAATGTCTTACGCAAAATTGTAATTACCGTGCCATTTAATATGCCTATGGCTTCAACAATTTCTTGCACTTTCACTCGCCGATCATTTAAAATCATATCGTGAACTTTTTCCAAGATTTCTGCCGTGGCTACCTCAACTGAACGTTCCTCATCCATAGAGATATTACAGATAGAGGAGACAAGCCATAGGCCGCTCTGTAAGTGTGAACGTCAGTCTGCAAACTCGGTGAGAGCGAAAGAGAGAGACGATGGGAGGTTTTTTCTGTCTTTGTCTACGCTTACCGAGTTAGAGAGAGATAGACTAATCCTCCATATTACTCTCTCTCTCGCCCGAGCTGACAGGTTTCAGACTGGCTTGTCTCCTCTATCTGTAATATCTCTATGGGTTCATCACGACTGGATTTACGACCACGTTTAAACTCATTCACATAATTGTACACAGTTTGAAATGATGGTGCAGATGTGCCATGAATTTTATCTAACCCAGCCGTTATTTGTTTTAGTGTATTGCCTTTTATATAGAAGTGTTTTATTACTGCACGAAATTCGTTTTTCTCCAGTTTATTGGATTCACAAGACTTGCTTGTTTTGATGGATTTCAAAAATTGAACTACGTACGCTACGGATTTGGCTAAAAATCTGACTATAGTCTATTAGGAGATGGGGTACTTTAGAAATATACTTCTTTCAATATTTTCAGCGCCATCTGGTACATTTTGTAAGGACTTATTGACCTGCCCTCGTACGTTACTCTGCTTCGGATTGGATTTACATGTAAAGTACCGCTTTAATTGGAAGTTTCTAAAATCATCCAATAAGATGCACTGTTTATTAGAATACTACCCAATCAGCCCAGTGCGCTCTTCGCCTTCGCTAAGTGTGCCAGATCTCTATATTCCTAGGTCCGTGGATATTTAAGAAACCACGTGACACGCAACAATTGATCATCGACGTGCATCGATCTGTATAGACCGGCAGATATTTCTATAGTTCTAGTCGTTTATAATCGTGTGATTTGCGTGAAAATCAGTTCTTCGTCGAAATATTGACTGGTAAGTCTCGAATTTCCAAGTACAGTCGCCTCTATTTACCTTTCGCGTTCGGGACCATAGGGGAGTAATTTTCGTGGAAATGCTGTTCCCCCACTCTCGAGCCCAACTGGTTCTTGATGCAATTCTTTTTGCTCTCTATTTACGTTGCCACGCGCATTAGCACACAAAATTCACAATCACAACACGGCAAAACAGCACACGGCAGATATCCAGGGTTGTGCAGTGACGCATCACTCGAGGTTTTTTACGTAAATTACCTAAGTGAGGTATTTTACGTAGAAAACCAGTAAAATACCTAATAAATTACGTGCCAAGATGGCGGCCTTATATAACTGTATATAACCTCACTTTTTCAAAGTTCCGTTCTCGAAAAGTTTGTTTGAAACGTGAACATTGTTAATTAAACAATATCATCAATGTCAACTAAAAATAAACGGGGGACAATAAAATCCCACTTCGGGCTTCTATATATTCCATGGAATAAATTGAACTTTCTGCGCCTGCAAGAGAAAAATAAAAATGTTTATTTTGTAGTGAAGTGTTAAAATTTTTTGGATATAATCGCCTTTTGGGACACAGGTATGTAGTTGTACAGGTAAGCAATTGTAGAATATTGTTATTTTCGTTCATTTAAATATTTGTTCGATTATGTATTAATACAATTTTGTTGAGTATACCGGTTAATATTCTAATCTCAAATTCGTAAATTTTCATAGATTTGCGAGATTTTCTTTGCATTTAGTGTATCTCCGTTTTATCTGTGCTTAAAAAATATTTTTCACGATCATACTTTATTATTATTATAAAATGTTGTTTAATATATTAAACTGAAAGCTGTTCATATGTTTTTTTATTCATATTTTGGAGAAGTTTTGTGCTTAATGATGTATACCCGAAAAAATCCTCGAGGAACTCCTCCTGTTATTTTCGGACAAGGAAAACATGAAGAAATCCGAGAGGATTTTTAAATTCCTCGAGGAATTCCGCGAGGATTAATTCTCTGACTCGCGGATTTCCTCGTGTTTTCCTCGTCCGAAAATAACACGAGGATTTTTTCAATAGGGATATTGATAAATAAAATTAATTTTTATATTTTCACATAAATAAACATAAATTCCACATAAAAAAATTTATTCCACATAAAAAAAATTTATTTCACATAAATAAATTTATGTGAATTATTTTAAACATTTTATTTAAGGAATGTTTGCAGTCGACTAAGCGATATTGGTGCTAGTGAAGAAAATAATACTCCAATTAGTGAGGACATCATAATTGCGGACAATGATGTTTCTAGATCTGAACTAAAAAATGGAAATTCTCAAGTAAGTCGTTCAAATTATTTAAGAATATTTGGTACCTATTTGTGGTTTCTTATTCTTTTCTTTTTTAAAAAATATTCTTTATTGATATAAGTTTAAACCTATTTTTAAAAAACTGAACAAAAACAATGATTTTTTTAGTTTTGTTTCAAATTTTATATTTCTTAATTTTGATAATATTTATTTAAAATATAGATTATTTAAAATGGCAATACTATTCGCAGGTAAAATTTTATTAGTAGGTATAATTTATCGAAACTTTTTTAAAAAATGTTTTCAAAATTCCTTATTTTATTATTTTGTGCTAAAAAATGTTTCTGCATTATATTTTTTTTAAATTATCTATTTGTGGTCTTGTAAATATGCTGAGAATTTCAAGAAAGTAAACCATGCTTGCTCAATTCGCATCTTGCACTGTTCTTAACATCGAAAATTATCTAATTTTTTAGGAAAATGCAGGATCATCCACCATTTTAGAACCACGTATTTTACATCATGTAGAGAACTAGTGGGGTAAAATACCTAGTAATTTACGGTAAAAACTACGTAAATTTCGGTATCGATTGGGTAACATTTGGGTAAGAAGACAGTAAACTGAACAAATAGCACGAAATTACCATTTGAAATGTTAATAGCGTGATTCTTTGTTGAAATTGACGAGAAAAAATTAACAATAAAAATCGATCATTTTGTTTCTCGGCTGTAGAAAATAGTGAAAACACGATGTTGAATTTTCACTTCTGCTGAAGGCGGCTTCAAGTTCATTTTTAATAGTACATATGTATTGAAATAAACGTCTTTAAATAATAATTTTCAAGACGCTTTTGTCGGCTGCATGTAGATTTTCCAGAAATTAAATTTAAATTCGACATGTTGTTTTTTCTATTTTCTACAGTCGGGAAATAATATTATCGATTTTTATTGTTAAGTTTATCATGTCAATTTCAATAAAGAATCACATTATCAACATTTTAAGTGTTTATTTTGAGCCATTTATTTAGTATACTGTCATGTCAGAGAAATTTTACCCAATCCTTACCGAAATGATGCCCAATTCGGTAACAGTTCGGTTCACGTGTCCCGCCAGGGAAGCAATGAATCATTACTGCTTACTGGTATTTAAAACATCACTGATAATTTAACTTCCTTCCAGCTGCAATAGCTTTACGAATTTTTATTCGTTTCTTATGAATAATACAATTTTTAATTTATATCTTCATAAATATGAATCTTCCTTTGCAAATATATGAAAATGACACATAATAAATTTTACGGATAGGATTGAGTGGGATAAAAAATTTCGTTCAAATTCATTCGGAGTAAAAGTCTCTAATTGAGCCACATTGAAATTTTGGATTGGATTCAATCGAAATGGAAGTTTCAGATTGAGTCAAATTGTTTTTTAAACGATTTGCATCGAGCAAAATTAGAAACTTTTTTTTTATTGGTTTTCCATATGAATCAATCTTTCTGAAATTTTGAGAAACATAACAAAAGACAATAAAGCAGGTCTATTAACTAATTTTCAGTAAAAATTTATAAAAAAATTTAAGACTTATCGACAATTACAATTAACTGTTAAATTTTTTGCTAAATTTTCACTTAAGAGCCTTACCCACATTGCCAATTCCAAAGAGGCCAGAACTCAACAGAAACAGACTATTATGGATGAAAATGAGTATTATGAAGCAACAGAAGGCATACTATATGGTGCAGGTAAGTTTTTTTCACGATTTTTCATTAAAAAAAGTTTAAACGGTTTTTACCACATATTCTTTACAACTATAGCTATAGCACATATGAAGGATTTTTATAAATTTTGATTTTAACTGTTTTTGTGTGTGCAAAAAAACGGTGAAAAAACACGTTTCTTTTCTCTTTTCGAAAAATGTCCGCCATTTTGTTATTTTTCCAAAAATAAAAAATCATATGATTTGCGCTATAGCTATTGACGTACTGAATCTAAAACCGTTTGATTTTTTTGTTTCAGACAAACCATTTCCGAGATTTCATCAACAGCGCACACCTATCTACTTTTTGAGGTCCTATGATTTACCACCATTTTCATCTATAAAAATTGTCTTAAATAAATGAAACAAAATTATTTATGTATTGTAAGAGTGTATTTACTTAGCTTCACAATTTTCATATCAATATCTATACCTCATTTAGACAAATCATTTTCCATCTCAGCGTTTTTTTCGTATCGCACATATGTTGTTTAAACAAATTGAATTTTTAAATTTCAATCGTACTTTTTAAAATTGAAATGAAAGAAAAAATTTGTACACATTATTGATACAAACAATTTTGCATTCATACTTTTCTTTTGTATTCCACACAGTATGGTTAAAAAATTTAATTTTCGATTCTCAATATTTTAAATTAAAAAGTAAAATAAAAATCTTATGAAAAACTGTTGCGATTCAAACTTGTAGATCTTTATGTAGTAAGCAATTTTTTATCATAGCTTTTTTTCATTTTTCGTTTATTTTAATTGAAGAATAGAATTTAGATATTAATTTTCTTCAAGTTTTGACATACTGTAACTTTCCTAATTTTAGTTCAATCGAAAAATGTTATGAGAATAATTAGTAGAGATTTATGAGCACTATCAGAAACCAATACTGGAACTTTTATTTAAAAAAAAAAACTTCAAAAACACAAAAAATGCTCTTATTTTCACAATTTTGGTCAGATGTGGCTGGTTGACAAACTTGTCCTTATATTTTCAGCTGCGATAAAGTATGCCAAAGATCTATTCAATTTCTGACTCAGGGAATCTCAAAACGTAAAGATTTAATGAAATTTTCGAAAGTTATTTTTCACTCAAAACTAATACCTTCTCATTTATGACGAGAATGTAAAAATAATAGAAAATAACCCCATTAGGTCTAAATTGAACAGAAAAGGGTTGAGATTCTTGAATCAGTATTCATGAAAATGTAAATTGTGCAAGTAAGATATAACTCTAATTGTATGGAAGTTGGACTTTTGGAAAAACAATGTTATAATGCAAATCTTAGAATCGCAAGCATTTTTCCAGTTCCCAGGAAGTTTAATCGACTATCAAATCTATTCTAAGTTGCGAGTGCAGGTTGTAGTTCAGTATACATCCTGTGGCTAACTACGCTTGCACACTCATACTTCCGTGTAATCGCATTAAACGACTTTCACCGCCTGTCGAGGGCCATTGACTTTATACGAGCAGTGCTCTCTCGATTCATTGTCTTCTTCAATCACGGGTCAAACGATATGCGGCCCGAGAGCTGATCAGTAGGGATCACCACACAGGATTAGGGAGACCCGAGCCATTAAATAATCAAGCCTTACAGATCAGCTTTACATTCTGGGTTTATGCTAGCTTCAGTGTAGACCCCATTATAAGAATAGTGCTAGACAATATGTTTAGGTCAATTAATCAATCAAAATAAAAGAGGCCATAACCACTAAACAATAGATATTCAAACAGACTTAATTTCATCTAAGATTTTGCACGAGTGTATAACACGGAAAGAAGAGAATGCTACTTGCTAGTATTTAGATACTTATCCATATTCTACATTACCGTTCAAAATTATAGGTTCATCTGTTACTTAAGTTCATGGATTAACCGGATCACGTGACTAGATTCCTGCCTTATCAGCATTTTCAATTTGTGTAACCCCATTTCTGTAAAAAATGAGATGATGAGTTGAAAATTTGTAAGAGTCAATGAAATGCACTAAGTCAAGTCTGTCTGTTCATAAATATTTATAACTGTAAAATTTTTTATTATATTTATAAACATTTATGATCAGAGAGACATATTTTAATGTATTTTATTTAATTCTACAAATTTTCAATTACCTGCCTTAATTTGAATATTTCTAGACCGTCTAGTCTAGAAGTTCTAGCCTGTCCCAGATCTGGTGCGAGTTATCCCTCCATAACATAAAAATTCCTAAGTATACATGACTCAAATTTTTTTTACCGTTTTAAAAAAATTGCCAGGTTGTTGGAAATGATCCAAAAGAAGAAATAATCACTACCAAAAAAAGGTTTTTTTTCTTATCATCTTGACAGTCTAGTTAAAGACAGATCTGATTCTGGTTAGCCCTATATGACAAAAATTTCCAAGTGTCTATTAGTCGAAATTTTTCCCCCACATTAAAATTGTTGACAGGGTATTCGAAATTATTTAATATAAGAGATTATGACTAGGAAAATAGTTTTTTCTTTCTTATCGTCTTGATAGTCTATTCTGGCCCATGACTGGTGCTAGTTGGCCTAATAATACATAAACATTTTTAGTTACATTTTCTTCGCAATTTTCAAAATTAAAATCTTAATGCTTGAATTCCAATGTTCAGAATCTGTATTGGATACTCAGTACAGTACTACTAACTACGCATATTACACCCTGCACTATGGAGATAGCAATCTTTATAACATTTTCGTATAGTTTACTACATAAACTGTACTCAAAACAATACAGTTTAATACTATCTGTATTGGATACTCAGTACAGTACTACTATTTACGCATATTACACCCTGCACTATGGAGATAGCAATCTTTATAATATTTCCGTATAGATTACTACATATACTGTACTCAGAACAATACAGTTTAATATTATCTGTATTGGATACTCAGTACAGTATTGCTATCTAAGTATATTACACCCAGCACTATACAGATAAAAGTATTTATAATATTTCCGTATAGATTACTACATATACTGTACTCAGAACAATACAGTTCAATACAATCTGTATTGGATACTCAGTACAGTACTACTATCTACGCATATTACACCCTGCACTATGGAGATAGCAATCTTTATAATATTTGCGTATAGATTACTACATATACTGTACTCAGAACAATACAGTTCAATACTATCTGTATTGGATACTCAGTACACTACTACTATCTACGTATATTACACTCTGCACTATAGAGATAGCTATCTTTATAATATTTGCGTATAGTTTACTACATATACTGTACTCCGAACAATACAGTTTAATACTATCTGTATTGGATACTCAGTACAGTATTGCTATCTAAGTATATTACACCCAGCACTATACAGATAAAAGTATTTATAATATTTCCGTATAGATTACTACATATACTGTACTCAAAACAATACAGTTGAATACTATCTGTATTGAATACTCAGTACAGTACTACTATCTACGCATATTACACCCTGCACTATGGAGATAGCAATCTTTATAATATTTTCGTATAGATTACTACATAAACTGTACTGAGAACAATACAGTTCAATACAATCTGTATTGAATACTCAGTACAGTACTACTATCTACGCATATTACACCCTGCACTATGGAGATAGCAATCTTTATAATATTTTCGTATAGATTACTACATAAACTGTACTCAAAACAATACAGTTTAATACTATCTGTTTTGGATACTCAGTGCAGTATTACTATCTACGCATATTACACGCTGCACTATGGAGATAGCAATCTTTATAATATTTCGGTATAGATTACTACATATACTGTACTCAAAACAATACAGTTCAATACAATCTGTATTGGATACTCAGTACAGTACTACTAACTACGCATATTACACCCTGCACTATGGAGATAGCAATCTTTATAATATTTGCGTATAGACTATTACATAAACTGTACTCAAAACAATACAGTTTAATACTATCTGTATTGGATACTCAGTACAGTACTACTATCTACGCATATTACACCCTGCACTATGGAGATAGCAATCTTTATAATATTTTCATATAGTTTACTACATAAACTGTACTCAAAACAATACAGTTTAATACTATCTGTTTTGGATACTCAGTGCAGTATTACTATCTACGCATATTACACGCTGCACTATGGAGATAGCAATCTTTATAATATTTCCGTATACATTACTACATATACTGTACTCAAAACAATACAGTTCAATACAATCTGTATTGGATACTCAGTACAGTACTACTATCTACGCATATTACACCCTGAACTATGGAGATAGCAATCTTTATAACATTTTCATATAGTTTACTACATAAACTGTACTCAAAACAATACAGTTTAATACTATCTGTATTGGATACTCAGTACAGTACTACTATCTACGCATATTACACCCTGCACTATGGAGATAGCAATCTTTATAATATTTTCGTATAAATTACTACATAAACTGTACTCAAAACAATACAGTTTAATACTATCTGTTTTGGATACTCAGTACAGTATTACTATCTACGCATATTACACCCTGCACTATGGAGATAGCAATCTTTATAATATTTTCGTATAAATTACTACATAAACTGTACTCAAAACAATACAGTTTAATACTATCTGTTTTGGATACTCATTACAGTATTGCTATCTAAGTATATTACACCCAGCACTATACAGATAAAAGTATTTATAATATTTCCGTATACATTACTACATATACTGTACTCAAAACAATACAGTTCAATACAATCTGTATTGGATACTCAGTACAGTACTACTATCTACGCATATTACACCCTGAACTATGGAGATAGCAATCTTTATAATATTTGCGTATAGACTATTACATAAACTGTACTCAAAACAATACAGTTTAATACTATCTGTATTGGATACTCAGTACAGTACTACTATCTACGCATATTACACCCTGCACTATGGAGATAGCAATCTTTATAATATTTTCGTATAAATTACTACATAAACTGTACTCAAAACAATACAGTTTAATACTATCTGTTTTGGATACTCAGTACAGTATTACTATCTACGCATATTACACGCTGCACTATGGAGATAGCAATCTTTATAATATTTCCGTATAGATTACTACATATACTGTACTCAGAACAATACAGTTCAATACAATCTGTATTGGATACTCAGTACAGTACTACTATCTACGCATATTACACCCTGCACTATGGAGATAGCAATCTTTATAACATTTTCGTATAGTTTACTACATAAACTGTACTCAAAACAATACAGTTTAATACTATCTGTATTGGATACTCAGTACAGTACTACTATCTACGCATATTACACCCTGCACTATGGAGATAGCAATCTTTATAATATTTTCGTATAAATTACTACATAAACTGTACTCAAAACAATACAGTTTAATATTATCTGTATTGGATACTCAGTACAGTATTGCTATCTAAGTATATTACACCCAGCACTATACAGATAAAAGTATTTATAATATTTGCGTATAGATTACTACATATACTGTACTCAGAACAATACAGTTCAATACTATCTGTATTGGATACTCAGTACAGTACTACTATCTACGCATATTACACCCTGCACTATGGAGATAGCAATCTTTATAATATTTGCGTATAGATTACTACATATACTGTACTCAGAACAATACAGTT
Source organism: Diplolepis rosae (assembly GCA_030998225.1). Taxonomy (NCBI): domain Eukaryota; kingdom Metazoa; phylum Arthropoda; class Insecta; order Hymenoptera; family Diplolepididae; genus Diplolepis; species Diplolepis rosae. The sequence goes on along the minus strand of JAPYXD010000391.1, from coordinate 1,183,823 downwards.
CAATACTATCTGTATTGGATACTCAGTACACTACTACTATCTACGTATATTACACTCTGCACTATAGAGATAGCTATCTTTATAATATTTGCGTATAGTTTACTACATATACTGTACTCCGAACAATACAGTTTAATACTATCTGTATTGGATACTCAGTACAGTATTGCTATCTAAGTATATTACACCCAGCACTATACAGATAAAAGTATTTATAATATTTCCGTATAGATTACTACATATACTGTACTCAAAACAATACAGTTGAATACTATCTGTATTGAATACTCAGTACAGTACTACTATCTACGCATATTACACCCTGCACTATGGAGATAGCAATCTTTATAATATTTTCGTATAGATTACTACATAAACTGTACTCAAAACAATACAGTTGAATACTATCTGTATTGAATACTCAGTACAGTACTACTATCTACGCATATTACACCCTGCACTATGGAGATAGCAATCTTTATAATATTTTCGTATAGATTACTACATAAACTGTACTCAAAACAATACAGTTTAATACTATCTGTTTTGGATACTCAGTGCAGTATTACTATCTACGCATATTACACGCTGCACTATGGAGATAGCAATCTTTATAATATTTCGGTATAGATTACTACATATACTGTACTCAAAACAATACAGTTCAATACAATCTGTATTGGATACTCAGTACAGTACTACTAACTACGCATATTACACCCTGCACTATGGAGATAGCAATCTTTATAATATTTTGGTATATATAAGTAAATAAACTGTACTCAAAACAATACAGTTCAATACTATCTGTATTGGATACTCAGTACAGTACTACTATCTACGCATATTACACCCTGCACTATGGAGATAGCAATCTTTATAATATTTTCGTATAGATTACTACATAAACTGTACTCAAAACAATACAGTTTAATACTATCTGTTTTGGATACTCAGTGCAGTATTACTATCTACGCATATTACACGCTGCACTATGGAGATAGCAATCTTTATAATATTTCGGTATAGATTACTACATATACTGTACTCAAAACAATACAGTTCAATACAATCTGTATTGGATACTCAGTACAGTACTACTAACTACGCATATTACACCCTGCACTATGGAGATAGCAATCTTTATAACATTTTCGTATAGTTTACTACATAAACTGTACTCAAAACAATACAGTTTAATACTATCTGTATTGGATACTCAGTACAGTACTACTATCTACGCATATTACACCCTGCACTATGGAGATAGCAATCTTTATAATATTTTCGTATAAATTACTACATAAACTGTACTCAAAACAATACAGTTTAATACTATGTGTTTTGGATACTCAGTACAGTATTACTATCTACGCATATTACACGCTGCACTATGGAGATAGCAATCTTTATAATATTTTCGTATAAATTACTACATAAACTGTACTCAAAACAATACAGTTTAATACTATCTGTTTTGGATACTCATTACAGTATTGCTATCTAAGTATATTACACCCAGCACTATACAGATAAAAGTATTTATAATATTTCCGTATACATTACTACATATACTGTACTCAAAACAATACAGTTCAATACAATCTGTATTGGATACTCAGTACAGTACTACTATCTACGCATATTACACCCTGAACTATGGAGATAGCAATCTTTATAACATTTTCATATAGTTTACTACATAAACTGTACTCAAAACAATACAGTTTAATACTATCTGTTTTGGATACTCAGTACAATATTCCTATCTAAGTATATTACACCCATTACTATGCAGATAAAAATCTTTATAATATTTGCGTATAGATTACTACACGGAGAAAATTTGTTTGTGGAAATTTAATCAAAAGTTCAGTAAAGCTTGGACATAGTGGTTTTTTGTGAAAGCTTGAAATTTTTTTTGCGCATTCTTTCAAAAAAGACTTATAAAGATTAATCGAGCAGTTGAGTAAACCCCAAAACAGTTGACTAAAAATTGAAAAGAAAAAAGGTGCTAGATTTTCATTTGCATAATTTTAAATCTTCATTTACAATGGATCATAAAATGGAGAATATTTGTTGAAATTCCACACTCCGTTGTTCACAGTTTGCTTAAGAGTTAAATAAAACGAGAGTCCTCAGGCACGCCTCTATGCCTAGGATCGAACGCAAAACATAAGTACCCCGTATCACTGTATAATATTTCAGAATTCATGAAATATTTAAAAAATGCATGTAGTTATGACCCATGTTAGCTATTTATATCTAATAAAAGATATTGGTTGTAAGTTATCGAAATAGAAATAACGTTAAGTAAGCAATCAACATATATACGCAAGGGCCTTTAAAATGTTGGGCACATTCCTGCCTGGCAAAATTTGAGAACCACGTGATCCATGATCAAGGCATAGGTATCACGTATTAAATGTAATAATGGAAAAGAAAATAGTGTTTCGAATGCGAATAGGAGAAGTCAATAATTGATCTACGAAATACTACGTAAGTAAAATTTATCCTTTTCACATAATTTTTAAAAGCTGCGTTGCCCACTACTGAATTTCAGGTTATATCTGTTTTATTAGAAATTCTTGATCCTCCAGTGGCAGACTTTAGGGCACAGGAATTTCGAGGCCGGCACTAATATTCTCTCACAAGCGGTGATACATGCTCCTAGTTAGGACATAACGAGAGTTATACTTGTATTAGTTAGGTTTATGTAAGCGTATAGAATTAATATACTTAAGACCTTGAAACTTGCATCACCCTGTACCCAAACTGAGTCGACATCCTGTTCGTCTATATGTAAGTATAGAATCTAAACAATCGTTTAGATAGTGACTTCTGGAAAAAGTATTTTTTTTATTACGTAGCTGAGGCAAAGTCGAGACCAAGCCGAGACGAATCCGAGGCGCAATCAGTCCTGCGAGCATTGTCGCGAGTCTCGTAATTTCCTGAATTGTGTGCATTGGCACGCATACGAGTTTTTATGCGTACACTCGAATCTAATCTATTATCATTTTCTTCCATTACACTTGATAATTCGCGACTAGTCCCGGCCATTTTGATTTTATCGATCTTGTGCAGTAGTAGCGTGTTGTAATAGAGCATGCGCAGTTTAAATGTACAAGGCTTTGTCAGTAGGGTGCTAACGCTGTACGAAGAAGAAGAAGAATAAGAAGAAAATTGTGCTCCGCTGTATGGCTATAGGCGCATGCACAGTTCAATTTTTACATTACATTCCTCTGTAGCGCAATACACAACATTGCGCTACTCTTAACTGTAGCGAAAAAACGAGTTTACGCGCCGGAGGCACATAAAAGTCTTTATAATATTTCCGTACAGATTACTACATAAAATGTACTCAAAACAATGCAGTTTAATACTATCTGTATTGGATACTCAGTACAGTACTACTATCTACGTATATTACACTCTGCACTATAGAGATAGCTATCTTTATAATATTTGCGTATAGATTACTACATATACTGTACTCAGAACAATACAGTTCAATACAATCTGTATTGGATACTCAGTACAGTACTACTATCTACGTATATTACACACTGCACTATGGAGATAAAAATCTTTATAATATTCACGTACAGACTACTATATGCAAAATAAACACTAAAATACAGCACAATACTATCTGTATTGTAACCAACACGTTGCATATTTACTCTGTAGAATACTGATTATAGTGTAACTTATACATTACAGATACAGTATAGTAAATACACCAATACAATATAGTAAAATTCCATCTGTACTATACCCAGTACAAAAAGATAGTTATAATTACAATACATCACATTACTGTTAGTACTATACCCATTGGAATATTAACTACAGTAGAATACAGACGATACTGTATTGTATACAATGCAAATAGTAACCCGTAAAAAAATTTATTCTTCGAATACGGATAAGCAATTTGCAGGTAACTAGTAGCATATTTTTTCGGTGAACTTATTATAAATATAACCAATAAAAATCTTCTGTCAAGAGCACGAAAGTGGATTGACAGCCAACAGTGCTTTTTATTTCAGAAATATTGGCACGTTTTACGATTCTGTCACGTACGAAAAAGAAAATACGTGATTTACCTCCCACCTTACTTGGCACGAGCAACATCCTCGTTAAAATCTACAATGACACTCTAAAGGCATTGAACTTTTCATGCAAGTTTGATGGAAATGTCGGAAAATATGGGAAATTGATTTAAATTTCCCTGCAGTTTTACATTCCGATCCCCAGTTCTCTTAATTAAAAAATTATTTAAAGCATTTGAAAACTTCTCAACTTGCGAAAAATGTTGACAAGAGACTGGAAATTTATGACAACATCAACTATTCATAGGAAATAATCAATTTTACATACTACTCAAATACATTAATTGCATCTATGAAGAGTGAAGTTATTCCGATATCGAGATTGAATTGTCGACGATGCTGTGGTTTTATTTGGTGGAATGTGTCGGTCAATTTTAAGCCCTACGATATATATATACATAAATTATAATTATCAGACGGGACAACGACCTCGAATCACAAGAGAGACAGTGAGATGTCTGTAATACCATAAGAATAGGAGACAATCATATCTGGAATGAAACATAGTACATAGTTGCGGTTCAAAACCAGCTCGCGCCATTCAAATGTATGTGCATATTTTAGATGGATATAGATCGCAGGAATCATGTTTTATGCTCCAGCTCACATACAACCGAAGAACATTTCTGTATCCTAAAAAATAGCATATCACGATTTTGCTTACATTGTTCCCTAGTTCGAAATGAAAAGTCACCCCTGATCTTGGCCAGGTCTGTCAGATGGATGTTTGTAACGCACTTCTGTGGGATTTTGAAACTCCCAGTTCGGGCCCAGATCTGGCGTGGCGTTTTATTCCAGATTAGTTTCAGATCAAAGAATTCCTGCATGCATTCAGATAAAAAGTTCGGTTAAATTTACTAAACCGGTTAAGAAATTTCTGCTTAAAATGACTAAACTTTTGGTTAATTTCACCAGAAAATTTGTTTACTTATTATCGTTACAAAATTCTAGTTATATATAGTCTGGTATTATTATTCCAGTTAATATTAGAGACAAATATAGTAAAAATAGTTTCAAAATACGCCGTTGGAAGCGTTACTGTCTACACAATCTGGCGCCTTTTCGTTTTCCGGTATACATGTAAGCCTCGAGATTTTGACTCGAGCGACAACCCCCACCACACCACCACCCCACTGAGCCCCATCACACCACCTTCCTACTGACTCAGTGGGAAGGTGGCATGGTAGGGGCTTCCCCTCCAGAATAAAAAGGCCGAAGCTTGTATACATGTTGATACCGGTTTCCTGTAAGTTATGTCAGTGTTCGCAGAACGTGGACGTAAACGGCCCCCACCATAGATGCTTCGAGCCCATTGTGTCTTCCTCATTCAACCAACCTATGGCAGTGGAGTGAGGAAGAAGCCATGAGCTGGTAGGGTCCATGGTGGGGGCCGTTTACGTCCACGTTCTACGAACACTGCAGTTATGTTGTGTATTAGGCCGTTTGCAAAAACAAGTGAAAACCAAAACAAGGTAGAGTCCAAAGAAATCTTAAATATCTCGCATCCTGTCTCGAATTGAGAGGCCGGAAAGGTAGGATATACTTTGGACCGTATATCGATTCTCCAAAGCATTAATTCTGCCAGGCGCAGTGAACTTCACGCTGGAAATTGTAAGAATTTTCAAGCGCGCATTATAATTCACAAGAAAGACTCCTAAAAATGCTTAGGATTTCCAGCGTGAAGTTCACTGCGCCTGAGAGAATTAATGCTTTGGAGAATCGATATACGGTCCAAAGTACACCCTACCACCGGAAAGTATAACGTCCTCTGCGCGCGGGACACTTAGAGAATGAAGGAATGAGTAAACGGACCGAGCGCGACTAAACGAAAATTTTAATCCGTTTTTAAAATTTTTTATGAGAAAATATTTAATTTTCGATCGAGGGTCTTTCTTCCTATGAAATAAGAAATTTTTATTTGAATTCTGCAATACATTTGTTAATTATTAAAACCGTAATAGAAATAAACAACCGCGCGTGGCGGCAGGAAAACGAAGAACGTGCTACCTAAGCTAAAGTTGCAAGGAATAAGGTGAAAATTTCAATTCAATATATCTTCCAATAATTAAAGTTGGTGATTATTAACGAAAAATTAGACTCAAATCTATATTGAAGAGATTGAATCATTGATTTTTACACACATTCAAAATGTTTAGTTATTATTTATTTTTTATTATAAATAATTATTTTTTCATCTTGGGGGGGAGGGGGGGGGGCGCTGAAGCAAGGAGCGATTCTCTAAGTTTCCAGCGTGCGGAGGTCGTTATGTTTTCCGGCTCCTCAATTATTTTGCAAAGTGTCAAAGAAATGGAGAATAAAGTGTACAATGTGTTAATTAAATGGAAGTTAAATAACTTGAAGGAAAAATTCAAAGGTAAAGAAATTTGAATATTGTAGATTTATATGTATTCAAATGTACATTTTTAATAATAATATAAATAAGATAATTCAACAATAAATATATATTCCTTTATTTTGAAAATTATAAATTCCACGACATTGAATCATTATATATTTTTAAGGTTATGTTAAAATTCAACCGGGAAATTTTAGTAAATTTAACTAAAAATATAGTATTGTTGAATCGACTGAATTAGTTAAGTTTACCGGAATATAACCATGAATGTAACGATAAATTTTTTATTAGAAAAATTACGGTGACTACCGTAAAGTGTTTACTAGAATTCCTAGAATTTTCAACCGAAGATACTAGTACGGCTCTCCGTAAAAATTTTTTACGGTTGAAATAACCGGAATTCTGGTTCTTTTGACCAGACCTTTGTCCAAGTGCGGGTACATATTTTACAAGTAAAGATTCATTTGCTCGAATCAACGCGAATGAAAATAATTTTAAATCTATTAATATGCAATTTTATACTGATAAAACCCTTTCCCAAGCAGGAATTTTGCCGTGGGAGAAAGTAGGCCCAAGAATGGAGAGACCATACTTCGCATGAAACGTTAAACTGGGCCTGGCCCTGGTGTAAAGGACGCATTATTGCGACGCCATCTTTCAAATTTTAAACATACAAAACCGCGTCAAGGTCTGATTCTGTGTTTCTTTTCTGGCCGGAACTAGGTCGAAAAATTTCTAAAGAGGTTCAGATCAGTGATTATTCGTAACAGCTTGAGCCCCTCTCGTTTAAAATTTTTAAAATAACAGTTGTATTACTATTTTAATACTCTAAAAATCATTTATCACGAGTGAAATAAATGAATTGAACTGAATTAAGCGCTGATCCCATTAACAATTTGAATGATGTTATTTCAAAAACAGAATTTGCAGTAAAACCTAAAAATAAAATGTCATATTGGATGAAATCAATTTTAGCAAATAAAAATTAATACTTAAGAGGGGAGATACCTCTAGAACTTTCAAAAAATCAAAAATGTTTTTTTTGCTCAAATCGATTAAAAAAGTTCAAAAATATAATCCCAAAGTTCTATTGGTCCGTAAGTTGAATGGAACATATTTTTTCATGTACAAAAACTTTGAGGCTCGTTTTCTCGAAACTAACTTTTTTTATCCGGCCGTCAAGATTGCGAGCAAACTATTCAACCGATTTATTTGAATGAAACAGTATTTTATAAATAATTCTATCTTCAAGTGCGTGCTAGGGAGAAAAATAATATTTCTACAGTTGTTTAACTATTTTCATGTCAAAAAACACGGGTAAAAATGGTACTTTTTCAGGAAACGCATGAAAATATACCCAATTTTTCGAAATTCTCAAAACCCCCCTGCTATGCACTCGATAAAAGCTTCCCGATTAATAAAAAAATTTCTTTTATCGTTTCAGATGAAAAACCTAGCCAGGAAGTTGACGACTGCAAAAAATGTTAGCAGCGACGCTATCGACGGGATCCGTCATATTTCCGCCATTTTGTATTTTTCTATTATGAAAAAATTGTTTTTTTGAAGTTAAATAATGCCTTCTAATATATGCAAAAAATCCGGACCTGCTTCGTTTTCATTCTCCTAGAATAAAATTGAGAAAACTGCTTTTTTTAAGGGTTCTAGAGGCATCTCCCCCCTTAATACATGGATTAAATCAGGGATTCCCAAACTTTATTCCAACACGCCCCACTTTATACACTTTACACACTTTTTAGTCTAAATAATTCTAGGTGCTTACCGCTCGTGCGTCCACGCCTCCCTTGGGATGGCTTCGCGCCTCCCCAGGGGGGCGGGCCCCCCAGTTTGAAAATCGCTGGATTAAATAAAGAATACTATTTTATTGACCACTTGTGGAAGAATTGGAGTCAATTTTTAAGTGTAAAACGGTAAAAGTCATTCACATACATACAGGTTAGATTTTTGTAAGTGGCACAATAGCCAAAATAACTAAACATATTATATTGTTTCACTTGACGTTAATTTTATAGCTTCTGCGTTGAAAAAATTCATATCCAATTTTTAAGTTTAATTTTTTAAACATCCCTAGCGGACATCAAAATTATTGCCATTATGATTCTGCGGTACATTTTGTGTTTGAACCCTACCGGACTTGGTCAAGTGAATGGTTAGCGATTTCGCTGACCATTCACTAACCGATCGCTGACCTCGTAATAATATGAAAAAGAGAAGCGTAAAAAACATTTAAATTACTGCTATTATGATTCTGCGGTACGTGTTCCTATACAGTAAAACGAATGAAAATATTTCTGTATGCAGGATTTCACAGAGGGAAACTTTAAAGGATCCTGACTGATTTTGAACCATGGAAATGTTCCTTTATAGGTTCTCGTAGAGGAACCTGCAAAAGATATATATATATTTTTTTTTGATCTTTCTAAATCATTTCAGTCGATTATGTCGATCATTAGAAGAGTGTATCACTGTATGTGATAACGGAACTCTACTATATCGACCTTATCAACCTATGATTCAGAATTAATGTAACGTCTCGCAAGACAAAAAAAAATATAATTATTGAAGAAATTTTTCTGTGAAAAAAGGAACGCTTCCACTCCGCTGGGTATCGAGCCCAGGTCCTTTCGATTGCCATCTGAGCTCAGATGACAGAGCATTCAACCGGCAATCGAAAGGACCTGGGCTCGATACCCAGCGGAGTGGAAGCGTTCCTTTTTTCACAGAAAAATTTCTTCAATAATTATATTTTTTTTTCTCATCAAGTCATGTACAAAACAAATACAATAGAGGTGACTTCTGAAAATGCTGAATACCGTACTTGTTACAGGAAGCGTTTGTATACAGGAACCCGAGTAAGAATTTTTGCAGGTTTCTCTACAAGAACCTATAAAGGAACAATTTCGTGGTTCAAAATCAGTCGGGATCCTTTAAAGTTTCCCTCTGTGGGATCCTGCATACAGAAATATTTTCCTTCATTTTACTGTATAGGAACACGTAAAGGAACACACATAAGAGCCTGTACAGGATCATGCACAGTATTAGATTGTTCATTTAACGACTTAATGGACCCCATCAAGGAACCTTTCATCTATACTGTACCCTCACCTTAGAGGATCGTATAAAGGATCCTGTGCTAACCGTTTTTATGTCACACAGGAACCTTTACGGTTCCTTCATGGGATATTTTAGAGGATCCTTTCAGGAACCTATTCAAGGATCCTGAACAGGATCCTGATGATTCCCATGTATGATCCTGTACAGGAACCTGAACGGAACCCCAAGTAAGGATCCTCTAAAGGATCCTATGAAGGAATTTTCAACAGGGCCATTCAAATATTTTTTGCCAACATTTATTTCATCCAATGTGACATTTTATGTTTAGGTTTTGCTGCAAATGCTGTTTTTCTAACAACATCATTCAATTTGGTAATGGGATTAGCCCTAAATTCAGTTCAATTCATTTATTTCACTCGTGATAAATGATTTTTAGAGTATTAGAATAGTAATACAATTATTATTTTAAAAATTTTCATTGAGGGGGATCTTTTGCCGTTACTATAGTTTTATATTACAGCACTGATAACTTCGAACTCATTTCAGTTGCACCAATGCAAAGCTATTGGCGTATATGAGTGATGCCACTAGCTATTCCCTCTCCATATGTTTTATTTGGCAATTAATGAAGATAACCGTCAATTGGGTAGGCAGAGAGTTAAGATTTAAAATGTCCGCAGAATTGTTATAAAATTATTTTAATAAAATGATAGTTCTCTTTGGAAAAATTGCAAGTGGAATTATTCTGAATTAATCTTACGAAATCACTGTTCTGTAAAGTTTACACCAAAGTAGAGAAATGACTGCTTTATTAATTTGCTGCGCTGTGAAATGTGCTTTTGAATAAAGTAGATAAAAATATTTACAAGGACACTTTAACAAATATTTTATAAGGCCAGAGAGAAGCTTGAAAACTGGGTCAGTAATATCGATAATAAATAATATTCTGTCAACTTCCATTTGCAATTAATTCCTCACTCACAAATGCAAACTATAGTATGTACGCATTGCTGAATTCAAGGTTTAAATAAAGTCGATAAATATGAGTTATTCGAGCAATTTTTCACCAAACATTAATTAAGTAAAAAGTTCTTCTCGCAGCTTCACTTTTTTCGTTTATGAAAAATTTTAATTCGCATATTTCAATATATCGGATTCCTTCTGACTAATTACTACCCATGCAGAAATCTTGACAAGTCTAGGCCCAACCCAAGTACGGTTTATGGCAACGCCATTATTCGGTTTTTTAATCAGCCAGATTAGGTAAAGGTTTGGATCAACGTCTAATGCCAGGTCAAGGCCTGGTTGAAAATTTTTTGCACAGATGATCAAGCTTAAAACTAAGAGGTATGATTCAGAATTGAATTGATAAAAAGACATTACTTATGTTTTAAAATTTTCTACACCCATATGAAAAAAAAAATGTGGTGCAGATGCTGCCCCTAGCGGTAGAGCTGTTGTGTTTACCGGGGGAGAGTTGAGCGACTAGACATTTCGTCAAAAAAGTACCGGAAATTGATCAATAAAACACAAACTATTTATGATTCATCCAAATTTATTTTATCGCCTTCAAATACACTTATGCCAACGAATAATGCAATCATCAAAACATGTTTTAAACTCATTTTCCGGAATCGACTTCAGTTCTCGCCGCGAATTCTCTTTTATGTCTTCTATCGACTGAAAACGGGTGCCTCGAAGTAGTAATAATTTGAGTTTTGGAAATAGAAAAAAGTCGGCGGGAGCCATATCAGGTGGATACGGTGGTTGTTGGATGATATTCGTTGAGTTTTTGGCCAGAAGTTCGTTCACAATGATAGCCTTATGAGATGGTCTTTCGGAACTAGTCGAGCAGCAACGCGTTTCATGCTAAACAATCGTTTAAAATGGTACGAATTGATTCGTGAGACACAGAAAGTTCAGCGACTATCTCTCTCAAACTTAAATGACGATGTTCAGCATCATTTCTTTCACTTTAACGATGTTAACTTCAGTTGAAGACGTTGATGGCCGACCAGAGCGAGGCAAATCTGCCACCACATCTCGTATCTCGACCGCTTTTGAATGCGAAGTACCACTCATATGCATGTGTTTTTGATAAAGTCGGTTCACCGTAAGCCTTCTCTAACACTTTCAGCGATTCCGCACACTAAATTCCATTTGAAAATGCAAAATTTGCGACAAATTCTTTGTTCGATATTCTTATCCATTGGAAAAATCGCGAAACACACTTGAGATAAACTGACACCGCATCGTCAAGTAAATGCGAAAGTACAACTTTTAAGTTTTTTATGATATACACGAAAGTGCCCATTGAAATGGTGTTTTCTGGATATACACGGTTACCCATTTTAATCTATAGTGCCAAATATCTTCTAAAATACTTCATCTACGAAAAAATGGTTCGGACAAAGGTTCACCAGGACCGAGGGGGACATGTGACTGTACCATCAATTTTGACCTTGAGGTCATTTTTCAAGGTCAAATGTAGGTAAGACCCTTTTCTTAAATGAGAATCCCTATTTTTAACTGCGAATTTGAAAAGAGTGGGAAATTGCACGTCAAAAATGTTCTGTGGAAAAATGGTTTTGTGACCTGGGAAAGGTAAAAAATTAAGGTCAAATGTCTGAGAAACGACCAGATGCCCTTTTTCTGAATTACCTTGGCTTTTCGAGGTAAACAAACGTTCAAGATGCTTCACAACAGGTGTTCGCAGAACGTGGACGTAAACGGCCCCCACCATAGATGCTTCGAGCTCATTGTGCCTTCCTTATTCAAGCAACCTATGGCAGTGGAGCGGGGAAGAAGCCATGAGCTGGTAGGGTCCATGGTGGGGGCCGTTTACGTCCACGTTCTGCGAACACTGCTTCACAAAAGTCGATGAAATGTTAAGGTGCACATCACCTTGACCATCATGACCTTCAGGTCAATTTTCAAGGTGACTTGAAGGTTAAGACGATTTTTCTTAGATTGAACTCTGTGCCCGGATAAATTTTTTTTGTAGACTTCAGGCTGTGGATTGTTATCACAACGCCCCCCCCCCCCCCCCACCCAAACACATCCAGACAGTAACAATCATTTTGGATAAGATGTAAAGACTGTGACTATGTAGTTACAAAAGTGACAATCTTGACAATGTCACTTCTCTGTGACACTTTGTCCTTACTTTTAGCGTTACCCAGAAACAAGGGCGTGGACTTAATAAGTTCTGTTTCTTTTGGGGTGCTTTCTTGTCGTGAGTTCCCCTTGCCTCTCACGTTTCGGGTGGTTGATTAACGCGAGTCCCCTTGCCTCTCACCATTGCTACCAGTGTTACAATCAGCCACACAGTAACTATTCGAAGTGCTCTACATTGGCTTGAAGACACAAACGTAGACGTCTTTCTAAACCCTCCACAGTTTTCAGCAAAGTTTCTCGACAGATGGCTGCGCAAGCTCTCCGAATCCTTTCCATCAGATCTTCTCTTATTGTGGGTCGCTGAGCAAAAACTACATTTTTAATATAACCCCATAAAAATAAATCAGGTGATGTTAGATCTGGTGAGCAGGGGGACCATTAGAATGGACCTTCTCGTCCATTCGATCTCTCATTGAAATTTAAGTTAGAAAACTTACGTACGATGAGTGCAAAATGTGGCGGAGCACCATCTTGTTGAAGACACATTCTTTGTCTTATTGCTAAGTCAACGTTCTCAAATAGTCCAGGTAAATGGTCCCTTAACAACTCTAAGTGAGTGTGTCTGTCAACGTTTCCGTCAAAAAAGTAGGGTCCATTAAATAGCCATTTACTATTCCGCACCACACCATAACACTCCATCGATTTTATTTTATCCGGGCACACAGTTCAATGTAAGAATAATCGTCTTGACCTTCAAGTCACCTTGAAAATTGACCTGAAGGTCATGATGGTCAAGGTGATGTACACCTTAACATTTCATCGACTTTTGTGAAGCATGTTAAACGTTTGTTTACCCCGAAAAACCAAGAAAATTCAGAAAAAGGGCATCTGGTCGTTTCTCAGACATTAGATCTTGATTTTTTACCTTTGCAAGGTCACAAAAGCCATTTTTCCACAGGTCATTTTTGACGTGAAATTTCCCGCTCTTTTCAAATCCACAGTCAAAAATAGGAGTTCTCATTTAAGAAAAGGGTCTTACCTCCATTTGACCTTGAAAATTGACTTCAAGGTCAAAATTTATGGTACAGTCAAATGTCCCCCTCGGTCCTGGTCAACCTTTGTCTGAACTATTTTTTCGTAGATAAAGTATTTTAGAAGATATTTCGGATTATAGATTAAAATGGGTCACCGTGTATATAGAAGTACTTTTTGGTGCATTACGATCTGATTACAAAGAACCTAACCTTAATGTTGAGATTTTGAATAATTTCGCACCATTTCAGGAACTTAAACTAATTCTTTAAAAGATATATAATAATTAACGAGGATTTCAGAAATATCAAAACAATCGAATTATCCATTGAAAAATACAGTTAAATCTCAGTTTATATGACTCGCAGCAGCATTATCTATTCGGAGCAACAGCTTTTTCTCCAGTGGGGCAGCAGCTCTCCTACAGTTGTGGGAGAGCAGTTAGTTAAAAAAAAACTAAACGCCGCAAACCTATCAAGAGCGCTGCAGTCGCCCTCCAGTGTAGTGATGCAGGAGCACTAGAGGTAGTGTAGAATCTCTACCAAATTTTTTCCGTGCAAGCATGCTTTTCAAGAAATTGATTATTGAGGTTGAATGCAAGTCCCATCCCCGTACAAATAGTAGTGTCTCGTGGGGCGCCGTTGAGCTATGCTGTTTTGAAAAAATTTCATGGGCCAGCATGGTGAAAATTTTAGTGCGCGGCTGGCTTAGAATGCGTAGTATGCGTGTATACGTCTAGTCACCAATGCTATGCCAACGGCAGACTCGTAAATCGTGCAACGTAGCAATTTAAACCTAACCATCATTGAGCAACTGTGATATGCATTTAAATAGCTTGATGTCAACGATTGTTGATTGTTGATTTAATAAAATTTTTAATAAATAACATAGCATAGTAGATTAAAGGTATATCAAAATTATAGTATTTTTTTATGTTACTAAAATTTAAAACGCGTTCTTCTCGAAACTGAATTTTTCAAATCGGCAAGACACGCCATTTCAACAATTTTTAACCGATTGACACGAATCTTGTTTTCAATTAAGGATTATTTAATTATCTAGTGGAGTACTTACGATTTTGAAGATTAGTTGACAATTGTTTATTTGTTTAATAATTTAAGGTTGCTTTTTTGGTCGAAAATCAAGTGTTACATTCAAATTCTCACCATTTTTGCAAAAATGAATATTTTTTTAAAATCTTGGGTACTTCTCTGGAAAATCTTATAAACATTAGGAAAAAATTTGTTTTTTTGTCCCAGATGCAAATCTCAATTTTTAGAATTTCTTGCCGCTGACGACCACCGAAAAAAATTTTTTTTGACACAATACTCAGCTGCTATTTTGTATTGCTTAACAAAAAAATTTTTTTATAAAGTTAATAAACTCCATAAATTTTTATTGCTTTACGTTTTGTTGTCTGTCTTTAAAAAAATCATAAAAATGACACTATTTTTGGTGGCTCAAAGGTGATGAAACCCCTTAAGTGTCCTGATAATAATTTAATTTATTTGTTATACGTATTTTATCAGTTCATTTTTAATTACAATATTCCAGAAGAATATTTATCTCCAGCTTATGTGTTACAAAATAGGTGCCACATTTTTTTATGTTACCTCTCGTGATTATTTAATCAAAGGTCTGTGAATATCTTAAGAGTTGAGGTTTATTAAGTTTGCTGTATGTAGCTCATTAAGCTCTCATTAGGGAAGGGATTTCCTTCAGAAGAAGGAAAGATGAGATGACTCCTCAGCTCTGTATCTGAGTACAAGCAGTGCAACCTAACCTGAAACGATGGTTGCCAGAGATCTCTTTAGCTGGATTATACCAGTAACTACAGAGTAAAAATTAACTACCGCTGCTGTTGCTAACGTCGAAATACACATTTCCATTTTTACATCAGTTCTATTAATTATTCTTACTTCAAACTAATATACTCAGAGTAAATAATTTGCTTCGATTTATCAATTAGTAATTAAAAATTGATTGGAGAAGCCTGGAGTTGCATGAGATTGAATTTATTCGATCTCCCTGGCGAAAGTTTCGGATTGAAATTCATTCCGAACCAACCCAAAATTTTCCGAATCATTCCAGAATTTGTATCCGAATAAAACAGTATCATTCCTATCTAATTCGAAGAACGTTATAAATCCCGTTTAATTCAAAACAGTTGAAAATCATTCCGACTCAATCGGACTTAATCCAAGATTCTAATCCTAGTGAATCAGAACTAAGTTTTCAATCCGAATCAATCAGGTTCAATGCAAACTCCGTTAACCCTAACCATATTTCCAATCCGAATTATTCCGACCGCGGATTCAATCTTATTGGTTTGGATTAAAAGTTTGTTTAGATTAATCCAAGTTAGATTGATTCGAATTGAAAGCTTAGCTCTGATTCATCGGATTAGCATCTCGGATTAAATCGGATTGATCCGGATTGATTTTCAACCATTTTAAATCGAAAGGGATTTATAATGTTTTCTGGATTAAATCAGAATGAAACTGTTTAGTTCGGATACAAATTCCAGAATGATTCGGAAAAGTTTTGATTGTTTTGAAATGAATTTCAATACGAAACTTTCGCCAGGGCTGACTCTGTCCTGGCATGAAACGTCGGATTACACTTGAGTACGATCATGCAAATTCAGAAGGTGGCGTTGTAGAAATTCATCGGTCAAGTTGGGCCTAGATCCGACTAGGCATATCGTGTCAATCTATACTTGCCAAGCCTAGGCCTGGCTTAGACCATGACAAAATTTAAGACGCTATCGGCCTTAAGGGGGGGGGGGGGGGAGTTTGAAACCTTTTTTTCTTTCAATTTTTTTATTTGATATTTTGAATCTATAACACCTCAGAAATATTGTGTTAAATTTTGAGATCAATCCGAGCAAAATTGACGGAGTTATAGCAGTTTGAACGAACCTTGCTCCAACTCAGTTTTACGCACAGAGCGGACGAGAAAGCTGCACTTGAGACTAAGGAAGGCAGAATGCAGCGTAGACAGGATCAAAAAGAAGCCTTAGATCTCTTGGATGATAGTAATATACTATATGGACCTGGCATTGATGATTCTGTATAGGTATTTTATAAGAAAATCCAATTTTTTTCACGTTATTTTCATTTTTTTCGTGTACAAAACTTTAAATTGGTTTCCCCAAACATGTCATTTTTGAAGCCGGTGACCAGCGTCCCAAAAAAACTACTCAACCGATCGTTTTGAAATTTTGTACACATATTCTACACATATAAAGCTTTCAGGTGACGCTTCGTTTTTTTTTTTTGCAAAAATCGACCTTTTACCTTCAAAATGATGCAAAACATGAAAAAATATATAAAATTTAAAAAACGAAGCGTCATTTGGGGGAGAAAGGTATCAACTAACCAAAACTATTTACTTTTTTGATTTTAGATAATCCAGCGATGAGCATTCGCGGTCACCAGAAAAAAAAACATTTTTTGAGGTATCGGCGACAAACTGCTATAACTCCGTTGTTTCTTTATATGTTTGCACCAAAATTTTTTTTTAAACTTTTTAAATATTGTATAATAAGATACTAAATTTTCAAATAAATCGATAATAGCAAAGTGCTTTAAAAAAATTATTGAAAATTTGCCTTTTTTTGACCGAACACACTTTACCCCCCCCCCCCCCCCCCCCCAAGAAACACATTCTCATCTTAATACTTGCGCTTCAAGCTTGATTTTTATTTTACATCCATTAGAGCCACATTTGCATTTAAAAACTAGGGCGCCCGATTCGATCGTCGCGCTTTGCGCTCTGAAGTATTTTTAATATTATTTTTCATTAATAAACAAAAGATACAACTCCTATGAAAAAATGCTCAACACCAAAGTTGTTGATCTTTTTAAATAAACAATTTTGTTTTTTAACTATTTTCATATCTTGTATATTTTAGCGATAAAATCGAACTTTTGATTTTTAGAAAAAGGTTTTTGATGAATGGAAGAGAAAATATAACTCCTATGAAAAAATAGTCAGTAGAAAACTTGTTAATATTTTTGAAACGCACAATTTTGTTTCCTAATAATTTTTTCGTATTTCGCACAGATTTGGTAAAAAATGGAATTCTTCATTTATGATAGCATATTTTACGATTAAAACGAAATCTACGTGTTCAGTCATAAAATGGTCTGAAAAAAATTTGTATATCTTTATAAGATGAACAATTTTGTCATTAACATTTTTTTTCGTATCTCGTATAGTTTTTTTGGAAACAAAAAGTTTTTTTTAATAACATTTATCATTAATGAACAAAAGATATCTCATATGAATAAATTGTCCTCATGACCAAATTTGGACCAAAGAAATAGTTTAAAATAAACGATTATGAGAACCCAACAAAAAAGGAAGAAGAAAAAAAAAGGCAATCTTCCAAAACCCCTTCCTTCGTTTTTTTTCGCACCGAAACGTCGTGTTATTTTTTACATTCTCATCATGGATGAGAAGGTATTGGTTTTATGTGAAAAATGACTTTCGAAAATTTCATCAAATCTTTACGTTTTGAGACCCCCTGAGTCAGAAAAAATGGTTTTTACGAAAGTGTCTGTCTGTCTGTCTGTCTGTAGGTCGTGTGCGGCATAACTCTCGATAGAATTATCAGATTGAATTGTGCTTTGGCACACTTTATCGGAGCCGAAAAAGTAAGGACAAGTTCGTTAACCAGCCACATCCAATCAAAATTGAGGGATTGAGCACTACTTTTGTGTTTTTGAAAATAATTTTTTGAAAAAATCAAAAATTTTAATACTGGTTTTAGATAGTGCTCATAAATCTCTAAAAATTATCCTGATAACATTTTTTGATTAAATCAAAATTAGAAATGTTACAGCATATTCAAATTCGAAAAAAGTCAATATCAAAATTCCATTTTCCAGTTAAATTATACGAGATACGAAAAAACGTTATGATACAATATTATTTTCTACATAAAGACCTACAAATTTGAATTATAACATTTTTTCATAAGATGCATATTTTTCTTTTTAATTAAAAAAAAAACTATTGAAAATCCAAAATTCAATTTTTTAACAATAATATTCGAAATACCAAAAAAACGTAAGAATACAAAGTTGTTCGTTTCAAAAAGATCTACAAATTTTGTCTCACACAGTTTCTGATAAAAGATATATTTTTCGTTTCAATTCCAAAAAATACGATTAAAATTCAAAAATTCAATTTTTTAGACAAAATATGTGAGATACAAAAGAAACGTTTAGATGGAAAATTGTTTGCCTAAATGAGGTCTACAAATTCTCATTAAGACATTTCGGGACAGGATGTATATTTTATGTTTTGATTTTTAATATTAAAAAAATTCGATTTTTTTCACCAAAATATGTGAGATACGAAATAAGCGTTGTTCTGCAAAATCGTTTCCTTAAATAAAATCTACGATTGTTTTTCCTTTTCAAGAGATTTGGAAAAAAATTAATTATTTTAATCATGTAATTTATTAAAAAGTTACTGAAATGTATACAGAAAATCGAGCGCGAAGCGCGAGCGTCATGATGAGAATGTGTTCCTTAAGGCTGATAGAGCCTTAAGTAAATTGAATCTCCTGTTTCACTTAAATTCAAAAAGAAATAGAGTGACTTTGAGAAAATGTGTAATTCACATCATCTGTAATATTATTATAAAATTGGTTTGAGCTTCAGTATCAAATTATAAGAAATAAACTTAAATATATGCGAAGAGCACAAGACCGAGCGCGAAGCGCGAGGTCAGAAAGAACGGAGCGCGAAGCACGACGATCGAATCGCGCGCCCTAGGCGCGCTCAAACTTGCGAACGATGCGAGCTGCGCGCGATGAGAATGTGCCCGCGAAGCGGGCAGATTTTTATGTAGAGGGTTGTGGCTAATAAAGATAAAAGAGGACGAAAGGAAAAAAAAGAAGGAAGGTTAACTTCTTTATTCTTTCCTCCTTTTTTGTTGGGTTCTCATGATTTTTTATTTAAAAAAATTGTTTTGGTCCAAATTTGGTGGTTTTTAAAAATATTTTTAAGTTTCAAATAATTTTGAATTCTTGAAATTTTCAATCATAGTTTTTTTTCAACTTTAAGATAAATTTGAGTTTATAGTGATACGGTTTCGATTTTATTTTTAAAACCAATACCTTCTGATATGATGAGAATGTATATATTCCCTGATATAATTAAAACTATATTCTGCAATCTATGGTGAATGTGTTGAATTTAGGAAAGTTTATTCGCTGTCGGTATTGATAATGATTTGTATGCACCAACATTAAGTTAAGCTTTAGTTTAAACGGGCATTCCTCCCGTCTCTGCTTTCTCGCTAAATTGCTTCGTCTCGAAAGTAATCACCGGCGTTTACTCAACAGCTACACTTAACTCGATAACAAAAGCACTGAGGACGTTCATTCTTTGTCGAAGTGTTTCTTCCTTTTATTTCAATTTTCCTATTGTTCGATATCGGGACAATATGCAATTTGTACCGCGACTATTAAAATTGATGCTATGATCATTTCGCTCAATGATAAAACCTGAAAACCTATTTCCGGTCCGCTGTAAGCTCCTAATATACTGAAAAGTCCTAGTTTCAAAGTTTAAAACGTCCCCGGCGGGAACTTACAGTTGTTACGTAATTCTTACACGACGATTCTGTAAAAATGCCATCCCATAAGCGTTACATTCTCAGAACAAAAATTTTATGCAACAGTCGAGATAACAATTGTGCGACGCACGAAACGCGCACGGCATGCCAGGCATTTTGTGCGTGTAGAAATAAATCACATAGACTAGCACAAGGTCATAAGCACTTAGTGCAGAATGTTTATATTAACTTATGAAACTTATTTTCGAAAATAACTTCGAATTATTTCGCAACTCCTAAAAAAGGAATTCAAAATGAAAACTGCTTGATAATTTTGAAAAAAGATTAACAGAGGTTTAGAATGATTAAACAAAAGTTAGGAGCTTCAAAGATCATTTCACACTGGACAAAATAATTGCCCACACTGAGAAAACAGTTTTTTTGAATCAAAGAAACATTTATTTAATATACGGTCAAAGAAAAAATTTCTTTGAATTAAAGAAAGTTTTGTTAAGTCGAAAAAATGTTCTTTGATCCAAAGAAATAGATTTGTTTACATTAAAGAAAATTTTTTTGAATCAACAAAACTTTCTTCAATTCAAAGAAATTTTTTCTGTCACCGTATATCAAAGAAACTGTTTTCTGGGTGTCTGTCTGTTCGGTGTGTATAGACACGATAACTCTCGATAGAATTATCGAATTTGATTAAGCTTTGTCATACTTTATCTGAGCCGGAAAAGTAAGGGCAAGTTCTTTAAGCAGCCACATTCGAGAAAAATTTTGAAAATAATTGAAGAAAAAGAACACACTTTTTTGTGTACAAATACAAATACAAAAATACAAATTTGTTTACTACATGTTTCAATCTGGTCTAAAATTTTTGTCTGACACAGTTTCTGATGAAATGTATATTTTTTCTTCCACTTAAAAAAAAAACGCATGGAACATGGCAACGGTTCCTCACGTCTGTATATTTTCAAAAATTATTTCTGGATTAATGAAAAAAATGTATCATACTTCAAATACAGGAAGTGAATCTTGAAGTATAAGACATGATTATAAACCAATTAAACAAATCTGAAATATGATATCAATTGTTTTAAGATAATTAGACTGATCAAAAAAAATGACCTATGTCCTCACTAAATGCGACATATCATAAATAAATTAAACAATCACTGCGTGCGCGCATTGCGCTCGCACGCATGCGACCAGCACGGTGTGCTAGCGTTATGTGCGCATAATGCACGCATTTTGTTATCTGGAAGTTAAGCAACAATTACATAATGTATACTGTTCCATAACTGTGAGACTTAAGCGCCGACATTTTCACCGAACTGTTATGTATCAATTACGTTACAATCGAGTTTACATTGAATTAGTTCCTTTATCCATAAAAAGGAAATTCAAATAGAAGTTGGCCGTAATTTTCATAGAATTTGCATAAAGGACTCACCTGATATCCGGAAAATCTGCCATTCCAACACTTGTTCAACTTGAAGCTTTAAAAACTTATCGTCTAAAACAGATAAAAAGGAACGTATCGAATTAATCTTATATAGAAGACATAGTATATACAATTTATTATAAAAACTAGAGAACCAAGAACAGATTTTAAAAAAATAAATAAATGTTGATATTTTTAAATTTTCTAGGATCTAATTAAATTTTAATCATTGATCTTAAATTATTTCCAATCTGAAAAGGATATGAAACCATATTTGAAAATCAGTATTCATCTGTTATCGGTAGGAAGGAAATAAAGAAAGGTAGGAATTGGAGAATCATTGTAAGCCATGGAGGAGAACGGACCCTAATCGTCGTTTAATAAAAAATTGAACAATGCCGTTCTCGTGCTGGCAGTGACCGTCTATTGTCTTCTTCAATGATGATAGTCACGCTATAAAGTACGTGTACCTTTTGTGATACATTACAAATCCCACATGTATAAACTTACACTTGAAATCGTTCCTCTTGATCATATATTTTTCCAAAATATCCAATTCAATCCAAGCTCGAACCCAGGAAAAAGTTTTATTCAAATTTAAGGAAATCTTTAAATGCCTTTGTTTGTATGAAACAAAATTTGTTTGATTCAAACAAAATATCTTTGGACTAAATAAATATTTGTTTGAATCGAATTAATTTTTCTTCAAAACAAAGAAATTAATGCTGATATATGGTCAAAAATATAATTTGTTTGATTTAAGGCATAAATTTATTTGATTCGAACAAATATTTATTTGGTCCAAAAATATTTTGTTTGAATCAAACAAATTTTGTTTCATTTAAACAAATCATTTCTTTAAATCAAAGAAAGTTGTTCAAACAAATTATTTTCTTTGATTCAATCAAATCTTTTTTCTCAGTGTAATAGTTTTTGAGGTTTTCTTGTTTGAGATTATCTGAAAGGTCACAATCGTTCACCCCATGTGCCCTGGACTTTTTTGTCGAGGGCGTCTTCAAGGACATATGAAAGTCACGTGGGTGATTTTTATGAACAACTAAAAATTGTGTTAAAAGTTCAAGAATAAACAAAAACATTCGTGAAAATCGCATCTCATAATCATTTGTAGTTTTCACATAATTATTTTTCAAAAATAGGGCACGAAAATGAGGTGTTACATGAGAAAATATTTCATACGACTCTAGTCATTTCCAAAAATCGATTTTTTTTCTTTGCATTTTTTGATAAGGCAAAAAGCATTTTGTATGCTGCAGGAATCGCTGATTAGACGTAGGTAAGATTTTTTTACGATATCTTAGAAAAAAAAATTTTTGTATGCGGAAAGTTGATTTTCCCGCATTAGTGTGATACAATTTTAAATGTGTCCTTAGCTATGCCCTGGACCTCAACCAAGTAAGAATTTTATTTTTTACTATTTTTTTTTGCAAAAAACAGTGGATATTGCTACTGTCATACTAAATCTGAAACTCTTTGCTTTATCTATTTCAGATGGTCCTTCATGTGTTTGCTTGACATTTTTGTTAACAAAAACTGTGCAATATCAATAAACAATTTTTTTTCATCTTTATGGGACTGCGCAGACATTTATTCCTTTAATTCAAAGAAAAAAACAAACAAGAAATTTCTTTAAATCAAAGAAACTTTTCTTTGACCGTATAACAATGCATAAATTCGTTTGATTCAAAGAAATTTTGTTTGAATCAAAGAGACTTTTTTCTGGGTGCGGGTTTATCTAAACCGAATTTCGAATCCGAAATATTTCAGCTCGGATCGATTCGGATTGAAGTCTCGGATTATTCTTAATCAATGTGAAAATATTTTTCGGATTGGTTCGGAAACATGTTTGGGAATGACTCGTATTCACTCGAATTGAATTTCTTTCTGAAACTTTCATCAAGGAAAACAATTTGTAAAAAATCAATCATCGCTATAGTTATAGTTTACCACTCAAATATTAATTAGGAAACCCTGAAAAATATCTAGTATTTACTGTTCAACTGACCTAATGGCATTTCAATTTTAATTTATGACAGGGTATCCTCCATCTTTAATTGGTATATTTTTTATTTTTTTGACATTTTCTATAAATTTTATTTTTTTATTCTCTATACTTTTCTGAGTATGTGTGTAAATTTTTAGGGCAATCTGATACACATTGTAAGGAACAACATAAAAAAAAATCATGAGAATTGGTTAAAAAACAAAAAAGTTATTAAAAGTCAAAAAATGTCCAAAAAATGCCCAAAAAACTCAAAATTTTTATTTTAAAAATGCATAAAGGTGCTGAAATTTTTATAAACATGAAAACTTTTCAAAATAAAGGTACTACACATGAAAAAAATTACATGGAAGGTCTAAACTCAAAAAATATTAAAGGTGGTGTATTTCCTTAACAGAGAGCAAACTATTCAAATTGAAATCTGATGCCGAAAATTTAAATAACTCGTCACTCAATATAGTTCCAGGGTTTCGGAATCAATGATAATGTATCGATACGTATATGTATTTCAAGATACTTTGAAGAAATAACATGCAGCTGACCTAGTTTAATTAGATTCTGCCATCAGCAGATTCTGTCATTAAAATTATAGACGTAATTGAATCGAAGCCTTTCATTTGAGAAAATAAAGCAAAATAAGAAGCTCATTATAACTATTTGCTTTGATAGAATAAAAATAAAGAATAAAAAAAATAGTTGATACAGTTTACCATTAATTTTATACATTGTTAGAAATTTCTACTGTAATTTTCCGAAACACGTGACTGGAGTTTTATTCAGTTACAGTTTCGTGAAATTAAGATACAATTTCCTGGAAATCCACTTACTTTTTGTAAATTCAAGAAACAATTTCTTAGTTTTCAGTTATAAAGTGTTGAATGTTCTGATAGTTATATCTGGAAATTCTGAAACTAACAAGAAAAATCTCACGTTTTGGGTAACTGAAGTTTTATGCATGTGACTAAAAATGTTGTTAATTTCGTAATTTTATGATAAATTTTATAAAAATTCTGTTACGGTTTGGTAGTTTTAAGATACATTTTATGAAAATTCAGTTGAGTTTTTATTGAGTATTTAATAAACAATGAGTGATACTTTTAATTTGATCCTATTTTTTTTAAATTGCGAACAGTTATTGTTTTCTTATTAAGGTTGTACGATCACGAAAATTAGACCTGAGGCAAAAATCGATAATTTTGCTTTCAAGAATAGCAATATTATTATTGAAGGGCTAATTTGAAAGAGAAAAAATTTGAAACACAAAAAAATAATGTTATTAATAACTTTTATTTTTGCCCAAACTTATTTTCTTATCGCTTCGAACCAAATTTTTAAAAATGATGCGATTCTAATAAATCACGGTTCATTTTTTTAGAAAAAAGATTCTCTACAACTTGACCGTTTCCTATTTTTGAAATTGAATTAATTATTATCAAATACAGCAATTTGTTTATAAAAATTTTGTTTTGAAAACTTGTTTTCTATAATTTCAGCCATTAAAGAATTCATTTTCAAAAATCGGAAACAGTTAAGGTGTAGAGAATCTTTTTCCTAAAAAAATGAACCGTGATTTATTAGAATCGCATCATTTTTAAAAATTTGACTCGAAGCTATAAGAAAATAAGTTTGGGCAAAAATAAAATTTATTAATAACATTATTTTTTTGTGTTTCAAATTTTTTTCATGAAAAATAATCTTTTCTCTTTCAAATTAGCCCTTCAATAATAATATTGCTATTCTTGAAAGCAAAATTATCTATTTTTGCCTGAGGTCTAATTTTCCTGATCGTACTACCTTAACTTTAATTGTTTGGGAAGTGGATTTTGATTTTATTTGATTGATTGTGCTCTGTCACAATGAACGTGCTTGAGTGACACATTGAGCCAGTTTTGTATAAAATCCAGAAAAGAAATCAATAACCACATATAACTAATTTTGGAAAGCCCAATTCCACCGTTTCTTTATCCTCAATTTTCAAATGTTGATATTCATTAATTGGACATTCTCAATCGCCCGAAAAGCCCGTTTTTCATTGCGGCGACTTCGACAACGAGGATTCGATTTTCCTTCCAATTACCACTTGCATCGCTGTTTCTATTTCAAATAAAAGATATTAGAACAAATATTATCCGTTTGCCAATACCGGCGCTTTTGGTCCTCTGCAAACAATCAACTTGGCAAACATAGTATCCGGTTTTCTCGACAACGGATTACAATTATTTCCCCAGTTTGATTTCTGCGCGCATATCAGCTGGTATCTATCGATACAGATCAGTGAATCTTATATCAGTTTCATAGAAAAATTTAACGGAACTTTTAGAAATAAGTAGATCGTTTTATTATCGATTTTCCAAGGGGGGGGGGGGGGGGGGGACGAAGAAGGCTTTTTCGCATGTGAAATACTATAGAAAAAGGGTAAAGTAATTGTCCCTAGAAGGCACTTCTGGCACCCCACAAGGACAATATAGACAGACTTGCCAACATTGCCGACGGTACCTAGAGCTGGCTTCATTCCCATATCAAAATTAAAGTCACGTATGGGTCCTCGGCGAAGGACTCCAGACAGAACGAGCACCATAGAGCCAAACCCGTGTAAGGCTTTTAAACATAATACGCAGACGTGACAATGTTTCTAAGCACAAAGTCCTCAATTTTAATTACTCGCATCGTTCCTGATAAAAGACCTTTTCCAAACTTTAAAACACCATAGGAATATTATTCACACACCATAAACTCTATAGAGTTATCATCTCAGAAATCAAGGCGAAGGTCATAATTTCTATTGAGTTATTTTGCGCAAAAATCACCTAACCTGGCAAAAACTTGCCTGGTCTGGCCCTGGTCTGGAATGAAGGGCCAATCCTGATCAAGACCCAGTCAAGAAGATGGGAACCCAAGTGCGAAGTTAGATACGGCCCAACACTGGTCCAGCATCAGCAAAAATTTTGCCGAAGATAGGTTGCCAATATTGAGCCTTTACTGGAATGATAACTCCAGTACGTACGTTGTGGCCAATCCTGGCCCAAACTCTGACCGCCAACACTTGTTTTCAACACAGCAATGGGCCGAGTCTCTGCCGAACTCTGGCTCTTCTACCTTCGGAACTGGATGCCATAGTAAAAGTGCCAATTGGCTTGGTATAGGGCCTATACTGGGCCAAGTTTCGGCTGAAGGTCGGTAAATTTAAAAAGTCGACAAAGGCCACCGTCTTCGGCCCAGCAATTTCCCGATGCAAACGACGACACTGGCCCAATAACAATAGCTGCCAAGATTGGGCCAATATTGTGCCGTACTATCAGCTTCGGCAATTCGCACTTGGGAATGTTTGGGTACTTCCCCTCTCATTACACTTTTTAAAAATTTCATCTTATTCATAAATCTAAGCTGTAAAAAGTTTTAAAGGATTTTAAAATAAAAGTTGATTTTGAAATGATAGAAAATATATAAAGGTAGAAATGAGAAAAGTTTTTTGATGCCCCTCGACAACAAGAAACAGAAACTAATTCTTAGTTTTCTTGAGACTATAGTGATATGAAGATGTTCACTAGTTCCTGATGAAGTACCGAAGAAACTTTATGGACTCCTGAAGACAATGGAGAAAACAGTGTGTATAACAATGAACAAAGATACTCGCACAAACGCACCCTAAACACGTGACTAGGCGTAATAGGGTACTGCCCTCTAGCCACCCCGTCTGCAAGGCATCTCGGGAAATGCGTTCAATGCTTGTACATCTTTAAAACGGTTCGTTAGAGCCATTTCTACACATTTCGAGCCTGTCAATTTTTGAACAATTAAATCCAGAGTATCGTTTCAATCACATAACCACTTGTTTTTCCATCATTGACATTTAAAGAAATTCTTACGATAGAATTATCGGATTGAATTGAGCTTTAGCGTACTTTATCGGAACCGAAAAAGTAAGAACAAGTTCGTTAATCAGTCACATCCGACCAAAATTGTTGAAATAAGGGAATTTTTTGTGTTTTTGAAAAAATCCAAAATTCCAATACTGGTTTCTCGTAGTGCTTATAAATCTCTACTAATCACCGCGAATAATATTTTTCGATTAAGGGGCACAACTAGTTTGACCGCCTGAAAAAAGGTGATTTTTGTGAATTAAAAAAAAAAAGTATTCCATCGAATGTTTTAAAATTTTGCAGATATATTTGTGCATAAATAACACAGGTCTGCAAAAAAAAATGTTGAATTTGTTCTAGAAAAGATAGGAGTCATTTACAAAGTAGTTTTCCCCGTAGAATCCAAATCCGTCCTCAGAACTGCTCCAGCAAGTCAGGTTTTTGAGTAATCTTAACCTAAAAGTGAAAAAAACACGGTTTTTCGCTTCATTTGAGCACCCATAACATCGCGAATAGCAAGTCTCGCAATGAGTGACATATGAAGGAACAAACTTATAGGACGTCAAATTTTCAATTTTATTCTTGTTTCTGCTGAACGAGGCATTACATGGACGACAGATCATTAACGGCAGTTGAGGCTCTACTGTTCGCACACCAAGTACGCTGTAACCCCATAACCTCAAACGCAATAACATCACACCCACGACAGGTAGCCCTCTGTTTAAAAAACCAAAGTACGCTGTAACCTGTCGTTAATTATCTGTCGTCCATGTAATGCGTCGTTCAGCAGAAACAATATTAAAAAAACAAATTTGACGTCCTATAAGTTTGCCCCTGCATATGTCGCTTATTGCGAAACCTGCAATTTTTATTTTTCAATTGGCGATATCTCCGGTTAGAAAAATTAAAATAATGCATGTAAATAGTGAAATGGAAAGCTGAAAAGTGGCTATTTTTGATGGTTTTCTCATATTTGAAAAATAATAAAAATTCGCGAAGTTATCGATGCTTAAATATGGCGAAAAACCGTGTTTTTCGCACTTTTAGGTTAAAATTACTCGAAATCCTGACGCGATGGAGCGATTCTGACCCCGGATTCGGTTTCTACGCTAAAAATTACTTCGAAAGTGATCTTCAGTTATTACAGAACAAAACCATGCAGACCTGTGTAATGAATACAAAGTAATGTTTTCAAATAAAAATATTCGATTTTCAGCAAGTTATCCACCATCTCCTGAGCCTTCAAAAAAAAAGTTCCGCTACTGCTGCAGTGATTGTCGCCTTCACAGTACCTGAAATAAAAAAATCCAAAAATCTTATTAAAGTAGAATATATTTCCTATACAATGGCCCTCGATTATAAAAAAAAAAAATTAAAATGCAACAAAATCGCGCATTTAAAAAAAAAAATTAAAATTTTGGTCAAAAATCTAATGGTTTTTGGCCTGGAAAAATTATATTTTTCATCCAATCATAAAACTGGAGTGTCATTGTATGAAAAATTAATACACAATAAGCTAAAGAAAGACACAAGCTGATTGGATGATTTGTCATCGAATTTTGTTTTTCAGTTTTTAATCAAGTGTATGTCAACGTACAAAAAAAAAAATTTTTTTACATATTTCCGATAAAAAATGGACTCTTCCGGACCAAGTTTCTGCGGCTAGTTTTTTGGGAGGTCTAAAACGGACAAACTGGCTGTACCTTCAAATTTGAAACTGGAACAAAAATCAAAGAATTTTTAAAAAATATATATCATACACTAGTGAACCACGTAGGGGATTTTGAAAATATTAATTTTTTGAAGAATTGTAAGCATATGAGCAAAAAGTTCATTTTTTTACGTGAAAATTTCATACTGCATTGTTTATAAAAAAAAAAGTTTACAGCATATCAAAAAATCCCTACGTGGTTCACTAGATTATATGTCTATACAAATTTTCTCAAAATTTAAAAACAATCGATAAAGATTTGTAGCTGCTATTAGTTCGCTCGATTTGAAAAATGGTGTTTCAAGAAAAACGCGTTTAAATTTTTTTTTCTTTTTCTGGAGGGTTTTAGGAAAATTTTAGGCTTACAAAAAAAATTTCGATTTTTTGAAAGTTGTATGGTGGCCTTACCCCTTAATGATAAAAGTACTGATTTAATTGTTATACATTTTTAAGTATCATACCTAACGCTAATCTGCTATTCCAGGCCCCTACAATTTATCTTCCTCTTCTTCGAAAAGCGCCTACTGGGCTGTTAAAAAATTTAAAAAAAAAATCGAAATTTTCAAAATTTCAAACTAGTTGTGCCCCTTAAACTAAAATTAGGAAAGTTAGTCCGTTAAAACTTGAAAAAAGTCAATAACTAAATTTTATTTTCCAGTTAAATTATATGAGATATGAAAAAAAGTTATGATATAAAATTGTTTACTATATAAAGATCTACAAATTTGAATCGCAACATTTTTTCATAAGATGTATATTTTTCTTTTTAATTTAAAATATTGAAAATCGAAATCTCACTTTTTTTATCAATAATATATGAAATACGAAAAAAACGTAAGCATTCAAAATTGTTCGTTTCAATAAGACAGTACAGTTTCAGATAAAATCTATATTTTTCGATTGAATTTTTAAAAAGTACGATTAAAATTCAAACATTACATTTCTCAAACAAAATAGGTGAGGTACGAAAAAAACGCCGATGGAAAATCATTTGCCTAAATGAGGTCTACAAATTCTAATTAAGGATGTAGTCTCGTGTTCAGGTCCATTTCGGAATCTTATTTCAGGATTTTTGTCTATAACAAAATAAAATACAACCAAAGATATATGTTGATGTTGATAGTTGGCTTTAAGGTCCAATGTTGATAAAAACTCAGAGTTTTACTTAATCAGAAGTTTCGGCTCTGATCGGAGCCCTCATCAGTGATTTATTTTAAATCTTGAGTAAATTGTGATTTTGTGTAGAAAACATTATTATTTTCCTATTTTTTCCTTTTCCATTTGAAAATAATAACTTTTTATACACAAAATCACAATTTACTCAAGACTCAAAAAAATCACTGATGAAGGCTCCGATCAAAGCCGAAACGTCTGATTATGTAAAACTCTGAGTTTTTATTAACCTTGGAACCTAAAGCCACCTATCAATATCAACATATATCTTCAATTATTAATTAAGTGTCAACTATATGCTATAGCTTCGTAAATATTTCTTATTTCGGTCTAAAATTTTTACAGTGTATTCTCAATATATTATACTTTCTAGATATGTGAAAAAAGAAAAATCGATTTTTCGAAGTTCGAACACAAGACTACATCCTTAAGGGGTTAGGCCACCAATGGGGACCGGAAAACAATGCCTCAATTCATGATTTTTTTTAAGGAAAAAGTATACAACATAAGAAAAAACCATTTACAGGGTTCTAATAAGCATACATTGTACACAATTTGTTTATTCAATATAGCATAGAGAAATTATTTTTATAAAAATAGAATAGTAGAGAATATTCCAATGAACAAAAATGTGCGTCTTTTCATTCGGATTAAATAAGAAAGATGATTATTTTACCCGCTTCTATCAACTTTTATTTATTTTGAGGTTATGTCAGTGGGTCTTCCCTCCTTAAGAGCTGCAGCTTAAAATTTTCTGAATATTTATTCCTAGCTGTAAATATTCCTAAAGGTCAATCATAAACTTTTAATCCACAAACCTTCCTCCGCTTTGTATTTCGCTTGATTTGTATTCTTGTTTTCTTTGAATTTTTATATTCGATGTCATGAAAGGACTAGTATTGATCTTTACCAGCATTAATGCTTTGCACTGTACATCTACGTACGCAGGAATACACACTTGTGCGGTTCGGTTTTACGGAAATCCACAATCCTATAGCAAAAGAGGACTAGACAATAACTCTTTTGTCTATGGCCGAAGGCACGTGGCGCAGGAAAATTACTTTGCTAGCAGTTTGTTGTGGCAAACACTGTCTGGCAAATAAACTCAGAACAGGACCATATTTTGCATTCAATTTTCTGGTAGAATAGAATTCGTATATTTTTAAATTCTGAGAGCTTAACACATAACATAACATCAGAAGTGGGAGGGGATACAGTATAACCCTCTAGTACTCAGGTTCTAGACCCATTGTACCTCTCTGGAATGCCGGAGACTACACCCAATACCAAGACCCATCCTTGCTCAGAGGTTCAAAATTTCTTGCGTGTGACACGTCCTGTGACCATTAACATTTATTTATTTATAATATTATAATTTTTATTCGGAATAAAACATGGAGAAAAGATATGTTTTGGAAATGATTAATTATACGGAATAAAATGTACAATACTAAAATTGTAATAGGGAGAGAGATAGTAAGTTTATAAATAGACAATGGTTATGAATGAATCGTTGAAACCCTTACAATGGTGTGAACGAGGAAACCCCATCGGAATGCGCTGAGTAAACAAGAATATCGATCGGGGCAGCAAAACAAGGAAATTAAAAGTCTAGTTGATTTGAAAAGAAGGAACGTCGGAGAAACCAGAGGAGAAAACTATTCGAATATATTTTTCCCCTTTTTCTTCTTCAATATGCGAAAAAGCCAAGCAGATCAGCCACGTGCGAAGGTCGAGGAAGGGTGAACCAGAGGTTGGTAAAAATATCCATGGCAAACCAACTATCGATTGAAAAATGGTGACCAGGACCACAATCGATCGAAAAATTGCCCATAAAAGCGACTGCGAATCCGCAAAAGTCCAGTTGTTCGCCAGTTGTCTTCAGTTTGTCGTCGGATCATCATCTCTCCAGTACTTACAAGTTTCCTCCCCAAGTAACAGTGGTGTTCCTCCCAGAGTAAATTGGAGATATTTCGCCGGGCAACTCGGTTCATCGTTTATCAGTGAGTTTCCTCATCTAGTGCAACCATCCAATTTAAATTAAATAACGTCAATTGTGAGTGAGTGGAAATTTTGGAATATCAGTGGCTCCAGAGTGACAGATTTCGAACATCATTGGGTCCAGGTTTGAATCCCAACACCCTCCGACTGGAATATCGAACATCGTCTCTTCAAATTGAATAATTACAACAATCGTAGGATTTCCAAAGGAGTAAGTCCCCATTTTAAGCTTAATAAGGAATATTCTCTCTGTTTCTCTCTCTCTCTCCCTTTTTTGTAAAATCAATCAATAAAGGTTAATAATTGTATAATTTGATTAATTATTTATTGTTGGCTATCCCTAACCCTTGTTTCGATTAAGAAATCCTTCCGATTTCTTAAGCGAACAAAACACGGGGAAAATTAATTATAATAGTAAAAGGTAAGTGACAGGACGTTACACATGGAGGGAGGGCTTAAAACCTCGGCGTCGAGAAAAGCTTTGTCCCAGGTATATTGTCTAGGCTGCATTAAAACAGAATATTGACTCAATATGTGTAAAGATATCTCATGATCTTCACCAAAAACCTACACTTCATTGTGGGATATAGGCCCATCTTATGGTTTTTACTCTCTACAGCCCTCTATCGTAGACCAATCCTTTTCATGTTCCTCCTGGACCCAGTAGCGTACACGGAGAGAAGTTTAGTAGAACCGTTGCACTAGCATTGGGAAAGCCGCTCCTCTTTGGTTTAGTATGACATCTACTCTCAAATTGGTGCACTGGTTACCCCAAACTGACGACAAAGCTTGCCAGTCCAAGTATTTCGCGTAACGGCTCACCTAGTTTGGGGTAATGGTTTCCCCAAATTGGCAGAGCTGTTCAACTAAACAGAGGTCGCACAGCTCTCTGTGTGTTTAGCGCATCAGTTCTACGTGTTAGGCCAACGGATCCACCAAACTTTCCTCCGTGTACCGTGACTGTGACTATACTGTGACAAAGTCCCACTACTGGCTCTAGGCCTGTCATCGGATTCACTAAGCCAGTCTTGGCTAGCCTACGTGCCTTTTCATTGCCTCGGATCCCGGAGTGACCCAAAGCCCAAACCAAGGTTGAATTATTGCCTAGTCTCAACGTGTCGAATGCATTCCTGAAGGCCTAGGTGAGTTCAGACTTGAAAACTGGGTTATCGAGAGCAGCTATCGCTGCCTGTCTGTCTACTCAAACCCTGCTCTATTTATCCAGCCCGCCTTCTTCTAGCAGTTTCTGTGTGCAGTATATTATAGCTGTTGTTTCTGCTTGCCATACTGTAGCATATTTTCCCAGAGGCACTGCGGTGCTTTTGCTTTTGGAGCGGCTGTGAATCCCGGCCTCATGCCACTCCCCTTTTTGGACCCATCCGTGAACTAGACTTCAACCTCGAGGAGGAATTTGCTCTTGGAGTTAGCCTAGTCTTCTATTAGGTAGGAAGACTTTGAAGCTCTGTTGAAATCCACACTGACCATATCTGGTCTAAACATAGGGTTGAAGGGGAGTTTTCAGTGTCTGGACCCCCCAAACTCCATTGACCTGATGCCATATGGTATCATTGGATCCTGTACCCCGAGCTTTTGGGACTTCTCGCAAATGATTTTATGGAACGTATAAGGAAACACCGCCTGGATATCAAGGATGGTTCTCATGACATTGCCCTTTCTCTTTCGATACCTCTCCTTCAATTCTAGCTACTGCCCTATCTTCTTCTTCTTGATTATAGCTTCTCGCTATTCAGCAAATAACAATAACTCACACACTATTAAAACAAATCCAATTAAAAATTAGGGAGTACTAGGTCGCGATCGAACAAGAAAGGATAGATACAAAGCCTTCTTATTTACTAGTTTGTGGCTTTCTGCTAGGTTTTGCATATAATCATATCACCACACGAAATTATAGTTAAGAAATGCGAGTACACTTCGGATTCACGACATTGCATTTGAGCATGAACTTAACCAGGTCAATGCAATCTAGTGTTAATAGTTGGCGTAAACGTGACCACTAGGTATTTTGGAGTCTTTCTCCAATAAAGATGAGATGTGTGGTAGTATCAGAAGTGGAGCTGTATTCACGATAATAGTAGCAGCATCTGGAGAGTGCACCTGCTCAAGAATGGGCGGGCTCGTATGAAGCACTGAGGTCGAAGAGAAAATAAACAACAGTAGAAGTAAACAAGCGACAGAGATCCGTAGAAACTCCAGGCACACTTTATGATAACGATAGGTGATATAGTTTAATAAAATTTCAATATAGGGTCATGTCATTGTCATGTCGTGTGTTTACAAGCCATACGCTGTTCATTAGCAGCTAATTGCATAAATGATGACACAGCCAAAACCTGAGACTCCACACTGCATCACGTAAGGCACACCGCAAAGACTTTAGTAAAAAGCAGCACATGCAAAAAGTCAAAGGTAGCACACCCAATGACATGTCCAGTAACAGTCCACGCCGGCGCACCAAAAGTTAACCAAAAAGCTTAAGGCCAAGTACACCCGCGAAAATGATAATAGACGAGTTTTTTTACAAGCTGTTCTAATGTTTTCGTAATAAAAAACTTTAGGCTAATGGGAAGGAAGTTTTTAACGACAGTCTGTCCTGCCCGCCCCAACTTGGGTATGAATACTACCCGAGCACTATTCCAAGACTCGGGCACGTATTTCAGCGCTAGCTCGTTCTTATTATCTTTGTTAGCGGGGACGCTAGGTTTCTCATCCCTCTTCGCAGAAGAACCGGGAAGATTCCATCTGATTCCGGCGACTTGTACGAGGTCTGTCCGGAAAGTATCGGGCCTACCTTTATATCTCCGCGCCATAGTGTTCGAGCGACCTCTGCGGGGTATCAACGTCAACGGCAAAGCCTTACTAACCTATCGGTTGCTTGCTGACATCTGTAGGACGTATAGTTCATGCGCAGCGTGTCTTTGTTTACAAAGCTATTTTTGAGCTCGGCGAATTTTGTGATTGTTAAAAATGACTGAAAAACAAGATCAACGAATTTGCATCAAATTTTGTTTTCAACTTGGAAAAGCGAGTTCGGAAATTATTCAGATGATGCAGGAGGCCTTTGGGAATGAGTGTATGAGCAAAACACGAATAAAAGACTGGTATAATCGTTTCAAAGGAGGCCGCACTTCTGTTGGTAGTGATTCTCTTTCTGGACGACCTTCGACGACAAAAACAGTGAATAATATTGAACGGATGCGACTTGCGATTGAAGGTGATCGTCGATTAACTGTTCGTGAACTATAAAATGATCTCGGAATGTCGAAAACTACTGTTTGGGAAATTTTGAACAAGATTTTAGGAATGACTCACGTGTGTGCGGTGACTGACTTCTTCACCACGACAACGCGACAGCGCATTCATCGAATCTTGTGCAGCAGTTTCTGAGTAAACACAGTATCGCATTGCTTCGACAACCTCCGTACAGTCCCGACATAGCCTCCTGTGACTTTTGGCTGTTTCCAAAACTCAAAAAACCACTCAAAGGACAGCGATTCGATGACAAAACGACGGTTGAAAATAATGCGACGAGCGTACTCAAGGCCATCCCTAAAAGTGAGTTCCAGGACTGTTTCGAGAAGTGAAAACATCGCTGGAACCGTGTTATTCAATCAAGTGGGGATTACTTTGAAGGATGACACCCGCCCGATGATGAAGAATAACGTCAGCGCGGAGATATAAATGTAGGCCCGCTACTTTCCGGACAGACATCGTATAATTCAAAGGAGTTCAAAGCTTATTTAACCCTCTGGAGACATACCAGTTTAGAGGCCAGAGCCCAGTGTTCCCGTGTTCTCGCCTCTCCCCCTCTTTCCCAATCTCTCTGTTTTCCTAAAACCTGGGAAGTTAACTTCCATTAGGTAATTCAGGCTTTCTTCCTTGGACTTAGCGAGTGAAATTCAGCTGCTTCGGGTATCTTTTCGATACCATCAGGATTTGTTACGCCCGAGGAGGGGGAGGGTTTTTCAAAACGTCACGTCACAAAGTAAATCGAATGGAATTGCTTATTTGTTACATTTTTAGTCAGCTCAGTATATCAATTACTAAAAATAATTGCGATTTTGTTAATGTCCCCATGAATGAAAACAAAAATAAAAACCTTACGGTACCATACATTACGATTGCAAAGCATTTAAAGCCTATCTGGATATAAAATTTAAAACCGTGTGATGTTTTTCCTTTTCGAATAGTAACGGGGGGGGGGGGGACAATTCGTCACTGACCCTTCGGGGCAGTGTTCGCAGAACGTGGACGTAAACGGCCGCCACCATAGATGCTTCGAGCTCATTGTGTCTTCCTCATTCAACCAACCTATGGCAGTGGAGCGAGGAAGAAGCCATGAGCTGGTAGGGTCCATGGTGGGGGCCGTTTACGTCCACGTTCTGCGAACACTGCTTCGGGGGGTTTCCACATCGACACATTCCCGTGTAGTGTTTTTCCTGGGGGTGGGGTCGTCACGTGACCCTTCTGGGGGTTTCCACATCGTCACATTTTTTCACGGAGGGTGGGGGGATTTTGACCTTTTTAGCGTCACCTATTTTTCATTTGGACTCATTGTGAAATCTATCAAATGGTGTCGAATATAGTGTAGTTTTATGAAAAAGCGCAAAAAACATTCCGTTCCCCCTTGAAGCATTATTTTATTAAGTAAACAAACAAATTTTGTTAAGCCAAGAAAATAACTTTGTTTTGCCAGAAAACAAATTTTAAATCCTACTAAAATATTTGGTTGTCTTAATAAAAACATTTCGTTGAGCTAACAAAACTTCTTTTGATCATACGAAATCGTTTTTCCGGTATAATAAATGTTCTGTCAAATAAAATTTGTAATTTCTTGTAGTCACAATCTGACGTAATGAGATCAAACTATAACTTTACCTTTTACAATATCTACATATAATTTATGGAAATGTCACATGCCTAAAAAATTGGGATTTGCTATAACGTAACAGGCGCGAGTGCAATGCTTTATTGAAAGCAAGTGTCCGGAAATTCATGTTGTCATGACTATGACCCACATCCTAGTAATTTTAATGAACCACACGTTTAGTGTTACTAGATTAGTGGGTTTTTCTCACTCGCTCTCACAAGGTTCATGAAAATCCTATGAGAGTGAATGAGAGAGTTACTACTAACCTTGCAGCACTGCACATGTACCACGTAATTGTGTTAAACATCCGACGTTTGTCCAAGCGCCAGACTCAATTTGAGAAAAAAAATAACGCTGGAGTTTACCACAAAGAGAAGAGAATAAAAAAGAATAATAAGGAAAGAGAAAAAAGGAGAAGTAATAATTAGATCATTCCCTTACTAATTTTGCTACACGAATGAAATTGTTGCATTCAAGAGGAAGCTCGGGCGATATAATTTACTCGCACTTCTTTAATTACACGCCGCGAGAAATGCAATTTTAAATTACAGTCTCTTTTGTGAATTACCCATTGTATCAATATTTTATCAAGTATCTTATTAAAAAAATTTTTTGTCCTGTAAATTTCTATCTGGCAAGTTAAATCTTAGGAAGAAAGTTCTTCCCACCCTTGGATCCCGCATGCTACGATTTGTGCAAATATAAAATTTTCAGGTTCAGATGACAAAATTATAAAGCAGATAACTTTGAAAATACCCTGTCGGGAGTTTTAGATTCGAGCTTAAGGGGATCCGCCACCTTTAAAATTTGTATTCTTTTAGTTTGGACCTTGCATATAATTTTTTTATGTTTAGTACCTTCATGTATTTTTAAACTGAAAATTTTAATTTTTTTGGGAATTTTTTTGACATTTTTTGACTTTGAATAACTTTTTTATTTTTTAACCAATTGTCATGATTTTTTTTTATTTTGGCCTTTACAATGCGTATCAACTTTTTGGGTATGGAAAATAAGATGACATGCCTGAAAAAAGTTACAAATAAAATAAAATTGTGGGATATTTTCATTCCGAGCCATTCCTAATCTGTTTCAGAACCATTCCGAAAAACATTTTGAATCTTTTCCGATGTAAATCGATTGAATATCACTATAACTGAATCCTAGACTCCACACTTATTGAATCCAAATCATTTTAACCTTGGATCTATTGGGATTAATTCGGTTTAAATCAACCCGATCTCGGATTTCTTCGGATTTAAAACTCGGTTCGAAATCATTCATGTTAAATTCACGGATTGAATTGATTCTCAACTGATCTGAATCAAAAGGGATGCAAAAGGTTTCTCAGATTGGCCCGCAAAGATATTTAAAAATTACACAACTTTTCTCGCATTAAATTCCTTTCTGAAACTTTCGACAAACTAAAAAAAAAGGTTAGTTGTCTTATCCAATTCGTTAGACTCTGCGGCGAGATCTAATTTTTTGCTCTAATTATAACTACACTGGAGCGCCGATTATGGAAACTGTTTTGGCATGGTGTATTCATAATCGAACAAGCTGAGTGGAGCGTGGAACCGTAAACAACCAGGGCTGTATCAAGTGTTATCTGTTGCGTAACTTTAATATTTATCACCTGAAGTTTTCAATTGAAAAGAATGATGACGTTTAAGAAAATAAAACAAACTAACAATAAGTTTAGTTTCTACCCCATATCCCACCGCGTCCGCAGACGATTCACTAAAATCGGGTTATCTGAAATTGGCGTTGGAGTGTATCCTAAATAGTAACACCAACCAACTCGTGGTTGTGCTAACCAAAAATTGTCTGTGTCCACCAAAAAACTGAATGGCACAATTAAGTTTTTTTCTTCATGCAGCTTTCTAAATTTAAATCAGTGAAAGTTCACTGATAAAATAACTGGAAATGCGTTACTCTTTGACTTCAGTGCCTTCTCACTGAAAAAAGAGAAATTGTCACTGGAGTTAATCAGCAAAATCTGTTTCACTGATTGAGTTTTACTGATCAACTTCAATGAAATGTTGATTGATGTAAAAGAGTATCCCATTTATAACTATTTCACTAGTGAAATCTCACTGATTCATATTTAGAGAAAGGGTTATAAATATTTTTTAAATTTCTTAAGTTTATTTTGGAGATAAGTTTTCTATCACTTTCTCTTCATTATACGATTCGTGTAAATATGACATTTTCAGGTTCAGATAAGAAAATATTAGGACCTTCTCTGAAGGAGTCATGAATGTAGCAAGTTTTCTTGTAGGAAAACTCAAATACTAAGTTCGCAGACTGAGAACTTATCAAATCCACCGTCTGAGAACTTGCTTATCGATCATCTGTCATAAGACTTAGGTGTAAAGTTCATGGTGGGCAGTTTAGGTATTAAACTTTGTTCATTCATGTAGAGTTAGAATATCGTACAATTCGGAGGGAAAGTTCTAATGTTGCGTGAGGAATTGCTCATGAAAATATGCGCCACAAATTTTCCACATAACAATGTGTTTCTTATCATTAACGGATCGTTATATGTTCAACTTCACTGTTAGAAATGTTGAAAAATCTACCACTCTCTAAATATGAATCAGTGAAAATCTACTGATTATCAGTGAAATTTGACTGATTCAAATAGCTAAAAAGAGGTTACTGTAAATCATTCAAATTTGACTAAATACTCCAGTGAAAATTAACTTATTTAACAGTGAAACATATTTTTTCACTTATTCAGTGAAAAATAACTGATTTGACAGTGAAAAATATTTTGTTCACTGATGTATCAGAGAAAAGGAAAATCACTGACTCGATCAGTGAAAATTTGACTGATTCAGATTTAGAGAGCAAATTTGTATCATACAAAGGTAATCTCAAATTATAGGGTATCTGCGATATTTCAAAGTTCAGTGTGTCTTAAAATTGTGAAAAATGTACTGAATTTTCTGAAATTTTTCTTCATGTTACGGAACTCAATTGAATTTTTATAAAATTTATCTTGAAACTACACAACTGTAACCGAATTTTCAGTCACATGTAACTTCAACTATATAAATAAATTTTTTCATTGATTTTTGACAATTTGCTTTGAAAATACGGGCCTTTGAAGAAGACATCTTTTGTGTAAGCAATACCAGCTCTTAAATTTACTGGAAAGTTACTGAATTTTCTTCAATTTTATCTTTAATCTACGAAATTGTGAGTGCATAAAACTTTGGAAGGGAGTTTCGGGAAATTTCTAATAGTGTTCATGTTATACGATTTCCATATACCTATGAAATTTTTGAAGCGCAATGCAGATTATTATGTAATGCAATATATAAAACAATCGAATGTGATACATTGGTTTGAAGCAACAGACATGTAACATACAGTGTCATTATCCTTCGCACATGCAATGAAGACAAAAGAGTCGTAGAATACTTAGAGCGATTTCAAAAAACATTTAAACTCCTCTTTTTTATCTCCTTGCATCAGTGCATCGACTCATGCCACAGGAACAGCGCCACAAATTTTAAATATGCACGACATGCAACATGAGTACGTGTACTCGAGAAGGTAGTATCGCGTACTTGGATGATTCGTCAAGAGCACTCCAGCATTCTGTCGAATAAGGATCTTGCGATTCCCTCAGCATTTACATTGCACGCTAGACTCTAAATCCCACAACGAAAAACCGGGATTAACTGGCTTAATCATCTATGCCATTCACGTATACTCAAGTTTTTGTTACAAAACTCCTATATCTTTCATTGTAATCGAAAGAACATTTTCCTAATTAAAAAAATCTGCCCGCTTCGCAGCCACATTCTCATCGCGCGCTTCGCGCGCAGCTTGCAAGTTTGAGCGCGCCTAGGGCGCGCGACTTGATCGTCGCGCTTCGCGCTCCATTCATTCTGGACCTCGCGCTTCGCGCTCGGTCTTGTGCTCTTCGCATACATTTAAGTATATTTATTATAATTTGATCTGAAAAACTCAAACCAATTTTATAATAATATTACAGATGATGTGAATTACACATTTTCTCAAAGTCACTCAATTTATTTTTGAATTTAAGTGAAACAGGAGATTCAATTTACTTAAGGCTCTATCAGCCTTAAGGAACACATTCTTATCATGACGCTCGCGCTTCACGCTCGATTTTCTGTATACATTTCAGTAACTTTTCAATAAATGACATGATTAAAATAATTTATTTTCTTCCAAATCTCTCAAAAAGAAAAAACAATCGTAGACTTTATTCAAGTAAACGATTTTGCAGAACAACGCTTATTTCGTATCTCACATATTTTGGTGAAAACAATCGAATTTTTTAAATATTAAAAATCAAACCATAAAATATACATCCTGTCCCGAAATGTCTTAATGAGAATTTGTAAACCTCATTTAGGCAAACAATTTTCCATATAAACGTTTTTTTTGTATCTCACATATTTTGTCTAAGAAATGGAATTTTTGAATTTTAATCGTATTTTTTGGAATTGAAACGAAAATATATGTTTTATGAGAAACTATGTGAAACGAAATTTGTAGACCTTTTTGAAACGAACAACTTTGTATTCTTACGTTTTATCGTATTTTACATATTATTGTTAAAAAATTGAATTTTGGATTTTCAATAGTTTTTTTTTAATTAAAAAGGAAAATATGCATCTTATGAATAAATGTTACAATTCAAATTTGTAGGTCTTTATGTAGAAAATTATATTGTATTATAACATTTTTTCGTATCTCGTATAATTTAACAGGAAAATGGAATTTTGATATTGACTTTTTTCAAGTTTTAATATGCTGTAACATTTCTAATTTTGATTTAATCAAAAAATGTTATTAGGATAACTTGTAGAGATTTATGAGCACTACCAAAAACCAGTATTAAAATTTTTGATTTTTCCAAAAAATTATTTTCAAAAACACAAAAGTAGTGCTCAATCCCCCAATTTTGATTGGATGTGGCTGGTTAACGAACTTGTCCTTACTTTTTCGGCTCCGATAAAGTGTGCCAAAGCTCAATTCAATCTGATAATTTTATCGAGAGTTATGCCGTACACGACCTACTACAGACAGACAGACAGACAGACAGACACTTTCGTAAAACCCGTTTTTTCTGACTCAGGGGGCATCAAAACGTAAAGATTTGATGAAAATTTCGAAAGTCATTTTTCACATAACCTTCTCATCCATGATGAGAATGTAAAAATTTGTGACATCTGAACTAAAAATTTTGTCAACAAAATTTTCGTTGAGAAACCAACAATTTTTTTTACAAATACTAAACAAATATTTGTATTCATGTAACAAAACCGTTTTTCAACACAAGTTACGAGGATAGTCTCAAAACTACCCGACCTGACGTACAGTACCGGTCAGAATTGTGGGACCACCTGTTTTTCGATAATTGCTTAAATTATCTCAATTTGAATTATGGGAGTGAAAAAATTTGTTCTCTGAATTAAATTCAAAGCTATAAAAATTCCTCATAAAATGAGCCCAGCATGAATTCGTTTTGTTAATTTTTAAAGAAGTTATTGCAGAAAAAGTCAAAATTTCAATGCTTTCTTAAATTTTAAATAACTTTTGAAATAATCAACACATCACTCAATAAGTTTCCAGTCCAACTAAGTAAAAGCATAATGGACTGAAAGGGGAAAATCGGCTCTAAAGAAGATGTACTTGTAGTTTTGAAATAAATATTAATATAATATTTTCTTTCAAAACAAATTTATTTATGAAGTCTATATTCAGAGTCTTTCAACCATACAATCTGTTATTAAATATACGCTATTTTTTAAATGAATAGGAAAGAAACCAATCAGTTAATTTTAAACAAATCTATTTTTCATCGTTCAATGAACGTTCAAAACTGTGAGTACATCCAAAGAAGGCCAAGACAGTTCCATCTACTGACAAAGTTAATGGGATTGATTCTTTGGGATGCACATGGGATAATTTTCATTGATTATCTTCAAAAAGGAAAAATAATCAACGGCGAGTATTATGGGAACTTATTACCGCGTTTGAGTAATGAAATCAAGAAAAAATGTCCGCATGTGTCAAAAAAGAAAGTGTTGTTTCATCAAGACAATGCACCAGTTCACATATCCGTTATCGCGATAGCCAAAATCAATGTTTTAAAGTTCAAATTGCTTCCTCATGCATCCTATAAACCAGATTTAGCCCTCTCGGGTTATTTTCTCTTTCCAAACTTGAAAAAATGGTCCAGTAGTCGAAGATTTGCCAACAGTGAAGAGGTGGAGTCTGTGGTTAATGGCTATTTCAAGGAGCTGGACGGTTCTCACTTTAAACAGGATATCGAAGCTATCGAACATCGTTGCCCTTCTTGAAATAATCAATTCGACACTATTTAGAACGATTCACCCGATTGGAAAATACCATTGAAATCGATTCATTTAATCGGATTCAATCGGCGAGCACCAATTGAATTTAATTAAATGAATTAGTTTCAATGTTGTTTCTTAACCCTTTCGCTACAGCGGGCCTCGCCATGGAGTCCCCCGTGTGGAACGGCGCAGCGTGCCGAAAGTGGGAACATAAGCGCGCGCAATCTTCAGCATTCGAGGCCAAGACTTTTGCATCGAAAATACCAGGGGTGTTAGTTGAAATTTGCCAGTTTTACTCATAGATGTCGCTAGAGATATGTATACATTTCTATGATTTGGCATCTATGTCATATTTTTCTATGGACAATAACCTTCAAAAATACACAGTTACATTCTGCCAAAATAATAGCATTATAGTTGTTTACCTCAGTGAATATGTCGAGTTTCGTTCCAAGTAAATAGCATTTGCGGCATTCGTTGCTTTTCTTATTTCATCAAAAGAAAAAAGCAGTTGAAGCTCATCGATTGCTGGTAGAAACTTATGGTGAACATGCTCCAGTGATTAGAACATGTGAGACATGGTTTCGTCAATTTAAAAGTGGAGATTTCGATTTAACAGACAATGAACATCCTGGTGCAGCGAAAAAGTTCGAAGACGAGGAATTGCAGGCTTTATTGGGTGAAGACCCAACCCAATCGCAACAACATTTGGCACAAACACTAAATGTGACCCGAGGAGCAATTTGCCAACGTTTAAAAGCCATGGG
Organism: Diplolepis rosae; assembly: GCA_030998225.1. Taxonomy (NCBI): domain Eukaryota; kingdom Metazoa; phylum Arthropoda; class Insecta; order Hymenoptera; family Diplolepididae; genus Diplolepis; species Diplolepis rosae. Next base: position 1,139,344 of record JAPYXD010000391.1, on the reverse strand, counting down.
AAAAATCCAAAAGTATGGAAAACGGTACCACACCAACTGAACGATACAAAAATGGAAAATCGAAAAACCATTTGTGAAATGCTGCTTCAACGGTTCGAAAGGAAATCTTTTCTGCATCAAATTGTCACGGGGGACGAAAAATGGATTTATTTCAAGAACCCGAAGCGGAAAAAGCATGGCTTTCACCTGGTGAGGTCGGCCCATCGATTCCAAGGCCAAATTGCTTTGGCCGTGAGACAATGCTCTGTGTTTGGTGGGACCAGTTTGGTGTGGTGTACTTCGCGTTATTAAAACCTGGTGAGACAGTGAATACGGATCGCTACCGACAACAAATTATCAATTTGAATCATGCGTTGATCGAAAAACGGCCGGAATGGGCCCGAAGACATGGCAAAGTTATCCTACAACATGACAACGCACCGTCTCATACCGCTAAAATGGTGAAGAACACATTAAAAGCATTGAATTGGGAAATATTATCGCACCCGCCGTACTCTCCAGACCTCGCCCCGTCCGACTATCACCTTTTTGCATCGATGGGACACTCACTCGCAGAGCAGCGCTTCGCCAATTTTGAAGAAGTCGAAAAATGGCTCGTCGAATGGTTTGCCTTGAAAGAGAAAAAGTTTTTTGGAATGGTATCCATCATTTGCCTGAAAGATCGGCAAAATGTGTAGAATCCAATGGTCAATACTTTGAATAAAATTTTTTTGAGATTCCTTTGAGAATTAAGTGTTTTCTTTATTGAAAAAACCGGCAAAATTCAACTAACACCCCTGGTAACTTTGGTGACATTACTTTTAGAAACAAAATGATTTGTGTCCATAATTTTTCCATGAACGTATTTTTAATTCAACAATACAATTAATATTTTTATGTTATACAACAATATGGTAACTAAAATTATAACATAATATTGAACAGTATCAATTGTTTGCGATTAGAGGAAAGCGGTTCGATAACATTTGTCGTAAATTTTTAGTTTATTTTTGTGGCAGGTGACTATAGACACCTGTAGTAGTGACAGGGTTAATCGGGTGAATCGAGTTAATCGTTCTAAATCGTCTATCAAGCTAAGAAGAGACTATGTTGAGAATTAAAGGAATTTTTTCCAAATTTTTTGGGTTTTCTTTGTCAAGTCGGGTACTTCTGGGACTACCCTTGTATACAGGGCAAGGCACATAAAGTGTTACAGATCAATAGCACTCAAACTATTTATCATATCCAAAAATCTTTCAGACAAAAGTTTCAGTGTTCGAGAAGGCCGTCATACTGGACCACCTTATTTTTTTATCGGTGGGGACGCTGAAGCTACGTCAAGGTCAATTCCACTTTTTTCAATGGAACCATGTATTTTTTTTCCGATGACATTATTACCAATTTTAAGACGAATTCAGTGATCTACAACACAAGGTCATTCCAGTCACGCAATGTATGAAAATAGTCGAAAAATCATTTTCATTTCTTTTCATTTCTTACGATACCAATAATAATACACATCGATAGGGTATTGTTGACATATCAGTTAGTCACGCATTACCTTCTAATGTGGGTACATCGGAATGCGAAAATGAACGATTTTCAAGAATATTTTGATATGTTGATGGTGCTGGAGGAATGCCGTAAACATTGCAGAAATGCGCAACATTTGTATGCGGATCATTATCCGGATAGCCAACAAAAATCGCACATGGCTTTTAAGCGATTAGCTGACCGTTTCTGTCGCTTCGGTACAATGAAAAAAATACGAATCAAACGACGACCAATTGGTAATGAAAATAATGCGGCTTCTATCTTAGCTTTTGCTGCACTAAATCCACATGCGAGTAGCAGGCAAATGGAAAAAAAGAGTGGAATTAGTCAGCAATCTGTATTAAGAATCTTACATTAACACAAGTTCCATCCGTATCGTATGTCATTACATCAGGATTTATACGGCAATGATTTCCTAAAACGCGTCAGTTTCTGCAATTGGATTCGTAGAAAAATGCGCACAGATGTCTCATATTTGAGTCATGTGCTTTCTTCTGATGAAGCTAACTACACAAATACGGGAAATGTAAATAGGCATAATATGCATTATTTGGCAAATGAGAATCCTCGATGGATGAGAACTGTACCATTTCAACATCCGTGGTCCGTTAATTGTTGTTGCCGCATTGTCGGCGATCACATCATTGGACCATATTATGCTCTGTGTTCAAGACAAGTGATGAATAAGATTTTTGACGAAAAGTGGATAGGACGCGGCGGCCCTGTAGCTATGCCACCTTGTTCACCAGATCTAACATCACTAGATTACTTTTTATGGGGTTTTGTCAAAGAACACGTAATGGTGGTAGCACCTACCATGCCTAACGACATGAAAGAAAGAATACGCCGAGTATGTACCGAAATTACACCACAAATGTTGGCTTAAGTTAGACGTTCTTTTCATCAGCGAATTAACAATTGCTTACAAGTCGAGGATCATCACTTCGAGCATCTTCGGTAGGTAGAACCAAACCAAGGTTAGTGGATCCTTTGATAGTGATTATTCTGATATGTTTCGATTTTTCGACTATTTTCATACTTTGCGTGACTAGAATGACCTTGTGTTGTAGGTCGCTGAATTCGTCTTAAAATCGGTAATAATGTCATCGAAAAAAAAATACATGGTTCCATTGAAAAAAGTGGAATTGACCTTGACGTAGCTTCAGCGTCTCCACCGATTAAAAAAAGGTGGTCCAGTATGACGGCCTTCTCGAACACTGAAACTTTTGTCTGAAACATTTTTGGATATGATCAATAGTTTGAGTGCTATTGATCTGTAACACTTTATGTGCCTCACACTGCATAAAATTGTTTAATGTTGGTAATGGAAAAACGTATTTTTCTTAAATAATAGCAACACTATATGTACCAAATTTATTCATTTTAATGAGACATTTATGCTTGTAAAAAGCTTCTATAACTGAATAAGGTTGCAATACATCGAAATTTGCAAAGTTTTTTGAAGTTCTATTCAGACAACAATAGAAGCTACCTTTTAATAAAAATTCATGAAGAATAAGAAGCTTCCTCTATAAGCAATAAAATTTATTCGATTTCTATAAGAATGTAGAATGCTCATATAATGACGTGCGACACAGAAAAAAATCAACATTTTTTATCTTAACAATTTTATGACAAGAATGGTTCACTTTTATCGTTTTCGAATAAAATTGAATCTTTTATTCCTAAAATTAATAAGTAGAATTTAAAAATGAAGATTCCTCTTGAAAATAAGGAGGTCGTTTGTAAGAATCGTGTTTTAAAAAAATATTTTTCAACAGTTTTCATATCCGAAATTATATAGCAAAAGTGTGGATAGGTATTTAGAAATATTTTAGGGTTACAGCTGAATAGTGAGGAAAGTGTGGCACGTTCGTTGTCAAGCTTATTAATAATATTTTTCCCCAAATGCTTCAAAATGTTAGAGAATTGGTGGCTTGTCTACATTATTTAAAATAAATGGATTATAAAATAATAAAAATAAACAAAAAAACAATTTTTTAAATCGAAAACAGTGGACTACCCTTTTAAATGAATTCCGTTTATAATGTTCTACAAATATAATTCGTGGGTCCTTCTTACAACCTTTTGTCTTTTATAAATAAAACTCGATTTTTCATTTCTAAACTTGATAATTCACGATTCAGATGGAGAAAAGAATAAAATAGAAATCTAATTAAGAAAATGTTATCATAATAATTTCTGAAGTTCTTTGAATGAAATCAGGCTCCGAGAGTAAAAGTTCTCAATTTCTCAAAAAGTAGTTTTCAGAATGTTTGAAAATTGAAACAACGACACTAGCCAGTAAAATAGATGATATCTATAGACCATAATATTCGTAATTGAAACATTAATAAGGGATGTTTTGACCTGCCAAATTACAGTACTAATAAGTTAGTAGGGGCGCAGCAACGTTATTAAGCTTCACGCGAAAACGGGTCCAGCGTTATTAACTTACTCATCGATCACCTTTTGCCTGAGGCAACAGTCGTATTACTTACGCTCAGTTGATTTCCTCATTCTAATTAGGACCTACAGATCAGCCCTGAATCTTCCGCCAAAATCCTATTGTTAATCATCCTCTAATCTCAAACATCTCATTAACTTTTGATATTTTAAGGAACATCATTATTTCCTTAATAAGGAAACTTGATAATTTTATTTTTAATTACTTTTAGTTTTATAGTACTTCCTGAAAGATAAGTATGTGGAAATAGATCAAGAGATTAATTATACAATTTTATGGCCATGCATAAGTCGAAGTTATCTAACTTGTTAAAGCCTTTAACTCGTTAAGGAAGGCCCCAGAGAACTGACACATCGCTCCTAAATCGAAATAATTTATCCTTATACGCAATAATGAAATGTTTAGATTCGTGGCTTCATAGAGAAAGTTCCGCGGGTTATCGTGTTTCATTAACATGTGTGCAGAGACTGGCGGATTGAGAGGGTCTATTTTCACTAGGCAATGAGTTTCTCGTCTCGTTTTCCATTAACAGACTGGGCTCTTCAATGACGGATGTTATGGATACTTCCACGCATTCACTTAATGAGTGCAACTTGAACGAATTTTTTCCGTACACCGCTCACTGTAATTAGTACATATCTCACTCCGTCTCGCCGTAGATTTTTTTTTTTACAAAAAGGTATTCATCAAAATCACGTGCGAATCGGTTCTTCCCCCGAAAATCTACAATTTCCACTCTCCAAGTCATTTTTTATTGATTCCCAGTGAAAAATGAAAAGACTCCAAAAAAGATTTCATCGAGTCAAAAATAAAAAACCAAATTAAGGGATAAAACCATTGTAGAATTTTCAAAAAATAATTTTTTCTTTTATTGGCTTGAAAGATGCTTTGAACCTTCTAAAATATGAGGCAAAAAGCCCAATCCTTAGAAAAAAATTTGTAAGAGTTTTCTAAGAGTAGAATTTTTTAATTTGCTCATGTCTACAACAAATTTCAAAACTTCAAACGCGTTTTTTTTCCAGCTTCAAATTCGCACCAGTTATAGCGCGTGCCGCAGATCGTCTCAAATTCAACATGCCTCGGGAGAATTGCTGCAGTGTCGCCATTTTGTAATATTTTCCTGCGAAATTTTTTCGTAATATACTAACATATATGCTCAATAACTACCCCAAGTATCATTTCTCTATCACCTTCCCTTCCGCCCAAAAGCAATTGTCGCAAAAAACGCTTTTTTTAGGCCCTTACAGTGATGTAACCCCTTAAGGGGAGAAAGTCCATGTAAACGCCTCAAAATCAGTCATATATTAAAAATTTCTTTCGAAGATAATAAAATAATTTTATTGTTTTGAATTTTTAACATAACTTTATTTAACCTTTCTAAAGTATAAAATTTTTTTTTTTCCTTCGAAAATGGCGGATCAGGATAATTTTTCGTCTGCCATCTTCGGCGCGAGGTCCAAAAGTGCTCTATTTATCACATATTAACCATTGATCTGAAACAAAAAAATTAAATTTCTTTCTTTTTATAACATATTAACGGGAAGGATAAACCTATAACACTAAAAAAACATAAAATTCAATATAAAATGAGCCTTTGAAAAATAAGTCAGAATTTTTTACTATTTTTTCGATATTTTTGACCCCCAAAAAGTATTTTATTAACGCGAAATATCTGAAATTTTAGGTTTATCCTTCCGATAATAATGTGGAGGAAAGCCTCTCAAAATTTCAGACAAATCGGTCAATACCTTTTTGAGTCACAACACGAGCAGTTTTTAAAAATACAGTTTCGAGATAATCACGTTTAAAGTTTTAGTACAGTATAAGGACAAGTTTTAGTTACTTACCGATTAATCTGCAATCCCAGGTCCATACAATAGTCCTTCTGTCTTCAAAAAACTGATTTCAATTCAGATTATAAAAAAAAAAAAAAAAAATCGATTTTTTGAAATTTTTACATGGATTTCCCCCCTTAAAAATTAACTTGATTTTGAAAATTTGTTAAAATTCATTTTCATTGGATTTCTGTTAGAAATACTTGTGGATAGAAAAACTGTTAGGTAATATTTATCCTGGCTGAAGAACGTTAGAGATCAGAGATGATGTTTTAATCCCAGGAGTTAGTTTAAGTTGTCAGAAGGGAGAGCAAGGCACCCTTGTTGCCTAAGAGACAGGGGCAAAATTTTCAGGGGTGTTGGGCTATGGGCCGATGGGGGATGCAGAAAATACAAGAACGGCAACGCATATACGTCAGCAGGTCGCCGTCAAGACGTGTAGCCTGTAGCCAGCAATATCGACCGACCCGCCTCAACGTAACCTTCTCTACTCGACTCACACCGAGAGGGTTTTGGCCATCCCACGCATAACCCAAAGCTCCACAGCTACACAGGTCGATCCACAGACGTGAGAATTTCTAGACTCTAGTCCAATATACACATGCGTTTGCCATTTCAAAGTTCCCACATATTTCACAAAAGCTCACGCTGGAGTACTATCATCCGTGGATTAAACGCGATATCACCGCCGAGCTTCTCTCGAAATCATTAATATTGAGATGAAAAAAAGGTAATAGTTATTCTCGACGAGAGATATAAAATATTTTAAATATCTGGTGGATTATTATTGAAAAAAATCTGCCCGCTTTGCGAGTACATTATCATCGTGTAAGAATTTAAGCGCGCCCCAGGCGCGCTCCACGCTCGGTCTTATATTCTCCGCATACGCTTAAGATTATTTCCTGTAATTTGATACTGAAGATCAAGTCAATTTTATAATATTGTGGGTGTGAGATACATCTTCTCGAAACTAAATTTGTTTTTGATTTCAAATGGAAAAGGAAATTCAGTTTACTTAAGGCTCTATCAGCTTTTAGGAGCACATTCTCATCATGAGACTTGCGCTTCGCGCTTGATTTCTGAAGAGATTTCTGTAACTTTTTAATAATTTACATGATTAAAATAATTTATTTTCTTTCCAATATCTCAATAAGGAAAAGCAGTCGTAGACTTTAAGTAAACGATTTTATATTTTAAAGCTTATTTCCTATCTCATAATTTTGGTTAAAAAATGGAATCCCTGAATTTCAATAGTGTTTTTAAAATCAAAACATAAAATATGCATCTTATCGAAAAATATCATGATGAGAATGCGTAGACCTCATTTAGGCAAATAATTTTCCATCTTAAAGTTTTTTCGTATCTTACAAATTTTGTTTAATAGATGGAATTTTTGAATTTTAATAGTATTTTTTTAAATTGAAACGAATAATATACGGTCATTCCATGCGTAATGTACACCCCAAAATTTATTTTCGAAAAAAATATTTTTTGCCGCGTAATATGTTACAAATAATCGACATGTATTTTTTTCAATATAATATTTTAAAATTTCGAGAAATGAATCTTCAAAATTTTGAAATCGGAAAAATTGATGTTTTTTCAATAGGATACGGTAAAAAAAGTTTGGGATATAAAAAATTGTTGTCATACGGAAAATGTGCCTATCCCTTCAAGCTTTTCAAAGTGATGTACTGCACGCCCTGTTATTTTTTTTTTAATAACAAAATACTTGAAGTTTTATAAACAATTATCTTTTTTTTAATTTGAAACATTTTTTTTGTTTTTTCAATTCTAAAATATTTGTATGAGTTTCTTGATGATATTGTGAAAATTTAAGAACGGAGAAATCGAAATACTAGTAGTAATGAATTTTTTAATTCGGGCGCACGCGTCTCTGCGACCGAGCGAGCGAGCGCGCTGTTGCCGCTCCTAAGTATCTACTGATTCCTATGTTTTATGATCAATGTGTACGTTGAAATAATTTTTGGTGCATTAATCATCAATGAATTCTTTACTAAGATTATTAATTTAAAGCTAAAGTTCCATAGTTTAGCATGATAATTAATATTATTTAATTGTTACGTAGTTCAATTGTATGTATAAGAAAATAAGAACATATTATTTATTTTCGTTTTGCTTGGCGATCAGGTTTCACAAAGCTCACAATTTTGTAATTTTGGCAAGAAGAATAAGTCTTCACTTTCAAAGTGTAATTATTTTCTAGCCCAACACAGTGTAATCCATGTGTGCCAGGAATCGTATTGCATTTTTCAAAACGACTTTTCAGAAACTCGTCTGCTTTTTCATAATCTTTTGAATCTTTGTACATTATTGTTAAAAATTGGAATTTTCAATAATAGGGGAAAGGCGGCTAAATTGGCGCACCTACCAGAAAGTGAAAGTTTAAAATAAAAGCATAAGATTAAAAATGATGAAAAATTATGATTCGGATAGCTTGATATTTTGACTAAACTGTTCAATGAATAAATCTTTTATGAAAAATAGGGAAAACAGGTATTTATCGTGTTTTATACAGGGAGAAAAAATCTGACTATGATAGTAAGAAGACTAGTCACGCTTTTATAGCAGGTTTCTTTCTTGCTATCCTGATGAAAAAATCATAAATTTTAAGCAGGGATCCCTTCATGCTAAAAAAGTACTAAGTTTCATGCTTTTAGGGCAGTTTTACCTTGCGAAAATAGTTCGAACTTCGCCTTACTGTGATTGCAAGAAACCCATCCTATTTCAATATGAATTCTCTTACAACCGAGATGTTAGGCCACGCTTACTTTTGAACGTAGCACCTCAGGTGTTCTCTCGGTTGTAAGAGAACTCATACTGAAATAGGATGAGTTTCTTACAACCATAGTCAGACGAGAACATGGCTCTGACAGCATATGACACTAGCAATAATGGCATGTGCTTGTTTCTTTTATAGTACTACTGTGGGCAAAAACTAAGGTAAATTTTGTTATAAAATGAAAAATCTTTATTTATTCATCCAAATCAATTTCATCCCCTTTAAAGTAATCCCCTCCCGAAATAATCCACTTATGCCAACGTTTTTTCCAATCGTCGAAACACTTGTTAAATTCGATTTCCGGGATTGCCTTCAAAGCCTTCTTCGATTCGGCTTGTTTCTCTTCAATCGTGTCAAAACGGTGTCCTCGGATTGGTTTTTTGAGAATTCTTTGATTTGATTGACGTGTTACTCGTCAGATGATGTTGATGGTCGTCCGGGGCGTTCCAAGTCATCAACACGTTCTCTGCCTTCTTTCAAGTCTTTGTACCACTTATAAACATTTTTCTGCAACATGCTCAAATCACCGAAGGCCTTCTGCAACATTCTGAACGTTTCCGCAACTGAAATTTCATTCCGCAAACAAAATTTAATGGCACTTCTTTGCTCAAAAAATTCAGACATTGTAAAAATTGAAAAAATAACTTTTAGTCGTTTAGAAAACACAAGCGTAATTATGTAACAAATGATGACATTGACATGAAATTTGGCACAGATGTCAGTAACAGTAGGACCAACATAAAAATAAAAAAGTTTGCCCGAATCGATTAGCCCGCGCAGTTTAAATTAAAAATTCACCTTACTTTTTGCCCACAGTAGTATACTATCTGATCAAATTTGACCCGGACTGGTTAAAAAAAACAAGATTTTTATGTATTTTAATACAAATCTTTATTATCGCCTTCAAAATAGGCTCCTTTTGAGCGAATACAAGCATGCCAACGGTAAATTTTCGAGCAAAATTTTAATTTTTTTTTCAAAACCCCGCCATTTTGTTGCATTTTAATTTTTTTTTACAATCGAGGGTCACTGTATAGAAAATATATTTCAGTTTAATTAAATTTTTGGTTTTTTTCATTTCAGGCACTGTGAAGGCGACAATCACTGCAGCAGTGGCGGAACTTTTGTTTTTGAAGACTCAGGAGATGGTGGATAACTTCCTGAAAATCGAATATTTTCATTTGAAAACATTACTGTGTATTCATTATTTACGCATAAATATATCTGCAAAATTTTGAAACATTCGATGCAATATTTTTTTTTTAAAATTCACAAAAATCACCTGTTTTTCAGGCGGTCAAACTAGTTGTGGCCCTTAATGATAACTCGGCTGGGAGTTGGCAGTCAGTAGTTGTATGGTATTTGAAAGCAGTACTAGTCCAGTGCTATCAGTTGGTACTGGCATAGTACTGGCGAGACCCGTAATGATAACTCGGCTGGGAGTTGGCAGTCAAGAATTTCATTTTTTAACCAAAATATGCAATAGAAAATAAGCTTTGAAATACAAAATCGTTTACTTAAATTAAGTCTACGATTGTTTTTCCTCATTGAGATATTTGAAGGAGAATAAATTATTCCATTCATGTAATTTATTAAGGGGGCATTTTGGTGAAATTTTTTGGAAAAATCGATTTTTCAAAAATATTATTTTTGTGTAGTAATATTATCTAGAAATGCTTATGTATGTATTATGTATGCAGTTGGCATCGCCGATTAAGTGTAAGACCCTTCTTTTTAATATTTTTGGTAAAAAAAACTTTGAAAGCGTTTTTCTCAAAACTGCACTTTTTCACCTTGCGTTGATCGATTTTTCAAAACTACTGTATCGATTGACTTGAAATTTTGACAGCTTACTCTACAGATGTGTCGCTATAGCTCCTAATAGAATCAGATCGATAAATTATTACTTAACAAACTTATAAACAATTACAGTTGCAAAAATCTTGAAAACCTTTAAAATAGCCGCCATTTATTTTTCGTTAAAAATTTCTGATTCTAGTAGGGCCATAATCAAAACTATACAAATTAAGAATCTGTTTTACTTTTCGATTTCAGGTCATCTGTCTTTAAATTTTTGTTAACGCAACGGAAAAAGAGGTCATTTTTCACGCCGCTATTCTGACTATAAAAAGAGTCAAAAAAAATTATTTCTACAAAGGGCATAGCCGGGTTTCCATGTTAAAAGTGTCCCCAAACCAAATGAAGCTTTGCATTAACCATATCAAAAAACTTGACAAGAAATGAGTTTTCAGAAATTTGCAGGTCCGCAGCCGCCATATTTAATGAGGAATGATAGATATTGCAATTTTTGTTTTTTGACTTTTACAGCCAAACTATTTATTCTAAAATTCTGAAAAAATTCACACTGCTACTTGTCATTACTATACATCATTATAAATTTTTTGCAAATTTTCAGATGCGAAATTCGCGGTTACAAAAATAGCAAAATTTTTTGCATGCGATTTTTTCGCATTAAAATTCACGGTACAATTCTGATTTTTTCTCTAAATATTAGTCATTAACAAAGGTCTTTAACGTAATTTTTTCAAATTTTTGCGGGGGTGGGGCGGGGGTTAAAAATATTAAAAACATATAAAATCAGCCTTTTGCGTTCAAATTTCCAATCTACAATAATCCAAGGCACATAAAATAAAATAAATAATAGTGACGATGATTGATTCATGTATGAAACTAATTGAACAGAGTGTCGAATAGAAAAATTATACAGTAAACATAACATGAAGAATAGTAGAAAGTGAAAAAAATACATTGTAATGAAATACTGTAAACTTGATAATGTAATAAATTAATTTTTTAGCAGAAATTCGTTTTTTTTTATTTTAAAGATCACTTTGGCTCTTTATCATTTATTAAGTATTAATCACATAAAATTATATTACACTTACATATTGTATAATTAAAGAATGAGCAAACAATAGTTAAAAAATATATTGACCAGCAAATATCTTCGATCTCATCAACTTGTTTTACAGTCTATTAGTAGACTATAAAAAAATATGTCTTAATTATTTAATTTTTAATAAGTAAAAAAATATTTTAGTTGATGCAGAAATAGCAGGCGAGAAATGTTGTTATTAGAAAGTATGATACGTAACTAGAAATGATCATTGCAAAAATTTTCGCAAAAATTTGTTGTGAACCTAATTAAGAATAAGATGTGTATACAAATAGAACGTTTACCATTTTATGTGCTTTGAATTATTGTAGATTGGAAATTTGAACGCAAAAGGCTGATTTTATATGTTTTTAATATTTTTAACCCCCGCCCCACCCCCGCAAAAATTTGAAAAAATTACGTTAAAGACCTTTGTTAATGACTAATATTTAGAGAAAAAATCAGGATTGCACCGTGAATTTTAATACGAAAACATCGCATGCAAAACATTTTGCAATTTTTTAAACCGCGAATTTCGCATCTGAAAATTTGCAAAAAATTTATAATGATGTATAGTAATGACAAGTAGCAGTGTGCATGTTTTCAGAATTTTAGAATAAATAGTTTGGCTGTAAATGTCAAAAAACAAAAATTGCAATATCTATTGTTCCTCATTAAATATGGCGGCTGCGGACCTGCAAATTTCTGAAAACTCATTTCTTGTCAAGTATTTGATATGGTTATTGCAAAGCTTCATTTGGTTTGGGGGCACTTTCAACATGGAAACCCGGCTATGCCCTTTAAGATGCTTACTTTAACATGTAGGAATTTTGGAATCAAAATATTTGTTGTACGACCAAATAAAAATGTTTAAAAAAAATTCAAGCGTGATGATTAAATTGCGCACAGGGCGTGCGACTAGAGCAGATTTTTTTGTAACATCTATTTCAATCTACAGAACAAAGACAAGGTTGCAGAAGAACGAAATATTTTGAAAATAATTTTGTGCACCTTTTTGGACCACCCTAATATATATATTTCTAAGGCAGAGATATGATAATTTCAGAAATACATTATGAAAGTTTCCTATTTTCTTAGCCTTTTAGTGGATGAGGTTTTTACGTCTGGAGAGCAAAAGCCTTGTTTTGGGTGCTAGGAGAGGGGATTCATAAGCTTCGATGAAAGCTTTTCCCCTCTTATGGAATGGTGCTTTCTTCATTTAAAATCAGCCGTCTCGAAATAGCATGTACGGGTTTCGAGCTTGATATAGTGCCCTACAACACCATGGAAGCGGGATAACCTCGGTTGTCTCGTTGATGGTGGTGTACTTACACAGTTATAGACTGTATAGTAACTATAGCTAGTGTCTAGTGCCAACTGCCAACTATTCCCATACTATATCTTTCTCTGACTTGCGTTGTCTGCCCTATCCTACCGTATCCTGCTATCCATACCGCCCCATCGTATTTTGCCCATACCAGAGTACCTCCCACCACCATGTCTTGCACCATTCTACTCCAGCTTCAAGTCAGAGCTTTATGCTTTACAGTCCTTTGTCACGAGACGTAACGATCCCCGGCTCAAGTTCGACACTATCTTAGCCACGGAGAAATCTCCAGTAACTTTTGTGTCTCTCCCTTTCTGATTTTCAACCCTCATAACATGGAGGCATTCCTATTTCAGGGTTTATGGGATTTTTGTGATTTATTGGGATGTATGAAAAAACGATTATGGAACGATTATACTGCTAGAAAATCGATATTTTCTTGTGTTATCAAAAAGCAACGTTGACTGCGAAATAATTGACACTGAGACAAGGGGCAATCTGCTCAAATTATTAGTCTTTGCATTTGTGTAGAAACAATTTTTAGATATTTGTATGTTTGTAAAGATTAAAACGGAATAAAATAATTGTGTTTGTGAATTTTTTAGTCATTTTTCTAAAATTGTACAATAAAGATATACGATTAAAGTTTAATGATTTTTAAAAGTATTTTTTATGAAAACAATGATTTACGAACACTTTATCGGAGCCGAAAAACTAAGGACAAGTTCGTTAACTAGCCACATCCAATCAAAATTGAGGGATTGAGCACTACTTTTGTGTTTTTGAAAATAACTTTTTGAAAAAATAAAAAATTTCAATACTGGATTTTGATAGTGCTCATAAATCTCTACAAATTATCCCGATAACATTTTTTGATTAAATCAAAATTAGAAATGTTACAGCATATTCAAATTCGAAAAAAGTCAATATCAAAATTACATTTTCCACTTAAATTATACGAGATACGAAAAAACGTTATGATACAATATTATTTTCTACATAAAGACCTCCAAATTTGAATTGTAACATTTTTTCATAAGATGCATATTTTTCTTTTTAATTTAAAAAAAAACTATTGAAAATCCAAAATTCAATTTTTTAACAATAATATTCGAAATACAAAAAAAAAGTAAGAATACAAAGTTGTTCGTTTCAAAAAGATCTACAAATTTTTTTTGACACAGTTTCTGAAAAAACATATATTTTTCGTTTCAATTCCAAAAAATACGATTAAAATTAAATAATTCCATTTTTTAGACAAAATATGTGAGATACAAAAAAAACTTTGAGATGAAAAATTGTTTGGCTAAATAAGGTCTACACATTCTTATTAAGAAATTTCTCGACAGGATGTATATTTTATGTTTTGATTTTTAATATTAAAAAAATTCGATTTTTTCACCAAAATATGTCAGATACAAAATAAGCGTTGTTCTGCAAAATCGTTTCCTTAAATAAAGTTCCTGTTTCACTTAAACTGAAACAGAAATCGAGTGTCTTTGAGAAAACGTGTAATTTACATCTGTAATATTATTATAAAATTGGTTTGAGCTTCAGTATCAAATTATAAGAAATAAACTTAAATGTATTCGAAGAGCACAAGACCGAGCGCGAAGCGCGAGGTCTAGAAAGAGCGGAGCTATACTATACATCAATAAATCTCATTAAAATGTAGAATTTGATACTTGGAATTGTATTGTATGCTTAAAATTAAAACAAACAAAAAATTTTAAAAATGTTTAGGAACAAAATTTTTATTTGGACACAATAAATTTTTTTTATTAATTCATATAAATCAAGTACCATCCTCTGTCTAAGAGAATTTAATTTATAGAGTCTGTTATTACTTCCAAAAATGTAATAAAAATAATTTGAAATTTTTCTTTTTGTTTTATCACGATATTTAAATTTAAATAGAATATGGTTTATTAAAATTTACAAATCCAAAGCAAATTTTGATAACTATATTAAAAATTGTAAAAAAATCGACATCTGAACTATACATTAGAATGCGTTGTTATTATTTAGTGGCGAGTGTAGATATCTATAATAAAATAACCAATACGATCAAGCTTGATTATTGTTACACTAGCATTATTTCTACTTGGTTCAACTGGTCCTTTAATAAAAACTTGGTTTTCTTTCTTTTAAAAATTGTGGCTAGAAACCCATATAAATATCGTTATCGACTGTTGTATTAGGTGTACAACTTTGCTTCCGCCGTTTTTTCCAAAAATTTGAGGCTTTATTCTTAAAAAGTGATTACCTATTTATGGTTCAAAGTATTATCCGTCGCTAGCCACTACTTTTTTATATCTTTCTGACAGTTATCGGATACCATCTCGAAAAAATGATACGTTTTTTGAGACGGTCCACGAATAGATCCATTTTTTGACTTTTTCATAAGAGCGGAAATGCTGATGAGCCAGGTCGTGTGCCATCGATTGAAACAAATGGTAGTCGGAAGGAGAAACGTCTGGAGAGTACGGCGGGTGGGGTAAGACCTTCCATTTCAGCGTTTCCAAGTATGTCTTGACCGACCTTGCGAAATGTGGCCGAGCATTGCCATGCTAGAGGATAACTTTGTCGTGTCTCTCTTGGTACTGTGCCCGTTTCTTCTTCAATGCTTGACTCAAACGTATTAATTGCGTTGAATCAGTGTTCGCAGAACGTGGACGTAAACGGCCCCCACCATAGATGCTTCGAGCTCATTGTGTTTTCCTCATTCAACCAACCTATGGCAGTGGAGGGAGGAAGAAGCCATGAGCTGGTAGGGTCCATGGTGGGAGCCGTTTACGTCCACGTTCTGCGAACACTGCGTTGAATACCGATCCCCTGTGATGGTTTCAGTCGGTTGCAACAGCTCATAATACACCACACCGAGCTGGTCCTACCAAATGCAGAGCATAACCTTGGCACCGTGAATACTCAGTCTAGCCGTCGACGTGGAGACATGTCTGGGAATTTCCCATGATTTTCTGCGCTTAGGATTATTGTAGTGGACACATTTTTTGTCAACGGTCACAATGCGATGTAAAAACCGCTTCCGATTGTGTCTTTGAAGCAGCTGTTCACAAGCAAAAGAAAAAGGCCGTTCAACATCTCTCGGCTTTAACTCGTACTCAATACCCTATTTGCTTGCTTCTGAATCATTCTCATGGCTTTGAGGCATTTCGAAATGGCTTGTTGAGTCACTCCCAATGATTCTGCAAATTCTTCTTGCGTTTGGAACGAGTCTTCAGCAAGTAATGCCTCCAATTCGGAATCTTCGAAAATGTTTTCTTTTCCACCGCCATGCCGGTCCTTAACATCAAAACCACCGCTCTTGAAGCGTTGAAACTACTCAAGACACGTTCTTTCACTAAGAGCAACCTTACGGTAAGTACTCGAGAGCATTCGATGAGCCTCAACCACCGTTTTCTTCAAATGAAAGCAGAAAATCAAAACTTCCCGCAAGTTACGAGAATTTGGCTCGAAAACTGACATCTTCGATCGAGAGTAAATTTATGATGAAAACACAAATTCACTAATGTAGTGCTGTCGTTATGTCCAAGCTTACTGTGTGAGATTTTCGATCTGCCTATTTCGACTAGCATTCACCGCTGCAGCCATCTATCGAAAAACGGCGGAAGCGAAGTTGTGCACCTAATATCTTTCCAAGGTTCCATCATCTACTGTGCACGTGAAGTTTACATCAATAATCGATCAAGATTCAGAATACAAATTCACACACCTAGAATTATCGCGGGAACGACCAGTTTTTCCTTGATTTCATAATAGAAACGCTTTAATGAGTTCACATAATACTCGCTGTTGATTGTTCTTCCTTTTTGAAGATAATCAATGAAAATTATCTCACGTGTATCCTAAAAAAGCGATGCTATGACCTTGCCAGCAGGTAGAACTATCTTCTTCTTCTTTGGAGACGGTTCTCCCCTTTCAGTCCAGTGTTTTGACTGTTCTTTAATCTCAAGTGTGAAGTGATAGACCAAAGTTTCATCTATGGTTAATAACCGACGCAAGAAGTCGGCTTTATTGCTGTGAAATATCGCCAAACACTCGAGATTGAAACATCCTCACGACGCTGTTTTTGTTCCATTGTGAGTAAACGTGACACCCATTTTGCTCATGGTTTTCTCATGTACAAATTTTCAGTCAATATGTGATGTACAGCACTTTTGAAATGCCTACCATGTTTGCTAACTCGCATACTTTAACTTGACGGTCATTCAATACTATTTCGTGAATTTTCTTTACCATTTCTGTGGTGGCTACCTCATTTGGTCGATCAATGCGATGTTCGTCTTGGCAGCTCGTACGACCTCCTTTAAACTCTGCCGCCTAATACTTTATTGTTGTAAACGAAGGAGCAGACTGAGACCTTTCAAATGAAAGTGTTGTATCACATAACGATGACCAATGTTTTCTATGTATACAAATTCACTAAGATCGTTCATTATTGATAATTGTGAAATACGTACTGAACAACGTAGCATCTTCAAACTTCTATCTTAATCTTTATAAGGCTGGTAAATTTAGTGCAGGGTTAGAACGAAAATAAACGTTGTTATTGTCACGTTGGTAACTCATGGTTCGAGGTGGGGGTAAAGGGAGAACAACGTCCGAAGACTTGCCGAGAACTTCACTTTAGCGGAGTTCGCATTAGCGCGAGTCGAATGTAATAATAAGCTTGTAAGTAACTATCATTCAACCAGTATAGGTCAAACGAAAATGTTCAGGTTAACAAAACTCATATTGAACGGACTAGCTCTGAAAGTAAGTTAGCATAATACGTGACGCGACTGCGCTTAAACTAAGATAAAATGAAGCAACAATAGTGATATATATAAAAAAAATCAAGTTAGAGCGGATGCAAGATCCCTAGTGAAAATAAACGGCCCTTTTTATGACCGTTGTAATGACAATTTTGATTGCCGTTAAAACGGCCCTCAAATTGAAAACGTTTTGATGGCCATTAAAACGGCCGTTTTTATGACCGTTGTAATGGCATTTTTGATGGCCCTTAAAACGGCCCTCAAATTTAAAACGTTTTGATGGCCATTAAAACGGCCGTTTATGAATTACTTATGGGACAAAAATAGAAACTTTGCAGGCCAGGGGCACAGGAACTATCATAAATATAATAAATGAAAAAAATCTGCTGCCGAAGAAAAACGGCCGTTTTAATGGCCATAAGAACGGTTCCAATTTGAGGGCCGTTTTGACGGCCATAAAAAATGCCATTACAGCGGTCATAAAAACGGCCGTTTATTTTCACTAGGGATGGGCAGCAAATAATAAAGCAGCAAACGAAAAGCGTGAGCCCCGATGCATATGTGAAAGAGTATAATAGCTAAGTAGAAATAAGTTTGATAATCTTATTTAATGTGTAAGAAATTTAGAACATAAAGTGGTGCTATCTAATTAACAAATCACTCAATAAGTTTCCGGTCTGACATATAGATGGCACGACTGTTGTCAAATTCATATGATTTCTGGATAGTACCAACCTTCAAACCTTAAGTGTCAAAACTTCATGACAATTTGACGTTTAGTTCGGAAGTTAGAGGTTTTGGTGAAACAACTTTTGTCATTTTCAAAACAATGGTTAACAAAGTGTTTCGAGTGGTCATCAAACATTGCTTTTTAATGGGAAAAAATTCTGTTGAAGCAAAGCAGTGGCTTGATAAGCGTTATAGGGACTCTGCACCAGGGAAATCAACAATCATCAACTCCTATGCCGAATTTAAAGGTGGTCATACAAACACCGATGTCGCAGAACGCTTTACTCGCCAAAAATCAGCAGTTGTTCCGGAAAACATAACAAAAGTCCACAAAATAGTTTTGGGCGATCGTGAATTAAAGTTGCGTGAGATGGCTGACACCTTAAAGTAGGGTTACCAGATGGGTCGGGTGAAAAACCAGGTCACTCAAACATTTTTCATATAAACCCTAAAAAAAAGTCACAATCCGTCACGTTCGTTAATGTCACCATAAGGAACTATACACTAGCGCTTCTCGCGTCAAATTTACTAACTAAATCCAGAAGTTAAATAGCGTGCGCGTTTCTATAAAGTCGCGTTCCGTATTATGGTGAGACACACAACCCAATAACTGTCATTATAGAAAAACAAAAGATTGACAGTCAAAAACATTGGTTTCGTTAAAACCAGGATATTTTGCGTGTTTCAAAGAAAAAAACAGGACACCAGGACAGGTAAGGCTAGATCAGGAGATATCCTGGAAAACCACACGGAAAACGAATTCGGCAGTTTGCTCGCTCGCAACAGTGACGTCACGCGCCCAAAGTGTGCGTGCGTCTAACTGCCACACTTTGGCGGAACCACTTGGGAGATCACGTGCCAATAGGTAGCGGCAGGAAATCTGCCAAACTGAAAGAAGCCGACGGTCGGCTTCTTGCAGTTAGACGCACGCACACTCTGGGCGCGTGACGCCACTGTCGCGAGCGAGCAAACTGCCGAGTTCGTTTTCCGTGCAGGACGTCTGGCAACCCTACTTAAAGGTATGAGAAGGTAGTATGTTTACAATTGTGCACGAATCTTTGGGGATGCGTAAGTTGTTTTCGCAGTGGGTGCTGCGTTTTCTTACACCTGACCAAAAACAACAACGCGTCGAGGATTTAGAGTGCTGTTTAGAGCTGTTCAAGCAAAATAAAAAGGATTTTCTGCGTCGGTATGTGACAATGGATGAAACATGGATCCACCACTACACACCTGAAACAAAAAGATCGTCAGCTGAGTGGACAGCAGCTGGTGAAAGCCGTCCAAACCGACCAAAAACTCAACAGTGGGCTGGAAAGGTTATGGCATCCGTATTTTGGGACACGCATGGTATTTTGTTTATCGACTATCTCGACAAAGGTAAAACCATTAATAGCAACTATTACATGGCATTACCGGATCGATCGAGCGCAGAAATCAAGGAAAAACGGCCTCACATGCAAAAGAAAAAAGTGCTGTTCCACCAAGAAAATGCATCGCGCCACAAGTCCATGAAAACGATGGTGAAATTGAATGAATTAAGCTTCGAATTGCTTCCTCACCCACCATATTCTCCATATCTGGCCCCCAGCGACTATTGGCTCTCTGCTGACCTGAAAAATCTATCGAAAACACCTAGTCACTTCTTATTAGTACAACCCTTGTATGCCAGTGTTATTAATTTAAAGTAATTTTGGAATTTTGAATTAGCCCGCCAAATAATATGATTGGCTCCTTGCTCTTGTTCGCTGTCTTTTTCAGATTTGCGCAGTAAAAAAAGTTGCATATTTTTATCATTACTGTGAAAAATTAGTTCTTGAAAGAGTGTCAAAATAATAAAATAATCTGCGTACGTAAATTTTCAAGCGCGTGTCAGTCGTCGACAGGTGTTATCACTTTTTACGAAATATCATGTGTGTACTGCTTGTCTCGAGTGGTTCACAAAGTGCCTGCAATTTAGCTGGGTACTTGGGTAGGAATTCCCGTGCCATGAGGTACTCAGCGATAGGGCATGGCTACTAGGGAGAACTATAAGCGTGAATTGCGCCTGTGCGAATTTTTCCACAACTGGGAGGACCGCCAAACTTCCAATTTTCAGGGGCGAATATACTTCTACTGCATCATATAAGCTACATTAAGACCTGCCGCGATTTATGATTTGACATTATTGCGAAAACTGTCTTGCTAAAAAGCCCTCTGCATAAAATGTCCCATTAAATATTTGAATCCACATTACTTCGAGAATTAATGTCATTTATTTGTTTTAAAACAATCAAATAAAGGCACCTTTTTTGACCATATTGTTCATTATAGTGAAAAACTTTGAAAACCCTTAAGGCTTTTAATTAATACACATTTTAAGAGAAAATTATTTGCTTTTTTGATGATTAATTTAAAAATATAACAAATTTCTTTTTTGGTAACAATTACTGTGGGTCAGAGTTCATTGCAGGTTTTTCATATTTATTCTTTTGAAATGATCGGATTTTTAGGCATGTCTCATTTTCTTCTCCAAACAATTTTAAAAGGCCCCACTATCTTCGATTTTTTAACTAATCTCTTATTTTCTAATTGCTAATCAGAAATATTGAAAAAATAAATGAGTTTTATAAACAAATAGCTGTAATCAGAAAATGAGAAAATAATTGATAACTTTAAGAGTGTGCAGTCTTTCAAAATGGTTTAAGCAAGAAAATAAGCCATTATTTCTTAAAATCCAATCACTTTCAAAGACTAAACTTGGAAAAAACTGTATTGAACTTTGATTTACAGTAATTGTTACTAAGCATTACATTTTTTATATTTTAAAATTTTTTTTCTGAAAGGCGAATACTTGTTAAAATATATTCTGAATAATAGGATTGACATTTTTTAGAAGTGGTAATCAATTAGGTTTTAGAACCGTATAAATGTTGAACTTGAGAATGAAATTTTTTCAAATTATGAAGACATCAGGTTTTAAAATGGTAATTATAGTTATTTGGCATAAAAATGTTTTTCTATTTTTAAGAGGATTGAGGAGGATATTCCAAAGAAATAAAACTTTTTGTATTACCAATTTGTTGCATCATATTTTATTTTATAATTTAGCGAAAGAAATAAAAAAATTTTAAATAAAATTGTATTACAATAATTATAATTATACAACATGCGTGTTAAGAGCAAATCTGCAGAACCTGCAGCAAACATCTGTAATTAAAAAGAAAAATATACATCTTATGAAAAAATGTTGCGATTCAAATTTGTAGATCTTTATGTAGTAAATTATTTTGTATCATAACTTTTTTTTCGTATTTCGTATAATTTAACTGGAAAATTGCGAATTTCGATTTGAAAAAAACAATTTCAAAATCGCAAAAAATGCTCTTATTTTCGCAATTTTGATCAGATGTGTCTGATTAATAATTTGTAAACTAGTGAAATTATAAATATTTTTATTCATTTGAGTTTTGAATATCAAGTGATGATTAAGTAAAATTAAAACGCATAAATAGGTATATATGTCAATAGCGACTCTACATAAAATAAAATTAACAAAACCGAAACTTACAAAACGACAATGTAAAAGTTTAAGACTTTTGGCTCTTTTTGTCTAAAGCTGCGATAACACCAACAGATACCTGAAAAAATCATTACATAAAAATTATATATAACGTTGTTGGAATTTAGAATAAATTTCGATTTTTTTTATCTAAAAGCTTGACGTATTTCAGTGAATAAGAAGAATGCAACAATGAATCATCAAAACATATATTAAATGACACTAACATTTCATTGTTAATTAAGTACTTCTTAATCGGGAATGGTTTTACAAATTAATTGTTAAGAATAATAACTTTTTGGCAAACTCAAACACTCTTTTAATGTAAAAATTATATGTTTATTTTGCCATTTGAAAAATATTATGAAAAACTGATCAATTATAATTTCATAAGCTTGTGCATGGAAAACAAAAATTTTCAATGTATTCAATTTGTAAATTTAAAAAAGTAACAGCAGACAATGAAAATGAAGGAATGAAGTTGTAATAATAAATAAGTGGGTATTATTGTGCAAAAAATTAGAACACAGCTAATAAAAAGTTAAATAAAGCCTATATTAAATATTTTTAATTTTAAGAATTTAAAATCATTTTGTGGAGAAATAATGTAAACAGTAGAAAGAAATTCAAACTCAAGCATCTATTAATATGATTAATATTTAATATTCAAATCCTATAGAAGCTTTCACTTGAAGTAAGAAACTTTTGAAATACAAAAGAAAATTATTATTCATTATATTTTATAGAAGCTTATTTTAATAATGAGCGAAAATATAAAACAAAGTACTAGAATGTTTGCTCAGAATTGTTTTTTTAAACCAAACAAATCTATGCTTTTCTATAGGTTCAAAAAAGCGTTTTCTTAGTTGAAACAATTTCTTATTTCTCTTTCATTTTTCAAATTAAAAGAATCTTTGGTGCGTTTGAAAATGGTATATTGTGCAACTATGATAAAAAAGTTTATTTTGCGAATGTGAAGTTTGATGCTCGAGCAAATCGAGAGCAATTATCACACGAGAAATTTTTTCTACACTCGAGATTCCCTATAACGAAAAGCTTGAGCATCGGAGACCTCTCTGCATCGAGCGCGAGAGGGATCCCCTCCATATCCTACTTGTTTCTACGCGCTGTTATGCGCATTATATGATGCGCGCAGTCAGTCTGTCAGTGATGCCATGTGAATAATTGTATTTACATAGTAAAAAGCGTATAAAAAAGATTTTTGCGAGTATTGAACATGGAATTGACTTACTTGACGGTATGTACTCAAAATACTAAAAATATAATAATAAAAATATCTATGCTTATCAGGTGCATTTTTTAATATTTCCAGAAAAAAAGAAAAGTCTTGACGATGAATAAAAAAATTGAAATTTTGACAAATTTGGAAAACGGGATGGAAAATTGGGAAATTTGCAAAAATACAACGTTTTAAATTCGAGCACGCTTCATTCCGTAGTAGTGGGGGAAGAGGGGTCGATCGTCTCGTTATGGGGAGGCGTGACGCGCTCGTAAAAGGGAGGCCTTGTTACAGGGAATCTCGTTATAGGGAATCTCAAGTGTACTTTGGGGGCAAAAATGAATTTTGTTCTACTAGCGGGTCATAAAGTGAATTTCCTGACCCTTTAGAAGAAAAAAATAGTGTGCAACACGGGAAAAACATCAATTTTTTCGCCTAGTTGCACAATATATTATGTTTTTTCTGCAGGGGCATTGAAATGTACTTTATGACCCGTTAGTAGAAGAATCAATATCTACTGTGAAAAATAATTTTTCCATATGAACTTACCATTCGTTTAAACTTTGCCTTAGATGATTGATCTTTATACTATAAAATACGTAATATAAACATAAATTTTAATAATTACAAAAATAATGATTTACTTCTAAAGAATAGAAATATACATAAACACTCTAATGGCTGCATTAAGAAAAATGGATAGCACTGTTTAATATCTTGAAAGTGTCACTATGAAATGGCGATCTAATGATGTTAAAGTTGGATATCTTGATATGAAACCGTACAATTTAGGTGTTAACTACTTATAACTTAAATATTTAGCTTATCATTTTAGACTGTACTAAATATATAAACATCTATATATATGACCATTCCAACCTATTCTAGTATCCACCTTTTTCAATGAAATCAATTAAAATTAAAACTTACAACTGGGGTATTACTTCCAATAATTACAGTAGAAGCCTAAAAAGACGATTAATCAACATTAGATGAATACTTTCATACTTTTGTAGTAACTAATCAGTAGAAGGCTTGGAATTGATTTGAGTTTTCAGTATCGAATATTGTATAAATAGGAATGAAAACTAATTGAAATTTGAACAAACTAAAAGTTGAAAAACTGTAACAGTTGATGTCTATAAAATACGATAAAAAATGTTTAAGTGAATAGTTCCATACTTTTACAGTCACCAATCAACAAAAGACTAATGAGTAATTTAAGTTTTCAATAACAAAAAATATATAAATAGAAGTGGAATAAAATTTGAATCAGAAGAATTTGACTATTCACTATTGAAGAAGAAACATATGAAGTCATTTTAATAACTGATTCATGAGAATTAGAACTTACAGGTGCGGGTTGTTGATTTCCATTAATTGTAACAGTTGAAGTCTATAAAATAGGATAGAAACCGATTAAGTGAATAGTTTCATACTTTTAGAGTCACCAATTAACAAAAGACTAATGAGTAATTTAAGTTTTCAATATCAAAGAATATATAAATAGAAATGGATTAAAATACAAATATGAACGAATTCGACTATTCACTAGTAAAGAAGAAACATATGAAGACATTTTAATAACTGATTAATGAGAATTAAAACTTACAGATGTTGGTTGATTTCCATTAATTGTAACAGTTGAAGTCTATAAAATACGATACAAACCGATTAAGTGAATAGTTTCATACTTTTAGACTCACCAATCAACAAAAGACTAATGGGTAATTTAAGTTTTGAATACCAAAGGATGTAGAAATAGAAATTGAATAAAATTCAAATCTGAACAAATTTTAGTATTCACTATTGAAGAAGAATCAAATGAAGACATTTTAATAACTGATTAATGGGAATTAAAACTTACAGTTGGTTGATTTCCACTAATTGTAACAGTTGAAGTCTATAAAATACGATACAAATCGATTAAGTGAATAGTTTCATACTTTTAGTCACCAATCAACAAAAGACTAATGAGTAATTAAAGTTTCAATATCAAAGAATGTATAATAAAAAATGGAATAAAATACAAATATGAACGAATTCGACTATTCACTAGTAAAGAAGAAACATATGAAGACATTTTAATAACTGATTAATGAAAATTAAAACTTACAGATGTTGGTTGATTTCCATTAATTGTAAAAGTTGAAGTCTATAAAATACGATACAAACCGATTAAGTGAATAGTTTCATACTTTTAGAGTCACCAATCAACAAAAGAGTAATGAGTAATTTAAGTTTGGAATATCAAAGAATATATAAATAAAAATGGAACAAAATTCGAATCTAAAGAATTTAACTATTCACTATTGAAGGAGAAACATATGAAGACATTTTAAAAAATAATTAATGAGAGTTAAAACTTACAGGTGTGGGTTGTTGATTTCCATTAATTGTAATAGTTGAAGTCTATAAAATACGATACAAATCGATTAAGTGAATAGTTTCATACTTTAAGTCACCAATCAACAAAAGACTAATGAGTAATTTAAGTTTTTAATATCAAAGAATATATAAATAGAAATTTAACGAAATTCGAATCTGAGCAAATTTGACTATTCACTATTGAAAAAGAAACATTTGAAGACATTTTAATAACTGATTAAAGAAAATTAAAACTTACAGATTCGGGTTGTTGATTTCCATTAATTGTAACAGTAGAAGACTATAAACAAGGATAAAATACGATACAAAACGATTAAGCGGATAGTTTCATATTTTCACAGTCTCCAATGAACAAAAGTTTTATGAGTAATTCCAATTTTTAATAACAAAGAATGTATAAATAGAAATGGAATATAATTTAAATTTAACCTCATTGAACTAATCACTAATGAGAAAAAAAATTTGGAGATACTCTAGTAACTGATTAATAAAAATTAAAACTTACACTTGAGAATGGTTGGCTACCATAGTTAAAACTGTGTGCCTGTAAAATATGTTACATGAATATGAGATAACACATCATTCAATAAGTTTCCGGTCTGACATAAATGGCACCACTGTTTTCAAATCCATATAATTTCTGGATAGTACCAACCTTCAAACGTTAAGTGTCAAATATTCATGAAAAACTGACGTTTAGATCAGAAGTTACAGAGGTTTTGGTAAAGCAACTTGTGCCATTTTTAAAACAATGGATAAAAAAGAGTTTCAAGTGTTATTCAAACATTGCTTTTTAATGGGAAAAAATACTGTTGAAGCAAAGTAGTGGCTTAATAAGCGTTTATGCGGACTCTGCACCAGGGAAATCAACAATCATTTACTGGTATGCCGAATTTAACTGCGGTCGTACAAACACCGATGACACAGAACGCTTTAGTCGCCCGAATTAGCAGTTGTTCCAGAAAACATAACAAAAGTCAGTGCTCCTAGATCGTGGATGGAATTTCCCTCTCCATTTTGACATTTAATTGAAAAAAAGCAAATTTTCAAGTATAATTTGGGCAAACTTTCAAATATAATTGCAGAACAACTTGAAAAAGTAATATACTTCAAAAATTTCCCCAAATTATATTTGAAAAATTGTTTTTTTTTGCAATAAACTGGTAGAGTGGAGGGGGTAAATTCCATCCACGATCTGGGAGCACTGAGAAAAGTCCATAAAATAGTTTTGGGCGATCGTGAATTAAAGTTGCGTGAGATGGCTGACACCTTAAAGTAGGGTTACCAGATGGATCGGGTGAAAAACCAGGTCACTCAAACATTTTTCATATAAACCCTAAAAACCAAAGTCACAAACCGTCACGTTCGTTAATGCCACTATAAGGAACTATACACTAGCGCTTCTCGCGCCAAATTTACTAACTAAATCTAGAAGTTAAATAGCGTGCGCGTTTCTATAAAGTCGCGTTCGGTATTATGCTGAGACACACAACCCAATAACTGTCATTATAGAAAAACAAAAGATATACCGTCAAAAACATTGGCTTCGTTAAAACCAAGGCATTTTGCGTGTTTCAATAGAAAAAACAGGACACCAGGGCAGGTAAGGCTGAAGCAGGACACGTCCTGAAAAACCAGGACGTCTGCTAACCCTACTTACCCGTGTGGAAATTGCCAAATTTTTGCCCTATTACAAGTTTGGCCCCAACTTGGAAAATTATTATTTGGCTACAACATGGCGAATGTCTTGGATGTGGCATGGAGCCAACCTGGATACTTGTTTAATAGTTTTTGCGGTTACAGCGCCACCTACTTTGGCTGTGCTTGTGTTTTTAGATCGCCTCCAATCTTAAACCCGGGTTCTTTAAATTATGCCAAAGATATTAATGATTATGTTCGATAGTGTATGTGTTTAATTTCTGTGCGTGCTAATTAAAATGCCCAAAATGAAGAGCACTGGACGAGTCCGGAGAAATCGCGCGATAATTAAAGCAAGAAGAGTAAGCAATGAAAACGATAGTAACTAAATCAAATTTGTAGATTAGACTTTGAATCTGTCATTTTAGAGGTTGGAATAAAGTGTTAAATTTTTTCATTTATTTCAACTGCGTGTTTGACACTTTCATTTTTAATAAATGAATGGGCTGTCCTGAACTCCATTAAAAGGTTCTTAAAAAGTTCATACTTGGTTTCACAGCGTATCACGGAGAAAAATGGATATTGAAAAGTAGATATTCAAATAGGAAATATTCATCCATAATATCTAGATATTGACACGCAATATTAAAATTTTTTTTTAATATATAAGATTTTGCCGAGAAGTAACATTTGATATTCAGATTCAATAGTTTAGATATTGAAGCATGAAGTGCGCGCGTATATATATAAAGGTTATGTGATCACTTTTTCGCTCTCATCGAAATCTAAGTGAATCTAAGATTGACATGCTTGCAGCGTTCCGGAAAGATAAATTTTAAAAGTTTATTAAAGTTTACTTAAATTCTAATAAGTGTTTCTAATGGAATAAAAGTGATCGGGTCATTAACTTGAGATGCGGTAAGTAAAACATATAAGTTATATATTTTCTCTATATGTGGTTTATAGCCGAAAATGAAATCTAACCTTAGTGTTAAGTTTAAGTTTCTAACAAGAACATTAAATTAATTTTAGACATGCCAGATAATGAAAATTTGGTTCAAACATCTACATTACTTTTACAGAAAAGAACATAATAAAATATAATTTGACTTTTTTCTAAAAACTGAATATATGTAGTTATTTTATAACCTTTAAAATAATTTCAAATTAATTAGTTGAGTTTGAAATTTTTGTCATTGCCTACATTATCGGAGGATCACTAGTCGCGTCATTTTTTCCACAGAAAGATTTTCAAATTCTTTAAAACTTTAAAATAATTTTTTGAGTATCTTAGATATTGAGCTGATGTAACATCTATAACTTACATTTCCAGTATACCTGATATTGATGTTAAATATCTGAGATATTCAACTCTAGTACCTCAGGCATTCAAGTTTACTAACGAGGATATTCAGAAGTTTAGTATCTCGAATATTCATTCTTAATATCTGAGATAATCAAGTTCAATATCTGAGATACTGGTAGTTAATATATTTTTTTCAATATCTGCAGGCATTGAAGTAGAATATCTAAATGTTTGTCACATAGTTGAATGCTACTGACATTGTGCCTCAATATCTAGATATTATGGGTCAATATCCATTTTTCTCCGTGATAATCTCAAAATCAAATTCAATTCAAAATATTTGTTAATAATATTAAAATATATGACTTGGACTACATTTTAAATCTCGAAAATTATTCTAGAAGGATTAGATGAAGACATTAAAAAAAAAAATTTATGTGGCTGAGGCACTGATTCAATTTTACTGAGACTCACAAAATGAACGGTGCCAAGTTGGGACCAAACTGGGTCATGAGGTAGGCTTTGGTCGGGTTAGGCGTTTCATTTGCGGTTTGGTCCTGCCTCGATACCCAAGTTGGGGCCTGGTTTTTCCTGGTTGAGGCTCGGCTAGCGCCTGGACAAAATTTCCACACGAGTAATGATATTAGAAGGTAAGCGTATATTGAAGGAAAACCAGAGTATATTAGAAGGTAGTGTGTTTGCAATTGAGGGTGCGCATGCAATAGCATGCGGCCAGTAGGCCGAGCCGGGGGGGGGGGGGACGCAACCTTTGATTAGCTGAAATTTCGATCAAAAATATTCGGCTTATCAGAGTTCACGTTCCCCCTCCATTTGGCCTACTGGCCGAGCGCCTAGGCGGTTATTGCATGCACATCCTCAATTTTGCACGAATCTTTAGGGATGCGTAAGTTGTTTTCGAAGTGGGTATCGTGTTTTCTTACACCTGACCAAAAACAGCACCGCGTCGAGGATTTAGAGTGCTGTTTAGAGCTGTTCAAGCAAGATAAAAAGGATTTTCTGCGTCGGTATGTGACAATGGATGAAACATGGATCCACCACTACACATTTGAAACAAAAAGATCGTCAGCTGAGTGGACAGCAGCTGGTGAAAGCCGTCCAAACCGATCAAAAACTCAACAGTGGGCTGGAAAGGTTATGGCATCCGTATTTTGGGACACGCATGGTATTTTGTTTATCGACTATCTCGACAAAGGTAAAACCATTAATAGCAACTATTACATGACATTACTGGATCGATTGAGCGCAGAAATCAAGAAAAAATGGACTCACATGCAGAAGAAAAAGGTGGCTGTTCCACCAAGAAAATGCATCGCGCCACAATTCCATGAAAACAATGGTCAAATTGAATGAATTAAGCTTCGAATTGCTTCCTCACCCACCATATTCTCCATATCTGGCCCCCAGCAACTACTGGCTCTTTGCTAACCTAAAGAAAAAAAGCTCCAGAGAAAGAGATTTGGCTCCAATGAAGAAGTGATTGTCAAAACTGAGGCCTATTTTGAGAGCATAGACGAATCTTTCTACAAAAAAAGCATCGAAAAGTTAGAGAAGCGTTAGAATGAATGTACTATGCTTGAAGGAAACTATGTTGATGAATGAAGTCGAATTTCTCGAAACAAACTGTGTATTTCTTAGTTAGACCGGAAACTTATTCAGTGATGTATTAGATACTGTTGAAGTCCTAAATATACAAAATGTTTTACTCATTAAAATTTAAAGAATCATATAATGTTTTAATAGGTATTGAGTATAATTTAATTATACAAATTCTAATCGATAATATAATTTAAATGATCAAAAAGATTGAAACTTACATGCGAGGTTGAAGTTCCGAATGATCTATGAGAATTCTATAAAATGAGTTAAATAATCAATAAATTGATAATCGCAGAATTTTCATTTTCGCATTTTCATTTCGCAAAAATAAGACCTCAGTCAAAAATGTTCAATATTATTTTTGAAGGAATTATTTTAAAAAGAAATGATTATTTTCCATGAAAAAATTTCAAACACAGAAAATTAATTTTATTAATAAACTTTATTTTTGCCGAGACTTTTTTTCTCATCACTTCGAGCCAAATTTAAAAAAATGATACAATTCTAATAAATCTTGCATCATTTTTTTCAGAGAAGAGATTCTCTACAACTTGACCATTTCTAATTTTTGAAATAAATTCTTTAATGGCTAAAATCATTTTAAAATAATTCCAAAACAAAATTTTTATTAAAAAATTGCTGAATTTGATAATAATTTTCATCCGTGATCCATTAGAATCGCATCATTTTTGAAAATTTGGTTAGAAGCGATAAGAAAAAAAGTTCGGGCAAAAATAATGTTTATTAATCAAATTAATTTTCAGTGTTTCAAATTTTTTCTTAGGTAATGATCTATTCATTTTTTAATATTCCCTCCAATAATTACATTGATATTCTTGTAAACAAAATTACCTATTTTTTTCTAAGGCCTAATTTTTGCAAGTGTACTACCTTAAGGTAGTTTTCATCCACGAAAATTAGACCTTAGGCAAAAATAGATAATTTTGCTTTCAAGAATAGCAATATTAATTTCCATGAAAAAAATTTGAAATACACAAAAATAATTTTAATAATAAATTTTATTTTTGCCCCAACTTTTTTTTATCGCTTCTTACAAAATTTTAAAAAATTATGCGATTCTAATAAATCATGAATCATTTTTTGAGAAAAAAGATTCCCTACAACTTCACCGTTTCTGATTTTTAAAAATAAATTCTTTAATGGCTGAAACCATTAAAGAAACATTTTCCAGAACGAAATTTTTATAAACAAATTGCTGAATTTAGTAATAATTTATTCATTGTCGGAAATTGGAAATGGTTAAGTTGCGGGAAATATTTTCTCTGAAAAAATTATTCATGATTTATTAGAATCGCATAATTTTTTTAAATTTTGTAAGAAGCGATAAAAAAAAGTTGGAGCAAAAATAAAACTTATTATTAAAATTATTTTTGTGTATTTCAAATTTTTTTCATGCAAATTAATCTTTTCTCTTCCAAAATAGCCCTTTAATAATAATATTGTTATTCTACCTTAAGAAGGTTCGACCGTGGCTAGGAAGCCCTTGGAAAACTTAATTAATTACCACTTTAAAATCTATTAGACCTGTTATTTAATTAATAATATTAAATAAAATGTTTGTTCCACTGGAGAAAAATTTAAAAATATAAAAAATATATTTTTTAGTAAGAATTTCCGTAGTTTAAAGTTCAATGCAGTTTGTTCCACATTCACTTTTCCAAAATAAACTGATTTTAAGAAATCATGGATCATTTTATTCTTTAAACAATTTTAAAAAAACCCTACCATCTTATATTTTTTAATTAATCTCTAATTTTCTTACTGCTAAGCAAAAATGTTGGAAAATTAAGTAAGTTTTATAAACAAATGGCTGAAGTTATAAAACTACATATTAATTCAAAAAGTTAAAACAATGAAGTCTTCTAAAATGGTTCAAGGAAGAAAATAAGCTATCATTCCTTAAAATCAAATCACTTTTAAAGAGTAAACTTGGAAAAAACTGCATAGAAATTTGACCTACAGTAATTCTCACTAAAATAGATATTTTTTGTATTTTTAAATATTTTTCCGATAAAGCGAACATTTTTCTTTGATATTTAAAGCACTATAGCATTAATGAGATCACTAAAAAATTTTAAGATTATAATTAATTAAGCTTTCCAAGGGCTTCCTAGCCACAGTCGAACCTCCTTAAATTTGGATCAATGAACATTTTACTGAATTGATGTATCGAAAACGCACATTTCAAAAATTCAAAACACTTAAAAAGGAATTTTTACACGTTTTCAGCCTAGCTCTACTATAATTTTAAATTATTAAATAAATTGGCACTACACTGAGAAAAAATGCTATTGAATCAAAAGCATCTTTTTCCAAAAGCACGTATACTATGAATTCATAAAAATATACTACAAGAACCAATAAATATGTTACTAATTTTATAGCATATTGATTTGAATCCGTGATATACATGCTTTTGGAAAGAAATGCTATTGATTCAATAGCATTTTTTTCTCAGTGTAAAGGGGGACACTATTGATGACTTCAGCGTTTGTCTTTTGAATATTCGAAAATTTTACAATTTGCTTAAAAACAAGAAAAATATAGAAACTCTGAAAATTAATTAGTAATGATTGTTACTTACAATGTGGCTTGAAGTTCCAGCAAATGCATAAGAGCCACTCTATAAAATGTATAACATGAGAATTACATAGATAATTTGGAAATCACTATTCAACAAAAGGTTCCAGTGAATCAATTTTTAAAATTAAATTAACCCCTTCGCCTACAATCCCGTTTAGAAATTTCCCTATCTTTCCTTATTTCAAGTTGGGTTCTACTGGGGCCTGGACTAGAATTTCCTAATATAGAAAAAACTGGTAGGGACGCTGTTAACACCCGATTGGTATTTCTAGGCCAGAAAAAACTGATAGGGGCCCTGTCAGGTGCCAGTGACGAATTCCTTGTTTCGCTTAAGTATGGAAAATCTATTTGTATCTGGCGGGGCCCCGACTAGAGAATCCCCACTTGTAATATTTGTGGTTAAGCTTAGATCCATTAGATACAACATAACCTTTGTTTGTGAAGTGTTATTTTTGATTGTGCACTGCTATTAATTTTTTTGCATCGTGATGGAAAGAAAAAGG
Organism: Diplolepis rosae; assembly: GCA_030998225.1. Classification (NCBI taxonomy): domain Eukaryota; kingdom Metazoa; phylum Arthropoda; class Insecta; order Hymenoptera; family Diplolepididae; genus Diplolepis; species Diplolepis rosae. The sequence continues at coordinate 1,106,145 of JAPYXD010000391.1, read as the reverse complement.
CAGAAGCAGGCTCAAGGAAAACTGCGGAGTAAAAAGTTTCGCTTAAGGAGGTTCTATCGTAAAACGAATTAACGGTCAGGAAAGGATGAAACTTGAAACATAGTTATTTAAATGCATAAAAATGAATCAGTCAAATTTTCAAGACTCCAGGGTACCTGTGAGCTAAGATATTTTAATAAATGTTTTCCGTCATTTAACATGTGCTCTTATGGACAACTACCTTTTCATTGTTTTCATTTACCCACCACACATTTATTAACGATTGAATATCGATGAGATCTTTTATAATAGTGAGAAAAATATCTAAAAAACATTTTTAGCTTACAATATTGTTAGAAGGGTACTTGTAAATCAATGAAAATGGAAATAAATGTTACAAAAATCATGATATTGAGTGATAATGTAGTAGATATGGCAACACCGCAGCCGAGTATACGTTGGTAGGTTATGGCGTGCTATTCAAAAAGAAACATTGAGCCTACATATACGTTTGCCATGTCACAGTATTCACACCTGAATGCCTTAGATTTATAATCTAATTCAATAAAATGCCTCTCATGATGCCAAATTAAAAAGGGACACTAAAAAAAGCGAGGTGGTGTTGCCAGATCAACTACCTCGTGAGTCAACTGCACGAAATGTTTTGTTCTGACTAGCTATGTACCGATAGAACCTCCTTAATGCAAAAAATTGGACAAAGAATACATTCTGATAAAAGTGAAAACATTGTAGAAGATATGTCAGTCATGCACTATTCCGAGAGGTAAATAATATATTTAGAATAAATTTATAATTAATTTAACAGTATAAAATAACAAAATGAAATCATACAACTATAGTATAATTATCTTTCCAAATATCTGATTTGTTTAATAGCGTTTCAGATAAGAATGAAAAAAACATTGAGGTTACATCAGTGCACATTGATACAGAGGGCAACTCAGAAGGTAATTAATATAGTTATAATAAAAAATTAGTACAACAGTGTTATTTAACGTAGCAGAGAAATAATAAAAGGAAATCAAAATATATAATTTAAGAACAGAATTATCTTTTTTGAGAAAAATGATAGAAATGTATGAAAATTGTAGGTTCAAAATTTTCTTTTTTCAGTACACGTCAGGAAATTTTTTAATTAACTAGTCCCATCGAACTAATTACATCAACTTCAGCTCTAAATGTTGATAGGAGTCCAGAGGAGGAGGTCGTCGACAATTATTTACCTAACGATCTACATAAATAATATTACCAAATTCATGGTGATTCGTTTGAAGATTCGTCAAGTGATTCTGATAATCATGTATTAGAAATTCCACAAAATACAATGCGGAGGTCCAATAGGGCCCTAATGGTGTCCTTTTTTAGTAGGTGGGGTAGTGTAAGGGCTGACCTCATTAAACACCTACTAGAAAGTCTAATAGGGCCCACCTCGACAAAAATGTTACGTTACCGACGAGGCCATGACTAGTTTTCCACGGTAGATTCCGACTAGAAATAGGGAAAACTTGTCAGGACCCCACTAGGCCCCTATCGAAATTTCTACACGGGATATCGTGTAAGACTCGTGGTAACCTTTCTAAAAAATTTAATTAAACTTGCCAGAAAAACAAAAAAACAATTGAGCCCACGGGAATTTTTTGAATAACCTAAAATCAATGTTTCAAAAAACATAAATTGCGATTTCTCGGTAAGTACTGCACGCAATGGATTAAATTTTGCGTATTTTTATTCAGTATTCATTGCTGATGCCGAATAGTCATTTAAAAACAATAAATACCATCAACATTAATGATAATATTCAAAAAAAAATCAATACCTGTCAATTCTTTGTTTTTCGCGATTCGGAGTGAAAAAGTGACGAATAAATTTTATGTTTCGAAAAATATGAAATGACAAAGTTATTTATTTGTATTTAAATAAGTTTTTCGGGAAATTTCAAATTATTCGTACTAAAAATAAAGAATTGAGAGGGTTGTCAATAAAAAGCGCGCGACTCACGAAGCGCTAAAGTTGAATTATTCAACAGAATTCCGCGGTTTTCTTAGTTTATTTGTGAATTTGCTACTGAAAATCATGCGATTGTACATAATTTTTTCGTAAACAATTAATCGTGAAATTAAATTTGACGTTTTGTATTTTTTATACAAATTTTATTATTATTCGCGGATGACGCACTTGTCGTGTGCACCGCTGACGACGTCAGAATCCTAGAGCTGAGGATCAATGAAAGTCTGTGGCGAGCAAAGCGCTGGTTGGATAGCAGAGGCCTGAAAATGGCCCTTGAGAAAACGAGGCTTTGCTCGTTACGGACAGGAGATCTTTCCAATGCCCGAGGATCGTTCTCGGAGAGCATGAGGTCAACTGGAAAACAAGCATTAAGTACCTGGGGGTGCAGCTGGATCGTAGGCTTAGCTTTGGCAAACACCTAAAGATCGCAGCTGCCAAAGCCATCCAATGTGGAGCAAACTTGGCCCGGCTTATGCCAAACATTGGTGGACCCAGGGAAGCGAAAAGAAGATTGATGGCGAGCGTCGTCCATTCGAAGCTGCTTTATGCAGCTCCGGTCTGGGCTAATGCCCTGCAAAACCATGCTATCCAGAGGAAGCTGTTCTCGGCGCAGAGACTTGTCGCGCTGAGAATAGTTTCAGCATATAGAACTGTTTCAACGAGTGTTGTGCTGGTCCTGGCGAGCGTCCTGCCAATAGATTTATTGGCAGAGGAAAGGCAGGAGACCTTTCAGCTTCGCAAGGAGCTTACCTGCGCCGACCTGCAGGAAATCTCTAGCGCAAAGGAGGCCATTCGCAAGGATGGAAGGCGCAGACTCGTCGAGAAATGGCAGATGAGATGGCATGGTGAGCAGACAGGGAGATGGACATACCGCCTGATCCCGGAGCTTGCCACCTGGCTGAACAGAAAGCACGGGGAAGTCGGCTTTTATTTGGCGCAAGCGCTCTCGGGCCATGGCTGTTTTAACGCGTACCTGAGGCGCTTTAAGAAGAGAGACGAGGAGATGTGTTGCTACTGCGATTTCCCGGTGGATACCGCAGAGCACGCACTCTTCGTCTGCGCAAAATGGGGTGTGGCAAGGGAGGCCCTCGATCAGGCAGTGGGTTCCAGGCTTACTCCTGACACGATGGTCCCTCTCATGCTCCAGTCTGAGCGGTTCTGGACGCTCATTGAGTCATTCGTCACACTTGTGATGAAGACGAGAGAGCTTGATGGGCGCCGAGAGCGAAACAACGGGGAGGGCCAGTATAAATCGCATCGGGGCCTGCACCCGCGGTCCTGCGTCGTGGGTGGACTTGGCTGTCCGCGTCGATCGGGTGAGGAATCTTTTTGTTCCTCCCCTGGTCGGCGCGGCCATTCGGTCTGCCTAACAGGCGTGTGTCCGCGGATGGGCGTCCCAGGCGAACGGATGACGGAAGAGTCGTACGCGACTTTAAGCTGGAACCAACTGCCCGTGAAGTTTAAAGTCGAAAGGCGTTTCCGCGGGCGGTGTATTGGTTCGAGAGAGGGGGTTTTTTGGTTTTAACAGGTATGCCTAGACCCGTCCTAGGAGAGTCCTGTACAAAGTCTATAAAAGATTTCGCCATTTTTCCTCCTCACCAAAGAAAAAAAAAAAAAAATATATCATTCTATACTACCTCAATAATAATACCTTAATCTTGCATCTTAAAAAACCATTTCATTTGGATTTCTTAACTGGGACTTTCGTGAATATATCTTCGTAATATTTTTTTCCACCTGGGCTCAAATATCTTAATAAAGCTCGATCATCTTTAATTTTTTCCGCGCTTATTCCAATGGAATCGTCCTGAGGTGTTTCGCACAATTCATCATATACATAAGATTTTGGGGGTGGGACAAGTTTGAACTTAAATAATTTTATTTTAATGTTACATATTATGAATTTTAATGATTTTCAGTGGCAAATATTTAAACGAATATCCAAATAAACTAAGAAAACCGCGGAATTCTGTTGAATAATTCAACTTTAGCGCTTCGTGAGTCGCTCGCTTTTTATTGACAACCCTCTCAATTCTTTATTTTTAGTACGAATAATTTGAAATTTCCCGAAAAACTTATTTAAATACAAATAAATAACTTTGTCATTTCATATTTTTCGAAACATAAAATTTATTTATCACTTTTTCACTCCGAATCGCGAAAAACAAAGAATTGACAGGTATTGATTTGTTATTGAATATTATCATTAATGTTGATGGTATTTATTGTTTTTAAATGACTATTCGGCATCAGCAATGAATACTGAATAAAAATACGCAAAATTTAATCCATTGCGTGCAGTACTTACCGAGAAATCGCAATTTATGTTTTTTGAAACATTGATTTTAGGTTATTCAAAAAATACCTTCTATATTTCTTTTTTCGTAATAATCATGTTGGACTAAAAAATACTTAAGGAATAAAAGTTGTATTTTGACAAGCTCTATCAGCTTATATTTTTTTACTTTGAGTTTTTACAACTTTTTTTTTACTTCAATGTTAGAAAGTGGACCCTTTTTCGAGCGCTCGGCGAGTTCTCCTTCCCGTGGGCTCAATTCAACTTAACAGAATTTTTATAAAATCTAATCGTGTTTTTGTATCAAATTGAGTTTTTCTATTAAATGTAATCTAAAAATAAAATGATAAAATGATAAAATAAATGATCCCGAATCCAACGATTTGATCATAAAAAATAAAAATATAAATAAAATCTCTATTTTGTTTGAATAATGAGAAGAAAAACTTACGGGTTGGTTTCCATATCTAGTATGTAAATCATGTCCAAGCTGAAAAATATATTACATGAACATTTCATGTATATTTTTGAAGTCACTGATCAAATCAATCAACAAATATCATAAGTAATTCAAATTTTTGGATAAAATTCCGAATATGTCTAACCTCCGATTCCTTTGGAACTACGTATACTTACGTATTTTGATGCACTGATTACGAATATCATAGTGAAAATTGGCGCAAATTTGAATTTAATGATGAAAACCATAAAAAACATATAAAATCATGGTTTTTTCCATTTATTTTTGTAAGTAATGAAAATTTTGAAAAATATTTTAAATAAAAATTGTAGAGCATAAAAAAATACATTTTTTTGTGTTTAGTAAGTTTTATATATTATATATATATATATATACATTTCATATACCGAAAGCGCGGTCGCTGAAGAAAACCCCAACCCTTATCGTACTCCACCCTGTCATAACTTCTAAACTTTGTCTATATTTTTCTGGTAAACTATCATCTGTACGATAAAAATTAATACAACATAAAATGTGCACCTTAATAAGATCTACAACTTTTATTTGAAATATTTTTCAAAATTTTCATTATTGACGAAAATAAATGGAAAAAGCCATGATTTTATGGGTTTTTTATGGTTTTCATCATTAAATTCAAATTTGCGCCAATTTTCACTAGATATTCGTAATCAGCGCATCAAAATACGCAAGTATACGTAGTTTAAAAAAAACGGAGGTCAGACCTTTTCGGAACTACACCCACTTTTTTAACATAAACTGAAGTTTAAGAAGAGAAAGCATATAAATTGATTATATTATATTATATTTATATACAGGGTGATTTTTCCATCTTGAAACATCGAAATATCTCAAAAAATAGGCATCGTACCAAACAAATGTCCCTGATAAAAACTTTTAATTTTCGAGGGAGAAAGTGGTTCCAGAAAAATTTACCCCACACTTCACACCCTGGAGATAGAAGGGGTGTAAATTATTTTCGAATAAAATTTGCGTATTTTTTAATTAAGAATCCTAATCTGCAATAACAAATAAAGGTTTACATTCGAAATTTTAAGAATAAAAAAAAATAAAAAGTTTTTTTTTTGTAGGATGCACAATTCTTGAGATATTTTGATGTTTCAAGATTGAAAAACCCACCCTGTATATATACATATATTACATGTATACTTTCAAAGTTACTATTCTTCACAGAAGGCTTCAGTAATTGAAATTTTCAACATAAAATAAAGTTTAAAAATAGTTGAAATAAGTGTCAGAAAATTCAACGATTTTCTTTGAGAGAAGAAACTCTAGAAATTAATTAATGAATATTGATACTTACACCTGGGGATGAAATTCCACTATATGCAAAAGAGCCACCCTATAAAATACATAACATGAAAATTACATAGATAATTTGGTAACCACTATTCAATAAAAGGCTTCAGTGAATCAATTTTTAAAATTAAATTAAATTTAAAACAAGTCAGGATGAAAATTAAATGATCTCGAGTCCAAAGATTTGTCCATAAGAAATAAAAATATAAATAAACACTCCAATATTCGAATAATGAAAAGAGAAACTTACGTGTTGGTTTCCATATCCAGTACGAAAATCACGTCCAAACTGAAAAATATATTTCATGAACATTTCAAGTATATTTTTGGAGTCACTGATCAAATCAATCAACAAATATCATAAGTAATTTTAATTTTTAACATAATCTAAAGTTTAAGAAGAGGAAGCCTATAAATTGATTATATTATATTATATTTATATAAAGAGTGAGTTTTTCACCGTGAGACATCGAAATATCTCAAGAAATACGCATTGTACGAAAAAAATATAAATATAATATAATGTAATATAAATTGAATGGTCACAAATTAATTAATTTTACTTCAAAAAATAAAAATATTATAATAAAAAGAGATATAAGAAATATAAATAAAAAGAGAAATTTACGGAATGGTCTCCAACTCCAGGATATGAATCAAATCCTCTCTAAAAAAATATATTACATGAACATTTTATGTATATTTTCAAGGTCACTGATCAACAAAAGCCATAAGTAATTTAAATTTGCATTATTAAATCATTAATAAATAGAATAGAAACATAATTTGAATATTTATATTAATTTATAAAATCATTTGTCTTCAAGGTAAAAAATATTTACAAACCCAGAGAAAAATTCATTTAAATTCAAAAAATCATTTTTTAACTTCATTTCTTTAATCGGAAGCGAAACAACCTTTGGGACAAATATATATTTATTTGATTTCAAGAAATCACGTTTTTAGACTTTTTTAAATGAAGGAAATTATTTTTAACATTATTTATTTGATGTTAAAAATAATATATTTATTTATTTAATTTAAAGAGAAACAAACAATCAAAAAATTTCTTTCAATCAAAGAAACTTTTCTTTTACCGCATAACAATGCACAAATGCATAAATTGATTATATTATATTATATTATATTTATATAAAGAATGAGTTTTTCACCGTGAGACATCGAAATATCTCATGAAATACGCATTGTACGAAAAAAATATAAATATAATATAATGTAATATAAATTGAATGATTACAAATTAATTAATTTGACTTCAAAAAATGAAAATATTATAATAAAAAGAGATATAAGAAATATAAATAAAAAGAGAAATTTACGGTATGGTCTCCAACTCCAGGATATGAATCAAATCCTCTCTAAAAAAATATATTACATGAACATTTTATGTATATTTTCAAGGTCACTGATCAACAAAAGCCATAAGTAATTTAAATTTGCATTATTAAATCATTAATAAATAGAATAGAAACATAATTTGAATATTTATATTAATTTATAAAATCATTTGTCTTCAAGGTAAAAAATATTTACAAACCCAGAGAAAAATTCATTTAAATTCAAAAAATCATTTTTTAACTTCATTTCTTTAATCGGAAGCGAAACAACCTTTGGGACAAATATATATTTATTTGATTTCAAGAAATCACGTTTTTAGACTTTTTTAAATGAAGGAAATTATTTTTAACATTATTTATTTGATGTTAAAAATAATATATTTATTTATTTAATTTAAAGAGAAACAAACAATCAAAAAATTTCTTTCAATCAAAGAAACTTTTCTTTTACCGCATAACAATGCACAAATGCATAAATTGATTATATTATATTATATTATATTTATATAAAGAATGAGTTTTTCACCGTGAGACATCGAAATATCTCATGAAATACGCATTGTACGAAAAAAATATAAATATAATATAATGTAATATAAATTGAATGATTACAAATTAATTAATTTGACTTCAAAAAATGAAAATATTATAATAAAAAGAGATATAAGAAATATAAATAAAAAGAGAAATTTACGGTATGGTCTCCAACTCCAGGATATGAATCAAATCCTCTCTAAAAAAATATATTACATGAACATTTTATGTATATTTTCAAGGTCACTGATCAACAAAAGCCATAGGTAATTTAAATTTGCATTATTAAATCATTAATAAATAGAATAGAAACATAATTTGAATATTTATATTAATTTATAAAATCATTTGTCTTCAAGGTAAAAAATATTTACAAACGCAGAGAAAAATTCATTTTAATTCAAAAAATCATTTTTTAACTTCATTTCTTTAATCGGAAGCGAAAAAACCTTTGGGACAAATATATATTTATTTGATTTCAAGAAATCACGTTTTTAGACTTTTTTAAATGAAGGAAATTATTTTTAACATTATTTATTTGATGTTAAAAATAATATATTTATTTATTTAATTTAAAGAGAAACAAACAATCAAAAAATTTCTTTCAATCAAAGAAACTTTTCTTTTACCGCATAACAATGCACAAATGCATAAATTGATTATATTATATTATATTATATTTATATAAAGAATGAGTTTTTCACCGTGAGACATCGAAATATCTCATGAAATACGCATTGTACGAAAAAAATATAAATATAATATAATGTAATATAAATTGAATGATTACAAATTAATTAATTTGACTTCAAAAAATGAAAATATTATAATAAAAAGAGATATAAGAAATATAAATAAAAAGAGAAACTTACGGAATGGCCTCCAACTCCAGGATATGAATCAAATCCTCTCTAAAAAAAATATATTACATGAACATTTTATGTATATTTTCAAGGTCACTGATCAACAAAAGCCATAGGTAATTTAAATTTGCATTATTAAATCATTAATAAATAGAATAAAAACATAATTTGAATATTTATATTAATTTATAAAATCATTTGTCTTCAAGGTAAAAAATATTTACAAACCCAGAGAAAAATTCATTAAAATTCAAAAAATCGTTTTTCAACTTCATTTCTTTAATCGAAAGCGAAAAAACCTTTGGGACAAATATATATTTATTTGATTTCAAGAAATCACGTTTTTAGTCTCTTTTAAATGAAGGAAATTATTTTTAACATTATTTATTTGATGTTAAAAATAATATATTTATTTCTTTAATTTAAAGAGAAACAAACAATCAAAAAATTTCTTTCAATCAAAGAAACTTTTCTTTTACCGCATAACAATGCACAAATGCATAAATTGATTATATTATATTATATTATATTTATATAAAGAATGAGTTTTTCACCGTGAGACATCGAAATATCTCATGAAATACGCATTGTACGAAAAAAATATAAATATAATATAATGTAATATAAATTGAATGATTACAAATTAATTAATTTGACTTCAAAAAATGAAAATATTATAATAAAAAGAGATATAAGAAATATAAATAAAAAGAGAAATTTACGGTATGGTCTCCAACTCCAGGATATGAATCAAATCCTCTCTAAAAAAATATATTACATGAACATTTTATGTATATTTTCAAGGTCACTGATCAACAAAAGCCATAGGTAATTTAAATTTGCATTATTAAATCATTAATAAATAGAATAGAAACATAATTTGAATATTTATATTAATTTATAAAATCATTTGTCTTCAAGGTAAAAAATATTTACAAACCCAGAGAAAAATTCATTAAAATTCAAAAAATCGTTTTTTAACTTCATTTCTTTAATCGAAAGCGAAAAAACCTTTGGGACAAATATATATTTATATTATTTCAAGAAATCACGTTTTTAGTCTCTTTTAAATGAAGGAAATTATTTTTAACATTATTTATTTGATGTTAAAAATAATATATTTATTTCATTAATTTAAAGAGAAAAAAACAATCAAGAAATTTCTTTCAATCAAAGAAACTTTTCTTTTACCGCATAACAATGCACAAATTTGTTTGATTCAAAGTTCTTTGAATCAAAGAATTTTTTTCTGGGTTTGCAGTACCTACACCTAGAAAAAAGTTTTATTTAAATTCAAAATATCGTTTTTTTAACTTCATTTCTTTAATCTGAAGCAAAAACACCTTTGGGACAAATATAAATTTATTTGATTTAGAAAAATATTTTTCGATTCAAATACTGTACTGGCAAAAAATAATTAATAATTTATTAAATTTGATTATCTTTGAACGAAGACAATTTTCTCTTTGAATTAAAGATAATATTTCTGTAAGTCTCATTACGAATGTACAATACGACTGCACAGACATTTATTTCTTTAAAAAAAACAATCAAGAAACTTCTTTGAATTAAAGAAACTTTTCTTTGACTGCACATCAATGATATTTCTATTTCTGAGTGTGCAGTACTTGCATTCAGAAAAAGTTTCATTTAAATTCAAAAAATCGTTTTTCAACTTAATTTCTTTAATCCGAAGCAAAAACAACTTTAAGACAAATATATATTAATTTGATTTTAAGAAATCATGTTTTTAGCCGTTTTTAAATGAAATAAATTATTTCTTTAACGTTATTTACTTGATTTAAAGAAATATTTTTCCAATTCAAATACAGTACCGGCAAAAATTTAAGAAATAATTCATTGAATTTTTTCATTTTTGAACGAAGACAATTTTTTCTTTATGTTAATGAAAATATTCCTGTGAGGCAAATTACGTATGTACTATGCGACTGCGTATACATTTATTTCTTCAATTCAAAGGAAGAAAAATAATCAAGAAATTTCTTTAAATCAAAGAAACTTTTCTTTGACCGTATATCAATGCACAAATTTGTTTGATTCAAAGAAATTTTTTTTAAATCAAAGCAACTTTTTTCTGGGTGTAATTTATTAATTGATTGATGGAAATTAAAACTCACGTTTGAATTTGGATATCCAATACCACTCATAGCAAATCCACCCTATAAAATACATTACATAATGATTACACGGATACTTTTAAAATTTAATCATTTGCTTTAGGAAAAGAAAACGTATATTTATATAAAGACACACTTATATTTAAATAATAAAAAGAGAAACTTACTTGTTGATTTCCTCTTCCAATATGTAGATTATATCCATTCTGAAAAATATATTACATAAAGATTACACGTATACTTTTATAGTCACTAATCAACAAAAGGCTTCAGTAATTAAAATTAGCAACATAAAATAAATTTAAAAAAAAATTGAAGTATAATCTATAAATGAAGCCGAATTTAGCGATTGGAATTTGATGAAAAAAAATTCAGAAACTCTAAAAAAATTTTAATGAGGATTTATACTCACATCTTGGGCTGAACCTCCACTATATGCAAAAGAGCCACTCTATAAAATACATAACATGAAAATTACATGGATACTTATAAATCACGATTTGACAAGTTACATTGACGAATATTTCGTTTAAATTTAGACCTTTAAAGAAATTCTAACGACCTCAACCACTGAAAACTTTACTTCCGAAATTGGAAGCAATAAAATTGTATAGAATATTTCCCACGAAAAAATAAGCCACAATTTATGAAAATTCAATCACTTTTTAAAAATTGTTAAGAAGCGATAGTGAGAAAAAATTTTATTATGAAAAACATTATTAAAAGTATTACTTTTCGTAAGTTTTAATATTTTTATAAAAAGTAATGTTTTTTTTTATAACACCTAGAATCAAATTTATTTTAATTCAAAAAATCATTGTTTTTAACTTAGTTTTTTCAATTCGAACTGAAAAAGACCTTTAGAACAAATATAAATTTCTTTGATTCAAAGATATTTCTTAATTGTTTTTCTTTTTCTATGAATTAACGAAATAAATGTCTGCGTAGTCGCATAGTACAGACGTAATGTGACTCACAGAAATATTTTCTTTAATTCAAAGAAAAAAAAAACAATCAAGAAATTTCTTTGAATCAAAGAAACTTTTTGTTGGCCGTATGGTAATGCACAAATTTGTTTTATTCAAAGACATTTTTTTTTAATCAAAGAAATTTTTTTCTGGGTGAAGATATGACTAATAATATCCTTTCAAGTCTTAAAATCATAGGAAAACTCTTTTTCCCAGAAACATGATTTTTGGTATGACAAATATCTTAAGTTCCAAAAGTAGTATGTAATTTTAATAAAATTACAGGGGATTAATAAAATCATAAATAAAATATTTTAAAACCTTAACTCTATCCAAAAGTCGATACCAGTCAATATCGAATGATACTTGAATAGCAATAAGTTACAATTCAAATAGGATCAAATCTAACGATTTGTTTTTAGTAGAAAAAAATTTGATCAAACTTAAAACTTACTTGATGGTATGAATTTGGAGAATATGGAACAGCGACCGGCTATAAAATATATTACATGATAATTGAATGGATAACTGGGAAAACAGTTTCTTTGAATCAAAAAAACATCTCTTTGATATACGGCCAAAGAAAATTTTTTTTTTAATTAAAGAAAGTTTTTTCAATTCAAAAAGATTTTCTTTGATCCAGAGAAATAGATTTGTTTACATTAAAGAAATTTTTTTAATTCAACAAAACTCTCTTCAATTCAAAGAAATTTTTTCTTTGACCGTATATCAAAGAAATGTTTCTTTGATTCAAAGAAACTGTTTTCTGGGTGTACTTTTGAAGTCTCTAACATGCAAAAAACTTAACTAACTTCAATTTTCAATATCAAATGATATTTAAATTAAGATGAGATATAATTTCATCATCAATTTAAAAATTTTATCTTAAAGAACAAAAATACATAAATAAACTCAAATAAAATTAATTAATAAAAATTAACACTTACTATTGAATCTGTTCTGGTCATTGAAATAGAGGACGTCTATAAAATGTGTTACATTTTAAATTAAAATTAAATAAACAATGAAAATATGTTATATTTTTTAATACACTATCAAACAGAAGGTTCATTACAAATTTATATTTCCAATATCAAATTAAGTTGAAATAAAAATAGAGTATAATTAAAATTAGAGCGAATTATTATTTGCAATATCAAATAATGTTAAAATCAAGATGAAATATAATTTGAATTAGAATTTATTATTATTTACTATTTACTCTTCAAGATGGAAAATATAAAGACGCTCTGATAACTGATTAATGGAAATTAAAACTTACAGATAAACAGTCTATAAAATAGGATACAAAACGATTAAGTGAATAGTTTCATACTTTTAGAGTCACCAATCAACAAAAGACTAATGAGTAATTTAAGTTTTCAATATCAAAGAATGTATAAATAGAAATTGAATAAAATTCAAATCTGAACGAATTTTACTATTCACTATTGAAGACGAAACTTATAAAGACATTTTAATAACTAATTAATGAGAATTAAAACTTACAGATGCAGGTTGTTGATTTGAAGTAATTGAAACAGTAGGAGCCTATAAAAGACGATACAAGACGATTGAATAAATATTTTCATACTTCTCCAGTCACCAATCAATAAAAGGCTTGTGGTCATTTTAACTTTTCAATAGCGAACAATGTATAGAAATAAAATATAATTTAAATTTGAACGAATTTAACTATTCACTCTTGAAGAAGAAAAATATGAACAGAGGCACTCTAATAATGTGGTGCATAAATATTCCCCAATTTCTATATTTCCTAAAATTTATTTTATCGAACTTCATATAAACAAATTACGAATTCTCTAATTTTTATATTTCCAATTCATCATATAACCTAATGTTTATATTTCCAAATAACTATCCTGGAAAAGTTACGGATAGGAATTTCGAACTATTTTGATTCATTCCGATAGATGTATCCGAGCCAATGCGAACCATTCCGAACCAATCAGAAGAAGGTTCTGTATCTCGTTTAATGTAAAACGGTCAGACATTAATTCGACTTAATGCTACTCAATCCGAGGATGAATTCGAATTAATCCGGACCAATAAGAAAGAAGTTTTTAATCCAAATCAATCCGAACCTGGATTGATCTGAACCGAATTTTCAATCAGAATCAATCCGGATGAATCAGAGGTCGGAATGTTTCGGACTGACGCCTCGGATTGAAACGGATTAAGGCGGATTGTTTTTTACCGTTTTTCATCAAATGAGATACAAAAAGTATTTTGGAATGATTCGCACTGGCTCAGATGCAGATGTCAGAATTAATCGGAATAGTTCTGATTGACTCGGAATGAATTTCAATCCGATACTTTCACCAGGGTATGTATCCAAATTTTTATTTTTCCGAATACTTATTTGACATAATTTTCATAATATCAAAACATCATTTAACGTAATTTTTATTTATCCTAATTATCATTTGACGTCATTTTTATATTTCCGAATTACTATTTCTTATAATTTCCACTTCACCGAATTATCATGTTACAGAATAATCAAAAATTTCGATTCACTGTATTTAAATTTTGCGCGCTTATTTTTCGGATGTGAATTGCTTATTTTCAAATTTACGATTAATGTTTTCTGAATCTGCAGTTTTATCTGAATATAATTGCATCGAAATATTGTTCAATTGTGTTCAGAAATTTTCAATCGTATAAATTTGTTTCAATAATGTTGAATTGTAGTTTTACGATTAAATGACACAGTCCATAAAATTTGTATTATGAAGATACATTTTATGAATTGTTCTTCACAATTGTGAAATTACGATTAAAAATACTAAAACAAATTTATACGAATGGAAGAAGCTTAAAAACAATTAAACAAAGTAATGATTTAATCGGTTTGGTATCAACTTGCCGATTTAAAAAGCTTACCGATTCAAATGTCCACTACACAATTAAACGAAAATATTTTAAACCTGCTATTTTAAAATACGCAATTCACAGAGATTTTAGCCTATCGCTTTTTGTTTCCTGGATAGTAATTCGGAAATATAAAAATTATGACACATAATAGTTCAAATAAATAAAAATTAGGTTAAATGATGTTTTGGCCATATGGAATTTATGTTAAATAATGATTCGGATAAATAAAAATTCGGAAACATACCCTGGTGAAAGTATCGGATTGAAATTCATTCCGATCCAATCAGAACTATTCCGATTCATTCCGACATCTGCATCCGAGCCAGTGCGAATCATTCCAAAAAAACGTTTAGTATCTCATTTGATGAAAAACGGTAAAGAAACAATCCTACTTAATCCCATTCAATCCGAGGCGTCAATCCGAATCATTCCGACCTCTGATACATCCGGATTGATTCTGATTGAACATTCGATTTGGATCAATCCAAGTTCGGATTTGAAAACTTTGTTCGTATGGGTTCGGATTCATTCAAATTCAGCCTCGGATTAGGTCGAATTGATTTCTGACCGTTTTCCATCAAACGATACAAAACGTTTTTCGGATTGGTTCGGAATGGTTCGCATTGGTTCGGATACAGATATCGGAATGAATTCCTATTCGAAACTTTTGCCAGGGCAGTTTTTTGGAAATATAAACATTAGGTTATATGATGAATCAGAAATATAAATATTAAAGTAATTGGTAATTTGGTTACATAAATTTTGGTAAAATAATTTTCAAGAAATATATAATTTGGGGAATATTCATGCGCCCCCTGATAATTAATTAATATAAATTGAAACTTACCATTGGCTGCTGATTTGGAAGAACTGCAACGCTGGGAGACTATAAAATATGATGAATCAAGATTATGTGAATATTTTTATGCAAGTACTAATAAATTATCTAAAAAAATAAAGCATACTGTTTCTGTTGCTTCCATCATGTATTGTTTAGCCATAGTCTATGGAAAATATAACAAAGATTAAATGGGTCCTTCTAAAATCACTATTTAACAAAAAGCTCAAGTAATTTCAATTTTTAACACAAAATTACGTTTGAATAGAGTTGAAATATAATTTTCACATTCAAAAACCTAACAATTCGCCTTGTGTAAAAGTAAATATAAATAAATGCTCTAATAATAATTTAATTGAAATTGAAACTTACTGACATGAATCGTTTAGTTTTGCCACCACAAGTAATTTCCCTAACTAGGGAAGCCATAAAGAGGAAGTAGAAGGGTTTTATAATTGACAACTTCATTTCGACGTTTGTATATTTTCGAATGATGCCTAAAGAGAGATGTTCGGCCTTTATATACCCTCAGGGAATTGCTATTATCTACGAATTTTATGCAAGGCAACGTGTTAAGTAACAAAAAGATGCAGTGAATCTGTTAGAAGAATTGCCTCTTTCAAAAATTGAATACTTTGTAATCATAATATTGTCAATTCTACGCAGTAGAAGTTGCAAAATAATAAGTTTATCTAAAATCTATCCTTTACTTAAGACCCAGCGTGCATACGATGCAAAAATTTGAGATTAGATTGCATTCAAAGTAATTTTTTTCTAACAATTGGGTATTATTCACACATTGCGTAATCCATGCACTCAGCAAAAAATGTAGTTAATTTGACAAAAATTTGGATGCATTAACTAAATAAATATTTAATACAGCCAACCAATAAATTGGTATATTTAAACAAAAGATTTTTACGAATCAATCAACATTTTGGTAAATCAATGAAAATTCGTTCGAATGAACTTTCAATTTTTGTTTATTTAATAGAAATGTTTGTTTGAATCAAAGAAATTTTTTTTCCAACTCTATAATGTTTGTCTCAAGGGGATCCCCACCGTACAAATTTTTATTTTTTGAGTTTAGACCTTCCATATAATTTTTTTATTTTTAGTACCTTTATTTAGGAAGGTTTTGGGGTTTTTTTTAAATTCAAGAACTTTTATGTATTTTTAAACTAAAAATTTTCAGTTTTCTGGAAATTTTTTTGACATTTTTTGACATCAAAGAACTTTTTTGTTTTTCAACCAATTGTCATAATTCTTTTTTACTTTTTTCCTTACAATGTGTAGCAACTTTTTGGGTATGGAAAATAAGTTAACATGACTAAAAAAAGTTAAAAATAAAATAAAATTAATAGATAAATAAAAATATCCCAAAATATGGAAAAAAAAATTGTTGTAGTAGTAAATCATATATGTATGTACATAAAGGCAATAAAGTACATATATATATATTGAAAAGAAAAAAATAACATTTTAATACAGGGGTGATATCGCTTTACTAGTACTGGCTTGTCAGTACAGTCTAAGTACTGCCTGCCAGTACCAGTCAGTACTGGGCTCATACGGGTATGTTATTACTGGCTAGCCAGTACTTGAATCGTACTGTCAAGCAGTACTGGTATAGTACTGATCACTATAAGTCGGGATAATAAAGATAATAAATGAAAAAAAATCAAAATATTAAAATTATTTATATCAATTTTTTTTTCTACTCAAGTTTTCGTGGAATTTCTTTTATAAAAACTGTTCTGCCTACGAGATTCGAACACCAACGCACGTTAACCGCTCGACCACACCTATTTCTACCAAATGATTCCTTCCAAATCTGTTACTTATTTCAACCAAATTGAGTACTTCAATTAAATTTCGTGAAATCTCCGAAATTTCTTGAAGTATTTCAATTAAATTTCGAAAAATAATTACTCGAAGATGATAAAATCGAATGAAGTTGAAAATATATAATTCATTACTATTATACTATTATTTCAGGATACTGAATATTAAATATTATTCAAATATTAAAGAATTTGAAAATCTTTATATAATTTCAAAAAATTCTATACTAATAAAATTTTTAAATCATGCTTAATATTTTTAAATTATACTCAATATTTTGAAATTAAATATTTATTATATTTTATCTTAAAATATTGTATAATTTTGTCACACAGCGGGATACTGCGCAATGCGTGACGCCACCAAAAAATATAATATAAAAAGGACACGCCGCCAAGGGAAAACTAGTCTTGTGAGCAGAATTTAAGTGCGGAATATTCCCAAAAACTTTTAAAAGGATTCTCAGCGTCAGAAAATTGTACCGTGCAGTTTACAAGTGTGAAGACCCGAGAGTCATAAATTTACCGTGGTCCGTTTTACTATCCTTGAAGGGATCTTAGACTCAGTGTCAAAAAAGGGTGGATAGTTGTTGTGTCCTTGTCACACCTGTGGATATTGACTCCTTCGCAGTCACACCTCTGGGAATCGCATCGTAGTTATACATGTGAGGAGCACTTAAGAAACAATAAGAAATCATAAAGGTACCAAACTCTTCTCTCTCTCTTTATTTTCCGTCTCTTTTCTTACTGTACCAACCAGCCTGTGCCTACATTTTATAATAATTGTATCAACGGATTCCCAGAAAAATAAAAATAAAATAAAAATAAAAATGTTAAATATTATTTTACTAATAAATCATGGACATAATTAATTATATCTTCAAATTAGATGTAATAATCAATATTTGAATAACTGTGCTTTTTTAATAAAATTATAGTTGAAATTCTATTTTCAGAGTAAAATAATACTTTAGTACTACGCCATTAATGACAAGTCAGTAGCGGCTAACCAGTACTGGTGCAGTACTGTCGCCCAATACTGTCTTTCCAGTACTGTAGCAGTACTATATATGATAATTATTACTGTGCCAGTACCGGTTAGCCGATACATTGAGAAAAAATCCTGGGCATAGTGACGTGATATACATATGTAGTTAAAAATGTCCTTAACTTCTTTTTGTGGTTGAATTCAAGCAATGGTTGACTAGTCAGTGCAGGTACTTAAAGTGGTCACCGTGACTAAGTAATGTAGTCACAGCGACTATGTAATGTAGTTATAACTACTATATGTAAATATCAACTATAAGGTTATATAAAATCAAATGCCTATAATCAAATGCAATCTACATTGTATTTTTCAAAGCACTTTTTTTGAAAATCTGATTTTTGGTCTGTAGAGCGGGTTGAAACTTTAAATGTAGGGTTAACAATCACAGTTTCGACCCGCTCTACAGTTGCATTAAATCAAATTCTCAAAAGAGTTGCTATCAGTTCCTATGAAAAATAATATGCATTGTTCGAAACAATACACAATGGATTCAACGAGTGTGAAGTTTGCTGCACTGGTTATAGCTACTACGTTATTCTAGCCACGAGAGCTCAACGTTTCAAGTTCTCATAGCGAGATTCAAGAGTTGAGGACAATGTCAACGATGTTAAATAGTCGCCACGACGAGATATTCAAAATATGGTTACCATGCCTACAAATCATGTTTCTGTAGCCATTGGTCAAGTAGCAACAAGTCTCTCTCGTTACAGTCACTACTTTTTTCCAACTACATTATTCCTAGTCATTATGACCAGGTGCTATTTTTCTCTGTGTACTGACTTGCTATTACTGGCGCAGTAATGGCTATCATAAATATTTAGTACAGCACCATTAATGCCAAGTCAGTAGCGGCTAACCAGTACTGGTGCAGTACTAAATATTTATGATAGCCATTACAGCACCAGTAATGGTAAGTCAGTAGCGGCTAACCAGTACTGGCTCACCCCGGTCCTGCATTGGCGCCTTTGGAAACTGAGCAGGGGTCCCTAGAACAGGCGACCGGGCGCGACCTGGGGTTGCGAATAGAGAGTCCCTGTAACGAGGGATTCTGATGAATACGGATACAAACTAAAGAAGCAGTCGCGGACAATGTTCCAGGGATGGTCTTGAAGTAATAACCCCCAAGCCAAGGTGTTAACGACCATGCTGAGTGTTGCGTGGCACCAGGGAATGGTGTCTTCTACGGTTTCTCTAGGAAACTAGTTCGCCTCCTGGAGTACTAAGACCTTACCTCTGCATGCGGGGCTCTGCAGGAGCGGACCTTATACTTCCCTAGCTGATCGTGGGAATAACATGGAGAAGAATGATTTAAATAAAAGCATGTGCGAGGAATTGTTCGGAGGGAAGTTGGAAGTGACGCTGGTGCCCGATTGCTTTGAGAAGTCTGAAGCGAGGCAGCAGAAAAACTGCCAGAAGAAACGCCAGTTTCACCTCTCTACCAAGAGGTTTCCAAATAATTCGGTCCAGTACTCCGCGTGTTCGGTATCTTCGCGTATTTGCTTCAATTCGTGCAGCACCTCCGCGATACCCTCTCTATTTGGCAGGAACATGTCATTTTTATTCCGCAGAATTCATCCATCTTCTGAACCATTTCCTCAACCGTGGAAATGCGGTTCATCGCAATCTGAAGGGACCCGTATAGGCAGTACTTCTGCTGCCTCGCTTCAGACTTCTCAGAGCAATCGGGTACCAGCGTCACTTCCAAGTTCCCTCCGAGCAATTCCTCGCACATGCTTTTATTTAAATCATTCTTCTCCATGTTATTCCCACGATCAGCTAAGGAAGTATAAGGTCCGCACCTGCAGAGCCCCGCATGCAGAGGTAAGGCCTGAGTACTCCAGGAGGCGAACTAGTTTCCTAGAGACTCCGTAGAAGACACCACTCCCTGGTGCCACGCAACACTCGGCATGGTCGTTAACACCTTGGCTTGGGGGTTATTACTTCAAGACCATCCCTGGAACATTGTCCGCGACTGCTTCTTTAGTTTGTATCCGTATTCATCAGAATCCCTCGGTACAAGGACTCTCTATTCGCAACCCCAGGTCGCGCCCGGTCGCCTGTTCTAGGGACCCCTGCTCAGTTTCCAAAGGCGCCAATGCAGGTCCGGGGTGTGCCAGTACTGGTTAGCCGCTACTGACTTACCATTACTGGTGCAGTAATGGCTATCATAAATATTTAGTGGGCCCAAAGTGTTAAAAGCATCTGGGATTAGGGCTGCCATACAGCCCCACAAATTATAGTGAGCAGTACTCCGGAGTTGCGGAAACGGCGGAGAGAGTTGACCATGAGCCCGCGCGACACAGCAGCCAAGAAGCCGAAGGTGCAGAGGCCAAAAGCCTCTACAAAGGGAAAGGAATGGATGGAGGTCCCAGCCAGGAAAGACCTCTGAAAGAAAAAGCCTAAACAAGAGGTTAAGAAACCGGATTGCGTTGCCCGCTGAGGGCAACGCGGCCGTTTTAAAAGACCTCAAGAAGCACGTCAAACCTGATGAACTCGGCGTCACAGTCCTTGGAATTAGGAAGACGCGCTCTAAAGACCTGCTTGTCGAACTGAAATGTTCAGAAGAAAGCAGAGGGCGGCTAGATACCGCCTTGAAAAAGATTATTGGTGCTAGTGGGACTGTCCGCCACTTCATCCTCAGGATTGAGGTCGAGATTGCGAACATAAAACCCAACATTGAAGCCGAGGATGTCGGAGATGCTGTAAGAGCCTTTTTTAACCAGGGATCGGAGTTAGAATTCAAGGTGTCTCTAAGTAAGAGACCATACCGAGGAAACAGGAAGGCGTATGTGCTTCTGGAGGAGGTGCGGGCCTTGAAATTAATCAAGGCGACCCACATCAAAATCGGGTGGGTCTCCTGCAGGGTCCGCCAAAAGAAGGAGGTAAATGGATGTTACCGCTGTCTTGGTTTTGGCCACATGATGGCGAACTGTCGGGGGCCCAACCGAAGCAAAAGTTTCTGGAGGTGAGACAGAGGGGCACGCTGCAGGGTCCTGCACAAGGAAACCGCAGTACTACCTTTGCTCCGCTAAAGAAGATAAAACCCTGGACGATCATATCCCGGGGACAATGCGTTGCGCGGCTTTTCGGAAGGCATCCCCGAAGAGGAAGCCTTAGAGAGGACGCGTATAAAACCAAGTTTGCAGTAGATGAGTACGCCGAGGCATCTATAGAACATGATCCTGAAGTTTAAAGCTAACGCAGTTTCGAGGTCACGGGCTGGTGGGAAAGCAGGGGAGTTTTGAGTTTAATGGATATTGTTTCGGCCGAGTTTCACACAACAGTGTAAATTCATTCTCTATCTCCCCTGATTAAAAAAAAAACTGGCGCAGTACTGGCGCCCAACACTAACAGAGTACTGCCTTCCCAGTACTGACACAGTCCTAAATATTTATGATAGCCATTACTGCGACAGTACTGGTTAGCCGTTACTGACTTGCCATTACTGCAGCAGTAATGGCTATCATAAATATTTACTACTGCGCCAGTAATGGCAAGTCAGTAGCGGCTAACCAATCTTGGTGCAGTACTGAATTTTTTGTGAACGTCGTAACAACGCGGATTGATCCGACTGGGAATTAAAAGTAAAATCAATTTTTTTTATCTAAATGAAAAATTTGGTACGTACAATGTTATTGTGTTTTCAAAATTTAAAAAAACGCATTAGTAAACAGGGAAATCAAAAACTGGAAAATTCTTGAAAAATATAATTTTGTGTTTGGAGACACCTATAACAATAATATCGATTTTTTAAAATTATATAACACCCTTTGTTTAAAAAAATTGAGTTCATAAAATGTTCATCTATTAAGAAACAAAACATTGATGGGTACGAGTATAAATATGATAATCGATACGAATTTTCGAGTTCAACGCTCGCTTAATGACAATAGTTTATCTTCCAAATGTTATTTCTCTCGAGATTAAATGGAAATCAGATTTCGGTTGTTTCAGAAAAAAGGACTAAAATTAGTAAACATTCGAAATCCAATTTCGCAGAAGATCAAATTTATTCCGTATGGTAAGGTTTAACGCCGCCTATTACATTTGGCTGCTTTATTAATAAATTAAGAATTTTCCAGAAAATACGGGAATGATTTACCTTTATATGCATTTCTGTCTTTAAATTGTTTACGCATTTTTTTTATTTATATATTTTTTTTATTCATTTGTTCTATTTATATTTTTTTTATTTATTTGATTTATTTTTTATTTATTACGCAATTTATTACCAGGCTTTTTTCTGTGAGTATATTTCTTGAAAGTTACCAAACTTTTTTCATTATTTTCTAAAAAACTAGTGAATTGCAAATACTTTAGCAAAAACCAATTTTTGTCTAAATCTATTTTTAAATCAATATTCATAAATTTCTTGCATAATTAAGAATGTTTCACTGAGTGAAATTAAAAGAGCAAGCTTCGCAACACTCTTAACAATTTTCTGGGAATTTTCTACAAATTTTTAGAAAATAAGTTTCAAAAATTGGTTTGAAAACAACTTTGGTAAATTTCCATATTTCTTAACTTATTAGGAAAATTATTCTTGTCTTATAGAAATATTCCCACAAAAAAGGAGGATTTTTTCTAAATGATGAAAAAATTTTCATTTATATGGGAAAATTAATATTCCTAGACAAAATAAAGAATTTTACCGAGAAAATTGCTGGAAATATTCTCGAAGTTATTTGCAGTGAACTTATCCATAATGTTTTTATCTTCTAGAAACTATTCTTCATTTAAACCATAAATATATTTTGAAGAAATCTAAAATTCATATTTTTACTATACCATGGAAGCCCAACTGAAGTAAAATGTGTAGAAGTTTGAAATTTTTACCACAGATTCAGATTAAAGGGTCCGGAAACCTCCTTGAACCAAGTTTCATAAAAATCGTAGAGACCAGAAATAAATAAAACTATGTGCGCACTATTGCATCATTTCCATTTTTGTTACATGTTGTTTTGACGCAGAAACGCGTCATTGGCAGTTAAGTGCTTAATATATGGCCAAAAGAAAAATTAGTTTTAATCGAACAAAGTTTCTTTAACTCAAAAAATTTTTTTTTTAATCGAAGCAAATCGTTTTGAAATAAAACAAAATAATTATCTTGGGACAAATTGGTTTGAGACAAAAAAATTGTTTTAATCAAAAAAACATTGATTTGAACAAAATTTCTTTGGACGTATATCAAAAATATGTTTTTTTTTATTCAAACCAGTTGTTTTCTCAGTGTATTCTTGCAATTTCAAGCAGTAGGCTTTAAGTTATTTTAACCAATGCCTGAATTTTATTATGAATCAGATAATATTAACTGGTTTCCCAGTTGACGTTACTGATTGTATATTCTCTAAATCTAAATCAGTTAAAATATACTGATTATCAGTGAAATTTGACCGATTCATAAGCTAAAAAGAGATTACTGTGAATCAGTCAAATTTCACTGATTACTTCAGTGAAAATTGATTTATCTATAAGTGGAAAATATTGTTTATACTTATTTATCAGTGAAAATTAACTGACTTGATAGTGAATAATTTTGTATTCACTGATGATCAGTGATACGACAAATCACTGATTCAATCAGTGAACATTTTACTGATTCAGATTTAGAGAGTAGAGAGAATCTAGTCACTAATTGAAATTAAGAGGATAGACAAAAAGCTACTGTTATATAACGACTTAAAATCGCCTAGAAATAAACATAAACATTAGTTTATGGAAACAAATAGAAAATAATTTTTTTTTTCAGAAATCACAATGTTAAAAGCATTTACATGACCTTCAGTTGATTGAATATAACTTATTTAAACAGAAAATAAAGCCTTAAATGTCTGCACTTTTGTAAAAGGTGATAATGTATGTACAAGCACGTTTCCTTATCACGTTTATTACTATTTTTAAACTGAAAATCATACAAGATGTGCAAAAAAAAAATTGTTTGCACTGAGTTGTAAAATTTTATTGCAAATATTTTATTTCATAAATATCAAACTAGATCTCCAGCAATGGATCAAAAAAATATTTCTTACTTTGAAAATTACATGCGGAAAAAATTTCTTATTTCGTTTACACAAAAATGAAAAACTTTTTTTAGGACTTACACAAATCATGGTTGCAAGACTATTTTTAAGATTTTTAGATTTTTTTCCGCATTATACTCACCTAGACGCAGAAAAATAAAAAATGTAAGCTACAGAGCAAGTCAAATTTTTTATCCTGAGACTTCGAAATATTTCAAGAAATACGCATCGTACGAAAAAATGTCCGCAATACAAACTTTCTATTTTCAACACTTTTACTCAAAATATGGAAAAACTGAAATTTTTTACTTAACAATTCTTTACGCTTTAATAACGGCTTAGTTAAACTCTATATTGTCTTAAATAAATGTTTGGGGACTCACAGAATACAAATAACTTGTTTATTATTCCATTTAATTGTTATAAACAAATTTTATGAACAAATTGGAGAATAGTCTTATTATCGGTAAACAAAAATTTCTTTTTGCTAAAAGTGCTTCGCATTAATATATAAATGACATGTAATCACAAAAATAATGAAAGAGATAACAATAACCATTGTTATAAACAACTCTTGTGGTAAAATATTTAAACTTCAGGTTTTTTCAAATTACAATTTCCTCCAATCGCCATAACGACTTCAGGTATTTCTTAAAATAAGAAATTTTTATTAATAGTTGGTAGAATATAACAATTAAAATTTTCATAAACAAGTTAGATAAACAAATTCAAAATGTTGGCCTTTTCGTCTAGAAAATAAATTTTGTTGCACTGAAAATGTTTTAAACTATTGGAAAAATGACTGCTAGTCACAAAAATATTTGAACAATTAACAATAACCATTGTTATAAACAAATTTTGTAACAAAATATTTAAATATAAGGTTTTATCAAATTTAAATTTCTTTTGATAGCCACAATGGATACAGATATTCCTGAAAATAATATATCTGTGATAATATTTGGTAAAATGTAAAAATCTAAATGTTGATAAACAATTAAGATGAACAAATTTCAAATTTCGGCAGTTTTAAGTAGAAAAAAATCTGGTTTTCAATTGAAATAGCTTTAGACTAAGTAGTGAGTCTAAGTTAGTCAGAAATATTATTAAAAATACATTATTAAACATTTTTATAAAGGTTTTTACTAACAAATTTCATCCAAAAACTTCCTCTTCAATTGAAAAATTGAGAAATAGAAATCTTTTCTGTATCCATAGTATCCAGAGTTATATTTTGTTTTAATAACTTTGAGTTGTTTTAATAAATAATTTAAAATTCGTTTATCTAATTTGTTAATAAGAATTTTAATTGTTATATTTTGCCAAATATTATTAAAGATTTCTTATTTTAAGAAATACCTGAAGTCGTTCTGGCGATTGGAGGAAATTATAATTTGAAAAAACTTGAAGTTTAAATATTTTACCACAAGAATTGTTTATAACAATGGTTAGTGTTATCTTTTTAATTATTTTTGTGATTAAATGTCATTTCTACATTAATACGAAGCACTTTTAGCAAAAAGAAATTTTTGTTTACCGATAATAAGACTATTTGCCAATTTGTTCACAAAATTTGTTTATAACAATTAAATGGAATAATAAACAATTTATTTGTATTCTGTAAGTCCCCAAACATTCATTTAAGACAATATAGAGTTTACCTAAGCCGTTATTAAAGCGTAAAGAATTATTATATAAAAAATTTCAGTTTTTCCATATTTTGAGTCAAAAAATTATTAACGCACTTTAATGTTAAAAAAAAATTAAAAATCGGACCAAAATTGAAGGCTCTGGACATTTTAGAACGAAAAAAGTACATTTCCTCCCAGTGTCTGGGGGTGAGAGGGAGGTAATTTTGAACTTTGAAAAATAGAACCTCTTTTTTACATTCTCATCATGGATGAGAAGGTATTGGTTTTATGTGAAAAATGACTTTCGAAATTTTCATCAAATCAAGCCGAAAATTAAGAACAAGTTCGTTAACCAGCCACATCCAATCAAAATTGAGGGATTGATCACTAATTTGGTCTTTTTGAAAATAACTTTTTGAAAAAATCAAAAATGTCAATACTGGTTTTTGATAGTGCTCATAAATATCTACAAATTATCCTGATGACATTTTTTGATTAAATAAAAATTAGAAACGTTACAGCATATTAAAACTTGAAAAAAGTCAATATCAAAATTCCATTTTCCAGTTAAATTATACGAGATACGTAAAAACGTTATGATACAATATTATTTTTACATAAAATTGAATTTTGGATTTTCAATAGTTTTTTTTACATTCTCATCATGGATGAGAAGGTATTGGTTTTATGTGAAAAATGACTTTCGAAATTTTCATCAAATCTTTACGTTTTGAGACCCCCTGAGTCAGAAAAAATGGATTTTACGAAAGTGTCTGTCTGTCTGTCTGTCTGTAGTAGGTCGTGTGCGGCATAACTTTCGATAGAATTATCAGATTGAATTGAGTTTTGGTACATTTTATCGGAACCGAAAAAGTAAGGACAAGTTCGTTAAGCCATACATCCAATCAAAATTAAGGGATTGATCACTAATTTGGTCTTTTTGAAAATAACTTTTTGAAAAAATCAAAAAATTCAATACTGGTTTTTGATAGTGCTCATAAATCTCTACAAATTATCCTGATAACATTTTTTGATTAAATCAAAATTAGAAATGTTACAGCGTATTCAAATTCGAAAAAAGTCAATATCAAAATTCCATTTTCCAGTTAAATTATACGAGATACGAAAAACGTTATGATACAATATTATTAAATAAATAAAGACCTACAAATTTGAATTGTAACATTTTTTCATAAGAAAATAAAATATGTATCTTATGAAAAAATGTTACAATTCAAATTTGTAGATCTTTATGTAGAAAATAATATTGTATCATAACGTTTTTACATATCTCGTATAATTTAACTGGAAAATGGAATTTTGATATTGACTTTTTTCAAGTTTTAATATGCTGTAACGTTTCTAATTTTGATTTAATTAAAAAATGTTATTAGGATAATTTGTAGAGATCTCTGAGCACTATCAAAAACCAGTATTGAAATTTTTGATTTTTTCAAAAAGTTATTTTCAAAAAGACCAAATTAGTGATCAATCCCTCAATTTTGATTGGATGTGACTGGTTAACGAACTTGTTCTTAATTTTTCGGCTCGGATAAAGTGTGCCAAAGCTCAATTCAATCTGATAATTCTATCGAGAGTTATGCCGCACACGAACTACTACAGACAGACAGACACTTTCGTAAAAACCGTTTTTTCTGACTCAGGGGGTCTCAAAGCGTAAAGATTTGATGAAAATTTCGAAAGTCATTTTTCACATAAAACCAATACCTTCTCATCCATGATGAGAATGTAAAAATATCTAAGTTTTATTGGAAAAAATTACCCCTCTCCCACTTCCAGGGTGTGCGGTAAATTTTTGTGGAGTTGCTTTTCCTCCTCGAAAATTAACAAAAAAATGTCGTGTAAAACTTACCTTTTGTTTAATAGGAAATGCAAATCTGCAATAAAAACATTTCATTACAATAATCATACTTACTGTTGATTTGCTGAACGCGTTTTTTCAAATTTTAAATAAATTCCTAGACACTATTGGAATGATTGGAATTGGCGCATATATTTCCAAATTCCAAAAGGGAAAACAATAAATTTTGATTTAACAAATAAAAAATGATGCAGGAAAATAAGAAATGCTTTTTTTTACTATCGGGTGAAAAGTTGCATTTTTTTCCCTCTGCCCTCTTAATCTGAATCAGTCAAAATCTACTGATTACCAGTGAAATTTGACCGATTTAAATCACAAAAAAGAGGTTGCTGTGAATCAGTCAAATTTCTCTGATTACTTCAATGAAAGTTACTGCTTTAATAGTGGAAAATATTCTTTTCACTGATTAATCAATGAAAATTAACTGATTTAAGAGTGAAAAATATTGTTTCCACTGACAAATCAGTGAAAAGGAAAATTACTGATTCAATGAGTGAAAATTCTTACGATTCAGATTTAGAGAGTGCGGGTCCATTAGATCCATTTTTTCACCCCCAAGTGAAAAAAAATTATTTTACTCGTTCAATCAAATTTCACACTTGCAAAATAAACTTTGTTCCCCCTAGTTTCATAATATAATATTTACTCTCTAAATCTGGATCAGTCAAAATTTACTGATTATCATTGCAATTTGACCGATTCAAATATCTAAAAAGAGGTTACTGTGAAGGAGTCAAATTTCATTGATTACTCAGTGAAAAGTAACTGATCCAATAGCGAAAATAAACTGATTTAACAGTGAAAAATATTGTTTTCAATATTGAATCAGTGATAAGGCAAATCACTGATTCAATCAATGAAAATTTGACTGATTCAGATTTAGAGAGTATAAGGACAGAAAAAGTAGGAATATGGAATGCGTCCACCTTCTCGTGAAAATCTTTTCATTTTCTCGGAGAAATACATTATTATTGAACTTAAAAGTCCAAAAAATCTCCAAAAATGCCCTAATTTTCGAAAATCTGTGCGGATATTGCTGGATAGCAAACTCGTTCATTCTTTTAGAGCACTGATGTGGTATATGCAACTGCATTACAATTGGATTATTTTTTAAAATTATATTGTGTCAACAGACAACAACCACGTCTGCAACAGACGTCGAGATATGTTGAAAATTGGAAAAGTCAAATTTCACATAAAACCAATACTTTCTCATATTGGGATTTCTTAATAATGAACTGATGAAAAAATGTAATGTGCATAATTTGTAGAGCTTTCTGAGAACCATTAGAAATAAATATTTAAAATTGTTATTATTTCAAAAATTTATTTTCACAACTCCAAAAAAGATCCGAAAATGATAAAATCCAACACTTACCAATATTTTCTTTTTTATAAGAGAAGCCAAAAATTTTTGGCGCTCGTATAGATAAATTGCCAAAACCAGTCAAAATGAACGTTGTATCTTGATTTTTTGTTACCTGCAACAAAAAATATTATAAATTTGAATAATGTATTTGCAACAAAACGGGAATTATTTAAAAAAATATTTTTTTATAAGTCATATCTATTCAAAATTTAAGGAGACTAAACATTTTTTATCAAAGCTGAAATTGTACTTTAAAAATATCTTAGCATACATTTAAGTTTATTTCTTATAATTTAATACTGAAGCTCAAACCAATTTTATAATAATATTACAGATGATGTGAATTACACATTTTCTCAAAGTCACTCAATTTCTTTTTGAAATTAAGTGAAACAGGAAATTCAATTTACTTAAGGCTCTATCAGCCTTAAGGAACACATTCTCATCATGACACTCGCGCGACGCGCTCGATTTTCTGTATGCATTTTTGTAACTTTTTAATTATTTACATGATTATTAATAAATTTATTTTCTTCCAAATATTTCAAAAAGGAAAAACAATCGTAGACTTTATTTAAGGAAACGATTTTGCAGAACAACGCTTATTTCGTATCTCACATATTTTGGTGAAACAAATCGAATTTTTTCAATATTAAAAATCAAAAAATTAAAATATACATCCTGTCGAGAAATTTCTCGATAAGAATGTGTAGACCTTATTTAGCCAAACAATTTTTCATCTAAAAGTTTTTTTTGTATCTCACATATTTTGTCTAAAAAATGGAATTTTTGAATTTTAATCGTATTTTTTGGAATTGAAACGAAAAATATATGTTTTATCAGAAACTTTGTGAGACAAAATTTGTAGATCTTTTTGAAATAAACAATTTTGTATTTCTACGTTTTTTTCGTATTTCACATATTATTGTTAAAAAATTTATTTTTGGATTTTCAATAGTTTTTTTTAAATTAAAAAGAAAAATATGCATCTTATGAAAAAATGTTACAATTCAAATTTGTAGGTCTTTATGTAGAAAATAATATTGTATTATAACGTTTTTTCGTATCTCGTATAATTTAACAGGAAAATGGAATTTTGATATTGACTTTTTTCAAGTTTTAATATGCTGTAACATTTCTAATTTTCATTTAATCAAAAAATGTTATTGAGATAATTTGTAGAGATTTATGAGCATTATCAAAAACCAGTATTAAAATTTTTGATTTTTTCAAAAAATTATTTTCAAAAACACAAAAGTAGTGCTCAATCCCCCAATTTTTGATTGGATGTGGCTGGTTAACGAACTTGTCCTTACTTTTTCGGCTCGGATAAAGTGTGCCAAAGCTCAATTCAATCTGATAATTCTATCGAGAGTTATGCCGCACACGAACTACTACAGACAGACAGACACTTTCGTAAAAACCGTTTTTTCTGACTCAGGGGGTCTCAAAGCGTAAAGATTTGATGAAAATTTCGAAAGTCATTTTTCACATAAAACCAATACCTTCTCATCCATCATGAGAATGTAAAAAGTACACGGACTTTCTTCATCTGAATCATTAAAAATCTACTGATTATTAGTGAAATTTGACCGATTCAAATCGCTAAAAAGAGGTTACTGTGAATCAGTCAAATTTCACTGATTACTTCAGTGAAAATCAATTGATTTAACAGTAGAAAATATTTTTCACTGATTCAATCAATGAAAATTGACTGATTTAACAGTGAAAAATATTGTTCCCACTGACACATCAGTGAAAAGGCAAATCACTGATTCAATCCCTGACAATTTTACTGATTCAGATTTAGAGAGGAGAAACCCAAATTTAGAAACTTTTATACATTCGACTTTGTTTCTTGTAATTTGATACTGAAGCTCAAGTCAATTGTATAATGTCGTAGGTGTGAATTTCATTTTCTCAATGTTACTAAATATTATATCGTGACATGTTTCCGTACATGTTCCTTGTAAGCTGACCCCAAGCCAAAATAAATATTACAGAGTTACTAAATATATTTCTGATTTTAAATGAAAAAGGGAATTAAATTGACTTAAGGCTCTATTGGCCTTAAGGAACACATTCTCATCGTGCTATACGGCCAAAGAAAAGTTTCTTTAATTTAAAGAAATTTCATGATTGTTTTTTTCTTTGAATTGAAAAAATAAATGTCTGCGCAGTCTCTTAAGCACATGTGTAATATGATTAACAAAAATATTTTCATTAATTTAAAGACAAAATTGTCTTTGTTCAGGGTAATGCAATTGAAATTCAAAGAAATTTTGTTTGAATCAAAGAAACTTTATTCTTTGTTTAAGTGCTGCACACTCAGAAAAAAGTTTCTTTGATTCAAACAAAATTTCTTTAAATCAAACAAATTTGTGTATTGCTATGCATTCAAAGAAAATTTTCTCTGAATTAAAGAAATTTCTTGATTGTTTTTACATTCTCATCATGGATGAGAAGGTATTGGTTTTATGTGAAAAATGACTTTCGAAATTTTCATCAAATCTTTACGTTTTGAGACCCCCTGAGTCAGAAAAAAACGGTTTTTACGAAAGTGTCTGTCTGTCTGTCTATCTGTCTGTCTGTAGGTCGTGTGCGGCATAACTCTCGATAGAATTATCAGATTGAATTGAGCTTTAGTACACTTTATCGGAGCCGAAAAAGTAAGGACAAGTTCGTTAACCAGCCACATCCAATCAAAATTGAGGGATTGAGCACTACTTTTGTGTTTTTGAAAATAATTTTTTTGAAAAAATCAAAAATTTCAATACTGGTTTTAGATAGTCCTCATAAATCTCTAAAAATTATCCTGATAACATTTTTTGATTAAATCAAAATTAGAAATGTTACAGCATATTCAAATTCGAAAAAAGTCAATATCAAAATTCCATTTACCAGTTAAATTATACGAGATACGAAAAAACGTTATGATACAATATTATTGAATACATAAAGACCTACAAATTTGAATTATAACATTTTTTCATAAGATGCATATTTTTCTTTTTAATTTAAAAAAACTATTGAAAATCCAAAAAATAAATTTTTTAACAATAATATGTGAAATACGAAAAAAACGTAGAAATACAAAATTGTTTATTTCAAAAAGATCTACAAATTTTGTCTCACAAAGTTTCTGATAAAACATATATTTTTCGTTTCAATTCCAAAAAATACGATTAAAATTCAAAAATTCCATTATTTTGACAACATATGTGAGATTCAAAAAAAACTTTGAGATGAAAATTGTTTGGCTAAATAAGTTCTACACATTCTTATCGATAAATTTCTCGACAGGATGTATATTTTATGTTTTGATGTTTAATATTAAATAAATTCGATTTTTTTCACCAAAATATGTGATACGAAATAAGCGTTGTTCTGCAAAATCATTTCCTTAAATAAAGTCTACGATTGTTTTTTCTTTTTAAAAGATTTGGAAGAAAATAAATTTATCAATAATCATGTAATTTATTAAAAAGTTACAAAAATGCATACAGAAAATCGAGCGCGAAGCGCGAGTGTCATGATGAGAATGTATTCCTTAAGGCCGATAGAGCCTTAAGTAAATTGAATTTCCTGTTTCACTTAATCTGAAAAAGAAACTTAGTGAATTTGAGAAGATGACTAATTTACATCATCTTTAATATCATTAAGTTGGTTTGAGCTTCAGTATTAAATTATAAGAAATAAACTTAAACGTATGCGAAGAGCACAAGACCGAGCGCTACGCGCGAGGTTCAGAAAGAACGGAGCGCGAAGCGCGACGATCGAATCGCGCGCCCTAGGCGCGCTCAAAGAAATAAATGTCTGCGCAGTCACATAGTACAGACGTAATATGACTCACAGAAATATTTTCTTTAATTTGAAGATAAAATTGTCTTCGTTCTAAGATAATAAAATTAAATAAATTATTCCTGAAGTTTTTGCCAGTACTGTATTTGAAATGAAAAGAAATTCCTTTAAATCAAATTGAATTCAAATTGAAATTAAAAAAACAATTTGCTAATTTTAAATGAAACTTTCTTTTGGGTGTAAGAATATTTTTTCATTCAATTGCTGAAAAACCCATTTTAATATATGTTAAAATAAAATATTTGAATCAAAATTTTTAAAGTCGATGCCGGTACCACTCATATGACATTTATTTTAAGAATAGTAGGAAGCAAGATAAGAAAACGTGCTTATAGATAAACTTCTTTTCACAATAGTAATGTAACCAGATACCACATGCGAAATTTTCAAGGTCACACATGAAGTTTTATTCTGAGTTAAAATGAAATGCATTGGATATTTACAAATGTTAGAGATTTAAAAGAAATTCAACTTCTTTAAAATTCCATTCAAATAAGCTTTCATTTATTGAAATCCCTTAATTTTTTAAAAATTGTTTTTCTCAGAGTACGATTTTACGAAAGGGAAAAAAATATTGTTAAAGAATATCTTAATCTACTGCACAAAGCGGCTTTAAATCGCAAGGAAATAATTTCTTCAAAGTTTAAGTTCTTAAGTTTTCTTGAAATAGTAAAAACCTGTTTGAAAATATTTTAATTTTCGTATGATCGATCAGATCCAATGAGATTTTCAATTCCTCCAAGACAATCAATTGGGCCATATGATCAGATTCCTACCTCACCAACATTATTGTCTGTGAAGAACTCATCTTCATGCAAAATCAGATTTCAAGTTCAAAATTTGCAAAAATAAGGAAAAGGTGCTAAGGAAAGTTTTTCAACTCTTAGATCCTTGCGAATACAAAAAAATATTTAAAAATCTGCTCGCTCGCTCCGTTCTGTTTGGACCTCGCGCTTCGCGCTCAATTTTCTTTACACCCAGAAAATAGTTTCTTTGAATCAAAGAAACATTTCTTTGGTATACGGTCAGAGAACAAATTTCTTTGAATTGAAGAAAGTTTTGTTGATTCAAAAAAATTTTCTTTAATGTAAATAAATCTATTTCTTTGAATAATAGAAAATTTTTTTGAATTAACAAAACTTTCTCTAATTCAAAGAAATTTTTTCTTTGACCGTATATCAAAGAAACTATTTTCTCAGTATATATATTGCTGACTCTTTCTAATAATTTACATGATTAAGAAATTTATTTTCTTCCAAATATAAATAAATAGCAAACGATTTTGCATTTCAACGCTTATTTCGTATCTCACATATTTTGGTTCAAAAATGGAATTTTCAATTTTCAATATTTAAAATCAAAACATAAAATACACATCTTGTCAAAAAATGTCCTACTGAGAATTTTTAGACCTGATTTAGGCGACTAATTTTCCATCTCAGCATTTTTTCCGTATCTCATACATTTTGTTTAAAAAATGGGATTTTTGAATTTTATTTGTATTTTTTTAAATGAAGATAAAAAATATACGTTTTTTCAGAAACTATGTAAGACAAAATGTTTAGATCTTATTAAAGTGAAAAACTTTGCATTATTAAGTTTTTTTCATATTTCACATATTGTAGTTAAAAAATTGAGTTTTCGATTTTCAATATTTTCTCTTTTTTCGTATTTCGTATAATTTAACTGGAAAATGGAATTTTGATATTGACTTTTTTCAAGTTTTAACATACTGTAACTTTCCTAATTTTAGTTAAATCAAAAAATGTCATGAGAATAATTAGTATAGATTTATGAGCATTATCAGAAACCAGTATTAGAATTTTTTATTACTCCAAAAAAATTTTTTTTTAAAAAGACAAAAAATACTCCTATCTTGACAATTTTTGTCGGATGTGGCTGGTTAACGAACTCATCATTACTTTTTCGGGTCTGATAAATTATGCCAAAGCTCAATTCAACGTGACTAAATTATACATTTATTCCTTCATATAAGATAACTTTTTTAATTTATACAAAGTATCTTTCTGAAAATTTGGGAACCGTAACAAAAGACAATAAAGCGTGTCTGTTAACTTTTTTTTATAAAAAATTCTAGTAAAATAAAATTTTTAGTAAAATTCGAAAACTTATTGACAATTACAGTTAACTGTAAAATTTTTTGCCAAATTTTTTACTCAAACGAAGCTGACAATGTCACAAGCATATGTACCTGACCTTCAGCTGATTGAATATATTTAATCTAAACTCAGGACAAAGCGTCGAACACCTGCGCTATTGTATTGTCTTCACTATTGAAAATAAGAAAATTTTGTGTACAAACACGTTACTTTATATTGCTTCTTATTATTTTTAAAATAAAATTGTTTTCAAAATTTTACAAAATTCTGAAAAATTGTTTTTTATGCGAATTTTTCACAATTATTAATATAATCAAGAAAATTTGACCAAAATCTGTAAATTCAAATAAAATACATTATTTAATAACAAAGAAGATTGAAATAAATTCATCAAAAATATTACAAAAATTAAAATGCAAAAATTCGAAATTTTCACTAATTTTTATTATAATTTTTAAAGTAATAACAGACTTTAAAAACTAAATTTTCCATAACAAGGGGTGTTAATTATTTTATTGAAATTCATAAAATTATCATGTCTTGAAACAAAAAATTTGATTATTCAACAAAACAAGGGATGTCCAATAAATTTAAATTGACAAAACTATCACAATTGTCTCTTAACAGAAATTTGATATTTTAATATTTTTTTTAGTTTTAATCATTCTCATTATTTTTAAATTTTTAAAACACAATAAAATTATGAGGAGCTAGCAAGTTTTTCATTTTAATGAGACAAAATACTATATTATTCAAAATGGTGATTTTTTTTTCGTTAAAATTTGAGAGGAATCAAATTTATTTTATTTCTATGAGGAATAAAAGTGCTGATAACAAATGCAAAAGTAAACGTATTGATAATCAATAAACAATACACAATATTGTACATAACAGCGATTTTTTTTGCATAGGAGCTATTTTTTTTATTTATTTTATCAAGTTGGAAACATTTTTTTAACCTACCGTGAGATAACTACCTTGAATCTTTATCTCTATTTTTCACGGATTTATCTCTCCAGGAAGGCAAGTTAATAGTAAGTGCGCACATTCTTATTTCTTATCTATTGTAACTTGCACGCGTAGTGCTTAGATAGTCGCAACCCACAAATCTTTTACTTAAAATTTTATTT
Source organism: Diplolepis rosae (assembly GCA_030998225.1). Classification (NCBI taxonomy): domain Eukaryota; kingdom Metazoa; phylum Arthropoda; class Insecta; order Hymenoptera; family Diplolepididae; genus Diplolepis; species Diplolepis rosae. Next base: position 1,069,542 of record JAPYXD010000391.1, on the reverse strand, counting down.
TACCCTCTTTTCCTCCCTAAATCTTGATTTTCAGCTTTAAAGATGAAAAATTTAATTCCATCTTAAATCATGCAAAAGGTGTCTGAAAGAGGATCTACACTCTTAGAAATTTTTGTATTGAATTTAATCTAAAAGTCCACGAAGAAAAATAAAGATAGAAAAATCTGGATTGCTGGAATTTCTGTAAACAAATTTCAAGTTTTCTTTTTTCCAACAGATTCCCCATGTGATAAAGGGAGGGGCCTGTGACGCAGATTGACAATAATTACTGCATTACAGTAATGGTGATTATTATTATATTATATTAGAATCGGCCCAATTTTTTTTTAAACTTCATTCCTTCAATTCGAAGTAAAAACACCTTTAGTATAAATACAAATTTATTTGATTTTTAAAAATCACCTATTTAGCCTTTTTTAAATAAAAGAAATTATTTTTTTAACAGTATTCATTTGAATAAAAAAATATTTATTTGATTCGAATAGAATAGCGGCAAAAGCTTTTTTCTTTAAATTAAATAAAATGTTTCTGTTAATCACATCACACATGCATACGTATATTCATTTCTTAAATTCAAAGAAAGAAAAACAATCAAGAAATTTCTTTGACCGTATAGCAATGCCCAAATTTATTTGATTCAAAGGAATCTTTTTTTGAATCAAAGAAACTTTTTTAGGGTGTATATGAAGTCATTTGCATATATAATATATAAAATTTATTATACATCGGAGTGTTGATAAAAATTCCGCATGCTTTTTTTTTTTTTTTTTTTTTTTTGGTGAGGAGGAAAAATGGCAAAATCTTTTATAGACGTTGTACAGGACTGTCCTAGGACGGGTCTAGGCATACCTGTTAAAACCAAAAAACCCCCTCTCTCGAACCAATACACCACCCGCGGAACATGTTTATAAATGTGTATAAGTGCAACAAACTAATTTTTAAAATAATTTGATATCTTGAATAATTTAAAAATGTATTTGTATCTATACAAAAGAAAACAATAAACTTTATTATTTACATCCCAGATTTACTGCGAAAATAACTTAATAACTGCGTACAACCAGAAAACAGTTTCTTTGAATCAAAAAAACATTTCTTTGATATACGGTCAAAGAAAAAATTTCTTTGAATTGAAGAAAATTTTTCTAGTTCAAAAAAATGTTCTTTAATGTAAACAAATCTATTTCCTTGGATCAAAGAAAATTTTTTTGAATTAACAAAACTTTCTCTAATTCAAAGAAATGTTACTTTGATTCAAATAAACTGTTTTCTCAGTGTAACATTGAATTATGTGAGTTATTAATTTTTTTATATTACATTTTATACATCAATTTATTAAATACAATACACTAGTGTACTGTTCCACAAATAATATACAAGGATATTATATTTCATATACAACTGTGTATGAAATTGAATAATATTTTTAACAGCGTTCTTTTAGTAAATCATCTAATTGATCAAAAGGGTTGGTACTTAGTCATATAAAAAAAAATGTTCAATTGCAGACAAAACTTTTTTTTATAGAAGCCTTATTTAAAACTTATGAAATTTAGTCGTAATATTTCCAAATAAAAATATTAATTTACACCTAATATATAGATCATTCGATTCGTTTCAATGTAAAGAATATTTCTTCTTCTTGCGATAAAGGCAAATTATGAAAAATGAAAAAGCCAGGCTGAAGAACGTGTTAAAAAATAAATTACGAAATTCGAAAAATAATATTCGATAATGTCTGCTAGCCAAAAATCATTTGGAAATGCTTGTTCATTAATACGAACTCTTAATGCTCTCTTAGATTCACCAATATAAGTCGCAGGGCAATTTTTACAATTAAATTTGTACACAATATTAGTTTGTTCCCATTTGTTTGTGGAGTCTTTACCTAATTTTATTATTGATTTCAAAGTTTTGTTAACGACTTGGATAGATGACATATTGTATTTTTTTTTAAATATTAGACAATTTAGTGAAGTTTGTTACGTTGTATGGCAAACATACCTTTGGTTGATGTCTGTATAAATCTGAACGGTTTTTTTTATTTAGAGAATTTGGAGAGCTGTATTTAATTTTATTCATACGGATTTTTATATTTTTATCGATGAAGCTATTTGGATAATCGTTGTTTAATAATATTTGCTTAACAATCTTCAAATTGGCGTTATGAAACGTTTTGTGAGATAAAGATATCGCTCGGTCAACTAAGTTATAAACAATATTTTTTTTCTGACAAATTGGATGATTGGAAAAGTAATTAATTGTTCTATTTGATGAGGTAGGTTTTTGAAACCAATTAGAAATAATTGTATTTTCTTTTATAATTAATGACAAGTCCAGAAAGTTAATTTGATTATTTTGTTGAACCTCAAAGGTGAATTGTAAGTTCTTATCTTGTGAATTAAAAATGTTTAAAACCAAGTCAATAAATTTCTTTTGTACACACAGAATAGTGTCATCTACAAATCTGTAATAAAATAAAGGAGAGCAATTATGTTCGTCTTTTAAAATTCGTAGGCAATATTTTCCAAATCATCCATGACAATATCTGCGAATAGAGGTGAAATTGGTGAAGCTGATGTCTGTTTACATTTCAAATTGTATGTTTACAATAACTGTTGTCAATATTTAAAGTTAACTGTTTGAATCTAATAATTTAGTAGACAAAGTGTCGTCGACTCCATGACATCACGTCATTTTATTAGTAAAATCATGACTTATTATAATTTTATATACTCGACAATACTCATCATGAGTTAACCTTCTTTTATAAAGGTAAAATTTAATAATTTTGTGTATGTTTTTGATATTAAGTTAATTTAATTTTTATTTTTCTTGTGTGTGACAATTTTATTATTTGGTGTTTTTTTTTTAATTTAATAAAGCCTGATGAGGTTGGCAAACCCATAGCCAACGAAACGTCGCAACAATTTTAACATTATGAAGAGTTTTCTTCATTATATTTGACCCTCATTGATCGCAAACCAGCATCTTTTATAATATTAATATGGAGGGTGACACTACCATTTCTTCAATAATTATCTTGTGTTCGTCGTCCACACCAGCTGAACTAGCAGACCTGTTCTTTTGTTTAGGTTGATCTGCATTTTCGAATTTCTCAATATATCAGGTCTATAAGTATGAAACCAGAATTTTTTTGCAAAAGTTACACGTCTGTTGCATGAAAATAATCAAAAATATTTTATTCAAAGTAATCTCCATTGCTATTTACACATTTTTCCCACCTCTCCGAAAGGTGATGAATGCCACGCCAATAAACCTGTTCGTCTTTTAAATCAAACCAGTTATCCAGCCATTCTCGTACATTTTCGTACGAAGTGAAGCGTTGTTCAGCGACAGCGTGGCCCAGTGATGCGAACAGATGGTAATCCGACGGAGCCAAGTCTGGAGAATAAGCGGCATGCGCCAGTATTTCCCAACTGAACGTCTCGATCGTTTCCTTGACCCGTTTCGCTGTGTCTGTGATGGGGCATTATCGTGAAGAAAAATGACTTTGTGTTGTCTTCTTCGATAATCCAGTCGTTTTTCTTGTAATGCTCGATTTAAATCGATCATTTGCTTTTGGTAGCGATTCGTGTTGACAGTTTCACCAGGTTTTAGCAGCTCATAATTGATAACACCCTTCTGATCCTAGTCTTCGAACTTTTTCGGTGGTTTTCCACGATCTTCGTTTCTCACTTCAAAATTACCACTTTTGAATTTTTTAAACCACTCGAAAATTTTTTTTTCCAAGAGCATGTTCACCGTAAGCTTCGACAAGCATTCGATGCGATTCTGCAGCAGTTTTCTTCAAGTGATAACAAAAAACCAGTGCTGTCCGCAAATCGTAGTTCGTAGGCACAAAACTCGACATGTTGATGCTTGTAGTAAATACACTGGTATATCGAACTTGGGTTGTTGTCTACTAAAAATCTTTCTCAGCTGCTAAAGGGAGAAGATGGCGCTGCAGAAGCGGTCGTACGGTCCCTAAACTGATGGCAAGGACTATCAATAGGGAAATTCCGGTTTCATACTTCTAGACCTGGTAATACTCACAAACCTTTTCTACAGTTCCTTTGTACCCTTTCTCTCATCTGGATGAAGCTTTTTTTAACAGTAGCATTGGATAAATCAGCTTGAATGAGTCTCAGGAAGAGACACCATGTCCACTTTTTACTGCAAATTGTCGGCATGAGTGCATTGCAATATTGATCATGGAGATCGACTCCGCCAATGTACGTGTTGTACTTAGAAAATGCTTGAGGGAAGAGAATTTGCTGTTTAGATTTTTCATGCCATCTTTCCATCTCAATTTTTGGCTCGTCTCCGTATTCAGTGGAAAGTACTGATACTGGTTTTGAGTCCATTACAGTTATGTAATTCAATTTTGAATTCCTATCGTGAAGTGAAATAGTTGTTCCTCTAGCTGCTTTTTTTGGCATATCAATTTTCGCTTTTACGCGATTTTGTCGAACTCTACCGGTTGCTGCTAGCCCAATTTTTTGCAAATGGATTATGAGATCTGGAGAGGTAAAACAATTATCAAAAAATAAATGATACTTTTTAAATTTTTCTTTTTCAGTTTGTTCCAATAAATTCTGAAGTATTTTGACAACGACTCTCAATCCTAAACCAACAGAAGATAGAGGATTACGTGCATCAGTGCCACATTTCCCTGTCTATATATATCCAAATCATGAATGTATTCATCAAAAAAGCATAGTGCCCATAACTTTATCGCGAACCTAATCGGTTTATTCCTTATGCATTGTTTGATGCTGAATCTCCCAAAATATTTCACCATAACTTCATCAATTGCCAGGAAGAAGTCAAAAAAGCTATACCTCATGCAATTTTCGCGAAACAAATCATACAAATGTCTGACTTTCCAGACTTTGTCATCTTTATCTTCGTCTTCGAGTTTATAAAACTTTATCTACTTTTCTATTTTGACAAATTCTTCTCTTGGCATGAGATTTTTTATTGTTGGATACTGTAAGAGCCGTTTATCGGACCAATAATCAGACTGATGTTTCCTGGAATTGATCATCGTAATCATTACGATCACGATAAATCGCTCTAAATCATCCACATTCAAATCGAAGTTATTCTCCGTAGTAGCTTCGATAATATAGTTTTTCATTAAATGTGAAAAAAATAATTCAAACAATTATAATGAATTTTTTGATTGAAGTTCTAAAATGGATGAAGGATCAAAAGTATCTGCGTCGGTATCTGGGAGATCATCATAACTCGAGACATTTTCACGCCACTCGTACTTGTAGTTTGGTTCCAATAACTTCTGGGTACTAGTATAAGAACTTTTTATCTGTTCATAATGTCCTGCAGGAAGCAGACGCGCGATAAAATTTCTTTTTCTATATCACTTTCTGTTGCGTTATCGGAATCTGAACTTTCATCTTCATTTGGAACGAATGCAATGTCGACATATTGATCATCATCGATCTCATCAGCTTCAATCATATCAGACAAATTTGCAATTTTTCGCCTCGGCATTGTAACACAGTGTTGTAGTGTAGAGGATAGAAATTATCCGAGCACAAAATATTGTGCTATGCAAAAGAATGCTACTTTTCCAACAAGTAATTTTTATACTCCTGAATAAACTGATATACAACATCAAAAGTGGAATATGCCTCAGAACAATTTATCAAAGTTACATTTGAAATCTTTTGAATAACTTTTTCATATATTCGTATCGTCTAAAACCCGATCGTTTAGGGTTGCTTTTAGGTAACAGATTATATGTGTACAAAAAAATGGTATAGAGTTTTTCGACTTGTTTTTTCCCGTAGAATCGATTGGCATTATTAGTTTTTTGAAATTGCAAAATTTTTGTTAATTTGTTTAAATAATTTCTTATAAACAATTGGAATCGCAAAAATAAAAAACACGGGTAAATTTCTTTTTCATTTGGACAGTGATTCAATAGTTAGTTTGGTGCTATCTAGCCTGGATTTCGCTTGGGTAATAATGGGTTAATTAAAAAAGTTACTATTGAAAATATAAAATGACACTTTTTAACCAGAATATGTGGAATACAAAAAAAACTTAATAATGCATAATTGTTCACTTTATTAATATCTACATTTTTTGTCTGACATATTTTCTGATAAAACGTACATTTTTGGATCAAAGAAAGTTTTTTATGCGTGTGCAGTTAATCTATTTGATGAAATACTTTTTTCAAAGATTATGCATTTTGTAATTATTAAAATGTGAACTTAATGGAGAAAAGGCAACGGGCCACTTAACTTTGGATAATTATAGGTAGTTTTCAAAAAATGGTTAAAAAATTAGGCTATACGTAATAATAATCATGAACTGTTTTCCTTACATGAAGCTAAATATATATATATTTCATATATATATATAACAAATGTTTAATGAATTTTGAAATTAAATGTTAATAAGAGAGTATATTATAATTACAAATTCAAAGGTAATAAAATAATTGCATTATTGCTCAGCACAACTAGGTTTGTTATCATTGTTACCAGTCGCATAGTTTTTCATAAAACTCCAAGTGAAGAAATTATTTAAACGAAAAAAAGTCTATTGATAGTGAAATTACGTTCCTTTCAGAATGCGTCCATTGAAATTAAGCAGATTTCTTTTGTCTATCAACAGAATCGTTTCACTGTTAGAAAACTCATCTGTAAAATGCAAAACGAAAATAGTTTTACCGATAAACGATTTCTTTTGACTCTGAAAAGAAATCCTTTATCTATTAAAGGAGTCATCAGTGAGTGTACATTGTCCAGTGCTTAACAGTGCAACATGGAGGAGTATAAGGAGACATATCAAAGCCATTGGTCACGTCGGGGTTTTCCGGAATAATTCGTGGAGTCGGGAAATAGAATAATTTTGCTGAATCGAACTCCAGCGCCACTGTGGCAGCACTGCGCATTAATAGCAATTAATAGCAAACGTTCGCGTGACAGAGTGAGGTTATGAATTTCTTGTATTACTGAATAGAATAAGATAAAGAGGATAACAATTAAATAAGAAAGAAAAGAAAGAAATAGTGAGTGTAAAAAATTGAAAAATAAAATAAAGTAAGTAGCTGCCTTTAAAATTTATATATGTTTGGTTATAAATGCGTTTGATTCAAAAACTTCTTTTTGTTTTTAATTTTTAATATTATTTTTAAATTCAATTTGTTAAAACATACATAAAATGCATGTTCTTACAATAGATTTTAAAATATATTGGTCTCGGAGATTCAGTGGATTATAAACATTAATGTTAAATTTATTTGTATGCTTTTAATTTGCAGATATGAGTACGAAATTGGAAAAACGTAAGAGGAGCAGTAAATGCATAAAGGATCAGATATTTAAAAGCTTTCAAGAATCACTGCATGAAATCCACACGCAGATGCAGATATTGCATTCTGCCAAATTTGAAGCTACTCTTCCTGTCAAAGAAATATTTTAAAATAAGTTTTATTTATAAAAAATGTTTTCCAATAAATAGGGAATAAATACTTTATACTACACGAAAATAAAGGAATGTTATTAATTAGATACATGTTGAACTACTTAATTAGAAATTTAATTTCAATAAAAGTTAGATAAAATCTGCATCAAAGATTACAGTTAAAATAAAGTTATAGTTACAAATATTGCAACTCAGGTTGGGATTACTTACCGTTCTTGGTGCATGAAAAAAGTGGCTTTTTCCCCCATTTTCCCGAAAAGTAGATTTGTAATCAGTCGTAGTCACAGCCGGGAATAAAACACTTCATTCTCTCCGACTTTTCAAATAAAATGGACCGAAAACCCACGAAAGTGTCAACATTCAAATTGGTGGTTATGTGTGAAAACGGAAAAAGCCGGAAAACAAGTCAGATTCCGTCCAGCAGAGGCACTGAAATTCGATTCAGTAAAATTATTCTATTTCCCGACTTCACGAATTATTCCGGAAAACCACGACCAATCCAAGTCGAGTTCCCCAGCCTAAGATACGTCTCCTTATACTCCTCCATGCAGTGCAATATGCGTGAATATGCGCTAGTAATTTTTGTGCTGCGCGATATATTCTTTTATCATCGCGAGTAATTAACGTCGATGCGTCAAGAAAATGGATTTCTTTAAAATATTAGGAATTCCAGAGTGCAACGTAAAAATTTTTTGAAGGTACTTACACCAAAAAAAATAATTTTTATCCGCATAACCTCATTTTTCAATGCTTCTGCCAATCGAATCATTAGAAATTTATTAATTTTTAATGTTTTTAACCATCAAAGGGTTATCAGTCGTCTCTTTTTAAAATGATTTTGTAAAGCGTGCTTGAATTTCAATGAATATTATAGTTTTCATAAAAATTGTATCTTGAAATTTCTTTAAGCGGAAATCTTAGACAGGTCGTTATTATAGTATTGAAAATAATCGATTTAATATTGGCATTTGTCAAAGTTGGGCTTGTGTACATTTCTTAGTAGGTTATATCCTACAATTTTTTTTCTTTTGTTTTCGAAATTATATTTCGTTTGTACGACAAAGGATTTCATTTCCAGACCAAAGGAAATACTTTCACAGTAAAAGGACAGCATTTGAAACAAATATCCTTTAACCGTTAAAGGATGTCCTCTCATGCCAACGTTGAATAGAAAATCCTTTAATAATGAAAGGAATCATTTGACAGACAATAGTCCGTTTTCAGAGTGTAAGATGTGGATTATAAAGAAAATAATTTCCTTTCGTCTAGATAAAAATTCATTTTAAAATTATTTAAGACATCCAAGTATTTTTACATTTAGAGAACTTTTAGCTTGAGTCGAATTTTTGACATAATTATCAAAAAAATCATGGTCTTGATACCTAATTAATCCAGACACTTAATTCCCTACTTATGTACGTCGAATTCAATTTTAATCTGTACTTTTTGCTATAAAGGATTAAAGAAAGTATGTCTGAAAAATAAAACTTCTTATGTTTCCAATTTGCAGTATCATGTTTTATTTGTTATTTTTATCCAGAAAAAATGATAAATTCGACAAAAAATGCATTATAGTAATAAAAATATTAAAACAAGCAAGTTGAGACTGAATTTGAACAATTTAGAAGTAACTGATGAGTCTGGAGTAGACGTTTTATCTCAGTAGGTTGGAATCAGATTGGGTCGTATTCATTACAAAGGTTTTCTTCCTCTGTGATTTAAAAAAAAAATAGTTACGTAAATAAGAAGGTCAAATAAAAATTACAAGATAAATTTTTAAATCGATTTTTCAATCGATATTACCTGATATTTAAATAAAATTAATATAAATTTTAAAATAGCATGCATTTATAGATTCGCTTTAAAAATAGAAAAATATCAATAGTAACAATATGAATGAAATTTAGTCAAAACTGAGACTCAAGAAACTATCATATAAAGGATATGGTTCCATTTTTGGAAAACTTCATCCTGAATGAGAATCTACCTGGTTGAGTGAAATCCCTTGGGAGAATCATGGGCCAAAAAGTTTAAAAGCTGAAAAATGCATAATATGGTAATTATATAATACATATATACTTTCGAAATTAATAAGAAAAAAAACAAGTTATTTACGATTTATGATGTTTTTGAATAAAGGTAACTTAAAATTGCGAAAAATATACTCCCTAAATCCGAAAGAGTGAAAAACCACTGTTTCGAATGTCAACAGCGAATTTCACTGTTGACTAGAATATTTCACTGATTAACCAGTGAGTTTTCCTGTTGGAATCAGGTAAATTCCACTGGTTTCTATGTGGAAGACTTATAACATTCGAAACAGTGGTTTTCCACTGTGAATCAGTGAGTTTTTACTGTTTCGAATTTAGGGAGTACTAGATTTTCTGAAATATTTCTCAACATTATAAAACTCGACTGAATTTTCATAAAATGTACCTTAAAACTATCAAATTATAACAGAATTAAAATATATTCAGTAAAATTAGAAGTGAAAAAGGTATATTTGATAGTTAAAATAATGGTTTAAAATTCAAGATTTATAGAATAAATATCATAGATATATTTTTTAAGGGGGTCGGAAAGTATCGAGCCTACCTTTATATCTCCGCGCCATAGTGTTCGAACGACCTCTGCGGGGCATGAACGTCAGCAGTAAAGCCTCACGAACCTATCGGTTGCTTGCTGACATCTACCGGACGTATAGTTCATGCGCAGCGTGTCTTTGTTTACAAAGCTATTTTTGAGCTGGGCGAATTTTGTGATTGTTAAAAATAACTGAAAAACAAGATCAACGAATTTGCATCAAATTTTGTTTTCAACTCGGAAAAGCGAGTTCGGAAATTATTCAGATGTTGCAGAAGTCCTTTGGGAATGAGTGTATGAGCAAAACACGAATAAAAGACTGGTATAATCGTTTCAAAGGAGGCCGCACTTCTGTTGGTAGTGATTCTCTTTCTGTCCGACCTTCGACGACAAAAACATTGGATAATATTGAACGGGTGCGACTTGCGATTGAAAGTGATCGTCGATTAACTGTTCGTGAACTAGAAAATGATCTCGGAATACCGAAAACTACTGTTTGGGATATTTTGAACAAGATTTTAGAAATGACTCGTGTGTGTGTGGTGACTGGCTTCTTCACCACGATAACGCGCTAGCGCATTCATCGAATCTTGTGCAGCAGTTTCTGAGTAAACACAGTATCGCATTCACAGTGCGGCCACTACTATGTATTTTAGGAGGGTACTTAAAAAAGTGAAAATGAGCATCAGCGCCGCCAAGTTTTGATAGCAAGAACTAATGTCAATGCAAACGACCCCCCCCCCCCCCCCCGATGTATTCTAAAGAGCAGAACATTTTGAAATATATTCTATCAATAAGCGTTGCATAGGAAATAGTAAGTTGAGTAAAACGTTGTCGACGACAGGGCATCACAATCCGTCAGTGGGTTAACCTGAAATGTATAAATATATCACCGACGCCTGAGGTGCTACGAACGGTAGTTGAGTAAAATGAGCATCGGCTGTTCTATTTGAACTGGAAATGATATAGTTGCTATGGTTACAACAGTTTAAAAATAACATCGGTAGCGACAATAGCGCCATCACTTGTTGATAGCAAACATTATCATTGATCCCATTAACAGTGATCCCAGAACGTGGGAGCTGACGGCCCCCACCATAGATCCCACCAGCTCATGGCTTCTTCCTCACTCGACTGCTATAGGTTGGTTGAATGAGGAAGACACAATGAGCTCGAGGCATCTATGGTGGGGGCCGCCAGCTCCCACGTTCTGGGATCACTGCTATATGAATGAACCCACTGTGATCGCATTGCTTCGAGGACCTCCGTACAGTCCAGACATAGCCCCCTGTGACTTTTGGCTGTTTCCAAAACTCAAAAAACCACTCAAAGGACATCGATTCGATGACAAAACGAGGGTTGAAAATAATGCGACGAGCGTACTCAAAGCCCTCCCTAAAAGTGAATTCCAGGACTGTTTCGAGAAGTGGAAACATCGCTGGAACCGTGTTATTCAATCAAGTGGGGATTACTTTGAAGGATGCCACCCGCCCGATGATGAAAAATAACGACAGCGCGGAGATATAAAAGTAGGCTCGATACTTTCTGGACAGACCTCGTATGTATCTGAGAATACGCCACAGAAAGGATTTCGTGATGCGAAAGGAGAACTCTACGGCCCCGGTATAGCAGATTAACTCGCAAGTTACTACAATCAAGTTATACACCGTAATTGATCATTAAGCGCGTTTTCCCGAAAGTAGTGTTTTTTCAGCTGCCGAGTAAGACTTCTCATAAAAGTATTGGTCGGATTTAAATAATTTTTTTTTCAATTATTCAGAAAACATACCGCTATATTTTCCCGTGTACGATTTGCAAAATTTTGTTTTGTTCCATTTTTATAGCCTCTAAAATGTCAAAAAATGACGTAAAAATTGGAAATTTTTACAAATTGTTGCATAATTTTTACAAATTGCAAAATAAAAAAAAATCTGTCTCGGGAAAACATAGCCAACGTAACTATGATTATAAAGAATATCAATGTTCTGATTAGAGATTACCCAATTGGCCACAACTTTGCTTAAACGGGACCCATGCTGTTTTAACACCAATGTCATCAATGACGTTTCAAGGTCGCGAGAGTAATTTTTTTCGTCTTCAAAAGTAAAATTGAAAAGTTAAAACATGTATCTTCGAAATAAAAGAAAAAATTTTCAAAATCTATTTATTAGATCTTTCGCAATTTATTCCCCAAAAAACCACTCAATTTCAGGCCTTGAGAGTAGAGGACCCCCTTAAACAAATTAATGGAGCATAATTCCTGTAACTTTTTCCGACAATAATAATTATTTCCTATTGAAATTCTGGGATAGAACAGGTCCAGCTACTTATTATTTAATTGATTTAAAAAATGCTCTGAGGTAATACATTACAGATTAAGAAAACTAATTTTTCGGAATAATTTATCTAAAGATAGTTGATATAACTAAACACTCACTTTTTTCATATAGTTTGGAAATTTAGCGAAATTTTCCGTCTGTAAAATACATTAGATAAAGATTACATAGATTCTTTGAAAGACAGTAATTAACAAAAGTTTTACGCATGTTAAATTTAAAATATAAAATTATATATTTTATATATATATATATATATATATATATATATCATAATATATAAGAGATATATTTTGAATGATCGTGAATTTAACATTTAGATTAAAACTTACATTTCGGTAATCATCTGCATCATAATATCCTCCCTATAAAATATATTATATAAAAATTATATGTGTCTTTTTAAAGCCACTATTAAATAAAAGGCTTAAGCAATTCAAATTTTCAATACAGAATTACGTTGAAATAAATTTAGGATTAACCTCATTTAGATAAGCATAAATTTAACGATTTTCAGCATGTGGTGCCTACGATATTTTTTGTAACAGATGCAAGAATTGTGCCATTTACATAACCTTACTTTAAAAATTTACGTTGACACCAGTTACATGTTTTTTCAATTTATGGTTATTTTGAGAGCGTGGAAGATTCAATTTATTGTTCGAAGTACTCATGAACAACAGTGCTGGAAAGTTTTTTTTGTCTGCCGTACACCGAAAGTTAGTCTTGTCGGTGTCGTTTTGCGTGCGGAAAGTTGAATTTTACCGCATTAGTGCGGTACAATTTCAAGTGTGTTGAAAATCAAAACAAATTAGAAATTTTATCGCATTAGTGCGGTAAAATGAACTTACCGCACGTAAAACGACGCCGACAATATATGAGTAGAAGCTCTAAAAATTTATTATTGAAAAACGAAACTTACAGCTGAAGCTGATCCTTCTCTGTTTCGTCTAGCGGCATTCTAGAAAATGCGTTACATAAATAATACATGAGGGGCATTTCACCCACGATTTAAATTAAAATTGTTTTTTTTTGCGTTCTTCGATCAAAAATGTTCGACATGTATTTTTTTATTTTTATATGATATTGAAACTTTTTGTGTAGTGAATTTTTTAACTTTTGATGTTCGGGAAAATTGCATTTTTAAATAGATCATGTATACTGAAAAAAGTATTTTTTGTTCACCGTACACTGAAAGTTAGCCTTGTTGGGATCGTTTTGCGTGTGGAAAGTTTATTTTCGCACACTAGTGCGGTAAAATTTTAAGTGTGTGGAAAATTAAAATACACTTGGAATTGTACCGCAATAGTGCGGAAAAATCAACTTTCCGCACGCAAAACGACACCGTCAAGGCTAATTTTCGCTATATAGCTAACAAAAAATATCGTTCGTATCAAAACAGGCGATTTTATAAACAAATAGATTTTTTTCAAATCGAATACTAATTTATTTTTATTTTTTTATTCATAAATGTTTCTTAAATATTCCAGAGCATAATGCAAAAATTTAGAAATGGGTCGATAAATACTTTGTGTGAAATGTATACTTAAAGAACATTTATCGATAGAAAAACGAAAAAAAATAGTACCAAATTTGAAATAAATCTATTTGTTTAAAAAATCGTCAGTTTCTTTATTAAAAAATAATTGCTCACAAAGTTTTAATATCATATTAAAATAAAAAAATACGCGTCGAATATTTTCAATCGAAAAACGCAGAAAAGATCTTCAAATCTAAGTCTTGGGTGGAATGACTCATGGGTATTTTTGGAATCATTAAAATCAACAAGAGGCCTAGGTAATTTTAATTTTCAAGATTGAATGAATATTAAATAAAATTGAGATATAATTTGAACAAGTATAAATTTTTAACTTATTTTTAAAGGAGAAAAGTAAACATGAACTCTAATAAAATTGATTAAAGAAAATTGAATCTTACTGTGTTCAAAGGGACCATGGCCATAAATCCTTTTATGAGGGCCATGAACATAAAGCAGAAGAGTGCAATAGTTGACAGCTTCATTTCGAAGTTTGAGTTTTCGAATTATTTCGAATGTCTTCAAAGAGATATTCAACGTTTAAATACCCTCGAGAAAACCCCAATTATCCTAAACTTGTATGCATAGCAGCGTATTTATTGACAGACATATACTTAATCTATTTGATAAATTACTTTTTTAAAAGATTGAGAATTTCGTAATTATTTTCCTGTAAATTGTATGTGAAAATTTGTGATCTTTAAATTTAAGTTAGCCAATATTAACTAATTCCGTTTAAAATTTACTAATAAATTAACGTTATTGAATTCACTTTTAATCAGTGAAAAATTTTCACTGTAAATTAGTTAAATTTTATTAGAAATTAGTCAAATTTTAAATAAAAATCAGTGGAATTGAGTAATTAATTAGTGAAATTATACAAATAATTATTATATTTTTTCGCTAATGGGATATGAAAGAATTCTCACTAATACAAAATTTAAAGAATAAACAATAGAGTATTTATTCATATTGCGTAACACGTGTTGCGTTCGTTTAAACAGAGATAAGAAAAAATTGACGGATGTTGCAAAGAAAAAAAATATATAAATAAAAGAATAATGCATTACGTAATATGTGGAAAATCTTTTAAAAACAGTTAATAAACAAATTTTATTTCGATGAAAAATCTGTGATATTTATTTTATTAATCTTCAATTTCAAACAATTATTTTAATTATCAAGCATACCTTTTTCATTTTTCCTAATTTTACTGAATATTTTTTATTGTATGAATTTATCATATTATGTATTTGTCATTTGTATTTGTTTTTCTAATATACACATTTAGAAATTTCTACCATAATTTCCCAAATCACGTGACTGGAGTTTTATTCAGTTACAGTTTTGTAAAATTAAGATAGAATTTCAGAAAATGCATTTTGTTTAGTAAATCTAAGAAAATATATTCTTAATTTTCAATTACACTGAGAAAACAGTTTCTATGAATCAAATAAACGTTTCTTTCATATACGGTCAAAGAAAAAATTTCTTTGAATTAAAGAAAGTTTTGTTAATTCAAAAAAATTTTGTTTGATCCAAAAAAATAGATTTGTTCACATTATAGAAAATTTTTTGCATCAGCAAAACGTTCTTCAATTCAAAGCAATGTTTTCTTTGACCGTATATCAAAAAAATGTTTCTTTGATTCAAACAAACTGTTTCCTGGATATGCAAAGTGTTGAATATTCTGATACTTGCTCTCTAAATTTGAATCAGTCAAATTTTCACTGATTGAATCGGTAAAAAATATTTTTAGCCGTTGAAACAGTTCATTTTCACTGAAGTAATCAGTGAAATTTGACTGATTTGCATTAACTTCTTTTTGGCTATTTGAATCGCCATTTTCACTGATAATCAGTAGTTTTAATGATATATTTTATGAAAATTTAGTCGAGTATTAATATTATTATTGTAAGCCTTTTAAGTATACTGTAACATTAATTTGAAATATTAAACTATTAGTCATGAACTAATCGGACCACGTGACTAAATTGTAATTTAAATTCATGTAAGACAACTTTTTTCGTACAAAAAAAACTTTTTGAAGATTTTTTAGTTATAATATTGAACACAATGAAATTATTGAAAAATAAAACTTCTTGTATTATCATTTTGCAGTATCACATTTTATTATATATCATATTTCATAATTCATCTAGGAAAAGTTATAAACATCAACAAAAATGTATTGAATTAATTATATTGTTGAAACATGTAAGTTGAGACTAAATTACGACAATTTATGAGGAACTGATGAGCCGGGATAGACGTTTCATCTCAGAAGATTGAAATCAGTTAGAATTGTATTCATTCCACTGTTTGCCACTGTAATTGAAAAAAATAATTAACAAGTTAAATTAATATGGAGGTAAACTGAAAATTTCAAAATAGAGTTTCAAAACGATGTTTGATAAATTCTACAAAAGCATAAAATAGAAATTATATGGATACTTTTAGAGTTGATAATAAACAAAAAGCTAATGTAATTTAATTTTAAAACATCACATAAAGAAAAATAATTAGGACATATCGACAAGTTGGGAATTATTTAACATTATTGTAATAATTTGTGAAATACTAAATGTTAAAAAATGCATCACAGTTCGGTAAACTTCAAAATTGTAGAGTAAAATTTCAAAATTTATGTCACGAATTGTTACAATAATATTAAATAACCACCAACTGGTCCATGTGTTCCAACTTTGTTCAAAAGTCGAGTAAAGTTTCTCAAACTATTTTCCTCCGTGCACAGGAGAAAAATTAATAAAAACTGAATTATATAAAACTATCATGTAAAGGATAAGATCCCATTTACCAAAGACTATCCTATCGGGAGTATTCAGGTAAATCACCAGTCGAATGCAACACAATTTCTTCTGATTCCTAAAAAATGGATAATATAAAAATTTTATTTACACACTTTTTAAGTTTATAGCAGAGAAGAAAATCCAGGTATTATATTGACCAGGATTGTGGATAGAATCTTTATTTTATACTAGAACTCGATTGAGATAATATGAGATTATACTCTGGAATCTACATTCATCTACACTGTTAGATGAAACTTCATATGCATCATATGAAGTAATTTGCATAAACGGTATATTAAACTTAATTAAAAATATTATTAAATTTAGTATACTAGCATATGAAATTTAATATAAGTGTATCAATTTTAATATGTGTGTGTTATGTTTATAATTAGAAATTTTACGTTCGAAATTTTAGCCACTGTCTACCTTATCAGAGGATCATCAATCAGTATCTGATAGGATAAGTTTCCAAGAGGTAATTAAAATTTTCAACACTGAGAAAACAGTTTCTTTAAATCATGGAAACATTTCTTTGATATAGGTTCAAAGAAAGTTTTTTTGATTCAAAACAATTTTCTTTGATCGAAAGAAAAAGATTTGTTCACATTAAAGAAAATTTTTTTGAATCAACTAAACTTTCTTCAATTCAAAGAAATTTGTTCTTTTATCGTATATCAAAGAAATGTTTTTTTAATTTAAAGAAACTGCTTTTTGGGTGAAGAATTCAAAACCGTTCGAAAGCTCGAAATACAAAAAGAAACGATAAAATTTGGACCAAAAAAAATTTCTTCAAATAAACAATTATGAGAAAAAAAATATATATATCTCATAATTTTTTATTTTAAGGAATATTTTTTGGTCCGAATTTGGTCGGTTTTTTCTGTATTTTGAGGGTTTGAACGGTTTCGAATTCTTCACCCAGAAAACAGTTTCTTTGAATCAAAAAAACATTTCTCTGATATACGATAAAAGAAGAAATTTCTTTAAATTGAAGAAAGTTTTGTTGATTCAAAAAAATTGTTTACTTCCAAATTCAAAAAAACGACGCCAAAAACGACTTCAAAAGCGACGTCGAAAACGACATGGTAATGGACGTTGAAAACCACGCAAAAAAACGACGTAATTTTTAACGTCAAGTTTTGGGATTGAAAACAACGTCGTTTCTTACGTAGTTTACAATGTCGTTATTGACGTAGTTTACGAATTAATCATTTTAGTATTAAATAATTTTTTTCAAGGCTAGAGATCAATCGGACAACACCCAGAAAAAAGTTTTTTTGAATCAAACAAATTTGTGCATTGCTATAGGGTCAAAGAAATTTCTTGATCGTGTGTAATGTGACTCACAGAAATATTTTCTTTAATTTAAAAAAAAAATTGTTTTCGTGCAAAGATAATGAAATTAAATGAATTATTTCTTAAGTTTTTGCCAGTACTGTATCTTAATCAGAAAAATATTTTTATAGAGCAAATAAGTAATGTTAGAAAAATTATTTCTTCCATTTAAAAAAGGCTAAAACTGTTATTTCTTAAAATCAAATAATTTGTCCCAAAGGTGTTTTTACTTCGGATTGAAGGAATGAAGCTGAACTCCGCCATTGCCGGTCCCAAGCCCGGATGAGAAAGGAGGAGGGGGCACACAGACAACAACATGACACAACACATTACAGCGACACTAAACACAACACACCTAACAACTAAGAGAGCGTTCTGTGGGCGGGCAGGGTCTCGCCGAGGTGAACGCATGAGTCCAAGCACGGATCAGACGCGTCCTGCAGCCCACCAAGGGTAGTAGCCGCAAGGACTCTGCCAGCAGTAGGGCTGTTGCCGTCAGGATGGCTGCCAAGGGAGCCCTATAGACGGGCTTTTCCCTAGTGATGGGCCTGCCGGGCGCACGTGCCACGACGGTTGTTCTGCGACTTTCAGGCGCGTGAGGACGCGGTGTGGAGCGAAAGCATCAGGGGACCTTGAACAGGTCTCTTGATGCCGAATGAACGTACACGGAGTGAATGCGGGGGGCCCCTTAATCGGGGTATCGCCCCAAATGCGTATGCGGCGATGACGCTGAACTTCCCGCGTGCGCTCTTGCGGTCACACCACAATCACATGCACGACACCGACACCCACACACACCAGAATGAATGGGACGCTGAGTGAATGAGGCTGCGGCCGGCGCCTGGTGGATATTCCCGATAGACTAGCCAAGGGAGGAGTAGTAGCCTCTCGACCAGGGTAGGACGCGATGTCAGTACCTCACCTCTGTGGAAGTAATATGGGTAACCGTAAGTCCCTCCGGTGTTCGACCGCGAAGGGCAAAGATCCCGTGAAACCACATGTTAATCTGGGAAAACCGCTCACGATCCTACTGTCTGGAGCCAATGTCGGGGTTGAAATCATGGACGTCCGGGCGCAGGAATGAAGGATTACCTGGTCAGTATTTCCTTATATCCGACGCTGCGTAGGATAAATCGCACACCGTCTAGCCTGAAGTCCGGGTCAGGTGTCGGGGCGGACTCGGCACCGCTCGGTCGATAGGGGTGACGTTAAACCTTTAGCATCATTATGGCGCGGGCCTATCCCGTAACCTTTTACTAGTTTCATCTAATGTGCCGATAGGATCGACCATCCGATAAGCCGCTTCTCGGTTTCGGCGCACATAACTAGGGATCCATATAGGCGGGGATAGTAGCCCTACCGCGGTAGGGCTCCCATGATGGGCGAACCGTCTTAAGACACGACAGTTTTAATATGAATGTTTTAAAAAATAAAGGAGGTGAAGAGGTGAAGGCGTCAGATACGTCCTCACACACTTCTCCAGGGGCTGAGGGATGGAAAGACGTCCTTCAGCTCCTGAAGGAGCAAAGCACAAAGATG
This sequence comes from Diplolepis rosae, assembly GCA_030998225.1. NCBI lineage: Eukaryota > Metazoa > Arthropoda > Insecta > Hymenoptera > Diplolepididae > Diplolepis > Diplolepis rosae. The sequence goes on along the minus strand of JAPYXD010000391.1, from coordinate 1,049,932 downwards.
GAAAAGTTGGCCAGGGCTCTCAGTGTCATCCAGCAGGGTATGCTGAGAAATAACCCTGGCCACGTAAAGGACAGTGTTAACGAGGCATCAGAGGTGTTGAGCGGAATGCTCAACACCCACAAATGTCTTGTAGAAAGCGGGATGGAAATCCAGAAGAAGCTGGAATCCCACCCCGCCTCAAAAAAGATGGGTATCTTCCGGAGACTGCGCTCTGCGTCTCTGGGAGATACCCCCAAGAAGCTGACAAAGGGGGAGAAGAGGGTTGCTCCTTCTCCCCCCGAAGATCGGCTTCCCAAGAAAGGGAAGGGCGGCATATCGCCGTCCTATGCTGCGGCCACCAGAGGCCAGACCCCGAAAAAGGATGGGGAATGGCAGCTGGTGGAGAAGAAGAAGAAAAAAAAAAAAGAAGAAGAAAGAGGTTCCTGTGCCCTCTGCGCAGGAACACAAAAAAAAGGGAAAGTTGCCGAGGCGCTCCCCGGCCGCGAGGTCGGGCGACGCCATCAAGGTGTCGGCGAAGGACGGCCAGTCCTACGCCGACATCTTGAGGGAAATGAAGGCGAAGGTCGACCCCCAGAAGGCAGGACTTGAGGTCCTGTCTATCCGGAGGACCAGGAAGGAAGAAGTCCTTTTGGTCCTCAAAAAGGGGGGAGACGTTTCGGCCTTCCGAAAGGAGCTCGACCTGGCGGTCGGGGAAAGGGCGCAAATTTCAGCCCTGGTCTCGACGATGTCCCTCGAAATTAGGGACCTCGACGAGACCGTTGAAAAAGAAGAGGTTGTGTCTGCCCTCTGCTTGGCATTGGGCAGACCAGCTTTTGAGGGGTCCTGCAGGCTCTTCACCCGCTTTGGTGGGGTGAAGACTGCAGTGATCCGGCTAGCTGAGGCAGACGCCGCGCGTCTGCATCAGCTAGGTAAGTTGAGGATCGGGTGGGTAGAGTGCCGCATTCGCGAGCACCTGGAAGTCGCCCGCTGCTTCAGGTGCCTTGGGTACGGCCACGGGTCCCGGGGCTGCAGCAACCCCGACAGGAAAAACGCCTGTTGGAGATGCGGCGCCACGGGACCCTTGGCCGGGACCTGTAAGGCGCCACCAAGGTGCCTATCATGCGCAGACAGGGGCGACAAAGATGTCGCCCATGTGTCGGGGAGCGGCTCCTGCCCGGTCTTCCGGGAAGAGCTTCGGAGGTTGAGAGGCAGGAATTGAAGTTCCTGCAGCTCAACCTCGGAAGGGGAAGGATGCCCAGGACCTCCTGATGCAGACTGCCAGGGAGAGGGGGCTGATGTGCTGCTCATTAGTGAGCAGTACAAGTGGTCCGATAACTCTGCTTGGTATCAGGATGCATCAAGGAGGGCCGGCATCCTTGTTTGTAACCCTGATTTGGGCGTCGGGGACTTCCTGGAGACCGACGCGGGGTTCGTCTGGGTGGAGGTGGCGGGTGTGCGTGTGTACAGCTGCTACTTCTCCCCCGGCGATCCCTTCGATGTCTTTGAGACCCAGATCCTCCTCCTTGAGGAAAGCCTCCGTGAGGCCATCGGGCGATCCCTCATAGGGGGGGACTTCAACAGTAAGTCGCCCGAGTGGGGTGAAGCCCGCCTAGATAGGAGGGGAATCTTGGTTGGCGAGATGGTCGCTAGGAACGAACTGATCGTCTTGAATCAGGGCGGGGAATTTACGTTCAGACGAGGAGCGGGGGGGTCAATAATTGATCTCACAATTGCCGCACCTCGCCTCGCTTCAAGGATAAGCGACTGGTCGGTACTCGAGGTAATAACCTTGAGTGACCACCGGTGCATCGAATTCACACTAGAACAACGGTGTCAGGCGGTGGATAAGGGTAGGGGCGGCGAAGGAAGGAGCCCCTCCTGGAACACGAGACGACTCAGCAGGGAAAGACTTCGCAAACACCTCGAAAAAATCAGGCTCATCGATGAGCTTGGTTGGGTCTGCCCTGCTGGGTCGTTTGAAGCTGCTGTGCGCTCGGTGAGGCAGAAGGTGGTCGCGGCTTGCGACTACTCGATGCCTCGCCGTGAGCGCAGGCAAGCCAAGGGTTCGATGTACTGGTGGAACAACCAATTGGCAGCCCTACGTCGAGAATGCCTCGCAGCGCGGCGAAAATTCACCCGTTCAAAGGGGGATGCTACGCTGCACGAGGCATGGAAAAGGGCAAAAACAGCTTTGAGGCGAGGCATAAAGAAAAGCCGACTTCAATGCTGGAAAGACTTGATCGGTGAGGTCGAGAAGGACCCATGGGGTCTCGCCTTCAAAATAGTCACCAAGAGATTGGTGGCTAGAAGAAAGACCCCGGGCCTGGATAATCCCGATCGAGTCCAGTACATTGTGCGTAGCTTGTTTCCACACGTGGAGTCGTTCCAAAGACAGGACCGAAGTTCCTGCGTGGTCCGGCGCGAAGAACTGTTCACTCTCGAAGAACTAAAGAGAGCGGGTGGAAGGCTTAAGGCAAATACAGCGCCGGGTATCGACGGGGTGCCGAACGAGATCCTCAAAGAGGTGATCGGGGCGTACCCAGAGATCCTCCTAGAAGCCTTTAACTCCTGTCTTCGGGAGGGGAGGTTCTTCGCAGATTGGAAGAAGCAGAGGTTGGTCCTGCTGAGGAAGGGCAACAAACCTCTAGGGGTTGCCTCGTCGTATAGACCAATATGCCTATTGGATACAATGGGGAAGCTTCTGGAGGAGTTGATTCTACAACGGCTTCAGGCTCTCTTGGTCGGGGAGAACGGGCTCTCGGAAAACCAGTTCGGATTCAGGAAAGGCAGGTCCACTGTGGACGCCATCCAAGCTGTGGTTAACATCGCCACAAATGCAAGAAAAGGAACTGGTAAGCGTAAGGGATTCTGTGCGTTGATTAGCATTGACATACGCAATGCGTTCAATACCGCGAGATGGAACATCTGCATCGAGGCGATGGTGCGGAAGAAGGTTCCAGACTACCTGTTGCGAATGATAGATGACTATCTGAGCGACAGGTGGGTGATATATGAGGGCGACAAATGGTCTCTCAAGGAGGAGATGACATGTGGCGCCCCTCAAGGGTCGCGGGTGGGTCCACTCGTTTGGAACGTCATGTACGACGATTTCCTGCGCATGGACCTGCCTGCTGGAACGAGCATCGTCGGCTTCGCGGATGACGCACTTGTCGTGTGCGCCGCTGACGACGTCGGAATCCTAGAGCTGAGGATCAATGAAAGTCTGTGGCGAGCGAAGCGCTGGTTGGATGGCAGAGGTCTTAAAATGGCCCCTGAGAAAACCGAGGCTTTGCTCGTTACGGACAGGAGATCCTTCGAATACCCGAGGATCGTTCTCGGAGAGCATGAAGTCGAGTGGAAAACAAGCATTAAGTACCTGGGGGTGCAGCTGGATCGTAGGCTTAGCTTTGGCGAACACCTAAAGATCGCAGCCACCAAAGCCATCCAATGTGGAGCAAACTTGGCCCGGCTTATGCCAAACATTGGTGGACCCAGGGAAGCGAAAAGAAGATTGGTGGCGAGCGTGGTCCATTCGAAGCTGCTTTATGCAGCTCCGGTCTGGGCCAATGCCTTGCAAAACCATGCTATTCAGAAGAAGCTGTTCTCGGCGCAGAGACTTGTCGCGCTGAGAATAGTTTCGGCATATAGAACTATCTCGACGAGCGCTGTGCTGGTCCTGGCGAGCGTCCCGCCAATAGATTTATTGGCGGAGGAAAGGCAGGAAACCTTTCAGCTTCGCAAGGAGCTTACCTGCGCCGACCTGCAGGAAATCGCTCGCGCGAAGGAGGCCATCCGCAAGGATGGAAGGCGCAGACTCGTCGAGAAATGGCAGATGAGATGGCATGGTGAGCAGACAGGGAGATGGACCTACCGCCTGATCCCGGAGCTCGCCACCTGGCTGAACAGAAAGCACGGGGAAGTCGGCTTTTACTTGGCACAAGCGCTCTCGGGCCATGGCTGTTTTAACGCGTACCTGAGGCGCTTTAAGAAGAGAGACGAGGAGACGTGTTGCTACTGCGATTCCCCGTTGGATAACGCAGAGCACGCACTCTTCGTCTGCGCAAAATGGGGTGTGGCTAGGGGGTCCTCGGTCAGGCGGTGGGTTCCGAACTTACTCCTGACACGATGGTCCCCCTCATGCTCCAGTCTGAGCGGTTCTGGACGCTCATCGAGTCATTCGTCACACTTGTGATGAAGACGAGAGAACTTGATGGGCGTCGGGAGCGAAACAACGGGGAGGGCCAGTAGAAATCGCATCGGGGCCTGCACCCGCGGTCCTGCGTCTCGGGTAGACTTGACTGTCCGCGTCGTTCGGGGGAGGAATCTGTTTGTTTCTCCCCTGGGTGGCGCGGCTGGTCGGTTATCCTAGTGGGCGTGTGGCCGCGGGTGGAAGTTCCGAGCGAACGGATGACGGAAGAGTCGTACGCGACTTTAATGGAACCAACCACCCGTGAAGTTTAAAGCCGAAAGGCGGTTCCGCGGGTGGTGTATTGGTTCGAGAGAGGGGGTTTTCTGGTTTTAACAGGTATGCCTAGACCCGTCCTAGGAGAGTCCTGTACAACGTCTATAAAAGATTTTGCCATTTTTCCTCCTCACAAAAAAAAAAAAAAAAAAAAAAAAAAAAAGGAATGAAGCTGAAAAGATGATTTTTTGAATTCAAATAAAAAAAAATTTCTGGGTACACGTGACTAAATTATACGTTAATTTCCTCATGCAAGATAACTTTCCTAATTTACAAATAATTTTTTTTTTAATTTAAGAAACGTAAAAAAAGACAATAAAGCACGTCTGTTAACTACTTTTTAGTAAAAATGTTGAAAATAATTGAAAGATTTATCGGCATTCACACTTAACTGGAAACATTTTTGAAAAATTTACATTTAAACGAAATTAACAGACGATCTTTATCGTCTTCTTCATTAAAAAAAGGCTCAAGTAATTATAATTATCAATATACAGGGTGTCCCATTTTAATCGATAGATCTAAATATCCCCTAAAATACGCCACATACAAAAAAATAATTTTGACCAAATTTGTCAAGGACAGTGGGGGTCAAACATCTGTACTCATGACCTTGACCTTCAGATAAATTTTCGAGGTCATTTGAAGGTCAAGACCATTTTTTAAACTGTAAACCCTATTTTTGACATCGGATTCGAAAAGACCAGAAAATTTTACGTCAGAAATGATATTTTTAAATCTGTTATTGTGACCTTGAGAAAGTAAAATCAAGGTCAAATTGTTAAAAAGTGCTTAGCAGCTGTTTATTAGAATTTCGGAGGTGTTTGGGAATAATGTACGTTAAACGCACCCAAAACGTGAGAGGCAAGGGGACTCACGATAATCAAGCGCTTACAAGCTCCCCAAAGGGAACAGAACTTACTCGTTCCACGCCGTTGTTTTCGGGTAACCCTAAAAGTAAGTACAAGGTGTTTAGATTATTTTCAGCTTCTCTATTAAATATTTATAGTGCCTCCAAACACTAATCACTAGATTCCACTGAAAAAAATTGACATCGGCCTCAAAATCTGAGGACTTTTTAACATTTTGACCATGACTGTACCTTTTCAAGGTCACAATAAAAAATCTTAAAATATCGTTTCTAACGTAAAATTTCCTGTTCTTTTCGAATCCGGTGTCAAAAGTAGGGGTTTCCCTTTTAAAAAATGGTCTTGACCTTCAAATGACCTCGAAAATTGATCTAAAGGTCAAGGTCATGAGTACATATAAATTCCCCCCACTGTCCTTGACAATTTTGGTCAAAACCATTTTTTGCAAATGGCGTTTTTTAGGGGATATTTAGATCTATCGATTAAAATGGGACACCCTGTATAATTATTCATTTCAAATATAATTATTCAAATTCAATTCAAATATGATGAAAATGAAGGTTAATTTGAACGATTAGTATAAAGAAAACTTACAGTTCGAGATACATTTTCAGGATATTCTTCCTATAAAGAACGAAACATGGATAACATGGTTACTTTAGAAGTCATTAATCAACAATAGGCTAAATTAATTTGAATATCGGTATTAAATGATTTTCAAATAAATTTTATAAATAATTCAAATAGCCCCAAAATTAAGCGATTTGCTTTTAGAAAAATATATTCTACATGAATAGACGTTTTATGATTTTATTAATAAAAATTTTAACTCACAGCCGCAGTATTTGGCGATTCTGATACAACGGGTTCCTATAAAATGCGTTATACGAAAAATACATCTTTATTTTGTAAATCGTTAATCAATGAAAATCTTGAATAATTTAAATTCTCAACATTTAATTAAATTTGAATTAAGTTCAGATATAATTTGAATGAAAATGAATTTATAATTTTCGTTTAAGGACCACCCAGAAAAAAGTTTTATTTAAATTTAAGAAATTGTTTTTTTAACTTCATTTTTACAATTCGAAGTAAAAGCACCTTTACTACAAACATAAATTTATTTGATTTTAAGAAATCACCTTTTTAGCCTTTTTTAAATGTAATAAATTATTTTTTTAATATTATTTATTTGATTTAAAAAAATATTCATTTGCTTCAAATTCAGTATTAGCAAAAACTTGAGAAATAATTTAATTAATTTTATTATCTTTTAGCAAAAAAAATTTTTTCTTTAAATTAAAGAAAATATTTCTGTGAGTCATATAAAGTATGTACTATGCGACTGCACAAGACATTAATTTCTTAAGTTCAAAGGAAAAAAAACAATCAAGACATTTTTTTAAATCAAAGAAACTTTTCTTTAGCCGTATAGCAATGCGCAAATTTGTTTGATTTAAAGAAATTTTTTTTGAATCAGAGAAATGTTGTTTAAATCAAAGAAACTTTTTTCTGGGTGAAGAAAAAAAGTAAGCTTCTAATTCATGATTTATCAATGAAAATTGAAACTCACTGCTGGCGGTAATACTGATTTCTCTGAATTCCCTTTTAAGAGAGTTATGGAGATAAGGAAAATGAGTGCAATAATTAACAGCTTCATTTTAAAGATTGTGTTTTACAATGATTTTTTCGAAGAGATGTTCGATGTTTATGTAGCCTCAAGAAGTTCCTGTTATTCTAAAATTTTATGCGTAGCAACGTATTGAATAATAAAAATTCTGCTCGGTTGGCGGGCACATTCTCAACGCGTGTTTCGCGCCCAGCTCGCAAATTTTAGCGCGCCTGGGGCGCGCGATTCAGTCGTCGCGCTTGGCGCTTGATCTTATATTTTTAGCTTACACTGAGAAAACAGTTTCTTTGAATCAAAGAAACATTTCTTTGATATACGGACAAAGAAAATTTATTTTTGAATTAAAGAAAGTTTTGTTAATTCAAAAAAAATTTCTTTAATGTAAACAAATCTATTTCTTTGGATCAAAGAAAATTTTTATGAATTAACAAAACTTTCTTAAATTTAAAGAAATTTTTTCTTTGACCATATATGAATGAAATGTTTCTTTGATTCAAAGAAACTGTTTTCTGGGTGTACATTTAATTTTAGCTTTTGTAATTTGATACTGAAGCTTAAGTAAATTTTATAATTAAAAGATTTTGAGATCTTTATGTGGAAAAAAAGACACTTTCGACTTGGCAGAAATTTCAAACTCAACTAATTAATTTGAAATTTTATAATATTGTATATATGTAAATTATATTTTCACAAAGTTACTAGACTTTTTGATTTAAAATGAAAAAGAAAATTCAATTTGCTTAAGACTCTATCAGCCTTAAGGAACACATTTTCATCATGACTCACGTTTCGCGCTCGATATTTTATTTAAATTTCTGTAATTTTCTAATGAATTACATGAGTAAAATAATTTATTTTCTTCCAAGTATTTTAATAAGGAAAAAAAATCATAGAATTTAATTAAGTAGACGATTTTGTATTTCAATACTTATTTCGTATCTTAACCATTTTGGTTAAAAAATGGAAATCTTGATTTACAATAGTGTTTTAAAAGTCAAAACATAAAATATACATGCTGCCAAGAAATGTCACAATGAAAATTTTAGACCTCATTCAGGCAAATAATTTTCCATCTTAACGTTTTTCTCGTATTTCTCATATTTTGTTTGAAAAATGGAATTCTTGATTTTCAATAGTGTTTTAAAAGTCAAAACATAAAATATACATGCTGCCAAGAAATGTCCCAATGAAAAGTTTAGACCTCATTCAGGCAAATAATTTTCCATCTTAACGTTTTTCTCGTATTTCTCATATTTTGTTTGAAAAATGGAATTCTTGATTTTGCATTTTTGCAAAAATACAAAAAGAATTTGGTTGATTCAACCAAAGATGTTTTGCTTCGCACTGAGAAAACAGTTTCTGTGAATCAAAGAAACTTTTCTTTGATATACGGTTAAAAAACAAAAATTTCTTTGAATTAAAGAAAGTTTTGCTAACTCAAAAAAATTGTCTTTGATCCAAAGAAATAGATTTGTTTACATTAAAAAAAAGTGTTTTTGCATGAGCAAAACTTTCTTCAATTCAAAGAAATGTTTTCTTTGACCGTTCATCAAATAAATGTTTCTTTGATTCAAGGAAACTGTTTTCTGGGTGCGATACGATTTGGTTAAATCAAACAAATATTTTATTTCATTCAACCATATCTTGGTTGATCTAAGCAGATTTTGTTAGATCATACCAGAATCTTTTTCTGGGTGTATTTTTTCAAATGTATTTTTCAATGTTTGAGTATTTTCTGATTATTAAAATGTAAATTATGTAGGGAAGAAGCTGAAAAATACAGGATTTATCTAAAATCCATTCTTTGCTTGCATAGACAAAATTCATAAATGGAAGATTATATTGTTGCCAAAACAAGATTTTCTAAACAATTGGGTATTGTCCAAATATTACGTAACGCATGCTCCATTCGTTTAAACTGAGATAAGACTAAAAATGCTAAAATTCAAAAAGAAGAAAATTAAATAAATAAGAGAATATAAGATTACGTAAAATGTAGGAAATCTCTTGAGAATAATTAATAACAAAAGTTTTCTTTAAAAAATGTTGAAAAAAATTATGCCCAAAAAAATTCCTTTCTTTATGATTTTTTCATGTAAAGTATAATTTGTGATATGTGTCATAAAATTTTATGAAATTTTAGAGCATTATTTTAAATACTCTTCTACAAGTTCTAACATTGTTTAATTTAGATTAGAGCTTGTTTATTTAAAATTATGCAGCTTTGAAAAATAGAGTTACGGCCATTTGCGAATACTGCACTAAAAAAAGTTATATGTACATAAATTAATCATCCAACAGTTATCTGATTACTTAACATATATTTATTTTTAATTCTTGAAGCTTCATAATATAATTATCAAACAATATTTATACAAAAAAATATAATTTTGATATACTTAATAGAACGAAACATATAAATAGGAATATAACTAACACAATTTTAACGAAACTAATACTAAAAGTAAAATTGAAATCCTTATTTATTGAGCTTGACAACGTTTCGATGACTAAATGTCATCCTCTTCAGATTATTTTACATTTAATGAATTTGAATTTCTTTGGATCTATACACAATAAAAAACAAAATTGTAAAGAATATTAACAATTAATGAACATAAGAAGCCAATCAAAAAATTTTTTTAAAAAATTTTTACCTGTCATTACAAACACAACATTATTCAGCTACATCACTAAGATTTTAACGAAGTCAATAAATCGCAGTCAGCAACTTTCCATGATGTTTTAAAATTTGGAAAAAACAACATCATTGGCAAATGTGTCACTATTAATATTAAAAACATTTGTAGTCAAAATTTGTAAAATCCAATTGACATTGTAGCTTTAGTTTCCTTTAACTTATTATTTTTAAATAATTTTCTCCACTATTTTACAAAAAAACGTTGAAATTATAATTAAATTTGTCGGATTAAGTGGCATCATTATGCCAACGATCAGATACTACTAAGGATTTAAACGCAAGCTAACGGAATAATAGAGGACAAATTTGATAACAGTACCGTAGCAATAGGAAACATCGGAATACAAGTGTAGTAGAATATAGAATCAAAATTTTATTAAATACACTCGAGATTCCCTATAACGAAATTCCCTGTAACGAAACCTCTCTGTAACAAGCGCGTCACGCCTCCCTATAACGAGCAGACGATCGACCCCTCTTCCCCCACTACTACGGAATGAAGCGCGCTCGAATTTGAAACGTTGTATTTTTGGCAAATTTCCCAATTTTTCTTCCCATTTTCTGAATCTGTCAAAATTTCCATTTTTGTATACATTGGCAAGACTTTTCTTTTTTTCTGAAAATATTAAAAAATACACCTGATATAAGCATAAATATTTTTATTATTATATTATTATATTTTTAGTATTTTGAGTACATACCGTCAAATAAGTTAATTCCATCTTCAATACTCACAGAAATCTTTTTTATACCGTTTTAACTATGTAAATATATTATTCACATAGCCTCACTGACAGACAGACTGCGCGCATTATATAATGCGCATAACCGCGCTTAGCAACAAGTAGGATATGGAGGGGATCCCTCTCGCGTTTGTTACAGAGAGGTTTCCGATGCTCGAGCTTTTCGTTACAGGGAATCTCGAGTGTACTTTTATTTAAAAGATTGTTTTATATTATATAAGTTGATCTAAAATTATATCATATGAAGGATTGTAATCCTTTAAATCAGAAACAACATTTAAACTATTTTTTCCTTCCTTTTTTATAAAAAACATTTCTGCAATAATTCTTTTAAAGTAGTTTGGTTCTTTATGTAAAATTTTGATATTCTCCTAATCAAAATCATGTTGAGATCCTGCATCACTTTTGTTATTAATTCTGTGTTTCGTAACCACATTATGGTATTTTTCATTTAGATTAATATTTTTCTTATGTTCTTCACATCTGAAAAACAGCATTCTTCAAGTTTGTCCAACATAAGTTTTTGAACAATCTAAGCATGGAATCTTATAAATAACATTTGAATTTTCTAATTTTTCTAATGGGTCTATACCTAATTTTATGTATTTATCAAGTTTTGATGTGTTTCTAAAAACCGTGATCAAATTATAATCATTTAAAAGTCTTTTAATTTTATACGATAAATTTCCAAAATAAGGAATAGAAACTACACGTTTGTAATCTATTTCACTCTGTTTATTATTCGGATTGAAATCTACCATTGTATTTTTATTCTTAATTTGAAAAATTCTATTATTTATATGTTTATTAATTAATTTTATCGGATAATTATTAAGCACCAGTAAATTCTTAATTATTTCCAAATTTTCTTCATGAAACTTTTCATGTGCCAGTATATAATATTGCCGTATCGACTAAATTTTTTATGATCGTAATTTTTTGTTTAAAAGGATGATTTGAAAGAAAGTTTAAATATCTACCAGAGAACGTGTTTTTCCTAAACCAATTTGTTACAAGAGTACCATCTTGATTTTTTATGATCAACAAATTTAAAAAAGAAAGTGTATTATTTATCTCTAGCTCAAATGTAAATTTTAAACGTGAATGATAGGAATTGAAATTTTCTATAGTATCTTTAATCTTATTATTAGGAATAATTAAAAAGGTATCATCAACATATCTGTAATATGAATGAATTTTAAAACTTAATTTGTTTAAAACGACTTCTTCTAAATCCTGCAATACTAAATCTGCTAACATCGGTGAAATAGGCGACCCCATTGGAGTCCCAAAAATTTGATGATAATATTCATTGTCATATTGAAAAAAAGTATTTTTCATGAGAAATTCAATTCCTTTTTGGAACTCTTGTAGTGGAAAATTTGTAGCTTTATTTATAAAATTCCATCTTTTTTCAATGCTGTTTTTTACCAGATCAATTGGCACATTTGTAAAAAGTGACGTTACATCTAATGAGATCATAATGTGATCAGAAGGAATTTTTATTTTTGATATGACGTCTTTGAAAATGAACGAATTTTTTACTTGTGATTTTGGAGATGGTAAGGATTCTTTAAAAATGTTTGCAAAGGTCTTAGACATATTATAAGTGGGAGTGTTTATTAGTGAGACTACAGGACGTAGAGGAAAATTCTCTTTGTGAATTTCGGGCAAACCATATATTCTTGGCAAATTAGTGTTATTTAAAGAAATATCTTTTTTTGTTATATTTTTTCCTAAGAAATCCTTAACTCTCCAGTTTTCTAAAAGTTTACAAGAATCTTTTTTCAACAGTTTGAGAGGATTATAATTTATTTTTTTATAAGTAGAATTATCATTAACAAGATGTAACATTCTTTTATTATAGTCTGAACGATTTAAGATCACTGTAACATTTCCTTTATCAGCATGTGTAATAAAATTATCACTGTTATTTTGTAAAAATAATTTTGTTTCTTTCAAACTTTGTGCAAAGATTTTATCTATTGCAGTAATATTTTGAGATTTTTTTAAAAAATTGGACGAAGTGTTTAAAAGTTTATGTCTAAGTTCTTCTCTGTCTTTCTCTTTTTTGATTTTTATCATATTTGATTCTATATCCTTAACAATTTCAAACACCATATCCTTTTTTTTAGTTAAAAACGAAGAACTTTTAATTCTGAAAATATGTAAGGTAAACATACTTTTGAATTGAAAATTTTACTTTTTCAGCATAACACTGAGAAAACAGTTTCTTTGATATGCGGTCAAAGAAAAAATTTCTTTGAATTGAAGAAAGTTTTGTTAATTCAAAAAAATGTTCTTTAATCCAAAGAAATAGATTCGTTTACATAAAAGAAAATTGTTTTGAATCAACAAAACTTTCTTCAATTCAAAGAAATTTTTTCTTTTATGTTTCTTTGATCAAAGAAGCTGTTTTCTGGGTGAAGGTAAAGGACGTGTATGTAAATCTATAGTAGATTTCCAACTTTTAACTAAATTTGAACCATTAACAATTTTAAATGGGAACGGATTATTACAACTTTTTAACATATCATCATACACCTAGAAAACAGTTTCTTTGAATCAAAGAAACATTCCTTTGGTATACGATCAAAGAAAAAATTTCTTTGAATTTAAGAAAGTTTTGTTGGTGCAAAAAAATTTTGTTTAATGTAAACAAATTTATTTTTTTGGATCAAAGAAATTTTTTCTTTGACAATATATCAAAGAAACTGTTTTCTCAGTGTAAGTATCAACCGTATATGTATTTTCCATTTGCTTTTTTAGTTTTCCGTAACAACCAAAGTTGCGGTCACATTGATTATATGAATCTTTGCAGAAAGGACGTAACTCAAGTTACGCTCTTCTTTTGCGGTGGCTGTGTAATTTAAACACATATAGACATGGTTTTTTTCTTCCATATTTTACATGTATATAAAAGTGACTTGTATTTCTATTTCAAATCATAATCCTAATAGGGCCCTAATTCGAGTTACATCGTTTTTCAACCCGATCCCTTAAATGTTAAAAAATAAGAAAATAACGGACGTTTAAACTTGAAGTATCAATTTTTACGATTTTTTTTGCGATAAAAAACGGTTTAAAATATACGATAATTATTGTCTAGATCGATAATTTTAGTCCCGAAAAAAGTGATTCTTAGAATAACGCGTTTAATGTTTTGAAAACGTTTGATGATTATTGACAATGATTTTTAAGATCATTTCTTGAAATTTTGTAGAAAAGGGTTTTTGTGGTCGCCGATTACGAATTCGATGACAGAGTTTTAATATTCAAAATGGCTGACCTAAAATGACGGATGCAAAGTATGTAAATTTCACATTTTTTCAAATTTTTCGGGTTATTTGTTTGATATTTTTGTTTTCGGTTATTTATTTTTGGGATAACTTGTCATGAGTTCGAAGGCAGATTTTCAAAATTCAAAATGGCCTTAAATCAAACAAATTACATCTTTGACCATATATAAATGCATTAATTTCTTTGTTATAAAGAAAAATTTATTTGTCTTAAAAAACATTTATTTAGCCCAAATATATTTTGTTTGAATTAAACAAATGTGTTATTTTATTCAAATAAATCATTTCTTTAAATCAAAGAAAGTCTTTCAAAAAAATAATTTTTTTTTATTCAATCAAATCTTTTTGCTCAGTGTAATATTTATCTACAAATCTCCTATGTTTACAAAAAAGCAATAAATTGTACTGAAATATTTGTTAAATTTATAGAAGTTTTATGCTGTCACTGTTTTAATTTCAAATTCAATCATTAAATTTTTTTCTCTGTGTATATACACTCATACATTTTTCTTTATTGAATCACAGAAAATTATTTGTTTGCAACACTTTCGTTGATTTGAAGAAATTATTTATTTGAATTGAATAAAATTTGTTTAATTCAAGCAAAGTATCTTTGATCCAAATAAAAATTTATTTAAATCAAATAAATTTCTGCCTAAAATTAAACAAATTATATCTTTGATCTTATATCAATGCAATAATTTCTTTGTTTTGAAGAAACATTTATTTGACTCAAACAAATATTTATTTGGACCAAAGATATTTTGTTTGAATTAAACTAATGTTATTTAATTCAAATAAATCTTTTTTTTGTATAAAAAAAAAGCCTTTCAAACAAATTATTTTCTTTCATTTAATCAAATCTTTTTCCTCAGTGTATGAAAATAAAATATTTGCAAACTAATTTTTAAAGTCAATGCAGTAGCGGTACGACTTGTATGACTTTTATATTAAAAATAATAAGAAACGAGATAAGAAATAGTGATTGTTTTGATAGTAGTATTGTAACCAGATAACACGCGCGAAATTTTCAAGGTCACACTCGACGTTTTCTTTCGTGTTTAGATAATAGGCATATAGGATACCTAAAATGTTAAAAAAAATTTCAACTTAACATAACAGTTAGCGTAAACTTGTTTTCCTATTTTTAAACTAATTTAGGCGAATGTGTTTGAGAAATAAAACTTCTTGTATAAGTAATTTGCAGTATTACATTTTATTCAATAATTCATCCAGGGAAAGTTATAAATTTGAAAAAAAAATGAATTGATTTATTCATAATATTAAAAGATACAAGTTGAGACTAAATTTCGTGAATTTGGAAGTAGTTGGTGGAAGAAGAATAGATTTCCCATCTCTGACGATTAGCACCATAGATAAATTTGTATTCACTGCAGAAGTTGTTTCCCGCTGTAACTAAAGAAAAATTCAAAACGTAAATTAAGGAAGTTCGTCCGCGAAATTTAGACCTCCGGTAAAAATACATAATTTACCCGAACTTTTTTACATTCTCATCATGGATGAGAAGGTATTGGTTTTATGTGAAAAATGTTTTTCGAAATTTTCATCAAATCTTTACGTTCTGAGACCCCCTGAGTCAGAAAAAATGGTTTTTACGAAAGTGTCTGTCTGTCTGTCTGTCTGTCTGTAGTAGGTCGTGTGCGGCATAACTCTCGATAGAATTATCAGATTGAATTGAGCTTTGGTACACTTTATCGGAGCCGAAAAAGTAAGGACAAGTTCGTTAACCAGCCACATCCAATCAAAATTGAGGGATGGAGCACTACTTTTGTGTTTTTGAAAATAATTTTTTGAAAAAATCAAAAATTTCAATACTGGTTTTAGATAGTGCTCATAAATCTCTACAAATTATCCTGATAACATTTTTTGATTAAATCAAAATTAGAAATGTTACAGCATATTCAAATTCGAAAAAAGTCAATATAAAAATTCCATTTTCCAGTTAAATTATACGAGATACGAAAAAACGTTATGATACAATATTATTGAATACATAAAGACCTACAAATTTGAATTGTAACATTTTTTCATAAGATGCATAGTTTTCTTTATAATTAAAAAAAAAAACTATTGAAAATCCAAAATTCAATTTTTTAACAATAATATGTAAAATACGAAAAAAACGTAAGAATACAAAGTTGTTCGTTTTAAAAAGATCTACAAATTTTGTCTGACGCAGTTTCTGATAAAACATATATTTTTCGTTTCAATTCCAAAAAATACGTTTAAAATTCAAAAATTCCATTTTTTAGACAAAATATGTGAGATACAAAAAAAACGTTTATATGGAAAATTGTTTGCCTAAATGAGGTTTACAAATTCTCATTAAGACATTTCGGGACAGGATGTATATTTTATGTTTTGATTTTTAATATTAAAAAAATTCGATTTTTTTCACCAAAATATGTGAGATAAGAAATAAGCGTTGTTCTGCAAAATCGTTTCCTTAAATAAAGTCTACGATTGTTTTTTCTTTTTGAGAGATTTGGAAGAAAATAAATTAATTTAATGTAATTTATTAAAAAGTTACTAAAATGTATACAGAAAATCGAGCGCGAAGCGCGAGCGTCATGATGAGAATGTGTTCCTTAAGGCTGATAGAGCCTTAAGTAAATTGAATCTCCTGTTTCACTTAAATTCAAAAAGAAATAGAGTGACTTTGAGAAAATGTGTAATTCACATCATCTGTAATATTATTATAAAATTGGTTTGAGCTACAGTATCAAATTATAAGAAATAAACTTGAATGTATGCGAAGAGCACAAGACCGAGCGCGAAGCGCGACGATCGAATCGCGCGCCCTGGGCGCGCTCAAACTTGCGAGCTGCGCGCAAAGCGCGCGATGAGAATGTGCCCGCGAAGCGGGCAGATTTTTTCTTATCGTTTCATACCAAATTTTAAAAAATGATGTGATTCTAATAAATCACGGATCATTTTTTCAGTAAAAAAATTCTCTACAACTCATCCATTTCCAATTTTCTAAAATACATAAATTGTTACCAAATTCAGCAATTTGTTTATAAGAATTTTGTTTTGGAAAATTAATTTCTAATGGTTTCAGTCATTAAAGAATTTATTTCAAAAATTGGGAACGGTAAAGTTGTGAAGATTCTTTTTCCTAAAAAAATGATTCGTAATTTATAAGAATCGTATCATTTTGTAAAATTTGGTTTGAAGCTATAAGGAAAAAAGTTCGGCAAAAATAAAATTTGTTAAATACATTATTTTTCTGCATTTCAAATTTTTTTCATGGAAAATAATCTTTTTTCTTTCAAATTAGCTCTTCAATAATAACATTACTATTCTTGAAAGCAAAATTATCTATTTTTACTGAGGTCTAATTTTCGTGGACGAACCACCATAATAAAAGGGTTCACTCAAAATTCCAAGATAAATTTTACCACCGATTTTTAATAAATTCTACAAAATGCATTAAATCAAAATTATATGGATACTTTAAAAGTTAATAATCAACAATAATCTGATGTACTTTGATTTTTAAATATCACATAATGTTCAAACAAAATTGTTACATACTCAAAAATAATATGCAAATCTATCATGTAAGGGTTAAGGTCCCATTTATCGAAAACCTTACCCTATTCCGATGAATCAGATGAATCAGCAGTAAATATACGCATTCCATTAGGCTAAAAATAGATAATATGAAAATTTTATAAATACTTTTGAAGTAAATAACACAAAAAAAAACAGATTATTTATTTACCATGCACCCACACTCTTAGAAATGTTCGGAATTTTACAAAAAAATTTTGTTACAAAGGTAACGTAAAATTTGACGATACTTGTGATGTTTTTGAGTAAAGGTATCTTAAAATTGCGAAAAATGTATTGATTTTTTTGAAAATTTTCTTAATATTATGAAACTCAACTGAATATTCATAAAATGTATCTTAAAACTACCAAACTGTAACAGAATTTTTATAAAATTTATCATAAAATTACGAAACTGTAACAAAATTTCCAGTTACATATAACTGGATATATAAATTCATTTGATTTTAAGAAATCACGGTTTTAGCCTTTTTTTAAATGAAATAAATTATTTTTTAACATTATCTATTTGATTTAAAAAAAGATTAATTTGATTCAAATAAATTTTATTACCTCGAACGAAGACAATTTTTTCTTTAAATCAAAGAAAATATTTCTGTTAATTGCATCACACATGTACTTATGCGATTACCCAAGACATTAATTTCTTAAGTTCAAAGGGAAAAAAACAATCAAGAAATTTTTTCTGAATCAAAGATACTTTTTTCTGGGCGTGCAGTACCTACATCCGGAAAAAAGTTTTATTTCTATTCAAAAAATCGTTTTTTAACTTCATTTCTTAAATTCGAAGTAAAAACATCTTTAGAACAAATATAAATTCATTTGGTTTTAAGAAATCGCCTTTTTAGCATTCTTTGAATGAAAGAAATTATTTTTTTTCAATTATTTACTTGATTTAAATACAATACCGGCAAAAACTTGCGAAATAATTCATTTTATATTAATACCTTGAACGAAGACAATTTTTTATTCAATTCAAAGAAACTTTTTTCTGGGTGTGTAGTATCTACACCCAGAAAAAAGTTTTATTTAAATTAAAAAAATCGTTTTTTTAACTTCATTTCTTCAATTTGAAGTAAAAACATCTTTAGAACAAATATAAATTCATTAGAATATAAGAAATCAACTTTTTAGCCTTTTTTAAATGAAAGAAATTATTTTCTTAACATTATTTATTTGATGTGAAAAAAGATTTAGTTGATTCAAATAGAGAAAATAAAGAATAAATTTTTTGTGAGTCACATTACGTAAGTACTATGCGACTGCGCAGGAATTTTTTCTTTAATTCAGAGAAAAAAAAACCAACCAAAAAATTTCTTTAAATCAAAGAAACTTTTTTTTGACCGTATAGCAATGCATAAATTTGTTTGATTCAAAGAAATTTTTTTTGAATCAAAGAAACTTTTTTTTGGGTGTACTTTTTTGTACCGAAAAAAAATAATTTTTTTTATAAGATATGATTTTTTGAAATTGTGAATTTGGCAAAAACGAACAATTTTCTATCACTGATTATTCAAAAACTATTCGAAATCGAAAAAAAAATCTTAACAATAAAAGGTTGTTAATCTCATGAACATTTGATAAAAATATGAACAAAAAATAGTTCTTGTTATTTGAGCTGCAAATTTTTCAAATTTTATAAACAAATATGATTTTCTCAAAGTAGGACTATATGGTTTTTCGATTTTTGGGACTAAACATTTTTATTAATATATAAGGAAGGTTGTGTAAAATTTTTGGATTGGGTCGAAAAATAGTTTCCGAAATATTTGAATTTATGTGAATAATGCTGACCGGACTTGTCTCGCTTCGTGATCCAAAAAGGAATCGGCATTTACACAGATGGAAAACCAGCCATTTTGTTCCTTTGAAAGCACCAACTCCACGGACGCACCTCACGAAGCAAAACAAATCCGGTCAGCGTTATTTACATAAATTCAAATATTTCGGAAACTATTTTTCGACCCAATCCAAAAGTTTTACACCACCTTCCTTACACATTAATAAGAATTTTTAATTCAAAAAATCGGCAAACCATATAGTCCGACTTTGAAAAAATCGTATTTGTTTATAACATTTGCAAAACTTACAGCTTAAATAACAAGAACAATTTTTTTAATCTTTTCATCAAAAGTTCATACGATTAACAACCTTTTATTATTGGGAATTTTTGTTCGTCGTCGAATAGTTTTTGAATAAACAGTGTTTGAAAATTGTTCGTTTTATCCAAATTAAAAATTCCAAAAAATCATATCTTGTAAAAAAAAATATTTTTTTCGAAACAAAAAAATACGTATCGATTATTTTGCTTTAGAGAATGCTAGAAAAAATTTCGTTGATATTAAAATTTCAGTTGTGAATCTGATATGGAATGACCCATAGACATTCTGAAAATTGATTAATAGCGTTTAAAATTTACAGTTTCTCTGAAAATTGACTTTTCATCATAACTTCTAAGATGTAAAATACAACACGAGTTTACATGAATAATTTTTACGTCATTAACTTAAAAAAGGCTCAAGTAATTTTAATTTCCAATATGTAATTATTCATTTCATATATAATTATTCGAATTTAATTTAAATATGATAAAATGAAGGTTAATTTCAACGAATTATGGAAATAAAACTTACACGTTCTTCGGAACTGTCACGTGATGATTTCTATAAAGAACGAAATATGGATTAAATGGGTATTTTCAGTCACTAATCAACAAAAGGCTAAATTGATTTGAATTTCGATATTAAATAATTTTCAAATTAATTTTAGATATACTTCACATGGGTTTCAATTTAGCTTCTTGCTTTTAAATAGAAAAATACGAATAGACATTTTATGTTTGTAACAATAAAAATACAAACTTACATTCTTGGACTTTGAAAACATTTGTGCTGCAGTGGCTATCTATAGAATACGTCATACGAAAAATACATCTTCATTTATGAAATTTTAAATCAGTAAAAGTCTTAAATAGTTTTAATTTTTAAACTTAAATTGAGTTTGGTTCCTTTTTCTTATAAATTAAATGAGCATAATTTTATAATTTGCTTTAAAAAATATAATAGCTTCAAATATTTGATCAATACAAATTCAAACTTACCATCGCATGAAATGGGCCGAATGCTGACCCTTCTTTTAAGAGAATCATGAAAATGTAGCAGAAGATTGCAATAACTGATAACTTCATTTCGATGATTGCGTTTTTAAATGGTCTTTTCAGAGAGATATTCGGCGCTTATATACCCTTAAGAAATTCCTATTATTCTAAAATTTTATGCGTAGCAACGTACTCAATGATAAAAAAAACAGCACATCTACTGAGAAAAATATTTTTTTGATTCAAAAAAATTATTCCTTTATTATACGGCCAAACGATTCTTTATTTGATTGAAACAAATTCTTTGTTTGATGATTTTTGCTTGATTCAAACAAATATTCAATTCAAAATTTGCAAGCTTCTTATTTTAACTATTATTTATTTTTTGTTTGTTCTTGTTTGAGTTATTTGTTTGTTTCAAAGAAAAATGTATTTAATTTAAACAAATATTTATTTGGCCCAGATATTTTGTTTGAATTAAATGAATAATTTTCTTTCATTCGATCAAATCTATTTTCTGAGTAAACATCACATCTGCACTTGGAAAAATATTTAGTTGATCCAACTAAAATTTAGTAGCATCAACTAAAAAACTTTCTCATTATATTAAACTTTTGGTAGATTCAACTAAAAATGATTTGTTTTGATAGGATTTGGTTGAATCAAGCAGGAATTGTACACCTAGAAAACAGTTTCTTTGAATCAAAGAAACATTTCTTTAATACACGGTCAAAGAAAAATTTCTTTGAATTGAAGAAAGTTTTGTTGATTCAAAAAAATTTTCTTTAATGTAAACAAATCTATTTCTTCGGTCCAAAGAAATTTTTATTTAATTAAGACAATTTTCTTTAATTCAAAGAAATTTTTTCTTTTACCGTATATCAAAGAAATGTTTCTTTGATTCAAGGAAACTGTTTTCTCAGTGTAGTTTATTCAACCAAATTTTGGTTGATTTAACCAAAGATCCTAGTTTATGTAACAAAATGGTTTTGTTAGATCAAGTAATTTTTTTCTGGGTCCATTTGTTCAAATATTATTTTCAAAGTTTGAGCATTTTGTAATTACTAAAATGCAAATTTTGTGAGGAAGAAGCTGGAAGATACTAGATTTATCTCAAATCCATTCTTTGCTTGCATAGATAAAATCCATAAATTGGAGATTATATTGTTTCCGAAGCCAGATTTTCTAAACAATTGGGTATTATTCATACATTTCGTAACGCTTGTTCCATTCTTTTAAACTAAGATAAGACTAAAATTGCTAGAATTCAAAAAGAATAAAATTATATAAATAAGAGAGTATCACAATCCGTAAAACATGCATAACAAAATTTTTCTAAAAAGAAAACTTCAAGATATTTATTTTATTTATCTTAAATTTCTCGGCATTATTATAACCGTTAAAAATACTAATATCCTTTTTCACCTCTACTTCTAATTTTACTGAATATGTTTCATAATAATTATCATATCAAGGACTCTATAGGTCTGTAATTAATTCAGGCGTGTATTTTTCAAAGTGATTTTCTGTATGCATTTATTTGTGAATAATAAATTAACTTCAAATCTCAAACAGTAAGCGTAAAATATATACAATATAAATAATCTAATATATTTAAGGGGATACGTTGAAACTAAGAAAATAAGAAAATTGCATGGATTCAAGGTTTCTACATGTTTATCTTTAAAATAAAGAGAAACATTTATTTCAAAAGTTGAAAAAATGGTAGAAAAGACAAAACAATAGGCCATCTACGTCCGTTTGCTTGTAATTTATTTTTTCACAAATATTTATATGCTGTAACTGGAAATGGTACAATTTTATCTTATGTTTAGGAATAAGTAACTGAATTTTCATACATTTATCTTAATCCTACGAAATTGTAACTGTATTCAACTGAAGTTATGCTAAAGAAAAAATCAGGTCTTACATTTATCCGGATTTCGGATAGAATCTACATTATTCTAGAATTCAATTAATATAACACCGGATTATAGTGCAGAATTGATATTCTGCACCAGACTCTGCGTAAATATGTCACCAGACTCGGGGTAAATATAACACTAGACTCCGGGTGAATACTAACACCAGACTCTGGGTGAATTAAATAAATCTGTTTTTTTTTCTGACCATATGTTTCAGGAAATCCTGTTAGTTTGTACTAATTTTTCATTTACTACGCCATTGATCTAAAATGTTCAGAATTACTTTTTCTGATGGGCAAATATATTCTGAATAATTTTCAAGACAGTGCAGACAATTCATTTGCACCAAGAAAAAAGTTTTATTCAAATTCAAAAAATCGTTTTCTTACTTCATTTCTTCGATTCGAAGGAATCACACCTTTCGAACGAATGTAAATTTATTTGTTTTAAAGAAATCACGTTTTTAGTTTTTTTTTTAAACGGAAGAAATTATTTATTTCACTTAAAGAAATACTTTTTCAATTTAAATTCTGTACTAGACAAAACTTAAGAAATAATTTATTTGATTTCGTTATCTTTAAACGAAGACAATTTTTCTAATTGAAGAAAATATTTCTGTGAGTCACATTACGTTTGTACTATGCGACTGCGCAGACATTTATTTCTTTAATTCAATGAAAAAAAAAACAATCAAGAAATTTGTTTAAATCAATGAAACTTTTCTTTGGCCGTATGGCAATGCACAAAATTTTTTGATTAAAAGAAATTTGTTTTTATTCAAAGTAACTTTTTTCTGGATGTATTACGAATATGACTTGCCTTTTAAAAATTGTAAAAAGCAAGATAAAGAAACGTGCTTGTACATACACTTCCCGTTTTCACAATAATAATGTAGCTACATAACGCACGCGAAATTTTCAAGGCCACTCAACGGTTTTTCTTTTCTGAGTTTATATGAACCGTAATTTTCCGAAACACGTGACTGGAGTTTTATTTATTTACACCCAGAAAACGGTTTCTTTGAATCAAAGAAACATTTCTTTGATATACGTAAGTAAGTTTTGTTGATTCAAAAAAAAAATTATAATGTAAACCAATCTATTTCTTTGGATTAAAGAAAATTTTTTTGAATGATCAAAACATTCTTTAATTCTAAGAAACTTTTCTCTGACCGTATAGCAATGCACAAAATTGTTTGATCAAAAGAAATTTATTTTGAATCAAAGTAACTTTTTTCTAGGTATATTACGTATATGACTTGCCTTTTAAAAATTGTAAAAAGCAAGATAAAGAAACGTGCTTGTACATACACTTCCCGTTTTCACAATAATAATGTAGCTACATAACGCACGCGAAATTTTCAAGGCCACTCAACGGTTTTTCTTTTCTGAGTTTATATGAACCGTAATTTTCCGAAACACGTGACTGGAGTTTTATTTATTTACACCCAGAAAACAGTTTCTTCGAATCAAAGAAACATTTATTTGATATACGGTCAAAGAAAAAATTTCTATGAATTGAGGAAAGTTTTGTTGATTGAAAACAAATTTTTTTAATGTAAACAAATATTTTTCTTTGGATCAAAGAAAATTTTTTTGAATTATCAAAACTTTCTTTAATTCAAAGAAATTTTTTCTTTGACTTTATATCAAAGAAGTGTTTCTTTGATTCAAAGAAACTATTTATCAGTGTACAGTTTCGTAAAATTAAGATAGAATTCCAGAAAATTCATTTACTTTTCAGTAAATTTAAGAAACGGGAATAATCATAATATCAAGACAAATTTCAGAAATTTCAGTACAATTTTTTGCATTTTTAAGATACCTTTACTCAAAAATATCATAAATACCCTCAAATTTTACATTACTTTTACAACATAAGAATTATGTTTTCCGAACATTTCTAACAGTTTATAATATGAAAAAAATTAATAATATTTTTTCACATTAGTCTTTTTCTTTTGATGAAAAACGGTCACATATGAATCTGACTTAATCTGATCAAATCCGAGGCATCAATCCGAATGAATCTGAACCAAGTTTCCAATCCGAATAAGTCCAAGTTCTGATTGTTCTGAACCGAATTTTCATTCTGAATCAACCCAAATCATTTCGAGCTCAGATTCATTCAGATTAATTTGGATATGTCTGGAAATAAACTGCGATTTGAATCAATCCGGCCCCGGATTGATTCGAAAAGATCCCTATTTTCAAAAATGTTCCCTGGCGAAAGTTTTGGATTGGAATTTAATCCGAGGGAGTGAGAACTATCCCGAAGCCTGTTTCCGACCCATTCCAATTAATTACGAACCAATCTAAAAAGCGTTTTGTATCTCGTTTGATGAAAAACGGTCAAAAATCTATCCGACTTAATCCGATCCAATCTGGAACATCAATCCGAATGAATCAAAATGAATCCTAGACCGGATTAATCCAAACTGAATTTGCAATCCAAATCATTCCGACGTAAGATTTTCAATTCGAATGGATTCGACATTAGAATGATTGTGAAACGGACTTTGAAATGGCTCAGAATAGCTCTGATTTACAGGTATTGAATTCTAATCCGAAACTTTCGCCAAGTTTATTACATCTTTGACCGCGTAATTTTCATTTTTGCTAACCAATTTAAAGCTTCTGAAAAGGCAAATACAATTCCTACTAATTTTCTAGAAATACAAAATTTAAATATTGAGAATTCAAATTATTATTATTAAATTAATAAACCTCAGATTCATTCGGATTAAAAATCCAGTTTGAATCAATTCGAGCTGAAATTGATTCGGACTAATGCCTCGGATTGAAACAGAATAAATCGAATTAATTCGGATTGATTTTCCATCGTTTTTCAACAATCGAGATACAAAACGTTTTCCGGATTGGTTCGGAAACAGATTCCGGAATGGCTTGGATTAGCTCTCGTTCGCTCGGATTGAATATTTTACCAATATTGGCGGTAAATATCTGCTCAATCATTATCCTCCGAATGCGCGAATTGGTCCAATATGGTACAATTTTCAGTTTTGCCAATTTCGCACTAGGTGAACAAGATCCGCATTTGACTGGGCATATCACCGTGTTAGGCCACCGATCTAGTGATCCGATTGGTTGATAATGCCTTAGGTATAGATTACTTTATCCCAACCTATACGAGTCTATAACCCTATAGTGATTGTTATCGCCGTGAATTCGTTTGCATATCATGTCTGAAATTGGATTGCCTTTAATTCAACGTTCCAACTCTTGTTCGAGATGGGCAGAAAATTTATGCATCACTGCTTATATTGACTTCCATTAATCAATGAATTTGAATTTCCTATAATTGATATTAAATATTAAAATTATTTTCTGCTTGCTAGAAATTTCTGAGAGATAAGTGAATTAAAATAATGCAATTTCGGCCGCTGACTGATTGGTTCAGGTGAGATATAGTGGGAAATAAGGGTAGTTTCGAGCTCTTTTCTTAAATCCTTGACACCTAGAAGTCTCGCTAAAGGCGGTTTTCTCTCCTTGTTCAAAGTCCCATTTACGAATTCATCGTCAGTCAAAGACCTGCGGGAGAAATTCTACCGAAACGAGAAGAGCGATTCGTAACTGAATTGTTAAGTGGCTAAGGGAGACGGAAACGAAACAGTTTTTCCTCCATGGATTAACGGATACAACTCGGCAAGCGGGGAAACACGAAAAACCCACCGAGCATTTTAAAAGAAAGTCCCGGTGTGAATTCTAGAAGGGCGCAAAACCGGTCCTTTAAATTCTACACACGCAGTATTTCCTGATAATATACTTTCGATTTAAATATAAAGAGACTTTCTTATACAGGGTGTTTGAAAAAGAAAAGAAAGGTGCCCTGGCGAAAGTATCGGATAGGAATTTATTCCGAGCCAATCAGAACTATTTTGATTCATTCCGATATCTCTATCCAAGCCAATGCGAATCATTCCGAACCAATCCGAAAAACGTTTTATAACTCGTTTGATGATAAACGGTAAAAAATCGATCCAACCTAATCTGAAATAATCCGAGGCAACAATCCGAATAAACCCGAACCGATCCGAAACCAAGTTTTCAATCCAGATCAATCCGAGCTCGGATGGATCCAAACCAAATTTTCAATCCGAATGAATCCGAGGTTGAAATGAGTCGGATTCATTTTATTTTAAAATTCGGGTTGGATAAATGCGAGCTCGGATTGATTCGGATTGTTTCAGATTCATTCGGATTGTTGCCTCGGATTAAATCGGATTAGGTCGGATCGATTTTTTACCGTTTATCATCAAACGAGTTATAAAACGTTTTTCGGATTGGTTCGGAATGGTTCGCATTGGCTTGGATACAGATATCGGAATGAATCGGAATAGTTCTGATTGGCTCGGAATGAGTTCCTATCCGATACTTTCGCCAGGGTGGTTTAAGATCTTACCTTGTATTGCATGGCCGGGAACTGGGTAGAAATCGTCCGGGTTGACTCGTGATCGGACCGGGTCAAGTCGGGAACCGGCAGAATCAACCCAGGATGAAGTTCATTGTCGGAAACTGACCGGGAACTAGTCAGGCACTAATCAAGTATCCTGGAGAAAGTCTCGGATTGGGAATTTATTCCAAACCAATGCGACCCATTCAGAAATCTCTTTCTGAACCAATCCGAGTCATTCCGAATAAATCCGAAGCCAGTTTTAATCCGTATCAATCAGTCATTCGGAATAACTCCGTTTTTTCGGAATCAGATTCCGGAATGGCTCGAAATAGTGCGGATTGATTCGAAATGAACTTCAATCCGGAATATATATATATTCAAAAATATATTCAAAAATATAATTTCAAAGTTCTATGGGTCTACTCCAAATATTTTCAAAACATATTTTTTCATGTACAAAAACTTTGAGGCTCGTTTTCTCGAAACTAACTTTTTTTATCCGGCCGTCAAGATTATGAGCAAACTATTCAACCGATTTACTTGAATGAAACGGTATTTTATAGATAATTCTAGATTCAAGTGCGTGGTAGGGCGCTTTTTCGAGAACAATAGTATTTCTACAGTTCTTTACTTATTTTCATGTCAAAAAACACGGGTAAAAATGGCACGTTTTCACGAAACGCATGAAAATATACCCAATTTTTCGAAATTCTCAAAACCCCCCTGCTATGCACTCGATAAAAGCTTCCCGATCTATAAAAAATTTTCTTTTATCGTTTCAGATGAAAAACCTAGCCAGGAAGTTGATGGCCGCAAAAAATGTTAGCAGCGACGTTATCGAAGGGATCCGTCATATTTCCGCCATTTTGTATTTTTCTATCATGAAAAAATTGTTTTATTGAAGTTAAATAATGCCTTCTAATATATGCAAAAAATCCGGACTTGCTTCATTTCGATTCTCCCAGAATAAAATTGAAAAAAACTGATTTTTTTAAGGGTTCTAGAGGTATCTCCCCCCTTAAGAGCATGTGATACTTGAATATATAACTTACGTCATTTTCTACAGGGTAATCCTATAGGTGGGACATATAGGATTCTGTATGCGGACCTATACAGGAATTTTTAGTAAGGATCTATCAAAATATTCGAATATATATTATCCCGTGTGGAAATTGCCCCAGTTAGCCCCATTACAAAAAGGTTTCTGGCCGGATCCCTGTCGGGCAAACTCGGGCTGTATTGCATGGCCGGGAACTGGATGGGAATCGTCTGGGTTGACTCGTGACCGGACCAGGTCAAGTCGGGAACCGGCAGAATCAACCCAGGATGAAGTTCATTGTCAGAAACTGACCGGGAACTAGTCGGGCACTAGTCAAGTACCTTGGCCAAAGTATCGGATTGAGAATTTATTCCAAACCAATGCGACCCATTCAGAAATCTGTGTCTGAACCAATCCGAGCTATTCCGAAAAAATCCGAAGCTAGTTGCAATTCGTATTAATCAGTGGCCCATTTAAAATCAATCCAAACTCTTGATCCGAATAAATCCGAATCAGTCCAAACTTTCAATCCGAATAGATGTGTATGAATCCGATTTTTGAGCGGATTTAGCCGGATTGAAATTTCAGATTGATTTTGAATATTTTTTTAAATTTTCAAAGATAATACGCAGTAGTTTTCCTTAAGGGCATGTGTTCGGGTGCTTTGAACTATTTAGCGAAAGCGCGGTCTTTGTCGTTTGTTTTCATTTGTGTTCGTTTACTTACCTTAGTAGGCTCTGCGCTGACCTTTAAGGTTAACGTCGAGCAGGTATCAAAATTAATTACCCTCTCCCACGACGTTCAGTTGGGATGTTTAGTTATGGGACTTCTCTTTGGGTTTTTGTTTAAAATGTGGGAGTTTTAGTCACATTTCACCCTTGGCAATGAGAGGGATCCTCGACAGAACAGTGAAACGTGCCGTTACTTTTCTCTTCTTGAAAAAAGGCTTTTGGATTACGCGTGTGCCCCTGTGGATTGTGTACGAAGTGGGTAACAGTGTTCAATTCGGAAGCATATTCGAAGCGGATTGAGTGAGTTTTGAAATGTTTTGACAGTGCTCTGAGCATTGTCCTAGGCAATGCCAAAGATTGGCAGAGTGAACGAAGAAAGCGAATTGTCGGAAGAGCTTTGTCAACTAATCGCATTAAAAGGCCACATCTTCAAGAAGAAAGTGAAACTGACAATGAATTGTAATTTACAATTATTACTGCGATTAAAAAGTATATTAATAAGTTTATTCCAAAATAATTTGTAATAATCACTAATTATTATCCATCCTCTAATAATTTTCAAACTAATTTTAATGCTACTAAGAACCCCCCTAAAAAACAGCCAGAAAAGGGCCGGGTAACCCGGCCGGTTCCTGACCAGCCTTTATGTCGGGAACATAACCAAACCAGCGTGACGTTTCTGGCGGGTTCCTGGTCGGATAGCCTGATCGGTTCCCGACCAGCCTTCATGTCGGGAACATAACCAAACCAGCGTGACGTTTCCGGCGGGTTCCTAGTCGGGTAGCCCGGCCGGTTCCCGATCAGCCTTCATGTCGGGAACATAACCAAACCAGCGTGAAATTTCTGGCGGGTTCCTGGTTGGTTAGCCCGACCGGTTCCCGCTTACAACTAGGGCTATCCGTCCGGATCTCGATCAGTTTCCGGGTTCGATTTCCACACGGGTTGTGCTCTCGAGAAATTCTCCGATCATTTAAAACTTTTAAAACACTATACACGAGCTCGAAGAAACAAGGTGGTCCTGTTTTGCGGGGTCATTCGATGGCGCCACCAGTTCGATTCTCAGTTGTCCCCTTACCTTCCCGGTAAGAAGATGTGGATTGGAATTGATTGAACGGCATTCAAAATATCAAACAAATCAATTCATATGAATACAGAACCATTTCTATTCCGTTTCTTTCCAAATTGTAGTTAATACGTTTGACAAAATTTCGATTGAAATACCAATATTTGAGATTTGGCTGCGAGAAACTGATTTACCTTCTCACGAATAGCAACGGATTTTGATTTATTTTTTCGACTATTTCAACTAATAATTAATTCAAAAGGGTCCTTCTTTAGCAGGGCATTAAAACTGATAAGATACAATTTCGTTTCAACAATCGAATTCTTTTGAATGAGTTTCAGTCTTTTTCAAAGGATTGTAGGGGATTCATTTATAAATCCAAAAACGGAAATAAATCGCATTGACACATTTCAATGCTATTCAATCCACCTCTTCTTACCGGGTTTCTGCCAGTGCTTACCAGGAAAATCTTGTGGACTTCAAATTAATTCCTTGTGTCCGCAGTTTATAAAACAACTGATAGAAAAACAAATAGAAGTACATAAATAATTATTCTAGTAATTATTTATGTACTTCTATTTGTTTATCTATCAGTTTCTTAATTTTAATTGGGGGTTTGATTTCACTATCTGGAGGATATCTATTATCTTATCTTAAAGATTTGCGGGCCACTAACGTTTATCCTTCTTCAGTTCTAAAGCATTGAGTGTCCACAGCCTGATTCTAACTTCGTATATAGTGAGTTTCGTGGAGAGTATGTGTCATTTTTGTTTATATGGTTTGGTATTATCTTTATGAACTATAGGTTTATGCATATTTTTATATACGGGTTTGGATAGGATAGAAAAATATATTTATATACATATCGGAAAATAGTTTAAAAATAGTTATTTAAGTAAAGTAGTTCAAAAAAATAGCCTTAATGGTCTAAACCAAGCTCTTTCTATTCAGCTTCGCACGAAAGAATTTTTTTGCAGATATACGGATAAGTCATTCAAAAATATATATGCATATTTTAAAATAGTTTAAAATAATTTTTAGGTAAAATAGTTCATAAAAGGCCTAATGACCTCAATCACAATCTTTCAATTCAGCTACGCACCAAAGAATTTATTAGTAGATTCGGGTTTAAACTTAAGTATATAATTATTTCTAAATATGTGAAATTAGCTCCACCCTTATTGTATTTTTTAGATTTTAATAAATATCACTGATGAAGGCTCCGATCTGAGCCGAAACGTCTTGTTAAATGGACTTAATCATTTTTGGACCCTAAAGCCAATTTTTCCCAACAACGTACCATTTTATTTAAATTGAAGGTCAATACAACCTACACTACTTTTAACTTTATTTTTTATTGACAAACTCAATTTCCAGAACCAGAGCCCAGTTTGAACTGAGTTTATTTTATGAGGATATCCACACTGTATTTGAGTTCGAAATAAGGAATTTGAATTTTCGTTTCAAAAAATAAATTTATTCACCCATTACGTAGGAAAATAATAATAATAATAATATCAGCAAGTCCATCATGTCCTCAGATAGAGTAAGTGGTTTTGATTAGCAAATTGAATGTTGAAATTTCAGGAAAAGTTAAAGAGATGAAAGAGATTTGAGTTGCAAAAAAGTTCAGTCGCAAAAGCTCTTCAGGGTAGAGTTTCAAACATAACCTAGTTTTTTTAGTTTCCGACTCAACTCCATTGAAAATATTGGACAGTTTTCGTCAATCTATATTCATACGATTGACCCGTTTTATGCAGTCGATGTTCATCCCCTGAAGGGAAATTGAATTGTTCACAAGACAATCTAACGGCATATACATCAGGACCACGTCACACGCTGCCTTCTAAATCTGAATCAGTCGAATTTTCACTGATAATCAGTAGGTTTTGACTGATTCAGATTTAGAGAATGGGAGAAAATGCACTTTTTTCATTCAAAATGTCCAGAACCTTCAAGTTGGTCCGAATTTTAATTTTTTTTCAACATTAAAGTGCACTAAATTATGAAGAGGTTCGTGGTTAGGATATTTGTCTCCTCTATTTTTGTATTAAAATTTTTTACTTAAAGCATAGAAAAACTGAAATTTTATACATAACCGCTTTTGAATGCACTGTACCACTCATATTCACGTCTTTTCGATAAAGTCGATCCACCGTAAGCCTTCTGTAAATTATACAGAACATTTTTATAAGAAGACATGAACATTTTCAAGAATTATATTGAATACTAGCACATAAACCTTAAAAACACCTAAGATAAAAAGCTAGACCACGTTTTTGTCTGAGTGTAACATAAAAGTAAAAGTTTACATAAATATTAAAAGAAGGTAGGGGGAATATAGCAGACATAAAACATATTACAAATGCGAGAAAACCATGGAAAAATGTACTCAACAAGAAACAGAAAAAACTTTATAAAAACAAATAAAAATTGAATTATATGAGTAAACCTATAATATAGGATCCAAACTCTACAGTCTAATCTGTTGTAATTAAAATTTTAACTATCCTTAGTCATTGAATGTCGTTGAATTTAAAAAAATTATTTTTGGTTTTAATTCCTTTCTTTCTGCGTTCTTTTTATATAGAACTTTAATTGTGAAGGAAAAGTGGAAGGATAAATTTTATTTTTTCAAAAAAAAAAATTACTTTATATACCAAGAGTGTAATAAGGATATTGAAAATTTTTGTTTTCTTTTCTAAATAAATATTTTGAAAAAACCATTTTAAAAAGGCTTTCGAAAATCATTTTGAGATAAAAAATTATATAAAGAGATTTATTGACTTCATAGGGAAAATAGAAATTTTAATTAATTCATGCATTTTACGTTTGTTTTTAAACCTGTTATTTGGGAGTGAATGGTATGACCGTTGCTTGGCACTAAAAGGGTTAAAGCTCTATCAACCTTAAGGAACACATTCTCATCATGACACTCACGCTTCGCGCTCGATTTTCTGTATATGTTTCATGTTGCTCAAATGATAATACTTGCGTATTTTTCAGAAAATTTTAATTGCAAAATGTTATGCTCCATAACAATTTGTAGTGAAATTATAACTCTTTTGAAAAATATTACTATATTCCAGTGAAATTTCACTTGAAAAAATTTAGAAGATAATGTCATCAAAAATGTAATTTGCTCAAAAACGGCACTGCACAAATATCTTGAGCTTTCTTCCAAAATTTATAGGTAAAATTCTCTATTTTTTTGTGTTTGGGGGGGGGCGATTACTTTCCTATTCTTTAAGTAAGATAATAATCGTTGCTTAAAGCGAATATTTCCATAGTGTATGAAAAGGGAGAGGATCTCTAAGGCCAGTTTTTGGCCCAAAAAATTCGAAAAAATTCCAACAGTATCTACTAACAATAAGAAGTCAATTCCACCCTCAACCCCCCTATTCGCCCCGAGCACCCCTTAAGAAAAAGAAAACTTCACCGCTTCGATGCAGTGTTTTTCGGAAAAAACACAATAAAAACAATCTAGAAAAATACATATATAGGTTTTTGGGGTCGCTGATTTCGAATCCGAGGTCCGTTGACCTCCATCATATCAGATTCAAGGTCATCTGGAGGTCAAAATGTAAAATCCGGTTGAAAAAAGAAAAAAATACATATATATAAGTTTTTGGGAACGCCAAATCCGAAGGGGTTTATTTAACAGCTCAATGTCAAGTTAAGGTCAACTTAAAGCCAATTCAAAAGAATTTCTACCACGGTAGAGCTGAAAAAAAATGCTCCCTAATGAATTTTCTTCATTCATAATCTGGCAACTTTTAACCGTGCTTGTGAAGTGTGGTTGCAACCAGGGCACCTCCACGTGGTGACGGTGGGCAACGGACCTCGGATTCGAAACCAGCGATCCCAAAAATCTATGTATGTATTTTTCTAGATTTTTTACATTTTGACCTCCAATGACCTTGAATCTGGTATGATAGAGGTCAACGGACCTCGGATTCGAAATCAGCGACCCCAAAAACCTATGTATGTAAATATTTTTCTGGATTTTTTGCAGTTTGACCTTCAAATGACCTTGAATCTGATATGATGAAGGTCAACGGACCTCGGATTCGAAATCAGCGACCCCAAAAACCTATGTGTGTATTTTTCTGGATTTTTTGCAGTTTGACCTTCAAATGACCTTGAATCTAATATGATAGAGGTCAACGGACCCCGGATTCAAAAACTTGTTTTCGAAACAATTACCGCTATTTATGCCTTTACTGCGTCTCAAACATTTCCAGAAAATGCCTGAAAATTTTTTTGCAGTAGACGTCTGGTCCAAAAAAAGTGTCGAGATCGGTCATTGTTTCCTAACGGCAGTGATGAGCAAAGAGCAATGAAATATCAAAATATCACACCCACTCTTACCACCCTTGATTGGTGCGTCCGGGCAGATCGAGGCGCTCGGTTTTTCTACGTAAGAGGTCGATAATACCCGAGCGTTCTGCTCACTATTTGATGCGAATTTCAATCGCCTCATTCTTATTCAATTCGCTAAAGTATACGAGGAGAAACGAAAAGAGAAACTGTTCTCAAGTCTTCAGTAAATTTCCATACTCCCTAACTTATTAGAAAAATTTCTATAGACTATGGAAATATTCTCTTTGAAAACGATAATTTTCTTGAATAATGGAAAAAATCCAATAATGTGGGAAAATAAGATTTTCTGACTGAAAGAGGAAATTTCACCTACAAAACTGTTGGGGAAATTTCGAATAATTTTCACAATTTTAAACTCAGTAAAGCAACTTGTAATGCATGATTCTTTCTATATTTCGATTTTCCTGGATTTCAGTCTATTATTTTCACTCAAACCGGATGCGAAAAATCCGTCCGTCCAGAGTAATATTGCCTACTGCTTCATTGCACCATAATTACCTATTCACCTCTGCCTTTCACCTTCGTTCTGTCTGGAACTCTCTTTTTCAAAATATTCCCTGGCAAAATTTTTTGATTGGAATTCAATCCGAGCGAATGAGAATTATTCCGAATCATAACGTACTAATCCGAAAAACGTTTTGTATCTTGTTTGATGAAAAATGGTCAAAAATCAATCCGTCTTGATCCGATTCAATCTGAGGCATCCATTTGAATGAATCCAAATAAATCTAAATCAATCCAAGCTTGGATTGAACTAAACCGAATCATTCCAACGTCAGATTTTCAATTCAAATGAATCCGACGTCAGAATGATTCATAAACAGACTTTGGAATGGCTCGGAATAGCTCTGATTCACTCCTGGTCGCACAATAGACAAGTATGTCATTTTTCCTAACCAATTTGGAGCTTTTGGAAAGGCGAATACAATTCCTACTAACTTTCTAAAAATAAAAGACCAAATCAAACCAATCAAAAATTTAAATATTCAGATTTAAAATTATATTCGCGGATTCTAGTTTCAGCTTTTGGCTTAATTGAAGGGACCGATGTAATAACAGCAGAGGCGCGTGGCCTAATAGGAACGGGAGGGGATACGCTGCGCTAGGATTCGTTAACTTTGAATTTCAACGAATCCTAGTGCTGCGTATCCCCTTCCGTTCCTACTAAGTCGCGTGCCTCAGCTGCTATTGCATCGGACCCCAGTGATCCCAGAACGTGGGAGCTGGCGGCCCCCACCATAGATGCCACGAGCTCATTGTGTCTTCCTCATTCAACCAACCTATGGCAGTCGAGCGAGGAAGAAGCCATGAGCTGGTGGGGTCTATGGTGGGGGCCGCCAGCTCCCACGTTCTGGGATCACTGTCGGACCCCTCAATTGTGGAAAAGTAAATTCATTGTTAATTGCTTAGACGTTAAGTGTTCCACATATTGGTTAAATGTAGCTGTAAATTGAAGAAATAGATAAAATATATATAAGTATATAATACTATTGTATTATTATATTGAATAACACTCATTATTACTACCTACTATT
Source organism: Diplolepis rosae (assembly GCA_030998225.1). NCBI lineage: Eukaryota > Metazoa > Arthropoda > Insecta > Hymenoptera > Diplolepididae > Diplolepis > Diplolepis rosae. The sequence goes on along the minus strand of JAPYXD010000391.1, from coordinate 1,014,463 downwards.
ATCATTATTATTATTTCTGATCACATCTAATTGTTCTTATCGATAATATTACTATTATTATCAACTATAATAAGAGTCTATGCCAATGAACAATTTATGTAATTAATAAACTATTAATTACAACAAATATTATCTTTTATTATTATTGTTATTAAGAACGATGAAGAAACTACGACAAATATTACATAACAACAATGTTATTTCAACTTTTATTATAATTATCATTGTTATCATATGTCGTTTGTTATCATTCAATAATCAATGATAAATAGTTAATTATAAATTACGTTTGTTAATAACTATTAAAATTACTATAATAATAATTATTATTATTACATCATTTGATTTAGTTGTATAAACAATAAAGAATGTTTAAATATGAAGACATCATTATTGATAGGATAATAATAACTGAAAACAAATACCAATTGTAATACAACTATATTTTTGTCATTTCTATTGTACGATAATGGTATCGTCATTATTACCTTTTTGCCTATATATACAAATAATGTCATTGACCCTTGCGACTAAGCCTACCTGATGGTCCTACTATGGTCACACAGATATGAAATCGGTGACAGTCAACGCATACTAGCAAAGCCAGCCCAGCCTGTTAAACCAACACATTGAAACTTAAAATTCTTATGAAGGGGCACCAACCCCTATTGAAATGCTTGGATCTACAACTTAATGCTTTAGCTGACTGAGTTGCAATGCCTAAAAATACCAGATCCCTACATACAGCGTCTCCCACCACTTGTGTGCTAGCCGGTAATAGGGGGTAGAAAATAAAAAATTAAGACGAAGACTCTAATGCAACAATGTTATGCGGTGCTGTGCGGTGCTTTGTTTAGAAACTACAGAGCAACAAAGTTACGTGTACATCTGCCTCCGCGCGTAGTGTGTGCTTGAACGCCGCCGACCGCCCGGGCGCCTCCCATGTTCGTGATTCAGGCTAGTTGCTTGGCGCGAACATCGGAGGCGCCGTGTCTCTTAGAAAGACCGAAGTCTCCGAATCTACGTATCAACGGCGTTGCCCAGTTGAAAACCGAACCATCCTAGTGACAAAAAAATATTTTGGAAGTGCCAGTGCTGGGCCAATTTTGGATCTTCAGTGATTATGAACCAGAATACGAGTAGTGGATAATTACCAACAAATTGATAACTCATCCAGAAATTCACAGCCGTAATAATAAAAAGAATCGATAAAGGATATTCCTAAAAGTAAGAGAAACTACTTACACTAACCAAGAGGAAAATGATTAAACTACAATCAACATAACGAAGTAGCTTGGGTCAGTTATTGATTAAAATTATGTATATCTTCATTTATATTGGATCTATAACTTAATTCGTGCGGTATGCTAAAAGATGGCATAACTTGATTATTATTCCATCGTTCCAATATTCCGAACATGCGTTGGAAAGCTACTGTCATTGTGCGTCTTTTTCAGTATATGTCATTCATTTAAAGCGTAAACAACAATAATTTTTTTTCACTCAAATATGTCGAACTCTGTGTCTGAAAAAGTGTTTATGCGGGGAGTTCTTCTTCATTACTTTAATATGAAGCAAACTGCTGCCAAAAGTCGTCGTATTTTGGTGGAAGCTTATGGTGAACATGCTCTAGCTGAGCGAACGTGCCAAAAGTGGTTTGCGCGATTTAAAAGTGGTGATTTTGGCTTGGGAGACGAAGAACGCCCTGGGCAGCCAAAAAAGTTTGAAGATAAAGAACTGGAAGCATTACTCGATGAAGATTGTTGCCAAACACATGACAACGCTCGGCCCCATGTTGCTATTCCGGTTAAGAACTATTTGGAAAACAGTGGATGGGAAGTTTTACCCCACCCGCCTTATAGCCCAGACCTTGCCCCTTCTGACTACCATTTGTTCCGGTCGATGCAGAACGCCCTCACTGGAATACGGTTCACATCAGAACAGGGTATCAAAAATCGGCTTGATTCATTCTTGGCCGCCAAGCCGGCGCAGTTCTTTTGGGATGGAATCCACAAATTGCCAGAAAGACAGCACAGCACGTGATTCTTCTGCCATATGGATTTGAATGATAGATGAAATAATGTGCTTTCTTCTAGTCTATGTGTAGTTTTAAAATTCCTCGAAACATTGTTGACCTTGAAAAACGGTATTTCAAGGTCAAATTTCATTTCTAGTAGAAGCGAGGATTTCAGATTGTTTTTCTACGTAATTTGATGGACTGAATACAAAAAAAAATACTGAAAAAAATCACTGAGGTAACCTGGACCTTGAAAATCTATAGTCAAGGTCGCATTTCATTTTTGCATAAGCGAAAGTTGGAGATGGCTTTCCAGCGTCATTGATGCGCTAAAAATGGGAAAAACAGTGAAAAAAAATTCTCAAAGCATCTTTGACCTTGAAAATGTCTATTTCGAGATGAAATTTTAGTTTCCAGCACAAACGCAGTGAGCTTCAACCTCATATCTGAAGGTTACATAAAACACTCCGGCATTCATTCTCAGCATGATCTAAGATCAACGACGTGAACGCGAAATTTTTTTTGTTGCTATTTCGGTCTGGGAGTTGGTACATCTTTGTGTTGTTTATGTTTTTTCGTATTCAGCGCATCAAACTACGTACGAAAACCTTCTCAACACTCGACTTATACTAGAACTGAAATTTGACCTTGAAATAGAGATTTTCAAGGTCAAGGGCGTCTGCGGAAATTTTTTTACTATTGTTTTCATATTCAGCGCGTGAAATTACATAGAAATACCCTCTCAAACGTTCATGACAAATGAGACAAATTTTTTATCCAGTGATTTTATGTATAAATTTTGCATTTTATAAGAGGTCGATTTGTACTGAAATTTCCCCGCAGCTAAAAGGTTAACATCGAGGATGTCACATTAAACTTGAATTAAAAAATGTTTTTTGTTGTCTTCAAAAAGTTACACAGATTTTTGTCGCGTCTAGTGATTAAGTTCAGAACTATACATCAAACGAAAAAATCAGGTCTAATTATAAAAATCAAACTACGAGGCGATGAAGAAAATTTTGCTCAATCATTTTTCCGCCTTTATCGAAAGAACTCTAGTTAACCCAAATAACCTCGTTACATTTGGTAAGTACCCAATCGGCATCAACGATCGCTTTTCTACTTTTTAAATTCACTTCAAACATACTACTTCAAGTTTAAAACGCTTGAATTTCAATCAGGTATAATCAATTAATGTGGATTAATTTTCCTGCTCGGCTAATGAAGCTGGAAATAAGACTTAATTGATACTTTTTTTTTCTCAAAGGTAGAAAACTTGTGTTGCTGTTATATACTTTCCATTTAATCGGAGCCTTTTCCCTAACTAGAATTTTTCTTCAGTTTACCACTTTTGTCGGAATGATACCTATTAATTAAAAAAACTATTATTATTTTTCTGGTGAATGTTTCGAATAGAATTCCTAGCCAATTCAAAAAAAGGTTTTTAATTTAGCTCGATGCAAGTCGGCTGAACATCAATGCTCGATCCAAAACTTTTAATTTGATCAATCCGAATGAATTCAAACAAAGTTTTTAATCATACTCGATCCGAGATGGTCCGAAATTTATCTCTGAAGGTAAAATACTAGTTTAAAATTTACTGAAAGATATTCATACACTCTTTATAGTATTTTGAATCAATTCTAAAAAGTTCAAATACCAATTTACCTGATATGTATTTGAATATATTTTATATTTATTTACAATGTTTTTCAACAGTAACTTAACAAACATTACTATCTTACTTTCACAAAAATATATATCTATTCTTTATTAACATATTTTTAAGTTCGTAAATTTTAAAACCAACCTCATTCGCAGAAACTATAGTTTAATTTGTAACCAATTTCAGAACACATAAGTGTATAAACTAAGTGTATTAGAAAAATTAACAATTCAATTATGTAAAACACTATTATGTAATCGGATATGTATCTTATAAATAATTTTCGCGCACTTTTTTAATGTATTTCGAATACGGAAAATGATCACGTCCTTCTTTATAATTAAAACAAATGTTAAATCAAGGTAATAGAAAATTATTATACAAAATCAAATTTTGGAATAAGTGCTTATGTTTTAAGAAAACATTTACAAAAGAAAACTTAGGTATAAAATTTACTCTTCTAAATTTGAAAATATTGTATATTTAAACAAAATATTCGTTGTTTAATAAGAATAAGTTAGAAAATCAACTTTGAAATATGCATTAATCTTAAGTAATAATGATTCTTTTGAATTTTGGATAGGAACATAGTTAATTTGACTTAACGATTCTGTAAGCTAATTTAAAATATAAATTAACCATAGTGTAATTTAGATCTTTTGTTATTCAAAATCAATGAGTCCTGTAAAACATAATTGTTTCAATAACGAATTTATAACGTATTTTATTTAAGAATGTACACGCTGGTCCATCTCTTGGGAAATCGATGATCCTGGAAAAGTTTGGCAACTCCTACAAGACCCAACCCAAAAGGTCAGCCCCTAGAATTTTCTTCTACTATTACGGGGGCGTAACAACTTATCTTGAATTTTCAACTAATCACAAAACAGAACTAAAATTTTCCACTGCCCTGGGAAGACCTTGAAGTAGAAAGGGAAAAGGGGGAAGCACATAAAAGCCCATGTCAGCTAACATTTTTCAACGGGTTTTCTTCTTAAGACACAAAGTCTTCAAGCATTTTGAAAAAATTTTAAAGTTTATTAAGGGAGTTACTCACCGACCCGCCTAGTCAAAACAGGGTTAAACACGCAGGTTGACTACAGTAGTACTTGATCTGGCAACATAGTACGTCCACTACCATGTATTTTAGAAGGGTACTTAAAAAAGGGAAAATGAGCAACAGCGCCGCCAAGTATTGATATCAAGAACAAATATCAATGCAAACAAAACCCCCGCAACCCGAAACCCATTAAGAAGGTGGGCATTGAATGACATTGAAATGTCAAAATCTGAAAAAAAAAAACGGAATCGAGAATGAAACTTTTGAATGCCTTTTAATGCCTAGGAATTAAAATGCATTCAAAAGTTCCTTTCTCGATTCCATTCCTTTTTAGATTCTGAAATTTCAATGCCATTTAATGCCCACCTTGTTACTAGGTATATTCTAAAGAGCGGACATTTTTTAAACATGAATCAATGATTTATACCATCTGATTTTATCAAAAGAATATCAAACTATGATTGATATGGTTACAACAGGTTAAAAAGAACTTCGGTAGCGGCAATAGCGCCACCACTTGTTGATAGCAAACACTACAATTCGTTCCCCTTTTCTCCTATATGAGTGGACCCACTGTGATCTGGCAACGTCGCATCTTGTTTGTTCGTGTGCACACCAGTTGGTACGAGCTGCTGAACAGATATAACGCATACATTTCAAATTTCACGCACATAACCTACGAATGCGACGTTGCCACATACCTAACCAAAGACCAAAATCACAGCAATTTCCAATCTTCATCGTATTTGTTATTACTTTTAGAACCCACCTTTGAATGTTATTAAAGTTAATAACTATTCCTGAACATCTTATTTTTCTACTGTTCAAATCCCGTAATGATCTGTTCGTCAGTTGAAAAGATATAAATGATAATACACGATAAACTCCGCGATTTCTCATAATAGCCCATGTTGAATCAGCTAGAGAGGCGCAAAATAGAAATATGAATATCTCACTAAAAAACCCACCTCAGACCTTGAAATTTCGTACGGATAATTTTTTAATTATATTCTAACGCCCTGCAAAGTTAAAGATTTTTCTGTTCGTTAATTCTTCATCCTGAGTAACTTCCTTAAAAGTAAAAAGTTACGAAATTTTTACGGAGTTTCTACGACATTTTTACTTAGCCGACCGCACGCGCCACAGAGAACTGTCAAAATGGGGAGATCTCCCCGATCGGTCGGCTAAGTGTTAAAAACTAAAATAAAAGTAAGTTCAACATCAAATTGCTGTGTACTTCTCTAGATTTTTATTCTCTCTGTCTCTTGTATTATTTTTAATTAAATATTTTGATTGCAAATTTTCGGGTGCTGATAATCATTCCAGTACCAACATTTATATATTTTATGTGCCACCGGCGCGCAAACTCGTTTTTTCGCTACAGTTAACAGTAGCGCAATGTAGTATATTGCACTACAGAGGAATGAAATGTACATTTGAACTGCGCATGCGTCTTTTAAAATCCATTACTACTACACAAGATCGATAAAATCAAAATGGCCGGGACTAGTCGTGACATATCAAGTGTAATGACTAGCGCCGCAAACAACTACAATACTAGATTAGATTCGAGTGTACGCATAAAAACTCGTATACGCACCGAAGTCACATAAAATAGAATACGTGCCAATGCACATAATTCGGGAAATTACGAGACTCGCGACAATGCTCGCAGGACTGATCTCGCCTCGGCTTCGATCTCCTGCGAGCATTGTCGCTTGTCACGCAATAACCCTCATTATGCGCCTAGGCACGTAATATACTATTGCTTCCTTTCTTTCCAAATCCCCAAATTTAGGACAAAGTGGCGTTTCTCAGCATACTTGGACGTTTTTCTTTGATTTCTTCAAGCAAAGGATGTTAAAGAGTGCAGTAGTAAACTAAGTTTACTATTTTGCCCTTTTCGCGGTAATACACCAGATACCCTCTGAATCCCAGAAAACAGATGCTATCGCCTCGTTCACCGACAAAACTGTTTTTGCTTTCTTTGAAGGAGGTGATCCCACTTATGCTCCTTTATATGAGATGCCAATAGTCTTAACTAGTCGTAGACTAATTGTTACTTTCCTATACACGACTCAGTCTCGTGATTGAAAAAAAGAATAAAATACACGACTGACTGTTGTAATGGGACGACTCCTTCGTTTTTCGGCAGTAACCATTCCTTTTGTTCACACGAAGTCGCCAGTAGTGCCGTCCACACTTTTCTGTGCTTTCGCTACACGACTGAGTCGAGTGGGCTGCACGAACGAGTTCTCTGGGTCACCGAATAGCTCCGTTGGACATATGGAAAGTTTTTGAACGTTGCCAAAACCTGAGCATGTTCTGCAATTTTCGGCAACGGAGCTATTCAGTGTTAGCAACCGTACGATAAGTATCGTAAAACTACGATAATTACATGTCAGCATACAATGTATGATCAAGTGACACTATCGTACACAAAAGTATGATAATTTTAAGTATCCAAAAAAAAATTTGAAATAAAATGCAATTCGGTATGTGAAACGTTTGAAAATTGATATCACTACGCACGCTCACGAAATATTCCCGGAAGGTGCCTCTTTTGGTTATTTTCTGAGAACGTTGGCTAGATAAAATTTCATTGATGGAAGTTTGGAAATTGATATGCGAATTTCCATGCCCTGTGGGTGACGCGACACGAGAGATGGTCAGAAAAATGCGTGCTATATACGGTTACGATAACAATAATTAAACTATTCTATGCATTAAGAATATTTTGATATAAGTCTAAAGTACAATCATTTTTGTTCAAACACGATAAGTTTATGCCCCTAGTGCGATAGGCGCCATCTTCAGGGTTGCGACTGTGTCACCGTTCATGTGAACGAAACGAATGGCTTCTGTCGAAAAACAAATAAAGACGCAGTCCCGCGTCGAAGAGAATAGGGTAATAGAGAAATAGGGGAACAGCATTCAACCAATGAGGCATTCGCCTTGGGTCCGTGCGATTATTTCTTTGGTTGAATCCTGTTGCCTTGTTCCTCTATTGCCCTATTCTCCTCGACATGGGACTGCGCCCTCAGACCTGCTTTTACAACAGTCATTCATGTATTTTACTTTGGATGTTCTGGCCATTTGTTCTTAGAACAAGAAATCAGTAAGAAGGAATAAGAAGTGTATTTTACTTTTTTTTCAGCCACACGACTGAATCGTGTATCGGAAAGTAACCACTAGTCTGGGTTTTTTTCCATGTACTCTCCCAACCACGTTTGAACTTAGATGCCCACTTTTTTGTCATCATATACAATGAAGCAGATTGTTCTTGAGTTATCTTCATGCCTTTGTGGATCCACAAACAGTCTTAGTAGGTCTCACAGTGTGAATCGATGCACAGTGGGTTCACTTATATAGGAGAAAAGGGGAACGAATTATAATGTTTGTTATCAACAAGTGGTGGCGCTATTGTCGCTACCGATGTTATTTTTAAACTGTTGTAACCATAGCAACCATATCATTGCCAGTTGAATTAATACAGCCGATACTCATTTTACTCAACTACCGTTCGAAGCACCTCAAGCGTCGGTGATATATTTATACATTTCAGGTTAACCCACTGACGCATTGTGATGACCTGTCGTTGACAACGTTTTACTCAACTCCTTACTTTTTCCTATGTAACACTTATTGATATTCACTTTGGGTGAATTAGGTATTTATCAAATTCATTTTACTCGACTAGGATTTAATAAATGTTCAAATGTCCTTGAGTCCCAAGTTTAATGGACAGAGTTAAGTAAAATTACTTCAACTATTTTTCTCCGTGTAATAGTACAATATTTAACTGTTCATTGTGATTCATATTTAAAAATTCTTGTATTTTTATTCTTTTACAAATTATTTTCAACTTTAAATCATTTAAATTTATGAAATGGATTTCATACAATATATTTCAAAATTTTCCGCTCTTTACTCGACTAGGATTTAATAAATGTTCAAATGTCCTTGAGTCCCAAGTTTAATGGACAGAGTTAAGTAAAATTACTTCAACTATTTTTCTCCGTGTAATAGTACAATATTTAACTGTTCATTGTGATTCATATTTAAAAATTCTTGTATTTTTATTCTTTTACAAATTATTTTCAACTTTAAATCATTTAAATTTATGAAATGGATTTCATACAATATATTTCAAAATTTTCCGCTCTTTAGAATACATCGGGTTGGGGGGACGGTGGTTTCGTTTGCATTGATATTAGTTCTTGCTATCAAAACTTGGCGGCGCTGATGCTCATTTTCACTTTTTTAAGTACCCTCCTAAAATACATGGTAGTGGCCGCACTGTGAATCGATGTAACTTCTGAACCGTTAATAGTACAGTAATGGAGCCTTAAACATCCAGAACTAAAGAATGAGAGAGTATAACAGCAGTAGTTTTATTTAAATATTGAAAATATTTCTATATGAGGCTGCGAACTTTTCAATCCACCCTTGTATCATGCTTTTAAGTTTCTCCATAATGGAATGTATTTCATTTTGATAGGTACCTCTCTAAAACTGAATTAGTAAAAAGTGAGCCACTAATTCACTTTTGTGAGTATTTTTACTAAATAATAATTTTATACTAATTACATTTGTAGTTATATGGTTTCTTAAAGGTAATTGGTAGAAAAATGACTAAAATTAGTAGAAATTTTCATTAAATTGAATTAGTGGCTCACTTTTTAATAACTCAGATTTAAAAAGATGCAAAAGTTTTGGAGTTAAAAATAATACAGTAAAGAAATTTCACATAAGCCATGTCCTGCTTTAAGTTCGCTCGGAGAATACATAAATTGATGAATCTCATACTGTTTTTTTTCTCTCTTTGCTTATAAGAAATCCGTTTCATACTTTCTTTAGCATATACTCCCCTTATATCCAATTTTTATATTCATATTTCAGTTTAAATTTATGAGAAACAATATATAAATCTCAAAACAGACATAAAGTCTACAGTGTCATTTTCGATGCAGAAAGTAATTGCTCAGGTAGAGAAAGTGTTGAAGCCTCGGAAAGGAAAAGGTCTGACAGAAGGACAGAAGAACAGAGAAAAAAAAGAGAAAGAGGATGAAAGCATATGATGGGTGGGGGTCGGAGCTGGATTGCGAGTCTCAACCACCTTTAGGTGGGTGTAAAAAATGGGCTGGAGAAAAGGGTCGTTAGCCTAAGACAGAAAGAATTTTTCAAGATCTCTAAATATCAGAGTAGACACTAATTACTCAGGCGACATATACAGGGTGTATAAAACGTTCATGGTTGGCTAAATATCTCATGAAATATGTATTTTGGGGGGAAAATTCTAAGCACAAATGTGGTTGTTTTTAAAGAAATTTAATAAGATTCAGGTGATGTCTTTCACGTGGCGGTCATCACTCGAGGGAATTTCAAGGTCAACATCATTCCTTTTGAAGGGATGACACCGGAATTTCATGAAGATTTTACCACACACAAAAAACAAATTTTTGGCCTCGGAGTCAGACTATGTCTATTATATGTTTTTGGGGTCGCTGAAATCGAATCCGAAGTCCACTTTACAGCATCACGTCATTTGACTCGAGGTTATTTCAAGGTCAACGTCATTTTTTTTGAAGGGATGACACCGGAATTTCATGAAGTCAAACTGCACTACACAAAAAAAAACAAATTTTTGGCCTCGGAGTCAGACTATGTCTATTATATGTTTTTGGGGTCGCTGAAACCGAATCCGAGTCCACTTTACAGCATCATGTCATTTCACTCGAGGTTATTTCAAGGTCAACATCATTTCTTTTGGAGGGATGACACCGGAATTTCATGAAGAGTCAAATTGCACCACACACAAAAAAAAAACAAATTTCTGGCCTCGGAGTCAGACTATGTCTATTATATGTTTTTGGGGGCGCTGAAACCGAATCCGAGTCCACTTTACAGCATCATGTCATTTCACTCGAGGTTATTTAAAGGTCAACAATATTTCTTTTGTTGGGATGACACCGGAATTTTATGAAGAGTCAAATTGCACCACACACAAAAAAAAACAAATTTCTGGCCTCGGAGTCAGATTATGTCTATTATATGTTTTTGGGGTCGCTGAAATAAAATCCGAAGTCCACTTTACCGCATCACGTCATGTTTTTGACATAAACTAAAAAGTCTTAACAGCCACACAAAAATAAAAAACAATTCTGTCCATAAAAAACCGATAAAAATCATGATTTCTTATGTTTATCTCAGGAAACACTGATAATTAAAAAAAGTGTTCTGGGCGAGAGTTGTGGATCTCATCAATGTACACATTTTATGTTCCGTACATTTTTTTGATATTACTGATAGTTTTGCAGAAAATTAGTGAAAAAGTTGATGGAGTAAAACACTGTCCAGCCGTGGATGGTTTTTTTTTCAAACACGATGAAAACAACAGGAATAGTTCAATTGATATTTATCCCTGTTCCGCAATAAGCGGTTTTTTCTAAACACAGTGGGAAAGAGGGGCATGGTATTAGGCTGAAGTTTGTGACGTCTCATGTGACAAATTTTTTTTTTCATCGTATGATCTCCAAAACAATAAAAAATATGCAAAATAGTGACTTTAGACAATATCAATATTTTTTACATTAAAGATAAATTTTTAAGTTTGACCAAAGCAACTTTGCTAATTTTGGTTTCATTTCGCAATCTCAATTTTTTATTTATTATTTTTTATTGTAGCACTATGTGACTGCAATAAAAAACCTAAGTCCACATATATGTCTGTTTTTTAGTTTGCGAGATAATCTAACGTGTTCGTCCATAAATAGTTTGGTTTTGTCAAACTTAAACATTTTTTTTTATTATAAAAAATGTTGTTTTTCTCAAAAATCACCATTCCGCATATTTTTATGGAATACGACGAAAAAAAAATTCGTCACACGAGACGTCACAAACTTCAGTCCAATGGGTATGGTACCATTGATATGCAGCAGTATCCCGCAGTAGAGTTTTTTTACACGCTGAGAAGAAAGGGTATGTTAAAATTATTAGGTAACCCTGTCCCGCAGTGGATGATTTTTTCCAAACACCATGGGAAGAACGGGTATGGCACAATTAATATGTATCCCTGTCCCGCAGTAGACAGTTTTTTTTTCAAACAAGATGAGAAGGAGGAATATGGTAAAATTGATACCTATTCATGTCCCGCAGTGGACAGGTTTTTCAAAACACGATGGGAAGAAGGGGTACGGTAAAATTGATACGTATTCATGTCCCGCAGTGGATGATTTTTTCAAAACACTATGGGAAGAATGGGTATGGTACAATTAATATGTATCCCTGTCCCGTAGTAGACGGTATTTTTTTTCAAACACGATAAGAAGAAGGGGTATGGTGAAATTGATACGTATTCATGTCCCGCAGTAGATGATTTTTTTCCCAAACATGATGAGAAGAAGGAATATTGTAAAATAAATATGTACCCCTGTCCCGCAGTGAACAGATTTCTCAAAACACAATGGAAAAGAGGGGTATGGTAACATTGATATATAGCACTATTCCGCAGTGGCCGTATTTTTACACGTTAGGAAGAAGGGGTATGATACAAATAACGTTTACCTTTGTCCTGCAGTGGACTTTTTTTTTAAACGATTGGAAGAAAGGGTATGGTACAATTGAGACGTGTCCCTGTCACGCAGCGGACGTTATTTTCTCACACATGATGGGAAGAAGGGGTATGGTACAATTAATATGTATCTCTGTCCCGCAGTGGACAGGTTTTTAAAAACACGATGGGAAAAGGGGTATACTATCATTGATATGTAGCCTTATCCCCAGTTGACGTTTTTCCCCCTACACGATGGGAAGGAGGGGTATGGTAAAATTGATACGTATTAGTTAATAATTTTAAAAATTGTATCCTAAGCGTGGATGCAGAAGAAAAAAAAATGGATGGAACATAAAATATATATTTTGATGATTTCTACAAATTTTGTTCGGATTATTTTTTTTAATTTTCAGTATTTCCTGAGATAGACGTAAAAACTATGATTTTTATGGGATTTTTCATCGTTTTTATAATGAAAATAAAATTGGCGCCAATTTTCACTATGATATTCGTAATCACCTGAACAAAATACATAAGTACAAGTATGTGCAGTTTTTAAGTAATTTGAAGGTTGTGCTCCTCGGAAGTTCACCCCTTGTACTTAACAATCAGAACCTCACTTCCCTCTTTTAAAACATTGGTCCTTAGTATGTTTTTGCAAAAAACGCATAATTAACCCTTTAACGTCAAAAAGACACTTTTTGTGTGTCCCCTTTTCCACGTTATTTTTCACTGTGAAGACGTCATGGGAAATCAAAGACTATAAGACATTGAAACGCTTGACCAAAACCCTGGTTTAAACTAAGCTACCTCAATAACATATGAATTCTTTCAGATTTTTTTGACAGTTCTTCCTTCTCTTTTGACCTCAAAAATATGTATATGAATTTTTCAGATTTTTCTGACGCATTTTTCTACACTTGACCTTCAAATGACCTTGAACCTCGCAGAGTCAAGGCTAACTGATTTCGGTGTCAAACTTACTGACCACAAAAAAATAAGTATGAATTTTTCCAGATTTTTCTAACAGTTTTTCCTATATATGACCTTCATATGACCTTGAATTTGGCGTATTCAAGACTAACTGACCTTGGATTCGAACTCAGTCACCTCAAAAAGATATGTATGCATTTTTCAGATTTTTCTGACGCATTTTTCTACACTTGACCTTCAAATGACCTTGAACCTGACGTGATGGAGGTTAACTGACCCTCTCATCGTAATCAGCGACCTCAAGAACCTTTGTATATTCAATCCGTTTCTGGTGTTCCAGAGTAGATAAAATGTTGACCTGTGTAATTTGTGTTGACAAATTGTAAGGACTTTTGTCTTTCAACAGAATATTTTATAAAGAATACTATTAGATAAAATTTCGTGTTCCGAAAAAGTAAATTGTCTAGTTTTTGACATTTTGATAAAGCTAGTACTTAGTGCTAAAATCTGAGAACCTGGAAAAAACTAGGCAATTTACTTTTTTGCGTATTTTTGTGTTATTTTGCAAAAAAATAATAAAAAATGGAATTTTTATGTAAATTAGATTGCACCATTGAAAATAGCGACCTTGAAAATAGTGGAATAGGTACTTTACGAATTTTCCCCTTGACCTCTTCATAGTGAAAAATAACGTGGAAAAGGGGACACACGAAAAGTGTCTTTTTGACGTTAAAGGGTTAATGTGACATTAAATCGTTCTGGGACCTTTTATACACCCTATATATGGGACATAATATCTAATTAACTAACAAATGAGATATTTCGCAACGATGCTTTTAATATTTTTAAGTTTTTCTTATTGATTTATGTTATTGTAATCGCTTATTACTCAATCTTCTTATCGATTCTAGAATGCCATTATGATTCGAATTTTTTGTTTTCCGACTGGATATTTGCACCCTTTTTCAGAGAAAGGAGAAAAGGCAATATATAGATCTTTTTTCAGACCAGTGAAAGCGAATTCTCTGAAGGTGAACCCTGTCACATCCATCACCTTGGGTTTCGCAAGTCGCGTGCACCCTACATGGGTTTCCATGGAAACGGCAAAGAAGCTACTCAGACCCAGGGAGTCATCTCTCTCTCTCTCTCTTGCTCTCTTACTTTCAAAGATAACTCGATATCTACAAATACCACGGTACTTCGAGCATCGTTGGAAGATCTGCAGGATGACTAGAAACAGAATGGCTTTGCTAGATACACAAAGAAGAAAGGACGAAAGGTTCCCCAGGTATTCAAGAATTCCTGGAAGGAAGATCGACCTTTCCGTAATTACGTGAACAAACATACTAGGAATGTTCGTTAATATCTGAAAGAAGGGTGCCTTAATGAGTTTATGTATGTACTACCATGTTCTGATGATTAAATAGCCCTAAGACGCTTTTAAAGCAATTTAAGAAACTCGATTAACAAAATGATCACTTTAAATGGCAAATTGGAAATTTTAAGTAAAATTCTTTTAAAAGATTAAGAAATTTGTAGGTCAATCCGATTATTCTTATAAATTGAAATGAGAAAAAAATTTAGTAATTGCAAAAAAATTGTTCTGTAGAACAGTTGTTAATAATACAAAATTAATTTCTTGGTTCTGGTTTTTTTGTCTGAAGCAAAATTTTTTTGAGTCAAGAAAAAATAAAATTTCACTAAAAAAGTGATTTTAAGATAAATAGTCATTTTTATTACGATTAAATAAATTTGTGAATGTATTTTAATGACGATTTAATTTTTCAAAGTAGAAAAAAATGTCTCCAATCTGACAGCAGTTAAATCCATTTACAAAATTATTCAGTCAAGCCGGCAAGACTATTTTCTTGAGTTAATAATCATTTTATCAGACAAACAAAGCAATTTTGTTAGCCGAACAAATAAATCCGAAGAGAATATTTGTTTGAATCAAAGTTTTTTTCTTTCAATCAAATGCATGCTCAATACTGTTGTATACAGGGTGGGTTTTTTATTTCCAGATATCAAAATATTGTAATTCGTAATATCGTAATAAAAAACATCGTACGGAAAAAATGTTCGCAATAAAAACTTTTTATTTTCGAAGGGAAAAAGCGACTCTGCAAAAATTCACCCCACGGGGGAGCGAAGGGCTTTGAAATTTCAATTTTTGTCCCTAACCGAAAACAAATTTTAAAGCCCCCCCCCCCCCCCTCTAGCTCGTAATAATCAAGGGCGCCAACCCCGGGGGTAGGTCGAACGGCCAACCTTTTACGGGGGGGGGGGGGGTGTCATGTCGAATAAGTATTAGTTGTAAATAATGATAAATAGTGTGTAAAAAAGTAAAAAAAATGGGGAAATCATGTTAGGGAAGAATGTAGAATAAAACAGAATGTTCGCAAATCAAAATTACGCACAAATAAGTGTAATTAGGCATTTTTATTAGTAGAGTGAATGATGGCCTTTATGGTATTTTTTTAAGATGTAAAATAGGAAATTATAAATCCAATCTCAAATTCCCTTGAAATAAAACTTTTTATTAATTTCCAAGCAAGTCTACGTTTCGACTGAAGCTTCAGTCCTTGTCAAGACTAAAAATAATAATAATAACATGAATTATATACAAATGAAATGAATAACACAGACAGCCCAAGGTTATAGTAAAAAATATTAAAAGATGTTACCTTATACAATCCATTGCGAGGAAATAAAATTTAGAAATGAGACATCACATGATAACGATGTGTTTCGTTGAAAATACATCTGAGTAAGATATTATTTTTGTTCTTGGTTTTTTTAAAAAACATAGTTAAGTTTGTAAAAAATTTTTTTTTAATTTTATGTATTTATTTTTATTTTAAAAATTGTCATAAGACGACAAAAATCCCATGATTAATACGTTGCGATTGTCGTTTGATATTCATCGTTATTTTAAAATTGGTAAACTTGACCTGTTAGAGGTTAAGTTTATATCAAAGTAGTTAAAATTCTGTAAAGAATACAATATTATTCAGCAAAATAATATAAATTTAAAAGATATATTAAACCTATATTTTAAATGAAAGTTAAAGTTAATAGAAAAGTTTTTAACATACTCATTATAAATTTATAACGGATGAATTTAATTTTTCACAACAACTATCATGGAGTATCCATGATGACTAATTCGAAATGTAACTAACAATAAGATGTTAGGTTATGATCGATCATATAGAAATAAGGCGGGAAAATTTTTTAAATTTAAATATTTTAGGCAAAAAGGTTATTTGGCAAGTTGAATAATATTAAAGTAAATGTCACTCAGATTTTCAATGTCTGTTCTAAAATTAATAGAGTTATTATTTTTTTTTAATATGAATCATTTCAAAGCAGTCTTTTTTTAAATTTTGTCTGGAAATTTTAAAAAATCATTTAAAACTTTTTTCAAACTTTAATTAGGTAAGCCATTTATATTTATATATTTTTAGACTCTTATAAAACTTTCGATTCATTGCAAAAAAATTTTATTTCAATTTTTCCACCCCTTATGATATTACGGGATTTTTCAAATAATAGATAAAATTGCATTTCACCCTTTCAATTGGAAAATGTCCACATTTAACCCTTCCAAGTGGAAAATTTCCACACAAGACCTTCCCCATTTGAAAACGTGCTAATAACACCCTTTCAAGTTAAAAACGCCCTCTTTTTCTTTATTTTTTTTTTGCTCGACAAAAATTCAATTTGGAAAAAAAGGGGGGGGGGGCTCAACGTGAACAAGTGACGCCCGACCTGCTTGGAAAAGGATTGGCGCCACTGGTAATAATTGATGTTTTGATTAAAACACTTGGGCAAATATTTGAGGTCAGCTTGTCCCCGGTGCAGACACCCTCTATGGTGCATAATTTTCGTCAATCACGAATATTCCCGGCGAAACCTCCTCCGGATATTACACCATCAAATCTCTCTATTACCTTCTATTAGAGCAACTACAGCATTGCGGCAGCGCCGTCGGTTTATTGATGTATCAAAAAGCAGACAAGTGGAAATATGTTTTGTACACATTTCATTTCAGTTTTCATCTGATAGAGTTGTTGATATGATGTCTACGAATATAAGCGTTAAAAAGTTTACTTGGTAAAGAATCTTAAGGAGTACGAGTAGCACCAAAATCAAACTCCCTATGAAATAACGTTACGATATTGAACTCCATTGAACTAATAATTAATTTTATATTTATAACTATTTATAATAATTAATAATAATCAATAAATTAATATAAAATTTCATAATTACAACCATGAATTAATTTGGTATCAATACGATGTTAAATAATTTAGTTGGTTCTAAATGTAATTCGTGAAAATTAACTAGCTCTTTATTAGTAGAGAGTGAAAGAGGTAGAATTTTATATGTTTGATTTGGAGTCGTTTTTTTTTACTTTGAAAATCTTTCAACTGAATTTTAACAGCTTTTCACCACACAAAATTGTTATATTCCCAGAATATTTTGGTATAAAATTGGTAGCTATCCAGAAGTAATAATGAAACAATTCAGAAAAAGTAGTTCATGCATTTTTGAAAAGCTGTTTTCTTTGTACTTCTGAATAATTTAAGATCTTTTACCAGATTGAATTTATTTAACTTTATGTAAACAAATATTGAGATACATTTCATACACGTAAACATTTTTCTGCATCCAATTTCCAGCGTGAAAAATTATTATTTGTTCTATTATTAGAAAATCTGTTTTTTATGTTTGAAAATAAAATGTTTGCATTGATAATGTTAAAAATAGTGTAATATTTTTTAACGTCGCAACCAAACCAAATCATTCACGCCATTTATTCGCATTGAGTTCGGTCAACAATATTCAGTTCATAAACAATCAAGTTTCATACAACAACTCATTTTTTTTCGCTAGTAAAAATGTCGATTTTTGTGCCTTCAAACTACGATTTGCGGGATCATTGATTTTCTGTTACCAATTGAAGAAATCTGCTTTGGAAGCCCATCGAATGCTTGTGGAAGCTTACGGCCAGCATGCTCTAGGCAAAACACAGTGTTTCGAGTGGTTTAAAAAATTCAAAAGTGGTAATTTTGATGTGAGAAACGAAGATCGTGGAAAACCACCAAAAAAGTTCGAAGATTGGGATCAGAAGGGTGTTATCTGGTTTGACCTTCTGAATCCAGGTGAAACAGTTACTGGTCAACGCTACCAATAACAATTGGCCGATTTGAATCGTGCTTTGCGCCAAAAACGTCCAGAATATCAAACTAGGCAACACAAAGTGATTTTTCTTGATGACAATGCACCAGCACATCGAACAAAAAAGACTCGGGAATTGGTAAATTCGTACAGCTGGGAAGCCCTCCCCCATGCGGCTTATTCACCAGACTTGGCTCCATCTGACTACCACTTATTATCATCAATGGGGCACGCACTTGCTGAACAGCGCTTCGATTCGTACAAAAATGTGAAAAAATGGCTCGATGACTGGTTTGACTCAAAAAACGAACAATTTTTTTGGCGAGGCATACACAAATTGCCAGAGAGATGGGAAAAATGTGTGGCTAGCAATGGCCATTACTTTGAAGATTGAATGTATAACCATTTTTATTAAATAAACGTGTATTTTCTCAAAAAAATTACCGGTTTCATACTTGTACACCTGGTACGTATATTTTCGCTTCTTACGATTTTCGATTTTTTAACACTTTGAAGTTCGAATTCTTCCATCCAAAAGAATTTAATAAGCTTAGAATCTATGATGATTTTTGGGTTCGCAAATTATGGATTTGCTTCGAATTTTCAAAATTCAAGATAGCCAGCGTTATATGGCGAACCAACATTTTTTTTAAATCTCGACTTTTATCAAAATTGACATATGGACGTTTTTAATGATTAAAAATCTGTTATTGAATTCAAAAAATTCAAGATGGCTGATCCAAAATGGCAGATTTTTTCAAAATCCATAATCCGTTTGACTCCATCAGCACGTCAGATTTTCATCCTAACCTCAAAAAACACTCCAAACAACCACTAAATTCAGTATACCTATAACCCCATAACCAAATAAGCCTTAAAACATGTAATGCCTCAACCCTATAATCCCTCAGCACTATGACCCCATAATCTCTCAATTCCATAACACGATAACCCTATACATCGAAAAGGTCATGTACTGCAAAATCGAAAAATCTCCTGTATGTTTCTTTTGTGACTTGCAGTAATGAGTAAACTTCATATAATAAACTCAAAGACCCATTAACCTCATAACACTAATTTGCGATTTTTACTATAAGAAGCGGAAACGAAACCGGCTTCACAGATCTTTTGACGACAAAAAGGTTATAGAAAGCAAACGATCGTGAATTATTTGTTGGTCATGAGGGTTTTGATGTATAGGGTTATGATGTTAAGGGGTTAAGGTTGACGGGTGTTTGAGTTTATTATATGAAGTTCACTTATTACTGCGAGTCATAAAAGAAAAATACACGAGATTATTCGATTTTGCAGTACATAACCTCTTTGATGTACAGGGTTATGAGGTTATAAGCTTGAGTGAATATGGGGTCATAGCGTTGAGGGGTTATGGGGTTAAGGCATTACATGTTTAAGGCTTATTTGGTTATGGGGTAATAGGTATATTGGATTTATTGATTTTTTTAAGTGTTTTTTGAGGTTAGGACGAAATTCTGACGTGCTGGAGTCAAACGCTTTAAGATACAGGTTCAGCGGGAAAAAATACATGGGAATATCATAATAGCATTCTTCACACAAAAAACTTTTTTTTGTGGGCCTGTGTAATCAAAGACTATAAAAAATCCCAGATACTAATTTTCGGATAGAAATTTTTTAATTTGCTTATTAATTATGTTATTTTAATACCTTTCAAAGTCGCATCAGTTTAGAAAATGAAATATTTGAACGAAACCGGTCAATAAGTACTTAGACCTAATGCTTAAAAAACTAAAGGAATGAAAGTTCGTCTCTAGGTGACCTGCTGTGTCACAAGGGGTTAACCTTTTAGCTGCGGGGGTAGTAAAATTTGATGTTTTGAATACGTAAAAAAAAGTTTTAAAATTCCTCGAAACATTTTTGACCTTGAACATCGGTATTTAAGGGTCGAATTTCATTTCTAGTAGAAGCGAGGATTTCAGAGTGTTTTTCTACGTAATTTGATGGACTGAATACAAAAAAAAATACTGAAAAAAATCACTGAGGTAAAATGACCTTGAAAATCTACAGTCAAGGTCACATTACATTTTTTTCATAAGCGAAAGTTAGAGATGGGTATTCAGCGCATCAAAATACATATGAAAACCTTCTAAAAACTTGGCTTATATTAGAAATAAAATTTGACCCTGAAGTGGCGATTTTCAAGGTCAAGGATGTCTGCCGAAATTTCTTACTATTTTTTTCATATTCAGCGCGTGAAATTACATAGAAATACCCTCTCAAACCTTCATGACAAATGAGACAAATTTGTTATCCAGTGATTTTATGTATAAATTTTGCATTTTATAAGAGGTCGATTTGTACTGAAATTTCCCCGCAGCTAAAAGGTTAAGTTATTCGTTTAGAAAAGAAAAACAAGAAAAAAAACTTTTAGCTAACCATAATATAAGAAGTATATACGTAACCTTGAGCTAATTTAACACATTTTATCTTAACTTAGAGCAAAGCTTCGAACGTGCGCGCTATTGTATTGTGTTCATATTGTAAAAAGCGGAAGTGTATGTACAAGCACGTTTCTTTATCTCGCTTCATACTATTTTATAAATAAAATAATATAAGTTGAAACATGAAAAAAATTGTTTGCGCTGATTTGAAAAATTGTAATTACAAACATTTTATTTTCACACATATACAAGTACATTTTTTTTATCGAATCAAGAGTAATATTATGATGATATATTTGATATATACTAATTAGGCTCGAGATAATGTTAATTTTATTGCAATATTAGAAAATTTACTTCATTATTAGATTTTAAAGAATAAACTTAAATGTGCACGAATAAGACATAAGATAACCACAATGAGAGAATAGATTGTTCGAACCAAACAAACATATCTCTGCTATACCGTCAACGGAGAAATTTATTTGAATCAAACACCTTATTTTTTTATCTAAAAAAATGATCTCTTATCCAAAAAAAATGTTTTTCGTAAATTTAAAATAATTTTATTCAAACAAATTTCAAATTTAAAGAAAATTTGTTCGAATTCAAAAAACTTTGTTCATTTCAAACAAACTTTTTCTTTGATTGTGTATTAAAAATATATTTGTTTGCCAAAATTTCGAGTTAGGCAACTTTTCAAATTTTTACAATCTTCATCAAATTGTATTCTACTATTAACATTAAAGAAATTTTACTCACACTGCTCTCTAAATCAGAATCAGTCAAATTTTTACTAATTGAATCAGTGATTTGCCTTTTCACTGATTCACCATTTAAAAAATATATTTCACTGTTAAACCAGTTGATTATCACTAATTGAATCAGTGGAAAAAATATTTTCACTTTTAAATCAGTTAATTTTCACTGACAAAATCAGTGGAATTTGACTGATTTACAGTAACCTCTTGTTAGCTATTTGAATCAGTCAAATTTTACTGATAATCAGTAGATTTTGACTCATTCATATTTAGAGAGTGGGATACTTTTCATTCGAGTAAATGATAAAAATGAATGACAATTTTGTATAATATTGTTTTGAAATGGGAAAAGTTCAGGTTTTATTACACTTATTCATATTATGGCATCGAAATTCAATATTGGGATCTAAACTAGCGGTAGAAATGTGACGCGCCGAGTCACTTAAAGCGGGAACTTTTGAAATCCACATAAATTTGAAGAATATATTCCAATTGTGAAGACTGGATGTGACCTCACCACATCAAAGAGTGGAAACTCATCTTGTTGGAATGAAACTACTTCGGCGAAACAAATCTTATTTATTAAAATCTTAAATGAACAACACTGGATATATATATGGGTGATTCCACGTTAAATTTATAACCAAATTATTTATTGTGCTGAAAATTTTTTTCCTTGTTCTATAGACTATAAAAAAGGACACGTATTTTTTTTTCAATATGATATTTATATTTTTCTAAATATCGATTTTTGAATTTTTCGGTCCCAAAAAAACAGTTTTTCTTTAAATTCTTCGCAAATTGCCCATTTTTCATACAACAGTTTGGAATTTTAGGGCGAAATGTGCAATAGGGTCCACTTCAAAGTGCACGTTTGAACCATCAAAAATGTATTTGTTGAGTAATTTTCATAAAGCAATTTTTTAAACAATTTGAAATATTTCAAAAAAGCCCTCTCCGATTTGAATAATATTTTCTGTAATTTGTTATTATAGTATGTAGAATATTGTCTCAAATTTTAAAAGTGGACGTTTGAATGCTTTATTAAATATGATTTATAATATTCTATCTCGCGCGCAGTCAAGCTGGGTGGCGCGCAAGCCGTGCGGCGCGGGCGAATAACGGAGCCGAGCATGTTTTGTTTTGAACATGTTACAGCCTGCCTACAATCCTTTGATAGGTTTTTCACGCAGTTTATATGAATCAAGGTCGAGGAAATAATAATAGATTCTAACAAAACATTGTTTAATTCAAAAATAGGCAATTGCATCACAATCATTATTAAAGGGGTCGTCTACACGGAAAAAATTTGTCGCTTAAAAAGCCATCGACTTTGTGTAATACTTGTGGATAGGTTAGAAAGTCGACTAAATATTATGAACCTCCTTATTGAAGAATATGATAGATAATCGCTGAAAATGTAAAACGTAAATTCGAAAGTTTAAGTGACAGTCGCGGAAAATTTAAAACACCGTGGGTTGGGTTCCATTGTCTCTAAACCAGGCCTTGAAAGTCTAAGTGAAAGTCGAAGAAAATGTTGAACAGTGTAAAAAGGAAAATATTATTTTCTGTGGTATGATCCTGCACTTATATAGTTAATTATTTTTCACTTGTACATTACCTATATAATCCTAATATGAACTTACCATTATATTTAACACTGCACATTACAGAAACGCAATTTTTTATAAACACTTCGCAGCACCGAGAATCGAACGCTCGCACGCACGCACGCATCCTAACCTAATTCTAATCGCACGCCTTAACCCGCATATCCGTTACATGTCATGGAGACTTGTGTAAAATATTTGGATCATATTCAGAGTTTGAAGGCAAATCTAAAATAATAGATAAATTTCAAATTTGACGTAATACACTTTATCAAGGTAAACATATACTTACTCGGAACTAATTCTTCAATGTACGCTTCAATCCAGATTCAAACGAAACCAAACGTCACGTAATCTCAAAATCTAACCAAAATTATTACAAAAACATAAAGCTGAGCTGCATTGTCTGCTGTGCGATGCTACGAATTACGTTTCTGCGCATCGCTTTTTGCGACTGTCGAAGAAATTTTAGAAGACGGCATATAAAATCTGATGGACTTTAGAATACAATTTACAAAACTATTTGTTTGAATTACTTTAATTTCAAATTATTCGATAGTCTTTTAAAATCTATGACAAATGAATCCAAAGATTATGAAACTTTTCATTACTTCTTAGAAAAGATCAGTTAGTGTTTAAAATACTTTTATAATAGTAAATACGCGACTTTTTTTCTTCGACCTGGTTTTCTAAAAGTTAGTCGACTTTTTTCTACTATTTCCTAAAAGTCATTGAAACCTTACAAGACTTTCTCCGATTTTACTTTCTGTCCACGACTCTTCGAATAGTCTGTTAAATTTTAAGCGACAAATTTTTTCCGTGTATGTAGCGGCCTGATTTTCGAGCCTGTTTTCCAAAATTTATTACGAAGGAACGAAAAAAGATATTCACTCACTTTTTTTTGTTTTTTGTTTATTTAATCGTTATCTTTCAAGAGAAAAAGTCATTGAAATTATATTTCTACATATTCGAGTGCAGGATGACCTTGAACGTGCCCTCATCAGAATTTCGATATCAATTTTCCTGCAATATTTTGGGCCAACCACGTAACCTACAACAAAAAATGAAACCAATCTATGATTGTTATTACATCAGCTATGCTTAGACACGAGCTTTTTGTAAAATTCAAAAATCTCTCGAAATGGTGGACATTTTTGAAAAAAAAGTTATTTTTCCCTTTTTTTCAAATGTTTATTGCCTGTTATAATAGTAAAAAACAATATTTTGTCAAAAGCTCGTGTCTAACCATAGCGACATGTTTTCTGAGCAAGTAAAAAAAGAAATCGAATCGATACGTGTAAAACTTTTCTTAAAATCGTGCAAGTAAGTTAGAAAAATACGACTTTGGGGAAAACGCGTTTAAAGCTTTACACAAGAAAAAAAATATTTTTGAAGGATCTTACGATTAATCATCTATGCCGGGGCCGTAGAGTTCACCTTCCTCTTCCTGGAGATGTTCCCGTTGTGCCACCAGTTCCTCCCTTTGTTGGATTCGAGCGTTTTTCTTAAAGTCACTGACCCTTTTTTCCACGCTCTTTTGCGATCCATTTAGTGTAAAACATCGACAAAACGCGGATAACCGCGACTTTGTAACTCCGAAACAGTTTAGATGTTTTATGATCGAGAATCGGTTTTAAACTGAAGGAAATAGAAAATTCGGTTTTAAAAGAATATAGTGATACACACATCTGCAAAATGTTGACACAAGTTCAACTTATAGAGAACTCTGTTTACCTGGAAAGTGTTTTCCCGCAGGACAAACAACGGGGTAGCCGCGGTCACAGGGGGCGCGCGGAAACACCGTGAGCAAGCGTGCTCAACGCTATATAGCTCAATAACCGTAAAGAGTTTACCCAAATCCTTTGAAAATAACATTCCTCACATCTTCCAAATTAAAATTATGTAAAAAAAAAGCGAGTTTTTGAAACTTTATACGTAGACGACCCCCTTAATATATTAATAATTTTTGACGATTCAAACGTGCACTTTAAAGTGGACCCTATTGCACATTTCGCCCTAAAATGCCAAACCGTTGTACGAAAAATGAACAATTTGCGAAGCATTTAAAGGAAAACTGTTTTGTCACTCTTAAGTCAAGCCAATCTCTTAAAATAAATTTCTTTACTTCATTGTTCAAATAAAATAAAACAAAATTATTTAATTTTAATTTACTTAACTTTTTGATTTTGAACTTAATTTGAAAATTCCCTCCAATTTAAAAGCACACTCTGGTGACGAAATCAGCAATCTTCACAAAAAGCAATATGGCTGGCGAGAGTACGTAGATTTCTTAAAAGAATCTTGGAAAATACATCAAAAATTAGTTTGAACCTTAAAAATGAAAATAAAAATATCTCCAATTTGTGATTTCACAGATTCTACACCTGTATGTAAAAACTTCGTTGAAGGAGGAAGAATTTCACATGCACGACATCTTCTATTTTGCGGAAAAGAGGTGGAAAATGAAACTTCAGTTCCTATTATCGCTTTTTGTTTACAAACTTCTAATTTAAAAAGTGCTCCGCACGAAATAAGGGGAACCTCATTGTTTAATGATGTCATTGAAAAAATGCATTATACATATGTGTAAAGCTGGATCTAGTCAGAAATGCAAACACGTAGTTGATACATTAATATTCCTGAAAATGTAAGGACTGTAAATATTTCGAACTCTTGTGGTTTAAATAATAAATTCTTCAATATTTTTCTCTCATATTCATTTTAAATGTAATATTGGCTATCAAAATTTCAATGCAAGAATTATTTTTTGTCCGCCGTACACCGAAAGTTAGCTTTGACGGTGTGGTTTTGCGTGGGGAAAGTCGATTTTCCCGCACTAGTGCGGTAAAATTTTAAGTGTGCGAAAAATTAAAACCAACTCAAAATTTTACCGCACGCAAAGTAACACCGACTCGGCTAACTTTCGATATACAGCGAACAAAAGTATCTTTCGTATCACTTGCGGAACTTATTTTAACGCGCGAGCAAGACTTGCGTTAAAATACGTCTTTCCGCACTTGATACGAAATATACCATTATATCAGCTTGAAATATTGGGCTGGTCATTTCTTTTTTTTTAATGATTTTCAAAGCAAGTTTATTAATACAAATAACAAACATTAATCAATTATGTATTAACCATTTTGTTCGATAACCTTTTGCCATCTTTCAGTCAGCGTCATAATTCCGCATTCGTAGAAAGTTTGGTTCTTAGAGGCAAAAAACTGAATCAACTCGTTTTTGACAGCTTCATTTGTATCGAATGTTTTTCCATTCAAATGATTTTGAAGTGAACGGAATAAATGATAACACAGGTCTGCATGGTTTTTTTCTGGAATAGCTGAAGATCATTTCGGAAGTAATTTTTGGCGTGGAAACCAAACCCGGGCTCAGAATTTCTCCATCACGTCAGGTTTTTGAGTAATCCTAACCTAACAGTGCAAAAAACACGGTTTTTTGCTTTATTTGTGCACCCATAACTTCGTGAATTTTTATTACTTTTCAAATCTGAGAAAACCACCAAAAAGAGCCACTATTCAGCTTTTCATTTCACTAATTATATATATGATTTGAACTTTTATAACCAGAGATATCGCCAATTAAAAAAAAAAATTGCAAGCGTCGAAATGAGCGACATATGAAGGGACAAACTTATAGGACGTCAAATTTGTTTTTTCATTCTTGTTTCTGCTGAACGAGGCATTCCATGGACGACAGATCATTAACGACAGGTTACAGCGTACTTGGGTTTTTTAGGCAGAGGGCTACCTGTCGTGGATGTGATGTTATTGCGTTTGAGGTTATGGAGTTACAGCGTACTTGGGGTGTGAACAGTAGAGCCTCACCTGCCGTTAATGATCTATCGTCCATGTAGTGCCTCGTTCAGCAAAAACAAAAATAAAAAAACAAATTCGACGTCCTATAAGTGTTTTTTTCACTTTTAGGTTAGAATTACTCAAAAACCTGACGTGCTGGAGCAGTTCTAAGGCCGGATTTGGATTTTATCGAAAAAACTACTTTGGAAATCACTCCTATCTTTTCTAGAACAAATTCAACATTTTTTTTTGCAGACCCGTGTAATCGGATAGTGCAAGGTCAGTACTATACGGTGGATGAGGCATCACTTCCCAGCCTAACTCCAATAATTTTTTGCGAGTGACCAAAGATGTATGTGGTCTGGCGTTATCTCGATGGAAGATGTCGCCTTTACGAGTTGCCACTTCTGGCCGCCTTTCCTTGGTTTCTTTGTCCAATTTCATTAGCTGGAACCAGTAGACATTGGAATTGATAGTTTGGTTCCTTGGGAGCAGCTCAAAATAAACAATACCTTTGAAATCCCATCAAACACTCAGCATAACCTTCTTTTGATGAATATCGGCTTTTGATGCCGATTGCGCAGGCTCTTCTCGCTTGCTCCATGATATTTTCCGCATGACGTTATCATAAACAACCCATTTTGCATCGCTCGTTATGATTCTCTTTGAAAATGCCTCGGTTTCGTTACGTTTCAGTAGTGAATCGCAAATGGAAATTCGTTTGATAAGTTGAATTTCGTTCAATTTATAAGGAACCCAAATATCGGGCTTATTAACGTAACCAAGTTATTTTAAATGTCTTTCAACGCATGTATGTGATATGTTGTATTTTCCCCCCTCCACTTACCACTACTGCTTTTCAACCGATCATAGCCGAAGTAACCAGCTCCACATGTACACGAGATGTGAACAAGTGTTGTGAGTGGAGGGGGAAAAACGCAATCGCCCAGCTAGAAATTTACTACTGACATAGTACCATGCCAGTACCGCCGTCGGATTTCTGGTACTGGCACAGTACTGGCTAGACCCCTAATGATAACTCGGCTGAGAGTTGGCAGTCAGTACTGGGCTGGTACTTAAAAGTAGTTCTGGTCCAGTACTATCAGCTGGTATTGGTAATAGTAATCAGTACTGCACCCGTACTAAACCAGTAGAGTGTCAACTGTCAATGATACTCCTACTTCAGAGTTTCACCAGTACTGCCAAAGAATACGGCACCAGTACACCGCTAGTAGTAAGCCAGTACTATACAAATGTTTGGCACAGTATTGACAGGTAGTACTGGCATTACTCCTCCGTTACAACTGGGACAGTACTGCGCCAGTTGTAAATACTGTCTGGCCTCCGACTTTTTCACCTGGGCGGCTCGAACGTGCCGAGAAGCAGCAGGAAACGGCCCACCTTGAAATTTAATAACTTCGTGATAAAATAAGATAGAGTGATTCTTGTTACACCACGTTGAAGATCGACTTTAAATCTATAAGAATCAATCGAAAACAGAAAATCGAATTTTTGGACGCTTAGGTAGGTTTCTTCGTGCGGATCACATATTAATTTCTGATGCGTAAACCCTCTTTGCCTCATTTTGAAAAGATATTATACTAAAATACAATTCATTTTCATGATTTTCTCTAACGAAAAGTCTCTCAGTCCACTTAAGAAAAAAAACCTGAATTGCCTGTACCTTAAAATTCAAGGAGATCTTTCTAACAGCATCGAAAGTATAACAATATTTGGTAAAGAATCTTAAGTGAGAAAAATTGTGACATTCCTTTGAAAGCTTTTTCGCAACGTTAGGTGCTCTAGAATCGTAAAGAGTGATATACAGTATACATATATATTATATTATACATATGCAGTACATTGTAAGCTTTCTGTGATAAAATCACCCTTCTCATTTCCCTTCGTCAGTCTTTCTTTCATGCCTGCTAAGGGTAAGAGCTGCGATTGAAAGAAAGGGACTCGAAAACAGGGTGCACAACCCTCTCATATCATATGTTAGAGGAGCTGCACACGGCAGGTACTTCTGACCCTTCTGGTAATAGAGGATTTGTGTCAATGTAAGAAACGTGCAAACTCATGCCACGTGTGTTTGTAGTCACATAGCAGCGACTCTCCAATTAGGGGGCTACATTTTTCAATTGCAGTTGTCACGTTTCGATCAATGAACAATTCACAATTCGTGTTCAGCAACAATTTTTTTACAATATACTTTGTTTCTCGACGCAATTCGTGGAATATTAAATCTTAATGTGAAATTAGAAAAGATTGGATGCATCGTGAACGTTTATAAAAAAAATACGTTTTTATAATATTTTTTGTTGACAGAGAAATATTTTCATTTACATTAACGAAAAATTGTCTTGATTTTAATAATTGAGGTTTTTCCTTTGTCGTTAGTAAATATATTGATACAATATACTATACTAAAAAAAGTTGGTAGAATTATCGAAGTTTTGGTTGGTGAAACTTTAGGATTTTGTTATTATGCGGGCAATAAAACTTTAGGTATATTGATTCAACTAAAACAAATTTATTTTGTGAATTTAACCAACTATAAACTTTGGTTCGCTCGAGCAAACGAGTTCGGTCAGATGAACAAAAATTTAGTTCATCCAACCAATTCATTATTTTCAAATCAATCAAATTATCATTAAATATATTTAAATATCATGGTATAAGAGATAAAGAGACCAAATATGAATCGGGGCCCGGTAAGAAGATGGGTATTGAAATATACTGATCTGGAATGAAACGAAATCGAAAATTTGAATGCATTTTAATTCCTAGGCATTGAAAAATGCACGTCATCGTTTACTTCTAAGATTCATCATTTCTTAAACGATCTCGGATTTTTCAACTAGGTATAGAACAATATTTTTTTTCAAAGAGGCAATAGTAGATTGTGTACCAAGGGCGGTATTTACACGAGTCACGTCGCCACCATGTCGCTCGAGGTACACACGACGTTTTGTGTCCAAATTGGTGGAAAAAGTCGCATTGCGTGCGAGCGTGTAGTTAGCCGCGGGCAGTCAAGTCTCAGGCGGTATGAACATTTCGCCCGATTGCGTCGCCGAGGCGCAATTGACTGCATCCCGCTCTACGCGCAAGCATGCAATTCCCATTTGGACACAAAAAACTTCTTAGCATAGCATGACAACCTTATTCTTTATGAGATTTTGCCAATAGGCTGCTTCATTTTAATTTTCAAACTCTTGATACAATCTTTGAATTTATTAACCTAAAGAGGGCCCTAATATACGGCCAAAACATTTGCTTGTACTTTATGCGTGTTTATAATAGAACAAAAGTACCAATTGCTGAGCCGGTACCAGTTGTCGAGTCGTTGGGGTTCCTTTCGAGGATTAAAGGCAAATCACATAGCAAATATGAAATATAGTAATATAGTAATTCGTGGCCTACATTGGGCAACTCATTCTATTCCTATGAGACAGTAAAACTTTGGATAAATGAATTCAAGCGAGCCAGGACAAGCATCGAAGATGCATCGCCTCCTGAAAGTCCAAAATCAGCTGTAACGCCAGAAAACATTGACAAAGTCCACGATATCGGTTTGTCCGTCAGGCGAGTGAAAGTGCGTGAGTTAGCACAGGCCATAGGCATCTTAATTGACAGGGTACATTTTCTTTTGCATCATGAATTGCGCATAAAAAAACTATGCGCATGATGGGCGCCGCATTTACTCACTCTAGAGCAAAAACGAAATCGCATGTTAACATCTGCCGAATTTCTGTAACGGTTTAAGAAAAATGTAGTTGATTTTTTGCGGCACTTTATAACAATGGACAAAACTTAGATCCGCCTCTATACGCGAGAAACGAAACAGCGGCCAAAATAGTGAACTGGACGAGGAACATAGAATCGAAAGGAGGCGAAAAACGTTTTATCCACTAGGAAGTTGGTAGTGTCAGTTTAATGGGACGCGGAAGGACTTCTCCTCATTGACCATCTTGAGAAAAGGAAAGTCATTACCGGGGGGTACTACACATCCCTTTTGGACAGATTCATAGAGAATAGACATATGTACTAGGGTGTTTGATAATGACGTGATAATAATATGATAGGTCGTTAATAACAGCAAGCGACTATCATTGTTGACAAGTCCCATCCTGCAAACCTCTTCTGTCAAAATTGGAGCCGAATTCATTCATTAGTTTACAAGTTACAGTGTCTGAAAGAAACCAACCTTCGAACTTTTTGCAAAGATGGAAAAAAGTGAATTTCGTGTATTGAACCATCACTACTTTTTGCGTGGAAAAACCTTATCAGAAACCAAGGCCAAGCTCGATAAATATTACAGTCTGATTCACAATAAAAGGTACGCGTTTCCTTAGAAAGTTTTAAAGATTTTTATTCCTTTCTTTTATGTCCTGACTGTACGTTCGAAGGGCTACGGCGCAACCACCGATTCGTTTCAGTCTTGTTCGAAGTGTCAGATATTACGCAACATTAAGCTATGAGTGCTATCTACGCTAAACGTTACGAAGCGGTCTTTTTGTGCACCCATGCATGCGGACCACATCTTTCATACTCAGCTGCTGCCAAAGTGCTTAAGAAGTCTAAGCACTTCGTGCAAATGTGGGTAGAGTGGTATAGGGACACAAAAACCGTCGATGACCTGCCAGGTAAAGGAGAGACGCGAGCAACGTCTAGTAAGGAGGATAAGATGATCGTTGCACTGTTCAAGCGCAACCCAACTCTCCGGCTGCGTGAAGCCAAAGCTAAGCTAGCGGAGAAGGGACTACACGTTAGTATAAACACCATAAGACGCAGATTAGCTGAGGCGAAAGTGCAGTACCGTCCCACGAGGCAGTAACCCCTGCTCTCAGAGGTTCACATGGAAAAACGCTTGGCATGGGCTATGGAAAATGTTGATCGCGATTGGTCCAATGTACTTTTTTCGGACGAAGCGTCCTTTTGGGCATGAGTTCCCATAAAACGTGTCTGGTCAGCCGCTGGTGAACGTTTCCTGCAGCGAACTGTTAAACACCCCATAAAGATCCATGTTTGAGAATGCTTCTCACAGCGCGGTTTTGGCTGTTTAGAGCTCTTTACTGAGAACCTCAACGCTCAAAAACTGCTTGAAATCTACGAAAATGGCCTTCTAAGATCTGCAGAGAAGATGTTTGGAACCTACAATAAGGATTGGATCATTCAAGAGGACAACGACCCCAAACATCGCAGTCACCTCTGCACGTTCTGGAAAGCAGAAAATAGCATCACGACCTTGGACTGACCTTCACTATCTCCTGATGCAAATCCAATAGAAAATGTGTGGATTGTCGTGAAGAGGAAACTTGCAGGAAGGCGTGCATTCACCCTGAAGCAGCTCTCTTGACGAATTAAGGAGGTATGGCGCTCTCTACCTACGGAATATGCCGAAAAACTAGTCGAGAGCATGCCCGAAGGTGCCAGGCCATTATCCAGAACAACAGCGGTTGGACGGTTTATTTTGTGAGTGCGCCCTAGTGCTTTATGCGCACAGTTGTGCCAAAAAAGAAAAATGAGGTTTTCTTCAAAACTTTCCGAGTAAACGCGTACCTTTTCTTGTGGAACTCTGCTCCGTGGTATGGAATCGTTGAGATATGGTTTACCGAATTTCATTGTGGTTGTACGAGCACAGAAACCATACCAAGTTCAGGTCGCCCAAATCAGATCAGTACACCAGAAATTATCAATAAAACCCATGATATTTTTTTGAATGTCCCGAAAGTGAAAGTGCGTAAGATAACTAAGATCATATTAATCTCAACTGAGCGTGTGGTCAATATTTTACATACACGTTTGTGCGTGAGAAAGCTCTGTGCAACATTGGTGCCGCGATTGCTCACAATCGATCAAAGACGCATTCGTGTGACCTCTTCGGAGCAAAATTTGGCCTATTTCAACCGTAATCCGAAAGATCTTTTGCATCGATTTGTGACGATGGATGAAACATGGATCCACTACTATACTCCGGAATCACGTGAAGGGTCAAAACAGTGGGTTAAACCTAGTAAAAGTGCACCAAAGCGTCCGGAAACGCAACAATCGGCATGGGGAAGTTATGGCTAGTGTTTTTCGGGATGCACATGGAGTAATCTTCAACGACTACCTGGAGAAAGGAAGGACGATTACTGGATCATATTATGCTGCATTATTGGATCGATTGGTTTATGAAATCAGAAAGAAACGGCCACATTAAAAGAAGAAAAAAATCCTTCTTCAAGATAACAATGCACCATCTTACACATTGAGCATTGCACAGGCAACAGAGTATGAATTGGGTTTCAAATCGCTTCCGCATCCACCGTATTCTCTAGACCTGGCCCTCCAGCGACTATTATCTGTTCCCAAACCTCAAGAGATGGCTGTGTGGTAGGCGTTTTGAGTCGAACGAAGAAGTTGAATGGGAAACCAAAGGATATTTTGGAAAGTTTGACAAATCGTATTATTTGGAAAGCATAGAAAAGTTTAAAGATCGTTAGACTCGTTGTATCGAGCTAAAAAGAGAGTACATTGAGATATAAAACCGATTTTTGCCAAAAAATAAATTCTTGTTTATTTTATCACGTCAATATCATACACCCTAGTAGACCAAACTCTAATGCATGGACTTCACAAAAAAGTGTTCATTTTCAGTTACATTAATTTGATATACTTTTGTCTATTCTCCATGGACAAATTGAAGACAGCGATCGCGGAGGAACGTCCGGGAATGGCTAAGAAAGAGGTGTTGTTCCAATATGACAATGCACCTGTCCATTTAAGCCGTGTCGTTCTGCACAAATTGACTGAAGTGCGCTTTGAACTCCTTCCGTATCCAGTCTATTCACCCGACCTGGCTCCTTCGAACTTCCATCTCTTCCGGAAACTCAAAACTTTTCTGGCTGGACAAAAATTTGTGACAATGAAGAAGCCATCCAGGCGATCAACGACTATTCCGAGGGTCTTGAAGAAAACTACTTCAAGGAAGGAATCGGGAACGTGAAAGAACGTTGGGCCAAGTGCGTTGAACTTGGAGGAGATTATGTCAGATTGTTGTATTTCATATCGAATCAAGTTACTTATCGAACCACCTTCATATAGTATGTATAAGTTTGTTTCGTGTTGATGTAAAAAAAAATCTATTCTGTAAAAGAAGTTTTTTCTTTACAATTAAATATATTCTAGAACTAGCTTCCAATTCTCCAAAGAAGATACTTAATATTTTTCAAAATTAAAAATCGGCAAAATTGGTTTCTGTGACACGAGAAATGAGATTTCAATACCTTTAACTTTGATTCATTATTTCATGATACAGTTGACATAGTTTAAAAAGCAAATTGAAATTTTCAATGTTAGTAAACCTGATTGATACCGCAAAACACGATCAACCTTATCATCTTTTTCTTTAAGACCTTTTTATAGGTCATTAGAAGTGAAACTGTGAGAGTGGAGAATTGTATGGAACTCTCGAGTTGCATGTAATACGGTAGCGGTTGGTTGCGACGTTTCTCTCTGACTCTTGTCGCGTCCCTTGAACTCTTCAGCTGACTGCTTCGCCTCTTATTACATGGTTACCCTCCCTTTTCTCTTTAAGGCTTCGTTTAGGATGGGGTTACTCGTTACGGCTATTTTCGAGCACCGACTCGAAAAGGTCTCTGACGATGACGGTTTCGTATGCAATGCAATGCATAAAAGAAAGTGCGGAAAAGTCAAGTTGTCACTAGAACTCAGGCAAAGAAGATAATTCGCGAAAAAAACCTTCAAAAGATTTGCACAAAGAAAAGCCCTGATGGAGATATTTCCAAATCATGGACCAACTTTCCCACGTGACCAAACATATAGGTAAATATATTCCTCTAAGACACTTATAACTTTTTGGGGAAAAAATATCCTTTTATAAATTTGGGGAACATAATAGAATCAAATAAAGAACGCTTGTCTGGTTTGTTTTGATGAAAATATTTTAAAAAATCTGCCCGCTTCGCGGGCACATTCTCATCGCGCGCTTCGCGCGCAGCTCGCAAGTTTGAGCGCGCCTAGGGCGCGCGATTTGATCGTCGCGCTTCGCGCTCCGTTCTTCCTGGACCTCGCGCTTCGCGCTCGGTCTTGTGCTCTTCGCATACGTTTAAGTTTATTTCTTATAATTTAATACTGAAGCTCAAACCAATTTAATGATATTAAAGATGATGTAAATTAGTCATTTTCTCAAATTCACTAAGTTTCTTTTTCAGTTTAAGTGAAACAGGAAATTCAATTTACTTAAGGCTCTATCGGCCTTAAGGAACACATTCTCATCATGACATTCGCGCTTCGCGCTCGATTTTCTGTATGCATTTTTGTAACTTTTTAATAAATTACATGATTATTGATCAATTTATTTTCTTCCAAATATCTCAAAAAGCAAAAACAATCGTAGACTTTATTTAAGGAAACGATTTTGCAGAACAACGCTTATTTCGTATCTCACATATTTTGGTGAAAAAAATCGAATTTTTTCAATATTAAAAATCAAAAAATTAAAATATACATCCTGTCGAGAAATTTCTGGATAAGAATGTGTAGACCTTATTTAGTCAAACAATTTTTCATCTAAAAGTTTTTTTTGTATCTCACATATTTTGTCTAAAAAATGAAATTTTTGAATTTTAATCGTATTTTTTGGAATTGAAACGAAAAATATATCTTTTATCAGAAACTGTGTGAGACAAAATTTGTATATCTTTTTGAAACGAACAACTTTGTATTCTTACGTTTTTTTCGTATTTCACATATTATTGTTAAAAAATTGAATTTTGGATTTTCAATGGTTTTTTTTTAAATTAATAAGAAAAATATGCATCTTATGAAAAAGTGTTACAATTCAAATTTGTAGGTCTTTACTTATTTAATAATATTGTATCATAACGTTTTTTCGTATCTCGTATAATTTAACTGGAAATTGGAATTTTGATATTGACTTTTTTCGAATTTGAATATGCTGTAACATTTCTAATTTTGATTTAATCAAAAAATGTTATCAGGATAATTTTTAGAGATTCATGAGCACTATCTAAAATCAGTATTAAAATTTTTGATTTTTTCAAAAATTTATTTTGAAAAACACAAAAGTAGTGCTCAATCCCTCAATTTTGATTGGATGTGGCTGGTTAACGAACTTGTCCTTACTTTTTCGGCTCCGATAAAGTGTACCAAAGCTCAATTCAATCTAATAATTCTGTCGAGAGTTATGCCGCACACGACCTACAGACAGACAGACAGACGGACAGACAGACAGACAGACAGACAGACAGAAACTTTCGTAAAAACCCTTTTTTCTGACTCAGGGGGTCTCAAACCGTAAAGATTTGATGAAAATTTCGAAAGTCATTTTTCACATAAAACCAATACCTTCTCATCCATGATGAGAATGTAAAAATTTTTTTACTGAACATAAAAATGGAAATATTATTGGCATTCAGAACTGGCTGTAAATTTGTTCTCAAAAGTTTTACCAAATCATATTAGATATACATTCCTTATTGTATTTTGTTATTTCATTGAAATTCTCAGGATGATATTTTGTGTACGAAAAAAGTTATCTTACATGAATATAAACTATAATTAAGTCACATGGTCTGGTATGTGGCCTTAAGGAGGAATCCCGAGTCGAACTATTGATTCTCTATTGATTCTCTAAGATGCTCCATTTTCGAGGACTTGAGAGAATCAAAAGAGACGTATTAGCTGTTTAAATCAATGTAATTTTGATCCTCTGTTGGTGCTCTTCTCCTGCAGATATTTCCGTTTCTGCACCTTGGATGATCTTAAAGAGTAGCAACGAAGATTCTCCTTACCTCCTCTATGATTCTCCATTTCTAAAAGTATATAATTCCTAATGACGTCAGGAATTAGCAACGGTTTATTATTATTTATATTTATCGTGTTGATTAAGAGAGAAACGAAAATATAGTATAGATCAAAGTATCAATGTCATGTCGAATTTTGTTTTGAAAACATTAATTTTGAAAAATTTTATTTTTCGAAATAAAAATCCAAATGGTACCGGAGATTAATTTTTTAATGGATTCCTTATTGTTGCCTACAATTTCATGATTATATTTACATTTCTGTCCTAATCAACCCGATGAATATAAATAATATAAAATGTTTGGTCATTTGTGACGTCATTACGCATCACATACCCTCAAGTACTAGAATGAAAAGGGTTCAACAAGAGCGAGTCCTCGATTTTTCGAAAACTATTAGAGATTTTAAAACATTTTTTTAAAAAATAAAAGTACTCTCGAAGGACTACGTCGCTACTATCTAATAGATAGTCCAGTCCCCATCGTTTTCCAGAATGGCCTGGCACCTTTTTGGCATACTTTCCACTAATTTTTCAGCGTAGTCCGTTGGTAATTCTTGCCATATCTTCCTGATTTTTTGCGAGAGCTGTTTCAGGGTGAAGACACGTTTTCCCGCAAGCTTCCTCTTTAAAACACTGCAGACATTTTCGATTGGATTCGCATCGGGGGACTGTGATGGCCAGTCCAAAGTTGTGATGCCCTTTTCTGTTTTCCAGGCGGTGCAGAGACGGCTTCGATGTTTCGGGTCGTTATCTTCTTGTAAGATCCAATCGGCCGCATCGGCTCCAAACATCTTTATAGCAGACCTTAGAAGACAACGTTCATATATTTGGAGCATTTTCTGAGCATTCAAGTTCTCGGTGAAGAGCTCTAAACACCCAAAAGCGCACTATGAGAAGCATCCCCAAACATGGACCTTCACGGGGTGTTTTTTATTGGCTTTATAACGCTCAACCCACTTCTTCACGAACGATTTCGACTTTTTGATGTATTTAGCAGCGACTGCATAGGACATAAGTGGTCCCTTTGGATGGGTACACAAGAAGACCGCTTCAAAACGTTTCGCGTACACAGAACTCATTATGACTCACGTCTGCTGTCTCCGACGATTCGAGCGCTACTGAATCGCCTTGGTAATTGCGCCGTAGTCCTTTAAATGTACTTTCATTAAATCAAGAGAGTATAAAGAGAAGCAAAAGAGAATCAAAAGAGTATCAAGAGAAGCAAAAGAGAATCAAGAGAGTATCAAGAGAAGCAAAAGAGAATCAATAGTTCGACTCGGGAATATATATTTATAACGATCAAAAAATCGCTTTTTTTATTTCAAACGATAGAACTATGTATATGTGTAGAATATTTTCCCAGAGTTTCAAAGCAAACTTTGACAAATTTCAAAAGTTACTAACGAAAATCCAAGACACAAGTCAAATTGTCCAATCGACCGTTTGGTGACTTACTCCGAAGTACCTGCATTTTGAACTGAAAATCATCGAAATTGCAGCTTGTTTTGCAGCCGCTTTATTTAATGAAGGATATGCATCGATTTTAAAAGTTATGCATGCGTTGCAATTGGAAATGGGAATATACGCAAAGAATTTTGCTCACAACAGCGATTAGAGGCGATTGCAGCGACCCACGTCGAGTTTGCTGTCTGGGCCGAAAGTGGAGCCAACGTTGGCGCCTGTATTGCCGATCATATTGTTCTCTCAACTATAAATCGAAGTTGGAGTATCTTGGGAATAGTATCGTTCTCTCAACTATAAATTGCAGTTAGAACAACTTAGAATAATATTGTTCTCTCAACTGTAAATTGCAGTAAAATACTAAAATTTAACAAACATTAAAGATGCAATTAAATTACATTTTAAAACAAACAATACCTCAAAACCAGCAACTCATTTTGTCATCGAATGTTCATGACCATGCGTAAGGGATTTATATCATAACGCAATATGAGATTTGTTTTGAATTACAAATTAAGACGTACACCGGAAAATTTTTTTATCCGAGAGTCAACTATCACCCATAGTTAAGTCTAACCTAGTTGAAATAACACGGATTCCTGTTCAAGAGAATCACGTACATACAGTTGAACAAACCAATATAAACCTTGTTACAGAGAAATAAAGAATTCTAGTTCTATTAACAATTAAATTGAATTAATATTGCTATGCTGCTATTACAAAACTCCGCTGTAACAAGAATATCTTCCATATTTATTACTTTTTCACTGTGTAAACAAAAATTTATTTTTGTCAATAATTCTTTAAAATCCACTTTTATCAATATAAATTTTGCTCTAGTAGATCATAAACGTAAAGTTGTTTATTGGTTACGTTTAATACATGCGCCTGAAAGGATCTGTCCGTCAAATCAACTTGCTTTCTTTGTTTTTTTTACTAAACTTGAACTTTTTCATTTCAACTAGGATTGCAAAGTTGGCGCCTGTCCTAACTAGGCAAAATAGTATACGGGTACAAGGAATTTTTTTCGGTGTACTTCGAAAAACACCGACGTACGATGCAAGTCCGAAAGTATCTAAAGTGTTTTGTACAAAAGCATCCGCCATTGTTGGTTTCCACGATTTTTATTGGGTACTTGAATTAATTTTTTTAATTGTTCAAAAGAGCGTTCATTTTAAACCAAAATGAAGAAACATGTAATTGAAAGTATTGACCATCGCTAGCTATAACATTTGAACACTTCTCTGGCAATTTACGGATTCCGTTGCGAAAAAACTCTTTATCTTTTAAGGCTATCCACGAATCGCCCCATTTTTTGATGTCCTCAAAAGACTGGAAATGCCTCTGGCTAGGGCATGAGACATCAGCCGAAACAAATAATAGTCGGATGGCGCGATGTCAGGTA
Source organism: Diplolepis rosae (assembly GCA_030998225.1). Classification (NCBI taxonomy): domain Eukaryota; kingdom Metazoa; phylum Arthropoda; class Insecta; order Hymenoptera; family Diplolepididae; genus Diplolepis; species Diplolepis rosae. The sequence goes on along the minus strand of JAPYXD010000391.1, from coordinate 974,741 downwards.
AGTATGGCGGGTGGGGTAACATTTCCCAATAATTTTTTTTTTTTTTTAAATTTTTTTAAATTCCATATTGTGAGTAAAATCTTTCTTGACAAGTAATATTATTTAAAAAAATAATTGTATACACAAAAATTACTGTATCTACGGGTTTCAAGTATGTCTGATATGAGGAGGAAATGTTTGGAAATTTATCCACGTCTTGATAAGGACCAAAACTTTGGTCGAAACGTTGACGATTTGTAAATAAACATCGATACAACACCGGAAAAGCCACTTCTATCATTCTTAAAATTTCCCAATCAAGTCTTTCAAGGTACGTTTGCACCACTTTCGCAATATGGGGTCGAGCGTTGTCTTATTGAAGAATAATTCGGTTGGAGTTCTGCAACTGCGAACGCAGTTACAGTAACTATAAGATAGTTGGACCAACTGCAAAGTACAGTACATCTAAGTCTAAGCCAAACAACTATGTAAATATATGTAGTTGCCACAACTATAGCCGATTTGTTTCAGTGTGGTCAGAGATCTGCCCAGTGTCGGATAATAACACCGACCCGCTGACCGTCGACATTCGCGGGGCCAATATCGGCATGTTTATTGGCGAAACATAGCTTTCTAATATAGCCGATCTTGGTTTTAGAATTATATAAAAATATATAAACAATAAAATAATTAATTAGCTTGAACTAAAATTTAGATGAATTTAGGCTCTACAAAGAAAAGTAGAGTGCTTATTAAATGTTAATAATAAAGTAAAGAATCCAGTTATTAGCAACTTTAAATAAATTTTCACTGCCGCCATAAAAAATCGTTTTTTAAAAAAATTATTACATTTACATTATTATTAATCGATAATTGTGACACATAGTAACCTATACATATAATTGAATATCAGAACGCTATTAAAAATTTCCACACGCAGCGAGAATCGAACCCTATTATTTTATCCTAATTCATTTCTAAGCATATTTTATTCCTAACGACCTAACCCTCTCGGCTATCGTACGCTTGGGGATTCTACACATATTTTCAACATAGTTTATTGTATTAAAACACCCTGATAGCAAAATTTACAGGTTAAAAAACAAGAACAATTTTTTGTTCATATTTCTATGAAAAGTTCATACCATTAACAACCTTTTATTATCAGGAATTTTTTTTTGACGCTTCGAATTCAAAATTTCAAAAAATCATATCTTGTAAACAAATGTTTGTTTTTTAAAATAAAAAAATAAGTGTCGATTATTTTGCTCTAGAGAATGCTAGAAAAAAATTTCGTCGATATTAAAATTCGAGTTGCAATTCTGATATGGAATGACCCATATGTAAGTACACTGTAAAAATGAAATCTTATTTCAAGCCTAAAAATGCAAATGGTAAAAGTTTAAAAAAAAATAGTGCATTAATATCATAATTTTATTTTGCGAAATTACATTTTTCAATTCAGAATAATAATTTTTGCTATTTCCCTTTTTCCATGCAACACTATTCGACTATATTTATTTACATAAAAATGTGATCAACTATAGGAGTAATAAAGAAAATCCAGCCTCATTTCAAAGTATTTTGATCATAAATGTGTGAATAATAAAAGTGCACATTATCTATTTGGGTTTATAGTCCTATAATTTAAGCACTGTTGTTATGTTCATCATATTATTAGTGAGCATTTGCAAGTTTTAATGGGAATTGTTATAATCCAATGCATATTTCTGAAGAGAGAGAACAGTACTCGCAAATTATCTACGATACTTTACTAGTAAAATATGCGAAGTCATTAAGAGAGAATAATAAACCATGAAGAGACTTTATGCATCTACATGGGTCAGTGAAGTAAAATGGGTAAATTCTCTATTTACATTGAGTCACGTTACAGTTAAGGTTCAAATATATATATATATATACATGTTACCTTTATGAACCCCGAAGCTTATGATGGAACTCATTTGCTTTGAAATTAATAGTTTAATTTTATCGTCAAGTGTACTGAACAAAATTATAGAAGATTTTTTCTGATTTATTATGAATTATTTTAAACTTTTGTTAAAAAAATGTGTTTTAATTGAACATTTGGAACAAATATAAATTCATTTGACTTTAATAAATCACGTTTTAGCCTTTTTCAAATAAAATAAATTATTCTTTTAACATTATTGATTTGATTGAAAGAAATATTTTTTTGATTCGAATACAGTATTAACAAAAACTTAAGAAACAATTCATTTAATTTTATTATCTTTGAACGAAGACAATTTTTTCTTTAAATTAAAGAAAATATTTCTGTGAGTCACATTACGTATGTACTATCCGACTGGAAAACCTAAAAAACCTCCCTCAGTGACCCAATTGTGACTAGACAATTAGTGGTTTTTCATTTGTTTTCAGTGAAAACGACTAATTGAAGGTCTCGATGCAATAAGGGCCTTAGCGCTCGAAACAGCTCAAACGTGACGTCCCGATTACCAAATGAAAAAAGTAGAGGAAATGATTTTTAAAAAATCTGCCCGCTTCGCGGGCACATTCTCATTGCGCGCTTCGCGCTCCGTTCCTTCTGGACCTCGCGCTTCGCGCTCAGTCTTGTGCTTTTCGCATACATTTAAGTTTATTTCTTATAATTTAATACTGAAACTCAAACCAATTTTATAATATTAAAGATGATGTAAATTACTCATTTTCTCAAATTCACTAAATGTCTTTTTCAGTTTAAGTTAAACAGGTAATTCTATTTACTTAAGGCTCTATCGGCCTTAAGGTACACATTCTCATCATGACACTCGCGCTTCGCGCTCGATTTTCTGTATACATTTCAGTAACTTCTTAATAAATTACATGATTAAAATAATTTATTTTCTTCCTAATATCTCAAAAAGAAAACACAATTGTAGACTTTATTTAAGGAAACGATTTTGCAGAACAACGCTTATTTCGTATCTTACATATTTTGGTGAAAAAAATCGAATTTTTTTAATATTAAAAATCAAAACATAAAATATACATCCTGTTCCGAAATGTCTTAATGAGAATTTGTAGACCTCATTTAGGCAAATAATTTTCTATCTAAACGTTTTTTGTGTATCTCACATAGTTTGACTAAAAAATGGAATTTTTGCATTTTGATCGTATTTTTTGGAATTGAAACGAAAAATATACGTTTTATCAGAAACTGTGTAAAACAAAATTTGTAGATCTTTTTGAAATGAACAACTTTGTATTCTTACGTTGTTTTTTGTATTTCCAATATTATTGTTAAGAAATTGAATTTTGGATTTTCAATAGATTTTTTTTTAATTAAAAAGAAAAATATGCATCTTATGAAAAAATTTTACAATTCAAATTTGTAGGATTTTATGTAGAAAATAATATTGTATCATAAAGTTTTTTCGTATCTCGTATAATTTAACTGGAAAATGGAATTTTGATATTGACTTTTTTCGAATTTGAATATGCTGTAACATTTCTAATTTTGATTTAATCAAAAAATGTTATCAGGATAATTTGTAGAGATTTATGAGCACTATCTAAAACCAGTATTAAAATTTTTGATTTTTTCAAACAATTATTTTCAAAAACACAAAAGTAGTGCTCAATCCCTCAATTTTGGTTGGATGTGGCTGGTTAACGAACTTGACCTTACTTTTTCGGCTCCGATAAAGTGTACCAAAGCTCAATTCAATCTGATAATTCTGTCGAGAGTTATGCCGCACACGACCTACAAACAGACAGACAGACACTTTCGTAAAAACCCTTTTTTCTGACTGAGGGCGTCTCAAAACGTAAAGATTTGATGAAAATTTCGAAAGACATTTTCCACATAAAACCAATACCTTCTCATCCATGATGAGAATGTAAAAATACCATCACAAAAATTTTAGGTAACAGAATATTACCTAAACCGAAAGATGTAAGAAATTTTTATCCATGATATTGAATTGAACATTTTTGAAATTCTGAGCATGAATTTGAATTCGGCAACCTTAATAAAAACACCCGACCCGAAAAAGGCCAAAGAAATATTTTGGAATTGAATGAACGAAAGGAGTTCAGTTATTTTCAAATAATTCATATTCCTCTATACTTTATTACTTGGTGCAGGCTTTCTTGGGTGAAATGCTCGTTTTCCATAATTGAAAAAACGAAGTAGACTAATAAAAGATCCTCGTAAACATAATCGTACATAAAAATGGTACCATAGAATCACCTAACTTCAGACATTGGCCCTAAGTTCGGGCACCTATTTTTCATAGATTTATACTAATCTTTAATAAAACTCTAACTTTTTACATGATGCTAGCCTTCGGGCTTTTTATTTATGTTACTTTTAAACCCCAAAAATTTTCCTCCAAAATGTTTGTACAATAATAAATTTTTTGGCTCTGGACTTTGGGACATGATAAAGAACATATTACCGGATTTATGAAGATTTTAATTAGTTTTAAACAATAAAAATATTTTAATGTTAGTAAAACAGGAATTAATTTGTTTGATTGTGGAAAACTAATTAAAGCCTACAGCCATGCCTTAATATGACCTTTACTATGTCTTAAAGTTTCAGCCAAAAAAATTTATTGTATACAAATTTTGGGGGAAACTGAAATTATTTTTTGATCAACTGACCCTCTGGAGGAAGTTTCGGATTGGAATTCGATCCAAACGAATCCAATTTAATTCGATCCATTCCGCTTCAATCGGAGGCATCAATCCGAATGAATCAAAATAAATTTTTTAATTCGAGTCAATTCAAATGAATCCGAGGTCAGAATGAACCAGATTGAACAACTTGGTTCGTATTCATTCGGATTGATACCTCGGATTAAAGAGGAATGAATCAAATTAAATCGGATGGATTTTGACCGTTTTTCATCAAACGAGATACAAAATATTTTTCGGATTCGTTCGGAATAATTCTGAATGGTTCGGAAACAGATTTGAGATGGGCTTGGAATAGCTCTGATTCGCTCGGATTGAATTTAACTCGAAACTTTTCCCAGAGCCTATTTAATCTATGCCATTAAAGCTCATGAATTTCGTTTTAATATTAACAGCAGATATTATTTTCGAATGGAAATCCCGGATAAAAGAGAAGTTTAAATCCAAGCGTACCCTATTCAGGCATTTAGCGACTAGCCGAGATTTTTGTACAAAAAGGCGATATTTCGCACAACTCATAGATATAGCGGCAGAGCATAGTGCACATGCATTTCCGTTTGATGAACTCGACGCTTTTAAGCGTTACTCTGACATGATCTCGTGGGAATCAGTGTGTACTTTTTCCCAAGACCATCCACCAGGGATTTTGGCCTTATTCCAAACTGGGAGAAAAGCTAGTCACGGCCTTCTAGTTAGCTTCACGTTTCCTTTTTCTTTTCCTTCCATCCGTTTTATCTGAATTTAAAGACGCCTTCTAGCCGCGACTATCAGCAACTTAAGGATATCTAAAAAGCCTCTTGTGGGTTATGACTTTCCGCCAAAACTTCAAAGTCGTTAAAATCAGAGTGCTTTTATCATTTTCAAGCAATTAAATTCGAATTCTGATACTACTCGATTTTTATGAGAACCTAAAAGTAATAAGTAAATAAAATATACATTGTATATGGGGGTCAGAGATCTCGATAGGTTTCTATCTGGTGTTATCCGGCTATTGAACAAAGATTATAAACAAATAACGGTTTCTACTCGGTACTGTCCGGCTTTTGAGCGTCCATTAGAAACAAAGAATCTAATTATTCGATAGGTAGTATTTTATCCGGGCCTATTCGGAACTTGCGTTGAGTGACTATTTCTATAAAAGGCCAAGAACTGTTTCCTATTCGGATATATACGGCTTTTGGTCAAAAGAAAGAAACAAAAAAGTCATATATTCACTAAATAGTCTTATCCGACCCAATCCGGAACTTTTTTAGCAATTATGTTGAGTGGCTATGTTCATCTGAGATTAATAAAAGTTTTTTATCCAGTACCATTCAACATTTGAGCGGAGATTGGAAACACGATACCTTATCCGGCCCTATCCGAAACTTAAAACAGGTGATTGTTCTCATCTTCAGGACGAAAAACGGTTTTCTATTCGTTACTAATCGACTTTCAAGCCGGTATTAGAACCAACAAATTAGTTATTTACCAGATGGAATCTCATCCGACCTTATACGGAACTCATTCGGAACTTACATTGGATGACTATTTCCATCTAAGACCAAGAACTTTTTTCTTTTCTGTTTAATCCGGTTTTGGACAGAAGTAAGAAACAGAAAATACATTTATTCTCTAAAAGGTCTTATCCGATCCTATCCGAAACTTTTTTGGCAATTATGTTGAGTGGCTATTTCCATCTGAGGTTGACAAAAGTTTTTTATCCAGTACCACTCAAACTTTGAGCGGAGATTGGAAAGACGATACCTTATGCGGCCCTATCCGGGTCTTAAAACAGGTGGCTGTTCTCATCTCCAGGACCAAAAACGGTTTTCTATTCGTTACTAATCGACTTTCGAGCCGGTATTAGAACCAACAAATTAGTTATTTACCAGATGGAATCTCATCCGACTTTATTCGGAACTCATTCAGAACTTGCGTTGGATGACTATTTCTATCTAAGACCAAGAACTGTTTTCTTTTCTGTTCTATCCCGCTTTTGAGCTGAAGTAAGAAACAGAAAATACATTTATTCTCTAAAAGGTCTTATCCGATCCTATCCGGAATTTTTTTGGCATTTATGTTGAGTGGCTATTTCCATCTGAGACTGGAAAAAGTTTTTCTTCCAGTACCATTCAACCTTTGAGTGGAGATTGGAAAGACGATACCTTATCCGGCCCTATCCGAAACTTAAATCAGTTGGTTGTTCTCATCTTCAGGACGAAAAACGGTTTTCTATTCGTTACTAATCGGCTTTCAAACCAGTATTAGAACCAACAAATTAATTATTTACCAGATGGAATCCCATCCGACCTTATTCGGAACTCATTCAGAACTTGCATTGGATGACTATTTCTATCTAAGACCAAGAACTGTTGTCTATTCTGTTCTATCCAGCTTTTGAGCCGAAGTAAGAAACACAAAATACTTTCATTATCTAAAAGGTCTTATCCGATCCTATCCGAAACTTTTTTGAAATTTACGTTTAGTGGCTATTTCCATCTGAGACTAAGACGAAAAACGGTTTTCTATTCGTTAGTAATCGACTTTCAAGCGGCCACTAGAACCAGAAAATCAAATTATTTACCAGATAGAATCTCATCCGACCTTATTCAGAACTCATTCAGAACTTGCCTTGGATGACTGTTTCTATCTAAGACCAAGAACTGTTTTCTTTTCTGTTCAATCTGGTTTTGGATAGAAGTAAAAAACAGAAAATACATTTATTCTCTAAAATTTCTTATCCGATGCTATCCGAAACTTTTTTGGCAATTGTGTTGAGTAGCTATTTCCATCTGAGATTGATAAACGTTTTTTATCTAGTACCATTCAACCTTTGAGTGAAGATTGGAAAGACGATACCTTATCCGGCCCTATCCGGAACTTAAATCAGGAGGTTGTTCTCATCTTCAGCACGAAAAACGGTTTTCTATTCGTTACTAATCGACTTTCAAGCCGGTATTAGAACCAAAAAATTAGTTATTTACCAGATGGAATCTCATCCGACCTTATACGGAACTCATTCAGAACTTGCGTTGGATGACTATTTCTATCTAAGACCAAGAACTATTTTCTTTTCTGTTTAATCCGGTTTTGGACAGAAGTAAGAAACAGAAAATACATTTATTCTCTAAAAGGTCTTATCCGATCCTATCCGAAACTTTTTTGGCAATTATATTGAGTGGCTATTTCCATCTGAGATTGATAAACGTTTTTTATCCAGTACCATTCAACCTTTGAGTGGAGATTGGAAAGACGATACCTTATCCGGCCCTATCCGGAACTTAAATCAGGTGGTTGTTCTCATCTTCAGGACGAAAAACTGTTTTCTATTCGTTACTAATCGACTTTCAAGCGGCCAATAGCACCAACAAATTAATTATTTACCAGATGGAATCTCATCCGACCTTATTCGGAACTCATTCGGAACTTGCGTTGGATGACTATTTCCATCTAAGACTAAGAACTGTTGTCTTTTCTGTTCTATCCCGCTTTTAAACTGAAGTAAAAAACTGAAAATACATTTATTCTCTAAAAGGTCTTATCCGATCCTATCCGAAATTTTTTTGACATTTACGATGAGTGGCTATTTCCATCTGAGACTAAGACGAAAAACGGTTTTCTATTCGTTAGTAATCGACTTTCAAGCGGCCATTAGAACCAGAAAATCAAATTATTTACCAGATAGAATCTCATCCGACCTTATTCGGAACTCATTCAGAACTTGCCTTGGATGACTGTTTCTATCTAAGACCAAGAACTGTTGTCTATTCTGTTCTATCCAGCTTTTGAGCCGAAGTAAGAAGCAGAAAATGCATTTATTTACTAAATAGTTTTATCCGCCTCTATCCGGAATTTTTTTGGCATTTATGTTGGGTAACAATTTCCACCTGAGACTGAAATAGGTTTGTCATCCGGCAATATTCGTCTTTAGATAGAGATTAGAATCAGAAAAATGAATTATTTGCAAAATTTAATTTAATCGTTCCCTATACGGAACTTTTTCGATACTAATATAAGTGACTTCTGAAGTCCGAAAACAATTTTCTATCTGGTATTATCCAGCTTTTAAGTAGCCATTAGAGATATAAAATCGTATCATTCGATAGATGAAATCTTATCCAGCCCTATCTGGAAAATATCTGCATAGAAGCGGATAAAAAAACAGATCGACTAAATTTATAACTCCGATCATGTGTCCAATAGAACTCAGTACCAAAAATATCCTGCATTGAAACGGATAATAAACCCTATAGACAAAATCTTTTATCCGACCCTATCAGAACTTATTCGACATTCTAGGCAGTGTACTTAGTATTTGACGTGTATTCGAGACTATAAAGCCGAAAAACGTTTTAAATCTCATTCGATGCAAATCGGTTAAAAATCAATAAGTCTCAATTTGAATCTATCTGAATCAATCCGAACAAGTTTAAAATGATCCTCCAGTTTTTTACTAACAAAATACCACTTTGCCAAAAACATGACAGAGCTCGAAAGATGTAAGCCGTTGTTCAGAGTTCTTACATTTTCTCCAGTTCTCTATTTCTATGCCTTTTAGCAGTAAAACTTGAAGATGTCGGCAAATGGAATGTTTGCGAGTCATTTCGAATCTACGGCCAATTTATAAGGTTAATATCATATATTTTCCTGAAATCTTTTCGACGATCTCATCGTGGCGATTTAACCAGGAAGCATCAAGGATTCCCGGCCGTCTCTTACTTTCAACAATATTTGTTTTCGAAACTTTTCAAACTAGATAATTTTCCCAAAATTTTATGATTTAGGTAAATTCACTTCTCAATCGCAAATAACATTTAAATTGATTGAGATTCTTGAAAGCTTTTAAACTCTGCAATCAATGTGAATTAAGACTATATTGTACGAAAAAATTGTAATATCTACAGTATTAATTGGTATAATTTCATCTGAGTTGAAGAAATTTATATTTGTCTAAAATACTGCATTATAAAATTGCACATCAATTTTTATCAACTTCTATTTCTAGGGTTTTCATCGTAATTCGGTTAGACAGTAAAAGCACGAAGTGGTACATCTTAAATCGACACTTGAATTCCAGGAGAACGAAACAATAAAACCAGAAGTGAGCCAAAGTGTTCTAAAAACGAAGTTTCAAATGTAGACTCCTGGTATCTGTCAATCTCTAACACTGAGTGCCGGCAGACATCGCCATTATCCACTCTCAGCTCGTGCATCGAGTATCTGTCACTTCCTATAAGATTCCAATTTTTATGTTTTAGGTCAGTGTCGGTCGAGTATTCATTATTGAACAAGTTTAGACAATGGAAGAACAAAAAATTCACATTTTTCATCCAAAATTCATAATTCTAGTGACAATCATTATTACAAGCACGGACAAATGTTATTGAAATTGGAAACCACAGGGCTTTTGACAATTGTATATACAGGAATCCAAAAAAGTGGGTTGCCTGGTTTGAGCCCTGTTTGGAGATGATAGATTTTTTCAGACGACAACCCCTCATTTTATTTTAGATTCCGTTAAGGGCAATTTTTCCTATTGAAACATTAGTATTACGTGTAGGTCCGAGAACTGGGTTGAGCCCGGTTTGGGCCCAGTTTGAGCCGACTTCATGGTTTTTAAGGAAGTCTAGATTGTTATTTTGTATAATTATTTTTGAAAAACTTCTACTGCTAAGGCATGAGAATTAAACTTGGATTCGATGCCTGGTTTGAGCCAGGTTTAAGTTGAATTTATTCTTCAAAATGAGATTTGAGATCGAATGCAAAACTATTTATTTCAATAAAAGGAGTGAATTACTTTTAGGTACAAAGGCTGATTTGAACCAAGGTAATTTCTCAACGCCGACTGTTAAATTTTTAAATTTGGATGCATATTTTAAATCGGTTAGTGTGGATACCATTAAAAAAATTAACTCGGCTCAACTAGGGCTCAATCGGGCACCAAACTAATATGTACTAAATATGTTTGAATAGAAAAAATTTCCCTAAAAACGATTATAAAACAAAAGAGGGGGTTACGATTTAAAAAAATGTATCCAGCCCAAACAGGGCCCAAACCGGACCCAAGATCTTGCAAGTGAATAATATAATCAATAGTTTTTTTTTTCATGATTTTGGACATTAAGGAATTAATTTTCGCATAATGAATATGAATTTTGAAGAAACGTGGCTCAAAAATAAGATAAGAAGATAAATTTTTACATATTTTTGAGTAAATAATCTATATTTGTTAAAACTTTTTTATAGAAACAATCTCATCTCTATTGAAAGATATCATTAATGATAACATTATCATTCCTGGAAATATAATCAAATATTTCCTATGACACCTGTTATTTTGCGAAGCAATTAACTTGAATAGTCATTTACCATAATTAAAAAAACAAAGTACACTAAATGACAATTACATGAGTAAAATAATAGTATATTATACAACAAGGGAGAAAAAGTTTATTTTGCGAGTGTGAAGTTTGATGCTCGAGTAAAGCAAAGGCAACAATCACACGAGTGAAATAATAGTATATTGTGCAACTAGAAAAAATAAATATTTTTCCTGTGTTGCACACGGTTTTTTTCTACTGGGGGATCAAAAATAGATTTGCTTGCCCCGAAGGGGGCAATAAAATGCACTTTATGACTCGGTAGAAAAAAAATATTTTTCTGGATATCCGAAAAACCTTTTTCCATACATTGAAAAACGTCTGTCCGGTCTCGTTTAAGAAAATGTTTGTAAAACTTCCTTTAGATGTCGAGCGTCGAATGGCAACGACTACACGAGTGAAATCGTTGCCTCAACCCGAGTCATGCATACAATTTTTCATCATATCGATAATCGAAATTCGACTTGAGATGAGAAAATCGAGTCTTCTACCCTAGGGAAGAAAACTCGATTTTCGACCTACTTCGCAGGCATCGAAAGTCAAATTTTTGATTGAGGTACGATGAAAAAAGATATCTTTCTACTACTGAGTTGTAAAGTGCATTTTATTGTCCCCTGTGGGGCAAACAAATCTATTTTTCTATCCCCTGGTAGAAAAAAATCGTGTATAATACTTGAAAAACATTTTTTCTACTAGCGGGTCATAAAGTGGAAAAAAATTGCAAGTAAGACGGGAGAAACATATATTATAATAGTCGTCTGATTATTGCCCTCGTTTTGCTCGGGCATCAAACTTCACGATCGCAAAATAAACTTTTTCCTCCCTTGTTGTATAATATACTATTATGCATAAAAAAATCCATCTCAAAAAATTCACCTATAAAGGTCACGTGGTCCAATTGATCCATGGCTATCAAAATAGAAATTTAAAAACTAGAAAACTAGGTACAATCATTATCAATCGAAAATTTTGAATGAATCACTAAAAGGGAACTGAACCGAAAATTATGTTTCAAAAAGTTGCAGCTAAAAACTATGGAAAGTACACAGAGAAAAAAAATCTCTTGCTTTTACTGACTTTATAAGTTGAAATAATGACAGCATAAAATTTCAATAAATATAACGGATATTTCACCACAGTTTACTGCTTTTTTGTAAACATAACAGATCCGACGATAAATATTATAGCAATGCCTATTAAATGTACAGAATAAAGGATTTGTTTCAAAATCTTAATTCAACTCACATTTCTCTAATATTTTTCAACAAATCTCTTATGTTTACAAAAAAAAGCGGTAAATTGTATATCTCTTTAATTCACAAAAATTTTATACTCTCACTATATCAAATTGTAGACTCAGAAACTATAACAGATTTTGTTCTCCATGTAGCCATTGATGAACTTTCAAGCCAGAAGAGGCGACATGACCTCCTGAAAAAATATGGACATTTTTCTCGAAAGTGGTGATTAATATTCAGTGGCATTCTGGAATTTGGAAATTAATAATGCGAGCGGCAATAAAAGCAGAAGACTGTCAGACTGGAGGTGGTGCAGGTGCAAGGCGGTGGTGGTTTAAATGTAGGTGGTGGTGCATCAAGAGGGGGGAGGGGGGGGGGGGGTAGAGAGAGTGAGAGATCAATGAACAGGTTCAATAACCTTAAATCCACTTGACGTTCAACTACCTACTGGTACGACTGGATGCTTCGCTTCAGCAACCAAAATAGATATTCATTTTCGAAGACCGCTATTTTACCAACCAGACACAAATCCAATACCCGTAAATTTAGTTTTGGCGTCGAAGTCAAAGACCTCTTGCTTTGACTTCCGGTAACATTGAGCTTCGGGATATCGCAAATTAAAAACAAGTGATAACAAAGAAATGAGATTTCCACCAAAAAGAGTTCTCTATAACATGTAAATACACTTTTAAGGGCATGTGATACTTATGAATGTTGCGGTGCCAAAATATCAGTTGACTCTTATGAAAACAAATTTTTTTTTATGAAAAACATTTAAAATTTACGAAAATTGATACTTTTCTTAGACAGATAGAAAAAATGCACGTTTTCGAACGTGTAACTAACTAGCGTATTTTGGACATTTATTGAAGAAAATAATTTATGCATCTTGGGAGGGGGGGATTTTTTCTCCCTTAGTGCATGATATACTATTTTCTACTAGCGGGTAACAAGGTGAATTTTATCGCCCCGTACGAGGCAAACAAATCCATTTATTGACCACCTCGTAGAACAAAATCGTGTGCGACACGGGAAAAAAATTTATTTAGCGAGTGAGAAGTTTGATGCCCGAGCAAAGCGAGGGTAGCAACCACACGAATAAAATTAATTTTTTCCCCCTATTTGCACCATATACTATCAATAATGTTTTTTTGTGATAAGAATTTCCCCCATATCGTTTTATACCAATTTTTAAATTTTTTTTGAATTTTCATAAATCATGGCTTTTTTTCGGACAAAAAATTCTCTAAAACTCTACTGCTTTCAATTTTAAAATCAAATTGTTCAGTGACTGGAATTGTTAATTATACATATATTATGCAACTAGGGAGAAAAAAGTTTATTTTGCGAGTGTGAAGTTTGATGCCCGAGCAAAGCAAAGGCAACAATTGAGGGGCCGGATGCAATAAGGGGCTTAGCACTCAGATCTCCTCAAACTTTTGTGTCAAAAAATGGATTTTTTTGCCCCGCACAGGGCGATAAAATCCACTTTATAACCCGCTGGCAGAAAAAATGTTTTTTCAATGTTACACATGATTTTTTTTCCACCAGGGGGTCAGAAAATAGATTTTTTTGCCCCGCACGAGGCAATAAAATTCATTTTATAACCCGCTAGTAGAAAAAATGTTTTTTTATAGTGTTGCACATGATTTTTTTCCACCAGGGGGTCAAAAAATAGATTGTTTTGCCCCGCACGAGGCAAAAAAATTCATTTTATAACCCGCTAGTAGAATAAATGTTTTTTTTATAGTGTTGAACATGATTTTTTTTCCACCAGGGGGTCAAAAAATAGATTGTTTTGCCCTGCACGAGGCAATAAAATTCATTTTATAACTCGCTAGTAGAAAAAATGTTTTTTCAATGTAGCACATGATTTTTTTTTCCAACAGGGGGTCAAAGAAAATATTTTTTTGCCCCGCACGGGGCAATAAAATTCATTTTATAACCCGCTAGTAGAAAAAATGTTTTTCCAGTGTAGCACATTATTTTTGTTCCACCAGGGGGTCAAAAAATAGATTTTTCTGCCCCGCACGGGACAATAAAATTCATTTTATAACCCGCTAATAGAAAAAATGTTTTTCCAGTGTTGCACATGATTTTTTTCCACCAGGGGGTCAAAAAATAGATTGTTTTGCCCCGCACGAGGCAAAAAAATTCATTTTATAACCCGCTAGTAGAATAAATGTTTTTTTTATAGTGTTGAACATGATTTTTTTTCCACCAGGGGGTCAAAAAATAGATTGTTTTGCCCTGCACGAGGCAATAAAATTCATTTTATAACTCGCTAGTAGAAAAAATGTTTTTTCAATGTAGCACATGATTTTTTTTTCCAACAGGGGGTCAAAGAAAATATTTTTTTGCCCCGCACGGGGCAATAAAATTCATTTTATAACCCGCTAGTAGAAAAAATGTTTTTCCAGTGTAGCACATTATTTTTGTTCCACCAGGGGGTCAAAAAATAGATTTTTCTGCCCCGCACGGGACAATAAAATTCATTTTATAACCCGCTAATAGAAAAAATGTTTTTCCAGTGTTGCACATGATTTTTTTTCCACCAGGGGGTCAAAAAATAGATTTTTCTGCCCCGCGCGGGGCAAAAATGAAACTTTTCGACCCACTAGTAGAAAAAAGAATTTTTCGTTGTAAACATTTTTCTTTTAATAATTATATTTGGAGATTTTATTCTTTATTTTTAAAATTGGAAACAGTAGAATTGTAGAGAATATTTTCCTCGAAAAATGAGCCATGGTTTATGAAGGTCCAATTATTTTTAATAACGATTTGGGTCCGCCGATAAAATGTCGGCCAAGGCCACAGCAAAATTTCTGTTTGAAAACTTCTTTTTGATGCTAATAAATAATTTTCTTGATCCAACCAAATTAATTTGTAAAATTAACAAAACTATTCTTCCAAAATCTGAAAACTATCATAAATGTTCCATATAAAGAATTTTGGGAAATAAACTCTAGCTGATTGAATCGTAAGTTTCTCCAATCATGTTTTATTCCGTCATTTATGCTTAAACACGTTTTTCCAACTGGTTGGTAACAATTCGACTAGAACTATTTAAAGTATCTGGTTCATTTTTTCTCTAATTGTTCAGCAGACATTTCGCTATCTTTCGACACGAGCTTTATTAAAAATTCTGTTTTGTTCAATTTTGTACAGCTTTTATTAGCTTTAAAAAATAGGTCAAAAAATTTTTTTGAAAAAAGTCTGCCATTTTGAGTTTTAAAAATTTTCAAAAAACCTCGTGTCTAAACATATCCAACGCAATAACAATTAAAGACATATTTCACTTTTATTTCAGGCAACTTAAATGGCCAGAGTCTTACCACCCGATTGACTGTGACATTTTTGCAGAGGCCCGGTTAAGGACATCGCAAAGTCGCGGGTGTGAAAATTATTTTTTTACAAATACATATTTTAAAAGGCAAAGGATGTGCGAATGAATGAAAAAAGCCGTTTCTAATTATCTTCTGTAGTTCCTTCGAAATTAATTCCCAAAAATAGGCTCGAAATTTTGGCCCATATATGTAGAAGAACCCTTTAAATGCATTCAATAAAACGTTTTTGTTCAACGAACTAAAATTTCTTTTGGCCATATACAAAACTAAACATCAGGTCTTTTCAATCATGATATCCATGTGTGTTTACCCTTTTGCGAGTGCGTGGCACATTCTTTGTTTACATGCGAACACATTTTAAATGATTTACCGAATTTTTACAGCGCTTCAATCGAATACTGGCGCCTTTAGAACGTCTATAATTCAGCAACGATAAAACGACCACGTTCAAATTTCCAGAAAGAGGGTTTTAATGGTCCACAATTCGGCGATATTTTCGTTGAGAATTTCTTTATTCAAATATGACAACGGGGTTTGCCAAAGAATGAGGATATGAGAAAAAAGGCAAAATAACGATTCGGACCTGAATTGTAATGAGTAATGAAATTTGCACTTAAGGGGGATATCCACTTTGTGCATTCCAAAAAATCAAATTTTCTTTTGTTGCCAAAAATTTTTTTTTTTACAAATAGGTGCCATTTTGCTTAGTTTCAAAATTTTGGAAAACGTATATCCTGAACGAAAGCCAACACGCTACTGATCAAAACTGTGTTGCGCTTTTTGGTTTCAGTCAACCTGGGATGCTAAAATCATGGTCACATTTTGGCTCCAACTTTCCGACAAGGTCACGTTCGAGGATGACTATACCGCGACAATTTTTCTTTAAACTTTTTATGTAAAGATATTTTTTACCTTGAGGAATAAACGAACAACATGCAAAAAAAAATCATTGTGATATCTTATGCCATTCTGTGGAAAAAAAATGTTGAATTTTGGCCCGAAAACCAAGTCACAAGGTAGAAGTCCCCCTTAATAACTGAAAGCCGATTGATAGTTTCCTTTCTATTTAATTATTGGAAAATGTAAGACTCTCGTTGTTTATGAAGAAGAAATGTTTTATAATGCATTAAATTATTGCAATATTGTTATTAAAGATACGATTCGAAAGGGAAAATTTATTTTCATTATGAAATTGTAAACATTAAGAAATTATTAATCTTAAGATTTTTATTTTTAAGTAAACTTTTTTTTTGGTGCTAAACACCAATTTTTCAATGACGTTGGAATTTGAACAAATCAGAGTTATTTTACCTGGAAAAAGATTATTTACAACTTGACCGCATCCAATTTTGAAAATAAATTTATGAACTCCAAATATAGTTATTTGGTTAAATTTCATGGAGAAAATAATCTCTCATTTATTAAAGCTCCCTTTTTTTAATTGGTGTTTAGCGATATTAAAAAAAGTTCAATCAAGAATAAAATTTAAAAATAAATCATTTCTGCATGTTCAAAATTTTTTTAATGAAATAATCTCTTTTCTTGTTGACAATATAATTCAAAATAATACAACAAATTTCAAATGCTCTCATTCAGTAATTTAATTTCGCATGTAATGCGACTGTAAACAACTAATTATATAGCTGGAATATAGTCACTAATTAAAATTTAGCGTGAACAACTGATTGGAATTAAAAGGGTGTATAATTAAATACTTCCCCCACTACCAATTTCTCTTCGAGGCAACAAAGTTGAAAATATCATCCCCAATACTTAGAAAAAAGTTTGTGCAACAATTTCTTTAGTTCTCAACAGAAAAAGAAATTTTTTGTTTCAATAAACAAAATTTTATTGAACCTTTAATATTCTTTTTTGAATTTTTTGTTCCTTATTCTCTGAATCTGAATCAGTCAAGTTTTCACAGATTGAATCAGTGATTTGCCTTTTCACTGATTCACCAGTGAAAAAATATATTTCACTGTTAAATCAGTAAATTTTCACTGGAGCAATCAGTGGAATTTGACTGATTTACACTAACCTCTTTTTAGCTATTTTAATCAGTCAAATTTCACTGATAATCAGTAGATGTTGACTGATTCATATTTAGAGAGCAAAATGTGTAAAAACTTTCTGGGTATGGAAAATAAGGTAACAAAATAAAAAAAGAATCATGAAAAAAAATCATTAAAAAAGAAAAATATTCAGTCAAAAAATGTCAAAAAATGCCCAAAAAACTCAAAATTTTTAGTTTAAAAATAAATAAAGGTGTTTGAATTTTAAAAAAACCCAAAACCTTTCTAAATAAAAGTACTAAACATAAAAAACATTATGTCGAAGGTCTAAACTCAACAAATAAAAATATTAAAGGTGGCGGATCCCCTTAACAAAAGGTTTTTTTTGGAAGAACATAAAAAAATGGTTGCACAAACATTATCGAAAGATTTTTATTTATTTTTTAATTCTTTTAAAGCTGGTCAAGTAAAACAAAATTTAGTTAAATCAAGAAAGATTTGCTTGAATCAACTTTATAAGTAAAATTTCTTGATAGACACCCAGGAAAAAATGTACTTGATCCAAAACAAACACTTCGTGGAATAAACCAAGATTTTTGGTCGGGACAAACAAAATTTGGTTAAATCAACTGAAATATTTGTTTGATTCAACCCAATCATATATATCCATCTTTGGCTGCATAAAACAAATTCTTGGGTTGAATCAACAAAAAATTTGGTCACTTGTATAATAAGCGAATTCTTTAGCTAATCTACCCACCTTCTGATTGGATCAACCAAATATTCAATAATTCAAAGTAAAAATCACTAAATTGAAGTAAACGTATTCTCAACATTATGTCAGTGAATTTTACTCTGAATTAGTTAATATTTAGTAATTCCAAACTTATAAAGAACGTTTGTAATATTATTCATCTAAATTTAAAAATATATATAATAAATATATAATTATTATATTAAATCTGTATATTATTAAACTGATCTCTACTCTCTAAATTTGAATCAGTCAAAATCTACTGATTATCAGTGAAATTTGACTGATTTAAATAGCTAAAAAGAGGTTACTCTAAATCAGTCAAATTTCACTGATTATTACAACAGTGAAAATTAACTGGTTTGGCAGTGAGAAATATTTGTTTCACTGATGAATCAGTGAAAATTAAGTGATTTAACAGTGAAAAATATTTTGTCAGTGATGAATCAGTGAAAAGTCAAATCACTAGTTCAATCAGTGAATATTTGACTGATTCAGATTTAGAGAGTAAATTATTCTCATACCCAGAAAAGTTAAAAAGTTAAAAAGTCAAAAAAGAAAAAAGTATCCAATAAAATATCACAATGGATTATTGAAATTATCAATTAATAAAATTTAGGACAAAACGTTTTAATGAAATAAATATTCAGAACTTCAGATGCATAATTTTAAAAACGTAATTCATTACAGATATTTTCTTAGTATAGTTAAAGGATAAACAAACTTTGAAGAAAGACTTATCGAAAAAGTGTGTTGAGTTCTTCCTTACTTGACGATTCATCTTTATAAGGAACGGGAGAAAAAAAAGGATCTTAAAAAACGACAGGAGAAACCAATGTGACTTAGTTATCCTCCTCATTTATAATTCTCGTAAATTGAGTCCGAGGTTTCTCGACACGAGGAAACGATCTATGCATAAGAAATGCTTTCTGCAAATGCAATTTCTTTTACTCGATGTTAAGATTGCTTCTCAAAAAATAGGGCAAAAATATATTTTATGATTATATTCATCACAATTTGAAAAAAAATTATTATTTTTACTTCCTTATTGCATAAAAAGTACATCCTTTATATAAATTTCCCTTCTATCATTTTTACATTTTCATCATGGATGATTTGTTTTTGAAAAAATTAAAAATTTCAATACTGGTTTTTGATAGTGCTCATAAATCTTTATTAATTATCTCAATAATATTTTTCGATTAAACCAAAATTAGAAATTTTACAGCATGTAGAAACTTGAAGAAAGTCAATATCAAAATTCCATTTTCCAGTTAAATTATACGAGATATGAAAAAAAGTTATCTTACAAAATTATTTTCTACATGAAGATCTACAAATTTGAATCGCAACATTTTTCATAAGATGTATATTTTTCTTTTTAATTTAAAAAACCTAATATTGAAAATCCAAAATTCAACTTTTTGAACAATAATATGTGAAATACAAAAAAAACGTTTATATGGAAAATTATTTGCCTAAAAGAGGTCTACAAATTCTCATTGAAACATTTCTCGACAGGATGTATATTTTATGTTTTGATTTTAAATATTGAAAAAATTCCATTTTTACATTTTCATCATGGATGAAAAGGTATTAGTTTTATGTGAAAAATGACTTTCGAAATTATCATGAAATCTTTACGTTTTAAGACCCCCTGATTCAGAAAAAACGTTTTTTACGAAAGTATCTGTCTGTCTGTCTGTCTGAGAGGTTATAAAATATTCTTTTAAGGTTCTCCATCTTGAATATGTAATTAACTACAGTTTTCTACGTATTTTACGTAATTATCGCAATTTATGTAATTTTTTTTAACAATAATATGTGAAATACGAAAAAAAAGTAGAAATGCAAATTTGTTCGTTTCAATAAGGTCTACAAATGTCTCACATACTCTCTAAATATGAATCAGTCAAAATCTACTATTTATCAGTGAAATTTTACTGATTCAAATAGCTAAAAAGAGGTTACTGTAAATCAGTCAAATTTCACTGATTGCTCTAGTGAAAATTAACTGATTTAACAGTGAAAACACATTTTCCACTGATTCAATCAGTGATAATCAACTGATTTAACAGTGAAATATATTTTTTCACTGGTGAATCAGTGGAAAGGCAAATCACTGATTCAATCTGTAAAAATTTGACTGATTCAGATTTAGAGAGTAGTTTCTGATAAAACATATATTTTTCATTTCAATTCCAAAAAATACGATTAAAATTCAAAAATTCCATTTCTTAGAAGAAATATGGGAGATAAAAAAACGTTCAGATAGATATTTATTTGCCTAAATGAAATCTACAAATTCTCATCGAGACACTTCTCGACAGGATGTATATTTTATGTTTTGATTATAAGAAACACTATTGAAATTCCATTTTTAACCTAAATATGTGAGATACAAAATAAGCGTCGTTCTGCGAAATCATTTCCTTAAATAAAGTCGACGATTGTTTTTCCTTTTTGAGATGATGAGAATGTCTTCCTTAAAGTAGTTGATCCACGAAAATTAGACCACAGGCAAAAATAGATAATTTTGCTTTAAAGAATAGCGATATTATTATTGAAGGGCTATTTTGCAAGAGAAAAGATTAATTTCCATGAAAAAAATTTGAAATACTGAAAAATAATTTTATTAATAAATTTTATTTTTGCCACAACTTTTTTTCTTTTTGCTTCTTACCAAATTTTAAAAAATTATGCGATTTTAATAAATTACAAATCACTTTTTCAAAAAAAAGATTCCCTACAACGTAACCATTTTCAATTTTCGAAAATAAAAAAATTATTATCAAATTCAGCAATTTGCTTATAAAAATTTCGTTTTGGAAAATTTTTTTAATGGTTTTAGCCGTTAAAGAATTTATTTAAAAAAATCAGAAACGGTGAAGTGGGAAATTTTTTCTCTGTAAAAATGATTCATGATTTATAAGAATCGCATAATTTTTTGAAATTTGGTAAGTAGCAATATGAAAAAAAGTTGGCTCAAAAATAAAATTTATCAATAAAATTTATTAATAAAATTATTTTTCTGTGTTTCAAATTTTTTTCATGTAAAATAATCTTTTCTCTTTCAAAATAGCACTTCAATAATAATATTGCTATTCTTGAAAGCAAAATTATCTATTTTTGCCTGAGGTTTAATTTTCGTGGGTGAAAACTACCTTAAGGCCGATAGAGTCTTAAGTAAATTGAATTTCCTGTTTCACTTAAATTCAAAAAGAAATTTAGTGACTGAGAAAATGTGTAATTTACATCATCTGTAATATTATAAAATTAGTTTGAGCTCTAGTATCAAATTATAAGAAATAAACTTAAATGTATGCGAAAAGCATGAGACCGAGCGCTAAGCGCGAAGTCTAAAAAGAACGGAGCGCGAAGCGCGACGATCAAATCGCGCGCCCTAGGCGCGCTCAAACTTGCGAGCGAAGCGCGCGATCAGAATGTGCCCGTAAAGTGGGCAGATTTTTTATTAAAATTAATATAAAAAATATATATATATACACAGATTAATTGAATTTTATATAGTTCTCTCGGTAATTTATCAACCAAATCAGATGGTAGGCGAAATGAGCTTCGAGTTTTCGATTAATAGAAAAAAGCAACTTGTGTGGTACGTGAACTTACTTCGAGATGAAGTGAACGAATCGTGTAATAAATTTAATTAAAAGCCAATCTCTTCTAAGTCCTGTAATTGAGTTAATCGAGCCAATCACCTCTTCCATTAGATAAAATTTAAACACATTATAATCAAGTCTTTTAACTCTCCACTTGATTATTTCCCCATTAATTATTCAGCTTATTCATAAAAGAATTAATCTTCTTTGCAAATTAAAATAAATTGCATCATATTAATTATAAACAATAATATTTATGACACGTACTACTGACGCAAAAAATATTTTGCTTTATATATGGAATCGTTTTAAAAACAATTGTTCTGATCAGACAGTACCTAAAATGTAAACACCAAAAAAGTATTTCGCTTTGTTTTGAAAATTGAACAGCAACTTTATTATCTTTATAGAAAGAATTTAAAAAACAATGTAGCTCAATTGTTCTACTTTTTTACGAATTCCTGTAATTCTCTTTGATAAAACAACAAACCGAGGTCTAACATTTTAAGAGATATATCTCTCTCTACATCTAAAATTACCTGCACTGTTATTGTAAGTCGCCTCACTGTTATTCCAAGGGGTCGGCGAACATTCTTGGCAGAATCCGATTGGTAAATACAACTCAAGAGGTTGACATAATTTATCACAAAAAAAAATTGCTAGTCCGTATGTTTATTTCGGAAGAAAATAAATGCACTTTTCCGAATCTTAACTCTAATGGGTCAAGGGGACAGATTGAAAAAATGACCAGAAGGGGGTGAATTGACGAAATCGTAATTTGAACACGACCGCGACGAGCATCACTCGTAAACTGAGTAAGGGTGAAAAGAGAAGGCAATGCTTGAGCGAGAGCAAAACGTCGGGGATCGCGGACAAGGGGGATGAAAAGGGTAGTAAATGGGGTGAGAAGGGAGTAGAATGCGCGCTGAGAACGAAAAGGGAAATGCAGAACCCGTATTGGCGCGCGCAGAGTTCTCCAAATAGTTATGCAAGCGATTAGGATTTCGATTAATCAATATAGCAATGTCCCATTCACAAAAAAGAAATTTTAATTATTACACCTTCTTAACCCTTTCAGGGGCACATTTTTCTGGTGCATCTACTCCAGATATGATAGTAACTATAAGGATTTTCGGGGTTGCTGATTACGAATCTGAAGTCAGATTTTCAAAATTCAAAATGGCGGATCCAATATGGCGGTCAAAATTTTCAAGAAAGGGTAAATTGATGCTAAATTTTGATTATAAGGGTTTTTGGGATCGCTGATTACTAATATGAAGTCAGATTTTCAAAATTCAGAATGGCGGATCCAATATGGCGGTCAAAATTTTCAAAAAAGGGCAAATTGATGCTAAATTTTGGTTATAAGGGTTTTTTCAATTGCCTGCGATCTGGCGATCCCAGGAGAAAGGAATGTGATTTATAAATTTGTTCATAAAAAAATTAATAATGAAAGTACGCAATAATAATGGTACTGTTTTAATGACTTATGTTAGGTCTGTCGTTTGCGAGCGTATCACTTTATTTCGCCGCAATAACACTTTTTACTAAGATTCACCTAGCAGTCACGGTAAAAAATGATTAAGAAATTTTGCTATGGAAAATACTGAAAACTAAATGGTGAAGAAAAGAATTGTATAACTTTTATCCGCTGTTGTGGGGCCAGAGTAATAGTGCGTGTAACCTGCACATTGACCATTCAGTGTAAAGAAAGTTACTAGGACCTCAATGATGATATAAGATCTTAGAGTTATAAAGTTGAATAAATATATTCATAAAATTATAAATAATTTTCCCGCAAACAGTGTTAAATAAATAAGTAAATTACGAAATATGAAAAAAAAATTCATTTTTCGAAATATTTGAAATTTTTTTTTGAAAAAACTAGCGTACGAAAAAATCCGAAAAAAATATATATCATAAAACTAAGTGTGTAGAATACGTCAAAAAATCAACAGAGGCTCACTTTTGCAGGTTACGGAAAAACCAATTTTTTTCTGAAAGAAACGTGTTTTTTCGTGTTACTTTTTTATAACAAACAAATATATAAATAAAATAATGCAATTTGTCACCAGATTATAATAACTCAGACTTCTAAGAGTCTAATAAGTATATATTTGCATAGATAAAGTGCCAAAATTTATCGGAAATATAAAAAAAACTAAGACAAAAAAGGTGGTACATAATCGTCCCACCGCCCCTGAAAGGGTTAAGGGGAGAGATACCTCTAGAACTTTCAAAAAGTCAAAAATTTTTTTTTTGCTCAAATCGATTGAAAAACTATTCAAAAATATAATCCCAAAGTTCTATTGGTCTACTCCAAATATTTCGGTAGAAAGAGGCCCCAGAACCACTTTACTTCATGTAGCGGCTATACTAACTTTTTTTATCCGTCCGTCAAGATTGCGAGCAAACTATTCAACCGATTTACTTGAATGAAGCGGTATTTTATAGATAATTCTATATTCAAGTAAATAGTATTTCTACAGTTGTTTAATTATTTTCATGTCAAAAAACACAGGTAAAAATGGCACTTTTTCACGAAACGCATGAAAATATACCCAATTTTTTGAAATTCTCAAAACCCCCCTACTATGCACTCGATAAAAGCTTCGCAATTTATGAAAAATTTTCTTTTATCGTTTCAGATGAAAAACCTACCCAGGAAGTTGACGGCCGCAAAAAATGTTAGCAGCGACGCTATCAATGAAATCCGTCATATTTCCGCCATTTTGTATTTTTCTATCATGAAAAAATTGTTTTTTTTAAGTTAAATAATGCCTTCTAATATATGCAAAAAATCCGGACTTGCTTCTTTTTCATTCTCCCAGAATAAAATTGAAAAAAACTGCTTTTTTTAAGGGTTCTAGAGGTATATCCCCCCTTAAATCTCATTTCGTCTAAGACTTCTTTGTCATAGCAGATGAAATCAAAATTCAAAAATTCATGAGCAAACTTACACCGATTAGTTATTATCTTGAGCCAGAAAAATATTTGGTTGGATCAAAAACTTCTTTTTAACTCAATAACACTGAGAAAACAGTTTTTTTAAATCAACAAAAACATTTTATTGGTATTTATGCAACAAAACTCTTTTGTTGTACAAAAAAACAAATTTGCCAAGTCAATCAAATTATGGTTACTTCAACAAAATGTTTTGTTAGGATAACAAAAAAGTTTTGTTGCATACATTTTTTTCTTAGTGCATAGTATTTTGTTATTATATGGATAACAAAATGTTTGGTTGGTCCACAAAAAAGTGGAGGACATGATGATTATTAAAGTAAAAAAAATTGTATTTATTTAAATAATGAAGGTAATATAAACAATAAAAGTTGAGGGGATCACCTGGTGTGACAGCTTTGTTTTTCGTGCTCTTGAGGGGGATTTTTGCTAATGATCCATAAAAATATTCAATATTCGTTTTCTCAGTACATATTTATTGACAATTCAATAATTGTTTCAATTTTTTACAAGCCAAAATATCAGGTTAAATCGACTCTTGAACTTTCGGAAGACACAAATGTTATGTCAAAAAAGATGGTTGACATAATTAAAGTTACGATAAAGTTACAATTTTCATCATTTTTTCGATTTTTTAGTTTAATAAAAAAAAAAATTCGATAGATTTCACACTAATTCTAGTTTAAACTTGAACTAAACATGTACTAAATACACCATGCAAATTTGAGCTTTATCCATTTAGCAGTTTTTGAGATATCGTGTTAACAAAAAAAAAAAACGTTGAATTGAAAGTTAAAATATGCATAACACAAAGAGCTTTACTTGCTTCATTCTATGTCTGTATTTTCTTAACGACTTCGGATATCAAAACAACTTGTTGACCGCCGTATACCGATAGGTAGTCGAGTCGGTCTCGTTTTGCGTGCGTAAAATTTTTGTTTTAATTTACACTTTACCGCACTGCTGGTATATTTCGTATCATGTGCGGAAAAACGTATTTTAACGCAAGAGCGAGTCGCCTCGGCCCTCGTCACATCTCGCTCTTGCGTTAAAATACGCTTTTCCGCACTTTATAAGAAATATATTAGTAGTGCGGTAAAATTTTAAGTTTGTTGTGATTTTCCGAACACTTAAAATTTTACCGCACTGCTATTATATTTCGTATCATGTGCGGTAAAGCGCATTTTAACGCACTTGATAAGAAATATACTAGTAGTGCGGTAAAATTTTAAGTTTGTTTTAATTTTCCGCACACTTAAATTTTTACCACACTGCTAGTATATTTCGTATCACCTTCGGAAAAGCGTATTTTAACGCAAGAACGAGTCGCCTCGGCCCTCGTCACATCTCGCTCTTGCGTTAAAATACGCTTTTCCGCACTTGATAAGAAATATACTAGTAGTGCGGTAAAATTTCAAGTTTGTTTTAATTTTCCGCACACTTTAAATTTTACCGCACTGCTATTATATTTCGTATCATGTGCGGTAAAGCGCATTTTAACGCACTTGATAAGAAATATACTAGTAGTGCGGTAAAATTTTAAGTTTGTTTTAATTTTCCGCACACTTAAATTTTTACCGCACTGCTAGTATATTTCGTATCATGTGCGGAAAAACGTATTTTAACGCAAGAGCGAGTCGCCTCGGCCCTCGTCACATCTCGCTCTTGCGTTAAAATACGCTTTTCCGCACTTTATAAGAAATATATTAGTAGTGCGGTAAAATTTTAAGTTTGTTGTGATTTTCCGAACACTTAAAATTTTACCGCACTGCTATTATATTTCGTATCATGTGCGGTAAAGCGCATTTTAACGCACTTGATAAGAAATATACTAGTAGTGCGGTAAAATTTTAAGTTTGTTTTAATTTTCCGCACACTTAAATTTTTACCACACTGCTAGTATATTTCGTATCACCTTCGGAAAAGCGTATTTTAAGGCGAGGGCAAGTCGCCTCGCCCCTCGTCGCAACTCGCTCTTGCGTTAAAATACGCTTTTCCGCACTTGGTACGAAATATACTTTACGGAGTTCAAGGTGAAATTCTGCCCTTACTGTTAAAATTTTTATTTTTTAATGCTTCTATATATTTTCATAGAAGATAAAAAAAACCATTAATAATTAATTTGAAATATTGTTTATATTTCGATCGTTAGTATTTTTAAAAATCGAAATGTTTTGAAATTTTAGCAACGGTAATATGTTTATTCAATTTTGTAAATATAAAGTGTGTCCATAGTATTGTCACGTCCCGCGACGCATACAAAGGCATATATTACGCAGAGGCTAGGTGTGGTAAAAATCTATTAGAGAATCGTAAAAGAGGAACCAGAATTAGGGAGAAGTAATGATGCACAAAAAACACTGATTGTCGTATTATATTAAATACTGTTTTTCCGAGGATCTTTGAAAGATCTTAGACTGAGTTAAAGGAGGAATAATCGCTTGTTCTCTCTTAAATCTGTGAGGACAGTCGTATCACCGCAGTTACACTTGTGAGTATCATCTGCTGCTACCCATTCATATCTGTGGGGATCATCACTCCGCCTCACTCAACAATTGAAGGGATTATCTGCGAATTATTGGGTTGGCAACAAAGTAATTTCGCTTTTTTCCGCTAGATGACTTTAGTCGTTCAAAGTCGTTCTTCTCCATTGCAAACTTCAGACCGTATATGGTATGTGACAGCTGACGTTTCATAGATTATTCAGTAAAAAACAAGTTTCAAGTTTTGTTGTTTATTTATTGTTTTGCATTGATTTGAAATGGAGATTCCAGACGGTCATTTTCGTGATATTTTACTTTACAGTCTGTTCCACAAGAAAAGGTACGCGTTTACTCGGAAATTTTTGAACAAAACCTCATTTTTCTTTTTTGGCACAACAGTGCGCATAAAGCACTAGGGCGCACTCACCTAATAAACCGTCCAAACGCCGTTTTTGTGGATAATGGCCTGACAACTTCTGGGCATGCTCTCAATTAGTTTTTCGGCATATTCCGTAGGTAGAGAGCGCCATACCTCCTTAATTCATCGAGAGAACTGCTTCAGGGTGAATGCACGCCTTCCTGCAAGTTTCCTCTTCACCGCACTCCACATATTTTCTATTGGATTCTCATCAGGAGGTTGTGAAGGCCAATCCAAGGTCATGATGCCATTTTCCGCTTTCCAGGACGTGCAGGGGTGACTGCGATGTTTGGGGTCGTTGTCCTCTTGAAGAATCCAATCCTTATTGTTGGTTCCAAACATCTTCTCTGCAGATCTCAGAAGACCATGTTCGTAGATTTGAAGCATTTTTTGAGCGTTGAGGTTCTCAGTAAAGAGCTCTGAACATCCAAAACCGCGCTGTGAGAAGCATTCTCAAACATGGATCTTTATGGGGTGTTTAACAGTTCGCTGCAGGAAACGTTCACCAGCGGCTGACCAGGCACGTTTTATGGGAACTCGTGCCCAAAAGGACGCTTCGTCCGAAGAAAGTACATTGGACCAATCGCGATCAACATTTTCCGTAGTCCATGCCAAGCGTTTTTCCATGTGAACCTCTGAGAGCAGGGATTACTTCCTCGTGGGACGGTACTGCACTTTCGCCTCAGCTAATCTGCGTCTTATGGTGTTTATACTAACGTGTAGTCCCTTCTCCGCTAGCTTAGCTTTGGCTTCACGCAGCCGGAGAGTTGGGTTGCGCTTGAACAGTGCAACGATCATCTTATCCTCCTTACTAGACGTTGCTCGCGTCTCTCCTTTCCCTGGCATGTCATCGACGGTTTTTGTGTCCCTACACCGCTCTACCCACATTTGCACGAAGTGCTTAGACTTTTTAAGCACTTTGGCAGCAGCTGAGCATGAAAGATGTGGTCCGCGTGCATGGGTGCACAAAAAACCGCTTCGTAACGTTTAGCGTAGATAGCACTCATAGCTTAATGTTGTGTAATACCTGACACTTCGAACAAGACTGAAACGAATCGGTGGTTGCGCTGTAACCCTTCCAACGTACAATCAATGTTTATCGTTTATGGTGAAAAATCATTAACAGAACGCCAGTGTCAGAATTGGTTTGCTCGTTTTCGTTCCTTAGATTTTGACCTCAAAGATGCACCACGCTCTAGACGCCCAACTGAAGTTGACGACAAAATAAAAGCAATGATAGAAAATAACCGGCGTAATACGACACGAGAGATCGCTGAGAAGCTTAACATATCACATACATGCGTTAAAAGACATTTAAAACAACAAAGTTACGTTAACAAGATCGATATTTGGGTTCCTCACAAATTAAACGAAATTCAACTCACCAAACGAATTTCCATTTGCGATTCACTGCTAAAACGTGAAGAAAACAATCCATTTTTAAAGCGAATCATTATGGGCGATGAAAAATGTGTTGTTTACGATAACGTCGTGCGAAAAAGATCATGATATAAGTGAGATGAGCCTGCACAATTGACATCAAAAGCCGATATTCATCAAAAGAAGGTTATGCTGAGTGTTTGGTGGGATTTCAAAGGTATTTTTTATTTTGAGCTGCTCCCAGGGAACCAAACTATTAATTTGAATTTCTACGGTCGCCAGCTAATGAAATTGGACAAAAAAAACAAGGAAAAGTGGCCAGAACTAGCAATTCGTAAAGGCGTCATATTCCATCAAGATAACGCCATACCACATACATCTATGGTCACTCGCAAAAAATTATTGGAGTTGTGCTGGGAAGTGATACCTCATCCACCGTATAGTCCTGACCTTGCACCATCCGATTATCATTTATTCCGTCCACTTCAAAACCATTTGAATGGAAAAACATTCGATTCAAATGAGGCTGTCAAAAATGAGTTGATTCAGTTTCTTGCCGCTAAGAACCAACCTTTCTACGAAAGCGGAATTATGAAGCTAACTGAAAGATGGCAAAAGGTCATCGAAGATAATGGTCAATACATAATTGATTAATGTTTGATATTTGTATTAATAAATTTGCTTTGAGAATCATGAAAAAAAAAACGAAATGATTTTGTTGTCAACCCAATAGATCAAATCTACAAGGTAGCCTAACTTCTCTCCCTGTTTTCTTCTCTTCATATTTTTTTAACTAGCCTGTGTCAATATCTTGCAATGTTATAATTTGTTTATAAAATTAATCAACTTGTTTCAATAAATGAAATTTGTATAACCTTATAATCATTATGTCTTTCATTGACTTATCCTCATCTCTAAGCGAGGAACATTTTATCCTGACTTAAAACGAGGAATCTTCTAAAAAGTAAGCATTT
This sequence comes from Diplolepis rosae, assembly GCA_030998225.1. Classification (NCBI taxonomy): domain Eukaryota; kingdom Metazoa; phylum Arthropoda; class Insecta; order Hymenoptera; family Diplolepididae; genus Diplolepis; species Diplolepis rosae. Next base: position 944,548 of record JAPYXD010000391.1, on the reverse strand, counting down.
TCGTGATTATGACGTAACAGTATTCACATAAACTTTGAATTTAAGTCAATTTTATGAAATTCCTTTTAAAATTACGATTATTAATGCTCTGTTATATCAAAGAATCAGCTACCACTTAAAATATTTGAAAATGATTTAGTATTTTTATAACAGGACACTACATTGATGTAGAGTGGAATCTGCAGTCCATAACTTTAGATCTTATTCTGTCGAATGGTTCTCATAGTGGGAAAAGTCTAGCATAACTTTTTTACGACTTCTTAAAAGAATACGGATTAAAAAATAAAGTGCAGGGAATAACATTGGATAATACTGCTGCAAATACATCTTTCATGTTCGAGTTAGGCTTACTTTTAAGAGACACAGACTTTTCTTCAGAAGATGTGCATTTAAAATGTATGACACACATCTTGAACCTAGGAGCGCAAGATTTATTATTAAAGCTAAAATTGCAAAATTATACGGACGTAGAAGAAGACGATGAGATCGACAACGACAAACGTGAGAGTATGCTAGAAATATCTGCTGTGGCAAAAGATGATGCCTTGCCGATAACCAAACTAATAACTTTATTTTTAAAATTAGAGTATTCCAAAAAGCTATGCATTAAATTGAAGTGTTGTTGTGGTACTGTTTTTGTTTTTTGTTTTCTTTTGTGAGGAGGAAAAATGGCAAAATCTTTTAAAGACGTTGTACCGCCTTTCAGCTTAAAACCTCGCGGTGTTGTCGTGGTACTGTAGGCATAAAAATGTTGTCACCAAGTGTTGACGTAAAAACTCGTTGGTACTCTCAACACAGGACATGGTTGAAAAGGGTTCAAAAATGGAAAAGGCTTTAACTTTGCTGTGCGAGATGGATGAAGATCTTCGACCACTACAACTTCTGCAGCCTGACTGGGATGCTCTTAAGGTGGTTATATCGCGACTCAGTGAGTCATATAAGAGCGTAAAAAATATCCTTGATTTACATCGAATTTTTTGTGTTGTAAAATCCTAAAATTAATTAAGATTGACATTTGTGACTGTTCCGCGATGTAAATGAGAATAATAAATAAATTAATAAAAAGATATCTCTCAATGGTTTGCGTATTCACGACCATATGACTTTCTAAAGAAGCAATGTCGCACTCTCCCCACTCCTTTAGTCCGCCATGTTCAAGTGCACATGTATAGAAATCTAACCTACTTTACGGTTGTTGTATGATTAGTTAAATTTACAGCAAATTTCAGTGTTTTTTGATTTCTCGAACATTAGATAACTTATTTCAAACTTCTCCTAACTGACTACGCATACGTGTACGCTCGAGCATGCGTTGCGACGTTGCCACGTGCTCACTGCTGTCTTCTTCGATTATGGCTGCCAATAAAAGTCGACAGTTATAATCTTTGGAAAGACAATACAAACTTATTGTACGGTAAAAAATTCTTTCAAAAAGCAGACGAATTTTTCAAGGTTCGTGGCAAATTTGTATAGTTTTTTGACGTAGCATGGATTTTGTAAGTATAATGCTCATTTGAAACTTGGGTTCACTTCTCATTGCCATTGACGGTATAGTAATTCATGACCAAACGGTGAAACTTCAAGTAATTATTTCTATATAACTAGACAGTCAAGCAACCTAAAACATTGCAGGTGTATTCTAAAATAATTAAAGAAGCTATAATAAAAATTTCAGATTTTTAGCATGGATTTCGTTTCATGATAAAACCACCTTAAGGCTGTTGTCAAATATCTACGGTATTTTAAGACGTTATCAGTCCTTCTTTGCGGGGAAAAGTATTTCACTCTCCCATTGGTTGTCGTCGGCTTCATGATGCTACTTGATAAACTTGAAAAGGGAATTAAAGATTTAAATTCGAAGTTGAATCGAACTTTGACTGACATCAAACTTGAAAACGGTCTTCAATCAGCTCTTGAAAAGAGAATGAAGCACTACAGCAAAACAAATTGGGTGTATTGTGCCGTCTTACTATTGACCCCAGGCATGAGGCTGAAGCATTTTACCTAACATCCTGGGGTAGAGAAATGGCAAAATGGTCTATAGACAAGTTTGAAGAGATTTACAGGACCAGATATTACAGCCGAGAAGAAATAACAAGTGAATCTCAAACGCATGGTTTAGAGGCCTCAGATAGTGATGACGATGATATTGAACCAAGTACCCTCTTCTCGTCTAATGGTGAAATGCCAGGAACTACAACTTACAGTATTAGAGCCCTGGGAGGTAACTAGAATAAAACATTTTAATTAAGTTCGGTGCCTTTTATAAATTTTCAAATTGATTTCAAAAGATGATCCTCACAGGTATAAGTGCAATGTAGTAAAAATCCCCACAGGTATGGCTGCGATGAAGTAATTGTTCCCACAGGTGTGACTGAAACAGAGCGATTATTCTTTTTAAACACTGAAACTAAGATCTTTTCAAAGATTTGGAAACGGACCACGACGAATTTTATGACTTCGAAACCTTAGAATTGTAGATTGTAACCGATCGAAAATTACGATTTTTAAGGGGCACAACTAGTTTGAAATTTTAAAAACTTGGATTTTTTGTTGTTGCATTTTTCAACAGCACAGTAGGCGCTTTTCAAAAAAGAGGAAGATGAATTGTATGGGCCTGGAATAGCAGATTAGCTCTAGGTATGATATTTAAAAATTTATAACAATGAAATCAGTACTTTTATCTTTAAACGCGTTTTTCTCAAAACTACATTTTTTAAATTTGCTGCAGTTGTAACTTGATAACAAATCATCCGATCGACTTGAGTTTTTTTTAGCTCATTGTGTACTTGTTTTTCCATACAATTTCCCTCCAGTTTTATGATTGGATAAAAAATATAATTTTGCCAGGCCAAAAACCATCAGATTTTTGAGCAAAATTTTAATTTTTATTTCAAAAATCTGCCATTTTGTTGCATTTGAATTTTTTTTACAATCGAGGGTCATTGTACAGGAAATATATTCTAGTTTAATAAAAATTTTAGTTTTCTTAATTTCAGGTACGGTAAAGGCTACAATCACTGCAGCAGTGGGAGAACTTTTTTTTTTGAAGAGTCAAGAGATGGTGGATAACTTGCTGAAAACCGAATATTTTCATTTGAAAACATTACTTTGTATTCATTATTTATGCACAAATATATCTGCAAAATTTTAAAACATTCGATGCAATACTTTTTTTTTTAAAGTATTGCAAAAATCACCTTTTTTCAGGTGGTCAAACTAGTAGTGCCCCTTAAGGTTTTAAATGATGCCCTCTTTTATTCTGCTCACAAGACTATTTTTTTCCTTGGAAGTGTGAATCAGAAAAAACGGTTTTTACAAAAGTGTCTGTCTGTTATTTCAGTTATTTGTGCTCTCTAAACCTGAATCAGTGAACGGCCACTGATTCGCAGTGACTATTCACTGATGGCAGCAGCTATAGGTCTTTCACTGAGAATCAGTGAAATTCGACTGATAAATCAGTGAAATAGATTGAGCTCACCTATTGAGTCAGTGAAAGCTTCAGGTGGGAGTAATAAAACCAGCAATATACTTTAACGATCGATGAATTCGTTTATTTTAAGCTAAACAGCACTAAAACGAAATTACGTAATTATTATTATTTTTAAGGGACGATAAATCAGTAAAGTGTAGATGAAAGTTTTGAATTCGCGAATTCAAAAGTTATGTTCACGTGACACGTTCACTGATTCCTCAGTGAAATCAAAGCAGGGCACTGATTCATCAGTTAATATATTTTCACTGATATAATCAGTGACTATTTCACTGATTCAGGTTTAGAGAGTGGCGAAAGTTTCGGATTGGAATTTGATCTGAGCAAATTAGAGCTATTCGGAGTCATTCCAAAATCTGTTTCCGATTCATTCCGAATCGATGTGAAAAACATGATAAAGAAGATTTTTTTTGTTATAAATTAATCTAAATGAATCTGAATCAAGTTATGAATCCGAATAAATCCGAACTCGGGTTGATCTAACCAAATTATGAATACAAATAAATCCGAGGTTAAAGTAAATTAAATTTAAAATTTGGTTTAGATCAACCCGAACTCGGATTCGTTTGTATTGATAACTTGATTCGTATTCATTTAGATTAATTTATAACCAACAAAAATGTTCTTTATCATGTCCCACAACTTCAGTCAAAATTATTCATTATCGTAGACAAATTCTCGGGAAACTAAAATACATTTTTTGATTATGTGACTCACTTGATAAATGTCCTCAAAAGAATTTTTAAAGACTAATAGAAATTTCTTTACAAGATACAAATTGTCTGAAAATTGAATCCGGACATAATGGCATATTTCAGTGACCCACGAAAAGAATGCTGTCTTCTTTTCTTTATCCACAGTGACAGTTAACTTCCTGATACAAAAATTATTGCATTCGCTTTGCTATACAGAGCAGCACAAATAAAATGAAAAGTAGTGGCATACAAAGAAGTGCAGGACGGTAGAAAAGAGATTTTCTTGAGTCGAAGAGCAGAAAAAACGAAAGAGAATTACAAAGGTCAGTGACATAGGATGAAAATGCTTAGAAAGACGAAATGCGTCAAGCATTTTACCAATATGAGGAAAACCTATACAGAGAATAATTACAATATGTAAAATAAGGGATATTTTTATTAGTTATTTTTAAAAACTGCAATAAAAGATAAGACTGTCGTATATGCTTTCAAGAATTTAAATCAGGTTTAAGTGCCTTCCAAGGAATACTTTCGACCTGGCTTGTTCTAAGCGTCTGAAGATTATAAATTATAACGCAAAGGACTAAGGAAGCTCGCGATTACGAGCTTTAAGAGCAACCATAAACTGCTCCAGGCACTATCAACGCTATCTTTCTCTGTCGCTCGTAAACAGGTGAACATGTAAACAAATGAGATTATAGGCGGACATGATAATATAGAAAAATGCCATTACTTTTCCATATGTTGTGCTTACTCTTATTTGTTGGCATTTACATTTTTTTACGAGAAAAAATCGAAGACAACTCAGAAGTTTTCATCAAAGCTGGACACGTTTTGATATTGTAGAAAAACAGGGATTCTCTTCAAAAGATAAACTTATACAAAAGGCAACACATTTTTCTACCTATGAAAATCATATGACACTTCAAATGTTTGCTTCAAAACAGAATTTTAATAAAAATGAATGAAATAGTATTTCGTATCGTGCGGAAAACGACACCGACAAGGTTAACTTTCGGTGTACAGTGGACAAAAAAGAATTTCATGAAGAGCTTGAAAAAGGAATATTGGGAGAAAAATGTCTTACTGAATAACTATCAGGATACTTACCGTTGTTTGAAGAATAAAATATTGAACGAGTTGGGATTTTTGTTGTAACCAGTGCAATACAGACAATAATACCCTCGGGGGTGAAACTTGTATAGGGGCTTCTGGTACACGATATGACGTTGCCATACGAAAACGAGGGAAGTGATTGACCAATCAGAATTCACCGCTAAAAACAACTGATTGCGGAGTATTATGCTAAATAATTAGGATTCACTTCCAAAAAGCACTTACCTCCGATTAATTTGGAACTGACTATACCGACGTATTTTACGGCGCTGAATACGAATATGATAATGAAAATACTCGGAAAATTGATTTTCAAGTTCAAAACTAAAAAAAAAATGTTTTGACAAGTTTTTTTATTTTATGTTGATAAATATTGATATACAGGGTGGGTCATATAAAATTTTAAATTTAAAAAGTCAATAAAGAAAAAAAGCGGCTTGATATTTTTCAAAGGTCTAACATTTATTTGAAAGGTTGTTTTATGAAATTTCTTTGTGGAAAACATTTTCGGACAAATGACCACCACGGCTGAGTTTACAGTAGCTTATCCGATCCACCCAATTTTGGAGTACTTTCTCGATGGTTTCAGGCCTTATGGCAGCAACAGCAGAATTGTCGCATTTGGGGCACAGAAAACCCGCACGTAATCGTCGAGAAGCCAATGCACCCAGCACGAGTCACTGTATGGTGCGGATTTTGGCCTGGTGGAATCATCGGCCCATTTTTCTTCGAAAATGAAGAAGGAACCGCCGTAACCATCAATGGTGAGCGATATTGCGCAATGTTATCCAAATTTTTCTTCAAGCAAATTGAAGAGGAAGACTTGGACAACATTTGGTTCCAGCAGGACGGCGCTACGTGCCATACAGCAAACGCTACACTCAATCTTTTACGCCCTATCTTCGAAAATCGCATAATCAGCAAAAGAGGTGATGTGAATTGGCCTCCCAGAAGCTGCGATTTAACTCCGTTGGGCTATTTTCTGTGGGGAGCTGTTAATGATAAATGTTACGCCAACCATCCAGAAACAATTCAAGATCTAAAGTACGAGATTCAAGCTGCAATTGCTGCCATAAGGCCTGAAACCATCGAGAAAGTACTCCAAAATTGGGTGGATCGGATAAGCTACTGTAAACTCAGCCGTGGTGGTCATTTGTCCGAAATTGTTTTCCACAAATAAATTTCATAAAACAACCTTTCAAATAAATGTTAGACCTTTAAAAAATATCAAGCCGCTTTTTTTTATTGACTTTTTAAATTAAAAATTTTATACGGCCCACCCTGTATAAAAAAAAATTCCTACAAAAGTTGTAGAGGATAAAAAGACCTATCTTTGATGTTCCACGCATTTTTGCCCTAAAACCATTATTTTCCAAGGAAAATGAGATTTAAAAAAAAACTGCCAAAACCCATTAGGGGGCAGTTCCGAATAGGTGAAGCTTCCGATTTTTATAAAACTTCCCATATTTACGTATTTTGACGCGCCGATTACGAATATAATAGTGAAAATTGCCGACTATTCAATTTTCATGGTGACAACATAAAAAAAACCCATAAGAATCTTGGTTGTTTGCGTTTATCTCAACCAATATGCAAAATTTTGCAAAATGTTCCACATATAACTTGTAGACCTCATCGAGATACACATTTTCTGTTCGATGCATTTTTTTCTACGACTGATAGTTTCCAAGAAAATTAGTGATACATTTAATATCGAATTTAAATACCCAAAAATAATACAAGCTACACGTTATGTGCAGCCAAGTATTTTATGCAATTTTTTCTCCTATCTCATGTGTTTGTTATTCTTTCACCCCTTTTTCGCCCGGTAACGCTGCACTTCATGGACTTCCAACTCTTGAGTTTTTAACTCCTCTTCATAACTTATCTACCAGGCATGAATTTCACATCATGTGAGTCCCAAAATCTCCAATTTATGGGCCCCAAACAATGAATTGTTTGATTCAATTTAATAGGGGATGATTTGAATTAAGAAAAACTCTCCATCGTGTGCCTGTCTGTGTGATTCGATTGGATCTCATTTTTCTCGAAAAATAATGATTTTAGGGCAAAAATGTCTGGAACATTTAAGATAGATCTTTTCATCCGCTACAACTGTTGTATGAAATATTTTTTTCCTAGATTAATATTTATTGACATATATGAAAAAACTTGTTAAAAACATTTCTTTTTAGTTTTGACCTTGAAAATCACTTTTGCGGGTATTTCCATTATCATATTCGTAATCAGCGCCTGAAAATACGTGGGTATAGTGAGCTTAAAATTAATCGGAAGTAAGTGCTTTTCGGAAATTTATTCAATAATTATTGGTGGATATAATTTTTGTAATTTCAAAACATGATTGCTGTAGACTTATGAATTCCAACTCGCAGTATTTAGCAGGGCTGCGCACGTGTCAAACACCAGTACTCGTACATTGGATACATTATTGATGTATCATATGGACGTAAATTATATCCGAAGTTTCATATGGCGACTGCGCAGCGGGCGCATGGGGCCAGTTATTAAGTTAGCAACATAACCTCTATTCTCTTGGGACACCGATACATAAAAAGTATTTTACATTTTATACATTTAATACGCGTCATATATTTTTTACGTGTTGTACGTCTAAAATTCTGAGCTACGCGTATTCGCGCAACCCTGGTATTTAGACTTCAACTCTCTTGTAATACGTACATACGTCACTCGATAAGTCTTGCGACTCCGAGCAGTGACAAATAGGATAAGAGTGGGGATGGAATGGATGGATAGGGCGTAGAAAAATATTAGGGTACGCTGTAGACTATATACGCTCCGTGCAAAGTTATGGTAGGGAGTGTCAGATCGACGCCAGCGTACGCAGTGGATAATTTTGGCGTTAAAGGAGGCTGTTTTATATTTCCGAGCAATCAAAATACACATGCAAATCTAAAGTTTGTTTTAATTAAAAAAATATAGCTAAAATGAGCCACCGAAGTTGTTGTGTTGTGAATTGTAAAAATACAAGCAGGAAAAGTGAGTGTAAATTTTACAAATTTCCAACGTCTAAATGGAAAATAATTGTAAAATGTATTCATCTAATTTATCATAATCTAGTATTTGATATATAGAATAATTTGATTAGGAAGAGATGAATACCTGCTATACAAATCAAAGAAAAATTCTTGGACTGCGCTTGAAAGTCTTGTGAAATTTTTAGTGGTACGATTCGCAGTTGTCAATGTCAGTTTTTTAGATACGCAAAATTTTTATTACTTTGTAAATTGACATAAACTTCAGAAATTATGAAATTCTTATATTTGATATTTTAGAATTCAGTAATTAATTTATTAAAAGTCTCTTCATCTAAAAACTTTTCTTAGCCTTATATAAAATTGATGGCGAAACAAAGCGCAGCAATTTCTTACACGGCCCTGCATTTTCAAAGGATAAAATGTACCCAACATTTTTTTAGAAGTATCGCAAGTGCTTCGGCAGCCGTGCGGTTTAATTTATAAGGTTAGACTGCGTTATACATGTAGGTTAGGTAAAAGTTAAGGTTCGAATCCTATCAGCGTAATATTAATTTCAACAGCGGTAATATAATTTGTAATAAAAATCAATAAAATAGTATATAAAAAAAAGACAGCTTGCGAAAATAATTTTTGTTTCTTATTGCCTTTGATACTGATAGTCCATAAAAATTTCATTGACTGGCTTTGAAGTTTTCATGCACGAGTGCTGTGCGAGCTCTATCTGCCTATATTCAGAATTTCATATTAATTCGTAAAAATATCCAATCTTTGAACTTTATTTTCTCAAATGATTCATAGACATTATACATTTTGCGTTCTCAGAATTTTCTCAGACTTTCTACTGAATATACTTTTGGAAAGTTCTATACTTTTTCCAGGATTATTGATCTAATTGTACAAGAACGGTACTTCTAGTAACTGGAACATTTTATGCTGCATCATTGGATCAATTGGTTGACGAAATCAGGAAGAAACGGCCACATTTGAAGAAGAAAAAAATCCTTTTACATGATGACAAAGCATCATCTCACACATCGAACATTGCACAGGCAAAAAAGCATGAATTGGGTTCCAAATCGCTTCCGCATCCACCGTATTCTCTAAACCTGGCCCCCAGCGACTATTATTTGTTTCCAAACCTCAAGAGATGGCTGTGTGGTAGGCGTTTTGAGTCGAACGAAGAAGTTGAATGGGAAACAGAAGGATATTTTGGAAGGTTTGACAAATCGTATTATTTGGAAAACATATAAAAGTTGAAAGATCGTTAGACTCGTTCTATGGAGCTGAAAGAAGAGTACATTGAGAAATAAAACCGATCTTTGCCAAAAAAAAATAATTAATTCTTGTTCATTTCGTCACGTCAATATTGAATACCCTACCGTGTAGAAACTTCGATAGGGGCCTAGTGGGGCCCTGACGAGTTTGCCCTATTTCTAGTCGGGATCTAGTGTGGAAAACTAGTCAGGGCTCCGCCGGTAACGTAACGCTTTTGTCGAGGTGGACCCCACTAGACTTTCTAGTAAGGGGTTTAGTGAGGTCAGCCCTTAAACTAGCCAATTACAAGAAAGGACACCATTAGGGCCCTATTGGACCTCCGTGTTGTATTTAAGGTCATGTATCAGCAGAGTCATGTGACCAATTTTTTCAGGTATCTCACTGAAAAAATAATAAATAAAAAGGATTTTTCACACTGAGAGAAAAAGTACAGGGAAAATTCGAGTTAAGGTAGTACGAGCAGGGTACCGGGTTTTACGAATCCGCCATCTTGAATTTTGAAAATCTGACATCAGATTCGCATTCAGTTACCCGAAAAACCCCGTAGTAAAATTTTCATGAATTTTCTTTAAAAGTAACACTGGCGGCTGCCATATTGGATCTGCCATTCTAAATTTTGAAAATCTGACATCAGATTCGCATTCAGTTACCCGAAAAACCCCGTAGTAAAATTTTCATGAATTTTCTTTAAAGTTTACTTTCGGCATCCGACATATTGGATCCGCCATCTTGAATTTTTTAATCTGACATCAGATTCGTAATCAGTGACCTCGAAAACTCTCGAGTACACATTTTCTCGATCATTAGACAATTACAAAAATGTATGCTTCAAAGGGTTAAGCAATCTCGTTCGGTTAAAAATAAATGATAGCCTCTGTATTTCTCAATAAGCGGGGTATTTTCGAACGAATGATTATTGATACACAGAAGACAGCTACTGCTTCGTGGTATACCCAATTCTGCTTACCTAAGGTGAATGAAAAGTTGAAAGAATTCCGTCCACACTCACGACTTAACAAATGCTGCTTGCATAATGATAATACACCAGCTCATTGATCTCACTTAACCCAATCATTTTTGGAAGATTTCAGTTTGCCTTTTCTTGTCCATTCTCTCTACAGTACCGTTCTAGCAAATTGTGATTTTGATTGGTTCACCGAAGTAAAAAACTGCTGAAAGGACAAAGTTTTACCACTGAAAACAACCTAATCGCAGCCTCGGACATGGTCTGTGCCGATCTCACACAGGAAAAGTGAGGTTAGATTTTTAATGATTGGTTTCTCCGTATACAAAAGTGTATAGATTGTGGAAAAAAATACTTTGAAAGAGCCCAAAAAATAGAGGTGAGTCGCAAGACTTATGCGAGTTCACTCGGATTCAACCGAATTGAAAAAATTTTTTCAGATTGATTTCCGATTCGTTTGAATTGAATTTGTAATGTACACACGAATTCATAGGGATTGATTTCGGAATGACTCGCATTGGCGCAGAAACAGATTTCGAATTGACGTGGAATAAAATCCTGTTGGAGACTTGCTCTAGGGTATTTTATTCTTCAAATGGAATAGGCAACTCTCGAGGTGTTTCACGCTTTCCTCGACAATAACATGTGTTGCCATAAAATACGCAGTCCTTTGTAGAGACGAACTTGTTTCTCCTCGAAGTTGCTTATTCCATTTTTACCTGTGTAGTATTCTGTAGCATATTTTTTTCTCGGTGAAAAAAAAACACATGTCACAGAAAATATAATAACTGATTGTAGCATATTTGTCCTGAATAGTTTCTTTTTATAAAAATAAGTCATAAAACATTATAAAACTTCAAAAATATTCATCTACAATTTCTATTAAATATAATAAAATAAAGATTTGAATCATGAATGAAATGAAATATGAACCGGCTTTTTGGATAAGAAGTTCCTTTAACGATTGTAGAAGCATTTGATATTCATCAATTTAAGAGAGCGGAGATTTCAAGAACTTCTTATTCCTTAATCCAACTTAGAATATAGAATATCTAAGACCTCGAAAAGACTTTATGTGACCCCTCGTCCTTCACAGTTCGAACAACCTTCCATCAAGAAGAAGCCAACTTGGCTCTATCTTCTCTTTTCGATGAAACGAAAGTTTTAATTGGCTCGAATGTCTCTCCGATCCTTGGGATAAACGATCGGAAGCGCCTCATTTCGAGACATTCGAGAGCACTTTTTCCGAACTGAATAGAGGAAAGGTGATTTTTCGAACGCGCTCTTAACTCTTAACTCTGAAAGGAAGTAACTCTAACTACCTCTATTGAAGATATATAGAATATCCGGGAATCCAAAAATATTTATGCAAATAGCAATCATTTGTATTATAAAAATCTTGTACTTTTCGTTACTAAGAACTTTTATTATTTTTTTTCTATTTTCTACTGAATAAAAATTTAATTCTTTTAATTATCATTCTCTGAGAGAAAAGGAAAGTAGTCGTAGCAACTTTAGCTGTAAAGTTAAACCTGTTGCAGTTACTTTGACTGTATTTTTAGTTGGAACAAGTATAATTATTATAGTTAGTGGAACTATACAATACCTGTTTTTTATAGTTCGTTTCGGGGACAATTAAAGTCACACAGTTATCTCCAATGCAATTCGTAGTTACAAAAACAATGCACCATAATAATGATAATTTTGTATGAAAATTAATTTGAACTTATTTCGCGCACTTGTAGATTTTATATGATAGAATGTACTATAATGTTAAAAATAATAACTAATTCTTCACATTTCATTTTTTTTTCAAAGGATCGTTCGAATTAATCATCATTTTTTGTTCAAAAAAATCGATATTATTTAATTACGTGTCAGTAAAATTTTTTTTTGGGTGTTTATTTCGCTTTAATAATTTTTACTGCATAATCTACAATAGTTGCATTGATTTTTTTTTGGTTAAGCCGTTTATGCCAAAACATGACTTGTCAAAATTGTGAAAAGACTTGCAGAATTGTATAAATGCATATGGGTCATTCCATATTAGATTGACAGTCGATGTCGCAGATTTGAACGAAATAATTTTTTTTCGTTTCGTTATCAACAATAAATAGACAAAAAAAATTTTTCACAAGTATTCGATTTTTCGAATTTTCTAAGAAATGATATTTTCGACATAGCAAGCGCACTTTCAAGCCTGTTTATCTTAAAAATAATTGTTCGAACGAAAAATTTTCCAAATTACGAAAATTAGGGTCTTGACTCTTCTTTACAGAGATTATTGCGAAAAAATTGTTTAAATATTTTTTAACATACAAAAATAAAGAAATAAAGGCGAAATCGTTTTTTTCCAAATTTGGCTCCTTTCGAAAAAAAATTTTTTCGTGGATTTAGATTCTTTGAAGTCTGTTATAAAATATGACGATTGAATCAAAATAGCTGGATCATTGATTCCGATGTTATGGAATTTTGAAGAACCTCACGCGGCCTCGCGCGCAATTCGGGATTTTACAGCCTGAAAGATTTATATCTGATGAAAACTTATAAGTCAAATTTAGTTTTAGATAAACGTTTCATTGTATTCTCTTAATTTGTGCATTATTTAATTGATTTTTATTCATCTACAATGATAAACAAATTTTGATTATTATTTACAGGAACAGCTAAAAAAACAGTTGAAATAACAAATTATCAAGAGCTGATACAAATATAATCATTCATTTGGTCCAACTGTATTATACAGTTGGGTCAGTTTTCACCTACATTTGATTCAAATTAAGTTTTAATAGTCTTCTCAAATATGTTACCACAGTTGTCCTCAAAACGAACTATAATTTTATAGTTGGCTAACTCGTATTATTACAATTCTGATCAATGTACTTTTTTCTCAGTGTTGATACGTACGAATTAGGTTCAAAAATATAAAGGTTAATATGCTATATAATTAATTAAAAGTTTGATACCAAAAGTGTTTGCGTGAAATCTAGGCCAAAAAAGAACAAAATTAATTTTATAGAAAATTTTATTTCCTAAACGATTGTTCAAAATTTCTGAAAATCAATTTCCTACTTGACATTGAACTTTCAAATAAAACAATATTTAATTAAAATTCCACCCTCAAATTTATGATTGATTTTAATAAATGTATAAATCAGTAGAAATAATTTGGCCATAAAAGGGTTGAAGAAATAGCAAAAAAATCTCTTTTATAAATTCCCAATAATAGACTTTTAAACCCCGAGTAAACTCTGTAAGTAGTAAGTATGATAGCAAGTGAGTTGTAAAATGTATAAAATTGACCCTAAACTTTGTAACGTAGCTTACAAAAGGTTTAACAATATGTCTCTCGTCTTTTTATTGACACATATGGATATTTTATTACTGCAGTGCCTCTAATTAGTATGAACTATATTCCTGTTTTAAACGTTGATAAACTGCTCTTCCACTTCGTTACGCCCGTAATTAGTTTTGAAACGAACGCAGAAATTGTTTGGCACACATATATAGATCGCTTCAATGCCTACCGCGATTCACAGTTCGATTAGCAATCTGCATCAAACTTCGGATTGGCAAATTCGGTTCACATACATATTTGATGGTGAGAATTTTTATTTTATTGTTATTTGCTTCTGCTTTAACAGGCAATGATAAAAGAAAAAAATTCAAGCATAGAAATCTCTCAAAAGAATTGTATAACTATGAAGTGATTGTGAAGTATCTTCTAGTGAAAATCAACAGATCAATCTAATCAAAACTAAGTTACAATATCTAATGAATTTCTTTAGAAAAAAAGAAAGCGAGGTTATCTCTACAAGAGAAAACATTGAAGAAACTGTAGATATTGATTTGGAAAAGTAGTTATAATAACATAACGTTAATTTTATAACATGTATGACGTAATTTTAGGGTCCGATAAAAAATTGCATAACACTAAGGGGAAGGATTAGGGGTTAGACAAAGCATAACTGAAATTATTAAATTGCATTTGGATATTTTAATCAAAAGTACGAATGTCTTTGAAACGATTGAGTTATTGACAGGAAAATAAAGGAAGGATTATAAAAATCCTAGAAATAGCATTATGTCATTTTTGAACACCTTTTTAATTATCAAATGATAAAGTTAGTTGCAACCCTTATTTCTAATTTTTATCTTCTAGTTCTCTGGACGTGGAAAATCCAGATGACACATGTTGCCATCGAATGATTTGCTGTTGTCCCTTCCTCCGCGAAATACTTGTCAGCAAACCAATTTCAAGATGTTGTCAACAGATTACATGGGCAGATTTATTTTGGCTCATAACAAGTATCCTGTTAACCTTGATAATTTTTGTAATCCTCTACAGTTTAATTGGAGATTCCATGCTCCCAGGGGGTAGCATGTTCGGATTGTTTACGATCGTAGTATCTTCATATTTCCTTGGATGGGTTTTGACTTACATTCCTTATTTGCAATTGCCTCCAATTTTTGGAATGTTACTAGCTGGGATCATTATTCGCAACACTCAATTATACAATATTCAAGAAGAAATTGGTTCACGTGTGATTTCCAAGATTAGGACATTCTGTATAGCATTTATCACTCTTCGTACTGGACTTCAACTAACGACCTCTTCCTTAAGAAAACATCCTTTTTTTATATTAGTCCTGGCTTTGATACCCTGCTCGGTGGAGATGCTAATTGTTAGTATGTGTGCCAAATATATGCTTCACTATTCTTGGTCCTGGGCTTTTCTCACAGGGTAAGTCAATTTGCACATAGTGTTTAAATATGTAATTAATAATTAGAGTAGCATGTAAGGCCATGTACGAGGGTGGATTGAAAAGTTCGCGGCCTCATATAAAGGGTTTCCCAATAGGGGTGATATGATTTTGAATGTCCCTATCGGGCTCATTTGAACTGAAATTTTTGACGTCTGCTGTCAGTTGTCATCAGTAAGGTTTGCCATTTAATCATGAGTAGTTTCACGCTTCCACAACGTTTGGAAATTGTCCAATTATTTTATCAAAATTCGAGAAGTTTTGTCGGTGTTCAAAGAGCATATCGTGCAAAATATGGTCGTCATTCTGCTCCATCCGCGCTCTCAATTCGTCGAATAATCGATAAGTTGGAGAGTGAATTTACTCTATTTGATACTAAGCCTAAAAATCGTATGCGTACCGCACGTTCTACACAGAATATAGCCGCCGTACCGTGAATTGTCCGTGCCACGCCGATCTCAGGAATTGGGCCTGTCCAGGATGACTACCTGGCGTATTTTGCGATTGGATCTTGGCCTGCATCCCTATAAGATGATTCTGGCCCAAGAACTGAAGCCTAATGACCATCGTTTGCGTCGGGAGTTCGCGGATTGGGCTCTGGAATCAATTGAAAATGATCCCAATTTTCATCAAAAAATCATCTTTTCTGATGAGGCGCATTTTTGGCTCAAGTCTCGGGGGACATTTGGCCGATATATTGTTTAAATCATAAATGGCATAGAATATCCAATATAATAAAAAAGATTTCGATCAATTCCGAATGAATATTCAGTGTTTTTTTTCAATTTCAAAACATATCACCCTTATTGGGAAACCCTTTAGAAGTAATTTTAATTCTCACATAAAACTACTCCTATTATATTCTCTCATTAGTTTTTTGTGACTGTATAAGGCTTCATTACTGTGGTGTTAACAGTTTAGAAGCCACACCGATGTAAGTAAGACCTAGCAAGACTTTTGTGAAAATGGACAAAATCGAGCAACGCGCTGTCATTAAGTATCTATGACGCAATCCGAGAAAAGGGACCTTCGAGGCAAAAGTGAAATTTTACACGACGAGCGATTGAAGAAATCTCGAGCTCGAGGCGAGGGAGTGGGGGAGAAGTCTAAGTGGGGATTCTGACCCCCACTTAGTTCCCCTGTGTTTCCCCACTCTCTTTTTTCATACTCTCGTCATGATTCATTTTTTCAACAACTGTCTTTTGTCATAACCTAGTGACAACAAAGCACGTTGCAACAAGCACGTTGATTCTGCGGAGCATAGAGCTCCGCGCAGGGGCCGCGACGAGTAGTGGGGGAAGTGGTGGGAGAAGAAAAAGAGTTGAGGCGTCGAGCTGCCGATCGGCACGCGTTTGCAGAGTCTTTTTCAATAATTTATATCTTTTAAAATAATGCAGATACAAAATTTCTGATTGCACCCCTAGAAAGATCAATTCAAGAACTTATAGAATCAATCATAATCCTAAAATCGATTATTTGCCTCGAAGGTCCATTTTCTTGGATCGCGTCACATCTGCATAAAAAAAGAGATAACAGCGAAACAAGTCCACGAAGACATGGAAACAACTTTAGGACAATCTGCTCGATTTCATACAATGGTAAAAACGTGGGCAGCTGAGTTCAAACGTGGTCGAGAAAGTATTAGAGATGATACTCACAGTGGACGGTCTTCGACGTAAACGGCCCGAGAAAACATCGAAAAAATATGCGATCTAATTATTGGAGACCATACATTGAAAATAAGAGGGATCGTTGAGACTGTTGGCATTTCATATGGCCGTGCATAAAACATTATTGTAAACGAACTGGGGTTTTCTAAGATTCCTGTGGGATGGGTCCTAAGGCTGCTTTCAGTTAATTAAAAACGGAATCAACTCACATTTTCTCGCGACTGTTTGGAGTTGTTTGAAGCCGATTCACAAGAATTTTTGAACAGGTTTGTGATCATGGATGAAATCTAAGTTCACCATTATGCTCCAGAGTCAAAACAACAATACTGACAGTGAAAACAAGCGGGATCACCCCCTCCAAAGAACACTGCAAAAACAAGTGTTTTAATATAAGATACTTGTGCAGTCATTTCTAAGATGTTTCGGTTGTCACTTTCAAGTTGCCTAAAACATCTTATTTGAAGACACGTAAAATATCTTGAGTTGAACCATCGGTGACACAGATTACTTAAATTATCGACAGTTTATTGTTCCCTATAACCTCTACACGGTGAGAAAAAGCTTACGGCACACCAATGTCTGTTACACATGTGGTAACTTACATGGCTGCACGTGCTCACAACCCTTTGTGAGCTAAATTATTTCTACCCACTTTCCATCTGAAACAACAACTGTTATGGAATGTGACAGGATTACAAATGACAAAAGAAAATGCCATAATTTTCACTCCACTAAAAACTATACTTAAGGTCGAAAACCACCCTTAAGTTATAAATTGGGATTGGAGAATTTTTCATCGGGATATTCACATCTGATATCACTTAAGGACATCTATAGAAGTTACTTCCATCCAGGATAAGACTTCTAATTACTTCAAGGGGTTGTATTTTCATCCCTTAGTACATAAAGCATGGAAATGTTGTTTTCTTGTCGGGCATAATCTCTGGGGATTTTTTCACCAAACTGTTGGGACCAGAAATCACTTAAGGATACCTACAGACGTCGACTATAGGCACCGTGCGAAGTCATGGTAGGGAGAGTTAAATCGACGCCAGCGCACGCAGTGGATAATTTAGGCGTTAAAGGAGGCTGTTTTATATTTCCGAGCAATCAAAATACATGTGCAAATCTAAATTTTGTTTTAATTAAAAAAATATAGCTGAAATGAGCCACCGAAGTTGTGTTGTGAATTGTAAAAATACAAGCAGGAAAAGTGAGTGTAAATTTTATAAATTTCCAACGTCTAAATGGAAAATAAATCAAAAGAATAAGTGGGTACTGTAGGGTGTTGCATGAACTGATGCTTGTCGAATTATACGAGAATTTATTAAATATCTTTCATTATTTCTACGGAACTCTTGGACATCTCGTACGTGTTCTGCCAGAACGAGATTTTTACCTTTAATTTTCGTTTGTGGTTGAAATTCTATTGTATGTTTAATTGATTGAAAACCTGTTTTAATAATTATATCCATGACGAATTTGAATCTGAAAATAAACAATTGATATTTATTTACTCAACAAGTACCTAAAAGTGTCATCATGAAATTACAATGTAATTCTTTATTATTTTTCTAGTCTGTTTTGATCTGTCATTAATTTAAGGTAGTCGTCATGCCAAAAAACAGTCTCTGGAAAAAGAAGTTTTTCTATGATTTCAAGACTGGAAATTATATCATCAGCTGTGTCATATGTAAGAAAGACACTCTTTTTAATGAAAAAATGTAAAAATTACGAAAAATAATATTTTAATAATGTTTTTTATAGTAGGATATTTCTTTACTATCGCTTCTTACCAATTTTTTGAAAATGATTGAAGTTTCTTAAATCATAGCTTATTTTTTGGGGGAAATATTCTCTACAACTTAACCGTTTCCAATTTTTGAAAATAAATAAATTATTATCAAATACAGCAATTTGTTTATAAAAATTTTGTTTTGGAAAATTGATTTTTAATTATTTCAGTCGTTAAAGAATTTATTTTCAAAAATTGGAAACGGTCAAGTTGTAGAGAATATTTTCCCCGAAAAAATAAGCAATGATTTAAGAAACTTCAATCATTTTTAAAAAATTGGTAAAAAGCGATAGTAAGGAAAAATCCTATTACAAAAAACATTATTAAAATATTATTTTTCGTAATTTTTAAATTTTTTCATTAAAAAGAGTGTCTTTTCTTACATATGACACGGCTGATGATATAATTCTCAGTCTTGAAATCAGAGAAAAACTTCTTTTTCCAGAGACTGATTTTTGGCACGACAACTACCTTAACCTTATATTTACTGGTTTCTATATCATTTTTATTATGGAAAATACTTACTTTTTACTGCTGATTTCACACAAATACTTCACAAGGAAAAACAATCGAATTTTAAAGTGAATCAAATTGTTTTTTTGTTTGTTATTTTATTGATAATAAACATTTTTATAACTAAGTCCCATTATAATACATTGTAAAAGTTCTCGAACAGCCTCCTTTAGTTCACTCATGCTATGGCGCTGCATTCACGCACGGTGCCTATATGAAGAATGAGTCTTCTGATCAATTTTGGGTGTTGTATTTTCACCTCTAAGTATATAATGCCCAGAAATATCGATTTTACATCTGAAAAAGTCGTTGAAAATTCTTTGATAAGACCTATAGAATCTGAAATCACTTTGATAGATCTACAGGTGTCACCCTTGTCCAGGGTGAGTCTTTCAATCCATTTGGGGGTTGTATTTCCACTCTCCAGTAATTGGACCTCAGAAGTATCGATTTCTTTTCTGAAAAAATCGTTGCGGCTTTGTTTATGAAACTATTCGAATTTGAAATTACTTTGACAGATTCGAAAAAGTCACCCCTAACCATAACAAGTCTGCGAATTCATTTCGAGGGTTGTATTAACACTCTTTAGTGGCCAAAGCCTACAACTACCAATTTCTCAACTGAAAAAAATCGTTGTAGATTCTCCTATCAGATCATTAGGACCTAAAATTACTTTGGGAAATCTACAAGAGTCACCTCTATCCAGACCAAGTTATATAATTCATTTTGAGGGTTGTGTTTTCACCTTCTTGCAGATGAAGCCCAGAAGTATCGATTTCTTATCTGAAAAAGTCTTTAGAGATTCCTTGATTGAACCATTAGAGCTTGAAATCACTTGAAATCTTCATCCAGATCAAGTTTTTGAATTAATATAAACGTCGAAAGCATAGAGTAAAATATTTTTATTTCTAAGGGCGGTTGTTTAGCATTCAAAGGTCTTGAATGTTTTTATGTCCCTACTGCTACTTTTTTGTCAGTTTGGTCCAGAATAGAATTATGAGATATTACAAAAAAACGCTCATTGACCAGCGTTGACGCAAGGGGTGTCTTGCACACATCAACGTAGGTAGCATGGGCTGTAACGCAATGCAAGCTTCTCATACTTCATCAATATGATTCAACGAATACTTTCTTCTTCAAAATTGAATATGGTAATAGGAAGCAGTGGACTAAAATTTTTCATTGTAGTTTCTGGGAGTCATTTATTTATTTTAGTTATTTTAGTTATTTATTTAGTTCCATTTATTCGTAATACAACTACAAAAATTACCTTAAACACAGAATGCTTCTTGAAGTTATGGTTGACAAATGTTAATAAATGTTGAAGAATGCCCAAACATTTCAAAAACTAGAAAAACGTGGTTAGCTTATGCCAAAAAGAAAACGAAGATATCTCGATTTTTGGCAGAGTTATGGATTTTTGAATGCGTTTCTGGGACACATATGTCCCAGTGGGTCACAAAGGGTTAAAAAAATTAATCAAGGAAATTTCCTATTGGGAAAGAAGACAAGCGAGGTTGCAAACGTATCCAATACGTTAAAACAGAAGGTATACCTGATATCGAGACACGTGATGCTGTTTCGATTTAAACTTTTTAAATGTAGCTCCACATCCATCATATTAACACTTCACTTTAAATAAAGGATCGCGTCGATGAAAACGAACATTATGTTTCTCTAAATGAGTTAATATTACACCAGAGAAGAAAGACATGGAATACTCAAAACGTTCCATTTTTTGAGGTTATGAACTGTAACTATAACCCCATGAGAGATTCTCTCTTTCGACCATTATTTCATTGACTCTTTACGCGTCTTAGTTTTTGCTAACTTGCTTACCTGATATATCTTACAATTTAGAAACATCTTATGCCAGAACCATCTTATGAAACCCTAAACATCTTAAACTAAAACACATTATCTAACTCAATCATGTATCTTATTTTGTAAGATGGAACAAACATCTTCATTCTTATCAAGATACGTAAATCGTCTTAATTTTGAATAAGACACTTCGTGAGACGTCTTATTTCAAGACAGAAGATAGCAAATTCCCATTTTATATGTTACAGTAAGATACCAGGTAAGACACTTCTTTTTGCAGTGAAAGCAAAAACAGTTTTATTGGCGAACAAGGTGATGACATCTATTTTCTGGGATTCAAAGGGTGTCATCCTGGTCGATAATCTCGAAAAGGGTGAAACAGTAAACTCAGTTTACTACTGCACCCTTTTACACCATTTTCGTGAAGGAATAAATGAAGAACGCCCAGAAATGCTGAGAACAAATTTCTAGTTCCACCAAAAATACGCACGTGTCCACACATCTATACAATCGATGGCTAAAAGTTGTTAAAAGTTAAAAGTGTTTTGAGAGCCTACAAGAATAATTTTTTAAAACAGGTATAATAGCATTAAAAACGACTTGGAAAAAATCATCAAGCAAGGTAGAGATTATGTTGAAAAGTTGAAACACTTTAGTAAAAATCTGTATTTATTTTCATAATCAGGCCGTGAAATTATCCGTATTTGCCTATGTTTAATAGAGAAAATCTATTTCAGTTAATCACATTTTATTAATCTCACAGACTGTAATTGAAATTAACGATGTCATGAGATCTAGTTAATACATGGCCTTAATATATTTTTTTGATTTACTGGATGGACATCAATTCTACTTTCTGAATCTGATTTAGTGAAATTCACTGATTCAGATTTAGAAAGTATAAATGGTTTGTAGTATCATTTTTCTATTTAAATAACTTTGGAATCGGTTCTTTCAGAACAATAATTGCATGCATGTCTCCAGCAATAACAATAAATTGCGTAATAGCTCTGGCTGAACAAGGATATGGAGAAGACAAAGACATAGCTTCGTTACTTTGCACAGCAACCGCTATCGATGGTGTACATATTTTAGCCATTTATTCAATTTGCTTTGCTGCTGTTTTCAGCCACGGTTTGTAAATATCCAAGAAAATATTATTTTCCCTTTAAATATAATTATAAGTAGTGATTTCCAGGATTTTAAAAACTTTTCTATACAGAAAGCGATTAAAAGCATAATAAAAGTACATTGAGCTCAACAATACTTGGTTAAGGTAGACCAAATTGTATACTTGATATTTTGATTTTGATACTTGATTCAGATTTTATGTGGAAACTTATATGGTTTTTGTGTCCGACTTCTTATCCGGTTCTGTCCGGCTCCCAAGCGAAGAGAAGAAACAGAACATAAATATATTCGCCGAACGGAATCTTACTTGGCCCTATCCGGTACTACTTTGGGATTCATGTTTAGCGAACATTTTTATCTAAAGGCCGTGCCGGTTAATCCACCATATGATAAGTTTCAGACAAATTTTTCCCATAAAATTTGATAATCGATAAATTTATCTGAAACTTTTCAGAAGGTGAATTAACCGGCCCTGATATCGAAAACTGTTGTTTATTCGGATTTGCAAGTACGATCACTTGCTGCGCATGGACCTGTTGGCGGATGCGAAAATTATCGGTTTCACGAACGACGCACTCATTTTCTGTGTCGCTAAAGACGTAGGGATCCTGGCGTTGGAGATCAATGAGAGTTTGGGGCGATTGAAGCGGAGGTTAGATAATAGAAGTCTAAAAATGACCTTGGAGAAAACGAAGACTTTGGTAGTCACGGTCAGGAGATTTCTTCAAATATCGGGAGATTGTGCTAAGTGAACGAGAAGTCGCATGGAGCAGGAGCATTAAATACCTGAGAGTGCAGTTGGCATGGAGCCTTAGATCCAGCGAACAATTCCAAATTGCCACTACCAAAACCATTAAACATGGAGCTTTTAGTCTGAGGTTGGTAATTCTTTAATGAACAATATGGAGCTACGAGGGTCGTTCAATAAGTCCTTAGAAAAAGATAGAAAAACAATAGTAGATTGTGTACCAAGGGCGGCATGGTGGCGATTGTGACGAGTGTGAAGTGTACCCGCCCGAGCGTAGCGAGGGCGGTATTCACACGAGTCACATCGCTACCATGTCGCTCGAGGTACACACGACGTTTTGTGTCCAAATTGGTGGAAAAAGTCGCGTTGCGTGCGAGTGCGTAGTTAGCCGCGAGCAGTCAAGTTTCGTGCGGTATGAACATTTTTCCCGTTGAAGCGGGCGGTATGAACATTATTGCCCTTTGAAGCGGGCGGTATGAACATTATTGCCCTTTGAAGCGGGCGGTATGAATATTTCGCCCGATTTTGACGCCGAGGCACAATTGACTGCATGCCGATCTACGCACAAGCATGCAATGCGACTTTTTCCGCCCGTTTGGACACAAAATATTTTGTGTAGATTTTTTTTTATTTTTCAACATAATCTCCTTGTAACTCTATACACTTTTCCAAACGTTTCTCCAACTTTTTCAAGCCGTCCAAGAAGTAAGATATTTCGGAAAGTCCTCAAATTAGGCATCTGTTCGGGCGATGATCTCCTCGTACGACTGTTATGACTGTTCCTTTGTCTGGAGTGTAGTGGTGTATCTATGTTTAGTCCACAGTTATGTATCGACGCAGAAACTCATTAGGATTATGACGGAAAAGCGTTAAAATACCCTTAGAGTCGACGACATGATTGCATTTATTCCCCTCTGAGAGCAAACGCGGCACTCATCTTGCCGAGATTTTTTTGACACCCAATTTTTCATGCAAAATTGAAAACACTGTACCTTGCGATATGCCTGTGGCCTCAACTATTTCGCGCTCTTTGATTCGTCGATCACTCAAAACCATATCGTGGATTTTGTCAATCATTTCGGGTATAGTCGCTTCCACTGGACGTCCCGAACGATATTCATCTTTTATGGATGTACGGCCACGTTTAAACTCATTTACCCAATTATGAAAAGTTGCAAATACAGGAGCAGATGTGCTATGAACTTCATCCAACTCAGCTTTGGTCTCTTTCGATGTTAAGCCTTTTAAATATAAGTGTTTAACCACCGCTCGAACCTCACTTTTTCCATTTTTCTAAATCGACAAAAGTTGTTTGCTTCAATCTGCAATAAAAATGGAACCATGTGATGAATATAACTGATACTTTAACAGTTGTCTAATACGAGTTCTGTCCGGAAAGTATCGGGCCTACCTTTATATCTCCGCGCCATAGTGTTCGAGCGACCTCTGCGGGGCATGAACGTCAACAGTAAAGCCTCACGAACCTATCGGTTGCTTGCTGACATCTGCCGGACGTATAGTTCATGCGCAGCGTGTCTTTGTTTACAAAGCTATTTTTGAGTTCAGCGGATTTTGTGATTATTAAAAATGACTGAAAAATAAGATCAACGAATTTGCATCAAATTTTAATTTCAACTCGGAAAAACGAGTTCGGAAACTATTCAGATGATGCAGAAGGCCTTTAGGAATGAGTGTATGATCAAAACACGAATAAAAGAGTGGTATAATCTTTTCAAAGGAGGCCGCACTTTTGTTAATAGTGATTCTCGTTCTGGCCGACCTTCGACGACAAAAACATTGGATAATATTGAACGGGTGCGACTTGCGATTGAAAGTGATCGTCGATTAACTGTTCGTGAACTAGAAAATGATCTCGGAATACCGAAAACTACTGTTTGGGTACTTTTGAACAAGATTTTAGGAATGACTCACGTGTGTGCGGTGACTAGCTTCTTCACCACGATAATGCGCCAGAGCATTCATCGAATCTTGTGCAGCAGTTTCTGAGTAAACACAGTATCGCATTGCTTCGACAACCTCCGTACAGTCCTGATATAGCCCTCTGTGACTTTTGACTGTTTCCAGAACTCAAAAAACCACTGAAAGGACAGCGATTCGATGACAAAACGACGGCTGAAAATAATGCGACGAGCGTACTCAAGGCCATCCCTAACAGTGAGTTCCAGGACTGTTTCGAGAAGTGGAAACATCGCTGGAACCGTGTTATTCAATCAAGTGGGAATTACTTTGAAGGATGCCACCCGCCCGATGATGAAAAATAACGACAGCGCGGAGATATAAAAGTAGGCTCGATACTTTCCGGACAGACCTCGTAAGTAATGATGCTCGCCAAAACCAAATCATTTTCGATACTACGAGCGCCATCTCTCGGATTTTCTAAAGACTTATTGAACGACCCTCGTATAACTTGGCTTGGCTCATGCCTAACATTGACAGACAAAGGGAAACGCAAAAAAGTTAGTGTGGATCGTGGTGCACTCGAATGTGCTATATGCAGCTCTAGTTTGAGCATTTGCCCTTGATAACATTTTTTACATCCTAAAGATGCGAGAAATATAAAAGAAAATCGATTTGTTTTAAATATCACACAGGTGGACCCCCTTAAGGATACAAATTAACTTAATATTAAATTACAATGCAGATGTAAAAACAAGACCGAAAACGGTTCAGAAAAAATTCCAGATAAGGCCAAATAAGATGCATTTTGGAGAATAAGTTCATTTCCTGTTTTTCATCTCCACTTAAAAGTCAGTAGAACCGGAAATATAATTTCGTTATTATATCCTAAATAAAATCAATTCTTCCAATATAGCACGAATGATAGTCAAAATAACACAGGCCGAAATTTTTTAGACCCTGGGACCAGAGTATACTTTTCCGAAAGTTTTTGGTGCGTTGAATCCGAATCCGACCTCAGACTTGCTCCATCACCTCAGGTTTTCGAGAAATCCTAACCTAAAACATTATTTTTTGCTATATTTGGGGTTAAATTACATCGCAAATTAATTTTTTTTTCTAAAGACTCGTTACGGCAGAAGAAATAATGCGATTCTATGTTTCTTAGGTTGCTAAATCCAAATCATACTTCAGACTTGTTCCATCACCTTAGGTTTTTTAAATTTTCTAACCTAAAAGTGCAAAATACACCATTTTTCGCTGTATTAGGGGTTATTCTAGACACAGTTAGGAAATTTAAAAAACCTGTTGTGATGGAGCAATTCTGAGGTTGGATCTGGATTTAGCAACCCAAGAAACATAGAAGCGCATTATTTCTTCTGCTTTCCGTACGAACTTGTTTTCGGTAAGGTTGTATTCATGAAAACGGCAAAGTACTTAACTTCATTGAACGATATCTCCAAGAAAAAAAAGATACCTGAAAAATTTAAAAAGGGTTTTAAAGGGTAAAAGTGGTACTTTCAGATACCGTAATGAGTTTTTAGAAAAAAAATTAACTTGCAATGTAATTTAAGCCCAAATATAGCAAAAAACAGTATTTTTTGCACTTTTAGGTTAGGATATCTCAATAAACTAAGATGATAGAGCAACTCTGAGGTCAAATTCGGATTCAGCGCACGAAAAACCCTCGGAAAAGTATAGTCTGGTCCCAGGGTCTAGAGTTTCGTCAAATTTTGTCGGCCTGTGTAATCGAAAGCATGATAAAAATAAGTTCTGAAGTCATTTGAGTTAAAAAATGTTTAAAAAATGAAAAGATAAACCGAATTATCTCAAGAAGTGAATAACAATCTCTTATAGATGAGCTCAGAACAGAGTGGTGGTCTTATATACCTGGAGGAATAAGAGATTTTATTGTGGGCGTTCTAGTAGGAATTTTTCTAGGCACACTTTTCATATTCTTCCCACATCGCAATCACGTATGTAATGCTCATAAAAAAAATATATATATATCTCCATAATACAATAGTATATTACGTGCCTGGGCGCACAATGAGGGTTATTGCGTGACGAGCGACAATGCTCGCAGGAGATCGGAGCCAAGGTGTAGTCGAGGCGTAGTCGAGGTGTAGCCGACGCATAGTCAAGACGTAGCTGAGGCAAAGCCGTGACGAAGCCGAGACAAAGCCGAGACGAAGCTGAGGCGCGATCAGTCCTGCGAGCATTGTCGCGAGTCTCGTAATTTCCCAAATTGTGTGCATTGGCACGTATTCTATTTTATGTGACTCCGGTGCGTTTACGAGTTTGAATCTGATCTAGTAATGAATCTAATCTAGTAATGAATCTAATCTAGTTTTGAATCTAATCTAGTATTGTAGTTGTTTGCGGCGCTAGTCATTGCACTTGATATGTCACGACTAGTCCCGGCCATTTTGATTTTATCGATCTTGTGTAGTAGTAATGGATTTTAGTAGACGCATGCGCAGTTCAAATGTACAAGGCTTTGCCAGTAAGATGCTAACGCCGTACGAAGAAGAAGAAGAATAAGAAGGATTGAGCTTCGTTTCATGGCTATGGGCGCATGCGCAGTTCAATTTTTACATTTCAATCATTTGTAGCGAAATGTACTACATTGCGCTACTGTTAACTGTAGCGAAAAAACGAGTTTGCGCGCCGGTGGCACATAAAAAATTTTTCGTGACGGCAAAACTTTTATTCTCGCCGCATTTGAGCAGTGATCCGTGGTGGGAGCAGCTAGCTCCCACCTTCTGGGATCACTGAAATAGGCGCCGCGCCGGCGGCAGTCTTAATCATCGATTCGATCACAGATGGCGCTGCCGGGGAGCCATCCCATTTCATCAACACAATCCCCCCCCGGGTCGCTGTTAGGTTCAGGAACTGCACGGGAGTGGAGCAAGTTTGCGCGAACAAAGCGAAGCGACCCGGGGGGGTTGGCGAGCGAAGCCCCGTACACGAAAAACGAACTCGGCTCTTTGCTCGCTCGTGACAGGGGCGTCACGCGCCCAGAGTGTGCGTGCGTCTAACTGCCACACTTTGACGGGACGGCGGCACCACTTGGGAGATCACGCGCCAATAGCTAGTGACAGGAAATCTGCCAAACTGAAAGAAGCCGACCGTTGGCTTCTTTCGGTTTGGCAGATTTCCTGCCGCTGGCTATAGGCGCGTGTTTGCCAAAGTGTAGCAGTTAGACGCACGCACACTCTGGGTGCGTGACGCCACTGTCGCGAGCGAGTAAAGTGCCGAGTTCGTTTTCCGTGTAGTATATATTTATATATATATATATTCCTTACATTGCAATTCTATTCTACAGTGTAAATGTAAAATTTAATGAAATTAATTGTATTTATTCCTAGAAACATGCTGTATGGTATAGACTAGCTTGTCTAGCTTTAGGTTCCCTAATGTGTTGTGTAGGAGTAACAGAAATTTCCGTAACTGGCGGAGGATTTCTTGCATCAGTCATTATGTCTTTTATCGCGGCTACAGGATGGAGAATTTTATCGGCCCCATTTGACGTAAGCACTTAATATTTTATCTTCATTCGACATAAAATATTTACTGCTTAAGGAAAATCTTTTAATTACGTAAGGCTCGGGAGTGAATGAAAAAACTTACAAATCCTTACGTTTAAGAAGACGGGGAGTTCAAAGTCTCTTACATGACCTTTTTTACTAAATATTTACAAAATTTAATTAACCCATTAACGCCCAAATTGTAGGTTTTCACATGATCATATTTCATCGATTGCCAACAACGCTAGGGTAATGGAAATCTTACAAAAATTCGTACCCGACTATTTTCGAGTATGCTCTTTCCGATTTTGTTACTTAGAGAGCATAAAAAATTGATTTTTCCAAAAAATTTTGCAATTAAAAAGAAAATTTCGACCAATTTCTGAGGTAGTTTTTCCAAAAAAGTAATTTTTTCAAATCGTTTGACCACTCAAATCGGCCTGTGTTCATCAAAAGTCGTGCAATTTTTATATGCGCTTCAAAACCATGTATTTGGAAAAAATTTATTTTCATTAGTATTTTCAAAATGGCGGCTGGAAAAGTGTAAAACTTTGCGTAACATTGAAAAAATGGACTGAAACGGTTTTATATTGTTTTTTGAAGTGAATCGTTGAATACTGTGTTGAACTTTGTGAAAAATCATTCATTGAAAAATTTTCGCTCTAAACCGATGCATTGTCAGCCATCTTCAATCTTGCATAACAGGATTCTTAAATCTGAATTTAGATTCGTAATCAGCGAGTTTGAAAACCCCTTAGACCGAATTTCAGCGCAAACTCACGCTATTTTTATGGTTCTGTCCGCCATCTTGGATCCGCCATCTTGGATCCGCCATTTTGAATGTTTCAGATTTGAACTCAGATTCGTATTCAGCATCCTTGAAAACCCAGGGGGCCAAATTTTTGCGTCAAATCTCGTTTTTTATCATTTTCCTCCGCCATCTTAAATCAGCCATTTTGAATTTGGGAGGTCTAACCTCAATTTTTGTACAAGAATTATTCACCTATGATTTTTCACAAAGTTCAACACAGTATTCAACGATTCACTTCAAAAAACAATATAAAACCGTTTCAGTCCATTTTTTCAATGTTACGCAAAGTTTTACACTTTTCCAGCCGCCATTTTGAAAATACTAATGAAAATAAATTTTTTTGAAATACAAGGTTTTGAAGCACATATAAAAATTGCACGACTTTTGATGCAAACAGGCCGATTTGAGTGGTCAAACGATTTGAAAAAATTACTTTTTTGGAAAAACTACCTCAGAAATTGGTCGAAATTTTCTTTTTAATTGCAAAATTTTTTGGGAAAATCAATTT
Source organism: Diplolepis rosae (assembly GCA_030998225.1). Lineage (NCBI taxonomy): Eukaryota > Metazoa > Arthropoda > Insecta > Hymenoptera > Diplolepididae > Diplolepis > Diplolepis rosae. Next base: position 914,778 of record JAPYXD010000391.1, on the reverse strand, counting down.
TTTATCCTCTCTAAGTAACAAAATCGGAAAGAGCATACTCGAAAATAGTCGGTTACGAATTTTTGTAAGATTTCCATTACCCTGGCGTTGTTGGCAATCGATGAAATATGATCATGTGAAAACCTACAATTTGGGCGTTAATGGGTTAATAGTCATTTTAATTTTTGAAAACTATTCAAATTTTATCACATTTTTGGTTCTTTATTCTAACTTATTTTAATTTTCCACTCGGCTTTTTACTTGTGATTTATATCTTTCTCGCAATTAAATTAAATATATAGCACCTTAATATTTCTTACATTTTTATATAAAAAATAAAAAAATTATGTCTAAATCGAATAAACTTTCTTTATATGTAACCTTTACTTTACGGTCATTATAACCAAATTTGCAATCAACTGAATTAAAATCTTTTGAGTAAAGTATCTATATAATTTTATATTGTGGACACAGACTGATAATTACACGAAATGAATAATCCGCCAGATTTACTGGAAGGTGCTTTAAAAGACAGTGAACGCGAATTCCATTTGAGAAGATTAATTAAAGTAATCTTCGAGAAGTCAGATCGTTAAAGTAATCAATTTAACTATCTCCGTAGTAAGTTTAGATGCAACTTGTTCGTCTAACATACTTCACGGAGATATTCACAACTGTATTTTTTTATTGCGCGACAGTTAATGGTGCCAGTCTTAAAAGCTTAAAACCCTTAGCTCAATATAGTAACAATCGGTAGGAATAAACACTAAAAACTTTGTATTTGTAACTTTTATTTTAATAGAATCAAAAAAATAAATAAAATGAACATTAAGTTTTGAAGACGAAACTTTCGGACTATTATGTTATTTTTATAAATTGGTAAAACTCCTACGTTTCGAGACTAATGAAAACTCTTCATCAGGAAAATACTATAAAATGATAGATAAAAATTGATTTTGAGTTCATTTTGAATTCAGTCGTGTTCTGAAAAGTTATATGTTGTATTGGAGAGAAAATGGAAAGAAATTTCTAAATATTCGCACCTAAACAAATAATCAAAAAACATAATAAGTAAACACATAAACAGAGAATTATAGAAATTCTAATTCTACTTTAAATATAAACAACTATAATAAAGAAGGACATAAAATTATCTTCATCCCATATTTTGGCAAAATAGCTAAAAATATGAAAAGAATCTTTTGTTCGCCGTACTCCGAAAGCTGGCCTTGTCAAGATCGTTTTTGCGTGCGGAAAGTTTATTTTCCCGCAGTAGTGCGGGAAAATTTGAAGTGTGCGGAAAATTAGAACAAACTCAAAATTTTACCGTACTAGTGTGAAAAAATCAACTGTCCGCACGCAAAACAACACAGACTCGGCTAACTTTCGGTATACAGGGAACAAAAAATATCGTTCGTGTCACGTACGGAACCGCGTTCCTTTGTGTAGCCTCGGCCCGCATCGTAACTCGCTCTTACACTGTATTTAGAATAAATTTAAAACTTTATAAATTTGTTGAAATAGGAATATATACTGTACATTACACCCAACTGATAAAATTAACATATAAGTGATAAATTTACATGCAATTGTGGAAAGATTTTTATGTAAGACAAGCAAAAAGACCATTACATGTCCATCGAGAAAAACACAAAAATAATACTAAAAATCAATTCGACATATCATAATCTCATAAGCAAACACATTATAGACAATCAAGATGATAATTTTTCACATGAAATATGAAATGACTTTAAAATTCCCCACGAAGAAAAAAATGTTTGCAAAAGATCCTTAGCTGAGATGGTTTTTGTAAAAAAAAGAACAAGGCAACAATTCCAAACCAATTTTAGATGCAGAAACTTTTAATGAAACTTAAAACTCAATTATTAAAATCTTTTCATAGCATATTAATTTTTCTACATATTATTAATTATTATATAGATTCTCTAAATCTTATAATGTTCCAATAAAAACGCAAAAGAAAACCATGATGTATATGCTACTCTCAAAATTACTACTGTGGACAAAAACTAAGGTGAATTTCTAATTTAAACTTCGCAGGCTAACCGATTCGGGCAAACTCTTTTATTTTTATGTTGGACTGTTACTGACATCTGTGCCAAATTTCATGTCAATGTCATCATTTGTTACATAGTTACGCTTGTGTTTTCTAAACGACTAAAAGTGATTTTTTCGATTTTTACAATGTCTGAATTTGTTGAGCAAAGAAGTGCCATTAAATTTTGTTTGCGGAATGAAATTGCAGTTGCGAAAACGTTCAGAATGTTGCAGAGAAGGCCTTCGGTGATTTGACCATGTCGCAGAAAAATGTTTATAAGTGGTACAAAGACATCAAAGAAGGCAGAGAACGTGTTGATGATTTGGAACGCCCCGGACGACCATCAACATCATCTGACGAGCAACACGTCAATCAAATCAAAGAATTAGTGCACAAAAATCGTCGATTGACAATTAGAGACCTTGCTGATATGGTTAGAATATCAGAAGGATCAGTGAAAACCATTTTGAAAGACCATTTGGGCCTGAAAAGAATCAAATCTCGATTGGTTCCAAAAACACTCAATTTTTTGGAAAAAATGCGTCGCGTTGAAGTCTGTGAAATAATGCTTTCTGATTATCAGGACAAAATGAAATGTATGATTACTGGAGATGAGACGTGGATTTATGCTTACGACCCGGAAACAACTGATCAATCAAGCGAATATCGTGCCAAAGGTGAGACAAGACCGAAAAGATAGCGTCAAAGTGCTCAAAAATCAAGGTCATGTTGACAGTTTTCTTCGACTGTCGTGGTGTGGTCCATTATGAATTCCTTCCGCCCGGCCAAACTGTCAACAAGGAATATTATTTGAGTGTTATGTGTCGTTTGCGTGAAACTATTCGCCTCAAGAGGCCGGATTTGTGGAAAGACAACTCTTGGTTTTTGCACCACGATAATGCGCCGTCTCACACTGCACTCGTTCTTCGTGACCATTTCGCCAAAAAGTCAACGCATATCCTTTAACAAGCACCATATTCGCCTGATTTGACTCCATGTGACATCTGGCTATTCCCCAAACTCAAAAGAGCACTCCGAGGACACCGTTTTGGCACGACTGGAGAGATACAAACCGAATCGAAGAAGGCTTTGAAGGCAATTCCGGAAATCGAATTTAACAAGTGTTTCGACGATTGGAAAAAACGTTGGCATAAGTGCGTTATATCAGGAGGGGATTACTTTGAAGGGGATGAAATTGATTTGGATAAATAAATAAATATTTTTCATTTTATAACAAAATTCAGCTTAGTTTTTACCCACAATAGTACATATGATTTTATGTGAACGGCATTTTGGAATCAGTTCAGTTGAGAGCAGAGCGAGAGAACTTCGCTCTCATAATTGTTAATTACTTAAGTCACTCGATAAGTTTTCCGACTTCGAGCAATGACAAAGAGGAAAAGATGGATAGGGTGTGGGAAAAGATTAGGGTACGCAGAGACTCGATAGCTCTTCTATATTGTTAGTGCACTCACTCACTCTCGAAGAAAAACAGAAGGTAACTTGATGCAAAAAAATGCCTAACTTTTTCTGTCGTCACAGTAGAATACCCCCTTAAATCTGATAAATTACTAGAATATCAAGAAAACAATAAAGGGATCAGATGAAAGGATCAAGATGAAAGGGATCGATGCAAGTTACAGAAAGATCTACAGGTCAATAAAACGATCAAGATGGTAATACCATGTGTCGTTATAATACCCACGCAAGATAACAAATTTACTAACCAAAAGAGAAGGTAAATTAAGTCCTAACATATACGAGAAAACAGTCCAGTCTCACCATCTTTTATACCGCGAATTCAGTCCCGTTCTACCAGATTTCTACCCGTGAATTCGGTGACAGTTAAAGGTGAAAGGTAGATCAAGCCAAACCAATTCTAAGTGCTGAGAATATGACTATCTGAAAATCACGAGTTCGCCAAATTAACACAAATCAGACAACCTACAACCTTTGAGAGGGATTCATCTTTATTTTCGACATAAGAATTATCACCACATCATCGAACTTAACAGATTGAACTCAAGAGAACTCACCGATAGACTATCCAACGGTAAATACTACAATCGTTAATTCTACAATTGGTATCTTCCTATGGAGAAGGAGATGTCGGACGCCTGTGTAGCTCAGTAGTTAGAGCAGTCGACCTGCAATTGAAAGACCTGGGCTTGATTCCCAGCGCAGTCGAAAGCGTCTTTTTTTCCACAGAAAGATTTTCGAATTCTTTAAATATCTTTAAATATTACTACCAATATCCATGGTGCTTATTAATCATTAATATCGTATATAACAAACGTTTTAACTCAATTATTTCCATTTATTTAATGACTTCATCCTCGTTCCTTAGAGAGGATCTTTCTGATCCTAACATAAAAAGAGGAAATTTTTTAAGAGAATTGTTACATTTCTGACGTGACATAGGTGAAAATACCTGGTTATACTATTTTGATATCCCATCTAAATCCCAATGCAAAGTGTGGGTTTTTGGAAATGTAGAACCCCGGACCATGGTCAAGTAATCTCGTTCAGTAAGAAAGAAAATGATAGCTGTATTTTTTAGTAAGCAGATAATTTTTAAATGAGTCATTCTTGATACACAGAAGACACTTACTACTTTCTGGTATACCGAATTCTGTTTGCCTAAAGTCATTGAGAAGTTGATAGAATTCCGTCCACACTCTGGAGTTAACACATCGCACTTGCATCACGATAATCCACCAGCTCATCGGGCTTACTTAACCCAAGAATTTTTGGACCTTGTTTCCTTGCATACAGAAGTGTGTAGATTGTGGCGCAGAAAATTTGGGAATGAGAAAGCTGACTGCAAAATGGAGGCCACGTTTGCTAACAATCGATCGAAAACGCCAACGAGTTTGTCATTCAAAGAGTTGTTTGGACCTTTTTAACCCTAATCTAAGCGATTTTTTACACCGATTAGTGACCATTGATGAAACATGCATCCACCACTACATACCAGAATCGAAAGAACAAGCAAAACAGTGGGTAGGACCCGGTGGGACTGTACCAAAGCGAGCAAAGACACAGCAATTGGCTAGAGAGGTTATGGCTTCTGTTTTTTGGAATTCCAGTGGCATATTATTAATCGAATATTTGTAAAAAGGAAAAATAATCAAAAGCGATTATTTCTGTGCGTTATTGGACCGATTGAAAGAAGAAATCACAAGAAAATGGACTTATTTTTTTTTTAAATGTAACTGTTTGTAAAGTGTGATCAAATTGGAGGTACTTTTTCCAATAGGGTTTTATTGACATGTCACGCGTGACTATTGTCAAACTAAATACACAATTTTATTCAGTTTTTATTGACATTTCATCATGGAAAGACTTACGCCTCAACAACGTTTACAAATCGTACAATTATATTACGAAAATGGACGCTCTGTGAAAAGTGTTTATCGCGCGCTCAGGCCAATTTATGGTGTACATAATCGTCCTACCGAACGCACTATTCGGCATACCATCGGCAAACTCAAGAATAATTTAACATTATTGGATGATACTCGACCGATTAGACCACGTACAGCAAGAACTGTAGAGAATATTGCGGCTGTAAATGAGAGTTTTACCGAAGACCCGGAAGAATCGATTCGGCGCCGATCTCAACAACTTGGCCTATCTTATGGCACTACTTGGGCGATTTTACGCAAAGATTTTGGTTTGAAAGCGTATAAAATACAGCTAGTCCAAGAATTGAAGCTGACTAATCTTCCAAAGCGTCATAATTGCAGTCGTTGGGCTCTTGGAAAACTCGCCGAAGATACGCATTTTGGAACCCGTTTTTTGTTCAGCGATGAGGCCCATTTTTGGCTTAATGGCTACGTAAATAAGCAAAATTGCCGTATTTGGGGTGAAGAGAAACTCGAAGCGATTCAAGAACTGCCATTACATCCATTGCAAACAACCGTTTGGTGCAGCTTATGGGCTGGAGGAATCATTGGCCCATATTTCTTCAAAGACGAGGCTGGCGCCAATGTAACAGTGAATGGGGAACGCTATCGCGCCATGATAAACGACTTTTTGATGCCGGAAATTGAAGCCCGTAATCTCCACGACATTTGGTTCCAACAAGACGGCGCTACATGTCATACAGCCCGTGAAACAATGGATTTACTACGTAGTCGTTTCGGTGAGCAATTTATCTCTCGTCTCGGACCGGTGGATTGGCCTCCAAGATCGTGTGATATCACACCTCTGGACTTTTATTTGTGGGGGTATGTAAAGTCTAAATGTTTTGTGGATAAACCAGCTACTATTGAGGCATTGGAAGCCAACATTACTGAAGTTATTAGCGGGATACCAACCGAAGTCCTCGAGCGAGTCATTCAAAATTGGTGTTTACGGATGGACGAATTAAAGCGCAGTTGCGGCCAACATTTGAAAGGGGTTATCTTTAAAAAATAAATGTCGTGAATGGTTCTACACAAAAATAAAAAAGATTGACCTATCAATTTGAATTTTCGTTGTTTTATTTCAATTTAAAATCATATACCTCTAAATTGATCACCCTTTAAAACAATGCACCAGCTCACAAATCGATAGAAACGATGGCAATAATTTCCGAAAACGGTGCGCAAAAGATCGATTGTTAGGTTGGCTGTGTGGCAAGTGGCCTCGTCCTATTGGAACCAAATGTCGTCCATGTCATCATCTTCAATTCTTGGAAACAAAAATTCGTTGAGCATGGCACGCTAACTTCCGCCATTGACCGTAACGGCGGCTCCTTGCTTATTTACGAAGAAGAATGGCCCAATGATGCCACCGTACTAAAATTCACACCAAACAATCACTCGTTGTGGGTAAATAAAACCATACTTTTGAAAAAATATCCATAAGTTTGTTTTTTATAGCCGATTTAAATTCCAAATGTTAGATGGCCCACCCTGTAGTATTGTATTTCCCTGATAAGAGGATTCTATTAGGATCTCGAGTCGTATTAGAAGTTTTACCAATTAAAATATTACACTAGTATCAAATTGTCATTTTTACAACTTGATGTTTATTTACCCAAAATCACGGAAGTTAAGACTGATTTATAAAATAAAATAAAAATTAAAAATGTAATATCTATAGCTAATGATTTATATTAATGGCAGTTAATATTCTTTTACTGTAAATAGCTGACGCCTTTTAGAAAAGCTGGATATGTAATATGGCATTTCATGCAGCCAGTATTGGTTGGAGTGATTGGAGCAGATATCGACTTTCATGATTGGACATCAGGACAATTTGGTCTTCATTTAGCCTGCATTATTATAGGATTAATTGTCAGTAATTCGACTACATAATGAAGTTATTTAAATGTATTACCAATTGGAATATAAACTCAAAAAATAATGTTTATTTTCAAATCAAAATAAAGGTTCGAAGTATTTTTGCCATACTTTCAACATATCGCACACCCTTCACCTACAAGGAACGAATTTTTATCGCATTTTCATGGTTGCCTAAAGGATCTCTTCAAGTAATTTTATTTTCCATTTTCAAATGTTATTGTTTCAAATAGTTTTAAAAAATCCTGGTGATTCATGTAGAATATGGAATTTTTCTGAAATTAAAAAAGAATATTCCAAAATTCTTCTGTACCAAAAAATATTTTGATCTTTGATATAAGTTCAAAATGTTTTCCTTGAAAAAAATCTTGAACAATTTTAATTAGGAATCTTTGAATTTCTCAAAGAAATTCTTAAAAAATAAGTGATGAATTTTCAAATAAATTTTCTTACTTCAAAGCGACTTTTTCAAAAGTTTGAGGTTGAAAAATCCTCTTAGAATTAAATTTCTGATACTCAATGAATCATGAAATTATTTGCTATATTAATGCGATTATCCTTGAAGGCAGCTTTGGCGCCAATGGCGATGGAACAAGCAAGAAGTAGTGAAAATCCGAAGGATATAGAACTAGCTTTTGACGTTGTCCGGATATCAGTAATGGCGATAGTATTTCTCGCACCCCTAGGAGCCATTATCATGATGGTCACTGGACCAATGCTACTAAACAAAATTACTGCTGAAGAAGAACGAAGAAAACGACAAATGAGTTATGTCAAAATCGTTAACCTTCAACCAGCTTTCAGAAGAAAAAATGGGGTAGAAAATGAAAACATTAGTATGTAAGAAATATAAGGCAAAACCTAATTAGATACTCCCCGAAATATCAAATAATTTCACAAATCAAATATGTTCTTTAATTAAGCAATAATTTTCAAAAATGTCAAAAATTATTTTATGCAATCAATAAAAAACGCAATTCTGTATCAAAGTAATATATAATTCAGGATTAAAAGGTTATTAAACTAATGCGAAGATTGTCGAAGAGAAAAGAGTGTTTTTCTAAATATTTAAAAATTTTCTATATTTTTCCTTTCTAACCAAAGTTTCCAAAACAGACATTTGTTTGAGGCTGTGACAATAATTATTGGTAAACTGAAAGTAGGACGTATTACCGGGAGTAAACCATTGCATCTTGTCTATTGTTTGTAAACTGAATTCAGAGTCAGGCAACCAAAGAAGATAAGAATAAATCGAATACTTTCTGCTCTACGTATTCAAAACTTATTTAATACTTCATTCATATAAACAAACCATCAACCTGTAAATCCATAAATAATATAATTTATATAATATATTAAATGTTTTATATGGTAACGTAATAATTTATTGAAATCAATTAGTATTTTTAATCTTCGAAAATTGGACAGCAGCTAATATTATGGATAGAGTTCCGAATAGGTCTGACCTCCGATTCCTTTGTAACTACGTATACTTACGTATTTTGATGCGCTGATTACGACTATCGTAGTGAAAATTGGCGCAAATTTGAATTTAATGATGAAAACCATAAAAAAAACCCATAGAATCATGGTTTTTTCCATTTATTTTTGTAAATAATGAAAATTTTGAAAAATATTTCAAATAAAAATCATAAAGCATGAAAAAATACATCTTTTGTGTTTAGTACATTTTTTCTCTAAAACCATTTATATATTGGTAATAACAGGTTTCTGCATGCAAAGAAAAACAATGCTACAGTGTTTAGTCACCCCCCCCCCCCCCTCTCTTCCAACACACGATGAAGGAAGCAGAATAGTAACCTTAGAGTATTCTGTACTGGCCCAACCCTGTTACAACTTGTAAACTTTGTCTATCTTTTTCTGGAAAACTATCACCTGTACGATAAAAATTAATACAAAATAAAATGTGCACCTTGATGAGATCTATAACTTTTATTTGATATATTTTTTACAATTCCCATTATTTACGAAAATAAATGGAAAAAAACATGATTTTATGGGTTTTTTATGGTTTTCATCATTAAATTCAAATTCGCGCTAACTTTCACTATGATATTCGTAATCAGCGCATCAAAATACGTAAGTGTACGTAGTTCCAAAGAAAACGAATGTCAGACCTTTTTGGAACTATACCCAATATCAATTAGATGAGTTTGAAATTTTTGTCACCGCCTACATTATCGGAGGATCACTAGTCGCATATTCATTTAAATCCAACAATATATCGACGTTTAATTTAAATGATTTATAAATTAATTAAAAATTTATAAGGAACTCACTGTCGGAAAATTAATTCTAACAAGTGCTGCGATTAAATATGGGATTATTTGTGAACTTTTTATTGTGTAAAATATCGGGTAAGAGCTGTCTGATCGACTAGGTCCTGATATAAATCCGATCAGCCGCAGACACGATCAACCTCCACCCCCTCACCTATTCCGTCCCGTCATGCTCAATACGCTAGATTTAACAATTTACCTGCAATACCTTCATCATATACGTACTTTATACAGATATTCCTGTATGCATACATATTATATAAGCATACATAAGAATGAAAAAGTATTTTCCGATTTTTGTCCTTGATCTTCGTGATTTTTTAATGTTGTCGAAACAACTTTTTTAAAGTAACAATGAATGTTAATAAATCTACAGAGGATTCTTCACAACTCAAATTATATTGTTGCCTCTATATCCTAATTACTCAAAATTAACTAATTTAAAATAGACTTTACTGTAGATTTTACTATGAATCAGCTTCACTCATAAATTATTTGAATCGTATTAAAAATTAGTACATTTTTTTACTGATTGCAGGTGAACGAATTCTTACTGATTCCAAATTTGGAGAGTGTGAGAACAAAACAAATTTTTTTAAAGATATCGTACGTGCTCAGAGAAAGCTTAGATTCGAATTTCAAAAATTATATTTTTCTCATAATTTTTTAAATAAATTTGAAGTTTTAAAATTCTTATGTTCTAGATTTAGATTTTGGCAGCATCCAGAAAAAAACCATTACAGTTATTTTTCTAATATTCTATGTAATTCTATACCTTTTAATTAGGAAAGAAAACTTTTAAAATGTTTATTATTGTGAAAGGTATTAAAATTATCAGAACTTAAAAGTTTTTACTTTTATCGCAATATCTTCATTAATAACAGACACAAATACTTCGTCTTTAGGTCATTGTATGGACAATTTTATTACCTTCAATTGTATTTAAAGAAAAAAATTTATCTCAACTGTTATGAAAATTTGAATGAATCCGAGGTCGGGATATTAAATTAACAAAAATTTCTAACATCGCTCCAATGCACTTAAAATTCATTCAATTAAAAAAATGGTCAATCAAGAAATTTATCATCCACAAAGAAATGGTTTTTTTATCTCAAATCAATGCATATTGTTTTAAATTATTTCGTGCCTGACTTTTTGCAGGGAGATTACAAACAAGATCAGTGTTGGATACGGAAAATAAAGGGTTCCAGATGTGAGAAAAAAATATTTCATAACTTTTCACAAAATCATGGGAAAGAACATGATAAAAGGAATAAAGTCACGTAAAATAATCAGAACCACCCTATGATAAAAAACCACCCCCTGAAGTGCCATGATCAGTGAATTTTCATCTGTTTATGAATTTCTTCATTGTTTCACATCAAAATGATTAGAAGTAACGAAAAAAATGAAAAACGCAAATAATTGTATGAGAACTTTCTTCATGTATTGTTCACCAAGAAAAATATGGGAGACTGTTCCCCAAGTGATCGAAGATGAAGTCGTTGGAAAACGACCCTCTGAAGTGGAACTACCGTGGACTAGCACTTATTAGAATATTTGTCTATTTATTTTATGTTGTGAAGACAAGAAACAATATTAGAAACTGCACCTCACGCAACCGTTAGGATCACAATTTGCTAATAATTTGGTGTGGTGAAGTGAGGTGCTCGATACAAGAGATCTTGATATTGTATCAATTTTTTGTTTGTTTTTTAATTTGGAAACAGCGACCCGAAAAACTCCCAGATTATGAATTTCATGCAAATCAAGTTATATTTTGCGATTTTAGTCCGCCATATTAGTTGGGCCGTTTTGAATTTTTGAAGTTTGACTCCTGATTCTGAATCAGCAACCTCAAAAACTCCCAAATTCAGAGTTATATGCAAATCAAGTTATATTCTGCGATTTGAGTCCCCCATATTGGATCAGCCATTTTAAATTCTTACTTCTAATTCGAAATCAGCGATCCAAAAACCCCCAAGATACCGAGTTTCATGCCAATCCGATTGAATTTTCCAATTTTGATCCACCTTATTGAACCCGCCATCTTGGATTAAATTATGCACATTTAAAAAATTTTGTCATGCGTTGATTTTTGTGGAAGTAATGAATTTTCAAAAGTCGTAGTACATATACACAGAAAGAAATTCCTTAATGAAGTCCAAAAATGGGCTTCTTTTTAGGTGTGATCACAGTAAATCCTAGTTGATCAATTTGATCCCAAAATTTGATCAAAAGGATCTGCAACACGTTGATACAAATTTCAGGTTTCTTTTTTTTAATTCGAAATTGCGAATCAAAATGATCCGATCATCGGATTCAATCACCTGTTACCAAAGTAACATAGTAAACAAAACAGAAATAAATGAACAAGTAACAATTGCCGCTCGATAGATACGAGTGAACTTGTACACATATTTATTTTTTGACTTTCAAAAGTGGATCATTTTGATCCCAAATTGGTAGTCAGTTTGATCTGCAACAGTTTGATCTGTTAAGGTTTACTGTAATATAAAGTAGACCAGTCCCGATAAAAACTTTTTTTTAAATTAATATAATTAATTAATTAATTAATGCATTTATTATTGTTGATATACATAAAAGAATTATTAATTAATATTTAATATACCATTAAATACACATATTTTTTCAATAACGAAAACCTTTATCGGAACACAGGAGAATATACGATAAATAACATAATAAATCGATGACCGTCCCAAAGATCGAAAGCACCCGCAAAGATCTGCATGGGTTATAGACATCACGGAGAAAAATAGTTGAAGTAATTTTACTCAACTCTGTCGATTAAACTTGGGACATAAGGACATTTGAACATCTATTAAATCCTAGTCGGGTAAAATCAATTTGATATATAGCTAATCCACCCAAATTGAATAACAATAAGCGTTACATAGGGAATAGTAAGGAGTTGAGTAAAACGTTATCGACGACAGGGCACCAACATGCATCAGTGGGTTAACATGAAATGTATAAGTATATCACCGACGCTTGAGGTGCTTCAAACCGTAGTTGGGTAAAATGAGCATCAGGCGTATTATTTCAACTGGCAATGGTATGCTTCTCTCAAATAAAAAAAAATTCTTACCTCGAGCCTACCAATAGTCATCCGGTACATACATAAACAACTTACAAATACATTCACACCATTCAGACGTAGCCAATCACATTTCAAATTCACTTAAACATATAACCTTACATATATAAACCTAATAACTACACTTATATATAGTACGATACGCTTTCGTCGAATCACGCACACGCTCGCTTACAATGCTGAGATATAAAATTTGGAACTTTCTTATATAGTGACTGCATGAGTTATTCAGAGCTTGTGAGAGTAAGTGCCGTCAATAAAATTTTTTAGCCTTACTCAAGTAAAAATAAATCGTCTTTTTTCATAAATGATTAATAAAATATTTTTAAAAATTAATATAATTTCAAATTAATTAGTTGAGTTTGAAATTTTTGTCACTGTCTACATTATCGGAGGATCACTAGTCGCGTGTCAGATAGGATACGTTGTCGACAGGTGTCCTCGTAGACAATTTCAAACTCTTATATCGCAAATAATGCAAATAAATTTAATATTTTTTTAAAGAATTGGAAAATCTTTCTGTGGAAAAAATGACGCTTTCGACTGCGCTGGGATTCGAGCCCAGGTCTTTCGATTGCCGGTCGACTGCTCTGACCACTGAGCTACACAGGCGTCCGACATCTCCTTCTCCACACAAAAATTTCAAACTCAACTAATTAATTTGAAATCATTTACAGCCGCAAGGCTGAGCCACTAGGCGATATAAGGAGATCTTCCTGTGGAGAAGGAGATGTCGGACGCCTGTGTAGCTCAGTGGTCAGAGCAGTCGACCGGCAATCGAAAGACCTGGGCTCGAATCCCAGCGCAGTCGAAAGCGTCATTTTTTCCACAGAAAGATTTTCCAATTCTTTAAAAAAATATTAATATAATTAATCAATTATTATAACTATTATTATTGATATATATAATATAATTATTAAATTACATTTAGTATACATTTTTATTATAACGACGTATGAAGTTTAGTGAAACTAAATTTTCAAATGTACATTAAAAAATTTCATTATTATTAAGAAGTATCTTGTATAAAAACATTTAAAAGAAGGTTCTTTTATTCTCTGTGTTTTATATTTTCAAAATATGGATTTTACATTTGCGAATTCCAAATTATTATTCTGTTTGAGTAATTTATGTGATATTTCATATTTTATGTTATAAACTTATCGACTTTTTTTGTTTAAATTTTTATAATATCAATTTAATTTTAAGAATTTAAGTTTTTGAAATTAAAAATTTGTTATGTGTGCCCAAGGCGCAGATTACTTTCATTCGTTCCTGCGTGAATAGATGTATCTGTTGGAATAAATGTTGCGATTCACGGTTTACTCAACTCTCGATTGAAGCGAAGAGTAGAATGAACGGAAAGCTCTACTATTTTTGTGATTTAATAAAATATTGGTTTTTTATAGTTATACTACGAGTAATAATATATATATTTAAAAATTTTTAATGCACGCTTTCATACTTCACCCTACACTTCTGAATTTTACTCAACTTTGATTCATTTTCGAACATTTAATATATCACAAATAAATACAGTGATACTAAATAACTTCTAACTTGTCCTTATGTTCCAAATTTGATCGGAAGTTGAGTAAAATTACTTCAACTATTTTTCTCCGTGTGCAACATAGCGCCCATGGCATGCCGAGTTTCCCGGTCATCTGTCGCGCAGTGACGTCATAAGTTAACCAAGAGAACTAAAATCTAGACCTCAATGCTGGACAAGCTTCGCGAACTTCTTTCAAACTAACAAGATCTTCCCTTATGTTCTAAGAAACGTAGGGATTTTTTTAAGCAAAATACACTTACAACTAGCCATACTTGAGTATTGTTTTTAGTTGAAGACATATAAAGACTTCTTTCAAGACAATTTTCGTGATAGATTTTAGTCATCGGCTTCATTTAAGCCAAAACTAAAAAAAGACCACTATAGAAGTAAGACTTTTTTTTCTGTGTATGTATCGCCAGGCACGAAAGGGTTAATATAAAAAACTGTTCTCAGAGTGCGTGATTCTTACGTAGCTCTTCAAGACAATTTTTTTTTTTGAGCAGGTACTTAGAGAATCCTCGGGAACAAGAAGATTCAATTAATTGCATGGAGCTTTTTCGCTCTCCTTGAGTTTTGGATAGAAATTATGCTGACGCACAGCTATGGAATGAAAACATGAAAGCAGCAACCGGGGTGCGCCTAATATCTAATTATCTGTGGCGTGACACTGATCGTGTTCTTACAACCCTTACAACTTGATTAAAAGACAGTGAGCTTTTATACTTCAGATTGTAACAAAGAAAAGTCTAATAATGCGAGGGTTGATGATTAAAGATGGTCCTACTTAACTCTGTAATAACAACCTATCTACTCATCAGAAATTTTTTTTTTCACATTTTCACAAATTTTGATTCACCTTTGTGCTCACAATGAGGTCTCTCTTAATTATTTTGTGAAACAGTAAAAAAGTCTTCCTGAGAATGAGAAAAAAATGTAACATAAAATCGAAAAATCATAAAATCAGAAATGATTCAATAAAACAAATCATTTCAATGAAATCGAATGTTTTCACTATTATATAAAATATGATGAGGCGGAAATTTGGCTGAGGGCTGGTCTATAATATTGATAAAATTCCCTGTCCATGTGAATTTCAATTTCATGAAATGAGATGCGGCTAAGCTTTTCCACGCAAATGCGTTGCACATTCTGCTTATACGGGTGAATAAATGCAGAAGAGAATCATCGAGGATTTAACCTTCGTAACGGATAAATATCCAAAAGAGGAAGTCAAAGGAGTCGCTATAAGACTTTTTCATATAAATCGCTGATAAGTGCATTTTTATATCCAATAACAAATAGTATATTACATAACAAGGGCAGAAAGTTGAGATTCCTGCACTGCGCACCATAATGCCCGAGGCGAAGCCGAGGGCATCATGGCACGCAGTTCAGGGCTCTCAAATTTCTGCCCATGTAGTGTATACCATTTTTCTTGCTACCCGGTCGAAAGTACGAAAATAATTGCATGTGTCCATTGGAATATATTGATGCCTGCCCCGACATTTGCGGCACGAGCGGAGCGAGTGCTGCTGGTCGGGGGGGCAGGCATCAAATACATCTATAAATTAAGGTTTAGATTTCTATTTCCTTGTTTCCATCTTTGGTAATTATCATAGACTAGCATGCATCTGTCAACGGACTTTTTGGGTAAGGTGTCAGTTTCTACTATTAATTGAGCTTCAGTTTCAAAGTTTTTATTAATTTCTTCTTCATCTGTCGATTCATCAGATGATATGTCATTCATTTTTTTATTTTTATTTTTGTTACACTTCAGTCATTACTATTACATTCTAAATAATATCCACTCATTGCCACTAATAAACATTAGCAGAGAGCGGACAAATTTTGACGTTTGAGGTTATCGACGTTTTTACTCGCGCTATTATAGAAGGCGCGCATATAGCTTGACCAATGCATGAAAGTTAGACTTTCTGCCGTGAATTTGGTGCCGAAACCACGTACTTTCGACTAGGGTAGTAAGAAAAATATTTTATCGCACGGAAAAAAATAAGTCAATAAAGTTTATAGAACTGTTAAGGAGTTGGGGATACAAGCATTTACGGAACCAAGTTCTAGAAAACTTAAAGAAGTTTTCAGAATAAAATGCAGAACTTTCAATGACTTTTCCTAAATGCTTCGCATTTTATCCTGAAAAGTTCTGTAAATTTTCTAGAACTCTGTTCCGTAAATGCCCGAATCCCCAACTCTTAACCTTTTAGCTGCAAGGGTGGACGATATATCGACCACTCAAGAGGCACAAAATATTTAATGTTTTTAGGCAAAATTTGATGTTTTGAATACGTAAAAAATAGTTTTTAAATTCCTCGAAACATTGTCGACTTTGAAAATCGGTATTTCAAGGTCAAATTTCATTTCTAGTAGAAGCGAGGATTTCAGAGTGTTTTCCTACGTAATTTGATGGACTAAATACGAAACAAATACTGAAAAAAATCACTGAGGTATCCTTGACCTTGAAAATCTACAGTCAAGGTCACATTTCATGTGCAAAAGCAACAAATTGCAAAAGCGAAAGTTTAAGATGGCTTTCAAGCGTCATTGATGCGCTAAAAATAGAAAAAACAATGACAAAAAAATCTTCAAAGAAACTTTGACCTTGAAAATGTCTATTTCGAGGTGAAATTTTTTTTTTTTGCTATTTTGGTCTGGGAGTTGGTACATCTTTCTTGTTGGTGCACTGAGTACGAAACAAATATCATCACATATCGCAGAAAATTGATTTATTGTTAGTATCTACAAGAGGATTAGCACTCGGTTTTTTTTCTGTAGAGGAATGAATGTTTTACTCACTCACTTCTTAAAATTTATAATATGTTACAGATTGCTACTTTACATTCATAATTTATTATTCTCAAGGATTTTCACAGTATGTATATAATTTTAACTAAATGATAAGGAGATCTTCCTGTGGAGAAGGAGATGTCGGACGCCTGTGTAGCTCAGTGGTTAGAGCAGTCGACCGGCAATCGAAAGACCTGGGCTCGAATCCCAGCGCAGTCGAAAGCGTCATTTTTTCCACAGAAAGATTTTCAAATTCTTTAAATATTGTCATTTTTCTTCACTATTGATCAAACAGTGTATCATACTTTTATCTTCCATAAAATGGCTAAAAATTAAGCTTGGAGTAGTGGCAAGTCCAAACCAGAAAATAAAGTATTAGAAAATGAAGACATTGGTGAAATCGATTCGGAAGACTTTTATTATAACAAAACTCAATTGTTTGAGGACGCACATTTTTACCCATCAATCAAAGATTTTGAAGGTACCTCCGAAATAAATCCGAATATCTCATTTTCGGGAAATAGGCCAATCGATTATTTCAATTATTTTTGTGATTCTTCTTTGCTCCAAAAAATTGTAGAATTGGAAAATTTTCTTGGCCTTTCGATTCTAATGGGCCATGTCCAGAAAGGCGATCTACAATGTTATTAGTCCACAGATCTTTTGCTACACACTCCAATTTTTGGTCAAATAGGACACATACAAAGTAAATTTTCGGCAGTTCTTACTCCAGGGAAAAATCTGTGCATAGATGAAAGTCTATTATTATAGAAAGGTAGGCTTCGATTCAAGCAATATATTCCTTTGAAGAGAAATCGCTTTGGCATCAAGCTCTACATGATTGTAGACTGCGAAACGGGATTCGTATTAGGTTTTGTTGTTTACACTGGTGCAGACACTGATTATCAGAAGTTTGATTTGGGTGTTACTGACGATATTGTAGCTCACTTTTTACAACCTTATTTTTATAAGGGTCATGATGTATACAGGGTTAGGCACATAAAGTGTTACAGAGCGATAGCACTCAATCTATTGATTATATCCAAAAATGTTTCAGACAAAAGTTTCATTGTTCGAGAAGGTCGTCATACTCGACCACCCTATTTTTTTATCGGTGGAGGCGCTAAAGCTACGTCAAGGTCAACTCCACTTTTTTAAATGGAATCATGTATTTTTTTTCGATGACATTATTACCGATTTTAAGATGAATTCAGCGACCTACAACACAAGGTCATTCTAGTCACGCCAAGTATGAAAATAGTCGAAAAATCAAAACATATCGTAATAATCACTTTCAAAGGATCCACTAACCTTGGTTTGGGTCTACCTACAGAAGATGCTCGAAGTGATGACCCTCGACTTGTAAGCAATTGTTAATTCGCTGATGAAAAAATCGTCTAACTTCAGCCAACATTTGTGGTGTAATTTCGGTATATGTTTGGCGTATTCTTTCTTTCCTGTCGTCAGGCGTGGTAGGTGCTACCGCCATTACGCGTTCTTTGACAAAACCCCATAAAAAGTAATCTGGTGCTGATAGATCTGGCGAACAAGGTGGCCAAGCTACAGCGCCGCTTCGTCCTTTCCACTTTTTATCAAAAATCTCATTCATCACTTGTCTTGAACACAGAGCATAATGCGTGACTACCAGATATGTCAACAGAAAATGCTTACTTTGTGCCGATGTCAACAATACCCTATTGATGTGTATTATCATGGGTATCGTTGTGATACTCCTATATGCGCAACACCATGCTTTGAAGAGTACCACACAAAAGAAACTCACAAAAATCAAGCACCCCGAAACGTGAGAGGCAAGGGGACTCACAAAAATAAAGCACCCCAATGTGAGAGGCAAGGGGATCACATTTTTGCCACGCCCACGTCGTTGATCCTGGGTCATGCTGAGAGCGAATATCAGAATATTTCTTGACATCTCCGGAGATGCGGCAGTAGCTTGCGGCGTTTATGGTAGAAATGAAATTTGACCTCTAAATAGACGTTCTACATAACAAGAATGCTTGCGAAAATTTTTAAATGTTTTTTATGTATTCAGCGCATCAAGCTACGTACGAAAACCTTCTCAAAACTCGGCTTATACAAGAAATAAAATTCGACCTTAAAATAGAGATTTTAAGGTTAAAGGTGTCTGCGGGAATTTTTTTACTATTTTTTTTTCATATTCAGCACGTGAAATTACATAGAAATACCGTCTCAAACCTTCATGACAAATGAGACAAATTTTTTACATTGCACTTTACGTTGCCTGCGGGGCTGGTCGATATATCGACGAGCAGTCAGGTCGGAGACTCTACCTGAGATATCCAGTGATTTTATGTATAAATTTTGCATTTTATAAGAGGTTGATTTGTACTGAAATTTCCCGCAGCTAAAAGGTTAAACAGATCTATAAACTTTTCTAAGCTTTTTTTTCCGTGCGGTTAAAAACGAGTAATCGTTATCTATTACATCTATAATCAGCCATATCTATCATACATATCTAACACGTTCTACAAATTATTTTAAACATTTCTCGACCCTGACATTTTTTCTACGTCATGAATTGTGGAGAAAGTTTTATCTCGATTTTTGAAAGATACTTGTTTATAGTTAATGAAATGAAGAGAGTCTGCGCCAACAAGTGATATTTTAATAATAATTGGGACGAAAATATAAAATTAAAAATTTATTATGATCGAGGTACAGGCGACATCAATGAATTTTATGAATATGTCCTTAAAATTTTAACTCGATCGGTCGAGCCGATTTTTAGAAATCACCTGTGCCAGGTGCAAAAATATCGTTTTGAGAAAAACGTCTTTAAAGTTTTCAGTATGAAAATCTAATAAATTTTAAGTTACATTTAATCGGCGATTCCAGCTCCATTTAAAGAATTTATTTTTGCGATACTGATATATACATTTGAACAATATTTTCCTAAATTTTCATTGCAAAATATTGAAAATTAAGCGAGTGACAGTGAATCTCCGGAGGCGCCTCGAAAAAAAGTTGGTTTGCGGTGTACATCATAACTCGCAACAGAATCATCTGAAACAAAAAAATCAAAATGCATTTGTTAAAGGAGATGTTTCTCAAGGTAACCCTGGGATGATTTTTTTTTTCGATTTTTCAATTTTTCGTAGCACTTGGAAGCAAAAATACCGATTTTTGCCAAAAAAAATCGGCTAATTTGTTATTGTAAATTTAATAATTAAAAAAAAAAAGTTTCCAGAGATACCTGGTAAATTATGTAAAAAAGTACTGTACAAAATTCCAAAACGGGTGGTCAAGTAGATTTTGAGTTATGGCGTACACGGACTTAAAAAATAAC
The DNA here is from genome assembly GCA_030998225.1 of Diplolepis rosae. Classification (NCBI taxonomy): domain Eukaryota; kingdom Metazoa; phylum Arthropoda; class Insecta; order Hymenoptera; family Diplolepididae; genus Diplolepis; species Diplolepis rosae. Next base: position 894,343 of record JAPYXD010000391.1, on the reverse strand, counting down.
AAGTTTGAGAAAAACGCTTTGAAGTGTTGCACATTATAAAATTCAAAATAAAACTCGATAATTCTTTTATACTCACACAGAGTCGTCGATGCCAGGTCCATAGAACAAAAAGCTTTCATCAAGATGATCTAGAGAATTTTTTTTTATTTATCTACGCAAAACTCTTCCTTCTTTGCTGCCGTGCGCTGCACAGCTGTCGAACAGGTATAGAAACGCGGCCTGGAGCAACGGACGCTCAAATACTCATAACTTCGTCAATTTTGCTCCGATCGACTTGAAACTTGGACACAATATTCTTGAGATATTATGAATTCATTTGAAATAAGGCTTTTTTAGAAATTTTTCTTCTGCACTGCTAATAAAACAATCAAAGTAGAGTTACATGATGTACATCATGTACATGATGAACTCTAGAAGAAACCCGAGTCGAAATTTCGAGGGCCTCATATGAGCCTCTTGGTGATATTGTAGCTCATTTAAAACATTTTAAGCCTCCACAACCTCTTTAAAGCCTATTGATAATTGTTAAGTCATCATTTAACCCTCTTTAGCCTCTGTATTTTATTTTTCAACCTCCTTTAACGCTCAGGAACCTCTTTGATCGAGAAGAGCCTCACAGGCACTTTTCCCGTCGTAATGTATGACCTCATTTGAACCTCTTGAGCCTAAAACGGACGTAAGTCAGGTCTGGAGGCTTAAAAGAGGTTCAAAAATACGAACAAGAACCTCTTTTACCCCTCTTCAGCCTCAAAATTATGTCGTAGAGGCTCAAATGAGGCCTTCGATTTTTCGACTCGGGAATAAGCAAAGTTTCTTTTCACGCACATATTAGTAGGCATGGTATAACGTAGGGATTTCGGTTTGAATCAAATTTTCATAAAATGGTGCACATCTGAAAAAAATCTTGCCGCCACATTTGGAAAACGCGATTTTAAGAAAACCGCGTTTAAAGTTTTCGTAGAACATAAATCGTAGAAAACTTATGTTTACCTCTTTCAAAAAGTACATCTCTTATTGTGTTTTTGTATAAAATTTCGAGTGGCAATTCGGAAAATTAGGGAAGGTACACTCCTTGCCGCAGAACTCCTTTTGTTTGTAATGGCTTACTGTGAGCATGAAATAACGGTACTTTAAAAATAAGCAATACAAATTTTTTTCATTTTTTGAGCCAGAAAAAGGTATATAACCCCTTAAGGTACAAAATGGCGTAGTAGGTAACGTGAGAATGCTTTTTTCCTGAGGAGGAAAACGGTGTACAGGGTAACAATCTCCAGAAAGCACCTAGAAGGATGAAAATTTTTTATTTTTTATAATCGACATCAATTTCTCTTTGAAAGTACACACGATTATTTAAAAATATTGATTTTAGCAATTTAGGCGTTAATTTTAATTAATTTTTTTTGGTAAAAAATTGCCCTCAAATTGTTTACCAATCGTAAAAATCTACCTAAGAAACTGCAGTTAGAATTTGAAGTGATTTGGATAAAAATTGGCGGGTTACGTTGCACACCAGTTCAAAAAACATGGTTTCTAGAAAAACGCATTTAATGTTTCAAAACGTGTTTACTGCATGAAATATTGAAAATATCGGGTTACTGATTTCTTTATCTTCACTCTATTCCCGCTTATAATTTTTTGGCATATAATTTTCAGATAATTTATGCATTATTTGAGCCAATAAAAAAAAGAAAAAAAATCTGCCCGCTTCGCGGGCACATTCTCATTGCGCGCTTCGCGCGCAGCTCGCAAGTTTGAACGCGCCTAGGGCGCGCGATTCGATCGTCGCGCTTCGCGCTCCGTTCTTTCTGGACCTTGCGCTTCGCGCTCGGTCTTGTGCTCTTGGCATACGTTTAAATTTATTTCTTATAATTTAATACTGAAGCTCAAACCAGTTTAATGATATTAAAGATGATGTAAATTAGTCATTTTCTCAAAGTCACTCTATTTCTTTTTGAATTTAAGTGAAACAGGAAATTCAATTTACTTAAGGCTCTATCGGCCTTAAGGAACACATTCTCATCATGACACTCGCGCTTCGCGCTCGATTTTCTGTATGCATTTTTGTAACTTTTTAATAAATTACATGATTATTGATAAATTTATTTTCTTCCAAATATCTCAAAAAGGAAAAACAATCGTAGACTTTATTTAAGGAAACGATTTTGCAGAACAACGCTTATTTCGTATCTCACATATTTTGGTGAAACAAATCGAATTTTTTCAATATTAAAAATCAAAAAATTAAAATATACATCCTGTCGAGAAATTTCTCGATAAGAATGTGTAGACCTTATTTAGCCAAACAATTTTTCATCTCAAAGTTTTTTTTGTATCTCACATATTTTGTCTAAAAAATGGAATTTTTGAATTTTAATCGTATTTTTTGGAATTGAAACGAAAAATATATCTTTTATCAGAAACTGTGTGAGACAAAACTTGTAGATCTTTTTGAAACTAACAACATTGTATTCTTACGTTTTTTTCTTATTTTACATATTATTGTTAAAAAATTGAATTTTGGATTTTCAATAGTTTTTTTTTAATTAAAAAGAAAAATATGCATCTTATGAAAAAATGTTACAATTCAAATTTGTAGGTCTTTATTTATTCAATAATATTGTATCATAACGTTTTTTCGTATCTCGTATAATTTAAATGGAAAATGGAATTTTGATATTGACTTTTTTCGAATTTGAATATGCTGTAACATTTCTAATTTTGATTTAATCAAAAAATGTTATCAGGATAATTTTTAGACATTTATGAGCACTATCTAAAACCAGTATTGAAATTTTTGATTTTTTCAAAAAATTATTTTCAAAAACACAAAAGTAGTGCTCAACCCCTCAATTTTGATTAGATGTGGCTGGTTAACGAACTTGTCCTTACTTTTTCGGCTCCGATAAAGTGTACCAAAGCTCAATTCAATCTGATAATTCTATCGAGAGTTATGCCGCACACGACCTACAGACAGACAGACAGACAGGCAGACAGACAGACGGACAGACAGACAGACAGACAGACACTTTCGTAAAAACCATTTTTTCTGACTCAGGGGGTCTCAAAACGTAAAGATTTGATGAAAATTTCGAAAGTCATTTTTCACATAAAACCAATACCTTCTCATCCATGATGAGAATGTAAAAAGAAATAACAGGGTAATGTAAGCCCTTAGTGGTAGAGCTCCATTAGCTGTCAACCATTCGGACCCGTAAAACCTAAAATACTTAAAATTTTTGGATAATATTTTAGGAGGTAATTCTTAAAAATATACCAGATCACGTGACCAAATTCCTATGAATGTTCATGTAAGATAAATTTTTTGTTTTTCCGAATGTCTTCTTGAACATTTAAAAAATAATACTAGACAATAAAGAATGTCTAAAAACTTCGATTGAGTGAAAATTCTACAAAAACTTTTACAGTTAGCCGTAATTGTCGATAAGTTTTCGAATTTTTTTCAAAATTTTTACTAAAAAGAAGTTAACAGACGTGCTTTATTGTCTTTTGTAACGTTTTCCAAATTTTGAGAAAGGTATTTTGTAAATTAAAAAAGTTATCTTACATGAACGAATAAATGTATAATTTAGTCACGTGATCCGATTTATCCATGGCCTAAAGGGAACTGAGCCAAAAATCGGGCCGAAATTCGAGCGCTCACAGTAGACATGCATTTTCTCGGCCAATACTACTTTAATTTTGATAATCTCTTTTTTATCATTTTGTTCAGGACACTATACTTTCGAACGGTGTAGCTTAAATCTTAAATAAGTCCAAAGAGAATCGTAGGATCGGCAAGGAACGCCAGGTTTTAGATGCTCAACTTTGTGCCCCCACAAATTTCATACAAATGGACCTAATTCAAATTTGTTTTCTTCCTTTTACTCGTTATACTGTCCTCTTCAATTTGTCATATGCTTTTATTCGAAAACAAACAAACTTTTAAATTTGTGACAAACAGCGAACGCGCGCGAAACTACTCGTTGAGGCGCATGCGCCGACAACCAGTTGGTCAGGCTGGTGGTGGAGGAGTGGGAGCCCCTCCGTATTTGCAATAAACAGGATTTTACTGCATTTCAGAAAAACCCCACGTACTTCGATGTATTCAAGCTTGTAGATATAATTAAAATGGTAGTTCTAGGTTTACTAAATATGAAGATTCGGGTTCGCCCCAAAAATACCTTTTTGAAAAAGTTGTGCACAAATGACTGTGAAGCCACCATTTTGTATTTTTTTTTTATTCTCCAATACGTGTACAATATAGTACTGAAATCAGATTTTTCTACAATTATGCCAATTCATCACTTTTTTATGAACAAAACGAATAAACAAAATTTCGGTTGATTCACTAAAACGTTTTATGGGGACAAAAAAATTATACTGCACCCATGTTTTTCTCTGTTTCCAAGTTTCCAAGTGGTACCCAAAGTATAAATATTGAACTTTGTTGTCAACACCGGGTTGTTATAACTTTGATAGGTTAACTTTATATATGATACACATATCTGATACCTTATATGATATATAGATGTATGATTTGGATAGTTTGTTCAAATGGTACGAGGGCGATAAGATCCATAACGACACTACGTCAATAAAATAGAATAAGCTGTCCCGCGAGGTAGACTGGAAGTTGCTATACGGTTTTCATTGCTTTTGCCAGGATCCTTTATTTACGTTTGCTGCCTTCTATTCGGACGAAAGTAAGAGCACCGTTGCAATAGAGTCGTGAGGCGTCTGGCTGGCGGGCGGCCAAAATATCGACCTAAACCACTGCCAGTCCTCTATGCGTTTGCCTGCGTTGCACTCCGACTCGAGCATTTGAATCAAGGCATTTTTTCAACCCTTACTTTCCACCAGGATTATGTGTGTAACAATTCGAGTGGATTTTTAAAACGACTAATTGTAAAAATCAAACGCTTTTACCTTTCATTTTTATTCTGAAAATTAATTCTGATAGAAAAGGTACCACTGTTAACCCTTCGACGGCAATGCGAAAATTAGGTTGACCTCTAATTATTATCACGTATTGTTTACACTTCAAAACTGAGGTTATGTAGGTTCTTAAAAACCGACACATTGGATATATAATTTACTTACGTTTTTTACACTGCCTGCGTAAATAAAATTTCCATGTAATTTACGTAGACAACGTAAAAACATAGGTAAATTACATATTCAATATGGCGGTGTTTATGAACCTACATAACCTCAGTTTCGAAGTGTAAATAAGACAGGTTATTATTCTTATGAACAGTACTAACAGTTAACATTTGTTTAAACTAGAAAACTATGGCAAATTGTACAAAAAGCTGCGTATTTCCCATTGTTTTCTTGAATTAATTTAAAATTTAACTTCTCCCACGACTCATGTTCAGGCCTACCGCCTCTATTTTATTTTACTCACTTTTAAAAATATATGATTACCGCGTATATCAATTTTGAGATGATCGGTACATTAGTTTTAAAGTATTATTTCCCACAAATAGAAAAAATGTTCTTTCGCGAAAATCGCGTTCAAAGTTTCGAAAACGAAAAACTCAAATTAACAAGTGATTACTTTTAGTGCGCATAGCATCGGAAAGAATTCGAATTTCGTTCTAAAACTTTGGGAGTATATTTTTGAGATATTTCGCTAATAATTTATGCGGTAAAAAAACGATTTTTTAAACCGCCTAATGTGGTTTCTCCCCTTCAAATCACAAACTGATACCAACTGATACTATCTATGAAGGCGTAAAGAGTTTATAAATATTATTTATTATTTATTTATTAAAAAAGAACAATTATAGAGGTTATCGTATATGTAAATATCCAGTTCTGCCAGAGAACTACTATATAAAATGCTTCCCTGGCGAAATCATCGGATTGAAATTCATTCCGAGTCAATCAGAACTATTCCGATTCATTCCGATATCTGTATCCGAGCCAATGCGAATCATTCCGAACCAATTGAAACCAATGTTTTGTATCTCATTTGAAGAAAAATAGTCAAAAATCAATCCGACTTAATCCGATTAATTCCGAGACATCATTCCGAATGAATCTGAACCAATCCGAAACCAAGTTTTCAATCCGAATTAATCCGATCTTGGATTGATCCGAACCGAATTTTCAATCAGAATTAAACCGAATCAATCCATGGTCGGGTTGATTCGGATTGATAAAAATTGAAAACTTGGTTTTGGATTAATTCGCATTCATTCGGATTGATGTCTCGGAATTAATCAGATTAAGTCGGATTGATTTTTTACCGTTTTCCATCAAACGAGATACAAAACGTTTTTCAATCCGATACTTTCGTCGGGGTTATATAAGTTATAACATGCTTGAACTTTTACAATGTCAATATCAAAATATCCATTGCGCAAATATGTATAGATAATAGACAATAGTAGTGTTGTAAATTTATTTTGTGAATTTATGGTAGCGACGTCTTTTACCAGTAAAAGATGTCACTGTAGGTTAAAAGAGGACATACCGATAAATTTACAACACTTAATACAATATTAGCCTTAACAAAATGGTCGCTCGGAAAACAATAGTACCAACTAAAATATATTTGACAGACGGCAAGATATAATAATTAGCCGCGGTTAATTAACCGGCTAATTTACCAGCTCACAACACTAAACACATCGTTTCGCAATTTCTGCGCAAACTAAACTCTAAACTTAAACTCCAATAGGGATGTCACTTTCCATAAAATTAATTTTTGTAATATGAAAGCTTGAAACTTTTCATGAAAAGTTTGAAAAGTTGAATTATCGAATCCTATTGAAAAAAGTTACATTTTGTAAATGTATGTAATCATTTTTATGATTCTAGCAGAGAACAATTTTAAAGATTTGTATTTTTTTATTTTTAAGAAATGTTAAAAATCGTTTGGAAAGAACCTATTGTAGGCTAGAGTCAAAATGAACATTACGTGATTGATGGTTGCAAATTTTTAATATTAAATGAAAATTTCCCAGCAATGTGAAAAGTTTCACTTAAGGCCATGGATCAACCAGATCACGTAACCAAATTCCCGTAAAAATTCGTCTAAGATAACTTTTTTATTTTTCGAATTTTTTTCAAAATTTTTACAAAAAGGAATTTAAAAGTCGTGCTTTGTTGTCTTTTGTTACGTTTCCCAAATTTTCAGAAAGATGCTTTGTAAATTAAATTTAGTCACGTGGTCCGATTAGTCCATGGCCTTAAATTTTCATTTCATTGAAAAGTTTCATTGAAAGGTTTCAGCCTTTGCATCCCTAAACTCGAATGATCATCTTTCCTATTTTGTCCTAATATGATAAAGAAGGTCGCGTTCGAGTTTCATTTATCCATAGAAACTGTATGTATAGCAAATTTAATGATTTGTTCTAATCAAGAACCAGAATTCGGAAGATATTTTTTGATTTTGGTTTCCGATTAAAAAAATTGTTTATCATTATTTTCTGTAAAAACACACTTTCTGTAGAAAAAATGTTTAAATGCAGAACTAAATGTGGCCAAATGTAACCGACTCACGGTTTAGGAGTCGGACGACGGACAGTTATGTCGTCCACAGACAAGTAGCAGCAGTGCCATCTGTTATCATGAGTTTGAGGTTATGTATCAAATTATTGAAAATGACAGTACCGATTGTTCATTCTACACCATTATATTCATAAGTTTGCAAAGGGAGTTATTTATCGAAATATGTCTTGAAAAAGAAAGTTATTTGATCAAAAAATGACCTGAGTTTTACATTACGTTCTTTTCCAACGGTCTGTGACAAATAGGTGAGTAAAATTGTTAAATTATCTGCTTCTTAGAAGTAATAAATATTGCTATACGCTTCTCGTCGCTCCTAAGGAAAATCTTTTTGGGATCTTATAAATTTTCTGCTCTTGTTATCATCCTTTTATCGTCTTTGTCATTCTTGATTCTCAGAACGGTTATGAAGTTACGAAATTACTTAAAATTTATAATCCGAATATAAGTGCTATAACGATTTTGTGAATAATCTCAGGATGAGTATACGACCATGTTTGTACTCTTAAGCAATTCTCTTCTACAAAAGATACTTTCTTGACATTTGTAGATGTATTGAGTGATTATTTTTACTCGATTGTATGTTCACACGACTCACGTTCTGATACACCCAATTTTGTTTCAAAGGCGTGATTGTGCACTATTTTCCCTGAAATGTGCAAACTGGCTTTGTTTTTTGTCAAAATAATACTCGAGTCTGTTTAAAATATATTTTATTGTACTTGCAGTATAAAATTTGATTGACAAAGAAAACAGAAAGATGTAGAATTTGTTTAGGATCTCGGAGTTAAATGCTTAATTTTATGGAGTAGTCATTTTGTTCAATTGAAAGATATTTTGGTTCTTGTCTTTTAATCCAATATGTCCATTTAATTGTTGTTATTATTTACCTTATATATTTATAATGCTATTATTATTGGGTTTTTTTAAAAATGTATATCTCATATAATTAACATTGCCAATTGCAGATTAGTGAGTGCGTGGTGGTTGCTTATTATTAGATAATTTTATATTTATTACTGAAATATTTGTATCTAGTGGTTAACTTTTATAATTCGATAATCGTTTGAAATAGTTATTTTTAGATTTATTAAAAAGCATTTAAATTACTGTTTAATATTCATTAAATCTGAAGTAAGTTTATCGTTTTTCTAGTTTCTTTGCATAAAGTACTTTTTTTCTGCAGTTCATTTTGCGGAACGTAGTATTTTTCTGACATATTTTCCCTGGAAATTTCTCATCAGTTATTTTTAAATATTTCTTTATTATACAATTTTCTGTAGGAAGTAAATTTAATTTTATTCCACTAATTAAATTAATTTATTTAATTTTGAAAAACGATAAAAGAATGAAATTGTCTTAATTATAATTTCAGACAAAATGGAAAAACCAAAAAAAAAGCGGGATATGATTCACTGTAGTCAATCCCAAAATATCCTTCGAAACTTGATGTTGCGAGATTTTGGACTAAGAACAACTCACAAAACAAGTACCAGAGAACTTGAACCAATTGCAGAAACAAAACTTGTACTCAAGGACCACAAGGAATTGGTATGTGTAAAATTGATTTCATCACGAATAATATATTTTATGATTATGCAGCATTATTATAAAAAATAATTTTAATTATTTACAGAAATGTGATCTACCAGGCGTGCCCAGAGGATCGTTTTTAATGGTCTTTAGTCCTGATGGGTTAGTATTATTGATTTGAATAAAATATCTTAAACATCTGTCTAAGCTTTTCAGGTTTTAATAATTCTTCGAGTTTCTACTTTTGCTTTAGAACGAAGGTTGCATCTACACACGGGAATCATAATGTTTATATAACAGACCTCACTACAGGTAAAAATATCAGAACTCTATCAGGACATCCTCGAACTCCATGGTGTATAGCTTTTCATCCGTCTTCAAGTGAAATTTTAGCTTCAGGCTGTTTAGGTGGTCAGGTGCGAGTTTGGGATCTTAGTGTAAGTATTTCTTTTATATTATAATATAAGTTCCAGTTATGAAATGAGCAAAAATTATTAAGTTTGCATCTTTCAGTTTGAAGTAATGGTTTTAAATCAAGCGTAATTATTCAATTTATTTCAAATAGGGTGGTAGTGAAGTATGGAATTCCGAAAGCCAAACAGTTATCGCTTCTCTCGCATTCCATCCTTCAGAAAGGTTACTCGTTATAGCAACATATAATGAAGTCCATTTCTGGGATTGGAGTCAGTCCGAGCCATTTGCAGTAGTTGCAACAAAGCACGAAAAGGAAAGAGTCAGGTTTGTATATTTTTACCAGTATTTCACATTCAAGTGACTTTTAATCAAAAAGATTTTGATCCAACAAAAGTATCTTAAAATTAATGCAATATGAATAATTTCATTTTAGGTACGTCGCATTTGATAATTCAGGAAGAAAATTGATAACAGGGATTGCAAATACGCCTCCAACTCAAACTCAGTGGGATCGTCCTCCTTTAGAGCAATTGTACAGATCTATTCCAAGGTAAATAATCATTAACATAAGATATTGAAATAAATAGCTCAACTTAATAATGCATTTAAACACCAGACTCGTTCGAGAAAGATCGCAGGAGTTTGATTCTTCGTCACCGCCGTTTCCTCATTACCATTCTTCTTCTCCACTGCATCTTTGGAATCACGGGATTATTTACGGGCCTGGTAGATCGCGAGAGAGTTTAGAGGAAAGGAATCCATTCAATTCTGAAAGTAGAAATACTCTTAGAAGAAACCAATCAACGGAGTACGATCCAAGAAACTTACAAAGGTTCTTTCTAAGGTTATAATCCTCAAAGCTTGTGCAACTAACTAGAAGCGGTTCCATCAATTCATAACTTCCGTTGCAATCCCCCTTGATTTTATAATAATATATTGATCGCGAAATAAGTATTTTAATTTTTCAGAGATGCTCCAGCTCCTGTGCAATCTTACCCTCCATTAAGACGGCCTTCACTGACCGCGCTCTTTCGTCCAAGTAGCACAACTTCAAATCTTGAATCCGACCGAGTAGTGGAAAGAATACCTGAGCAGGTTGCAAATTCAAGCTCCTCTCACCAAGATCCTTTGCAAAGAAATGAAGAAAGGTCTGGTGAGGATACAAATGACGAGGAACCTCCTGTGACTGATTCTCTTCACGTCAATCCAAATCCTAGTTCCTCAAATGCAGAGAGCCCTCTTAGTTTGTTTCACAGGGTAATGAATTCTGCTGAGCGGTTAGAGAACATGTGGTCAGAGATGAACGAAAGAATCTTTCGTAACAATGCTCAGGAGACGGAACAAAGAATTAACCTCTGTTACAGAAACCTGGTTGATCAATACCAATCTGTTGTTAGAAGATATTGTGACATTTCTCGAAATAGAGACACGGTAGGTTAATGAATATAAGAAACAAATTTTTAGGTATTAAATTTACAAGCTATTTTTATTTTAGTGTCTAGAGATTCATTAAGAAAATCTATATTTCTCCAGGTTCAATAAATATTTTATGTATAGAAATATAATTTTATATTGCAGATTGATCGTGGGACGGATCCAATGGACATGCCAGAGTCTTCAAACAGTTCTCCGACAACGGAAACAGGAGAGTCAAGCCGAAATTATCTAGCAACTCAAGCATCAGCCTGGATATTAAGAAATATGTTGAATTACAGTGCCCAAGCTAATAACACAAGCTTAGAAAGACTTCAACGCTACCAACGCCTCCTGATGGCCAGATCAGAACAAGAAGAGATCGGTACAGCACTCCAAATCCTTAGAGAAGCTTTAAACGCAACTGCAGAGAATAATACTGCTTGCCTCACTAGGTTACAAAAGCTACGAGAGCGATTACAAGCCCACACAAATACACTCTTTTCGCACACAAATAACCGCAATTCTGAACTTCAGGTTCTCCGAAACGCCTTGAACGATGAAATAGAAGCGCTGAACAACATGGAAGTACAGCTCACAAATACGAGCTCTCGAATTGAGATGCTAAGAGATGAATTAGGCACTAATGGCGTTCTAGGTCGTAATCAACCGTTGAGGTCATTTTCTTCACAGTTAAATTATCTTCAATCCATTTCGGCAATGTTGCCTAGGAACGATGCTCCGTCTTCTTCCACGAGAAGCGATGAGTCCAGTTCTGCTAGGGAGGAAACTAATCGCGAGAGTAGGGATCAGGAGAATAGAAATTCCGAGAGTAGAGATCAAGAGAATAGAGCTCAAGAAATTAGAGATCAACAAAGTCGGACTTCTTTAAGAGACACTTTCAAATTTCTTAGATTGGCAACAGCGTCTCAGGACAACTTGAGTGGTTCCACACCAAGAGAGTCTTCTTCAAGTCGGGCGGAAACTACAACTAGAGAAGGCAGTAATAGACCGAATCCATCTCCAAATAGGAACAGAACGCAGTCAGGCCCAAGGACAAATCGGAGAAGAATCGAAGATACAGATACAGATGAGGAACCTCCGAGAAGAAGACGTCGCAGGGAAGGATCTCACATTTGGTATCCTCATTATAATGCCAATACGAGGTCTTGGATAGAAATTCATGGTAAGAATTTTCTTTACTTTAAGCAAAAAGTTGTTAATTTTGTAGTATGTATCAACATTTCTCACAGTATTCTTCAGAAACCACTAAATACTAGTACGTATTAAAGATCAATAATAATTTCAGAAGACAGCTCCCCTTCCAGTGACGAAGGCTACAGTGAAAGAAGATCGAGCATCGGAACCTCAAACTTCACTGTAAGTTCGAGATCAGCATTTCAGCCCAGCATTCCCAGACCATCGCCTCCGGAGAATCAAGGTTTATCCGAGGAAGGTAGAAACCCTGAACCATCTGAAGGTAATCACAACGATCAGACTGAAAATAGTACTTCCGAACCAACCATCAACAGTGACAGGAACCAAAGAACCTTAAGAATGATTACACAGGAATTGAGAATGGCTTTGGATTCTTTTCAGAGACGACTGAATTCCGAACGTGCACATCAGACTGAAAATTTGTCGAGTCAAGTTGATAATGACGAGAATGCAAGCGAGCAATCAGAAAACGGATATTGGTTGCTTGAAGAAAATAGCAATTCAGATTCGAATCAAGAAGACCAGAACCCCAGTTCGAGTTCTCGAACTCGATCTGGGTGGACAAGTCGCTGGATTCAATTAGATCCGATGAATAGGGACAGTGATTACGAATTATTTCCCACAGATCAGTCAGGAAGGAGAAATTCTAACGATAGGATCGATGCCTCTACTTTAGAACCAAGAACGCAAGCCAGTTCTACTGACAGGAATCAGCTCTCTCCTATTTCTATAAATTCTACTCGTTATGAACAACCCCCACTTTTTCCCTTCAGGAGTCTGCGAGAAAATCAAGAAAGGAGGATGGAGTCGAATCAGGAAGCTGCTGCAAGTAGCGCTCAAGCTGAGGGTAGAACTGATGCTTCGAGAGAAAGAGGAGAAGCCCGTGCAACTACTTCGCAAAACAATGAAGATGGCTCTAAAGAATCAGAGCTTCGGAATCCCAGGAGGCAACCACAATCGACTTTAAAGAAGGGATTTAATAGTGGTGAAGGCAGGAGGTCAAGGGAAGAAAGGAACAGAAGAATGAGAGCTTCTTCTCTACCCCAAGGTCAAGGACTTTCGGACAACATTGGAGTACGGCAAGGCATTCAGCTTCTTAGTAGATACATTGACAATATGCAGCGATTGTGTCGGTAAGTTATTAATGATTAGAGTTCTTCTCAGCTTAAATTTTTTTAATAATAATAATTTTTTTTATTTTAGTGCCAGATTAGAAATCGTACAACTGCAGCAAGTGCGCCGTTTGTGGGAAGATCTGCAACGTCAAATTCGTAGTCTGCACGTAACTGTACGCGTGGAAAGTGAAACCACTGACCAACAACCTTCTACAAGTGGAACATCTTCATCCTCAAATCCTCCAAGCTCCACATCCAATACCGAAACCCAGAATGAACCTGCCAAAAATTTCAAGAAGACTCTTATCGAGAACTACAAAAGAGAGAATAATGAAGCGGAAAATACTTCTCCTTTAGAGTCTCAACCATCAACGTCAGGAGGAAGTACCTCTTATCAGAAAACTCAGTCAAAGTCTTCCTCACAAAGTGAATTCGGGAACAGTTCTACAAATATCAGCTTATCCAATTTGTTACCATCAGAATCTGAATTGAAACGCATGAGGGAACAAAGCCTTTCAGATTTGCTAGAAACGTTACAGGAACAAGACAGTTGGAGAAACCCTCAATTGGATGAATTGAATTCGCAGCCAAGTGCTATAAGTGATCATACTTATTCGAATTTAACTACTAATAACACCACTGTTCAGTTACCAAGTATATCGAGTTTCATTTCTAATTTAACAGCCAGTATAAATTCTCCTACAACGACTCAGTTGATGGATTCAACTAACTTAACGAATGAAGAAGTTCCTAGTTCTTCTCGAGGGTCGAAAACTTCTCCATCGAACTCTACGCAGACTAATCCTGGAAATGAAGGCGTTGCAGAGGCTTCTAACTCTACACTTTTGATGGACTCTCCTCCAAATAATGCTAGCGCTCGGGGAAGGCAGTACACGTACCAAAGAGTTTGGAGATACGGTCGAAGAATGTATCTTAGAAGACCCAGATTGCTTTCCGTAGGGCCCCGAAATATGAAACGAGGATCTCGCACTTCATTTAATCCTTTTCGTCACTACGAGAACTACCGACGTTCAATGCATCTCAGAAAAAATGATTCTCGACCCACCAATGGAAACACTAACAATAATAGTGAAAGATCTCGTGGCCAAAATACTTCAGAGTCCTTGCAAGCGATGATCATCCGCTTAGAATCGTTGGTCCGACAACAACGAGCGCTCGCACGAAACAGCGAAATGAATAGAGGTTCAGACAGCGATAGTCAATCCGAAACCACGAGAGATAGTCCTGAAAACCAAGAAATGGAGCGGATCAGAGAAGTTACTCGCCTCCGAGCAAGACAAGTTCTTTATTTAATGGTAGAGAGTCTTACACAATTTTTCGAGGAAAATCGACTTGGAAGTGTCTTGCAAAGTAATTTTCTGTTCGAACAAATCTACAAGATGTACGTTTTACTTCATTTAGCTCTCCAATTAACTGACTTGTTGCTCGAACAACTGGTAAGTACGAGACGAGAGTTAGAATCCAGTCAGTACGGACCTTTCAATTCAGATTTGTCTGCTTCAAATCCAAGTGAGAGTAATGAACGACGAAGTAGTGGAATTGATAATGGCCTGCAGACCGAAGGTACACGTTCCAATTACGGTTCGTTTGAAACCACCGAAAGAGAAGAATCAACGAGAAACGAAAGTAGAGATCGAACTCAACCTGGATTAGCCCAAAACAACGCTGAGTATCTTCTATCTGCTCAAGGAAGCTATCGAAATATGGCAGAAGAGTTGAGAAGGCTTTTTCATATTCCCTGTTGTAGCACCGAACAAAACAGAAACGAGGCTTCTCGAGAATTTGAAAGTTCCAGGCGTCCTGAGACACCTAGACTTTTTGAAAATTCTCCACAGCTAAATAGGAGCAGTTCTCTAAATCCAGATTCTCTCAGCGAAGGAGTCGAGCAGTCGAATGTAGGGCACCTCTCCTCGGAAAATGCTCTATCAGCAGAAGTCCAAAGTATCGTTGAGAGGATTCAAAATAATTCTCGAGACGAAAACAGCGAACGTCGCTCAAATAGACCTCTAGAGAGTGATAATCAACTGGAGACTGATACTGAGCCGAGAAATGATCTAGAATTAGATGGAGATCAAGAAAACGAAGCTGGATCAGAGGATGTGAGTTTTCAAAGAAGAAGTGTTCTAGCTGCTGCGTATATCAGAACTTTAAGCGAAATGCGTGACCTCCAACGAAATGAGAATGAGGGAAGACTTCAAAGACCAAATTGGCAAATTGTCACATCACTTCCGATTATTCGAGGACCAATTTCGTCTCGTAGAGGCCCGAGAAGGTATTCCCCTCTGAGAAGAGAGCGCCTGACCTCTGATTTAATTTCTGGTTACCATAGAAATCGTCCTATTCCTATGATGGATTCTTTTCTTTCAAGAATACGTAGGTACGAACTTCATTATAGAAATCGACCAGTTTCAGACCGAGAGCCTCCGGTGTCAAGAATTCCACATAGGAATGAATTTCATTATTACAGGAATCGTCCAGTTCCAGAAAGGGACCGTGTACTTTCAAGACTTTCACATGATCCTAGTTTTAGAAGCCGACCAACAGTAATAGACAGAGATCCTCTCCTTTCCTCAGCATCTTCTCATAGGCATGAGTTTAATGTTCCTATTGTTCAAGTGGCGCCTCCTACGCCGCCTCCTGCCAGTACACCTCCTTCACAATTAATGAACATGATGTTGAATAATAATGAAAGGGAGCCTAACAACCAAAATAATAGCTCAAGTGAACAAGCGGGGCCAAGCACTTCGTCGACTGGGAGTAGAAATCAGGTAATGCTGGAATTTTTTATTTTAAAGAATCTACTTTTGTGAAGATGAGGATGATAATAATAAAGTATGCGATTTCAGGAGTTGGGTGGACATCAGGCTTTTTCGCCACAGTTCAGAAGGTGGTTCCTGGCTCAAGCCACTTGGAGAGGTTCCAGGTTTTTGAGTCCACGTTATGGATCCACAGGCAATGGAGGGACAGGGGGAGGAGGAACAGGAGGAGCAGGAGGAGGTGGAGGCGGTGGCGGTGGCAGTGGCGGTGGCCAGGATCCTGGGAATGATGATAGCGATGATGTTGATATGAGAGGCGAGCATCCAAATTTTTTATTCCAAGTTTTTTCTTGAGATAACACACGACTATTGAAATTAATTTATAGTATATAACTTATTATTGGTGTAGATTTTGAAATTGAATTTTGAACTCTATAATTTTTTATATTGAACTTTTTAATAATGAAGATATTAATTTTGTTATAGATCATGTACCAGTGAGCATATCATTCAATGGTATGGAAATTCCTAACTATCGCGTTCAAGCTTGGAATTTTTCTGACGGTGAAATACCTGACATTACAAATCGTGAGTGAATTTAAAATCTTTGATGTTTTTACTTTATTAAATCAATTTAAAACAATTTTTTGAAATAATGAAAATATTTTTTAAGCCGAGAAAAACCTGGTTGTGCGAGAATGCAAAATCCACAATGATGCAAGCATCGACATTTCAGCTGATGGAACAATGTTGGCGACTCTTCTACCCTCAGGCAGAATTAATGCTTCAACTACCCTCGGTATGTTCTTGCTAGAATTAATTATTTACATTATTATAATTTGGATATAGCTTCAAAAGAATAATAAATTGTATTCAAAAATTATAGGAGTGTACAGTTTGCAATGGGAAACTTTGGGAGAACGAGTCTACTCGACAGTAACGGATCAAACAGTCGTTTCTCTCTCGTTGTCTCCCACAGGACAGCATCTGCTCGTAGGATTAGCATCTCGACGGATTCATGTTCCAGCTAGACCACTTCCAATGGCTTTAATTTACAAGCTTGTTAACCGAGAACCTGAAAACGCGAAAAAGGTACCTGTAGACAATTCTGACTCCAGATGTTACAATATTTACGATCGTTCTAGTACCTGTGGTAGAATTGTTGATTACTTGCATCGTGTGAATTATCCTCGTAACTCGAATCAAAGCAATGCCGAAGATGACAGACAAAACTACCTCTACTGGAGAAATTACAGTCCCAGAAATGATATGGAAATGAAAGACCCTAAGGAGAATATGATCCTCTTACGAGAATTATTACAAAACAATAGGGAAACCACTGGTCATGTTAGCTTAAACTGCATCAGATGGACACCGCAAGCTGGTCAAGGAATGGTTTATGCTACCAACACAGGCCAGTTAAATATTCTTCACTAATGTGATAAATAATTATATTCCTGGCCAAATGATATTTCTGATATTTCTCAAAAATATTTTCAATTTTTAAGTTAGATTTGAAAGGATAAAGTTTCAGAAATCATTGTGATTTTATTATTTTAGTTATTTATTGGATAATAAATAATTAATATTTGAATAGAAAAATATTTAGATAAAAATATAGATTTAAGAGAAATCTAATCAATTTTACGAATCATGTTTATCTTGGCTTTTAAATTTTAAATCTCAAGCAGAGAATTCCGAAATTTCGTTGTCTAAGACTGAAATGACGAATGTTCTAGTTTGCAGAGCCGAATAGCAATGCAAGGCAAAAGTAATCGAAACTCCTATTAATCTATAATTTGCGCCAGACTTCCTAGTTTTCATGTTACAGTGACCTATTAAACTTTATGTAGGTTAAAGGTTTCCTGTAAAGCGTTTTAACACCAAAAATAGATATTTTTGTCACGATAAATTCAGTCCCGATTCATATTTACCTAATAAACGATAGTTGGCGCGAAATTTCGTGCGGGGCTGTGCCTTAACAATTGTTTTCCGAAGCCATAAACTGGTTTATTTTGTCAAAAAGCCGGTGTAATGAGAGAACGTTGCGTAGCTATAATAATTATGTGCGTTCGATTAATATATTAATCTGTAGATTTTAAGATCTTTTATATATGTATATTATTTTCAAGGGTAACTCATGCTGTTTTTTCATGTTAGACTGATTTTTAATTATGATCTGAGTATTATTTTATTTGAAATTTCACGCAAATGCAATATACTTATGTGATAGTGTGTACGAGAAAATTGCAAGTGCGTCGATAATATCTTAGATCCAACAATTCGTTTGTAAGTTTTTCGTGCCATGAATTAAGCTTTTTTTTCTCTCTGTAACTTGGATAAAGGATATATTTGATTCAATAATTTTTCAAACCGAAACTAAAACCATCGTTTATAATCAACATGAGTTATCAGGATTAAACTTTGTCCTTAGTTTTATTTTGTAAACAATTTAATTTTAATTTCGTGTACAGTTCGAATTTGAGAAGCTTGAATTTTTTAAAAAATTTTAAGCATTTCTTTACTGTGAAGAATGTCGATGGTGGTAGTTTCGCGTTACAAAGCTGCGTAGGAAGTCATTAACCATGTGATTAGAATTTAGAAGTCACTGCCGTCGACTATTTTTTGTTGCAGCGTTACAGTTATATTTTTTATATGTAGAGATACCACGAAAATTTATTTTAAGGGACCGTAAGTTATACTTGCGAAACTGGATGGTTGCTGAAATTTCTTTTAATTTTGTTTTTATTCCAAGGCATCAAATCAAACGCAATGCGCATACTAACGACGAAGAAAGCTAAAGAAAGCTAGACAAGAAATGAAATATTTTACTTATATTATTAAGGTATTGTTATTATCCATAACAATTGTAAAGTACACCCTGTTATTAAGCAGCGTTGTCAAGAGATAACGTATGATAGTATGTAAAGAGAAAAGCAGCAAATATCTAATTTAATTATCGTAAAGTAAACTGCAACAGCTTAGGAGTTTCCGGTCGTTTTAAGCAGAGATCTTCTCCTGGGAAGTAAGACCTTCCTGAGATTTCGCGTACTTTTGGAGCTCTAGCTGATGATTAAGATCATGATTCAACATCGTTTTGATATCGTCGTCAATGTAAATTGAATTTTCGTAAAAATTGCTCAGATAGGAAGAGCCTGCATCTGTGGAATTGATAGTTTCATTTGTTGTTTTCTATATCGATGTCGGAGATATACATCAGCTGAAAAAAAATTTAAACCTACGGAAGCTTATGCGATTTTAGATTGTCCATTTGAGAAAAAGATTGTTTGCAAAAATTGCAGTGGTTGGGTCTTTTTCCGGTATGACTTTTTGCATGACTCTCATCCAGTTTATATCTTGTAGCGAACATCTTGCCACATTCCGAACACATCAGTGATTGTTGCTGAATACACTATATTTGATTGGATATCATCGACTGATCTACGCCTGTGTGAAAATTAATCATGTGCGATTTCAGACACTTTATATCGAAAAGATGGACGGCGATTCGCACACTGAAATTGTTTCTTCCCTTCGTGACACTTTATGTTTTGTCAAGATTTCTTGCTGATTGAAAGACATTCTATAAATCTGAAACAAAGGCATTCTGATGTTTATTTATCTACACAATGTCAAATTTTAAAATGCATATAGCCCGGCGTTTTTTGATTCTATTAAAAGAGTACTGATAATAAATTGGTATGACCTGAAATAATTGTGTTTTTTATTCAAGTTTTGAATGTTCGAAACGAGAGGCTTATTTAATTTGAATTTAGTTCATATATTAAAATAGTTTGGGAAATGTATTGGTATATATTTTATTTGAATCTAAAAGGTTAATAGCAATTATGTTATTTGATATAGAACAGTAGCTTAATTTAATATTTGCCATTTATTTAGAAACTTTGAAAGAGTTTAAATTACAAATTCTAGAGTTTTAGAAATTTATGAAAATAATTATCACACCTGAGCAAAGTTGATATCTAAAGAAGGAACGACAACGATTTTTAAACATTATAGGAACTATTAAATAAAGCACTAATTTAAAAACTTGTTTTTTCTAATTTAAACAATACAGGCAATACATAATATGCGCGTGCATAAGTATAGTCAGTGCTGACAACATTTCAAGTATGCAAACCTAAAAAATATCTAAACATGTTTTTTAAATTTGTTTGAATTTTAAAGTTTAACATTTTTATTGTTTTTATTGGCGTTACGCATCAAAAATAATTTTGGAAAGGCTATGAGTATGAGAAGGATAAACCTATGCAAAGGCTTATTGCCCGTTTTTGCTGTCACATGGTTGCAACTGGTCGCAACGCAACCTCCCGCCCAAACTGTACCGGCAACCGGCGCCACGTGTTCCATATTCCTACAACGGAATTTGATTTGAAAAATCGAATCTGAAAATCCTAAAAATTGTAGGCTTGCAGCTTCTTAATTGACTAGGACTATATAACCTACAGAACCAATACAGAAAATATCACACATGCTTTTCATTCCATTTTTTGTGATTAACCATTTTAAGCATTCATCAGAGATACTTATTTATGCAAGACCATCGATAAAGTTTTTTTAAAGAAGTAATAAGTAAGGTAAAGTTAACTTTATAACCTCTCAAAAATTCATCATTTTATCCGTTGAAACGTGTTTTATTCGCCAAGAAATAATTTTAAAAAATATTTTCTTGGACAGTTTTTAAGATTTCTTGGTAATTTAGAACATATTTTATTCTGAAATACTTAAGTACTTAATAATAATAAATTATTATGTTCTTATTAATTTTGCTATTTCACTAAAAATTATTGCACTTAGAACAAGTAAGAAAAATAAGTTATGTTATATGAATTGATACCCATTTTTAAACAATGTAATTTAATAGAAATTTTTAAAATGTTTAGACATTTCATCATTATGACGCAGCATCTTATTTTCACATATTTCCCTCTTAATTGCAAACCTCTTGTACTCTTCGTTTCTGAAAAGGAAAAAATAGCTGTTTATGAAATAAAAACCATTATTTTGAAAAGTCTTGCAAGAAGTGAAGATACGGCCTTGTGTGAAGTCTCTGTTTCTCAACTATCACAAAGAGAACTTCGTAATACCTACAAACTCTTGGTGGGTATTTTTATTAATTTTTAGAAAAATTATGTAGTATTAAGGGGAAACCCCACTGTGAAAGACCCAAAAAAATATTTTTTCTCAATTGTTTTCAATAACTAAATAAATTATTTGAGACTTAAATAAAATGTATGTTATTTAGGATATTTTGGAGTAATTTTATAGACATTTTTATGAAAAAAATGGTTTCAGAAAGAATTTCAAAGAAAGGCTACGATGCGCGTTATAGTTATTTCGATTACGAAAACTTTTGTAAACAAATTTTTACGATCAAACTATTACTGATAGTCATTGTAAACTCTAGATCAGAAAAAGTCGTTTAGGTAAAAAACGCCATTAAAAGTTCAAGTAGGTATATATTTTGTTTATAAAGAATCAAAATTTCAATATTTACTACATATCGTCATTGTTGCAAATTTAGACTTGAAAAATTGTGCATACACGTTTTAAAATATGTACTTTCAGAAAATCCACCCTCTCCAAAAAATTTGATTTTTTTACTCTTCATAGTGGGGTTCCCCTGAATAATTGGATTTCACTTTCATGGAAACTTATAAAATTTCAAAATCCATAAGGTAAATTTATTCTGTCTTTATAATTTTTAATTTAAGGATGACTTTGAGATCATCAAAGGTACTAAGGCCATTAAAAATACGAATAAATTCTTTTATGCTTTGGAAATCACCAAGCCATATAACAAACATACTTGCAGTATATGTGAAACGGAGTACAGTGCCAATTTAAGAAAACATGAACATAGTGAAAATAATAACAATTGCTTTTCTATCATCTGTAATTCTTGTTTACGCGTAAGTCTAATTAGGTTTCTTTTCAAAAAAATGTTGAAATTGTTGCATTTAATTTTTCAACATTTTATTTAATTCTAATTTTTTAATTTATTTTGGGCAGCAGCATTTTTTATATCACTTTAATACGTATCTTCATTCAGTATATATGTTATTTTTTAATTTCTTATTAATTTATAATAAATTTGTAATACAAATTCTAGTCGATGTATACTCAACCAAAATATTGCAAAAATAAGTTGTTATTACTTAACCATTGTCCTGTATGTCGTGAAGACAAGACATCATTAGATTCGTGTAGAATTGTTAATCCAATATCAGTTCTTTCAATCTTGAATGTTCCAATTATACTTGATGAGCTAGATGAAACATTGATAAATGATTTTCCAAAATCTGGAAAACTCCATTTAATTAAACTACCATTTAATGTCGATCATTTCTTAAACAAAAGTGAATATGCAGTCCATTTTTTAGAGCAAAATGTAAGTTACTATAAATAAATTATTTTATTTCATTTTTATTCCTGAATTTAAGCCTTTTAACTTAAATATAATTAAATAGTGGTATCGTTTGTTTTAGGCCAATGGTAGTAGTGTTTGTACCAAGTGTTATTTTGGAACGCATTCTACTATTACTGAAATAACTACAAATGAAAATAATTTACAAAACATCGATGCGCCCTCTAATCTGAATGAGACTACAACTTTAGAACTTGAACTGTCGATTAGTAGTTCCAGTTCCCAGGATTCAAAACCAGTTTTAAAGGACATTTCTCAAGTGATTAACCAAAGGTGAGCTTGAACTGTATTCATTCATAAAGCTTAGATATATATTATATATATATATATTATTATTATTACATTTATTTCAAGACTTATAATTTTTCTGAATTCATAATCTCTTATGTTTCAGCAACAATAATATTGAATTTCAGAAGTCTGATGTTACTTTGCCAAAAAAAGTAATCACTCCACAAGTGCAAAAACTTAGTCAAAACCGTACTGGAGGATCAAGGAAAAATCCTGAAGAAAATCAAAACTCCAGATCTTTCAGGGACTTTGACCCTTTTAAAAACCTACAGTTTTCTGGTTCAAAAGATCTTAAACACCCATTGTGTTTTATTAACGTCTTTGAATTTTTTTCTATGCATGAAAAATTGAGTGACTATGAGAAGATATTTTTATTTGGCAAATCGCTGACAGAAGAAGCTGCGAAGTGGTTGGATATTCATGGATATGATGAAACATATGAGGATATGAAAGCATCCTTCCTTAAATTTTTCTGGAATGAAGGTGACCAGGATTTGTTTAATTCATTTCTGGTATCTGGAAAATATACTAAAGAATCTGGATTAAGCTTGACTCAGTATTTTGATAAATATGCATACGAAGCAATGACATTCATGAATAATGCTCCGGACGAAGAAACATTGACAAAATTGCTTATGGAACACTTTGATTTTATAGCAGATGGTAAATTGACTCAAAACCGTTTGAATAACATCAGTGAAGCTTTGAAAAGTTTAAAAAATTTCGAAATGTCTGATTATAACAAAATCTTAGAAATAAAAAACGTTTTTGGTTCCTCAACATTAAAGGCAATCAAAAATGGGAGTTGGAAAGATTGTTTCGGAACATGGTACGAAGAGGTTGAACGAGGCGGTCAACTTGTTTTCCAATGCAAAACGTACAAAATATGGGCTTTGCATACTTTCAGTCAGAATAGTATCTTGACAGATATACATCACTTTGACATTTATTGTGATCAAGTTTACACTAAATTGCTCGAGAATGTGCCACAGAAGTTTGATTATTCTGTTTACGTTGATATCAATGGTAATGCAGTTGAGCACCTAGTTTTAGGTGAAATAACTGTAGCAAAACAAACTGCGACTCAGCTAATTGTAAGCACATGTCACAGTTTCAAATCTTTTAAGAAGTTGGTTGCTGGTCAACTTTTATATACTTTTATCAACAATAATTTTCAACCGTGCAGTATAATTACTTGTTCGGTTTTGGAAAATTCATTTTATCGATACATTATTTCAAATATAAATGAGAAGATTGTTTGCTTAAGTTGTAAAACTAAAATCGAAGAAGTCCCATTTCAAGGAAGTCGAAAAATTGCTATTAAAGATTCAAATGTTCGTTTTTATGAACAAAACTTTACAGGAATGAAGCACATATTGCGATTTTTAAACGAGAATTTTTGTACCGTTTATACGATTTGGGATGATGGAGTACAAGAATACAATCCTTTAGAGCCAATTTACCATTAGAAAATAAGTAAAGTGTGCGTTCATTCACCACTAAAGCTTATATCATGAAGAATTAATTTTTTTATTTATTTTAAATAATGTAGCGTTACATTGAATATTTGATTTCTCAACATATTGGTTTGTAAAATATAAACATTTTTAATCTTACACCATACAATTTTTTTACATGTTCTACGTATAAAGACATATTTTTTTTATAAAGTTTTTAATAGAATCTTGTTTTTTTTTCAATTGGACGGGAGATTTGTAAAATGATGTTTATGGCCATGTCTTACTTATCCTATCCCTACCTTACTGTCACTTTTTTTTCGCCCTTTGCATTCCTACATTAATTCAGATATTGGGTTGAAACTTTGAGTAATGAAGTAAAAAACACTAAGGAACGTTTATATTTTTTTTTTTTGTAATTATAAAAATTTTGGACCAGATAAATGTTTTTTACTCCTTTTCACTTAATTACTCAAAGTTTTAACTCGATATCTCAATGTGGGAATGCAAAGGGCGAAAAAAGAGTGTCGGTAAGGTAGGAATCGGATAAGTAAGACATGGCCTTAGGGTAGTTAATTATTTAATTTGATTGAATACGTAATATTCGTATGATTAAAAAGTAGATAGAATTTTTGTTCAAAAAATGTTTATATTCTAAGCGATATATTTAATGCACAGCTGCAATCCCGTCTCGAAATAGGAATAAGTCTATTTTTAAAACTACTGGTGTTTCTTGAGAAACATGGCATTTGGGTTTCACGTCTATATGGCGTTGATAACTAGAAGTCATTCATGTCATTATAAGATTTATAAGATTTTTAAGTGTTGTCGCTTGAGTTATTTCAAACATTCCTCTCGGAAACATTTATAAATTGGAGGGTGAATTTGTAGAAAATGACGTTTTCGTTAATGAACAGTTTCATGGAAAATAATTATCTGCAATAAAGAATAAGGTAAACAATATTTTTTATTTTTATCAGGCGCTTTGATTAGAAAGTAGCTTCTATATTATAAAATTTTAATTGCTTCTTTTAAATTTGATCTTATTTTTTCAATACTTCTCAATACAGTAAAGAAAATATTAAACATGAAATGTGAATTTCTAACTAAAATAAACAAACATTCTTTTTAGATATTCACCGAAGAGCAAGTAAAATGTCTTCAAAGAATGAACTGCAGGAGGAAAAAAATGTTACAGAAACTCAAGAAACTTTACAAGAAATGTATACAGTTGATCAAAAAGCAGAAGAATCTAGAAACCAATCTCAAGAAACTCGTTTTTTTGATAAATTTCAGCCTATAAAGAGTTTAAAGTTCTCAGGAATGAGAGACCTAATAAACCCAAAATTTTTCATAGAAAATTTTGAAAATGTTGCAGCCCAGGAGGAAATGGATGAAAATGAAAAACAAAATTATTTTATTCAATCATTAATTAAATATGCTGCAATTTGGTTAGAAGAACACGAATATAAAAATTATGAGGAAATGAAAGAAGCTTTCCTCAAGTTTTACTGGAACTCAGATATTCAGAAAAACTTTGTTAATCACCTAGAAGTTGGGAAGTATGAAAAAAAAAGTGGTTTGACAATGACTAAATATTTTTTCAAATATGCTTATGGAGCAAAATTTTTAGATGAAGCTCCCACTGAGAAGGAAATAATTAACAAACTTTCTAAACATTTTGGTTGCCATGTGGAAAAGGAGTTTCAGAAGAAAAATGTGCAGTCCATCGAAGAAGCTGTGGGTGTTTTAATAACTGCTTTCAAGCAGAATGTACCTACGAGGTCCAACAAAAATATTTTTTCGGCCTTAATATCTTCGAAAAATAGTAAAAACTCTAACACCACATCATATGCTTGGTTTTTCCTCTCTTTGGCCTGTTGTGCCATTGTGTTGAATTTTGTTACGAAATTTTATTCGACAAACGAAAAACGTTAATTTATACACTTGAATCAACGTAAGTTTCTTTGAAGTTTAAGTTTCTTTCTTTAAATATTTTTCAGACATTTTGGATCATAATTTAAGCATGTATTCACTTGAATCAACGTAAGTTTCTTTGAAGTTTAAGTTTCTTTCTTTAAATATTTTTGAGACATTTTGGATCATAATTTAAGCATGTATTCAGGTATTTATTGCTAATAATTAACAAATATGTACTATTTTATTTTATATAATTTTTACCTAAAATTACTTTTTTTTGCAATCATTCTTTTTCAAATTTGATGTATTGATGATGAGTTAATAAATACCCTATTTTCATGAATTTAGTTCATGCTGCTTTTAATTCAGCATTGTATGACCATAAAAAATCCTATTTATCAATGAAAAAGAGGTTCATGATTTAAAATTTAATAATTGATTTCTTTTTAATGAAAACAATTATGAGACGACACTTTTTATTTGCGGAAGGATAAAATATTTCTTTTAACTCTTCTACTTAGACCCATAATGAATTTGTATAATTATGTGCTAATTGTCATAGATTCTGCACTCCTGGGCCAAATGGGCGTGGCTTCATAAATCTAATTTATTATTATCTATATGCAGGTATATCGTTTCCAGAAATCGAACTTAGTATGAAAGTTGCAACGGTAATGACTATAATTCTTCTACATTTGGAACAAGAAATGTAATTTACAGTTTGCATCCTTCTGTTACCTGGATTAGGTATTCTGATATTTTTCAACTGTTCACTGTTTTCATCTTCAGATATCGACACCTCTCCTTCACAGTACGTGCTTACTATTTACATTTACCTAGATGTCCTGGTTTGAACATCGTCACGACGTCAATAATATTTTGTAGTATTTATTAAATTTATCTAATATCTGTCCAACGTGGGAATAATAAGAAAGCAGGTAAATCTTTCACATTCACATAATTCCGAATAATTAATTAAAATTTTGGAGGATTTATTTATATATATTCTATACTTCTTCAAAGAAAAAATTATAATAGAAAATCCTATTTGATTTGATCAATACTATTATATCAGTATATATTAGCAGTTAATCTATAAATATTATCATAGCTGATTTATAATTTGAAAATGAATTTGAAATTTACATGATTTAATCATTATATTTTTTTGATTTAATAATTTGAACAGAATTTTTGTTTTATAAATAATCAATTACAAATAATATTTTGAAGTATGTATCTCATAACATAATTCAAATTTCTAGTTCTAATAAAAATTGATTATACTTCATATCCACTATATATAAAATATCAGCACTTTTAACATTTTAAAACTGTCTTTAAAACAATTTTCATTTTATTTTGCAGATTGAGTCACAAGATGATTTCCTACAATGAGAACCAGAAGAAAAAAACATTCCAAAAAATCCAACTCTGCAAAAAATGCAACCCTTTTGCCAGTTTGAAGTTTTCTGGAGAAGGCGATAAGATGAATCCGAAACGTTTTATCGAAAATTTCGAGCAATTAGCACTTCAAGAAAACTTGGATGAATTTGAAAAACAACAATACTTCATCAGATCTCTTGTTGAGGATGCTGCGATTTGGATGCTGCGACATGGGTATGGAACTTACCAGGAAATGAAAGAAGCTTTCCTCAACTTTTATTGGTGTCTTGATAGTCAGGAATTGCTTCTAAACAATGTGATATTTGGAAAATATGATAAAAATTGTGGCTTGTCAATGACTCAGTATTTCATCAAGTACATCGATGACATAATGTATTTAGACGAAATTCCAGAAGAGAAAGATGTAGTTTTAGAGCTTTTGCGTCACTTTGATTTAGATCAAAATATTCACAAAGATATTGAATTAGTAGAAACGATTGAGGAAGCTTTGGATCTGTTGACAAATGCAGAAAATTTAGAAAATATCCTAACACCTGATAATTTTTCGGAATCTAATAATTCATCAAGATCAGATAGTGGGATTTTCAATAAAATTCAAGACCAGTGTTCATGCAAGGAACTAATCGATTATAAAAATCAAGAGAATGAAAATGGATCCCAGGATTATGAATTTTTCAGGAAATTTAACCCTTTTGAAAATTTCAAGTTTTCTGGAAAAGCAGATAGGATACACCCGAAACGCTTTGTTGAAAACTTCGAATTTTTTGCAGCCAAGGGAAATTTAGATGATTACGAAAAGCAATATTACTTCACCCAATTTCTTGTCGGGGATGCTGAAAACTGGATGAATGCACATGCATTCGAATCTTATGAAGAGATGAAAAACGCATTCCTTGAATTCTATTGGAGTTCAGATATTCAAGAATCTTTTCTAAATCATCTAGAAAATGGAAAATACGATGAAAGCTGTGGATTATCGATGACAGACTATTTCTTCAAGTACTTCAATGAAGCAAAGTTTGTGAATAAAGGACCAAGTGAGGAACATGTTATTGCCAAACTGCTAAAGCACTTTAAATTAGAAAATATAACAGGATTTGAATTACAATCAATAAGGACTGCAGAAGAAGCTTTGGATACTATAACAAAGGCAGAGGCTTTGGACAATTCTAACTGCAAAGGATTTAGTGCAAAATTTTCAAATTTTTGGAAAAGTAAAAGTAAAACGTGGAGAGTAATGTTTAATTCGACAATATTTGTATTGCTGGTTATTTTCTTGGCAATTATTTTTTATGGTTTTATGCAAACACAGGCTAAAAATCAACTTGTCAGTTATCAGAAACAACTGTGCAAAGATACATTTCCAGAAATTCGAATTTACAGAAATATCAACCCTTTCAAAAATTTAAAGTTCTCTGGTAGAATCAATGGAATGCATCCAAAACGCTTTATTCAAAATTTTGAATACTTTGCTGCGCATGAAAATTTAAATGAGTACGAAAAACAATATTACTTCATTCAATCTCTTGTCGAGGATGCTCAGAACTGGCTGAATGCTCATGGATATGGATCTTATAAGGAGATGAAAGAAGATTTCATCAATTTCTATTGGAATGAAGATATTCAGAGAACTTTTTTAAACCATCTTATGAAAGGGAAGTACAATAAAAACTGTGGATTATCGATGAATGATTATTTTTTCAAGTATGCTAATGAGGCTAAATTTTTGAACGAGGCACTGACTGAAGAGGCTGTAATTTTAAATCTTCTCTATCATTTTGACTTGCAAGAAGAGATTAAGGACCTTCTTGAAACAACATCCGTAAAAACTATTCAAGAAGCATCAAACATTTTAAGAAAGGCAGAAGCTTTGAAAATCGACAAGATTTTGAATCGCCAAAGTAAAAGTGATTTCTGGACTAATATATTTAATTTTCTTTCTGGACTGTACTCTGCATTATTTTATTCGATTATTAGTTTCGTTCGTAAATGTTGATGTTTGAATCTTTAATA
This sequence comes from Diplolepis rosae, assembly GCA_030998225.1. Taxonomy (NCBI): domain Eukaryota; kingdom Metazoa; phylum Arthropoda; class Insecta; order Hymenoptera; family Diplolepididae; genus Diplolepis; species Diplolepis rosae. The sequence goes on along the minus strand of JAPYXD010000391.1, from coordinate 864,819 downwards.
TGATTGTATAATGTCTAAGACATATGTGTCTAAAAAAACAAATATTTTGCTTTATTGACACGGTTTTACTGTATTTATGTCTTTAATTGTATAAATTATAAAATCCTTTTCGAATTAAATTTAGAGTTAGCTACACATGTACATATCTTTAATAAGCAAATAAATCTTACTCTTATTTATTTATTATTTTATTCATTTCATTTTTCCATGCGATACTTTTCATTTACGTTTATTACGAATTTCAAGCGAGAACTTTTGTCAATCCCTACCATTTCATTCTAATTTACCTGGTGGTCTCGAAGACCTTTAATTTCAAGTTGTGCTAAGTATTCATGTAATTTATTGTCTGCAGTACCTCTCATGTAACACTATCGTAAAGCAACGCTAGAAGCTCTTATATCTAATCTGTAATTTTGTACAAAATTGATTGTTTAAGAAGACCTAAATCAAGAAATTTTATCCTGAAAGTAGAGGTGAGCATATAAAAATAAATAACTCTATTATTATTAGTGTATGTTTAGATAAACTTAGGCATTTGTGCGATTGATAAATATTTATTTAACTCACTTTATATTATTCTCATTCAAACAAATTCACAAGAATTATAGGTAATCTTTCTTGAATATTTATAACAGCCTTATTCCATCTTTTTGTATTTATTTATTTTTAGTTAGTTCATATGAAACGTACGGTAGAAATTATTTTTAGAATTACAAATTTTCTGATAATTGAATCAGAAAGTAAATATTAAAATCCTAAATACTTCCTTGCTGGAAGTAGAAAGATAGAAATCTTATCCTTTTAAATTATTTTGAATTATTATTATACAAAAAGATAGAGATAATTTATTCAATACTATCCCTTTTTGATTTTATTTTCACGTCTATCTTTTCTAATAACTACTTTTCTATCCATTCCAATCCTTTATCTATCATCCATAATCTTTTTCCATCTCTTTATCAATCTAAATTTACGTCTATCTTTATCAATCTCCCCTTTTCTATCTCATTCTATCCTTTATCTATCAACGTCAATCTTTTTCTATCTCTTAGTCAATCACAATACGCGTCTATCTTTTTCAATCTCCTCTTTTCTATCTCATTCTATTCTACATCTATCAACGTCAATCTTTTTTTATCTCTTCGTCAATCTAAATTCGCCAAAGAAGTAATAGTCTTCCCCTATGTAATGTGGACACAATACTTTTTAGAACTGCACTTTTTATTTCATGGTAAGAATAGATACTGAGGGATATAGAGAGAGATTAAAATTTGCACTATGGGGAAATAAATGAGGGATAGAAAAAGATACAAGTGGTCGATCACGAAAGATAGAGAAAAAGATAGATACTGCTTCAGTTGGCGGCTACTCTCTAAATTTGAATCAGTCAAAATCTACTGATTATCAGTGAAATGTGACTGATTCAAATAGCTAAAAAGAGGTTATTGTAAATCAGTCAAATTTCACTGATTATTTCATTCAAAATTGACTGATTTGACAGTGAAAAATATTTTTTCACTGATGAATCAGTGAAAATGAACTGATTTAACAGTGAAAAATATTTTTTCACTGATGAATCAGTGAAAAGGCAGTCACTGATTCAATCAGTGAAAATTTGACTGATTCAGATTTAGAGAGTAGACTAAGGGATAGGTAAAGATAGATATTCCCGGTCACTCTAGATAAACGCGGAGATAGAAAAAGATAGAGTTTTGGGGATGCAAAGTGATGGGTTGGGAGGGATAGAAATGTTCTATCTTTTCCAATGCCCCAGTTCCTATATCTTTTTCAATCTTTTTACTTCCAGGAGGGTTTACAGTATATCTCTTAAATTTTATTTACAGGTTAACTCTGAACGATTAGTAAATTTTCATCAAGGAAAATGACCAGGATAAACGAAAACGAGGAGGATGGAACTATCATGAACGAAATTGAAGATGCTTTTGAAAATTGCGATGAATTACATATAGGACGAGAAGAAAGACCGAAAATTGAATTAGCATATCAGGAAAATCAACTCGTCAAGAAGTTCAATCCCTTTAAAAATTTAAAATTTACCGGAAAAAATGACTCAACACACCCTAAACGTTTTATAAAAAATTTTGAATACTTTGCAATGCATGAAAATCTGAATGAGTATGAAAAGGAATATTATTTTATTCAGTCTTTGGTTGAAGATGCAGGAATATGGTTGAACCTCCGTGGTTATGGATCTTATGAGGAAATGACGGAAGACTTCATTAAATTTTACTGGAATGCAGACGTTCAGAGATCTTTTCTAAATCATCTTAGGAATGGAGAATACGATAAAAACTGTGGTTTATCGATGGATGATTATTTGTTCAAGTATGCTAATGAGGCAAAGTTTTTGGATAAGCCACAACCTGAGGAAGACGTAATTTTTGATCTACTTCAGCACTTTGATTTGCCAGAAGAGATTGAAGAGCTCTTTGACATACACCCAGTGGAAACTATTGAAGAAGCTTTATCTATTTTAAGAAAGGCAGAAGCTTTTGAAAGTTATGAAAGGTCTTTAGAACCTGAGAATGAAATTATGAAAAATGAATCAGAATCTCAAATAGCACCTGAGCAAGAATTATCTATTTTGAAAGAAAAAGAAGAATGTAATAAGGATGAGTTGATAATTTTAAGATTACTTGTTTGTATTTTTTCAATGTTTTTAATTACTTTGTTGTTTACATTATTTAATGGGTATTCGACGGAACAAGAAGTTTTGATAGAAAAACAACAGAAGTTGTTGGAAACAGTTCAAAATTTTAATTAAAAAAATAAAATATCCCTGGTGAATGTTTCGGAAAGGAATTCAATCCGAATGAATCGGAGCCTTTTAGAAAGCTGTTTCTATACCATTTCGAACTATTCCGAAAAACATTTTACAACTCATCGTTCGATGCAAATCAGTTAAAAATCAATTCAACTCAATCCCATTCATTGGGGTTCAATCTGAATGAATCCGAACGAAGTGTTTAATCCAAATAAGTCCGAGCTCGGAATGATTAAAACCCAATTTCCGATCCGAGTCATTCCGACCCCGAATTTTTTAATTCGGATTAATTCGTATTGAATAAAATTGATGAAAATCGATTAGAAATCAATTCGACTCAATCTTATTTATTCCGGCTCAATCCGAATGAATCCGAACCAACAACTCCGAGGTAGGAATGATTCAGATTGAGCCAGAATGAATAAGATTGATGAAAATCGACTAAAAATCAATTCGACTCCATCTTATTCATTCCAGCTCAATCCGAATGAATCCGAACCAACAACTCCGAGGTCGGAATGATTCGGATCGGAAATGATACAAAGCGTTTTTTAGATTGGTACGGAAAGAGATTTTGCAGCTGCTCGGGATAACTCTGATTCGCTTGGATTGGATTCCAATCCAGAACTTTCGCCAGGGATATGTATGTACTCAGGAAACAAGAAACGATTGGTCGCGATTTCTGTGAATTGTGTATCTAAAATTTACAATTAAAAGCTTCTAAATCTGCAGTTTTATCTGGGAACGATTGCATCTAAACATTATTGAATTGTGTTGTGGACTTTTCAATCATATAAATATGTTTCAATGACGTTAAATTGTAGTTTTACGATTAATTGACACAGACTACAAAATTTGAATCGTAGGGATAAATTGGATACGATTGGAAGAAGCGTCAAAAACAATTCAACAATGTTTTGATTTAGTCATTCTGGGATAAAATTGTCGATTCAAAAAGCTTACCGATCCAAATGCCCACAACACAATTAAACGGAGAAATTGTGAATCTGCAATTTTAAAATATGCAATTCAGAGCGATTTTAGTTTATTGCTTTTTGTTTCCTGCGTGCGTACCTTATTTTAATTTTTTAACCATGTATGAAGTGTAATTTTCATAGATTTAATCAATTTAGACTCAAAATATCTTTATACCCTATTGAAAATTCACATTTCTGGAAAATAAATATGAATAATAAAAATGTATTCAATTTTGGTCTTTCAATTTATTATAAATACTCCTGATGATTTTACTAATTAAATTTAATAATTGAATATCAAATTTAGTCTTCTTTATTTTTCTCAAATTTTTTACTTAAAAATAACATATTGTTAGATTTTATTTTAAAAAAATTACGTTGCTTGTAAATTTTAATTATCAACCGTTTAAATGAAAAAAAATTAATCCGTCTTTTGTTCTGTTAAAAGTATCTATCTAAAACAGGCAGAAAATTTTTTTCAAGCATTTTAATGTAAATAATTAATAAATTATGAATTAAAATAAAAGCCTCATAATTTCTTCATGTACATCCTATTTATTGAGCACAATCAACATTCTGCTTTCTCCATCCCTATGAGTTAATTGGTAAAAACTTTCAGCGTAAGATACAAATGGAGACACATTACAATATACACAGTGTAAAATCTTTCAGGCACTAGTCATTCTTTTGGAAAGGGATAAAAAAATACGTGGAATGCTAAAGATTGAAACTTAGCAAGATCTTGTTTTGCATTACAAACCAGTCCTTATCAAGAATAAATCTCCATTTTTTCATATCTCCCGCTGCAGCTTAGCTGCGTTGTTAGTGGTGCTGAAGCCTTCAAAAGAACTTAAATTACTCAGATTTGTAAATGATATACAAATTTTCTCAATAATTTGAGATATTTAAAACGATACAACAATCGAAAGTATTTTGCTCTTTTTACAATCAAAAAGGGCTTACATATACTTAAGTTGATCTTGGCCCCGTACAATTTTCTCGTATATACATTTATTTGAGAACCTTCCTAGAGACTGACATATAAAGAAAAAAGTTATTCAAGACAAAACAGTTCATTAACTGCTACGGTCTGTACAAAAGTCGTCGACAGTTTTTCTTTCCTTAAGCTTTACGATATTATTATATTTTATATTCTATGTATAAAGCATAAGATAATACAAGCAGAGTGGCTTGTATACAATCGCGATAACTGAACAATTAGAATGATTCATTGGTATAGTAAGACACGTATTTACAAAGAATCTGGACTAATTTTCCTGCAAATCGTCTATCTCGGTTTCATCTTAAGTGGGTGGAATTTTAAGATGAGGTGGTACTTTCGCAGTCTTTCTACAATGAAGCGTCTAATTAATAACATTTCATTGCATCAACACAATTAGAAATGTTAGTTCGCTTCAACCTTTATTCAAGTACCCTAACAATTTCAAATCTATAATATCACAACTATGTTTCTTTTTTCCTTCTTATTTAGCAACAAGTCGTATTTGGCCTTTTACAAGTTCGCGCACAAAATTATGTGACTATCGATTACTCAGATGGAAGGTTCAAATTCAAAGGTTAATTTATACGTACATTTTTTGAGTTAAATTACAGCACTAAATCTAGTAAAGCCATATAAAGTATCAATGTCGAGTAAATCGCACGCACTACAATTTACAATAACCGCTCATTTTCATTTGCAGGACGCAATGGGATTGTAGATTGTCTTACTAACTATCCTTTAGTTATAAAAATAGCTATGCGTACGCTCCTAAATCTTGCGAATTAAAGTGCACAAGATTCACAGAAAAAAACAATTTCAGTCCAAATTTACCTTCCAAGGCTGAAAACAGAACATTTCCGAATTGCGAATTTTCGATAGTTCTGATCGCACCTTTGGATATGTCAATTCGCAAGACGGCTGTAATTTTTAATAAACAAATTTTATTTTATATACTAAAGTGAAGAAGGTTAAACATTTATCAAGATGTGTCTAGAAACTAAAATACACAAAAGTTTTTTCAATTCCAGAGTTCTAAATTTATTGAGAACAAGATTTATTCCAAGTACTTGAAAACTTTATTTAGAACTCTGATTACAATAACAATACAATAATTCATTGCCTGTCTATTATAATCTCCATAGGTTATCTGATAAATGTTAAGCAAAATTAAATTGTGCAATCTGAATAATTCTTGGCACATTCTGATACTGAAAATAAATCTTGCAAATTGTTTCTTCTCATATTGTACTATGCTTTTAATCACTCAAAATTATGTCCAAAAAAGTCGATGAACACGAAATTGTTTTAAAAATCTATTTCAAAAGCTTGCTTCTAAATTGCAGCCTTTGAAGTTTTCAGTAAAAGCAATCAAGCTAGTAGAAAAGACATTACAAAAAAAACAAGCTACATCCTGCTAATTTAACTGGCCATTTTTTTCTGTGCAATTATAAAAAAATGTACGAACTTACATTTTTGACTCAACAGATAATGGAAGTTCTTTAAAAAAAAAGTACCTAATCAGTTCAGTTTACATAGCAAACTTCTTAATCACAAATCGATCAGACTTAGCCTTTTATTATGCAGTTGAAATTTGATCTTGTTCACAGAAAACTCAATGCTTACACTGAGAAAAAAATTTAGCCAACAAAACTTTTTTTGTTATCCTGACAAAATATTTTGTTGTCCCAACAAAACATTTTGTTTAACCAACAAAATTTGTTTGATATAGCAAAATGTTTTGTTGGCACAACAAAAGATTTTTGTTAGCTAAATACTAACCAAATATTTTTGTTGATTTGACAAAACTGTTTTCTCAGTGTAAAAATGATCAGGCAATTAATGGAAGGCTTTAAATCCCAAAAATTGCAATAATTACACACCAAGTAACAGAGGAAATGATAATTCGCTTCAAAAATAATGCAATATACGCTATACAAAAAATACACTCTTTAAAAGATACTAAAAATAAAATTATTGGAACAAATGCAGTACGAAAAAAATCACAGGAGTGACAAAACAAATATTATTTTGAGAGAAATGCAAATGCAAGCACGAAGCAGAGTTGATCCCAAATTGTCCAAGCAAATTTTCATCTAGTACTTGTATTTGAATGAAATATTTACTGATAATGTAGCCCTAATTTATTCTATTCTTCGATAAACTGATTGTATAGTCTAAATCAGCCTTTGAATCTATTCTGAGACTAATGAGATGAAGTAGAATTTTGCATAATTTTAATCGTGAGTGGATTTTTAAGTACTGTATAAAAAACTCATTGTGAGATCAGATACTCTTCTAGGCAAATTAATTACATGTACAATGATCTGTTCTGTTCACTTGCAAAGCACTTAGAAAACGTAAAGTATACAATTAATTACACTGGTTCTTATAAAGTATGTTTATAATATAGAAAAAAAATCCGGAAAATATACAGTTTCTTAAATTCTTGCATTGAAAAGAAAACGATCTTTTAATCAACAATATATTCATGTACTTTGTTAATAAAATACCGCATGGAAAACTGGTACGATCAATGATCATACAATTGATTTATGAGAGAATTGCGATGCTACGTCTAGGCCCACCTATGCAAACGTTGTCGAGACTGGACCATTTTTTAATACCGTTGCGCAAAGCTTCCGCGGTGACTTTATCCTCATATACGCGAGACATAGCCTCAAGCTTCTGTGCTTTTTCTTTACTAAGAGGTTCACTAGGGAATGTTAATTCATTCGCTTCGGCGAGAGTGCGAAGGTCAAAATAATATTTAGCGTATACACTTGAAGGAACATTTATGTTGAACTGAAGCATTTCCAAAAACTGTCTCTCCAATTCATTCCTAGGAGACAATAAGATGACATTAGTGTGTAAAGTATATTATTTATCAAAACAGAAATCTTTCAACAAACTTTTAAGGCACCCAGTCTTGATAAACAAAATTAAAAAGAGCATAGAGCCTATCATTTTTCAAATTTTAAACTATTTTGAATACTTTTTGTAGAAGAAATTCATCTTTTTGATTAGGACTATGTTTCATCGTTAATTCAAAAGGAAAAAGTAATTATTATAATTTAAAACTGAAAGAGATAAATGGAATACTTACATGTCTTCTACAGTAATGTCCTTTAGAATTTGACAATAGTCCACATTCCACACAGCCTGATCATCCCACACCTTGGAAGCTAGCAAAATAGCACCGAGCACGATTCGTTTCCAATTGGCGGGAGTTATATCTATTTCCGCATACGTGAGTAGACGTTCCAGATATACTAAAGTTATGATGGCACATTCTGCTGTTAATTGTGCTGCGTTGAAAAGAGTCCTCACAAATCTATATATTTGTTTGTGCTCTGGATTGTGTTTATCGTAATCATCTGCAACACCGTCTCTCTGTAAAATGAAAAATAAATAATTTCAATTATAAATTAAATATCAACTTGAAATTACTTTCTGATTTGTAGTTTCGCTATAACTCACCGTTAACGGATGTAGCTTCTCATCAAATATTTCTATTTGCCGCTGAGAGGTTCTATTTTTTATATGATAATATATAGCTAATGCAACGCATTTAACAGTATTCTTTAAATTTGGTTGCGATACAGTACTATCGTCTAAGTAAATCGTACTACAACTACTGCTCTTTTTCAAAGGCCTTATATCAGCTATTTGATGTTGACTTTTTTTTCTCACCATACCATCTGAAAATAACATCACAATAAATTTGTAAAATAAACTTTTGAAATATATATATAAATATATATACATATATAAATATTTAATTATTTTTACTTAGATTGAGATATTTTAAAATCATTTTCATTGGTTTTAATAAAGGTTGTTATTCATGTTTCGCTTGCAGTAGATTTTAGAATAAAAATAACAATGCTTGAGCTTTGAAGCGTGCACTGGATGTTTATATGATAATAAGATCTTAGTTACATCATACGGATTGCATCCGTTGTCTTGATAATACAATATCTTCATCCAAATGCAATTTAAAAATCTTTGATCTTCAAATATCAGTTTATGTAACTATTCTCTAATTTTAAAGTGAATTAGAAAAGTTATTACAAATTTTATTTGAACAAGTTTTTAATTTTCATTAGTTTTCTTAATAGAAATGTAGGGTATTTGCATTAAAATTCATAATTACTAAAATTTGGCAATTTTTTCCAAAGTCCAAAGTATAATTTCAAACTAAAAACTGTGCACATCTGGTCTAAATGAGTCTTTAAATGGAACAAATGTAAAATTAAAAAAACTTGTGATGAATATCATTTTTACATTCTTCAATAAGGATAGATTCTAAATACTAAATAAGTATATATTTACTTTCGATGGATTGTTTTGATCTTTCCATGAATATGGTACCAGCGCAAGGATGCAAAGAAGGGTCCGAACTCCAAACTTCCGGCTCTCGTTCGCTAATATGTTGGAGGTTGTTGACACTGATGTCACCTTCAGGAAGATGATCTTCAAGACCCCGACCACTGCCATCGCCGCTCAAATCTTTTCGGCCAACTTGAGGGCTGGAATAAGCACAGCAACTACTTTTATTCCCCATTTCTAACACCAACCTAACAATTTTTTTCTCAAGAAATTGACGTCTGCAAGGGGTCCACTAGGCTTATCTTTGCTGATGGATCGAAAGCGAATGACCCGATTTTCGAAGATCACTCAAAGAGGATGAAATGGAACGATTTCTGTGACTCACATGTCGTATTTCGCTATTAATCAGCTGACAAAACTGCCAGTGTATTCGATGTTAAACCTATAGTTTCTCTCACTCATGACGCTCTTATTCACCGCTCACCGGTAAATATTTCTAAAAAATCAGCAAGGCCTTAAAACTCAGCATAAGAAATTTAAAATTGCACAATTCCGAGTTTTACTTTTGTAAAAAATGTTATTCACTTTTGACTGTCGAAAAACGAATCGACAACGCCTTAAATCCTGACAATCACCGGTCAATTTTCGAAACTCGGTGCTTAAGAGACAGAAATTTTGCAATCGAGTCTTGCTTGTCACATTAGTCATTGTAGCGGCTTAAATTTGCCATAGTTTTTAAAGCACAGTAATCCCTTCAAATATTACGAAAAATCTTGCCGGAACACAAAATTTACGGCATTGCGTGTCGAGCCATGAACTGTGCAGTCACGGTAAGTTATGGAAGGAAGCATAATGATGAAAATTGGAAACCAAATATGAGTGGCTAGGCGACATCTGGCGGTAACGCAATACGATGTGATAAAGTCAGGGTGCAGTCCTATTTCAGCGTTTTTACGCAGCGTAAAGCAGAAAATAATGAGAGAGAAAGAGATACATAGATGCACCACTCTCTTTCTGTCTCATGATTTTCTGCTTTACATTACGTAAAAACGTGGGCTTGGGACTGCACCGTCATGGTGCCGTCCCATACACGCGCAAAACTAAAATAAAAAGCAGAAAATTATTAGAAAGAAAAAGAGAGGTGTATATGGGTGTCTCTTTCACTCTTGTTGTTTTATATTTTATGCTTTCGGTTTTATGCTTCGTGCAGTGCTCAGTGGATTGGAAGTGGTCGAGTCGTCACACGGATGGCTGAACTGAACTGAACTTGGACTACGAAATGTCGAAATCAGATACAAAGTACTTTAATTAATTAATTGTTCGCAATTGGAGAGTGAATTTGAGCTGATAAGGCTCCACGTGTTTGTTCTGGCCATTTGTTCTCTGAACAAGAAGCCAATAAGAGAAGAAGAAGAAGGTTTTATAGGTGTTATATTAAGGTGTTTTTATACCTCTCCGGCTGAGACTAATTCATCTATAGAAGTTGATTGGTCTATTCTGCTATATCTTGACTGCTGAGCAACTGAATGTGCCAATAAAGTACTCTAAATGAATTTCTCGGCCCTCAGCCGGAGAGGTATAAAAGCACCATTACACCTCTGCATGCAGGTTACCACGGAGGAGATCATACCGAGGAAACAGGAAGTCAGGAAGGCGTATGTGCTTCTGGAGGAGGCTCATGGTGCACACTGTAAAAAATGATCTAGGTAAAATTATGGAAGATTCGTAAAATCACAGCGCCTCTCTGTGTAAATTTACTTAGTTCCGTAAATTTATATTGATGGAGGATGCGATTTTCCGACAAGTGTGTAAAATCACTTCGATCAGCGTTGGACATAAAATGACCCTCGTTAAGCGATGTAAAATCGCATCGTCTGTCGTATGAATTTTCAAAACGTAAACCAACGTAAACTGAAATTTTGTTTGAGGTTTGCGCAAAATTACCGCCTAGCTGTAAATTTCCGGATGAGAATTTAATCTTCATTTCGCTGTTCGTAGTTTTCAGTTAACTTTCAGAATTTTACGTTTCCGAGCTCTGCATTCGCTGTTCGGTTGTTTTCAATTCTTCATGTCGTTATTATAAACCCGACATTTTGGAAATACATAATTCTACATAATCATCATTTATTTAATACATTACATATTTTAAATTCCAACTAGCACCGATAAATCCTGTACCACAAAATGAGGTAACAACTGAAATTTTATACAATTTATATAAACCCTGCACGATTTAATTTTGAATTATAAAATAATAAGAAATGTGTGAAATTAAATCGTGAAGGGTTTGTAAAAATCGTTTAAAACTTCAGTGATTACTTCGTGTTCAATTTTGTAGTTTGAGATTTATTATTGTCAGTTTAAATTGAAAATATTTCATTTATTAAGTAAATACGATTATCTAAAGTTCTCAATAAAGAATATTGATAATGAATATACATATATATATATAAAATAATCCGGGATGTGGATGGGAAATTCCACACATTAATTGAATTTTCCATCCAAAGGCGGAATTTTCGTTCCACGTTACGTATAATTACGGACAAGGTTAGGAATAATTCAGTAGCAGTTCGAAAAATTCACGACTAGATGGAGTTTTACGATCAAGGATAGAAATTTACGAAATGTCTGTAATTTTCATTCCATCCGTAATTTTACACCGTCTAACGAGGGTCATTTTATGTCCTTCGTCTTGCGATGTAAAATTTCTCTGAATTTTTTTACAGTGCATTTATACCTCTGTCTGCCTGACCGGTGCGGACAGAAAATACATAGGAGCAAAAAGACTTTGCATTTATTGGCGATATAAAAGTTTGAAATTGTCTACGAGAACACCTGTCGGCAACGTATTCTATCTGATGTGACGAGCGACTATCCCACGCTCGTGTCTGCGCAAGAGGGAAGCACTTACCGGTACAAATTTGCACGGAATTATTTGAATATTTAAGATTTGCAATAAATTGATATTTGAAATTTTTCTTACTGTAAAAAAATATAAAGAAGAAGCATACAAAGAGAAACTAATAACATAAATTTCGAGAAGTGGTTGCACTCGGTGCGTAGTTAGATTAGGAATGATTAATATTATAAGTCATAATATTTAGTTTGAGAACGACGAAGAAATTATAGAGTAATCAAAGCTAAATAAAATTTGAGTGTCGTGGCAAAGGCTTCAGAGAACCCTGGACGAGCACGAGGTTTTATAAAATGTAAACTTAGATATAAGAAACCGTTTGTAAGCGAAAAGCCGAATGAATTATCAGATTTAATTACCAAATGAACTTTCCAACGTATAATTTATCATATGTGAATGATATGTTTATTAAAAGTTATCTTGACAGCGAGTGCGTGAGGTCTTAGAGAAATTTGAATCGTACTCGAGATTTAAAAGGTTTTCTAGGAAGCTATTAAACTAGCCTGTGAACTTAGGGTGGTCCTTCTATAAAGAATAAAGACCTTCTTATTGGTTGGACGTATGAGTGACGTATGTTAACGTAAACTTAATGTAAAGCGGTAATTGGATGAATGTGAGGTGGGGGAGTATCAAAGATCTAGCTAGCGAGAATAGACTAGCGCGAGAGATTTAGATCTTGGAGAAAGAAGTCAGTCAGAAGTTTGCTTTTAACTCTAAAACATTTATTTCGGCTCTGGCTTTAATTTTGTTTAACGTGAATCTTTCTTAATAAAATTATAATTTCACATTTATTAAAGGTTATATTTTCTTTTTAAACTCCCGGGTTTATGTTCATAATTAATTGGCGACAACCCTACCAATAAGAGCATTTTGAATGTACGAATGCGTCACACGTAACATTGATACGCGACTAGTGATTCTCCGATAATGTAGGCAGTGGCAGAAATTTGAATTAAAATTAGAGTTCTTAAATTCTCGAGAATTTAAGTTCAAGTTATATAACCGAGAATATAAAGGGAATTTTAAGAATTTATGGTTTAAATAATTATTTATCAATATTTATAGCACTGTCACGTCCCGCGACTCTACCACCTAGAGTAATAAACAAATTAAGAAACCAATGAAGAGATCAAGGCAACATTACCACGTCCTTGATTATATTGACTCAACAGCAAAATCTAACAAGAATAGGAAGATCGTTAAAATCGAAAGGCAAATCTAAATAGATATATTTGGCTGTGACATTAACGCCAAGTAATAAATTTCATCGGAACGTGACTCATCGGTAAAGGCAACTCATTCGACTTTAAACACCAAAATATGGAAAAGATCGTACACCTTGTTTTTACTTCCACAGTAGTTGACCTTTTCGTTAGAATCGAATAACAGATAAAATAGACTTGATATATTTGACTATGACACTAATGCCAGGTAATAAATTTCATCGAAGCATAAGTGATCAGAGAAAGCAACTCATCCGATCTTAAAATACCAAATATGGAAAAGATGATACACCTTGTTTTTACTTCCACAGTAGTTGACCTTTTCGTTAGAATCGAATAACAGATAAAATAGATTGCGACATTAGTGCCAGGTAACGAATTTCATTGGAGCACGAGTCATCAGAGAGGGCAACTCATCCGATCTTAATACCAAAGGTGGTACACCTTGGTTTTGCTCCCACCATAAGCAACCTTGCAAAAGTTCTATAAAAGGCAAAAATCCCAAGAGAATCCAATTTCTACAATGTAACCAACGCGAGCTCAGTTCAGTAACTTAGTCGACATCCAAATTCTACAATGTAACCAACGCGAGTCAAGTACCATTATCTCTACACGGCGAGTTCAGCTCAGTTTAGTCCAGTTTCATTATCTCTACACTACGAGTTCAGTCCAGCTTCATCAGATTTTACCGCTACTCAGACGAATTCTTAGCCGACGCTGAGTTCAACGACATTAGAAAGTGAAGGGGAATCACCTTCCAAAATTCTCTCTAAACTTGGATCAAGAATCGACTAGACCAACCGTCTCAACAACGAATTTCCCATCAAACAAGTACTATCTCAAGGATCTCAACGAAGACTCAACTGACCACCTTCGCTCCACTAAACTCAATAAATCATCAGACAAATTTCACTCGGGGTAATTACAAAGGTACATCTAAATTTCAATTCGATTTCCAATTCCATGATGCTTATTCGTTTCTCAATTTGATTGTCAATAAACATACTTATTATCAATAACCATTCTCAATCATTGACTTCTCCTCATCCCTTAGAGAGGATCCTTTTCGATCCTTATAAATAAGGAAGAACTTAAGAATAATTTTACTGTTAATATATTAAAATTATATATTGTTGAAATTTAGCGTCAGGTTCATTTTGAATTTAGTACATTGAATACTAAAAATCTTAATTTAATGTTATACACAAATTTATATTATCTCCATAGCCATAGATTATATATAAAATCCTTTATTATATTTACAATATAATCTATGTAATATACATATAATATACATATAATTTTATTTATTCAACAAATTATAATTATAATTTAACCATTATAATTATAAAATTTAACAAATAAATTCCTTTATTAACTCTCACTGATTCGAAGTAATTCCAACTTTAATACAAAAATGTAAGATTTCCATACAATAATTTCCACAATAATACTTTAAACTAAATGTCTGGAACATAACCTATAATATTATTAGCCTTTTAATTCTCGTTTTCCACTTCTTTCCGCTCAAATTAAATTGTACATACAAAGTTTAAGAGATGATTTCATACTGCAGTATTAATTCATATTCGTTGTTTAACACGTTAAACAAAAAATAACAAAATTCTCATAAATTCTGAAAGAATTTATCTGATGGTTATATTTTTGGTCATATTCTCATTTTCGTTGCCGTTTCGTCCTCATTTTGATTGGCTCAAGGCTGGAAAGAGGGGGAAAATGCCTACTACTCAATACTCAAACGCGTATTACAAATATTGCTGCAAACCCCAAAAACGGCAGATTTTCAACTCTGAAAACGTTTTTCAAAAGCAAAATCTGTGACGTTCTGTTCATTAAATTAAACTTTGGGACTTAGAATAATTTTTGATCGAGAACGGACTTATAAAGTTGTTGGGAAATCAGGCCAGCAAGGCCTTATAGTCATACATATAAACAATCAAGTGATTATATTGTTATAAACTGTTAACAATATATCAAAGGGACTATTTAAACTGTGAAATAAGTGTCAAATTTATTTCAAACATCGAATCCTCCCAAGCGGGTACTCGTGTCAACGAGTCAACGACAGCGAACGGATTCCACGATCGACGAATCAGAGCCCAGCTACGTCATTAACATAAGTGAGAAACCAACTGCAGCGCTGGGTCGTAACAAAATACACAAACACACTAATATATTCATCGTAGTATTTGGCTTGTAATTTTAGCAGCACAATAATAAGAAAATGTATTTTGGGACGATTATTTTCATTAATATATTTGATTTTTGGAAAAAATGATGTTTTTTTTTAATTACAATTTTTCATACAGAATGATTTTGTGTTGCCGTTGCGTTACCAATCGTTATGTGACGGATATTTTTACGTCGAAAAATCTTTCTGCAAAGCATTACCGTAATTAACCTTAATAAAACTTTAATTTTTACGTTGCATTACCAGAAAATAAATTACCGGTAATTTCACATCTCTATCCTTATATATGATTCAACCACGAAGGAATAATGAGACCTATCTCCGTGTAAGCGACTTGGCAGGAGCAAGGGCACGGTAAATGCCCAGCTTACAAGTTGAAAGTAGTGGAAAGGAGTGCGCAAGTGCGCAGTTGTCCTCTTCTTACTCATCGGAAAATGTGCGAGTCAGACGAAGTTGTCAAATTGTCAAATTGATCTAAGTCAGAGTGGTTATGTTGATTGATTTTTTGATCATTTGCAAGCGGCAGATATTTGTTCAATTTCAATTTAGAGTTTAAAAAAAATAAAAAACTATTACCTCAGGACTCCTATAAAGCTAAAGGAGTGCATTATAAAAGTGGTAAGTATATATCGAATATATTTACGCTCCGAAAAATAAAAACTTTACAATGAAATTACGTTACTTCCATCATTCCTTTATCACGTTACAATTTCAAAAGGTACTTACGTTTTTCATCCCAAAATTTATTCACAAATATTTCACAAGTGCTATAAACAAACTATAAATATAAAATATTGTTTATTTTTTTTTGCATTTGATGCAATCAAAATATCAACATAAACATCCTCTCTGGCATAGATCAATTTGACAAGTTCGTCTCACTGGCACATTTTCCCGTGAGTAAGAAGAGGACAACTGCGCACTTGCGCCCTCCTTTCCACTTGTTTCAACTTAGAAGCCGGACACTTACCGTGCCGTTGCTTCTGACAGATTCGGAAAAGTTTCTCATGGCAGTTTGGTCTTCTTTTATTCCTTCGTGAATGCAACGCATCATGGTGCATTTATACCTTCTCTTGATCGGTCGTCTAGAGGCAGGCGCAAAAAAGAGGGGCATTTAAATCAATTGGACAAAACAGAGATAAACAAAATTCCCTACTCTAATGAATTTTCATTTATCTCACTCTTGATAATTTAGAACTATGTGTCCTTCTTTCTTGCATCTGCTGGCAGACAACCGACCAACAGAAAGTGTAAATAGACCTTTAAGGAGGAATTACACCCCTGCATGCAGATTACGGTGGTAACATATTAGTGTGAAGGAAACAGGAAAATTGTCGTTCTCTTTTTCTCTTGTATATTACCATGCATTACTCTGCTTGCAGAGGTCTGATTCCTCTTTTACGCTTACATAGGTTATCAATAGAAATAACTATACGACATTTATTACGTTTTCTAGGTATATAATCACGTATAAAGGTGAAATCCCAAAATAGCAGAAAATGGACAGCCAATTACAGAAAAGCTTTAGATTTCTTTCTTCTCAAAGGTGTTCTATAATTGATTGTTCGATTTCTGCAGTCATGGGATGGCACCTTAATGCATCTGTTTCCGACGCATACGTAACAAACAGTTTTCGATGTGTCATTACCTAACTCTGATGGAAACGTAGTAGTAAGTTGTCCTTGTGAGCGGCTAACAGAGTCGGTGCTCGTTTCTCATCTGCTATTTTCTATAGCTTGTTCTTATCTACATTTGCAACTATTTCTCTGGTATTCCCCAACTGTCCCCAGTTTTCCTAAATACCTATTCATTCTCCAACCTAGTGAATCTGGTAGACTTGATTAGTCGTACATTGTGGCTTATTCTTTCTGTCCTTGTTCGGTGACTGATTTGTATTAATTAGACCTGGTAGTATAATAGTTCAATCATCGATAGACTAGAGAAGATGCTGCGAAATACTCTAATTCTGGTATGTTCTGCTGCGATACTTCTATCAGGTAATTATGATCATTAATAAATTAATTGACTGATCTTTTATTTATGCAGAACTTTCAACCCCAAAATCATACTCTCTAGCAAGTATTCATGACGTTGCACTATGTTTTTCATGATGGCCTGCAAACGCCTTTTCATTTGCATGCGCATAAAATTTACAAGTGTCTTTATGTTTCCACGAATCGCCTTTTCTTGCCGATTTCTACATACTTTGTTCCCGAAACAATTTAGATGTTTCTTTGTTTGTTTTTCGTTGACGACTTACTTACGTTGCGTGCTTTCGCGATTACAAATTTAGAGACAAAAGTCTTGCAGGAATACGCTTTAAATAATCAGATAAGACGAGTTTATTCAATTTTTTATAAATAATTATGTCATGTTGAGACTGCAATGTCAGCACCTAAATTGCAAACTCTTTATACAATTGAATTTAAGTTCGATGACTTATCGTTCTCGTCCAATCTTTTAAAATTACTTCAATCCCTTTCAAGAATTTTCTTATTTCAATACCCACAACTTTTTTTTTTAAATTTCTTATTATTTCATTGTTTCTTCGTAATTGATAAATTGCAGATAAAATTTTGTTTGAAACAAACAGTTCGTTGAAAGCGATTCTACTCATGTAAATGATATGATAAAAGTACATTTTATGATAATTATAATCATACCCTAGACTACATTATTTTCTTTATATTGTAATCTTCTGTCAGTTATGAACGTATTTTAGAAATTTCAAAAAACAATTATTAATATTATTTGTTATTTATTATTCAAACTTTGTTTTTTATTTATTAATTTATTATTGCTCATAAAGTACTTAAAAGCAAATTTTATAGTAAACTATTTATTCCGTTGTTTAAAAAAAATAGTAGACAGTTCTTGCGTCACTATTAGATAAGACTAAAGATAAGCAAAATAAATCGTGCACTTAAGTTGTGTGATTTTTCAAATAATTCTGCATTAAAAATATAGTATTTCAGATTTATAGGTATATTTATTTTTCATTGGCCATTCGTTTTTGTTTCTTAAGATATTTATATTGTAGCACAAACTCTTTCCCCTGTATTGCCATTTAACTACCCAGAAACGGCAGATAACAACATTGTCGTAATTAAGAACCATGAAATCTTTAAAATTCGAAGTGAAAAATAAATTTAGTTATATTTATTAAATATATTTATATTTATTTATATTATATTATATTTATTAAATTAATACATCATACTAAGAATTTCCAAGCGTGTTATCAGTTTTATTAATTAAAAGAATGTCACTAAATAGCTTCAGGCATATTTTAAATTTTGTAAACAAATTTGAAAAAATATCAAAACAAAACTTGACCTTTGATTAATGAGCTTGTGTAAATATGAGTTTTTAGCTTATGGCAACGAAGATTTTCACTCATGCTATATTTTCATACTCAGTGTGACAGGGATTCTACAATACAATAAATAATTCTACATATTACTTTTCTATAATTCATTACCTAGATATTTCTAATAAGTAATCATATTCAAAGTGATTTATGTTCGCTTTTGCAAATACAATTTCCCTTGTAACAAAATATTTTTAGAAAGAATTAAAATAAGAAAATGTTTCAAAGAACATTAAATGTTGTAAGAATTAAAATTAGCCTTTTTTAAAAATTATTTACTTTAACAAAAGCATATTACTCGAAAACCTGCACCATTAGAAATGATAAAGAATGCCAATTTGCAAATTATGCTTAACATGGCTATGTAACGCTTCAAGTTACGTTATTTAATATCCCGGGTCCTTTATCAGTTACTCATGGAATCTGTGCGTGCAAGAATCTATAAATAAAACTGAGCAAGGTTTTGACTCCTGATAAATTTAATTCAAGAACTCCAAATAAAAACCTATTTGACAATATGTTCAAAATAAAAAACCGTTCCATACTTGAGAGCTTTGAAAATGTTTTTATAAATTTTTATCAGTGAATAAATAATCATTTTCAAGTTTTTTTTTTAGATAGTTCTGTTTAAGAAAAGTATTTTATAATATAAACAGTAAAGTATTTATTTAAATAAGTTAAGAAAATCTAAAATTTATTATAAGACCATCTACTTTTGGAAATTAATTACATTATTTGTTTCTTTTTTACAGCAGCAAATGGTGCAATCAGTTCTGAAACAAAAGCTACACTTGGTTCTGATAGTCTTAGATCGAGTTCTGAACAAATAACAGATCCTTCAAAAAACAATCCCACTGTGAAACCAATTACTAAGCCTACAAGTGCGAGCAACACAAATCCAAGTAACACGGTTACACTTGCATCTACTACAGCACCATTAACTACGATTCCAAGTAATGCAGCCGATCATGAAAAAACTCTAATACCATCTACTACGGCTGCAAGTAACTCATCTACAGCTGAACCAACTACAGCACCACCTACTTCAACACCACCCACTTCAACTACACATACTACAACTACACCTAATTCTACTACGCCTACTCCGACTACACCTTCCACGACTTCCACGACTTCTGAAGCTCCACCTGAAACAACAACGCCAATAACTACTACAACACCATCAATTCCAACAACTAACGCACCACCCACTCCAGTGCCAAAACCTACAACTGGAAAATGGATCGTGAATGGCACCAATCAAATTTGCATTATCGTTCAAATGGCTGTTCAGTTTAACATTTCTTACCCCTTGAACAAGACGGTAGGCTCTGACATTTATTATACTGCTCATAATTATACAGGGTGATTCGCCAATAGTCATAAAGTTTTGAATGTCAAATTCTTTGTTAAAAACCAAACAAGATATCATATTGACAAAATGTTGTGCCAACAATAGTTTTCCAACTATTAAGCATTGCAATTGGATGATAGAAACTCATTATTTCCGCGCGCCCGTAAGCTTACGGGGTTATATACAGTCAGGAGGCCCAAAAAAAGCGATTTTTCAAGATTTTTTCCTGAGAAGACTTTTAAATTTATTAATGCAAAAATGTGTACACATATTATGGTAACTTTTAACTACATTTTAACATTTTTTATTTGTAAAAATGATAATTTTTACAGCTGCTATAGCTGATCTCCAGAAGCTCCTCTCAAAAAAGATGACTTGCGGTGACCACTATATCTCTAGACTGGATCATCTAAAATAAAAAAACCAAACGGATTTCGTTAAATAAATGTATAATCTTGTAATTAATCAACGGAATAAGGAAAATAACATTTTTTGACAAAATGACGGCTTCTCAAAAAAAGAAATATTTATCGGTGAAAAACATCTTTGATTAATTACTAAAAAATATATTCTAGAAGCTTGTGTTAAAAGTTGAGACTGATCGGTTCAGCCGTTTTCGAGAAATCTTGGTCACCGACTTTAAAAACACAGTTTTGAGAAAAATGCGTTTAAAGTTTCACAAGCACTTTACAAACGCTCTGACACATCTTTACAAATATGCGTGTAACTTCGAAAATAATCGCCGGATTGATTTGAAATTTTCTGTGTGTGTACTTAAATATATGTACATTACGAAAATTAAATTTAAAAAAATCGATTTTTTGAAAATTCTAACTGTATAGGGGAGAAGCGGCGAAATTGGCGCACCTAATAGAAAGTGCGAGTTTAAAAAGAAAGTATATGACTAAAAATTATGAAAAAATATTTATTTAATAGCTGGATATCTTTTCTATACTTTCCAATGGATAAAGATTGCATTGAAAATTATTAAAGCAGGTTTTTATTCAGATTTCCGAAGGACTGCACCTGCGTCAATTTACCACAGCCATGTCGGGTAAATTGACGCACTAATATTATAATCTTCTCTTGCCACGTATTAGTTATATTTTCATAGATTTAGAATTACATTTCAGTAGCAAAGCTTGATGAGAAGAGGTAGTTATAATTTGAAACTAAATTTGAGATAGTATATCAAGATATGTGAAGTTTTTTATACCTTTATTCACATAAACCAGCCAAAGTTAAAATATATTTTATATTTGTACAATAAAATACTGGCAATTGTGGATATTTAAGTGAATATTTAAATTGAAATCATGTTTATAGAGAATTATTTGAATTTGTAATCAGAAGTATATACAATTATTAACTTTAGAAGACTTATAAATAATAGAAACAATCAATCAAAAATACAAATTTTTTACTTACATTGCTTTCACATCTTAAAATCGAGAAAACTTTCAAAACACTGTCAGATTGCAAATTAATTATTAAAAATCGCTTTTAAAATTCCTTAATACCTCAAACTTAAAAAAAAAATTTAACCACTGATTGTTCAAATGAATATAACCTTACAAAGTCGTTACATCAGTTTTGCGAACCACATTACCTCCCATGTCACAAAAAATCTTAAGAAAAAGATTAGCAGAAAAGTCCAGCAACATTTAAATGTATATATCTATATATTAATAATTGTGTACTTATTATCTTCTTTATATTTTCAATCATAAACATCCGAGCACTTGACTTCAGTCACCGGTTTCCAGAAACACAACACGTGTTCCAACTTCGCCTCTGATTTGAATCTCGTATGCGCCAATTTTGCCGCAAGTGTATCGTTCATTAATTAAATACTTTTTACGTAAAATGCTTATTTTTTCATACAAATATTCTATCCTAATCGTAAGATTAAATATCAAAGATTATAAAATCGTTGCATTAATCTAATTCACCTTGAATTACTATTATTTAACGATTTAACTCAATGGCTTCGAACATAACCATTATGCCAAAAAACGATTAATCGCAATAAAACTGTATTAAGCAATTAGATTTTTATAATGTTTTCTATCAAATACATATCATACAAGAATGCACACGATAGAACTATTTTTATTTTTTGTTATGTTATCATTTTCTGAAAAATAGGGTGCGCCAATTTAGACGACGCGCCAATTTCGCCGCTTCTCCCCTATAACCCCTTACTGCGCAAATTTTTTTACGAAGATTCACTTCAGATCAGTAGAAAAATAGTTCTCAGCCAGATAAGAGACAAACTGTTAGCAAAGCAACATGAAGTTGAAAACCATATCACCGTCAATTGTTCATTGAGTTCCCCACGATTTAAATACGAATTACAAAAATTGCTTTCTAAATAAAAAGATATTATGATATTATCAATAGTTAACTAGTAGTTTCTCAGAAGAAGAAACCTGATCAATTAGACCTTAATGAAAAATTGGATTAAAAATAAATAAAATTGAATCGAGAGTAAACACTGTAATTTTACATTTTTTTCAAATAGATTTTGTTAGCGATTTTTAAAATTCTTTCTAGTATTGCCAATTGCAATGCTTAATAGTTTGAAAACTATTATTGGCACAGCATTTTGTCAATATGATTTCTTGTTTGGTTTTTAACAAAGAATTTAACATTCAAAACTTTATAACTATTGGCGGATCACCCTGTATATGAAATTCAATCTGCATACATTCTTTTAGATCTTAGCTATTTCTCTTCTTACAATTGAAAAATTTAACCATAAAACTTGTAAAAAAAGATAAATTAGACGATTCTGTTTTTTGTAAACTGAGAATTTGATTTTGGCTACAGTAAAATTCAAGTTTTTAACGCAGTCCAAATGCTTGTGGTTTTATGTTTTAATGAAAAATTATCTAGCATAACGAAAATGTAATTTAAAATTAATATAAGACATGAATAAACAAAAAATTGTTATGGAATTGACCTAAAATATCTCAAATCATAAAGCTTTATCATTTTATTGTTTTTAAATTTAAAGGTTTTCATGATTATTTTTTTTAGATTTGAAAACTGATAAATGTATTATTGAGCAATTAAATAATACAGTTATTATTATCTTTGTGAAAGAAACTTTGAGGTGTGTTTTTTAAAATAATTTCTTCTTATTTATCGCTTGTGTAATTTTGTTACAGACAAAAGCTTGGAAAGTAATGAACTTGCCAGTGAACAAAGTAGTTGTAAATGGAACCTGTGGTAAAACTGAACAAATCATAACACTTTCGTGGAACTCGACTTTAGGATCTTCCAACGATTCGTTCACTCTTCACTTTGTTAAAAATGACACCACCAAGAATTACAATCTTAACCGTATATCACTCGCCATTCAGCCACAGGAACTGCCTAACTTCAACTCTACATCAAGTAAGTAAAAAACTAAAAATAATTACATGCCTGAAAAATTATTTAAATTACTTACCAATAATGCTATCTCTTTTCCAGACATGACGTTGAACTTCGAACACGTGAAGCCACAATTTTCAACCGGATTGAGCAACTCCTATCGTTGTCTGAAGTTGCAAAGTTTTAACTTGACCCAGGCAGGAAAAAACGAAACCGTAGGACTTGTTAAAGTAGACGACGTGCAATTCCAAGCCTTCAAATCTGATAAAAAGGAGGCTTTCGGCCTCGGTACGTATATCAAATATTTAATTTATTTTTATCGGAGTGTCACTTGAATGTTACATATATTTTCATTTATAATTTTTTTTTCAGCTGAAGACTGTGCATTTGATACTCCAGATGTTGTGCCAATAGCTGTTGGATGTGCCTTGGCAGCGCTAGTAGTAATTGTATTAATCGCGTACTTGGTAGGACGTAGGCGCGCACAGGCTCGTGGCTATCTCAGTATGTAACTCTAAACGGAAATCTTCTTTTCAAGATTTTATATTATTCCTATTAAAGGTATATTTCTGCAGCCTGAAATTCAACTTTATCCAAAGGCGTTAGTCTGATAAAAAATAATTTGAGATTTCTTTTATAAAAGCACAATTTTTCGAGTGCTACATTTATAATTTGTACTCCCCATTAACACTAAAAGAAATCCACGTGAGTTGGTGGATGGTCAAGAAAAAGCAATACTTATTAGTTCTATGTAATGAGCTAATGGCTAGTGAAAATCTGTACACCCGAAAGAGAAATATTCTTGTTTTGAAATGAATCACTGCGATTATGGCCAAAGTTATAAACAAATTATTATCGGTTTCTGGTGGTATTTTCGTTTCTCAAGGTTGATAAAATTTTTCTAAATTTCTTAAAAAATTGAAAACAATTTTTAGAATATCTTAAGAAAAGCAAACAAGAAAATGGCGAGATAAATTACTTATATTTCAAAACACGAATAAATATAGAAAGAGGGTGGTTATACGTACGATGTATTACCAGTATAAATAAAGGTATGGAGGAGCAGGAATGTTAGAATGAAAGTGACGTTCGCACTCGCGGAAGAAACTGCGTTTGACATCTTTGAAACATTTGTCAATTCCCTTAAATTTCTTTTGCAGAGATTTTGTCTTTAAATTTTGTTTATAAAGTTGGTATTGTCTTCTTTAATTGTTGAAAATAAAATTTCATATAATTGGGTTTTCGTAGTGAATTAAATCATATAATTCATTTTTTACAATTGAGTTTTGTATGAATTTCGTATTATTAATATTTTTACTATTTTTATTTTTTTAAAATAGCAGAAGTAATATTTCTTCTGTGAAGCATTCAGGCTCTCAATAAAGTTTTTATGCTTTCTGTAAAGACATCGAATGCGTTTGATTCCGAAGAGTCCATAATCCTTCGATTACTCCGAAGTTCCGGGTGATTCTAATTCACTTGATTCAACAGTCTCTCGAAATCAATTTGTCTTGTGATATAGAATAGGAATCAAATGGCCTTTGCTGGTTTTTCCATTGAATTAAAATGTGATACAATTTACTTTGCTTTGTTTTGTAAGCAATAATCTTAAGGCTGACTGAATCGAGCGAATAAAAGTCATACACAGCCAAGTGTGAACGGTAAACTTTGCGCAAAAGTATGTACATATTGAAGCTACATAAAATACTAATTTTCAATTACATTACGTGTGTGATATTTGATAAGTCGCTTCAGAATCGGTATTAAATTTATTATTGCCAAAAACACAGTGGTTGTTTATTTGTTTGTAAGGCTCCTGTAATATTATTGCAATAAACAATTTGAAAGTCTATCCAAAATCATAATATAATTTATAATTGAAAGTTATTTAAAATACTTTAAGTAAATTTTGCAGAGACTTCTGAAATAAAGTAGATTTTTATTTGGATCAAATATCTATAAATTAAATTTTCTACACTGGAATACCCTGCCGAAAGTAAAATGATAGAAATCTTATGCTTTCGAATAATTTGTAATCTCTATTATGGAAAAAGATAGAGATAATTTATACAATTCTATCTCTTTTTCATTCTAAATTCACGTCTGTCTTTTTCTAATAACAACTTTTCATTCAAATCCTTTATCTATCATCCTTGATCTATTTCTATCTCTTTTTCCATATAAATTCACGTTTATCTTTTCCAATACTTATTTTTCTATCCCTTACAATCCTTAATCAATCCTCCTTAATTTTTTTCTATCTCTTAGTTACTATACACGTCTATTATTTTCAATCTCATTCTATTCTACATCTATCAACGTCAATCTTTTTCTATCTCTTTGTTAATCTTAATTCACGTCTATCTTCTTCAATCTCCCCATTTCTATCTCGTTCTATCCCTCATCAATCAACGTCAATATATTTCTATCTCTTAGTCAATCACAATACGCGCCTATCTTTTTCAATCTCTTTTCTATCTCATTCTATTTTACATCTATCAACGTCAATCTTTTTTTATCTCTTCGTCAATCTAAATTCACGTCTATCTTCTTCAATCTCCCCTTTTCTATCTTATTCTATCCTTCATCTATCAACGCGTCAAACTTTTTCTATCTTCTTGCCAGTCTAGTCGATGTGTATCTCACCCTATTGCAAATTTTAAACTCTATATCTCTCATTATTCCTCCTTACAACAAAAGACAATAGGAAAAGAAAGATATTACCAGACGTAGGGATAGAAAAAGATAAATATTCCCGGTCACTCTGGATAAGTGCGGAGATAGAAAAAGATAGAGTTTTGGGGATGCACAGTGATGGGTTGGGAGAGATAGAAATGTTCTTTCTTTTTCAATCTTTTTACTTCCAGCAGCGTAGTGTTAAAAGACTTAACAAGTTATTGCTTCCTTTATTTATTTGAAATTAAAGCTTTTTTTTTACATTTCAATTACAATTATTATAAAAATTCCTAACTAAACGAATTTTTTGAGAGTTAAGGTAGTCCGGTAGCGATCAAATGAGCAAATATAACAATTTTTCGAAAATGTTTCATGCGCGTTGCAAAATTTCGAACATTGTGCGGAAAATTTTTTTTGTTATAATTTACTATTAATACCTATAACGATTGGAAAAAAAAAATTCCATTAATTTACAATCTTTATTTGACTCTCGGAGTATTTCTTTCGGTGAACTTCGGCAATCACCGCGCTGCGCCAATCACTCGGGATATCCAATTTTCGATCGGGAGGAGTCTAATCTATCGATATATGAAATAAAAAAGGGTACTCAACCACCCCCATTCCCACCCACTACCGGACTACCTTAATTTTAAAAGATAGCGCGCTTTCTTCACAGCGAAAGTGATATCAAAGAAGTGTTGAATAGAAAATCGCATTACCAGGAATTGGCATTAAATTTTCTAATCTGAAAAGCAATTAAAAGTAATTCAATTATTTTTTTCATGAATCAAAAAAAATTTTTATTTGATTGCTTAAAAATCATATTAAACAAAATTATTTTAGTTATTATTTTGATTTTTATCCTTGAATCATGTAGTTATATGGGCAATGCCGCAGCACGACCTTCATTGACTTCATTCTACGGATTCTACGCGCTCAGCGTAAGCCGCAGTAAGCCGTAAGGTTCAGTTAAGTAAGTTAAGTTTAGAGGAAAATGTCAGTCTGACTGAGTCTGACATTGCAGTTGTGAATAGGTGGATATTTTCTGAAATAAAAGGCACTTTTTGAATTATACAAACAGTTTTGATTAAATTTTCTCAAAGTAAACTAGTTACTTTTCAGTGTGGAACATTTTTTATAAACTGCTAAGGTAAATATAAGCTTTTTCAGACATTTCTATTTTCCTAACCTATGGTTACTATTTATCAATAAGTCGATTATTGACCCACTTATTGCAATACTTTCTTGCTTGAAAAATATTGCATCTTTTTTTTTAAATTGTGCTCAGCTTAGAAGTAGGATAATCCAAATTAATTATTTATATCGTGGCAATACTAATTTATAATACATATTACATAACGTAGACTACATGTTCTAATATTATATTATCTTGTTAAGTAATTTTTTTATTATATCAACAAAACAAAAGTTAGTCAAAACTAAATTTGAACCCATTTCACTACAAACTCAAATTCATCTTAACGTCCAAATAAAAGTATAATTCAAAATTTCAAGTCGAACTTTCAAAATACAAAAAGAAACGACCAAATTTGGACCAAACAAATTTCTAAGGATCAACGATTATGAGAAACCAACAAAAAAGGAAGAAAGAAAGAAAAATAAGTCCAAATTTGGTCGTTTTTTGGTCATATAATTTGACTTTATACTGTTGGAATTAAAAATATAAAATTTCAACTTTTTATTGATAGTGTATTAGTGAACACAATTTAATCACTAATGAAAAGAAATTTTCAACAAATAAAGACATAATGTATGATATAAAATTGCAGAAATGTTGGAGTGGGCTTATGACGGGGTGGACAGTTCAATTCCTCGTAACATAGGACCAGAATGTGCCAATTATTTGAGTCTCAAGAGGAGATTAGTTGAAACCTTCTGTGTGTCAATATTAACTATGTTTATTTTGCAATGGAGCTACAAACGTATTAAATTACCCAAGCCAATGCCATATGTTAATCAAGATACAGTTGGTAAAAGGGTTTTACTACTTGTAATGTCCCTCGTGCTAGGCATGGAAATAGGCTTTAAATTGACTAGTCGAACATTTGTTTATATTATGAATCCTTGTCACATCCATACAATGCTTCAGGTGAATTTGGCAATGATACTTTTGATACTTTGATGATAAAGTATAAAATTTATGAAAAAAATTTATTTTTTACAGTTGTACTTGCTAGCAGCAGATCCAAGTCCAATGGTTACTGCCGTGTTTCGAGTGCAAATGTATTATCTGAATGGCCCTTTACTAGCGTACTTATTTCCAGAAACTGAATCTCGACTCGTAAGTATCATCTTGTAGATTTAATCCCTTTTTCACTATAAAGAAAAGACGATGTCGAAAATGAGATTGTAAACTACGACGCAAATTACATTGTGAAATACGTCGCAAACTACATCGTAAGCTACGTCACAAACTATATTGTAAACTACGTAGGAAACGACATCGTAGACTGTATCGTAAGTCGGGAGCGGATCCCTGCTGGGAGTAAAAAAATTGAAAAATATAGGAACTGGGGGATTGGAAAAGATAGAACATTTCTATCTCTCCCAACCCATCACTTTGCATCCCCAAAACTCTATCTTTTTCTATCTCCGCACTTATCCAGAGTGACCGGGAATATCTATCCTTTTCTATCCCTATATATAGAAAAAGAATATAAAATATCTTAGCAGTGGACTGATCTTCTTTTGTTGTAGGGAGAGATAATGAGAAATAGAAAGAGAGTTTAAAATTTGCAATAGGGTGAGACAGGCATCGACTAGATTGGCAAGAAGATAAAAAAAGGTTGACGCGTTGATAGATGAAGGATTGAATGAGATAGAAAAGGGGAGATTGAAAAAGATAGACGTGTATAGAAACGGACTATGAGATAGAAAAAGGTTAAGGAGGATTGATTAAGGATTGTAAGGGATAGAAAAGTAAGTATTGGAAAAGATAGACGTGAATTTATATTGATAAAGAGATAGAAATAGATCAAGGATGATAGATAAAGGATTGGAATGGATAGAAAAGTAGTTATTAGAAAAAGATAGACGTGAATTTAGAATGAAGAAGAGATAGAATTGGATAAATTATCTCTATCTTTTTCCATAATAAAGATTACAAATTATTCGAAAGCATAAGATTTCTATCATTTTACTTTCGGCAGGGTATTCCAGTGTAGAAAATTTAATTTATAGATATTTGATCCAAATAAAAATCTACTTTATTTCAGAAGTCTCTGCAAAATTTACTTAAAGTATTTTAAATAACTTTCAATTATAAATTATATTATGATTTTGGATAGACTTTCAAATTGTTTATTGCAATAATATTACAGGAGCCTTACAAACAAATAAACAACCACTGTGTTTTTGGCAATAATAAATTTAATATCGATTCTGAAGCGACTTATCAAATATCACACACGTAATGTAATTGAAAATTAGTATTTTATGTAACTTCAATATGTACATACTTTTGCGCTAAGTTTACCGTTCACACTTGGCTTTGTATGACTTTTATTCGCTCGATTCAGTCAGCCTTAAGATTATTGCTTACAAAACAAAGCAAAGTAAATTGTATCACATTTTAATGCAATGGAAAAACCAGCAAAGGCCATTTGATTCCTATTCTATATCACAAGACAAATTGATTTCGAGAGACTGTTGAATTAAGTGAATTAGAATCACCCGGAACTTCGGAGTAATCGAAGGATTATGGACTTTTCGGAATCAAACGCATTCGATGTCTTTACAGAAAGCATAAAAACTTTATGGATAGAAAAGTAGTTATTAGAAAAAGATAGACATGAATTTAGAATGAAAAAGAGATAGAATTGGATAAATTATCTCTATCTTTTTACTTCCAGCAGGGATACGACGTGGTTTACGATGTCCTTTACGGTGTTTCTGATATATTTTTCTTATCTAATTAATAGTTTTTAATAATGCAAGAAGTGATGAATTATAAATCAAATATGCGCGGAGGAGGAAAGGAATTTTAAAGAAATATAAAAACTAATAGAAATACGATTTTTTATGCTTCATTAATTTTGAAACTTTTTATTATTTAATTTTATTATTTGCATAGGCCTTTGGTTTGCACGACTCCCTCTGTAATAAAAACAACGTCGTAAACGATTTTGTATTCGCTCCCAAATAACGACATAGTCTAGGACGTCTTTTTCGACGTATTTTACAATGTCTCTTCTGACGTTGTCTTTTTCAATAGGGTAAATATATAGAAGCTACAATTTTTCATTTGTCATAAATATTTTATAACTATGTTTCTAGATATTAGCTGATAAGGCTTGTTATTATATTCAGCATGGCTTGATGGCCGTGATTCCATTTTACCTATTGAGGCTTGGAGGTAAATTTAATTTTTAAAATATATTAAGATTATAGGAGTAAATAAAATGATTAATTATTGTTTTACACTCATATTTCAATTTTACACAACTTTATTTGACTCTTTTTGTTTCTTTATCTGGAATTTTAGGAGTTTATAACGTCGAACCTCTTACTGACTGGAGTTGGTCGGTATTCAGTTACGGACTCACTCTTGTGTATCATTTTTGGATTCTCCAACCAGCTGCTCTGGTGAGTTCCTTAGTTAATTCAAATTTCATAAACTTAAGAGTACCAAAGATAATAAAAGTTCCTTTTGTATTTGAAAGAGTCAGAAAGTAAATTTTTTTAACACCAATTTTAACAATTATTAAAAATTAATATAATTATTTTTAAATCATAAATACGATAAATAATAATGTATCAATATACATGGTGTCTCGTTACTCAAGATACATATTTATATTTTTGAATTTCAAAAACAAAAAATGGAGTAAAAAATTCTAATACAAAAAATTCGTAAAGTGTATAATTACCGAGTTAGCTAACTCTGTTAGCGATAGCACATGAACTGTCGTCTATCTAATGCATTTTTTGATTGGTTAATCTTTAATTGCTAATTACTCGGTAATTATACACTTCACAAATTTTTTCTATTAGAATTTTTCACTCCATTTTATTCTTGGAATTCAAAAATATAAATATTTACCTTGAGTACCGGGACACCCTGTATAACTTTATCAGTTTTAATAATGTAGTATTTTTAAGTCTAAATTAATCAAAATTTATTTCTACTTTTTGGGGGTATAATTTTCAATAACTTCTCTTTTACAAGCCTGTCCAAGTGAATTTGAACCACATGCTGTGTCCGGCACTTCGGGACCCGTTCGAAGGTCAAAACTACCGGCTCTGGGCAACCTTTCACCAATTTCTACTGTGTCCTCTTCTGGGCAAGGTATTTTGCCTAGTGGCGGAGTTCTTTTTGACTCGGTTTCCTGTTACAAAAGTCAAACCATCTCTCGACTATCCTATATCGAGAGAAGAAGTATCCTCTGTTACAAACGAAACTCAGCAGGTTTCTGATGGTTTCATTAACCAACGCACACACGTTGATTAATCCCGACTCATAGTAAAATTTAGATTAATTTAAAACGATTGAATCGAATTGTAAATTTTTCGCCTCCTGTGATTTCTAAATCTATAATTATAAAATGCCCGAAATCATAGAACTTGCTAGTCTCGTGGGCTGAAAAATATTTTTTTAATGCATCGTCCAGTTCAAACAGAAAGAAATAGAAAAGAAATGGATATTCTCATGACTTTTGCGGTATATCAAATCATTATTTATTTATTTAACGTATACAAGTTTCATGTGTAAATAACACACAATTTTAAAACAAAATACTCGAAATCAGTATAAAGTTAAATATCAGCAAAATATACAAATTTATATGAATTATAAAATTGAATATCAGTGTAAAGGTTAAAAACAGTTCAATCGAGGTATCTTTTTATAAGATATAATCTGTTAATAGGTTTATAGATAAGTTAAATCGTCTGATCACTTTTTGGAGCTGCGAAGGTTATTTGAAAAGTTTCTAGCCTTTCGAGATTGCTACATTGACTGTTGTTTGGTCTCAGGACTATGGTATCAACTCACGGGGGGGGGGAGGGGGAGGAGTGTAAGGTTCATTCGGTGTAAAAAGGCATGTTTTTAAGAATTTTTTTTGGTGATGCAGATAGTGTTAGTTTGTTCATTAAATTTATAATATTGAAAATTGAGCTAGCGACAGTGAATCTCCGGAGGAGCCTCGAAAAAAGGTTTTTTTTGCGGTGTACATCATAACTCGCAACACAATCATCTGAAACAAAAAAATCAAAATGCATTTGTTAAAGTTAAAGGACGGCAAATTAAATTTTATTCTACTACGACTGTTTGTCTATAAGGCTACAAACTTTTTAAATGACCCTTGTATGAAACAAATTTTTGTTAAGGCCGTGGACTAACCGTACCACGTGACCAAATTCCACCTTATCAGCATTTTCAATTGGTGTAACCCCATTTCTTTAAAAAAATGAGATAACAAGTTGAAAATTTGTGAGAGTAAATGAAACGCACTGAGAAAAGTCTGTCTGGTCATAAATGTTTATAATTATAAACAAAATTTTGTTCCAAGAATTATTTTTTATAATTATGAACATTTTTGACCAGACAGACCTATAATAATGTATTTTGTTTAATTCTACAAATTTTCAGTTACCTATCCTTATTTTTATAGAAATGGGCCATGTCTTAATAATCTGATCCCTACCTTACTGACACATTTTTCGCCCTTCTCATTTCCACATTAATTTAGATATCAAGTTAAAACTTTGAGTAATTCAGTAAAAAGCACTAAAGAACCTTTATCTGCTCCTAAATGTTTATAATTATGGAAAACAACATTTTCATAGTCATTAACATTTAGGATCAGATAAACGTTTGTTAGTGCTTTTTTTTTAATTACTCAAAGTTTTAACTCGATATTTCGATTAATGTAGAAATGCGAAGGGCGAAAAAAAGTGTCGATAAGGTAGGAATCGGAAACGTAAGATATAGCCTTAAATGGACAATGTGATTGCTGGTCGCGAATCGGATCTTAAAAAGTATTTTTTAACACTAGAAGTACCGCGTGGGTCATTTTTGACCTACGAGGGTTTGTCGAGGGCCCTACCCCCCTCCGTAATCATCGCAGGACCAAACGCTCCCGTGACTTTTAATCATTTATGTGGTTTTACAACTCACCAAACTTTCATCCCTCTAGCCCACCTAGAAGTATGAAAAATTTACCTGTTATACTTGAAGTACCACGTGGGTCATTTTTGACTTCAAGGGATATGGCGAAGTCCAGTACTTCTAGTGTTAACAAAAATACAGAGTTTCTAGGAACATTTAAAACTTGGAAATAAACCAGAATTGCTTGTAAAAATCTGAAATTTCATTTCATTTTTACTTTTTTTACAAAAAAGAATTTTGTGTCATTAACTTTTCAGGATTCTTATCTAGATTAAATTTATTAATTAGTATTATTTAGATTGCAAAGACTTAATGTTTTATAAAATAAAAATGACAACTCAAGATTTTAAAGTTTCCATGTCATCAGATAACATGTCAACCCTGATTTATCATATGATATATGTAAAAAATATTTATCGCTAGGAAAACTTAATTTTTCAACCTGAATGGCCCAGAAAAACCCTAAAATTTTTGTTGGAAAATCGCTTGACACCTTGAAAATATATCGTGAGAGATTGTCCATAAATTACGTAAAGTTATTTTAAAAAAGCGGATTTCAAAATTTGTATGTACACTGTTTAGCGGAGAGTGAAGGTGTCTGGAAAGCTTTTAGTAAAGATCTCTTGAAATGTGTTAAATATCATGCGAACATTTGCTTAAAAAGTATTACACTCAGTCATAATGCTCCACCAAAGAAATACGTGTTAAAAATAAATTATAAGTACATTGTACTCTTTTAAAATGACCCTTGTATGAAACAAATTTTTGTTAAGGCCATGGACTAACCGGACCACGTGACCAAATTCCTACCTTATCAGCATTTTCAATTGGTGTAACCCCATTTCTGTGAAAAAAAATGAGATAACAAGTTGAAAATTTGTGAGAGTAAATGAAATGCACTGAGAAAAGTCTGTCTGGTCATAATTTTTTTTTCATAATTATGAACATTTATGACTAGACAGACCTATAATAATGTATTTTATTTAATTCTACAAATTTTCAGTTACCTGTCCTTATTTTTATAGAAATGGGCTTACACAAACTGAAATGCCAGCAAAGTAGAAATCCAATCACGTCAACCGGTTGCTCCATGACCTTAAGGCCATGTATTACTAATCCGATCCCTACCTTACCGACACATTTTGCGCCCTTCATATTTCCACATTAATTGAGATATCGAGTTAAAACTTTGAGTAATTGAAAAATGCGTATTTAAACAAAAAAATAGTAATTCTCACTTAGGCAGGTGAAAAACGAAATAATTTCAAAAATGATATAATATAGGAAGGGATCCAATCTTACGTAATTCATGGCATGTCCCTAATTGTAAGCCCTAGTCTGTACAAATTAAAAATATTACTCTATAAATTCTGGTCAGAGACTTTGTATATTATTAGAACAAGTGGTCTGCGGGAACAACGGTGAATGACATTTAGTATAATTATGATAATTATTATCATGCTTGGCATTTAAAGAAAAGTTCCTTATGCTGCAGATTTGATAGCTCATTCCGTATTTTTATTAACTCATTTGTGTTGTAAATAACATTCTTATTTTTGAATTCGAAAGGGAAAACCTTTCAAACAAAAATAAACATAAAAAATATTTACCATTTTGTAGCCCTATTTCTTTCTTCAAAGTAATAAATACTCGTTATTTAGTATTTATAATGTTATTATTAGCATAAGAATCAAAGAATTGTTTTGTTATTAAAAAAATGTATTTCATTTATTGCAGATATTTATCATATTGCGCTACTTATGAATATTAAGTTACTTTTAAGAGCAATCAAAAGATTATATGAGAAAATATAAAAAATAAAGTTATATATTCTGGTGACATTTATTTTCACTTTTCATTACTTCGGATTCGTGTAATTCTTTTAGCTACAGGCTCGAAAAAGAACGTAATGGAGGAGATTTATTTACATATAAAGTCATAGGTTTACAACCCGCTGAGGGCTACCAATATAGTAATTAGTTATATTGATATGTCTAATAAATTATAATTTTCATTCTAACTAGCACAAAATTGTTCAGAAAATCAAAAATTTAAAAATCAATTAAAATGACGCGATTGCGTATGAAACAAAGTTTATTTTGGAAATATTTATAATCGCTATGTACACAATTCTGTACAACATTTTAGAAAAAATAATTGATGAAACCTACATGAGAAATACAATAATGTAAAAATGTATGTACTTTTAAAGCGTCATGTGTTCTGCAATCTGTTATCAATGATTCTAAGTGAGTACGATTTTTCGTAAAAACGTTGCTACCCCTAGGTAGTTTTTCCAGATTGTAATATACAATTCGGATGTTAGTTATATTACATTAATAAAAAAAATATTTTGCATAATTAGATACAAGTTTAACTGGATTTAGGTTAAAAAAAAATAGGAAGAACTGAGCAATATTCTAAATATTTCAAAGCTGGAGAAATAGAATCTCACATATAGCTATGCACAAATTGAAAACTTCTTTCTCGATACAAGAAACATGTTTTTTTGCATTGTGGATATAAATCTTTACAAAATCTTCATCTTATTCATAGCCTACATTTTAAATACATAATTTTAAAAATAATACGCAGCTTAGTAGGAATGTATTTTCGCAAGCGATATTAAATAAATCTAGAGATTCTATTAGGTAACTGAAAACAAGTCGCAGATCAGCGAATCGTTTTATGACTAGTTCTGCTTCACTGCATATGGAGTCCGATTTTTCAAAAACCGAAATTGTCGATGGAAATAAATAACGATATTTAAGTTCAGTACTTTCGAGCAAAAAGCCTTAAAGCTAAAGTAAACTTATCATATAAATGAGTTTCAGCCTATGTACAACATCGACCAATCACTTGTCGATTTAAACGAAAATAAGTTTTTTTTGTTCCTTCTTTCCTGAAAGAGAAACCGGTGGACCCTTCTCTTGAATGTAAAAATTCTACTTAAACGTAGATTTAGTCGTTAACTTGGCATCGATCAGTGATTTTTCAAGTCTATGATTCTGCCAATTCAAAAATGTTAGCCATCCAAAGGCGGGCCTAAATACACCATTGAAACTTCCGTGTTTCCATAGACAGCCGAAACTGAAGGATATAATCTTTTATCTGGAAGTCCTGCAAAAACCATTCAAGTATTTAACTAACTCAATATAAGTGTAAATCGGAAGTAAATTTCTCTAAAACCAGATACTTTTTCTTTGATTAAAACTTAATTCGTCTGTCTTTTATTTGAAGTAATTTAATTATATTTTACCTCTGAAAGCTACGCCTAAGAATTCGTAGTTTTTTTCGAAAGATAATGTATTATCATCGCAGTCCAAAATAACTCTAATTCTTTCTCCGACCTGCAAAACAAAAATAAATTTTTGTTACAAAAAATAATAGTTTACTTTCGAGAAAAATAGCTCAAATATTTATTCGCTTTCTGTTTAAATTTCGGAATTCCAGAGTTGTTAAAAAATAATATACTTGGTATTTGGGAGCATTGTTGAGTAG
Source organism: Diplolepis rosae (assembly GCA_030998225.1). Taxonomy (NCBI): domain Eukaryota; kingdom Metazoa; phylum Arthropoda; class Insecta; order Hymenoptera; family Diplolepididae; genus Diplolepis; species Diplolepis rosae. The sequence continues at coordinate 827,962 of JAPYXD010000391.1, read as the reverse complement.
AGGATAGTTTCCTTGCGCATCACCGTTGTGCAATAGGTGATTGTCAACGAGATTCCATCCCCATGAATGCTCATCAGAGCCAAGAAGCGCGACGTATCCGTGGCACAGGAGTGGAGCTTCCTCTGTTGCTATTCCAATAACTGCAACTGTTCCTAAAGGTCCTTCCCATATCACTTCCCATGCATGTCTTCCATGTCGAAATCCTATTTTGCCTCTACACATATCTGTACTTTGCGCCACTGGATTTCTAAAATGTATGATTGCTTGAGAGACAAGTTCGTCTTATATTAAATGAAAAATAAATATTAAAAATTAATTACGTAAAATTATGTGAAGTAATAGCACATAACAAAAGCACATAACAAAAATACATCAGAAAAAAACCTTTAGTAACATTACTATAAACAAAATGTAAATACTTCATAATCAATGTAAAAAATCCTAACCTCAATCTTTAAAATTGTGGTAATTAAACAATGTAGTATAATTTTTGAAATTATAAATATATTATCAAAATAAGCCCTTCGGTTGAAATTTTCTGCTCATACAATGAAAACTGAAAAAGTTTGTGTTCTTAATGGACATGAAATCGACTTTTCTAGCAGGAATTATAAAAAAATTCGTAGATCTACCTGTGCAGTGTGAAACCATTAGACTTGATGTAAATGTTACGCGAACAATCATTTGGATTCCAAGCGTGATAAAATGCACGTAACTTTGCTTTATACGTTGGGACAGATGACAGCAAGTCTGAACTAAGCATTTCCTGGGCCAATTTTCTGATACAGTGCATCCGCCAAACATCATTATTCTCGTCATTAAGAAGTCTGTACCAGTTTTTGCAGACTAATGAACAGTTTCTCATTGAGTGTAAGTCCAAATATGAAAATATCACTTCTAAAACATGATCAGACAATCGGGATACTACATCGTCCATTTTGCCGGTTCGTCGCGAACTGTCACGGAAAAACGAACTGCCGCGAACCGCGAACGTGAAAAAAGTGGTTGTTTAGAGATCGGAAGACGGAAGACGGAAGCTGTAAAAGTGGTTCGAATATCGAATCTTTCTGTTACTTTCTGTTCAAGCACCGCTCGAATTTCTTTTTTCGCATGTCATTTGTGTAATTTAGTCCTTCTTTTACTTTCATTCGTAGGAAAAAACTAAATATACATTCATATGCGAAAATATTCGACTAATTTCAGAAATTAATAGATCACCTGCGCCAACCCCTGCGTGTACAATTTTAAAACTGCTGCATATCAGCTGCCATCTTTGAATTGATTTCCGGTTCGAACGCGTGCCGCGTGCTTTCCGTGTTTCAACTTGTTTTGAATCGTTCGAATTCTAAATTCTAACATTTCTAACTGATTTCACGGAGCACTATTTTAATAAGTAATTAACGTAATTAATTCTAATATTTCTAACTAATATATCAAGCACAGAAAAAGTTTATTAATTGGTAAGATAATCATATATTTACAGGTATGCATTTTTTGTGCAAACGAGGAAAAGCAAAAAATTAACCTATTGGTTAAATTGGTTTGCATTTCTCTATTTCAACTCAAAAAACCCACACTTTAAAAAAATATTTTTGTAGAACTACAAAAAGCAATTCTAAATATATAAAGCGATTGTAAAAATACTACATTGCACGTTGTAAAATTATTTATATTCTGTGAAATTATAATCGAATTGTAATTATGCTACGTGACACGTTTGAATTCAAGACGAAATGTAATAATACAACACGTTACTCGTCGTAGAATTACAAATTAGAAGAATTAAATTAGAATTACAATTACTACGTGATATACGTATTAATTTTACATCTTATTGTAATATACATTATACATACAATCGCTTTGTACTTTTACAAATTCTCGAACAGGGCGCTGGTATCGTTCAAGCCGGCACTGTATGTATAATGCAATATATAACTGAATAAAACTGCGATTTCAATAATAGAATATCCAACAAAACGAACTTTTATAATCATGTAATAATGATTATTTACACTATTTTGGAAATATTTACCAATTCGATAAAAAGGAAATAAAATAGCATTTATTTTGAAAATCATCTAAAACACGAAGTAATTCTTTGAAGGAAATTTATTTCTGAGAAAAAGTCTGATTTCCTTCAATTTGAAGAAAAATTACTTTAAATATTAAAGAGTAGTCATTACCAAAGATTATTTTTTATTTCCTCAATTATATTAAATTCTTTAAGAAAAGTATAGCAATATTTTTTTAGGTTATAATTTTAAATCATCTTTGAAATTTAAAAAATTTTCTTCTTGTTTTTTAAAAAATATTTTTTTAGATTATAGAAATCTGATATTAGAAAAAATTATTGAGTGTATGATAATCAGGGGCGAATTTAAAAAAGATCAATATGGGCAGCTGCCCAGGGCGGCGCCTCAAAGAGGGCGGAAAAAATGAGGGTTTATATGCGTTTTTCTTCAAAATTCTTAAATATAAATTTTCAATGCTTAAAAACCAAAATATCTAGATCTCTTATACTATGAATCTTATTAGAACGTAATCACTGTTTTTATTTTTAAAAACTCGTGCCTTGACAATGTTTATTGAAGTAACAGAGGGGAGGGGCGGTTATTCTAGTTTGCACAGGGCACCCTCGTCGGTAAATTCGGCCCTGATGCTAACTATTTTGCTAGTTCAGATGAAACTTTCAAGTTTTTTCAATTTAGGATTTTATAATCTATATTCTTTTGTGCACCTATAAAATAATAATTATGTATTAAATAATAAACAGTTCATACGTATAAATATAGTATATCCTTGAGGATTTTTAATATAAAAAAAGGATAAAAATAAAAGTTTGTTCCATTAAAAATGTCTTTATTCATAAGTCACTTGATGTGAAACATATGTAAGTAAAGTTCTCTGCTAAACATTCAGTATAAACTCAGCTGCTAAATTTTCATTTTTCAACTGTGCATGCCTACAACTTTAATGACACTTTCAGTACCAAGAACTTAAGAATTTTTTACGGCGACCTTGTTATCTAAGACCGTAGAAGGAGGGTTATTTTGAAAAACAACCCCCCAAGCCGCCGTAAGAACCCCTTCATTAGCATCAATAATTTTTTTGAAATTATGCACCGAGTAACGATTGTATAAGCCCCAGATACTATTCATTAACTTGCTGTTATATTGAAGAGGTGTTAACTCCATTCCTGAAAATAATTGATTGAAAAATTAATTTTTATTCAACAGTTTTAATTATACGTTTTAGTTAAATAGCATTTTTATTGAGAAATTGTTTTTAAAAATGTAAGAAGTTCATTCTTGCAAATGTTATCATCGAAAAATATTTTTCAGTTATCTTTTTCCCTATAATATTCATAAATTTTCTAATGGTAAGAGTTAATTAGATGAAAAAGGGGAATATTAAAGTTTTTATCTAATCTATACGAAAATTGAATATATTCCACCTTCTTGAGATTTCAGGTAGAAATACTTTTTTCCTTCTCCTTTGTTTTCCACTTTCGATCTTAATGACAGCTGATCAATATTCTGACGCACTTTACGTGATGCAAAAGCTCCCTGTGGTATTGAAGACATTTTATTACAGTCTGAAATATAATTAAATTCATCTTAGAAAATATTTTTAAATTTAATCTTATTTCATTCTATTTTTTTAAATTTTATAAATCTTCATTTTAAAAAAGTTAGCTATCAAAATAAAGTTTAACTTTTTCAGATTTTCTATTTCCTGGAATAGATTTGAATTTTACTTGGCTTCCCTGGAGAATTATCGGATAGGAATCCATTCCGAGCCAATCAGAACTATTCCGATTCATTCCGATATCTGTATCCGGGTGAATGCGAATCATCCCGAACCAATCCGAAAAACGTTTTGTAACTCGTTTGATGAAAAACGGTAAAAAATCGATCTAACCTAATCCGATTTAATCCGAGGCAACAATCCGAATGAATCCGAACAAATCCGAAACCAAGTTTTCAATCCGATCTCGGATTGACCAGAACCGAATTTTTAATCAAAATTAATCCGAATCATTCCGACCTCGGATTCATTCGGATTGATTCTAATTGAAAATTTGGTTTGGATCAATCCTAGCTTGGATTGATCGGATTGATCTGGATTAAAAAATTGGTTCGGATTCTTTCGGATTGTTGCCTCGGATTAATTCGGATTAGATTCTGTCGATTTTTTAACGTTTTTCATCAAACGAGTTATAAAACATTTTTCGGATTGGTTCGGAATGAATCGGAATAGTTCTGATTGGCTCGGAATGAATGCCTATCCGATCCTTTCGCCAGGGTTTTGCTTGAGTGAATCACAAAATGTTAAAAATTAATTACGCTTATTATTAACTTCTAATTTTTGAAATTTGGGTTTTTTAAGAATCAAATATCAAACTGTTAAAAGGAATAAGAACGATAAGAAACTTATCAATCTATTTAAGTTGGTCAAATTCGTATGATTATAAAATTAACCTTGAGTTAAAATGTCAATAATCATGAATTTTATTGTATTTATAAGTAAAGTGACTCATTTTATGATAATGGACTTGTTTCACAATTTTTGATGTAACTATATCAAGTTTAGTGATTTTGTTTTAGTTTGTTTTCTATAATCAAGAAACTTATTTACATTCGCTTTACTTGGCTAAAGTCCAGACAAAATGTTCGTTCATAACCCTTTCAAATTTTTAAAATCCTACCACTTATTTGCCAAACAATTCTAATTTAAACACCATATTGTTTCTTGAGCTTCATCAAGAAAGAGTGTTTTACGAATTGAAATGCACTAAATTAAAGAAATCTTAGGAAATATTTAAAATTTAATCTTATTTCATTCTATTTTTTTAAATTTGATAAAACTTAATTTGAAAAAAGTTATTTATCAAAATAAAGTTTAACTTTTTCAGATTCTCTGTTTCTTGGAATAGATTTTTCTGGCGAAAGTATCGGATAGGAAACCATTCCGAGCCAATCAGAACTATTCCGATTTATTCCGATATTTGTATCCAAGTCAATGCGAATCATTCCGAACCAATCCGAAAAACTTTTTATATCTCGTTTGATGAAAAACGGTAAAACATCAATCCAAATTAATCCGAATCATTCCGACCTCGGATTCATTCGGATTGATTCTGATTGAAAACAATTCTAATTTAAACACTATATTGTTTCTTGAGCTGAATTAAGAAAGAGTGATTTACGAATTGAAATGCACTAAATTAAAGAAATAGAATGAATACATTTGCGTTTTATTAAAATTAATAATTAATACATTGCTGAAAATAGAAAAAAACTAACCGAAGCAAGTTTCAAATAGCAGTTCCGTAATTTCTCTTCTTGTATACTTTCTAATGTTTTCTTTTTGAATTTTCTCGCCAAGAAGACGATTACTTCCGGCTGTTTTACCCAGGCGATGAGCTTTGCCTTTTTTTCTTAACCTCATTCGATTTGTATATTGCAATAGATGAACGAAATTCCAAAATGTCGAGCTTTTGAGAGTTACTAACTTTCTCTTCAACTCAGAAGGATAACATCCGAAAACTGAATCACTTTGAGTTTATGAAGCACTGTTTTCAAAAGCTTGGTATTCAGGCAGAACACTAACTGTGAACTGGCACGTACTCAGAGAAGATCTTTGTTTTATGAGTCCGATGATTTCTAGTTGAGAGATTTCTCATTTCTTTAGCTTGACGTAGATACCGATATCAGAATACATACCAAGAACAGAGTTGCTGAATGTCACCAGACACTGACTTTTTCGTATTCTTTACAAAGTTATCGACGTCAAAGTTGGCCTTATCTTTACCCTGTTTCCACAATCTAACTCCAAAAGTTCGCGGGAGTCTCGCTGACTTAATACAGAGTATCAATTTATTATTTATGCGCAATTATTTTCGCATTATCACTCTGATAAAAATTAATAAATTTGGATTCGTTATTTAAGGAACTGAGGACAATTCGGATGAAAACAAATTTTTTGGTAGTATTTAAATTAATAATTATTTTTTGTGTAATTATATATATTTCAAATTAATTAGGTGAGTTTGAAATTTTTGTCACTACCTACATTATCGGAGGTTCGGCAATCGAAAGACCTGGGCTCGAGTCCCAGCGGAGTCGAAAGCGTCTTTTTTTCCGCAGAAAGATTTTCAAATTCTTTGAATAATATATATTATATAAATACTCTAATAATGCAAGGAGAGGAATCGAATTTTTTAAAATTTAATTCCACAATTCAATATTGTTTTATTTCAATAAAAAAACTTTCATAATTTGTTTGTGAGTGATAAAGCTTTTGGCAAAAAATGGTCCTGAACCACTCAGAGAGATATTATCCATCTTATCACAATGCATCAATTAAAATAATTGAAACTACTGATACAATGTAGTCTTCTGACTTCTGGTGGGGTCAAAGTGCTTCTCTTATCACTTTTCTGGATATTTTTACCTATTTTATCGATTCTACCAAAGTAATAATCTGTCTGGTGTTAGCCTAATTCGTTCCTATAATCAGGCTAATTATAGTCATGATCTACATTTGTTGGTCAGCATGCTTCTTATGCCTGATTGATATTATCGTTCAAATATACATAATATTTATACATAAGAATTTTGTCAGCCTGAGAGAATTGCACTTGACTTCTATTACCATAACATTGACATTTGAGCTTCTGGATAGTATAGCATATATAATTATTTAAACAATTTTGTATAGCATTTTTCAAAAATAGCATAAAATACAACTTATTTTCATATGAGAAAAAAGTTGCGCTTTTGAACTTTCTACAAGAATGTATTTTTTGGAAATTAAAATTCTAAAAGTTGGCAAAGTTATAGGCCATTCAAGAATTTCATCATTTTTACTATTCATCGCTGGGGTAATCAATTTATATACATATATTATACTTTGCCGATTAATATTTTTTATCTGCAGCGCGTGTATTATGCTTAAGAAAAATAAGGTTTAAGAACTACTAAAAGAGAACTCAAATCTGTGTTATCTGCGTTATACAATTATGATCAACAACATCTTTTTTGGCATAAACTGTACAACCAAGTAAAATGAAATTAATTAGAAATACATCTTAATTTGATCTTGAATTCTTAGGCAAAACTGCTCATATTTTTTTTGTGGGGACAATCATTTTGCTGCGATAATCCATGAAAATATGGTTGGATCAGTGTAGATGAATACGATTCAATCTTCATTTAGTATCTGTGGATAGAGCAAATTGGTTAAAGTGATTATTTATTCAATAATTTAACAATAAATTATAAGGTTGAAACAATGTTCTTTTCAAAGAAAAATGTAAGAAGCATTTATCAAATTGTACAATAAATTATATTGTATTCAAAAAAAGTCTCTTATAATCCGTAGGAGCATTTAAAAATTTTAAACCGCATTCGAATCAAAAATAGGTGGGCGAAAACATAGAAAAGTTTTTTCTGTTATTTTTGATCCAAACATAGTTGTCAATTATAGTTTATTTATCACAAAGTTCTTTTTCGTATAAGTTGATATTTCTTAGTAAAATTATAAAATTTTGTAACGTTCAAAAATTAATAAAATATTCAAATCTTTTTACAAACTAAATTTTAATACAATAGATTATTATTCTTGTCTTTATTTTCAATAATATACCTATAATTCTTCTTTCTCATAACCGTGGGTCCAGGTTGGCTTTCTTTTTTCAGAAAAACTTTTTATTCCTTCTTGTGCGTCTTTAAGTTTTAAATTCCCGACCATAATTTCTGTCCCAAGAGAATAGGCTGTCGATATATCGAGATCCATTTGTTCGTAGAGAAATCTTTTACCAAGTCGAATTACAGACCGACTTTTAGTTTTTATAGCGTCAGTGATTTTATTTATTTCTTCCTCTGAAAATATAAATTGGATTAGTAATGAATATTTTTTTGACCAATAAATTGTGTTATTTACAAATTTACTCCCAATAATACTAATTCGAAAATTTTGATTTTTAGTAATTTATAATTGTAAACAGTAAATAAATTTTTCCATATTTTGTTAAAATGATTACTTAATGGATTAAAATTGAATAGTTGAAATGTTTAGATTCTTGTATTTTACCAAATTTGTCTTTAGGTACAACTTTGCTAACGAGTCCTGCGTCATAGGCTTCCTTTGCCGAAATTGGTAAACCCGTGAATAACATGTGGGCTGCGACTTTTCTAGAAACATTCCTAACCAGAGGAATTCCTGGAGTCGAACAAAATATTCCGAAATTTGCTCTAAAAATGAATAATTATAAAATAATTAAAAATTCACATCAGAAATTTGAAATAATAGAAATTCGGTGTTTTCTTTTCTCATATGAAATTTGATTTTCAGATTCGACGTACCCAGGGGTTGAAAAACTACTATTCTCAGTGCAAAGGGCAATATCACAAGCTGCAACCAACTGACATCCAGCTGCAGCAGCTAGACCATCAACTGCAGCGATTACAGGAACAGGACATTTCATAATTTCTTTCATTAGAAGCTCGAATGTCTCAAAAATTAATTGGTGGTGACTGCTGCCATCCTCTGACGTCTAAATGACGCAAGCAATAATGTATCTGTGATAAGGTAACAATTTCACTTTTTCAAAAAAAATTAAGTAATTGTTCAAAAACATAGGGATTGTTCATTGTAATAAACAAAAGTTTCTTCAAGGCCATGGATTAACCAGGCCATGTGACCAAATCCCCGTAAAAGTTCATGTTTTCATTTCACAAAATATTTTCTTGAAAATTTATTAAATATACAAGAAAAGACAATAAAGAATGTGTGTTAAGGGGGTCCACCTCTGTGCCGGCGGTACTTCGAGTGCTTCAGGAATTTTGAGTTGAGTGGATCATCTTGATGAAAACATCGACGACTCTGTGTGAGTATAAAAGAATTATCGAGTTTTATTTTGAATTTTTTAGTGTGCAAAACTTTTAAGCGTTTTTCTGAAACTTGTTATTTTTGAAGTCCGTGTACACCATAACTCAAAATCTACTGGACCAGTCGTTTTTAAATTTTGTACAGTACTTCTTCACATAATTCACCAGGTATCCCTGGGAGCTTGTTTCTTTTTTCAATAATGATCAATTATACAATAACAAATTAGCCGATTTTTTTAGCGAAAATCGGTTTTTTGGCTTCCAAGTGCTAAGAAAAATTGAAAAATCGAAAAAAAATCCTCCCTGGGTTACTTCGAGAAACATCTCCTTTAACAAAGGCATTTTGATTTTTTTGTTTCAAATGATTCTGTTTCAAGTTATGATGTACACCGCAAAACAACTTTTTTTCGAGGCGCCTCCGGATATTCACTGTCACTAGCTCAATGTTCAATATTTTGCAATGAAAATTTAGGAAAATATTGTTCAAATGTTGCATTATTATATGGGAATTGACTGAATAATCTTACACTATCTGCATCGCCAAAAAAATTCTTAAAAACATGCCCTTTTTCACTGGATTCGGCTTACTTGGGGGGAGGGGGGTAATTCGGTGAAGAAAAGGTATGTTTTTAAGAATTTTTTGGCGATACCACAACATTTTTCACATTCTAGAGAGGCGAGAAATTTAAAAAAAAAATCGATTTTTTTAAAATAGCACACAGGTGGACCTCCTTAACTTTGTTTGAGTGAAAATTTTTCAAACATTTTTACAGCTAACTGTGATTATCTATAAGTTTTCAATTTTTTTAAAAATTATTACTAAAAAGAAGTTAACAGACGTGCTTGTGCCGATGTTTTGTAAATTTAAAAAGTTATCTCACATGAACGAATTAATGTATAATTGAGTCACTTGGTCCGATTGATCTATGGCCATTTGATTGAATATGCAGTTTGAAAAGAATTTTTCTTCCTTTAAAACAATACTTAAAAGTTAATCAACGTATAAAATCATTCAGACACAATTATCATAAATCAAATTAAGAATTCACCATTTCTTTTAAGTTGTGACCCGCAGAAAAAACCTTTCCTGGCGCTGCTTTAATGACAATAGAACGAAGTTCATGGTTTTCCACATCTCTTGTAATATTATACAATAATATATTTATCATTTCTAATGAAAGAGCGTTCCGTGATTTCTCATTGCTTAGAGTTATATTTCTCACCTATAATTTACGATAAAAAATAAGTTAAAAAATATGTTTTAAACTCAAATTCACTATTTTTTTTTATCAAGGATGAATAATTATCTAATTATTTTAATCAGCGTAGTTACTCACTCCATCAATCTGATTCATTTCGATATATTTTTCCTGAGAAGACATCGTCTTGCTCATTGATATTGTCCTTGTAATAGATCCTCCCACCTGTAACATTGAAATCCAACGCATAAACATAAAACTCGTGATTTTATATCTTACCTTGCCATTCATTAATTCTCGACTAAATTTGATCATTTACGTCATCCTTCCCGCGTAAAATTCGAATGCTTTTCAGTATGAGTTTTTTCAAGCCAATGAAATTTCTCGTGTGTTATTAGGTTACTGTTATTGGTTGAAATCGTCTATTCTTCTCACACATGAAATATGTATTGTTTAATTTTTTTAGCCGTCAAAATAATTTTTCTTTATCAATGGAGTTTCCTGAACTTTCCTTCATGAGGACAATACAGGACAATAGGTGTTCACGAACAGTTTTTCTTAAAAAATGCTACAAAAATCGCCTGCAAAGTTTTGCCAGGACAGCTTAGGCGCTGATTCGCTTTTATTTTAGCGCCAATTTCAAATTTATGAAATTGAAAATAATAAGTTTATTGAAGTAGGAAAAAGTGTTTATGACGTTTAAAGAGCTTTAATAAGTGAAAATTATAAGTTTTTTATAACTTGAAAACACTTTTCTCATTTCAAGTTAAATATTTCATATACTTTCATAAGTTCATAAGATGATTTTGGTAGCGGTAGAGTGACAGACTGATAACATTTTATATTTTTTGGGAACACTAGTCATGCAATAGGAAATGAATTATAAACTAAATATATAATTTGTCTTGACCTCATACTCCTACACATTCCATATTGAATGGCGAGCTTCAGTTGTTACATGTTTTTATTGTTTGAAATTCAAAAATGTAATATTTGATTAAAATTTACCTGACTATGAATAGAAGAAACGATTCGCTTTCTGAATAAACCTAACATTTTGACCTCTTCCTAAAAATTCAATTAATTAACACACTTTGTTCTAATGTTTGCTTAATTATTCTCTACAAAGCAATAATGATGGATGTGATGAATGACACTTAGTTTTACTGTGGTTTCGCTGGTAAAGCTTTCCAGTTTCCAGTTAGTTTTTAGGTTAGTCTCGACTTCCGAAAGGCATGTCTGTGAAGTTAGCACTGCAACTATTAAATATCGTACGTTTTATTTTTGGAATCGTTTGGTGGTCGTTAGGTGGTGGTTTTTAATGTTTGGTGGTTGAAAATAAAAAAAATATAAAATTTTGAAAATTGTAGTGCTAACTTCACGCTTGCACTACACTTTTTAAAATTTTCCAAAAATTTCTTTTGGAGTCGTTTGGTGGTCGTTAGGTGGTGGTTTTTAATGTTTGGTGGTTGAAAATAAAAAAAATATAAAATTTTGAAAATTGAAGTGCTAACTTCACGCTTGCACTACACTTTAATGTTTTTCAAAAATTTGATGTCGAATCGTTTGGTGGTCGTTAGGTGGTGGCTTTTATGTTTTGGTGGTCAAAATTAAAAAAGATACAGAATTTTATAATTTCACTAGCTTTGCATCTATATAACCTCTTTCGTGCTTATTTTGAACTTATTTTGTTTATAGAAAATAGAAATTCATTTTTTTGTGGAAAAAGTTATTTTTTTCATCTGAAATTAATTAAGAATGTTTCAAGTATAATTATAATAATTATATTTATTTAAAACTTCTGATGTGATTATATATATATATGAGGGCATATAAAACCTCCATGCACTGCCGAATGGTGTCGCTCTTGTGCACTTGTATTCAAATTCAAACTACTTCTTGCTGCAACATTTATTTTTTTTATTAGAAATAGGACAGGGATTTTGACATTAACTTATTATTGTTTCTATAATAAATTGAAAAGTCAACTTTTAACATACCCAGTTTTTTTAACAAGATAAGCGTATGCTTTTCTCCTATATTATTTCAAATTTCTTAATCAATAAATATTAGTAAATAAGTTTTTATAATTAAACTAGTTGCAAATAAAGATGGTATTAATTAAGATATTAATTTTTACCTTCGAATGTAAAAAACTATTGGCTATGCCTACAACACTAAAAAAATCTATCATGATTTCGAAGCTAGAAGCTAAATTGTGACGACCTTAGATTGTTGGACGTTTGCCGTCTATCGCACGAGTTGAAATACGATTAAAAATATTATTTGAGTAAAAAATTGAATACATGTATGAAATTTTCAATAAAAAATCCCATTAATTAAATGAATAAACTAATTTGATTTTTTGAGTAAATCACAATTTGTTACTTTCAAGATTGACTTTAAAATACTACTCTCTAAATCTGAATCAGTCAAATTTTCACTGATTGAATCAGTGATTTGCCTTTTCACTGATTCATCAGTGAAAAAATATTTTTCACCGCTAAATCAGTTAATTTTCACTGATTAATCAGAGAAAAAATATTTTTCACTGTCAAATCAGTCAATTTTCACTGAAATAATCAGTGAAATTTGACTGATTTACAGTAACCTCTTTTTAGCTATTTGAATCAGTCAAATTTCACTGATAATCAGTAGATTTTGACTGATTCAAATTTAGAGAGTAATAGCACATGCAAATATTATAATAATACATTATTTTTCATGCTCCATAATTCTAGATTCATAAATATTTATTGTTTGATAATTAAACATTCTTATATTGAATAAAAAATACATTCTTAACTTATAATTTAAATTTCTTTGTACTTTTGGAGAATTCATTGTATAGTGAGTTTTTGGATGGATTCCAATCACAGTTTCGTATTTCCTAACGTTGGTTAATATTTATACTGTCATATAAAAAGTGAGTTAATAACAAACCTTTTGATTTTTTAAATTTTACGTACGTATTAAACACTTATAATACAATGTTATTGTCGAATTGTGTAGTTCTAATCCATATCACATAAAAATATCTTTCTCTTATTTATATTTTTTTTGTAAGTTACTTATGCTAGAAAAAGTCCAAAACTCTTGAAAATTATATTATTCCTAAGATATTTTTTAAGAAAGAACGATAATGGTTGAAATAAAATTTATGACATTCATTCAAATTACTTTTGGTTTTGCAAGAGATTTTTTAATTTTATGAAATTTTTATGTATATTGCGGCGTGCAGTGTCACGGTTTTTCGTGGATCAAATGAAATTTTTCCATTCGACAAATCGTTGTACATTTCCCATTTGTTATTTGATCTTTTGCACAACGCCACGTAATTATTTGGGAAATAAATGACGATTCCTGCTAATCTGTTAATAATTTTCATTCAAAATAAATTATTAAACTTTATTACTTTACGAAATTTAAAAAAGTTTTCTACTTAAATTTATATAAGTATTACTGATGATGGAAAGCAATTGATAAACACAAGTGTCCAACATAGATACATACAATGATTCTCTAAGATTACAAAGAAATTCCAATTATAAATAGAAAATATATTAATAATATATAATTATAATACATAATATATAATTATAAAAACTTATTTACTAATATTTATTGATTAAGAAATTTGAAATAATATAGGAGAAAAGCATACGCTTATCTTGTTAAAAAAACTGGGTATGTTAAAAGTTGACTTTTCAATTTATTATAGAAACAATAATAAGTTAATGTCAAAATCCCTGTCCTATTTCTAATAAAAAAAATAAATGTTGCAGCAAGAAGTAGTTTGAATTTGAATACAAGTGCACAAGAGCGACACCATTCGGCAGTGCATGGAGGTTTTATATGCCCTCATATATATATATAATCACATCAGAAGTTTTAAATAAATATAATTATTATAATTATACTTGAAACATTCTTAATTAATTTCAGATGAAAAAAATAACTTTTTCCACAAAAAAATGAATTTCTATTTTCTATAAACAAAATAAGTTCAAAATAAACACGAAAGAGGTTATATAGATGCAAAGCTAGTGAAATTATAAAATTCTGTATCTTTTTTAATTTTGACCACCAAAACATAAAAGCCACCACCTAACGACCACCAAACGATTCGACATCAAATTTTTGAAAAACATTAAAGTGTAGTGCAAGCGTGAAGTTAGCACTTCAATTTTCAAAATTTTATATTTTTTTTATTTTCAACCACCAAACATTAAAAACCACCACCTAACGACCACCAAACAACCTCCAAACGACTCCAAAAGAAATTTTTGGAAAATTTTAAAAAGTGTAGTGCAAGCGTGAAGTTAGCACTACAATTTTCAAAATTTTATATTTTTTTTATTTTCAACCACCAAACATTAAAAACCACCACCTAACGACCACCAAACGACCACCAAACGATTCCAAAAATAAAAAGTACGATACTACGATATTTAATAGTTGCAGTGCTAACTTCACAGACATCCGAAAGGCGTTCCTGACTTTTGAAACGGCATGTCAGTAGCGTGTTTTTAGGGATCTTGATTTGGATTTTATATGCGAAAATACATTTAATATTATAATGACCTATTTAAATTATTTCAAAAAATTTCTTTAATCTGACTTGAAATTTCTAACAATCAAAAAATTGAGTCAGGAATGGGTTAGGATATTTAGTAATTCAAATTTTGTGGCAGCCCTATCCCATAAAAAATAAAAAGCTAAATGTTTAAAAATATTTTTTAATGTTTTATTTTGAAACTTATACAACTTAATGAAAATACAAAGTACTCTGGGAATATTGGAAGTAGCAATTCATAAATATAATAAATATAGATTGAGATTTCAAAAGACTAAATGGTTTCATTGTATTCCTTGAAAGTTCTTATTAAAACTATCTCAAACTGATTCTCTCTTCGGAAATATAGGAAAGTCTTCAATCTTGATTACATTAAATACGCATCACGTGCAAAGTCTTGAATAATAAGTTATGTGATGTCAAATTTTTAGACTTTGTCCTCGTGTTTTTAAGAATGTAAGCATAACATGTGAACATTGACTAGAACCCATGAGATTATCACTTAGATTTCCAATATTGGTATGGATTAATAGAAGAAATACAACCATAATTACAGAAATCGACAAAACAAAGCAACAGACGAACAGACTCAAAAAATATGGAAATGGTTGATATAGAAACGAAACCTTTAGGGAACTTAAATAAAACTTCCTTAGGTTTAAGTCAAGGTCGAAGAAGCAATTTTAATCTATTTTTTACTCCATATTCAACTAAATTTGTTTAAACATTACTTACGAGGATTTTTATCATTTTTAAATGGAAGGTATGAAAAATATGATCTATTTTAAAATCATAAATACATTTTTAAGGAAATCAACTTTATTCAAAATTAAATGTTATTTAATTTTACATAAAATTTTGCTTAAAGAATCTTACTTGATTAGTATTTTGTATATTCAATTTAGAAAATGCAAATTCAATTTATATAATTATGATTATAGAAAATATGGTTAAAAAATATAAGTTAATTAACTTATATTTTTAAAATCATATTTTAAATAAAAAAGAGCCCGTTCTTGAAATAGGATAGTTTTTAGAATTACTTTAGTGTTACTTGCAATTATAATTTAGAATATTATTTCTATAGGTGAGATTACCGATAACAATATCGCTAATTCTGCGTGTTTCGACATTGGTCGTCATGACAACCGGTCGGTTCTCGTAACAACTAACATGGCAGACGCCGAGGGTAAGTTTGTACATGTCAAATTGTCAAGTGCTATTTAAATCACTTTTCTAAAGCATTTAAAGGTTGTAAAAAAATTTCGAAACCGTGTTAAGTTATATTTTTGAATCCACCGCTGTCTTTCGTCGCCGTTTAGTGAAGTACGTCTTCCCTTCGTAGTCAGTTTCTAATTATATACGAGTGAGTGTTTTCATTAATGTGAAATTTCCGGATACATGTATTTTCAATTATATTCAATATATTTCAATATAAAGCCATTTTTTTAAATTTAAACAAGTACTGTTAAAAAAATTTTCGAATTATTTATCGTCAGCAGTCTGAAAAATCAAAAACTCAAAAGTGAAGAGATAAAGGACACTTGTCATTTTTTCATAACATTTTAAAAAGAGTATGGATTTAATTTTGAATGGGGGAAAATTTCTTAATATGATTTTGTTAAAAATTTCAAACGATTTTTAATTTCGAATTTTTAGTTTGAGATGTTTTTTAGTTTAAGGTAGTAGACTCGCAAAAATTAGGCCTCGGGCAGAAATAGGTAATTTTGCGTTCATGAATATCAATCTTATAATTGAAGGGATCATTTAAAAAATTATTTTCCAAGAAAAAAATTTTGAACACAGAGAAATAATTTTATTAATAAATTTTATTTTTGCCCAAACTTTTTTCCTTGTAGCTTCGAGCCAAAATTTCAAAAATGAGTCTATTTTAATAAATCACAAATCATTTTTTAGGGAAAAGATTTTCTACAACTTAACCGTTTTCAATTTTTGTAAATAAATTCTTTAATGGCTAAAACGATTAAAAATCGATCCGTGATTTATTGAAATCGCATAATTTTTGAAATTTTGGCTCGAAGCGACAAAAAAAAAAGTTTGGGCAAAAATAAAATTTATTAATAAAATTATTTTTGTGTGTTCAAAATTTGTTTCTTGGAAAATAATCTTTTAAATGATCCCTTCAATAATAATATTGCTATTCTTGAAAGCAAAATTATATATTTTTGCCTGAAGTCTAATTTCCGCGAATGTACTATTAAGTCTTGTAATTAAATTACTTTTATCAAAATTCCGAATGTTATTATTTTTTGGAATGCTTCCAAATTTGCATCTCTGAACTCTTTTCAATTTTTTTAATTAATAAGACAAATAACATATTTCATCTTAGTTTAAAAAAAGAGTATTATTCTAATGACACAACGTGAGATAAAAAAATTTCTGATCAATGAGATATTTATTTATAGAAAAGGTTACGACTTTCCAGCAACTGCGACCGAGTTAACGTCTGGAGAACATTATCTTGTAAATAGGCACCGTGCATTTAGCGGTAAAATGATTACGTTGCTAATTTAGCTGTTAATGCACACATCTTGGAAATGATTATTCAGATTTAATTATTGACTAGCTAAAGTTTTTTATAAATAATGTAATACCAAGTATTCACTTATAAAGATTTTATAGTAATTTATTTGACTCTAACTTCTAAAATTTCTTTACAAAAATGTAAATTTGCTCAGATATATTTTGGGAACGACTTTAATAATTTCTAGAGGTTTGAAAATACTTGTAGAGTTTTTTATAGGCTTTGTAAATGTCTTTGAAGTTATTTTTGAAAAAATAAATGATTTTAATCAGATTGCAAGATTTTCTTCTCTTTTTTCAAATAAAAATGTAATTTTTATTTTCTAGGTTATTGGCTGATATGTAATGTTTCCGGAAAGTTCACAGTAGTGATATTCATTTACTGTTTCGGGTGAATTAAGAGTGTCGCGGTCCTTGTCGACGACCAAAATAAACTCTTTATGAATTGACTAGCCGTGGTCTGGAGCGGGGTCGAGGAAATGCAGAAGGAGAAAATTGTAGATTACAGTCTCCAGTCAGTGTCTCTCTGACGGTTCTGATATTCTGATGTTGTGTTGCGTCTCGAAAAAGGCCGCAGCAGGGGCGGACTTAGAGCCTCCTTTGCTAGGCTTTCGGTGTGATGGAATTGATGCAAATCGAATATCCGCATTTGCAGTTACCATAGGAAATTCACCGTGTCCTCTCTTTGTTAAAGAGGAGGCTGAATTGCCTCTGAAAGAAGGTGGGAGTTGATGATGTAATGTTGACATGATCTTGTTTACTAACTATGGATCCTAGGGATGATATTGTACACCGTAATGTTTCTTTTATTTATTTTTATTTAAAAAATAATATTTACTGAATTTATTTGACATGCTTGCGTTGACAATCCTGATAACAAATCTTATTTCTTATGACTTGATTCATAAATTAGTTCTTGTATTTGTTGAATAGTAGAGTAGGTTAGGATTTTTATATTTTACTTGATTGATTTTGTTTCAATGAAGAATCTACTTTTTGATGAATTTGAATCAGATGGATTTGAGTTATTTGAGAAGGTCGAAACGTGCAATTGACTATTATATTCTTCTCCTTCGTTGCATTAAACTTATTAGAAATGAAAGGTCGTTCTTTTTCAAAACAATTCGTGTATATTTAGTTTAAACTCTTGATTAATTAATATAATACTAATACTGGTATATACTAATTTCGGAGTAAATAAATGTTTGAGGTCAAATTATGTAAAGGTCGAGAAATCTATTCCGCCTACTCGTGCCCCACGCTTCTCAAATCTTACATTTAAATCTTCTCCTTTCTTGAATACCTTCAGTACAATTATGTGTTGTTCAATTTACTCTAGACTATTAATTTGAATAATAAATCTTACTCCTCAATCTTAATACTATTACTGTAATGATTTTTTATAGAAGTATACAATTTTCGAAAAAAAACTAGAATAAAGTACAAAACAGTAAATTATTGCTGTAAAATAAAAGTGTTAATTATCACTGATAATATAAGATAAAGAAAAAATTCATATCAATCCTGAATTTTTTTATTTTGCAAAAAGTCCGCGTATTGTAACTGATAAGATGAGGACGTGCATCTTAAGAGATAAACATCGATATAAATAAATTCTGTTATTGCCAATTAGGTAGAAAAAATTATTCTTAGCATTAAAGGTCAATTTTTTTAACTGTTGAAGACTTTTATGCTTCACTTTGTAAAACAATTCATAAACAGTACTAGCCATATTTTTCTTAGATTGATATCTTGATTATGGATTTATCTCTTTCAAAAATTTGTCCGATGGAAAAATAAATTGATCGACGATTTATAAAAAATTATCTAAAAAAATATTTTGTCTGACCACGAACTGAATTTTTGCATAGATCGATTTTTTCTATCCCTATTTTAATCGATTGATTGATATCCAGGTAATAACTCATCAAATATTTTTATTTTATAGAAGCAAAAAAAAGGTGACAACAGAATTTCTTTAAAATCTTTGCTCCAGACAAATTGGGTCAGGATCCCGTCCCTCGGCTCGATTGTCCGACTACGCCTCCATTGCAAATGGATCTTGAAGGTGACCTGGGTAGCAGGTTCATAACGATCTTACCTTAGGTGGAAGGCCGAATCGGAAGAAACGAACAGTCGTTGGTGCAAGTTGATCAGCTCACGTTTCTATAAACAGGGGGGACTCGCAATTCATGACGTAATTATTGTATCGTACAAGGAAAGAAGTTCAAGTCTTAAGTACTGCCTTCTCATGCTTCTCATGCAAAGTTAATTTCATCTGCAAATAATAGTTTTTCTCATACTCGATTTCTACCTTGCGTAAAATCACTAAACAAGTTTGCTTCTTTCCAGCAATCACTTAATTAGAATTTCTGACTCAGTTTGCAA
Organism: Diplolepis rosae; assembly: GCA_030998225.1. Lineage (NCBI taxonomy): Eukaryota > Metazoa > Arthropoda > Insecta > Hymenoptera > Diplolepididae > Diplolepis > Diplolepis rosae. The sequence continues at coordinate 808,358 of JAPYXD010000391.1, read as the reverse complement.
AATTTTTATAGATCAAGAATATTTCAATTGAAGTATCTTTTATCAATTAACGATTGGAAACTTTTCTCCTTTTAGTCTACTCTTTAAATTTAATATTAATTGTTTTTGGAAAAAGGGCTTTTCTGAAGGTAAATTAATGTTTACCTGGAACATTCATATAATTCTTGACAATATCAACTCACGTTAAGTCATAGTGCCTGAAAAGGAAAGTTGTCTCTTGTAGGCGACTCGATCGCGGGGGCGAGCAACGCTGTCGTTCCTCCGATTTAAGAATCAACTCCGCAGAGTGAAGAAATCTCCGCAGGTGTACGGGGTCCTGACTTTTCTTTGTCGATCTCCGAGAAAAATCGAGCCTCGTTCGAATGTCGGTAGCAAACGCGCGAAACTCAATGTGGCGCCAGTGGAAAAACCGAGAAAAATATTTTCCTTCTTTAAACTCATTAGTTCAAGGATTTACTTAATTGTTCTACGTTCATAAATACATAAAAGTGTAATAAAACAAGTTGAAATAAATAAAATTCAATTAAAATCGTTAAAGTTAAATAGAGCAAAATGATTGTATTTTTTCGAATCATGTCGAACTTGATTCACAATCGTTTATTTGCAGAAGAGTCAAAGCTGAAAAATGTAATTAAATCCTTTAACTATCTAATAAAATTGTGATGAGATTCACAATACCAAAAACTGATCTTTAACAAAGAGCTTTATTTCGACAGAAATCATTTTGATTGATTTCATAAAAATGGGGACAATTTTGAGTGAATTGTAAAATTTACTGTGTTTATAATTGTGGGAGCGTTTTTTTGAAGTGCTTATTTGTAAATAGTGAGACTAATTATTGGTAAATGGACACAGATGTGCCGTCCATCCTTCTCCCGTGCGCGATTTGCGCACGGACATTCGCACCGCAGTCGTTGGAGAAGCATATCAAGATCTGCGAGAAAACTGTCATCAAAAAGCGAAAGCCTTTCGATTCTGCCAAGCAAAGGATTCAGGGCACAGAGCTCGAGGAGTTCCTACCTAAGCAGGAAAATAAACGCTCTTATCAAGAAGAAAGAATCGGAAAATCCAAGTCCACTTGGAAACAGACACACGATGAGTTCCTTCGAGCAATTAGAGCCGCACGTGGAGAATCTGTAAGTTTTTTCAAAATCTATATTCAATTTATCAATAAAAATTCATTCATCCAAACATATTTGAATTTGTGAATCAATTTTACCATCTATTTCACATTCCATAGATTTCTTCAATTTCGAGAATCGATTATTTCTTAGAGTAGCCTTGAACTATCTATTACTCCAGTTTTACATATGTTCTGGGAAAAAGTCGTAAAAGTCGTTCTATGGAAGATAATACTTGATTTGCTTAATTATTGCTCGTTATTCAAATTTAGATATACAGACTCTAAATTACTGCCTTTCATTAATTCAGATCTTGATCATGCTTATGCGAGGTATGAATAAATGCTGGTTGCATAAATGCATATAAACTCGTTGAACTCCTTAGGTTCAATTTTTTTTTTAATATCTAAAAATAACTGAAGACTACTTTTGATATATATATTGAAAAATATTATTTTTTGCAGATTGAGGTTCCAAGCAAACAGGCATCGAACTCTGTCACCCCCGGTGCACCGACACGATCTAACGAAAAGGGGATGTGCCCCACCTGTAATCGATTATTCGGAATCAAGGCATATGATCGGCACGTGGCTTGGTGCAAAGAACGAGCCACTCGGCCTCCGGCCAACCCTGCAACCAACTTAGCTAAGGAAAGGCTGGAAGCTCGGATTAGATATCGTGCACCAGCTCTGAAGAACCGGAGACCAACTATTCGCGAGAAGTACATGCCTGGATCGTCTACTAATTTGGGCTACGCTGTGAAAAGCACTCCTTTAAGAAGTGTGAGCAAGCCCAAGGAAAGCGTGTCACTGCCTAACTGCAATAAAATCAACGACAGTCCAACCAAACATAAACCAGCTGCGTGAGTAAACCTCTGGCACTCTGCCAGTTTTAGTTGATTATTTTTCCTTAAGATTGCTTCCTTCGGTTTAACGAATAGCGCTACATTCTTACAATGAAAGTAACTGTGCTTAATTGTCGAAGAGAACAAATTTACTGGAAGAATTGACGTTAAAATTGATTTGAAGTGTTAACTTGTTTTTTTTTTGCAGCCGAAAACTTGGACAGAGTAAGGATTTGTCCATTCCACTTGGGCCAATTAAGTCAAGACCGATGGATCGAGTTAACACTAGGTGAGAGATAAATTGGTAATTGATAGAGCATCTAAAAAGTGATGATGTGCATGAGGAGAAGGAAAAGGGACGAGGTGTTTTTTCGTTTTCTGAAGAAATAATCTTATAACTTATTAAGTGAAAAAGTGATCTTAGAAGCGGGATGACCTTCTCCTGATGTCCATCAGGCACGCATCCTTGACCCTTATTTCCTCCTCCTCAGGCCAGTGCAAGAATTGAAATCTGAGCCCTCGGAATCTCGAACCTCTTCCTTATCCACTTCATCCAACCATCCTGTGCCATCTCTAAATTCAGAAAAGTCCATGAACTCTCTTCTAACATCGTGTAATAATTATCTGAGTAGATTTGATACACGAGCTGTCTCAGATTCAATCAGTTTACGCAACTATTCTACGAAATCACAAAAGCTAAATATCGTCTCGGCGAGGAGTCAAGGGAATCCAAAATTGAATGATTCTGCTGTGAACAACAAAGAATTTGGATTGACAATTCAACCTTGTAGCATTCATAATGAACAGGGACTTGTTACTTGGAAAGAAATTTATAAAGGAAATTTCGAATCCGCTGAGAATGCTAAATATAAAGAAAATTTATTTTACAAAGGAGATGACGCCTCATCCAGCTTGATAAATTTCCTGAAAAAAGATGAAGTTGATTTGAATTCAAGAATTACTACGTGGATGAGTACAGTTCGAAAACTTGATGAAACTTTCTTGATAAAAGATAATGATGAGAATTTAGATATTGATGTTCATGTTCCAGAAAGTGTGAATTTTACAAGTCCGAAGTGCGTTAACAATGTTTTAGACGAGGAAAGTTTTGCTGAGAATCTCGATAAACCAATTTCAGAACAATCACCTACAGAAGTGGTCAGTTCCATAAAATTTAATGATGATATTAGCTTTACGAGCACACCTATTGCAAATCACTTTAATGAATTTTCAGACAAAAAGTGTGTAAGTTATCAAAATTTAATTGAAAATGAATTCTTGTCTCTTGAAGATTTGAATTCTGGAGATTGGGAAGATTTTGAATCAAAGATAAAAAGGGAAACTATTAGCGATGAGAGAATAGAATTTGAACCTAGAGACATAGTAAAAAAAATATTAGTTAAAGAAGATGAAATAGAATTTAATGAATCAAACGAAGAGAAGAATTTACTTTTAAGTCAGTCAAACGAATTATTTTCGGTTAGGAGCAAAACATCGTCTTCAGCAAGAAGAGAGGAACTATCTAGACAGGAAACTCAAAATACAGGAAACAAAGATTCTTCTCGACAAAGAAGTGCAACTTACATTATAAAAGAGCCTTCTACTATATTTACATTACGAAATAAAAGTCCCGACGAATCAAGTCTTGATTTTAAAGTTGAAAAATCTTTGCAAAAAGGAAGAACTGATAAAGATACAGAATGTCTGGATTTTACGAACGTTGATAAAAATGTAGAAGATGATAATTTTAGCCTTGAAAGCTGTTTGAATTCTACAATTTTTGACTCTTCGAATCTAATTAACATTAAAATCGACGAAAGTCTTTGTAAAATTTACGAAAATTATGTAAATCAGAAAATTAATTGTCACCATTTCGAAGAAAATGAATCAGTAGATATATCTGATAATGAGAATCAAGGAAAAAAACTAAAAATAGAAACAGACATGGAATTTTATTCTTTAGATTCTTCCCCCGTTTCTTCTCTTCATAAGATTTTTCAACAACCTTTGAAGGAAGGAAGTTTTGATGATCAGTGTTCAGATTTCCAATTAAATGAAGAACAAGAAATTATTCTAAACAAAGAAAATTCTGAAGAATATCACAGTGAGAAGAATTGTTATAATAATGTGAGCCACCAAAATGAGAAGCATAATTCAGTAATTGAAAATAATTTTAAAAAAAGTAACAAAGAAAAAGAATCTCCTGAAAATAAACTTAAAGGAATGTCACGATCAAGATCGCAAATACCTTTACAAATTACAAGAACTGATAATAAATTAAATATCAATGATCAATTTTGGAAAAAAAAAGAAAAGAAAGAAAAAATACTCAATTGTCCAAAAGAAAATGAAGAAAATTTTGAAAATTCTTTGGCCCAATGTAAAAACAAAAAAGAAAATATAATCAATTCGCAAATTAATCTTGATTCAAAATTCAGTTCATCTCAGCCACTTTTAAATAGAAGAGACACAATTTCCTTATCTCTACCAGTAATTTGTCCAAGTATTCAAGAAAATGAAAAAGAAATATTGGAAGAAGCTAGAAAAAGTGAAGAATTTGATTTTCTAGAATCTAATTCGAAATCTATACTTGAATCTAAGTCTCTATTATCTTTTACGTCCCACGATTACAAATCTAATAAATTGAATTCAAATAAAATACGAAGAAAGATTTGTCGTAGTATGAATTTCCTTCGTGGTAGTTTTGATTCTTTAATATCTTCATGTGATGAGATGGAATCTAATTCGAAGTCATCAAGCATGGCAGATTTCTTCATTGATGAAACTTGCACAATCGAAGAAATTCGAGTACCTAATAAGAGTATGAAGTGTAAATTACTTCCCATTATTGAAAAATATACATCGAAACTGGTAAGGAAAGAAACTGCAAAGAATAATACTGAAGATTCTTATTGGGAACGAGCATCAAGAGTTTCGATGCATCGATTGATTGGATCTGAAATGGTTCAAGCTAAGAGAGAGTTCAAACTTCCAAAACGAAACCCAAGAGTTCAGATCCTACCTCCTGTTGTTAGCGCAGCTTCTGGAAAAATGAGGTAGTGAAGCTTAAGTTCAGTAGAAATTAAAGAAAAAGTTAAATTAAAAAACTTAAGAACTTTTATTTAAATATCATTAATTAATTTTTCAAGTTCAATGCATTCCTTTTTTTTTACAGACAATATTTACCTAATTTGAAAATTCTTTTTGAAAATTCCGCCCTGTCTTAAAATGACGCTAAAATAAACTAAATGACTGGTTAATTAAGTGAATATTGTAAATTTGGAAAATTATGAATTAATTTTTGTAATCTTAGAAAATATTTTCACCTTGTTTATGTTAGTTTTTAAAACGATACGAAAAATAATAATTAAATTTTTTATTCAAATAATTGAATAAAATTCTCTTTCTACAAATATTGTTTATAGAATTGGAACTTTTAAGAGCATGAGAAGCGTTTGATTAAAAAATCCTTTGTAGGTTCATTCTTCCGGATCGCCCCGCTTGGAGTAATTACATCCGGAGACATCCGGATTTTTTTATGGTTCTTAGGGGTAGAACGTAAGTTCAAGAACATGTAGATGTTCTATGGACGTTGTCTAAGTGTCGTTCTCCATTGCACAAAATCTATTAATTTTTCACAACAGTTACTTTTGAATGCCGTTCTCTCTTTTAATTACACAAAGAAGTTTATCGGGCATGCAGCACAATTTGTTCTTCCATAAAATACAACTTCTAAATAAATTAAGAATAAAAATAAAAAATCACTGCATCTGGACACTTCAGGCATGAAATTTAGCTGAAGATAATGAAATGCAACGGGAATATTTTTCGCAGGGTTCATTACTTTTATTCGGAAAATAATTTTAATAAGAGTAAAATTTATGTAAATGAATTTTAATTTAGTAAATTTTATTTTTTATGAAAATAGACATTCAGTTGATCCAAATCAGGGCAAGATTAAATTCTATTTCAAATTTGGTGGTCGAGTTCGAAATCTTATATCGCAATAATGCAAATTAAATTCAAATTTAAAGAATTTAAAATCTTTTTCCAGAAAAAGATTTAAATTCTTTAAATTTGGATGAAATATATTCCATTCAGTAAAAAGGAAGATCCATCTATAATTGACAAAATCATTCACTCCGTATTTTTTGTTTGTTCCGTAGCATGTGTCGCCTACTCTTCATAATTTTTCAATTGAATCAACTAAATGAGACTTAATTTTTTTCAGTGGCGCTAATAAAACCTACGACCCATTTCTTATGGCAGAGCAACAAATGCGAGAGCTCTTATTAGACACAAGTGACCAGTTCTCAACTGACGGGACATCTACTCAACCCAACCACGAAAACTCCTCACATTACTCCCTCACTCATTCCTCAGCTTTTGTTAAATTTCCTCCCCAAACAATGCCAAACCCCATTGATTGCTCCTTGAAGAAGCGAGTAACTTTATTAGATCCACCTTCGGAATTCGACGATCTCACCTCGGACTTCTCGAGCGACTGCACCGAGACGAACTCTGTCCCTCGGGAACTTTATGTCAACGACTTCATCTCCCAGACCAAAGAGACAATCGATAATTCACCAAATAAAGAAAAATCTTCCAATCGAGATCATATTCTAGGTAGAAGAGTGATCATTGATAAATCAAAAGCTCTGGGAAATGATGTCGAAGCGTCTAGTGGAGGTCGAAGTTCGGTTGGCTCTGTGGAGAAGACTCGAAAGATCCTGGAGAAGGTCTCAGGTCCGAAAGTTGTTCGACCCTCAGTCAACAGATCCCATTCGGTTCGAGTAACTTCTACTCCGAAAATTCCAGAGAGAAAGAATTCCTCTTCTTCAGAAAACTCCGGTTTTCAGAAAAAGAATTTGAAAAGCTCTAAGAGTACAGATTTGAATTTCGCTGATAGGAGCAATAATAATCATAGAAATAATAACTGTAGTAGTAGCTATTCGAGCACGATGAATGGAAGTAATTTGAGTCTGAATTCGATTGTGTCTTCGGATGTAGATATTAAGCGTTCGAACTCGATGTTCGATGAGTTGATGAGCTCCTTTGAGGAGGACAGCTCCACTATTCTCCCTTCCTTAAGATCCCTTCTTAAAAGTGATCCATTATCCATGTCTAGTCCGATCCAGAGCAATCTTAAACGAAATGGCCATGTCAGCGATGATGAGTTGTCTTCACCTGATAGCTACAAGAAACAAGATCACGGCAAACTCAGTGCAGACTCTGCTTATAGCAGGTGAGAATTTTTTAATTCTCTCATAAATAACGTAAATTATTGTTTTTTTGTGTGTTCATTGTGGTTGACAGGAACTTGATAATTTTACTTGTAAAAAGGATATGACTATTTTTATCGAAAATTCTGTATTTTTATATAATTATTTTTATCTGTATTTATTTTTAGAAGTATAAGAAAATTATAAAAACTGCAGAGTTTTATGTAGATAAATTTTTTATTTTTTTATTTAAGGTAGTTTATTCACGAAAATTAGACCTTAGGCAAAAATAGATAATTTTGCCTTTAGGAATAGCAAAATTATTATTGAAGAACTGGTTTGAAAGAGAAAAGATTATTTTTCATGAAAAAAATTTGAAACACGGAAAAATAATTTTATTTTTGCCCCAACTTTTATTCTTATCACGTCTTACCAAATTTGAAAAAATTATGCGATTCTAATAAATCACGAATTATTTTTTCAGAGAAGAGATTCTCCACAACTTCATAGTTTCCAATTTTTGAAAATAAATTCCTTAATGGCTGAAACTATTTAAAAACAATTTTTCAAAACAAAATTTTTATAAACAAATTGCGAAATTTTATAATAATTGATTTATTTTCAAAAATTGGAAACGGTTAAGTTGTAGAGAATTTTTTCCTGGAAAAAGTGATTCGTAATTTATTAGAATCGCATAATTTTTTAAAATTTGGTAAGAAGCGATAAAAAAAAATTGTGAGAAAAATAAAATTTATTAATAAAATTTTGTTTACGTGTTTCAAATTTTTTTCATGGAAAATAATATTTTCTCTTTTGAAATAGCCCTTCAATAATAATATTGCTATTCTTGAAAGCAAAATTATCTATTTTCACCTGAGGTCTAATTTTCATGGATGTCAATATTAACCTTGCACCACAATGTATAGCTTGTACGAAGAAAAGCTTTTGTGTTAATTATTGGCTGATTGTGTACTCAGAACTGTCTCTATTATTTGAAAAATTCTACTTTTGTGTGTGATAACTGCTGCTTACTATTTCTAAAACTTCTTAAGGTTCGTTTTCTCTTTTCTTTTCTTCTTCTTTTCCTCTCTTATTGAATGAAAATTAACAAAGAAGTTAAATTGAAAACTTGAGTCTAGTTATGAAACATTCAAACTCTAAAAAATATTTCAGATATATGGACAAATAAATTTTAAATTATCAGAATTTTAATTTTTGTTTTGAGAATTAAACACTAAATTTACATAAAATTGGTCGATTATTATTATATTTATATACTTCTTGCTTGATGTGTTTTCCAAAAACTTTGCAATTTCTGAATCTACCCTCCTAGAAGTAAAAAGATTGAAGAAGATAGGAACTGGGGATTTGGAAATTTCTATCTCTCCCAACGCATCACTTTGTATCCCCAAAACTCTATCTTTTTCTATCTCCGCACTTATCCAAAGTGGCCGGGAATATCTATCTTTTCCTCTCCCTTAGTCAATCCGCCGACTAAAGTAGTATCTATATTTTTCTCCACCTTTCGTGATCGACTACTTGTATCTTTTTCTATCCCTCATTTATCTTCCCATAGAAGAGATAGAAAAACATTGACATTGATAGATGTAGAATAGAATGAGATAGAAAAGGGGAAATTGAGAAAAGATAGACGTAAATCTATATTTACGAAGAGATAGAAAAAGATTAAGGTGGATTGATGAAGGATTGGATGAGATAGAAATCAGGTGATTGGTAAAGATTAGCCATAGACTTAGATTGTCAAGAAGATAGAAAAAGACACATGTGAATAGATAAAGGATAGAATGGGATAGAAAAGGCGAGATTAAAAAAAATAGACATGAATCTAGATTGAAAAAGATATAGAAAAAGATTAACGTGGATAGATAAAGCATACGATGAGATAGAGAATTATATATTGAAAAAGATAGACTTGAAGTTAGATTAACAGAGATAAAAAAAGATTGACCTTGATAGATGTAGAATACAATGATAGAAAAGGGGAGATTGAAAAAGATAGACGTGTTCTGTGATTGACTAAGAGATGGAAAAAAATTAAGGAGGATTGATGAAGTATTGTAAAGGATAGAGAAGTAATCATTGGAAAATATAGATGCAAATTTAGATTGACGACGACATAGTAAAAGATTCACGTGGACAGATAGAGCATAGGATGAGATAGAGAATGAAAGATTGAAGAAGATAGACGTGATTTAAGATTAACAATGAGATAGAAAAAGATTGACGTTGATAGATGTAGAATAGAAGGAGATAGAAAAGGGGAGATTGAAAAAGGTAGATGTAAATTTAGATTGACGAAGAGATAGAAAAAGATTAAGGTGGATTAATGAAGGATTTTAAGGGATAGAAAAGTAAGTATTGGAAAAGATAGACGTGAATTAATATTGAAAAAGAGATAGAAAAAGATTGAGGATGTTATATGAAGGATTGGAATGGATAGAAAAGTAGTAGTAGTAGATAGATAAAGGATAGAATAAGATAGAAAAGGGGAGATTGAAGAAGCTAGACGTGAATTCAGATTGACGAAGAGATAAAAAAAGATTGATGCTGATGGGTGTAGAATAGAATGAGATAGAAAAGGGGCGGTTGTAAAAGATAGACGTGAATTTAGATTGACGAAGAGATGAAAAAAGATTTACGTTGATAGATGTAGAATAGAATGAGATAGAAAGGGGGAAATTAGAAAAGATAGACGTGTATTTTGATTGGTTAAGAGATAGAAAAAGATTAAGTAGTATTAATGAAGGACTGTAAGGGATAAAAAAGTAAGTATTGGAAAAGATAGAAGTGCATTGTGTTTGACTAAGAGATAGAAAAAGATTGAGGATGATATATAAAGGATTGGAACGGATAGAAAAGTAGTTGTAGTCGATAGATGAAGGATAGAATAAGATAGAAAAGTTGAGATTGTAGAAGGTAGACATGAATTAAGATTAACAATTAGATAGATAAAGGTCGAAGTTGATAGATGAAGGATAGAATAAGATAGAAAAGGGGAGATTGGAAACAATAGACGTGTATTTTGATTGACGAAGGGATAGAAAAAGATTAAGGAGGATTGATGAAGTATTGTATTGTAAAGGATAGAGAAGTAAGTATTGGAAAAGATCGACGTAAAAAGAAGATAAAAAAAAAGAGATAGAAAAAGATTGAGGATGATATATAAAGGATTGGAATGGATAGAAAAGTAGTAGTAGTAGATAGATGAAGGATAGAATAAGATAGAAAAGGGGAGATTGAAGAAGGTAGACGTGAATTAAGATTAACAATGAGATATAGATAAAGGTTGATGTTGATAGATGAAGGATAGAATAAGATAGAAAAGGGGAGATTAAAAAAGATAGACGTGAATCTAGATTGACAAAGATATAGAAAAAGATTCACGTGGATAAATAAAGCATAGGATGAGATAGAGAATGAAAGTTTGAAAAAATAGACGTGAAGTTAGATTGTCAAAGAGATAGAAAAAGATTAAGGAGGATTGATGAAGGATTGCAAGGGATAGAAAAGTAAATATTGGAAAAGATAGAGTTGAATTTAGAAAGAAAAAGAGATAGAATTGGATAAATTATCTCTATCTTTTTCTGTAATAAAGATTCAAAATGATTCAAAAGGATAAGATTTTTATCTTTTTATCTCTAGCAGGGTATTGAGAGCAAAGACTTTTTTTCAAACTAAAACTATCAAGTGAAAATAATACATTAACATAAAAATAAATTAAATATTTTAAAAATAAAATTTATATTTTCACTTTCTGTACTTTACTCTCTGTCCTTACAGCTGTAGTTCTGCATGCCTAAAGTGTCTTCTCTATTTGTTGCCCTTAGTTTAAATCGAAAATATTACAACCATGGACGCAGCACAAACGATATGGCAAATCGTCTAAATGAAGAACCACCAGCTAGGTATCGAGAGGGTGATTCACGGTGCTTGAACAGATGCAAAATGTCCAAATTCTGTCATGAGTGCGGCTCTAAGTTTCCGGAAAGTGCCAAGTTCTGCTGCGAATGTGGCGTCAAGAGACTCACACTTTAATCTCCAACCAAATTTAAGACTTAAGTCTCGGTCGATGTATTTTTTAAAAGAATTTTTTTTTAGAAAGAAAACGTTAGATAATTTATTGCTATTTAGAATGAAAGAGATTGTCTAAATCTGATCAATTTTTTATATTAGAATGATTTTTATTTTTTGGAATAAGTTAATCCAATAAAAGAAATCAAGTTTCGAAGCAAATGATCCAGAGAAATATACTTAAGATTGCTTTTATTATTATTATTATTATTATTATTATTATTATTATTATTATTATTATTATTATTATTATTATATATAAATCGTACGTTGAGTACTGAATTTAATGTTCAGTTTTTAAAAAAATTGATTTTTCATAATATTCATGAGAGTGAAATTTTGAAAATTTATATTATTCTATATTCTCAATTTAAAAAAGATATTTCAAAGACGTCTATTTCAAATTTCAATCTATTTTCATTTTTCACCCTATCATGTTTTTTCAGATTTGTTATCATCATTAATCAATGAGAGATTCAGAGACTTTCAAATATAATCGTATATACCAATTTCTTCCTCTTCATGATAATTTGGAAATAAAAGTTTGGATCTTGCCAAAGACTTTCTTTATTATTAAATATATAAAATTCCGACGTCTTCGAAAATTTATAATCAAGCGAAGTTACTTACTTACAAAGATTACTTTGTTATTACTAGCACGTGTTTTTGTATTGCAGATTTTTTATTGAATATTTTTAACAATTTAATCTGAGAGATGCCTACGAGTCTCGTCTGCTGTTTACTTTTTTTTAAAAAAGTGCAAATCTGACTAAATTTTATAGTGTACATTTTGTAATATTTTTTTTATATTAAGCAGCACAAAAGTAAAATTGATCGATAGTCTGTAATTCGTCGTCGATAATATTTGTTTAAGTTAGATATAAGATTATATATTAAGGTGAAGTCGATTTCTTCGTTCTCGTTTTGATTCGGATTTATTTAAAAAGTTTTTTAAGTAATTAAAAATTCAATTATCTATCAGAAACAAATTTCATTTAATTTATTCTCATTCTTAACATTCATTGTCACTAGGAAATTTATAAGGGGATAAAGAAATCGGCGTTTAGTGATATTAATTTAGATTTAGGTGAGAGACTGGTATGAATAAATATTAATTGTTCATCGCTTTATCCTTTTTGAAAATCTTCTGGCGCTTTATAAACGTACTTCAAATCGTAACCGTTTTCAAGACTAGAATAAGATACGTTTCTCATGAAGCTTTAAAGTTGATGCTTCAATATAATTATTAATTAATAATTAAAATAAGGTGATGATGCGGTAAGCGAATCGTGTCAGTCGAAATGTGTTTCGAATCGGACATCATAGTTTAGAAGTTCACAATCCATAACAAGACTGACCTGGAACTAAACCTTCAAACATATATTTTAGGATTAATTTTAATATTTAATACTAGAGTCATAGCTGAATAAAAAATTTAATATTATTTAAAACATTCTAATATCATTTTAATAATTTAAAATTTTGAATTGTTCGATTAAATATTCCACAGGCGGGAAATTTTACTTGAATCATAATTAACTACTTAGTATTAAGTTTCTACCTAAGCGAATTGTGAATAATAAATTTCTAAATTATTGTTTTTAATGTAAAAGACTATGAAAGTATTTTGCAAAAAGGAATCAATTAAATTTTCTTTGACTTTATGGTTGTTTATGACACTCTTTGATTATTGGATATTTTCCAATTCTAGTTATGACTCTGTATTTTTAATTGATTGTCCGATATGTAGTAAGCACCGAGCACCTGAGGTTTTTTTTACTCTGGTTCCTCTGTACCAAAGAACAAATTCCCACAAACTTAATCGTCGCTTTGAATCGTCGATTTCCTTTGCTGTAATTAAAACAAATAAATATAAAGTGGACTAATATATATCTATGAATGTTATTGTATAACAAGAACAATCTGTGTACCTTTTGAATTGTATTTTTGCAAGTGCAATAAAATTATGCTTGTACAAAATTTGTGTCTATTTAATTCTTATCTTTAGATTTAAATACTATTTTTCATGGCTTTACTTTTTAAAATGAATCCCCACATTTTTTATTTCTAAATATTTTACAAATTATGTTTTAATTTTAACTTACGAATAAGGGATTCTACATTTTTTATAAAAATGGTAGAGAATTCAAAAAGTTAAAATGAAAAAAATTCTTTATTTTATGATAGAAATGAATGGAACTGAAGTTTGAATTTAAAAGGCTCAAAACTAATATTCGATGTTCTTTCGTTTTATTAGAAACGAAATAAAAGTGTTATTTATTTGAGTAGACTTTGGATAAAAGTGTATCTTATGAAGATAATTAAATCCATTCTATAATTCTAAATATGTTGGCTTGCTCAAGTTTAGTGGCAAATTTGATTCGCTCTCATCGAGCAATTCTTGTAAGCTGATAAACATACGCTATCATGATTGACGTTTATTTTCCTAGACACTATCGTGGATAATTTGATGAGCATTTCTTACAATTTACAGAGACCAACTAATCTTCAAGCAGCTTTCCAGGGATTGAGAAATTTCAATGTAAATCTTAGTGCGACAGACAAAGCAGACTGCAAAGTCACTGCAGGGAAAACTGTGAGCAATATAGAATTTATATACTTTTATTAGTAACTTAATTTAGTTAAGAGAATATATTTATTTTATATTTATTTATTTATTATTTTATTTATTTTAGACAATTTATATATTTTTATTAGTAACTTAATTTATTTTAGACAATATCTTTTTTTTCAAGACACTCAAAATTTAATTATTTATAAAATTAAGGTATTCGAAATTGTACTAATTGTATTTTAATTATCCAGAGTTATCCTATGGTGGAACATTGTTATGATTGCGTAATCGTGGGAGCTGGTGGTGCAGGTTTAAGGGCAGCTTTCGGCTTGGGTAGCAAAGGATACAGAGTGGCCGTTATCACTAAATTATTTCCTACAAGGTCACACACAGTCGCAGCTCAGGGTGGAATAAATGCTGCTATCAGTACATACGAAGAAGATAATTGGCTATATCATATGTACGACACTGTAAAAGGTTCAGATTGGCTGGGTGATCAAGACGCAATTCACTATTTAACGAGAGAAGCACCAAGAGCTGTTTTTGAACTCGAGAATTTTGGTAATTGCATTATTTTTGTTATTTAGGAATTCAATTTTTATTTTTAAGTGTTTTATTAAAAAACATTTATATTATCTTTGATAATTCTCGAATTATTATTACTTTTATATACCACAATTTAAAAAATCTGCGACTACTCCAAAAGTTGAATAAAAGAAGCCAATATTTTTTTCCTTAATTTTTTTCTTTAGTTTAAACAATTTTTAAATATAAAACAATTTTCAGGTTGTCCTTTCAGTCGGAATGAAGAAGGTAAAATTTACCAACGAGCTTTTGGGGGTCAAAGTCTCAATTTTGGACAAGGAGGAGCAGCGCACAGAACTTGTGCAGTGGCTGATCGAACAGGACATGCTGTACTTCATACATTATACGGACAATCACTAAAATATGATGTTAGTTATTTCGTCGAGTATTTTGCCCTTGACCTTCTATTTCATGGCCAATGTTGCAAAGGGGTCTTGGCCCTGGAACTTGAAACAGGCTTAATGCATCGTTTCAGGGCTCATCACACGGTAAAATATTTTATAATTACTTTTTTGTGATTTCTTTTTTTTTCTAATAAATAAAATATAAGAAATTAATCTAAAGTTAAACTAAGTTAATGTTAAAATATTTTAATTGTTATTAAAAAAGGACAGAGAGACGTGCTTTTAATAACCATGCTGGAAGTAAAAAGATAGAAATCTTACCCTTTTGAATAATTTTGAATCTTTATTATGAAAAAAGATAGAGATAATTTATCCAATTCTATCTCTTTTTCATTCTAAATTCACGTCTATCTTTTCCAATACTTACTTTTCTATCGCTTACAATCCTTAATCAATCCTCTTTAATCTTTTTCTATCTCTTAGTCAGTTACTATACACGTCTATCTTTTACGACCTCCCCTTTTCTGTCTCATTCTATTCTACATCTATCAACGTCAATATTTTTCTATCTCCTAGCCAATCACAATACACGTCTATATTTTTCAATCTCCCCTTTTCTATCCCATTCTATCCTTTATCTATTCACATGAAATTTTTTCTATCTTCTTGCCAATCCAGATCTATGGCCATCTTTACCAATCACCTGATTTCTATCTCATCGAATCCTTCATCAATCCACCTTAATCTTTTTCTATCTCTTCGTCAATCTAACTTCACGTCTTTTTTTCAAACTTTCATTCTCTATCTCATCCTATGCTTTATTTATCCACGTGAATCTTTATCTATATCTTTGTCAATCTAGATTCACGTCTATCTTTTTTAATCTCCCCTTATCTATCTCATTCTATTCTACATCTATCAACTTCAATCTTTTTCTATCTTTTCGTCAATCTAAATTTACGTCTACCTTTTTCAATCTCCCCTTTTCTATCTAATTCTATTCTACATCTATCAACATCAATTTTTTTCTATCTCTTTGTTAATCTTGTCGATGCCTATCTCTCCCTATTACAAATTTTGAACTCTCTCTGCTGGAAGTAAAAAAAAATTGAAAAAGAAAGGAACTGGGGGATTGGAAAAGATAGAACATTTCTATCTTTCCTAACCCATCACTTTCGCATCCCCAAAACTCAATTTTTTTCTATCTCCGCACTTATAAAGAGTAACCGGGAATATCTATCCTTTTCTATCCCTATGTCGGGTAATATCTATCTTTTCTTATCCCTATTTTATCCGCCGACTGAAGTAGTATCTATCTTTTCCTCTATATTTCGTGATCGACCACTTGTATCTTTTTCTATCCCTCATTTATCTCCCCATAGTGCAAATTTCAATCTCTCTCTATATCCGTCAGTATCTATTCTTACCATGAATGAGAGTTGGATTGACTAAGAGATAGAAAAAGATTAATGAGGATTGATGAAATATGGTAAAGGATAGAGAAGTAAGTATTGGAAAAGATAGACGTAAATTTATATTGAAAAAGAGATAGAAAAAGATTGAGGATAATATGTAAAGGATTGGAATGGATAGAAAAGTAGTAGTAGATAGATGAAGGATAGAATAAGATAGAAAAGGGGAGATTGAAGAAGGTAGACGTGAATTAAGATTAACAATGAGATAGATAAAGGTTGAAGTTGATAGATGTAGAATAGAATGAGATAGAAAAGGGGAGATTGAAAAAGATATACGCGTATTGTGATTGACTGAGAGATAGAAAAATATTCACATGAATGGATAAAGGATAGAATGAGATAGAAAAGGGGAGATTGAAAAAGATAAACGTAAATTTAGATTGACGAAGACATAGAAAAAGATTGACGTGGATAGATAAAGCATAGGGTGAAATAGAGAATGAAAGATTCAAGAAATTAGACGTGAATTAAGATTAACAATGAGATAGAAAAAGATTGACGTCGATAGAAGTAGAATAGAATAAGATGGAAAAGAGGAGATTGAAAAATATAGACGTGTATTGTGATTGGCTAAGAGATAGAAAAAGATATATATAAAATGAAAAAGGGATAGAATTGGATAAATTATCTCTATCATTTTCTATAACAAAGATTCAAAATAATTAAAAAGGATAAGATTTCTATCTTTTTCCTTTAGCTGGGCTCTTTATTTCATGGTAAGAATAGATACTGAGGGATATAGCGAGAGATTAAAATTTACACTATGGAAGATGAATGAGGGATAGAAAAAGATACAAGTGGTCGATCACGAAAGATATAGAAAAAGATAGATACTACTTTAGGTTGCGGATAGACTAAGCGATAGAAAAAGATAGATATAACCAGACATAGGGATAGAAAAAGATAGATATTCCTGGTCACTCAGGATAAGTACGGAGGTTGAAAAAGATAGAGTTTTGGGCATGCAAAGTGATCTTTTTACTTCCAGCAGGGAATGCAATCAGTAGATCCTTATTAGCTCTCTAATTTCTTTAATAAATGCACTCCTGAAATTCCTAACGACATTTCTTGCGTGCTTATGACTAGAAATATAAAATTCTTTGATGCTGAGTAAACACGAAGTATCGTATTTCGTAATTCACGCCCAGTAGTGAATGAGATCACGAGATGTTTAATTCCATATGTTCTCAAATCTTGCATTTGAATTTAGCATGAGTATCATATTTTTATAATAAATTATAAATTTAATTATTGAATTTTAAACATGTTTATTGTAAAGGCATTGATAATGTTAATTTTTGAATAATAAAACTTGTATAATATCCATGCGAGTCCTTGATGTCATGATAGTAATCAACTTTATTGTAATTTATATGCACAATTCGCATTGAAGTTAATTGGAAAGACTTTATAGTTATGGTTCAAAAGAGAATGTACTTTAGAGTCTGACCGGAGGTTCTAACAAAAGTGTTGGAAACGGAATGTTAACTTCTCCTACGTGATATAATAATTATTATTACTAATACAAGTTTAATAAAATTCATTATCGGTGAGATCCTTGTTTATTAAGCAAATTCATTAGCATACTTGATACGTAGATAATAGCCACAGGAGGGGCAGGACGATCTTTTTTCTCTTGTACTGGAGCTCATACATGTACCGGAGATGGAATGGCTATGGCATCACGAGCAGGACTTCCTCTTCAGGACATGGAATTCATCCAGTTTCATCCAACCGGTTTGTACAATAACTTCAAACACATTGATTAAAGTACTTCTTTATTGGAAATTATTTTGTTTAAAATAGGAATTTATGGAAGTGGAGTCTTGGTCACTGAAGGATGCAGAGGTGAAGGTGGAAAACTTTTAAATTCTAAGGGAGAATTTTTTATGGAAAACTACGCTCCACATGCCAAAGATCTTGCTTCTCGAGATATTGTATCTCGTGCGATTACAATGGAAATATTGGAAGGAAGGTAAGCATAAAATAATATCAAGTATAATAAATTAATAAATTATAAAAAATTTTGCATTAAGATTTTTCACTCTGCTGAAAGTAAAAAGATTGAAAAAATAGGAACTGGGGGATTGGAAAATATAGAACATTTCTATCTTTCCTAACCCATCACTTTGCATCCCCAAAACTCTATCTTTTCCTATCTCCGCACTTATCCAGAGTGACGGGAATATCTATCTTTTTCTATCGCTTAGTCTATCCGCCGATTAAAGTAGTATCTATCTTTTTCTCTGCCTTTCGTAGTCGACCACTTGTATCTTTTTCTATCCCTCATTTATCTCCCCATAGTGCAAATTTTAATCTCTCTCTATATCCCTCAGTATCTATTCTTACCATGAAATGAAGAGTACATTTATAAAAAGTATTGTGACCATTTTACATAGGGGAAGACTATTACTTCATTGGCCATAAAATATAATCACCCTTATAGAAAAAGAATATAAAATATCTTAGTAGTGGACTGATCTTCTTTTGTTGTAAGGAGAGATAATGAGAGATAGAAAGAGAGTTTCAAATTTGCAATAGGAGAAATAGCCATAGACCTAGATTGGCAAGAAGATAGAAAAAAATTCATGTAAATAGATAAGGGATAGAATGAGATAGAAAAGGGGAGATTGGAAAATATAGACGTGTATTATGATTGGCAAATAGATAGAAAAAGATTGATGTTGATATATGTAGAATAGAACGAGATAGAAAAGGGGAGGTTGAAAAAGATAAACGCGCATTGTGATTGACTAAGATATAGAAAATATTCCCGTGAATAGATAAAGAATAGAATGGGATAGAAAAGGGGAGATTGGAAAAGATAGACCTGTATTATGATTGGCTAAGAGATAGGAAAAGATTGATGTTGATAGATGTAGAATAGAACGAGATAGAAAAGGGGAGGTTGAAAAAGATGAACGCGTATGTGATTGGCTAAGAGATAGGAAAAGATTGACGTTGATAGATGTAGAATATAATGAGATAGAAAAAGGAGAAATTGATAAAGATAAACGTGAATTTAGATTGACGAAGAGATAAAAAAATATTGATACTGATAGATGTAGAATAGAACGAGATAGAAAAGGGGAGGTTGAAAAAGATAAACACGCATTGTGATTGGCTAAGAGACAGAAAAAGATTGACGTTGATAGATGTAGAATATAATGAGATAGAAGAGGGGAGATTGGAAAGATAGACGTGTATTATGATTGACTAATATATAGAAAAAGATTGATGCTAATAGATGTAGAATAGAACGAGATAGAAAAGGGGAGGTTGAAAAAGATAAACACGCATTGTGATTGGCTAAGAGACAGAAAAAGATTGACGTTGATAGATGTAGAATATAATGAGATAGAAGAGGGGAGATTGGAAAGATAGACGTGTATAGTGATTGGCTAATAGATAGAAAAAGAATGGCGTTGATAGATGTAGAATAGAATTAGATAGAAAAATGGAGGTTGAAGAAGATAGACGTGAATTAAGATTAACAGAGATAGAAAAAGATTGACGTTGATGGATGTAGAATAGAATCAGATAGAAAATGGGAGGTTGAAAAAGATAAACACGTATTGTGATTGACCAAGAGATAAAAAAAGATTGACGTTGGTAGATGTAGAATATAATGAGATAGAAGAGGGGAGATTGGAAAGATAGACGTGTATAGTGATTGGCTAATAGATAGAAAAAGAATCAATCTTTTCCTATCTCTTAGCCAATCACATACGCGTTCATCTTTTTCAACCTTCCCTTTTCTATCTCGTTCTATTCTACATCTATTAGCATCAATCTTTTTCTATATATTAGTCAATCATAATACACGTCTATCTTTTCCAATCTCCCCTTTTCTATCCCATTCTATTATTTATCTATCAACGCCATTCTTTTTCTATCTATAAGCCAATCACAATACACGTCTATCATTCCAATCTCCCCTCTTCTATCTCATTCTATTCTACATCTATCAGTATCAATATTTTTTTATCTCTTCGTCAATCTAAATTCACGTGTATCTTTTCTCAATCTCCCTTTTTCTACCTCATTCTATTCTACATTCATCAACGTCAATCTTTTTCTATCTCTGTTAATCTTAATTCACGTCTATCTTCTTCAACCTCCATTTTTCTATCTGAGATTGAAGGGAAGATTGGAAAAGATAGACGTGTT
Organism: Diplolepis rosae; assembly: GCA_030998225.1. Lineage (NCBI taxonomy): Eukaryota > Metazoa > Arthropoda > Insecta > Hymenoptera > Diplolepididae > Diplolepis > Diplolepis rosae. The sequence goes on along the minus strand of JAPYXD010000391.1, from coordinate 787,930 downwards.
GTGATTGGCTAAGAGATAGAAAAAGATTAACGTTGATAGATGTAGAATATAATGGGATAGAAAAGGGGAGGTTGAAAAAGATAAACGTGTATTGTGTTTGACTAAGAGATAGAAATGATTAAGGAGGACTGATGAAGAATTGTAAGGGATAGAAAATTAAGTATTGGAAAATATAGACGTAAATTTATATTGAAAAATAGATAGAAATTGATCAAGGATGACAGACAAATGATTGGAATGGATAAAAAAGTAGTTATTAGAAAAGATAGACGTGAATTCAGAATGAAAAACAGATAGAATTAGATAAATGATCTCTATCTTTTTCTATAATAAAGATTCAAAATAATATAATATAATAAGATTTATATCTTTTTACTTTCAACAGGGCAGTTTGCAAATATCTAATTGGCAATTAAATTTGAAAATTCGTATTTCAGATTAAATAAAAAATTTGTTTTACAATTTTTTATCATTCTTTTTATAGAGGTATTGGAGAAAAAAAGGATCACGCCTATCTTCAACTTCACCATCTACCCACTGAAATCCTTCGGACAAGATTACCTGGAGTTGCACACTTAGCCTGGGTTTTTGCAGGTGTTGACATAGAAAAAGATCCAATTCCTATTATTCCTACTGTGCACTATAATATGGGTGGTATACCTACAAATTATTGCACCCAGGTAGATTTATATAAATTATAAAATATTTTCAAAATTCTATAGAATATTTATTTTAATCATAACATTTTGCTGGCTAGAAAATATTTTATTTTAGTACTTGGGTGATTTTAAATCATTTTACGAATTTAAAAAAAGGACAAAGGATTCCTAAGTTAATTTAAGGTGATCCATATTTGTAATCAGTGGACTTTTCTATTAAGCTTGATTTAAAGAGTTTAAATGAAAATAAAATATAAAAGTTCTGTTAATGATAATAAGAAAATTATTCAAAAAATGTTTTGCAGTGAAAAATGAAAATCATGATAACAAATTGTAATATAAACTGAGGGATCTGATTTACAGAAAGCTCCACTGATCGATGTGAATTTTACTTAACAACACATCGAATCATGTTTTGAGGTTTTGACCCGAGAAAATGAAGAAGACAAGCCCTTAATGGGTATTTGGGCGATTGGCGAAACCGCCTGTGCTTCTGTTCATGGAGCCAACAGACTTGGGGCTAATAGTCTTCTGGAAATAGTCGTCTTTGGAAGAGCTGTAGTTGAACAGATAAGCACCTTGACAGACCCTGGAGAACCCCATGAAGATATACACCAGGTGATTATTTAAGGAATAATATTTTATTTATATTTTCTCTTATATATTACAAATAAAATGTAGTTTTTTAAATTCAGGAATTGGGGGATGAATCGATTTGCCGTTTCGATGCAACCCGTTATTCAAGTGGTGACATACCCGTCCCATATTTACGAGAGCAAATGCAGTCTACGATGCAAAAATATTGTTCTGTTTTTCGTACTTGCGATATACTTCAAAGAGGCTGTAAAGAAATCACTCGACTATATACATGTGATTTACCAAATATTTGTGTAAGAAGTATATTTTAAATTAGGATTAAAATTAGGATTGAGCTATCATTTGATATTCTACCTTTTTAGTACGATATACACTATCAGTCAGAATTGTGGGACCACCTGTTTTTCGATGATTTCTTAAATTATCTTCATTTCAATTCTGTGACTGATGAAATTTGTACTCTTAATAATGTGAAAGCCATCAAAATTGTCTTTAAAATTAGTCTGGAATGAAGTCGTTTCGTTAAACTTTAAAGAAGTTATTGCAAAAAAGTCAAAATTTCAATGTTTTCTTAAATTTTAAATAACTTTCTAAACAATAAACATTTTTTAATGTTCTTAGACTCATTTTAAAGCTAAGACTACAGAATTGAAGTAAATTGTCATTATAATTCTATAATTTTTTTCTTGCATAATGCAAAGAGTTGAAATTGGAACAAAAAAGTTGGGAAATTTCAAAAACATTTCATCTGTAGGTAAATCATAATAAAAATCATATAAATATATATTTTAAGGGAATTCAATACAAAATTCATGATTATATATTTTATATATCTTATAAAAATGTTTTTCTCAGCAAAAGCAATATTGGAATTTTTCCAACTTTTTTATTTGAACTTTAACCTCGAGCAGTATGTAAGAAAAAATTACAGATTTATTATAAGAATTTGGTTCGATTTTGTAGAAATTTAACTTTAAAATTAGTCCAAGAACATTTAAAAATGTTGATTATTTCGAAAGTTATTTAACATTTAAGGAAGCATTGAAATCTTGATTATTTCTGCAATAACTTCTTCAAAATTTAACAAAAAGAATTCATGCTGGGCTCATTTTATAAAGAATTTTGATAGCTTTGAATTTAATTAAAAGAAACAATTTTTTTACTTACATAATTAAAATTAGGATAATTTAAGCAATTATTGAAAAACAGATGGTCCCACAATTCTGACCGGTACTGTAATAGTTATTTAAGAAATTTAATTATTTAATTATTTAAGAAATCTCCTTACTTTAGACCGAACCATTTATTTTATTTTTAGCTAATTTTAAATTGCAGTTGATTTCAATGAATATTTTTATTCAGTTTTTAAAAAGTTGTGTTTATTTCAAGTTATTATAATTCATAAAATATTAATTTATAGGTTCGTGATACGTCATTAATATGGAATACAGAATTAATAGAGGCACTTGAATTGCAAAATCTTATGCTCACCTGCCTGCACACCGTATATGCAGCAGAAAATCGAAAAGAAAGTAGAGGATCTCATGCTAGAGATGACTTTAAGGTAAACATATTTCATTCTAAAACTTACAACTCCATAGAGATTATTTATTGTGTTATAATTAAAAAAAAAACAATAAGAAAAGTTTGTTACAGAATAAAGCAATAGTCAATACATAAATTATTTATTTTTTTTTTATTTTCAAGTAATCGAAAGACCTGGGCTCTAATCCCAGCGCAGTCGGAAGCGTCTTTTTTTGCATAGAAAGATTTTCAAATTCTTTAAATATTTGAATATCTATTAGATTTAAGAACATTCAAGTTGTCTGTTCAAATTGAAATTTGTTACCAATATTTTATTATTATTTTCAGGAAAGAGTGGACGAATATGATTACTCCAAACCGATTAAAGATCAGGTCAAGCGACCAATGATTGAACATTGGCGCAAGCATACACTTTCATGGGCTTCTGAAGATGGTTCCGTGAGTTAAAATTATTAAATTCTTCAATTAATCGTTCATTTAATATATAATATTAATAATAATATGATAATAATAATTTTTCACCTCATATTTTTTTATAAAAAAAATAACGATTTTCATTTTTAAATTAATTTGATTCCAATAATTTAATTTGATTTATAATATAATCAAATAAATTAGCTAATGAAAAATAAGATTGATTTACTCAATTTTATTAGATTTATTTTTACATTAACTTCAGACATTTTACCAATTATTAGACGATTGTTAAAATTGTGGTTGATTGAAGAGAATTACAATTTTAATTGTTTAATCACTTATGCAGATTAGCATCTCTTATCGACCTGTAATTGATCGGACTTTGAATACTGATGAAGCCCAGCATGTTCCTCCAGCAATTCGAACATATTGAAAAGTTTGTAAAGACAATGCAAGAGTTTCAGTCAAAAAACTTCAAAACTTATTATTAAGTTCTATTTGCTAGTTTGTCATGAAATCATTTTAAATAAAAACTCTCAAACAGTTTAAAATTTAATTTTTTAAACTCGATAATAAAATCCGCGATAATTTAAAAAGACAATATTTATTTTTCTACTGGGGGGTCATAAAGTAGATTTTATTGCCCCGTGCGGGCCAAACAAATCCATTTTCTAACCCCCCAGTAGAAAAAAAATTGTGTGCGGTACGAGAGAAACATTAATTTTCACACTCGCAAAATAAATTTTTTTTCCCTAGTTGCAAAATATACTATAAATTCATTGATTCAAGTTGATTTTTACGCTAAAACGTAATTATTTAATTGAAACTTAATTTTCTTCAATTACAAAAATAATTGTTCGTTATTGAGAATTAACAAATGTTTAAAAAGATTTTAGGAATATAGATTGAAAATAACAATCATTTGAATAAAACAATATTTTAATTTTCGAGTTCTATTCTGTTCTATCCCGTTGCCGCCTTTTCACTCGTCCAATAATAAATTACCATGCTATGGGCTCGACTCAAAGATATTCTCGACTTTTCGTTCTTATCGCACAAGAATCACGCAATTGATATAGTTTTTCAAATATTTAGCGCGTTTTAAATGTGCGCATGTTCAGTGAGTTTGCGCAGAATAAAAAAATTGCAGGTTTAAAGAAAAATGTCCTTCTAAATTTAGAGTTTAAACAAAATAACATTAATCAATGTTAAAAATTACACACAATATAGGTATTGAAAATAAAAATGGTTTATAGAAATTATCAATGAAGTTTAAAAAAAAAAAATTTTCTGATAGTCTAACCTCACTTATTACACGATAACACATAATTTTTTAGTAAAATAAAAATGTAGTTTCAGAAAATATTTACATAATTATTATATTTAATCAAAATGATTCAGATTTTGCTTAAAAATTTAATTATAAACTGCACTCTAAATGAAAAAAATACTATGGAATAAAATAGAGAAAATTATGAATGAGAACCACTTGTTAGATATTACCACTTCACCACCAGTGCATATCAGTAAAATTTTGAATTGCGTTTTGAAATTATTCCCAGATTTATTTTACGAATACTTTTTTAATGAATTAGAATCATAAGATTTGAAAGAATATTTAATTCAACTCTTTGAAGAACAATATTTCTGTATAAAAAAGCTATTAAAACTCTAAATGAGATCATAGATGTTTTCATTTTGTTTTTATGTTGGCAGCAATGTACATCGTCTGCCTGTCGATTTCAGTCGGTACTCAACCAATTCCAAATAAACTCACATTGCCGTGCGAGAAGTGCGCGAGTGAAAAATTGGGGTTAGTCGTTTTCGGCAGATTGTTAAATTTAATTTGCGTTTTACTGGCGATTTGGCCCAAAACAATCATGAACGGGATGCTGAAGATTTCAAGTATCCTGGCGAAAAAATTCCCAACAGCGACCCTGGTAAGGATATTTTTTAGTTATATAATTTTATGCTAGCTTGCAAACAATACACTTTTGCCCATCTTCTTCGAAGTTCAGAATCTGTAATTGCATTATGTAAGTCCAGGAGGGCATTTTATTGACACATTGTTCAACAATAAATTATTATGCAGCAACAAATATCAGTGTTCGAAATTCAAACAATACGGTACTGAAGCATATTTTGGTACTAGCAGACGACTTGTCTGTCCCTTGTTTTGAAGTATTTGATTCGAATTTCCTTCGAAATCGACCAAATCGCTTTGCAAAAATTATTCTTAAGATCAGTATTATTATTAAAATCAATAAAAAAGCAGAAATGAGAGTAGGTTTTATTCAAATTCTAATTCGAAAATGTGAGTTTCCAAAGACTTGTGTGACACCTCCATTACGATTAATTTCGACTAGCTCCGATCATATGCCACTAAATCTCTGTCCACTTCTAGCACAATCTGAATGTAAAACATATAATTAATCGAGTTTACTGGAACCTTAATTACTTTTATAAAGACTTTTTAACTGGTACTCCTAGATAAAACTTAATTGGGTATTATAAAAATGGAAAATAAGCAATAGAAAATAATTAGATTCTATTTATGTTCTTTGCTTTGTTATTACGTCTTTTTCATTCTGACCATAGTTTCGTATTTTGAAGCTTGAATTCAACACCATTTTTATGAAATGTAAAGTTCAATTAAAATCTTTGATTGTATTTCAACATATCAATATTTCACAATTAGACATCATTAATACAGCATCATAAATTAAATTTCTTGTATTTAATTGGATCGGAAAAATTTGATTATGTAATCTATTTTACATTATTAGATTTTTGGGGGTCAATAATTGATAATTTTTTAATAGTTTAGTATTCATAATAATAGTTTTAATTAAATAAACAAAATTAAATTTGACCAAAGATAATTTTTTCTGACCAAATTTCTTGCCAATCCTTGTGCAATAAAAATTATATAAATGCTACGTAGTAAAATTTGCTATTTCATAATTTTTTATGAACTTCTAGTAATATGTGGATATAATTGAAAAATTGAATGTTGTGCAATATTTTTACCAATTACTTCATTCATTTTTCATGTATATGTAATAAGCGAAATAAATTTCTATAGAGCAATCGTGAATGATAAGAATCAATTTTTTATTCATTATCTGTATTCTAGCTGTTTACGTCTATCTTAATTGAATGTGTCGGAAGTTTTTCAGTAATAATTAGCTTGAATTAATTTCTCTTTGAATATTCTTGAACACAAATTTTCTTACGAATTTATTTTCATTTTTAGGAATTTTTTTCGATTCATTAAAATGAAATTTAATTAAAAGGAAAAATGTTTTTAATTAATATTTTTTGTAATTTCAGATACAGAATGAGATAATGGACAAGATGATTATTTTCTTAAGTTAAACAATCTTCTATGGAGAAAATAATCGATTGATTTTTATCACATGGTTTTGATATGATAAAAAATAAGTTTCGGACAAAATAATATTATTTACTTCTAGGGGATTCACTTTTACCTTTTTAAATATGACTAATGAATTTTATGAATAGAAAAAGTATTTTTAATTATCTTTTTCCTCGAAAAAAATAGTTTAAAACAAAATTACACTTATTTTAATTTGCCATGAAAAAATTATTATAGCTAAATTTCATCTTGTTTTTTTGAATTGCAGAGCAAGTTGGGATTACCTGTGATTGCCAATCGCAAACTGCACCACACCCCGGACGGAAAAGCTGCTAAAGTATCCGATGGAGTTTCAAAAAACTACCCCCTGATTGATCACACGTACGATGCAGTTGTAGTTGGAGCAGGTGGTGCGGGTCTTCGTGCAGCTTATGGTCTCGTTGCAGAAGGTTTTAAAACTGCTGTAATCACTAAATTATTTCCCACAAGATCTCATACAGTCGCTGCACAAGGAGGCATTAATGCAGCCCTTGGAAATATGGAAGAGGATAACTGGCAGTGGCATATGTATGACACTGTCAAGGGGTCTGATTGGCTCGGAGATCAAGATGCCATTCATTACATGACTCGAGAAGCTCCTAAGGCTGTCATTGAACTAGAAAACTGTGGAATGCCATTCAGCAGAACAAACGATGGTAAAATTGCAATTATTCTTTTTTTTCAGTAATTCTACAACTAATCAAGTTTCTCTCGTTTCACTTTTATGGAGACAAAATTATCATTTCGATTTTCCAGAGAGTAGATCTTAACATAAAATTCAAATAAATTAGTTTTGCATTTGAAGAACTGAATTCGACATAGTTTTTATGAAATGATTATTGCTCACAAGTTGTAGAAAATGAAAAAATAGCATAATAGAAATTAAATTTGAACACTTTTAAATCAAGTATAAATGTAGATTTTTTACCTACGAATTCTTGCAAGACTCCTCTCCATCAGTTTTAGGTGTAATAGTGTTTGAATCCGAGTCGTCGTTCGTGTCTAGTCCTTTTCCCTTTAAAAAAATTTAAGTATTAAATAATATTAATATTGAATATTAATTAATATAAATATGAATATTAAATAATATAATTAAAGTTATAATACCTTTTCGTTGAGATTACTTTTGACGATCTGTTTAATTTCTGTTGCTTGACTTTATTTGCCGCGTCCAGAAAAGGTTGTTTTTCTGCTGCTGACAAAATTTCCCACCTCTCGGACGCAATTCTGAAGGTGTAAGGATTTCTCAAATCTGGATTTAGCTGGAAATTATAAATAATTAATATTTTTTTTGTACATATAATACTTGAATTTATTAAAAATCACTTAATTTCTCATTATTAAATTCAGAATACAATTTTATTTGTAAATTAGAAAATTTACTTTGTCTATATTTTTGGTTATTAATAGAGAAAATTATTATAACTTGCTTCGCGAAATTGGGAGACATAGTTGATAAAAGCATTTGAGCTTTTTCCAACGTATTCCGAGTTGGTTACATTTTTTGTAGATCTTGGTTTTGCTCTGCAATGCGAGGAATTTGTTTGAGACATTTTTATGTAAAATGAATAATAGTTTTTTAGAAATTGAGAATTTTCCACTGTATTGTAAGTTTTATAATGAAAATACAGGAGTCAAATCTTTTTGAATAAAGGTTCTGTATTTTTCTCATGTTGAGGAAATTTTTAGACTTTACATCCAAAACTCTGGGAACTTCCTTTCTAACAAATTCATCATTATTTTGGATAAATCGTTTAAAAACTTGCCTATTTTGTTTAATTTTCTGACCAGATTCTTTAGATTTTTTGGATTGTTGCCACTGATCCTTCATTCTAAAAAACTTTTAATTATTATTATTATTTTGTAATAATATAATACTAATTGCAATTTTATAAATTCAGATTTCACATTATTAAAGAAATGACTTTGATGAAAAATGAATTTTGATATTTTATCTGACTAAAAGAATTCAAGAAAACAAAAAACTGTCAATTAACAAAGTCACTACGTAGATCGATATATTTTTTTTTCAGTGCACTCAATTCAAATTTGAAATTTAAGAACAGTATAACTATGTATAACTTTAATTCCTCAAGCATGAAATAAATATTTAAAAAGTTTTACAGCATCACAAATAAGAGGAATTGTTTTCTTTTAGAAAATAACAATCTGTTTTTTTTTTAACACAAAATTTCTGATATTTCAATTGACAGTATTTCTAACTTCTGACTCTTATTTACTTTTCCAGGAAAGATATACCAAAGAGCTTTCGGTGGACAATCTCTGAAGTTCGGAAAAGGTGGACAAGCTCACCGTTGTTGCTGTGTCGCCGACAGAACTGGCCATTCTTTACTCCACACACTCTACGGACAATCCTTGAGTTACGATTGCAACTATTTCGTCGAGTATTTTGCGCTAGATTTGCTCATGGAAGATGGAGAGTGTCGAGGAGTAATTGCACTCTGCTTGGAAGATGGTTCACTCCATCGGTTTCATTCTAAGAATACCGTCCTGGCTACTGGGGGATACGGAAGGGCTTACTTTTCATGCACTTCTGCGCACACCTGCACTGGGGACGGCACGGCAATGATATCCAGGGCCAATCTGCCGAACCAGGACCTTGAATTCATCCAGTTTCATCCTACCGGTGCCTATAAAAAACTGTTCATTTTGAAAAAAGCAAACTATTCAAAAATTCGTCTCGCTAATATTTATGCAATAATTTGTCTCTAGGAATTTATGGAGCTGGTTGCCTTATCACGGAGGGAAGTAGAGGAGAAGGAGGTTATTTGATAAACAGTGAAGGAGAAAGATTTATGGAACGGTATGCACCAGTTGCGAAGGATCTCGCGTCTCGTGATGTCGTTTCCAGGTCGATGACGATCGAAATTCGAGAGGGCAGGTAAGGAATAGATGTCATAAGCAAAAATAATAAATTACTCAAGGAATTTGATTTAATTATCTACTTACTTTTCATTTTATTGGTTTAATTGTACAGAGGTGTCGGTCCCGAGAAGGATCACATTTATCTCCAACTCCATCACTTACCGCCCGAGCAGTTGGCCGCGAGATTGCCCGGAATTTCAGAAACGGCTATGATCTTTGCAGGAGTGGATGTAACTCGAGAGCCAATCCCAGTTTTACCAACAGTTCACTACAACATGGGTAGCTTTCTCTCTTTTCCTCTATTAACCAGTTTTATTTCCTAGAAATGTTTCTACGATGATGTTCGTTGCAGGTGGCATTCCAACGAATTATAAAGGACAGGTTTTAACGAGTCAGAATAATCAGGATAAAGTAGTTCCTGGTCTTTATGCTTGTGGTGAAGCTGCCTGTGCCTCTGTCCATGGTGCTAATCGTCTTGGTGCGAACTCCCTTCTTGATCTCGTTGTTTTTGGCCGAGCCTGCGCGAAGACTATTTCACAAGAAAACAAACCTGGAGAAAAGATTGGAAAACTTAGTTCTGTTAGTGTTAAATCATTCCAATTGATTGTAATTTTATTGATTCTAGGCAATAATTTTAACACTTCTATGCTATTTTCGATTTAGAACGCAGGTGAAGAATCTGTCGCTAATTTGGATGCTGTGAGGAACTCTAATGGATCTATTTCTACAGCGGAATTAAGACTAAATATGCAGAAAACAATGCAAACGCATGCTACCGTCTTCAGAGAGGCCCAGTCATTGCAAGAAGGTAGTAATTAAAATGCTCAATATTTTTAAGAGGATTTATCAATTTAACATCATACTCTTTCTATAAGGTTGTAAGAAAATGAGTCAGATATACAAGAAGATGGGTGAAGTTAAAGTCTCTGATCGTTCCCTAATTTGGAATACGGACTTAGTGGAGACGCTTGAACTGCAAAACTTAATGATAAATGCGGTGCAGACTATCGCAGCAGCTGAAAACAGAAAAGAAAGTCGTGGTGCTCATGCGAGGGAGGATTTCAAAGATAGGATTGACGAATTCGATTACAGCAAACCTTTGGAAGGTCAAAAACCTAAACCTATCGACCAACACTGGAGAAAGCACACTCTTACAGTAGTCAATCCAAGAACTGGAGAGGTAAGTTGTAATTTTTAACCTTATTTTAGGAATTTATTTTGATAATACTTGTCAAATTTAAACAAAAAATTAATTTTCTAGGTATCGATCGATTATAGACCGGTGATAGATCAAACGTTGGACGAGAAGGAATGCGCAACAGTTCCACCTGCGATCCGTTCTTATTAAACTAAGAATTGCAAGTTACCTCTAAGTTAATCTAAAATTTCTTTACCTGATATCTGTTTAAATGATGTGGATTGTATGAGCTTCAAATACCAACTGCACTGCGCGTCAGTTAAACTCGGAGCGACCCAATTATTGCTAACCATCATACGTTACACTAACAAGCAATGATTTAATTTATTCTCTCGATCTTTGTCGAGCACCAAAGTCTAATCTTGTCAATGCTTGCAAATTTAGCGAGCATTTCAGCTATCCCTATAGGATGGTGGTGCTGAGTTTATTTATTGTTTCAAGGAAGAAAAAAACTGCCCAATGATCTCTCCGAGGAAAAGAACGCGTGTATAATATAAGAAGTTAGGAAAAATAATATTACCAATCGTAGGCGCATGCCTTTTAAGGAGTTCCTTGTCTATATTTTTATACGTCTATCCAAAATCCTGGTAATAATTTCTGAATTTTTTGGAGAAGCGTTGACTCAATAAGGAAATAACAAAAATTTTATTTTTCATAAGGCTCTTTCGTCTTTTTATTTTCAGTCAATTTTCAAATGCATATCGCATTTATTTAAATAGTTGCTCCTTAAGATATTGTGCAAAATAAGTATGCCACTTTGTTCGCGGCTTAATACTTAAATGTGAAATCACAACGACGTAGATGCATTTCTGTAACGTTCTTTTTAAAACAAAGCACAATGAAATTTGAAAAATAAAATAGGATTACAGTTTTTGAATAGCAGGAAGACTTTTTGTTTCCACTTGTAAATAATGGCCGTTGAAAACTCTTGTAAAAAAAGTCAATTTTGGCGGTTGAGCGAATAATAGCTGCAAGGAAAAATTCAAGGGATTTAAGCATATTTCCAACGAGAAAGTGTCGTTAGAAGTTAAATATATTAAAAGTAAATTTACTGCAAGAATGATTGATCTTTCGTGTTACATTTTCCTTTTTAATTAAATCAAAGTATCATAAAACGGATTTGAATGAATTGTATGTGATTAGTATTTTAATCAGTTTTTTGCGATCGATTTTGACCGTTGCACATTGAACCGTTCTTAACTCTCTGTTAAATCGAATCAATTAGAGATTAAACTAAATATGTTCAGCGACCATACGAAAAAAAGGAAGATACGAAAGCAGACGCGCTTTCGATTACTTTCCTTGACTCTTCATTAACGATTGTCACTGGGTTGCGTGATTTCATTCATTCAACAAATGCGTATAGGTTGTAATTTATAATCACAACTCTATGCGTAAAATAAAAATCATGTCATGATACAAGCATTATCATTAGTTTTTATTGATTTTGATAGTGTGAAATAGTTGAAAGATGCTGCTGTGAATGGCGAATGCATGTATATGACTTGTCAACAAAACAATTATAATTTGTCTCGAAATGAATAAAATATTACGAGAAATATCATGGTTAGCCAAATTCTCTTGTTTTCTTATCAAATGAAAATTACCTTCAGAGTCAGAGTATTTCAGGTTAAAGAAAGGAAAGACAATACAATTCATACTATTGACAAATATCGTTTATTAAGCCCGTATCTTTCAACGTTAATGGTCATAAATAATAATTTCGTATATTAAATAAAAATTACACAATCGAGATTTTCCAAAGCATTACAATATAATTCTTTACAATTAATTGATGTATGTAATACTTGAGAAAATTTGACATTTACTGTTTTTCAATTAACTTAAGAAAATGAGGATGAAATACAATGAACGTAAAATATGATCTCACATACGGAACAAGGTATAGCGATGAGGAGAATTCTGTGTACACTCTCGTAGGACATAGTGCATGGAAAGTCATCGAATAACGATACAAAATTCAGAGCAGTCATTATTTTGCCACAGACGTAAATGCTTTCTTAATGTCGTCTTTTGTGAGCTAAAATTGATTCTATGCATCGTTGATAGACTTCTTTAAACTCTCATTCATCGGACGCGCTAAGACGTATCTTCAGATAATGTTAACTCTTTTATTAAATATTTAAAGAATTTGAAAATCTTTCTGTGGAAAAAATGACGCTTTCGACTGCGCTGGGATTTGAGCCCAGGTCTTTCGATTGCCGGTCGACTGCATCAATGATTTCAATTTTCTAAAAAAATGTCCAAAATAAAGAATTTAGTCTACGCAGAACAAATTTTCATTCCTTAATTTTCTGATCCTACAAATGAAATTCAAGAGACGAATTTAAGCGTTGATCGATACAATACATGATAAATTACAGAGCATAAATGCAGTTTAAAAAATCAATTCTCTATTTAGTAAAAACGATATGTAATTACAGAAATAGAGGCGAGGAAACTGGATACGTCCTGTTTCTATAGGAAAATCCTTTGGGATTTCTTCTCGCTCGCTTAACCTATCAGTTTTATTAAGTAGCCTATTATTCGTTTAACATACAGGCGCACTTATCGACCGATGCGAAGCATTTTGAGCGCTGATCTCTACAAAAACGCTTCCGGTGGTCGATCACTTCCACTTATGCTATTCTCGCATACGAGCGCGATTTTCTACGCGCTAATCTAGCCAAATTAGAGTCGTGACATTTCCAATTTTAGTCACTTTTACTTGGAAGTGTCATTTAGTCGTTAAATAGATGGAAATAATTACTCAAAAATAATAATAGGAATACAAGACAAAATTGATTTGTAGTCATAGTATTTTTAGATAAACAATCTCCAGATATTTAAATCATTTTTAGGAAAAAAATGTCTACATTTTGAAAGATTCAGTCGTTAAAATCAAGTCAGATTTAATACGTAAACGGAAAAATTTGAAATGTCACAACACTAATCAAGTTGTACAAGTAGACCCTGGTGTGTTTCAATTTCTCTAAAGTTCTATTCTTCAAAAATCAAAGCAAACGAAACTCTTAAGAAGTTTGCGATTTTTGGAGATATATTTCTAAAAAGGGCCCATCACCAGGGTTACTTCTTACTAGAACATAAGCGTCTCTAGCAAAAGAAGTAACAAGAAAACGAAGTTAAAGGCAGTCTTAAAGTTCTTTCAATATTTCGCTTCCCTGAATAGAAAGACTTAATGTTCCTCTGAAGTGATTTTGAATCAAGAGAATAATACTTATCATCATGTTCAGAACCTCAATCTGCTATAATTCTAGAACTGCAAAATTTCATGTTTTCACTAACTGAAGTATCCAAGCTATGTGGGTTCCTGGCTATACTACCTTAAACATTTAACATCTTTTCTACAGAGATTCATTTTTCTGTGGACATACAAGTAACATCAACTGACATTTAGGAAGAAGCATCGCCTTTGTTTCTGGAAATTTCTTGAAACTGTTTGATATTTCTTCTTAATATTATTTTATGTGAATCTTGAGCATTGGACGTAATCAAATCTATTCGGATATTTCAAAGGCGATGCGAAGTCGATGACGTGTGTTGTGATGAAAAGGAACTCGCATAGCTCTTCGCCTTCTCTTCGATGATGATCTTTGATGATTCTCTACTTCTGAGCTTCTCCTGGGAATTCCTCGACTTGTTTCTCTCATTCACACACTTTCTCTCTTACTTTCAGGAATCTTCATTCAGTCGTCCCGATTCGCACAGTGGTGGTGGATGAGTGATACTCTAAATAGATGGTGATGGTTAAGTCTTGTGCACGGTTGTAGTAACGCTTGCTTTATGATGCGTTCACGATGTAGCTCGAAGCTTTTCCAAAGCAGGAACAAGGGATTCCTCCAGGGAAGGACCATAGCTCAGACCACACTCGCCAATCCACCTTGCTTTACCACTTGCGTGAGACTGTAACAAAAGAAATAACAAAATTAGATATTTTCCCTTTATAAGTTTAAAACAATTATATATTTAGATATTGTATAAATTTCAAATTTTCTATACAGAAATGTTTCACGCCTAATTTATAAAATCTTACCATTAAAGCTACTTAAATTCCAGTGACTCATTCAAAAGTTATTAAAACTCCATAGAGTCTAAATCTTTGAAAGTGATCCAAAATTAAATATGGACTTCACTTATCGTTACAACTTTGTTAGAAATCTGACTTTTTGAAGAAAAATCATAAGAATAGAATTAAGATCAATACGATAATGTTTAAATGTCACAGTTGATATATCTGAGACGTCTTAATGTTAGAATAAAATTATTCCGCGTGGCTGAATACTTCGATCAGTTCGAAAGGTCAGGGAATAAATAAAGACGACCTACCATGGTAAGGTCGCGTTTCCAGGCCGTGTGGCAGCGTCCATCACACAATGGACATGGTCTTTGAAGAGAATAGCCACCACATTCGCTGCAATCAAGAGAAACATGCTCTTCACTCCAAGAGACGCCACACCTATAAATAAAAACATATTATTATTTTACGTAATAAAAAGTCACAAACTCAAAGTCTAATCCACAATCTTCTTTCGCATTGTAGTAATTAATACATTTTTAGACAATTTAGAGAATACAAATAATTTATTTCACTTCAAATTGAAATCAATAATCTCGTAATTAAAATTAATAAACCAATGACTCATTTTTCTCAAAATTTGATACAAGAATTTAGGAAATTACTGGTATAAAACAGTTTTAATCGTCTCACTCTGGATTATACCAGATTTGATTTTCCCGTCGAGTGGTTTCAAGTTGTGTAATTAATCTCTTCAGAATATATGGATCTGAATGTGCGCTTTACAATCTGAAACAACCACTTACTGGAGCGTAAATCTTTACTGATATCTGCACATTATTGTCATTAGAAAATAATTCATTGCAAATTTATCGCTCGAGAATTCAATTAAGTTGTGCCTATCACAATTTAGAAAAATAAATAATTTCTGAAGTCCAGTTTTTCCGACAAAATATTCTTTAATTTTTCATCATGATTTAAATTTGTATTTCTCTATTTATAATTAGCAGGAAACTTTAAAGATATTCATTGTGATACTTATTAAATTTGATTTTGAAACGTCTCTTCTACGCTTGATTTCTATAGGAAACTCACTTTCCCTCATTTAAAACTTTTTCTCCGCCGTAGGTCTTCACTAATTACTTTTTACACTGAATTAAGAAATTGTATTTGTGAGAATGTCAACTGAAGGGAATTTCTGTAAATTTTTCTTATGAAAAGACAGCAATCACAGTAATATTTGTCTTGCTGATTCACTTTGAACTACGAAATAGCAAAAATTTTCATATATACATATATATATTTCTTCTAAGAAAAATCTATTTATCAAGAATAATTTTGATAAATTGAGATTAATTTCATTATACGATTTTTCATTGCCATAAAATTTAGCGGAATTATTTTAGATCATAATTGATAATTTTAGTGTTTTATATTTAATCTGACTTGTTGTAAAACTCTAGTTTATTTTGTCAAACTCATCAAAAGTGTATAACAATTATGTTTCAAGCGAAAAACCTTGAGGTATTTGTAGACAGCTAACAATGACTTTTAAGTACTCATCTTACAATGAAAAGACGAGCACGTGCTTAAGTTTCTAATGATTTATTGACTTTGTATGACGTACAAGCTACCTTGATTCTTTAATACTTTCTACATATAATTTTACCGATGCGGGTAGAAATTATAGCTAGCCTTAAAAACTTAATTTACAATCAAATACAATTTTCAAATTAATCTCCATTTAGAGAGTATTTTTCTATAAAAAAATCTATAAACTATAATTTATATAAATAAGTAAATAAGTAAATGAGTAATTGGAAAAAAATTACTATTTTGAAATTTCATTCAAGTGGAAGATTGAGGATGGAAATTTTACTGCAAAAAAATATATTTAATTGAAAAATATCTTACGAGAAGCAGGAGTTTAGCTGGGTTCGAAGTTCTTCAATCGTAAGGATGGTGTCTTGGTATTGAGGATGTGACTCCTGAAGGCTTTCGTCGACACTTCCGCACAAACTGTGGCAGGAAAGTGATACGTTACTTCTGAAATTAAAAAATTGAATAAAAATTAAAGTTATGTATTATAATTAAAATATTTTGAAATATTTCGAAAGAGTTTGATTTTTATTCTACAGACGAAGTAATTCGAATAATCAAAATCGGTTTCTTGAAATTAAAGAATATTAATATGTAAAACCAGTTTAGGTTCTTACAACAAAAAGTCCGAACATCTGAATATCACGTGAAATTCATGATCGGTCAGTCGTGACCAAATATATCATCAATGAAGAAAATGTCGTTTTAATGTCTCTTTAAAAATTCCAACAGTCATACAAGAGCGATAATCAGTTATCTCAAGTGATTAAAATAAAAATAGGTATATAAATGCATAAATCTGCAAGTAAGATTTAAAAATTAACTTTATGAATAATTATTTAATAGATTATTAATAAAAATCTTTTTTCTATTCTAACGGAAAATAGAAAATTTATTAATTGAAAAATGAAAAAATTAATTTTCCGTAACACTTGAGCCTATTAGCAGAACAAATTTAAATAATAAGATAAGATCTAATGGATTATTTCGTAATGCGTTTAAATTTTTTTTATTCAAAGCCATAAAAGATTGAACATTTTTTTACTAACACAGGCTTTTAATTAAAGTAGTTGAAATCGATATCAATTTATTGATTCAAATAAATAAATTGAGTTGAACTATAAAGCTCGTATTCCAAGATGGAATAAACTTCGATAAAAAAAAGTCGTTCTAAGTTTTTCCCTGCTCTAATTAGAAGGAAGTAATCAACAATTACAAAGCAATGTCATGAGATTTTTTTGAAAATTTGCCTTGAACATAAATGGCATTAAAATGGCAAAGTTCATCGATTGGATTTGGATGTGGTTGTAAAAAAGCAAAAGAGTTCTTCTCACGCAATGATAACGTGATTGAAAAAAGAGTATTCATGAGGGAATATATAACACTCGCATTTATGCCACTGTATTGCGATTCCCAGACATGCAAAGTCCGAATACAATTCATTCAAGTCGGAGTATTTCAAAATGTTTTGTTTGACTTCATTAACGGAATTTTTAAAATTTATATCTCGACATTTTATTCAATTTTTTGAAACGAAAATCCACTTTCCATTGTGAATTCAGCTTTATTGCGTTACAATTCTTAAATAAAAGATTATAAAATGATAAAAAATTATTATCACATAAAATAACATTTTTTCAACTTTCCCTAAAAATTCACTCATTATCTTTGACTTTGAATATAAAAAAGAACTGAGCACGTGCACATCACGTTTTCAATATGAACTCTATTAATTACTAGGCGAATGATATTAGATAACTATTTTTATAATAGAAAAAAAACTTTTAATTTTCTGAATTATGTAATCAGGAAGATAAATGAATTCTTATTTCTGAAGAAAATTTAATTAAATTATAATTCACGAATAAAAAAAATTCAAGTTGTATTTTAATAGTCCCTATGACAAATATTAGGAAAAATTCACTATTTTCCTATTTTTGAACAAAGATTTACCAAAATTTAATTTTACTACTTATTCTAATAAGAAATTTTTCGGCGTATATACCTGATAATGAAACTATTAAAAATGCCAATTAAAAATGATCACAACAGCTGATGGTAATTAAATATTATAACTTCTAACGAAAAATTAAACATAAGAAATATTAGATTTAAATTAATTAAATTAAGCTCGAATGTAAAAACGCTATTAAAACAAGTGCCTACTTTAGTCACTCAAAAGCTGTTCAAAAGCCTTTATCGCAAATTAAAAATAGTTTTACGTCAGTTATATGGACAAAGAGTCACGTAAATGTGATATAATAGACGACACAGCGTAAGTGGAAAATTGGCAAAATTATTTCATTTAAGTACTACTTGGCATTTTATTCACTTTAAACTACTTTGACTATATTTCATTTTTCAATCTCATCTGGAAACACTTGTGACGTAAAAAGACCACAATTTACCCATTTTTTCGAAAAACTTTTTTCCTACTTTTTTTATTTTATTTCATACAAGAACTTCTCAGTCTACAATATGGAAAACAATACCAAGAAAAAACGAATAATTTTCAAATTTACCAAAATAAAAAAATAATTAGCCTCGTTAAATTAATATTATAGCTAAAAATCGTTTTCTATTTTTTTATTTGATTTCATACGTCAAGTACTTTTTAGTCTACAATATGGAAAACAATACCAAGAAAAAATATATAATTTTTAAATTTACAAAAATAAAAAACTGATTTCCCTCATTAAAATAATATTATAGCTAAAAAATCGTTTTTGTAATTATTGAGGATTTTACATCAGTAATATTTTGGACTTCGCAGAATTTAAAATTAAGCAGGAAATTATATGAAGTTTGAAGATCAAATTTTACGTATTGGTGAGAAGTTTAGAATTTGTTGGTTAGGATAGAAGTAATGAGTGATTATAAAAGTTTAAATTTGAAGAATTAAATATGCTTACCCATGACGAGAGAGGCTCTCGGTTGTGGATTGTACAGATATAACCGACATGTTTCCGTGATAATTGGCAACTGAAACAGAAAGAGAGGCTATTGTAAATCGTCAATCCCAGAATTCCACCTCTTCTCCTACCAGATAAACTTTTTCTTCCACTTTTCCGGAGAACGACTGATAAACCGGCTTCAGGGGAACCCACGAGTTTATACGTCACACAAAAAGCCGTCTGACTAACGATAAGGTACCGGGATAAAGTCTCACAGTTTATATATACATTGTTTATCTACAAATCCAAGAAATTCCATTCACGGGAAAGGTTAATTTTCTATTTTAATAAAAAATTGAATTACTATTTGATATTTTGATACGTGAACTTTATTGATTGGCCATAGTTAGGGATATAAGTCCATGAAACGTTTCATGGACCAAAGTTTCATGAAACATTCGCAAAGTTTCAGAAACATGAATGCCCATGCGCACTCATGCCAGGTTGAGGTTATATTATTTGAATCGTATGTCGACTTAATATTTTGCGTTTTAAGTATAATAAAAAGTTTTTTGAAAATGGGTCGCCAGAAGCACAAATTAATTCTAAGACAATAAATTTAAAAAAATAAAATACTAAATAATTTACATTTGACTCACGTGATTTTTATTTATTTATTCAAATTTTCTATATAAATTAGTTATTTATTTGATTATTTATGCAATTTATTTATGAATTTTAAAAATTCAATTATTTTTAATTTCCCCGCCATTATGCTTGAAACTTTGAAACGTTTCATTTTTCCAAAGTTTCATGAAACTCTACAATCCTAGTCATAGTGCCTATAAAAATATTGCATTCATCTTAATTTTGCACAATTATCTCTCGTCCCTTTTAACGAAATTAAAAATTACAAATTATTTATCTTATGATTGAAAATTGGTCCAAATATTTTTTCCTGGGAAGAAATATTAGATAGGAGGTTATGCAATAAATTTGAACTCAAAAGTGGACTGTTTTGAGTCAAAATAGAATAATAATTTTGTTTGGAGTTGATGAGAATGGTGTCATAACCTTGATTCCAAGGTTTGAACTTGAAACAAAAATCTTCGCCCCTTGCTTTGCTTTGTGTTGCAAGAGTCGAAATCGATTTCGCAGTTGGAAATAAAACAACGCACAATTTCCCGCCTTGTTAAAAGTCTGTTCAGAATTCAAACCTCAGACTCAGAAGCGAATGGAGGACGTCTGGTTTTGTTTCGACACATATTGCCTTGGTATTCTTGGCAAACTGCGTTCCACTCTTACTTTCTCTGAAAGAAAGCTTTCCAGATACGAAGTAACTTATATTCTCGTCACTGTTATGCATACTGAATCCGTGATTCAGGCACTGTTTACGAAAAATCGGACAAAATTTACCAATCAAATATTTGTAATTTATGACGACTCAAACCGGAAGGAAAACTCAAGACATCACTGAAGACTGGGCCAAGTTCACGTTTTCGGAAGGTCGACGTCCGTGAGCCAAATTAACAAGTGGTTATCGGTTATCGTTGGAATTCGACCCAGAGATTCTTTTTGAGCTTCGTTTTTGGTCTAAGGATTTTTATTATTAATTTAGGTTAAACTGCAGTTTAGCGACCGGACTTTGAAGTTGCCTGCAATTCGTGAGAGGCAAGGTAACAAAAGGTGAAAATTGTTTACGTACCAGTCGCGGAAAATTTTAACTTTGTAATTTTTAAAACTATAACTAATTAGAAAAAAATCTGATATGAATATTTTTGAACAGCCATAGAAATTATATAACATTGTTTATTCAAATGCACTAATTAATTTAGATAATATTTTTTTCTTTCGTGTATTGACAATGGGAAATCGCGAAGTTAGAATCTGGCGCCATTAGGAAATTTATTATTTTCATAAGTTTATGCCTTGCCTGATATATATAATTGTCCTCCGGATGGAGGAAGGATTTTTTTTTTGGACGATTATTTTTTTTTTATAGCCAAAAATGTGAGTGAAGTTTTGGTCGAATAAACAACTTTGAATTTCAACATCTGCCATTTTTCGAAAAATCAAAATTTTTTAAATCCCTTTGGTAAATGCTAAATATTTGTAAAGAAATTTTCCCTGAAGAATTTCGTTCACAATTCTTAGCTTTTTTGATGAAGATAATTTGTGTTTTCTGCATGCGTATGTAATCATTACAACGGACGTGTTTGATTTGCGGTCATTAAAAATGGATGGGATAAGCAAAGAGGGCAATCAAGACTAAATTAGCCCTTTGTGCTTCATGAATAGGGCCAGGGAAAATGTCAAGGTGGCAGTTACCGGCACGCTTTCATATTCATTCTGGCAAAATTTTCATTACATAGTTTCAATGACAAAATTCAATTCACGTGTTTACATAAAAAAAGACGGATCAAGAATATTTGTGGTGGGAAGAATTCCGCAACAAAGAGTAAGAAATGGGAATAAAGAGTTTTATTTTATCCCTTTATTTTTAAAATTATTGTGGTAGTTCCAAAGAATCCGTTGGATTCGTCATAGACTAAATATTTAGAATTTTAAGACAGAAAAATCTAAACGAATGAAACTTAAAGATGCCCTGACGAAAGTTTCCGATTGGAATTCAATTCGAACGAATCTGAAATGTATTTCCGAATCAATCCGTAAAACTTTCTGAATCTCGTTCGATGCAAATTGATTAAAAATCAATATGAATCAATAAAATTCAATTCACTTCAATCCGAGACTTTAATCCGAATCTTTCCGATTCGGATTAATTCGGATTGAACTAAAATGAATCGGATAAAGTCGGATTGATATTTAACCGATTTGTATCGAATGAGACCCAAAATGTTTTTCTGATTGGTTCAGGATAGTTCTGATTCGATCGGATTGAATCCCAATCCGAAACTATTGCCGAGGTGATTAAATAAAATTAAGCCTTTGTTTCTCTGTTGATTAGAAAATCATAAAACTATTCTAGAACAGTCTCGATAAAATAGAGAAATATCTCACGATTATAAACTAGATACAAGTTGATATATTTTGCGTTGAGGAATTCGAAGGAGATTACGAGCTCACGTCTTTTGTCTCAAGAAATTAACACTTGATAACAGGGATTCTTGATTTCCAAGATAACTAAAAGGGATTTACTGGAGACTGAACTGGAAAAAATACGATAACTCAGAAAATTCCGTTTAACAAATACCTTTGCAAAGAAAATCTTTCTTGTGACCTTGCTTTGGAATGTTGTTTGGTAAACAATGATTGCATCAGGAAAAGTTAATTGATGCAAAATTTTTAATAAATTACTGCACAAAGAATTTAACACAATTTTTCTAGTAATTAACCTTGGATCAAAGGTTTGAATGGAATTTTTGTTTAAAAATACC
The DNA here is from genome assembly GCA_030998225.1 of Diplolepis rosae. Lineage (NCBI taxonomy): Eukaryota > Metazoa > Arthropoda > Insecta > Hymenoptera > Diplolepididae > Diplolepis > Diplolepis rosae. The sequence continues at coordinate 765,283 of JAPYXD010000391.1, read as the reverse complement.
ATTAATAAAGAATTATTTGAGTAAAACTTGTAAAATATGAGTGAAATAAATGAAATAGAAAAAAAGATTCGCAATATTTGTATAAAGGAAACTTATTTTCTGTCTAGCTTCATTTTATCTTTGATTTAATTATTTTGGATGCTAATACCTATCTTTGAAGGATAACTGAAGGATAACATCAAGAAAGAATGTCGTTAGAGGAAAAGTGGCACGTGTATCCTTTTTCAGAGGAATATACACGCGCCATTGACACGTGTCCTTTATGTGCATTTATAAGTTCATGCCGAACACCTAATCATTAAAGAATGCTTACTAATCAAATTATAAAAATAACCGTTGAAATACAAGGCACGTGTCATGAAAATATGTACATCTTTTGTTACTTTCAGGAGATGCTCAGTCTTTGATTTTTAATCCACTCTTTACCTTGTAGTACATTCTAGTCTACTCTCTAAATTTGAATCAGTCAAAATCTACTGATTATCAGTGAAATTTTACTGATTCAAATAGCTAAAAAGAGGTTACTGTAAATCAGTCAAATTTCACTGATTATCTCAGTGAAAATTGACTGATTTGACAGTGAAAAATAGTTTTTCCACTGATGAATCAGTGAAAATTAACTGATTTAACAGTGAAAAATATTTTTTCACTGATTAATCAGTGAAAAGGCAAATCACTGATTCAATCAGTGAAAATTTAACTGATTCCGATTTAGAGAGTATAATTACTATTATGTTCTTGTATTTTTAACTATATTCTTCACTTTAATTAGCAGTTTATTACTAATTGTATTTATAGACTCCTTTCTCTCAATTTTATTTCATTGAGTCGAATTCACTGTGAAATGAATTGAAGTTAACTAATTGAATAAATATAAATGAGTCACTGAACAAAATGAGTAGAAACTACTGATTCAATCTGTAGATTTTTTACTAATTTATTACAGATAATTTATTTTTCTATCTTTAGAATTGCACCTCATTTTCAGCTTTTTGAATATTTTTCAGTGAATAAGACTCGAAGAACTGATTTAATAATTAGAAATGAGTTACCAGATGAAATTAGTAAAAACTACTGATTGGAAGAAAGAATAGTTAAATTAAAAAATATGTAAACAAAAATAATATTTCCAGATATTAAACAAAGTTATTTATATTTCGTTCACTCTCAATTTCATTCTGTTAATTTTTTACTAATTCTATTCAGTAAAAAAAAATTTTATAGCTTATGAATAGCATATCATTTCAATCTTTTTTGAAGATTTTTTTAGTGAATATGACGCGATTAACTGATTATAAAATAAAATTGAGTCACTGAACAAAATTAGTAAAGAATTACTGATTTCATTTAAGAAAGTTTATATCCTGAAAATCTATCATTAGAATCGATTATAATTTTATTTCTTGAAAGTATAAATAGAAGATCACTCTGAGTACATCTCTTATTTTTAAAACAACCATATTTCATTTCACTTTCCAGAAATTTTTCAGTACAAAAATATCATTACTGTGCAAATATCTGAATGAATGATACATGATATTTTGTATTACGTGTTAAAATTTAATTTTGAAATACCATAAAAGTGGTACAATAAAGAAGAGAGGAGAGGAAGTCAGATGATTTATCCAGAAGGCTGTATTACGTAAAAAACTTCTCAGCTATTTTAAAAATCGTGAATTCCAAGTTATTAAGTGATGATGTTCCTCATTTGGTGACGAAACAGATGACGTAGTCATATATTTTTAAAAGCTTCTGCTCAAGCAGGTGTGCAAAGATCAATTTATGGTCGAAGGAGCTTTTGATTGACACACATGAATGACGAAAGAGTGACGTCTAAGACATTTTAAACTATGCGTTTTAATTTATAGGCTAATTGTTATTAAATTATTATAATTGTATTCCTCAAAATATGAGAAATCCCGAATGTTATTAATTTTGAGTCTTAAAAATTCTGACACATTTGCATTCAAAATGAACTTATAATTAATTAAAATAAAAAATATTTGAATATGACAAAGCACTTTTAATTTTAATTTATGTTCGAAAAGATTGTAAACTCGAGTAAAGTAAAAGAAAACCATAAATCATTCTTGCATTCCTAATCATCCAGTCTTTTAATTTTTTAAATAATATCGACTTTACTCATTTAATTTTAATCAGCAGTTTTTTAATACAATTTTATTCAGTGAATCTATTTTGTCAATATAGAGTAAAATTCACTGTCATATCAATCCAAGTCAATTCATTGAACAGCTAGAAATGAGTCACTGAATAAAGTTAGCAACACCTACTGATTGAAATGAGAAAAATAGTTGAATAATTTTGAAATTATGTAAAAAAATACAATTCACAGTAATTAAAGTTACTTGTATTTCGTTTTATCTTTATTTAAATCTGTAGATGTTTTACTGATTTTATTCAGTGGGATTTTATCTGTTCCCAGCTTTTGACTCGTAAAATTGGTTGAATAACCATGAATGAGTTACTGGATAAAATAAGTACTCTCTAAATCTGAATCAGATAAAATCTACTAATTATAAGTGAAATTTCACTGATTCAAATAGCTAAAAAAATGTTACTGTTAATCAGAAAAAATTCACTGATTACTTTAGTGAAAATCAACTGATTTGACAGTGAAAAAGATCATTTTCACTGATGAACTAGTACAAGAACAAATCACTGATGAATCAGTGAAAATTAACTGATTTGACAGTGAAAAAGATCATTTTCACAGATGAACTAGTAAAAGGGCAAATCTACTGATTATAAGTTAAATTTGACTGATTCAAATAGCTAAAAAGAGGTTACTCTTAATCAGTCGAATTTAACTGATTACTTTAGTGAAAATTAACTGATTTAACAGTGGAAAATATTTATTCCACTGATGAATGAGTGAAAATTAACTGATTTGACAGTGAAAAAGATCATTTTCACTGATGAAGTAGTAAAAGGGCAAATATACTGATTATAAGTGAAATTTGACTGATTCAAATAGCTAAAGAGAGGTTACTCTTAATCAGTCGAATTTAACTGATTACTTTAGTGAAAATTAACTGATTTAACAGTGGAAAATATTTATTCCACTGATGAATGAGTGAAAATTAACTGATTTAACAGTGGAAAATATTTATTCCACTGATGAATGAGTGAAAATTAACTGATTTGACAATGAAAAAGATCATTTTCACTGATGAACTAGTAAAAGGGCAAATATACTGATTATAAGTGAAATTTGACTGATTCAAATAGCTAAAAAGAGGTTACTCTTAATCAGTCGAATTTAACTGATTACTTTGGTGAAAATTAACTGATTTAACAGTGAAAAATATTTTTTCCACTGATGAATCAGTGAAAATTAACTGATTTGACAGTGAAAAAAATCATTTTCACTGATGAACTAGTAAAAGGGCAAATCTACAGATTACAAGTGAAATTTGACTGATTTAAATAGTTAAAAAGAGGTTACTGTTAATCAGCCAAATTTAACTGATTGCTTTAGTGAAAATTAACTGATTCAACAGTGCAAAACATTTTTTCCACTGATTAATCAGTGAAAATTAACTGATTTGACAGTGAAAAAGATCATTTTCACTGATAAACTAGTAAAAGGGCAAATTTACTGATTATAAGTGAAATTTGACTGATTCAAATAGCTAAAAAGGGGTAGTGTTAATCAGTCAAATTTAACTGATTGCTTTAGCGAAAATTAACTGATTCAACAGTGCAAAATATTTTTTCCACTGATGAATCAGTGAAAATTAACTGATTTGTCAGTGAAAAAGACCATTTTCACTGATTTCAGTTTACTTGAACGAGTGAAAAGACGATTTAATTTCCCTTTATGGACGAAAAAAGGTTGTAAGCTTCACAAAAGTAAAATAAAGCCAGAAGAATTTGGTAAATAGGATTAAGCAGACATGGACGTTTTATGAGATGCAGACTTGTGATACGAGAGCGTCCTAAGTTTAGCTGCAAAAGATTTAAGTTGAAGCCCTCGAGAACGACGCAGAAGTTGGCAAAGACCCAAAAAATTGACCATGTGATCTTGCAATTTTTACTCGACACAAGACGAGAATAGAGCAAGAAAAGGGTATTGCAGGCACGCGTCACATTAGTCTGGGCTACTGGCTTATCCTTACTGCATTTCTATATCAAACTCCAAAGATTTACTATAATTAGACTCGGGCTACACAACCATAGCCTATTTTAATTCATAATATTTACATCCTACATTAGCCTCACCCACTCATTCAAATCTAATTTATTTTCTTCGATTTCCTTCCTTTTACAATTAATTCGGACAGAGAAGTCATGACCAATCGTTACTAGCAGAATTTTTTGTAAACAACTTTAATGGATTTGTCATGCTTAGGTTTATTTTTTCTAATTTTCCTCCTATAAGGAAAACTTGCTTGATTATAAATTTATAAATATGCTTGTTTAATATTCTTAGTTCTATCCGAGTTACTATATGTATTGGACTGGTTACAATAATGTACTTAGGAGTTCTGAAAGTTAATTAAACGACTTGAGCAAAAACCAATCATTTCATTTTTTTAAAAAAATATTTTTTATCGTTAAATTAACGTTCAGAACTGTAAGTACGCAATACAATATAATTCCTAATCGTTACTTTATTTGCATACGAGGTTTTCTTTATTTTAATTGACAGTTTTTATTGAATTAATTAATTCTGACTGACTTGTTTTTTGCTAATTTATTTTTAATTATTGAATATGATGATTTTAACTAATTTTGTCGCAAATCTGAATTATTTAACTGATATAGCTAAAAATGAGACTAAAAAAATTAGAAGAAAAAAGCTTCAGGTTGAAATGAAGATTTTCTATATTATCTAAATCTGAATCAGTCAAAATCTACTGATTATCAGTGAAATTTGACTGATTCAAATAGCTAAAAAGAGATTACTGCGAATCAGTCAAATTTCACTGATTACTTCAGTGAAAAGTAACTGATTTAACAGTGAAAAATATTGTTTTCACTAATTAAACAGTGAAAATTAACTGATTAACAGTGAAAAATATTGTTTATAATGATGATTCAGTGAAAAGGCAAATCACTGATTCAATCAGTGAAAATTTGACTGATTGAGATTTAGAGAGTATATATATATTATTCTGGGTACTATACAGATTTTAACTTGTACAATATTTTTATTCTTCAAACAGGGATAAGCTTTCTGATTTTTACTAATTTTATTCAGTGATTTATTTTTGACTATTAAATTAGTTGATATTTACTGATTTTGCTCAATAAACTAATATGGATATTAAAATTGACCATTGGACAAATTTGTAAGAAAACTACTGATTGAAAATTTCAATATCTGTATTACACAGATGTTTACTCGTACAATATTGTTTTTTTAATTAAAAGTAAGTATTTTAATTCCTATAATCTTTTAATAAAAAAATATTGGTAGCTTTCTACTGACTCTAAGTGAATTCCTACAAATTCAATTAGTATTACTCATATTTCTGTGAACTAATTTCGTTATTAAATGAACCTTAAAACAAATTATTTCCATTAACACCTCATCAAAAATAAACGATTACTAATTAAATTAGTAGAATTTGACTAACAATTAGGAAAAAACTACTGCTTACTAATAGAAATTCTTACTCAAGCAATTGGTAAACGGCTTCGCTCTATTTTAATCAGTACTCTCTAAATCTGAATCAGTTAAATTCGACTGATTATCAGTGAAATTAGACTCTTTAAAATAGCTAAAAAGAGGTTACTGTAAATCAGTCAAATTTCATTGAATATTTAAGTGAAAATCAACTGATTTAACAGCGGAAAATATTTTTTCACTGATTCAATCAATAAAAATTGACTGATTTAACAGCGGAAAATATTTTTTCACTGATTCAGTCAATGAAAATTGACTGATTTAACAGTAAAATATTTTATCACTGATTCAATCAATGAAAATTGACTGATTTAACAGCGGAAAATATTTTTTCACTGATTCAATCAATGAAAATTGACTGATTTAACAGTATGAAATATTTTTTCACTGATTCAATCAATGAAATTTGACTGATTTAACAGTGTGAAATATTTTTTCACTGATGAATCAGTGTAAAGGCAACTTACTTATTCAATTAGTAAAAATTTGACAAATTCCGATTTAGAGAGTAGTTTCCTACAATTTTAAATTTCAAAAAGAATAGTTATCTTCTCGAAATAATTTTTTAAAATTATTTTAAACATCCGAACAAACTTTTATCCAAGAAAAAATATGCCCACACACTCTTAAAAATATTTGCATGAATCAACAAAATTATTTGGTTTGTAGAACTTGTTTGAACTAAATTCTTTTTTTTATCTAACCAAATATTTTAGTAACTTTTAACAAATTTGAAGTATTTATTAGATTCAACTAAAAAATTTGCTCGAGCCAATAAAACACTCTAAATTGACTGAAACTATTTCGTTCAATGAACCAAATTTTTTCTCCATACATGTAACAAATTCGATTCAAATTATTTTATTAGTTATTAATTAATACAGTTGGATTAAGTTAAAGTCGTTACAACACTAACAATTATGGTACGATAAATTAATTATTTTTTAAACAAGCTGTTAAAAAACTGCAAGTTGGAATATTTTTTTCAGACTATAAAAGCATGGCTATATCCATTTTGCGAGACCGAACATGAACTCGGGTTAAAACGTGAACTTTACTGTGGATTCCCGGGCTTGCTACGACTGAGTTTAATGCGCATGTGCCATGGTGTTGCACTAAAGTGTATGCGTGTATGCATTCGTAAAAACATGGAACAGGGGCGTCAACATGCTTCTCTATAAAATTTGATTAAAACCCGTACTATTTCCACTGAAAACATTCTCTCTTAAAATTATAAAAAAGATTTGCTTGAATGAAAGATAATAATTTGGTTTCAAAGGCTTTTTTTGATTCAAACAAAATATCTTTGGGTTAAATAAATTTTTTTTAAAAACAAAATCAGTAAAAATGATCTTTTTCACTGTCAAATCAGTTAATGTTCACTGATTCATCAGTTGAAAAAATATTTCTCACTGATAAATCAGTTAATTTTCACAGTAACCTCTTTTTAGCTATTTGAATCAGTCAAATTTCACTTATAATCAGTAGATTTTTACTGATTCAGATTGAGAGAGCAGGAATTTGATCACTTGGTCTAATTTGATTTGAATAAATTTTTATTTGCTTCAAAGATACTTTGTTTGAATAAAAAAAAATTTATTTAATTCAAATAAATCATTTTTTGAAATCATAGAAAGTCATTTAAACAAATCATTTTATTTGATCCACCCAAACCCTTTTTCTCAGTGTATACAATCCGAAAGCATATATCATAAACTCTAAATAATAAAAAATATCTTTTTAGGACCCCAAAAATAAATTATAAACCTGTAATTACATCATGTAGATAAAAGAAAACAAAACGGTACGTTAGAAAGTGCTTGTTGATTTAATTTGAACACATTTAATCAATAAATACTGTCCAAATTGTGAGAACTAATTAGGGTTTTCCGGTGGAGGGATTTGATAATGATCGTTACGTTCCTGTGCGTGTAAATGTGTGTAACCCACATGCGTGACCCTTCCTTGGCGTCGCGACGAGACTCGTTCGATTTGCAAGGGGGTTGAAATGAGGTCGACAACCCTAGAGAGAAACCAAGACGTGGAGGCGAATCTCGATATCGACCGGAAACGGAAGCTCTTGTGTCTTTCTCCCACGCTAATGTTTTCGCAATGGGAGATAAAATCATGTCAGAAGAAAAGTGCGTAAAGGCGGGAGAAACTTGCTGCGGAGGCGAGATTAATGAGCCGAGTGAACGTATCGAAGGAGGCCGATTAACTCTTTCAGTCACAATTTTTGGAAAACCATTAAAAAATATTTGTTTGTCCGCCGTACACCGAAAATTAGCCTTATCTTACGTTTTGCATGCGGAAAGTTGATTTTCCCGCACTAGTGTGGCAAAATTTCAAGTTTGTTTGTATTTTTCATACTAGTGCGGGAAAAACAACTTTCCGCACGCAAAACGACCGACTTTTGATTTCCAAAAAAACTATACGAGGTACAGAAAAAATGTTAGAGACAAAATTGTCCATTTCAAAAAGATATACAAATTTACTTCAGATCAATTTTTTATCGGATAAGTAGTTTTCGTTTTAATCCCAAAAAACGCTAAAAAAAATGAAAAATTCCGTTTTGTACGAATCTATGCGAAATACGAAAAAAATTTTGAAGAAGAAAATTTTTCATTTAAAAAAGATCTACAAATTAGCTTCTGGCAATTTTTTCATAAGAGTTATATAATTTTCATTTATTCATCAAAAACGTTTTTATGAAAAATACAAAATTCAATTTTCCCGCCAAAATATTTTTTCATAAAAGTTATATCTTTTAAATTTTAATTTTTTAAAATGCAATATGGCTCTAATAGATATAAAAAAAATCGAGCGCGAGTATTCATCATGATTTGTCTTCTATAGCGGAAATATGACTAAAAGGGTTAAAAAGCACAAGTAAAAAGATCTGATTCAATTTACATGAAATGGAAATATCATTTGCTTAAGTGCTGCTTTATTGGTTTAATCAGATAAAAACTCAAGAGAACTTATTTTAGAAATAATATAGTATAATAATTTTTAATTCGTAATCTGATTAATGATTAATTTTGTGTAATCGACCTATTCGACTCTGTTCATTTTTCCCCCGAGTCAACTAATGAAATTCATTATCTCTCGAATGTGACATTCATTAGTATCTAACTCAACTTTCAATTGTAAGTAATAAAAATAGCAATTTTTAATGATCTTACTGAGAATTACACAAGGGTAATTTATAATGACAGATTAATGATTTGACTTTTTACTTTAATGGAAAAAATTACAACAAAGATAACATTTCCATTCAATATTTACAACAGAAAAAATTCTAATGAAGATTTAGAAGGTTATATCAAAAGATTTTTGCTCGACGGGGAAGATTTTTAAAGCGTGAGATTAGGATAACGAGACTTCTGATTAATCAGTACATTTCCTGATTTTCTATCGCTTGCCTGATTACATAAATTTTCGCGTGATTTCCTGCTTTTTAATAAATTCGAAATAAATAAATAAATAAATCACTGATTCATTAGTGAAAAATATTTTTCACTGTTAAATCAGTTAATGTTAACTAAAGTAATCAGTGAAAAATGTTTTTCACTTTTAAACAGTAAATTTTCACTGAAGCAATCAGTGAAATTTTACTGATTCAAAGTAACCACTTTTTATCTATTTAAATCAGTCAAATATTACTGATAATCAGTAGATTTTTACTGATTCAGATTTAGAGAGCGGTTACTAGAATCGTGTAGTTTTAATAATAATTTCTTACTTTAAGAGAAAAAATGGTCTTCGTTCAATGATAATAAAATTAAATAAATTATTTCTTAAATTTTTGCCGGTACTGTATTTGAATCAAATAAATAAAATTAAAAAAATAATTCCATTTATTTAAAAAAAGCTAAAAACCTAATTTTTTAAAATCAATTAAATTTATATTTGTTCTAAAGATGTTTTTACTTCGAATTGAAAAAATGATGTTAAAAAACGATTTCTTAAATTTAAATAAAACTTTTTTCCGGGTGTAATTTTTATGATTTTAATCTCCAAAATATAGATTCTTATAGAAAATTCAAAAGCCTAATTCTTTTTATCATGAAAAAGAGTTGTATCTGATGTTATTTTTGGAAAAAATTATATACATGTTCACCCCGAAAATGTCATTTACTCCAAAAAATTTCAAATTTTCCCGCCAGTAGATTATTTTTAAGATCAAAAGATTATGGGGGAGTTTCTGGTGAAAATGGTGAGGTCATTGACCGACGCCACCGAATTTGATTTACGGCGGCGCGTCGGCGCGCTAGACAAAAACCAGCGGCGGCGCCGCGTCTAAACAAGATGGTGAACGGCGTCAGCGTGGCGTTGCGGCGCAACACTATACATGTGTGATTTCAATGTTCCTTTTCCACATGTGTGTTAGAAAACGATGTTTATATATTGTTTTATGTAAGAACGCCAGATTCATTTTAGATCCCGTCATTGCAAGGACTCGCAATTACATCACATCCTCTAGAATCTCATGGAAAATGCGAAATTGCGACTTGCATCGATTCTCGAAACATGAAACGAAGATCGAGAATGTTATAAAAATAGTTTTTAATTACAGTAAAAAATTACTTACAAAAAATATGAAACACCAACCGGAATCTATCTTAATAAATTAAAACTTTGTTGTCAATCATTTCTGTTCCGAGAATTGTTCAAGTAAATGTAAAAAATTAATTAGTTGAGTTTGAAATGCTTCGACCGGCAATTGAAAGACCTGGGCTCGAATCCCAGCGCAGTCGAAAGCGTCTTTTTTTCGAGAAAAAGATTTTCAAATTCTTTAAATGTAAAAAATATTGACAGTTTAAACAATAATAATATCTGCGGATTCATTAGTCTAAAATCAATTAGCAATTTCTAGATCGCAAAAACATGTCTCAGGTGTTATTAATAACAAAGAAAAATATTCTTCGCGAGTTGTACATTTAAAAAATCAAATTCCGCGACAGGTACTCGTTAGGGATAGTGATTGGCATAACGGGCCTCACGGCGCTGCTATGGGAGCGAAGCGATAAAGCGTGACCTCCTTGCGATCTAAATATTACACAGGTGCGACGTTCATTATTTTCTCACATCTTTAGAATTTTACGAAACTACTTCTTTTAGAACACTCAAAATCTACTCAACAAAAATAATTTCAGAATTAATTACTTTTACGAGACAATCAATAACCCCTTCCCCCCACCATTAACAAATTAAATTAAAATTTTAAGCTAATAAAACGCAATAGGAAACAATAAAACAAGTTATTCTGATAGCATCAAATTATTGAGCTATGTAATTATAAGTTTAAAAAATAATTGCTAATTATTAAAGAATACCTCGCAATCAATATTGAAAATTTCTATTCGTATAAAAATGTCTCTTAAGCATAAATAAGTAAAAAATACTGTTTGTAAAGTAGAAGGTAGAACTGACCTAGGGCACGTAACTGTTCAAACGTGTTCTTTATTTTTATAATTTACCTCAGACTGACATTTGCAACGCAGGTCACTTGTCTCCAAAACCATATTGTGCAAAATTTTGCAAAATAAAATTATATCTCGAAAGAATTAGAATTTTATTTTACCTAAAATTCATTAAGGGAATAATTCTAGAGGTGAAAATTGACATATTAGAAGAATTTGTAAATCGTAAAATTAAACCAAAATAGATAAAAAAATAAACTGGCAGAAATGAGAAAAACACTCAATACTACATTTAAAACGAATATATTTATAACGGGAATTACGCTACTACTTTCTCTACAAACTTTGATTGAATGCACAGCTTACTTTTCTCCGAAACTCTTTCACTTTAGAAAAACCATGCCAGTGTCGTAAGGATTTTACAATTGAAATGAGTATTTCACAATCCGTAACAGTCATCCTTAACCGTAGTCAATATTATGAACTGTAATACACATTGCGCGCCATAATAAATATTGCAAATGTACTACAAAACAAAGCTGTAACCAACATTTAAGTATACAAAAAAGACATAATTAGTCTCTAAAGGGATAAAATTTTTCCAAAATGCAATTCCTCAACGAAAATTTTCATCCCACTCAAAAATCTTTCTCACACCCATTTAGTTCAGAAAGTATGTTAGGAAAGACTTACTTGTATGGAAAACCAAAAAGGACACAAGTAAAGCAATTGGCACTGTTTTCACGAAGTAGCACTACTTAGCGCGATGTGTGCTTTCGCTTTACAAATGAGGATTTTGTAATTTCAATGAGGATATTAAAGAGAAAATTTCTGAAATACAGATTCTCTTAGTGCATTTGGAGCATCACTGAGGCATGTCTGACGCTCGCGATCTTTTTATAACATACGGTACAGGCGGGGTTCCGGGGAATGAGAGAAAACTGGTGGGGGTACTGATATAGTGGGGAAAATGGGGCAAAAGGAAGGGAAAGAGGGGAGGAGATACAGACGCCGACTCGCCAACTGACGTCTGTCTCTTCTCCACCTCTTCTCTATCATAAACCCACTCCATAAGCGAATTTAGCGAACAGCGACCCGGCCGAAGTCGCTGACATGCAAGGGAAAATATGAAGATTCTTGGAAAATAGGTAAAAGGGCTTCTCAGTGTGAGAAAATAGTAAAACGAAGGAAAGGATATCTGAAAAATCCTCGTTCAAAACATTATTTACCATTATTTTCCTCTATTTTTATTGATAATTTTATGATAGTAGAGAAAACATTGTTGTTATGTTTTTTATTTTATTTATTGTATTTGTTTATATTTCGCGGGTTTCAGTAGAATAGTTATTTCTTACTTAGAAACTTTATTTTCAAAAGAAAATAAGTTTAGTTTTTGAATATCGCGCCAATATGAGTCAGTTGAGAAACTTTGTAGCGAGCCAATAGACCTTTTCATCTTGAATAGGAAATATAAGATGCGCTGCGCTATGAGAGTTACTGCAAATTTCATAAAGTCGGTCATTTTTTGCCAATAACATGTATCTTGGATGTGTAATTTTTATTCAGAAGTTATTTAAAGATAATATTTTCCAGGTGTAAATTTAGTTTGAAATAGATTTAGAATCCCTGCGAACGATAATAGAACACTGCTGAGGTTATTAAATTATCGAAAAGAATGATAATTTGATCGGGATAAAAAAGGTATACACAGGTACAAAAGGGAGGTTATGTTTAGAAGACAGGTATCACTATTTTTGCATATTTCGAACATTTAAATATATTTTAGTGTTCTATAATCAGTTTCTTTCCTTTGAAAAGGAATAGGCGGGTTTTAAAAGATAAATCAAGTATTCCTTTATATGTTCTTTTCTTTTTATTCAATCCTATATGTAAGTTTTGTTTACTTTTATCCCTCAAATTATATCGATATAAATTTGAAATAATATCTATTGACATAGCAATGTGCCGTTGACATTTTCAATGTGTCGAAACTTTCACTTTGAAATTTTTGATGACATTTATCAACTTGTTTAACAATTTCTGGTTATCAATAAAAAATTAATACCAATTTAATTGATTTAATTCAATATTGAGATAATTTTTTATTATTATCTTTTGCAGTATAATACAGTTCTAATATTGAAAAGAGTATTTTGAATGTAAAGCAGGCACTTTAAATTTATAATTGTTGTAAAAATATCTAAAGATTCTGAAATTTTATTTACTTTGAAACTTTCCATCGCAAATTTCAAAAACTATGTTTCTGAAACGGTATATTGAAATATTTACAAATTTCAATGTATTATTATACAGAAAATGATCGAATATTTAACGGAAGTTAGTCTACTCGACGCACACGCGCACTCGAAAATATTCAAGATGAAAATGTCTATTGAAATTTTAAAATAAAACAAATATAATGTTAAAAAATATGAAATAATATAAATAAGAATCTAAATAAAATAGTAATACTAAAAAAAAAATCGAGCGAACTTTCTTGCCAAGCCAATATTATTTTAAAATATTTCATACTATTTGCAAATTTCGATGGAAAGTTTCAATGAAAAAGTTTCATAGTAAATAAAACTTTTGGATATGACTTTTCAATATTAAAACTGTATCCTACTGCAAAAAATGAATTTGAAATTAAATTAAATTAAATTAAAAATTAAATTAAAATTAAATCAATTAAACTTAATCTTAGCTAACATAACCTAAAACATATAGCTACTAAAGGCGCCAAAATTAAAAATTTATATTATGATTCAAAATTGGATTAACTTTTTATGATTATTTTATAAGACATAGGTTCAGTTATAATGCATCTATTAATGCGTTTGTCTCAAAAACTTTTCTTCCGTTCGTTGTGTAGTGGTTGCAAAAGAACGGAGGTTTAAATCGCCTTGAAAAAATTTGAAAACATGTAGAATATATGTCATTTCCCGTGGAATCTTCGATATAGTCCATTAAAACTTATTTTTCCCAAAACAAATTCATGAGTCGCGATTTTTTTTCGACTTTAAAATTAATCCATTTGTTTTTATTTTTATAGGTTTGGCGAGGAACTGTATATATATTGAATAGATTCCTGTGTTGCAGAAGTCAACTACATTAATTTCATTAACGATATCACTGCAAAACCAAAAAAAATACATTAAACTTCAAAAATCTAGGCCACTATTTTGCTACAATGATATTACTACTTTTACTAGAGAAATGGAATGAACTAGTCTAGAATATTCGCAAGCGATTACGCCACGAGAAATCACTAACGGAGTCGATTTAAGTCATATTGATCTATATTTTTTATTGACACCAAGTGTGTTTCAAAAAATATATTTTGAACAATTAGACACATGAGTTTTTTGAAAGAAAAGCTTATTCCAAGACAAATTCCAGAGTAAATTGTATCTTGATTTATAATTATATTAAAAATTGGAATATCAGTTATAGCGAATATAAAAAAAGGATATCTGATCTGAAAGTATAATTATTACTCTAAAATGTGCAAATTAAAATCAAATTAAAAATCAAATATTGCTAATCAAAATCATTTCATTTCACTGTTTCTACCAGGTCTAAGAAAAATAAAGATTAATTGCTAAGCAATGAATCAGTGTCAATGGCAAACGAATAACAATGGGTACGTAGTTAATGAATAAATGTTGGCAGTAAAATGACTCAATGGAAACAAAACTGTTTTTTCCCTTGCAAGAGGAATGTAGTTCAGAACAAATGATTTAGTGGGCTAATTCATAAAAGTTAGTGGATAATTTTACTCAACGCCCACCTTTCAATAACTGAAAGGTGATGCATCCTGACAAATTCACTTGGCTTTATTTAACTTTACAGAATATGAAAACACATCATACTTCTAAGTTATATCAAGTAAACACAATTTTTATGATCATTGATATCTGAACATAATATTTAGAATGGAGTTTTCCATCTTGCGTAAAAATCTTCCAAGAAACCGTCAGAATCTGGAGTTTGCTTGTGGAGAAACTGATTTTATCAATTGAACAGTGCTTGCTATTGCAATTTTTCTAAATTGTAAAAGTCATTTTTGCTAATAAGCAAAGGCAAAAAATAATAAGATTACTCTCTAAATCTGAATAAGTCAAATTTTCACTTATTAAATCAGTGATTCATCACTGGAAAAAATATTTTTCACTGTTACATCTGTTCATTTTCACTGAAGTAATCAGTGAAATTTGACTGATTCACAGTAACCTCTTTTTAGCTATTTAAATCAGTCAAATATCACTTATAATCAGTAGATTTTTACTGATTCAGATTTAGAGAGTAATGATAAATAGAACAATATTTTAGGTATATTTGAAAACAAACTCAGATTTTTATTTCAAAAGCTTTTAATCTCTTTTTTGTATTTTTTAGAATCTTCACTGATGAGGACTTAAAGTAGAATCGAAACTTGAAAATATGAAACCTTGAATTCCATTATTTCTGGACCCTAAAGCAATTTATTAAAATTTAAAGATGATACAAACTGGGGAACTTTCTATGAATAGAAGCCGAATCCATTGATAAGAAATTAATAGGATACCGGAGAAAATATTGTGATGGAATGATTTTCACTTTCGACGGGAGAAGATTACCATGGACTTTGGTCTGGTGACTGGCAAACTTTAGCTGACATTCACTGGCTCAGTTAATTCCCCCAGAGGACCCCGTGAAACCTGACGGGTATTTCGCTCGTTATAATCTGAAATCCTGGGATTAAAATAGAAGGGAGGTCTTAAAATATTAATTATTCCTTTGAAAGAGGAAACAAAATCTAACATAGAAAGAAAAAGAAACTTCTGCTTCAAAGTTTAACTTTACTATAAATCAGGCATGCGAATCAGACTTTGATGGAAGTAAAGGCTACGACCTGGGGAACTGAAATTAATTCTGTACAAAGTGCAAAGTCAAGATCGTTTTTATTACTGACTCTCCAGTAAATGTCTACCTTGAAAACTGTTTTGATCACCTTCAAACCTTTTTAAGTTCATATTTTCTGAATTGCATCTAAAAAATCACCAATATTTATAAATTTTAATGAAAATTGACTTTATTGACTGCAAATATTTAAATTATTTTACTGATTATTGACTTAATAAATTCACTGCCCATAAAATCCATTGAAGTGATTCAATACGATTATGATTGAATTAGAAGCCTCTCAATTAATCCCGATTCAATTTCAATGAATATTTTTGTTGAGAGACAAGCCTATTAACAGGGTCAATGATTTAATCGAATCCCGCTCGAATTTAAAAGAAATAACCCATTCAATCATTACTCAATTGGCTCAATAAATTCAATTTATTGCAAAAATTTTGTTTAAGTTCGAAGAGCTCAATTATTAGATTAGTTTTCTGTAATATTAATTTTTTCTGGCTGCAATTTTGGGATACGATAAAATAACTTTCTAATGCAGGTTCGCGACTTCTGTTTCAATTTACCAAACAGAACTTTTTTAATGAGATTTCGAAAAATTATAAGCCCTTTCCAGTATATATCTTTTATCGTATTCTAAAATTTCATCAAGAATAAATTATTATTTTGCAAAAAAAATGTTCTTGTTTTTGCGATATTGCAAAAAAATCGTTTTTTACGATATACAAAAATTTGAATAGGTATATTTTTTAAAATCAAATACTTCAACCAAAGTCCATTCGTAATGTAGCTATCGGTCCTAATTGAACTAAAAAACCTCAAATTATACACAGTCATAAAGTTATTTCATTAGAAAATCATGTTTAAACGAACAAAACTCGATATTTTTGCCAAAATTCGGCAATTATCAAAATTCAATGCGCTCTTACACGAAAAGTTTTCGTCCAATTTTAATAAAAATTTACTGAATTTGTAGCTTTATCTTTCTTCTTTATTGTCTTAAAATTTTAACGCAATCGAATGAAAATTGGCGAAATGGTACTGAATATAAAAAAACGGTTTTTTGCAATGTCGCAAAAACAAGAGCTGATTGAACAAAATGATGGTTATTTTCGGATTCAGCGTCCCCAAATTACCCTAAAAAAGTTGTTTTATACCTTGCAGCAAACAAAAAATTTTTTTTGTCGGCCAGTGTTTTTTGTTTCAGATGAGCCAAAATTGAGGAATCATGGGTACCAAAAAAATGATGGTCCTTTTCAGGTCGCCGTTTCTCCACCGGATGTCATTAAAAAAAAGATGTTTATATACTTTGGAATGTCTTTTATAATATGTGTAAAATCCAGAACTATCTAATAAAATTTCTAGGCTAGCCCCTTAACCCTTTGTGGCATAGTGGGACGCTGAGCGTCCGAGCTTATTATAACCTATTTTTCATTTATTTTTATTACTTTTTTTCCGTGTTCTACCTCACTAAGATGTTTGTACGCATAAAAAATATGTGTTTCTTATATATTGTTTATAAATTTGTTTATATAGAAAAAATAAATGCTTAAAAATTGCGTATTTTTCAGGAAAAATATATGTTTCAAAGGGTTAATTAACCCTTTGCGGTCCAGCGCTTTTTCAAGCACACTGAGAAAAAAGATTTGATTGAATAAAAAAAAAATTTGTTTGAACGACTTTCTTTGATTTAAAGAAATAATTTGTTTAAATGAAACAAAATTTGTTTGATTCAGACAAAATATCTTTGGACCAAATAAATATTTGTTCGAATCAAATAAATTTCTGCCTTAAATCAAACAAATTATATCTTTGACCATATATCAATGCATTAATTTCTTTGTTTGGAAGAAAAATTAATTTGATTCAAACAAATATTTATTTGGTTCAAAGATATTTTGTTTGATTCAAACAAATTTTATTTCATTTAAACAAATCATTTCTTTAAATCAAAGAAAGTCGTTCAAACAAATTATTTTTTTTGATTCAATCAAATCTTTTTTCTCAGTGCGTGCTTATCGCTGGGTCAAACAGATTTTGTTGAAGGAAGCGATATCATGTACTAAAGCGTTTAATATATAAAGTTAATTAAAAAATATTTTGTTTAATGGAATTTTAGACTTTATTAAAGAACAATAATAATTATTATTTTAGAATAGAATATTTTATTCTAGTGAATAGAAGTGTGATGTCGCTTTTGCGGCGATATTCGTCCGCAAAGGGTTAACTGATCAAATAAGGAGTTACAGGATCTGACTTGGCATTTCCTTTATTAAATCCCAGAATTTTTTCAGCAAGGAATAATGATTATTTTCGATATAATATGCGGGAACTGTAGAATTTGAAAAACATTATTTTTTCATTTATTGGCTTAATTTGAACTTGGAAGGGCAACTTTATGGTCCTGGGATAGCAGATTAATGGTAAGAGTTTTCTAAGAGTAGAATTTTTTCATTTGTTCATGTCTATAACACATTTCAAAACTTCAAACGCGTTTTTCTCGAAACTGTCTTTTTTTTGGTGAAAAATGATCGACTTTATTCAAACACTCGCCAATTACACAAAAATAAATATTTCTAAAATCCCCTACGTGGTTCACTAGCTACACTCATATAGATTAAATAGATTTTTTTTCTTTTTTCCAACTTAAAATTCACACCAGTTATAGTGCGTGCCACAGATTGCCTCAAATTCAACATGCCTCGGGAGAATTGCTGCAGTGTCGCCATTTTGTAATATTTTCCTGCAAACATTTTTTGTAATATACTTAAGGAGGTTGGGTAGTAGAATGAAAATGATTAAAAACTTTTGAAACTTTCACAATCCACTGATTAATATTAAAGGAAAATCACGTAAAAATTTTAAAAGGATTGACAATGCAGTTTTCAAGAAAATCAATGTCAAAATAGTCCTCTTATACACGGGCTCTTATGGGAGAAAACTGAAGTCCATCAATCTCCCTTCAATATTTTTGTTAAAAATGATAAACTCATTGGAAGCTCAGTTGCAATATGAACTTTGAATATTTCTGGATATTTTGAAACAAAAAAAAATGTGCACTTACAATGTAGTTATTTAGATAATTGAACTTGAAGAAAATATATTCGTTATTTTGGGGCAAACGGTCAGCCGTCATCAAGAAGTGTGGCAACGCTGCGGTATCTGCTATATTATAATAGTAATAAAGATTCACAGGATTCATTGTAAATAAGCAACGTACTTATGAAACATTACATGCTTAATCACTTTTATTTATTAGAACGCTGTACAAACAATCTCATTATAAAAAATATCAAAAATAACTTATTATAAACTAAAGAACATTTTTTCAATACTTACAGACTAATCAATGTTCGGTTGATTATAGTGTTTAAGGTTGTATGTAAAAAAATCGATCTCTGGTAGAATTTTTAAAAAAAGGAGCTGATATTTAAATAGAATAATTATTTATATGCATACAAAAAACCAGTTCAAACAACACAACGTTGCCAAACATCTTTCGTTATTTCAAAGAACTTCAAGTTGATAAAAATAAACTTTATTTCACATAAAACATGAATTTTCTGGTATTTAATACTAAAACAAGATATTTACACTACACTTTATTGCACATCGATACGTAAATAGTGTAAAAAAATCATATAATTTTTTTTATCTAAGGTTGGTCACAGTACCGAACGCCCGTGTATAAGCATAGGCATACCCCTCTCACCGCCTGCCCCGCAAGTGATCTAACCAACCTCCTTAAATATATGCTCAATAACTACCCCAAGTATTATCGTCCTAAAAATTGTCAAAAAACGCTTTTTTTAGGCTTTTACAGTGGTGTTACCCCTTAAGAAAATTAGAAATTTTTGCTGGCAGACATATAATTATTAAAAATCTTTGGACTCAGTCATTGATTTGATAAAAGCGCATTTTCAATACCGAAAGTGATACTGATGTAATCTTTTATTATCAGAGTCCAAAATCGTGGTCATCGAATAACGTATTTCGATCAGAAAAGGCTGAACTTTGTTTCTCATTATTTCTGGAAATGAACGAATCCGGGATGACTATATATTCAGGTTATTAGTCTCGTGTTAAACTGGGACTATAGGTGCATTCTAGAATATGTGGTAATGTGTTCGAGCAAACGCGATCCACAAACATGCATTATAAAAGCGGCAGACACGAGGCGACAAGCAGCTGTTATGTATTAAAGTGTTACATGATAACGGATGGCATTGTGATAAAATCCTCGAGACGAGATCTGGCGCCGAAGGGCCGTGAGATACGTCAATTATTTTCATCAATAACCGACAATGACCTTCATAGAAAAACCGATGATATTCCACTTTCATTACAATTTTAATCATTTTAAAACCCAAACCAAACAATTTTTTGCACTAAAAAAAAAATCTGCCCACTTCGCGGGCACATTCTCATCGCTTGCAAGTTTGGGCGCGCGATTCGATGGTCACGCTTCGCGCTCCGAAATATTTGAAAGTCGCGCTTCGCGCTCGGTCTTATATTCAAGTCAATTACTAAATTTTTTGATATCAAATGAAAAAATTTTCATCATGACCCTCGCGCTTCGCGCTCGATTTTCTTTATACATTTCTGTAACATTCTAATAATATACATGATTAAAAACAATTTTTCTTCTTCCAAATATCTCAAAAAGAAGAAAAATTCGTAGACTATTTTTAAGCAAACGACATTTTATTTTAACGCTTATTTTGTTTAAATAATAGAATTTTTGAATCTTAATCGTATTTTTTGAAATTGAAATGAAAAATATACGTTTTATTGGAAACGTAAATATTTGATAAAAATTTCGAAAGTCATTTTTCACATGAAACTAATACCTTCTCATTTATGATGAGAATGTAAAAAAAATAGAAAAAAACTAAAAAAAACTTGGGTCCTGCGTCAATTATTACATTTAATTGGATTATTTTAAAAATGAATATTTTGTTTCATATTCTAGAACATTGTATTATAAAAAAAAACCTTGGGTCCCATCTCGATTTTTCCTTAGACGATAAGAACATGAACCATCCATAAAAAGGTGTATCGTGGGCGGAAAAGCAATTTTCATTTCGTTATGCTTTTATGATCACTTCGTGGCAAGAGGGAATTTAAAAACTATACGTTTTTAATGCTTCTGACAAGGATCTGGTTTCTTGATAATAAAATATAATCTATAAAAAGAAATTCTTCATTATTCTTAGGATTTAAGGGGTCATTCTACTATCTTACTTTTGAAAAATCGATTTTTCTTGTTGCATTTTTCGATAGGTTATATATTCAAAAATATCAAGCAGGAGTATTATATAGAGCAGGGATCGCTGATTAAGTATAACGAACTTTTTTTTACAATTTTTATGTTCTGAAAACTTTAAACGCATTTTTCTCAAAACAATGTTTTTGCGCTCGGCGCGCACGATTTCTCAAAAAGTTCTCAACCGATTACTTGAAAATTTTCTACGTTTATTCTAAACACAAATATCTATGGAGAGACGAAGCAGTTTTTAAAATTTTTTATTTTATCATAGTTAAATTAACAAAAAAAGTCGATTTTTAAACATTTTTGTTCAAACTCCCGTCATTTTGTTATTTTGCAAAATAATAAAAATCAGATGATGCTGACTGGCGATATCGTGCCCGCTATGGACATACCTTCTTTTAGACACTCTGCTCTCTAAATCTAAATCAGTCAAATATTCACTGATTAAATCAGTGATTTGCATTTTTACTGATTTACCAGTGAAAAGGATATTTTCAACTGTTAAATCAGTTAATTTTCGCTGATTCATGAGTGGAAAAAGATTTTTTCCTGTTAAATCAGTTAATTTTCACTGAAGTAAACAGTGAAATTTGACTGATTAACAGTAAACTCTTTTTAGCTATTTCAATCGGTCAAATTTCACTGATAATCAGTAGATTTTGACTGATTCAGATTTAGAAAGTGTTTATTTTTAAACATTACCTAAACTAAACAATAATTTTACACAGAGAGAAATTTTAGGTTTCACTGACCAAAGTTTTTTTGTTAAAATCGTCTTTACAAAAATGTTAAAGTTCTCATGACAATCATGGTAGTGGCTGTCATACATTGGAAAAGTGTTTACTTCAACTGCAAGGAACGTTACTGAGACCACGATTCTGGTACTTGAAATACCATAGCGCTGCGGTTATAGGAACCAAAGTCCATCGTAAAGCCGCGCATAGAGTTTAGTTAAAATGACTAAGTCTACGGACAGTAAATACCCAGCCAAAATTATTTTTAAGGTTATAGGTATGGTTCTCTTAGTTATCAAAATACAAATTCAATTTGATGAGAAAAAATAAAGTTTCACCGAAAAGATCTAAGAAAAATAATCCGGTATAATGATATTTATGATAACTTTCGTCGATTAAGTTAAAAAATTGTCACTTTTTTCATCATCATAAACTTTTTTTGACTGACTATAGTTTTGACAAAATACGACGAGACAGCAAAATTGGAACGCATTGCATTGTCCCCGAACAAAATCGTTTATCATTTAGAAAGAATTGTCAAACTATATTTATAATAGAATTATTTA
Organism: Diplolepis rosae; assembly: GCA_030998225.1. Classification (NCBI taxonomy): domain Eukaryota; kingdom Metazoa; phylum Arthropoda; class Insecta; order Hymenoptera; family Diplolepididae; genus Diplolepis; species Diplolepis rosae. The sequence goes on along the minus strand of JAPYXD010000391.1, from coordinate 742,730 downwards.
CCTGATAATGCTTGGCACGGTGAAATATAGTCCAGGAATCGAGAACGAGAATTGGCAGGATTCAACTTAGGCGCATATCTTTCAATGAAAGTTATACTTGATTTGTCTAGCGCAACAGCGAACGCTGCGGTTGTAGTAACCAAAGGAGCTTGGCAGTACACATAAAGAAAATGTACGTGTACTAACCGTTGGGGTACGTATAAAGCTCATTCTAATCATCAACTTTGGTCACAACAACCGAATACACAAAAAAGTTCAAATTACTGTCATGATAACTATAAAAGTAGTAGCTTCTCTCAACTTTTTTGGTCAAGGCAACTACTGTACAAAAAATCTATGTGCTATGTGCACAGGAACCAAAGCCGATTTCTCTCAGTGTATGTAAAAAAATTTTTTTGTAAACTTTGATACTGCATAAACACTGAAAATTTTATCTAATTATATAAAGTCAGCGTTGCCAGATCCACGGAGCGAAATTATGGAATTGGCATGTTAAAATTATGGTACACTATGGTACATGTTTACAAGGCGCATGCTCGGCGCGAAATTCAAATTAATATGCCTTCAAATACTTCAAAGTTATTATTTTTCATAAATAAAATGTTAATAACATTTTGTTAATGAATATAATAATTTAAATTTAAGAATTTGAAATGTTTCTGTGGAAAAAAGACGCTTTTGTCTGCGCTGGGATTCGAGCCTTCATTTAAAAAAATGATTGATTGGTCAAACATGCTTCATATAGGGCAGAAAACAATTCTCATTGGATAATGGCCATTCTGAATTATTTTATTACTATCTGCACAAATTATTTAATATTCAATCTAAATTAAAGTCACAGGACCTGTCTTAGCAGGTCTTTCATTACGTCCCAAAATTTTAGCAAGAAATAATTATTATTTTCGAAAAAAAGTTGCGGAAGCTAAACTCAGCAGTTTCTTGGTTGATGTGGTACACGCCCTTAATTGAAGTTTGTTTCACAAAAAGAAAAGTGTGTATCAAAACTAATTAACATAAAAAGATACCAAGATATTATCCTTTTTTTATAATTTATATATTTTCAGGTTAAAAATGATGATGAATTTGATAATAGAATGGAAAAGATGCATGGAATGGAACCAAGTTATCTTGAAATAAATTATAAGAAACTATTGTTCCTGCAAAAAAAATGTGCCATTAATTAGTTTAAACTCTGTACTTCCCTATTTATAGAAATTCTCATTATAATAAGGTCGTACTAGTTAGACAAAGGACATTTTTAGATGTTATGGTCAAAAGTTCAAACTTGTGAATCACCATCATTACTAATAGGTGAATGTCTTGATGCTATCAGTACTTGCATGGTAATAATAATAAAATACTTGTAACCTATTAACGCATATGCAATTATTAATGAACATTTGTATGCAGCCCATCGCAAAGTTCAATTATAATCAATAAATTCTATCTCTAACTAATTAACACATCTAGAAAATATCAAGTTATTATCCAATCAAAAGACGAAATAAACATGATATTTTTAATATCATTCTATGTGTTAATTTATTATATAATTTATTTCAATTTCATCTCAATATCTGTGTCAATTATTACATTTAATTGGATTATTTTAAAAGTAAATATTTTGTTTTATGTTCCACTTTTACTAATCACAGATTGTATGACTAATTGTTTATACAGATTTTATTCAGGAGTAAATTATAAGAAGCATCATTGTTAGCAAAAAAGTGATAATCTTTATTTAGCATTGAAAACACGTTTTCTTTATTTAATCACTGTACAATTGATATCAAAATTTTGGTGACCTATTTATTCAATTTAATAATTACAAAACTTTGAGATCTGAATTAGAACAATTTTAAGGAAAATTAAACAATATTACTATAATAGAAATAACCTTGTCGATATAAATCTAATCGTTTGAAAACAAAATATTACTATAACAAATGAAAATATATCAATCATCACAAATATTTTCTCGTCGTTATTGCATAAATGGTTAGGTACAAAATTAAATGTTAAAATTGATAAACTAAAAGTTACAGAAAAACTAACACAATTTTTCATAATTGAATAATATTCCAAATTAATAAAAATTATAAATCAATTTTATTTACAGAAACTTGATCATTAATCATCTCAATAATAATGATTTCTCACACAGCTGAATAGCAAAAAAAAAGTATAGATACTCAAAAGGTAAAGGATGACTTTGTGTCGGATTATATTTAAGAAGATTGAACATTAGAGATCCTAAATAGGCTTGTGATTTCTCTCTATATATTTTCGCTACTCTTTATCGTTGACAGACGAATTTTCTAAGATTGTAGGTGAAATTGTGAAATTCTAGAGAGCCACTTAACTTAATTTTGAATTTATAATTCATTTCTTCATATTACATTGAATTTTAAAAATCATTCCCGTCAAATTTTTTACATTTGTTTAATTAATTTTTTATTAAAAACAGTTTTATTATTATTAAAAGCCGAGTTAATTTTTATTGACTTTACAAATTGAAGTTTCGTAGAAGGTCAACTTCTAAAGATTTAGCAGGTATTTACGTTTAAGATATATTCTAACAATCCAAATTGAAAGCGCATTCAAATTGCATTTGCAGAGCGTCTTTTGATAACACGAATTAGTATAATATATCTGCATTTTTTTTGCATGCTCACGCATATGACATGCAGTAAGAGCACGTGCTAACATAATATGTTTGCAGTCTTGTGACACATTTGTGAAGAACCTCGTGATGTTTTTCAAAGTTCAATAATTGGATTTTTAAAACTAATAATGCATAATTTTAGTTTGTCAAAAAACAATACTTCAATAAATTTTAAAGGTATAAATCAAGAAAAAATTGTTGAAAAATAGAAGACTTGTGAAATAGGCACCTCAATCCTTGATAAGAAAGAACACAAAGGAAATATGAAATATTTATTACAAAAGGTATTCACTTCGGGTAATACAATTTCATCACAAAGCCTGCACTCAAAGAACGAAAAAAAAAATTGTTCGTTAAAATTAAGTTCCTAAGCAGACTTTAACAACCGGCGCAGTACTACGCCAGTACTGCCGGATACGGGCTCGGTACTTGCACTTAGTACTGCGCCTGTACTGGCGAAATAAGGGGCTGATAATGCTTCACCAGTACTGTGCTGATACGAACATGTCCGTACTGGCAAGTAAGTATTGAGTTCGGTCGGTATTTGACATTGAGCGCAATACTACGCTCGTACTGCCGGGTACGGGCTCGGTACTTGCACTCAGTACTGCGCCTGTACTGGCGAAATAAGGAGTTGATAATGCTTCACCAATACTGACTTACCAGTACAATTTAAGTGCTGACTTACCAGTACAATATAAGTCCTATCTGCCAGTATAACCCAAGTACTGCACGCCAGTACCTGCCAGTACTGCGATGATACGGGCATTTCCGTACTGGCAACTAAGTATTGAGTTCGGTCGATATTCCACATTAAGCGCAATACTACGCCCGTACTGCCGGGTACGGGCTCGGTACTTGCACTCAGTACTGCGACTGTACTGGCGAAATAAGGGGTTGATAATGTTTCACCAATACTTCTGACTTACCAGTACAATTTAAGTGCTGACTTACCAGTACAATATAAAAGTACTACCTGCCAGTACTAACCAGTACTGTGATGATACGGGCATGTCCGTACTGGCAAATAAGTATTGAGTTCGGTCGGTATTTCACATTAAGCGCAATACTACGCCCGTACTGCCGGGTACGGGCTCGATACTTGCACTTAGTACTGCGCCTGTACTGGCGAAATAAGGGGTTGATAATGCTTCACCAATACTGACTAACCAGTATAATCTAAGTACTGCCTGTCAGTACTAACCAGTACTGTGCTGATACGGGCATGTCCGTACTGGCAAGTAAGTATTGAGTCCGGTCGTTATTTGACATTAAGCGCAATACTACGCTCGTACTGCCGGGTACGGGCTCGGTACTTGCATTCAGTACTGCGCCTGTACTGGCGAAATAAGGAGTTGATAATGCTTCACCAATACTTCTGACTTACCAGTACAATTTAAGTGGTGACTTACCACCACAATGTAAGTGCTGACTTACCAGTACAATATAAGTGCTGACTTACCAGTACAATATAAGTACTGACTTACCAGTACAATCTAAGTGCTGACTTACCAGTACAATATAAGTACTACCTGCCAGTATAACCCAAGTAATACCTGCCAGTACTAACCAGTACTGTGATGATACGGGCATGTCCGTACTGGCAAGTAAGTATTGAGTTCGGTCGGTATTTCACATTAAGCGCAATACTACGCCCGTACTGCCGGGTACGGGCTCGATACTTGCACTTAGTACTGCGCCTGTACTGGCGAAATAAGGGGTTGATAATGCTTCACCAATACTGACTAACCAGTACAATTTAAGTGCTGACTTACCAGTACAATATAAGTGCTGACTTACCAGTACAATATAAGTACTGACTTACCAGTACAATCTAAGTGCTGACTTACCAGTACAATATAAGTACTACCTGCCAGTATAACCCAAGTAATACCTGCCAGTACTAACCAGTACTGTGATGATACGGGCATGTCCGTACTGGCAAGTAAGTATTGAGTTCGGTCGGTATTTCACATTAAGCGCAATACTGCGCCCGTACTGCCGGGTACGGGCTCGATATTTGCACTTAGTACTGCGCCTGTACTGGCGAAATAAGGGGTTGATAATGCTTCACCAATACTTCTGACTTACCAGTACAATTTAAGTGCTGACTTACCAGTACAATCTAAGTGCTGACTTATCAGTACAATATAATTACTACCTGCCAGTATAACCCAAGTACTGCATCTCAGTACCTGCCAGTATTGCGATGATACGGGCATGTCCGTACTGGCAAGTAAGTATTGAGTTTGGTCTGTATTTCACATTAAGCGCAATACTACGCCCGTACTGCCGGGTACGGGCTCGATACTTGCACTTAGTACTGCGCCTGTACACGGAAAAAATTTGTCGCTTAAAAAGCCATCGACTTTGTGTAATACTTGTGGATAGGTTAGAAAGTCGACTAAATATTATGAACCTCCTTATTGAAGAATATGATAGATAATCGCTGGAAATGTAAAACGTAAATTCGAAAGTTTAAGTGACAGTCGCGGAAAATTTAAAACACCGTGGGTTGGGTTCCATTTTCTCTAAACCAGGCCTTGAAAGTCTAAGTGAAAGTCGAAGAAAATGTTGAACAGTGTAAAAAGGAAAATATTATTTTCTGTGGTATGATCCTGCACTTATGTAGTTAATTATTTTTCACTTCTACATTACCTATATAATCCTAATATGAACTTACCATTATATTTAACACTGTAAAACATTACAGAAACGCAATTTTTCATAAACACTTCGCAGCACCGAGAATCGAACGCTTGCACGCACGCACGCATCCTAACCCAATTCTAATCGCACGCCCTAACCCGCATAGCCGATACATGTCGTGGAAACTTGTGTAAAATATTTGGATCACATTCAGTTTGAAGGCAAAACTAAAATAATAGATAAATTTCAAATTTGACGTAATACACTTTATCAAGGTAAACATATACTTACTCGGAACTAATTCTTCAATGTAGGCTTCAATCCAGATTCAAACGAAACCAAACGACACGTAATCTCAAAATCTAACCAAAATTATTACAGAAACATAAAGCCGAGTTGCATTGTCTGCTGTGCGATGCTACGAATTACGTTTCTGCGCATCGCTTTTTGCGACTGTCGAGAAAATTTTAGAAGACGGCATATAAAATCTAATGGACTTTAGAATACAATTTACAAAACTATTTGTTTGAATTACTTTCATTTCAGATTATTCGATAGTCTTTTATAATCTATGACAAATGAATCCAAAGATTATGAAATTTTTTATTACTTCTTAGAAAAGATCAGTTAGTGTTTAAAATACATCTATAATAGTAAATACGCGACTTTTTTTCTTCGACCTGGTTTTCTAAAAGTTATTCGACTTTTTTCTACTATTTCCTAAAAGTCATTGAAACCTTACAAGACTTTCTCCGATTTTACTTTCTGTCCACGACTCTTCGAATAGTCTGTTAAATTTTAAGCGACAAATTTTTTCCGTGTACTTGCGAAATAAGGGGTTGATAATGCTTCACCAATACTGACTTACCAGTACAATATAAGTACTACCTGACAGTACCAGCTAATACTGTGCTTATACGGGCATGTCCGTACAGGCAAGTTAGTACTGGGTTCGGTCGGAATTTCACAACGCGCTGGCTGTATACGGGGATGGTAATGATTCACCAGTACTGACTTACCAGTACAATCTAAGTACTGCCTGGCAGTACCAGTCAGCACTGTGCTTATACGGGCATACCATTACTGGCTAAACAATACTTGAACCGTACTGTCAACAAGTACTGATATAGTACTGATCACTGTAACTCAGGATTGTATAAATAATAGATGGAATAAAATCAATATTTTTAACTTCTTTATATGAATTTTTTTTTCCACTCAAGTTTTCCTGGAATTTTTTTAATAAAAATTGTCCTGCCTACGAGATTAGAACCTACAACCTACCTAACGACGCACTCTACGACCAACTTGATTTTTTACTTTATATCCATTAGATCCACATTTGCATACAAAATAAAATGTTGAGTGCCCCTAAAGCGCGCGTTTCGGTTATGGCGCTTGGCGCTTTGAAATATGTGGATCTTGCGTGTTGCGCTCGGAGTTCTATGTCCTTTATATACAAATTACTAAATTTCTCGCCAACATTTTTTACGTATTCTGTGTAGTCTTGCTTAGAAAGAGGTTTTTTTTTATTTAATACTATTTTTCATAATTAAACAAAAGATATAACTCCTATGAAAAAATGTTCAAGTCCAAAGTATTAGATATTTTTAAAATATGCAATTTTGTTTCCCTGCATTTTTTTATATCTCGCATAGATTTGGTGCAAAATAGAATTTTTCATTTTCGATAGCGTTTCTTAAAATTAAAACCAAAATTACGTATCCGATCAAACAGTGCTTTCAAATAAACTTGTGTATCTTCTTGAAATGAACAATTTTGTCTGCATTTTTTTTCTAATCTCTTATAGTTATTTTGGAAAACAAATGTTTTTATTTTTAATAACATTTTTTATTAATAAACAAAAAAAATAACTCCTATGAAAAAATGGTCCTAAGCATTTTTGTAGATTTTGTTTCTTAACATTTTTTCCGCATCTCGTATATTCTGTCGGAAAAATTGAATTTTTGATTTTCAGAAATACTTTTTTTATGGATAAAACCGGAACCATTTTAAAAAAAAGATCGATGCAGACAGAATCTTTTGTAAAAACCGTTTTTTCTGTTTCCGGGGGCCTCAAAACCTAAATATTAGGTGGAAATTCCGAAATCGATTTTTCACATAAAATCCAATACCTTCTCATATAATGAGAATGTAAAAAAATACTTTTTATAAAATTAGCAAACAAAGGGTCAAGATTGCGAGATATATATCAACTCTAAGGAAATGAAATTTGATCAATATAGTTACGAGCCGAATGAATAACTTTTTCCTTTTTTTGCTTTGTCATAAGGAAAACCAGTTAGTAATACTGGGGTCTGGTCGTTGGGAACGAAATGCGTCGTATCTTGGAACTGCTTGGAACGACCGTTCCAAGTTTAATCGATAAATCCTGGATCAATCGACTGACCGGTTCAAACGTCCTGGGAAAGATCGAGACTTTGCTCTTGCTTAAAAATAACAGGACCTTGTACGAACTCTTAACGATTGGCTGTAACTATGATTAATTTATATTTTCCAATAAAAACGTTTGGCAAGCGGCTGCAAACGTACGAAAATCGCGATTTATTCGCGGAAGACACAAAACCAGAAACGAAGGTTGCATCAGAGATCAGATTTTACAGAATATTGATTGATCTCATCGTATATGATGCTTCTGCAAGGATAATTGTGATCGTAAAATATTGGGACCTTGTACGTAATATAAATCAAATAAAAGAATTTACTCAGCAGGCTAAAAGAATATTTTTAAAAAAAATTTCATATTCTCATAAAAAATGATTTCATTAAAAAATGAAATTTCTCTTCATAAATTTTCTGATTAGGAACAATTTAAATAAAATGGATTTGTGTGATATTCATGAAATTAAAAAAAAAATTTTGAATTATGTGAACTACAAGTAACATTTTTATTGACTATTAACTACAAAACTCTTAAACGTAGTTGAATGGGCTTAATTGCGATTAGAAAGCACGCAATTTAAATGGAATTAAGTCACAAGACACGTGGCGCCAGCATGAAGTTTTCCGCTTTGATATTCGATCCGGTATATTCTAGATCCACAATTAATTTTTTTGGGCGATCAATTAAGTTTTAATCACGTGCATATTTTATCAACTTTATGAACACAATCTTAAATTTTCAGATGTGGCTTTTGTAATAAAACACAACTGTCAGAATAACTTCAGTTATATTTACGGAATCAAAATATTTTATTTTTCATTTTCTCAAAAAGAAATATTAACGAATAATTTTCCCAACATTTTTTTACAACAATAAATTTTTTTGCTTAAAACTTTGGGACATGATGAAGGACATATTAAAAACAACAAATATTTTTCACTATTAAATCAGTTAATTCGCACGATTAAATCAGTTAAAACATATTTTTTTCTTTATTAAAGCTGTTAAAAAATATTTTTTCACTGTTAAATCAGTTAATTTTCACTGAAGTAATCAGTGTACGTTTACTGATTCACAGAAACCTCATTCTAGCTATTTAAAACAGTCAAATTTCACTGATGATCAGTAGATTTTGACTGATTCAGATTTAGGGAGTGGACTTTAATTAGTTTTGAACAATTAAAAATATTGATTTCAATTTTACTGACGTTAATATTTTTCTATTCTTCGAAACTAATTAAAGTTTAGAGCAATCCGTTAATATGTCTATTATCATGTTCTAAAATTTAAGCCAAAAAACCTCGCTATTGTAGAAAAATTTTGGAGCAATAATTCTTTTCTGGATTATGCGACCCGTTTAATTCATGCCCTTAAGACAAAATACAATATCTTGAATAGCAAGGAAAAAAATGTAATTAAGAACATTGTTCTTGAAATCAATCGGTTACCTGACCTCCATATATTTATAGTCCATTGCTTTGAGACTCTTAAATCATTATGTAACTTTTTTCACTACTTATCTCTGCTGAAATATGTAAATTCAAGTGGGTATCGCAAAAATATGGTTTTATTTTTCTTTTTAGCGAAAATTATTTCAGGAAATAAAAACTGGTTACGAGGGATCTTGTGAAAGGTCTTGGTCTATACGTGCAAATATACACTTAAGGGAATCCGCCACCTTTAATTGGTTTAATTTGGATTTTTTGGAAATTTTCCAAAAAAATTTATTTTTATTCTCTATACTTTTCTGAGAATGTGTTTATATTTCCAAAGCAATCCATTTTTTTTCTTGGAAAAATAAATAAAATTAAAAGTTACTACGGTTTTTACGAATAACGGGTTTTTAGCGAAATGAGCGTTTGTTGGAACATATTTTTGAATAAAATCTAAAGTATTAGACACAGGCCTCTGAAATTGTTTACCACTCATTCTTTGTTATATTATCAATATTTTTGGGTATGAAAAGCACTCTTGCTAAAAAATAACTACAAAATTTTCTTTTTATATTTTGGGATATCTTTATTTTATTTGTAATTTTTTAAAAATAATGTTACCTTATTTTCCATGCCCAAAAAGTTGTAATACATTGTAAGGAATAAAATAAAAAAAGAATCATAAAAATTGGTTGAAAAACAACAAATTTCAGACTTATCTTAGTGCATTTAATATTGTTTCATAAATTTTACACTCGGTACCTTATTTTGCAAATATAAATTCAGATTTAAAAAATTAATTTGGTGGATAAAATAATCATGAACTTCGAACAATTTGAGTGAGAAGAAATGATACAGGGTGAATGAACTAATCAAATGGAGGAGGCTGGTCCCACGATGATGAACGCCTTTGTTTGAGAAAAGTTTCTGTCAATGTACGTTGAGGGACATCAATAATTTATTCTCCAAAGTTTAATTTGGCGAAGTCGTGCAATTGATCTCGAAATCGTTTAGATCAATAAAGCCGCTCGTATATTTTCAAGGTCACGATCAACGACTTACTATAAAACCAAATTATAGTTCTCTGTATGTACTAAAGCGCTTTCGCGAAAGATGCACAACATTGATGAATGCGTATGCACTTGAAACGTCTATAATTTCTTGGTAAAAGTTGCCTGATGTAAAATAAATTTTAATAGTTTTCCTCGAAGACTGCAAGAGGCTGAAAAAAATGTGCAAAAATCAGTGCTACAAACACTTTCTCCGTATAGCAGATGTACTCAGAAAAAAACTTTTTACATCTAAACAAATTTTTTTTAAATCAAACAAATCTGTGCATTGCTATGGGGTCGAATAATCTTCAACTTGATTGGATCAAATTTCTCAGTTGCCTTTTTTTATGAATTAAGAAAATCTTTAGTGCTTCAAAAAATATTTATTCTTCTAGAGGGTCATAAAGTGTATTTTATTTCCTCCTGCAAGACAAAAAAATTCATTTTTTGAACCCCAAGTAAAAAAAAAATCAAAATCAAACTTCAGACTTGCAAAATAAACTATTTTCTCTCTAGTTGCATAATATACTATTTTATACTAGCGGGTCATAAAGTGCATTTTATTTTCCCTGCGGGGAAAAAAATAGTGCATTGCGCAACTAGGGAAAATAAGTGTTTTTCTCGTTTTGCACACGATTTTTTCTACTAGGTGTCAAAATAGGGATTTGTTTGCCCCGCAAGGGGCAATAAAATGCACTTTATGATCCGCTAGTAAAAAAAATAATTTTTTGGCCCCTCAAGTAAAAAAAAATCGTATGCAACACGAGAAAAACATTTATTTTGCCCTGGCATCAAGCTTCAGACTCGCAACATGAACTTTTTTCTCTCTAGTTGCATAATGTACTATTTTCTACTAGCGGGCCATAGAGGGGACTTTATTGCCCCGTGCGGGGAAAAAAAATCCACTTTCTGACCCGCTAGTAGAGAAAAAATCGTGTGCAACACGGGAAAAACATTTATTTTACTCGTGTGGTTGTTACCCTCGCTTTGCTCGGGCATCAAACTTCACACTCGCAAAATAAATTTTTTTTTTCCCTAGTTGCACAATGTACTATTTTATACTAGCAGGTCATAAAGTGCATTTTATTTCCCATGCGGGGAAAACAATAGTGCATTGCGCAACTAGGGAAAATAAATGTTTTTCTCGTTTTGCACACGATTTTTTCTACTAGGGGTCAAAATAGGGATTTGTTTGCCCTGCAAAGGTCAATAAAATGCACTTTATGATCCGCTAGTAGAAAAGATAATTTTTTGAGCCCCCAGTAGAAAAAAATAGTGTGTAACGCGGGAAAAAAATTCAATTTAAAAATTAAACATATGTTTTTGTGATATAAACAAATTTTTCTTTTAAATGAAGAAAAGGAGGGTAAACAAACTATTTTTTTGAAAATAAAGAGATTTATTGCAGAAATTTTTTTCGTACAATACGTATTTCTTGAGACATTTCTTCGGCGATCAAATATCGAAAATTTAGTGCTGGGTAAAATACAGATAGAATAGAATTCATTCCGCAATATTCTTCTCTAATCCGTGCCAATTGAAAATCTGATTTCGTGCCAGTGCGAGCAGATCCAAAATCAATTTGGTACTAATCCGAAAGAATCTGGAACCAATTTTAGAAAATCTTTCAAAACGACTTCATTTGTGCGTCTATTCGGAAGTCAATCCGAAGAAATCCGACATCAATCGGAAGCACAAATTCATTTCGTCCGAATCTATCCGTTCACTCGAAATTCAATCTGAATGAATTCGAGGCCAATACGATTTTATTGAGTTCAGCTCATTGTACATAATTTGTAATAGATGAATCTATTTTCTATCAAAATGTTTACGCTTATTACTTGCTTTAACATTAGATGAACTTTATAATCAGCTCATAATACAGATTTTCAGTTCGAAACTGAGATGGCAGTCGGCTTGTAATCAGATTTACCAAAGGCGTGGATGCGGGCTTTAACGGACATGAAACCTGAGAATGTTGATGAACTGCCGAGGCAAAGATTATGCATTCGGACCAACGAGTCTCTTTCATCCAGTGTGTGCTAATATAAACACATACACTGAAAAAAAATGTTCATATTGAAAAAATAGTTTGTTTACCCTTCTTTTCTTAATTCAAAATGAAAACTTGTTTCTGTACAAATCGAAATTTAAGTGAAAGGAGAAAGTAATATCTCATTACTTACGCCTGCAATTAATAATTTTATAATAGTATAGAGTCTTGATTCATAAGGATTGATACGATATTAAAGTTTTTTTTTGCTAAAACAGTTGTTCAGCCAGACAACAATGAACTTTTGGCATCATTGAATTTTATTACACTAGAAAGCGAGATCCAATTCTGTGATAATTTCATAATTTATCATTTTTCAATGAGGAAGTGAAAGTATAATGAACGATATTTCTGTATTTTTTAATCATTAGTCGAAGAAAAATTCAAATTTTTGATTTCTGGGTGGTCCTCCTTTCAGTACAAAATGAAGTATCATTTTTCTGATATTATTATCAAAGCTTATCATGTGTTACAAAAGAATATGGCATGTGAAATTATAATATATGTGGATCACGACTGTTATTATCTCCTCAGGTACAATGAACTTTTATAGAGAGAGAGACAAATAGATTAATTAATTATGATATGTGAGAGTATATACAGCGGATTATGGCTTGCGATCATATGTTCATAAGTGAAACAGTGTCTGACATTATATATCAAGAAACTAACTTATCTATTTTTATATTGTAGAACTATTTTATATTTTTAGACTCTATTTTAATTGTTATTTCTGCAACTTATTCATCTACAAGAAAAAATACAACATACTTATCTTAAGGGGGTAGTATACATTTATTTAGCGTTTTTTCACAATTTTTTTTTTTATAGTAAAATTTATTTCAGTACATTAATGATTTGTTATATTATAATGTACATATTGAGAGTTCAAAAAAATTTTTTTGTTTATTTTTATCTAAATTCGGCGAAGATGGTAAAAAATGGGGAAAAAAGTTTCAACGTCCGCCATTTTGTTATTTTTTTCACGATTCTACTACCGGCTATAACCATTCATGTACTCTTTAAGAATCATTTTGTATTTTTGCTTTCAGATGCTCCAAAGTTTAGAAATCGTGGTCGCCAGCAAAAAGGATTTTTGTTTTCAGGCGACCATATTTTCGCCGGATTAAGATAAAAATAAAGAAAAAAATGTTTTAGAACTCTTCAATATGTACACTATCATATAACAAATCATTAATGTACTGAAATAAATTCTACTATTGAAGAAATTGTGAAAAAACGCTAAATAAATGTATATAAAAAAAAAAAAAAAAAAAAAAAAAAAAATTGTCAGATCAGGTATGCGGGTTGGCCTGCAAACCCGCATACTACCCGCAAAGCAAAATTTATTACAAAAAACACATTCCTTTTAAGTAAATGTAATTTAACATTGAAAAAATAACTTTTAAATAAAATAAAAATTCCAGACTTATACTTGACATAAATCTATATTTTATTTTAAGCAAACAACATTTGTAATCACAGAATGCAGTTGGAATGAATATTTAAAAAAGTAAACTTCTGGTATTTACAAATTGTAATGATTTTCAAGTTGGTGCACACCATTAGTAATTAACCCTTCGCTTGTGCGTATGACGGTTATTGTCAAAAATCGTCAAATCAACTACTTGGTGGGGAATGGCGGTGATGGTAAATAAATAAAATAAATATAGAATTTAGGGATATAAAAAATAATTTAATAATTTAATTTGATGATATTAAATAGAACGTAAATCAGTTCCTTTGTCTTTTCAAGCCGATGAGAAATTCGATATTAGGAACAATGCAGTTCTGAGAAGATCGTTTTCGTGTTTCGTGGTCGAAAAGGTTGTAGACCTTGTTTAGGTTTGTAGGCCCAGACACTTTAGAATCGCGTGTCTAGATGGGTCCGAATTTCACCTAAAAAAAAGATGCGGTCAGGGAAGAAAGACGGAAAAAGAGTTAAAAAAAAAAAAAAAATCGAAAGAGAGAAGCAAAGATAAAGAGAAAAGGATAAGAATATGGTACGGTGGGAGTTTTTGCGAGTCTCCTGTCTGCATTCCTCGATGCAGGCAACAACCTCGGGAGTTCATTGCTAGAGGAAAAGAGAGAAGAGGAACTTCAACTGTTGCGAATGAACTCACACGAAGAAGTAGACGAAAAAAAGTTTCAAAAAAGCAAAATAAACCAGAAGAAACCAGAACACTAAAAAGCACAATGTATTTTGCAAACATCTATTATTAATTAATTTAAAAAGATATCAACGTTTTCTTGACCATAGAAGTGTTTTTGTATTATTATAATTTTTATCATTAAAGATAAAAGAACATAACAACCTTTTTGTTGTTTCGATTTCACTTAAGGCCATGAGTCATTTATCGCGTTCTACGTTACCGACACTCATTGTTCTGGCAACATTATAGTCCATGCGAAAAGAAATATCGAGTTAAAAGTTTCTAAACGTAAATAAAAGGCACTAAAGAATGCCTTTCTTCTCATAAATAATTATAATTGCAAAAGAAACATTATAAAAAGAAAACTGAAATTCTAAACATATAGAAGTTGGCAGACAAAATGCTAATAAAGTAAGAATCTGTAAGTGATACGTGGCCTTAATGGAGTAATAAATTTTACCATTTTGTGAGATGTTTTGTGTTATATCGACCAATAGTATAGCCATGGAAATTTTTAAAATGTTTTAGAATCATATTCAACCAATGAAACATATAATGAAGGAAAATTTGTTTGAATATTAAAAAAGAAGTCGTCAGAAGAATATTGACGTGTCAAAAAAATGAAAAATCGAATTTCTTTCTAATATCAAGGACAAAGGAATTTTTACTTTTTAGAACAAAGGAATTCTTGAGTTTGGTGGTTTCTCTGTTCGTTCACCTGCTTTTGCGCATATAGATGAATACACAAAAAGAAAGAATGATAGAAGCGGAATACGAGAGAGACGGATGAGAATGGTTCTTGGAAAAGGGTCAGAAGTCTAGAACCAGTTCCTCCATGTTCTTCTTCACGATTTGCCCAAAAGAAGAAATAAAGAAACAATCGCCGTAAGATAGGGAATCGATCCACTTAATATGCAGTACATCAGAAAGAAATCCGTTCTTGTAATCTTTTTCGAGAAGCTGAAGAATTTCAACCTGTTTGTCCCTTAATTACTGTTACTATCGAGTGATTACACAGGCATAATACAAACATTAATTATCGTTGTCTAAATTGCCTCAGCACGTCAGTACTTTGAGATACCCTGTCCTTAAAGTGCCAAAATGGCCATTTTTTACTATATTTGAGCTTATTTAATCCGTGAAGAAATCTTTTCATTCAAGTTCGGCAAATTGCATTGTTTAGTGCAACTCTTCGCCTTTAAAGGGTCTACCCACATTAGGTTTATATTATAGATATTGATATGAAAATTGTGAGGCTAAGTAAATACACTCTTACAACACATTAATAAATTTTTAAAAATTTATTTTAGACACTTTTCAAGATGAAAATGGTGGTGAATCATAGGTCCTCAAGAAGTAGATAGGTGTACACTGTTGATGAAATCTCGGAGAAGGATTGTCTGAAACAAAAAAAATCAAACGGTTTTAAATTCAGTATGTTAATGGCTATAGCGCATATTATACGATTTTTTATTTTTGCAAAAATAACAAAATGGTGGACATTTTTCGAAAAGAGAAAAAGAACGTGTTTTTTTCACAGTTTTTTTGCAAAAAAAACCAGTTAAGGTCAAAATTTAAAAAAGTCCTTGATATGAGCTATAACTACAGTTGTAAAGAATATGTGATAAAAATTTCATAAGGATCGGTTCATTAGTTTCGGAGATTTCATCAACAAAGTATCGAAAAGCGTTGTTTTGAGAAAAACCGGTTTAAACTTTTCTTTAATGAAAAATCGTGAAAAAACTTACCTGCGCTTAATCAGCAATACCTGAACCATACAGTATGCTTTCTGTTGCTTCATAATACTCATTATCATCCAAAATAGCCTGTCTCCGTTGAATTCTGGCCTCTTTGGAATTGGTAATGTGGGTAGACCCCTTAAGTTACACCCTGGTTCATTACGATGCGATTTGTTTTCACAGAGATACATATAGCACATTAAACATAATATAATTTTAGAATTTGCGCAGATAAATGAAGATACTCAATGGAACCAAGTGAAAAAAATCGCATCGCAATGCTCCAGGGCGCAATTCAAAGGCAAATAGTTGCCCTAAACGATGGCGTTTGCCGAACTTGAAAAAAAAATTTCTCTCCGAGTTGTATAAACTCAAATGTGTCCAAAAATGGCTATTTAGACAACAGAGCCGATATATGAATAGGAGCAAGAGTTAATCTTCGTAGACCTCACAAAAAAAAAAAAAAAAAAAAAAAAATCAAGTGATCTAGGGTGAGTTCCCAGTTTCAAATGAATCCAATTGATTAAATCTGCGACCTCCGAAAGTCTATCATGAAGAACTTCTTTATTTTCAAAGAAAGATTCATCCGGCAACGTAAAAGACCAAGAACAAAAACGAAGTCAAAAATGCGCAACCATTTATTTTGTAATATTGCTTACACTTTGAAGTGCGAGTTGGAAAGATAACCTTCAATGCAAAATGCGAGCATGCAAACTGGCACAATTATTTTTACGTTCCGCTTGCCAGCTTTAGGTAATTTAAATTCTAGAAGTAATCGAAGTACCACTCAAGAAAATGTTCTCATAACATTTGTACAAGAACTGATAGCCCTGTTGGTACAAGTAAGAGCATAGAATCATATACATTAAAATACAACTATATTACTTAAAATTGAAATGAATATCCAAGTTTATAAAAAAGATGTTTTGTTGAGCCAACAAATGAATTTCGTTTGGTTAACAAAAAAACCCAACACAAAAATTTGATTGGCTCAACAAAACAGTATTCCCAGTATAACATTTTTATGCTTTCCTTTGTGAAAATTTATATACTTTTTAACATCCAACTTTCAGCAATGAGTTGGAAAAAGTCTGAAGACTCATACCTAATACTCGTAAAATTTTTTAAGTCATGAATAAATCAAATTATTTTATGTAACAGCAGGTAAATTATTCGAGGAGAAAAATATATCAATCATCATCTTCATGATAAAAATGACTGAGTTAGGGAAATAAAGATAATTAAATAATTAATAAATAAGATTAACCCAGTTTATCGTCAATCTCAGATTGCAAATTGGATCACTCTGATATTTTTCCATCTCTCCAAAGTAAGTAAAATTGGGTTCACAAAAGTCACGTTGAGGCTGAGTTAAGAATAAAATTGCAGGTTTCCTGGGTCAATATTATTAACTTATGAAACATCTGAATGAAAAAATTGCGAACGTTTATATTCTTAATCTCTGAATGCAAGCTCTTGATACACATGCATGATCACGTGTATTGCACATTCAACTATCAATATCACGACTTAGAATCACATTCATTGAATGTAGGTCGTGGACATGATACCAGTGATTTTCCAAACAAGTTAAGAGCCGATAAGGGAATAAAAAAATAAATAAGAATCGAAGATGCCAAACCATAGAAAGATATTTAGAGAGTTCACACGCTTATCAACGTGACATTATATAAACATGACATCGCTCTATCATTGTATTTATCGTACAATAGTCAGGAAGACAATCTAAACCCTAATATTATTAATAGACAGAAACAGAAGTTGCAATTATTTTTCTATCGCTTTTCTCTTTTTATATTATCACTGACAAAAATTTTCACTAAGACCCATTTTTCAGAAATTGAAACGTTGTTTAGTATTCACGTAAATTATATGATCTTAATTAAGTTTTCTTTTCATTTCCCACTTTTTACTTATTTCAAAAATTGCAAAATTATTCCTTCTACTTATTTCAAAAAAGAAAAATCTTATAACCCACATAATTTACGTGAAAATTTACCACTCCGTCTTACCCCAGCGTCCCACTCTACCCCGATCTCCCCTATAATTTATTAATAATTTTACAATGTACTCGAAGAGTCCCGCGTTTACAATTTTTAATAAACAATATTTTAAGTAGCGAAAAATGGGCCACAATAAGAATTTTTATCAGATATAATACAAAATGATAAAAAAAAAAAAGTTTTCTCTTTTTATTTAAAATTTAAAAATTGGAAATATTTCTGTGGAAAAAAAGATGCTTTCGACTGCGCTGGGATTCGACATCCTTACCATGACTCTTTTTCTACATCTTGAATCATTGATTTAGTGAAAATTGGAAACGCGACTCTTTCCGTGTAGTTTTTAACGCTTTTGATTTACCAGTTGGGGCAAAACCATTCAGTATTTTACATCCTAAAAATTAGTTCCAAGCCACACTTAATTTACGAATTGAATAGTTTTTTTTTTACATAAAATACGGAGAATCAAGTTATAACTTTCTTCCATGTGAGAGTGTTAGTTGCACTGTGTAAAATTTTGTATTCGATGCAGGTGTGGAAACAAAACCAGCTCAGACGTTTATTTCTGTCGCACAAAAGCCTATGTACACATATCGTAGTGCGTAAATAGATCCTGGAAACATGACAACGGTACTTGTTCTCCTCATATTCGTCAGAATAGACTTTCCCAACAGATCACTTACGATGGTGATCAATTAAGGATAATTTTACACGAGAAAATTGTCTATACTGAAAGTTTAAATTAAGATTCTACAAGATAATTTTGATTCTTGTAGTTAATTTAAATATTTTTTATCGCTATCAAATACCTGATTGCAGTTCTCATTGTAGAAGGGACATTGCACAGAAAAAATGAAAGTTCAAAATATATAACAAGTTCAAAAATCCGTTAGTTAATTTTGAATCCGGTTTATTTCAAACCTGTTGCATTTCATTTAAAATTCAATTTTTTGTACACAATGGAGTATATTTACTTTATTTCAGATCTTGAAAAATCAAATATTCCATCAGGACCATTAATTCGTTCTACAAGAAACTCTAGGGAAATCAAATCCAGTATAAATTCTTTATTTGCTTCCAGTTTTCGATTTGGTTTTTACTACTTTTTTTGTCCTATTTTTCTTTCTCATCTTACTTTTCTATATAGAGTAAGACGCATGTATGGTTTGAACTTTAAACACTTTTTATACGCGTGTCTAGTACTGAATCACATGGTAAATCCAATCATTATGTCATTAGGATCTTGAGTTGAATCATGCAGATAATAAATAAACAAGACCTTGGGACTATTTTCCTGTTCTGTGCCTTAATGCATTCGATTGAGTATATAACCAAGTAAGTAGAAACGGCTGTAATGAACAACACAATTTTCTATATCAAATTTTAAATTAATTTTTGAGAAATAAATACATACATGTTTGTACGAATTAAAGTTTTGAATAATAATTTAATGAGCAAAAATCTTATTCAGTTCGGAATTCAATCCAAACAAACCCGAACAATGCAAAATTAATCTGAGGACATTTTTAAAACTACATCAATCCTTGTGGTCCCTCATAACTCAATCCGAAGAAATCCGGCATTAATCCGAAGTTAATAGCTCTAAATAGGACGGATACGATTTTTTCAATCCGAAACTTGCACCACGGAGTTAATTAATAATATTAGAGATCGCCAAGTCCATGAAAGATTTTGCCATTTTTCCTCCTCACAAAAAAAAAAAAAAAAAAAAAAAAAAAAAAAAAAAAATAAGCTTTACATGGAAAGTTAGGTACATTGTGGAATGCTAAAATGGGCAAAATTGCGTTCAATGATTGTCGGCAGTCACGCGCTAAACGTTAAATTTGAGTTGAATCGTCGTTAATTAATGATATTTAGCCGACACAATCAGGCAGAAATCACGTGGATATTCGAGATTAGCGTGCAGTTAATTATCAAATTGTTTTCAGTTTGATTTCTCATTGTGGCTGGTACAAACCGTTTATGTGTAATTTAGAAAAATGTTCATGGTCGAACTTTTCATTCGGTATAAAGGGAACATGAAAGACAATTTGTCAACTGGGGCTCGTATATATTTCAAGCCCTTATTGATTGGAGAAATGTTCTCTTGACCTTGCGATGATATCTGAAGAATTCATGCAACAAATTGCGTGTTGACTTTAAAGAAAGTAGTTACAGATTGATCTTGTGCCTTTTAGCGAAAGTTTTAAATTCAATAATAAGAAATAACTTTCCCTAGTAATTAAAAATGTGGAATACTGTATCGCATTTATTATATGTCTATACTAATCAAAATCATGTGCTTCATGATTTATCACATGAGAGTAATGTATGGAGATAAAACTTCCAATGTATACTGCGCATTGAAATTTCTCGGAGTTAATCACGCAATAATTGATTATAGTTTTATAAAACGTAGGTAATTACATTCTTAAACATGCATTCATCTTCTAATTCAAATATAAAATTTTACTTCTTATTAATTAGTTTGGTTCCTATGCCTTAAACAATCAAGAAATAATTTCCTTTCCAATTATCATGGAGTAATTTTTAGCTTCCTTTTTGGATAAGCTTTTAGCTATCGAACTTCAATAAATGGCTTTAAAAGGCCGCGAGTTCAAAAACAGGGACCAAAAACATAGTTTTATATAATTCAGAGGAACATATAAGAAATTTACTGTTAGAATGTCGAGACACTCTCAAGTGACAGTCCTTCACCAAGTATAAATGGCCTCCAAAATAGTTACAAAATCATATGACCTTTTTTTCTGTCAACAATACTCATTTGTGATACCATGTGGGAGAATTTTAAAACCACACATTTTTTCTTATTTTAAATTATCAGTTTTGTATATATGAATGATTTATTCTTTTATGACTTCTATATTTATCTGGTTACACTGTTTCTTACTTTTATCAACTAATTTAATTATATGATGATTTTGTAACAGAATGATATATCCATTGGAATGTAGTCACACAAATTGCATAATTAGTTCATTGCTGATTAATTTAACTCTTATAATGTTATTCGGTTGAAAATCGATTCGACTCAATCCAATTGCATTCGATTTAACCCGAAATTTCAATCCGAGGTTGTAATTATTCGAAATCACAATTCGGTCGAGATCAACCCGAGTTCGGGTTAATTCGAATTCAGTCGGATTGAAGTTACGGACTGAGTCAGATAGAAAAGAATTGAGTTGGATTTATTTTCAAGCGATTTGCATCGAACGAGATTTAAAAACTTTTCCGGATTGGTTCGGAATGATTCGGAAGTAGAGGTTTCGAAGCGGCTCAGAATAATTCTAACTCGTGCGGATTGAATTCTAATCTAAAACGTTTGCCATGGCTTCTATAATAACTTACTTTTAATCGCTAACAGAAGTAGTTCAGTAGGTGACGTCGAACTTTGTTTTTCTAAAAGTTATTAACCTACACTAAAACTCCAATGTATAATATAAAACAACCATGAAACAGATATTCAAAATTATTATTAGAATCCATAAAATACTATTATTAGTATATTGTGGAATATTTCATAACTATGTCAGGTGTTTAAACGAAAAATTGTACGTACATGTGATTAATCACGAACCCTGGCAATAACATTGCACGTCATAATATGTAACAATGATCTCATTTACAGCACAGTGTAAAAGAATAGTTGAAGGATCGTTCTAGTTGAATAAAGATCGATTATCGATTGTTGATAAAGAACAAAAGCGTGTCAAGAAGTATAAGTTCGTTCTTACTCATCCATCTACGATTGTCCCTTCAACAATTAAGTTTGAAATAAAAACGAATTCGCATTTTTTATGGTGTCTCGGGTGACCCATAAACGAATAATCAGTTTTTCTATATATTTTCCACCCGAAATTCGATTAAACTAAATTAAATCAAATTACACTTATTCAAAAAGGGTGCATTTCCGAAAAAGACTTACCTGGACCGACATCGTTTATACAACCGGAACGACATCGTTCCTATGTAGGGTCCTCAGTACCAGATTTCAGACATGAAACCGGTGTCGATTTAGTAGCGGAATGATGTCGACAACCCAGTACTGAATTGCACACCTGAAACCGGTGTCGATTCAGTAGCGAAATAATGTCGGTAATCCAGTACTGGATTGCAGAATTAAAACCATTGTTGAATCGACACTGGTTTCCACTTTTTATTGAATATGTATAAATAAAGATGAGCAAAACCCAAATTTCTTAACTCTCCGTTACCAAACTTAAAAATTGTTACACGGTTACCAAACCCTAGAGGATTTCCCTCTGCGTGTTAGAACATCTGCAGTGTTGCCAAATGTGGCGATTACTTGGCTGAACGTGTAACATCAAAATATGGCAACACCGCACTCTAGAACTCAAGCTATTTCCATTGCACGAAAGTCAAACTATGGAGGGATTATAGCAAGACATGTTCCTGTACATGTTTTGGATTTTTATATTGACCCACAGTAATAAATATATGATAATTGAATCGGCATGGGGTCAGTTACTTTTTTTCAAATATATAACACGAAAACACACAGAAACAACACAATAAATTCAAAAAACACAAAGCAACACACTCACTGACAGGGCTAGATTTGAAACAAACCAACAATAAAATTGAGTTATTACGATATCTGGCTTAAGGCACTTAGATCACCACAAAAATTCCAAAACAAACACAAAAGAACACACACTCACTATGGCAGGGTTAGATTCGACATTCAGAATAACTCAATTTTATCGTTGGTTTGTTTCAAATCTAGCCCTGTCAGTGAGTGTGTGTTCTTTTGTGTTTGTTTTGGAATTTTTGTGGTGATCTAAGTGCCTTAAGCCAGATATCGTAATAACTCAATTTTATCGTTGGTTTGTTTCAAATCTAGCCCTGTCAGTGAGTGTGTTGCTTTGTGTTTTTTGAATTTATTGTGTTGTTTCTGTGTTTTTTCGTGTTCCTTGTGTGTTTTCGTGTTTTCTCGTGGTTCTTGTGTTTGGTGGTCTTTTGGTTTTTATGTGCTGTTGTGGTTGACAACCTCACACTCTCACGAGCGCAACCGGGAATAATTTTTTTAGTGCGAAAAACTGCACCTCTCCTTTGGTCGTCCAACATCAGGCCTTCACTTTTTCATGAGTTTTTTCAAATTTTTATGCATGATCTACTAATTTAATTAAAGTAACAAAATAAAAAATCCAAAAAAACAAAAACAAAAATTAGTATTACTCTTAGGTTACTAAATAACTTTTAAATTGCACGCAATTCAAGTTAATTATTAATGTTTAATTTTTAAGGTTTATTTTCTAAGGCGGCTTAAATACCTTAATGTTTTTTACTTAAAAAAAAAAAATCTGGCACTGAAGAGGGCCCACATCTGTGGCCGAAACGTTTGCCACTTTGAAATTTTATATATTTGAAAAAAAGTAACTGACCCCATGCCAATTCAATTATCATATATTTATGGAGGGATTCCCTCAGAATTCACGTCACCTTTGGTTTTGAAAAGTGATTATTGAATGAGTATTCTACTTGAACATTTTTTATTGCTACAAAAAGCAAATTAGAAGTTATTTCGAAAAAACTGACCCCACTGAGGGAATCCCTCATATTTTTGGTAACGGAGGGTTAAGTATAAATGGATTTCTTATAATCACTGTTGCAAATTTTATTTTGTAAAATCCATCATAATTATTTTCAATCGAAAATAATGATTTTAATTATGCAATTTTATTGCATTTGGTAATTGGATAAGTTATTCATAAAAACAGTTCCATTAAAAATTCATATAATTTCTTAGACTTTTTTGATTTGTACTAAAATTCTAGTTAATTTTAATTAATTGCAATAACTAATTAATTAATTTTAATTAATTTTAATTAATTTAAAAAACTAATTATATACCCTCAATTAATTAAAATAACTAATTAATTAATTTTAATTGATTAAAATAAATTTTAATAAATTTTTGTAATTTTTTAGAAAATAGTAAATTTTTGTACTTTAAACTTGGAACCTCACAGTTCCAAAGTAAATCATAATTTATTAGTCTTTCAATATACCTGAATATCCTTTGCAAGGGATATTTAGAAACATCTGGTATCCAGCCGCTTATTTTTCGTTGCTTGTCCAGGTATGAAATGTCTTACTCAAGTAGTGTCTTATTCTTTTTTGAACGTAGAGGCTGTTTATATATCGGTGCGGTGGAAAAATGATTAATAAGAATAGTAAAATTGAATAAAATTGGAAACGATCACGCGAGTATACCAAGAAGCATCGTATCTTAAAAAGACATTTAGTGAGGGACAAAATAATTAAAAGTGAGTGTGCATTGAAAAGACAAAAGACTCAAGAATTAAATAGTTGTTTTGAAAGTGAAATTTACAGTTCCAATAATATAAGTGAGAATAACTCGAATTTTCATAGTGCTAATGATATTAACGAAATGCAAACGCAATATGAGTAAGGAGGGATGAAGCAAAATTGAAAATGGAAAAATTAGTTCGTTTTTATATTTATTAGTATTGATTATAAGCTTCAAAATTCGATTTAAATGAATATTATGAAAACTAAATTATTGTTTATATTTATTGTATTTAAAATTCCGATATCAAATAAGTGTTGTCCTTTGATAATGGGAATGATATTGGAATCCAGTATCGGAACGATATTGAAATCCAGTATCGGAACGATGTTGGAATCCTATGTCGGAACGATGTTGGATTCCAGTACCGAATCGGCCTTACATTTCGATATTCATCTGACACCGATCCAGTGTCGGTAAGCGATATCGTTCCGACACTGACATGTCGGTTGCCAACATCGGAACGACATTGTTCCAATACTGGAACCCCACTTGGATATATCGATGAAATAGAGCCTCAAATGTGCGAAAATGTAATGGAAAATTTCATCAGAAGAGCATGGTCCTACAAACCTAGACGTGGAGGCCATATGAATGACATTGTTTTTTATTACTACCTTCCGCTATTGAATGAAATAAAAATCAAATGATTTTTCACAAAAAAGACGCGTTTTTCTTATAAATCAAAATGGAACCTCTACACGGAGAAAAATAGTTGAAGTAATTTTACTCAACTCTGTCGATTAAACTTGGGACATAAGGACATTTGAACATCTATTAAATCCTAGTCGGGTAAAATCAATTTGATATATACCTAATTCACCCAAAGTGAATAACAATAAGTGTTACATAGGGAATAGTAAGGAGTTGGGTAAAACGTTATCGACGACAGGGCACCAACATGCGTCAATGGGTTAACATGAAATGTATAAGTATATCACCGACGCTTGAGGTGCTTCAAACCGTAGTTGGGTAAAATGAGCATCGGGCGTATTATTTAAACTGGCAATGGTATGGTTCTCTGAAATAAAAAAAATTCTTACCTTGAGCCTGCCAATAGTCATCCGGTACATACATAAACAACTTACAAATACATTCACACCATTCGGACGTAGCCAATCACATTTCAAATTACAAATACACTTAAACATATAACCTTACATATATAAACCTAATAACTACACTTATATATAGTACGATACGCTTTCGTCGAATCACACACACGCTCGCTTGCAATGCTGAGATATAAAATTTGGAACTTTCTTATATAGTGACTGCATGAGTTATTCAGAGCTTGTGAGAGTAAGTGCCGTCAATAAAATTTTTTAGCCTTACTCAAGTAAAAATAAATCAACTTTTTTCATAAATGATTAATAAAATATTTTTAAAAATTAATATAATTACACAATTATTATAACTATGATTATTGATATATATATATATATATATATATATATATAATATAATTATTAAATTACATTTAGTACACATTTTTATTATAACAACGTATGAAGTTTAGTGAAACTAAATTTCCAAATGTACATTAAACAATTGCATTATTATTAAGAAGTATCTTCTATAAAAACATTTAAAAGAAGGTTCTTTTATTTTCTGTGTTTTATATTTTCAAAATATGGATTTTACATTTGCGAATTCCAAATTATTATTCTGCCTGAGTAATTTATGTGATATTTCATATTTTATGTAATACACTTATCGATTTTTTTGTTGTTTAAATTTTCATAAGATCAATTTAATTTTAAGAATTTAAGTTTTTGAAATTAAAAATTTTTCATGTGTGCCCAAGGCGCAGATTACTTTGATTCGTTCCTGCGTGAATAGATGTAGCTGTTGGAATAAATCTTGCGATTCACGGTTTACTCAACTCTCGATTGAAGCGTAGAGTAGAATGAACGGAAAGCTCTACTATTTTTGTGATTTAATAAAAGATCGGTTTTTTATAGTTATACTACGAGTAATAATATATATATTTAAAAACTTTTAATGTACGCTTTCATACTTCACCCTACACTTCTGAATTTTACTCAACTTTGATTCATTTTCGAAGATTTAATATATCACAAATAAATACAGTGATACTAAATAACTTCTAACTTGTCCTTATGTCCCAAATTTGATCGAAAGTTGAGTAAAATTACCTTAACTATTTTTCTCCGTGTAATTGGAAAACCCTGTAAATTGTCTGTTTGATTCCATTTAATAGGGAATGATTTAAATAGAGAAAAACTCCCCATCGTGTACCTGTCTATTTGATTCCATTTTATAGGGGATGATTTGAATTGAGAAAAATTCCCCATCGTGTGCCTGTTCTGATTCAATTTAATCTAATTTTTCTCGAAAAATAATGGGTTTAGGGCAAAAATGTTTAGAATATTTAAGACAGATCTTTTCATCCGCTACAACTTTTGTGAGAAATATTTTTTTCATAGATTAATATTTATCGACATAAAATGAAAAAACCTCTTAAAAACATTTTTTTTAGTTTTGACCTAAAAATCAAATTTTCGGACATTTTCATCATCATATTCGTAATCAGCGTCTCAAATTACGTGGGTATACTGAATTTCTAATCAATCGGAGGTCTGCCCTTTTTAGAAGTTTATCCCTCAAAATTCTATTTAAAAAAATGTTGTTTCTTTTCAATTCTATATTTGAATTTCCGGATGTTTTGAGCAGAGCTATAAATCAAAATTTCAAATCATCTATGCTGGCGGTGTAGTTGAATGACTTTTTGTTACTTGAGTGTGTCGCTATTTTTGAATTTGCATTTGCCACTTTTCATCCTTCGTTTTGACAGCTTGAGGATTGTCTATTTCAGGGTCGCAATATTCAGATAACAAAAAGGAAGTTAACATACTTCCGCGAATGCTTAAGCAAAGTCTCTCATATAATTTACCGAACGCCTTTCATCTCCGTTCAGAATATATTAATACATTTAAAACATAATGAGATACAGATTTTTTGTGAACATTTTTTTTTATAAATAAACATTTTAAGTAGATATTTAAAATTTTTTTTTTGAAGAACATTAAAAAAAATTATAATGGAGATCGCCTGCAACTTTTAATAGAATGTTCATAGAGGGAAAAAATTGTTGTATCCGTGTGTAAAAAAATTACTAATTTTTTCTAAATCATTTCACAAAAAATTTAATATTTTTTAATTACTTTATAAAATTGAAAAATATCTTTAAAATTTGTAATACTCTGTAAAAGTCACTGAATTTAGGACCAGATAATTAATATTTTCCAGATGAAGTATAAACTCAGTTCAGATATAAAAATAATTGTTTAATTTAAATGATCTCATTTTTACTCCAAACAGCAAAAAATTCAATCTGGAGTTCGGACCTGATGAAAGTCCAAGTCGTTCTCTGCGCAAATTTTTAATAGCGATATAGATGTCGAGATTAATACCCGAAAAAACGTTGGTACTTTGTGGAATTTATTTCTTGCTTATTATTTAGAAAGAATAACGGTATTTTTTTCCTATGTTATTTCTTATGTCTCCCTGCCATTTGGATGTTTAATTCTAAGAAAATGCAGCGTTTAAATTTTGAAAAATACCTCAGGTCAGTTTTTATGGTTTACGAATGCTGGCAGATGTTTTGGTAATATTAATAACCTGATGCTGGAAATTTAGATATTTATGTGCAAGACAAGAGGAGATTTTAATCTTTCCGGGTATTTTAACGTCTCGAACAAATGTTTTGATCAAGACTAATAAATAATTGAAATTGACTAAAATACTCGATGGGTTGATTACATCTTACCAATCAAAGAATATTGTTCATCGATTGAAATAATTTTGTTGGATCAAACAAATATTTTTTCTTACTGGTAAAATATTAGTTTATGAGATAAAAAATTTGCCTTGAACTTATAAATCAACTATAATTTAACGGGGTATTCTACTCTGAAATGAAAAAAAACCGGTTTCTTTTTTCTGGAATTATTTACTTTCAAGAATCGCCTCCCACACTCCAAAAAAATATTTGATTGAATTAAAGTAAATTATTTGTTTGAAAGACTTTCCTTGATATAAAAACATGATTTATTTGAATTAAATAGACTTTATTAAATTCAAACAAAGTAACTTTGAACCAAATAAAAATCTGTTCGAATCAAATAAATTTTTGCCTTAAATCAAACAAATTATATCTTTTACCATATACGAATGCAATAATTTGTTTGTTTTGAAGAAAAATTTATTTGATTTAAACAAATATTTAATTGGCCCGAAGATATTTTGTTTGAATTAAATAAATGTTATTTAATTTAACTAAATCTTTTGTTTGAATCAAAAAAAGCCTTTCAAACAAATTATTTTCTTTCATTCAATCGAATCCTTTTTATGAGTGTAAATTGTGTGGTGCAGAGCTGGAATCGCAGATTAAACGCAAGTCTAAATTTATATGAGATTTTCATACTCAAAACTTTAAACGCGTTTTCTAAAAACGATTTTTTTTGTCAGGCGTAAAAGAGTTAAATACAGTCAAGACTCGTCTATTGCAAGGCCCGAGCGTTCCCCTAACCCCCACCTTTGCCGTATATGCAACACTGTGGTTGAGGCGACAACCAATCCACTGCTTGCTCTGAAAACCAACTTTACCGACAGTTGCGGTGGTGGGAGCCCCTCTCGTCTTGCAATAAACGAGTCTTGACTGTATTAGAATATTATTATAATTCTATTTTTTATTTATGAAACTCATTCTTTGTAATAAAGAAAATCAAATCGTAAGCAATTGCTTTTATGTAAAAAAAAATCCTAAAAAATAACTCTCGAACTATGAGTCACAGATACGTTTTTTTTAGGCCATAGTTCAACCGGCTCACGTGACGTCGGTAATTATAAAGAGTCTAAAATTTTTCAAAAAATAATAAATAGGGCTATTTCCAAATTTCAGATAAAATAATTTTAAAATAGATCATTTAAAACCAAACTTAGTGTGTTTGGTAATTTTTCCTTTCGTTGCATCAATCAAATTGGAATCACGTGACATGGAATTTGATAAAAGATTCTCAAAACGTAATTAGTACTTTATAATAAGCAACTTGATTTCGGAAATTTAGAGAATTCTGAGACACATTTGAGTGATAGTAAATCCTGGAAGATTCATGTAATTAAGCCTTTACAAAACTATCTTTTAATTCACTTTTCGAAAATATTCAGGCGGTTCTCTCTCTCGACACAAAGAAAAGAAGAAAAATATTCCAAATAAGCAACTGGAAAATCTTATTCGAAAACCACCAATACCTAAACTATGATTGGTGGGAAATCTGATTGGATTTAATTCAGTCATAAAATAGCGATTATCAAAAAAAATTGAAGAATTTGAAATCTTTTTGTGGACAATGAGAAGCTTTCGACTGTGCCGGGATTCGAGCCCGCGTCTTTCAATTGCCGGAACCAGCTAATTTGAAATTTAAAAAAAATGTTGAAATGGTTAAAATGATTAGATTTTATTGTAATATTATCGAATTCTATAAAATCCAATAGTTATTTTGTCCCTCAATGAAAATATGATGAAAATATGATGAAAATATGAAGAATGACTTAAGAGTACTTTTGTCGTATATTTTATTTAAATCGCATATCCTATTCCGGAGCAACTGAAATCTCTCATTGGAATCGCGCAACAGAGTAAAACTCGAGACGAAAAAAATCTGACTATCCCAAGAGAAACTATAAATAGATTCTCTAGTCACACCTGTTCTGCTATTTTAAATAAGTATAAGAGTCCAAGTATGGCTAAGTATAGAATAAATTGATTGGTCCATTGAAGAGGTAATAAATAATAGCTCGCAGAATCCATATGAAAAACTGCATTATCGTCCTGTATTAAAAATCCTTCCATAGAAATTTGCACATTATTATTTTCGTAACATTATAATTTTTAGAATGGTATGTTGTTGGAAAATTGGCTTTAGGGTCCATAAAATGATTAAGTCAAATTTAATCAAACGTTTGATTAAATTTGACTTAATCATTTTATGGACCCTAAAGCGAATTTTCCAACAACATACCATTCTATTGATATTAAGGGCCAATACAAGGTACAATACTTTTAATTATAATTTTTAATCAGAATAACTTTTTATATAAATAATGCAAAGAATGGTAAAATTAATTAAAATAGAGACAGAAAAAAGATTAGTAAGATTCACAGAAAGTTCAGTAATTATTTTTACAAGAAGTTCAGTTTAATTAATGGATTTTTTGTACACTTAACCCAGGGGCGCAGCTAGACATTTGGGGGCCCGGGGCAAGAGGATGTAGGGGGCCCTTTCTTCTTAAAGAAAGGCCCATGTGGGCCTTTTTTCCTTTTTGAGTTGTTTTCCACCGCATTCAAAAGGGTCTACGAGGGGCCCGAGGCAGACCCCCCCCCCCCCAGCTGCGACCCTGATTTAACCTATCTCTCAATAAAATATACTAAACTCCGATTTTTCCGTATTTTGCAGATTTTACTGGAAGCTAAGTGAAACATACAGAAAATCAATGAATTTAACCGAATAAGTACAGAACTTTCTGTGAATTTTACTAATCTTAATTCTGTGTCTGCTACAGGGAAAAAAAGTGTAGTTGCGACATCAAAGTTAATCTTTGTGACAGGTAAAGTTTAGCTGGTAACGAAAGAGTGAATGAAGGAATGTCTCGGAATCAGCCAAAGTGAATATCTGTAACCACTTTAGCTGTAGAACTCAGATTTTACAATTATAGGAGAATGGCAATCGGAAAATATAGCTACTGCAGTTATAACCTTATGAACATGACAAAAATATAAAATCATTTTGTCTCGTGCTTGGAATTTTTAAAACCAGTATAAAGTTGTAGTAAATGAAAAGACATGAGAATGGAAAACTATGCAAATCTAACCTTCAAATGCTGGAATGTATTTATCTAACCTCCACTGTTACAGAATGTTGCATACAAACGAATCGGCCATCGCTTATTAATTTACTTATTAATTTATAAGATATTATAAAATTATACAACAGAACATTAAAATAAGAGAAGGTCTTAACTCACGTGGGAGATCGCACCAGTCAACGGCTGAGTTCTTAAATTCTCAAGAATTTGAGTTCAAGTAATGTAACCGAGAATATTACAGAATTTAAAGAATATAAGGCAATATAAAGAGAATTTTAAGAATTTATGGTTTGAATAATTACTTATCAATATTTATAGAACTTTTATAGTTAAATAAGAGGCGCTGACTTATATAGATATATTTATAAATGAAGAAGAAACTGAGAATGGTTTTACTGCCAATATATTAAAATTATACACTGTTAAAATTTGAGGTTAGGTTCATTTTAAATATGATTAAATTATTAAAAGATAATTTCATATTGCAAAAAGGACAATATAGATAATCTTACTCTCTAAATCTGAATCAGTCAAATTTTTACTGATTTACTGTTAAAT
Organism: Diplolepis rosae; assembly: GCA_030998225.1. Taxonomy (NCBI): domain Eukaryota; kingdom Metazoa; phylum Arthropoda; class Insecta; order Hymenoptera; family Diplolepididae; genus Diplolepis; species Diplolepis rosae. The sequence continues at coordinate 710,757 of JAPYXD010000391.1, read as the reverse complement.
CAGTTGATTATCACTAATTGAATCAGTGGAAAAAATGTGTTCACTGTTGAATCAGTTAATTTCCACTGAAGCAATCAGTGGAATTTGACTGATTTACAGTAACCTCTTTTTATCTATTTGAATCAGTCAAATTTCACTGATAATCAGTAGATTTTGACTGATTCAGATTTAGAGAGTACTATAGTTTCCGCAGAATGTCGTGAATAATCTGAACTAGACAAAGAACGGAGCTAGAAATAAGTGGGCCTGCTTCTGAATACGAGTTTTATTTCTAGAAATCATACGTTTACTTACCTTTACTACCCAAGCAGAAATCATGACACCCTGCCGACTGTGACGATCGGTTAAATGTTGGTCCAATGTAGAAGATCGACTGTTGATTGCGAACGTTGATACAATGTTGGGAAACAATTGGCCCAACCTTATTCTGAATGCGGAAAACCTAATTTTCCGATAGTGGATACGTGAGGTCTAGCCAGTGTCTATTCAGCCCCGGTAGTCGACTGTAAAATACCAGCGTTTGTACTACGTTGGACGTACAACAGGCCCAACCTTCATCCGACTGTGGAAAAAGTAATTTTCTGACAGTAAATGTACAAGGTCCACCCTGTATCTAATCGACTCTGATAATTAACACTGTATAATACCAGTGTTTGTACAAAGTTGATTCGACACTGGTAGACTCTAAAAAAAGTCTATTGAGAGTGAAGTTACGTTCCTTTCAGAATGCATCCATTGAAATTAAGCAGATTTATTTTGTCTATCAACAGAATGGTTTTACTGTTATTGTAGTATTGATGATAACCGATTTCATATTGGCATTTGCCGAAGTTGGGCTTGTGTACATTTCTAATATTTATATTAGATAGGTAATATCATACAATTTGTTTTATGTGCCTCCGGCACGGAAACTCGTTTTTCCGTTACAGCTGAGAGTAACGGAATGTTGTGTATTCCGTTACAGAGGAATATAATGTAAAAATTGAACTACGCATGCGCATATAGTTTTACAGCGGAGCACAATCTTCTTCTTATTCTTCTTCTTCTTCGTACAGCGTTAGCACCCTACTGTCAAAGCCTTGTACATTTGAACTGCGCATACGTCTACTAAAATCCATTACTACTACACAAGATCGATAAATTCAAAATGGCTGGGACTAGTCGCGAAATAAAAACTCGTATACGCACCGAAGTCATATAAAATAGAATACGTGCCAATGCACACAATTCGGGAAATTACGAGACTCGCGACAATGCTCGCAGGACTGATCGCGCCTCGGCTTCGATCTCCTGCGAGCATTGACGCTCGTCACGCAATAACCCTCATTGTGCGCCCAGGCACGTAATATACTATTCTTTTATCCTTGAAATTATTTTTTTGTGCGAGAAAGGATATCATTTCAAGACCAAAGGAAATACTTTGACAGTAAAGGGTTAGCATTTGAAACGATAATCGTTCAACTGCTAAAGGATTTCCTCTCATGCCAATTTTGAATAGAAAATCCTTTAATAGTAAAGGGAATCGTTTGAGAGTCAATAGTCTGTTTTTAGAGTGTAGTCTTCTTTAAAAAATGTCTTTAACCGTAAAAAATGGATTTAACAAGAAAATTATATAACCAGTATTTTAGAAATGTTGACAGCAAGTGTTGAAAATATGTTAATTACCAGTATTGATACAACGTTGGAAACTGGTGTTGTACCAACGCAGTACATCGTTATCATTTCGACTGTCCGCCGACAGTCGGGTATCCAACGTTTGATCGACGTTGGTCCGATTGTTAATTTCTGCTTAGGAAGTGGGTCTGCTTTTAAATTTGAGTTTTATTTCAAGAAATCATACGTTTACTTACCTTTACCACTTTAAAATTACAATAATTTACACTTTAAAGACTGCACTTCAACTTGCACTGCAAAAAGAAGTGTCTTACCTGGTATCTTACTGTAAGATATGAGATGGGAATTTGCTATCTTCTGTCTTAAAATAAGATGTCTCACGAAGTGTCTTATTCAAAATTAAGACGACTTACGTATCTTGGTACGAATAAAGATGTAATTTCCGTCTTACAAAATAAGATACTTGATTGAGTTAGATAATGTGTTTTAGTTTAAGATGTTTGGGATGTCATAAGATGGTTCTGGCTTAAGATGTTTCTGAATTGTAAGATATAGCAGGTCAATAAGTTAGCAAAAACTAAGACGCGTAAAGTGTCAAAGAAGTAGTGGTCGAAAGATAGAATCTAGCTCTCATAGGGTTATAGTTACTGTTCATAACCTCAAGAAATGGAGCGTTTTGACTGTTCCATGTTTTTCTTCTGTGGTGTAATATCAACTCATTTAGAGGAATATATTGTTCATTTTCATCGACACGATTCTTTATTCAAACTTTACATATGACGGATGTGGAGCTACATGTAAAAAGTGTAAATCGTATCAGCAACACGTGACTCGATATCAGGTATACCTTCTGTTTTAACGTATTGGATACGTTTGCTAAATCGCTTGTCTCCTTTTCCAATATAGATCATTTACTTGAATTAATTTTTTTAAGAAGTACGTACATCCATGTAAGCCACCACATGTGTAGTAGACACCGGTATGTCGTAAGCTTTTTCTCACAGTGTAGAGGTTATAGGAACAATAAACTGTCGGTAACTTAAGTAATCTGTGTTACCGATGGCTCAACTGAAGATATTTTACGTGTATTCAAATAAGATGTTTTAAGCAACTTGAAAGTGACTACCGAAACATCTTAGATATGACTACACAAGTATCTTAAATTAAGACACTTCTTTTTGCAGTGTGAGCTGTCAGTGTGAATACATCACGAAATAAATTTGCAGGGGTTTACAATATAGCTAGTATCCAAGCAGAAATTAACAATTGGACCAACGTCGATCCAACGCTGGATACCAACTTCCGATTGTCGGGATCCGACTGTCGGCGGACAGTCGAAATGATAATGATGTACTGCGTTGGTGCAACACCGGTTTCCACCGTTGTACCAGTACTGGTAACCAACATATTTTCAACGCTGGCTGTCAAAATTTTTAAAATACTGGTTATATATTGGATCTATAACTTAATTCGTGCGGTTTGCTAAGATATGGTGTAACTTGATTATTATTCCATCGTTCCAATATTCCGAACATTCGTTGGAAAGCTACTGTCATTGTGCGTCTTTTTCAGTATATGTCATTCATTTGAAGCGTAAACAACAATAATTTTTTTCCACTCAAATATGTCGGACTTTGTGCCTGAAAAAGTGTTTTTGCGGGGAGTTCTTCTTCATTACTTTAATATGAAGAAAACTGCTGCCGAAAGTCATCGTATTTTGGTGGAAGTTTATGGTGAACATGCTCTAGCTGAGCGAACGTGCTAAAAGTGGTTTGCACGATTTAAAAGTGGTGATTTTGGCTTGGAAGACGAAGAACGTCCTGGGCAGCCAAAAAAGTTTGAAGATGAAGAACTGGAAGCATTACTCTATGAATATTGTTGCCAAACACAAAAAGAGCTCGTAAAATCTTTGGGAGTCACTCAAGCAGCCATTTCAAAACGTTTAAAAGCAGCCAGATACATTCAAAAGCAAGGAAATTGGGTTCCACATGAACTCAAGCCGAGAGACGTTGAAAGGCGGTTTTGCATGTCCGAAATGCTGCTGGAACGCCACAAAAAGAAGTCATTTTTGCATCGGATTGTTACTGGTGATGAAAAATGAATCCATTGCGACAACCCTAAGCGCAAAAAATCATATGTGAAACGCGGCCCACCAGCCAAATCAACGGCAAAGCCGAATATCCATGGCGCCAAGGTAATGCTCTGTATTTGGTGGGATCAGAAGGGTGTGCTGTATTATGAGCTGCTAAAACCGGGTAAAACCATCAATGGAGAACGCTACCGAACACAATTAATCCGTTTAAAAAGAGCAATAGCCAAAAAACGCCCGGAATATGCGACCAAACACGAGGCACACCCAACATTGTATCAACGTTCGCAATCAACAGTCGATCTCCTACATTGGACCAACATTTAACTGATCGTCACAGTCGGCAGGGTGTCATGATTTCTACTAGGGTATAGTGATATCGAAATTGACAATAGCTGACAAACAAGTTGCTGCTATGGAAATATATATTTCTATTTCATCTACACTTTTTATTGTACTTAATTCTATTGGGTTGTCCCAGAAGTAATTTCCGATTTCACATACAGATGTCTTTGACCATCTCTTTGAATGGCTTCTTTCAATGTCATCATTTTTTTCTTCTTCATTTGTTAGCTGTCACTCTTAATTTGCTTTAGAAACAAATTGCGCCTCATTTCGCTTACAGTTGTTAATTTGACATCAACTTTAAGATGGAGTGTAAAAACGAGCATTTTCGTCATATTTTCCTTTTTTATTTCCGTAAAGGAAAGAACGCAGCACAGGCTAATAAAAAGTTACGTGATGTGTATGGGTAGGAAGCCTTAAAAGACAGACAATGTTGAAATTGGTTTGATTAATCCCGTTCTGGGGATTTTTCTCTCAAAGATGAACAACGTTCAGGTCGGTCAAATTAAGTTGATGATGACCAAATCAGAGCCATAAACGAATCGGATCGTCATGAAACTGTGCGAGAGATTAAAGAAATGTTGAAAATACCAAAATCAATAATCGACCGTCATATACAACGTCTTGGACTCCTTAAAAACTTGATATTTGGATTTCACATCAATTGAAAGTAATTCATTCAACAAAACGCATCAATGCTTGTGGTTTGTATCTTAAACGCAATGAATACGATCCTTTTTTGAAACGAATTATCACTGGTGATGAAACATAGACTGTTTACAATAACGTCGTTCGAAAACGATCATCGTCCAAGCGTAATGAATCACCACAAACAACATCGAAAGCTGAATTGCATCAAAAAAAGATTATGCTGTCTGTTTAGTGGGATTGGAAAGGTTTGGTATTTTTCGAGCTGCTTTCAAGGAACCAAACGACTAATTCGGATGTCTACTGTCGTCAGCTGAACAAATTGAACGCAGCGGTCAAAGAAAAACGTCCAGAATTAGTCAATCGTAAAGGTGTAATTTTTCACCATGACAACGCTACACCATCATCTTTAGCCACTCGCCAAAAATGATTAAGGCTTGGTTAGGAAGTGATGTTACATCCACCATATAGCTCTGATCTTGCACCATCAGATTACTATTTATTTTGATCTTTGCAGAACTCCTTGAATAGTAAAACTTTAAATGATGATGAACTGTGAAATCGCACTTGGTTCAGTTTTTTGCCGATAAAGACCATAAGTTCCATGAAGGTGGAATCATGAAGTTACCAGAAAGATGGCAAAAGGTCATTGAACAAAATGGAAAATACATCATTGATTAAAGTTCATTCCTTGCATTTAAAAAAATGTGTTTAATTTGTATGAAAAAATCGGCAATTACTTCTGGGACAACTTAATACGATATTGGAAGAATTGAGCGGACCGATCATAAAAGGGCGCCTTCGCGCGAAATTCGGTAAAAGTATTGTTTACAGGCAGAAAGCGGGAGGAAAAAAAAGGTGCCAAATAAAAAAATAAAAAATACCATTAAATCAACCTGTTAAAAGTCGACATTTTTTGCTCATATAATTAATAAATCCGATTATTAGTTTAAGTAATAATTAATAAAAATTATATTTTTCATCGCGCCCAAATTCGATGTTTTTTAAAACTTAACTCGTCGATTCTAGCTCAATAATTGCTGAAATGATTTGAAATTTTTACAGTAAGTCCAGAATACATACGTAACACCTCCATAGTCGATAAAACACATAAAAATTGCATTTTTTCACTTATATTTAATAACAAATGGCGGAGTACCTAGTGTACCTAGAGAGACGTTTTTTCTACGACGCTTGAAGAAAACTTTCTGAAAATTTCATTGTAATCAGGTCATAAATATTGTAACTATAGTATGGATGATTTCATAAAAACGCTCGACGCGAGAACAGCTTAGATTTGACTTTGGCAGAAAATTCGGAACTGAACATATAATTCTTAGAAATTGGGATCATTCTCCATTTGCTCAACCGCCTTGTCAAATTTTTTTCCATGTATTAATAATTTCTTTATTCTTTGTATTATTCTTATAAAAATCTACAAAGTACAAAAAAATCGGAGTTCAGTAGATTTTACTGGAAGATAAGTGAAACGTATAGAAAATTCATGGATTTAACTGAAATTCTTGTAAAATCTACAAAAAAGTCAAGTTGTAAAAATAAGTACCGAACTTTCTGTAAATTTAACGAATATTTTTTCTGCGTGTATCCTTACTAATTAATAAAAACGACCGGTGTTAAATACGTGTGAAAACTTACTTTTTGCCTTTTCAATGTAATTTGAATAATTTTAAGAAACTCCTCCATCTCTACTTGAAAGATAATAGAAAGGGAACTACGAGGATCAGATGTCGTCTGACTTATTTATAACTATAAAGAATTCTGCAAACTTGTCTCAGAGGTAATACCGTGTGCACTTTTTCGCGCTTTTAAATGTCACGAATTGTCAGACTGATCCTTTGCCCCTGAGGCATTTTTATATTCTCTACAAAGTATCAACAAATATTTATCAGAAGCCCATCCTTTAATCTTGAATAAAAATATTTGCATTTTTCTGTAAAAACTATACTTCCAACTGTATTAATTTAAAATACATGAGAAGCCTTTTTAAACATCTCATATTCTTTGAAATATACTCTTGAATGATGAACTTAATTAGCAAATTTTTATGCAAAAGACACGTTAGCTCTTTATCGTATAATAACCACATAATTAAGTATGGAAAGATTGTAAGGTATTTATTGATTTCTTGTTCTTTTGGCATAGGGTCAGTTTCTTCATTTCTTGAAAAAAAAAAATTTTTTTTTTCAAAAGCTTAAATTGGAGAAAAAAAAGAAAAGTAAACATTTTTGTCACAAAATATGAAAATAAGTACAATGTATTAAAAATTATGAAAATTATAAAAAGTAAAAACTTATCTCATGGCTTGCAAAACAAATTTATGTTTTTTTGGTCAAATGTACGCTTTTGATCATTTTTTTACATTCTTATGACTTTAGAAGTTATTGCTTTTATCTGAAAAATTACTTTTCAAATTTTCATAAAATCTCGACGTTCTGAAACACCCTGAGTGTGAAAAAATGAAAAATATTTTTCTACAAAAGAAAAACTCAATTTTTCCACAGAAAAATACAAGATATGGGAAAAATTATAAGAAAAAATCTGTTTATTTCAAAGAGATCTACAAATTTTATACTGGCCATTTTTTATAGGAGTTATATCTTTTGTTCATTAATGAAAAATCAATGATTAAATGATTCATGATTAAAAATAAAAAACTTGCTGAACTCAAGAAGTTATAAAAAATTTTTTGTTCGCTGTATACCGAGAGTTAGCCAAGTTGTTGTCATTTTGCGTGCAGAAAATTGATTTTCCCGCACTAGTGCGGTAAAATTTTAAATGTGCGGAAAATTAAAAAAAAATTAAAAATATTACCGCACTAATGTGGGAAAATCAACCGTCCGCACAAAAAACAACATCGACTCTGCTAACTTTCGGTATACAGCGAACAAAAAATATCGTTCATATCACGTGCGGAAAAGGCGTATTTTAACACCAGAGCTAGTCGCGACTTCCGTCGAGACGACACGAAGGAACCGAGGAACTCTCGTCGCGACTCGCTCGCGCGTTAAAATACGTCTTTCCGAACTTGATACGAAATATACTATTTTGATACCATTTTCCGTTGTTTTTGTTTTAATCGTTAAAAACTTCATCAAAAATGAAAAATTCCATTTCGCACCAAATCTATGCGGGATACGAAGAAAACGCTAATAAACAAAATTGTTTGTTTCAAAAATTTCTACAGATTTTAAATCGACAATTTTTTTATAGCAGTTATATCTTTTCTTCTATTTATCAATAACGTTTTTATAAAAACCAAAAAGTCATTTTTGCCGCCAAAATATATACAAGAAAATCTGCCCGCTTCGCGGGCACATTCTTATCGCGCGCAGCTCGCTTCGCTCGCAAGCTTGAGCGCGCCTAGGGCGCGCGATTTGATCGTCGCGCTTCGCGCTCGGTCTTGTGCTCTTCGCATACATTTAAGTTTATTTCTTATAATTTAATACTGAAGCTCAAACCAATTTTATAATATTAAAGATGATGTGAATTACTCATTTTCTCAAATTCACTAAATTTCTTTTTCAGTTTAAGTGAAACAGGAAATTCAATTTACTTAAGGCTCTATCGGCCTTAAGGAACACATTCTCATCATGACACTCGCGCTTCGCGCTCGATTTTCTGTATAAATTTCAGTAACTTTTTAATAAATTACATAATTAAAATAAATTATTTTCATCCAAATCTCTCAAAAAGAAAAAATAATCGTAGACTTTATTTAAGGTAGTACGATCACGAAAATTAGACCTCAGGCTAAAATAGCTAATTTTGCTTTCAAGAATAGCAATATTATTATTGAAGGGCTAATTTGAAAGAGAAAAGATTATTTTTCATGAAAAAAATTTGAGACACAATTGTAGAGAATCTTTTTTCTAAAAAAATGAACCATAATTTATTAGAATCGCATCATTTTCAAAAATTTGACTCGAAGCGATAAGAAAATAAGTTTGGGCAAAAATAAAATTTATTAATAACATTATTTTTTTGTGTTTCAAATTTTTTTCATGAAAAATAATCTTTTCTCTTCCAAATTGGTCCTTCAATAATAATATTACTATTTTTGAAAGCAAAATTATCTATTTTTGTCTGAGGTCTAATTTTCGTGATCGTACTACCTTAAGGAAACGATTTTGCAGAACAACGCTTATTTCGTATCTCACATATTTTGGTGAAAAAAATCGAATTTTTTTAATATTAATAATCAAAACATAAAATATACATCCTGTCGAGAAATTTCTTAATAAGAATTTGTAGACCTCATTTAGGCAAATAATTTTTCATTTGAACTTTTTTTATGTATCTCATATATTTTGTCTAAAAAATGGAATTATTGAATTTTAATCGTATTTTTTGGAATTGAAACGAAACATATATGTTTTTTCATAAACTGTGTAAGACAAAACTTGTAGATCTTTTTGAAACGAACAACTTTGTATTCTTACGTTTTTTTCGTATTTCACATATTATTGTTAAAAAATTGAATTTTGGATTTTCAATAGATTATTTTTGAATTAAAAAAAAAATATGCATCTTATGAAAAAATGTTACAATTCAAATTTGTAGGTCTTTATTTATTCAATAATATTGTATCATAACGTTTTTTCGTATCTCGTATAATTCATCTGGAAAATGGAATTTTGATATTGACTTTTTTCGAATTTGAATATGCTGTGACATTTCTAATTTTGATTTAATCAAAAAATGTTATCAGGATAATTTTTAGAGATTTATGAGCACTATCTAAAACCAGTATTGAAATTTTTGATTTTTTCAAAAAATTATTTTCAAAAACACAAAAGTAGTGCTCAATCCCTCAATTTTGATTGGATGTGTCTGGTTAACGAACTTGTCCTTACTTTTTCGGCTCCGATAAAGTGTACCAAAGCTCAATTCAATCTGATAATTCTGTCGAGAGTTATGCCGCACACGACCTACAGACAGACAGACAGACAGACAGACACTTTCGTAAAAACCCTTTTTTCGGACTCAGGGGGTCTCAAAACGTAAAGATTTGATGAAATTTTCGAAAGTCATTTTTCACATAAAACCAATACCTTCTCATTCATGATGAGAATGTAATATGAAAAAAATGTTAAGGAACAAATTCAAAACAAACAAAATTAAAAAGGTACACCACAAGAATATCTAAAAATTTTCATAAGACAATTTTTTAATAAAAACAAATATTTTTTCTTCAGACATAAGAAATTGTAGTAAAAATAAAAATTACCTTTTTCAGCAAAACCATGCAAGATATTAAATTTTGCGCCCTAGTCTTTAAATCTAAGTGTGGCTCTGATAAATACAAAATAAAAATAAAGCGCGAAGCGCGTGTATTACGATGAGAACGTGTTCCTTAAGGACGATTAAGTAAATGAAATTTCCTTTTCAATTTAAAATCAAAATAACACTATACATGTTTTCAAACATGTCGCGAAAAATTGTGAAGTAAATTTTAAAGAAAGAGAGAAACGAGGAAATTCTTTTGGAGTTGAATCAAGTTAGCTTAGGTCATGACACATGTATGTCACGTGATCAAACATCGTCGTTCCATTCAGGTTGTGACCCTAGTTGGAACGGTTAGGCTGGGATATATACTTGTTCACTTCCTCACTTAATAAAAATTGGTATGTATGCTTGTGTGCGTTATAAGAACATAATAGGGGCGTACTTTAAACTTTAAAAGAGAGATAGTTAGTTTAAAATAGGTTCCTTCATACATATACAAAACGTATCAGAGGCCACTGCCCATGCCACGAGGATAAACAATGCTTTCTTACAATCAGCAGCTATCATACTCCATTTATCCACCCCCTATTCATGGGTCATTACTATCTACTTACTTTTGTTCTAAATTCTAAATAATTTGATTGCTAGATCTATTTTTGGCTCCCTATTTATTAGTTGGCTTTATTACGTTTATTTCACACGCTCTAGGGTTAAAACACTCACTGGCAAAACTTAAAGGGATCTGCCACCTTTAATATTTTTATTTTTTGAGTTTAGATCTTTCATATAATTTTTTTTATGTTTAGTACCTTTATTAAGAAAGGTTATGGTTTTTTTTAAATTTCATCACCTTTATGTATTTTTAAACTAAAATTTTTGAGTTTTTGGGCATTTAAAAAAAATTTGACTTTGAATAACTTTTTTGTTTTTTAACCAATTAACATGATTATTTTTTTATTTTGTTCCTTACAATGTGTAGCATCTTTTTGGGTATGAAAAATAAGGTAACATGAGTTTTTATTTTAAAAATACATAAAGGTGCTGAAATTTCTAAAAAACCCAGAAATCTTTCTAAATAAAGGTACTAAACAGAAAAAAAATTACATGGAAGGCCTAAACTCAGAAAATAAAAATATTGAATGTGGCGGATCCCCTTAAGGGGGGAAATACATGTAGAGGCGTGTATTTTGCTCGATTTTCATGAATTTTTTTTAAATGAATGATTCATTCTAAATTTATGAAAATTGACACATGATTTATTCATATTTCAAAACAATACAAGATTTTTATATTTTATTTTAATTATTCAAAATGTCCGATGTACACTATATTCTTCTGGGAAGGTCGCAGCGCGACATAGAAAGTAATATCATTGAAAAGATGTGTGAAAATTTGAAAAATATAGTTTTGACAAAAACGTGGTTAAAGTTTGGTCACATAAAAATTCAATGCTTGTAGTGACTTACCAATTAGTCAGCAATTCCAACGCTATATAATTGCCCTTCGTTAACCTCGCAGAACATATTCTTAAAGGGTTATACTAACATTTTATGAAAGAAAAAAATTAATTTTTTCAAAATTTTACATGTATTTCTCCCCTTAAGTCGACTCGAAAGTCACTGCGGCAAAAATGTTTTATTGTTCACATTTTGTTTGGTTTACTAAAATTTGGATGTTTTGGTTTCAAAATGTCTAGCCAAGTCCAGATATAAAATTTCCCTTTCCCTAACTTTTTGGAAAATTTTTTGCATTTTCATGAGGTAAAAAAATATAGCATCACTGTAAAAAATTTCTGTTGTAATTTCACAACACTGTAATGGCAATTTATTACCAACAGAACCTAATTTAATTTTACAACGCATTTTTTGAACTTTGAATAACTTTTTTGTAAAAATATATACATCTTATAAAAAAATATAGCGATTCAAATTTTGGATAAACTTCCGAAAAGGTGTTACCTCCCATTAATTAGAAACTCACTATACACACGTATTTTGAGGCGCTGATTACGAATATGATGATAAAACTACCCGCAAATCTGATTTTTGAGGTCAAAACTAAAAAAAAATGTTTTTAACAAGTTTTTTCAATTTATGTCGATAAATATTGGTCTAGGAAAAAAATATTTCTGACAAAAGCTGTAGCAGATGAAAAGATCTATCTTTAATGTTCCACACGTTTTTGCCCCAAAACCATTATTTTTCGAGAAAAATGAGATTAAATGGAATAAAATAGACAGGCACACGATGGGGTGTTCTTTTCAATTGACGGCTTGGAAAGCAGAACCGACGGAGCGCTCAGTCAGTAGGCAGGAGAGGGGATAATGCGTAGTGAACGAAGCGACGAATTACTTTGCAACGCAACAATCAACTCGTTATTTTTCAGTAGATAATTATCGAATCGAGTTGATTTTTGCGTAGAAATATTTTCCAGGCTTGAGCGCTTCTTACGAATATATTTATGCGGTTGAAATGTTTATTTATTTTATGATGAACGATAAATAAACTTTAAGTTGAAAAAATTAATGTTAATTCAAAAATTTAAAGAATTTGAAAATCTTTCTGTGGAAAAAAAGACGCTTTTGACTGCGCTGGGATTCGAGCCCAGGTCTTTCGATTGCTAATCAAATTGATCAAAACTAGATATATCAAAATGTATGAAAAATAAGTTTAAGTCGGTTATTATAAACAATTTTTAAATTAACATTTAATTTTTTCAACTTGAAATTTAGTTATATAATGAAATGTAAAAAGTAATTTACAAGTACTGTGATTTTACTTCACAATACTTCGACTGTAATTTTACATTACATTCTGGTAATAAAATTCTATCAAAGTATGGTAAAATCACAAATATTTTTACCAGTAATTGATTAATCTGCAAGCATTCATTCGATATAGATTTAGTTAAAAAATTAACGGTTCTTCTAGACAAAAATTTTAATAATTGAACAAATAATTATTTGTCTGCAAGATCTGTTAATTTCTTAGCTAAATTTATTCGAAATCCCAGATGTTGAAACGCGTTGAATAACATTTTCTACAATGATAATTCAATGCAGATTTTAATTTTAACGAACAGATATAATAGAACGAAAATTTTTACATTTTGCATTAATGTATTGCTTTAATTATTAAAAAAAGTCAATATTTTCTCTTCTTAATACCTCCTTCTCTAGGAAACTCACAAAATTTTGTGAGTTTTTGCATTTATTTAACCATTTTAGAAAATATTTTAAGTTTTTGAAAAAAAAATTTGAATTTTGGAAATTTTCTTGACTGAATCAGTAAAGTGATATAAAAAAACCTTCCTTTAAAGGAGAATACCATAATTTTATCTATAAGCAAAAGCGAAAAAATATATTTTACCCTAATGCCATGCATTTTTCCATTCTCTAAATCTGAATCAGTCAAATTTTCACTGACTTAATCAGTGATTTGCCTTTTCATTGATTCATCAGTGAATGAATCGGATTGATTTTCAAACGATTTGGATCGAAGAGGATTCAAAACATTTTTCAGATTGATTCAAAATGATACGGAAACAGATTTCTGAAATGGTGGAACTTCGTTCGGATCCAATTCCTTTCCAAAACTTTCGCCAGAGTATTAATTTTATTATTTCAACCGTTTTTAATCGAACGGGATTTATGACGTTTTTCGAATTATATCGGATTAACAGTGTTTGGTTCGGATATAAATTCCGGAATGATTCGGAAATTTTCGGATTGGTTTGGAATGAATTTGTCAAAACTATAGACATTTCAACAATAAAGGCATAGCTTACTGTAACATGAGATTAACACGAGATGTTTATCGTGCAGTTTATTGTGATCTAGACACAATGCGAAGCGTGATGATTATAATTGCATGCAATCATTATTAACAATTCTGATAAGATTCTCTGAAATAAATCAAGATCCTGTTTTCTAAACTGATGAAAAAAGTCCTGACGGTCAATCAACATTAAACAGAATAAGATTTTATGCAGAATTCGATTTTGATAACGATAAGAAAATGAGGTTATATCTGTATATTATGAGCATTTTAATGTGTTGAAACAGAAAAAAAAATTTTTTATAACACGTCTATAAAATGTACCACTGTTTGTGCATGTAGAATGTGCCGAAAATGACCGATTTCACATCGGTGTGGAAATAGTATATTTCGTATTAAGTGCGCGGTTAAATACGTTCCGCACGTGATACGGACGATATTTTTTGTTCGCTGTATACCGAAAGTTAGCCGAGTCGGTGTCGTTTTCCGTGCGGAAACATGATTTTTCCACACTGGTGCGGGAATATTTAAAGATTTTTTTTAATTTTCCGCACACTTACAATTTTACCTCACTAGTGCGAGAAAATCAACTTCCCGCACGCAAAACGATACCGATAAGGCTAACTTTCGGTGTACGACGAATAAAATATTATATTTCGTATCAAGTGCGCGGTTAAATACGTTCCGCACGTGGTACGAACGATATTTTTTGTTCACTGTGTACCGAAAGTTAGCCAAGTCGGTGTCGTTTTGGATGCGGAAAGTTGATTCTCCCGCACTAGTGCGGTAAAATTTTGAGTGTGTTTTAATTTTCCGCACGCTTACAATTTTACCGCACTAGTGCGAGAAAATCAACTTCCCGCACGCAAAACGATACCGATAAGGCTAACTTTCGGTGTACGACGAATAAAATATTATATTTCGTATCAAGTGCGGAAAGACGTTATTTAACGCGCTAGCGAGTCGCAACGAGGGTTGCCTCGGCCCTCGTTACAACTCGCTCGCGCGTTAAAATTCGTTCAGCATGTGATACGAACGATATTTTTTGTTCGCTGTGTACCGAAAGTTAGACAAGTCGGTGTCGTTTTGGATGCGGAAAGTTGATTCTCCCGCACTAGTGCTGTAAAATTTTGAGTTCCTTTTAATTTTCTGCACACTTAAAATCTTACCGCACTAGTGTGGAAAAATCAACTTTCTGCACGCAAAACGATACCTACAAGGCTAACGTTCGGTGTACGGCGAATAAAAAGTAATTTTCACCACTGTTGCGCATGCGTACCTTATGCAGAACATATTAAAAGTATATCCGCCATTTTGAATTTGAGTACCACCATATTGGATTTAAAAATTTTAAAAATCTACAAAAATTGTAATTTGTCAAATTAGGCAAAGGAATTCTTTTTAGCTTTTAATGAAATGGTATCAACTGGTACATTAGAATAAATATTTATTTTACAATTCACCAAGACTCATGGAATATAAAATATGAAAGTAAAAAAAAAATAATTATAAAAGGCAAAAATATTTACGATAGTAGAAACACGTGTGAGAAGTTATCAAACCCCCAGCAAATCTCCAAATCATAAAATTTTTTCAATTATTCTTTACATATCGACCAAGCTTTTTAGTAGTCATAATGAGAAAGCAGAAATAACCAGACAAAAATAATGTAATGTTTGTTTGGGACAGAAATTATCATCATAAAAATATTTCATCACTTTTTTATTTCTTCATTTCAAGCTAATTATTAAAAATTATTTTAAAACTTTCCCGATATTTCTATGATTTATTTGATAAAATAATACAAAAAGTGTAATTCAATTTTCAAACTCTCTTGAATCTAGATTGAGCAAATTTAAAATTAATTGATAGGAAACTATTCCATTAAGACATCAAAAGTAATATGCTTGAAAAAATAATTGTAGATGCAAAAAGGTCGTTCACAAGTATGCAAAACATTTAGTAAGAGAATCATTATTGTCGATATAGAATATAAAAAAAAGAAAATTACGGCTACATAAAATTTGTGATTTATTCACTCGGGATAATTACAAACAAAATTATTAGTCTACAAATCCGACTGGCGCCAGTTATTTCACCAATTTTGATATCAGATTCAACCTTGCCACAAGATGCTGGTATGGCTTTTATAACATTCGATAATGTTGACAAAGAGAAGTGCGTATTTGACACGTTGTTTATGAAGATCACAAGTTTTTTGCTTTTACGTCAAACAAGGAGAAATATATTCCTTATAGGATCTATTATAATACCCAAATAAATATGGCACTTTTGTTTGATCAGCTGTAAATCAAGTTTACCATAGAGTAAACTGAAATCAAAATTAACGCCTTTTTTACGATGATAGTCGTTTGCCAGCGTAAATGGTTTAATTATACTTTCTATAATAAGTTTAAACTAAAAACATTATAATAGAAAAGAAACTAGAAATGGAGCATCCATCCATCAGAAGCATTATAAAGAAGTAAACTGAAATCAAAATTAACGCCTTTTTTACGATGATAGTCGTTTGCCAGCGTAAATGGTTTAATTATACTTTCTATAATAAGTTTAAACTAAAAACATTATAATAGAAAAGAAACTAGAAATGGAGCATCCATCCATCAGAAGCATTATAAAGATTTTATTCACCTGGCGAAAGTTTTGAAAAGGAATTAAATCGACGTCATTTAGAAATATGTTTCCGAATCACTCGGAACCAATACGAAGACACTTTTGGATCACGTTAGATGCAGATCGGTTAAAAATAAAACCGATTTAATCCATTTCATTCCGATTCAATCCGAATTGATCGAATAAAAAATTTCAATTCTGAATCAATCCGAAAAACGTTTTGGATCTCGTTTGTTGTAAATCGGTTAAAAATCAATTCGAATCAATTGAATTCAATTGAAGACTTTAATTCGAAACTCCAATTCGAATAAATAACCAAGTTTTCAATATTAATTAATCCGAATAGCGGTTTGTATTTTGTTTGACGCAAAACGGTTAGAAATCAATCCGACTCATTTCAAAATACATTCGGATTGAACCTGCACTTTAATCCGAATAATTCCGAAACATAGTTGCAATATGAATTAATCAGGAAAACTTTTTGGATCTCGTTTTATGCAAAACGGTGAAAAATAAATTCGACTCAATCCAATTCATTCCAATTCAACTTGAACCTCAATGCGAATGAATCCGAACCAAGTTTTCAATCCGAATGAATCCGAAAAATGTTTTGGATCTCGCTTGATACAAATTGATTGATATAAATTAATCTGAAAAACGTTTTGATCTTGTTTGATGCAAAACAGTTAAAAACCAATCCTGCTCATTCCAATACATTCCGAGTTAACCCAGACTTCAATCCAAATGAATCAGAATCAAGCTTTCAGTACAAATTAATCCGAATCTACCCAAAAAATGTTTTGGATCTCTCTAAATGCAAATCGATTAAAAATTAATCCGATTTAATCCATTTAATTCCGATTCAATCCGAATGAATCCGAACAAAAATTTCAATTCTGAATCCATCATAAAAAAAGTTTTGGATCTCGTTTCAATGTATATCGGTTGAAAATCAATCCGAGACTATAATCTGAATAAATCTGAACCAAGTTTTCAATATGAATTTATTCGAAAAACATTCTGAATTTCGTTTCAATGCAAAACGGTTGAGAATCAATTCGAATCAATCCGTTTTATTTCAATTTAATCCAATATTTCAATAAGAATTAATCAGAATCAATCCGAAATCGAATTAATCTGTAGCAAATGGATCCAAGATCGGAATACTTCGGATTGAGCACATGATTCGATTTAAGCTCAGATTTAAGCGAAATTAATGGGATTGAGTCGGATTGGTTTTCAACAGATCTGGATCAAACGAGATCCAAAATGTTTTTCGGATTGATTCGGAAACACATTTCGGAATAACTGTGATCCGCTCGGATAAAAATCCAATCCGAACTTTCGCAAGGACAAGTTTCAACAAATATTTCTAAAAGTTTTTGGAAGTCTGATTTTCTAATTTCCCAAAATCTAACTAAGAAAAAAAATGTTTTTTTTCGTTGAAGCTCATTTTTTAACCTTAAAATGCGTACGTAAATTGTTCGAAAAAAGTGACTATTTAAACTTTCCTGGCGAAAGTTTCATATTTGAATTCAATCCGAGCGATTCCGAAACATTTTGAACCAATCCGAAAAACTTTTTGAATCTTGTTCGGTACAAATCGGTTAAATATCAATCTGATTCACTCCTGTTCAATTCGAGGCATCAATCGGAATGTAACTGAACTATGTATTTAATTCGAATCAATCCCAGTTCAGATTGGTCCAAACCAAAATTTTCAATCCCTTCATTCCGACTTCGAATTCATTCAGATTGATTTGCATTGAAATTTCGGTTTGGATTGATCCGAGCTCGGATGGATTCCCACTGAAAACTTGGATAGGATTCATTCGGATTAAAGTTTCGGACGAACCAAAATAAATTGGGTTGAGTCGCATTGATTTTCAACCGATTTGCATCAAATGAGATTTAACACGTTTTTCCAATTGGTTCAAAATGTATCAGAAAGAGATTTCGGAATGGCTCGGATTGAATTACTTTTTGCAATTTTTTCCAGAGTATCTTCGCTAGTGCGTATTGTACATATCAATTCAAGATTGGAAATTATTAAGTGGATTTGTTTGCCCCGCACGGGGCAATAAAGTCCACTTTATGGCCCGCTAGTAGAAAAAAAAATCGTGTGCAACACGGGAAAAACATTTATTTTACTCGTGTGGTTGTTACCTTCGCTTTGCTCGGGCATCAAACTTCACACTCGCAAAATAAATTTTTTTTTCCCTAGTTGCACAATGTACTAGTTTATCATCCACGTGTATTATACATTGAGCCTCACGTTTTCTTATATATCATACTTATACTTTTTTATTGCTAAACGTTCATATAAATATAGCAACGGTTCTGGATGGATCGTAATCATAAAATCTTGTTCTGTGGTATACATAAAGTTATTTCTGTAACATATGTCGACATATTTACTGGAAAAGCATTTTTCTTATGCAATATAACGTAACATTATTTTAATCTCAATATTAATTGTAGTAATATTTTTCTAAAATCCTCGTTGCTCTCATTTAATGAAATAATAAAGAGCATCATTTATAGAGTATATTATGAATCTAATCACCATCTAATATATGATACCAGCTCTTCGTGATCCTATTCAATGATTCTTTAATATCTTTTTAAGCAACGAATAATTAAATTTCACAACCTTTATATAAAGATTTTATAATTCTTTTATACTTTCAAAGGATTTAAAAAAGTGAATCAAGAAGAAAATGATTCTTTATCTCTTCTATTATCTGGAGGCTCGTCACCACGAAAATTACGCAGATCTGAACTGGAATTCATCGTCACTTATCATCTTACCAAGTTCTTTCAAACATCAACAGTGACATATATTTTTAAACTCCATGACAAATAAATGAGGTGCCTCGATACATTCGTAAACGCTATATTTGTGCCAGGAAATCACGCAATATTTCTCTTTATCATGCAATAAAACTAATCATTGGTAATTGACATTGAGGTGTGAGTCTTGGCGAAAGTTCTGGATTAGAATTCAATCCGAGCCAATCCGAAAAACGTTTTGAATCCTTCTCGATGAAAATTGGTAAAAACGAATCTTACTCAATCCGATTTATTCCGGTTCAATTCAAATAAATCCAAACCAATTTTTCAATACGAATTAATCCGAATGAATTCAAGTTCGGAATGAATCAGATTGAGTCAGATTGATTTTTAACGGATTCGCATCGAACGAGATCCAAAGTATTCTTCGGATTGATTCGGAAATAAATTTCGGAATATCTCGGATTCGAATCAGTCGGATTCAATCCAGAGCCTTTAATCCGAGACTCCAATCTGAATAGCGGTTTGGATTTTGTTTGACGCAAAAGGGTTAGAAATCAATCCGACTCATTTTAAAATACATTCGGATTCAACCTGCACTTTAATCCGAATGAATCCGAAACAAAGTTTCAATATGAATTAATCAGGAAAACTTTTTGGATCTCGTTTTATGCAAAACAGTGAAAAATAAATTCGACTTAATCCAATTCAACTTGAACTGCAATGCGAATGAATCCGAACCAAGTTTTCAATACGAATTAATCCGAAAAACGTTTTAGATCTCCTCTGGTGCAAATCGAATGATATCAATTAATCTAAAAGACGTTTTGATCTCGTTTGATGCAAATCGGTTTAAAATCAATCCAGATTAATCCATTTAATTTCAATTCAATTCGAATGAATACGAACCAAAATTTCAATTCTGGATCAATCCGAAAAACGTTTTGAATCTCCTGTCATGTAAATCGGTTAAAAATCAATTCGAAACAATCGGATTTAATTCGAGACTTTAATTCGAGACTCCAATCCAGATATATCTAAAGCAAGTTTTCAATATGAATCAATTCGAAAAACGGTTTGGATTTCGCTTCAATTCAAAGCGGTTAAGAATCAATCTGGCTTTTTCCAATACATCCCGCACTTCAGTCCGAATGAATCCGAAATATGTTTTGGATGTCGTTTGATGCAAATCAGTTTAAAATCAATCCGAATCAAACCGATTCATTCCGAGACTCCAACCCGAATAAATCTGAACTAAGTTTTCAATATGAATTAATCCGAAAAACGTTTTGGATCTCGTTTGATGCAAGTCGGTTTAAAATCAATTCGACTCAATCCGATTTATTTCGATTTAATGCGTATGAATCCGATCCAATATTTGAATACGAATCAATCCGAATCAACATGAACTCGAATTAATCTGATCCAAATAGATCCAAGATCGGAATGTTTCGGATTGGAAACTTGATTCAATTTAACCTCAGATTTAAACGAGATGAATGGGATTGAGTCGGATTGATTTTCAACAGATTTGGATTAAACGAGATCCAAAATGTTTTCCGGATTGATTCGGAAACAGATTTCGGAATAACTCTGATCCGTTCGGATAAAATTCTAATCCGAACTTTCGCAAGGGCAAGTTTCATTTCTAGAAGTTTTTGCAATTCTGATTTCCTAATTTCCTAAAATCTAACTAAGAATTTTCGGATTGGTTCGGAAACTAATTTCGGAATATCTCGGATTCGATCAGATTGGGTTTTTTTTGCAAAAGTTTCGCCAGGGAGGCTATGTAGAAATGGACCCAAGGACCATTATTATAACCCTTTCTTTTGTGGATTATTTTATCAATAAGAATTTTCGACCTAAGAGAACATTCATCATAATAAGTTTATCGTGTTTCTAAGTCTCGGGGAAAAATTTTCCATTAGAAGGTTAGAAGTAAGCAGATAGTGCACAAAAGATTTAATAGGTTAATGGAAAAACTGGAAAACTCTTTTTTCTAGAAAAAGTAGGAAATTTCTTGGTTACTTTTCTTTTACTCGAAATTCAATCAAGGAAAGAGAAAATATTTTTGTTTCTCTAACTTGTTTCTTTTTATGCTTGAACTTGTAATAAAGTATCTAAATTCAATAACAAATATACAAATAATATTAGTCTTCAAAAACTCTGAATTTTATACTTGATTCTAGATATATGTTAGATGTGTGATGAGAATATTTCTTGTATGCATTTAAAAATATGGAAACTGAGTTCCATCTATTGTGGAAAACTCAAACGTGTAGTTGATAATACAGGAATTCTTGGAAATGTACGTCAAATTGTAAAGTTAAGAATGTCGATAAAGAAGCTTTCCTTTTTTAATTAAAAAACAATGAATAGGACTACGAAACTTAAATTTGTTTGATAAAAATATTTTTACTTCTGTTTCGAAAGTGTTAAAGAGACTTCTCATATCTTTGCCTTTTTTCTCGAGAATTTAAGTTCATGTAATATAATCGAGAATATTACAGAATTTAAAGAATATAAGAGAATATAGAGGGAATTTTGAGAATTTATGGTTTAAATATTTATTTAGCAATATTTTGAGTACCTTTATAGTTAAATAAGAGGCGCTAACTTATATAAATATATTTTTACAAAGAAGAACCTAAGAACAGGTTTACTGTTAATATATTAAAATTATATACTGTTGAAATTTGAGGTTATGATCATTTTTAATTTAATACACTGAATACTAAAATTCTAAACTTAATATTATATACTTCAATTCATATTATCTATATAATTATAAAATATATAAAAAATCCTTTATTATACAATAAAATTTATATAATAATTATATTAAAACATATATTAATTAATCAAAATTCAAATTTTTAAGGAGCAAAACAGTTTTTATTCTTTCTTGCATTTTCCGGGGTTGCTGCAGGTCACGGAATTTATAAATCAACAATCAAATTCAACAAATTATAATTATAATCCAACCATTATAATTATAATTTAACAAATAAATTACCTTTATTAACTCTCACTGATGTGAAGTAATTCCAATTTTAGTACAAAAATGTAAGATTTCCATACAATAATTTCCGCAATAATATTTTTAACTAAATATCTGGAACATAACCTATAATAGTATACCCTTTTAGTTCTCGGTTTTCACTTTCTTTCAAACAAATAAAATGCACATAAAAAGATTGAGATAATTTCATATTGCAGTATTAATTCATTTCCATTGTTTAACACCTTTAACAAGCCAAAATAACAAAATTCTCATAAATTCTAAAAGAATTTATCCGTCGGTTATATTCTTGGTAATATTCTCATTTTTTTTATCGTTTTTAAAGTAATATAACTAACTCAGGACTCTAGAACGGATAGTCGAAAAAAAGTTAAAGTAACATTTTCCTCAGTTTTATTTTATTTGGAATATTTTTCTATCGAGTTTTTTTTTAGTGAGTGTATGATTCCACCGATAAAAAATCTATAATTTCCATCGGATTGAAACTTTTCATGGCTCATTTAATTCGAGATAAAACTTTCTACACTTTTACAAAAGAAAATCGATGAAAAAATATTCTAAATGAATTTAGCAATTTTTGATTTTCAGGTAATTCTGTTCAAATTGAAAATTTTTCATTTGCACTGGAAGATATCGTTCAATGGCAATTCAATTTTCTTGATTTGTATCGTATTCAGGGTGACCGTTTTCATCGACGAAAATAATTGCCGGTCATTTCCCGATCATCGAAAATTTTTTCCCGGTCATTAAAAAAATAGATTCCAATTAGTAACAGTTAATGCAATGGGTTTTTAAAGTTTTGAAATATTTTTTATTTAATATTCTGAAATGAAATTTCTCCTGGTATACCGAAATCCCGAAATAAGGCGGGAATTTCGAAATGCATAATATAATATATAAGCAAATCACTTTATGTAACACAATTAAAACAAATTACAATCGTTTTTTATTAAAAATTTAAAAAAATTCCCGGTCATTTCCCGGTCCAGCGACCACCCTGCGTGTTTCTAGTTGTCTTCTGTTGTCTATGAATCCAAAAGATGACTTAACAAATAAAAATATATAAACCATTTTCTTATTTCAATTATCCCCAGTATGTTCCACTTATTTTTATTTTTTTCAAAATATTTAAAAAGAAAAAATCTTAATAAAGTATATTTTGCTAGTTAAAAAATGGTAAAATGCTTTTCACTCTTTCTATTTATTAATATAATGAAAATTCAAAGTTTGCACTTCTTGGGGTATGAAATCATTGAAAAATGATTGATTTCTCAATAATTTTCTTTCATTGATTGCGATTTTCTAATTGAGATTTTGTACTTCGACTCTCGTTGGCCTCCTTGATGAGCTCAAAAAATCAGAGCAATCTAATAGAATGAAGGAAGAGTTCGAGGTACATTTATGATCTTTTGGTATATAAATAAAAAAGAGGTCAATGAATAAAAGTCATCAACCCTGAAAGGGAAGACGAAGTGACAAGCAAGAAGAGTTATGGACAAAGGCAACTATCTTGCTGATTAGTACACGCGTTAGAGAAAGGTGAATTTGCCAGACGTTTTCCCAGGAAGAAAGGCGATGCTGATATCCAATTTTTTCTGAAGATCAAGTTCCTTTATTCTGAGATGAAGTTAAAATGATCCGAGAGCCGAGACCGACTTTATATGCCTATTCAGTCATAATAAAGAGATGATAACATTAATGATGTGTAAACTACTGCCACGCGTGCAAATGATTCTTGGGTGGTTTGTTTGTAACGTTTGATATCAAGGCTGAGGTCCGAAGAAACTGTAATCAGTGATGAAAAAATTAATCTCTTTCCATTAGTCCATTTTATCAAGCAATTACGCTAATTAAAGATTTTTTATTGCTTTTGTACTATGAACATGATTAGTAAAAGACCAAGATTAATTTAACAATCATTCAATTAACATTTCATGGCAATTTATATCTATTTTTTAAAAATTTATATCTATTTATATATAATATCTTGTTTTAAAATTTTTTGTTGTTACCAGTGTAGTTAATAATAGTAGGAAAGATGGCCTTTCTGGTATTTTTTATAAGATGTATTTTAGGAAATTAAAAATCCATTCCAAAATCCTTTGAAATAAAATTTTTATTTTTTTCACTAAGTTAACGTTTCGATTAAAGCTTCAGTTCTTATCAAGACTAAAAAATAATAATAATAATTCTATTAATTTCAGAACAGATATTGAAAATTTAAGTGACATATAATATAATATTATTCAACTATCTAAATAATCTCTTTGCCTAATTATCAATCTGTAAATTTAAATTCAAAAATTTTCCCGCCTGATAATTTTATAATCGATCTTAACCTAATATCGTGTTTGTATTTCTGATTAGTCATTGGTCATCATAGATGCTCTGTAATATTTGTTTGTGAAAAATTTTAATTAATCCGTTACCAAATTGAAATAAGTAAGTTAAAAACTATTTATAATAACTAATTTTTCATTTTAAATACATAATTTTAATATATCTATTACAATTATATTCTTTTGCTGAATAATATTGTTTATTTTCAGAAATTTTAACATGTTTAGTATTAAACTTAACCTCTACCATGACATTTTTACAAAATATAAAGACTAATGTTATCTTCACATGAAAAACGCAGGAAATTATCCATAGGATTTTTACATCTTATGGCAAACAACAAAAAAAAAGAAAATTTTTACAATTTATAAATGTACAATAATAATTTTTTAAAAAATGTTTTACTTCAACGATTTTTACAACAAAACAAATGCACACCACTTGATGTCTCCATTTAAAATTTTATATTTACGCAACGATTTTTCTAAGGTAACGACTTTTAAAATTTGTAATCTTAACCGTGGACTGTTTGTATTTCATTTCACATTATATAATCCATGTTATTATTATTTTTTAGACTTGATAAGGACTGGAGCTTCAGTTGAAACGTTGACTTAATGGAAAAAATAAAAATTTTATTTCAAAGGATTTTGAAATGGAATTTTAATTTCCTTTAATACATCTTATAAAAAATACCAGAAAGGCAATTTTTCCTACTATTATTAAATATCTTGGACGATAAAGATTGCAGACAAGACATAGTGAATTCTAATGCATGTGGCTCGGTGACCTTTTGGTACTATATCACAAAGATACGATCTTGTTTCTTAGTAACCACATATATCAATAAATACATGATTAAATAAAGAATGGGGAATCAATTTAATCAGATCCCAGTCACAAGAGACTACACCGCCTATAAATATCAAATTATGAAATTAACTCTCTATGTTCTCTCAATGTTCTGTATTTATTTGAACTTTAAAATCTAGTATTAAGTTTCAGATTTCAAATCCTGTAAATTCACTTGAGTTTGAAAACCTATACATTCTCTTGAACTTTAAAAGGACGTGGAAAGATATTCCGATTTAAAATGCTAAATATAAGATTCCTCTGAATCATTTAATAATTTTTAAAAACTTGTTTTCGCTCATCTGTTTAAAAAGTACAATAAAGCATTTCAAATCGTCCTGTTATCTCACATTTGTCTTTGGACAGGTGTGGGATTCTTCCGATTATAACTCCTTTTTCTATTTTTAATAATATCCTCTCATCGATGACTCACTATTGAGAATTTTATGAAAAATGATCCAAAATCTAAATTAATTTTTCGAAAGCTGATTTCATAGTCTGGTTCTTGATTTTTGAAAGGTGCATGAAAAAGTAATCTTTCTGCCCAGGTTTATATTTTTATCGTAGCAAGTTTTTTATTTGACTCACAATTTATGAGAAGAAACAAGTCATGAGATTCTAAAGCTTTTTGACAATTTTACACGTTCTCTGTGTTGAAGACAATCACGAGGCACATGTGCGCAAGTAAAGTGTATATACCTCGCAGTGTAATAAATTTGCATGGATAATTGCATTCTCGAAGTTGCGTTCGTCGCACTACGTATACATTTACTTGCGTCATTCCTACGCATTCCGAGATTGAACAACGACGAGGGGCAATTAATATGATTACCAAAAACATTGAATTACAATTGTGATTGATTTTTGCTTTGTAATTAGCCGCAGATTAAACAAGCCTGTCTTTTTTCCTATTATAATGCAATTTTTTTTTCTCTTTTATTATGTTGAGACAAGAAAATTTTCTGAAGAATAATTATCAGTCATTTCCTGAGTTGAGATTTTTGTCTCACATTAACTTAAGATAGAAATCATAAAATTGATAAAGATAACATGGCCTCTGATTCAAAATTTATTTGAGTCAGTTTTATTGATAAACGAAATTTTGTTTGCAGAAAGTGTTTTTAGGAGAAATAGGAAGATTTTTTAAATCAGAAGCTAAAATTCGAAAGATATTTTCCGATTTTCGTTTCTGATTCGAAGAAATGTTTATGTTTTGTGTAGAATACAATTTATGTAGGAAGAACTTTGTGTATGAATGAAATAAACTCTTTTGTATTACTGGCTTTTTAAATTTCTGAAGAATTTAATTTTTTGATTCACAAAAATAGTATTTTCTATTTGCCTATTTCTATCTGCGAGGATAATTTTCATATCCAAGGTGATTTTGTGATTCAAAGAGAATCCGATTTAGAACATAAACCAAATTCATTTTTACTCTGACCATGGATAGTGTTAATTCTTTTTAATAATTCTATACTGTCAATGTTTAAAAAGATGATACCTCACATCAGTTTCGCATCAGCAATCATACGGGTGGAAAGTTTCGAAGCCTCTGTCGTAAAGTTGAGAAGGTCGCTTCTTCGATATCACACCTCACATATTGTAATACTGATTATGGAGTTCAATAAATTATGTACATATTTGAATTTCTGATAAGCCTTTTTAAATAAAAACATTAAAGTAAATCGAAACGAGGATATAAAAGTCCTTTGAGTTAGATGAGTTCCTTAATATTTTAATACACATGTAATTAATAGTATAAAATATAAGTTCATGAAATTAAAAAGAAGAAATGAAAATGCAATAATCTCGAATCTTCATGAAAAAATTGAGTACTTGAGAATAATTTTTACTTTTTTTTGAAGACCATGCAACTTTTTCTTAGTAAATTTTTTTTGTCTTTTATCAATAAAAAAGTGTAAAAAACTGGATATTTGTTTGTAACCTTTGAACCGAATGCTCAATTATAGTTATCAATATATTTTTATTGTCACTTACATTTATTGAAGCCGAGATCTGTAAAATGGATCTCATGGAAGAGAGATTTTACAGAAGTCCTGCGATCCAATGGAGCAAAGTCTGGATCATCTATATCGAAGCAAACACTCTCCTCAAATTCTGTCAATGTTCCTTCATTCATTTCAGAGATTTTCACTAAGAATCGTCGTAATTTTTTGGGTATGAATTTCGAATCTGGAAGATTTGTCAAAAGTTGAGTGCTGGATCTGAAATTATTTTAAACATTGGTAAAAAATAGAAAATTTGATTTAACTTTATATATTTAGTTTTTTTATAAATAGTATTTCAGAAAGTAATTTGGAAATCAATTAATGGAGTTAAAAAATATCGCATGTATAAAAACTCTTCTATCTTTTTCCTCATTCATTTGATGAAAACTATAGTCATTTTTTTATCAAGTATTTCAAATAATTAAAGTATTATGATACAAAAGAGGCATTTTTTTCTAAATTTGGTGTAAGAGTGAGGATTACAAAAGGTAAAACTTATTGGACAGGTTTACATGATATTCTAAAAATATAACATGAATTGTATGAATGACAATGCCTTCTTGAGTTGTTGTGAAGGTATAGAGGAGACTTGGGGTGTCAAAAGTTAACGTATGACTTCCGGGTGATTGTAACTTCATAGATCTACATTTAAGGTTGAATTAAACAAAAAATTCGTTAAAGGGCTCATTATTTTAAACAGATTAAAAGTTTTTAACTTCCCGCATTCACAATTTGGGAAACAAAATTAAGTGTGAAACAAACTTTTATTATTACGATTTCTTATTTCTTAGTTAAGACCATGGACCAATCAGGCCACGTGACTAAATTCCTGTAAAAGTTCATAACTTAAAAAGTAAATAACCTAAAATAACCTAAAAAGTTCATAACTCTTGCATTTTACAAAATATCTTCCAGTTAATTTGGAAAATACAAAAGAAGACGATAAAAAAGTCTGTCAACTTGTTTGAGTGCAAGTTTTACTAAAAAGAAGTTAACAGACGTGCTTTATTGGTTTTTGTCACATTTCCCAAAATTTCAAAAAGAAGTTTTGTAAATTAAAAAAATTATCTTACATGAACGAATTAATATTTAATTTAGTCACGTGGCTCGATTGAGCCATGACCTTAATTGAAAAATTCAAATAATGCCCCACTGTTTATTTTCTTTCTTACGCTCCTGTACAACTCTTATCCTCCTGTCAAACTTGAAATTGAAAATTTAACCTGTCGTTACTACACTTAAAATTCTCAAAACTATTTTTCATTTATTTCTACAACAAAGGACGAATAATTCGCATATAATAAGGTAAGAAGCAATAAAAATGTGTTTGGAAATTAGAAATTTATAAATACATGAAATGGATTTGGCGTTTTTAAAAATGAACCTTCTAAAATTACCTTTTATGTGAAGCCAGTTTTTCAAATAATGAACAATTTTAGAAGTCAGCAGCGCTTTTTAGTGGAAATTTGTTTTGAAAATTGTACAACTTCCCGGCAGATAGGTATAATGTTTATTTTTTCGATCACACGTGAGAACTATATAGGATATAACCAAAAAGCAACAGCCGGCCGTTAAGTGACTTTAAACTTTGAATTGCTCGAATCGCATTAATGATAGTTTTTTAACACTTTAAAAAATTGGAAGAACGAACAAAATTTAGGCAATCAAATTAAAACATTGAACAAGACCCGTACATAAAAGATCCAAACACAACTCATACCACACCACACACCACACTGACGACACTGACGGAGACTCAGACCTCAGAACGAGTGATTGTCTTTTTTATTCTAACCTAAAATCTAGTCTTTCTACTCTTTCTATGCTCCAATCCTCGATCTCTTCTCAGAAAGAACCAATCATAACCGCGCAGGACCGTAAAGATGTGGGATACAGAAGTTAGGTCCTTTTTTTAGCCTATATTGATGTATGTATTGTCTCTCGTATTTTACAAATATCAATGATAAAAAGATATTAAAAATATAATTATTGAAATATACTTTAAAATTAATCTTTCAACCAGAAGTAGATTATTATTCTGTTGGAAATAGTTTCTTGCTTTTTATAAGCTTTACAAGGTAAGGATATAATAATAAACATAAAAATTAAAGCACAAGTAATTTAAAAGTTCATTTATGAACTTAATTTAACACATGTTTGTATTCATCCTTACTGCAAATCCCCACATGTGTACATATATAGGAACCTATGTAAGTAAGCATATAGGAAACTATGTAGGATCCCATATAGTTTCTTATATACGTACACATATAAGATATTATATGGGATCCTACATAGTTTTCCATATGCATGATGTGTATGTACACATGTGGGGATTTGCAGTGGGGATATCTTTTGTCTTTATATTGACCCAAATTTAAATCGTTATATTATTTTTGTATTGGCATTGCGTCAGCTCATTTCCATTAGGAATTAATGATTAAAAAAACATATTATAGATATAAAAACCGGAAAAGTCTTAAAGAGTTTGAGAGACATAAAAGGCTAATTTTATGACCTTGAAGAAAATGATTGACAAGTATTCTCTATTGAAAATTCTGATGTAAGAAACTACCTAGGAACCGACCTCGAAAACTATACATATAGGAAACTACGTCAAAAATTGGGATAGGAAACGACGTGATTCCTTACGTTGTTTCGAAAACCTTTTCTTCAAATTTATAAATCTAATGTTTATGAATCTGAATTGTATACGCATATTAATAATGTGAAATAGCGCGCCAAATGAAGCTAATACGCGTGCTGTATTAACGCAAGCGCAGTAGCTTAAGGTGCCATGATTACGATTTGTAGGATCACGGTCTTTGATATGTTTATGAGAATACACTGCCGTCAGATGGTGTTGTAGACCGACTTTTCTCGAAAGAAAAATATTACTCTACTGGGTTAAGTAAAGAGACCATCTAACAAATACATATGCAAACATATATCTCATATACATATTGAATATATTCCATATATTTAATATAATTTTTCTGGCAGGGAGTTCAACTCCGAATATATTATCACCAAAAACAAAGTAATAGAAAATAACTACATCGGATTCCTTTATTTCACGATTAATCAAATTTTCATGCAAATATAATTAATAATTTGAATAGTTAATTAACAGCTTAAGCGAACTTAATGCAAATCATATGTGCATAGTACATGTTTGAACGCATAAAATTGGTAGTGAAAAATAGTAGATTTTACGTAATTGTACGTCAAGGAGGCAAAGACGCTTATTTATCATCGCGCGCGGCATTAAATGACCGCCTTTCCCTGCTGGAAGTAAAAAGGTAGAAAGAAATCTTGTTCTTTTGAATCATTTTGAATCTTTATTATAGAAAAAGATAGAGATAATTTATCCAATTCTATCTCTTTTCCATTCGAAATTTACGTCTATATCTTTTCTAATATCTACTTTTTTATTCATTCCAATCCTTTATCCATCATCCTTAATCTTTTTCTATCTCTTTTTCAATATAAATTCACATCTATCTTTCTTAATCTCCCCTTTTCTATCCCATTCTATCCTTTGTTTATTCACGTGAATTTTTTTCTATCTTCTTTCCAATCTAGGTCTTGGCTATCTTTCCCAATCACCTGATCTCTATCTCATCCAATCCCTCATCAATCCACCTTAATCTTTTTCAATATCTTTGTCAATCTGAATTAACGTCTATCTTTTTTAATCTCCTTTTTTCTATCTCATTCTATCCTTTATCTATTCACGTGAATATTTTTCTATCTCTTAATCACTCTAAATTCTCGTCTATTTTTTTCAATCTTTTATTCTCTATCTCATCCTATGCTTTATTTATCAACGTCAATCTTTTTCTATCTCTTAGTCAGTTACTATACACGTCTATCTTTTTTAATCTCCCCTTTTCTATCTCATTCTATTCTACATCTATCAACGTTAATCTTTTTCTATCTCTTTGTTAATCTTAATTCACGTCTATCTTCTTAAATCTCCCCTTTTCTATCTTATTCTATTCTTCATCTATCAACGTCAATTTTTTTGTATCTTCTTGCCAATCTAGTAGATGCATATCTCTTCCCATTATTTTATTATGAAGTAATAGTCTTCCCCTATGTAAAATGGACACAATACTTTTTAGAACTGCACGGAAAAAAATGAAATGTCTGCTACTGCTAACTGCAGTTAGCTGTCGTCTAGTTAATTGTGATTGATAAAAAAGTTTGCTGTGAGAGTTAACAGTTTGCTGGGACAGTTAAAAAATGTTAGCTGCAATCGAAGTTGAAAATTTGCATTGGACTCCTTAGCGTATTAAGAGTTATAGCTAATCATCTGGTTGTTGCTGCTAAAACAGTTTACTCTCCTAGAAAATCTCAAAATTCGTACTCGTAGCTTTTAAAATTTTGCGCTGATATGTAAGAAGTTAACAGCGGTTGCTAACGGCTGCTTAGACATCCCGCGTTTTCTGTGCTGCTCATGCGCATAAAGCGCGACTAGTCAGATATTCTGCTGTAAATGGTAAGTTGTACACCTGTCGCGTTGTTTTAAATTTAATTTATAAATAATTCGACGATTCGCGTTAATTTATAATGCAAATGACTGATTTGTAACTGATCTCTGAAGATTGTATTGTAGGTTTTGTAATAGGTTCTTTATTGTGCTATTTATTATCTTCTTACTGAGGTTATCTTAATTCTAAGTGTTGTATACTTGTACAATTGAAAGGCCGGAGATGCCTCGCGGCTGAAGTATGAGTGACGTTTAGAAGCCTCCCCATTCTTAAGCGAAGAATTTTTGAAAAAATTATATTGGACTGGCAAATAAGTCGCTACTGTTCTCGGTAATGTTTCTACTTGTAGCTATAAGTTTGGTTATCAAAGCAGCTCACGTTTTATTCTTATTCTTGAAAAATTATGCTGTGATTAAGGTTAGAACTGAATCAGTTCTTTTTTGTTTTTAATTTTGCAGGTTATGATATGTCGCCAGAAATTAGTTGTTTTGATATAACTTGCCAGCAGACTTTTTTGAGTATAGAAGGGTTACGAGATCATTTGCAGCAATTGCTAATAAAATTAACTAGTACTTCAAACGCTGTTAGAACAGGAAGATAACACGACCGATAGGCTACTGCTCACAATCGTTGTTACCAGTGCTAATGTAAATTAGCTGGCATCGCTAAAGTACTGTAGCGAATAGACGTTAGTATTAGCAGCTAAGACATTCGCTGTCCGTATATCAAGTAACTTTCTTAGCTGTGGTAGCGAATATTTGGCTAGCATTCTTCATTTCATGGTAAGAATAGATACTGAGGGATATAGAGAGAGATTAAAATTTGTACTATGGGAAGATTAATGAGGGATAGAAAAAGATACAAATAGTCGATCACGAAAGATAGAGGAAAATATAGAAAAATATAGATACTACTTTAGTCGGCGGATAGACTAAGGGATAGGAAAAGATAGATATTATCAGACATAGGGATGGAAAAAGATAGATACTACTTCAGTCGGCGGAATAGACTACGGGATAGGAAAAGATAGATATTACCACACATAGGGATACAAAAAGATACAAATGGTCGATCACGAAAGATAGAGAAAAATATAGAAAAAGATAGATACTACATCAGTCGGCAGATAGATTAAGGGATAGAAAAAGATTGATATTCCCGGTCACTCTCGATAAGTGCGGAGATAAAAAAAAGATAAAGTTTTGGGAATGCAAAGTGATGGGTTGGGAGAGATAGAAATCTTCTTTCTTTTTTAATCCCCCAATTCCTATATTTTTCAATCTTTTTACTTCCAGCAGAGTTATCTCCTTGGCGTAAACAGTGGTGTATAAAAGCATGTTGTCGAGCTTTTTCACGACAGTTTTCTGGACGTGAAGTTGGTGTTTTTTTTATTGTGAACACTAAACGGGTAAGCATTGGATCTAATACTTACCAAAGTCCAATATTTTTTCTTCGTAAAAGTACATTTCGTCGAAAATTTCCTTGTATGTTTTGATTATATGCATACGCTGAAAAAAACTGCAATTACTATAGTCAAGATCTAGTAAAACTATAACTGAAAAGTATTAGAATCAAGTAAGAAACAGGTAAAATCGACTAGATTTTTACTTTATTTCACTACAATAGTCTGAAGCAAATTTATAGATCTTTCGGAGATGAAAAATTTTGCACATTGACATTTTTTTCGTATCTCGCATAGTTTTTCAGGAAAACATTATTTTTTATTTTCACTGACATTTAAAGAAAAACGATGTCTTATCAGAAAATGGTCTAAAACAAATTTGTATATGTTTTAGATGTGAACAATTTTTCTCCCTAACATTTTTTCTTTGCATAGTGTGATCGGAGTACTGAATTTTTGATTTTTGAAAAAGCGGTTTTGATGGATAAAACCAGAACTGTTGGTCAAAATTGGCTGGTTAACGAACTCGTTCTTTCTTTTTATGCATTAAAAAAGTGTGCAAAAGCGCAATCTAATACGATAAATCTTTCGAAAATTCTCGTGTCCAAAGATGACAGACGGAC
Organism: Diplolepis rosae; assembly: GCA_030998225.1. Classification (NCBI taxonomy): domain Eukaryota; kingdom Metazoa; phylum Arthropoda; class Insecta; order Hymenoptera; family Diplolepididae; genus Diplolepis; species Diplolepis rosae. Next base: position 676,867 of record JAPYXD010000391.1, on the reverse strand, counting down.
GGACGGACGGACGGACTACAGACAGACGCCGGCTGACCTTCGTTAGATTCAAGCCCTGTATTCTCAGCACATTTTATTTGTATATACATAAATAAGGAGTTAACTCCCTGCCAGAAAAATTATTTACAAAATACGAATTTGTACAATATGGATTTTGAATGCAAAGATATATTATTTTTCACTCAATTTAACCATCATGATACATAGGTCACTTTCGAGACGAATGATCAGCAGCGCTGCGTTATGGGATTTTTGTGAACTAATATCCATAGCCTATATTAAGCCTTTAAGCACAGATGTAGTGTTCTAAAAGTTTTAATTTCTCGGAGAATTTCTCGAGAGCACGAGCATATGCTCGAGAATATGCTCGAACTTTTTGTGCTCTGAGCATTTACTGAGCATTTACAAGCATTTAAAATATGTATATTCTTTAAGTCACGTTCTGTTATGTCCCCAAGCGATCTCAATCATTCTATAGTACTTTTTCAGAGAAGATAGTTTGTTTTGATGTATTTTCCTGTTAGGCCTATGGTATTTTTACTATCGCCAATCGACATTTTCGTTAATCTTAGGCTATCTTTGGCTTAAAGCATTTAAGATTTAAACTCCTAACCTACAAAAAATCGTTGCAAGTTTGCCGAAGTAGAGGACAATTGACACAATAAATCATTTTATAGACGTAACACAAAGCTATTAAAGCTAAACAGATGTGATTCAATCCCTAAAAAGATATAATTAATAGTATTGTAAGTTTTATGGTCAATAAAATTTGTGTATCCAACATATCAGAAAAAAAAATGAAAATCATAGTATTTATCTTGCATACTTTACATAAGCACATTATTTTATTATTCATACCTTATTTTTCACATTTATGGTGCATTTATACCTCTGTCTGCCTGACCGGTGCGGACAAAAAATGCATAATAGCAAAAAAGACAGACGTTCTCTTTTAGTCCCATTTTACACTGCCTGTCTCTTTTACTCTTATGTATTTTCTGTCCGCACCGGCCAGGCAGACAGGTATAAATGCACCATTAATTAATAATTTTACAATTATTAATTTGAATAAACTATTATCATTATTTTTATTAATATAAACATCATTTGAATGTTTAATAAACCTTCCAAACATTAGTTAAATTTAAATGCTTTAAATGCTCATAAATTCTCCGTATGTGCTTAAATGCTGAGCATATTCTCAAGAGCATTTGCTCAACATAAATTCTCGGGCAGTTAAGAATTAAGAACACTACCAGAGATGAGTTGGGAGATTGCTAAAGTAATGGAATAAGAGAATTTCACAAAAGTGGGCTGATAAACGCGCCCTCTGAACGCGTTGCAAAATAGGGGTACTTTGCGCGTCGGTAAATAATGAAAGTTAGAAAATCCAGAAATGATTTCCCATCAGAATTTCTTTGGAGGGGCAGCGGCCCGCTCTGCCCTTGTATCTACATCGTCGCTCTTGCACGTGAGAACGGCTCGTCCCACTTTTCCTTATTCTCCTCGCTTCCTCCATGCAATACTATTTTTAGATTTCACGCTTTCGGTTATCGAGTCGGAATTGAGAATTGTGTGTTTCTGTCGAAACCGTGCAAAAGAGGCGCGAAGCAGACGTCAATTTCAAATTTACGAAATATGTTATTTAAGAAACAACACTTTTTTTCAGATATTTTGGAAAAAATCTGCCTAAAATAAAAATCTGAAATACCGTGTGAAATTTTATAAGCATTTGAACACTTCAAAAATAAACTTTCAGTAAAATTTGATGCCAATAAATGTTCCAAATTTGAATCAATATGTATTTTCCTATTCAAATTTCCATACTTCTTATCAATTTTGTACATTTAAAAACTTTTTATTTAGAGATATTTTCTATTAAGAAGAAATAAACATAAAATTCAAGTTTAAAATTTACATTCTCAGTTTTATGTTAGAAATTTTTTCATCTCACATTTTTGTAGCCAAAGCACAGACTTTTCATTAAAAAAATGAAATGGTCTATGGAAAGAAAAAATTTTCTAACAGATGTGGATAAATTAAAAAGCTAAAATATGTGTTCATTAATATCTTCATATGAATATGTAAGTATTTATCGATATTAAATTTTACATAAAAATTTTTGTCCGAAGTGTTCAAAACTTGTTACAATATGACAAGATCATATGGACGAGTTCAATTTTTTTAATGAAATATTTTGTAATTTTTAATTTGTCTGTTCTTCTGAAATCGGAAGAAGATTTGAACAGTAAACAACAAATTTTCCAATGGAATTCAAGGTCAATAAATGCTTAAAGTTTTATATTAAAATTTTAATTACAAAATTTTGAAGCTTTGTAAGTATAACATTTTTTGGAATTTACATCTTCTACATGACAATGCATATATATATATATATATTGTAAGCCCACACTTTATAGCCCCTGCCGCAGGGCAACCACGCGTACATCGCAGCCTTAAACATAAAAGAAAGAAAACACATTTGAAATATTAAAATAAAAAAGCTGGTTCATTCTTAGAGAATCCCAAATATTCTGAAATAAAACTCCTTTCCACACCACCACGGAGGTAGATTTTACTAGTAATAGTTCAATAAATTTTATGTACTCTAAATAAATTTTTTCGTAATTGCAGAAAACTTATTCCAAATACAAAAATTGTATCTTTAAATGTACAGGATAATTAATTATAAAAATCGTTCGAATTTGAGTTTCAAGGACTTGTACACACTTTCAAGGCACATCGTTTTTCCTTTTGCAAAAATTTTTAAAACTTCTAATTTTTCAAGTAATTGGGAGAAGTACATTTAAAAAAAAATTGTTTTCTCTACTTCCACTCGCGCTAGCTTAACAAATTTTCAGAATTTTACGATTTTATTAATATTGTATTAAGTGTCTACATTTTCTGAAACTATCTACAGGAGAAAAATTTTAATACTTTAGTAAAGAAAGTTTTCTGAAAAGTTGTAGCTCAATCAGATTAATAGCCAAAAAGTTACCAATGTTTTAAATCGCAAACGAACGGTATAGAGGTCAAATTGGAGACGAAAACAAATAATAATAGCAACCTTCTTTTGTTTTCTTCTAAGATATACTTGATTCTCGCTTTATGCGTTATTTGAGAAGGCAAGAGTGTGGATTCTTCATATTTTTATCGTAATTCCTTATTGAAAACGGCAAAAGTAAGAATATTATATTATTATTTGGTAATACGTGAGTGCTCTTACGTACGTTATTGTTTGATGCTTGTGGGTAAGTTTATTTTGTGAAACTTAATTTGTGTGCAGATTACAAATTATTCACATTCGCTCAATTTTATCGACTTTTCATCTTATTAATTCTTTTCAAATAATTCTGTTTTCCTTCGCCGTATAATTTATTGTTCACAATGAGTAATCCGGTTGACCCAAATTCGAGTGTTTTGAAGGACAGCCAGGTTCAAACGAAGGTTGACCACCGTTTGAACTCTGGTTCAAACGAATGTCAACCCGCTAGAAAAGTCATGAAAAATGCAAAAAACTTTCAGTTGGGATGGTTTGAGGAATTTCCGTCGTGGAGAGAGTGGGTGGTTACATTAGCAGATGAAACAAGATTTCATTGCAAAATTTGCAATAAAACGTTGCTATGTGGCAAATCGGAAATTGAAAAGCATGAAGCATCTTTATCACACAGAAAGAAGCAAGAGTTTTCAAATAAATTAGAATATTATGGAGTAGTAAGTGAAAATTCTTCTAATGTAACTGCCAATTCTTACAGTGTTGAACCTTGTGTAGCAAGTTCTTCTGCTTCAGAATTCACAAATTCCACGATTCCGGAAAGTGTTACTTTCAAACAGAAAGTACAAGAAGCAGAGATTAGGATTAGTACATTTTTCGTAGAGCATAATTTACCATTCACGATTTCATCAGAATTGATAGGACTTTTCCAAGATATGGAACCTTCGGTTTTAAAAGACGTTAGATTGAGCCACACTAAAATGGTCCTAGTTGTAAATAACGTCGTATGTGCTGCTGAAACTGATCGCATGGCAAATATTTTGCGTAAGCAATCATTTTCAGTGTACGAAGACGAAACGACCGACAGGACTCTAGAAAAGTGGCTGTCATTAATGGTTCGATATGTGGAGCCAACGACATTTTCTGTCAGGGTGGAATTGCTCCAGCTTATTAATGTAAATGCTTCGGATTGTTCTGCCTCTAAAATTTTTGATGCGTTCGAAAAAGCATTGTCCGGGCAGAAAATCCCTTTATCTAATATCTGTGCTTTAGCTTGTGATAATGCACAGGTGATGGTCGGCAATAGGTCCTCATTTAAAACAAAATTAAAGGAAAAAAAGTCCCCGTTTAATTGTTTTCCCGTGTGTCTCGCATTCGTCAGCAATTGTAGCAAAATATGCTTGTGCCACAATCCCAGATGTAGAGGATTTAATCAAAGATTTGCCAGCTTTTCTTAATGCTAGCTCCAAGCGAACGGCTATTTTTCGATCGATTGTTTTGGAATTAGGAAATGACTATCAAAAAATTCCTAGTCATTCTGAAACTCGCTGGCTTGTCCGCTATCGATGCATAGATATTATAATAAAGAATTGGGAAGTTATTCTTCAGTATCTTATGGTCCTCGTATCTGAGAAGGTAGAGAAGGCCAAAGACTTGTTAGAAAAAATGCAGAATCCTTTGACACTCGCATATTTCCTATTCTTGAAATTTACTTTGAATAGGTTCAACGTATACAATGCGAAATTTCAAAGTCGCGAAACAATGGTTCAGGAACTCCAGCCAAACTCGGCTAAATTCTTCGTATGGATTCTTAGCAGTTATTTGAAAGAGGGTCTTCTTCAACCGAATTTATTCTTTCAAATCATTAGAAATGTTAACTTTGCAGATCCTAGTAATCAAAAGCCGCTTCAAGACATTGACGTTGGTAAGGAAACGCGAGAATATTTCCAGCAGCAACTTACAAACAAGAAATTGCAAATAGTAGAAGTTGATCTATTTCTTCGTAATTGCTTGAAATTTTATGTCACAGCAAGCGAAGAAATTCGCAATCGACTTCTTTTTGATGACATCTTTTTGTCTTGCGTTGCTGTTTTCCGGCCTCAAGTAGCTTTCTATGCTGATCGAAGCGAAACTTTTCCTAGGGTCTGGAAAGTTTGTCAAGATTTAGGGTCGTTTGATAGAATAGGTGTACAAAAAGAGTGGGATTCTTTACTCAAAATCAGACAGGAACTCAAAGAAAAGTGGTCGAATTTATCTTTTGACGAAATGTGGTCTAGTATCGGTGTATCTTCGACGAGTACAGGAGAAAAACTTTTTCCAAATTTGACCTCAGTATTGAATCATGTTTGGAGTCTTCCTCATTCAAATGCTGAGGCGGAGCGAGGTTTCTCCATGTTCGCGGACGCGAAAACTCCCAAAAGAAATCGCTTAGGAAACAGGACGGTCAACTCAATTTGTGTTACTCGATCAGCCCTAAAGGCGAGAGCTGAAACAGCCAGAACAACGAGCATCACTTCGAAGCATTTGCAATTAATGACCGAAAATCTATATGAGATGGCAGAAAGTGATAGGGAAAGTGGTTTGTCGCTCTTCGCTCACGAAGGAGAGGATTAATTCTAATGGCCAAGGCATGGCGTTAATCAATTTCAAACCCCTTTCTTACTCACAAAATAATGACATTTTATTTCTTATATCAGAGATACGTTCTTTATTCCTTTCTTCGCGTGCCTCGGGTATGGAAATTGTTTAGTTTTAATTATTATTTTGTGAGTAAGAAAACATACTGAAATTGAGTAATATCACGCTTTGGGCATAAGTGAGAGGCAAGGGGACTCACAATAATCAAGCACCCCAAATCATCCCGAATTAATCAAACTTCTTCATTATTTGATTTAAAACAAAACATTTTTGTTCGACGTATACTGGCATTTGATAGAGGCAAGCCTGAAGTACGGGCTACATTTGTAGCGTTTTTTACCACTTTGCTTCATTTTTTTCCTTTTTTCTTTTTGCTTGAAAGCAAAAACCCTTTTCGTTTCGTAGGACGTGGACTAGGCCTACAGGGGATACCACGTAAAAAAAACGAGCCTTAAACTCCACCTCCGTGGTGGTGTGGAAAGGAGTTTTATTTCAGAATATTTGGGATTCTCTAAGAATGAACCAGCTTTTTTATTTTAATATTTCAAATGTGTTTTCTTTCTTTTATGTTTAAGGCAAAAACTAGATCTAAAAAAAGCAAAAAAACCTATTTCTCTAATTGCGTCCAAGATTAGAGCAGAATTTATGCAACCGATTGTTAAAGGTTTTAAAAGTTTTCGCTTTAATTTAAAAAGCAAGTCTTCATAGTATTTTACTAAGTAATGAAAGTATGTCTACAATTGTTTTCTTGAATCCTACCCAAAGGTCAAACATGGTGCAAAAATGTCGTAAAATAAGAAAAATGTCTGAGTACTTTGAAGAAGTTTTTCTAAATCGATATGTATCATATTCCAATAATATTTAGGAATATTTATTAAAATATTCATCTTCTAAATTTGTTTGATTAATTTACAGAGTACACTTTATATTTGAAATTTTTATACACTCTAAATCTGAATCAGTCAAATTTTCACTGATTGAATCAGTGATTTGCCTTTTCACTGAATCATCAGTGGAAACAATATTTTTCACTGTTAAATCAGTTACTTTTCACTGAAGTAATCAGTGAAATTTGACTGATTCACAGTAACCTGTTTTTAGTTATTTAAATCAGTCAAATTTCAGTGATAATCAGTAGATTTTGACTGATTCATATTTGAAATTTGTACAGTTTTGAAAAAAATCCGAAACTTTTTGAATTGAGAAGTTTATTTATAAAATTTGAGAATGATGTAGTTGATATTTCTATATAGAACTTTAAGCATTTATGGACATAAAATTTCATTTAAAGTTTCTTCTATCGGTATTCAAAACTTTCAACAATTTTGCAAGATCAGTCAAATGCAAAATTTGACAGAGTATTTAATCAAAATATTTACATTTATTTTTTAAATATTTTGAAAATAATTCGACTAAAATAATGATTAATAAGATTTTGTAACATTGTGGGAATATTGGAACGCTGCAAGATTAAATTTTGAGTACAATTTTCAATTAATGAATGTTTAAAGAATTGAGTGAAAGCATCAATTAAAAAATATTTTTACTTTATAAATTTGATTAAGTGCAGTAATAAGAAAATTTTGACTTTCTATAAAGCATTTCATTTATCTGATTAAAAGTCTGTGCATACGTCACTAAAACGTATGATTAAAAAGCTTTAAACTGCTTTTACCATCAATCTATGAATGTGGATTTTAAACCGTAATTTAATGTCTCTTATTTTTTTTAGATAAAATATTTTTAACAAAATTTTTTGCTTAAAGTAGCCAATTTACTCGATTAAAAATTGGTCAACTTGTATATTTCAAAATTCTGTAATAAAAGTATTTTCATATTATGTTTTTGTATCCTATGCGTAGAATTTTAATTTTAAAATTGAGATTTCTCACAAAGAAGAAAGATTGTCTTATTAAAGCAGTTTATTCCCAGAAATTAAAAATCATTTACTTAATATTTCGATTCCAAACATTGAATATTTATTGACTTTGAATAAAACAGAAAAAAAATTTTTATGATGTTTTAAAATCTTTTTACAATGTTACGAATTGGGCCGAATTTAGAATTACGAAATCTTTCATTAGAAAAAGAAAAAGTCACTCACATGAAATAAACTTCTGTAAGAATTATCAAGATTGAAGAGATGTTAAAATATTTGAAAAATAATGCAATTGTAAAATTGCAATTTATATCAATATTTGACAAATTTTTAGCTTTCTCAATCAAAGCATCATCCGGAAATTTTTAGTTCCTATAAAAAGATGGAATATTTATCAATTTCTTGAATGTTCATACATTAAAAAAATATCGAATGAGAGAATTATATGCAAAGTATTTTCCATTAAGAAGACATAAACATGACATAATTAGTTTTATATCTACATTTTCAGCTTACTTTTTTGTGGCTTAAGCACACATTTTGAATTCGAAATACAAAAATGCTCTACAGAGTTGAAGTATTTCCTGAATCAATTATTATTGATCCTGAATTCTATTGGAAAATTTGTTGTTTACTGTTCAAATCTTACTACGATTTCAGACGGACAGACAAATTAAGAACTACAAAATATTTCATCCAAAAGATTGCACTCCTCCATAAAATCTTGTTAAATTGTAACAAGATTTGAACACTTCGAACGAACATTTTTATGTAAAATTTAAAGTTGATTGATATTTATATGTTAATATGGAAATACCAATAAACACATATTTTAGCTTTTTAATTTATCTACTGCTATTAGACAATTTTCCATTTCCGTAGAGATTTTAAGTTTTGGAATGGAAAGTTTGTGATTAGGCTACAAAAATGTGAGATGAAAATATTTCTAACATATAACTGAAAATATAAATTATGAACTTGAATTTTATGTTCATTTTATCTTGATAGAAAATATTGTTCTAATTGAAAAATTGTTAAATGTACAAAATTAGTAAGAAGTATATAAATTTGAATGGAAAATTATATATTGATTCAAATTTTATACATTTATTGTCACTAAATTTCACTGAAAGTTTATTTTTGAAGTGTTGAAATCTTCATGAAATTTTCCAAGATCATACTGATGTTTATTTCATGCAGACTTTCTTCAAGAAATTGAAGAAAAGTGTTATTTCTTGAACTATATACTTCGTAAATTCAAATTCGTCGTCTGCTTCGCGCCTCTTTTGCACGTACTCGAGAAAAATACAATTCTTAATTTCGACTCGATAAACGAAAGCGTGAAATCTAAAAATAACTTGAAAACTCAAGCATTGTAACGAAGTCCGTCTTCGTGCACCTTCGGCTTTACACGAAGCTGGTGACCGCAGCATGTAGCAGAGCCGACACACTGACACGCCACGTTTGCATGTTTTTCTCCCAGATGGGAACGTGGTGGGAACCGAAAAATCCCACGTTCTGGGATCACTGGCTCGCCAGCGAGCCGCAAACAGCCTTAGGAAGTGTTCTCTGGACAGGCAAAAGGGTTGTTGCCCCTTTGACGAGTCTGGATTCACCTCCTTGGTACGCCTTCGAAGCAGGCTACGGGGTTGTTGCCCTGTAGACGAGTTTTGATTCGTGCCACCCCCTGATCTCTACGAGTATCCTTATGAGAGGATTCAATATTCTCACGTAAGGCACTCACGAGATCGAATGTTTGCGGCCCACAAAACCTAAGCAAGACTTAGCAAAATTTATCTTGCTTACTAATTATGCGGTCAGATTTAAATTATAGAATCTGATATTTCGATACCCTCTTTTAGATAGAAAAGATTAATTAGGAACGACGGAAACAATTACACGTAAGCTTGAAGAGCTAGAAAAAAGGATGAAAAGATTAATAGACGAAGAAAAGAAACGCTGAGAAAAAACGGAAGCAGATAAAGAAAGAAATCTGCAAAAGAAATTGGCTATGATGGAAACAGGAGTCAATCGGTCATTGGAGATAACAACTGAAATAACACGAACACTTTAAGAAAGGAACAATAGGATGGATGCTCAGTTCAGTAGACTAGAAGCTCAGCAGACCAGAATGATGGAGAGACTAAACACAGAAGGTCCAAGAAGAGAAGATCTCCTAACAGCAAATCGGGCCTCTAACATAAAGTATGTGCTCCCAGAATTCGGAGGTGACACAAGCCCTATAAGATATATGAACCAACTAAAACAGTATTGGGAAGCAGTAGAGCCAAAAGACCGTGACACCCACTACCTCATTGAGAGATCCCTGACTGGGCCACTTGGAGACTGGTGGCAAATCGTCAAAGAGGATGTAAGCAACTTCCAGATGTTCCTGAGCAAGTTTTCGCAAAGATACTGGAACGAACAAGCTCAACACGAGCTAAGAAGAAGATTGGAATTCGGCTGCCATCAATCCGGAAAGACAATCTCGAGAGCGGAATATGTAATAAGATTATATGCAGAGGCTAAAGAATTACGGCCATCACTATCATCAATCGAGATAATACAAAAGCTCGCAAGACACTTTAATGAGGAGATTAAGCATGCCATCATAGGACGGGGAATCTCGCACATTGAGCAACTAATTGAGCTTTTAGAAAATTTTGACAAAATCGGCCCAAGTAATGCCTCAAGAGGAGAGAACAGAGAAGCTAGGCAAGGAGGCTTTGAAGAACGAAACAGCTTTCAACAAGCTGGTAACTCAGCACAGCAGCCATCATGGAGAGCGCAGCCCAATGGGAGCCACCAAGACAGAGTAGGACAGTCACGGCACTCTACATCAACAGCATGGCATAACAATGGATACAATAACACAGCTAATCGACCAGGATCATCCCTAGAACAGAGTCGAAATGCAGACACCACGACGCGGAACAGACAGACAGATAACGCCCAGTGGAAATATCACCAGCAATCAAACTATAGAGTTCGAAACCTTGAGATTGAGGAGGGGCAACAGCGTGAAAATGGAGGAGAAGGAGAAACGTCACAACAGAAGTCGGGAAACGGGGACACGCCGCGCCTGTAAAAGAAAAGGAAGAAGAAGTAATAGGCGCGGCATCGGAAATTACATTAGGTGCGAACATGCTGCAACAGACGAGGGAAGAGTTAATGGAGGAATCAAATGATATCAAAACAAGCAAACGTTCGAAGTGTTATGTTGCAAATGTCATTATAGGAGGCATTGTGACAACAGCATTAATAGACACAGGCGCAGAAGTCACGTGTTTATCAGAAGATTTCGTGAATAATAATAAAGAACGTCTACGAGACTACCCGACCTTACCCATCAATGGGGTGACCATAACAGGGCCGATGGGAGGAAAGGCGATCCGACTAAAGAAACAAATATATACGGATATCCAACTACCTGACACCATACTTCAGGTTGTCTTCCTAGTAGTGCCAAAGCTCTCAAGACCATGCATAATCGGAATAGACCTCCTAGACGAACTTAAAAGTAAAATTGATCTAGAAAGTAAAACGATATCATTCCCACCTCTTGAGGGTAAACCATCTCTCAAAATAATCAACGAGGAAATAGCAACACACGAAGCACGAATAATCAATCACCTGAAAGAAAAAGAAGAATCAGTAGATATCGATTATGGAGAGATTAATAAAAAGTTGGAAGAGGCAGCAATAACGAATCAAGAGGAAAAAAATCAATTAAAAGAAATCCTATGGAGACACCGAGAAGTATTTAGAAAACAACCAGGTCGACTGCTATCATATGAACATATCCTACGAGTAAGAGAAAATCAAACCTTCATCGGAAGAAGCTACCCCATACCAATGGCGTACAGAGAAAAAGTCGAGGAGGAAATCCAGAAGATGTTGGACATGGGAATCATCCAACGTTCCAGCAGCCCTTATATAAATCCAATTGTGCCAGTCATAAAAAAAGATGGAACGGTGCGACTTTGTTTAGACGCTAGAAGATTAAATGAGATTCTGATTGAAGATTGGGAATGTCCCGAACCAGCAGAAGTGCTCTTCCAGAAATGTAAAGGAATGCGGGTAATGTCAAGTTTAGACATGACGAGTAGCTTCTGGCAGGTCCCACTGCATATCGATTCAAAAAAATATACCGCTTTCCAACATCGAGGAAAAAGCTATGAATTTAACGTGGTGCCATTCGGATTGAAGACAAGCACAGCAGCACTAGTAAGAGGCCTAGATCATGCACTACATGGAATTGGAGATCATGTGATATCATTCGTAGATGACACGCTTATCACATCAGAATCAACACAGCAACACCTGAAACATCTGGATGAAATATTAGCACGCCTTATGAAAAATAACCTCACCTTAAATCTAAGCAAATCAAGCTTCTTCAAAAAAGAGACCAAATTTCTGGGATTCATCCTCACAATCCAAGGAATCAAACCAGATCCAGAAAAAATACAAGGAATCATGGAGTTTCCCATACCCAAGAACACAAAACAACTCCGGGGATTTTTGGGACTAGTTAATTTCTATTCCAAATTCAGCAGCAAGCATGCAGCAGAAACGGTACCTTTATTGCAACTAATAAAGAAAGGAACCACATGGAAGTGGGACGAAGAAAAACAGAGAAGCTTCGACAGAATAAAACAACTCTTTTGTGAATCGGTCATTTTGTACTTTCCAGATCCAAAAAAAGAATACTATCTGGAAACTGATGCAAGTAATTATGCACTAGGGGCAGTTTTATATCAGAAAAATGACGAAGCAGAAAAAGAAAGCACCTAGAAAGCCGAATATGAAAGTATCAGAGGCAAACACCGAGGTAATAAAGAAACGAACTCATGGGAAATGTGTAGGAACTAGTGATTACGTTCCAAAAGCAGAAGAGCCAGAAGTGATTTTCTTAAAGGAGATCAATCATATAGAATTAGTGAAGTCAACTAGGAACAAAGAAGAGGAAAATAAGATGGCAAAGAGACGCCCACGACCCGAAGCGAAGCTCAGCCGACAGGAAAAATTATATAGGGATATATTAGAAGGCGAAAAGAACCCAGCACGAAAGAGACAACGCATCGACATACAGGGCAAAGAAAATGTAAATGAAGCGCAGGTAAAACAAAAGAGAATAATAGAAAGGAAGAAAACAGCAGAAAGGAAGAAAAGAAGTGAACACAAGAACAATGCGTGGTTAGAAAAATTCAGGGAATGGTCACCCACACAAGATTGGCCATTTACGAAAAACTGGCAACGCAGGGACAACACAACGAGAAGCAACCGGGAGACGTATCTACGCATCAAATTTTGATCCTGGGATCGTTGTAAAGCGCAGAAGCAGTAACTCCCACCCGCGAGCCGTGGTCCAGAGTGGGAGATGACAGAGATGTGTATAAAAAGGGGATGCTGCGCTAAGAAAGACATTCCGGCTCGCCAGCGAGCCGCAAACAGCCTTAGGAAGTGTTCTCTGGACAGGCAAAAGGGTTGTTGCCCCTTTCACGAGTCTGGATTCACCTCCTTGGTACGCTTTCGAAGCAGGCTACGGGGTTGTTGCCCTGTAGACGAGTTTTGATTCGTGCCACCCCCTGATCTCTACGAGTATCCTTATGAGAGGATTCAATATTCTCACGTAAGGCACTCACGAGATCGAATGTTTGCGGCCCACAAAGCCTAAGGAAGACTTAGCAAAATTTATCTTGCTTACTAATTATACGGTCAGATTTAAATTATAGAATCTGATATTTCGATACCCTCTTTTAGATAGAAAAGATTTTCTTTAGTACGGAATAGAGACATGTAGAATATTTAGATAATATAACCCTTTTTTTTTGTATCATTTTTAATATAATCGTAGCCTCTTGAAGGATTAGTGTTAAGTTTAGAATAGATTAGGCTAGATAATCTCTCTTTCCTTTATTTTTTTTATGTCATAAGATTTCACATATGTATAGGGAGATTACATGCACTTTATAATGAATTATAGATCTTCTCATAAAAGAGCAAAGCCTTATTTCTTCTCTCATGTTCGACCCAACTTTTAATAAGAATAAGGATTCTTTTATAATCATAATTACGTGTAATTTTAAAAATGTGTATCCCCATACCAATGAAATCTTAAAGTGTGCTGTTCGATAAAATATTGGATATAATATATTTTACTTTTGAATAATCAAACCTTTTATTTATACTTATATATTGAAATTTTCATTTAAAATATGTTATGTATTCTGAAGGTTTTTTCAAAAAATCAGCCTTAAAGAACACATTCTTATCATGACACTTGCGCTTCGCGCTCGATTTTCTGTATACATTTCTGTAACTTTCTAATAATTTACAAGATTACAAAAAATCTATTTTCTTCCAAATATTTAAAAAAGGAAGAGAATTCATAGACTCTTTTTGAGGAAACGATTTTTTGTATTATCGCTTATTTTGTATCTCACATATTTTGGTTCAAAAATGGAATTTTTTATTTTCAATAGTGTTTTTTTAAAACCAAAACATAAAATATACATCTTGTCAAAAAATGACCTACTGAGAATTTGTAGACTTCATTTAGGCAAATAATTTTCCATCTCAACGTTTTTTTCGTATGTCACATATTTTGTTCAAATAATGGAATTTTTTAATTTTAATCGTATTTTTTAATATTAAAATGAAAAATATACGTTTTATCAGAAACTATTTCTGAAAATATTTGTATAAATTATTGAAACGAACAATTTTCCATTCTTACGTTTTTTTCGTATTTCACATATTTTAGTTAAAAAATTGAATTTCGTATTTTCAATGGTATTTTTTTTTTTAATTAAAAAGAAAAATATACATATTATCAAAAAATGTTGTAGTTCAAACTTCTATAGATCTTTGTATCATATAGGTTTGGTTTCGTCGGTCTTGCGGTCAATAAAACAACATTCTATAAAAAACTCCTTCATTATATTTGGTCAAAAATTCTCCTATGTTTCAACCTCACTGCGGGTCTTTTTCAAGGAATATATATGTCACTAAAAATTGAACAAATCAATTTACAATCAAATTTCTTTTTCCAAAGAGAACTATTTTATGTTGTGTTGATATAATAAATAAGTACTTGCATAAATTACAAAAAAACGAAAGTACACATGAAGATTCAGTCTTATTCTTGAAAATGTCATTAAAATTAAAGCCTCAAAGATTGAGGGCTTCAATAATTTAAAATTACATTATAATAAGGTGTGTAAGTACAATCCGATGAAGCAACGCAAACTATAGGATAGAGAGACGAAGATACGATAAATTGAATTAAATTCACCAATGAAAAGTGTGCTAAAGCTTGAGAACTCAAACTTGAAAATCATATGTTAAACAATTTCATGGAAAATTCGATTAATATTCATAATTGCAGACTTAAAATTTATTGAAATATTAATATTTTTATTGATATAAATTGATTCAATAATTTTTCTTTAATGTTGTTTTATTGACCTTAAGACCGACGAAACCAAACCTATATGATATAATAATATAACGGTCGAAGAAATGGTCATCCGTTCTTTATAAAGGAAAAAAAACAAACAAAAATTCTGGCCGGTTGTTTACAAATTTCTAAGTTTTTCGTTCGTTTTATCCGGTTTTCTTCTACATATTTTTTCCAATTCGTGTTGTTGCTTACTGGACTTCTTCATTTTGAATTGCAAGCAATGAGATAAGTTTTTGAGTTTCATTATTATCCTTATTTTAATTATCTTCTACATTTTTATCTTTTACGAAAATTTTGAATTAATCTTTTAATTTATGGCACTGAAGAGGGCCCCAGCATATGTAGCCGAAACGTTTGCCTTCTCTCTTTTTTTGCGTTTTTTATCGTAAGTAGCATTGATAATATTAATAGAAGAAAATAAAAAGAGGCTGACCCAATGCCAAAAAAATGAGAAATTAACAAAAATTCTGTGAATTTTGGGTCAATATAATAGCAGACATATCATCAAGCATGCCACTTTACAGTTATTACTCTTGTAGATCTTTATGTAGTAAAACACTTTCTATCATAACTTTTATTCGCATCTCGTATAATTTAACAGGAAAATGGATATTGACTTTTTTCAAGTTTTAATATACTGTGACTTTCTTAATTTTATTTTAATTGCAAAATATTATGAGGATAATTAGTAGAGCTTTACGAGAATTATCAGAAACCAGTCTTCAAATTTTAGATTTTTTTATAAAGTTTTTTTCAAAAACACAAAAAATGCTCCTATTTTGACAATTTTTGTCGGATGTAGCTGGTTAAAGAACTTGTCCTTACTTTTTCAGCTGCAATAATGTATGCCAAGGCTCAATTCAATCCGACAATTTTTTTCTATCCAGAGTTATTGAGTATATGACCTATTACTATACTGCAGACGGACAGACAGACAGATAGACAGACAGATACTTTCGTAAAAACCGTTTTTTCTGACTCAAGGGATCTCAAAACGTAAAGATTTGACGAAAATTCCGAAAATGATTTTTCACATAAAACCAAAACTTTAATTCTCATATATGATGAGAATCTAAAAGACATCAAATTTAGATCTTTCTTAATAATATTAATAACTCTAAAATTAATTAACTTTGTTAAAAGTCTGTATTCTCATTTCAAAGGTAAGTTTTCATAGTATTTTTCTAACTAATTAAGATGTTTTTGGAATTTTTCTGCTAGATTCTGCTCTAGAATCAAACATGGTAATGAAAAATCATCAAATTTCAAATGTTGATTGTACTACATTCATTTGAAGAATTCAAAAAATCCAAACTATCAATATTTTGATAAAATTTTCTAAATTTATTAAAATATGATATACATCGATTTTTAAAAACTTCTTGAAGAAGCTACATATTTTAAAAATTGCATGACTTTTTTCAATTCTGTTCAACCCCAAGATAGAATCCAGGAAAGAATTTCTAAAAATATTTTGATTAGGTTAAGAAATCACTATGAAGACATAATGAAAAAAACCTTTTGAAATCTAAATCTAAATTAAAATTTCTTTTGTAATATCTTTCTATAAAATAAAACACTTTTACAAAAGTTGAAACTCCAGGTCACTCTGTAATTTCCGATGGTAGTTTTTTTTTTTTTTTTTTTTTTTTTTTGGTGAGGAGGAAAAATGGCAAAATCTTTTATAGACGTTGTACAGGACTCTCCTAGGACGGGTCTAGGCATACCTGTTAAAACCAGAAAACCCCCTCTCTCGAACCAATACACCACCCGCGGAACCGCCTTTCGGCTTTGAACTTCACGGGTGGTTGGTTCCATTAAAGTCGCGTGCGACTTTTCCGTCATCCGTTCGCTCGGAACTTCCACCCGCGGCCACCCGCCCACTAGGACAACCGACCAGCCGCGCCACCCAGGGGAGAAACAAACAGATTCCTCCCCCGAACGACGCGGACAGTCAAGTCTACCCGAGACGCAGGACCGCGGGCGCAGGCCCCGATGCGATTTCTACTGGCCCTCCCCGTTGTTTCGCTCCCGACGCCCATCAAGCTCCCTCGTCTTCATCACAAGTGTGACGAATGACTCGATGAGCGTCCAGAACCGCTCAGACTGGAGCATGAGGGGGACCATCGTGTCAGGAGTAAGTTCGGAACCCACCGCCTGACCGAGGACCCCCCTAGCCACACCCCATTTTGCGCAGACGAAGAGTGCGTGCTCTGCGTTATCCACCGGGGAATCGCAGTAGCAACACGTCTCCTCGTCTCTCTTCTTAAAGCGCCTCAGGTACGCGTTAAAACAGCCATGGCCCGAGAGCGCTTGTGCCAAGTAAAAGCCGACTTCCCGTGCTTTCTGTTCAGCCAGGTGGCGAGCTCCGAGATCAGGCGGTAGGTCCATCTCCCTGTCTGCTCACCATGCCATCTCATCTGCCATTTCTCGACGAGTCTGCGCCTTCCATCCTTGCGGATGGCCTCCTTCGCGCGAGCGATTTTCTGCAGGTCGGCGCAGGTAAGCTCCTTGCGAAGCTGAAAGGTTTCCTGCCTTTCCTCCGCCAATAAATCTATTGGCGGGACGCTCGCCAGGACCAGCACAGCGCTCGTCGAGATAGTTCTATATGCCGAAACTATTCTCAGCGCGACAAGTCTCTGCGCCGAGAACAGCTTCTTCTGAATAGCATGGTTTTGCAAGGCATTGGCCCAGACCGGAGCTGCATAAAGCAGCTTCGAATGGACCACGCTCGCCACCAATCTTCTTTTCGCTTCCCTGGGTCCACCAATGTTTGGCATAAGCCGGGCCAAGTTTGCTCCACATTGGATGGCTTTGGCGGCTGCGATCTTTAGGTGTTCGCCAAAGCTAAGCCTACGATCCAGCTGCACCCCCAGGTACTTAATGCTTGTTTTCCACTCGACTTCATGCTCTCCGAGAACGATCCTCGGGTATTGGAAGGATCTCCTGTCCGTAACGAGCAAAGCCTCGGTTTTCTCAGGGGCCAATTTAAGACCTCTGCCATCCAACCAGCGCTTCGCTCGCCACAGACTTTCATTGATCCTCAGCTCTAGGATTCCGACGTCGTCAGCGGCGCACACGACAAGTGCGTCATCCGCGAAGCCGACGATGCTCGTTCCAGCAGGCAGGTCCATGCGCAGGAAATCGTCGTACATGACGTTCCAAACGAGTGGACCCACCCGCGACCCTTGAGGGGCGCCACATGTACACAAGTACACTGCTCACGTGAGCACGCCGCACACTAATGCACGGAGTCGTGTATAGTTGATGCCATCAGTCCGAAAAAAAACCAGTAAAATCTGCCTTGAACTTGAAGTTTTGATTCCGATAATTTATCGGAAATCTTACGGACCATAGAAAGTCCCATAATTTATCGGACTTTTTTAGATTCAGTTACTGGACATATTTTCTTTAAGTAAGGTACTATTTCCGTAAAAATTTGAATAACAACTTTCCTATAAAAAAGAGTAAATACTTTCATTTTTTATCCTCTTATTTCACTTTCCGATGGTAGTTTATATATATATACGTTTTGTCACGTAAAAGATGTTAAATTCCAACAAATTTTATTCAATTTATTTTATTTTTTAGTGAAGGTTTGTCGACTTAGCTTCATATCAAGAAAAGTTTGAGGTGTAAATTCACATATAATTTATGTATTTTCTTAAATCATCAAACACTTCATTTACATTCATCTATTGAAATTGCCATGTGTATAAGATGTTTCATACTTCAAAAAATTTAAGGTGTAAATTCATATTGCGAATTCAGATATAATTTATGTACTTTCTTCGTAGTTTATCTTCAAAAATTAGATCTTAGGTAAAAAAAGATAATTTTGCGTCCAAATATAGAAAAATTATTATTGAAGAGATCATTTCAAAGAAAACAGATTAATTTCCAAGAAAAATATTTGAAGCATTTGAAAAAATAAATTTAACATATTTTATTTTTACCCCGACTTTTTTTCTTATCTCTTCATACCAAATTTAAAAAAAATGATGTGATTCAAATAAATCAAGAATCGTTTTTTCAGGAAAAAGACCTAATACAACCTAGCCGTTTCCATATTTCTAAAATGAATAAGTGTTTACCAAATTCAGTAATTTTTTTACAAGAATTTTGTTTTGGAAAATTTATTTTTAATGGTTTCAGCCATTGAAGAATTTATTATAATTTCCAAAAAAATGGAAACGGTTAAGTTGTAGAAAGCGTTTTTCTTAAAAAAATTATCCGTGATTTCACAGAATCACATCATTTTTTTAAATTTGGCTCGAAGCGATAAGAAAACAAGTTCGCGTAAAAATAAAATTTGTTAAATGCATTATTTGTTTATGTTTTAATTTTTTTTTCTTGGAAACTAATCTCTTTTCATCCAAATGATCTCTTTAATAATAATATTGCTATTCTTGAAAAAAAATTTATCTATTTTTGCCTGAAGTCTAATTTTTGTGGATGAACTACCTTAAATCAGCAAACACTTCATTTACATTTATTTATCGAAATTTTCATACAAAAGATGTTACCTATTATAAAAATGTTCAAACCCTTCATTTTTGAAACTTGTATTTCATCTTAAATGATATCTTATTGTAAAATATTCTCTACATAAGTAGCTATCACTGTCTCTTATCAGTTCCCACAGCTAAACTCGTATAATTTGTAATTTTAAAAAAATTTGGTAACATTAAAAGGTGTTTTTGGAGTCAAATCAACGATAGCCAACGATTATTGTAAAAATTGTTCCCGGGACTACAATTAAAGTTTTGAAATTCTATAAAGTGTCTCAGAAGTCTTAATTCTCGTTCTCTATCAGTCCACGTAGCAAACAGTTTTGAAAAATCATTTTTACAAAACTTCAATACTCATAGCTGCCGTTCTAGAGTGGCTAAGTTTCAAATACACACAAAATATCATATAAATCTTTGACTGTAACTAAAATAATTGCTCTAAATTCTTCTAATTTGGTTCTTAAGTAGCTATTCCTGTCTCTCATCAGTTCCTAAAGCTATACTTTATAATTTGTGATTTAAAAAAAATTATGACAATGCGTACCTAGGATTTGATTACAAAAACATCAGTGAGGGCATCAACATTTTTTTAAAATGACAAATTATAAAGTATAGCTTTAGAAACTGATGGGAGACAGGAATGGCTACTTGAAAACCAAATTAGAAGAATTTAGAGCAATTATTCTAACTGCAATCAAGGATTTATGTGATATTTTGTATGTATTTGGAACTTGGCCACTCTAGAACGGCAGCTATGAGTATTGAAGTTTTGAAAAAATGATTTTTCAGAACTGTTTGCTACGAGGACTGATAGAGTACGAGAATTAAGACTTCTGAGACACTTTACAGAATTTTAAAACTTTTACTCTAGTCTCGGGAACAATTTTTGCAATAATCATTGGCTATCGAGGATTTGATTACATAAACATCAGTGAGGGCATCAACATTTTTTTAAAAAGACAAATTATAAAGTATAACTTTAGGAACTGATGAGAGACAGGAATAGCTACTTGAGAACCAAATTGGAAGAATCTAGACCAATTATTTTATTCACAGTCAAGGATTTATGTGATATTTTGTGTGTATTTGCAGTTTGGCCACTCTAGAACGGCAGCTATGAGTATTAAAGTTTTAAACTAATGATTTTTCAGGAGTACTTACTATGAGGACTGATAGAGTATGTAAATTAGGACTACTGAGCCAGTCTGCAGAATTTCAAAACTTTAATTGTAGTCCCGGGAACAATTTTTACAATAATGATTGGCTATCGATAATTTGACTCCAAAAACACCATTTAATGTTTCAAAATTTTTTTAAAATCTCAAATTATACAGTTTAGCTGAGGGAACTGATAAGAGACAGTGATAGCTACTTATGAACTGAATTGAAAGAATTTATAGATATTATTTTGGTTACAGTCAAAGGTTTAGGTAATGTTTCGTGTGTATTTGTTTGCAGAATTTTGAAACCTTTCTTCTAGTCCCGGGAACAATTTTTACAATAATCAATGGCTATCGAGGATTTGATTACATAAACATCATTTAGTGTTTTGATATTTTGTTCAGAATGATAAATTATAAAGTTCAGCTTTAAGATATTTCAAAGTATTATTACATTATTATTTAAGTACTTTTGCTACTGCAACTTATAAGAAACATATATACCTACACAATTTTAGGTCTTAAATCCTTTATTTTTCCCTCCTGCTTCATTTTTGACTCTTTCTGAAAAAGAAAAAAAACATTTCACAAAGTAAACGTCTCTTTTCAAGAAAATCATTGTAAGCGAAATAAAAAATACTTATCTGAATTTCCCGTCAAATTAAAAATTTTTAATTTTTTTTAACTTCATTCGAAGTGAGTAGATAGTTTTTCTGAAAATTTAAAACATATTATTGTAATTGAAAATTTTAAATTAAAAATATAATAAATGTTTTATATCATATAGAATTAAAATCAAACAATTCTCCATGACATAAATTATTCCTGTACTAATTTATCAATCTTTTATATCAAAAAAGCTCTTTATTTGTTTAAAATTTATATTTTTTATCACACACTACAAAGGTAAGCTTCTTGCTGTCACACTTGATTCTAATTTTCAACTATTTACACTTGTGTGTCTGAATAATAAATTCACTCACTGTTGTTTAAAATTCTGCCGCACTTTCGACAATATTTTTAAAACATAACACTTTTAATTTTAATATTTTTACTATTTTTTCAAAAATGACATTTGAAAACCTAACCTGTACCATATTTAAAATTAAATATGGACAGGTTTCACTATTACCAACCTAGAAAAAAAGCTAACATACATGCGCAAGACATGCACGACCTCTTTCGAGCTGGCGCGAATTTAAAAAAAACGCCTGAAAAAGATCTTTTCGAATAGCGAAAGTGCATGTTGGGCGGTATTTCGTATACTAAACTACTCCCAATTGTATTCCCTATTCTGCAACCCACTCGTGCCCACTCTGTATAATATACAGTAAGGAAGTTTACAAAGCAGCCATGTAGCAATGTGCAGTTGAAGTTTTTATCGTGTAACTTTCACTTTGAAGTCAAATAACGATTGTAAATTAATGGAAAACATTTTTTTTCCGATCGTAATAGGTATTAATAGTAAATTATAACGGAAAAAAATTTTCCGCATAATGTTCGGAATTTTGCAAGACGCATGAAAAATTTTCGAAAAATTGTTATAGTTGCTCATTTGATCGCTACCGGACTACCTTAAATTTTTGATCCACAAATAATTTTAATTACCTGGTCACGTATAACTTAAGTAAGACATGGCCTCAAATTTACTTCACTTTTGACATAAAATTGCTTCATATTTTACAAACGTTCTCACTTGCACTTTTCCGCAAATGAGAAAATGAGAGGAATAATACACATAAACAATGTACGTGGTCTGAAATAATATTATTCTTTTTAAATTTCTGACAGCTTCCAAACTAATTCGAATTTTTGTTTGAATTTCGTTCAATGCAGCTTGTTTAAAAATCAATCCGGTTCATTGCCAGACTTTGGTCCGAATAGATTCGAGTTTGGATTATGGAATTTTAGATTGAACTAGAATAAATCAGATTGATTTTTATCCAATTTCCCATAGGTTAAGTAGAAATGCGGGTAGGCGAACACGATCGTTTGATAGAAAAATTCATGCTTTTGCTAGGAACTTTTCGAAAACCTCTTTACTGTACATAAACACGCTTTTGGTATATGTAAGGATGAAGGACTTCGCACGGTGAATATTTGGAAGATTGAAGAAAAATTTGATTTTGGTTAAAAAGTCGATTTATTCTATAATTTTTCGCACAATTGACACAATTAAATAGAATTTTTATGCAATACTATTTTATTTGATAATACGTTTTTGAATATTAATAATAATATAATAATTTTTTCATCAATGACACTTCGATAACATAATATGTATATACCTCTCAATGCGGATATACTTAAAGATCTAAAGTAAAATTATAAGAGTAATTCTATTTATTCTACTTATTAAGAAGGCCTATAACTAAACTATAGGCACTTTGACTTGTATTTTAACTAAACAAAAGTTCCCTAGTGGGTCGCGTGAAACGAACTGTTACCGAATTGGACATTATTTCGTTATCGATTAGGTAAAATTTCAGTAACAAGACAGTTAACTGAATACAAGGCGCAAAATTAAGACCTAAAATGCTTGAAGTTCACTGCTGGTAGTACATATGTTTTGAAATAAAGTTCTGTAAATAATAATTTTCAAGACTCTGTTGTCGTCTGAATGGTAATTTTCCAGAATTAAAATTAAAATTCGATATCGTGTTTTTTCTATTTCATACAGTCAGAAATAAAATTATCCATTTTCATTGTTACGTTTATGAGATCAATTTCAATAAAGAATCACATTATCAACATTGTAGGTCTTAATTTTGCGTCATTTATTCAATTAACTGTTTTGTTATCGAAATGTTAGCTAACCGTTATCCAAATGATACCCAATTCGGTAACAGTTCGGATCACGTGACTCGCCAGGGTTTCCTGAGTAAATAACTGACTTCTTAATAACTTTGAGCGCTTACATAAAATAATTATGAACAGTAGCTCTCTTCTTCATTAGAACATACGAGTGAATCCTGGAAAGATTGATATATAAATATAAGTTCAGTAAAATATGATAATCAAATTTCTATCTATTAATCTTACGTGGATTAGGAGGAAACCCTGGACTATACATTTCTGGATGCGCAAATCTTGGATGAAAAAAAGGCCCTCCAGGATTTCTATTTCTAATCATTGGTCCGTGCATAGACATCATTGGACCCATCATTGCAGGTTTCAGAGGAAAATTCTGTTAGAATTAATAAAGTATTATCAAAAACAAAATCCAGTTTCATCAAATAGTAACTTCTTAGTTCTAACAAAACCACAACATAGAAATAATATTCTGCTATAGTTGGAATTTCACTAGTAACAGATATTCAAAAAGCCATTACTATTTGATAAAATTATATTCGTCCATACTTTAATATAACTATAATATCTAATATTTTGCAAAATAAATGACATAAATATGTAATCACCCCATAGAATACGGGGACAGGTACTGGCTGTACATAATAAGTCACATCAGGGATCCTACTATCTCTGGATTTCTTTCTCTCTTTGGATTCATCTCTTTCTTGACGTCCTCTGGATCTTTCTCGATATCTTCGAGACGATTTTTCAGATGTAATAGGACTAAAATGAGCAATTCAAAATTATGAAATAAAGTTACTTGAGATGAAACATTATTACAATTTGTTTTTAGAATTTCACATCAGTTGTTAGTATTCGATATCCCTGGAGAAAGTATCGGATAGGAATTCATTCCGAGATAATCAGAACTATTCCGATTCACTCCGATATCTCTATCCGAGCCAATGCGAATCATTCCAAACCAATCCGAAAAACGTTTTTTATCTCGTTTGATGAAAAATGGCAAAAAATCGATTCGACCTAATCCAGTTTAATCCAAGGCAACTATCCGAATGAATCCGAAACAGTCCTAAACTAAGTTTTCAATCCGAGATTGGATTCATCCAAACCGAATTTTCAATCAGAATCAATTCGAATGAATCCGATGTCGGAATGAATCGGATTAATTCTGACTAAAAATTCAGTTTCGTATTGGTTCGGATTCAATCGGATAGTTCCCTCGACTTAAATCGGATTAGGTCGGATCGATTTTTTACCGTTTTTCATCAAACAAGATACAAAACGTTTTTTAGATTGGTTCGGAATGATTCGGATTAATTCTGATTGAAAATTCGGTGTGGTTCAATCCGAGTTCGGACTAATTCGGATTGAAAACTTGGTTTCTGAATCATTAGGATTGTTACCTCGACTTAAATCGGATTAGGTCGGATCGATTTTTTAACAATTTTCATCAAACAAGATACAAAACGTTTTTTAGATTGGTTCGGAATGATTCGCATTGGCTCGGATACAGATATCGGAATCAATTGGAATAGTTCTGATTGGCTCGGAAAGAATTCCTATCCGATACTTTCGCCAGGGATCTTACCAAGAATGATTATTGATCGATCGACTGGTGTGATGTTGCTTTAATTCTTTCGAAGATGGTCGTTCATGGGATAACCTACGTATATTAGAGAAATAATATTAAAAACTATTTTAATTAGTAAATAATTGTAAAGGAAGCATTATTGATTCACGTAAGAACTAAACTTTCAAACTAATTTAATTTTTTTAAACCAATAGCCACTTATTCATGATGCGAATGTAAAAAATTAGTTCAAGTAAATTCAAATACATTTGAAGCTTTTTGATTTTTTTTAAAAATATTGTAATGACAATGAGAAAAAAATTCACGAGTAAAAGAACATAGTAAAAAATTTCAAGCAAATTTCTGAACCAGAAACAAGACCTTACGTGCCTGAGGGATTTTGATGTGCTGAACCCGAATCCGGGCTCAGAATTTACACTATACGTCAGGTTACCGATATATCCTGACCTAAAAGTGCGAAAAACACGATTATTTGCCCCATTCGGGGTTATGTGACATCGCGAATTAATTTTTTTCGGAAAACGGGTCAAACCGTTTGGAAGTACCAGTAATGGCCTTCAGGACCGTTTCTTTATTTTTCAGATACCATTTTTTTTCACAGAGATATCGTACAATGTAGTTCCCTTGTAGAAGAAATTAATTGGACCCGGTTGAGACCTATTGATCCGATTGATCCTATTTCAAAAAACATCATTGAAAGCGATTTATTAATCGGATTTAACATGGTCTCGCCTGATTGAATCCGATTGATGAATTTGTTTCAATGATGTTTTTGAAATGGGTTCAATCGGGTCAATCGGTCCCAATTGGGTACAATTTTTTTTCTACAAGGGTTGACTATTTTAGAGCGCTGATTACAGCATGACCGAAATAAAAAAAATCTGCCCGCTTGGCGGGCACATTCTCGTTGCGCGCTTCGCGCCCAGCTCGCTCCGCTCGCAAGTTTGAGCGCGCCTAGGGCGCGCGATTCGATCGTCGCGCTCCGGAATTTTTGAACGTCGCGCTTCGCGCTCCGTTCTTTCTGGACCTCGCGCTTCGCGCTCGGTCTTGTGCTCTTCGCATACGTTTAAGTTTATTTCTTATAATTTAATACTGAAGCTCAAACCAACTTAATGATATTAAAGATGATGTAAATTAGTCATTTTCTCAAATTCACTCTATTTCTTTTTCAGATTAAGTGAAACAGGAAATTCAATTTACTTAAGGCTCTATCGGCCTTAAGGAATACATTCTCATCATGACACTCGCGCTTCGCGCTCGATTTTCTGTATGCATTTTTGTAACTTTTTAATAAATTACATGATTATTGATAAATTTATTTTCTTCCAAATCTTTTAAAAAGGAAAAACAATCGTAGACTTTATTTAAGGAAATGATTTTGCAGAACAACGCTTATTTCGTATCACATATTTTGGTGAAAAAATCGAATTTATTTAATATTAAAAATCAAAACATAAAATATACATCCTGTCGAGAAATTTATCGATAAGAATGTGTAGACCTTATTTAGCCAAACAATTTTCATCTCAAAGTTTTTTTTGAATCTCACATATTTTGTCTAAAAAATGGAATTTTTGAATTTTAATCGTATTTTTTGGAATTGAAACGAAAAATATATGTTTTATCAGAAACTGTGTGGGACAAAACTTGTAGATCTTTTTGAAACTAACAACTTTGTATTCTTACGTTTTTTTCTTATTTTACATATTATTGTTAAAAAATTGAATTTTGGATTTTCAATAGTTTTTTTTTTAATTAAAAAGAAAAATATGCATCTTATGAAAAAATGTTACAATTCAAATTTGTAGGACTTTATTTATTCAATAATATTGTATCATAACGTTTTTTCGTATCTCGTATAATTTAACTGGAAAATGGAATTTTGATATTGACTTTTTTTCGAATTTGAATATGCTGTAACATTTCTAATTTTGATTTAATCAAAAAATGTTATCAGGATAATTTTTAGAGATTTATGAGCACTATCTAAAACCAGTATTGAAATTTTTGATTTTTTCAAAAAATTATTTTCAAAAATACAAAAGTGGTGCTCAACCCCTCAATTTTGATTGGATGTGGCTGGTTAACGAACTTGTCCTTACTTTTTCGGCTCCGATAAAGTGTACCAAAGCTCAATTCAATCTGATAATTCTATCGAGAGTTATGCCGCACACGACCTACAGACAGACAGACAGACAGACACTTTCGTAAAAACCATTTTTTCTGACTCAGGGGGTCTCAAAACGTAAAGATTTGATGAAAATTTCGAAAGTCATTTTTCACATAAAACCAATACCTTCTCATCCATGATGAGAATGTAAAAATGCTTTAAAAAACAAACGTAATCTACTTCTATGTTTTTTGGGTCGCTGAATCCGAATTCGAGACATCCTAACCTAAAAGCCGAAAATACACTTTTTTAGCAACATTAAGGCAATTAACCTATCTACGCTCTAATTGGCTAACGCTAGAACCAGGATGGAACTTCTCCTTTAACCCTCAAGACCTGTAACCGCCAACGCTATATCCGAACAAACATAGAAGTAGATTACGTTTGTTTTTTAAAGAATTTTTTTTATTTTGGTCATGCTGTAATCAGCGTTCTAAAGCAGTAAACTTCATTGGACGATATCTCCGTTAAAAAATATGATATCTGAAAAATAAAAAAAACGTTTCTGAAGGGCAAGACTGGTACTTTCAAATGGTTTGACCCGTTTTCCGAAAAAAATTAATTCGCGATGTTATATAATCTCAAATATAGCAAAAAACACTGTTTTTCGCACTTTTAGGTGAGATATAAAAAACTCACCCTGTATATACTCATCAATTACAAAATATCATCTCTTTAATTTCAGCATTTGTAAATTTTAAAATATAATCTCAATGTTCTACTATACGAAGAAAGATATCCCAAATATAAAATTTATATTATAACCATAAGTTTATCAAATTTTTACAAAATACTTAATAATATAGTAAAATATTTTCTGATAATGAATTAAGATGTAGAAATAAAAAACTTACCTCTATTCCTACATTTTGAATTACGAAATGTGACGTCATCGAAGCAAAGTACTTTAGTCTCAAGATGAGCAACCACAAAATTAGTTGCCACTGAAAATGCATTTTTGAATTTAAGTACTTGAAAATATTAAGTATTTTTAGTTTAACAGCTAACTCCACTTCGTCAAACACTTAGGGAATTGCTTCTATTGGGAATGTTTAGGAAGGAATCTTATTTTATATTATTTGCAATAAAGAAGCATTTTTTGAAAAAGAGTAACTAGTGAAAATGTCTTTTATTATACAAAAGAAATTAAATTAAATAATCAATTTGACAAATGTTGACAAATTTTTTATTTCAATAATTTTATTATTCTTTTAATTCCTTTTGCGTAATAAAACATATTTCCAATAATAATTTTTTTCAAAAAATGCTTTTTTCTGCAGAAATTTGAAAATAAGATCCTTTGCCATACATTTCCAATAAAAGCAATTCCCTCATTGTATGACGAAGTGAAGTTAGCTGTTAATAAAGTAAAAATACCTCATTGTAATTTGTAATTTAACGGATGCCACATATTTTTAAAGTCATGTAATTAAAATCAAAATATCAAAGTTGAATCAAGATCATAACGACAGAATTTCAATTTTATTGTAAATTTCTGTACTTGAGTGACGCAACTGCATTTATTCATCTGTTCAGCATCAAAGTTTCTTCTTTCATAACAGCAGCTAAAACAGAGGAAATGTGATAAAAAAAGTCTCTGTCAAAGATTAATGTCAAGAAATAACAGTATTTGATCACACTTTAAAACAATCACCAGAACTATACACTGTTAAAAATATTATTAATTTTAATAGACTTTAATATACAAGTGGTAAATTAAAATAATTAGATTTGTATATTATGAAAAATTAATATACTTTCATATTAAATTTAATAACTTTTCAATCAAAATATATTAAAATTAACAAACACTATTCATAAATATATACACATGTCTATTAAAATTCAAATAAAAGTTTGTATTTTTTAAGATAATTTAATAATTAACAATTAATGTTAATAAGATAATTAAAATATTTATTATTAATCGATTACTTACTGTTTATAACTGAAATATTAAATCAAATTTGTAAATGATAATATTTAAAGGGTTACACAATTTGGTTTGATAAAATATAATGCTTTTTCAAGAATATTTATTGCAGTAATAAAACGTTTTTATTTAAATTGATTTTATTCTTTGAAGCGACCAAAGTGGTGTAACCCTTTAATGATATTGAAAGTATTATAAAATAGAATATAAAGCGTTAATCATCTTTAAAAAATAATATATACAAAATTTTACTTTAAAAACAGAGAACCAAAATTACGTCCGAAAAATATTTAACTGCCTGCAGTAATTTAAACATTTCTCTTAGGTTTTTATTTAAAAAGGCGATATGAATTTTTCTGTTTCGATGAACAAAAAATTCTTCTTAACTACACAAAACTACATAATTTATGAATACTAATAAATATAATAATATAATTCAAATTTAAAGAATTTGAAATACTTCTGTGGAAAAAGAGACGCTTTCAACTGTACCGGAACTTGAACCCGGTATAAATAATAATAAATTCATATTCAATTATATGTACACCTTTAATTTTTGGGTAATGCATTATAGGGTAAGAACAATTATTAATATTTTCAATATTTACACTAATATAGATTAAAACTTTGAAAAGTATGTTAATCAACTGTTTAAAAATGTATAATAAGTACGTAACTCTTAACAGACAATTTACCATTGTTTTTTATTAGAGTACAAACCTGTGACGATGAAAGTATAAGTTTTCAGAACTTTGATTCAGACATCTTGAAGGTCTTACAGGCATTGAAAGTCTCCTTGGTGAATTTGCTATATTAAAAAAATAAATAAATAATAATAAATTAATTATAATTATAATATAATTTAAAATAAATTCGA
Source organism: Diplolepis rosae (assembly GCA_030998225.1). NCBI lineage: Eukaryota > Metazoa > Arthropoda > Insecta > Hymenoptera > Diplolepididae > Diplolepis > Diplolepis rosae. The sequence goes on along the minus strand of JAPYXD010000391.1, from coordinate 646,832 downwards.
ACTTGAACATGGATCTTTTTGAAAGAAAACTAGAGTTTAACTTGCAAAATAGAAGAGAGTATAATTTTAAGATTTTCCTTCTTTAACTCACCTTCTAATTGTCGGTTTTATTGTTTTAATTATTCGATACGCTTTTTTGTCGTCAAATGTCGATTCACTCACTTTGAGTTCTTCACGATCAAATATAGGTTTCATTCCTTCATCTAAGAGATCAAGTCGAAAAATTTCAAATTATAATATTAAATACTTTTTGAAATCTTTATTTTTCAATAAACTAAAGGATATTTTTGAAATATACTTAATAAAATACTGGCCATATTTGGATAAAAATAAAATTCATTAATATCGCGATATTTTGTTGAGCAATCTTCCCCAATAAAATATCTTCGTTGAGGAATAAATCCAAGGAGTATTGGAATTATGCTAAGATTTAAAACTTTTAACTTTTCATGACTCACATTATTAAAATCTATTTTAATGATTTTAAGTGAAAAATATTTAAACTATTAATTAATTCTTTAGTCTGATATTTTTTACTACTTCTGAAACGATAAGTAATTATATGAAAATACTTTATTGACTGCGGTAACATCTAAAAAATTTTCACTAGACAAATGAATAAAGTTAATTATATTAATTTTATATAAAGAAATGTTTTCAAAATAATAATGCGTCCATTATTATGTTCTAAAATTTCAGCTAGTAAAATTTATTATTGTGGAAAACTCTTGGGGAAAACTGATATTACTGATTTTATTGATTTAGTTAGCTGTACTGATTGATCCATGGCCATAAGTCATTTTGAAAGTTAAAATTTTCGTGTAATATTGGTAACCTATTAATATATTTCGGGATTTTGTTTTTTTGTTGGAGCTACAAAAGGTCAAATTAAGTACAAAAATCTTTTTAGAATTAAAAAATGTTTAATTACAAACACGAATTTATTAAAAATCAATTTATTATATAATTATAGACATTAATATTTTTATACTAACTATGACCTTTTGCAGTTTCTGAGGAAAAAGATTACAGAAAGAAAATAGTGGGTCATTTGAATTCAACAGAAACTTACGTTCAGAAACATCTTTCAAACTTTTCAAAATGATTATGACTATCAGACTTAGAATTAATTTTTACGAATTTGAATTATTTTTACGAAAATAAAATATCGAATTTTAAGAAATTATTTTTTGTAAATTTAATTTTGTTATGCGACAACAATCTATGGAATTGAACTATAGTTGTTTAACGCAGAATTTCAACTGCTTTCGTCTTATAGTCTTTATCTAAAATAGTATATTACGACCCTAGGCCAGAAAGTTTGATTACTAGAGTTATTTTACTATGTCTTTTACATACAAATTGCAAAATTTGTTCGATTTCAAAAGGAAAAGCTAATTCCATTTACTTGGAGTTCTATCGGCGTTAAGGAACGCATTCTCAGCATAATACTCGTACTTCACGCTCGATTTTTACTTTATATCCATTAGAGCCACCTTTGTGTTAAAAATAAAAGGAAAAGTTTGTAGATATTTTTGTAGTAAACAATTTTGTATTATAATGTTTCTATCCTTATTCTACGTTAAAAATAACGTTAACTGGTAATTGAAATATGCAATAATTTTATTTATTTACGCTAAAAATTAAAAAAACATAATACCTGTCATTGAAGGCAGTGCAGTGGTTCACCTTTTGTGGAACGTCTCCGTTAAAGTAGACCATTGTTTGGAGTGAGACACAACTATACTTTCATCTCACTCAAACAAATAGTCAATCCTGACGGTGAAAACGTGGAAAGTGATGAACCACTGCACTGCCTTCAATGACAGGTATTATGTTTTTCTAATTTTTAGCGTAAATAAATAAAATTGTTGCATATTTCAAATACCAGTTAACGTTATTTTTAACGTAGAATAAGGATAAAAACATTTTGAATGTTTATTTTGCCTCGTTCATGAGTTATAATGCATATTTTGTTTTGGGGTCATTAAATGCAGAATTTTGTTGCCTTCCATGTTGCTCTAAGGAAAAAATTCATTGTTAGGTATTTTATAAATCTGAAGCTTTTATACAAATGGTTAAAAATAAGTGCCCGGCGATTTTTGCACAGCAGTGTATTTTTCCATAATTATAAAATTTTAAGAGTTTACAGACCTTTTTTAGTGCCATTTCATTGATCCCGAAAATTGTTGAGTTAATATATATCTTATGTTGCATGGACAAAAATTTAGACAAAGTAATCACCATGTTGGTCATATGGTCTGGTTGATCCAGGACTTTAAGGGCATGTCATTGACGTAACTTTTATACTTTTCGTGCTAAAATCCTGTATTTTTGATACATGTATGTGACTTTTTAGCTGCATACATCAGCATACATACACAGTAAACAAGGGGGGCAGATTCTAGATCATCACGATAGTATGGATAAACGACATTTTTTGTCCATAGTAATTTCAATTTATTTTCGAAAGATTGTCATGTTGTAAGGTGACGTTTTTGTCAAGAAGTATAAATTATTTACTTTATCCCTATATGTTTATATAGATTTTAAGAAATATGTTCAATGCATCTATCATTTAATCTTTAATCACTTAATGCAATTATTAAAGGAAATATTTTAATATACTTTTTACATAAAGTAATTCTTAAACTACCAAATGATGAAATACATATTATATAACGATTGAAGACGTACGTAATAATGAATATATTTATTTATAATACATTTTCTTGATTAAAAATTTAAGAAATATATTTTAAAAATATATACGTAAGTGATTTCAAATTAATTAGTTGAGTTTGAAATTTTTGTCACTGCCTACATTATCGGAGGATCACTAGTCGCGTATCAGATAGGATACGTTGTCGACAGGTGTCCTCGTAGACAATTTCAAACTCTTATATCGCAAATAATGCAAATAAATTCAATATTTAAAGAATTTGAAAATCTTTCTGTGGAAAAAATGACGCTTTCGACTGCGCTGGGATTCGAGCCCAGGTCTTTCGATTGCCGGTCGACTGCTCTAACCACTGAGCTACACAAGAAAGATTTTCAAATTCTTTAAATATTGAATTTATTTGCATTATTTGCGATATAAGAGTTTGAAATTGTCTACGAGGACACCTGTCGACAACGTATCCTATCTGATACGCGACTAGTGATCCTCCGATAATGTAGGCAGTGACAAAAATTTCAAACTCAACTAATTAATTTGAAATCATTTACAGCCGCAAGGCTGAGCCACTAGGCGATATAAGGAGATCTTCCTGTGGAGAAAGAGATGTCGGACGCCTGTGTAGCTCAGTGGTTAGAGCAGTCGACCGGCAATCGAAAGACCTGGGCTCGAATCCCAGCGCAGTCGAAAGCGTCATTTTTTCCACAGAAAGATTTTCAAATTCTTTAAAAATATATACGTAAGTTTTATTTAGCATGACCTGCGGTAAAAAATTAAAAATAACTCCGAAAATTCTTCAGATGTATGAAACCTATAACCAGTTTTATCTGTGCACAAAAAACTTAAAAATATTATTCATAAATAACAAATTAAAATAGTTTAAAACGAAGATATTTGAATCTAAGACGAGCATGAAAACATCACAATATTTTTTCAACTTTATAAACCCCGTATAACGTTGACATATAAAGCTGATCAGGGCAGTATATAAAACGTTCAACAGAAGACTAATTTTTTATTTGCGTCTTAAGAATATGTGATTAAAACCTGAAAATAGAAAGAAAAAAAGATTATTATTAATTCGAATGATATTAAATAAATACAGATATATATTAAAAATGTAAAATGAGTAAAAAAGCGTGTCTTACGTTAACTTGGCGGTAATGCAGGTTTGTACATATCCGGATGCATAAAACGTGGTGGAAAAGGAACTCTTGGTCCTATTGGAAGACTATTTCTCATCATGTGCCCCCGCATAGGCATCATATGACTCATCATTATTGGCCTCAGAGGAAAATTCTATAAAAATGACAAAAATTACAATATTAGTTAAAAGTTTATCATATTTGGATTTCAAAGCTATCATAAAAGTAACTTCTGTGTGGAAATATATTTAAAACGAATATATCTTACCCCATAATATACAGGAACAGGAACTGGTTCTATATAGTGAGGCAAAGTAGAGATTCTTCTTTCTGTCGATCGTTCCCTTTCTCTTTTCTCAAGAGATCTGTGTCTTTCATGTCGATCTCTTAATCTTTCTCGATATTCTCTATATGACGGACCATCCCTTTAAAGCATAAGATAACAAATAAATTTATTGAACAAATTTAATTATACACAATATACTTTATAAATATCTTATATAAATTTCAAATTAGGTGGTCGAGTTCAAAATTTTATTTAAAAAAAAATGGTTTTTAAAAATGTCTTGAAGTTTATTTTATCTTACTGAGATGAGCGATTATGTTCTGAACTCCGATGCTTCCTTTCTTCAGAATAAAAACGATCACGAGACGATTTGCGTTTTGAGGAATAATCTGTACGGTCTGGACCAGTCTGGACGATACGATGATGGATGACCTGCTTGATCATGTAATCGATATCTTCCATTTTCCTTATTTCGGCTTCGATCTTCGTCTCTGCAAAATTTTATTGCATCATTAATCGAAAAATATAAACGATAAAATGTTCAATGCCATATAAAGGAAATTACCTATCACTTGAGTAACTTCTGCGACGATTCCTCTGATCTGATGATTATAATGATCTTTCGTGCCTGTAAAAGTACAATAACGGTTAGTAAAGAACACTTTGATACAATAATAAGCAAATACTCAATGTATAAATTAAAAACTATAACTTTATCCATTTGAATATAGTTTACTAGGGTGGCTAACTATGATTATTTCAAAATTTAAAATAAAAATCTTACTTTTTTATTTCTGTAGGATTATCAAATTTTCTCTCATAAAATTAACCACCCTTGTATATACGCAACTCTTTATATCTATATCCAGTTTGATAAAAACATACTAATCCTAAATATTTATACTATTCTTAAACTAATAGTAATAATAATATTTATGGTAGAATAGTAAATAGTGATGCTGTCTGAAATAAAAAGACTATCATTATAAAAATATTTCATTAGGATCAAATATATAATAAAATTAGCATACTCACGTAATATTGAAAGCAGATTTCTACGTTTCAATTGCGAATCATATAAAAAACAAAATATAAGTACTAAACATATACATTCTATATTCCTTATAAATAGATAAAACACTCACCTCATATTTCAGCTGATAGACTTACATGCGTTAGCAGATGAATTAGCAACACCTCAAAAATGCATACAAAAATGTGTATAGATGATGTCATTATATTAAAGATGGAATTAAAGCTCCCACTTTTAGTTTTATTTGTAATTTATTAAATTAAAAAAATTCCTAATTATCTGAAATCTTCCTTATACTCTTTTATTAATCGATAGTATTCCCTGAATTTTCTCTAATATCCATATTTTCCTGATTCGCGATTACTCTGTTATATGAGCAGTAAAACAGAAAATGGAAGCGTTTACAGTAGATTAAGCAAGTGAAGAAAAATTTAGAAATTGTCAATAATGAAAGCAATTAGCAGTAAAAATTGCTTGCTGGGTTACAAACCTAACATGTCGGGAAAGTGAATCTTCTCTTATACGATTATTGTGCCGTCCTGATGAACTCACAGATCTGGGGCGCCTCACTGACGAGTGACTCTTTCTTTCTAAATATATAAAAAATAAACTTATACGTAATATAAGAATATTATATACAATTTTTTATCAAGATTTCTAAAGCAAATTTTCTATTGAAATTCATAAATTTTAATCTCATTAATTTCATACGGTTTTATATCGAGTCCTAAATTATAACAATTACTACACGGAGAAACTTTTTATATCAATTTTTACTATAGTATTTTTTAATTTAGGGAAAAACGTATCACTTTGAGAATTTTTGTTAGTAAAAATACTAAACTTTGTAATAATGATATGAAACTTTAGTATAAACTATAGTAAAATTTGCTATATGAACTATGCTGAAGTTTCATATCATTATTATAAAGTTTAGTATGTTTACACGGAAAAAATAAGTACTGGGAAATTTACATGACAGAGTGCTCGACTTTCAGATACGTTCAAAAGTTACTTAAAACTAGAAGTACCGTTCTTGTACAATTAGATCAATAATCCTGGAAAAAGTACCTATAGATCTTTCCAAAAGTATATTCAGTAGAAAGTCCGTGAAAATTCTGAGTACGCAAAATGTATAATGTCTATGAATCATTTGAGAAAATAAAGTTCAAAGATTGGATATTTTTACGAATTAATATGAAATTCTGAATATAGGCAGATAGAGCTCGCACAGCACTCGTGCATGAAAACTTCAAAGCCAGTCAAGGAAATTTTTATGGACTATCAATATCAAAGGCAATAAGAAACAAAAATTATTTTCGCGAGCTGTCTTTTTTTTATATACTATTTTATTGATTTTTATTACAAATTATATTACCGCTGTTGAAATTAATATTACGCTGATAGGATTCGAACCTTAACTTTTACCTAACCTACATGTATAACGCAGTCTAACCTTATAAATTAAACCGCACGGCTACCGAAGCACTTGCGATACTTCTAAAAAAATGTTGGGTACATTTTATCCTTTGAAAATGCAGGGCTGTGTAAGAAATTAACATTGACAACTGCGAATCGTACCACTAAAAATTTCACAAGACTTTCAAGCGTAGTCCAAGAATTTTTCTTTGATTTGTATAGCAGGTATTCATCTCTTCCTAATCAAATTATTCTATCCAAACTCTTTTAAAACGTGAAGCACTCTTTAGAAGAAGTATTATTTGCCTTTCTATAATTTTTTCAAAAACTATACAATAAAATTTGAAAGAATTTCATTCATTGACTGTGCTTGAATTAATCTAGGACATTCTTTCTTTTTTTCGATGAAGTTCTAAACTTCTTAATAAAAAGTATATAGGATTTTCGGAAAAATTTGTCCTGTCCAAAAGTCGAGGACTGTCAAGTAAATTTCCCAGTACTTATTTTTTCCGTGTACTAACAAAAATTCTCAAAGTGATACTTTTTTCCCTAAATTGAAAAATACTATAGTAAAAGATTATATAAAAAGTTTCTTCGTGTACGTAAAACATAATAATCTTAACTTTATAAATTTCACATTAATTAAATTAAACATTACCTGGTTTTTCAATGTCTATCGTTTTAACTATTCGATGTTCCACATCCTCGGTGGCCTTCAAGCTTTCTTGTAATTTTAATTCTTGACGATCAAATATCGGCTTGATTCCTTCGTCTTTTGTGATAACATTTTTTTCTTATTCAATAGCACATGATACTTAGGAATTCAGAAAGTTGCAACTTTATTGACATTAGGCTCTTACATGTTCATGCCCAGAATAAAGAGAATGTTGTCTTAAAGATATAAAAAGTGTTAGAGGGCATAAAAACGAACTTGAATGGCCTATTTTGTGATGCTTTGGATAATTAAAAAAAAATTAATTATCATAAAATTGATAACTTGGCAAAATTTGATTTTTTCGAATGATATGAACCAATAATATGCTATCTGTGTCCGTTTTCATGTTCTCTACCATTTTCCAAATTGTTAAGATGAAACTTTCTTTGTTTTAAACAGAAATTTATAAACTCCTGAAATCAATTAAATTTTCTCAATTTTCAAGTATTACATGCCATTAATTATTCTTTCTATTTAGAATGCAATATCTTCAAACTGTACTCACGTATTCTGAATCTTCAAAATTAAAAAGATTAATAAATAAATCCTAATAGACAAATAATTTTAACATTCGAGCCTTTCGAATAATATATCTTCCGTGAAGAATCGTTATAACGATCTTTGTGGCTGAGATGAAATTAAAATATCCAAATTATACCCACATATCCTTGATTTGACGAATCTTGAAGACGAATTCCTGGTAATCTCTTCAGTGTTGATCCTATACATCTCAGTGAAATCCGACAAACCTATGAGATATTTTTAATAAAAGAAACAGGAATAAATCACAAGTTACTCAGTTATCGTTATTGTTTTTTAAAAGTTGAAATCACTTTCCTTCATCTTTTTCTCAAAGGAAAAAATATTAAGACAACTGAACTGAGTTAAACTTTCGATTAGTATTCCTATGAGGTAATATAACAAGAATAATATCTTAAAATTTTTGAAAATCTTTAACAATAATAATAAGTTTTTTATTAGACCTTGACTTTATAATTTTTCTCATCTCTTCATATTTTATACTGTCAATGTTAATAAAATATGAACAACTAATTTTAGTGTTTCTGATGATGAAGCGATTATTGAGGAGATGTCGCCTAAGTTCAAATGGGGGTTCACCTGATTCCGAAAGAAGTATAGATATGGGGGTAGGTTTCATGCACCCCAGCACTGCCCGAAGAGCCACATACTGCGCCCGGTCGAGGAGCCGCAGCGTCCCACTACTCACCGAAGAGATTTTGATATTGACTTTATTCGAATTTGAATATGCTGTAACATTTCTAATTTTGATTTAATCAAAAAATGTTATCAGGATAATTTATTTATGAGCACTATCCAAAACCAGTATTGAAATTTTTGATTTTTTCAAAAAATTATTTTCAAAAACACAAAAGTAGTGCTCAACCCCTCAATTTTGATTGGATGTGGCTGGTTAACGAACTTATCCTTACTTTTTCGGCTCCGATAAAGTGTACCAAAGCTCAATTCAATCTGATAATTCTATCGAGAGTTATGCCGCACACGACCTACAGACAGACAGACAGACAGACACTTTCGTAAAAACCATTTTTTCTGACTCAGGGGGTCTCAAAACGTAAAGATTTGATGAAAATTTCGAAAGTCATTTTTCACATAAAACCAATATCTTCTCATCCATGATGAGAATGTAAAAATCAATTCATTCCCGTGTGGAAAAGCCGACTGGGGCCAGACTGGGTTCCAATCAGATGTTTCTGAACGTAAGTTTCTGTTGAATTCAAATGACCCACTATTATCTTTCTGTAATCTTTTTCCTCAGAAACTGCAAAAGGTCATAGTTAGTGTAAAAATATTAATGTCTACAATTATATAATAATGAATTGATTTTTACATTCTCATCATGGATGAGAAGGTATTGGTTTTATGTGAAAAATGACTTTCGAAATTTTCATCAAATCTTTACGTTTTGAGACCCCCTGAGTCAGAAAAAATGGTTTTTACGAAAGTGTCTGTCTGTCTGTCTGTCTGTCTGTAGGTCGTGTGCGGCATAACTCTCGATAGAATTATCAGATTGAATTGAGCTTTGGTACACTTTATGGGAGCCAAAAAAGTAAGGACAAGATCTGTAACCAGCCACATCCAATCAAAATTGAGGGATGGAGCACTACTTTTGTGTTTTTGAAAATAATTTTTTGAAAAAATAAAAAATTTCAATACTGGTTTTAGATAGTGCTCATAAATCTCTACAAATTATCCGGATAAGATTTTTTGATTAAATCAAAATTAGAAATGTTACAGCATATTCAAATTCGAATAGTCAATATCAAAATTCCATTTTCCAGTTAAATTATACGAGATACGAAAAAACGTTATGATACAATATTATTTTTTACATAAAGACCTACAAATTTGAATTGTAACATTTTTTCATAAGATGCATAGTTTTCTTTATAATTAAAAAAAAAACTATTAAAAATCCAAAATTCAATTTTTTAACAATAATATGTAAAATACGAAAAAAACGTAAGAATACAAAGTTGTTCGTTTCAAAAAGATCTATAAATTTTGTCTGACGCAGTTTCTGATAAAACATATATTTTTCGTTTCAATTCCAAAAATACGTTTAAAATTAAAAAATTCCATTTTTTAGACAAAATATGAGATACAAAAAAAAACGTTTATATGGAAAATTGTTTGCCTAAATGAGGTTTACAAATTCTCATTAAGACATTTCGGGACAGGAAATTCGTGTTAGTAATTAAACATTTTTTAATTCTAAAAAAATTTTGTACTTAATTTGACCTTTTGTAGCTCCAACAAAAAACAAAACCCAGAAATATATTAATAGGTTACCAATATTACACGGAAATTTTAACTTTCAAAATGACTTACGGCCATGGATCAATCAGTACAGCTAACTAACTCAATAAAATCAGTAATATCAGTTTTCCCCAAGAGTTAATTTCCACAATAATAAATTTTACTAGCTGAAATTTTAGAACATAATAATTGACGCATTATTATTTTAAAAACATTTCTTTATATAAAATTAATATAATTAACTTTATTCATTCGTCTAGTGAAAATTTTTTATATGTTACCGCAGTCAATAAAGTATTTTCATATAATTACTTATTGTTTCAGAAGTAGTAAAAAATATCAGACTAAAGAATTAATGAATAGTTTAAATATTTTTCACTTAAAATCATTAAAATAGATTTTAATAATGTGAGCCGTGAAAGGTTAAAAGTTTTAAATCTTAACATAATTCCAATACTCCTTGGATTTATTCCTCAAGGAAGATATTTTATTGGGGAAGATTGTTCAACAAAATCTCGCGATATTATAATGAATTTTATTTTTATCCAAATATGGCGCCAGTATCTTATTAAGTATATTTCATAAATATCCTTTAGTTTATTGAAAAATAAAGATTTCAAAAAGTATTCAATATTATAATTTGAAATTCTTCAACTTGATCTCTTAGATGAAGGAATGAAACCTATATTTGATCGGGAAGAACTCAAACTGAGTGAATCGACATGTGACGACAAAAAAGAGTACCGAATAATTAAAACAATAGACCGACAATTAGAAGGTGAGTTAAAGAAGGAAAATCCTGAAATTATACTATCTCTACTATTTTGCAAGTTAAACTCTAGCTTTTTTTCAAAAAGCTCCATGTTCAAGTTCAAATTTATTTACAAACATGCTCTTTTTTTTTAATATAGCAAATTCATCAAGGAGACTTTCAATGCCTGTGAGACGTACTTTCAAGATGTCTGAACCAAAGTTCTGAAAACTTATACTTTCATCGTCACAGGTTTGTAATCTAATAAAAAACAATTGTAAATTGTCTGTTAAGAGTTACGTACTTATTATACATTTTTAAACAGTTGATTAACATATTTTTCAAAGTTTTAATCTACTATATTAGAGTAAATATTGAAAATATTAATAATTGTTCTTACCCTATAATGCATTACCCAAAAATTACAGGTGTACATATAATTGAATATGAATTTATTATTATTTATACCGGGTTCGAATCCCGGTACAGTTGAAAGCGTCTCTTTTTCCACAGAAGTATTTCAAATTCTTTAAATTTGAATTATATTATTATATTTATTATTATTCATAAATTATGTAGTTTTGTGTAGTTAAGAAGAATTTTTTGTTCATCAAAACAGATCAATTCATATCGCCTTTTGAAAAAAGAAACCAAAGAGAAATGTTTAAATTACTGCAGGCAGTTAAATATTTTTCGGATAATTTTGGTTCTCTGTTTTTCAAGTAAAATTTTGTACATGTTATTTTTTAAATATGATTAACGCTTTATATACTATTTTATAATACTTACAATATCATTAAAGGGTTACACCACTTTGGTCGCTTCAAAGAATAAAATCAATTTAAATAAATACGTTTTATTACTTCAATAAATATTCTTGAAAAAGCATTATATTGTATCGAACCAAATTGTGTAATTTCGGTTATAAACAGTAAATAATTGATTAATAATTCATATTTAAATTATCTTATTAAAATTGATTATTAATTATTAAATTATCTTAAAAGATACAAACTTGTATTTGAATTTTAATAGACATGTGTATATATTTGAATAGTGTTTGTAAATTTTAATATATTTTGATTGAAAAGTTATTAAATTTAATACGAAAGTATATTAATTTTTCATAATATACAAATCTAATTATTTTAATTTACCACTTCTATATTAAAGTCTATTAAAATTAATAAGATTTTTAACAGTGTATAGTTCTAGTGATTGTTTTAAAGTGTAATAAAATTCTGTTATTTCTTGACATTAATCTTTAACAGTGACTTTTTTTATCACATTTTCTCTGTTTTAGCTGCTGTTATGAAAGAAGAAACTTTGATGCTGGACACACGAATAAATACAGTTGCCTCACTCAAATACAGAAATATACAATAAAATTGAAATTCTGTCGTTTTGAGCTTGATTCAACTTTAATATTTTGATTCTAATTACATGACTTTAAAAATACGTGGCATCCGTTAAATTACAAATTACAATGAGGTATTTTCACTTTATTAACAGCTAATTTCACTTCGTCGAACAATGAGGGAATTGCTTTTATTGGAAATGTATGGCAAAGGATCTTATTTTCGAATTTCTGCAGTAAAAATTATTTTTTGAAAAAAATTATTATTGGAAATTTGTTTTATTATGGAAAAGGAATTAAACAAATTAATAAAATTATTGAAATAAAAAATTTGTCAACATTTGTTAAATTGATTATTTTATTTAATTTCTTTTGTATAATAAAAGACATTTTGACTAGTTACTCTTTTTTAAAAAATGCTTCTTTGTTGCAAATAATATAAAATAAGATTCCTTACTGAACATTTCCAATAGAAGCAATTCCCTAAGTGTTTGACGAAGTGGAGTTAGCTGTTAAACTAAAAATACTTAATATTTCCAAATATACTTAAATTCAAAAATGCATTTTCAGTGGCAACTAATTTTGTGGTTGCTCATCTTGAGACTAAAGTACTTTTTGCTTCGATGACGTCACATTTCGTAATTCAAAATGTAGGAATAGAGGTAAGTTTTTTATTTCTAAATTTTAATTCTTTATCAGAAATTATTTTACTATATTATTAAGTATTTTGTAAAAATTTGATAAACTTATGGTTATAATATAAATTTTATATTTTGGACATCTTTCTTCGTTTAGTAGAACATTGAGGTTATATTTTAAAATTTACAAATGCTGAAATTAAAGAGATGATATTTTGTAATTGATGAGTATATATAGGGTGAGTTTTTTATATCTCACCTAAAAGTGCGAAAAACAGTGTTTTTTGCTATATTTGAGATTATATAACATCGCGAATTAATTTTTTTCGGAAAACGGGTCAAACCATTTGAAAGTACCAGTCTTGCCCTTCAGAAACGTTTTTTTTATTTTTCAGATATCATATTTTTTCACGGAGATATCGTCCAATGAAGTTTACTGCTTTAGAACGCTGATTACAGTATAACCAAAATAAAAAAAATTCTTTAAAAAACAAACGTAATCTACTTCTATGTTTTTTGGGATATAGCGTTGGCGGTTACAGGTCTTGAGGGTTAAAAGAGAAGTTGCATATGCTGGTTCTAGCGTTAGCCGATTAGAGCGTAGATAGGTTAATTGCCTTAATGTTGCTAAAAAAGTGTATTTTCGGTTTTTAGGTTAGGATGTCTCGAATTCGGATTCAACGACCCAAAAAACATAGAAGCAGATTACGTTTGTTTTTTAAAGATTTTTTTTTTATTTTGGTCATGCTGTAATCAGCGCTCTAAAGTAATCAACCCTTGTAGAAAAAGATAATTGTACCCAATTGGTACCGATTGACCCGATTGAACCCATTTCAAAAACATCATTGAAACAAATTTATCAATCGGATTCAATCAGGCAAGACCATTTTAAATTCGATTAATAAATCGGTTTCAATGATGTTTTTGAAATAGGGTCAATCGGATAAATAGGTCCCAATCGGGTCCAATTATTTTCTTCTACAAGGGAACTTCATTGAACGATATCTCCGTGAAAAAAAATGGTATCTGAAAAATAAAGAAAAGTTTCTGAAGTTCAATACTGGTACTTCCAAACGGTTTGACCCGTTTTCCGAAAAAAATTAATTCGCGATGTCACATAACCCCGAATGGGGCAAATAATCGTGTTTTTCGCACTTTTAGGTTAGGATATATCGGTACCCTGACGTATAGGGTAAATTCTGAGCCTGGATTCGGGTTCAGCGCATCAAAATCCTTCGGGCACGTAAGGTCTTGTTTCTGGTTCAGAATATACTTTTATGAAAATAGGTATTTACTACTGGATAGATGGGGATAAGTTTATGAAATTTCAACCCACTTATATATATATACCTACATTTAAAAAAGTGTAATATCTGAAAGTATATGGATATCAGGGATCATTCTACTGAAATGCTTTCTGTGATACTATTAATTATAAAATATCTTACTTTCAGGGTTGCTATGTCACTTTACGTTATATAAAGATATATTTATTATGATTTTTAAAAGTATGGATATAAAGGAAAAAGATTAGAATTGAATTATATGGTATATATGTGAACAATTGAGTATTGTTTATTATCAGTGGAATTTGACTGATTCAAATAGTTAAAAAGATGCTACTGTGAATCACTCAAATTTCACTGATTACTTCAGTGAAAATATATTTTTCACTGATGAATCAATGGAAGGGAAAATCACTGATTTAATCACTGTAAATTTGTCTGGTTCAGATTTAGAGAGTAAGATCTTTAATTATAATTTTTTCACTACTATTATTCTTTCTCATTTTTACAACAATCAAGTTTTAATTTTAGTTACATTTTATTTTAATAAATTTGATTTTACTCACAAGAAATGATGATTAAATAATTGTAGTGAAAATTGAGTAGAGAAGTGAGTGAACTGTTTTTTTAAATGAAAAGATTAACTAGTAATTTTATATTTTAATTAATTTCCTAGATATGAGCCTTCTCTTCATCACAAAAAAATTCTTCACCGAAGCCAATCGAATGACAGGTGAATATTTCTAAAGAATATGTATATTTAACATAATATCAATAGCTATCAATCATAACAAAAAATTTTGTGTTTTTTTCTCAATGAAGACGCTTACGATAAGAAAAGAACTTGGTCAAATTCTATGACTTTTCGAATACAATTTAGAAGTTTTTACTATGTTCTTTTTCTCGTGAATTTTTTTCTCATTGTCATTACAATATTTTTAAAAAAAATCAAAAAGCTTCAAATGTATTTGAATTTAGTTGAATTAATTTTTTACATTCGCATCATGAATAAGTAGCTATTGGTTTAAAAAAATTAAATTAGTTTAAAAGTTTAGTTCTTACGTGAATCAATAATGCTTCCTTTACAATTATTTACTAATTAAAATAGTTTTTAATATTATTTCTCTAATATGCGTAGGTTATCCCATGAACGATCATCTTCGAAAGAATTAAAGCAACATCACACCAGTCGATCGATCAATAATCATTCTTGGTAAGATCCCTGGAGAGAGTCTCGGACAGGAATTCTTTCCGAGCCAATCAGAACTTTTCCGATTGATTCCGATATCTGTATCCGAGCCAATGCGAATCATTCCGAACCAATCTGAAAAACGTTTTGTATCTTGTTTGATGAAAATCGGTAAAAAATCGATCTGACCTAATCCGACTTAATTCGAGGCAACAATCCGAATGAATCCGAAACCAAGTTTTTAATCCGAATCAGTCCGAGCTCGGGATGAACCAAACCGAATTTTCAATCAGAATTAATCCGAATCATTCGGAACCAATCTGAAAAACGTTTTGTATCTTGTTTGATGAAAAAATTGATACTACCTAATCCGATTTAATCCGGGGGAACTATCCGAATGAATCCGAACCAATCCGAAACCGAATTTTTAGTCAGAATTAATCCGATTCATTCCGACCTCGGATTCATTCGAATTGATTCCGATTGAAAATTCAGTTTAGATCAATACAATCTCGGATTGAAAACTTAGTTTCGGATTGGTTCGGATTCATTCGGATAGTTGCCTCGGATTAAATCGTATTAGGTCGCATCGATTTTTTTCCATTTTTCATCAAACGAGATAAATAGTATAATACATTACAAAAGGGGCGAAACAGAGCGATTGCATGAGTGTGAAGTTTGCTGCCCAAGTGAAACGAAATGCTTTCACTGTGTTTTGTTTCAAGTAATGTATACTATTTTTCATAGCAACTCTTTTGAGAATCTGATTGGCTGTAACTGTGGAGCGGGTTGAAAAGTTATCAAGAAGTCAGTTATTTTCTCAGAAAACCTCTGCTTATTTAAGGCAATGGACCAACCAGACCACGTGACCTAATTTCTATAAAAGTTCGTTTGGGATAACTTTTTTATTTTACAAAATATCTTCCTGAAAATTTGGAGAATACTACAGAACACAATAGAGAACGTCTGTCAACTTTATTTGACTGAAAATTTTGCAAAAAGTTTTAGTTAACTGTAATTGTCGATAAGTTTTCGATTTTTTTTCAAAAAATTTTGCTAAAAAGAAATTAACAGTCGTGCTTTTTTGTCTTTTGTTACGTATTTCAAATTTTCAGAAAGATGTTTTGTAAATTAAAACAATTATCATACACGTAGAAATTAATGTTAAATTTTGTCATATGTTCCGATTGATCCATCCCGTGAAAATTCACAGTTGTTACGTATAATTGTTACATAAAAGTTCTGTAAAAATGTCACACATGTGTCTTAGCTACAGATCAATAACCTTTATGGAACGGATGTGGAAAAGTTACATAACGAATCTTGTTCTGCAACAGCGACACTTATGGAACATTTTTACAGAACTGTTATGTAACAATTATGTGACAACTATGAGTGTTCACTGGGATCGCCTTAAAAAAAGAAGTCAAAGTGCCTATAATTTAGTGATAAGCCTTCTCAATAAATAGAAAAATTATCATTACTCTTTTACAATCAAACTTCAGATGTTTGAGTATATCCATTGAGAAATAAATTTGTGTTAAAGTATATTCTTCCTGTATAACATTCTTTAAGCTTTTAGGATGTTCTTCGTATTAAAACTATTTTTCTCTTTCTTCTTGGAATTAAATTGTCATTTCTAAATCGCTCAAATATTTGACCTTTTATTAAAATCTTAATATATGTATTATGTCATCGAAATGTCATTAATGAAAAAATTAATTTATTCAAAAGCTAATTTCAAAAAATTATTACATAGAAATTCTAATTTATTGTGTCAATAAATTGTGCAGAAAATGATGAAATAAATCGATTTTTTAACAGAATATAAATTTTTCTTTAATTTTCAAATATGTATCATGTAAAACCCTCTATCCTTTTACGTATATATACATATATACGCCAGAAGGTTGTTTATGTATACATTAAAAACGTTTTCGAAGAATTCTTAAGGAAAATGTAAGTTTTTCTATCAACTTTCGACGAAAGTTTCAAAGTAAAAGAAACTTTTGAAACGTTAGCAATTTTCGATATTTTTATAGCAATCACAAATCTGAAGTACCTAATTTACATTCAAAATGGGGCTGCTTCGAAAACGTCCTTCACTGAGCAAAATTCACATCAGTAATATTAACTGAAAATTTTCAGTAGAATCTTATGCATTAAAAGTAACTGCACTTTTCGGTTACTCTGAAGAATTTTTCAATTAATTCAACAGAAATCCCCAGTTTGGTTATACTAATTGTCTTTTTCAGTTAAAGTACCCGAGCTCCATTGTTCACAATACAGTCGCATTTGAAATGATATAGTATTGGATTTATTATTCATAACAACACAATACTTTAAGTCAAAGTGATTATATTCATTTCTTTTCCTTCAAATGGAAAAATTATTAGTTTTAATTGACTTGGGATATAGTAATAAAAGGATCTACTTGTCTTGAACATTATATATCAATTTAATAAGGGGTTGTTAACGCAATATTTGGGGAAAATCAACAATGCATATTTTTTTTACTTCATGCATTTTTAAAAAAAATATTCCCGAATTATTCAATTTAAAATTGGAAATATTACTAATTAAGCAATTTTCAATACCTCATTATTTTTTAATCTGTGCACTTATGATTTTCTTGTAAGCTTTTAATTAATCACTTTTAAAAAGCACTTATAGCCTTAAAAAAGCCTCTGAAAATTAAAAAAATTTTGAGTTCAAACGATTTTAAAACTCTTTCATTTTTAGATCATTGTATCATTAATTCATCTGATTTATATTGTACTTTTGTAAAATTTTAATATCTGTAATTTAATTTTCATTTGCATGACTATAAGAGTATTGGATTGAAATTCTAAACTCAAAATTTCAATTTCTCATTTCGACCAAAAATATTGACAGTAACAATTTTTCCCTTCATAGATGTATACTTTATGACTTAAGGTATAGGTAAGAAAGAATATTAAAGAGTTATTTCCTGTAAGTAATTATTTATTTAGTTATTTCATAAATTTCGG
Source organism: Diplolepis rosae (assembly GCA_030998225.1). Taxonomy (NCBI): domain Eukaryota; kingdom Metazoa; phylum Arthropoda; class Insecta; order Hymenoptera; family Diplolepididae; genus Diplolepis; species Diplolepis rosae. The sequence goes on along the minus strand of JAPYXD010000391.1, from coordinate 628,526 downwards.
GCCAGCTGCAAACTTTTCCCTACGTAAGCAAACTTGAAGCTAGGTTTCCACATTTTTTCTTTAAAGCAGTGTTTTTATCAGCCCCCGGAATCTCTGGAGTTGAAAATGTCACAGATGTAGACCGTTGACCACCGTGGCGCTGGCTGTTCATGAGGCCGACCTTATACAGATTAGCATTATAGAACATTGAAATTTAATGTTTTTTGTGAAAAATTGATGTCTGCAGTGCTTTTGTGTGCTTTTTAGGTAAATAGGAATGATTGTAACAGTCGGTGATATAAAAATTTAAGTGAAAATGCGGAAATGTGTTGCTGTAGCTTGCAAAACAGGCTCACGTCATGCTCTGAAAAAGTGCATTGTTTTGTGGTTTATTTATCATGAGCGCCTTTAACTTATTAAAATTTAATCTATATTAAATTTAAAACGCTTTGAATAAAAAAATCAACAAAGCTGACTGACTGAACTTAAGGTATTATAGATAGGGATGGGCGATCTTCAAAATAAAGAATCGATTCTAAACGATCGATTCTGAAATTATTGATTCAATTTTATCGATTAATCGGTTAAAAAGATCGATTTTTGAATAGATCTTCAAAAATAGATACCTTTTTCTGAAAAATATAAATTTCTGTAAAATAACCTTTTTTTAAAATGTTTTATAACAATTGGAGATATAATTGTTACTTGCATATTTTGTGAATTTAAATTATCAAAATAAAAAAGTGTTTATATCAATAATAAAGGAAATTTGGCTTAAAAAACACACTATATTTGCGGAACAGGAACGTTTTTTATTTTTTAAAATTGCACAATTTCTAAAGCAATGCGTATTATTAGTGATAAAGTTTCTGACATAAATATGAATTATTACTATAAAGTTCATAATATCAATATACTTTGTACTTTGCATATCACTTAGAGTATTATTTATGATAAAATTTCTGGCATAAATATGAACTATTACTATAAAGTTTATAATATTTATATACTTTGTATATCACATTAAGGATATTCTCGTGGTCGACCCCTTGATCTCACTTTTAAACTAAAAAACAGTTCATAGGAACATTTCATAGAAATAGGAAACAGGAAAAAAAGAAAGGAGAATCGTTCGTAAAGATCGAAAAAAAATATCAATCCAACCGATTAATCGAGTAAAAATGATCGATCTCTGTAGAATCGAATCGAGATCGCCCATCCTTAATCATAAATAAAATACACATAATAAATGATGTGCATATGAGATCTAAATATCCATTATATTATTATGAAATATAGTATAATATGTTGATTATTATTTATTACAAACATCTGGGTTCTTTGTGTTTTCAAATACTTATAAAGGAATTCTATAAATTCTTCATATTTGTTACTTTATCAAATGTACGTTCATTCCTTATGTGAAAGTTTTGTTCATAAAAATGTAATTTTTTCAATTACTGAGAAGTTTTAAAATATAAAATACAAAATGTCCTATAATAAAATCGAATTTTTCTAAAAAAATCAAGATGATATAATTAATACCCGTATTATAATTCAATTTTATGGAATTTTAATAGCCAATTTTTCTATTATAATATGTAAGACTGATATAATATCAATAATATTGATAATATAAATAAATATTGTATTTTTATTTAATAATCACAATGTAAATATTAATGTTAAAACGAATATAACAGAATTTTGATTTCAATTTCCAGCCAGAATTACAAAGACAAGTTTCGCCCGAATTTCAAGCATATTACCCTTTCTATCAGTGAAAATTGCTTCAAATTATATTTAAAACTTTCTAGATTAATGTGTTGTAAACAAAAATATGATAAAGTAGTTTTTATCCCCAAAAATTTAATTTTCATGCATTTTTCCCAGGCATTAAAATGAATTCAGGCCTCATGAACAATTCGCGCCTCTAGCGGCCACGGTCAATTCTTGTGACATTTTCGTTTCGCGGATTAGTGCATTCTGGCTGAGATGCAGGGGGCTGGTCTACATCTCCTTGTGACAGGTTTTTTTTCAATTAGATATATATATTCATTTTTTTTTCTGAAATTACTTTAGGCTAATGCACAATAGTGCGAGAAATTAATATGGGTTGATTATAATACAGTGAGAAAGTTGCTGAATCAGATTTAGTGTCTTTACTGATAAAATCGAACTAATAGTACTATGTCTGATTCGAGAACAAGTTCACTTTATACACTGCCCTTGTAGAAAAAAATAATTGGACCCGATTGGGACCGATTGATCCGATTGACCCCATTTCAAAAACATCATTGAAATCGATTTATTAATCGGATTCAATCAGGCGAGACCATTTTGAATCCGATTAATAAATCGATTTCAATGACGTTTTTGAAATGGGGTCAATCGGATCAATCAGTCCCAATCGGGTCCAATTATTTTTTTCTACAAGGGTGAATATTGCTAACAGAGATTAACTTGTGTCGGATTCGAGTAAGATTTTCAAATTAATTTCAGTCACCCTGATATATCAATATTGGATGGACTAGAGTTTTCGGAAAATACTTACCTGAAACCCGAACCAGTTTAAAAAATTAATAGTCAAAATCAAGTACTACGTTACACGCTTATTCGGGGCTGTTATTTTAAATAATAATTGAATACTTCATGGCAGCTATTTTATTTTCATTATACTTATAGAGTTTTGGTGAATATAATTAAATAGCAATTACATTAGATTAAAATCTTATGTTTTAAAGGGGAATTCAAGAAATAAGATGTTTCGAATTTGTTTCAACTTGGCATTTGTTATGATGAAATATAATTAAAGAAAGATTAAAGAGTTGACGAATTTAGCATAACGTATACTTGTACCTTATCAAAAAAATGTATTGCTTTTTATCACAAGGAATGTTGTATCTCATTCAGGAGTATTGCAAATCATCGTTCTTAAAGTACAAATTGCGAAAGCAAAGAATCTTCACATATAAATTGATTTTTTTATGAAAATAATGTGATTTCCAAACATATTCACACTGAGGAAAAGAGAATATTAAGAAATAGCGAAGCTTAAAAAGTCATAGTTGGATAAAATAACTAATTGTGTAATAAATTCAAAATCACTCTCTAGATTTTAGACACAAGAAAACAAATTTTTCTTACCATTTCGGTATGAATTGTCTACTGAGTATTCAGTATAATTTACAGAATTGGAATTTAATTTGCATTTATTTGCGATATAAAAGTTTTAAATTGTTTACGAGGACGCCTGTCGGTAACGTATCCTATCCGATACGCGACTAGTGATTCTCCGATAATGTAGGCAGTGGCAGAAATGTCAAACTCGACTAATTAGTTTGAAATCATTCAGTATAATTTTGAAATTACCTCGAATATAAATCAGGTCAATACAAAAGTGCAATATGATTGTCACACGGAGAAAAATAGATAGTAAAAAAGAGATACTAGAATGTTGGATATTACCTTATATCATCTAGATTATACTACATATCTAATATATTCTTTTAAATATACAAGATATTAATCACCAATAACAGTTTATATTCAAAATTTACAATATTAGATAATAAACTTTAATATCTAAGATTTTTATAAACAGTAGCGTGCACGTGCCTGAGGAAAAGTCACGTGATCAGAGTCTTTGAATTTCATGTAATTTGTCTATCGCGCTCGCCCATAGTTTTGCCGGTCGCGTGGTTTTTGGTTTCGACACTGAATTAATAACGTTGTGTCTATATGAAGTTTTGAAGTGTCATTTTTGAAAAAATTTTATATTACCAATACTGAAATCAGTAAGTATCTACTAGGTTGTTCAAAAAGTTTTGAAAGCGACATTTATAGAGCAGTAGAAGAACCAAAATTTCTACGCCATTTTAAGACTTCATCTTTCATATGAACATACCCAGAGTGTTATTCCACTCTGTCAATTCATTGTTTGTTTACAAGCCATTTGAAGTTGACGTGTCAGTGTATTTTTGTACAATGGAAAAAACCGAATATCGTGCAGTGATAAAATTCTTTGTTTTTGAAGGTTTATCAGCAACGGAAATTCATACAGAAATGGTGAAAGTGTTAAAGGAAGCTGCTCCTTCATTTCCAACTGTGCATCGATGGGTTTTAGAGTTTAGACGTGGTCGAAAAAGCGTTGAAGACGATCCACGCTCAGGACGTCCAAAATGTGCATCAACACCAGCATTCATAGCAAAAGTACAGGATATGGTTTTGGAAGATCGTCGATTGACCGCGAGAGATTTAGCAGATGCCCTAGACATCTCATTAGGCAGTGTGAGTCATATTTTACGTGAAGTTTTGGGTTTCAGAAAGCTCTGTGCACAATGGGTGCCGCATTCGCTCACAATGGAACAAAAACACGTTCGAATGCGACTTTCTGAGCAACATTTGGAGCGTTTTCGAAAGGATAAAAAGGATTTTTTGCGTCGATTCATCACTATGGATGAGACTTGGGTCTTCTATCATGATCCTGAATCAAAACAAGAGGCTAAGGAGTGGTGTGAACCAGGCACTTCGGCACCGAAGCGAGTTCGTGTCCAGAAATCGGCGAAGAAGGTGTTAGCATCAGTTTTTTGGGATGCAAAAGGGATTTTGTTGGTGGATTATCTCCAAACTGGCAAAACAATAAATTCTGAATATTATTGTAACCTTTTGGATCAATTGGATGCAAAGATTCGTGAAAAAACACCCGGTTTGCAGAAGAAAAAAATCCTTTTTCATCAAGACAATGCACCCGCTCACACAGCTCAAAAAACCATCACTAAAATAACCGAATTAAAGTACGAATTGTTGCAGCATCCACATTATTCGCCTGATTTAGCTCCCTCTGACTTCTGGCTGTTCCCACACCTCAAGAAATTCCTTCGTGGGAAGCAATTTTCATCAAACGAAGAGGTTATAGCCGTCGTAGAGGAGTATTTTGCAGGCCTTGCAGAAAGTCACTTCCATGATGGGATAAACAAGTTGGAAGACCGTTGGACCAAATGTATTGATCTTATGGGAGATTATACTGAGCAATAAAAGTGATTTCACCAAAAAAAAAACGTATTTTCATTTCCGCTTTCAAAACTTTTTGAACAACCTAGTATCTATATAAGTATGTCATTTTTATACCTTCAATCTTTGAAATGAATTTTCTAACCTCTCAATAACTCGTTCTTTATGTAGCCGTTTTTTAAATTCAACATCGAATCGGAATTTACTTACTGGAATTCGTAATAGATTCCAAATCTTTACAATTATGTTGAACGCTTTTATAATCTCCATTTATCAACAGTTTGCCTTGATTTTGAGAATAATAATCAACCAAATATATGGACTTGCGAAAACTCTTAGATCGAGGAATTTGAGAAAAAAAGGAGATTATAAGAAAATTTTAAGTCCTTAATCAACCATTATTTATATCATGTTATATTTTCTTAATTTTATTTTTTCTTTCAATTTTTCAATCAGTATTTTTACATAATTATTTGACAATTTCATGCAATGACATAAATATTGACATTAATTATCTAAGATATTACAGTTTAATATCTCGAATACTATGACCTGATATCTAATGTATTTCAGCTTAACATCTGAGATATTTCAAATTAACATATTGGTTTCTTTACTTCAATATCTTAGATATTGCGAAATAACATATTTTTTTAAATATCTACAGATACTTTGTTTCAATATCTAGATGGCTGTCCCATAGTTAAATCGCAAATATATTATCTGATAATATCAAGATATTGCGGTTTACTATCTATTTTTCTCCGTGCACACACACTTCCATTGGAAGAAATAGATTATCAACTGAGTATTGCTTATAATTATTATAAAAGATGTTTTAAAAAGTTTTTATTTTCAAATTTTGAAATAATCATAGCTACCCATCCCAGGTGGAAATTTACAACCGGCCAGCGGACTTCCAGCGCTGGCATAGTGCTGGCAGTAGATCCTCATGAAGTCTGTCGCGGTGCTGGCAAAGCTTCGAAAGGTAACACCGGCATAGTGCTGACCAGCAGTACTGCGTTAGCGCTGACCTTCAGTGCTGGCGCGGTGCTGGCAGAACTCCGATAGTTAACAACGGCATAGTGCTGACCAGCAGCGCTGCACGAGTGCTGACCAGCGGTACTGCGCTAGCGCTGGCCTTCAGTGCTGGTGCGGTGCTGGCACTAGTACAAAATGTCACTCGGCTGGGAGTTGTCTTTTAGTACTGGGGCGGTACTGGAAAATGTACCGAAAATCTGTATTGTACTTAGATAAAAAGTACAGGGAAAGTTCGAGTTAAGACTCTAATATTTACCGTTTATAACGGCAACGGAGGGATATTCGCTTGGAAGAAAAAGTTTACTGTTTTCACAGTAAAAAATCTGTTTTCAAGTTAGAAAATTTTTTCTGAGTAAATTGACAATACTTTTTCGTTACACGTACACAGAAAAAAAATCTCAGTAGGTTTGACTACTTTTTAACTTACTTTCCGCAGTTCGTAAAGGCCCCAGTGTCATTTTCGAAGTTTAGTGAACTGCAGGAACATTGGTAAATCAAATAAGAGCAGTAATTGAATCGATGAATATTCGTAGTACATTTCAAAACTTTATTTACTTTCAAGCTGACTCTAACTTACTATTTTTATATACAAACTTACCTACAAACACACATTCCCCTCTACACTACACAAACGCTCGCATAGGTAGTATTAAAAATTATTCGTAACGCTGCGGGTTCGAACCCTCTCTACTGACAATTAACGCATTACCAACCTAACGACCAAGCCTCTTGGCTGCGCACGCTTGAAATTCAAGAAAGAAAATAGCGCCTATAACCTTCAACTACTGCAGGGCCGTGTAAGAAGTGTATAGGCCCCGTGTAATCGGGAATTTTTAGATTTTATCCCAATTTATGATGTTTGCTAACATTGAACGGTGGCACTGCGCCGGTGCTGATCCAGTGCTGCGCCGATACTTGACATTACGTGATATTTGTTGATCGCCAATACTGAAAAGCGGTACCACGCCGGTGCTGCACCGACGCTTGGCATTACTCAAAAGTTGGTTGTTTGCCAATACACAAACTTTGGTTGTTTGCCAGCACTGAAAAGCAGCACTGCGCCGGTGTTTAGCCAGTGCCGCCCCAGTGGTGTGCCAACGCTTGGCACAGTGCTGATCGGCAGCACTGGCATTACTCACGGGTTACAACCGGAACGGTACCGCGCCGGTTGTAAGGATTGGCAGTACACCGATTTTTCCGCCTGGGATGGCAAAGTATCTCTCGACAAGAGATCTCTTAAAAGGAGCGAATTCGTCCACAAGCGATCGCTTTCTAGATCTCTTAGTCAGGCGATCGCTTGGGTAAGAGATCTCTTAAGGTAGTATTGGCTATAAGTCAAAATAGTGGCAAATACATAAAACTCCGGATATAAGCAATTTTTTATTTACTAAATGCCTATACCAATTTGTAAATCGATCGGTTACTTCGTTCGTTTGTTATAAAGCTTTTTAGTTAACATAGGTTCTTATGTAAACTGACGAAACTCACGTATCATACGACTTTGAATTGCCAGAAAAGGCAAGACAAAATAGTGAGAATCAATTGAAAAGTTGTTCAAATGAAGATTGATATATAAGGAATAAGTATCACTATTAGTTAATAGTATTCATTAAGTATTATATTTAATATGAACAATAATCTGAGGTAAACCTTAACTTTTTGGTTGCTGGAATGTGGCTGTAATAGTAATAGTGTTTAAAAATACATTTTTTTATTAAACATTATATTGTGGAAATTACAGGATTCATACTCTAATAGAATATAAATTATTTCTTAATACAATATATGTCATGACATGTTGTTATATTAGAAATTTGAGATATCGATTTTAGTTTCTTCAAGTTAGAAACAGGGCATTTTCACACGTAAAAGTTTGTCGAAGAATTATTGAAATTGATCAATATTTGATGAAAACGCATGGTAACTTTGAAAAAAAGTTATTAAATAATTCAGTTTACTCATACTTTTTGGAAAGATATCATTAACAGTGCAGAAATGAGATTTCGGAACATGAAAATGGGATTTCTTCGTTTTATGCGACTTTTGGTGCTGATTGTATAGCCAATACTACCTTAAAAAGCGATCGCTTGTGGACGAATTCGCTCCTTTCAAGAGATCTCTTACCCAAGCGATCGCTTAATTGTAAAAAATCTTTCAATCAAGCGATCGCTATGTAAGAGATCTAGCTGAAGCGATTGCTTGAGTATAAGATCTCTCGAAAAGCGATGTCTATGAAAGAAATTGAGTGTAAATCCAGATTGATATGTATAATAAACAAAACATTGCTATTAGTATCGAATTAAGTGTATAAATCATTCAGTAATGATGTCCGATTCATTTTTTTAGAGCAATTTTGATTTGAGATGCAAGTTTCTAAAGATCAAAAAAGGTTTGAAGGATTTATAGTGTTGATGAAGACAATTGCGCTCTAGCTGCGAGTGACCGCACACTTGAATGTTAAGGGTAAGCGTAAGAGGTTTGCAGCTAATTACCTGCAAGCTAATCTTCCTCATATGCGACTGCGCTTTTATGCCTAGAAATATCGCTTTAAAAGCGATGTCGCTCGCTAATAAGATATCGTTTAGGGTGAAAAGTGACGAGGCTTGTGCCTGAAGCGACATGGTTTGAAGTAAAAAACGATGGCGCTTGCGACTAAGCGACATCGCTTGAGGTAAAAAGTGATGACGCTTGTGACTAAGTGAAATCGCTTCAAGTAAAAAATATATAGTTGATATAGATAAGATAATAGCTATAGATAAGAGTTTTCGCTCTGAAAAAAAGGGATATCGCTTGAAAAACAAGCGATCGCTTACATTTTAAAAGCGATACGTTGCCTTGGGCAGCCACCCTAATAAACTATTTTCAAATGGATAAAGTAATAGTTTTCAATTTATACATTGGGTATTTTTTTTCATTTTTTTTCAAATAAAATTTTGAATCAAACCACTTAATTCGATATTTATATAAGATATTTATAAAGTATATTGTGTATAATTAAATTTGTTTAATAAATTTATTTGTTATCTCATGCTTTACAGAGGTGGTTCGTCATATCGACAATGTCGAGGAAGATCAAGAGATCGACATAAAAGACACAGATCTTTTGAGAAAAGAGAAAGGGAGTATTCTACTGAAAAAAGAACTCTACTTTGCCTCATCACATAGAACGAGTTCCTGTACCTGTTCCTGTATATTATGGGGTAAGATATATTCCTTTTAAATATATTTGCACACATAAGTTTGTTATACGCGCCCTCAGCCGTATATAATAATAGTGGAAAAATATTCAATTCTTCCACCACTGGAAGATACTTGTTCGAGATTCACTTAGAAAACGTCTTGAGGCCTTCGAAAAGCAGTACCGTTAGAAGGGTACAACAGTGCGTCCCCTTTCAATGCACGCACCAGCATCGGAAAAGCCTCGTCCTCGTCGCACCACCGCAACCTACCGACCAGATGCGAGTGCCCTCCCCTCTACCGTCTCACCTCCCTTGCCTAGGAACGGCCTCCCTGCACTACAAGCTATAAAAGTGAAAGTCGGAAAGGGCAAGGAAAAGCAGAGAGGAGAGCACTCTCTCGACGCCTACCCCTTCCCAATCAATCGCCACGAATTGGGAAGAAAAGGATGAGACGACGCTGGCCACAGGAGTGAGAGGGACAGCAACATTACCTCCCTCCAAGTGGTCAGCGAACTTGCAAGAGGAAGGAGTATCGGTACTCAAAAACTACGTAAACAAAAACGATACTCCTTCCACTGCGACACTTCTCCCCGATTTTCCATCCCTATAAAAAGGCCCTCGAGACGTTTGAGTGACAGTTCAGTTCAGGGTAGCATCCCTGACCTAAGACAGCAGTCACTAAGCTACCGCGTCGATACTCTAAGCGTTTATTATAAGTTTTCGATTTTTAAGAAGTGTAATTCGGAGTTAAAAATAAAAATCAGGATGTATCTTCGGAAAATAGTGCCAACTTTGATCCCGACTTCGATTCCAGTACATCGCCACCGTTGCCCGCAGTAAGTTCCTACGCTTAGACACCCACACACCCTCTCGACACAGTCGCAGGCAACCAGCCGACTCACACACTCTCGACACAGTCGCTGGTAATCAGCCGACACAGACACCCCCGACACAGTCGCTGGCAACCAGCCGACTCACACACTCTCGACACAGTCGCTGGCAACCAGCCGACTCACAGACTCTCGACACAGTCGCTGGCAACCAGCCGACTCACAGACTCTCGACACAGTCGCTGGCAACCAGCCGACTCACACACTCTAAACACAGTCGCTGGCAACCAGCCGACCCACACTCTCTCACTCACACGCCGCTGGCAGCAGACGGTGACTCCGGCCTTCACACACCTTTTCTCTTGCTTTTCCCCAGCCATTTCCGGCGAAGCAGTGCCATAAGCGGAGTCACGGCCCAGTCCGGGCACGGCGGAGCGCCAAGCGCCTAGAAGCTTGGAAGGCTCGGGTAGGTGGCACCAGTGGAGAGAAGAGTGACGACCAAGGCCCGACCTCCGACGCAGCAGAACTGAGAGGGTACGACCCTAGCCAGCCCGGCTACGACGCGCTAGCCACGACCGTTCGAGCTGACGACTCACCCCGGGCATACCGCCCGACGCCGAAACCCGGTGTTACTCGGCCCTCATCAGGAACTGCGGTACCCACCAATCCACCGACCCCTGGGGACGCATTACCACCGACCACGACGACCACCCCGGAATCGGCGCCCGGTACCGTGTCACTGACGAGCACGGAACTCTGCGCTCTTCGACGAGCTAGAAGGCCGGTACGCCGTCCCGCCGCCAGGAACACCCGACGTTACCCACCGGTAGAGGGGACGCTCCCTAGACGAAGTTCTAGGCTCTCCAGTCTGGGAACTGGAATTGACTTGCTCCCCGATTTACGGGTCGCCCGGGCTAGGCCCTAGACAGGCCCCCAGCACGGCACGCGTACGACCAACGTCGCGCCAGCTCTTCGCCCCTACGGAGAAGGAGAATTGCACACCCCGCAGCATCAAAACAACGACTCGTAAGCCAGCCAGGACAGCGCCAGTACTGAAGGTGGCGTTGATCCCACCTCCCCAGGACGACCCGTCCACCAGGAGGCGGCCCACGCAACCGTGCCGCCCACCTACGAAGCCACGCGGCCCGAATACGTGCGTCATCAGCAGCCCGGGCAGGCCCCGGCCAGCGCCACGGCACACACCGCACACCCGTACAAGAGGTGACAACGAAACTCGACACAGATTGTATTAGAAAAAGTAATAAACGCTCCTTCGGGATGAACCTAGAGCCGTGTGTCTCAACCTGATTCCACCCCACTTTCAGCATAAGTGCCTCTCCCACTTCCTGCACCATCCCCGAGGACCTTATCAAGTTACTTTAATAATAGCTTTGAAATCCAAATATGATAAACTTTTAACTAATATAGTAATTTTTATCATTTTTATAGAATTTTTCACCAAGGCCAATAATGAGTCATATGATGCCGATGCACCTTTTCCACCACGTTTTATGCATCCGTATATGTGCAGACCTGCATTACCGCCAAATCAACGTAAGACACGCTTTTTTACTGATTTTACATTTTTAGTAGGTATCTGTATTTATTTAATATCATTCGAATTAATAATAATCTTTATTTCTTTCTACTTTCAGATTTTGATCACACGTTCTGAAGACACAAACAAAAAATTAGTCTTCTGTTGAATGGTTTATATACTGTTCTGATCAGCTTTATATGGCTACGTTATACGGAATTTATAAAGCTGAAAAATATTGTGATGTTTCCATGCTCGTCTTAGATTCAAATGTCTTCGTTTTAAATTATTATAATTTGTTATTTATGAGTAATATTTTAAAGTTCGGAGTAATTTTTTTATTTTTTACCGCAAGTCTTGCTCATTAAATCTTACGTATATATTTTTTAATATTTGTATTATTAGATAATTGGCTTTAGGGTCCATAAATGAAAAAAACAGTAGTTTTAATCAAACGTTTCGACTGATTGAAATCCTCATCAGTGATCTTTATTTCTAGAATATGAAAAAACAACTAGTGAATATTGCGCATGTGAGTCCCACTTTTGAGTACAACTTTGGTATTGTCTACAGAATAAAAATATGAGATAATTTACTTAAATCAAACATAAACATTTTTTGGTGAAACACCAGAGAAATCTTGAGAATTGATACTGAAAAGTAACACATACATTTTTTTTTTTTAAATCTGAGATAAAAAACTAGACAAGTTTATGTACAAATGTAACTTAAATTGTAGATGCAAGTATAAAAATGTGATAAAAAATAACTAAAAAAATACACAAAAAAACTACGGTGAAACTTCGATAAAACTTCAAAAAACCATTGATTGAAAAACATGAAAACTATTCCACGTTTATGTATAAGTGTATTTTAAAATATAGATGTATAAAATATGAAAAAACCTTAAAAATATGCAAACAAAACTTCGATAAAGACTTCGATAAAACTTCGATGAAAACTTCAAAAAAACTTTGATAAAAAAGCATGAAAATTCTTTGGGATTGCGTGAAGAATAAAAACATGAGGAAATTTACATAAAGTTATACATACAAATTTTTTGGGAACACAAGAGAATTCATAAGAGAATTAATATTGTAACGTCTCAGTCACATACCTATTTTAATTTATATTTGACTTTCCCCGTTTTTGATCAGTAAAGAAATCTGAACGAATTCTAAACTGAATAAGGGACGAGGATAATCAATAATAAAAAAGGGGTGAAATATTAATGAAATTGTTCTCCATTAAATATTAGAAGAGTGAAAATCCCTAACTTGAATGTGACTGACCTTTGTTACTTTGGAACCGGCTGGAACTGAAAGCTGGAGCCACTGATAATCCTTCCTGGTACAACTAGTGAATTCGCGTACTCGAAAGGGGACCGGAGAACAATCTCAAACACGAACAGACTTGATTTCTGGAACTACTTCAAGGTTGAGGAGACTTGGTATTAGGAACTGAACTTTTGACAAGGGGTCGGACCTTCCGGGTCACAAGTCGAACTGGAACTGAAGAACTGGCCGAACTTGTCGCGCAGTGTTGGACCTTCCGGGTCAGAAGTCGAACTGGAACTGAAGAACTGCCCGGTGCTCCTTAGAATCGGGCTCCTTAAATATCCTGGGGGTTGATCATTTCACCCTATTTTACGATTTTGTTTTTCTCGAACTTGGCCCCCTTTGTTATTTTCCAATTTCAATAAATTTCATTTCTTGTCAGTTTAGTTCTTTTTCTCTAAGTAGACGTGCTGTCAATCCGTGTATCTGACACGATTTATTGAATTGGCTTCAGTATGTATAAGAATTTCCATTTCGGGTTATTACCAATTCTGCTGCCTAATTTTGTTGGTCTTTAAATTCAATTTCTTTTTACGGCCCTTTTTATGGCATTTTTATAGCCTTATTTGTATAGTGCCTCCCACGCAGTGTTAGATAGTAGGGATCACCCTTGGAGTCTGCATATAGGTTTTTATCCTTTATTGAGTCTGCGTCGGAATTTTGGGACAATCGGTTGTGTATTTTGAATCAATACTTCCTGCATTCCTGAAGTCTACTTGTTGCTTCTGAATGACCCTCATAAAATTAGGGTGCGATGACATCTCGGCTGCATTTCATATTGTGTATCTCCAGTTGGGGTGAGAATGGAGATATTGATTTGTTGACTGGCGATTCTGAATACTGACTTCCTTGTTTACTTCTCTGCTTTCTTTCATAATACTTTTGATTTGCCCTCTCTGCAGTTTCTTTCCAGTCGATTCACATTATTTCTTAAATAATTTGGTTACATATGTCAATGGTCAATGTTACATTCAAGTTCATACATAGTTTTAATATTAACATTTAGGAGTGTAGGTTAGTATTAATAAGAAAAGGTCACAGGACGTGACACCTCGCCCCTTAAGTTTGGACATGGGGATGAAATGACCATGTACAAACTTTTTCGCGGACATTAAATTTTGTTTTCCCTATAGATTCATTTTGATCATCATGATTCATATAAATATTTAGTCGGTTAATAATCGTGTTTCCATTCTTACATAAAGTTGATTACATCAAAACATTTGCAATACAGTCTTCGTTAATTGAATGCTGAAGCTGATACATAAATGTTACATAATTGTTACATAATTGTCACACAATTATTACATGATTGTTATGTTATTATTACATAGTTGTTACCTAATTGTTACATAACTGTCTTCATCATTGCTACATAATTGTTACGTAGTTATAAGACCTATTGGTGCGTTATTCTAAATCCAAATATTTTAAAATGAATATAATCAAAAACGTCCAAAACACCTTATTAATTGAAAACTACGATTACCTTTTTGAATAAAGATTTCAGACATTAATTGCGCACATAAATTTTTGAATAAATTTTTTTTTTTCCTTTTATTATATTTTTCGAATGCATTTTCATAGTCGCGCCTATATTATTTATCATAATTAATATTTATCCTTTTTCATAGAACAGTAAATACGTACATACTAATGGATGGATATATTAATGTATGTGAATGTAATCCCTTTAAATTGAACCTTATCTTGAAAAACAGAAGGGAATATTTATTACGCGCATGAAGTTTTACTCTTTTTCTATAATTCGTTTCATAAACATTTCTATAAGTAATCTGTATACATGCAGATACATTAATCTATTGATATCGAGCAGTTCACATATTTTCAATTAAACTTTTACTTACCTAGGAAAAGTATATTCTTATCGCATGGAGCAAAATCATCCTATCAAATTTGTCTACATACATCTTCTGAAATATTAATTAGCACACAGTTCAAATATAGAGGTACACCATACTTTATTTCTATTATTGTTTCGAGAAAGAGAAAAAAAAATTTCAATACATTATGTTTTATTAATATTACTTCTCTGACGATACAAATATTCATATGCAACGTTTAATACATTTATTACTTGTTCATACATTGATATAGTATTTAACTTTTAGTGAATATTTCCTTAAATAGTGATTAAATTGATTTTTTCGAATACGCCCTTGTTAAGAATCAATGTATGGCATATGTATGATTATATCCATTTATGTAAATTTATGTTCTGAAAAATATTTTATGTTTTCAAATATCTATATGAATCTTACTTTGTATGTTATAACATAGCTGGTGGTCTGTTTATCATTTGTTTATGTGAGTCTCTCGAATTATATTTATAATCGCGCTTCTAATGTTTCAGACTAACTGATTAGTTATAGTAAATATATACTTTTAATGTCTCCTGTTCGCGGTAGTACCGCACAAAGGAGTGCCGAAAGAAATATCAAAGTTTTGTTTCATCCATCCCCACTTGATTTAGCTTTAGTAATCTCAATCTTGTAACCAGTTGACCACGATTCGTCGTCGAGAAACATTGTTCTTATATTCAATAAATTTATAATAATTCATGTTACTGGATTTATTTATGCGAAATAGTGACCCCAACGTTTAAAAACGAAAGGGTAGTACCAAGATATTGGTACGCAAAAAACACACTCATGCAGGTCATATGATTACATATAAGAGAAAAATTTAACTTCGAATATTGGATCTTCAAAGTCGTATTCTAAGCTAATTTCATGTATAGTTTGCACTGGACTGTTGGTTATTGTAATATTTCTGCCTTCAAATTTTCATTCCATTTTTTGAAACAGAATTTTCGTAGAAGGAGGATAAATGACCACCCTCGGACCGTGTAAAATTGAAATCCTTATTTATTGAGCTTGACAACGTTTCGATGACTAAATGTCATCCTCTTCAGATCATCTTACATTTAATGAATTTGAATTTCTTTGGATCTATATACAATAAAAAACAAAATTGTAAAAATATTAACAATTAATGAACATAAGAAGCCAATCAAAAAAATTTTTTTTTTAAATTTACCTGTCATTGCAAACACAACATTATTCAGTTACTAGGTTGTTCAAAAAGTTTTGAAAGCGGAAATGAAAATACGTTTTTTTTTTGGTTAAATCACTTTTATTGCTCAGTATAATCTTCCATAAGATCAATACATTTGGTCCAACGGTCTTCCAACTTGTTTATCCCATCATGGAAGTGACTTTCTGCAAGGCCTGCAAAATACTCCTCTACGACGGCTATAACCTCTTCGTTTGATGAAAAATGCTTCCCACGAAGGAATTTCTTGAGGTGTGGGAACACCCAGAAGCCAGAGGGAGCTAAATCAGGCGAATAAGGTGGATGCTGCAACAATTCGTACTTTAATTCGGTTATTTTAGTGATGGTTTTTTGAGCTGTGTGAGCGGGTGCATTGTCTTGATGAAAAAGGATTTTTTTCTTCTGCAAACCGGGTCTTTTTTCACGAATTTTTGCATCCAATTGATCCAAAAGGTTACAATAATATTCAGAATTTTTTTGTTTTGACAGTTTGGAGATAATCCACCAACAAAATCCCTTTTGCATCCCAAAAAACTGATGCTAACACCTTCTTCGCCGATTTCTGGACACGACCTCGCCTCAGTGCCGAAGTCCCTGGTTCACACCACTCCTTAGCCTCTTGTTTTGATTCAGGATCATGATAGAAGACCCAAGTCTCATCCATAGTGATGAATCGACGCAAAAAATCCTTTTTATCCTTTCGAAAACGCTCCAAATGTTGCTCAGAAAGTCGCATTCGAACGTGTTTTTGTTCCATTGTGAGCGAATGCGGCACCCATTGTGCACAGAGCTTTCTGAAACCCAAAACTTCATGTAAAATATGACTCACACTGCCTAATGAGATGTCTAGGGCATCTGCTAAATCTCTTTCGGTCAATCGACGATCTTCCAAAACCATATCCTGTACTTTTGCTATGAATGCTGGTGTTGATGCACTTTTTGGACGTCCTGAGCGTGGATCGTCTTCAACGCTTTTTCGACCACGTCTAAACTCTAAAACCCATCGATGCACAGTTGGAAATGAAGGAGCAGCTTCCTTTAACATCACTGCACGATATTCGGTTTTTTCCATTGTACAAAAATACACTGACACGTCAACTTCAAATGGCTTGTAAACAAACAATGAATTGACAGAATGGAATATAATTTTGGGTATGTTCATATGAAAGATGAAATCTTAAAATGGCGTAGAAATTTTGGTTCTTCTACTGCTCTATAGATGTCCCTTTCAAAACTTTTTGAACAACCTAGTACATCACTAAGATCCGTTAGCTTGCGTTTAAATCCTTAGTAGTATCTGATCATTGGCATAATGATGCCACTTAATCCGACAAATTTAATTATAATTTCAACGTTTTTTTGTAAAATAGTGGAGAAAATTATTTAAAAATAATAAGTTAAAGGAAACTAAAACTACAATATGTCAATTGGATTTTTACAAATTTTGACTACAATTGTTTTTAATATTAATAGTGACACATTTTCCAATGATGTTGTTTTTTCCAAATTTTAAAACATC
This sequence comes from Diplolepis rosae, assembly GCA_030998225.1. NCBI lineage: Eukaryota > Metazoa > Arthropoda > Insecta > Hymenoptera > Diplolepididae > Diplolepis > Diplolepis rosae. The sequence continues at coordinate 611,016 of JAPYXD010000391.1, read as the reverse complement.
ATGGAAAGTTGCTGACTGCGATTTATTGAATTCGTCAAAACCTTAGTGATGTAGCTGAATAATGTTGTGTTTGTAATGACAGGTAAATTAAAAAAATTTTTTATTTGATTGGCTTCTTATGTTCATTAATTGTTAATATTTTTACAATTTTGTTTTTTATTGTATATAGATCCAAAGAAATTCAAATTCATTAAATGTAAGATGATCTGAAGAGGATGACATTTAGTCATCGAAACGTTGTAAAGCTCAATAAATAAGGATTTCAATTTTACACGGTCCGAGGCTGGTCATTTATCCTCCTTCTAATGAAGAATTTCGTTCGGACGTAAAACGTTTTAAATTTTAAAGAATTTTCGTAATTTTTTTTGAAAATGTTTTAAATTAACTTGAATTTTTTTTAAATACTGTGTTATAAATTATATGCAAATTATTTTGACAGAATTATTTCAAATTACATCAATTTCATTTAATTCTTTTATATATATTTTGTTTGCAATATTCGCAAACAAATAATGATTTTTTACTCTGATTTCATATCCTAAGTTTATTCTACCAATATGATCCAAATATTGCTCAATGCAATCTATTTTATACACTGGGAAAAATATATCTGAATTTTTCCTGTTTTTATAAGAATTCTACCTCAGGGGGTAGACAATAGGAAAATTTCCTGTTTGAAATGAAGCATATACTATTGCGAAAGTGAAATAAGAGGATAAAAATGAAAGTATTTACTTTTTTTTATAGGAAAGTTGTTATTCAAATTTTTACGGAAATAGTACCTTACTTAAAGAAAATATGTACAGTAACTGAATCTAAAAAAGTCCGATAAATTATGGGACTTTCTATGGTCCGTCAGATTTCCGATAAATTATCGGAATCAAAATTTCAAGTTCAAGGCAGATTTTACTGGTTTTTTTCGGACTGATGGCATCAACTATACACGACTCCGTGCATTAGTGTACGGCGTGCTCACGTGAGCAGTGTACTTGTGTACGTGTGTATATAGACGTGCGTCATGCTCGAATGTAGTAATGTATTTTTGGAACACACAGTGACTTAGCGTACATGTGTACGCGTACCTATTTGAGGAAGTGAACTGGAAAAAATATTTATAAATTTTTGCTTTTTTTTTATAAAACGCTACTTCATATGAAAACACAAAACTCCATAAAATTAATTACTTTTTATGAAGTCAACTTTAAATTTTTTTTATAGAGTCCGGTCTTTTTATGAAATGCGATTTTTAAAAAAAAACGAATCCTCATAAAAATACTGACTTTTCATAAAGTCAACTTTCCAAAAATTTTATAAAGTTTAGTCTTTTAATAAAAAAAAGTTCTTTATAAATCTTTCATAAGGTTTATTATATACAAAATTGGTACATTTATTCAGTTTTCATAAAATTACATTATTAATACTCATAATGTATACACGGAAAAAAATAGTTTAGTAAAGTTTATAGATATTCATAAAGTAGGACTTGTATCGACCCTCAAATAATAATTGTATACTTTCAAACGTTCCGACTCTGATCGGAGTCCTCATCAGTGATCTTTATTTCTAAAATATCAAAACATTGAATCAAACATTGCACATATGAGCCCTGTTTTGGAATAGGCTTTGGTAATATGAGAACAAAAATTGTAAAAAAGTAAAATTGCAAATTATCGTTGGAAAAACTACATGAAAGTTGTACAGAGTACATCGATAAATGACCTAAAACTACCTTAGGAATAACAGCAAAATTCTGGCCTATAACTATATGATACATCAGCTAAAGACTAGTATACATTTTATTATAAAAAATTTTAATTGAACCTCATGAAATGAAAAAAGTTTGGAAAATTCCGTGCACTCTTCAAATCTGAACCAGTCGAAATCTACCGGTTATCAACGAAACTTGACCCACTCAAATAGCTAAAAGGAGGCCACTACAAATCAGTCCAATCACAGCCACCATTTCATTGAAAATCACCCGATTTAACAGCGAAAAACATTGATTTCACTGAATGATTAGAGAAAATGAACCGGCCAAACAGTAAAAACCATACCCAGACTGATGAATCAGCGAAAATGCAAATCACTGATTCAATCAGTAAAAACTTGACCGACACAGATTTGGAGAGCAGTACAGACAGTATCATTAATTTTTACGTAACTGATGTTAACAATATACTAATCCATACAAATACAGTGTAGTGTCAAGAAAATTTTTTCTTTTTTTTTCCTTTTTTCATTTTTAAGTAAATAAAATGATAATAGAAAACTGATAAAGCGCGTGAAAAACCTTTAGAGTGGAAAAAATACAAACGTAGCGAGTGAACTTGCAATATAAACGTGAGTTATGAATAAATTGCTTATAAGAATGCTAGTATGGAATAATTGGACTGAAGTTTGTGACGTCTCGTGTGACGATTTTTTTTTCGTCGTATTCCATAAAAATATGCAGAATAGTGATTTTGGACAAAAACAACATTTTTTATAATAAAAAGAAATTTTAAGTTTGACAAAAACAAACTATTTATGGACAAACACGTTAAATTATCTGGCAAACTAAAAAATAGATATATATATGGACTTCGGTTTTTGATTGCACTCACATAGTGCTACAATAAAAAATAATAAATAAAAAATTGAGATTGCGGAATGAAATCAAAATTAGCAAAGTTGCTTTGGTCAAACTTAAACATTTTTTTTAATGTAAAAAATATTTTTATTGTCAAAAGTCACTATTTTTCATATTTTTTATTGTTTTGGAGATCATACGATGAAAAAAAAAATCCGTCACATGAGACGTCACAAACTTCAGCCCAATTATGGAATATTCGTTTTTTATAGAAAAAGATGTGTTCTGTCAAAGGGATATCTGAATTTTTCAGTCTCATCACCATTTTTAATTTTAAAATAAATGGAATTAACTTTATTAGATGTAGTGTGCTGTAATTACAACTGAGGGACTGCTATATCCTCAGACAAAAAATTTTTAATTTTTTCCTTTTTCGTTTTCTGGTCACATACATACTTTCAAATAACTCACTGATCACTATGACGTTATTTATCCAATTAAAGTTTGGATCTGACTTGAAACCGAAAGTGTGGGATGAAAGTGGAGGGTTTGCCTTTTGCTCTTGTATTTAGGGTTGAGTTTTTAAAGAAAAGGAGGAAAAAAATTTTTAAGATGTGCTCAAGATGACTGGAGTACTATGACAAAGGAGGCCATAAACTGTAATAGGAGTTGAAGTGGTTTGTTTCTGACAGATGTAGAATTTTCTCAGGCCATTTGTGAATTTGTGTGCTTTAAAGATACAGAAATATTTTGGCGAGGTTACAATTTGTCATTCAGAAGGGGGAGGTAGAAAACGGATAAGTTCTCAGCATCAGCTCTTTGGTTTACCGCATGTGGATTGCCAGCTATGTGGGTCATTTCAAGTATCATACGTTTTTTATAATTATCTGATCTGTCAATTATTTTTACTTTATCAAAATTAAACTTGTGGTCTTGATGCCAAGCATGTTTCGTTAAAGCAGTCCATTTTTCCGGGGGCTTATAAACATCTTTTTTATGATCATGTATTCTAGTCTTTAAGGGCCGTTTAGTTGTACCTGTGTAAGCTGCTGTGCAGTCAGAGCAAGGGATATTGTAGACGACATTAGCAGTGTCAAGTTTTGGAATAGGGTCCTTGGTTGATTTAAAAAAGTGCGAGAGACCATTGGTATTGCGAGAAGCGATTTTTATATTGAAGGGTTTGAGGATACCTAACAGTTTTTCTGATAGCCCCTGTACGTAAGGCAATATGGTTTTTACTGTTTGGCCGGTTCATTTTCTCTAATCAATCAGTGAAATCAATGTTTTTCGCTGTTAAATCGGGTGATTTTCAATGAAATGGTGGCTGTGATTGGACTGATTTGTAGTGGCCTCCTTTTAGCTATTTGAGTGGGTCAAGTTTCGTTGATAACCGGTGGATTTCGACTGGTTCAGATTTGAAGAGTGCACGGAATTTTCCAAACTTTTTTCATTTCATGAGGTTCAATTAAAATTTTTTATAATAAAATGTATACTAGTCTTTAGCTGATGTATCATATAGTTATAGGCCAGAATTTTGCTGTTATTCCTAAGGTACACGGAGAAAAATGGAGATCAGGAGAATACGAACGATTACTGAGAATTAAGAATGATTACTATAAAAGAGAAGAGAGTATTTGACAGCACAAGACTGATTTCCAAACAGTGTAACACTCTCTTCTGTCATCTAATAATTTTTACTATTTTTCAGTAATCACCCATATTTCTCTGATCTCCATTTTTCTCCGTGTAGTTTTAGGTCATTTATCGATGTACTCTGTACAACTTTTATGTAGTTTTTCCAACGATAATTTGCAATTTTACTTTTTTACAATTTTTTTTCTCATATTACCAAAGCCTATTCCAAAACAGGGCTCATATGTGCAATGTTTGATTCAATGTTTTCATATTTTAGAAATAAAGATCACTGATGAGGACTCCGATCAGAGTGACTCGTTTGAAAGTATGTAACTTACTAAGTTATCATTTTTGGACCCTAAAGCCAATTATTAACATCAACATCGTATACAAAGTTTATAGAACTGTTCAAAAGTTGGGGATAGAGGCATTTACGGAACCGAGTTCTAGAAAATTTAAAGAACTTCTCACAATAAAATGCAGAACTTTCAATGATTTTTCCTGAATGTTTCGTACTTTATCCTGAAAAATTCTGCAAATTTTCTAGAACTCTGTTCCGTAAATGCCTGTTTCCCCAATTCTTAAACAGTTCTATAAACTTTACTTAACTATTTTTTTCCGTGTACACTGAGAGAAATCGGCTTTGGTTCCTGTGCACATAGCACATAAATTTTTTGTACAGTAGTTGCCTTGACCAAAAAAGTTGAAAGAAGCTACTACTTTTATAGTTATCATGACAGTAATTTGGACTTTTTTGTGTATTCGGTTGTTATAAATATAGTTTGACAATTCTTTCTAAATGATAAACGATTTTGTTCGGGGACAATGCAATGCGTTCCAATTTTGCTGTCTCGTCGTATTTTGTCAAAACTATAGTCAGTCAAAAAAAGTTTATGGTGATAAAAAAAGTGACAATTTTTTAACTTAATCGACGAAAGTTATCATAAATATCATTATACCGGATTATTTTTCTTAGATCTTTTCGGTGAAACTTTATTTTTTCTAATCAAATTGAATTTGTATTTTGATAACTAAGAGAACCATATCTATAACCTCAAAAATAATTTTGGCTGGGTATTTACTGTCCGTAGACTTAGCCATTTTAACTAAACTCTATGCGCGGCTTCACGATGGACTTTGGTTCCTATAACTGCAGCGCTATGGTATTTCAAGTACCAGAATCTGGTCTCATTAACGTTCCTTGCAGTTGGAGTAAACACTTTTCCAATGTATGACAGCCACTAACATGATTGTCATGAGAACTTTAACATTTTTGTAAAGACAATTTTAACAAAAAAACTTTGCTCAGTGAAACCTAAAATTTCTCTCTGTGTACATTTTTTTATAATGTTCACTTTATAAAAAAACTATATGAAAATTTTACAAAGTTGAGAATTTTTATAAAGAATCGTACCTTTATAAAAAGACAAAACTTTATAAAAGTCACTAATTTTATAAAAATTTTATTTAAAAAAGTGGCTTTTTAAAGTTTTTAATTACTAAGGATCATCTGTACATCGCTATGTAGAATCTACATTTAGAAAAACAAATTTGTTCTTTTACGGTTGGGAAACGATTTCACCTACAACAGTAGGGTTTTTCAAAGTAAAACTCGTAAGAAAATGTGGCATCTCAGGCTGTGGGTCATGTAACTAATAAATAATCGAAGTGCCGTTGGAATGGTTTCACAGGTCAGCGGTCTACGTTCTAGCCTACGGACCACGAGTACGCGAGTTCGAACCCAGCTTGGAGCAGAATTATTTTCAGATTTCTTCAGCTTTACTACATAAATGTTCAAATTTCCTAATATAATTACTAACATTGTTTCATAATTGTGCATGATAATAAAAGTCTGAATAATTTCTCCTTTCACACAGGTTGTCAATGATAAGTAGAAACATGAAGGTAGAAACGTTGTAAAGAGAAAAGAGGGAAGAAGGAGAAAAGGATCGATAAAAGGGAATAGTATATTACATTACAAGGGGCGAAACTCATTGCAAGAGTGTGAAGTTTGCTGCCCGAGCGAAGCGAGGGCGGCAATCACACGAGTTGTATTCGCTGTGTTTTGTTTCGAGTAATGTATACTATTTTTCATAGCAAGTCTTTTGAGAATCTGATTGGCTGTAACTGTGGAGCGGGTTGAAACAGTGACTTTCAACCCTAGGGTTGAAACTAATTAAAATATTATAGGAATATTAAAAAAAGTTGTCAGGTAAATATTTTTCATAGCGCCTCCTTTGAAAATCCGATTTTCGGTACCTGTAGAGCGTTCCTATGCGCGTTCCTCACGAGCGCGCCGCTTGTGCTTCACGAGCAGGGCGCGCGTGAAAACAAGCGGGCCGCGCGCGGGAAGATTTTTTTTTCTTCTCACGCGCGTCCTGCTTGTTTCTCACGCGCGGCCTGCGCGTTCTCTTCTCTCCGTGTAGCATTTAGAAACAGTGTAGGATAGCAATTGGCTCGGTGGAATTTACTGATCCGCAAGTCAGTACCACTTATGTATTCGTATTTGTAACTACCAAATCTGATTACATTTACTTGTTCAGCCTAGTAACATTCAGTTAACTGGCCAGTTGTCCATATAAGTACTTGGAAATTAAGTAAAATTTACCGGATTTTCAGTATATTATACGGAACTTTTTTCTGCGTGTACAGATACCGACAAACAGATTTTCAAAAGAGGTGCTATGAAAAATACAATGTTCCACGTAGTGATTTTATGCATTTGATTTTAGGAATTTGATTTTACATAACTTTATAGTTGACACTTACATATAGTGCCTGTGACAACATTACATAGTCGCTGTGACTACATTACTTAGTCACGGCGACCACTTTTAGTACCTACATTGACGGGTCAACCATAGCTTCAATTCAACCACAAAAAGTAGTTAAGGACATTTTCAACTACATATATCACGTCACTATGCTCAGGATTTTTTCTCAGTGTAATAGGAAGTCCTGAAATATTAACGAATACTTGAAATTATTAAAGCCTGTCAAGAAATAAAATGAAAGTAATAAATTTTTACCTGTTGCATGATTAAATTATTTACTAATGTTGGAGTGTCTTTCTCCTTCACACTGTCTCGGCTGGTGCTTGGTCTTATGCCATCTACATACATTTCTGAGTCCTCTGTTGCTTGAAAAAAAACTTCAGTTTTACTTTATTATTTATAAATAATCAAGTAATTACATTCAAGTAAGGTGTTAATTTTATATGTCACCATTTTTAAGGTTTCTTTCTTTAAAGTTCATGTCTACATGAGATAAAATAGTGAATTAAAAATTTTGAAACTTTAACAATAGGCTCTAAAGAAGATTTTTCGGAGTTTAATTGTTTATAATTGCAATCAAATATGATTAAGGAGATGACAGACCTTCCTGCTTGCTATATTGTTTAATTTAACAATTGAAGAACTCAATATTTATTTTTGCATTAATATGAATTTACAGGTCAAAAAAGTTTGTTAATGTAGGCGTCGATAAAATTACCTTTTATTGAGAAAATATAATACTTCGTTTATATGAACAACTAAAAGGAAATTTTCTACACCTTCATGTCGAAAGTTATTTAAATTATGAAATAAAATTTTTGAAAAACCTAAAGCATATGTAAACGGACGTGGTTCACATGCTTGAAATTGTAATAATTAAAAACAGTTTAATTGTTACAAAGTAGATTGATTAGTTTTCTCACCTGTTGAGCAGTTACTTTGTCAATTCTTTTTCCAGTTGTCGACAATGTATTATACTGCATACTTTCTTTCATCTGAAAGTATTTTTTTTTTTACTTTTATTAAATACTTGCTATTGGATAAGTGACAACTCTCGTCTTGAGATTGACAGTCGGAAGCCAAACGCAGCAGTTTGACAGAAAGTCTTGGATATAAAATTGAATGCGTCCATAAAGGAATAGTACATTTTTCCAATTGCATTTACGTTTCTTGTTTCAATCTAGATATACAAGGTGACGACCAGTAGATTGCAGAATAAACTATGACTGTAAGGACAAGCTAACATAGGTATATACGACTGTCATACTCTTACTCATAGCCCTGTTATAGAACACCCTTACGGCCGTTTTATACACAAACTTTTAATGAGGAACTTTGTGCACTTTATCGATCATCATAAATAACGCTTGTTTATATTTTTGAAAATTGCATTACTAACATAAATACTGAAAAATTAAATACAATATTTAACATTATATTCGCAGGAAATAAGGAGATATTAGGTTTGCATAAAATTTAAGAGCATGTGATACTTAGGAAATTAGCAAATTTTATTAATCTTAGGATTCTACACCTTTATCTCCAAAGTACATAAAAACTAAAAAAAAACATAATACCTGTTACTGAAGGCAGTGCAATGTTTCATTAATTGCCATGTCTCCACCGCCAGGATTGACTATTTGTTAGAGTGAGACGAATGTAGTTGTGTCTTATTCCAACCAATGGTCAACTCTAACGGTGGAGACGTTCCGCAAATGGTGAACCACTGCACTGCCTTCAATGACAAGTATTTTTTTTTCAGTTTTTAACGCTAAAAAATAAAACTACTGTATTAATATCGATATCCTTAAACTCAAAATGTACCGCAGAGTCATAATTGAAACAATTAAAATACCTTTTATGCTCTTATTATTCATATTATTACGAGGTCAGCGAATTCGCAGACCGTTCCCTGGAAATGAAATTCAAACAACTTGGATGTGATGGGAAAAATTACGTTCCACGCCCGAAAGGCCCCAGATATAATTTTCAAAATCAAATTTCAACAGTTTAACATGATGGTGAATTGGTTATGGTTTGTGGAGCTATATCTTCGCAAGGAGTAGGTCCATTACACGAGAGCAAAGGTAGCATGAACAGCGTGATATATCAGGATATTTTAGCAGAAAGTATATTACCATATGTTTAGAAAAAATGGCCAAGGATTCGGTATTGCAGCTAGATAATGATCTGAATATTAGATTACAATAAATAATATTACAGAAGTTCTTGAAAGCGCGAAAATTGAAGCTTTCAGAGTACCCACCGCTATCCCCGTGGATATACATCCGATCTAGAATTTATAGGACACACTTGGAAAGCAAGTTGCAAAAATAAACATTCAAATAAAGCTAAATTGGGTCAAAATGAATAAGAAGAACGAGAAAATATTTATTTGATCTAAACTACGTCATTTCAATAATTCTGTACCTGAATACGTCCTATTAAATATTTTTTTGATAGAAATAAATTTTTCTTCTAAAAAGCGGAATTCCCTCTTTCGAAAAACATTTTTTCTTGGTGCATGAAAAATTTACTTTGATACATTTTTCTTAGTATAACACATTTTTATGATGACGGTGAGTGTTATACTCGTATTTACCTGCAGTAACCATCTTTTTTTGACTGTGATTGACTTTTTAGAAGCAGGAGTTTCACACTCTACAAAGACCTACAACAAATTAACCTGCTTTAGAAAGTAATTTAAATATTTCTCTAAACATGACGATGAGATTAAACAGTAAGCAATTACTATAATACGATAATATATAAATAATGAAATAACTAAATACAGAATTTTGATTTTAATCTTTAAAAGATATCCCAATAAGTAAAATCATTTGAAAAAGCATGCATTAATGATTTACAATAAAATTGTACAATTTCTAATAAAGTTACAAGTAAATTTGTTAAAAGTAACTGAATTTCACCTTCAATTTCTCTAAGACGATTATGCATTTTTAAATTCAGTTCCTTTAGTAATTTTATTTCGTTCGTCATTTTTTTCATCTCGTCCTTTGAATTTTTATTAGACTCTGAGATTGTTTCCTTTGAATCGGAAAATGATTCATCATCACTTATCTGTTCAAAAAATATAATTGCTTCATACGCGAATAATCAACTCACTAATGATCAATATACAGGTACCGTGCCACACGGTGTTTTTATACGACCAAAAACATTGCCGGATTTGACGCTACAAAGTACGTACGTAATTTCATTCCTTGAGCCTCAAATAACTCAAAACCGTCAACCCCAAAATCGTAGCTGCTCCTTTTTTCAAGATATCCCTACAGAAAGGTCATTATTTTGAAAATCATGAATTGATGTATTGAATACGAATTTTTATGAGTTTAAGCTTAATTATTTGAATTTCATAAGTAAATTGTCGATTATTTAGAATGACACTTTTAGCTTTGAAACCAGGATCAACGACGAGAACGTGGTGATATGGCTGACGCCATAAACAAAAGATTTTTAAATAATCAAACAAGTCAACAAAATTAATTTTCATGGAAAACTTAAAAAATCCTTGGCCACCATCTGCCATTACTTTGATCGTATAATTATCAACAAAATTTCGTTTTTCTAATACAGATTCTACAATCTTTTCAGCGTTAGTCCAGATAACAGGCCTTTTTTCTTTTCCTTTTATATTTTTCGTATCAATTTCAAAAATACTAATTTCATAATTATTTTCTAATAGTTTTGTTCTTTCACTGATATGACTTGAATAATTAGAAGGCACAGATTTTCTGCCAGCAGAGTGTCGAATAAATTTTGCTAACCTATTCATCTGTTGAGCTGAATATTCAGTATCAGTATGATAATTGTGTAAAGTTTCTAATGAAAAAGATACGTCAGCCTGTTTTTCCGTGAGATATATACGTTTTTTACGACCTCGGGTACACAAAGTGAGAGAATCTTTGCCAACAACTGCAGCTTTTTCACTAATAATTTTTGAAGCCGTGGTTATTGCTTTTAAGCAGATTCTTTACTTTTCAATTATGAGAACCTAACAATCCATTTGAAACTGTTATTTTTGTTGTCAACTCTTTTTTTACTCCTGGTGCAACTATATTATTGAAATGGCTTGTAAATTTACCTGTCAAACATATGTAGCAGTTGCATACTTCTTCTGTTGATGTATTGGATGATCTTGTACTTTTAGGAAGTATGATGTCTTCGTAATTTGGCGTCGCTTGGAGTGGCCTCCTGTTATTATTTTTTTCTCTTTCGGATAAAGTCAACCGACATGTAGTACAAATGCTTGTAGGAAATCTGCTGTCATTCAAGTCGTATTTTTTTTTAGTAAGTTCTTGATCAATTTTTCATGATTTTCTGTTAATTGAAAGTTACTAATCTTTTTCTTTCCAATAACCAGTTTTTTTCCACATGGCCCACAAATTTTGCTTCGATTTTCTTCATGAGAGCATTTTGTACTTGGATGTACAGGCATAATAGCACTGTGATCACTACTTTGCTTCGATATACATTATCACCGTTGACTCGACTGACAAATAATAAACCAAAAACTATTCAATGTCGGGTATTTGTATGTAGGAGCACATTTGATATAAGTTGAATCAGCGTGCTCATGTGGACGAGCAACTGATTGTAAACACGAACGAAAGAATATAATAATCAGAAAATATAGACAAGGTTTAGTAAGAAGCTGCGATTCTCGGTACCCGTGTGGAAATTTTTCTAGGCGCTGTACAGAATCAGTCAAGTCCGTCTAGAATTTGTACTGGCGCGGGACAGATTGACTGTCCAGTGACTATACCGAAATGTAACGCTCGGATCGACTAGTAACAAGACAGTTTGGCTATGTAGAAGCTAGACAGTGGGGCTAGATATATCTAGTAAACCTACATGAAATCCGGATTCGGAATTAATATGTATGTCTAATTATGAAACCAATTAAAGCCTATGAGTAAATAGAAAAATTGTTACTTTTTACTTTTTTATTTGTTCAACACTTCTATTTCTTTATCGTACACTTTCTCCAGCATTACAATATCTTCATCTGGTTGTGTTGAATCTTTTAAATGTGGTTTCTTGTTTGCTCGTAGAGCCCGATAACCTTCCCAGTCGATAGAGTTTGTTATTACTGGTCCTAGCGACTTTAAAAACTCCTTTTCCGTTAATTGTTTGCCTTCCAGCTTGTATCGTTTGGTGATAATATCTGAAATTCAAAGCACATATTTTAAAATTGTAACCATACAGGTAGTTTTGGAATAGAAGCTAAGTAAAATATGATATAATAAATACCATACCAAGCATACACTTGTAGAATTCCGTGTCTTTGAAAATGAAAGCCCTGTTCTCAGTTTTTTTAACGACATTAAAAAGAATCATAATATCCCTCGCAAAATAACATTTGATAATGCTATTTTAAGTTCGAGATAGTATGCCACTTCTGTCCATTAAATCGTTAAAAGTTTGTTTCTGCAAAATTAAAATAATCATGATTATTTACAACAATAAAATTTATTTTTGTAACAATTGTACAGCAATAAATATTATTTCAAATTAATTAGTTGAGTTTGAAATTTTTTTACTGCCTACATTATCGGAGGATCACTAGTCGCGTATGAAATAGGATACGTTGTCGACAGGTGTTAATTATTTAAATATTGAATAAATATTATTGTTGTTACAATTGTGCAACAATCAATATTATTGTTGTAACTAATAAATAAATGTAAAAATAAATATTGTTGTTTAAAACGTACATATATGTTACAAAGGCATTTGTTGAAATAATATTATGCAAATTTGTAATGAAACCAATTCATAAGGGTAGTTATCTTCATCCTTGATACTCGACATAATTCTGAAAAGAAAGTTTACCCATGTCATACTTACAATTTAAAAATATCAAATCAAAGAAAATCTAAACCAGAATGAATCAAATATTTTTTAAACGTAAAAACAGTGGGAAATCAGTATTAATCATAAAATCTAACACCCAGACAAAGATTATTAAAATACAACTTAAAAAAGGTTTTAAAACTAGGTTGTGCTACACTTGTATATCCTATAATTGCACTTACCTTTTTAACTGCCACAAAAACTGCAAAAAGCACCAAAAAGCTGGAAATCAGAGAAAGCTGATATAGGATTCTGATATAAGGATTCCTGATAAGATTGAAATTCGCGTGTCAAATGAAAAGGAAAATTAAGAACATGTTACTACGCGCATCTTTCCTTTGTCTTTACTTTTTGTTTTTTTTCTCGAAATTTCTAAAAACTCCAACTCACTTTAACGTTATGGCGTCTCACACTGACACCAACGTATCTAAGCGGAACCTACCACTGGGTATGCAATAAAAAAATAAGTTAAGGGTTAAATCAATTGTCATTTTTGAATTCTGAATAAATTGAAAAGCTTCTGCTTTCCTCGATCGATAAGCACGGTTCAATCAATATTTTTTAAGTGAACTTTTCCTGAAAATTTCATAAAAGTATTCTAAATTTCGAAATCGTGAATTCAATAAGACGTTTTTTTGATTGTATATAAAATATATATTTGTATCATTAATTTTTTACACATTTCATGTATATTTTTAAAATTTTAACACAAGTAATTTTTATTATTAATTCAATAAATTGGACACTTCTACGAAAATAAATTCAATATCAAATAACAAATAAATTTCAATGTGAGTAATATAAACGACGCGACGTTTACATTAATCATTGTGGAGAATAACGCAGAAATGTTTGCTTTAAATTTCCTTACACGGGCTACTGTTAATTTTCGTTTGCGTTTTAAATTTTCCGAATTTTGGAAATATTAAAGGATACAAATTACATGGTATAAAACTGATTAGAACTAACCTCCATTTAAATAAATAAAAGTCAATGAATACCTAGCTGCGATTGTTTTTGACAATATATTTCAAGAATAATTATAATTTCCAACAACACAATTTTTTATGATTCATAAAGTAATTATATGTATATAAAAATGTTTAAACAAATTTTCTTTCATGACATACCTTTTTTTCTAAGTTCAAATAGGCAGACTGTCTAGTACCATCATAAAATCTTGAGAGATTTGCAATATCGCTAAAGTCTCGTGATTTTATATTGGCTCTTTGCAGATTGACTTGATAACGATACAATCACAGTAAAACTAGACAGCGCCAAGATCGTACCAGGCTAGCAATTTGTGAATAGTCAGGCGTGATAAAAACTGTACTGGCGTTAGTATGATTCCAAACTGCCATGAAATTTTTCCACACGGGTAACGGTCCGGAATATATTCGAATGTAAACATAAACACAGATTCTTCAATATGATATTATACAGGTTTTACGATACGAGAAAAGAGCAGTCTTCAAATTTTCTCCGCTTTTAGCTTTGGTTTTCTAATTAATATTAAAAAATTTTAACAATAACTTAACTAATACATTTATTCAGGCATTGCGCTAATATACATTTACATATTGCAATTACCTGTGAAATTTATATAATCAAGCTTAAACTCATAAAAATTCTTATTTAATACATCAATTCATGTTTTTCAAAAAAATGACCGTTCTGTAAGGATATCTTGAAAAAAGGAGCAGCTACGATTTTGGGGTTAACGGTTTTGAGTTATTTGAGGCTCAAGGAATGAAACTACCTACGTACTTTTTAGCGTCAAATCCGGCAAACTTTTTGGTCGTATAAAAACACCGTGGCCAGTACCGTCGTCGGATTTTTGGTACAAACAGGGTACTAGTGCAATATTGGAATGGATACTGGCAAAGTACTGTCTAGACCCTTAACGATAAGTCGACTGGGAGTTGGCAGTCAGTACTGGGTTGGTCAATTTAAATCCATAACACAGTATCCATAATTATAGTACTTTTATACCTTACTTCAATTTTAAACGTGTTTTTCTAGAAACTGTATTTTTGGAATCGGCAAGACACGTAATTTCAAATATTCCCATTCGATTTACATGATTCTTGTCCCGAATGAAAGAGCACTAAATCGTCTACTATAGTACTTAAGACTCTTGGAATTGGTTAAAAATTATCGATTTTATTTTTTCTTTCTTTCTAGACAAATCTAATTTTATTTATAACTGTTTATCATTGCTGCAAAAATTAATATTTTCAAATAATATTTGGAACTTTACTGGACAATCGTAACTCCTTTAAGAATTTGATCAATCATTAGTTTGAGGTGCAAATTTGAATTTTTTATTTTTCCTGCCGCATACGTCCTCTAAAAGACTATTATCTTCGATGAGCTGTGCCACCACCATATTGAAAGATCAAAATAAATGACAAATTGTGTACATATTTTAAGATATATTTAAAAAAGCGCTTAAGTTTATATTATTTAGTGTTTTTTTATTTAGCCAAAAAAACATTGCAAAAATCACCCTATTTTCAGAGGTTCAAAGGTGATGTTACTCTTTAATGAGAAAACATCTTCACTTTTTATTTCACTTTGTTTTCTGCAGTTTGAAACTAAATCTCAAGTCAATTTTATAGTATTGTAGATATGAATTACATTTTCTCAAAGTTACTAAATTTGTTTTTGATTTTAAATAACAAAGGAAATTTAATTTACTTAAGGCTCCATCAGTCCTAAGGGGGGAGCCTGATGTGAAATTAAATTTTTTGTACTTCTTTTTTGCTTCAAAAATTCATTTACTATCTCAAGAATATGTCCCAAAAGTTTTGAACCCAAGAGAAAGTTCTAAAGGTCCCTAATAAGTCACCGAAGTGATGCGCTCCAAACAGGGCCGGTCAACTTCTAATGGATGAGGTGTCCGCGTAACATTATTATTATTTTTAGTTCAGGTGGACAGTTGTACGCGCACTAGTTGTCGCAAGCAGGCGAAGTACGGCAAGGGAAACTGGTGTCGTATGAATTTCGCCATTATTATTTACAAATATTCAACAATTCATTGTGCGTGTCGTTTTTGTCATTAATAAAAATACAAATTACAGATATTTTTGATTTTCATTCATTGCGATAAAATCTGTATACATTCCTGTAATTTTCTAATAATTTGATAATTAAAAGAAAATAATCTTTTAAATATCTAAAAAAAATAATCGTAGACTTTAATTAAGCAAACAATTTTGCATTTCAGTGCTTATTTTCGTATTTGACATATAATATGATAGGAACATTTTATGTGCTTTTGAAAAAAACTTTATGAAAAAACCCGAAATTTCAATACTGGTTTCTGATAGTGCTCATAAAATATTATGTTTACATATATATGAAAAAATGTTTTCATTTACTCTAATTTTGCGTGTTTGCTCATTTTTTAAGTCTTTCAGAAAATTGTTGTCATTGCCATTGGCTTCCAATAATGGTCCTCTTTTTGCCTTTTTTGATAACTGGAAACAAAAATACATTTATTATCATTTTCTTTTACGTAAACTAACAGAGTTTACGTCACTTTATTCAATTTTATGTAATTACGATAAACTTCGACCCTCAGCTTCATACAGGGTATCCCAAAAGTTTAGAAACGGTCGAATATCTCGAAAATAATGTATTATGGAAAAAAATGGTCAAGATTTATGGGATCCAACTTGTAATTTTTTAATGAGAACCCCTATTTTTTATTGCAGGTTTGTATTCAGCATAATTTTTCGCGTTCAGATAGAATAATTCGGATTTTTTGTAGGGGCCCCGGTTTGGGCCTTATGATAGAAAATGTATTTGTTATAGACTTAAAACAGCGCGATGTGTTGAAGCCGCTGACCGCTTGCGCACGGCGTTACGGATAGACCCACCACTGTGCCTTCCTACGGGTAATTTGTACGGGATAGTAGACTATGGGCACCACCCTTGGATTATTTCCACGATATTGCCCTATTCTCAAAATTAATACAATGAATCCATAAAAAATATATTTTCTGTTATAAGGCCTGAACCAACTCTTGTACGAAAAATCCGAAGTACCTTATCTGAACATAAAAAATTATGCCGAGTAAAAATTTGCAATATAAAATAAGGGTTTTCATTTGAAAAAAACAAGTTGGGTCCCATAAGTCCCATAAAAATAAATCTGATTAAATTTTTGATTACTCCATTTAAAAGCCAGCTGAATACATTGCAACTTCTGTCTGGACCATTCTTTTTTCTATAATAAATTATTTTCGATGTATTTAACCGTTTTCAGACTTTTGGGACACCTTGCATTTGATCTCGTCAATCAAACTATCATAGCTTGCCTTCACCCTTCTTTTCATTCTCTTGGCATTCGTCGTCATCACTAAAAACTTTTTTCTTCAAAAGTTTTCTGGGACTTTTTGTTGACTCCAAAACATTCAAGCTGAGCAAAGTTTTTCTCTTGCCACTCATTTCAGTCCAGCCTAGAAGTTAAATTAGGAAAAAAGCCGGTGACATTAAATTAAAGTATGAACAAAAAAGCATTAAGGCAATGGATCAACCAGCACAGCCGAATAAATAAATAAAATCAGTTTCCTCACAATTAAAAGAAAATTTACTGTCAGTAAAACAGGATTTTTCTTAACGTTTATAAGTAATTGAAGTATACAGCCATCTGTTGATGTATCCTTTATTATACCCTTAAGTTTCAGCTTAAAAATCCATTATAGTACAAAAATCTTAGGGGAAACTGATTTTATTGATTTAGTTATATAGCTGTACTGGTTGATCCATGCCCTTAAGACTTTTATATGTGCCAAATGATCCGGAAAATAACTTTATTTGAAGTATGTCAACAAATGTTTCATGGGTATTTAGAGAAAAATAAAGTTGAAACCTCCAAAAATTGCATTTTCAGCTACATTTCATGAATTATATACTACATGAACTCATCCGTGCTAAAAAAATTAAGAATAGACACATCGTAGATTGAACCTTGCAAATAAGGAGCTATTAGATTTGCATGTAATTTAAGAGCATTTGATACTTATGAAATTAATAAATTTTAGTAATCTTAAGTTTCTACATGGGCAAATTGTAGATTGAACCTTGCACTTTGCTTTACTGTATGAATATATTGAGATTTAACATTTTTATAAATTACTGTTCAAAAAAGTGTTTTGATACTTTATACAAATTATTTCATAGAATAAAACATTTGGAAACATGTGAATTGAAATATACTTACTTCCTGCTGAAAATATTTTTGCCAATATTTTTTGCCAATTGTAAAAATTCTGTCGCTTTAACATTTTTATAGCGGGTTCCACATATCAGATCGAATTTTCAATATATATTTAAACAATTTTTTCGAATTCGACCGGCAATCGAAAAAAATTGTTTAAATAAATCATTAAAATATGCAGAAACTATTATGTTAAATATTACAGCTAAATATATAAGATGGCTGCCTACAGTTGAATATCTATTTCTCTCCATGTAAGGACACAGAGATAAACTTAAAATCAAATAATTCAAAACTGGAGGATTCAAATTTTCAATCGTTTAAGGGAGTATGGTGGACAAGACTATTAAAAATGAAAATTACTTGTAATTTTGACAGAATGCGTATTATACCTTACTTGAACTATGGTTCAAATTCCATGACCCTTCGGAACCTCAAACCCGAGAAATTAATTATTGAAAATAACATGTGATCTTATGGGAAAATGCTGTTTTTGTAGATTATAAAGATATTTAAAAATTATTTAAAAGTTATTTAAAAATGGGAAAATTATAAAAAAATCCCACGTATCTCAGAGTTTTTTCATAATTTTCCCATTTTTAAATAATCCTTAAAAAACAGTATTTTCCCATAAGATCACATGTTATTTTCAATAATTAATTTCTCGGGTTTGAGGTTCTGAAGGGTCACCAAATTTGAACCATAGTTCAAGTAAGCTATAATACTCGTTCTGTCAAAATTACAAGTAATTCTCATTTTTAATAGTCTTATCCACCATACTCCCTTAAAAGTAAGAAATATTAAATTAAAATAATAAAAAATAGAATAAATTTACACCGACACATTAAAAATTATTCCGTTTTAAATTTAAAATGTTAAATATTATTCATTTCCAAATTGTATTCCATATTGATTCACAAGTTATAGATTGAACCGTTTTAAATTAAATGGCTCTCAAAGATGAATGAATTCTGATTGGAAATGTTTCAAGATAGAAAATTGTGAAAGATTCAAACTTTAAAATTTTTTTTCCTGCCTTCCTTCTTTACTTTCTTTCTTTTTTTTACTTGCCTTCTATTTTATTTATATTTTTTCTTATAATACAGATTATTGTACAATTATATTTATTCATAAGTATAATATTGAAGTCACGATGTACATAGGGTACATAGTGTGTACAGCATCGAAACAAGTTACCTAGCAATGTTCGTCTACGTTTGGCAACTATTTCTGTCACGTCATAAACATTGCGCAGAGAGATTTAATTTCAATTTAAAACAAAGATTTGAATCTGACAGAAACAATCGTCGAAGGCAGACGATAGTTGCTAGGCAAGTTGTTTGGATGCCGTAATCCGCCATTAGGCTTCTTAATAAAAATAAATTATTTATTATTTTATAATATGAAGAAAGCAAAAGAAAAACGAAGGAATTTTTTTTCATGATTGAAGTAGAAAGTAAGTAAACTTATTTGAAAAATTAATCTAAATATTAAGAAATAGCAACTGTATAAAGCTTCAGTTACATGTTTCGGAAAACTAATTATTGACTTTTTTCAGTTTCAAAATACTGTAACTTTCATAATTTTGTTTTGTTTGAAAAATTTCATCAGGGAAATTTGTAGAGTTTTTCAACTACTACCAAAAATTAGTATTCAAATTTTTTTTTTCCAAAAAGTAGTTTTCAAAAATACCAAAAATGATCTAATTTTCAAAATTTTGGTTAAATATGGCTGGTTAACGAACTTGTCCTTACTTTTTAGGTCATGATAAATTGTACCAAAGTGCATTAAAATTCTAATAAAATTAAACCAACGAAAAATGTAAAGGATCTTCAAAAAAATAAAGTGAGCACTACATTTTTAAAGGGAAATTTTTACAGAAGGGAACAAACTTGTTATAGTAAACTCAGAAAAAAGATTACTCGACTACAAGTAATATAGTATTGAATACGTCTTATTAAATATTTTTTTGATTGGAAGAAATTTTTTTCACAAGAATGATTTTGTTATATGAAAAAAATTATTTCTTAATGCAAAAAAAAATTCCTTAAGTCAAAAGAATGTTTGACATGATGTATTCAGTACGGCACTTCTTTGATTCAAGTAATCCTTTTCCTCAATGTACTTGAAAATATTTTTCCTTACAAATCTTACAGTATTTTAAAAGTTTTCTTTTGCTTTTTTAAAGTAGAATACATTTTTCAAATGGAAAATATTGATTCAATTACTGTTTTTCTTGTTTTTTCTTTAGAATAATATCTTCAATTACAATGAGAAGAACATACCGTCGTTATATGTCAGATGAGGTACATTTAAAAACATATCTTTAAGAAACTTGCAGAGCATAGCCACAAAATGTTTTGATTTTTAATTAATCTGCAAGATATTAGGGGAGGGCAATCATGAGGCCTCTAGAACTAGACGGATATTTTTTGAACACATCGATTTTTTGATATAATATTGTTTTATATTTAATTTCTGTAGTCAGTTTAACTCATTCTTCATTAATGCTCTTAAAAGCTAGAGAGATTTAAAACAGTTTCAAAAAACATTAACAGATAACAAATTTTAAGGAGCTTTGTACTTTAAAAGTGTGTGAAAACTCATTTCTTGATAAAATAAACTTTCATTGCTTCAGTTATTCCTGCATGTAAGAATGTTTCGAAAAATATTTTAAAATCGGGGTTTCAATAAAATTTCAGTGCGTAAAAATTTCATGATTGCCTTTCCTAAGTGAAGTAATTAAAAAAAATGCTTTATTATACAAAAATGTTTACTAATTTTTGATAATTAAATAAACATTGATAGATAACATAGGATGAAAATATTCCGCGAACAACTGCGAATCGCTGGAATCATGAACAAGAAAACAGAATAAATG
This sequence comes from Diplolepis rosae, assembly GCA_030998225.1. Lineage (NCBI taxonomy): Eukaryota > Metazoa > Arthropoda > Insecta > Hymenoptera > Diplolepididae > Diplolepis > Diplolepis rosae. The sequence continues at coordinate 590,053 of JAPYXD010000391.1, read as the reverse complement.
ATGTAGACTCAGATGATGAAATTAGTCAAAAAAGTGATAATGTTGATCTTAATATGGACGAAGAGGTATATTTTATTTTTATAACCTAAATCATATGTAAAGATGATTATGTCAAGTTGATAGGACGCTTCAATAAAAGTTTAAAAAAAGCTTTAAAACAATATTTGTCAAAAAGGTTTTTTTTATTTCAAAGTTTTTCAAAAATCACTTATTAATTATTCTATTAATTATACAGTGATCGCAATTCAATATTTTCACTTCAAAAACAATTTTATTAATATAACAGGAGAAAAAATATCATCATTAATTATTTAAAGTCGAAAATTATTCCTAGAAATATTTGTAATAGGTGTAAAGTTAAATTATATGATCTTTAACAAAGCAATGTGGTGAACATATCAATATCAGGACGTTTTTATAATATCTTTACAATAATATCTGTAGAAATTATCGTGATGAAGTCTTCAAATTGTGGTTCTTAATTTAACATAGCATTATGCATTATGCATTAAATTTATTATACGCATTATGCATTAAATAATCACCGAATAAAAATCAAATGGAGAAAAAATACAGAATTTGTGCAGTCTGCACTCTGCGCAATTATTCTGCCTCCTTTTTTTGCAGATTTATTGTCTCCTGACTTCACTATGCACAAATTCTGCTATGTTCTAGCTTTTTACAGAAAATATGCACACATTTTACTTTTAATATAATTATTTCAAAAATTCTACTGTTCATTCCCCTATAGAAATTCAGCATAATTTCTGTATTTTCGTTTTCCTTGGGTGCAATTTTAGCGCAATTCCCGTACAATTCTTCCTTTGAAAATCTCTTACAATTTTTCTGCAAGTTTTCCAGATTTTCTTTAAAAAAAGCAATTATTACTTATTAGAAGCTTATCTCCCATCGTCTTTGCACTTTATAAATTTGAGTTTCTTACAATTATGACTGATTCCAATCAGTGACTGACTTCTGGCTATAAGTCAGTTACTTTGCGTCTACATATGTTCAAAATAGCTGACCCAATAGTCATCTTGAACCCAGATAACTGATTGCATAGAAAAAAGTCATTCACTGATTTCAATCCATCCAACATATAACTGGTTCATATTCAGAGAGTATATATTCTGATCCCTGTTCTCGTTTTGTTTACAAAAAGCCTGCACAAATTGTGCTTTCTACAGACATTTTTGGTAAATTCTGCACAAATTCTGTTTTGTACATAAATTTTTGGAAATTCTAAAAAAAAACTTTTATCTTCTACAGATATTTTACGAAAATTCTGCCTACCACAGAAATTTTGCGGAAATTCTGTTGTCCATTTTTCCGCAACAAATTCTGCAGAATTTCCGCAATTTTTTTTTACTTGGGTGTCCATCGTTTACATGTAGGAGCAACATAAGAAAATTTTTCTCACATATTTTAAAGATTCAACTTATTATTACAAAAATTCTAACCTCATTTTCTTAATTGTAAACAATAATTTGTTGATGGTTTGGACAAGGAACTTTAATTTTCAAAAATTACTAGCTTTTCTTAATTTTATTTTATTCGATTTTTATAATTTATAAATTATCATAAAATATTCTCATTATTCGTTTGAGATATTCGTGAGATTAAGAGAACGAAATGATATCACATTATTTTATTCTCTTAAATATACGAATTTACGAAGCTAATAATACTTTTATTTCACTAACCACCACTTCCCTCTCCTCAAGTTCGAAAAATCGATTTCTCCTTCTGAGACGCATGGCCTTTCTGTGATCTTGTCCGTTTTTATTCTATAGGAACAACATTATAAAATGCTCTACGAGGTGATAATTCTTTGATTTTTGTTTCCGGACAAGCTTTTCGATTGCATATTTATAAAAATAATTTAGGGCTTATAATAGCAGAATATAATAAAGCTAATGAACTGTCTATTATAAATGACGATGAAGAATTATTTTTTGCTCAATAATACTGCACGATTTATAATTTTTAGACTTTATTATGCATAATATTTCTATAACCTTTTTATCTGTGATCCATGTCAAGACAGCTATGGTAGATTTATATAAATAGTGAGTGATTTTATTGAAAAACATCTTGTTTGTTCAATTGTATTTAGAACCAGAAAGTAGTCCATCCACCAAAAAGATTTGTACATGGAATGGATGTTTGCACAATGGATGATTGTGATGAATGAAATGATGTGATGCATGTTCAAAGAAACAATGAATTAATTCAAAAAAATTTGCATTGGTTCAAGTAAATTTGTTTTCCATTCCAATATATGATTCCTTGTTTCTAATGAGCGTATAAATATTTATGCAAAATAACAAAAAATACGTTTTTTAATCATTTTTTTACCAAAACAGTATTTGGTACATGATTTTCATAGGTGTATGAATTACTGCGATCTGTCAGGCGGCACTGCATAACCTTTCAATTTATTACAAATGCTTCGTTATGCTTACTTTTTATAATTGAGATTAAACAAAATGTTGAAAACTCCAAAATCGTTGCTAATGAGGCAAGAGGAAGTCAAGTAATATAATTTTAACGTAAATTAAATAAGAGTTATAATATTATTTAATCTTAATTTGTTAAAAATGCTTCATGTTCACTTTTTATAATTTAGTTTAAATAAAATGTTCAACACTCCTTAATCGTTGCTAAAGATGCAAGAGGAACTCAAGTGATATAATTTTAAGTTAAATTAAATAAAATTATTAATCTTAATTTGTTACGAATGGTTCGTCGTGTTTACTTTTTATAATTGAGATTAAATAAAATGTTCAACACTTCTAAATTAATTGTAAGTTCACTCAAAATAATATCGCAGTATTACGCGCGCAGAAATTTGGGTTTCCGCAGTAGTTGGAGCGCAGTAATTGGGGATTCCGCAGTAATTGGTGCGCAGTAATTCATGCAAACCCGCAGTAATACCTACATGGAACATTTTTTTTAGATTCGCATTTTTTAAGTAAATCTGGTTTCTTTTCAGGGTTTAAGGACTGCATGCTACTTACTTAATACCAAATACTGCTTTAAAAATTAATTCGCGACGACTTTTTCATCTCAAAATCTTTTTTTTAACTTTAAAAGCCGTCTTGATTTTCGATCCGCAGTAATTGGCACATTTACCCTACAGTTTTTTCAAAAAAATATTTCCTTCTTTTAAAAAATTGGTTTTTTTGGTTTAAATTATTTTATATTGATAATGTAGGCGGATATTTCCTAGGAGAAATCTAATAAAGATTTAATTCTACAAAATATGTTGCAAGTTCAAAAAGATTGACAATTGTAACAACGATGCCAAACATTTATGTAAAAGAAATTATTTATTTTAACTGAACGTACTTGCAGTCATTTCAACAAAATATCGTTTTCTTTGAAATAAATGTTCTTTTTTGAATGAATTCTTCCATTCTACTGTTCACAAAAAACATTTCTTTCAACTAAAGAAATAAATATTAATGTAAACACAATATTTTATTCATATGAAGAAACGTTACATTGATATACATGTATCAACTCTTTGAATCGAATAAATATCTTCCTAAATTAATTAATGAATGCCTCAATTAAATTAATATTTCCTAGATTCAACTAAACCTAAAGCTTGATTCATCCATGGATAAATTATTTGATTCAAATGCGTCTTGTTGAATTCAAAAAATGGAACTTATTGAATCAAATAAATATTTCTTTGAGTGCGAAAACAAGATTCAAATAAATTAGGTACTTAGTTTCAAAGACATGATTTGGTTGAGTTAATTCGCTCAAATTCACAAGCAAAGAAATATTTCTTTGCATTGAAGAAATGCCTATCAAATAAATTATTTCTTTGAATTAAAGCACGCGTTTTGTGCTTCTAAAAAATATTTAATTGTATTAGGTAACGAATTGTTTGATACAAAGAAATGGAATCAATTAAATACATTTCTTTGGATCTAAGAATCCTTTTTCTCAGTGTAATTATATACCTTACTTAGATATGGAGCAATATGTAATCGAAAAAACAGATAAATCTTGGGTTTGCTTGGTTGAAAAACAGTCAATTGTTAGCAGTAATGAAAACTGTTTAAATATAGGAGACACCGTAAAATTCGGATATCCTGATCGAGCAGTTCGCCCTACAATATATAGTGGGAAAATAGTCTTTGCTTCAAGTAAGAATCTATTAATGTTTGATGTATAGCTGACTGTTTCAAGATTAATATTTTCGAACTTGTTGCAATTTTGTTTAATAACCTGAAAAAAATGTTTAGTTGAGCCAACTACTTCGGTTTGTAAAATATGCTACAGCTATTTTATTAGCTAGCACAACTTTCTTTGTTAGTGTCACTATCTTTATTGTTATTACACGTACAGAAACTTGGGTAGAAACACCAACTAAAAAAGTAGTTATGCTAACTAATAAAATAGCTGTAGCATATTTTACATACCGAAGTAGTTGGCTCAACTAAACATTTTTTTCAGGGTATTAAAAAAAATTGCAACAAGTTCGAAAATATTAATCTTGAAGCATAAGTAAGAGGTGTATTCTAATTATCAAAATTCACCATAATTATTTGTTAAAGTATATTAGGACATTGGTGGAAGATGAGTTGGAAATATCTGACAATAATTACTCTCACATTGAGAAAGGAGAGGAAATAGGAGCCATTGGAAAAACAAATGCTATGAATCCAATTGAGCAGGATAAAACTAAATTAGATAAAGGTCATACTTCCAGGGATGAAGAGGGGTTATGGACAATAATAGCTCATGATACAAAGGACCCAGACGTAATAAAATGCAATTTAATTCAATAAAATAAAAAATAAATGATTGAGTGAATGAAATGAAATTTCAGTAACAAATTATTTGTATGAATTATTAACTAGATAAAGATTTAAAAAAGTGTTTTAAAAGAATATTCTGCTTTGAAAATTATACATATAGAATTTAAAACATTTTATCCCAAGCTAATTATTTTAGCTTTATTCTTTGCTTAGTACATACTTCGTTACGCATATTTTCACGAGTTAAACAATGCTATAAATTCTGCTATGATAGAAAATGTATTACTACATTCAAATCGTATGCCATTTATTATATTATATTTCTTAGGTCTCTGAATTAATAAAAAATTCGAATGTGTATGTCAATACAAAACAGAAGCAATTCATATTTCGAAATGAAAATCTTACGCAAACAATTCTGGCTAGAAAACTTTTACCACTAATCTTTACCAAAGAAGCTATGCTCAAATGTACATTTTCTGGGAAAGGAGGACAGCATCTGCCGGGTCTTAATAACTAGCATCACGAAGAGCAGATATAAAGAAACAAATGTTTCTTGATACTAATTCACGATTAAAAAAATATTTAAATGGTTTATTAACGCAGTTACCTACATAACATTCTACTCTACGAATATCAGTCAGTTCCTGTATGTGAACGATTTCTTAGTCAATGCGATTTTTTCACTGTTAAATCAGTTGATTTACACTGAAGTAATCAGTGGAATTTGACTAATTTACAGTAACCTCTTTTTAGTTATTTGAATCAGTCAAATTTCATTGATAATCAGTAGATTTTGACCGATTCATATTTAGAGAGAATAGCAGAATAAATAATTGGCTGAAATTAAGAGAGTATTGCGCAGAAGTTTATTATTTTTTTTTTTTGTAAAAATAATTTTTTTATGTCGGGTATATTAATTCCCGCATAAAAAATTCTTTTTAAAAAAAATAATTAACTTTGACGCAATACTCTTTTAATTTCAACCAGTTATTTCTCTTCTTAATTACAATCAGTGTCTAAATTCTAGATATAAAATCAGTTGCTTTGAGTCACATTTACTGAGAAATCAGGCACATACGAAAACCTGCAAAAAAACATTGTGAACCTGTACGATAATTCTTATTACAGTTTCTTTTATGGGATTCCACGCGTATTGTGTCATAAAGTATGGGTTCCTCGTGGTGTTCCACATAAGGATTTTTAAAAGGGAATCCAAATTTCTATGTAAATTTTTTTTTTCCATTGATAATTTTAATAAAGTTCTTGTTTGAAAAATTTTGAGCAAGGTCATGTGTTATTGACGTGCCGCTGTATTAATATTAAAAACTATTATAAAAACAAGGCAAGAAATGGAGGGTCAATCTGAATATCTAGAATGTCAGGGTGATTATGTTTGAGGGTCAACTATAGGACAGCCTTCTAGATATAATTAGACTTACCATTTCTAGAGCGGGAAAAAGGATAAAATCGAATTGTTCATCCCGGAGTGTCGACACAAATAAGCGAAAATAAAATGCTGAAATTGACTATCCCAGAAGGTTATGCAGTCTGCACTCTGCGCAATTTTTCTGCTTCTTTTTTTGTAGATTTATTGTCTCCTGACTTCACTATGCACAAATTTTGCTATGTTCTAGCTTTTTACAGAAAATGTGCACACATTTTACTTTTAATATAATTATTTAAAAAATTCTACTGTTCATTCCCCTATAGAAATTCAGCATAATTTCTGTATTTTCGTTTTCCTTGGGTGCAATTCTAGCGCAATTCCCGTACAATTCTTCCTTTGAAAATCTCATACAATTTTTCTGCAAGTTTTCCATATTTTCTTTACAAAAAGCAATTATTACTTATTAGGACCGTATCTCCCATCGTCTCTGCACTCTATACATATTCTGCAGAGTGCGGACTACACAAATTCTGCAGAATTTCCGCAATTTTTTTTTACTTGGGCAAGATCACTGAAAGGCCATGCGTCTCAGAAGGACACGGAGAAAAGTGGTTGAAGTAATTTTACTCAACCCTGTCGACTAAACTTGGGACATAAGGACATTTGAACATCTATTAAATCCTAGTCGGGTAAAATGAATTTGATAAATACCTAATTCACCCAAAGTGAATAACAATAAGCGTTACATAGGGAATAGTAAGGAGTTGAGTAAAACGTTGTCGACGACAGGGTATCAACTTGCGTCAATGGTTTAACATGAAATGTATAAGTATATCACCAACGCTTGAGGTGCTTCAACTTCAAACCGTAGTTGGGTAAAATGAGCATCGGGCGTATTATTTCGACTGGCAATCAGTGCTCCCAGATCGTGGATGAAATTTACCCTCTCCATACCTACCAGTTTGGAGCCGCAAAACGAAAACTCAATGATTACCACTGTCTGTGACGTCACTGCTTCGGGTAATGCCGAAAATGTACGAAGACGAACGATTCGAACTCGTAATTTCTCGTCGTCCTGGCCTCGGTCGGCAGGGTCGGCTATTTGAAGCTTTGAAGGTTTGGCATGATTTCTGTCAATTTCTGTTTACAAAACTTGACAAGTTGACAGAAATTTTGAAATTTTGAAATAATTAATGTTTAAGACTTTCAGGAATTATTATAAATGGTTTGTGAGTGTGCAATTTGCGGGAAATATATTATAAGGCACTATAGGTTTGTAAACTTGTAATATATTGAATGTATTATGTAAAGGAATTTGAGGTTGGGTTACTAATGTGTCATTCTCAGGTGGTTTTAGTTTACAGTGTTTATGTTGTATTTTTCAATCGATTTGAAATATTGTTAATTTAGAATGCTACTAAATTATATGAGTTTTTAATTTATCAAAATATTAAATATTGTCACTGCATAATTACCTTCAATACTTACCTTTCTTCTAATGCTATTTTCTTGAAGATGCATATAGACTAAAAGTTATTTATTAAATAATAAATTGAAAATAAATAAAAACCTAAGTTATTTCTTCGCATATATACTTTCTTAAATATTGATTCGTGTATTAATTGTAAATATTTCGAAAAGGTGAATGAAACGTAGCTGAAAATATGTGACCACAATTTTGAGAAGAAAAGTTATGAATTTAATATGTTTTCTCACAAAAAGTTTACAAACCCTTTAACGGCTTAAAATATTTATTTCCTTAGACTTCACTTACAATTCATTATATAAATAATTAATTATTTACAAGGAGAGCAGAATTACATTATAAATGGACTGTTTTAAACTAAAATCTTACAAATTAAAATAAAGGTAGTTATTGTGCCAAAAATCAGGTCTCTTGAAAAAAAAAGTTTTTCCATCATTTCAAGATTCGAAATTATAACACATGTTTTAAAGATTCAACTTATTATTACAAAAATTCGAGCCTCATTTTTCTCATTGGAAACAATATTTTGTTGATGCTTTTTAAAAAGGAAATTTGATTTTCAAAATTACTGGCTTTTGTTAATTTTATTCTATTCGGTTTTGATAATTTATAAATTTTCATAAAATATTCTCATTATACGTTTTAGATATTCGTGAGATTAAGAGAACGAAATGATATCACATTATTTTATTCTCTTAAATATACGAATTTACGAAACTAATATACTTTTATTTCGCGAACCACCACATCCCTCTCCTCAAGTCCGAAGAATCGACTTCTTCTGAGAAGCATGGCCTTCCTGTGATCTTGTCCATCGATTACATGTAGGTATCAGCATAAGAAAATTTTTCACACATGTTTTAAAGATTCAACTTGTTATTACAAAAAGTCTAGCTCCATTTTCCTAATTGTAAATAATAATTTGTTGATGTTTTTTAAAAAAGAAGTTTGATTTTAAAAAATTACTAGCTTTTCTTAATTTTATTTTATTCGGTTTTTATAATTTATAAATTATCATAAAATATTCTCATTATTCGTTTGAGATATTCGTGAGATTAAGAGAACGAAATGATATCACGTTATCTAATTCTCTTAAATTTACGAATTTACGAAACTAGTTATACTTTTATTTCGCGAACTACCACTTCCCTCTCCTCAATTTCGAAGAATCGAATTCTCCTTCTGAGACGCATGGCCTCCCTAGCAAACTGGCTGAACGGTAGCTTTACGCTGTAGCGTAAAGCTATCGTAAAGTAGCATTATAACTCATGAATGAGGCAAAATAAAACATTCAAAATGTTTTTATCCTTATTCTACGTTAAAAGTAACGTTAATTGGTAATTGAAATATGCAATAATTTTATTTACTTACGCTAAAAATTAAAAAAACAGAATACCTGTCATTCAAGGCAGTGAACTGGTTCATCACATTCCATGTCTTCACCGTCAGGATTGACTATTTGTTAGAGTGAGATGAAAGTATAGTTGTGTCTCACTCCAACCAATGGTCAACTTTAACGGAGACGTTCCACAAAAGGTGAACCACTGCACCGCCTTCAATGACAGGTATTATGTTTTTTTAATTTTTAGCGTAGATAAATAAAATTATTGCATATTTCAATTACCAGTTAACGTTATTTTTAACGTAGAATAAGGATAAAAACATTTTGAATGTTCATTTTGCCTCATTCATGAGTTATAATGCTACTTTACGATAGCTTTACGATAGCTTTACGCTATAGCCATCAGTCAGCCAGTTCGCTAGGGCTTCCTGTGATCAAGTCCTTTTCTCGTTTTGATTACGTTACATGACGCAATATGTAATAACTAGATAGTATATTCTACAATGTTTATTTTTAGTAGGTAACTTAATGGCTGTAATTGCCGAGGTAGAAACTACTTTCGATTTGGAAGAAAAGCTTTGTTGTATTTTCTCTAGTTTTCATATTTTGATAGCGCCATGAAGTTAGGGTCATTAAAAATACCATATTTACTGAGGATTGTAGCTTCTAATATGTTTCAAACATTATTTTGTTGGAATTGGCACACGCACAAATAAGAATATTTTTTCTACTTACCTGATTGATAAACGCCGAACTATTTAAATTTCTTGTCATTATTACTAGCATTTCACGCTGGAAACACTGAAAATAATTAAATTCATCACATAGAATATTGGACTTGGAATGAATAACATAAACTATTATAAGAAATATTTGCAAGAGGATTTAGATGGCATACCCAAATCAACTGAACGGTCACGACGTAAAAGAAGAGCTGCGGATGCACACGTTGTACTGCATGTTTCGTCTGACAGTGATGAAAGTGATGTTAGTATATACCACTTTATTACATTAAAGAATAACTTTGAAATTGTATTCTCCTCGAGTCTGAATTTATTGACAATTTATCCTCCTGATAATTTCTCGTTTTCGTGCATGTGATTAGTTTCTTTGTATTGCTTAAAAGCTCATATTAAAAGTGCAAAGGCAAATACTTCGGTCCCAAATGCTCAGACAACTAATTTTATTGAGAATCTTGTAGAATTATCACCCTCTATAATGTGTAGTTGGTAGATATATAGGAGTCGATCAAGTTCTGGGTTAAAAAAATGAATGAAACACTCATCAATAAATAATCTGTCATGAGCGACGTTTCGTTGGCTTGGTTCGCCAACCTCGTCACGCTTAAACTTGAAGTCTTTATATTTACAACATTCATTAATTTTTGAACCCCCAACTTGATCGACTCGTTTTTATCTACAAACTAATTTTATTTTTATATATTGTATTAAGCTGCGTAAAAAATCATACAAAGTGGTCAATAAATTGAAATGATTCTTCTGTGTAGATTTATGATAGTTACAATACCAACAACACTTTTTTCGAAGGTTATATGAAATAAATTTTCTTTAAAGAAGGCCCTTATTTGGGACAGAAGCGTTTGCCTTATACGTCTCTAGGGTATTGAAATAAATTTAACCTAATCCAAAATAGCGAAATTTGATCAATTTTGATGTTTATGATTGATGAAATAATGGAATTCGTCGGAAGCATGGCATAAAATACTTTATTAATGCTTTTCCCCTGCTGTAAATAGAAGGATAGAAAGAGATAACAAAAGGGATAAAAAGAGATAGAGCCTCTTCTATCTCTTCCACGTAGCCGATTTGCATCCCTAAAACTTGTTGCTACGCGCTGTTATGCGCATTATATAATGCGCGCAGTCAGTCTGTCAGTGAGGCTATGTGAATAATTTATTTACATAGTTAAAAGCGTATAAAAAAGATTTCTGTGAGTATTGAACATGGAATTAACTTATTTGACGGTATGTACTCAAATACATTGGGCAGAAGTTTGTGACGTTTCGTGTGACGAATTTTTTTTTTCGTCTTATGATCTTCAAAACAATCAAAAATATGCGAAATAGTTATTTTCGACAAAAAAAAAAAAATTTTTTTAATGGAAAAAAAAATTTGAAATTTGATCCAAGGAAGTTTATTTTCTAGTTTGAACAACAAAAAATTCGTCACTCGAGACGTCACAAACTTCAACCCAATCTCAAATACTAAAAATTTGTGATTAATTCATTAATTTGTGATAAAAGCCATCAAACTCATTGATTACTGTTTCAAATTCGAGCGCGCTTCATTCCGTAGTAGTGGGGGAAGAGGGGTCGATCGTCTGCTCGTTATAGGGAGGCGTGACGCGCTCGTAAAAGGGAGGCCTCGTTAAAGGGAATCTCGTTATAGGGAATCTCGAGTGTATTTCTTTCTATCTCTTTAAAAAAATTTGTTTCTCTTTGTTTCTGTTTGTTTCTCTTTGTTTCCCCTTCTCTATCTTTTGTTTCAAACTGAATAACTTTTATACGCTCTAAAAACAGACTATTGACTTCAAATGATTCCTTTCACTATTAAAGGATTTTTTTATCTAAAATTGGCATGAGGAAATCCTTTAACCGTTGAAAGATTGTCGTTTCAAATGCTGTATTTTTACTGTCAAAGTATTTCCTTTGGCGTGGATATGAAATCCTTTGTAGTACAAAGGAAACATAATTTCGAGGATAAAAGAAAACAAATTGTATGATATAAACTATAAGAAATGTATCGAAGCCCAAATTTGACAAATGCCAATATCGAATCTATCATTATCAATAATATAATAACGAGCTATCTTAAATTTCCGCTTAAAGAAATTTTAAGATAAAACTTTGATGAAAATCATAATATTCATTGAAATTCAAGCACGTTTCACAAAATAATTGTAAAAAAATCTTCCCACTTCGCGGGCTCATTCTCTTCAAACGCTTCGCGCGCAGTTCGTAAGTTTGAGCGCGCCTGGGGCGCGCGATTTGATCGTCGCGCTTCGCGCTCCGTGATACACATTTTCTCAAAGTCACTAAATTTGTTTTTTAATTTAAGTGAAACAGGAAATTGAATTTAGTTAAGGCTCAATTAACCTTGAGGAACACATTCTCATCATGACACTCGCGCTTCGCGCTCGATTTTCTATATAACTATATAACTGGAAAATGAAATTTTGGTATTGACTTTTCTCAAGTTTTAACATGCTGTAACATTTCTAATTTTGGTTTAATCAAAATATGTTACTGAGATAATTAGTATAGATTTATGAGCACTATTAAAAACCAGTATTGGAATTTTTGATTTTTTCATAAACACAAAAAATAGTCGAGTTTTCTCAATTTTGGTTGGATGTGGCTGGTTAATGAACTTGTCCCTACTTTTTTCGCTCCGATAAAGTGTGCCCAAGCTCAATTCAATCTGATAATTCTATCAGGAGCTATCTCGTATGAGACCTACTACAGACAGACAGACACTTTCGTAAAAACCATTTTTTCAGACTCGGGGGGTCTTAGTGATGGGACATCAAAAGAAAACATCGATGTTCGGTAACATCGACATATCGGAAGAACAATATCGATGTCGAAACAAAACATCGATGTTTAATTTTTTTTTAAAAACGACAGAAGCCAGAAGTATAGATTTTTTCTAGGTTACGTTAATTTCATATGATTCATGATTCGGCAAATTGAAAGGTTTTCAATTATACATAAAAGCTGTAATAAAATACAATGTAATTAATTTACCTTGCATACTCTGATAATAAAACTATTTCACGTACTCGCTTTTTCAGCTTTAATTTTCAAGGATTATATATTAGAGTATTCAATGGAATGTTCCTTCTTCAACTTACAGAGTTGAACTAACCTTACAAGAATAAAGTCACACGAATAATGAGGTTGTGCTTTCATATGATTACTCATTTGTTATTTTTATTTTGATAATATGTGAGTATGGTGGGAGTTCATAACTCTTGAGCTTTCGGCTTTGGACAAAGTTACAAAGTGACGGCTAGTGTGACGGGGTATGTTACAAAAGTAAATAAATAAAATAATATCCATGGATATCAACAATTTAATTATAATAGTTACAAACGTAGAGATGCAGTGTCGCACATAACACGAACTGTCTAACACTGACTCTTTCCCCTTGTTAGGAAAAAGTAGTTTGTGAAAACGGGAAAGTGTCACGATCGGTCTTTAGGAATGCGTTTTGGTAGGGATGCTGCATGGCGAGTTGTCGTTGCTATGAGCTGACCCATACAAAAGTAAAATACATATAATTTGTAGACGCGTCACACTAGCAGCACTAGCTTCTAAAGGTGAAATCCGATGACAGCAGAAAACGCAAAGCAGAAAACGGACAGCCAATTACAGAAGATCTTTAGATTTCATTCTTCTTAGACCTGTTCTGTAATTGGCTGTTCATTTTCTGCTTTACGTTTTCTGCTGTCATCGGATTTTACCTTAAGAACTACAAAATGAAAATTCGATCCCTTATACTTTTACATAAGCAAAACCCTTATATTATGAAGAGTAACAAAAGAAATCTGCTTAATTTCTATGGTTGCATTCTGAACGGGACGTAATTTCACTACCAATAGATTTTTTTTAGAGCGTACCTTTAACATATTTCTGATAATTTTTTAAATACATTACTTTGTACGCGCAGAATATTCTAAGTTTGTTGCTAACGCATATAACACTGAAAAATCTGCAAGTATTAAGATGCGAACCCTAACCGCACGCACGCACTAATTGATTGCCAAACGTTTAGTCTACTGAGCATAAAGTAAAATATGTGATAACTGTGAAAAAACTCGATGTTATTCGTGAGGTAACCGCGGAACCACCTGAGAACCTATGCAATAATTCAGGTCAATTATTACTTTTTGATATCACTATATTTCTCACAATTTATTATACAAAAATTATGCAAATGGCATAGTCATGAAATATACAAAGCTAGTCTCTATTTTTTCATTATGTTTTAATTATGTTTCTGAGTCCTGTATCATATATTGATTCCTACTTTACCGCCCTTTTTTTGTTTGTGAACTCATATCGTTATAAATTGTGATATGGAGTTACAAATGGTTTGATTTTAAAAACCTTCTAATAACTCTTATTCAATGACAGGTATATGATGTTTTCCTAGTTTTTATCGCTGAAAAATAAAATTATTGTATTTATTCCTACGCCTTCTATTCCAAATTTTGCCACGGAATCATAGTTGCAATGTTTTAAATGTTTCTTTTATCGTTCTTAGCCATAATAATGCGAGGTCAGAGAACGGTCAGAGTATTCTATGACCGTTCTCTCAACCGGGTCCGCTAGGGAACATGTGTCAGTGGGTTAACATGAAATGTATAAGTATATCACCGACGTTTGAGGAGCTTCAAACCGTAGTTAAGTAAAATGAGCATCGAGAGTATTATTTCAACTGGCAATGGTATGGTTCTCTAAAATAAAAAAACATTCTTACCTCGAGCCTGCCATTAGTCATCCGATACATACATACATACACAAACAGCATACATATGCATTGAGACCCTTCAGTCGTAGCCAATCATATTTTTAATTACAAATACAGTTAAACATTTAATTTTACATATGCAAATCTAATAATTACACTTATATATAGTACGATACGCTTTCGTCGAATCACGCACATGTTCATTTACAATTCTGAGACATAAAACTTGAAACATTCTTAAGGTGAAAGTACCCCTTATGGAACGATTTTATGAAGGTTAAAAATCTCGGTTCGATCAAAAATATTGTAAAGTGTAGCAATGTTAAACTTTGGGCATTGTTCGATGGGCTGATGATTAAAGATGAAAATGCGATCTGTAAAATGCAAATTTTACGTAAATTGACATTTTTTACTCGATATCTCATTTTGCATGGACAGAAGTTTACAGGAAAAGAAATACCATATTGATCATTATGGTCTGGTTGATCCATGGCTTTAATAAAATGTAATTTTTTCAAAATTGAATAACAGACCAAATTTGGAGGCACTAGAGCTTTATGGACGAAAAAAGTGCCTTCCCTTCCACTGTGCACAGAGTGCTTATATTAGGTACGTGCTTGACGTTCGCCCGTGTCGACACTAAAAAATCGAAATGCGATTTGATTTTGGTCTTGAAACTGTGAAAAAAAGACATTTTCCGATACATATACTGTTGATTTAAGTCATTTCCAAGAAATCGATGTTGTGGACTCATAACGACTTTCCTACCTTGAATGCGAGTGAGCAGAACATAGAATAGCATATTATTATTCTTGTACGTGAACGGACCTGCACGGAGATTTTAGGCAGTCATTTTCATGCCATTCTAAGTTTTACCCACTTGAACTCACGCTTTTGCTAATTCATTGCGAAAAACTTAACTGTATATGATATTGAATATTGAAAAACGTTTAAATTCGTAACCAAAAGTACTCTTTCACCAGTTATTATTATACTTGATAAGCTTCATGAATAAAGACTTTAATTTACTCTTTTTCTTTCTCTTTTCAAAGAGATAATTACTAAGAAAGGTATACTTTTGCTCTGTATTAAAAATAAAGGTCGCTTTCTATTCTCAATTTTCCAGTAACAAAAAAAAATCATTCTACCAGTTTATGCATTTGAAGTTTGTATAGGGTAAATGTGCCAATTACTGCGGATCGAAAATCAAGACGGCTTTTAAAGTTAAAAAAAAAGATTTTGAGATGAAAAAGTCGTCGCGAATTAATTTTTAAAGCAGTATTTGGTATTAAGTAAGTAGCATGCAGTCCTTAAACCCTGAAAAGAAAACAGATTTACTTAAAAAATGCGAATCTAAAAAAAATGTTCCATGTAGGTATTACTGCGGGTTTGCATGAATTACTGCGCACCAATTACTGCGGAATCCCCAATTACTGCGCTCCAACTACTGCGGAAACCCAAATTTCTGCGCGCGTAATACTGCGATATTATTTTGAGTGAACTTACAATTAATTTAGGAGTGTTGAAAATTTTATTTAATCTCAATTATAAAAAGTAAACACGACGAACCATTCTTAACAAATTAAGATTAATAATTTTATTAATTTTATTTAATTTAACTTAAAATTATATCACTTGAGTTCCTCTTGCATCTTTAGCAACGATTAAGGAGTGTTGAACATTTTATTTAAACTAAATTATAAAAAGTGAACATGAAGCATTTTTAACAAATTAAGATTAAATAATATTATAACTCTTATTTAATTTACCTTAAAATTATATTACTTGACTTCCTCTTGCCTCATTAGCAACGATTTTGGAGTTTTCAACATTTTGTTTAATCTCAATTACAAAAAGTAAGCATAACGAAGCATTTGTAATAGATTGAAAGGTTATGCAGTGCCGCCTGACAGATCGCAGTAATTCATACACCTATGAAAATCATGTACCAAATACTGTTTTGGTATAAAAATGATTAAAAAAACGCATTTTTTGTTATTTTGCATAAATATTTAGAAAAATAAGATATTTACTTTGCAAAAAATAATATCACAATAAATATTTTATTTTCAGAAAAGGAATTATAACAAGTTTTTCAGAACGTGTTCATGACCTGTCAACAAATCTAAGCATTAAAACTATGGGAATCGGGAACATGAGAGTTTCAAATTGCAATCAATTAGCTACAAATATCGTAACTATTGATAATTCATTGATACTTATTATGCTTGGATTAGAAATTAATTGTTTTTAATTGTTCTGTAGCGTTTTATATCTTTAAAACATTGTATATCATTAGTTTTATTTGAAACCGCAGTAACTGGGGCATCCACAGTAATACCTACACTTACCCTAGAAGAGAAAGTAGTTGCGGTTGCGAAATTTGCGTGAAAGTAGATTTTCCCAATGTTATTGTTAGATTACCGTTGAAGAATCACTTTTATTTTGCAGGAGAGAATCCCGTTGTATAATGGATGTGATCTCACAAAAGAAGAAAGTCGTCTACTAATTCTGACTCAAGCTCTTCGCAATCGTTTTACTGACGTTGCTTTACAAAGCTCTCTAACTTTAATAGACTGTCATCTACCGTATGTTTCACATGGCAGCAAACATCATTTTTTAAAGACTATTCCAGACCAAAATGAAATCACGTGTTATTATTGTCCACTGTGCCTGACTATTATCAATTTTGAAAATTCAAATCAAGTACAATGTGTTCAGTGCAACAACGAGAACACTATGTCACGTTTGAAGAAAGATGGGAATTACTTTTTTTACTTGGCACTTGAACCTCAGTTGAAAGATTTGATTAACAGTAAATATTTTCAAGATTTTAGGAAAGATTGCAACGAAAGCGATGTCGTTAATGGACGGATTTATTGTCGATTACGTGAAGAGCATATTATTTCTGAGCATGATATCACATTTCAATGGAATACCTACGGAGTAAATGTATTTAATTCATCAATAAGATCGATCTGGCCCATTTTGGTAATGGTTAATGAATTACCATACCGTTTGCGAAAAAATAATATGTTGTTGTGCGGCTTATGGTTCGGCGAAAAAAAGTCAGCTATGAATCTTTTTCTCCGACCATTTATCGATGAACTTATTCGATTGCATGAGTATGGTTTTCAATCATTGACATTTCTTAACAAAAAACTTATAAGGATCAGGGTACACACTTTGCTTAGTCTAGTAGATTCGTCTGCACGTCCAGCAATACAAAATATCAAGCAATATAACGGCATGTTCGGTTGTTCTTATTGTCTTCATAAAGGAGAGAATATAACTATAGGGCGAGGAAAGTCGCGCGTTTACTGTGGAAAAATAAAAAGATTAAGAACAACAGACCAACACAATAGGGACGCTGAATTAGCTGACGGAAACTTACTCATCCGGGGTGTTAAAGGGTATTCTGTCGTTAGCCTTATACCACTTTTTCATATAAGTAAATGCTTCCCCCCAGAATATTTGCATTCGGTTTTAGAAAGAGTTGTCAAGTTGCTTGTCAGTGCAATTTTTAATTCTGAAAATTCTAAAAAGGAATGGTACTTAGGTAGGATGATTAACGCTATTGATGAAAGATTTAAACGAATAAAGCCACCGTGTGAAGTAACGAGAACACCAGGTACCCTAAAACATCACAAAAAATGGAAAGCTTCGGAATGAAAAAGTTTCCTTCTTTATTATTTATTAATATGTTTCAAAACTTTCCTACCTTTGAGATATATGAAACACTGGTTATTACTTGTATACAGTATAAACACTTTTTCAAAGTTAAAGATAACTGAAGCTGAATTTATGAAAGCCAGAGAAGCACTTCGTAAATTTGTATTTGGTGTTGAAGAACTGTATGGAAAAGAGTATATGAAATTTAATGTACACATTTTATTGCACATTCCTCAAGCTGTACAGAACTTTGGTACTCTTTGGGCTTGGTCGACTTTTCCTTATGAACATTACAACGGTGTTTTAAAGAAATTATTTAATGGAACACAATATGTCCCTGAACAAATTTGCAAATTTTATACAAGGTTTCGATTTTTAGCAGAGAAAATTGCAGTGAGAAAGGAAAAAAATTATTTAGATTACTGATAAAGGAATGCGGTATAAAAAGATGTATTCAGTATGGAGATTTCTTGAGAATATTTGGCGCTCCATTATATGTAAACTTGACGATAATACAAAAAGTTGTAATAGAAGAAGTTCTCGAAGGAGTAGTTGATGATGCAGCTGAAGCATTCAAACGTTTTGTTTACAAAAATGTATTGTATCACACATCTAACGATAATAGATTGATTAAAAGAAATAATAGTACCATTGAGACCACGGACGGACGTTTTATGATCATATTAGATTTTCTAACAGTAAAACTTAGTGAGGCAGGAGCATTCAAACATGTTATCATCGGTAAAGAAGAGCAAAGACAAAATAAAACACTATTTAATGTAGGAAATGTCTCATCCTCTGAGTTTTCCTATATTGTGAAAGAAACCAATAACATAATGTGCTGTATGCCATATATGATAAAAGTAAAATGTGTAAACATTCATTGCGATGAAACTGAATTGTGTCTTTTGCCGATTGTTAATAATTTAGAAACAGATTGAAAAATAAATAAATATTGAAGTTCATACATTTTTTAATTCACATATTATTATTTGATATTATTACAGACATTTTAAATACATAATCTCAAAGAATGGTAACCTCTACATCCGAATATTCAAACGAAAATGCATCTTATAGCGAAAATCGCACACATATCTTATGTTTGTACCTAATTTTTCTACTATAATCTTCAAGATTCTAAGAAGCTTTAATGATAATTTAAAAACTCCTTCAGATGGATCTAGTTTGGGTGTCATATAATAATTAATAAAATACTTACCTTCAATACTTTTTAACAGTAGTAAATATTCATACACTTATTACTATTACATCCCTGATATTTAAAAATTTTAATTCCTCTCGCCTGTGCCTAGGCAACCCAGTAAACGCTCAGGGATATAACTGATACATGTCTCCTCATTACAACACTGATAGTAGGAAAACACCTGTCAGAAATTATCCGAGATCGACAAGGCAGTTAAGTTGCATAAAACACGAACACTGCCTTGCCGTCGGTAATGTAGGAAATCAGATAAGTAACATTAGTAATTATTTAACAAAAATAAATAACAATAAAATTCCTTATTGTCGGTAAATAATTAATAATAATAATAATCAAACACTAGTACATAATAATCATCAAGGACCAATAATGGATAATCAATAACATGAATCACATGATTGGGGATTCGCAAGATAACGTAAATAATATTTCAAAATATAGACACTAGAAGATTATGTATTACATAAATACTATAAGGAAATAAGATTAAAAACTAATGTATAAAATAATAGATGAGTCAGTGCATTTGTAACTTAGTACAATTGCACCGACCTGTCAACATATACATATTAAGTAACATAGCTGAAAAGACGAGAGAAAGATGTACCGCATTGAGCGTGAATGAACTTTGATCCCGATAGTATGACCTGTGTGGGAACGCGCCGCGAGTTCATGCATTTACGCGATTGTCAGCAAGTATGGTCAATGACACTGCTGCCAGACGCGTGCCGATCCATCGAGTAGCAAGGTACGTGCCGATCCACGAAAACATGAATGCTCTCCCACTATAGGAATAATCAATAATATATAAACCCCAGATTTACCTCTGGAGGTTGTCTTTTCGCTAGTAGCTGTTCAGTCTTCAAGATCTTAACGTCGGTAATCACTCCGTCCGCAAGTCATACTGTCGGTGTCACGAATTGACCCTTCGATATTCGTAAATCGGTATCTTACACAAGGAATACCTCGGTACTTGGTAAATAAAATCCCTGGTCCTTAAGTGGTGCAAGTCCGGTGGTCGTGAATTAATAAGTGCCGTTAAATACGTGTATCGTCGTATTAAGTCGAGTTCTGAGAGTTGAATCAACAGAAAACGAACTTAACCAGTGTTTAGCAAGCAAGTTGGATTGTCTGATACGCTTCCTGTACTACTTGACTAGCACTACTTAACTCCAGCCAGGATTGTGCCGTTATCCAGCTATCAACAAGGAAAAATATACGACAAAACTCTTTCTCTTGCCTTCCCAAGCAAGGAAAAAGCGTAAGTTATATAAATAAGCATCTCAAAACTTATTATATTAACTATAACGCCAATTGTAGTGCGTGAGTTGTATACCTAGGCATCTCAAAACCTAGTATATTAGCATAAAACGTACAAGTTACATATATAGGCATCTCAAAACCTGTATTACTAACTCACAAACGCATGAAACCCATAATATTGCCTTCACATCCTGAGAAGTAGTAGAAGTCATACACATAAGCATTTCAAAACTTAATGTATATCTGTCTTTTAATTAATAAAGCTTGTACACAGCAATATAATCAAATTTGTTATTATTGCGAACAACTCGAGCCGCATAGGTTTGACTAGTGACCACGATCCCACAAAAATATAAATAATCAGAATTTACCACTCTGATTTAATCAGCCATCTTTCCTCCCGTTTCCTAATTTTCCCAACCTACCCTCGCCTTAGCTCGGGACGTAACATTACTATTCATTTCACACTTGTCGTATTCACAGTTTCTTCACTTTTATTAATTTTCGGCCTTTAAACTATGATAAGTGAATCAGATATTTGATCCAATCGCATTGAACAGTAAATTTACAAAAAATCTATACTAGTCCAGTCGAATTAGCATGAAAAGTTGGGAAACATGGATGTGAGAGCAAGATCCAAGATTTTTATTGCAATCGCTCAAAAATATCATAGTTATTGACGTACCATGCTTTGCGCCTCGAATTTCCTTGTGCGTTTTGTAAAACAAATGTTCAAAGCCAAAAAGTGCGAAAATAGGCCATTTTTTAAATACATTTTCTCATTTTACTCTTAAAATATCAGTTTTATGATGAAATTGTATTAAAGCAAAGTTGTAGAGCACAAAACAGCTATTTTTTGCACGCACATTCAAATTTGAAAATAATAATACATGTAAATGGTTGTTTTGCTTTTAAAATATTTAATTCTTTAACTTTCGAATGCCGAAAACCCGAGTTCAATATCTCTATTAGTTACCGAGTAATGTAATTGTTTATTAAGAATTTTCAAAATAATGTTACGTCACAAGTAGGTAAATACTTATTTTGATCGAAGATTCCTCGTTTTAAGTTAGGATCGAACGATCCTCGCTTAGGGATGAGGATAAGTCAATGAAAAGACACAATGATTATAAAGTAAGACAATTTAAGTTTATTCGAATTATAAATTTAATATTATAAAATTCTAAAGTTAAATATAAAAAGTCAATCCAAATAACAAATCGATGCATACAATATGGCACAGGCAATTGGTAAAATAACAAACTAACAAGAGGGAGAGAGAGAGAGGGTGAGACAGAGAGAGAGATGTTCTGTACCTTATTAGTTTCTTAAGTTCCCTTAAGTTTAATCCTCACAGGTGTGACTGAGATGCGATTCCCACAGGTGTGACTGCGATGGAGTGAATATCCCACAGGTGTGACAAGGACACAACAACTATTCACCCTTTTTGGCCCTGAGTCTAAGATCCCTTCAAGGATAGTAAAACGGACCACGGTAAATTTATGACTCTCGGATCTTTACACTGTCAAACTGCACGGTATAATTGTCTCACGCTGAGAATCCTTTTTAGTTTTTTAGAAAATGCCGCACTTAAATTCTGCTCACAAGACTAGTTTTCCCTTGGCGGCGTGTCCTTTTTATATTATATTTTTTGGTGACGTCACGCGTTGCGCAGTCTCCCGCTGCGTGTGACGTGGTTATACCTCTCTTTTGAATAGGCGGTTTTCTCTCTCTTTTAGTAATTTCCCCAGATTTCTCTCTAGATCTAGCCCATGCCTATAGTACATTCTAATGCGTCGCGGGACGTAACACCTCCCCCCCTAGTTCGAGCGCGGGGGTGAAGCATCTGCGATCGAATCTTCGAAAGAAGAATACATTCATTAATGTTTTTGAAGATACATTGAATTTCTATTTCTGATATAATAACAAAATGTGAAGGATAAATACAACATTCATTTCGGCGTCTCTTTTGCAATTTGTATTCTTTGCATTTTACTATTTGATACATTCCAATATCCAACACTTTTTTTTTTGGATGTCATAAAAATTTATATTATCTTAATATTATAATTTTTTGTTATAAATAATTACATAGTTTTTTTTAAATAGTATGAACTTAACATAAGGTTATATATGATTTTTTGTTATATAACTAAATACATCAATAATTTTTATTTCATATTCGTAAATTATAACATGCTGTAAGATAGAACGTAATTTTATGATGTCGTAGATTAGTAAACATTTTTTTCAAGAATTATTTTTATATTTTTTATTACGTAAAGGGTTGCGGCAGTTATGAGCTAAATGTCCCCTCGTGAAAATAAATACCAGTTTAAGACTACTTTTAGATCAGAAAAATACCAAGTTTGGTCTTTTTCTGGTATGTGCCGCTCAGCGTATACCTGCAGGTCATTGAAATTGATATTACTGTCTGTCCCTCGTAAAAATAAGTACTTTAAATACTAGAAAAAGACCAGAAAAAGATCACGTACATATGTCTGCCATGTAGGCAACTATCTCTACCAACAGACTAGTTACCTGAAAATCCTCTGATTTATGATATCAGAGACTTCGACTAGTTTCGGATAGTCTATAGAAAATAAATACCACTTTCAGACCAGGCATATATAAGTACGTGACATTCTCTGTCCCTCTAGAGCCAATGTCCAAAGATCTTTCCTGTTAGAGGTACTAGGATTAAATAAAGGCGACCTCTTTAAAACTGATGAACTGCTTAGCACCAAAAACTCTGCTGGTAAACTAGCTTCCTTTTTTGAATAGACTAAACTGCCCCCAAGTGGTTTTAAGAGAAAATATACCTAGACAAGTCTCTCTTTGAATTTAAATATCGTCTTTTACAAATTTGTGGGAAAAGGAAGCCTGATACAAATTCACTGTTAGAAAGAATCTGTATTAAAGTTAATAAAATGTGTATGCAAATCACTTAACATTCATTTGTAAACAAAAAGTCACACGTTTGTATTTTATATTTACACATGTGTAATTAATTCGTATTAAATTTATTATAAAACTGCATGGGTTTTTTGCACGTATACAATATTGTATATACGCTGAATTCATTTGCATATACATTTCATTAAATTCAATAGGATTTCTTTAAATATATAGATACAGATATAAGTATTTAATTAGGCATAAAATTAGCTGTAACTTCGATCTCGTGTATCTCTTTACGATGCAAATGTGTATCCGCTTCCTCATAGAGAAAGCATTAATAGTCCAGGAAAATTAGCTCAAAACGCTTTTTTCTGGTTACAGCTTGCGGAGGTAGCTTAAAAATCGTAAATAAATTTAAGGAATAGAATGAAAACGAAAAAAAGTGGAAAAATGGGCGGAACAATTGTTTATCGCGAGTTGAAGTAAAAAAAATGTGTTTTTTTCACTTTACCGCGTTTCCGGGCAAAAATTATGAGTTAGACAAAAAAAGTTTTCCAATAAAAGTTACAGCCAGATGATTAATGAACAAAAGAAGCCAGTTCCGATACCTGAGAGGGGAATTATTCACGAGAAAATCGATTGTTAATTAAAAAATTGACCTTTTTTTATTTTCATTGTATAGCCGCAACTAAATTATTCACGATGTTGCTTTTTTCAAAATCTATAGTCCACCTATATGCGAACATTGTCTTATAATTTGAGATTTCCCCGGTTAATATTTTTTTAAGTATTCAATTGTTAATTTAGTAAAAGTGTCCTTGTTTAGGTCCTTATAAGTTGATGTAAAATGATCTCACACTGTTGAAAAGTATTGCAATTGATCCAGTGGCCACTTGACTTCAATTTGAAATTACGACAGTTTAACTTTATTGTTTATTTATATATATTTTTTTCATTTTGCAACTAATTGGCATTTTTCAATCAATTGCCCTTTTTGGGGTTTAATATTAATTTTTTCGGAACGGAAAATGCGTTTCAATTGCAATACTCTTCAACAGTGTGAGACCATTTTACATCAACTTATAAGGACCTAAACAAGGACACTTTTGCTAAATTAACAATTGAATATTTAAAAAAATATTAATCGGGGAAATCTCAAATTGTAAGACAATGTTCGCATATAGGTGGACTATAGATTTTGAAAAAAGCAACATCGTGAATAATTTAGTTGCGGCTATACAATGAAAATAAAAAAAGGTCAATTTTTTAATTAACAATCGATTTTCTCGTGAATAATTCCCCTCTCAGGTATCGGAACTGGCTTATTTTGTTCATTAATCATCTGGCTGTAACTTTTATTGGAAAACTTTTTTTGTCTAACTCATAATTTTTGCCCGGAAACGCGGTAAAGTGAAAAAAACATATTTTTTTTACTTAAACTCGCGATAAACAATTGTTCCGCCCATTTTTCCACTTTTTTTTCGTTTTCATTCTATTCCTTAAATTTGTTCACCACCAAAAACCAATTTTTGAAATATTATTACATTAAAACAATGATTTTACGTCCGAATAATGTTCTTCGTTGGAGAAAGGAAGATGAACAACCTGGGACTAAATGGATGTTTCTCAAAATTTATTTTCTTTCAAAATGACGACGTTTCAATGACATTATATTATCCTCTTCAGGTCGAAAATACATTTGTTTCAGTATTTTCTCTATAATAGTTATAAAAATAATGATAACGTTATAAAATTAATAAACACAAAATTATCAATAGCCATGAAATACTGTCTTGACTTCGCGAGACTGTAACTGAATAAAACTCCAGTCACATGTTCTGGGAAATTCCGGTAGAAATTTCTAACAGTGTAGAATTCGTATTAGCAATTCTAAGCTAATTTTCATAAATAATCCTTTGTAATTTTATACTATATATGTACTTGAATCTATATCTTCAGTAACATTTAGACACAAATATATACTAGTTTTTTAGTTGATGTATCTTAAAGTTATGTGCTAGAATTTTATTGTTATTCCTCAGGAAGTTTTTTGGTAATTTATCGATGTTTTCTGTACAATTTATGTAAATTTTCTCACGGTTTTTTACATTTTGAATATTACCAAAGTATATTCCAAAATAGGGGTCATATGTGCAATACTCTATTCAATGCTTTTATATTTTAGAAATAAAGATCACTGATGAGAACTCAGTTTAGAATTTGAACGTTTGAAAGTTATAGAGATATTATAGATAGAGGAGACAAGCCATAGGCTGCTCTGTAAGTGGCAACGTCAGTCTGCAAACTCGGTGAGAGCGAAAGAGAGAGACGATGGGAGGCTTTTTCTGTCTTTGTCTACGCGTAGCGCGTTACAGAGAGACATCCTAATCCACAATATCACACTATCTCTCTCACCCGAGCTGACAGGTTTCAGGCTGGCTTGTCTCCTCTATCTATTATACCTAACAACAATAACAATATTAACAATATTAACAACAACATCGTATGAAATTATGATTAAAAGCAATATCTAAATACCTGCAGTCATTAAATTCTTCTACATTTGCACAAAACATTATGAAACTAATTATTTGTAAAATTTGTCACAAATTTGTCGAAATAAAATTCAAATTTTTTCATATTTTAGTTACGATGGTTTTTTTCTTGTGAGTCTCAATTTTATGTAAATAATTGTACATTTTCCTTATATCAAGTATGTGATTTCAATGAAAGTAATATAGGACTACTGAGAAGTCAAAAGAAAGCAAACCGTGTTATGTAATTTTACATATAAAGAGTCTAATTATTTCAAAAGAACAATTGAGGGTGCCAATTCAATAACCGTCCAGGCGCTCGGCCAGTAGGCCGAGTGGAGGGGAGACGCGACAACTGATTAGCTGAAATTTCATGTCGAGAAAAATTCGGCTTATCAGTTGTCGCGTCTCCCCTCCGCTCGGCCTACTGGCTGAGCGCCTAAACGGTTATTGCATGGGCACCCTCAATTTCAGAAATTTTTTACATAAAAAAGGAAAGAGAAAACAGGACTTATGTTATTACCAACTTAAAAGATTATAGTTCTTCTTATGATATTATTTTATTTCAATTTATGTAAGTTTAAAGGATTTTAAATCAAATAACAAATATAAATATACAATTAATTCTATTTTCTATAAAAGCGAAAATTTTATTTTAATTTTAAAAAGAAAAAAACCATTGTAACTAAAATATGAAAAAATTTGAATTTTATTTTGACAAAATCGTGACAAATTTTACAAATAATTAGTTCTGATATTTTGTGAAAATGTGGAAGGATTTAATAACTGCAGGGATTTAGATATTGCTATTGATAATTTTGTGTTCATTAACTTTACAACCTTACCATAATTTTAATAATTATTATAGAACAAATACCGAAACACATGTATTTTTGACCTGAAGAGGATGACATAATGTCATTGAAACGTTGCATTTTCAATGAAAATAAATTTTAAGAAACATCCATTTAATCCGAGGTTGGTCATTCTCCTTTCTCGAATTGTAATATTATAAAAGTGCTGCAAAGAAATGTGTTCAATATTTTTCGAAATCTTCCCGTCGATCATGAGATATTAATAGTGGAAGTTAAACCTCCAAATTTTATCAATTCATCTGCAAACCTCTTCAAGTTATCGTACAATTTTTTAAATAATTTTAAAAATTTTCACTGGGTTTCTTTCACTAAAAAAATGATTGGGCCATGCCGCTTCCTATTTCGAGAGCCACCTTACTGGCCAAAATAAATTAACGAATATCATGTGGTTTGCATTCAGTTTATTAATTATACATACATGTTTCTATATGCTTTTCTACCTGTCTACCAAATATCAGTATCAACTTAACAATACGAATTTTCACATAATAAGAACAAACTCAAACTTACCATCTAATTTGAAAATATTAATACTCTATATTCCAATAATTTTTAAGAAGTATTTTAATTGCGTTCATTAAAAAAAATTATTAGGGTATATATATATATATATATATATATATATATATATCATATTATTCTTATTATATGTAAGAAAATTCGCATTATTTAGTTGATAGTGTTGTTCAGTTGGCCTCAGTCTTGCCCACGTTAGTATTATTAGGTGTGTAACTTAATTTTTACAGATTTTTTAATATCGAAGTTCTATTTAAAATTGCAAAAAAATATGCCGAACATGATCCCTAAAACTATCACAATTTTTGGTCATTTTCGACGTCGCTCAAAATGTGTGTGGAGGGGCGGGGGCATTCTTATGAAGAATTGAATCCCTTCCGCTCTGTCAGAAGGGTGCGTATACTGTCAAATGATAGTGTGAGAATTGAAATTATTTTTATAACACGTTTGCTTGGATTGTTACTTTCAAGTATGAGGTAGTTAAACAGCATAGGATATTTTTTAGTATAAATATACAAGAGAAAAGGTTTTCAGTATTTCATTTGAAGGTCTACCCAAGTGTACGGTTTACTTTCTTAATATATGAATTAGTCAAAATCTACTGATTATCTGTGAAATTTGACTGATTCAAATAGCTCAAAAGAGGTTGCTGCGAATCAGTTAAATTACGCTGGTTACTTTAGTGAAAAGTAACTGATTTAACAGTGGAAAATATTGTTTTTACTAATTAAACAGTAAAAATTAACTGAATAACAGTTAAATATATTGTTTCCGCTAATGAAGCAGTTTAAAGGCAAATTACTGATTCAATCAGTGAAAATTTGACTAACTCAGATTGAAAGAGTAAATGCGCTTATTGTACTTCTGCGGTACCTAATAATCTACACACGTAAGATGTATTTACATCAATTTGTATAAAATGGCATTGACCAATAATAGCTTTAGGTCTTAAATGTCATAGTTCGAAGTTGCTAGGACAAACCCTCCTGATATGAGATAACTTTGTGTTTCCACATAATACCTCAGATGTTGCAATAGATTCTACGATCAAATGACATTGATTATTTATTACAAATATTTCAGTAATTTTACCAAACCGTTCGTCACGTAATTCTACTATGCTGTCAAGCGATTTTTGGGTTCTCGTATATTGTGCAGTTGAATACGAAACACCGTTTATTATGACTCTGAAGTACGACTCTACTTCAACAACGTCCTGATTAACTCCTAGAAGGAGCTGTTCAATTCTTGAAAGTTTTTTCAATTTTCCTTTGCCCAATACTACACTATTGTCTTCAAGAGCAATACCAACGTTGCTTGCATAACCCAAAGACATGCGCTGCCCCAGAGAAAAAGCCGTTTCTGACATTTTAAAATGCCTTTTTCAAGTGTGACAGCGATTCCATTCTTGCAATCTTTTCTGTCACTTGGATACATACACCTTTGGCAGAATGTATGCACTTCTTGAAGGTCAACATCTTGGATTCAAACACATACATTGAAAACGTCCACAGTGGTCCACACATGTATGTTGCCTTTGGTAAATGCCTCAAAATATGCACATTGTACATCATTTTGTCTACTCCGTAAAGCCGTTCAACTTCTCTAACGAATTCATCAAGAAGTATTTGACTTCTTTCAAGGTCGTCAATGGTTATGACTGACTGCATTAGAAGAGATATCCCTTCAACAAGACATGAAAAATGGTCTACGTATTCTTTCTTGAGAATGCCACTTAAACATGGAATGCCAAAGTATAATAAAAAAGATTTACATTCTGACGCTTTCCAAACATTTCGTAGTGATATTGATCTTGGTTTTCGATGTATTTGCTTTGATAGACGAATTGACGTTATGCGCCTATTCAATAGACTGATTAAAGAAGGAGAGCCAATGTAGCAACCGCTCCGTACTTCATCGAACCAAGATGGAAAAAAAACTCTTTGAAAAATACCCTGCAGTAAATGCAATGAATCGGGTGGAAATCCCCATAGAACGTTGAAGAAGGGATTGGCACTCATCGAAGTTAGACCACTGAATCCCTTAACTGTTTTATCTTTTTCTTTAATCGTTACGTCTAATTGATTCTCTGCAGCTTGTATCATTTGATTGAGGACTTCTTCTTCTGTTCTTTCTCTGTAATCTTTTCTGATTATCCTCTCTTCATACAGTTCAATAATATCCTCAGGATTATTCTGTGCATCCTCTTCACTAACAGAAAAAGGATACTTCCATCCACCCTTTTTATCGTCGTCACTGGTTGGATCGTTAACTCGGCGTCCAGGGTTATAGCAATAGGGACATCCATATTTACCATTATATTGCTTACATTCCATCATACAAGCTCGTGCCGGACTATCAACGCAGCAGCATAAAGGAATAATTTTAGTGTTTCGAACTGTTCCATCGAGATGAGTCCACGTTATTCCCTCAGTGTAAAGTATTTCAAGCTCTAAAATAGTTTTTTCGATCTAAGTTTAGGCGTTAGTTGGTTCAAAGAGAACTGAAATGGCCAGCCCGACTTAACATTCGATTTAAACCAAGAGGCACCATCCCAACTAAGATGGACACTCAAGTTCTCTAGATTGCTCATCACCCCTTCATTAGCTTTTAGATTTTTGTACAATTCGCCATCAAATATATCTTGGATATCACCCCCTCGTTCTGCCCTATTTCCCTCATTGTTACTTAATGCGTTACAAACTTCATCTTCGAGACATATTCTAAATTGACGTTTTAGATCGAAAATGACGTAGTAAATGCCTTTCGTCAAATTTTTATTGCGTTTACTCTTACATACTTCACATTCTATAAGTTCCTCGCTCATTTCTGATCGCTTTGCCTTTACAATTACATTTTCGCACTTCAGACAACATAAATAATAATTTATTGCGTATAATACACGAGAAAATATTTTTTTGTAATGGTATAAAGATGACGGAAGATTATTCCGACCTAATATGAATCCAATAATTTTTAGTATATAATCTAATGACTTGTCAGTCAAGCCCTCCGAAGACGCAAAAGTTTCAATAAGGAAGATCACCTCACCTACTGTAACTTGGCTATGATTGCATACTGGCTGGCTTAAAAAATCTAAATCAAATAACACAGAGTCTCTTTCAACATTATTGTCATTATCATTGGAAACGTTGCTAGAATCACTTTCATAGTCTATTTCTTCGAAGCTATTATTATTATCATCACTGAAATACATGTCCTCATTATTTTCAGTGTTGCTTAAGTGGTCCTCACTATTATTACCCTCTTCTTCATCCTTAGCAGATAAGTCGTTCAGGATGTTGCTTTCGATTAATTCTGGCCCTTCCTCGTATCCTTGGTACTCATCTTGTACGTGAATATTAAATTCGTTCCGATTGACAGCCATATAGACATCATTTTCTTCTCTTTCATGGTTTAAAGCAATTTTTCTAAACTTTCTTTCTAACCTTTTTTTGGAGAATACGGAACTTGCTGGTTATCACTTCTTGAATCAGTCCATTGCTTGAGAATTTTCCGTGGGCGTTCGTTGTTTTCCATTATTCAACCCTCTGTAAAATATAAATTTTCATATACTCACCCGTCCTGTTGCGAAAATGAAAAATTTTTTTAAAAAAGAAATCATTAAAAAAATTATTTTTCATACTTCAATTGCCGACAGCATTTTCTATATCACTTTTAAAATAACTAAACAAGAAAAAACAAGCTTGACCACTAGGGTGGGTCAAACTTACTTGTTCTTAGGGCAACGACAAATCTGTGAGGTTCCTGGGAAAAATAAATGCGTGATTTTTTTCTTAATTTGGATTTTAACACGGTGCTCTTTCCTCCTGGAATTGACATATTGACAAAAAACGAGAGCATTTTCAAAAATTTGGATATTTTTGGTGTACTTAGTTGGCTTTAGGTTCCACAAAAAATGTTAACTCAAGTTTTCATATATTCAAACGTTTCGACTCAGGTTGGAGTCCTCATAAGTGAGAATTTATTTCTATAAAAAATACAAAGGAGGAATCTTAAAAATTGCCCGTGTGACGGATAAAAATTGTAGTAAAAAAGTGAAATAAAAGAATTGCAGGTGTGAAAATATAAAATCGGACTAAATAACTAAATTTGCGATACAGTAAAACTGTAACGAACAGAACAAAAAAGTTTTTTCTATAAAATTACTAAAGAGAACCTTAAAGAATAGCACGTGTGACGGATAAAATATTATGGTAAACCGATATAAATGAATTGTACATGTGAACCTATAAAACTGATCTAAACTAAATGTATTTCAAGGTTCTTCCTTTATCTTTTTATAGGAATTTTTTCTGTACATGTTTTTTTACATTTCTTTACATTTTGTTACATTTTTTCACATTTAGTTTAGATCAGTTTTATAGGTTCACATGTACAATTCATTTATATCGGTTTACCATAATGTTTTATCCGTCACGCGTGCTATTTTTTAAGGTTCTCTTTAGTAATTTTATAGAAAATTTTTTTTTGTACTGTTTGTTACAGTTTTACTGTATCGCAAATTTAGTTATTTAGTCCGATTTTATATTTCCACACCTGCAATTCTTTTTATTTCACTTTTTTACTACAATTTTTATCCGTCACACGGGCAATTTTTAAGATTCCTCCTTTGTATTTTTTATAGAAATAAATTCTCACTTATGAGGACTCCAACCTGAGTCGAAACGTTTGAATATATGAAACCTTGTGTTCACATTTTTTCTGGACACTAAAGCCAACTAAGTACACCAAAAATATCCAAATTTTCATACGAAGGGTTGTTATAAGTCCTGTTTATTATTATTTTGGAAATTACTTTTTTGAAAAATTTTGAACTTTCGATTACGGTTTTTATTCTACTCGAAAAGCTCTACAGATTGTCTTCATAACATTTTTTGATCAGATTAAAACCATTAAAGTTACTGATTTGACAAAAACTGAAAGAAAAAGTCAAAAATCTAACTTCTTCAGGAAATGTGGAAATGGAAAAATCTGACAAATCGATATCGACACAACCTCATCTCACGTCTCTTTTAACGTAAACGTATTATTCTTACAGGTCGTTTCTCTCTCGCGAAAAAAAATCGTCAGGCATTTTCGGACCACCCGAATTTCATTAGTTAATGAAAATGCTGCCGAAAAAAATAGAATAAACTTTTTGAAAATTCAACACAAATAATTAAATCTTTATTTTATCCAGTAATATTTGCATTTGGTAGGTTATGTTGTGATAAATGATATCTACATTAGGGGCCCCTTTTTGATCGTGCGTGCTTAGGGCCCCTTAGAAGCAGAAATGCGGCCCTGCGTGTTGTGCATACTCGACTGCTTTATTTTGAATTGTAAGCTATGAGATAAGTTTTTGAGTTTTATGATCTTACTTATTTGAAGTATCCCCTTTATGTTAATCTCTTACAAAAAATTTGAATTAATATTTTAATTTATGGCACTAAAGAGGCCCCCATATGTGGCCGAAACGTTTGCTTTCCCTTTTTTGTGTTTTTTATATCTAACATCGATAATTTTTTAAACGAAAAAAATAAAAAGAAACTGACCCTATGCCAAAACAACAAGAAATGAATAAACATTCTGTGATTTTTGGATCAATCTAATAGCAGGCATGTTATCAACTATTTCACTTAATATATAATGAATCATAAATAAAATAAATGATGGAGTATTTTCTTTCCTACGTATGCATACATGATGATGATAAAAGTAATACCTTACCTTGACGTTGCCAAAGTTTCAATGTGTCAATATTTATATTAAATTTATATTATTATAAATAATTTTTGTCGCTTGTCACTGCCAGTTAAGCTCGCAAAGTAAAATTCGAAGGACCAAAATTTTAATCCTAATTGCACTGAAGGTTTCAGTAAAACTACCTGACCTGTCAATAGGATTACAGGCAAGTTCCACAATTCCCTAAACAGGTCATAAAGTCTGTTTTGAACAATGACTGATCACCGATGGTGTACCTACGTACACCATATCTTCTTTAGGAAAATCTAAATACAAATTTCGTGCTGCTTTGTTATGCCCGTCGACTATGAATTCACTTCAGCAGAAAATAAAACTTGATGTTAAAACAAACGTACTTGTATAATCTTGCAACAAAACTGCACGGAGAAACTTTTTATATCAATTTTTACTATAGTATTTTTCAATTTAGGGAAAAACGAATCACTTTGAGAATTTTTGTTGGTAAAAATACTAAACTTTATAATAATGATATGAAACTTCAGCATAGTTCATAGCAAATTTTACTATAGTTTATACTAAAGTTTCATATCGTTATTATAAAGTTTAGTATTTTTATTAACAAAAATTCTCAAAGTGATACGTTTTTCCTTAAATTGAAAAATACTAAAGTAAAAATTGATATAAAAAGTTTCTCCGTGTGCGTATTTGTCACGAAAAAATCATGGTTATTATGAAATAACGTATTTATAACGCTTATTTGGTATCTCACATATTATGGTTAAAAAATAGAATTTTTTATTTTCGATATTTAAACTTAAAACATGTCAGATAAAATTTGTAGATCTTATTGAAACGAACAATTTTGCAAACTTGCCTTTTTCATATTTCACACATTATTTTTAAAATTTCATACGATGTTATTGTTAATAGTTGGCTTTAAGGTCCAGAAATACTAACTCAGGAAGTTACATACTTTCAAACGTTTCGACTCTGATCGGAGTCCTCGTCAAAGATCTTTATTTCTAAAATACAAAAACATTAAATAAAATATTAGACACATAGATTTTCGTACAGGAAGTGGAAATATTCTATAGATTTGAGGAGAATTGGCCGAATTTTCCGACTTATTTCCGGACTATTGCGAAATATATCAAAAAGGTGAGAAAATTTCAACAATCTCCTAAGTTGTAAGACATTTTTCCCATGAAAAGCGGAAATTATTCCACAAAAACGGAAATTCGTTCACTTTTTGGGATCTTTTTCCACTTACATTATGAAATATATCTTTCTTTCCTAATAAACTGAATATTTCTCCGACCAAACAGTAGAAACTATTTCCAGTTCTATGTTGGAAATATTTCCGACTATATCTTTGGAAAAATTTACGATCCATTTGTATTTTAAACTGTCCGACTATGTTCGGAAAAATTTCCGAAAATCTTTTTACAGTGTACCTAAAAAACTTCCTTAGGAATAACAATAAAATTCTAGCACATAACTTTAAGATACATCAACTAAACAACTAGTATATATTTGTGTCTAAATGTTACTGAAGATATAGATGCAAGTACATATATAGTATAAAATTAAGACAGAATTTCACAAAATCTGCACTGTAAAAAATAGTCGGACAGCTTAAAATACAAATGAGTCGTATATTTTTTCAAAGATATAGTTGGAAATATTTCCGACATAGAACTGGAAATAGTTTGGTAGTTTTGAGATACATTCTACGAAAATTCAGTTGAGTTCCATAATATTAAGAAAAATTCAGAAAATTCAGTACATCTTTCAGTATATATAACTATATCATACTACATCACACGGAGAAACTTTTTATATCAATTTTTACCATAGTATTTTTCAACTTAGGGACAAGCGTATCACTCTGAGAATTTTTGTCAGTAAAAATACTAAACTTTATAATAATAATATGAAACTTTAATACAAACTATAGTAAAATTTCCTATGAACTATGCTGAAGTTTCATATCATTATTATAAAGTTTAGTATTTTTACTGACAAAAATTCCAAATATTGATGAGATTGAAAAATTTAGATAACCCTTTGTCAGAACACATGGGTTGTTTCCATGAAGCCAATATTTGAACACTGGCATTCTTAGGAGCAATTTATTTATGTTTTACGTTTATATCGCAAGTATATTCGCTGCATTTTAACTTTTTACTCTAAAGATTTTTTACGTGTTTTTATTAGAAGTTGTTATTATTTTAAAAAATATTGGAACACTACGCTTTTAGAAATAATCGGAAATTTAAAAAAAAAAAATTTTCTATGTATTATTATATTTGATTTCTATTTATGTATGCTATGTGGTGACGTAAAATTTGACGATTATATGATATTTTTGAGTAAAGGTATCTTGGAATTGCGAAAAATGCACTGAATTTTCTGAAACTTTAATTAATAATA
The DNA here is from genome assembly GCA_030998225.1 of Diplolepis rosae. Classification (NCBI taxonomy): domain Eukaryota; kingdom Metazoa; phylum Arthropoda; class Insecta; order Hymenoptera; family Diplolepididae; genus Diplolepis; species Diplolepis rosae. The sequence goes on along the minus strand of JAPYXD010000391.1, from coordinate 554,434 downwards.
TGAAACTCAACTGAATTTTCATAAAATGTATCTCAAAACTACCAAACTGTAAGAGAACTTCCATAAAATTTATCATAAAATTACGTAACTGTAATTGGGTTTTCAGTGACATGTGGCTAAATTTTCAGTTGCATGTAAATGCATTAAACTTCAGTTAGCCAAAATGAAAAATTATTTCTATTACAAGTTTCAGTATTTCCAGAGAAACATATACATATACAGATATTTTTTTTCATGAATGTACTAAAAAGTAACTGAATTTTCTGAAATTCTGTCTTAATTTCGTAAGGCTGTAGCTAAATAAAATTCCAGTCACATGTTCTGGAAAATTTCAGTAGAAATTTCTAACAGTGTAGAATTCCTATTAGCAAATCTAAGCTGATTTTCATAAATAATCCTTTGTAATTTTATACAACATATGTACATGCATCTATATCTTGGTTGGTTGGTTAACACGGGAGTTCGATTTTAGGACACTATAAATCCTAAATTGATCCGTACACATGGAAGGCTAGTAAGTTTTTCTGAGTACCTCTGAATATAGAGATACTGTAAAGAATTTAAGTCCTAGCGGCTGGATGGGCGATTCAGGTACTTTTGCCCTTTCGTAACGAGGTATCCAGCTCAGTTATTTCCGACTTTAGACGTACAGTACACGCAGCTCAAATCTCGGAACGTATTTTTTGGTAAATAATGAGCGGGTCTAGTTTTCAAAAATTTAGCAGTAGCTTTATCATGCCCCATGTGAAAGTGCAATTCTTAGATCATTCCCGAGCAAGAATGATAGTTCCTGCTAATAATGTGAAAGACTTCAATTTTGATGTGTGGAAAAACTCTACGAAAAATCAGTGTGAAATGAAGAAGAAAAAGTGGAAAGTGCTATTTACATGGAAACCAGAATTTGAAGGAAAGTTTGATGCTGCTTCCTTTGGACAATACTACGATGCCATTATTCTACGAGTTGGAGGTAAGAGCTTAAATAATAATACACTGAGAAAAAAGAATATTTGAATCAAAGAATATTTCTTTGATTAAAATAAATGGTTGAGCTGGATGGTGACCAATAAATATTTTTTTAGATCAAAGAAATATTTTTATTGTCTTTAAAAAATGAATAATTAAAACAAATATATGTTTTTCTACTCTCTAAATCTGAATCAGTCAAAATCTACTGATTATCAGAGAAATGTTACCTAATGAAATAGCTAAAAAAATGTTACTGTGAATCAGTCCAATTTTACTGATTAATCAATGAAAAGTAACTGATTTAAACGTGAAAAACATTGTTTTCAATGATTCATCAGTGAAAATGAACTAATTTTACAGTGAAAAATATTTTTTTAACCTATGAATCAGTGATAAGGCAAATCACCGATTCAATCAGTAAAAATTTGACCGTTAAAGTTGACCATTGGTTGAAGTGAGACACAACTATACTTTCATCTCACTCTAACAAATATTCAATCCTGACGGTGAAGACATGGAAAGTGATGTATTGGAAATGGATGTGGTTCAAATAATTGAAATTCTTCAGTAGATGGGATTGGTATAGTCATAATAAAAATCAAGTACTTATCGAATAAGAAGTATTGTATTTTATAAAATGGAAGGACCATAGAAAAAAGGGATGTTGAAAGGTGTGGGTCTTCTTTGTTGGATTTGAAGTCTAAGAAGGTATCAGGAAGTAGCATAGGGTGCCATAAATTAGTTGCGGCATGGGTAATAGCTTCTGTAAGTTGGTCAAGAAGTAAAAGAAAAGATTGAGAAATTTCATGCAGGTCTTTAAGCCAATTTGCTGCTAATATTCGATATAGATGAATATTTGGATCTTTTTGAGAATTATGCCATTTTTTATAGGTCATAATGTTGTCAAGTTTTGAAGAAAGATTTGTGACTTTTTGGAAAAATGGGTTTGGAAGTAGAAATAAATTTTCTTTGGGCCAGTAAAGGGAGGTTTCATGTTTCATTCTCAATTCTAAAAGTACTTTATGTATCTGTTGCAAGAATAGATCATTAGTTTTAGAAATATTCGTGATATTACGAGCTTGTATAGATATAAATGATATTTCTTCAAGAAAATAGTTGATGGGTTGTTCTATAAAATCAAGTTGTGTCTGATGATCGTATAAATTACAATTATTGGCAGTATTTGAACGTATGCAATATTCATATAATTTATGTGAGAAATCTATTATTTTGTATTTAAGTACGTCTGGTTGAAAGATATAGATATAAGATATAAAATGATATTTTTCAGAAAAAAGACGAACTTTTGAAATTGGTTCAAAATGAATCCCCGAAGAATGAGAAAATTGTGAGTCTATAAAGTATTTTTCTGCTTTGGAGAAAAGGAGTGGAATTAAAATTAAATACACTCTGGATGCTAGTTGATTAAGGAAATTCATTAGGCTTCTCGGAAGGCTGAAAAAGAAAAGTAGGATTAATATTGGATAAAATAGGATGTTTACATATGGTTGGATTTAGGTCTAGAAGTTTTTTGGAGAAAAGGGGAAAAAAGTCTACTAAATGTTGAGGAGTTTTTTGGTGGAACTGGAGGGGGAAATTGGGTTGATTTCCCTATTGAAAAACTTGACGTAAAAAATGATAAAAAAGGACGTCAAAAATGACGTAAAAAAGGCCTAAAAAATGACATAAAAAACGACGTCAAAAATTACGTAAAAAACGAGGTCAAAAATTGGGCCACTTTTTTACGTTATTTTTGACGTCGTTTTTGACGTACTGTTTTGTCTTTAAGAAGCCTTACACTTCCTGTTACATTTTTGTGACTCCTTTACGGAATGCCCATTCCACTTTGAAAAAAATTATTTTATTATACAAGTTCTTTTACTGATAAGCATTTCTCAATTACGATACCCAATGAACGACTGAATATAAATTGTTAAGGCTTCTTAAAGACAAAAACGTCGTCAAAAACGAAGTAAAAAATAACATAAAAAACGACGTCAAAAATTACGTAAAAACGAGGTCAAAAATTGGGATAGTTTTTTACGGCATTTTTAACGTCGTTTTTGACGACGTTTTTTACGTACTTTTTTGACTTTAAGAAGCCTTAACAATTTATATTCGGTCCTTAATTGGATATCGTAATTGAGAAATGCTTATCAGTAAAAGAACTATTGTATAATAAAATAATTTATTTCAAAGTGGAATGGGCATTCTGTAAGGGAGTCACAAAAATGTAACAGGAAATGTAAGGCTTCTTAAAGAAAAAAGGACATCAAAAATGACGTGAAAAATGACGTAAAAATGACGTAAAAAATGACTTAAAAAATGACGTAAAAAACTATCCCAATTTTTGACCTCGTTTTTTACGCCATTTTTCACGTTGTTTTTTACGTCATTTTTTACGTCATTTTTATGTCGTTTTTTACGGCATTTTTAACGTCGTTTTTTACGGCAAGTTTTTCAATAGGGTTGTCTACTTTAAAAATATTTCGTTTACGGCACTCTTTTGTAGCATGCATTTGAGTGTTACAAAATCTACAGGAATTTTCCCAAGGTCTTAATTTTGGTCTTGGCTCGGTTTGAATGCTTTGATTTTTTGCATTTTTTTATCATCATTATTATAAAATTTTTCGTCGCAGAGATCGTATGATCTCATTAGTAGTAACAATAATTTTAATGCTGCTCTATTTTCTGCTAATTCGCTAGTAGGGCCGGCTTGTATAACAAAATGTTCATTTATATTAATTTATGCAAGAAAAAATGACTTTGTTTTCGAATTTGGGTCAGGATAGACTGTATATTGCGGTAACGGCAATCCATATTTTATCGTGAAGTTTCTTACAAATTTCTGATTTAAAAATCCCATGGAGTCTGTTCTGTATTTCTTTTTTTGGTAAATTGGTACGTGGGTAGGCTCGTCGTAGTAATGCTCCATTGCAGTTGATTTCCTGAATCGGTGTGGAATTTTTATATTAGAATTTATTGTACTGGTTGGGAGGTCTATATCCGCATTTAAAACATTTTTTAAAGCTTTTCGTAGAGAAAGATGATGCAGTATGATTATTATTTGTTTTAATTTTATATGAATTTGTATTTTTAACACGGTTGTTATTTGAAGAAATAGATTTTGTTATTTGGCTACTCGTTGAAGGTTTTGGATCGTTTATAGATGATTTTTGAATTGTCACATGCAAATGTTTTAGTGAGTTTATCAAACTTAGTTCACATTTCTCGTCTTTATGCGAAAGAGAATTAATAACTTTTATGGCAGCAAAATCCTTAACTGTTATTATCGAGTTTGCTATTCCTATTTGTTTAATGTTGTTAATGAAACAAATTGCTATGTATGTTGAGTCTTTTAACGAGGTTTTTATTCGCAATACTGTATATTTTGGATACATCGACTCGAGTTTCCTATCATAAAATTGAGTTTCATACTTACACTGATTGGTCCTCGAATTTAATTGATTTAAGCAATTCCAAACCAGAAAGACCCACGTTTCTGAATAATATTCATTAGGATCCATAATTGAAGAGCTTGAGCTGCTTGTCACTATTTTTAGTGTTAAATTCTTAAAGTGGAATTTTTGATAGAAAAAATTTTGATCGATGAATGAAGTTGTTAAAAAATGTTCACTTGTCAAATATATTGTTGTCATGGAAACATTGGTTATTTGAACTGTCTTATTGATTTCAAAATTTTGCAATTCAAGATTTGAGATAATAAAATCCAGGAAGAAAACCTAGATTGTCTGAATAATTTATTGAATATCTCTTGGAGAGACCAAAAAGAATTTGAAGAAATGGATGAGGAAAAGATAGGGTCGGAAATAGAGAATTTAAATGATCAGAATGATAGTGCGATGAACGCAAGTTTACCGAATTATCAAAGTACACCAAAAGTTCTCAAGACTGTTGAAGTGAACGATAAAATAGTGTAAGTATTAATATATTGAATTTTCTAAATCTAAATAAAAAATTGTAATTTAATTGTCGACAAATTCCTATCATGTTATTTTAAACGAGATATTTTCATGATTTAATAATTTAATGAAGTAAATATTTATAGATTGATACGCAAATTTTTTATACGGAATTGACCGGAATCGTTGAAAAGATAGTGACAGAAACAGAGAATGAAAGTGACCAGAATGATAGTGGATTGAACGCTCAAACAATCCAATACACACCAACGAAAATTCTTAAGAGTATTGAAGTGAACGATAAATTAGTGTAAGTATCAATATTTAAATTAAATTTTCTAAATCTAAAAAAAAAATTGTAATTTTATGGTCGAAAAATTCCTATCATGTTACTTTAAATGAGATTCATGATTTAATTAATTTGTAGATATTTATAAGTTAATACGCAAATTTTTTATAGGGAAGTGATCGGATTCATTGACGAATTTTTGGGAACTCGAAGCGTGGGGTCGGAAAAGCAATACAAACTTTATAGTTTTCTGATCAACAATAATGCTGGTGAGAGATGTCTAGTTTCTGCATGGAATTCAGATATTGACAGTATCGAAAAAATGGTGAAGTTACATGCTGTGAGTAATTGTTTAAACAAATCAAATAGTTGAGAAGAAATACCAAAAAACAATAAGTAAATGGTAAATAGTAAATAGTAAAGTAAGTAAATAGGTTAGAGTCAGCCGATAGAAGTACACCCTTATTCAAGGGTCCCAAATCCCATGACGAAGCGCTGTTGATTACACATCTCGAAAGTGAAGCATGTATCATGATGCTGAAATTGAATGAGGAATAATGTGGCAGTATGGCAGTATGGCTTTGCATTTAACCAGTTAACTGTGCGGGGACCATGTATTTATGATGAGTTACCCGTCAATCACAGTTAACTGGTTAACAAGTTAGCAAGGGACGCAAAAAAAGTCCCAAACTTTCTGTTATGTCACAGAAATAAGTAGTTGCATTATCTAAATTGTTCTGTATTTTTATCGCCTTTGAAACTAAAATTTAATTGTTTTTGAGCGAAAATATTTTAAATTTCGTCTGACTAGACGTCTGATAATTCAGCCCAATTAGTTTGGTCTGTTAAATTATTTAATAAATTATTAAATTTGTTGTTAATTATATTTAAACTATTTATTTCTCATGAGATTTCTTATTAAATAGGTTAGAGTCAGCCGATAGAAGTACACCCTTATTCAAGGGTCCCAAATCCCATGACGAAGCGCTGTTGATTACACATCTCGAAAGTGAAGCATGTATCATGATGCTGAAATTGAATGAGGAATAATGTGGCAGTATGGCTTTGCATTTAACCAGTTAACTGTGCGTGGACCATGTATTTATGATAAGTTACCCGTCAATCACAGTTATCTGGTTAATACCCATGCTATGGCTATGCAAAGTTCATATTTTATTGTTCTGTAAACACTGTAAATAATTATTCTGGCAGGGAGTTAACTCCCCATTTATTCATATGAAAATAAAATATGCTCAGAACGCAATACTTGGATCAAAGTTTTTTTGATTTGAACAAATTTTCTTCCATCAAAAACTGCCAAGAGCGAATATAGTTATTATTTTTCAATCATTTTGCATCGAACGAGATTCGCAACATTTTTCGGATTGTTTCTGTTCGAAAACAGATTCTGGAATGGATCTTAATCGCTCGAATAGAATTTTAACCCCAAATAGTAGCTCTCGTAATCACTGAAGTACCAGCAGATCTCCGGATTGCCGAATACTGAGAGAAATCCTATTAGTTGTGCTGACTAAAAGGTCACAACTATATATTTTTAGTAAGCAGTACCAAAAATTTTGTAAATGCTACTAATTTTTTTTGTAAAATTGATCAAATTCATTTATTTTGAGAAATGTAAATATTTTATTTCCATATCCAATATATTTTACCTGCTTATCAACTGTTTTGAATCGTTTTGAAATCGTTACATACATTGATTTCTTAAAATGTTGCTTTTGTTCTTCATCAAAATGAGAAGAATTAAATCATGGTAATTTTAAAGTATAATTGTAAACTCTTGTGCAGTTTTTGATGAAAAACCTCTCAAAAATTATCGTCCTTTGTTACATTTTGAAAAATAATAATTAAAAAAGTTTTTCTCCTAAATAATTCTAACCTAAGAAAGTTCCCATCGACATTAACAAAAATAAAATAGATAGAATGATAAATTTAACATTTTATCCAATGTTGGAATTACTATTTTAATCATGTACGGATGAAAAAATTAATCAATTTCTAATTCAGATATTGGAAAAGTTTTTAATACAACTTTTCTCCGTTATGTCGAAAAAATATATATTTTTGTAATAACTAAACTGGACAAATAGTAAAAGCAATTAATGCAATTAGTAAGTTTTACAAAAACGTATTGGTAACATCTATTATAAGCTCGATACAATGTGGGAATGCATGAAAATAGTCGCGGGTATAAAACGGACCGACTAATCGGATTTTGTAAGTTTTACTAAAAACATTAATCATTGCTACTCAGTTAATATTGCTGTAAGAACTATAAGGTGCTTAGATGATACAGACTAAAAAACATACTTGTGACCCTTTTTTACGAAAAAAAATAGATAACCACGACTAATACTTTCTCTCAGTGTATGAATTCCCGCGAAATGATTACGAGTTGGTTTCAAATGTTAAAGTTCAACAATGATAATTCATTTTCTGACTGCTAGAACTGCTTACTAGCACGACGGATGACAAAATAATAATCGTTAACTTAGAACTGTTTTTGTACAGAGGAGTTGTTCGTTTTAAAATAGTCAATGATTGGTGGAGATTTACATAATTCTGATTGGTCGAAATTTGTACATACACTATTGGTCAATTTTACATTGAGGGTGAAATGAAGCGTTACTAAAGGTCTAAGGAATGTTGTCTACCTACTTACAATTAGACAATGTGCGTTCGGACAATTGAAGTGGACCTATTAGATTTTATGACAAGGGAAACCCTAACCGTAATAAGATTGGTGAATTTCTCATTTATTTCTATAAGCTTAACAGAAGACTAAATGTAAATAGCTGATTGCTTGATGAACACCTATAAGCTTCTATTCTCTAGTCTAATACAAAAGACACTATCATTTCTCAGAGGCAGATGGTAGAGCTAATGGTAGTCTTTCAACTGAATTAGTGTTTCTTAAATTATACCTGACGTATTTCGAAATACAATTTAACTTCCTTTAAGTGTGATGAATTCGGCAACTAATAAAATAATGTAACATTTAATTTATAAATCTCGACGGCATTATCTTGGCCGCAACAACAGTTTATGTTAAAACTTGAAAAAAGTCAATATCTAAATTCCATTTCCTAATTAAATTATACGAGATACGAAAAAAGGTTACCTTACAGAATTATTTAATACAAAAATATCTACAAATCTGGGTCGCTTTATTTTTAATAAGATGTATTTTTCTTTTTAGTTAAAAAAAATACTATTGAAAACCGAAAATTAAATTTTTTAATATAATATAATATAATTTATTGCTATAAAAATACAAAAGGTAGAACTTAAAAACTTAAGGTAGTTCCTTCATGAAAATTAGACCTCAGGCAAAAGTAGATCATTTTGCTTTCAAAAATAGCAATATTATTACTGAAGGGCTAATTTGAAAGAAAAAAAATGATTTCTCATGAAAAAAATTTGAAATGCAGAAAAATAATGCATTTAACAAATTTTATTTTTACCAGAACATTTTCTCTTATCGCTTCATACCAAGTTTTTAAAAATGGTGCGATTCCGATAAATCATGAATCATTTTTTAGAAAAAAGATTCTCCACAAGTTCACCGTTTCCAATTTTTAAAAATAAGTTCTTTAATGGCTGAAACCATTAAAAATTAATCTTCCAAAACGAAATTTTTATAAACAAATTGCTGTATTTGATAATAATAGATTTATTTTTAAAAATTGGAAACGGTTAAGTTGTAGAGAATCTTTTCGTTAAAAAAGGGATCCGTAATTTATTAGAATCGCATGATTTTTAAAAATTTAGTAAGAAGCAATAAGAAAAAAAGTTGGGGCAAAATTAAAATTTATTAATAAAATTATTTTTTTGAGGACAACTGCGGTAGCATATTTGAGAAGACTATTAAAACTTAATTTGAATCAAATGTAGGTGAAAACTGACCCAACTGTAAAATACAATTGGACCAAATGAATGATTATATTTGTATCAGCTCTTGAAAATTTGTTATTTCAACTATCTTTTTTAGCTGTGGTAACTGCATTATGTTCCTGTAAATAATAATCAAAATTTGTTTATTATTGTAGGTGAATAAAAATTAATTAAATAATGCACAAATTTTTGCTTTGATAATTTCTTTTATTTTTTCTTAGAACAAACTAATATCTAATTAAACGAAATATATGAATACAATTTCTAAAAAAAATTCGATTTTTATGTTTTTTAAGAGAATACAATGAAACGTTTATCTAAAACTAAATTTGACTTGTAAGTTTTCATCAGATATAAATCTTTCAGGTTGTAAAATTTATGCTCGTCTCCCTCACTGATTTCATAAGCTTGGAAATTTTCATTGAATGAACTACTTAGTAATTCAATTTTAACAGCAAAATGTTCTACTTCAGTACCATCGCACTTTTCTTTGATATATAAATCTTCAATTTTTCCAAACAGAGGATTACTATTAGCAACATTATTAACAACCACAATAGATTCAGGGTGTAGTAGAACATTCTCTACAATGATTTTCTTGACAGTACGATAAATGTCACTCCCAAGAACTACATTGCAATTATTGCTTAAAACATTATGCAAGTTAAATCTTATATCTGTTCTGAAAAAAGAATTATTAAAAAAGTCATCACAAATTGCTAGCTGATTTTTCAAAGCGGCTAAGTAACAAATGTTCACTCTACTACAATTAAGTTGACAATATTTTTTTAACGATTGATGGAAAGCTTCAAAACGCACGGCCCAAATATTGCGCAATGGTCCCATTTTATCCATAACTAACGGATAATGTGACGCGATGTGATCTTTTGGAGTTAACATTACTTTACTCAATTTCAAATATAAATCGTTGTACTCAAGCAATAAAGCTTTCAATGCATGAGGAGTTCATCTGTAGAGCGATACACAAAATTGAACGAAGTAATTTATAAAGGGTTTCCCAATAAGGGTGATATGTTTTGAAATTGAAAAAAAACACTGAATATTCATTCGGAATTGATCGAAATCTTTTTTATTATATTGGATATTCTATGCCATTTATGATTTAAAGAATATATCGGCCAAATGTCCCCCGAGACTTGAGCCAAAAATGCGCCTCATCAGAAAAGATGATTTTTTGATGAAAATTGGGATCATTTTCAATTGATTCCAGAGCCCAATCCGCGAACTCCCGACGCAAACGATGGTGATTAGGCTTCAGTTCTTGGGCCAGAATGATCTTATAGGGATGCAGGCCAAGATCCAATCGCAAAATACGCCAGGTAGTCATCCTGGACAGGCCCAATTCCTGAGATCGGCGTGGCACGGACAATTCACGGTACGGCGGCTATATTCTGTGTAGAACGTGCGGTACGCATACGATTTTTAGGCTTAGTATCCAATAGAGTAAATTCACTCTCCAACTTATCGATTATTCGACGAATTGAGAGCGCGGATGGAGCAGAATGACGACCATATTTTGCACGATATGCTCTTTGAACACCGACAAAACTTCTCGAATTTTGATAAAATAATTGGACAATTTCCAAACGTTGTGGAAGCGTGAAACTACTCATGGTTAAATGGCAAACCTTACTGATGACAACTGACAGCAGACGTCAAAAATTTCAGTTCAAATGAGCCCGATAGGGACATTCAAAATCATATCACCCCTATTGGGAAACCCTTTATAATTTCCAATGCTCGTTTTCATTTTTGTTTAATATTAAGTCGCCCACAAGGAGGCCAAAACTCAACACAAAAGTTTTCTACGTCTTTTTTTATTTCGTTCACATAATCGCAGTTGAGAAAGTCGTGAAACATTTGTACAGTATTTTGTATTTGCAAACGACTCAATTTGTGATCTGAACATAATTTGCAAGCCATTTGCATAGCTTGAGAAGATAAGGAAAAATCGCTATTTACAGATTCTCTGCAGGAGCATTTTTTAGGATCACATTGAAAAATATAATTTTCCGCAAAATGATCATCTTCCTTTGATTCTATATTTCTCTCAAAATCGTTTGTCATATCAACATATAAATTACCTGGTACTAAAGATTCTGTAAAGTCTCGAAAATAATTATTTTGAACTGTGTGTGGATTTTCGTTCAAATTTTCAATGTTTTCTTTAGAATTACCTTGCTTCACAAGAGGATTTGAAGAACTTTCAACATCATCGTAATAACTTTGATCGACACTTTTATAACTTAAATTAGAAAAATTGACTTTTTCACCAATTTTACTTTCTGCCCTTTCTCGATGCTGAAGTCTTACGTGTCTCAAATAGCTATTTTTAATATTGAAGACTCTTTTGCAGTCATCTATAGTACATTTATATTTTTCGATTGGTTCGATGCCATGGACAATTTTTTTATGATTTTTTATTGAACCCCGAGGGATTTGTCTTTTACAAAATTCACAAATCATTTTTTATTGATACCTTCACACATATAATATTTAAATTTGTTGTAATTCAGTCCACAAAGTCGTCAACACTATTTTTTTCCCTCTTCTTTTCGCATTGCTCTTGAAACTGCAGTTATAAACAAAAGACTCTAAAAATTCCCAAATAACTGCGCATTCCTTTGGATACGTGGCATTCAAAGTATGAAAACTCTTGAAGCATAAGTCAACCGCAGTCATAAGATCGTCAACCCTATATTTAATATTGTTGATGACGACATAAAATGCTTCAAACGTCGTTGCAGAGCCGATGGCAACGATTATGGGTTGCTGAGTAATGCCATATACCCTTAATTTGTCCTTTCTCGTGGTCAATGATGGTTCCATTCGAGTGGCAGTCTGAAAAACCAGTGAATCATATGAGAATCTTAAAATATTGATTTTTGGCTTTAGCTCTGTATGTAAATCCTATATGTAATTAAAACGAGAAAAAAAATTGATATACATCTTGAATATAATTTTAACTAGTTAAAAATTACTTAATTGAGCCATTGCATAATATAACGTATAATGTGTTCGATTTCTCTCCATCTTAAAATTATTATAACCATTTTCATTACGTAAAAATTCAAATAAATTTTTTCATCAATTGAAAATAACGTTAATGATTCATTTATTTTGATTAAATCATTATTCTTAATTCATTTTTATATAAATAAAAGTGATTTTTAAAGACTAGTTAATTATCATTACTAAAAATTACTAATGAAATAAAAAATTTGAACAATTATGAAGAAAAAATTTCTAATTGACATTAGAAATAAATTACTTAGTATTCTGAAAAATAAAATTGTGCATATTGTAAATACATCATATTGTAAAATAATAAAGTTTGAACTTACTTTTGAATATTTCAATATAATCTGAGAGTTCGAAATTCTGAAGCGTTTCCTCAATAAAAAAATCCATGTTTGGAAAATTTGAGGTTGAAATTTTCAATCTGGAAAAAAACAAATTTTTTATAAAAAAAACGCATCTAGAAATTGATGCCACCAGAAATATTTGCTAATTTAAAGTTTCGGAACCAATGCATCGCAATCGATCATGAAAAAGAATGTTAACTTACTTGTCAACTTGTCAGGCTACCTTCAAACTCGAAATCTTGAAAGAGAACTCTTTTTTCTACGTAAAATGAGTCGAAATCATTCAAAAATATACTGTTAACGTAAAACGTCATTTACCATCTTGTATCAACATATATATATGAAATAAAATATATGAAAACGAAAAACAAATACATACCTAACAATGCGCGCGCACACACACGTACAAGTATATGCATTTACACAATTTTCACAATTTTGACAAGTCATGTTTTGGCATACACGGCTTAACCACAAACAAATCAATGCAACTATTGTAGATTATGCAGTAAAAATTATTGAAGCGAAATAAACACCCCAACAAAAATTTTATTGACACGTAATTAAATAATATCGATTTTTTTGAAAAAAAATTGATGAATAATTCGAACGATCCTTTGAAAAAAAAACACTGAAATGTGAAGAATTAGTTATTATTTTTAACATTATAGCACATTCTATCATATAAAATCTACAAGTGCGCGAAATAAGTTCAAATTACTTTTCATACAAAATTATCATAATTATGGTTCATTGTTTTTCTAACTACGAATTGCATTGGAGATAACTGTGTGACTTTAATTGTCCCCGAAACGAACTACAAAAAACAGTTAGGTGTTGTATAGTTCCACTAACTATAATTATATTTGTTCCAACTAAAAATACAGTCAAAGCAACTGCAACAGGTTTAACTTTACAGCTAAAGTTGCTACGACTACTTTCCTTTTCTCTCAGTGTGAACTCTAAATATTCTTTCAATTCGTGATGCTGCATACTGGACTACTTCATTTTGAATTGCAAGCTATGAGATAAGTTTTTCAATTTTATGATAATCCTTATTTTAATTATCTCCGTTTTACAGAAATTTTCAATTAATCTTTGAATTTATGGCACTGAAGAGGGCCCCCATATGTGGCCGAAACGTTTGCCTTGCTTTCTGTTTGAGTATTTTTATATTTAATAGTGAAAATTTTAATCGAAGAAAATAAAAAGAATCTGACCCTATGCCAAAATAATGAGAAATGAAAAAAATTCTATGAATTTTGGGTCAATATAATAGCAGACATGTTATCAAACATGTCACTTTAAAGAATAGGATGCCCTTCCTTTAATAGAAACCCTATTGTCCATGGATTCGACGATAGCTTTTATTGCATCCATTATGCACGACTACTATGCGTTCATAAAATGTTAACCCCTCTACAAAAGTGGGAATAAATAAGAAACAAAAATTCAGTGCACTGTATAGTCCAGACGATTTAGTGAAAAGCGGGATGTTTTCCTGGAGTAGGTTGAAAAATTGAGTTTAGGCGTCAAAAAATAAGTGAAACAACATATCTTTTCCCGTGGTATCAAATCGATGGACGTCATTATTTAAATTACGTTTATTTATAATTTTTTAATGAAATTTCACGCTTTTCGCTTATATCTTTGATTCTTTTCATTTTATCGGAAAATAGTTTAATAACTTTTGTTTCCTCGTAGAAAACCCTACGAAACTAGATGCCGACCATAAAAAAAAATTAATTAGGTCAAAAGTTATGAATAAAAATAGATTATGTTTGTGACGTTTAAATAAACAATCTTGTTTACTCATATTGCGCCGTTCAACAACGTGCGAATACTTCTTATTATTGACAATCATGTGTGCAAAACCTGGAGTCGGGAAGATTGTTAGTTAATGACTTATAGCCTTATAAACAAATTAATAAACAATTAACTTGTACGAACCTGAGAAGTAGATATAATGATGCCGATTTTTGTATCGATAGATTCCACTATTTTACATTGAAAATCATCATTTTTTAGTAAAAAAATTCTATTTTGCCACTAAGGAAAATTTGCTTATAAATTTCTTAGCTGCAAAATGCATTTTTCCAAGTGTTCCACTTAATTTTCATAACTTTTTATTACCTACATTGAAAGTGTATGAAAAGAGCTTTCATTAAAGAGAAAAAAGTTCAAGATTAATTAAGAAACAATGGAAATACAGTGCGATGAAGTTTTTTCCGAGAAAAGTGCGACTAAAGCTGCGCCGTCGATTTTGAACGATCGAATCAATATTTTTTCAGGGTGCATCCAGTCCCTCCCACCTTGCCGCCGTGCGTCAGCTATCAAAAATCCGACGATCCGCTGATTTTGATGAATTTTTTTTCAGTGAATATTTCCACGGGGAATTTGTATTAAGTGGAACACTTGGAAAAATGCATTTTGCAACTAAGAAATTTATAAACAAATTTCCCTTAGTTGCAAAATTGAATTTTTTTATTAAACAATAATGATTTTCAATGTAAAATAGTGGAATTTATCGATAAAAAAAACGGCATTACTATATCTACTTCTCAGGTTCGTACAGGTTAATTGTTTATTAATTTGTTTATAAGGCTCTAAGTCATAAACTAACAATCTTCCCGACTCCAGGTTTTACACACATGATTGTCAATAATAAGAAGTATTCGCACGTTGTTGAACGGCGCAATATGAGTAAACAAGATTGTTTATTTAAACGTCACAAACATAATCTATTTTTATTCATAACTTTTGACCTAATTAATGTTTTTTTATGGTCGGCATCTAGTTTCTTAGGGTTTTCTACGAGGAAACAAAAGTTATTAAACTATTTTCCGATAAAATGAAAAGAATCAAAGATATAAGCGAAAAGCGTGAAATTTCATTAAAAAATTATAAATAAACGTAATTTAAATAATGACGTCCATCGATTTGATACCACGGGAAAAGATATGTTGTTTCACTTATTTTTTGACGCCTAAACTCAATTTTTCAACCTACTCCAGGAAAACATCCCGCTTTTCACTAAATCGCCTGGACTACATGGGATAACCTACGTATATTAGAGAAATAATATTAAAAACTATTTTAATTAGTAAATAATTGTAAAGGAAGCATTATTGATTCACGTAAGTACTAAACTTTTAAACTAATTTAATTTTTTTAAACCAATAGCCACTTATTCATAATGCGAATGTAAAAAATTAGTTCAACTAAATTCAAATACTAAGTATTATTAGTTAATATTAATATTAAGTATTAAGTATTTTTAGTTTAACAGCTAACTCCACTTCGTCAAACACTCAGGGAATTGCTTCTATGAGGAATGTTCATGGAGGAATCTTATTTTATATTATTTGCAACAAAGAAGCATTTTTTGAAAAAGAGTAACTAATGAAAATGTCTTGTATTATACAAAAGAAATTAAAGTAAATAATTAATTTGACAAATGTTGACAAATTTTTTATTTCAATAATTTTATTAATTTGTTTAATTTATTTTGCATAATAAAACATATTTCCAATAATAATTTTTTTCAGAAAATGCTTTTTACTGCAGAAATTTGAAAATAAGATCCTTTGCCATACATTTCCAATAAAAGCAATTCCCTTATTGTACGACGAAGTGAAGTTAGATGTTAATAAAGTGAAAATACCTCATTGTAATTTGTAATTTAACGGATGCCACATATTTTTAAAGTCATGTAATTAAAATCAAAATATTAAAGTTGAATCAAGCTCATAATGAAAAAATTTCAATTTTATTGTAAATTTCCGTACCTGAGTGACGCAACTATATTTATTCGTGTGTCCAGCATCAAAATTTCTTCTTTAATAACAGCAGCTAAAACAGAGAAAATGTGATAAAAAAAGTCACTGTTAAAGATTAATGTCAAGAAATAAAAGAATTTAATTACACCTTAAAACAATCACCAGAACTATACACTGTTAAAAATACTATCAATTTTATTAGACTTTAATATACAAATGGTAAATTAAAATAATTAGATTTGTATATTATGAAAAATTAATATACTTTCGTATTAAATTTAATAACTTTTCAATCAAAATATATTAAAATTTACAAACACTATTCAAATTTATACACATGTCTATTAAAATTCAAATAAAAGTTTGTATTTTTTAAGATAATTTAATAATTAATAATTAATTTTAATAAGATAATTTAAATATTAATTATTAATCGATTACTTACTGTTTATAACTGAAATATTAAATTAAATTTGTAAATGATAATATTTAAAGGGTTACATCATTTTGCTTCGATAAAATATAATGCTTTTCGAAGAATATTTATTGAAGTAATAAAACGTTTTTATTTAAATTGATTTTATTTTTTGAAGCGACCAAAGTGGTGTAACCCCTTAATGATATTGTAAGTATTATAAAATAGAACATAAAGCGTTAATCATCTTTAAAAAATAATATGTACAAAATTTTACTTGAAAAACAGAGAACCTAAATTACATCTGAAAAATATTTAACTGCCTGCAGTAATTTAAACATTTCTCTTTGGTTTTATTTTTTTCAAAAGGCGATATGAATTTTTATGTTTCGATGAACAAAAAATTCTTCTTAACTACACAAAACTACATAATTTATGAATAATAATAAATATAATAATATAATTCAAATTTAAAGAATTTGAAATACTTCTGTGGAAAAAGAGACGCTTTCAACTGTACCGGGATTCGAACCCGGTATAAATAATAATAAATTCATATTCAATTATATGTACATCTGTAATTTTTGGGTAATGCATTATTATGTAAGAACAATTATTAATATTTTCAATATTTACACTAATATAGTAGATTAAAACTTTGAAAAGTATGTTAATCAAATGTTTAAAATTTTATAATAAGTACGTAACTCTTAACAGACAATTTACAATTGTGACGATGAAAGTATAAGTTTTCAAAACTTTGATTCAGACATCTTGAAGGTCTCACAGGCATTGAAAGTTTCCTTGATGAATTTGCTATATTAAAAAAAGATACATGATTGTAAATAAATTTGAACTTGAACATGGAGCGTTTTGAAAGAAAACTGGAGTTTAACTTGCAAAATAGAAGAGATAGTCTAATTTCAGGATTTTCATTCTTTAACTCACCTTCTAATTGTCGGTCTATTGTTTGAATTATTCGGTACTCTTTTTTGTCGTCACATGTTGATTCACTCAATTTGAGTTCTTCACAATCAAGTATAGGTTTCATTCCTTCATCTAAGAGATCAAGTCCAAGAATTTCAAATTATCCGTGCCAATGCGAATCATTCCGAACCAATCCAAAAAACGTTTTGTAACGCGTTTGATGAAAAACGGTAAAAAATTCGAACCAATCAGAAACCCATCCGAAATCCGAGCTCGGATTGATTCGGATTGAAAACTTGTTTTCGGATTGGTTCGAATTCATTCGGGTTGTTGCCTTGGATTAAATCGGATTAGGTCGGATCGATTTTTTACCATTTTTCATCAAACGCGTTAAAAAACATTTTTTGGATTGGTTCGGAATGATTCGCATTGGCACGGATACAGATATCGGAATGAATCGAAATCGCAAACCAGCATCTTTTATAATATGAATCGAAATAGTTCTGATTGGCTCAGAATGAATTCCTATCCGTTACTTTCGCCAGGGTACTTACTTTTCAGACATAATAAAAGATTTAGAAGGATTTTGACTAGAACGATGACTCTCACTTTCATGATCATTTATTTTTGATTCTATGTTATGCTATTCCGGCTTCCACACTGAGAAAAAAGATTCTTAGATCCAAAGAAATGTATTTAATTGATTCCATTTCTTTGTATCTAACAATTCGTTACCCAATTCAATTAAATATTTTTTAGAAGCATTAAACGCGTGCTTGATTCAAAGAAATAATTTATTTGATAGGCATTTCTTCAATACAAAGAAATGTTTCTTTGCTTGTAAATGTGAGCAAATTAACTCAACCAGTTCATTTCTTTGAAACTAAGTACCTAGTTTATTTGAATCTTGTCTTCGCACTCAAAGAAATATTTATTTGATTCAATAAGTCCTATTTTTTGAATTCAACAAGACGTATTTGAATCAAATAATTTATCCATGGATGAATCAAGCTTTAGGTTTTCTTGAATCAAGGAAATATTTATTTAATTGAGGCATTCATTAATTAATTTAGGAAGATATTTATTCGATTCAAAGAGTTGATAAATGTATATCAATGTAACGTTTTTTTATATGAATAAAATATTGTGTTTACATAAATATATATTTCTTTAGTTGAAAGAAATGTTTTTTGTGAACAGTAGAATGGAAGAATTCATTTAAAAAAGAACATTTATTTCAAAGAAAACAATATTTTGTTGAAATGACTGCAAGTACTTTCAGTTAAAATAAATAATTTCTTTTATATAAATGTTTGGCATCATTGTTACAATTGTCAATCTTTTTGAACTTTCAACATATTTTGTAGAATTAAATCTTTATTAGATTTCTCCTAGGAAATATCCGCCTACATTATCAACATAAAATAATTTAAACCAAAAAAACATATTTTTTAAAAGAAAGAAATATTTTTTTGAAAAAACTGTAGATATTTTTCGCTTAAAAAATTTGTTTATTTAATTTAAAGGATTGCCATATTTGTTATGATAACATATTTTTTAAACTTGAAACATATTTCATATAATTAAATGTTTATTGGATTCCTCCTAGAAAATATTCGCTTGCATTATGAATATGGAATAATTTAGACCAAACAAACCATTTTTTTAAAAGAAAGAAGTATTTTTTCGGAAAAACTGTGGTATTTTTCGTTTATAAAATTTGTTTATTCCATTTAAACGTTTGGCGTAGTTGTTATGATTACATGTTTTTTAAACTTGAAACATATTTTCTATAGAATTGAAAATTTATCATTCCCGTTCTAAGAAACATTCGCTCTCATTATCAACTTGAAATGTATCATTCCCAACAAATATTCGTCCCACCGTAGTATCCATTCTTTTCTATATTCAACTGTTTGTCATAGTTGATATAAACATACATATACATACTTTCAAATGTGAAATATATTTCATAGGGTTGAAGATTTATCAGTCTCTTCAAAGGAAATATTCATTTTGATTCACAATATCAAATATATCATTTAAAACTTAATTCAATTTTAATTACTTTTTTATTTTTCACTTAGGTTTTTTAAATTCAATTGATTTTACAAAAATTCAAACAGAAAAAGTCTTGATAAATTTATAACATAAAATCTCAAAAATCTACACAAGATTTAGATTTTACATAAATTTCTTAGGAACAATAATAATTTGGAATTCATAATTGTATAATTTATATTTTGAAACTATACAACACAGAAAATAAAAGAATTTCCATTTAAATGTTTTTATACAAGATTCTTTTTTATATTAGTGTAATTTTTGAATATATATTTTAAAATTTAGTTTCATTAAACTTCATACGTATAGTCATAATAAAAATGTATACTAAATATTAATTAATAATTATATTATATATTTATCAATAATCATAATTATAATAATTAAAAAAAATATTTTATGAATAATTTATAAAAATAGTTGATTTATTTTTACTTGAGTGAGGCTCCAAAGCTCTAGTCACGACACATTTCTCTCACAAGCTCTGAATAACTCTTGCAGTCACTATATAAGAAAGTTCCAAATTTTATGTCTCAGGATTGTAAGCGAACGTGTGCGTGATTCGACGAAAGCGTATCATCCTATATATAAGTCTTAGTTATTAGGTTTATATTTGCGTAGTTGTATATTTAAGTGTATTTGTAATAGAAAATATGATTGGCGGCTGCGACTGAATGGTGTGAATGTAATTGTATGATGTTTATATATGTATGTATCGGATGACAAATGGCAGGTTCGAGGTAAGAATTTTTTTGTTATTTAAGAGAACCATGACAACGTTTATACTTGACTCCTTACAATTCATGAAGTTTATATTACTTTAAATTTAAGAAATATTTCTTAAATTTCAAAACACGTTTATTCATATCAGTAAAATCTTTTTGACACAAATCTCTAACTTACCATGGGCAACATTATCGTTCTTTGCATCCATTATTACTCAATACATTTTACTACTTGATCATTTTAAACAGTAAATCACATCTTCGGAGCAAATAATTATTTAATCCTACCAAAAATTATCTCCTCATTTCAAAGAAATATTTCTCTCAATTTACAATTCGCTCATTACAAACAAGGAATCAGATATTGGAATGGAAAACAAATTTACTTGAACCAATGCAAATTTTTTTGAATTAATGTATTGTTTCTTTGAAGATGCATCACATCATTTTACATCAAAGAATTTACTTCTCTTATCAAATAATTGCTACACAATGTTAATAACATATTTATTCAATCTAATGAATATTTAATAGTACTAGAAAAACATTTTTTTGCTTTCATTATTTATTTTTTAAAGACAATAAAAATATTTCTTTGATCTAAAAAAATATTTATTCGTCACCATCCAGCTCAACCATTTATTTGAATCAAAGAAATATTCTTTGATTCGAATATTATTTTTTCTCAGTGCAAGCGAAGATCTAGTTAAATGTTCATGTGAACGCAAGATCGCTTCTCTTTTTAATTTATACTCTTAAATCATCTTTTGCTTCTGTATTTCATGCTCTTTTTCCCTTTCTTGTCTTCGACTGTTTGTTTTTTCTTCGCTTCGAGTTTGATGAATGCTACAAACATGATCTTCACTGCGTGATCTTCTTGAGATATTATTACGATAAGTTGAACTTGATTTACTTCCTTGCATTTCTTCAATTCAATGCGACTATAACACACAATTGTCAAATTCTTGCACTGCAAAGAGAATAAAAGAAAATTAATTACACCAGTAAAGTTTATTTTTAATATATAATATAGTCTGCTTTAGTAAGAGCCCAGTGAAGATTCATATTTCTTACGTCATTGCTACATAACAGTTCTGTAAAAATTTCGTTCCATGCGTATCACAGTTACATAACAAAAATCTTTATGTATATATAACGATTCTTGTTATGTAACTGTGATACGAATTGGACGACATTTTTACAGAACTGTTATGTAACAATGACATAGCAAATGTGAATCTTCACTGGAAGCAGATCACTCAAAATTTTCTAAATGTTCTGAAATGTACAAAATGATGTTACCTTTTCTTAAGATTAGTAAATTTAAAAAATAAATTGATTCAATTACAGCTTAGAAATGCAATACACCTGTGAAATATTATTAAAAAGCACTTATAACTGCCTACAAAACTTCTTTCTCTGGAGGGCTAACACTATGATGCCGCCGAAGCTCAAGCCTTAAGCCTGTATGGTAAACTCTGACGTCACCAATTTTATACGATCGCTTAATAATTAAAATAATAATTCAAACAAATTTTCCGAAGAAGACAGTAATGTGTTACATTATCCTGCATTTCTGTCTTCTTCAGAAAATTTTTTAAAATTATTATTTTATTAATAAAGCCGTCGTATATAATTGGTAATGACAGACCTTACCACACGGCCTTAAGCAAGCCCATGGAAATTCTAATCTAATGTCAGCATTGTATGAAAGACTAATGACCAATAGGAAAATAGCTTACAGGCAGACGGATATGACGCAGAGCGAAATGGATTTTTAAGGGTAAGACGGAGTGAGTAAAAATATCATGAAGATCATCAACAAGCAATTTCGTGCAAGAATAGTATAACGATACAAATTTAACAAATTTTTTCAACATTTCAATTTTTATTATTTCGAAAAAGAATAATAAATTGCTTTAAGTTTTCGGAGGCTATATATTAACACTGTAAGTTATTTTGAAAACAATAGAACTATACACTGAGAAAAAAATGCTATTGAATCAAAAGCATTTCTTTTCAAAAAATAGTTTTCCCTAGAATTGTAATGAATGATTGAGGAATAAATAAAAATGCGCTTTTTATTCAAAAAAATGAAAAAAGTTGAGGTTTGGGTCATGGGGTTTGACTAAGACACGTAAGACCAATGGTTCAGAACTTTATAGCGTTATCGTCGCCAGATGGCGTCAGTAATAACGTTCTCGAAAGTAATTCAGATCTGAAGTAGGTGATATAGCCTAAGTAAGCAAGTATATCTATGTATAATTCATGTTATATATTTACTTATCCATATTTATATATAATAATTTTTGAGGCAGGGAGTTAACTCCTCATAATTAATAGAAAACATAATTTACATATATTGATGAAAACTACAATACAGAAAACTACAGCAAGATTACAGCATTTCTGTAGGCACGCTGTCTTTCGCCCGTCGCACAGTGGAAGAAATCACAAAAAACATGGCCAAAAATAGGAGCTATTTGATTACAGACTTGAAATTTCACAATATAGGGCTTTCAGGTTCGTTGATAACGAATTTGAAGTCAATTTTCTGAAAAGCAAAATGGCACATTTTAAATGGACATTTTTTTGGATAACCTATTCCATTTTGATAAAAATGAAAATAAAGTGCTTTTAGGGTCGCTGATATCGAATTTAAGGTTAATTTTTCGAAAAGCAAAATGGCGTATCCAGAATGGCGAATATTTTTTCGAAACACTTGATCAATTCAAAAGAAAATGAATACAAAAGGCTTCTCGAGATCACTGATAACGAATTCGATATTAACACGAATTTAAAAATTTAAGATTTAAATGGACAATTTCGAATATTTCCTGTCACGTAACTCTAAAATTGCCGGATCCTATAACATTGTATAAATAAAGTTTATTTAATTGTATGTTGATCATTAAAAGTATATGAACAAATAAATATTTACAATTGATGTATTTAAATCTGGGGTTAAATTATAAAAATTGAAAAATTTTATTATAGATAATTGTTTGAACGACTTTCTTTGATTTAAAGAAATGATTTGTTTAAATGAAATAACATTTTTTTGATTGAAACAAAATATCTTTGAACCAAATAAATATTTGTTTGAATCAAATAATTTTTTCTTCAAAACAAAGAAATTAATGCATTGATATATGGTCAAAGAAATAATTTGTTTCTTTAATTTAAGATATCTTATGATTGTATTTATATAGTTAAAAAATGTATCAGTTCTTCAAATAAAAGTAAACCTAACTATTTTTAAATTGAGTTTAAAGGTAGAAATATATTTTGAGGATTAATCATTGCAACTGGAATAATAAGCATAAGCTAATGTACCTCGAACTCTCGCGATTCGTAGAATTTGGGAAGTTGATCACCATGCCGTCGCACTACGCGTCTCAACTGTCCATGCAGCTTTTAAAGGCTATTTTCTTTTCTTTTAATCTAAGCGTGCGTAGCCGATGGGCTTAATCAGTAGCTTAGTTTGCAAGAGTGAGTTAGAGTGTTCTTGAAAATACATTATTAGTATTAAATGATAATAATATAAAGAATATTTTTTTTATCGTTTAAAAATGAGTCATCATTTTAATGAACATTTTTCTAAAGTTTTGAGGCCACTCCAATAGATTGTATATTACTTTCAGTTTCAGATTTGATAGAATTATTACTATATTACTAATATTACACCAAATTTTCATACATTATATCATTATATCCTATAACAGACAGCATTAATTTTTATTAAACTATCCGTTGTATCATCTAATCTAGAACTATAGTTCCCTAAACTTCATACAACTTGTTTTTTCCGTGTGCATTTTTAATATAAATATCCAGTTAATACAGAATCCATATTTTAGTAATACCCAAATTTGGTAATATATATTATATACTAGGGTGTTTGATATTGACGTGATAAAATAAACAAGAATTAATTTTTTTGTCGAAAATCGGTTTTATTTCTCACAGTAATCTCCTTTTAGCTCGATACAACGTATCCAACGATCTTTTAACTTTTTTATGCCTTCCAAATAATACGATTTGTCAAACCTTCCAAAATACCCTTCTATTTCCCATTAAATTTCTTTGTTTGATTCAAAACGCCTACCACACAGCCATCTCTTGCAGTTTGGGGACAGATAATAGTCGCTGGTGACCAGTTCTGGAGAATACGGTGGATGCAGAATGCAGAAGCAATTCGAAACCCAATTCATGCTTTTTTGCCTGTGTAATGTTTCGATGTTTGAGATGGTGCATTTTCATCATGAAAAAGGATCTTTTTCTTCTTCAAATGTGGCTTTTTCTTCCTGATTTCGTAAACCATTCGATCCAATAATGCAGCATAATATGCTCTAGTAATCTTCCTTCCTTTCTGAAGGTAGTCGATCAATATTATTACTCCATGTGCATCCCAAAAAACACTAGCAATACCTTTGCCAGACGATTTTTTCATTTTCGGACGCGTTGGTGCACTTTTACCAGGTTTAATCCACTGTTTTGACCCTTCACGTGATTTCAAAGTACACTGAGAAAAATATATTTTAGTTTCTTCTTTTTTTTAGGCGAGATTCTCCTATAATTTATGGCATTTTAACCCCAGAAAATCCTTATAGAACATTTTCGTATTTTTATCGGACTTTACTTACCATCGGAAATTGTGCTATAAAATAGGAGGCTTTTTTCCGAAAAAACATCATATAATTTCCTACTCAAATGTCTAATTAATACTTTTTCAAAACAGTAAAATATAACTGTTTTGATTCCGGAAATTTTACTGTTTTTTATCGGACTTTTTCCCGTGATTGGAACCCTAAAAAGTTCACATAAATTTGTCAGAATTTTTCCTCTTTTTTATCGGACTTTTTCGACGCAAAAAAAAGCAAAAAATTATTTTCCCTATTATCGATCCTTTTCTCCTTCTTCCCTCTTTTCTCTTTACAACGATTCTACCATCATTTTTCTACTTATCATTGACAAACCTGTGTGAAAGGAGAAATTATTCAGACTTTTATTACTATGCACAATTATGAAACAATGTTAGTAATTATATTAGGAAATTTGAACATTTATGTAGTAAAGCTGAAGAAATCTGAAAATAATTCTGCTCCAAGCTGGGTTCGAACTCGCGTACTCGTTGGTCCGTAGGCTAGAACGTAGACCGCTGACCTGTAAAACCATTCCAACGGCACTTCGATTATTAGTTACATGACCCACAGCCTGAGATGCCCCATTTTCTTACGAGTTTTACTTTGAAAAACCATACTGTTGTAGGTGAAATCGTTTCCCAACCGTAAAAAAACAAATTTGTTTTTCTAAATATAGATTCTACATAGCGATATACAGATGGTCCTTAGTAATTAAAAACTTTATCAAACCACTTTTTTAAAATAAAAATTTTATAAAATTAGTGTCTTTTTATGAAGTCAACTTTATGAAAATTTTTATAAAAATTGTCTTTATGAAATGCGTTTTTTTATAAAAATACAAAACTTTATAAAATCACTGAATGTTATAAAGTTTTGTCTTTTTATAAAGGTACGATTCTTTATAAAAATTCTCAACTTTGTAAAATTTTCGATGCCTTTTTTGTAGAATGACTCGTCTTTGCTCTCAAAGTAGGACTCAGTTTCGGAAATCACTTCTTCATTGGAGCAAAATCTCTTTCCCTGGAGTATTTTTTTCAGATCAATAAAGAGCCAGTAGTCGCTGGGGGCCAGATCTGGAGAATATGGTGGATGAGGAAACAAATCGAAACTTAATTCATTCAATTTAATCATTGTTTTCATGGACTTGTGGCACGGTGCATTGTCTTGGTGGAACAGCACTTTTTTATATTTCATGTGAGGCTATTTTTTATTGATTTCTGCGCTCAATCGATCCAGTAATGTCATGCAATATTCGCTGTTAATGGTTTTACCTTTCTCAAGATGGTCGATAAACAAAATATCATGCGCATCCCAAAATACGGATGCTATAACCTTGCCAGCCTACTGTTGAGTTTTTGGTCGCTTTGGATGGCTTTCACTAGCTGCTCGATACCCACGTTTTAATATGTCGTATCCCACAAAATTTGAGAAATTGACTTTTTTTGAAAAATGGATTAATAATAATGTTTTACAGCTTATATTAAAATCTTAGGAGTCAAATTGTTTATTTAATATTTTAAAATAAATATTCTAATAAGTGGTATCCCACATGCCGATTTTCACGAATTTTAATATGTCGTATCCCACATCCATAGGTTGTCAGCGCCAGCGATGTGACAGTCAATTTTTATTTCGTGATTAGTCTTAAGTTTATTTTGAGAAATTATTTAATAAAATGAGAAAAAGGTAATTACAAATAAAATTTTTACAACTTCAATTAAATCTAGAGCATCCGCTGAAACCTCTGTTTGTAGATCGATTAAAAATAACTAAAAGTAAATGGCAACAATTATTACAGGCATTAAAAAAAGTGTTGTTGAGAGATACACACTGCTTCTATGATGATATAAAATATATTGATGATACTGACTCTGCTTCTGACCATCAATCTCCATCAATAAAAAATTTAGTAAAAATATAGTTAAGGTAACCGAAAAGACTATAAGTGTAAGAAACGTAAAGCTAGTCAAGTTAATCTTGAAGTTAAAAGCAAAGTACTGCGTACTAATAATAGATTTAAAAAACCTGAACATAATGATATTAATTATAAAAAAAATTGTGATAATACCAGACGAAAGAGGACAAGAAATCTTCAACAATCTCAGCAAGAAAATGTACCTGAAGTAAAAACAAAAAAAATTAAGAATACTCAAAATGAAAACAAAAATGTTTTAATCAATATTAAAGATAGTAAAAATAAAATGTATCAATAATGTAATATTATAATAATTATGAATTAAACAATACACAATAAGAGAGAAAAATTTTAGGTGTGGGATGAAACAATATTTAATTATAAAACGATTAAGGTAGTTTTCATCCACGAAAATTAGACCTCAGGCAAAAATAGATAATTTTGAAAGAGAAAAGATTATTTTACTAGAAAAAAATTAGAATCACAGAAAAATAATTTTATTAATAAAGTTTATTTTTGACCCAACTTTTTTTCTTATCGCTTCTTATCAAATTTTAAATAATTATGCAATTCTAATAAATCATGAATTATTTTTTCAGAGAAAAAATTTCACAAAATATATTTAAATAATTTTTTTGCTTCAATTATTATTTATGCATTTTTATGAACGCAAAAACAAAAATGTGTTTATATTTTTTTATTTGTGCTAGCAAGACGTTTTTATCGTTTTCTGAAGAATTTTCCAAATGTGGGATACGACATATTAGAACGTGGGTATCGATATACAAAATTTTCACTAGACAAATGAATAAAGTTAATTATATTAATTTTATATAAAGAAATGTTTTTAAAATAATAATGTGTCCATTATTATGTTCTAAAATTTCAGCTAGTAAAATTTATTATTGTGGACAAATCTTGGGGAAAACTGATATTACTGATTTTATTGATTTAGTTAGCTGTACTGATTGATCCATGACCATAATTCATTTTGAAAGTTAAAATTTTCTTGTAATATTGTTAACCTATTAATATATTTCTGGATTTTGTTTTTTTGCTGGAGCTACAAAAGGTCAAATTAAGTACAAAAATCTTTTTAGAATTAAAAAATGTTTAATTACTAACACGAATTTATTAAAAATCAATTTATTATATAATTATAGACATTAATATTTTTATACCAACTATGACCTTTTGCAGTTTCTGAGGAAAAAGATTACAGAAAGATAATAGTGGTTCATTTGAATTCAACAGAAACTTACGTTCAGAAACATCTTTCAAACTTTTTAAAATGATTATGACTATCAGACTGAATTAATTTTTACGAATTTGAATTATTAATTTGGATTATTTTTACGAAAATAAAATATAGAATTTTTAGAAATTATTTTTTTTAAATTTAATTTTGTTGCGACATCAATCTATGGAATTGAACTATTGTTGTTTAACGCAGAATTCCAACTGCTTTCGTCTTATAGTCTTTTTATAAAAAGTATTTTTGTTCTGTGATTTCCATTTAAAAATTGAAGTTGTTTATTGTCAAAAATTTGTATGTGATAAATTTGTTAATAAACATGATAACTATTTCTTATCAGTTATTTTCCCTAATTACCTCATAAAAATGAATAAAAACTGTAATTTTCTTATTATGTAAACAATTTTATGCAAACTAATAATATCGTTATAAGCTCTAATTTAGATTCATATTTATATTTTAATAAACGCTAATATGTTGTTGGACAAATGGAATTCAGAGTTCATAAATGATAATCTTCTTATAGCTTTTATTAAAGTATTCACAATTTAAAAAGAAAAAATTCTTTATGGAAGATTAATATAATTAACTTTACTCATTCTGCTAGTGAATATTTATAATATGTTACCCCAGTCGACAAAGTAAATTTTTTTTATTAATGTTATTAATTTTATCATTCAATACATTTCTTTGACAAATTTTCATTTTCTGATCATTAATTATATTTTCAAATTTCGTGCATCAAATGCTTGGGCGTTGTGCTTGAAGACGTCTATAGCAGAGTTCAAGGACAGAAACTGTATTTTAAAAATTTTTAACATTGATAAATAACATTATTGTATACCTCCATTACTTTTCAATGTTAATTTCAACGTAAACATAGATAAACACGCTTTTGGTATATATATATATAAGAATAAAGGACTTTGTACAGTACATATTTAAAAGATTAATAAAAAATTTGATTTTGGTCAAAAAGTATTTATTTTATAATTTTTTATAATTTTTATAATTTTTATAATTAGTTTTTGAATATATTAATTTTTTTATCAATGACACTTCAATAACATAATATGCATATATTAAGATTTTAAGTACATCTCAAGAGTTTAAAGGATGTTATACAGGAAAAGTACTAAATAATAAATATACCTCTCAATGCGGATATACTTAAATATCTAAACTAAAATTATAAAAGTAATTCTATTTTTTTTACTTATTAAGAAGGAGTATCAATAAACTATAGGTACTTTGACCTGTTTTTTAACTAAGCAGAAGTTTCCTGGTGGGTCGCGTGAACCGAACTGTTATAGAATTGGGTATTATTTCGGTAACGATTGGGTAACATTTCAATAATTGTCAAAACAGTTGTCGACTGCATGGTAATTTTCCAAAATTAAAATTAAAATTTAAAATCGTGTTTTTTTATTTTATACAGTCAGAAATAAAATTATCGATTTTTATTGTTAAGTTTATGACGTCAATTTCGGTTCACGTGACCCGCCAGGGTTTCCTGGGTAAATAACTGACATTTTCACAACTTTGAGCGCTTACATAAAATGATGAACTGTAGCTCTCCTCTTTACTAAAACATACGACTGAATCCTGGAAAGATTGATATATAAATATAAGTTCAGTAAAATATGGGAATCAAATTTTTATCAATTAATCTTACGTGGATTAGGAGGAAACCCTGAACTGTATATTTTTGGATGCGTAAATCTTGGATGAAAAAAGGCCCTCCAGGAATTCTATTCCTAATCATAGGTCCGCGCATAGACATCATTGGACCAATCATTGCAGGTCTCGGAGGAAAATTCTGTTAGAATTAATAAAGTATTATCAAAAATAAAATTCAGTTTAATTAAATAGTGATTTCTTAGATCTAACAAAACCAAAACATAGAAATAATATTCTGCCATAGTTGGAATTCCACTAGTATCAGATATTTAAAAACTCATTACTGTTTGATGAAATTATAATCGTTCATACTTGAATATAACTATGTCTAATATTTTTCAAAATAAATGACATAAATATGTAATCACCCCATAGTATACGGGAACAGGCACTGGCTGTACATAATACAAGTAAGTCACATCGGGGATCCTACTATCTCTCGATTTCCCGCTCTCCTTGGATTCATCTCTTTCTTGACGTCTTCTGGATCTTTCTCGATATCTTCGAGACGATTTTCCAGACGTAATGGGGCTAAAACGAGTAATTAGAAATTATGAAATAAAGTTATTTCAGATAAAACATTATTATAATTTGTCTTTATAATTTGAAATCAGATGTTAGTATTTGATATCTTACCAAGAGCGATTATTGATCGATCGACTGAAGTGCGAAATTCGGTCGGCTGCCAGAGCTTGACCATCGGCCCGAAGTCGGTTCTATTTTGGCAACCGATCGACGGCAACCAGAGTTGGGCCGACTAAGGTGTTTTCAAGCTGCCATGGTCCCACTAACGTTGGCAACCGACGTCGGCGCTGGGCGAAAAGCCAACCTTTGGCGCTATTTTGGCCCAGCTTCGGGCCGCCAATCGGATAAACCGTGGTAGATTGGTCGGCACGACCGTAAGAATGCAGTCGGTCCGACTCTGGATACAGCAGTCAGCTATAGCCACAAATCACCATGATACACCCGACGGTCGGCTCAACCTTGGACCAAATATGGGCTGACCGTTGGATATACTCTGGTTTTTTGTTTTAAAAAGATCGGTGAAGTACGGTCGGCTTGACTCTGGGCAATAGATGGTCCGTCCGTTGACGTAGCATTTACCCTTAACATTGGTTGAATATAACCTACTTCGAATCATCTCGATAGATCTGCTATCGACTGCGGTAGATCTGCTCGTATTATTGGGAAGTCGAATTGTTGTGTCACTTGTAGACATTGATAAATATGACTGGAAAAAGGTCAGCATATGAAAGGTTGAAAAAATTTAGGAAATTGAAGCGTAAAAAAGTTGATGATGGCAACAGCGAAAACAGCATTTGTGGTGACGATTAAAGTTGCAATCCCTGAAGATTTGAAGTAAGCGTAATCATTTAAACTCTATTTATATTTTTATTAAAAAATTCTACGTTTTTCAACTTTGAAGGTTGTTGCTAAGTAGTTACAAGTAATGAATGCAAAAACTTTTTGCGCTTGAATAAGTTATACATATTTTCAGAATTTTTAAAGAATTATGAACTTCTATAGAATGTGTTTTAGATTCGTCTGGAAAAATAAATAATGTAATAAATTCTATGAATAAATATTAGTTTGCCTAGATACGTATTTTTCATTTACAAGGCAGTATTGCCAAGCCAACGGTTAGCATTTAAGGTCAGTTTATTATTATTTTCCTGGTTGGCTCGACCATTGGTTCCCAAGAGTGGCCCTACCATTGGTTACAAGCTTGGTCGGACGTTTCTTGACAATGTAGTACCAACCTTTAAAAATCAAAGTCGGTCTTACATTTTTGCCCAAGGTTGGGCTGGCATCATCTTAATAGATGGCCCATCTATGGGACCAAATGTCGGGCCGACGTTGAGAAACTAAAGGCGGTTGACCGTTATCATTTAGCTGCTTGGCCCGACCAGTGGCAAACAAAGTTGGACCGACCGTCTACCAGTTGGCCCGACCGTGGGCCGACGGTCAATTCGCACCTGGGGTCAGTGATCCCAGAACGTGGGAGCTGGCGGCCCCCACCATAGACCCCACCAGCTCTTGGCTTCTTCCTCGCTCAACTGCCATAGGTTGGTTGAATGAGGAAGACAGAATGAGCTCGAGGCATCTATGGTGGGGGCCGCCAGCTCCCACGTTCTGGGATCACTGCCTGGGGTGTGATGTTGCTTTAATTCTTTTGAAGATGATCGTTCACGGGATAACCTACGTCTATTAGAAAAATGATATTAAAAACTATTTTAACCAGTAAATAATTATGAAGGAAGGGTGATTGATTTACATAAGATATAAATTTCTGCTGACTAAAACAATATAAACTTTACAACTAATTAATTAAAAATAAATAAATTTAATTAAATCTAAAAACCATTTGGAGTTTTTAAATTTTCTTTAACAGTATTGTACTGACAATGAAAAAAAAAATCCACGTGAAAAAGAACATAGTAAAAACTCATAAATTATTTACGAGAAGTCATGGAATTTGATAGCAATTTTTAAATATACATATTTCATTTTAAATATTCACCTGTCATTTGATTTGCTTCGGTGACGAATTTTTTTGTGATGATGAACGGAAGGCTCATACCTATAGGAAATTAATTAAAATATAAAATTACTAGTCAATCTTTTCATTTAATAAAACAGTTCACTCACTTCTCTACTCAATTTTTACTACAATTATTTATTCATTATTTCTTGTGAGGAAAATCAAATTTATTGAAAAAAAATTTGACTTAAATCAATAAAATAAATTTGATTTTAAGCTTTAGATATAACGCATGAACTTTTGATATTTACGTAGATTCAAAACTTAAAATAATCAATACTCAATTGCTCACATATATACCACATAATCTTTCTGTTCTATATCCGCATACTTTGAAAAATACCTTCTCATATGTGATGAGAATGTAAAAATCATAATAAATATAACTTTATAAAACGCAAACTGACATAAGAATCCTGAAAGTAAGATTTTTATAATTAATATTATTACAGGAAATATTTTCTTAGAAATTATCTCTGATATTCATATACTTTTAGGTATTACATTTTTTTCCATGTAAGTATATGATATAAGTGGGTTGTAGCTCCATAACTTTAGTCCCCACTTATCCAGAAGTAAAAATTAAAAAAAATATAAATAAAATATATAAAATCTGCTTAAATCAAGCATTTTCTAATTTCATGTCAACTCAATCTTCTAGTATATGGAAAAGAAAATTATTTTATTAAAAAATAGTTCCTTATATTCAGAACATTCCTTTCCATCATATACGTATCATATCTGTATCCACATATTTCTCAATTTTCATTAAAATTTATTTTCAATCCCTACACTGAGAGAAAGTATTAGTCGTGGTTACCTATTTTTTTTGTAAAAAAGGGCCACAAGTATGTTTTTTACTCTGTATCATTTAAGCACCTTAGTTCTTACAGCAATATTAACTGAGTAGCAATGATTAAAATTTTTAGTAAAACTTACAAAATCCGATTAGTCGGACCGTTTTGTAGCCGCGATTATTTTCATGCATTCCCACATTGTATCGAGCTTATAATAGATGTTACCAATACGTTTTTGTAAAACTTACTAATTGTGTTAATTGCTTTTACTATTTGTCCAGTGTAGTTATTACAAAAATATAGATTTTTTCGACATAACGGAGAAAAGTTGTATCAAAAACTATTCCAATATCTTAATTAGAAACTGATTAATTCTTTCATCCGTACATGATTAAAATAGTAATTGCAACATTGAAAAAATGTTAAATTTACCATTCTATCTATTTTATTTTTGTTAATGTCGATGGGAACTTTCTTAGGTTAGAATTGTTTAGGAGAAAAACTTTTTTAATTTTTTTTTTTTTTAAATGCAACAAAGGATAATAACTGTTGAGAGGTTTTTCATCAAAAACTGCACAACAGTTTACAATTATACTTTAAAATTGCCATGATTTAATTCTTCTCATTTTGATGAAGAACAAAAGCAAAATTTTAAGAAATCAATGTATATACTCTCTAAATCTGAATCAGTCAAATTTTCACTGATAATCAGTAGATTTTGACTGATTCAAATTTAGAGAGTAACGATTTCAAAACGATTCAAAACAGTTGATAAGCAGGTGAAATCTAATTCGTCTGTACAATTATTTCTTGAAGTTTACTATTACCAAAGAATTGCAAGTCATGTTTACTCCCGAAATATTGCATATGGAAATAAAATATTTACATTTCTCAAAATAAATGAATTTGATCAATTTTACAAAAAAAATTAGTAGGATTTACAAAAATTTTGGTACTGTTTACTAAAAATATATAGTTGTGACCTTTTAGTCAACACAACTAATAGGATTTCTCTCAGTGTAATAATGCAGCAAAGAACAATTTTCGAATGAGACACCAAAATATAAAAATAAACAATTTACCCTCTTTCCTATATTCTGACTTACGAAATGTGACATCACCAAAGTAAATATCTTCAATTTTCAGATACACGTATAAAGTAATTACATGTTTATTGCTAATGCAAATGCGTTTTTCATTAAAATTTCCTGTAAGTTTGTAACTTGAACCAAATTATTAAATATTCTAAATACGCTACATCTATAATTTTAATCTTGAACCATTATTATTTATTAAATGCCATGTCTAACTTGAATCATCGGATCAAGTAATCAACTTTTTTTGCTCAACCCAATAACTTTTTTTGTATAAAATTGAAATACCACAGAGAATTTTCTCGCGTTCATCAAATGTCTACACGAAATGAGAAATAGAATTAAAATTTGGAAAAATTAAACTAGAGAATAAAGAAAGTTCATCTAATTAAAATCTGGTAAAAAATATTTATAAATGTGAAAAAAACGAAATTTTGATTTTAATTTGAGTTTCATTACTCGTGAGAAACAGATTTCTTATGCGTGTATCCATAATCAAAGCTTCTTCTTGCAGATCAGTATAGCTAAAACAGAAAAATTGTGATAAGGAAAATCGTTGTACGAGATATTGAAATGTTTTTATTTTGAAATTTTTAAAATTCTTATAAACTAGAACATTAATAAAAATTTTAATAGTCATTGTAAATATCAACTAAGAATGAAAGGAAAGGAAATAAAGGAAACACGTTCTTGGATCAAAGAACATATAAGAGAGCTCCACTTAAGCGCCACCTTTGTGCGTGGCCTATTCGGTCCTGCCTCAACGAAGAAGGCGAGCAATAAGCGGGCCGAGAAGCGTGATCGTCGATTAACATTCAACTCAGATACGATTGAACATTTTTAATCGTATCTCGGGTACCCATAAATATTTTTTAAGTTTTTTTGGCTTAAATTAAAGATAAGATTTCAGACTTTATGTTATATAATTTTCAGATTTTGAAAAAAATTTTCCTAGGTCATACAAAAAGTTGAAGTTGAGGTAGAGAATTTGAAAAAATCTTGAATTTTTTTTTTAACTCCTCACGTGCTGTATTATTTTCAGAAAGTCAAAAAATATTTATTGAGCTTCACTAGACATGGAATTTCATAAGCTTTCCAACTGTATTTTTAAAAATGCCCTATCTCTTTTTTTCGCCGAGATATCGTGGTTTAAAGTCAGCAGTGATTTTTGATAGCGATCACAAGCACCGTGCGCACAATTTCCGACGGTAGTGTAGATAAACCACAAATTTTAAATTAGTTTATCAAATACCTAAATGAACTGAATAATAATACATTACTCACTGAGTATCGCTGAAACATTAATTTAAATTTTATAAATAAATAAATTTCTGCGGCATGAAAGCTTGAAACTTTTCAAAATTTCCAGCAATGTAAAAGTTTTACTGGAATTGAAAAGTTGCAAAATAGAAGGAATAAAATACAAATAAAATTGTAAATGACAGAACTAATTTTAGCTTTAGAATTTTCACTCAAGCTTAACTCCACTTTCTACATCGATGATTCTAACACTCGGTACTCCCTTTTTTCAATTGTTGATTCATTCAATTTGAGTTCTTCTCGATCAAATATAGGCTTTTTTCCTTCATCTAGAAAATCAAGTTGGAGAATTTTGGATCATAAAAAAAATATTCGAAAAGCAGTTCTGTTAAAAAAATAGTTAAATATGAAAGTCTTGTGGAAATTTTCTGCAGATGTAAAATTGATATGCTGCTTATTTATCACATGTTATTAGAATTGCTTCGAGATCTTCCTTATGATATAGGTTTAACTTCTAATATAATTTAGTTGAATCCAATTTTTCGATTTTTCTATCTACTTAAGGTCATGGATCAATCGGATCACGTGACTAAATTATACCTTAATCTGGTAATGTATGATAAGTTTTAATTTGCAAAACATCTTTCTGAAAATTGCAGAAATATAACAAAAAACAATAAAGCACGTCTGTTATCTTCTTTTTATTAAAAATTTTAAAAAATATCGGAAGACTTATTGACAATTAAAGTAAATTGTAAACATTTTTGCATTGTATATTTTGAATTTTCAGGAAGATATTTTGTAATACAAAATACTTATCTTACATGAATTTTTACAGGAATTTCGTCACGTAGTCTCGTTGATCCATGGCTTTAAACAACATAATTAATTAGGCTTATTTTTTTCATAAAAGAAAGTTTGTTTATAAGTTCACAAATAGTGAACTAGTGAAGTTTTTCATTTCATTTTACAGATATTTGAAACAAAACCTTTAAATAATGAAAACGAGAAGCATAAAAGACATTTAAATTGTTTTAATTATGTTTCTGAGGTACATTTTGAGTTTAAAGGTATCGAAATTAAAACAATATTTTTATTTTTTAGCATTAAAAATTTAAAAAACATAATACCTCTTATTGAAAGCAATGCAGTGGTCTGTCGTTCGTCAATTGCCATGACTTCACCGTCAGGATTGACTATTTAATTTATTAAAGTGAGTAGTGAGGCGAAAGTAGCTTTGTCTCACTTCAACCAATGGTCAATCCTGATGATGGAGACGTACACCGCAAATAGTGAACCATATTCTGGATTAGCGTATCTGTAAATCTGTATTATGTTTTTAAAGATAATGAGGAGTTAACTCCCTGCCTCAAAAATTGTAATTATGGATAAGTGTACATAATAATTGAATATGAATTTTGCATACATTAGTTCGGCTGATTAGTTCTATATTACCTTTCAAAAATGTACATTACTTTTGAGAATCTGTAAACACTACCGCCATCTGACGAATTTTTCAGAACTGATTGTCCAAATTGCATTTCAGAATAGGAGTTATGTTATGAATGTATAACAGTGTCGCGCCTAACCTCAAAATCTTTACCAATAACAAAGATATATAATGCGTGGTAAAAAGCATAAATATTTAATTTTCTCCTAATAAAAATTATTTTATCGCATTTTCTTATACATGACAATAATCTAATAAGATCTTCATATTTTTTACAAAAATTTATTCTCTTCGTAAAGGTTCAGAAATTCACTTTAGGCAAAAATATAATTTCCAAATTCTGGCGGGAATCGCATTATTTGTGTCATGTTCTTTATTTTATAATTGTTTTCAGTTACTTTGAATATAAATATTAATAATTAACATCGTAATTATAAAATTACAATAAATATAATATAGTATATATAATATATTTTACTACTGTAATTAAGTGAAATTTTTTTAAAAATATAAACATTTCAAAAATACTGTTTGGAATTTGAACTGATAATTTGTTAATATTGTCCTATGAAATAAATGATTAATCAATTAAATATATTAATAATATATTATTATTATTATATATTATAGTTCAAATCAGTGAAATAGTTGAGGTCTCTCATAAGTGCTCTGAATAAATTTCTTTATCTACAAATATATTATTATTTTATTTTGAAATTCATGTATCGTAAAATTATAAATTTGAGTTTTTAATTTCTATTACTTTAGGAATTCCGTGTAATTCAGTGAAACTATAAGCATTAAAAAGTAAGGAATCTTAAGGGAGGATTCTACTTTGTTGAGTAAAAAAAATCGATTTTTTTTTTACGTAAAAATGTTCCTCAGTATTATAGAAATACTGCCCTAAAATTTTGTTAAATAGAAAGAATGTTATAGCTGTATTTATAATTGTACCTACGTAAGACAAAATGGTTTGTAAAAACTTTAAACGCGTTTATCTCAAAACCACGTTTTTCGACCTAACGGAAGTGATTCAAGACGTTCTAATTGACCAATCGTTATCAAATTTGGCACAAATGTGTATCAGGGTTGTGTGCAAAAAGTCAACCACAATCACCAACAAAGTAGAATCCTCCCTTAATTATCGAAAAATCTGAACTTATATTCTTTTTTAAAGTCCAAAACTTTATTCTAATATTAAAATTGTTAGAAATCAGAAATTTTTTCCCTTTCAACACAATCCAATTTTAACAAACTGACATTAACTTCAATTCAGAATTTTAAAAAATATTCTTTCTCATCTCTTTTTTATTTCAGTCACTTTCATTTATCTATTTTTAAATTTCTATCACACAAAATGTTTTCAACTGAATTTATTTGCGATAAGTATTTGAGAGACATTTATTGCGGTGCAAAAGAAATTCATTGCGCAGGTAGATAAAATTAATTAATATTGAGACATTAATCTTTATTATATTATGTCGTTAATTATTAATATCTTTATCAAATAAAATGTTTTATTTTAAACTAATTAAGAAAATAAACAATATGTTCCAAGTACTTGCTCTTCCCAAAACTTTTACTCCATTGGGCGCATAGGTTAACCTCTCTTGAAGAATATCTTCTGGCTTAAAATGCTTTTCGCAAATCGCATGACCTACTTTGTATTTCATATTATCCCGAAGGATAGCAATTTGCCGTAATTTTATTGTATTTTCATCCTTCGGTACAATGAGAAAATGAACTTTATCGGAGCAAGACTTATATCCGGATTTACACCCAAAACAGACACATTTCACCATTTTTTGCACCAATTTTTTCAGATATTTGTTTCTAGACTCGCGGAATTTATCTCAGTACCGTTCAAGAACTTGAAATTTTGAAAATTTACAGGGAAAAGCTTAAAAAACTACATTTTATAGTGTGATTTTCGTGTAAGTCGGCCCAATGAACAGTCAGCGCCACCATGACAGCCAGTCACAATTCATATCATTTTCAACTCAGAGATGCAGGGGGCTGATGTCAACCCATGTCAGGCAACTGTGGAAACGGGTGAAAAAAGTTGCTTTCTGGGGTCCCATATATACATATTCACAGGTATGTAAATAATATCAAAACATTGTTATTTTTATTAGTCGAGATGTCGGACGCCTGTGTAGCTCAGTGGACTCAGTGGTTATAGCAGCCGCCCGGCAATCAAAAAACCTGGGCTCGAATCCCAGCGCAATCGAAAGCGTCTTTTTTTCCACAGAAAGATTTCAAATTCTTTAAATTCTTTATATTTGCTATTATCTATAATAATAATAATAGTTTGAAGCAGAAAATAAAGAATTGGATTCTAACATAGGATCATAGAATTTTGATGCATGTTCCTCTTGTACTTTTAAGTGAACCAGTGAAAATAATTCTGTTGCAGCTGATGAAAACCGATAAGTACTAAAAACTGTTAAATAATATTATTCAACCGTTCGATTTTTAAATATTTTTTGGAATTTTTCAATATACTGTGAAGAAGCCTTATTTGTTTATCGATATGAATTGTTAGGAATATTGATAAATCTAAAAGTATAAAGAACTTAAGAAAATTTTAAAAAAGAAAAAAAGATCTATGTAGATTAAAATGGATGAAATTTTAAAGAAAAACATCTATTAATTACTTACTGTGAGCTAGAAATTATTTTTAAACAACTTTAAACTTTATCTCGAAGAAAATTGTGAATTATATTTATAGATAAGAATTTGTAAATACAGCATACGTGAATTTTGATATTCATACTTTTTTCAAGTTTCAACAAACTGTAACTTTTCTAATTTTGGTTTAATCGAAAAACGTTATTAGGATAATTAGTAGAGATTCATGAGAACTATCAGAATTTAATATTGCAATTTTTGATTTTTTCAAAAACACAAAGGGTGTTTGCGATAATTAGCTCTGAGCACGCTCTTAGGTTGCGGAAAAGAGCCAATTAATAAACCCCAATAATCTCGCACCAGTAGAAAGTAGTAAGAACAGCGAATAACATATGAGTGCCACTAGCCACTAGTTATTTTAAATTATTAAATTCATGAAGATTTATATGGACCGTTTTTGAATAACGTACATTGCATCAATTTTTTAGTCAAAAAATATTAATATACGTCTGAATTACTTTCAAAAGATATAAAAACACTTAAAAGTACAAGAGGAACATGCATCAAAATTCTATGATCCTATGTTAGAATCCAATTCTTTATTTTCTGCTTCAAACTATTATTATTATTATAGATAATAGCAAATATAAAGAATTTAAAGAATTTGAAATCTTTCTGTGGAAAAAAAGACACTTTCGACTGCGCTGAGATTCGAGGCAGGTCTTTCGATTGCCGGTCGACTGCTCTAACCACTGAGCCACACAGGCGTCCGACATCTCAACTAATAAAAATAACAATGTTTTGATATTATTTACATACCTGTGAACAGGGACGGCTCTAGAAAAAAATTTTGGGGGGGGGGTCCGATCGAAAAATTTAAAAATAAAAGATATTTCGGCTTTCACAAAACGTGAGGTTAGAATTGTGTTAGACAAACTCGAATTTTTTCGCTAGTGAGATTTGAGGGAGTCTGATATTTCGGGGGGGGGGGTCCGGACCCCAGGACCCACCCCTGGATCCGTCCCTGCCTGTGAATATGTATATATGGGACCCCAGAAAGCAACTTTTTTCGCCCGTTTCCACAGTTGCCTGACATGGGTTGACAAATATAACATAGACCTTTGTTATTGTTAAAGATTTTGAGGTTAGGCGCGACACTGTTATACATTCATAACATAACTCCTATTCTGAAATGCAATTTGGACAATCAGTTCTGAAAAAATTCGTCAGATGGCGGTAGTGGTTACAGATTCTCAAAAGTAATGTACATTTTTGAAAGGTAATATAGAACTAATCAGCCGAACTAATGTATGCAAAATTCATATTCAATTATTATGTACACTTATTCATAATTACAATTTTTGAGGCAGGGAGTAAACTCCTCATTATCTTTAAAAACATAATACAGATTTACAGATACTCTAATCCAGAATATGATTCACTATTTGCGGCGTACGTCTCCATCATCAGGATTGACCATTGGTTGAAGTGGGAAAAAACTACTTTCGTCTCACTACTCACTTTAATAAATTAAATAGTCAATCCTGACGGTGAAGTCATGGCAATTGATGAACCACAGACCACTGCATTGCTTTCAATAAGAGGTATTATGTTTTTTACATTTTTAATGCTAAAAAATAAAAATATTGTTTTAATTTCGATACAAACAAATCCACTTTCTGACCCGCTAGTAGAAAAAAAATCGTGTGCAACACGGGGAAAACATTTATTTTCCCTAGTTGCACAATGTACTATTATGCTTCTCTTATTCATATTATTACGAGGTCAGCGAACGGATAGTGAACGGTCAACGAATTTGCGGACTGGGTCCGCCAGGGTCCCCATAATCTAGTTTTCATTATTTAAAGGTTTTGTTTCAAATATTTTCATAAAATATTTCATAAATCGCTGTGAATTACGTATTTTAAAATTGCAGATTCAAAATATTTTCGTTTATTTGTGTTGTGGAAATTTGAATCGATAAGCTTCTTGAATCGGCAATTTTATCCTATGGAAAGACTGAACCAATACTTTATTTGATTGTTTTTACGCTTCTTCCAATCGTATAAATTTATTTTACTGATGTTAATCGTAATTTCACAATTGAGATGGACAATTCACGAAACGTATCTTGACGATTTAAATTTCATGGATTGTGTCACTTAATCGTAAAACCACAATTCAACGTCATTGAGACAAATTTATACGATTGAAAAGTCCTAGACGCAATTCAACAATTCCTAGCGGACCCGGTTGAGAGAACGGTCAGAGATTTAAAGCATTTCAATTATGATTCTGTGGCGAAATTTGGAATAGAAGTTTTAGGAATAAATACGATAATTTTACTTTTTAGCGATAAAAACTAGGAAATCATCATCAGCCCCCTGCATCACTGAGTTGAAAATGAGATGAATTGTGACTGGCTGCCGTGGTGACGCTGGCTGTTCATTGAGCCGACTTACACAAAAATCACATTATAAAATGTAGTTTTTTAAGCTTTTCCCTGAAAATTTTCAAATTTTCGAGTTCTTAAACGGTACTGAGATGAACTTCGCGAGTCTAGAAACAGATGTCTAAATAAATTGGTGCAAAAAATGGTGAAATGTGTCTATTTTGGGTGTAAATCTGGGTATAAGTCTTAATTTTATAATAACGGCATTAAGTATTAGTATTAATATTTAAATTTAACGCAAAAGAATTATAAATAAAGAACATGACCCAAATAATGCAATTCCCGCCAGAATTTGGAAATTATATTTTTGCCTAAAGTGAATTTCTTAACCTTTTCGAAGAGAATAAATTTTTGTAAAAAATATGCAGATCTTATTAGATTATTGTCATGTATAAGAAAATGCGAAAAAATAGTTTTTATCAGGAGAAAATCAAATTTTTATGCTTTTTCCCATGCATTTTTTTAATCTAGGGCCTATGAACGGTCAGCGCCGCCACCGGCGGCAGTCAACTTTCACGTAACTTTTTCTTATGCATTTGACAGGTATATTATGTTTTTCTAACTTTTTTCGATGAAAAGTAAAATGATTGTATTTATTCCTACACTTTCTTATTCAAATTTAATTGCAGAATCATAATTAAATTGACTTAAATATTTTTTTTAACTTTCTTAGTCATAAAAATATAGTCCGCTAAAGGGATGTTTTAATTAATGCAATCGTTTTCAAATAAAACTGCAGATTCAGAAACCTTTAATCGTATAATTTAAGATACACAATTCACAGTAATTTCCTAGTCTTCATGGTAATTTCAATCAATCATTTCTTTTTCCTGGGTTTACATTGAATTTATCGAATTTATTTTGATAGATTTTTACTTGATACTATAAATGTTAAAATTTATAAAAACAAAGTTGTGAGAATACAAAGGATTCTAATACTTGAAAAATGGATTTTAAAAATTATAAATATTGTTAATATGAAAAAAATACAAAATATCATTAAAAAATTCAATAAAATTATTTTATTTTTAAAAATTTATTTCATAAATAATTTTACAAATTTGAAGTTTACAAGTTTTTCGTTCTGAGCTCAGAATTTGGCTGCATTCAAGAAAAAATGATTACAATTTACTAGTTACATTACCGGCACTCTACTTAGATCTCACTTTGAAATAAGTTGAGGAAAGTTTAAAAATTAATTAGTTGAGTTTGGAATTTCTGCCACTGCCTACATTATCGGAGAATCATTATTTGCGTATCAGATAGGATACGTTACCGCAAATAAATGCAATTTAAATTTGAAAGTTTAAAAATATTAATTATTCCAAGAGTTATTCAAAATATTTATGCAAATGGTTAAAAACAAGTGCCGGGCGACTTTTGCACAGCAGTGTATTTTTCCATAATTATACAATTTTAAGAGTTCACAGACCTTCTTTATTGCCATTTCATTGATCCCGAAAATTGTTGACTTAATATACATCTTATGTTGCACGGACAAAAATTTAGACAAAATAATCACCAAGTCGGTCATATGGTGTGGTTGATCCACGACATTAAGGGCATGTCATTGACGTAACTTTTATACTTTTCGTGCTAAAATCCTTTATTTTTGATACATGTATGTGACTTTTTGGCTGCATACATCAGAATACATACACAGTAAACAAGGAGGGCAGATTCTAGATCATCACGATAGTATGGATAAACGGCAATTTTTGTCCATAGTAATTTCAATTTATTTTCGAAATAGATTGTCATGTTGAAAGGTGACGTTTTTGTCAAGA
Source organism: Diplolepis rosae (assembly GCA_030998225.1). NCBI lineage: Eukaryota > Metazoa > Arthropoda > Insecta > Hymenoptera > Diplolepididae > Diplolepis > Diplolepis rosae. Next base: position 510,539 of record JAPYXD010000391.1, on the reverse strand, counting down.
AGTATAAATTATTTACTTTATCCCTATGTTTATATAGATTTTAAGAAATATGTTCAATGCATCTATCATTTAATCTTTAATCACTTAATGCAATTATTACAGGAAATATTTTAATATACTTTTTACATAATGTAATTCTTGAACAACCAAAGGGTGAAATGCATATTGAATAACGATTGAATACGTACGTAATACTGGATATATATATTTACAATACATTTTCTCGATTAAAAATTTAAGAAATATATTTGAAAAATATATACGTAAGTTTCATTCAACAAGACCTGCGGTAAAAAATTACAAATAACTCCGAACATTCTTCAGATGTATGAAACCTATAACCAGTTTTATCTGTGCAAAAAAAACTTCAAAATATTATTCATAAATAACAAATTTAAATAATTTAAAACGATGAAATTTAAATCTAAGACAAGCATGTAAGCATCACAATATTTTTTTGAACTTTATAAACGCCATATAACGTTGCCATATAAAGCTGATCAGGGCAGTATATTTGTGTCTTCAGAAGATGTGATTAAAACCTGAAAATAGAAAGAAAAAAAGATTATTATTAATTCGAATGATATTAAATAAATACAGATATCTATTAAAAATGTAAAATGAGTAAAAAAGCATGTCTTACGTTGACTTGGCGGTAATGCAGGTCTGTACATATCGGGATGCATAAAACGTGGTGGAAAAGGAACTCTTGGTCCCATTGGAAGTCTATTTCTCATCATGTGCCCCCGCATAGGCATCATATGACTCATCATTACTGGCCTCAGAGGAAAATTCTATAAAAATTACAAAAATTACAATATTAGTTCAAAGTTTATCATATTTGGATTTCAAAGCTATCATAAAAGTATCTCATGTGTGGAAATATATTTAAAACGAATATATCTTACCCCATAATATACAGGAACAGGAACTGGTTCTATATAGTGAGGCAAAGTAGGGATTCTTCTTTCTGTAGATCGTTCCCTTTCTCTTTTCTCAAGAGATCTGTGTCTTTCATGTCGATCTCTTGATCTTCCTCGATATTCTCGATATGACGAGCCACCTCTGTAAAGCATGGGATAACAAATAAATTTATTAAACAAATTTAATTATACACAATATACTTTATAAATATCTTATATAAATTTCAAATTAGGTGGTTGAGTTCAAAATTTTATTTAAAAAAAAAATGGTTTTTAAAAATATCTTGAAGTTTATTTTATCTTACCGAGATGAGCGATTATGTTCTGAACTCCGATGTTTCCTTTCTTCAGAATAAGAACGATTACGGGACGATTTGCGTTTTGATGTATAATCCGTACGGTCTGGACGATACGATGATGAATGTCCTGCATGATCATGTAATCGGTATCTTCCATTTTCCTTATCTCGGCTTCGATCTTCGTCCCTGCAAAATTTTATTGCATCATTAATCGAAAATTATAAACGATGAAATGTTCAATGCCATATAAAGAAAATTACCTATCACTTGAGTAACTTTTGCGACGATTCCTCTTGTCTGATAGTTGAACTGATCGTTCGTGCCTGTAAAAGTACGATAACGGTTAGTAAAGAACACTTTGATACAATAATAAGCAAATACTCAATGTATAAATTGAAAACTATATCTTTATCCATTTGAATATAGTTTATTATGGTGGCTAACCATGATTATTTCAAAATTTGAAAATAAAAATCTTACTTTTTTATTTCTGTAGGATTATCAAATTTTCTTTCATAAAATTAACCACCCTAGTATATACACAACTTCTTTATATCTATATCAAGTTTGATAAAAACATACTAATCCTAAATATTATACTATTCTTAAACTAATGGTAATAATAATATTTGTGGTAGAATAGTAAATAGTGATGCTGTCTGAAATAAAAAGACTATCATTATAAAAATATTTCATTAAGATCAAATATATACTAAAGTTAGCATGCTCACGTAATATTCAAAGCAGATTTCTACGTTTCAATTGCGAATCATATAAAAAACAAAATATAAGTACTAAACATATACATTCTATATTCCTTATAAATAGATAAAACACTCACCTCATATTTCAGCTGATAGACTTACATGCGTTAGCAGATGTATTAAATAAAATCTAAAAAGCAACACTTTAAAAATGCATACAAAAATGTGTATAGATGATTTCATTTCGTTAAAGATGGAATTAAAGCACCCACTTTTCGTTTTATTTGTGATTTATTAAATTTAAAAAATTCCTAATTATCTGAAATCTTACTTTTACCCTTTCATTAATCGATGGTATTCCCTGAATTTTCTCTAATATCCATATTTTTTTGATTCGCGATTACTCTTTTCAGAGCTGGGTAACTATTTCAAATGAATCCATTTCAAATACCTATTTGAAATGCAAAATGCCATTATTTAATTCGATATTGAATCGCGCGCCAGTTTACAGCCGATGACAGAATTTCTCTAGCGGGAAGCCAACACGCGCTCCTCGCGCAGGCAGCCATTTTTCGAAACACTGATTTTATTTTACTATTTAGTTATACAGGCATGATTTTGCGCCCAAAAGAAGATCCATGGGGGACGCAATATTCGAGAAGCAATTGCTACTTAAATCAAATGAACACATCCGCAAAGAATAATAAATATTCTTGATATAATTTATTGTATTATTAAAAATGCATTTTGCATTTTGTACTAACTTATTTCAAATATACATTTTGCATTTTTCATTTTAAATAGAAAATAGGAAACCATTTTCTATTTTGCATTTTAAATGGGTTTTGCGAAACTATTTACCATTTTACATTTTAAATACATTTTGAGAACCATTTTACCCAGCTCTGACTCTTTTATATGCGCAGTAAAAACAGAAAATGGAAGCGTTTACAGTAGATTAAGCAAGTGACGAAAAATTTAGAAATTGGCAATAATGAAAGCAATTAGCATTCTTCTTGGCAAGTAAAAATTGCTTGCTGGGTTACAAACCTAACATGCCGGGAAAGTGAATCTTCTCTCACACTTTTATTACGCCATCCTGATGAACTCACAGATCTGGAGCGCCTCACTGACGAGTGACTCTTCTTTTCTAAATATATAAAAAATAAACTTATACGTAATATAAAAATATTACATAAAATTTTTTATCAAGATTTCTAAAGCAAATTTTCTATTGAAATTCATAAATTTTAATCTCATTAATTTCATACGGTTTTATATCGAGTCCTAAATTGTAAAAATTACTACGTAAAACATAATAATCTTAACTTTATAAATTTCACATTAATTAAATTAAACATTACCTGGTTTTTCAATGTCTATAGTTTTAACTATTCGATGTTCCACTTCCTCGGTGGCCTTCAAGCTATCTGGTAATTTTAATTCTTGACGATCAAATATCGGCTTGATTCCTTCGTCTGTCGTGATAACATTTTTTTCTTATTCAATAGCACATGATACTTTGGAATTCAAAAAGTTGCAACTTTATTGACATTAGGTTTTTACATGCTCATGCCCAGAATAAAGAGAATGTTGTCTCAACGATATAAAAAATTATAGAGAGCATAAAAACGGACTTGAATGGCCTATTTTGTGATGCTTTGGATAATTAAAGAAAATTAATTTTCGAAAAATCGATAACTTGGCAAAATTGAATTTATTCAAATGATATGAACCAATAATATGCTATCTGTGTCCGTTTTCATGTTCTCTACCATTTTCTAAATTACTAAGATGAAATTTTCCTTGTTTTGAACAGAAATTTGTAAAAACCTGAAATCAATTAAATTTCCTCAATTTTTAAGTATTGCATGCCATTAATTATTCATTCTATTTAGAATGCAATATCTTCAAACTGTACTCACGTATTCTGAATCTTCAAAATTAAAAAGATTAATAAATAAATTCTAATAGACAAATAATTATAACATTCTAGCCTTTCAAATAATTCGTTCTTCAGGACGAAATATTTGAAGTGAATCTTACAATATATCTTCCGTGATGAATCTTTATAACGATCTTAGGTGGCTGAAATGAAATTAATTAATAATATCCAAATTATACTCACGCTTTTGCTTATTCTTGATTTAAATAATCTTCAAGACGAGTTCCTGGTAATCTCTTCAGTGTTGATCCTATACATCTTAGTGAAATCCGACAAACCTATGAGATATTTTTAATAAAAGAAACAGGAATAAATCGCAAGTTACTCAGTTCTCATTATTGTTTTTTAAAAGTTGAAATTACTGTTCTTCATCTTTTTCCCAAAGGAAAAAATAAGAAGGCAACTGAACTGAGTTAAACTTTCGATTAGTATTCCTTTGAGGTAATATAACAAGAATATTATCTTAAATTTTTGAAAACCTTTAACAATAATAATAAGTTTTTTATTAGACCTTGACTTTATAATTTTTCTCGTCTCTTCATATTTTATACTGTCAATATTAATAAAATATGAACAACTAATTTTCGTGTTTACAAATGTTCATTACTTTCAAACTGATTGATTATTTCACAAGAAAGAGCAGTTATTATTAACTTCCTTAGTGTCTTGAAGAATAGTTTCTTGCAATACTTTTTAAAACCTTTTTTATAATAATTATAAGCAATACTCAGTTGATAATCTATTTCTTCCAATGGAAGTGTGTTTGGCAATCATATTGCACTTTTATATTGACCTGATTTATATTTGGAGTAATTTCAAAATTATATTCAATAGTCAGTAGACACTTCATACCGAAATGGTAAGAAAAATTTGTTTTTTTGTGTCTAAAACCTAGAGAGTGATTTCGATTTCATCAGACAATTAGTTATTTTATCCAAACTATGACTTTGTAAGCTTCGTTATTTCTTAATATTCTCTTTTTCTCAGTTTGAAAGTGTTTAGAAATCACATTATTTTCATAAATAAACCAATTTATATGTGAAGATTCTATGCATTCGCAATTTGTACTTCAAGAACGATAATTTGCAATACTTGTGAATGATATACAACATTCCATAGTGATAAAAAGCAATACATTTTTTTTGATAAGGTACAAGTAAACGTTATGCTAAATTCGTCAACTCTTTAATCTTTCTCTAATTATTTTTTATCTTAACAAATGCCAAGTTGAAACAAATTCGAAACATCTTATATCTTGAATTCCCCCTTAAAACATGAGATTTTAATCTAATTTAATTGCTATTTAATTATATTTACCAAAACTCTATAAGTAATGAAAATAAAACAGCTGCCATGAAGTACTCAATTATTATTTAAAATAATAGCCCCGAATAAGCGTGTAACGTAGTACTTGACCTCGACTATTAATTTTTTAAACTGGTTCGGCTTTCGGGTAAGAATTTTCCAAAAACTCTAGTCCATTCAATATTGATTTATCAAGTTGACTGAAATTAATTTGAAAATCTTACTCGAATCCGACTCAAGTTAATCTCTGTTAGCAATATTCAGTGTATAAAGTGAGCTTGTTTTCGAATCAGACATAGAACTATTAGTTCGATTTTATTAGTAAAGACACTACATCTGATTCAGCAACTTTCTCACTTTACAATAATAATCAACCCATATTAATTTCTCGCACTATTGTGCATTAACCTAAAGTAATTTCAGAAAAAAAGTTAAATATATATTTAATTGAAAAAAAAACCTGTGACAAGGAGATGTAGAATATTCTTTGCGATACTCATCACAGCTTCTTGATCGACTTAAAGATCTGGAATGCCTTTTTGTTTTTTCAGAGTCTACAATTCTAATGATGCGACGTTCTTCTATTTCAGCAATGGTATTTGAATAATCAGGTAGTTTCAATTCTTCTCTGTCAAAAATGGGCTTGCATCCTTCATCTATAGCGTATAAATATCCATTATTTCATATCCACGAAAAGAATTTTTAAACATAAATAAATTAATAAATTAAGTACCTGAAGATTGTTGCATGTATAATTATATTTTAATAGAAATAAAAATGATAATAAATGATATTCACATTAGCATTTTAATCGCTTCTAACTCAATTTATAGGTTTGTAAAAAATTGACATTTTAAATTTGAATTTAATTTTACGAAAATATTATTTTTATTTCGATATGAAAACTAAAAATAACTGCCAATTTTAAGAACTGAAAATTAATATTCCCAATAAATACGAAAGATGGAGAATTTTCAAATCTTTCTTGTTGCAAATAGCCTCCGTAGTGCCGTCTGATATTTTGCCACTTGAATGAATAATTCCAAAAAAAGAATCAAAAACTCTTACTAATGTACCTTACCAATGAGTTTTCAGTCAACAATTTAGTCAATCCTCAGTAAATATCTTCAGTGATGCTTAAGTTTCGAAAAATCTCAGAGTTGTCACGTAATAATAGTGAACTTTAAAATACATTAAATGTTTTTTCTATACTATATGATATAAAATCAAAAAAATTTAGAAATTTATTTAACATGTCACATCATAATGGAAATTGAAGGCCCAATAAAATAAGATAATATAAAAATAACTCAAATTTGAAATATCATATACTAAAATAAACATACAGTAAGCTTTAAAAATACATTGAAATTTATATTACTATAGAGTGAAATACTGTTTTTTTTAAATACTGAATATTCAATACTACCTTATTTACAATTCTTCGTGTTGATCTTCATCATTATTGATTCAAACTTGAAAAAAGTATGGAAAAAAATGATAACAAATATATTACCCTGTCGCCTCTTCAATGTCACTTCCTCGGGATTGATAATATCGCGTTCAAGCTCATTATTTGCAACCGTTGCTGTAGGAATTTCTCGACGAATATCTACTTTTATGCGACGAAGTTCTGCGGCGTTGATTTTTCTTCCTGAGGGACCCTTGAATAAGGGTGTAATTCCATCTGCTGACTCTAACCTATGTAATAAGAAATCTCATAAGAAATAAATAGTTTAAATATGATTAACAACAAATTTAATAATTTATTAAATAATTCAACAGGCCAAACTCATTGGGCTGAAGTACCAGACGTCTAGTCAGACGAAATTTAAGATATTTTCTCTCAAAACAATTAAATTTTAGCTTTAAGGCCGAAAAAATACAGAACAGTTACGATAATGCAAATACTTACTTCTGTGACGTAACAGAAAGTTTGGGACTTTGTTTGCGTCCCTTGCTTCGACAATCCGGAGATCTGCTGGTACTTCGGTGATTACAAGATCTACTATTGGTTTTTCGATCCCGAGATCTGCTTCTGCTTCGGCGATCATGAGATCTGCTGGTGCTTCGACTTCGACGTGACGATTTTCCTGAGCGTTGCAGGGATCTTAGCATTTCTTCTCTTTTTAATTCATATTCTAGAATAATTTTTTGCTTTCTCCTCTCATGCTCTCTTTCTCTTTCTTGTTGAATCAACCACGCTTTTCTTCGACTATCTATGTTTTCTTCGCTTCGCGCACGAAAACCTGAACTTCGATGACGATCTTTACTGCGTGATCTTCTTGGGCTCTTTCTGTTGCAACTTCGACTCATTTTAAAAACTGTAATTAGAATAGCTGATCGATGACACTGGAAACTTTATGATAGAGAAAATAAAAGAAAAAGAGGCAAGGAATGAGTTTAGAGGTTAGAATTCTGAATTAAAAATTAGTAATTCATTCTTCTATTACTAACCGTTATATCTAGGAAAAATGTTTTTTTAGAATTAAAAACATAGACCAAAATTCAAATTCACAAAATTAAATACTAATTTATAAACAAGGTATCACTTATTTCACAGCACAAGCATGGCATTCAAGCCACAACACAAACAATGACAAAACAATCCTGCAACTGCCTGCGACGCCTGCAACTCAGTGATCTGCAGTGATCAGTGATCCCAGAACGTGGGAGCTGGCGGCCCCCACCATAGATGCCACGAGCTCATTCTGTCTTCCTCATTCAATTAACCTATGGCAGTTGAGCGAGGAAGAAGCCAAGAGCTGGTGGGGTCTATGGTGGGGGCCGCCAGCTCCCACGTTCTGGGATCACTGGCAGTGATCCCAGATCTGAAACCGACGCAGTGTCAGTGTGTCCAGATTTGACACGCGAACGTTACGCACACAACGCCAACAGCAGTACGTAGGTGAGAATGGTTGCGCGCGCAGCGTAGTGTGTCTGCTGTTCGCAGTGGTTCTCTGAGTTTTCTCTGGCTAAAGCTCCTTGTACCTACAGCTGATATTGCGTGCGCGAGGAATCACATGTACGCACTGTTAGCTAAATTTGTGTAAGTTAGATTGCTATATGAAACTCAACAGTGTGTAAGAGCACTGCTTACAAATCGACAGCTTGCTCGGTTTTTATGTTTCTTTCGACTCTGCTGAATTCCGTGCAAAAGAGGCGCGAAAGAGTTGCCGAATTCGAAATGACGGAAGATATAATTCATTTTTTGAATGAAAAGTCTGTGATTAGGCTGCAAACAGTGAGATGACAATATGTCTAACATAAAATTGAGAATGTATTATTCAATCTTAAATTTTATGTTTATCTCTTCTTAATGCTAAACAATTCGCTAATTGAAAATTTTTTAAATGTACAAAATTGGTAAAAAGTATGGAAATTCGAAATTTATAATTTAAGCTTTCGTTTAAAAATTTCAAATATTTTCAATTTATATATAGATTCAAATTGTAAATATTTATTAATTTCAAATTTCCACTTAAAAATAATGTTTAGACTTTCAAAAATGATTCCACAATTTTTTAAAAACATATAGATTGTTATTCTAGGGAAAAATCGATTAAAATATCGAAAAAAGAAGTATTATTTCCATAGCTACATATTCTGTAAATTTGAAATTGTCGTCTGCTTCGCGCCTCTTTTGCACGGAGTCCAGAAAAACACATTTCTCAATTTCGACTCGATAAATGACAGCCTGAAATCTAAAACTTGGAACAGTTGAAAACGCATGCATTGTAACGAAGAAGCGTGGAGAATAAGGGGAAATGGGACGAGTCGTTCTCGCATGTGCTCGCATGCAAGAGTGACGAGGAAAGAAAAATGGCAACGTGCCCCGTCTTCGCTCCCTACCCGATTCACACCGACAGGCAGGCTGAGAGTGTGAGACACTGCGCAGTGTGTCCAGATTTGACACGCGAACGTTACGCACACAACGCCAACAGCAGTACGTAGGTGAGAATGGTTGCGCGCGCAGCGTAGTGTGTCTGCTGTTCGCAGTGGTTCTCTGAGTTTTCTCTGGCTAAAGCTCCTTGTACCTACAGCTGATATTGCGTGCGCGAGGAATCACATGTACGCACTGTTAGCTAAAGTTGTGTAAGTTAGATTGCTATATGAAACTCAACAGTGAGTAGGAGCACTGCTTACAAAATACAAATCGACAGCTTGCTCGGTTTTTATGTTTCTTTCGACTCTGCTGGATTCCGTGCAAAAGAGGCGCGAAAAGAGTTGCCGAATTCGAAATGACGGAAGATATAATTTGAAAACTTAACCCTATAATCAAAATTTTATAATGTGTAAAATCTTTTACATGATAGTTTTAATAAACAAGTGTTAATTAAGGGGTTCAATATTTAAGCAATTTAATAATTTATATTCTAATTCACATACGAAATTACAATTACTAAACAATTTTTTTGTATGAACTTGATTCGACAAACCTTTACTATGGAGTAAAATACTTTAAATACCATATTTTGAAATACATAACATCTTTTACGTGACAATTTCAATATATAAGTGTAAACAAAAGGTTTCTTTTCTTTTTTGATGAATAAATTATATTTACATTTTCATACGAAATTACTCATTGTGAGTCTTTGTTATTAAGTAAAAGTGACCAATATTATAAAAATAAAATACTTTAAAAAAGTTTTAGAATACTTAAAAATTTGTATATGACAATTTTAATGTATAAATGTAAATGAAAGGTTTGATTATTGAAAAAAACCAATTAATAGTAGTTTCTTTTACTGTTCTTTAATACACGCTTTGATTTCATATAGCGATCAAACTTACGCAACTTTAAATGTCAGTGCGTATGTGTGAATCCTCGCGCACGCAATATCTGCTGAAAGTTCATATGAAATTGCATCTAAAGAGTTTTATAATATAAAATAAATTTTAAAAATTTAATAATCAAATATTTGGGAACAAAATTTCTTAATTACCTAAAATTATTTTTAGAAAATTCTTGTATACAAGTGTGAATAAGAGATTTGATTATTTAAAAAATTGAATAACATGTTTAATTTAGCATAAGAAATTTAACTTTGAAATTTGTCTAGTAAGAAATAAATTTCAAAAAATTTCCTTTAGAATAAAGTACCTCAAAAGAGTTTTTAGAATACTTAAAACCTTTTACATGACAATTTCATCAAATAAATGTAAATAAAATATTTGATTATTCAAAAATAAATTATATTGTATTTGGATATAAATGATTTAGAGACTATCGAAGTGTGAATAAATAGTTTGATTCTTTAAATATCAAATATATTATATTTAAATTTGAATACTAAATTACATGTTGAGATTTCTCTGATATGAAGTGGAAAATATTTATTTGGAATAAAATATCATTAAAAATTTGTGGAATAGTTAAAATCTTTTACATCACGTGTTATTATAAAAATGAAGATGCTTTAACAGCAGATAAAAGTACAAGTGAACCTGTAATTTCTGAGGGCAGTGCATATACTAAAATTATCTTTTAAAAGATCTTACGTATTCCAAAAAAATTATTTAAAGTATTTTAGTTTACTATAAAAGTTTGTCGAATTATCTTCATACCAAAGAAATCTCAATTTGTAGTTTCGCATGCGAATTCAGATATAATTAATTGGTTTTTTTCAATATCAAACCTTTCATTTACATTTATACATTAAAATTATCATATACAAATTTTTAAGTATTCTAAAAATTTTTTTTAAAGTATTTTATTTTTATAATATTGGTCACTTTTACTTAATAACAAAGACTCACAATGAGTAATTTCGTATGAAAATGTAAATATAATTTATTCATCAAAAAAGAAAAGAAACCTTTTGTTTACACTTATATATTGAAATTGTCACGTAAAAGATGTTATGTATTTCAAAATATGGTATTTAAAGTATTTTACTCCATAGTAAAGGTTTGTCGAATCAAGTTCATACAAAAAAATTGTTTAGTAATTGTAATTTCGTATGTGAATTAGAATATAAATTATTAAATTGCTTAAATATTGAACCCCTTAATTAACACTTGTTTATTAAAACTATCATGTAAAAGATTTTACACATTATAAAATTTTGATTTATGGTTAAGTTTTCAAATTATATCTTCCGTCATTTCGAATTCGGCAACTCTTTCGCGCCTCTTTTGCACGGAATCCAGCAGAGTCGAAAGAAACATAAAAACCGAGCAAGCTGTCGATTTGTAAGCAGTGCTCTTACACACTGTTGAGTTTCATATAGCAATCTAACTTACACAACTTTAGCTAACAGTGCGTACATGTGATTCCTCGCGCACGCAATATCAGCTGTAGGTACAAGGAGCCTTTAGCCAGAGAAAACTCAGAGAACCACTGCGAACAGCAGACACACTACGCTGCGCGCGCAACCATTCTCATCTACGTACTGCTGTTGGCGTTGTGTGCGTATCGTTCGCGTGTCAAATCTGGACACACTGCGCAGTGTCTCACACTCTCAGCCTGCCTGTCGGTGTGAATCGGGTAGGGAGCGAAGACGGGGCACGTTGCCATTTTTCTTTCCTCGTCACTCTTGCATGCGAGCACATGCGAGAACGACTCGTCCCATTTCCCCTTATTCTCCACGCTTCTTCGTTACAATGCATGCGTTTTCAACTGTTCCAAGTTTTAGATTTCAGGCTGTCATTTATCGAGTCGAAATTGAGAAATGTGTTTTTCTGGACTCCGTGCAAAAGAGGCGCGAAGCAGACGACAATTTCAAATTTACAGAATATGTAGCTATGGAAATAATACTTCTTTTTTCGATATTTTAATCGATTTTTCCCTAGAATAACAATCTATAAGTTTTTAAAAAATTGTGGAATCATTTTGAAAGTCTAAACATTATTTTTAAGTGGAAATTTGAAATTAATAAATATTTACAATTTGAATCTATATATAAATTGAAAATATTTGAAATTTTTAAACGAAAGCTTAAATTATAAATTTCGAATTTCCATACTTTTTACCAATTTTGTACATTTAAAAAATTTTCAATTAGCGAATTGTTTAGCATTAAGAAGAGATAAACATAAAATTTAAGATTGAATAATACATTCTCAATTTTATGTTAGACATATTGTCATCTCACTGTTTGCAGCCTAATCACAGACTTTTCATTCAAAAAATGAATTTCTTTACGGAATGAAAAATTTTCTAATAGGAATATTTTGTAATTCTTAATTTTCCTGTTCTTCTGAAATCGTAGGAAAAATTCAAATTCGATAAATGGTTAAAATTTTATACCAAGATTTAAATTGCAAAATTTTAAAGCTTTGTGAATAAACTGCTTCATATTTAGAAAATACTTCAACTCTGTGGAGCATTTTTATATTTTAAGTGTAAAATCTGTGCTTATGTCACAAAAAAGTAAGATAAAAATACTTTCATTATAAAATTAAGAATGTAGATTTAGCACTCATTTAGGTCAAATGTTTATTACTGCTTCATATAAAATACTTTGCACATAATTCTCTGATTACATATTTTTTAAATGTTGGAACATTTAGGAAATTCATGAATATTTAACCTATTTAAAAAAAAATAAAAATTTACAAATAAAGCGTCGACTGTCAAATCTAAGAATTTGTCAATTATTGATCTATTTTCTTATAAGTTTGAACATAGTAGAACTTAAAATTAAAATAACCTGAAATAAAGTTATTTGTAAATTTTTATTTTTTATAAATAGGTTAAATATTCATGAATTTCTTAAATGTTCCAACATTTAAAAAATATGTAATCGGAGAATTATGTGCAAAGTATTTTATATGAAGAGGTAATAAACATTTGACCTAATGAGTGCTAAATCTACATTCTTAATTTTATAATGAAAGTATTTTTATCTTACTTTTTTTGAACTAAGCACAGATTTTACACTTAAAATATAAAAATGCTTCACAGAGTTGAAGAATTTTCTAAATATGAATCAGTTTAATCACAAAGCTATAAAATTTTGCAATTTAAATCTTGGTATAAAATTTTAACCATTTATCGACTTTGAATTTTTCCTACGATTTCAGAAGAACAGGAAAATTAAGAATTACAAAATATTTCATTTAACAGATTGCAGCTGCCCATAAGATCTTGTAAAATCGTGACAAGGTTTAAACACGAACTTGAAAAAAAAATTTCATGTAAAATTTGAAATCAATAAATACTTATGTGATCATATGCAAATATCACAGAACACATTTTTTAGCTTTTTAATTTATCTCCTCCTATTAGAAAATTTTTCCTTTCCGTAAAGCAATTCATTTTTTGAATGAAAAGTCTGTGATTAGGCTGCAAACAGTGAGATGACAATATGTCTAACATAAAATTGAGAATGTAATATTCAATCTTAAATTTTATGTTTATCTCTTCTTAATGCTAAACAATTCGCTAATTGAAAATTTTTTAAATGTACAAAATTGGTAAAAAGTATGGAAATTCGAAATTTATAATTTAAGCTTTCGTTTAAAAATTTCAAATATTTTCAATTTATATATAGATTCAAATTGTAAATATTTATTAATTTCAAATTTCCACTTAAAAATAATGTTTAGACTTTCAAAATGATTCCACAATTTTTTTAAATCTTATAGATTGTTATTCTAGGGAAAAATCGATTAAAATATCGAAAAAAGAAGTATTATTTCCATAACTACATATTCTGTAAATTTGAAATTGTCGTCTGCTTCGCGCCTCTTTTGCACGGAGTCTATAAAAACACATTTCTCAATTTCGACTCGATAAACGACAGCCTGAAATCTAAAACTTGGAACAGTTGAAAACGCATGCATTGTAACGAAGAAGCGAGGAGAATAAGGGGAAATGGGACGAGTCGTTCTCGCATGTGCTCGCATGCAAGAGTGACGAGGAAAGAAAAAAGTCAACGTGCCCCGTCTTCGCTCCCCACCCGATTCACACCGACAGGCAGACTGAGAGCAGTGATCCCAGATCTGAAACCGACGCAGTGCAGTGATCCCAGAACATGGGAGCTGGCGGCCCCCACCATAGACTCCACCTGCTCATGGCTTCTTCCTCGCTCGACTGCCATAGGTTGGTTGAGTGAGGAAGACACAATGAGCTCGAGGCATCTATGGTGGGGGCCGCCAGCTCCCACGTTCTGGGATCACTGACGCAGTGTCTCGCACTCTCAGGCTCTCAGCCTGCCTGTCGGTGTGAATCGGGTAGGGAGCGAAGACGGGGCACGTTGCCATTTTTCTTTCCTCGTCATTCTTGCATGCGAGAACGACTCGTCCCATTTCCCCTTATTCTCCTCGTTTCTTCGTTATAATGCATGCGTTTTCAGCTGTTGCAAGGTCAGACATGGAGACAAGATATAAGGAGACCAATCTCCATATATCCATTCCCGAAATGAAGTTCTGCCAAGTACATAGTTACAAAACTTCCCGATGAGGGCATGTATGTTCCCTGAGTGCAAAATGGCGACGCCCAAGACACGATGCTTATATACCGTGAATGCCGCCATTTTGCACTCAGGGAACACACGTGCCCTCATCGGGAAGTTTCCTAACTAAGTACTTGGCAGAACATCATTTCGTGTTTTGTGAAGTACGGCCATTAGGCACCGTGCGTGACTGCAGCGCCATAGCATGAGTGAACTAAAGGAGGCTGTTCGAGAACTTTTATAATGTATTATAATGGGACTTAGTTATAAAAATGTTTATTATCAATAAAAAAGCAAACAAAAAAACAATTTGATTCACTTTAAAATTCGATTGTTTTTCCTTGTGAAGTATTTGTGTGAAATCAGCAGTAAAAAGTAAGTATTTTCCATAATAAAAATGATATAGAAACCAGTAAATATAAGGTTAAGGTAGTTGTCGTGCCAAAAATCAGTCTCTGGAAAAAGAAGTTTTTCTATGATTTCAAGACTGGAAATTATAACATCAGCCGTGTCATATGTAATAATGTTTTTTGTAATAGGATTTTTCCTTACTATCGCTTCTTACCAATTTTTAAAAAATGTTTGAAGTTTCTTAAATCATTGCTTATTTTTTCGGGAAAATATTCTCTACAACTTGACCGTTTTCAATTTTTGTAAATAAATTCTTTAATGGCTGGAATAATTAAAAATTAATTTTCCAAAACAAATTTTTTATTATCAAATTGCTGTATTTGATAATAATTGATTTATTTTCAGAAATTGGAAACGGTTAAGTTGTAGAGAATATTTTCCCCGAAAAAATAAGCTATGATTTAAGAAACTTCAATCATTTTCAAAAAATTGTTAAAAAGCGATAGTAAAGAAATATCCTATTATAAAAAACATTATTAAAATATTATTTTTCGTAATTTTAAAATTTTTTCATTAAAAAGAGTGTCTTTTCTTACATATGACGCGGCTGATGATATAATTCTCAGTCTTGAAATCATAGAAAAACTTCTTTTTCCAGAGACTGTTTTTTGGCATGACGACTACTTTAAGTTAATGACAGATCAAAACAGACTAGAAAAATAATAAAGAATTAAATTGTAATTTCATGATGACAGTTTTAGGCACTTGTTGAGTGAATAAATATTAATTGTTTATTTTCAGATTTAAATTCATCATGGATATAATTATTAAAACAAGTTTTCAATCAATTAAACATACAATAGAATTTCAAACACAAACGAAAATTAAAGGTAAAAATCTTGTTCTATATCAGAACATGTACGAGATTTCCAAGAGTTCCGTAGAAATAATAACTTTTGCCTTCTTACTGCAGCTATACCCACTTATTCCTTTGATTTATTTTCCATTTAGACGTTGGAAATTTATAAAATTTACACTCACTTTTGCTGCTTGTATTTTTACAATTCACAACACAACAACTTCGGTGGCTCATTTCAGCTATATTTTTTAAATTAAAACAAAATTTAGATTTGCACATGTATTTTTATTGCTCGGAAATATAAAACAGCCTCCTTTAACGCTTAAATTATCCACTGCGTGCGCTGGCGTCGATTTAACTCTCCCTACCATGACTTCGCACGGTGCCTATATTTAGTCTCCATGGTTGCAAGTTTTAGATTTCAGGCTGTCGTTTATCGAGTCAAATTCCGGATGTTTTATGTTTTAGGAAATTTTACAATTTCAAATACTTCAGATTTCTAAAACTTTCTAAATTTGTAAATTTAACACTTGCTTGTCTTATAATTTTAAAATATTGAATTTTTTGATTTTTAATTAAATTTATAATTAAATAAAGATTTAATGATTTTACTGAGAGAAAAAGCATTTATTCATTAGGAAAGAAAAAATTTTGAAACCATAAATCATTTAAATCTTTAACTCCGAAAATTTTCGATGAAATATGTCACAAACATTTGTCAGACGGTCCTGTAGCTGTAGCTTATATGTCAGATTTTTTTATGTATGTCAAGTTAGATTAGTCGCGAGGGTTTAGGCGTTAGGAATTAGGAATTAGCAATGCGAATCAGTGTTCGATCCCGCGGCGAATAGAAATTTTAATAGCGTGCGAGTGTAATTAGTGTAAGTGATTGTTCGTGTAATTAGTGTATTATTGTGTATACTTGAATATGTAAAAACATACAGTATTATAATAATAATAACATAAAAGATATTTTTTTTCGTGGACAAATCGGCCAGCATTTTACAGAACCGTTCTCTATAGTTTAGAGACTTCTTCGAAATAAACTGAATATTAGCTGTCGTTTTAGATTTTCTAGAACTATTCTACATTTTTCGTACCCTGCCCTATATTAGACATTATGACTCCCCGGCCTTTAAATTTTATAGAACTTTTAAACACATTTCGTAGAACAGGTCAACGCAATGTACAACCAAGACGATTTTAACTTTTATTAAACTACCCGTCGTATCCTCTGCTATAGAACTAGTTCTATATAATTTAATGGACTTTTTTTCCGTGCAACGGAGGAATATTCGCTTGGAAGGTTAAATTTACTGTTTACACTGTTAAAAATCTGTTTTCAAGCTGGGAAATTTTTTCTGAGTAAATTGACAGTACTTTTTTTTTACACGTACACCGAAAAAAATCTCAGTAGGTTTGACTACTTTTTAACTTACTTTCCGTAGTTCGTAAAGGCCCCAGTGTCATTTTTGAAAAGTTAAGTGATCTGTAGGAACATAGGTAAATCAAATGAGAGCAGTAGTTGAATCGATGAATATTCTTAGTACACTGAGAGAAATCCTATTAGTTGTGCTGACTAAAAGGTCACAACTATATATTTTTAGTAAGCAGTACCAAAAATTTTGTAAATTCTATTAATTTTTATTGTAAAATTGATCAAATTCATTTATTTTGAGGAATGTAAATATTTTATTTCCATATGCAATATTTCGTGTGTAAACATGACTTGCAATTCTTTGGTAATAGTAAACTTCAAGAAATAATTGTACAGACGAATTAGATTTCACCTGCTTATCAACTGTTTTGAATCGTTTTGAAATCGTTACATATATTGATTTCTTAAAATGTTGTTTTTGTTCTTCATCAAAATAAGAAGAATTAAATGATGGTAATTTTAAAGTATAATTGTAAACTGTTGTGCAGTTTTTGATGAAAAACCTCTCAACAATTATCATCCTTTGTTACATTTTGAAAAACAATAATTAAAAAAGTTTTTCTCCTAAACAATTCTAACCTAAGAAAGTTCCCATCGACATTAACAAAAATAAAATAGATAGAATGGTAAATTTAACATTTTTTTCAATGTTGCAATTACTATTTTAATCATGTACGGATGAAAAAAATTAATCAGTTTCTAATTAAGATATTGGAATAGTTTTTGATACAACTTTTCTCCGTTATGTCGAAAAAATATATATTTTTGTCATAACTACACTGGACAAATGGTAAAAGCAATTAACGCAATTAGTAAGTTTTACAAAAACGTATTGGTAACATCTATTATAAGCTCGATACAATGTGGGAATGCATGAAAATAGTAGCGGCTACAAAACGGACCGACTAATCGGATTTTGTAAGTTTTACTAAAAATTTTAATCATTGCTACTCATTTAATATTGCTGTAAGAACTAAGGTGCTTAGATGATACAGACTAAAAAACGTACTTGTGACCCTTTTTTACAAAAAAAAAAAAAAAATAGGTAAACATGACTAATACTTTCTCTCAGTGTATATTTCAAAACTGTATTTACTTTCAAGTAGACAGTGTAGACACTTAACTTACTATTTTTAGATACCTAACGACTAAGCCTCTCGGCTGCGCACGCTTGGAATACAATATTTTTTTGAGTATTTTTATATGGTAATAGTGATAATTTTAATCGAAGAAAATAAAAACAATCTGACCCTATGCCAAAATAACAAGAAATGAAAAAAAATTCTATGAATTTTGGGTCAATATAATAGGAGACATGTTATCAAACATATCACTTTAAAAACAAGAAAGAAAATAGCGCTTATAACCTGCAACAACTGCAGGGCCGTGTAAAAAGTGTTTGGGCCCAGTGTAATCGGGAGTTTTATTAATTTTATGCCTCATTCATGAGTTATAATGCTACTTTACGGTTAAAATTTTTAAGATTTTTAATTATTAAATCGATTTTCTATCAAATAAAATATTTTTGAAAGAAACAGATCAAACTTTTGGAATAAAGAACATTACACAATAAAAAGAATTATATAAATTTTAGAAGTATTAATGTTTATACAGGTTATGAATCCTTTAATTTTTGTTTTCAAGAGTAAAATCAACATATGTTCACAATGCCTGTGAAGCTGCACCCAAACTATTAAAAAAACAACTTTTTTTTTAGAGATCTGAGCTCCTTTCGAATATTTCTAGATTTCCTGATAGTTTTAAAAAATAGTTCCGGGGTTTACATGCCTCAAAAATCAGATTTTCAAAATGGGGGGCTAAGTTTACGCTCGCCCCCACTTTCGAAAAATTTCAATTTTTTTCAGAGTTCTGGGAAGATTTAACATAGTTCTAGAGTTCCTGACGTTTTTCGACAATAGTTCCGTGAATTTCCGGACACAGTGACCTTTCAAAAAAAAAATTTCAACCCCCCACTTTTTACATATTCACTTTTTATCGCTATGTTTCTGTAGTACTCTAAGAGTTATAGAGTTCTTTGTAACTCAAATTTTGAAAATTTCTATTCCCAAAAAAATGAGGAACATCAAAGTTATCCAAAAATTTTGAAAATCAATTTTTGAAAAGTTCTAAGAGTTCTGGTCAGAGTTCTGTTCCCCTCCGGAATAGTTCTATAAAAAGGCCCCATAACATTTTTCTCTCAGGTCAAAATCCAAAAAGGCTGTGGGACTTCAAAGTTGACCAAAAATTTATAAAATAAAGTGTTCTGATATGATTTAGTTTCTCCAAAGTAAGCTTTATTCCAAAAAATCATCCTGTTTTATTAATTAATACCTTTTTCTTAAAGAAATTGTGATTATCACAGATATAATTTACCAGTTATACGAAATAGTAATTCAAAGTTGATCAATAATTGCAGAGTATTTTCTTCACTGCAGTCCCCTCAGTTTCAATGAACCCCTCATGGAGTGAAAAAAGCTACTTTCAAAAAATTCAAAAAATCTCAGGTATTTTTGTTTTATGAACAAAACCAAATTAACACATTTTTTATAAAAATATATCTTTGCGCCAGCTTAACGTTAAGCTGGCACTACACACCATAAAACATGTTAATAAAATGATTAAGCCAATTTATTTATGTACCATAATTTAAGGCTTATTTAAGGCTCTCGAAATATCATGGACCGGAAGTCGTAACATTTTTTCTTCAACATATGTGTTGTGCTAGCTTAACATTATGAAATATTCGAAAATAAATAGAACAAAATGATTAAACCAATCCATTCTTCTAGTATAATTTAAGGCTCATTTTAGGCTCTCGAAATACGATAAACCGGAAGACTTAACATTTTTTTATTTTTTTAAGATATGTGATGTGCTATCTTAAGTTATGAAATATTCGAAAATCAATAGAACAAACTGATTAAGGCAATTCATTCTCATAGCATAATTTAAGGAGGTCCGACAAGCTGGCATCTCCACAACGGAATATAACTATTTATTTTATGCCACATTTTTGGGCTGATTTTGGACGGTAATGCCAATTTTTGGGCTCTTGTATTAATCAAATTTTATGTGGAGGTGTTGACTGCCGTATCAGCTACCACCTCCAGTAAATGAAAACCTTAAAGCTAAAAAAACTAACTATACCCGAATTTAGGGATATTTTCGGACTCTTGAAATATCCAAATTAGTATATTACGACCCTAGGCCAGAAAGTTTGAGTTCCTAGCGTATGTGATATAAATGCCGAATGCTGATTATATCACATACGCCAGATCCAACATTCTGGCCGTGGGTCGTATATTACTTTTCTTGATCTCCAGCCGAAAGTACGCCCAAAACCGTGGCGAAGCCGAGGATTTTAGGGGGCAGGGGGAGGTCCGCCCTACTTTTGTAAAACCGAGGCGAAGCCGAGGTTTTTGCTGGTTGGGGCGGGCATTAGAAACAAATTTAAAATAGAATGCAATCATGTAATAACTGCAAAAAAAATCAAAAAAAAATTTTAAATTAACAAATACCAGAGAAAAATTATCCTTAGAAAACAATATTAATATTGATTTTTCGTGTAATTGCATGAGGTCACATTAAATTAAATTAAACAAACGAATTATACGATGAATTTAGCGGCCACAAAGTCGTTGTTTCTGGAGTGAAATGCGGCCGGGAGAACCGTACTTTCGGCTAGGAGATCAAGAAAAATCAATTTCGAAAAAACAATCCCCATCACTGAAAAGTACCCTTTAATTTTAAATAATACATTTTGGACAAAAAAACTACTTTAGAATATCGGTCTATTTTCGGGCTCCTCAAGAATGTCTTCATAGATTTTTGAGCTGCAATCCTTAAAAATAAAATGCGCCCCTGCATGGCCATATGTCCATGACTTTGGATAAAAATCATCTTTTTGAGAACTTCATGGTCTACGAATACTCTCTGATTTCCGGGCTCTTCAAAAATGTCTTTATCGATTTTTGGGCTGCAACCGTTAACATTAAAATTCACCCCTGCATGGTCATGTAGAGACGTTTTCGAATAAAAATCATCTTTTTGCAAACTTTATGGTCTGGGAATACTCTCTGATTTTCGTGCTCTTCGAAAATGTCTATATCGATTTTCGGGCTCCAACGATCAACATCAAATCGCACCCCTGCATGGCCATGCAGAGATAACTTTGAATAAAAATTATCTTTTTGAAAACTTTATCGTTATTTTCGGAAATTGGATTTAGGTTATTGCCAGAGCCCAAAAAAGCCCAAAATTCTGGTGCAATTTATTTTTAATTTATTCAAATTTTTGTTTAGCTGAGGTGCTGGCTAGATTCAAGCTAGCACTTCCACACGAAATTTGATTATTCTGTAGAGAGTATTGGAGCCCAAAAAAAGCCTAAGATTTTAATGTCCGAAAAGTTGGCACCGCCATTTTTAATTTAAAAAAATCTGCCCGCTTCGCGGGCACATTCTCATCGCGCGCAGCTCGCTTCGCTCGCAAGTTTGAGCGCGCCTAGGGCGCGCAATTTGATCGTCGCGCTTCGCGCTCCGTTTTTTCTGGACCTCGCGCTTTGCGCTCGGTCTTATGCTCTTCACATACATTCAAGTTTATTTATTATAATTTGATAATGAAGCTCAAACGAATTTTATAATAATATTACAGATGATGTGAATTACACATTTCCTCAAAGTCACTCAATTTCTTTTTGAAATTAAGTGAAACAGGAAATTCAATTTACTTAAGGCTCTATCAGCCTTAAGGAACACATTCTCATCATGGCGCTCGATTTTCTGTATACATTTCAGTAGCTTTTCAATAAATCACATGATTAAAAGAATTTATTTTCTTCCAAATCTCTCAAAAAGGAAAAACAATCGTAGACTTTATTTAAGGAAACGATTTTGCAGAACAACGCTTATTTCGTATCTCACATATTTTGGTGAAAAAAATCGAATTTATTTAATATTAAAAATCAAAACATAAAATATACATCCTGTCCCGAAATGTCTTAATGAGAATTTGTAGACCTCATTTAGGCAAACAATTTTCCATCTAAACGTTTTTTTTGTATCTCACATATTTTATCTAAAAAATGGAATTTTTGAATTTTAATCGTATTTTTTGGAATTGAAACGAAAATATATGTTTTATCAGGAACTGTGTGAGACAAAATTTGTAGATCTTTTTGAAACGACAAACTTTGTATTCTTACGTTTTTTTCGTATTCCGAATATTATTGTTAAAATATTGAATTTTGGATTTTCAATAGTTTTTTTTTTAATTAAAAAGAAAAATATGCATCTTATGAAAAAATGTTACAATTCAAATTTGTAGGTCTTTATGTAGAAAATAATATTGTATCATAACGTTTTTTCGTATCTCGTATAATTTAACTGGAAAATGCAATTTTGATATTGACTTTTTTCGAATTTGAATATGCTGTAACATTTCTAATTTTGATTTAATCGAAAAATGTTATCAGGATAATTTGTAGAGATTTGTGAGCACTATCAAAAACCAGTATTGAAATTTTTGATTTTTTCAAAAAACTATTTTCAAAAACACAAAAGTAGTGCTCAATCCCTCAATTTTGATTGTATGTGGCTGGTTAACGAACTTGTCCTTACTTTTTCGGCTCCGATAAATTGTACCAAAGCTCAATTCAATCTGATAATTCTATCGAGAGTTATGCCGCACACGACCTACAGACAGACAGACAGACACTTTCGTAAAAACCGTTTTTTCTGACTCAGGGGGTCTCAAAACATAAAAATTTGATAAAAATTTCAAAAGTCATTTTTCACATAAAACCAATACCTTCTCATCCGTGATGAGAATGTAAAAAAGAATTATCATATAAATAGAAAACTTATCTCATAGCTTGCAATTCAAAATGAAGTAGTCCAGTAAGCAGCAGCAAAATTTGAAAAAATATTTAGAGTTCGCTGTGAATAAAAAATCGGATAAAATGAAAAAACTCAAAAAAATTTTGTAAACGAACCGAGCGGAAATTTTATTTTTTTTATTTTCATTTTATTGTTAAAAAAGGATGCCCAATTGGTTATTAATGACGGTCGCGAACAAGGCTTAAATTTTGAATACTTTTCTGGAGGACTTTGTTACCGGAGTCTCTCACAGAATGATCTGAATTGTTTTAAAAACCGACTCGAGACATGTGGCTTTGCTGACCGAAAATTTTTTTATATAAGCAATCCTGAGAGGTTCTTTTCCTCCTTGAAGAAGACTATTGTCCTATACATAGTTAGGAAATTCGAGACGTTTATGGTGATTTTCACAAGTGGACGAAGGCGTGTATTTTCCAAGAAAACGATTTTATATATTAGCTCCACGGACAATCCATTTAAAACTAAATTTGCAAGCTTATTATTCGTGAAAATCATCATAAACGTCACTAATTTCTTAACTAGGTATAGGACAATAGTCTTCTTCAAGGAGGAAAAGAACCTCTCAGGATTACGATATCTCCGGTTAGAAAAATTAAAATAATACATGTAAATAGTGAAATGGAAAGCTGAAACCATAACCACAACCTCATATTTTGTAGACCTGTGTAATAATTTTGCATTGTAATAATGCAATTATTACAAGAAATATTTCAATATAGTTTTTAAATAATTTAATTCTTAAACTACCAAAGGATACAATGGATAATAATGAATATATTTATTAATAATACATTTTCTTGATTAAAATTTTAAGAAATACATTTAAAAATATATACGTAAGTTCTATTCAGCAAGACCTGCAGTAAAAAATTAAACATAACTCCGAACATTCTTCAGATGTATGAAACCTATAACCAGTTTTATCAGTGCAAGTAAAGCTCTAAAATATTATTCATAAATAACAAATTAAAATAATTTAAAACGAAGATACTTGAATCTAAGACGAGCATGAAAACATCACAATATTTTTTCAACTTTATAAACCCCGTATAACGTTGACATATAAAGCTGATCAGGGCAGTATATAAAACATTCAACAAAAGACTAATTTTTTATTTGTGTCTTCAGAACATGTGATTAAAACCTGAAAGTAGAAAGAAAAAAAGATTATTATTAATTCGAATGATATTACATAAATACAGACACCTATTAAAAATGTAAAATGAGTCAAAAAGCGTGTCTTACGTTGATTTGGCGGTAATGCAGCTCTGTACATATCTGGATGCATAAAACGTGGTGGAAAAGGAGCTCTTGGTCCTATTGGAAGTCTACTTCTCATCATGGGCCCCCGCATAGGCATCATATGACCCATCATTACTGGCCTCGGAGGAAAATTCTATAAAAATGGCAAAAATTACAATATTAATTTAAAGTTTATTATATTTGGATTTCAAAGCTATCATAAAAGTAACTTCTGTGTGGAAATATATTTAAAACGAATATATCTTACCCCATAATATACAGGAACAGGAACTGATTCTATATAGTGAGGCAAAGTAGAAATTCTTCTTTCTGTAGATCGTTCCCTTTCTCTTTTCCCAAGAGATCTGTATCTTTCATGTCGATCTCTTGATCTTCCTCGATATTCTCGGCATGACGAACCACCTCTGTAAAGAATGAGATAACAAATAAATTTAATTATACACAATATACCTACTTTATAAATATCTTATATGAATTTCAAATTAGGTGGTTGGGTTCAAAATTTTATTTAAAAAAAAAAATGGTTTTTAAAAATATCTTGAAGTTTATTTTATCTTACCGAGATGAGCGATTATGTTCTGAACTCCGATGCTTCCTTTCTTCAGAATAAGAACGATCACGAGACGACTTGCGTTTTGATGAATAATCCCTACGGTCTGGACGATGCGATGATGAATGTCCTCCATGATCATGTAATCGATCTCTTCCATTTTCCTTATTTCGGCTTCGATATTCATCTTCGTCCCTGCAAAATTTAATTGCATGATTAATCGAAAAATATAAACGATAAAATATCCAATGCCATATAAAGAAAATTACCTATCACTTGAGTAACTTCTGCGACGATTCCTCTTATTTGATAGTTGAACTGATCGTTCGTGCCTATAAAAGTACAATAAGGGTTAGTACAGTACACTTTAATACAATAGTAAGCAAATACTCAATGTATAAATTGAAAACTATATCTTTATCCATTTGAATATAGTTTATCAGGGTGGCTAACCATGATTATTTCAAAATTTGAAAATAAAAATCTTACTTTTTTATTTCTGTAGGATTATCAAATTTTCTCTCATAAAATTAACCACCCTAGTATATACGCAACTTCTTTATATCTATATCAAGTTTGATAAAAACATACTAATCCTAAATATTATACTATTCTTAAACTAATGGTAATAATAATATTTATGGTAGAATAGTAAATAGTGATGCTGTCTGAAATAAAAAGACTATCATTATAAAAATATTTCATTAAGATCAAATATATAATAAAATTAGCATGCTCACGTAATATTGAAAGCAGATTTCTACGTTTCAATTGGCAATCATATAAAATCCAAAATATAAGTACTAAATATATACATTCTATTTTGCTTATGAATAGATAAAACACTCACCTTATATTTCAGCTGATAGACTTACATGCGTTAGCAGATGAATTAAATAAAATCTAAAAAGCAACACCTCAAAAATGCATACAAAAATGTGTATAGATGATTTCATTATATTAAAGATGGAATTAAAGCACCCCCACTTTTAGTTTTATTTGTGATTTATTAAATTTAAAAAATTCCTAATTATCTTAAATCTTACTTTTACCCTTTCATTAACCGATAGTATTCCCTGAATTTTCTCTAATATCCATATTTTTCCTGATTCGCGATTACTCTGTTATATGAGCAGTAAAACAGAAAATGGAAGCGTTCACAGTAGATTAAGCAAGTGAAGAAAAATTTAGAAATTGGCAATAATGAAAGCAATTAGCATTCTTCTTAACAAGTAAAAATTACTTGCTGGGTTACAAACCTAACATGTCGGGAAAGTGAATTTTCTCTCACACTTTTATTGCGCCGTCCTGATGAACTCACAGATCTAGAGCGCCTCACGGACGACTGTCTCTTCTTTTCTGAATATATAAAAAATAAACCTATACGTAATATAAGAATATTACATAAAGCTTTTTATTAAGATTTATACAGCAAAGTTTCTATTGAAATTCATAAATTTTAATCTCATTAATTTCATACGGTTTTATATCGAGTCCTAAATTATAAAAATTACTATGTAAAACATAGTAAGCTTAAATTTATAAATTTCACATGAATTAAATTAAACATTACCTGGTTTTCCAATGTCTATGGTTTTAACTGTTCGATGTTCCACTTCCTCGGTGGCCTTCAAGCTTTCTGGTAATTTTAATTCTTGACGATCAAATATCGGCTTGATTCCTTCGTCTGTCGTGATAAAATTTTTTTCTTATTCAATAACACATTATGCTTAAGAATTTAGAAAGTTGAAACTTTATTAACATTAGGTATTTACATGTTCATGCCCAGAATAAAGAGAATGGTGTCTTAAAGATATAAAAAATGAGAGCATAAAAACGAACTTGTATGGCCTATTTTGTGATGCTTTGGACAATTAGAAAAAATTAATTATCGTGAAATCGATAACTTGGTAAAATTGAATTTTTTCAAATGATATAACCCAATAATATGCTATCTGTGTCCGTGTTCATGTTCTCTACCATTTTCCAAATTTTTAAGATGAAATTGTCTTTGTTTTGAACATAAATTTGTAAAAACCTGAAATTAATGAAATTTTCTCAATTTTCAAGTATGACATGCTATTAATTATTCTTTCTATTTAGAATGCAATATCTTTAAACTATACTCCACGTACTCTGAATTAAATAATTATAACAGTCGAACCTTTCGAATAATTCGTTCTTCTGGACGAAGTATTTGAAGTGAATATTACAATATATCTTCCGTGATGAATCTTTAGAACGATCTAACGTGGCTGAAATGAAATTAATTTAAAATATCCAAATTATACTCACGTTTTTGCTTATTCATGATTTGACGAATCTTAAAGATGAGTTCCTAGTAATCTCTTGAGTGTTGATCCTATACACCTTAGTGAAATTCGATGAACCTATGAGATATTTTTAATAAAAGTAACAGGAATAAAACGCAAGTTATTCAGTTCTCGTTATTGTTTTTCAAAAGTTGAAATCACCGTCCTTCATCTTTTTCCTAACGGAAAAAATATGAAGACTACTGAACTCAGTTAAACTATCAATTAGTATTCCTATTAGGTAATATAACAAGAATATTATCTTAAATTTTTGAAAACCTTTCACAATAATAATAAGTTTTTTATTAGACCTTGAATTTATAATCTTTATCTTCTCTTCATATTTCATATTGTCAATGTAAATAAAATATGAAAAACTCATTTTTGTGTTTACAAATGTTCATTAGATTCGAAGTGATTGATTATTTCACAAGAAAGATCAGTTATTATTAATTTCCTTAGTCTCTTGAAGAATAGTTTCTTGCAATACTTTTTAAAACCTCTTTTATAATAATTATAAGCAATACTCAGTTGATAATCTATTTCTTCCAATGGAAGTGTGTGTGGCAATTATATTGCACTTTTGAATTAACCTGATTTTTATTTGAGGTAATTTCAAAATTATACTCAATGATTTCAAACTAATTAGTTGAGTTTGACATTTCTGCCACTGCCTACATTATTGGAGAATCACTAGTCGCGTATCGGATAGGATACGATGCCGACAGGTGTCCTCGTAGCAATTTAAAACTCTTATATCGCAAATAAATGCAAATTAAATTCAAATTCTTTAAATTATACTGAATACTCAGTAGACAATTCATACCGAAATGGTAAGGAAAATTTGTTTTATTGTGTGTGAAACCTAGAGAGTGATTTCGATTTCATTAGACAATTAGTTATTTTATCCAACTATGACTTTGTAAGCTTCGTTATTTCTTAATATTCTCTTTTCCTAGTTTGAATTTGTTTAGAAATCACATTATTTTCATAAATAAACCAATTTTTATGTGAAGATTCTTTGCATTTGTAACTTGTACTTCAAGAGGATAATTTGCAATACTCGTGAATGAGAAACCACATTCCATAGTGATAAAAAACAATACAATTTTTTTTTTTTGATAAGGTACAAGTATAAGTTATGCTAAATTCGTCAACTCTTTAATCTTTCTTAATTATTTTTCATCTTAACAAATGCCAAGTTGAAACAAATTCGAAACATCTTATTTCTTGAAGTCCCCTTTAAAACATAAGATTTTCATCTAATTTAATTGCTATTTAATTATATTCACCAAAACTCTATAAGTAATGAAAATAAAATAGCTGCCATGAAGTACTCAGTTATTATTTAAAATAACAGCCCCGAATAAGCGTGTAACGTATTATTTGACTTCGACTTTTAATTTTTTAAACTGGTTCGGGTTTCGGGTAAGAATTTTCCGAAAACTCTAGTCCATCCAATATTGATTTATCAGGCTGACTGAAATTAATTTGAAAATCTTACTCGAATCCGACACAAGTTAATCTCTGTTAGCAATATTCAGTGTATAAAGTGAACTTCTTTTCGAATCAGACATAGTACTATTAATTCGATTTTATTAGTAAAGACACTACATCTGATTCAGCAATTTTCTCACTTTACTATAATCAACCCATATTAATTTCTCGCACTATTGTGCATTGACTTAAAGTAATTTCAGAAAGAAAAGTTAAATATATATATAATTGAAAAAAAACCTGTCGCAAGGAGATGTAGAATATTCTTTGCGATACTCATCACAGCTTCTTGATCGACTTAAAGATCTGGAATGCCTTCTTGTTTTTTCAGAGTCTACAATTCTAACGATGCGATGTTCTTCTATTTCAGCAATGGCCTTTGAATAATCAGGTAGTTTCAATTCTTCTCGGTCAAAAATGGGCTTGCATCCTTCAGCTATTGCGTATAAATATCCATTATTTCATATTCACGAAAAATATTTTTGAACATTAATAATTTAATAAATTAAGTACCTGAAGATTGTTGCATGTATAATCATATTTTAATAAAAATAAAAATGATAATAAATGATATTCAAATTAGCATTTTAATCGCTTCTAACTAAATTTATACATTTGTAAAAAATAGACATTTTAACCAATGCAGACAAAAGTGGCTGCGTTTCGAATTCTCCGAAAATATTATTTTTATTTCGATATGAAAACTAAAAATAACTGCCAATTTGAAGAACTGAAAATTAATATTCCTAATAAATACGAAAGATAGAGAATTTTTAAATCTTCCTTGTTGCAAATAGCCTCCAGGCTGCCACCTGAGATCTTGCCACTTGGATGAATAATTCCAAAAAAATAATCAAAAACTCTTACTAATGTACCTTACCAATGAGTTTTCAGTCAACAATATAGTCAATACTCAGTAAATATCTTCAGTGATGCTTAAGTTTGGAAACATCTCAAACAGTTGTCACGTAATAATAGTACGTAATCATAGTGAACTTTGAAAATACATTAAAATTCTATTCTTTACTATATGATATAAAATCAAAAAATGTAGAAAATTTTTTAACTTGTCACATAATAATGGAAATTGAATGTCCAATAAAAGAACATAAAATAAAAATAACTCAAATTTAAAATATAATATACCAAAATAAAAATACAGTAAGCTTTAGAAATACATTGAAATTTATATTACTATAGAGTAAAATACTGTTTTTCTTAAATATTGAATATTCAATACTACCTTGCTTACAATTCTTCGTGTTGATCTTCATCAATATTGATTAAAACTTGAAAAAAGTATGGAAAAAATGATAACAAATATATTACCCTGTCGCCTCTTCAATGTCACTTCCTCGGGATTGATAATATCGCGTTCAAGCTCATTATTTGCAACCGTTGCTGCAGGAATTTCTCGACGAATATCTACTTTTATGCAACGAAGTTCTGCGGCGTTGATTTTTCTTCCTGAGGGACCCTTGAATAAGGGTGTACTTCCATCTGCTGACTCTAACCTATTTAATAAGAAATCTCATAAGAAATAAATAGTTTAAATATGATCAAGACCAAATTTAATAATTTATTAAATAATTTAACAGACAAAACTCATTTAGCTGAAGTGTCAGACGTCTAGTCAGACGAAATTTAAAATATTTTCTCTCAAAACAATTAAATTTCAGCTTTAAGGCCGAAAAAAATACAGAACAGTTAAGATAATGCAAATACTTACTTCTGTGACATAACAAAAAGTTTGGGACTTTGTTTGCGTCCCTTGCTTCGGCAATCCGGAGATCTGCTGGTACTCCTGTGATTACGAGATCTACTATTGGTTTTTCGATCCCGAGATCTGCTTCTGCTTCGGCGATCATGAGATCTGCTGGTGCTTCGACTTCGACGTGACGATTTTCCTGAGCGTTGCAGGGATCTTAGCATTTCTTCTCTTTTTAATTCATATTCTAGAATAATTTTTTGCTTTCTCCTCTCATGTTCTCTTTCTCTTTCTTGTTGAATCAACCACGCTTTTCTTCGACTATCTATGTTTTCTTCGCTTCGCGCACGAAAACCTGAACTTCGATGACGATCTTTACTGCGTGATCTTCTTGGGCTCTTTCTGTTGCAACTTCGCCTCATTTTAAAAGCTGTAATTAGAATGGCTGATCGATGACAATGGAAACTTTATGATAAAGAAAATAAAAGAAAAAGAGGCAACGAATGAGTTTAGAGGATAGAATTTTGAACTCAAAATTCGCAATCCATTCTTCTATTACTAACCGTTATATCTAGGAAAAATATTTTCTTAGAATTAAAAGCACAGCCCAAAATTCTAATTCACTAAACTAAATACTAATTTATCGAGGAGGTATCACTTATTTCACAGCACAACCACAAACAACTACAATCCTGCAACCTGCAACTACTTCTTCTTCTTCTCTTATTGGCTTCTTATTCAGAGAACAAATGGCCAGAACAAACACGTGGAGTCTTATCGGCTCAAATTCACTCTCCAATTGCGAACAATTAGTTAATTAAAGTACTTTGTATCTGATTTCAACATTTCGTAGTCCAAGCTCAGTTCAGTTCAGTTCAGCCATCCGTATGACGACTCGGCCACTTCCAATCCACTGAGCACTGCACAGTTAAGTCCAAGCCTTCAGCAGGTCCCGCTTGGTAAGATTTTCTTCCAGGTAGGTCCAGGCAGGTCGTCTCGTCCCATGCAGCGATGCAAGGTCAGGCTTCCTTGCTCAGATGTAATGCAGAGTGACTATATTAACCAAGCGTCTTTCCTATGAAGTTTGGTTTGTATGACGTAATTGGCTTCTTAATGTTTGAAACCCCAGCCAGTAAACCGTTAGAGATATCCTCCGTACTTGTACTTGTGCTCACATCATGTAATATGGAGAAAAAGCCTATGTAAGTTTGGCTTAGATGTGTTTAACCAGTCATTCTTACGAAATTATTTAGAGTGCTAGGGCAACTGAACTGAACATTCGAACTGCATAACACAAAACAATCCACTAGAGAACTGCCATCGGCGCGAAATCAATCACGCCACAACTTCAACATAGAACATGTAGTACCATCAACGGTCGAAACCAGCCGTATGCATCAGAAAAGAAAATGGCGCCCCGTTAGTGTCCTAAGTTGAATTCCTAAGTTAGTTTGCCGAACCGTCACACGCGGCGCTAACTGTACCATCACTCCCTGAAAATGCACAGTGACATACGAAGAATTTAATAAAAAAAATTTTTAAATATATTATTCAATGCCATTAACAAATAAAAGAGATCAGACTTTAAATAATAATATTATTTGAATATTTTTAATTAAATTTTCCCCTTTTTATTCATATTTATCTCGTACAAAAACTATTTTGAAACATTATGAATAATTAAAGAAAATAGAATATAAAAAAAGGAGAATATTAATTTATATTTTTAAAATAGTTAACTAACATTAATGAAAACAGTATAATAAAAACAATTAAATTTTATTTTTATTTTCAAAACCAAAAGTAGTCTATTTACGTCCGTTTTCATCGTCTCTATCATTTACGAAATGTGAAAGTTGAAATTTAGGGAAACAAAAAATTGTAAAAATTCAAAGTATTTTCATACCTAAAAAGCGAATCCTACAAATTGTGAAAATTAATTATTAGAAACAAAATAGAAAATATTTAACTTAGAAATACATTAAAAGTATTTTAATATTTTTTTATGAATGATTTCACGAATTTGAACTTTTACAACTTTGTTTCCCTAAATTTAAACTTTCACAGCATCCAGGTAAAAATTATTACAGTTTCTTTCATATACATCGGATATTTTCCGTAAATCTGCCTTTGTGATAGATGAACAAAAATTTTAAAAAGTTCATTGCTTTAGGTGTTATTAAAAATGGTTTTAATTAATGTGATACTTGAGAAGAGTAGCAAGTTTATATGAATAATTTGGTCCAGTTTCTACTTGTTTGTGTCCAAAGTACATAAAATGTTGTTTCCAAAATTTCGTGAATGTTAGAGAGGATGAAAACGTACGTAGATAGACTACTTTTGGATTTGAAAATGGAAAAAAAATTTAATTGTTCTTATTATACTGTTTTTATTGATGTTAGTTAACTATTTAATAAAAAAAAATTATATTCACCTTATTTTATATTCTATTTTCTTAAATTATTCATAATGATTTCCAACTAATTACAACTCTCATCAACTTCGTTCCTTGTTCAGAATTTTTCATTTTTTTTCTATTTTTCAACTTAATTTTACCTCAAAAAAATAATATAAATGCAGTGATATGTAGACAATTAAATATACAAATTTAAAAAAAGTTATTATTCAATGCCAAAAAGGAATAAAAGAGATATTAATATTTAAATTCTAATATCAGCTGAATGTTTCAAAATAGTTTTTGTACGAGATAAATATGAATAAAAAGGGGAAAATTTAATTAAAAATATTCAAATAATATTATTATTTAAAGTCTGATCTCTTTTATTCGTTTATGGCATTGAATAATATATTTTAAAAATTTTTTTATTAAATTCTTCGTATGTCACTGTGCATTTTCAGGGAGTGATGGTACAGTTAGCGCCGCGTGTGATGATTCGGCAAACTAACTTAGGAATTCAACTTAGGAATAATTTATCATATGTGAATGATGTGTTTATTCAAATTTATCTTGACAGCGAGTACGTGAGTTCTTAGAGCTATTAAACTAGCTTGTGAACTTAGGTTGTTCTTTCTATAAAGAACGTAAACTTAATGTAAAGCGGTGATTGGATGAATGTGAGGTGGGGCGGGAGTGTCAAGGATCTAGTTAGCGAGGATAGACTAGTGCGAGAGATCTAGATCTTGGGTGAAGAAGTCAGTGAGACGTTTGCTTTTAACTCTCGAAAATTTATTTCGGCTCTGGCTCTAACTTCGTTTAAGTCGAATTATTTCTTAATAAAATTATACTTTCACATTCATAAAAGTTTATAGTTATATGGTTATAGTTTATATAACGGTTGTTATAAAAATACGCAATTTAACTTGCATGGAGATTAGATATAAGGAGATCAATCACCATATCGATACCCATGTTCTAATATATGTCGTATCCCACAAAATTTGACAAATTGACTTTTTTTGAAAAATGGATTAATAATAATGTTTTACAGCTTATACTAAAATCTTGTGAGTCAAATTGTTTATTTAATATTTTTAAATAAATATTCTAATATGTCGTATCCCACATGCCGATTTTCACGAATTCTAATATGTCGTATCACACATCCATTGGTTAAGTCAGCGCCAGCGATGTGACAGTCAATTTTTATTTCGTGATTAGTCTTAAGTTTATTTTGAGAAATTATTTAATAAAATGAGAAAAAGGTAATTACAAATAAAATTTTTACAACTTCAATTAAATCTAGAGCATCCGCTGAAACCTCTGTTTGTAGATCGATTAAAAAGAACTAAAAGTAAATGGCAACAATTATAGGCATTAAAAAAAGTGTTGCTGAGAGATACACACTGCTTCTATGATAATATAAAATATATTGATGATATTGACTCTGCTTCTGACCAATCTCCATCAATAAAAAATTTGGAAGCCGAGAGTAAAAATATAGTTAAGGTAACTGAAAGGACTAAGAGTAAGAAACGAAAAGCTAATCAAGTTAATCTTGGTGTTAAAACCAAAGTACTGCGCACTAATAATAGATTTAAAAAACCTGAAGATAATGACATTAATTATAAAACAAATTGTGATAATACCAGACGAAAGAGGACAAGAAATTTTCAACAATCTCAGCAAGAAAATGTAACTGAAGTAAAAAAAAAAAAAAATTAAGAGTAATTAAAATGAAAAAAAAAATGTTTTAAAAAAATTGTGGAATCATTTTGAAAGTCTAAACATTATTTTTAAATGGAAATTTGAAATTAATAAATATTTACAATTTGAATCTATATATAAATTGAAAATATTTGAAATTTTTAAAGGAAAGCTTAAATTATAAATTTCGAATTTCCATACTTTTTACCAATTTTGTACATTTAAAAAATTTTCAATTAGCGAATTATTTAGCATTAAGAAGAGCTAAATATAAAATTTAAGATTGAATATTACATTCTCAATTTTATGTTAGACATATTTTCATCTCACTGTTTGCAGCCTAATCACAGACTTTTCATTCAAAAAATGAATTGATTTACGTAAAGGAAAAATTTTCTAATAGGAGGAGATAAATTAAAAAGCTAAAAAATGTGTTCAGTGATATTTGCATATGATCACATAAGTATTTATTGATTTCAAATTTTACATGAAATTTTTTTTTTCAAGTTTGTGTTTAAATCTTGTCACGATTTTACAAGATCTTATGGGCAGCTGCAATCTGTTAAATGAAATATTTTATAATTCTTAATTTGCCTGTTCTTCTGAAATCGTAGGAAAAATTCAAAGTCGATAAATGGTTAAAATTTTATATCAAGATTTCAATTGCAAAATTTTAAAGCTTTGTGAATAAACTGCTTCATATTTAGAAAATACTTCAACTCTGTGGAGCATTTTTATATTTTAAGTGTAAAATCTGTGTTTAGGTAACAAAAAAGTAAGATAAAAATACTTTCATTATAAAAGTAAGAATGTAGATTTAGCACTCATTAGGTCGAATGTTTATTACTTCTTCATGTAAAATACTTTGCACATAATTCTCTGATTACATATTTTTTAAATGTTGGAACATTTAGGAAATTCATGAATATTTAACCTATTTAAAAAAAAATAAAAATTTACAAATAAAGCGTCGACTGTCAAATCTAAGAATTTGTCAATTATTGATCTATTTTCTTGTAAGTTTGTACATAGGAGAACTTAAAATGCCACAATGACTTTATTTTTTAAGTGATGCTTAAACCTTTCTTTAATCTTGAGAATTCTTCCAGAACTTTATTTCAGGTGAGTGACTTTTTTTTAATTAAAGATTTTGTAATTCTAAATTAGGCTCATCTTGCAACATTGTAAAAAAGATTTAAAAATTTAAAGTAAATTGTATAATAGAAGTATTTTCATCCCAAGTTTTAGTGACCAATCCGAAGACTTTCAATTTGAAAATTGAGATTTTTTATAAAGAGGAAAAAATTTTCTTCTTAAAGCATTTAATTTCCAGAGATTGAATATCTTTCTTGTAATATTTTGATTTGAAACATTGAATACTTATTAGCTTTGAATTAGACAGAAAAATTTACTTTGAAGCTTCAGAATTTTTTTACAATTTTACAAGATGAGCCTAATTTTGAATTACGAAATCTTTCATTTAAAAAAAGTCACTCACCTGAAATAAGGTTCTGGAAGAATTCTCAAGAGTAAAGAAAGGTTTAAGCATCACTTAAAAAATAAAGTCATTGTGGAATTTTAAGTTCTCCTACGTTCAAACTTACAAGAAAATAGATCAATAATTGACAAATTCTTAGATTTGTCAGTCGAAGCTTTATTTGTAAATTTTTATTTTTTTTAAATAGGTTAAATATTCATGAATTTCCTAAATGTTCCAACATTTAAAAAATATGTAATCAGAGAATTATGTGCAAAGTATTTTACATGAAGAAGTAATAAACATTCGACCTAATGAGTGCTAAATCTACATTCTTACTTTTATAATGAAAGTATTTTTATCTTACTTTTTTGTTACCTAAACACAGATTTTACACTTAAAATATAAAAATGCTCCACAGAGTTGAAGTATTTTCTAAATATGAAGCAGTTTATTCACAAAGCTTTAAAATTTTGCAATTGAAATCTTGATATAAAATTTTAACCATTTATCGACTTTGAATTTTTCCTACGATTTCAGAAGAACAGGCAAATTAAGAATTATAAAATATTTCATTTAACAGATTGCAGCTGCCCATAAGATCTTGTAAAATCGTGACAAGATTTAAACACAAACTTGAAAAAAAAAATTTCATGTAAAATTTGAAATCAATAAATACTTATGTGATCATATGCAAATATCACTGAACACATTTTTTAGCTTTTTAATTTATCTCCTCCTATTAGAAAATTTTTCCTTTACGTAAATCAATTCATTTTTTGAATGAAAAGTCTGTGATTAGGCTGCAAACAGTGAGATGAAAATATGTCTAACATAAAATTGAGAATGTAATATTCAATCTTAAATTTTATATTTAGCTCTTCTTAATGCTAAATAATTCGCTAATTGAAAATTTTTTAAATGTACAAAATTGGTAAAAAGTATGGAAATTCGAAATTTATAATTTAAGCTTTCCTTTAAAAATTTCAAATATTTTCAATTTATATATAGATTCAAATTGTAAATATTTATTAATTTCAAATTTCCATTTAAAAATAATGTTTAGACTTTCAAAATGATTCCACAATTTTTTTAAATCTTATAGATGTTTATTTTAGGAATAAATTGATTAAAATATCGAAAAAAGAAGTATTATTTCCATAACTACATATTCTGTAAATTTGAAATTGTCGTCTGCTTCGCGCCTCTTTTGCACGGAGTCGAGAAAAACACATTTCTCAATTTCGACTCGATAAACGACAGACAGCCAACTTGGAACAGTTGAAAACGCATGCATTGTAACGAAGAAGCGAGGAGAATAAGGGGAAATGGGACGAGTCGTTCTCGCATGCAAGAGTGACGAGGAAAGAAAAATGGCAACGTGCCCCGTCTTCGCTCCCTACCCGATTCACACCGACAGGCAGGCTGAGAGTGTGAGACACTGCGTCGGTTTCAGATCTGGGATCACTGGTATCGACTGGTATCCATATATCCATTTCCGAAATAAAGTTCCGCCAAGTATATAGTTACAAAACTTCCCGATGAGGGCATGTGTGTTCCCTGGGTACAAAATGGCGACGCCGAATACATGATGTCAAAATATTTATCTTATATTTATAAGATTATTATCACGAAGTAGTATAAGGAGACCCCACTCGCGGAAAATTTGAACGCGTGGATTATTCGGAAATTTTATAATAAGAAATGCAATCATATAATAACTGCAAAAAAAAAAATTGAAAATCAAATTTTTTTTTAAAATTAACAAATACCAGAGAAAATTTATTCTTAGAAAACAATATTAATATTGATTTTTCGTGTAATTGCATGAAGTCACATTAAATTAAATTAAACAAACGAATTATACGATGAATTTAGCGGCCACAAAAGTCGTTGTTTCTGTAGTGAAATGCGACCGGGAGGACCGTACTTTCGGCTAGGAGATCAAGATAAAATAGTTGCAATAGCACAAAAATTAAATACAGATCAATGTACTTCACATTACAGATTTATAAAATAATTAAACATACTGACCGTGCTAGGGCAAAAGAAGTGACGTTTCTCCAGTCTGTCTTTTTCTTTTTTCTTCTTTCCAACATAGCGCGTGGATGCGCAACCATCAGTAAAACAATAGACCATATTATCTTGCACACACTTGTTTATTAATATATTTGAAACTTCTCGCACATGTATGGCAATGACTGGTAATTTTTGTATGTACAAATCACGCTTACATTATTATGAGCGCCGACATTTTTGAAACTTGTGTTGCAACGCTTTTCCGCAAGCGGCGCAACGAACGATGCAAACTAACTAAATCTGAATCTACGCCTCCAAATTTTCCAAAGGCTGCATAGGAGTGAGGTCTCCTTATACTACTTCGTGATTATTATAAACCGTGGATGCCGCCATTTTGCACCCAGGGAACACACGTGCCCTCATCGGGAAGATTCCTAAGTACTTGTGAAAACTTCATTTCGTGTTTTGATGGTGCATTTATACTTCTGTCTGCCTGACCGGTGCGGACAGAAAATACATAAGAGCAAAAAAGACAGACGTTTTCTTTTTGTCCAATTTTAAACTGTCTGTCTCCTTTACTCTTATGTATTTTCTGTCTGCACCGATCAGGCAGATAGATATAAATGCCCCTATTGCGTGTCTACACGATCTATAATAACTCTATGGGTTTTCTACGTTCATTTAACACGTAAATTCGTAAGAAACTCATAAATTCTCAGGGCACAGTTCTATGTCAAGGAAAATAGGATATTAAAGGCATAGGGAAACAGAATTAAACTAATGAGATAGCTGCCTAAGTCTATCCGATAATCTTATTGGTTCAATATTTTACCCCTATTCCTCTGTTATTTCATGTGACGTTTCTACGCGGTATAAACAAAAAATCATGAGAAAAAGACACATAAATATACTGCTTTCTTTCTCTCTCTTATAATTTTCTGCGTAACAATCGCCTATTCTGTTTGCTCCACCAACAGTCTAAATGTTGCGCGGTTTGTGACTATGCAACTCCCTCCATTTTGTGCCAGTAACCAGCGAATCGTCAACTTATTTCCAAAAAACCTTATCATGGATATAATACTTGGTGCAGACACACCTCGGAAAGCAAGCATTTCTCTTGCTTGTGCAAAAATTCATGAGAGTGAGAGAGACAAAATGTTTCCCATCTCTTTTACTCTTATAAATGTTTGCGCAAGCAAGCAAAATGTTTGCGCAAAGGCGCAAGCAAGCAAAATGCTTGCTTTTTGTGGCATGTCTGTACTTGAAGTCAAGTGACCTTCGACTGTATAAAATCCGTAATTTACGTAGAATATCTAGAATGACGCGCCATAACTAAAGGAGGAATTACACC
This sequence comes from Diplolepis rosae, assembly GCA_030998225.1. NCBI lineage: Eukaryota > Metazoa > Arthropoda > Insecta > Hymenoptera > Diplolepididae > Diplolepis > Diplolepis rosae. Next base: position 471,135 of record JAPYXD010000391.1, on the reverse strand, counting down.
TCTGCATGCAGGCATTATGCATTCAGGTTACCATGGTAACATATTAGTGGGAAAGAATGTTACCATGGTAACCTGCGTGCATAATACCTGAATGTAGAGGTGTAATTCCTCCTTTATCCAGTGATCCCAGAACGTGGGAGCTGGCGGCCCCCACCATAGACCCCACCAGCTCATGGCTTCTTCCTCGCTCGACTGCCATAGGTTGGTTGAGTGAGTAAGACACAATGAGCTCGAGGCATCTATGGTGGGGGCCGCCAGCTCCCACGTTCTGGGATCACTGCCTTTATCTTTGATTGTAATCGTCATGGAGAAAGGACATAAGAGATTGGTCTCCTTATATCTAGTCTCCATGGGTAAGGGTCTAAGCACAATAAAAGTCAGGAGTTCTTCGTTCCTGATTGTTATTGTGCGTTGACTGTCGGGAAAGTATTTTTCCCAAACGTTAGAAAAAGTCTCCAACACAATTATAAAAAGACAGACCTTCTTTACGTTTCCGTTTCCCGTTCCCGCATTTCTTAGCTTAGACCATACGCGGCAGACATTTTTTCGATGTACAGATACTGGCGTCCCTATCCGGAAGTTCTTGTATTACCACGTATTTCCGACAAAAGTGCTCATTTTTAGTTGCATTTAGAGATGGGTACGTAATTTACTGTAAATAATTTGCTTAGTATTTCCACAGTATTTTACCAGGACTGTGCCCGAATCGGCGAAGTATATTACGAAGCATATACTTTCACCATAGGATCCCTAGCAAACAAGCTGAACGCTGGGTTTACGCTACAGCAATATAACTGATAAAAGCCACAAAATAAATATTTAACTTGTTTGTATCTTTATTCTACGTTAAAATTTTCATCGACAATTCGGACGCGCCCCGGGTATTTTACGTCTCTAGTTTTTTACACGATTAATTTTTTTATCAGAGATGGAGGGTGGGGGGGGGGGGGTATATCACGTAAGATAGATATTTTACTTCGTGTAAAAAAACATATATTACGTAAAAAACTTCGAGTTACGCGTAACCGCACAACCCTGGTTACGTTAGTTTGGTTTTCTCATGTCTATTTTGCATGATTTTCGTGAACGGAAGGTTGTCTCCCAAGCGCGGGAAACGAGCAACCAATAAAGACATTTTAAATCGACGTATAGCGAATAAAAAATACCCTAGAGTAAGATGAGCAAGAGAGTTTGCTCTGCAACGTATCATTATGTATCTTTTTGAAAAAATTGGATAGCATTTATTCTCATCTATTAAATGGTTATAAATTCAAGAAAATTTTATTATTGTTTATTTATTGGTCATTGTTTTCAATTATCGATTATAAATTATAAGCTCAAGGGCGTGTGATATTTAAGAAATGAGCAAATTTCATTAATCTTAGGTTTCTACATGTTTCTGTCGAAATTACAGACTATAAAAAAATTCCTTGGGAAATATTCCCTTAAATTCTGCGGCGCTAATTTCCGCAAGGTTTCCGGAATTTTCTCGAACATTTTTAGGGACAATTCCCGAAACTCCTTAAATTTTAGGAAACTTTTTTAAAATTTTTAGTAAATTTCGAGACATTTTAGAGAAATTCTCTAAAATGGTGAAAATCATCTTCCCAAAAAATGTGTTATAATCCCTAAGAAATTGAAGGGAAATTTTCCGAAATTTTTTACAATGCATAAAATTTTGTTTTCAAAATTTGGAAAATCATCCTTAAGAATATTTTTAAATAATTGTAACGGAAATTATTTTTATGAATTCGTCCATTAAAAATTAATATTTGATGCAATTTTCCCTCACGTGATTAATTTTGGAACCGATGTAAATTTCCTTGATCACAGCATACTTTCCAGATAGATACCCTTATAGTTACATTCGATTTCTGAAACAATAAAGAAAGTATATTATTATGTGCGAATAACGAAAATAAAATACGTGAATTAAATATTGAACAACATCTAAGGGATTATCAACCATTTTTATTCAATGTCTATCATCATTTAAACTTTAACAGTACGCAAAAAGATTAACACAACAATTCTTTTATGCCTTATTTTTTCGAATGTCGAGATGTTAGCAATGCTTAAACGATTTTCATATTCGTATTTTAAAAATACTTGGAATATTCTGATATTGATATTCAAATAATACTCAATTTGTTCCCCATATCCATACTTCAGCTATACTCAAAACTTTCTTACACTCTCATATCTAAGCAATAATATATATATTATCAATATTTGAAACATTCTGATATCAAAATTCAAGCAATACTCAATTTGATTTTATATTCATATTTTAGCAATGCTCTAAGACTCCTTATATCAACTCAATTTCTTCTAACATACCTATTTTATCAGTGCTCAACTTTGTTTTATATCCATATTTTAGTAATACACAAAACCTTCTGATATTCATATTAAAGCAATACTCAATTTATTCAATATATCCATATATTAGCAATACTCAATGTGTGACATATCCATATTTTAGCAATATTTAATTTGGTTACATATATAATCAATATTCAAAACTTCTGATGTTAATTTATAAGCAGAGTACTAAAATTGTTCTCATATACGTATATTAACAATACTCAACGTTGTCTTGTATCCATATTTTAGCAATACTCAAACGCTTCTAAAATTCATATTCAAGAAATACTCAATTTATTCTCATATCCATATATTAGCAATACTCAAAACTTTCTTACACTCATATCTAAGCAATACTCAATTTATTTTTATATAAAAAATTTCGCAATACTCAATGTGTGACATATCCATATTTTAGCAATACTTTAATTTGGTTACAAATATAATCAATATTTAAAACTTCTGATGTTAATTTATAAGCAGAGTACTCAAATTGTTCTCATATACGTATATTAACAATACTCAACTTTGTCTTGTATCCATATTTCAGTAATACTCAAACGCTTCTAAAATTGATATTCAAGCAATACTCAATTTACTCTCATATCCATATATTAGCAATACTCAAAACTTTCTTACACTCATATCTAAGCAATACTCAATTTATTTTTATATAAAAAATTTCGCAATACTCAATGTGTGACATATCCATATTTTAGCAATATTTAATTTGGATACATATATAATCAATATTCAAAACTTCTGATGTTAATTTATAAGCAGAGTACTCCAATTGTTCTCATATACGTTCATTAACAATACTCAACTTTGTATTGTATCCATATTTTAGTAATACTCAAACGCTTCTAAAATTCATATTCAAGCAATTCTCAATTTATTCTCATATCCATATATTAGCAATACTTAAAACTTTCTTATACTCATATCTAAGCAATACTCAATTAATTTTTTTATCCAAAATTTCGCAGTAGTCAATTTGTGACATATCCATATTTTAGCAATACATTAATTTGGTTACAAATATAATCAATATTTAAAACTTCTGATGTTAATTTATAAGCAGGGTACTCAAATTGTTCTCATATACGTATATTAACAATACTCAACTTTGTCTTGTATCCATATTTCAGTAATACTCAAACGCTTCTAAAATTGATATTCAAGCAATACTCAATTTACTCTCATATCCATATATTAGCAATATTCAAAACATTCTTACACTCATATCTAAGCAATACTCAATTTATTTTCATATCCAAAATTTCGCAATACTCAATTTGTGACATATCCATATTTTAGCAATACTTTAATTTGGTTACAAATATAATCAATATTTAAAACTTCTGATGTTAATTTATAAGCAGTACTAAAATTGTTGTAACATATCTATTTTATCAGTGCTCAACTTTGTTTTATATCCATATTTTAGTAATACACAAAACCTTCTGATATTCATATTCAAACAATACTCAGTTTACTCTCATATCTAAAGGGTTTTCCAATAGGGACATAACAATTTCGTATCTTTATATGAACGCACCCTTAAACTTTTTTAATGAACTGTCAATGTCAAAACGTTAGTTAAAGTCAACATTTTCATCATGCTAATGTTCACGAACCAGCAACATTTGGAAATTATTAAAAACTACTACCGGAATTCTGAGTCGGTGGTCGCAACTTTAAGAGCGCTTATTCCAATTTGTAGCCGTAATAATCGTCCCACCTGACAGGCTGTGCGTGCTATAGTGGATAAATTTGAGACCAAATTTACACTATTGGACGTTCCGGTGCCAAAAAGACGTCGTATTGCTGGAAGCGAAGAAATAATCTCAGCCGTAAGTGCATCGATTCAAAATGAGCCAAATTAGTCGATTCCACGTCGTTCTCAAGAATTGGGCATCGCTCAAACGACACAGTGGCGTATTATGCGGAAAGATCTTAGCCTACATGCTTTCAAGATTAAATTGACTCAAGAACTAAAGCCACTTGATCATTTGGAACGCCGAAACTTCTCCAATTGGGCTCTGGCAAAGCTTGAAGAAAATGAAGAATTTCATTGAAAAATCATCTTCAGCGATGAAGCTCATTTCTGGCTCAATGGCTTTGTTAATAAGCAAAATATGCGTTATTGGTCAGCAACAAACCCAAATGTCCTTCTTGAGACACTGTTGCATCCGAAAAAGTGACTGTTTGGTGCGGTTTTCATGCCGGAGGTGTCATTGGGCCGTATTTTTTCGTGGATGAAAAAGACCGCCATGTTACCGTCAATGGAGAGCGCTATCGTGCTATGTTGGAAGATTATTTGTGGCCAGAATTGGATGAACTTGATATCAACGATATGTGGTTTCAACAAGACGGTGCCACTAGCCACACAGCACGCGTCATAGTCGATTTATTGAAAGGCAAATTCGGTGAACGTGTTATCTAGAGAAACGGTCCGGTCGAATGGCCGACTTCGTTCATGCGATATACCGCCATTAGATTTCTTTTTAAGGGGCCATATCAAGTCACTGGTCTATGCCAACAAGCCAGCAACTTTAGACGACCTCAAAGACAACATCCAACGCGAAATTGCCAACGTTCCGGTCGAAATGTGTGCCAGAGTGGTGGAAAATTGGGTCCAAAGAATCGACCGCTGTAAACGGCCTCGAGGTGGTCATATAACCGATATTGAATTTCATTCATAAAATTTAATGCTTGCTCTACACCCACAATAAATTTGAACTCAATATCTCAAATATTTCTGTGTTTTATTCATAGATAAAATTGTTATGTCCCTATTGGAAAACCCTTTATATATTAGCAATACTCAAAACTTTCTTATACTCATATCTAAGCAATACTCAATTAATTTTTATATCCAAAATTTCGCAATACTCAATTTGTGACATATCCATATTTTAGCAATACCTTAATTTGGTTACAAATATAATCAATATTTAAAACTCCTGATGTTAAATTATAAGCAGTACTAAAATTGTTCTCATATAGGTATATTAACAATACTCAACTTTGTCTTGTATCCATATTTTAGCAATACTCAAACGATTCTAAAATTCATATGCATGCAATACTCAATTTACTATTATATCCATATATTAGCAATACTCAAAATTTTCTTATACTCATATCTAAGCAATACTCAATTTATTATTTTATCCAAAATTTCGCAATACTCAATTTGTGACATATCCATATTTTAGCAATATTTAATTTGGTTACATATATAATCAATATTCAGAACTTCTGATGTTAATTTATAAGCAGAGCACTCAAATTGTTTTCATATACGTATATTAACAATACTGAACGTTGTCTTGTATCCATATTTTAGCAATACTCAAACGCTTCTAAAATTCATATTCAAGCAATACTCAATTTACTCTTAAATCCATATATTAGCAATACTCAAAACTTTCTTACACTCATATCAAAGCAATACTCAATTAATTTTTTTATCCAAAATTTCGCAGTAGTCAATTTGTGACATATCCATATTTTAGCAGTACTTTAATTTGGTTACAAATATAATCAATATTCAAAACTTCTGATGTTAATTTATAAGCAGAGTACTCAAATTGTTCTCATATACGTATATTAACAATACTCAACTTTGTCTTGTATCCATACTTCAGCTATACTCAAAACTTTCTTACACTCTCATATCTAAGCAATACTCAATTTATTTTTATATCAAAAATTTCGCAATACTCAAAGTGTGACATATCCATATTTTAGCAATATTTAATTTGATTACAAATATAATCAATATTTGAAACTCCTGATGTTAATTTATAAGCAGTACTAAAATTGGTCTCATAAACGTATATTAACAATAGACAACGTTGTCTTGTATCCATATATTAGCAATACTCAAAACTTTCTTACACTCATATCTAAGCAATACTCAATTAATTTTTTTATCCAAAATTTCGCAGTAGTCAATTTGTGACATATCCATATTTTAGCAGTACTTTAATTTGGTTACAAATATAATCAATATTCAAAACTTCTGATGTTAATTTATAAGCAGAGTACTCAAATTGTTCTCATATACGTATATTAACAATACTCAACTTTGTCTTGTATCCATACTTCAGCTATACTCAAAACTTTCTTACACTCATATCTAAGCAATAATATATAATCAATATTTGGAACATTCTGATATCAATATTCAAGCAATACTCAATTTGATTTTATATTCATATTTTAGCAATGCTCCAAGACTCGTTATAACCATATCTAAGCAATACTCAATTTCTTCTAACATACCTATTTTATCAGTGCTCAACTTTGTCTTGTATCCATATTTTAGTAATACTCAAACGCTTCTAAAATTCATATTCAAGCAATTCTCAATTTATTCTCATATCCATATATTAGCAATACTCAAAACTTTCTTACACTCATATCTAAGCAATACTCAAGTTATTTTTATGTCCAAAATTTCGCAATACTCAATTTGTGACATATCCATATTTTAGCAATATTTAATTTTGGTTACATATATAATCAATATTAAAAACTTCTGATGTTAATTTATCAGCAGACTACTAAAATTGGTCTCATAAACGTATATTAACAATACTCAACGTTGTCTTGTATCCATATATTAGCAATACTCAAAACTTTCTTACACTCATATCTAAGCAATACTCAATTAATTTTTTTATCCAAAATTTCGCAGTAGTCAATTTGTGACATATCCATATTTTAGCAGTACTTTAATTTGGTTACAAATATAATCAATATTCAAAACTTCTGATGTTAATTTATAAGCAGAGTACTCAAATTGTTCTCATATACGTATATTAACAATACTCAACTTTGTCTTGTATCCATACTTCAGCTATACTCAAAACTTTCTTACACTCATATCTAAGCAATAATATATATATATATATAATCAATATTTGAAACATTCTGATATCAATATTCAAGCAATACTCAATTTGATTTTATATTCATATGTTAGCAATGCTCTAAGACTCCTTATATCCATATCTAAGCAATACTCAATTTCTTCTAACATACCTATTTTATCAGTGCTCAACGTTGTCTTGTATCCATATTTTAGCAATAAACAAACGCTTCTAAAATTCATATTCAAGAAATACTCAATTTACTCTTATATCCATATATTAGCAATACTCAAAACTTTCTTACACTCATATCTAAGCAATACTCAATAATATTTTTATCCAAAATTTCGCAATACTCAATTTGTGACATATCCATATTTTAGCAGTACTTTAATTTGGTTACATATATAATCTATATTAAAAACTTCTGATGTTAGTTTATCAGCAGACTACTCAAATTGTTCTCATATACGTATATTAACAATACTCAACTTTGTCTTGTATCCATACTTCAGCTATACTCAAAACTTTCTTACACTCATATCTAAGCAATACTCAATTAATTTTTTTATCCAAAATTTCGCAGTAGTCAATTTGTGACATATCCATATTTTAGCAGTACTTTAATTTGGTTACATATGTAATCAAAATAAAAAACTTCTGATGTTAATTTATCAGCAGACTACTCAAATTGTTTTAATATACGTATATTAACAATACTCAACTTTGTCTTGTATCCATATTTTAGCAATACTCAAACGCTTCTAAAATTCATATTCAAGCAATTCTCAATTTATTCTCATATCCATATATTAGCAATACTCAAAACTTTCTTATACTCATATCTAAGCAATACTCAATTAATATTTTTATCCAAAATTTCGCAATACTCAATTTGTGACATACCCATATTTTGCCAATATTTAATTTGGTTACATATATAATCTATATTAAAAACTTCTGATGTTAGTTTATCAGCAGACTACTCAAATTGTTTTCATATACGTATATTAACAATACTCAACGTTGTCTTGTATCCATATTTTAGCAATACTCAAACGCTTCTAAAATTCATATTCAAGAAATACTCAATTTACTCTTATATCCATATATTAGCAATACTCAAAACTTTCTTACACTCATATCTAAGCAATACTCAATTAATATTTTTATCCAAAATTTCGCAATACTCAATTTGTGACATATCCATATTTTAGCAGTACTTTAATTTGGTTACAAATATAATCAATATTAAAAACTTCTGATGTTAATTTATAAGCAGAGTACTCAAATTGTTCTCATATACGTATATTAACAATACTCAACTTTGTCTTGTATCCATATTTTAGCAATACTCAAACGCTTCTAAAATTCATATTCAAGCAATTCTCAATTTACTCTTATATCCATATATTAGCAATACTCAAAACTTTCTTACACTCATATCTAAGCAATACTCAATTAATATTTTTATCCAAAATTTCGCAATACTCAATTTGTGACATACCCATATTTTGCCAATATTTAATTTGGTTACATATATAATCTATATTAAAAACTTCTGATGTTAGTTTATCAGCAGACTACTCAAATTGTTTTCATATACGTATATTAACAATACTCAACGTTGTCTTGTATCCATATTTTAGCAATAAACAAACGCTTCTAAAATTCATATTCAAGAAATACTCAATTTACTCTTATATCCATATATTAGCAATACTCAAAACTTTCTTACACTCATATCTAAGCAATACTCAATTAATTTTTTTATCCAAAATTTCGCAGTAGTCAATTTGTGACATATCCATATTTTAGCAGTACTTTAATTTGGTTACAAATATAATCAATATTCAAAACTTCTGATGTTAATTTATAAGCAGAGTACTCAAATTGTTCTCATATACGTATATTAACAATACTCAACTTTGTCTTGTATCCATACTTCAGCTATACTCAAAACTTTCTTACACTCATATCTAAGCAATAATATATATATATATATATATATATATATATATAATCAATATTTGGAACATTCTGATATCAATATTCAAGCAATACTCAATTTGATTTTATATTCATATTTTAGCAATGCTCCAAGACTCGTTATAACCATATCTAAGCAATACTCAATTTCTTCTAACATACCTATTTTATCAGTGCTCAACTTTGTCTTGTATCCATATTTTAGTAATACTCAAACGCTTCTAAAATTCATATTCAAGCAATTCTCAATTTATTCTCATATCCATATATTAGCAATACTCAAAACTTTCTTATACTCATATCTAAGCAATACTCAATTTATTTTTATATCCAAAATTTCGCAATACTCAATTTGTGACATACCCATATTTTGCCAATATTTAATTTGGTTACATATATAATCTATATTAAAAACTTCTGATGTTAGTTTATCAGCAGACTACTCAAATTGTTTTCATATACGTATATTAACAATACTCAACGTTGTCTTGTATCCATATTTTAGCAATACTCAAACGCTTCTAAAATTCATATTCAAGAAATACTCAATTTACTCTTATATCCATATATTAGCAATACTCAAAACTTTCTTACACTCATATCTAAGCAATACTCAATTAATTTTTTTATCCAAAATTTCGCAGTAGTCAATTTGTGACATATCCATATTTTAGCAGTACTTTAATTTGGTTACAAATATAATCAATATTCAAAACTTCTGATGTTAATTTATAAGCAGAGTACTCAAATTGTTCTCATATACGTATATTAACAATACTCAACTTTGTCTTGTATCCATACTTCAGCTATACTCAAAACTTTCTTACACTCATATCTAAGCAATAATATACATATATATATATATATATATATAATCAATATTTGGAACATTCTGATATCAATATTCAAGCAATACTCAATTTGATTTTATATTCATATTTTAGCAATGCTCCAAGACTCGTTATAACCATATCTAAGCAATACTCAATTTCTTCTAACATACCTATTTTATCAGTGCTCAACTTTGTCTTGTATCCATATTTTAGTAATACTCAAACGCTTCTAAAATTCATATTCAAGCAATACTCAATTTCTTCTCATATCCATATATTAGCAATACTCAAAACTTTCTTACACTCATATCTAAGCAATACTCAAGTTATTTTTATGTCCAAAATTTCGCAATACTCAATTTGTGACATACCCATATTTTGCCAATATTTAATTTGGTTACATATGTAATCAATATTAAAAACTTCTGATGTTAATTTATCAGCAGACTACTCAAATTGTTTTCATATACGTATATTAACAATACTCAACTTTGTCTTGTATCCATATTTTAGCAATACTCAAACGCTTCTAAAATTCATATTCAAGCAATTCTCAATTTATTCTCATATCCATATATTAGCAATACTCAAAACTTTCTTATACTCATATCTAAGCAATACTCAATTAATATTTTTATCCAAAATTTCGCAATACTCAATTTGTGACATACCCATATTTTGCCAATATTTAATTTGGTTACATATATAATCTATATTAAAAACTTCTGATGTTAGTTTATCAGCAGACTACTCAAATTGTTTTCATATACGTATATTAACAATACTCAACGTTGTCTTGTATCCATATTTTAGCAATACTCAAACGCTTCTAAAATTCATATTCAAGAAATACTCAATTTACTCTTATATCCATATATTAGCAATACTCAAAACTTTCTTACACTCATATCTAAGCAATACTCAATTAATTTTTTTATCCAAAATTTCGCAGTAGTCAATTTGTGACATATCCATATTTTAGCAGTACTTTAATTTGGTTACAAATATAATCAATATTCAAAACTTCTGATGTTAATTTATAAGCAGAGTACTCAAATTGTTCTCATATACGTATATTAACAATACTCAACTTTGTCTTGTATCCATACTTCAGCTATACTCAAAACTTTCTTACACTCATATCTAAGCAATAATATATATATATATATAATCAATATTTGGAACATTCTGATATCAATATTCAAGCAATACTCAATTTGATTTTATATTCATATTTTAGCAATGCTCCAAGACTCGTTATAACCATATCTAAGCAATACTCAATTTCTTCTAACATACCTATTTTATCAGTGCTCAACTTTGTCTTGTATCCATATTTTAGTAATACTCAAACGCTTCTAAAATTCATATTCAAGCAATTCTCAATTTATTCTCATATCCATATATTAGCAATACTCAAAACTTTCTTATACTCATATCTAAGCAATACTCAATTTATTTTTATATCCAAAATTTCGCAATACTCAATTTGTGACATACCCATATTTTGCCAATATTTAATTTGGTTACATATATAATCTATATTAAAAACTTCTGATGTTAATTTATCAGCAGACTACTCAAATTGTTTTCATATACGTATATTAACAATACTCAACTTTGTCTTGTATCCATATTTTAGCAATACTCAAACGCTTCTAAAATTCATATTCAAGCAATTCTCAATTTATTCTCATATCCATATATTAGCAATACTCAAAACTTTCTTATACTCATAACTCAGAAATACACATTAACATTATTCTCCAAAATTTCGCAATACTCAATTTGTGACATACCCATATTTTGCCAATATTTAATTTGGTTACATATATAATCTATATTAAAAACTTCTGATGTTAGTTTATCAGCAGACTACTCAAATTGTTTTCATATACGTATATTAACAATACTCAACGTTGTCTTGTATCCATATTTTAGCAATACTCAAACGCTTCTAAAATTCATATTCAAGAAATACTCAATTTACTCTTATATCCATATATTAGCAATACTCAAAACTTTCTTACACTCATATCTAAGCAATACTCAATTAATTTTTTTATCCAAAATTTCGCAGTAGTCAATTTGTGACATATCCATATTTTAGCAGTACTTTAATTTGGTTACAAATATAATCAATATTCAAAACTTCTGATGTTAATTTATAAGCAGAGTACTCAAATTGTTCTCATATACGTATATTAACAATACTCAACTTTGTCTTGTATCCATACTTCAGCTATACTCAAAACTTTCTTACACTCATATCTAAGCAATAATATATATATATATATATATATATATATATATATATATATATATATATATATATATATATATATATATATATATATAATCAATATTTGGAACATTCTGATATCAATATTCAAGCAATACTCAATTTGATTTTATATTCATATTTTAGCAATGCTCCAAGACTCGTTATATCCATATCTAAGCAATACTCAATTTCTTCTAACATACCTATTTTATCAGTGCTCAACTTTGTCTTGTATCCATATTTTAGTAATACTCAAACGCTTCTAAAATTCATATTCAAGCAATTCTCAATTTATTCTCATATCCATATATTAGCAATACTCAAAACTTTCTTATACTCATATCTAAGCAATACTCAATTTATTTTTATATCCAAAATTTCGCAATACTCAATTTGTGACATACCCATATTTTGCCAATATTTAATTTGGTTACATATATAATCTATATTAAAAACTTCTGATGTTAGTTTATCAGCAGACTACTCAAATTGTTTTCATATACGTATATTAACAATACTCAACGTTGTCTTGTATCCATATTTTAGCAATACTCAAACGCTTCTAAAATTCATATTCAAGAAATACTCAATTTACTCTTATATCCATATATTAGCAATACTCAAAACTTTCTTACACTCATATCTAAGCAATACTCAATTAATTTTTTTATCCAAAATTTCGCAGTAGTCAATTTGTGACATATCCATATTTTAGCAGTACTTTAATTTGGTTACAAATATAATCAATATTCAAAACTTCTGATGTTAATTTATAAGCAGAGTACTCAAATTGTTCTCATATACGTATATTAACAATACTCAACTTTGTCTTGTATCCATACTTCAGCTATACTCAAAACTTTCTTACACTCATATCTAAGCAATAATATATAATCAATATTTGGAACATTCTGATATCAATATTCAAGCAATACTCAATTTGATTTTATATTCATATTTTAGCAATGCTCCAAGACTCGTTATAACCATATCTAAGCAATACTCAATTTCTTCTAACATACCTATTTTATCAGTGCTCAACTTTGTCTTGTATCCATATTTTAGTAATACTCAAACGCTTCTAAAATTCATATTCAAGCAATTCTCAATTTATTCTCATATCCATATATTAGCAATACTCAAAACTTTCTTACACTCATATCAAAGCAATACTCAATTAATTTTTTTATCCAAAATTTCGCAGTAGTCAATTTGTGACATATCCATATTTTAGCAGTACTTTAATTTGGTTACAAATATAATCAATATTCAAAACTTCTGATGTTAATTTATAAGCAGAGTACTCAAATTGTTCTCATATACGTATATTAACAATACTCAACTTTGTCTTGTATCCATACTTCAGCTATACTCAAAACTTTCTTACACTCATATCTAAGCAATAATATATATATATATATATATATATATATATATATATATAATCAATATTTGGAACATTCTGATATCAATATTCAAGCAATACTCAATTTGATTTTATATTCATATTTTAGCAATGCTCCAAGACTCGTTATAACCATATCTAAGCAATACTCAATTTCTTCTAACATACCTATTTTATCAGTGCTCAACTTTGTCTTGTATCCATATTTTAGTAATACTCAAACGCTTCTAAAATTCATATTCAAGCAATTCTCAATTTATTCTCATATCCATATATTAGCAATACTCAAAACTTTCTTATACTCATATCTAAGCAATACTCAATTTATTTTTATATCCAAAATTTCGCAATACTCAATTTGTGACATACCCATATTTTGCCAATATTTAACTTGGTTACATATATAATCAATATTAAAAACTTCTGATGTTAATTTATCAGCAGACTACTCAAATTGTTTTCATATACGTATATTAACAATACTCAACTTTGTCTTGTATCCATATTTTAGCAATACTCAAACGCTTCTAAAATTCATATTCAAGCAATTCTCAATTTATTCTCATATCCATATATTAGCAATACTCAAAACTTTCTTATACTCATATCTAAGCAATACTCAATTAATATTTTTATCCAAAATTTCGCAATACTCAATTTGTGACATACCCATATTTTGCCAATATTTAATTTGGTTACATATATAATCTATATTAAAAACTTCTGATGTTAGTTTATCAGCAGACTACTCAAATTGTTTTCATATACGTATATTAACAATACTCAACTTTGTCTTGTATCCATATTTTAGCAATACTCAAACGCTTCTAAAATTCATATTCAAGCAATTCTCAATTTATTCTCATATCCATATATTAGCAATACTCAAAACTTTCTTACACTCATATCTAAGCAATACTCAATTAATTTTTTTATCCAAAATTTCGCAGTAGTCAATTTGTGACATATCCATATTTTAGCAGTACTTTAATTTGGTTACAAATATAATCAATATTCAAAACTTCTGATGTTAATTTATAAGCAGAGTACTCAAATTGTTCTCATATACGTATATTAACAATACTCAACTTTGTCTTGTATCCATACTTCAGCTATACTCAAAACTTTCTTACACTCATATCTAAGCAATAATATACATATATATATATATATATATATAATCAATATTTGGAACATTCTGATATCAATATTCAAGCAATACTCAATTTGATTTTATATTCATATTTTAGCAATGCTCCAAGACTCGTTATAACCATATCTAAGCAATACTCAATTTCTTCTAACATACCTATTTTATCAGTGCTCAACTTTGTCTTGTATCCATATTTTAGTAATACTCAAACGCTTCTAAAATTCATATTCAAGCAATACTCAATTTCTTCTCATATCCATATATTAGCAATACTCAAAACTTTCTTACACTCATATCTAAGCAATACTCAAGTTATTTTTATGTCCAAAATTTCGCAATACTCAATTTGTGACATATCCATATTTTAGCAATATTTAATTTGGTTACATATATAATCAATATCAAAAACTTCTGATGTTAATTTATCAGCAGACTACTCAAATTGTTTTCATATACGTATATTAACAATACTCAACTTTGTCTTGTATCCATATTTTAGCAATACTCAAACGCTTCTAAAATTCATATTCAAGCAATTCTCAATTTATTCTCATATCCATATATTAGCAATACTCAAAACTTTCTTATACTCATATCTAAGCAATACTCAATTAATATTTTTATCCAAAATTTCGCAATACTCAATTTGTGACATACCCATATTTTGCCAATATTTAATTTGGTTACATATATAATCTATATTAAAAACTTCTGATGTTAGTTTATCAGCAGACTACTCAAATTGTTTTCATATACGTATATTAACAATACTCAACGTTGTCTTGTATCCATATTTTAGCAATACTCAAACGCTTCTAAAATTCATATTCAAGAAATACTCAATTTACTCTTATATCCATATATTAGCAATACTCAAAACTTTCTTACACTCATATCTAAGCAATACTCAATTAATTTTTTTATCCAAAATTTCGCAGTAGTCAATTTGTGACATATCCATATTTTAGCAGTACTTTAATTTGGTTACAAATATAATCAATATTCAAAACTTCTGATGTTAATTTATAAGCAGAGTACTCAAATTGTTCTCATATACGTATATTAACAATACTCAACTTTGTCTTGTATCCATACTTCAGCTATACTCAAAACTTTCTTACACTCATATCTAAGCAATAATATATAATCAATATTTGGAACATTCTGATATCAATATTCAAGCAATACTCAATTTGATTTTATATTCATATTTTAGCAATGCTCCAAGACTCGTTATATCCATATCTAAGCAATACTCAATTTCTTCTAACATACCTATTTTATCAGTGCTCAACTTTGTCTTGTATCCATATTTTAGTAATACTCAAACGCTTCTAAAATTCATATTCAAGCAATTCTCAATTTATTCTCATATCCATATATTAGCAATACTCAAAACTTTCTTATACTCATATCTAAGTAATACTCAATTTATTTTTATATCCAAAATTTCGCAATACTCAATTTGTGACATACCCATATTTTGCCAATGTTTAATTTGGTTACATATATAATCAATATTAAAAACTTCTGATGTTAATTTATCAGCAGACTACTCAAATTGTTTTCATATACGTATATTAACAATACTCAACTTTGTCTTGTATCCATATTTTAGCAATACTCAAACGCTTCTAAAATTCATATTCAAGCAATTCTCAATTTATTCTCATATCCATATATTAGCAATACTCAAAACTTTCTTATACTCATATCTAAGCAATACTCAATTAATATTTTTATCCAAAATTTCGCAATACTCAATTTGTGACATACCCATATTTTGCCAATATTTAATTTGGTTACATATATAATCTATATTAAAAACTTCTGATGTTAGTTTATCAGCAGACTACTCAAATTGTTTTCATATACGTATATTAACAATACTCAACGTTGTCTTGTATCCATATTTTAGCAATACTCAAACGCTTCTAAAATTCATATTCAAGAAATACTCAATTTACTCTTATATCCATATATTAGCAATACTCAAAACTTTCTTACACTCATATCTAAGCAATACTCAATTAATTTTTTTATCCAAAATTTCGCAGTAGTCAATTTGTGACATATCCATATTTTAGCAGTACTTTAATTTGGTTACAAATATAATCAATATTCAAAACTTCTGATGTTAATTTATAAGCAGAGTACTCAAATTGTTCTCATATACGTATATTAACAATACTCAACTTTGTCTTGTATCCATACTTCAGCTATACTCAAAACTTTCTTACACTCATATCTAAGCAATAATATATATATATATATATATATATATATAATCAATATTTGGAACATTCTGATATCAATATTCAAGCAATACTCAATTTGATTTTATATTCATATTTTAGCAATGCTCCAAGACTCGTTATAACCATATCTAAGCAATACTCAATTTCTTCTAACATACCTATTTTATCAGTGCTCAACTTTGTCTTGTATCCATATTTTAGTAATACTCAAACGCTTCTAAAATTCATATTCAAGCAATTCTCAATTTATTCTCATATCCATATATTAGCAATACTCAAAACTTTCTTATACTCATATCTAAGCAATACTCAATTTATTTTTATATCCAAAATTTCGCAATACTCAATTTGTGACATACCCATATTTTGCCAATATTTAATTTGGTTACATATATAATCTATATTAAAAACTTCTGATGTTAGTTTATCAGCAGACTACTCAAATTGTTTTCATATACGTATATTAACAATACTCAACGTTGTCTTGTATCCATATTTTAGCAATACTCAAACGCTTCTAAAATTCATATTCAAGAAATACTCAATTTACTCTTATATCCATATATTAGCAATACTCAAAACTTTCTTACACTCATATCTAAGCAATACTCAATTAATTTTTTTATCCAAAATTTCGCAGTAGTCAATTTGTGACATATCCATATTTTAGCAGTACTTTAATTTGGTTACAAATATAATCAATATTCAAAACTTCTGATGTTAATTTATAAGCAGAGTACTCAAATTGTTCTCATATACGTATATTAACAATACTCAACTTTGTCTTGTATCCATACTTCAGCTATACTCAAAACTTTCTTACACTCATATCTAAGCAATAATATATAATCAATATTTGGAACATTCTGATATCAATATTCAAGCAATACTCAATTTGATTTTATATTCATATTTTAGCAATGCTCCAAGACTCGTTATAACCATATCTAAGCAATACTCAATTTCTTCTAACATACCTATTTTATCAGTGCTCAACTTTGTCTTGTATCCATATTTTAGTAATACTCAAACGCTTCTAAAATTCATATTCAAGCAATTCTCAATTTATTCTCATATCCATATATTAGCAATACTCAAAACTTTCTTATACTCATATCTAAGCAATACTCAATTTATTTTTATATCCAAAATTTCGCAATACTCAATTTGTGACATACCCATATTTTGCCAATATTTAACTTGGTTACATATATAATCAATATTAAAAACTTCTGATGTTAATTTATCAGCAGACTACTCAAATTGTTTTCATATACGTATATTAACAATACTCAACTTTGTCTTGTATCCATATTTTAGCAATACTCAAACGCTTCTAAAATTCATATTCAAGCAATTCTCAATTTATTCTCATATCCATATATTAGCAATACTCAAAACTTTCTTATACTCATATCTAAGCAATACTCAATTAATATTTTTATCCAAAAATTTCGCAATACTCAATTTGTGACATACCCATATTTTGCCAATATTTAATTTGGTTACATATATAATCTATATTAAAAACTTCTGATGTTAGTTTATCAGCAGACTACTCAAATTGTTTTCATATACGTATATTAACAATACTCAACGTTGTCTTGTATCCATATTTTAGCAATACTCAAACGCTTCTAAAATTCATATTCAAGAAATACTCAATTTACTCTTATATCCATATATTAGCAATACTCAAAACTTTCTTACACTCATATCTAAGCAATACTCAATTAATTTTTTTATCCAAAATTTCGCAGTAGTCAATTTGTGACATATCCATATTTTAGCAGTACTTTAATTTGGTTACAAATATAATCAATATTCAAAACTTCTGATGTTAATTTATAAGCAGAGTACTCAAATTGTTCTCATATACGTATATTAACAATACTCAACTTTGTCTTGTATCCATACTTCAGCTATACTCAAAACTTTCTTACACTCATATCTAAGCAATAATATACATATATATATATATATATATATAATCAATATTTGGAACATTCTGATATCAATATTCAAGCAATACTCAATTTGATTTTATATTCATATTTTAGCAATGCTCCAAGACTCGTTATAACCATATCTAAGCAATACTCAATTTCTTCTAACATACCTATTTTATCAGTGCTCAACTTTGTCTTGTATCCATATTTTAGTAATACTCAAACGCTTCTAAAATTCATATTCAAGCAATTCTCAATTTATTCTCATATCCATATATTAGCAATACTCAAAACTTTCTTATACTCATATCTAAGCAATACTCAATTTATTTTTATATCCAAAATTTCGCAATACTCAATTTGTGACATACCCATATTTTGCCAATATTTAATTTGGTTACATATATAATCTATATTAAAAACTTCTGATGTTAGTTTATCAGCAGACTACTCAAATTGTTTTCATATACGTATATTAACAATACTCAACTTTGTCTTGTATCCATATTTTAGCAATACTCAAACGCTTCTAAAATTCATATTCAAGCAATTCTCAATTTATTCTCATATCCATATATTAGCAATACTCAAAACTTTCTTATACTCATATCTAAGCAATACTCAATTAATATTTTTATCCAAAATTTCGCAATACTCAATTTGTGACATACCCATATTTTGCCAATATTTAATTTGGTTACATATATAATCTATATTAAAAACTTCTGATGTTAGTTTATCAGCAGACTACTCAAATTGTTTTCATATACGTATATTAACAATACTCAACGTTGTCTTGTATCCATATTTTAGCAATAAACAAACGCTTCTAAAATTCATATTCAAGAAATACTCAATTTACTCTTATATCCATATATTAGCAATACTCAAAACTTTCTTACACTCATATCTAAGCAATACTCAATTAATTTTTTTATCCAAAATTTCGCAGTAGTCAATTTGTGACATATCCATATTTTAGCAGTACTTTAATTTGGTTACAAATATAATCAATATTCAAAACTTCTGATGTTAATTTATAAGCAGAGTACTCAAATTGTTCTCATATACGTATATTAACAATACTCAACTTTGTCTTGTATCCATACTTCAGCTATACTCAAAACTTTCTTACACTCATATCTAAGCAATAATATATATATATATATATATATATATATATATATATATATATATATATATATATATATATATATATATATAATCAATATTTGGAACATTCTGATATCAATATTCAAGCAATACTCAATTTGATTTTATATTCATATTTTAGCAATGCTCCAAGACTCGTTATAACCATATCTAAGCAATACTCAATTTCTTCTAACATACCTATTTTATCAGTGCTCAACTTTGTCTTGTATCCATATTTTAGTAATACTCAAACGCTTCTAAAATTCATATTCAAGCAATTCTCAATTTATTCTCATATCCATATATTAGCAATACTCAAAACTTTCTTATACTCATATCTAAGCAATACTCAATTTATTTTTATATCCAAAATTTCGCAATACTCAATTTGTGACATACCCATATTTTGCCAATATTTAACTTGGTTACATATATAATCAATATTAAAAACTTCTGATGTTAATTTATCAGCAGACTACTCAAATTGTTTTCATATACGTATATTAACAATACTCAACGTTGTCTTGTATCCATATTTTAGCAATAAACAAACGCTTCTAAAATTCATATTCAAGAAATACTCAATTTACTCTTATATCCATATATTAGCAATACTCAAAACTTTCTTACACTCATATCTAAGCAATACTCAATTAATTTTTTTATCCAAAATTTCGCAGTAGTCAATTTGTGACATATCCATATTTTAGCAGTACATTAATTTGGTTACAAATATAATCAATATTCAAAACTTCTGATGTTAATTTATAAGCAGAGTACTCAAATTGTTCTCATATACGTATATTAACAATACTCAACTTTGTCTTGTATCCATACTTCAGCTATACTCAAAACTTTCTTACACTCATATCTAAGCAATAATATATAATCAATATTTGGAACATTCTGATATCAATATTCAAGCAATACTCAATTTGATTTTATATTCATATTTTAGCAATGCTCCAAGACTCGTTATAACCATATCTAAGCAATACTCAATTTCTTCTAACATACCTATTTTATCAGTGCTCAACTTTGTCTTGTATCCATATTTTAGTAATACTCAAACGCTTCTAAAATTCATATTCAAGCAATTCTCAATTTATTCTCATATCCATATATTAGCAATACTCAAAACTTTCTTATACTCATATCTAAGCAATACTCAATTTATTTTTATATCCAAAATTTCGCAATACTCAATTTGTGACATACCCATATTTTGCCAATATTTAATTTGGTTACATATATAATCAATATTAAAAACTTCTGATGTTAATTTATCAGCAGACTACTCAAATTGTTTTCATATACGTATATTAACAATACTCAACTTTGTCTTGTATCCATATTTTAGCAATACTCAAACGCTTCTAAAATTCATATTCAAGCAATTCTCAATTTATTCTCATATCCATATATTAGCAATACTCAAAACTTTCTTATACTCATATCTAAGCAATACTCAATTAATATTTTTATCCAAAATTTCGCAATACTCAATTTGTGACATACCCATATTTTGCCAATATTTAATTTGGTTACATATATAATCTATATTAAAAACTTCTGATGTTAGTTTATCAGCAGACTACTCAAATTGTTTTCATATACGTATATTAACAATACTCAACGTTGTCTTGTATCCATATTTTAGCAATACTCAAACGCTTCTAAAATTCATATTCAAGAAATACTCAATTTACTCTTATATCCATATATTAGCAATACTCAAAACTTTCTTACACTCATATCTAAGCAATACTCAATTAATTTTTTTATCCAAAATTTCGCAGTAGTCAATTTGTGACATATCCATATTTTAGCAGTACTTTAATTTGGTTACAAATATAATCAATATTCAAAACTTCTGATGTTAATTTATAAGCAGAGTACTCAAATTGTTCTCATATACGTATATTAACAATACTCAACTTTGTCTTGTATCCATACTTCAGCTATACTCAAAACTTTCTTACACTCATATCTAAGCAATAATATATATATATATATATATATATATATATATATATATATATATATATATATATATATATAATCAATATTTGGAACATTCTGATATCAATATTCAAGCAATACTCAATTTGATTTTATATTCATATTTTAGCAATGCTCCAAGACTCGTTATAACCATATCTAAGCAATACTCAATTTCTTCTAACATACCTATTTTATCAGTGCTCAACTTTGTCTTGTATCCATATTTTAGTAATACTCAAACGCTTCTAAAATTCATATTCAAGCAATTCTCAATTTATTCTCATATCCATATATTAGCAATACTCAAAACTTTCTTATACTCATATCTAAGCAATACTCAATTTATTTTTATATCCAAAATTTCGCAATACTCAATTTGTGACATACCCATATTTTGCCAATATTTAACTTGGTTACATATATAATCAATATTAAAAACTTCTGATGTTAATTTATCAGCAGACTACTCAAATTGTTTTCATATACGTATATTAACAATACTCAACTTTGTCTTGTATCCATATTTTAGCAATACTCAAACGCTTCTAAAATTCATATTCAAGCAATTCTCAATTTATTCTCATATCCATATATTAGCAATACTCAAAACTTTCTTATACTCATATCTAAGCAATACTCAATTAATATTTTTATCCAAAATTTCGCAATACTCAATTTGTGACATACCCATATTTTGCCAATATTTAATTTGGTTACATATATAATCTATATTAAAAACTTCTGATGTTAGTTTATCAGCAGACTACTCAAATTGTTTTCATATACGTATATTAACAATACTCAACTTTGTCTTGTATCCATATTTTAGCAATACTCAAACGCTTCTAAAATTCATATTCAAGCAATTCTCAATTTATTCTCATATCCATATATTAGCAATACTCAAAACTTTCTTACACTCATATCTAAGCAATACTCAATTAATTTTTTTATCCAAAATTTCGCAGTAGTCAATTTGTGACATATCCATATTTTAGCAGTACTTTAATTTGGTTACAAATATAATCAATATTCAAAACTTCTGATGTTAATTTATAAGCAGAGTACTCAAATTGTTCTCATATACGTATATTAACAATACTCAACTTTGTCTTGTATCCATACTTCAGCTATACTCAAAACTTTCTTACACTCATATCTAAGCAATAATATATAATCAATATTTGGAACATTCTGATATCAATATTCAAGCAATACTCAATTTGATTTTATATTCATATTTTAGCAATGCTCCAAGACTCGTTATAACCATATCTAAGCAATACTCAATTTCTTCTAACATACCTATTTTATCAGTGCTCAACTTTGTCTTGTATCCATATTTTAGTAATACTCAAACGCTTCTAAAATTCATATTCAAGCAATTCTCAATTTATTCTCATATCCATATATTAGCAATACTCAAAACTTTCTTATACTCATATCTAAGCAATACTCAAGTTATTTTTATGTCCAAAATTTCGCAATACTCAATTTGTGACATATCCATATTTTAGCAATATTTAATTTTGGTTACATATATAATCAATATTCAGAACTTCTGATGTTAATTTGTAAGCAGAGTACTCAAATTGTTCTCATGTACATATATTAACAATTTCAATTTAATTAGGTGAGTTTGAAATTTTTGTCACTTCCTACATTATCGGAGGTTTACCAGTCGCGTTTCAAATAGGACACGTTGTCGACAGGTGCCTTCGTAAACAATTTCAAACTCTTATATCGCAAATAATGCAATTGAATTCAAATATTTAAGGAATTTTAAAATCTTTCTGTGAAAAAAATTATATTATAAATTGTATTAACAATACTCAACTTTGTTTTATATCTAAATTTTAGCAATATACATAAAACCTTCTGATACTCATATTCAAGCGATACTTAAATTTTTATATATATATATGTATATATAATCAATATTTAAAACATTCTGATATCGATATTTAAGCAATACTCAATTTGATTGTATAACCAAATTTTAGCAATGCTCCAAAGCTCCTCATATCCATATTTTAGCAATACTCAAATACGTTTCATATTCATAATTGAGCAATGTTCAATTTTATTTCATATATGTACTTTTTAGGAATACTCAAAACCTTCTAATATTGATATTTAAGTACAACTTAATTTGTTCTTATATCCAGATTTAAGCAATACTCAAAAATTTATTATACTCATATGTAAGCCGTAGTCAATTAAATTTCATATCCAAATTTTTGCAGTGCTCAATTTGACTTCGAATACATATTTTAGCACAACTCCAAAAACTCTCATATCCGTATGTTTATGTTCTTCTCACATACATATTTTAACAGTACTTAACTTGGTCTTATATCCATATTTTTTCAATACTCAAAACCTTTTGATACCTATTTTTAAGCAATAGATTGTTTGATTTCAAATCCATATTATAGCAATACTCAAAATATTCTCATATTCATAACCTAGCATTACTTAATTTGTTCTCATATTCATATTTTAGCAATACCCGAATTTGATTATAGATTTAATCAATATTTAAGCAATACTCAATTTTTTCTCACATACATATATAAAAGTATTATAAATATTTAAAACTTTCTGATATTCATACACCGAAAAGAATCTCCTACGAATTTCGAATGAGGTGCCGTTACAATTTTTGTAAATAACTTCTTATGTGATATTGGTATAAAAAAAACGAAGAAAGCACATCACTCTGCTTGCGAAAAACGCACGGCACCAGTACTCTCTCGGTATGGCCAAGTTGGTTTGACAATATATTGCAATACATTAGATTCGTCAACTTTAGTGTATTGCAATACAGTTTTTGTATTTTTGAAAAAATCAAAAATTCCAATACTGATTTTTGATAGTGCTCATAAGTCTCTACTAATTATCCCAATAATATTTTTTTATTAAACCAAAATTAGAAATGTTACAACATGTTAAAACTTGAAAAAAGTCAATATCAAAATTCCATTTTCCAGTTGAATTATACGAGATATGAAAGAAAGTTATCATACAAAACTATTTTCTACATTAAGATCTACAAATTTGAATTGCAACATTTTTTCAAAAGATGTATATTTTTCTTTTCAATTAAAGAAATTACTATTAAAAATCTAAAATTAAATTTTTCAACCGTAATATGTGAAATAAGAAAAAAACGTAAGTTTGCAAGATTTTTCGTTTAAAAAAGATCTACAATTTTTTCCTCACACAGTTTCTGATAAAAAATATATTTTTCGTTTTAATTCCAAAAATACGATTAAAATTCAAAAATTCCACTTTTTAGACAAAATATGTGAGATACAAAAAAAACGTTTCGATGGAAAATTATTTGCCTAAATGAGGTCTACAAATTCTCGTCAAGACGCTTCTCGACAGAACGTATGTTTTATGTTTTGATTATAAGAAACACCATTGAAAAAATTCAATTTTTTAGCCTAAATATGTGATATGCTTATTAAAAAGTTACTGAAACCTATACAGAAAATCGAGCGCGAAGCGCGAGTGTCATGATGAGAATGTGTTCCTTAAGGCCGATAGAGCCTCAAGTGAATTGAATTTCCTGTTTCACTTAAACTCAAAAACAAATTTAATGACTTTGAGAAAATGTGTAATTCACATCATCTGTAATATTATAAAATTGATTTGAGCTTCGGTATCAAATTGTAAGAATTAAACTTAAATGTATGGGAAAAGCATAAGACCGAGCGCTAAGCGTGAGGTCCAAAAAGAACGGAGCGCGACGATTAAATCGCGCCCCCTAGGCGCGCTCAAACTTGCGAGCTGCGCGCGATGAGAATGTGCCCGCTAAGCGGGCAGATTTTTTTCGGTTTAGTTAAGCAATTCTCAATTTGATATCATATTCATACTTTAGAAACAATGAAGAACCTTCTAATATCCTTATTTTAGCAACACTCAATTAGTTTTTATAAAAAATTTTCAGCAATACTCTGGTGACAGTGTCGGATTTAAATTCATTGATCGAAACCGGATTTTTAATCAGAATCAATCCAACTCATTCTGATTATTAATTCAGTTTGGATCAATCAGAGTTCGGATTGATCAAAACCGAATTATAAATCAGAACAAATCCAAGGTCGGAATGATCGGATTGATTCTGATTGAAAATTCGGTTTGGATCAATCCAAGCTTGGATTGATAATTTGATTCGGATTCATTCGGATTGTTGTTTTAGAATTAATCGGATTATGTCGAATTGATTGTTGACACTTTTTCATCAAACGAGATACAAAACGTTTTTCAGATTGATTCGGAATAGTTCTGATTGACTCGGAATGAATTTCAATTCGATACTTTTGCCAGGTTAAGGCGGAAAAAATCAATTTTCAAATTGACATTGGTATTGATATTTTTTGTCTCAAACTCAAACAATATAAAGCAAAAAGTAGAAAATTTCCATACCAACATTTTAGTAATATTTAAATTTAATCACACCCATAAATTAACAATATTTGAGAAATTCCTATATTTATGTTCCAGTAACACTCAGTTTACATAGAAACATAAAATTATTGAAATAAACAATTTCCTGAATAAAAAATAAAATATAGACATTGGCTCAAAATTGTTGAGAATCCCTTAAGGCCATGGATCAATCGGACCACGTGACTAAATTATACATTTATCCGTTCATGTAAGATAACTTTTTTAATTTACAATGTATCTTTCTGATAATTTGGGAAACGTAACAAAAGATAATAAAACACGTCTGTTAACTTCTTTTCAGTAAAAATTTTGAACAAAATTCGAAAACTCATCGACAATTACAGTTAACTGTAAAATTTTTTGCAAAATTTTCACTCATACAAAGTTGACAAACGTCCTCTATCCTGTTTTGTAGTATTTTCCAAATTTTCAGGAAGATATTTTGTAAAAGAAAAAAGTTATCTTACACGAACTTTTACAGGAATTTGGTCACGTGATCTGGTTGATCCATGGCCTTAAGCACATATGTAGATCAGCAACATACGTGCACAAAGCCAACAAGAGCAAAGTTGACAGATTACTATGCTTTTGGCCAAGTTGAATTTGGCAACCCTGGGCAAGAAGGAAAACCAAATAGAAAGTAGTCTGTTTCTTCCACTCTTGTAAGCTTTCAGAATGTCAATTTCTAATCTGCAATGGAATCAATGTATCCTATATACATATATACTATTAATTATCATAACCTAAAAAAATTCCAAAAGACACATTACCTTATAAATCTTCGGGAAGTTGTTTCTCCTCTGAGATCTTGTAAATTCAAGATGTTGATAGAGTCTTGACTTCTTCAGGAAAAAAATTAAGTTTTAGCCAATTGTTAAAAACAGAGAAACGAACAAAATTATTCCAGTATAGAATTAACACTACTAATGACGACCAATGCTTTCAAACGCTTTTGAAGGATGCCAATTCTTCTCTAACACGCTCAGTGTAAATCGTATTGCGATATGGGTGTATACCAGTGTGCACAAATCCGATACCGACGCAATGACGCAGTCACAACTACAGTGGCACCTCCTGTCAGTGAGAAGGGAGTAGGGATTAGGGAAAGGTGGTGGCGCGCGCTGCCTCTCTTTCTTCCTCGTCGCTCTTGCACGCGAGAACGACTCGTCCCACTTCTCCTTTTTCTCCTCGCTTCCTCCTTGCAATGCTATTTTTAGATTTCACGCTTTCGGTATTTCTGGACTCCGCACAAAAGAGGCGCGAAGCAGACGACAATTTCAAACTTTCAGTAAAATTTGATGCCAATAAATGTTCAATATTTAAATCAATATATATTTTTCTATTTAAATTTCCATACTTCTAATCAATTTAGTACATTTAAAACATTTTCAGTAAGAAAGATATATTCTATTAAGAAAAGATTAACATAAAATTCAAGTTTAAAATTTACATTCTCAGTTTTATGTTAGAAATATTTTTATTTTACATTTTTTTAGCCTAAGCATAGACTTTTCATTTAAAAAATGAAATGCTCTACAAAAAGGAAAAATTTTGTAATAGAAGTGGATAAATTAAAAAACTAAAATATGTGTTCATTGCTATCTTCACATGAACATGTAAATATTTACCGATATCAAATTTTACATGAAAATTTTTGTTGGAAGTGTTTAAATCTTGTTACAATTTGACAAGATCATATGGACGAGTTCAATCTTTTAAATGAAATATTTTATCATTTTTAATTTGTCTGCTCATCTGAAATCCTGTCAAGATTTGAACAGTAAACAAAAAAATTTCCAATGGAATTCAATGTCATTAAATGCTTAAAGTTGTAAATGAAGATTTTCATTACAAAAGTTTGAAGCTTTGTAATTATCATTGTAAATGACTACTTGATTTTAAAAGTAATTCAGCTCTGTAGAGCATTTTTATATTTGGAATTCAAAATCTGTGCTTAGGCCACAAAAAAGGAAGATAAAAATTCTTTCACCATAAAACTAAAAATGTAGATTTAAAACTTATTATGTCATACATTTATCTCTTCTTAATGGAAAATACTTAACACATAATTCTCTGTTACAATATTTTTTAAATGTACGAATATTTAAGAAATTCATAAGTATTTCACCTTATTATGAACATTTTAAATTTCCCAATAAAGCTTTCATTGACAAAGTTACAAATTTGTCAATAATTGATCTACTGTATTGTAAGTTTAAATATAAGACGACATAAAATTTCACAATAACATTATTTTCTAAATACTTAAACCTTTCTTCAATTTTGAGATTTCTTCCCGAGGTTTATTTGAGGTTAGTGACTATTTCTTATTTTAATGAAAACATTTGTAATTATAAATTTAGCTCATTTTGTAAAATTGTAAAAAGATATTACAACTTCAATGCAATTTTTTAGTTTAAATCAAAGTCTATAAATATTCAATGTTTGAAATAGAAATATTAAGTAAAATATTTTCAAGCTCTGGGAATCAACTACTTTAATAACACAATTTTTCTTCTCTATAAAGCATCTCAATTTTCAAATTAAAAGTCTCCACGGAGGTTAAAAAAAATTAAGATGAAAATACTTTTATTAAAAAATTTTAAATACAGATTTCAAACTCAAAACCTATTTGCCTGAAATAAACGTCTCAAAGAACTTGTAAAAATAAAGGGAGATTTGAATACTTCAAAAATAAATTTTCAGTAATATGTTGAACTTAATAAATGTTCAAAGCTTAAATCAGGATATCAGTTGACAAATGTTTACTTGTGTAAATTGACTCTTCCAATTTGAAAATTACGTGAAAAAATATTTTATTTAAAAAATAAGGCACATTAAAGTACGGTTTAAACTCCACATTCATAAATTCATGATATGTAGATAGTTTTATGAATGAATCACTTGATTCAGAAATTTTAATATATTAAATTAATGAATGTTTGAAGGTTTAAGTGAAAACATCAATTAAATAATGTTTAACCTTCTATATAAAGCTTTTCATTGTTTTGATTAAAAGTCAGTGCATACGCCACTAAAACGTAAGATTAATAAATTTTGGCTGCTTTTTATCATGAATTTATGAATGTGCAGTTTAAACCGTACTTTAATGTGCCTTATTTTTTAAATAAAATATTTTTTCACGTAATTTTCAAATTGGAAGAGTCAATTTACACAAGTAAACATTTGTCAACTGATATCCTGATTTAAGCTTTGAACATTTATTAAGTTCAACATATTACTGAAAATTTATTTTTGAAGTATTCAAATCTCCCTTTATTTTTACAAGTTCTTTGAGACGTTTATTTCAGGCAAATAGGTTTTGAGTTTGAAATCTGTATTTAAAATTTTTTAATAAAAGTATTTTCATCTTAATTTTTTTTAACCTCCGTGGAGACTTTTAATTTGAAAATTGAGATGCTTTATAGAGAAGAAAAATTGTGTTATTAAAGTAGTTGATTCCCAGAGCTTGAAAATATTTTACTTAATATTTCTATTTCAAACATTGAATATTTATTGACTTTGATTTAAACTAAAAAATAGCATTGAAGTTGTAATATCTTTTTACAATTTTACAAAATTAGCTAAATTTATAATTACAAATGTTTTCATTAAAATAAGAAATAGTCACTAACCTCAAATAAACCTCGGGAAGAAATCTCAAAATTGAAGAAAGGTTTAAGTATTTAGAAAATAATGTTATTGTGAAATTTTATGTCGTCTTATATTTAAACTTACAATACAGTAGATCAATTATTGACAAATTTGTAACTTTGTCAATGAAAGCTTTGGGAAATTTAAAATGTTCATAATAAGGTGAAATACTTATGAATTTCTTAAATATTCGTACATTTAAAAAATATTGTAACAGAGAATTATGTGTTAAGAATTTTCCATTAAGAAGAGATAAATGTATGACATAATAAGTTTTAAATCTACATTTTTAGTTTTATGGTGAAAGAATTTTTATCTTCCTGTTTTGTGGCCTAAGCACAGATTTTGAATTCCAAATATAAAAATGTTCTACAGAGCTGAATTACTTTTAAAATCAAGTAGTCATTTACAATGATAATTACAAAGCTTCAAACTTTTGTAATGAAAATCTTCATTTACAACTTTAAGCATTTAATGACATTGAATTCCATTGGAAATTTTTTTGTTTACTGTTCAAATCTTGACAGGATTTCAGATGAGCAGACAAATTAAAAATTATAAAATATTTCATTTAAAAGATTGAACTCGTCCATATGATCTTGTCAAATTGTAACAAGATTTCAACACTTCCAACAAAAATTTCCATGTAAAATTTGATATCGGTAAATATTTACATGTTCATGTGAAGATAGCAATGAACACATATTTTAGTTTTTTAATTTATCCACTTCTATTACAAAATTTTTCCTTTTTGTAGAGCATTTCATTTTTTAAATGAAAAGTCTATGCTTAGGCTAAAAAAATGTAAAATAAAAATATTTCTAACATAAAACTGAGAATGTAAATTTTAAACTTGAATTTTATGTTAATCTTTTCTTAATAGAATATATCTTTCTTACTGAAAATGTTTTAAATGTACTAAATTGATTAGAAGTATGGAAATTTAAATAGAAAAATATATATTGATTTAAATATTGAACATTTATTGGCATCAAATTTTACTGAAAGTTTGAAATTGTCGTCTGCTTCGCGCCTCTTTTGTGCGGAGTCCAGAAATACCGAAAGCGTGAAATCTAAAAATAGCATTGCAAGGAGGAAGCGAGGAGAAAAAGGAGAAGTGGGACGAGTCGTTCTCGCGTGCAAGAGCGACGAGGAAGAAAGAGAGGCAGCGCGCGCCACCACCTTTCCCTAATCCCTACTCCCTTCTCACTGACAGGAGGTGCCACTGTAGTTGTTACTGCGTCACTGCGTCGGTATCAGATCTGTGCACACTGGTGTATACACCTCAAGAATGTATCAGCCGATAGTAACACTTGTTACTGCGCATGCGCAAATTTCGCATGAGAGTGATGAAAGGGGCGTTTCCAAATTGACGCAAGCGCAGTAGTTAAGAGGGGCAACGCTTTGGATCACTAGGCTGTTAGAATCATTTTTGAATTTCAAATACAATTGCATATTTAATTTAATATCTCGTCTTTATCCTTCGTAAAATAATAAACTCGTGAATTAAATTTAGTATATGCACATTAATTAATTCACATAATTTGATTTTACGCAAGTTCTAACTGATTTTTACAATAAATTTGGGTTGCCATTTTTATTCAATATTACGAGTAAAAAAGTAAAAAAAATTTTTTAAACTTGAATAAACAATGTTTTTTTACAGGAATAAATTAAAAATTTATGATCACTATTCAGATAAAATAACAATTTAAGAGTTAATCTAAAAATTGTTTCAAAAAAGGTTTAGGAATATCGCATTTTAACGAATAAAATTTGTCATATTATCAGGTTTGAAAATAGTTTATTATAATTTTGGGCAATAAATATTGTTCTTCGTGTACCTATGTCTAAGGTTCCCTTCCGAATCTTTTATAATATTGATTTCGCCATAGTTTCAGTTCCCTGAAATCTCAATTGATTGCAAAATAAGTAAAACTCACTAATAGATCATTTTTAAAAACTATTATAAAGCAACGATTATGAAGAGAATGCGCGTTTCAAAAAGTTGTTCCATTACAACATGTGCAAATTTTGATCAAGGCATATTTCAATTTGGTAGCCGCTTAACTGGATTTCGAATCCAGTGGTTTTATGGTCAATTGAGATTCTGTAAAACTGAAACTGTGGAAAAATTGATACCTGCTACCGAATTAATACCAAGCCATACCTGAAACTGTCCACAGGTAGCCTGTAAGTTCTAAATCTTAATCCCCTTTAAACAAGGATTAAAGCCTAAACATTTTGTTCTGTTAATTAGGTATTCTAATTTTTTCGGATAATTTCTAAATTGAAATTTTCCTAAATTATCCTCGGTCTCTAGACCATTTTCGTCGAAGAAAATTCTAGGCAAATACCGTACAAGAAGTGCGGCACCCTTCTGTTAATTTCCATATTAAGGCCTTCCTAGGTTACCATGTCCCATATCGTAACCTACATAGGAACCTATCTCATCGCGCCTATAGGAATTTGAGATAGGAATTTTTGTATGAACGTTCCAGGAACGTTCAAACGGAATATTGAGAGAACCTTCCGCAGGAATATTCAGAGAACGTTCCTGGAACATTTAGGGCACATTTTTTGAGAATTTTCCTGGAATTATTTGCTACAACATTTAGAGAACTTTCCTCATAGATAATCCTGCAGCTTCAAACATACTAGTGTAGGGAATGTTTTTATAAATAATTTTGGACATTAATTCATAGGTAAAATTAAAAGAATTAATTACAAATATTAGTCTTTGAATTATATATTTTAATATGATATAAATATAAAGAACAATCTACAATTATACAGATGTGAAAAGAAGAACCAATGAGGTCCATCTGGTGCCAGCAATCCATTTTAGTTATTGATTTTATAAGTCTTATATACTATAAATGCAATTACGAACGACACGCGTACCAGTTAATCTATGAGCTTAATAGAAAAAAAGTATAATGCGCAGATACGATATCTTACAAAAGAAAGTCATAACTTAAAATTATTGAACCATGTTCGATTATAAAGGAACTGCGCAATTACCATTCGAGAAATAGAAAAAAATCAGTCCTTAAGACACACTGATAGAAATGGTTCGGGAGTTTTAGCCATTCGGTTGTAGGTTGGGAATTTATAATTGCATTTATAAAATAATATCTCTCTCTGAACAACGCAGGATGTTGAATACAGAAATCAAAATATTGTATGTGAAACCGGTCGAATCAGAAATATAATATGGGAAGGCGAACAATACATTTTTCCATAGCTACCAATAATATGGTTGATTCGTTCATATTTATTCAGTTATATTCGGATGGTTAAAATACAAATCGCATATTGCTGTATCTATGTCAGCAATAAGGTAAGGTTAAATTAATCATAAATATCGTTGTAACAGCCATTCCTTTCTATCAGTGTATTTTACTTATCTAATCTATGCTCTCTGAAAGTTTCTATGGAAGGTTCCAGGAACGTTCTTTGCTAATGTTCTCTGAATGTTCCTGCGGAAGGTTCTCTCAGTATTGCTTTTGAACGTTCCTGGAATGTTCAACTGGAACATTCAGAGGACATTGTTTTGGAAGATTAAAAAAACCCGGACATTTTCTTAGCCCTAGGAACCTTCCAAACGTTCCATGGGAACATTCAGGAAATGTATTATGCTATGGAGGTGGGAACCTACGTAGATTACTATATAGGTTCCTATGTGGGTTCTTACGTGATTTTCTGTACAAATCCCTACATTAAAACATTTTTTCGACAAAAAATGCTAAACTTCTGCGTAGTAGTTTTTTCTCATACGTAAGGCCGCACAGTAATTTTCTTTAAATTCCTTAATGGTAGAATAATTCACATCTATGTAGTTGAAGTAGTCACTTCAAAAGAAAAATTTCTTGACAGAACTCCAAGAATAGAATTTCTGACATGGGAATTGATACAGGAAATCGCAACGGATTTTCGAAAATTAAACTCTCACATAAGATCCAACATGAGTACCCACATAGCTTCCTATATTGTTTTGCTATAACGAATTTGAGAAAGGTTCTTTTACAGGATCTTACTCAAATTACCACATAGAAATCTATTTAGAAACGTAGGTAGGTTCCTGTCTTATTTCATATAAGAATTCGTGTCTCAAATTCCCATGGGCGGTAGGATAGCTTCCTATGTGGGTTACAATATGTGATCCTACAACGGAACCCGGGTAGGTTCCTATATGGGGATTCACAGCAGGACATAGTGTGAATAAGTTCAGAAGCAAGAGAATACTGCGAAATATTGACTTCCACGTGAGTATTCGTTTACATAAAATTATTAATATAGTTATATTTTTGACCTGATAACAGGGTTTGCTCTGTATGAATTTAATTACATGGAACAAATTAATTTGTTAAACTATACTCGGCTGAGTTGGGTAAAGGGGTACATAAGCACATTTGAGCTAGTTTTCACCTGCAGTTAGGTAAAAAAGTAATTTCATCAGTCTTTATTAAACATAGGGTGTTTTTTAATGAAACAGAATAAAATTTAATGCGCAGTTCAATAAAATATAGTTTAACTGATGGTGAAAGTATAAATTGCAGTTGTGTAAAACGTAGGGTACAATGTAATATACTGGAATCAAAACAGAGGAGAATGTATCCAAAAATTGATGAATGAATCACCATAGTCTATATACATTCACACATTCGAGCATATACACAACACATACAAATAATCATGTTTATGGCTTATAATTTTACATATTGTATTTGCGTACATACAGTTTTAATACAGTCATAACCTTAGTGTTCTTAAATACCCGAGAATTTATGTTAAGAAAATGCTCTTGAGAATATGCTCAGAATTTAAGGTCATACGGAGCATTCAAAGAGCATTTATGAGCACGTTAAGTATTTAAATTTAACTAATGTTTAGAAGGTTTAATAAACATTCAAATGATGTTTATATTGATTAAAAATAATATTAAAAGTGTATTCAAAATAATAATTATGAAATTATTAACTAAATATTCAAAATTTCCATATAAACGTAGTGTAATTTATTTTACTTACAGTAATATTAATTATAAGTCTCATTAGGGATTGAATCAGATCAGTACAGCTCTAATAGTTTTGTATTACGTCCCCTAGCGAACTGGCTGAACGTTAGCTTTACGCTGTAGCGTAAAATTATCGTAACATTATCGTAAAGTTATCGTAAAGTAGCATTATAACTCATGAATGAGGCAAAATAAATATTCAAAATCAGTCTCTGGAAAAAGAAGTTTTTCTATGATTTCAAGACTGGTAATTATATCATCAGCCATGTTAACTTTTTAATAAAAAACATTCAAAAACTAAGAAAAATAATATTTTAATAATGTTTTTTGTAATAGGATATTTCCTTATTATCGCTCTTTACCAATTTTTTGAAAATGATTGAAGTTTCTTTAATCATAGCTTATTTTTTCGATGAAAATATTCTCTACAACTTAACCGTTTCCAATTTTTGAAAATGAATCAATTATTATAAAATTCAGCAATTTGTTTATAAAAGTTCTGTTTTTGAAAATTGTTTTTTAATGATTTCAACCATTAAAGAATTTATTTTCAAAAATTGGAAACGGTTAAGTTGTAGAGAATATTTTCATCGAAAAAATAAGCTATGATTTAAGAAACTTCAATCATTTTCAAAAAATTGGTAAAGAGCGATAATAAGGAAATATCCTATTACAAAAAACATTATTAAAATATTATTTTTCGTAATTTAAAAATTTTTTTTATTAAAAAGAGTGTCTTTCCTTATATTTGACACGGCTGATGATATAATTACCATTCTTGAAATCATAGAAAAACATATTTTTCCAGAGACTGATTTTTGGCACGACACTACCTTAGGTAAGCCAATATATATTTTTATGATATACAGCTACGAACATTGCGAAAAAAGCCACGTGCGAGAAACATTTTTTTTAGGTCATATGGAGTTCACAGTTTCCTTATATTGACAAAAATGTGTAATTTTGCAATATAATTATAAACTAGCGAGGAAGCATTAACAATTTTTTTAAACAATAATACAGTATTAAATATCAATGCAGCTGTATTATAAGTAATTTAGTATTATTTGATTGCAGAAGATATTTTTTCGTTGGACAACTTTAAAAAAAAGATTTAAAAACATTATATTAATAATAATAAAATTGTGAATTTTACTTTTCCAATTTTATAAATGACCTTAACTTCTTTACTCGGCGACAAAATGTGTTAATATTATAGGTCATTTGATCCGTATAAAATAAGGGCATCTTTTAAATTGTTGAACCAAGTTTGAATTGCATTAAGGAAAAAACTTTTAATATAAAAAATCAAATATTTAAATATTATAAATATCCACAATTTTCTTGATTTTCCGAAAAATGTATCAATATTATAGGTCAATCGATTCGTCTCGAGTCAAAGAGTCTTTTATATTGTTGTATCAACTCTAAATTATGTCAATGAAAAAAGCTTTACTCTAAAAAACACAGTTTTAAATTATTATATAACCATGACAAGAAATTTTAGCAGATTTTTTAGAAAGGCCACAACTGGTACAATTCGAAGAGCCTCCAAAAGAAGTCACATACACTGTGGAAGAGTACCAATGGTTTTTTCGAAAGAAAGATCAATGTTTTTTTAATATTAAAATTTTAATTTACAAGTACACAAAACTGTGCTTTTAAATCATTTTAAAGAAACATGAATGTTACGCAAGCAATAGGAGCATCCTTAAGGCTGTTCAAGCGTGATTCTAACTTTAAAATTCAATTTCTTCTTTCGACTTAACAAAAATTAGAATTAGAATGTTTTTGGCTTCATGGTGGTGTTCCTTTTCTAAATCAAAATGGTAGTGCGGGTAAAAAGAATTTGTGAATTTAATATTTTTTGTGCAAAACTGTATTACCCCTGAATTTCAAAAACATAATTTTATGTAAAAAGCATTCAATTTAGAAGTTTTTTTTACCTGCAGTCCCACTTTTATTTAGAAAAGAGACACCGCCAAAAAGACAAAAACTTTCCTATTCTCATATTTGTTGAGTAAAAAAAAAACAAATTGAATTTTGAGGTTAGAGTCCCTCTCCAAGTTTAATATCATGTAAATAATGGTGGGTTAAACTTTTTTGTAAATAAAAACTTTTTTATCGACAAAACTATACAAATAAAATAAAACCATCTTTTCATTATAACCTCTAATTACATTATAACATTTGCGCAGGCGCGATATTTTATATAACGATAATCGATATTTTCTTACGATATCGATGTTCATTTTTTACATCGATGTTATCTTTTCGATATATCAATGTTTGTAAACATCGATGTTTTCATTCGATGTCCCATCACTACTCCACGGTTAAAGTTGACCATTGGTTGGAGTTAGACACAACTATACTTTCATCTCACTCTAACAAATAGTCAATCCTGACGGTGAATATATGGAAAGTGATGAACCACTGCAGTGCCTTTAATGACAGGTATTATGTTTTTTTTAATTTTTAGCGTTAATAAATAAAATTATTGCATATTTCAATTACCAGTTAACGTTATTTTTAACGTAGAATAAGGATAAAAACATTTTGAATATTTATTTTTCCACATTCATGAGTTATAATGCTACTTTACGATAACTTTACGATAATGTTACGATTTACGCTACAGCGTAAAGCTAACGTTCAGCCAGTTCGCTAGAGTCTATAAAATGGTTTATAGTGTCAAGTGTCCTCTACTTCGGCAAACGTGCAATGATTTTTTGTAGGTTAGGAGTTTAAATCCTAAATACTTTAAGCCGAAGATAGCTTAAGATTAACGAAAATGGCGAATGGCGGTAGTAAATGCCATAGACCTAAAAAAAATACATCGAAGCAGACTATTTTCTCTGAAAAAGTGCTAAAGAGTGACTGAGAACCCTTGGGGCCATAACAGAACGTGACTTAAAGAATATATTTTAAATGCTCGTAAGTGCTCAGTAAATGCTCAGAGAATAAAAGGGTCGAGCACATTCTCGAGCATTTACTCGTGCTCTTGAGAAATTCTCCCAGCATTTAAAACTTTTAGAACACTACATGACCTCCATAGAACAATATCTTTCCTGAACGTCCCTGGAGCTGAGAACGTTCCAGGTACGTGTTCAAAATGAATATTGAGAGAACCTTCCGTAGGAACATTCAGAGAATATTTTCAGAGAACATTTCTAGCGAACGTTCGTAGAACATTTTGCGGGAAGATTCCCAGAGAACGTTTCTAGAACCTTTCGCGGGAACATTCTTTGGGAATGTTCCTATGACTATTTGTGTCAACATTCAAGGAACTTTTTTATTCGAGAATCCTGTTTTTTAGAAATAATTTTCGACATGAATTTGAAAGTAAAGTAAAAAAGATTTAGACATATTAGTCTTGATTTACATATTTTTGATATAATTATATTATAATTATAAGCATATAAACTACAGTTTTTTCAATGCCATGGATCAACTGAACCACGTATAGTCCGTAATTGCAACTGCAGCCTGTGAGGATATTCAAAAATTAATAAATCAACCGAATTTTTGGTGTATGGAAAACACGAGTCGCTTGAAATTAAAGTTATTGTCTAAGAGTCTTGGATATAAAATTTTATAAGACGCAGTCGCGTTAAGATTTTAGTGACTTTTCATTAAATATCACAAGAAGTTCATTGAATGGTAGAAGAAAATTAAACACTTTAATGAAAGTCACTAAAATTTTCTACCACTGAGTCTTATAAAATTCTATGTCTGAGAGTCTTCGGTCACAATTTAAATAAAATTTTAAGTGATTATAATTCTTTCCCCGCACTTAAAATTTGTTTAATTTATTAATTTTTGAATAATCTTACAAGCTGCAGTTGTGATTACGGACGATAGGTGATCCAGTTGATCCATGGCCTTGAGAAAACTGTAATTTATATAATGATTATAATGAATTAATC
This sequence comes from Diplolepis rosae, assembly GCA_030998225.1. Taxonomy (NCBI): domain Eukaryota; kingdom Metazoa; phylum Arthropoda; class Insecta; order Hymenoptera; family Diplolepididae; genus Diplolepis; species Diplolepis rosae. The sequence continues at coordinate 431,788 of JAPYXD010000391.1, read as the reverse complement.
TAATATAATTGTAGATTGTTCTATCTATAAAAATTATATTAAAACTATATAAATCAAAGACTAATATGTCAAAAATTACTGTATGTGAAGCGTTCTCTACATTAGTATGTTTAAAACTACAGGATTATCTGTGAGGAAAGTTTCCTGAACGTTGTCGCAAATAATTCTAGGAACATTCCCAATGAATTTTCCCTAAATGTTTCTGCGAAAGGTTTTAGAAACGTTTGCTGGAAACATTTCAAATACGTTAAGAATTGTGATCCGTGGTGGATTATTAAGACATATAATGCGCGCGTTTTATGCGATTCAAATCCTGTTCAAGGTGTGAATGCAGACATTTTTCAAATTCAATAGCTTGATTCGCCCTAAAAGTTTCAAAATTCTGATTCCAAAAATAAAGGAGAATCTCATGAAATATCTTTTTTTATTGGTGACAATTTACACTTTCTAAAAATATATACATTTGAGATTAATTATAATTGAAATTATTTAGTAAAATGTACTAAAATATTTTCTCGTTGAGTATGTTACAGAAAATTTTACATTTATTCTAATTTTTAACTTCTTTATACACTGAGAAAAATATATCTGAATTTTTCCTGTTTTTTATAGGAATTCTACCTCAGGGGGTAGACAATAGGAAAATTTCCTATTTGAAATGAAGTATATACTATTGCGAAAGTGAAATAAGAGGATAAAAAATGAAAGTATTTACTTTTTTTTATAGGAAAGTTGTTATTCAAATTTTGACGGAAATAGTACCTTACTTAAAGCAAATATGTACAGTAACTGAATCTAAAAAAGTCCGATAAATTATGGGACTTTCTATGGTCCGTCAGATTTCCGTTAAATAATCAGAATAAAAAATTCAAGTTCAAGGCAGATTTTACTGGTTATTTTCGGACTGATGGCATCAAGTATACACGACTCTGTGCATTAGTGTGCGGCGTGCTCAAGTGAGCAGTGACTTGTGTACGTGTGTATACAGACGTGCGTCATGCTCGAATGTAGTAATGTATGTTTGGCACACACAGTGACTTAGCGTACATGTGTACGCTACTTTATATGAAAACACAAATCTCCATAAAATTAATGACTTTTTATGAAGTCAACTTAAAATTTTTTTTATAGAGTCCGGTCTTTTTATGAAATGCGATTTTTTATAAAAAAACGAATCCTCATAAAAATACTGACTTTTTATGAAGTCAACTTTATGAAAATTTTTATAAAAATTGTCTTTATGAAATGCGTTTTTTTATAAAAATAGAAAACTTTATAAAACTTTCATAAGGTTTACTATGTACAAAATTGGTACATTTATTCAGTTTTCATAAAATTACATTATTAATACTCATAATTTATATATTTTTTTATAATGTTTACTTTATAAAAAAACTATTTCAAAATTTTACAAAGTTGAGAATTTTTATCAAGAATCGTACCTTTATAAAAAGACAAAACTTTATAAAAGTCAGTGATTTTATAAAGTTTTGTATTTTTATAAAAAAACGCATTTCATAAAGACAATTTTTATAAAAATTTTCATAAAGATGACTTCATAAAAAGTCACGAATTTTAAAAAATTTTTATTTTTAAAAAGTGGCTTCATAAAGTGAACTTTTTAGTGTTCCAATCACGGGAAAAAGTCCGATAAAAAACAGTAAACTTTCCGGAATCAAAACAGTGATATTTTACTGTTTTGAAAAAGTATTAATTAGACATGTGAGTAGGAAATTATATGATGTTTCTTCGGAAAAAAGCTCCCTATTTTATAGCACAATTTCCGATGGTAAGTAAAGTCCGATAAAAAATAGGAAAATGTTCTATAAGGATTCTCTGGGGTTAAAATGCCATAAATTATAGGAGAATCTCGCCTAAAAAAAAGAAGAAACTAAGATATATTTTTCTCAGTGTAAAAATTACATATTGTCAGAATTGTGAAAGTTCCTGGATTTTAAATATAGTACTTTTAAATATTAAATTGCAAAATAATAATAAGTTCAGAGTTCGGCGACTTCTGGGATGCATAAGGGGAAGCCAAGTAGAAGGAAAAAAGTACGCAGGTAGCTCGTGTTCAAATGGCTATTGCTAATGCTGGTAATGATCTTTTTCCTGACGTCCATCATAAATTTGTAAAATAATTTTGAAAACAATTAATTTTTTTTGAATGCAAGTAAAAGTCAGTCTTTGAAACTCTAGTGTATTGTGTAACCCTAAGGGTACTATACTACTAAACAAAACAATTCAAGTCTCTCGCGCTATCAATTCCTGAAATAATAGTACCGAACTTTATGCGTAACTGTCATTGAATTAGCATTAGTCGAGAAAAAGTGGACCCCTCCCCTTAAGATATATATTCGTAATTTCATGATTTCGTATTTTCTCGCATCATATTTTTTTCATGTTTTATTTTTGGTCCCTGTTTATTTATCTTATATATAATTGAGAGTGCGCATGCAATAACCACCGAAGCGCTCGGCCAGTAGACCGAGCGGAGGGAGGACGCGACCCCTGATTGGCTGAAATTTCGTTTCGGAAAAATTCGGCTTATCAGAGGTCACGTTCCCCCTCCGATCGGCCTACTGGCCAAGCGCCTAGGCGGTTGTTGCATGCGCACCTTCAATTTTGAAAAATATGTGAATGCAAATCAAGACAGCATTACAGCGAGTGTGATTTTATCGACGCAAGTTATAGACAAATCTACAGATCAATAGGATGATCAATATGAAATTACACATGATAACAAATCGACTGACCCAGAGAGAAAGTGAATGAAGCCCTACAATACCAACACACTACCGTCACAACATGCGACTTGTAATAGCATGTGTCTGGTAATAACATGCGACTGGTCATAGCATGTTACTCGTCATACGTGACCTTTCAAAGTTCTATAAAAAGCGAAAGTTCCAAGAGAAGCTAGTCCAGTGCCATCATTTCTACATCGCGAGTTCAGTTCAGTTAGTTAGTCAACGTCCGATTTCTACAATGTAACCAACGCGAGTCCAGTGCCATCGAATCTATACCGCGAGTGCAATCTAGTCAGTCTAGTCCAGCTTCACCAGATTTCCACCGCTACTCAACCCAAATTCTAACTCGACGCTGAGTTCAACGACTCTTAAAAGTGAAGGGGAATCGCCTTCCAAATTCTCTCGAAACTGGGATCAAGGAATCAACTAGATCAACCGTCTGAACTACGAATTTACTATATAACAGCAACTATTTCAAGATTACAACGGAGACTCAACTGACCACATTCGCCTTACTGGACTCAATTAATCATCAACCAATTCACAACTCAGGGTAACTACGAGGGTATTTAAATTTCGATTCTATTTACATTTCCATGGTGCTTACCCGATATAATTTTAATTGTCAATGAATATATTTTATATACCTAACCCTTCTCAATCACTGACTATTCCTCATCCCTTAGAGAGGATCCTTCCGATCCTTACATAAAACGAGGAGATTTTTCAAGAAGAGAAATGTTACGTTTCTGACGTAACATACCCAATCTCTTTTTTGATGCATCGGCCCGGGAAACACTTAAAGTCAGTGAATGGGATATCGAAATTTTATAATTACTAGGAATCAAAACTTGATAAATTACATTTATAATTTATCTGATTACACACATATTGGTTAAAATAAAATAAATTTGATAAAATCACGAAAGGATTTGATCTTGAGGCTAACTTGAGTGATTAAATAATCATTTTATTTTATTTCAAATTTTATACACATATCTTGTTAAAATAAAATAATTTCATCAAATCACAAAGGGATCTGACCTTGAGGCTAACCGAAGTGATTAAATAATTATTTTATTTGAAAAATTGTTTAATTTCCTTATTTCTTGTTATTTTGTGCAAACTGTGTTAAAATAGAATAAATTCTGTTGAGTCACGCAGGGATCTGACCTTGAGGCTAACCTAAGTGATCAAAAGACTTATTTTATTTGAAATTTTACTATCTGAATTTCTGAAAGTACAAGGATTACATAGGATTTTGTGCTTGAGTCATGCCTGTCTAATCTCGTACTTCTTTAATTCTAAATTGTTGACTAAGTTTTAATTCGAGTTAAAATGAGAAAAAGCAGCACACGAGACTATAAGTCCGTTTTAGATTCGTTGAACGGTCACCATTTGATTACGATCAATTGGGTAAGGCAAAATTCAAGTGCTCATGCAGTGTCGTTTGAAACTACTATTTCAACTCTGTTGATTAACAGAATATTTTTAATTGCAAAAGATTGACTAAGATGTTGTGCTTGAGTCAGGCTTGTCCAATCTTGCATTACTAAAATTCTGTATATTTTATAATTTTGTTTATATGTGTATAATAAAAAATATAATAGAAAAAAAATTTTTTTCTGTGATTGTAACAATTATTTAAAAATCATTTATGACCCAAACCATCCGACAATTATATATATATAAAAAAAACATATCAAGTATCCCAGGTAAGACAAGGACCAAAATTAGTTTCAATAAGAATAAATTTGAAACAAAAATTCTAAATAAATATTTTTTCTGTAAGCACATGGAAATTGGTAGAATTAAGGCATATTATTTTAAGAATTTTGATTGATGATTATAAATTTACCTGACTCGGAACATTGAGACAATTCATATTTTCTAATAACAAATTATCAATTACATTTATTGATTAAAAAAATATTTTAAAACGAAAGATATTTGAAAAACTTTTCCGTTGATCCAATTGAATATTTATGTATTGTAAATTAAAAAAGAAAAAAAAGTGTCTCCATGTACGTATCAGTGAATTTTATTTTATAATAACCTATTTCGGGACCCAATCCCAGTGTCTTAGGGAAATCACAAAATCAAGAAAACCCTATTACGCGCAGTCAAGTTAAGAAAAATACTGAACTTGCAAAAATTGTGGCACAAAATCAAACTGGTCCCCTTAAACCAAAAAGAACAGTTACTGTGAAGGTAAAGGTAACTAAAGATAAGTTTGAAAATATTTCTAACAAAGACAAAAAAAATATCAGTTTGCAATTAGATAATATTTCTTTAGAGAAAACCTTAACGTTTGAACAATTCGAAACTGCCGGAACAAGCAATTTATCTGACTCGAATAATTGGCTTAATTCAAATTCAAAAACTAATTCAAGTATTATTTGTGGATCAATTGATCAAGACGAAACATTAAAAAATGAAACTACTTATATTGACCACGAAGATATAAGTTAACTTAGTTCAACGATGATTCCAAAAAACACAGTTGAAGAAAGAACTAAAATAAATTTATCAGAAAATTCTCTTAAACGCCAAACAATTTTAAGTAATCACGATAGCGACGATAATAGTACCGACAACGAACAAATGGAACAAATTGTTCACAACAATCGTGCAGAAAACGTTAATCCAATCAGAAACAACGAAATGGTCCTACCTAATAATCAACAAGTATCCTTACACGACGCGTTAGAAGTAGTACCCTTTTTTGATGGAAGTAACATTCCATGATCAGATTTTATTGAAGGATGTTATGAGGCAAAGGCAATGCTGCCAACACCCGCAGCTCAAGAAAATTTAGGACGATTATTGAGAAGTTTATCAGTAGAAGCAAGAAAATGTATCTTTGGATCGACTTATAATAATATGGAGGAATTAATTGAGAAAATCAAAAGAGTATACGCCCCAGCAAAAAGTGTGTATCACTTACAAGGAGAATTAGGGAATACCTATATGTGGGAAAAAGAGAACGTACTTTCCTATGCAGCTAGAATTAAGGAGATTGCCAACAGAATCTAAGACGCTCATAGACTCAACAATAATGGACAAGTAGATAATACCTTCAAACAGAACTTTCAAAAAGACGTTATTCAATGCTTTATTCGCGGTCTGCGTCCTGAATTAGAAATTGGAATAAAAACAAAGGAATCATTTAAAGAAGTTTTCAATGACACAATCAACGTAGAAAGAGATTTGGCAGCATCTTCCGCACTACGGAGAAATAAAAATTCAGATTATTTAAAAATGGATGATTCTATAAATAATAGAAATAATATAATAATAATAAAATTAACAGCGACTATTACATGGCATTACTGGTTCGATTGAGCGCATAAATCAAGAAAAAATGGTCTCACATGCAAAAGAAAAAAGTGTTGTTCCACCAGAAAATGCACCGAGCTATAAGTCCATGAAAGCGATGGTCAAATTGAATGAATGAAGCTTCGCATTGCTTCCTCACCCACCATATTCTCCAGATCTGGCCCCCAGAAACTACTGACTCTTTGCTGACCTGAAAAAAATGCTCCAGGGAAAGAAATTTGACTGCAATGAAGAAGTGATTGCCGAATCTGAGGCCTATTTTGAGAGCAAAGACAAAGCGTTGGAATGAATGTATTACGCTTGAAGGAAACTATGATGATAAATAAAGTCAAATTTCTGTAAAAAACAGTGTTTTTCTTAGTTAAACTGAAAACTTATTGAGTGATGTGTCAGACTTTAAAACCAGAAAGTCGGGACTGTATCTACTGTCTTCCGGTCACCATCTTGGAAAACGCAAATGGCGCTGTATTTCTGTTCCTGTTTGTTTCTTCCATGGAGAATAGACATAAGGAGACCAAACTAACGTAAATGAAAATGGGCATCTTTTTGTCGGAAGTACATTGATTGAGTACGGGAATTTCCCAAGAGATGGCGATCCTGCAAGAAGCGTAAAAAAATGAATTCTTCAGGTACTTATGCTTTATACCTTTGCATGCATGCAGGTTGTCATGGTAACATTTTATGTTAATAACTTCTGTTTGTTTTTCTTTAATTATATACATGAATATTGGGTTGTCAACAAAGTCATTTCGTTTTTTTTCATAATTTTCAAAGCAAGTTTATTAATACAAATAACAAACAATAATGAATTATGTATTGACCATTTTGTTCGATGACCTTTTGCCATCTTTCAGTCAGCTTCATAGTTTGGTTCTTAGAGGCATAAAACTGAATCAACTTATTTTTGACAGCCTCATTTGAATTGATTGTTTTTCCTTTCAAATGGTTTTGAAATGAATGGAATAAATGATAATCGGATGGTGCAACGTCAGGACTATACGGTGGATGAGGCATCACTTCCCAGCCTGACTCCAATAATTTTTTGCGAGTGACCAAATATGTATGTGGTCTGGCGTTATCTTGATGGAAGAGTTGCCAGTTCTGGACGCTTTTCCTTGATTTATCTGTACGATTTCATTAGCTGGCGACAGTAGACATTCGAATTGATAGTTTGGTTCCTTGGGAGCAGTCCAAAATAAACAATACCTTTGAAATCCCACCAAACACTCAGCATAACCTTCTTTTGATGAATATCGGCTTCTGATGTCGATTGTGCAGGCTAATCTCACTTGCTCCATGATATTTCTCAAACGACGTTATCAGAAAAATGTCTTTCAATGTATGTATGTGATATGTTAAGCTTCTCTGCGAGCTCTCGTGTCGTACTACGCCGGTTATTTTCTATCATTGCTTTTATTTTTTCGTCGTCAACCTCAGTTGAGCGTCCAGAGCGTGGTGCATTTTTGAGGTGAAAATCTCCGGAAAGAAAACGAGCAAACCAATTCTGGCACTGGCGTCCTGTTAATGATTTTATACCATAAACATCATACAACTTTTGTCGAACATGCACTGCGTTTTTACCTTTTCGGAAGTAATAAAGTAAAATGTGACGAGAATGACCGTCTGGAATCTCCATTTCAAACAAATGCAAAACAATAAATAAACAAAAAAACTTGAAACTTTTTTTTTACTGAATAATCTATGAAACGTCAGTTGTCAAATACCATATACGTTCTAAAGTTTGCAATGGAGAAGAACGACTTCGAGCGACTAAAGTCATCTAGCGGAAGAAGCGAAATCACTTTTTTGCCAACCTCATATAAAACACAATAGTTGATTCACGTAGTCGGCACATTATTTTACACTCTCATTATACACTTTTTTCAAACAACCTCAAACAATAGTTTCTAATAAAGAATGTTTACAGACATTTACAAATATTAAGTTTAATTTACGGTTGAGATAGAATATTTTAAGCGAACAGAAGGAAGCGCCCATTTTTTTACGCCACTTGCATTCGCGCCATTAATCCGGAAGTTCTTGTACCTTTTCGATGTACTTCCGACAAAAAACGTGCTCAACTTTTGTGAAGTTCATGCAGAAGGGATTGGTCTCCATATGTCTATTCTCCATGTTTTGTTCGAAAAGTTGATAAAGACCAAAGTTGTAGATAAACATTAAATCTTTCACTTATGATCTAACTTTTTTCTGTACGACCGGCATTGTAAAACTCATTGCGGTTTGAAATTTTTTGTTTATTTTCAATTTTTTACTTTTTTAATCTAACTTCCGGCTGTAAAAGGTTGCATAAAAAAGGTAGAGGATGTAATCCATACCAGGATTTATTAAACTCCGCATGTAATCAATTACTTTATCAATTAATGTATCTATCAAATAAATAAATAATTATTGATGAATCGAAATAATTGATACTTGACTTTTAGAAATTATTTATTTACATTTAAAATCATCGTAAACTACGTAATAATTATGATTTGAATTGATTTGTACCATTACAGTATTCCACTCTATTATATAATTTGTTGACATTTCAATTATAATATTTACATTTCCAGTTATTGAATTAGACCAAATGGTTATTACAAAATGTGTATTTGGAATTTTTGTCAGGAGTTTAACATGTTACATATTTCAAGATTTCTATCAGTGTATCTTGTATTTTTAATGATTTATGTATGAAATGTACTCTTTAAATCTAATTCAGTAGATTTCCACAGGTTACCAGTAGAAATTACGCTATTGAAACGGATTTATAGAGTACGTTTTATAAACAAATCATTTAAAATACAAGATACACTCATGGAAATCATAAAATATTGTAAGCGGACGTCATAAGCCCTATAAATATAAGAAGTTAGACTAGCCCCTGTAGAATGGCAACTGTGCTCATCGCTCTACAGGCAAGAAATAGGGAAGCTCAGCATCCGGCTGAATCTTAACGCGCAAGCTCAGCATCCCCTCCTGAGATAAATGGACCAGAGTGGGAGATGAGCGAGATGCTATAAAAAGGGGATGCTGACACCAGAATAGGGAGTCGGTGGCTCGCAAGCGAGCCACAAGCCAACTAGAGTTGTTCTCGAGGCAGGCTAAGAGGTTTTAGGTCTTAGTCCGAGTCTCGATTCGGCTCTTGAAACGCTTTCCAGGCAGAACGAGGGGTTTCACGTCTCGTTTGAGTTTGGATTCGTTTCTATAATTGTGGAGTACTGGGCAGGATAAGGGGTTTTACGCCTTATCTGAGTTCGGTGCACACAACCTAACGCTTGTGGCACGCCGCGCGTTCTGATGATACTGGTAGGGTTACCGTTAGGATTTCTCATTAGAAAGAGATAGGAGATAGAGTCGTGGGCGCGCACATTTGAATTAGTAAGCGCAGTACTAGATGAATCACGCGAAGCCTATGGTAAATTGTATTTTCGATAATTAGAACAGGAATAGCATAGGGCCATTAGATTAATTGCACATTACAGAGATATTTTATATAGAGCCTTAGATTAGATAAACGTCTTAGTGAATAACCTTGCCAATTGTAGAGTATTTTAGAAAGTAATGTAAAATTGTATTAATAATCTTAAACTATTAGAAGTTAGTTTATTAAGGCAAATAATGTTTAGCCTAATAATATTCGAAACTGATATTGGAGATTTATCTTCATGAGTAAGAATTGTCCAAGGATTAATAGTTAATTCGAGCTCATTATTTGTAAGAAGATAAATCTCAGTAAAAATAAAAGTTTTATAGGCAGAATTAGGTCTTCACTTCTTCTCACGTAGCCGGAACCACAATTTATTATATTTTACTTAATTTGTCTGATTAATCTCGTATCTTCTTCAATTAACCAAAGGGTAAGAAGAAATAAAGTTACAATATGTAACATGTTGGAAATTCGTTTATAACGTGCAAACTGCAAGTACACATTTTTCAATAACCATTTTGTCTAATTCAATAACTGGAAATGTAAATATTATAAAATAATTGTCAAAAAATTATGTAATAAAATAGTATACTGTAATGGTATGAATAAATTCAAATCATGAATATTACGTAGTTTATGATAATTTTGAATGTAAATAAATAATTTCTAAAATTAGAGTATGCCTTTTACACCCGGAAGTTACATTAAGCAGGTAAAAAATAGAAAAAAAATTTAAACAGCTGTAATTTTTACAATATTGGTTCTATGGGACAAAAGTCCAATCAAAATACTACTTAAACTTATACTTAAAATAATATACATTTTGCGAAAAAAACGAACAGCAACGGAAATATGGCACCATTTGCGTTTTCCAAGATGGCGACCGGTAGCCAGTAGGTACAGTTCGGACTTTTTGGGTTAGACGCTACTCATATCCTCCTTTCACTTTAGAAAAAAATCTGCAGACTCATATATTTTTGAACACTTTCTCCCAAATTGACTAGACTACTTATGCTAACGTTTAGATCCGGTGCACCATCACCATGCAGGTATTAATGTATCTCATATATTTCAATTTTATTGTATCATATTTATTATTTTTTAAATTCCAGATGATAAAACATTGAAATTTTGAAAGTTTTTATCAAGAACGAAGACGACAATCAGAATCGGAACTAATATTACAATCATCTTGTGATCTACCTGATAATGCATAATATTGTGCTATATAAATTAAATAAAAGAATAAAAAAATTACTTTATTTATTTAACGAAACTGTTTACTCAGATAAAATTAGATAATTTAGCAAATTGTCCAAATGAAATTAAAGTTGGAGTAAACACTAGTACTCTTATTTTGATGCCTACTACAAGCGGGGTTTTTTTGATGACAAACCCATTTCATATGTTATTTCAGGACCAGCTTCTTCCAGAAGCATCGTTTTTAATGCTGAGGAGTCTCTGTCAATTAATTTATAGGCCGGTATACAGTAATCACTTATCTTTGTTTCTTTACTAGCAAGCCCATTATCCTTTGTAGCCCCCGTTCGTTTTTCAAAATAAACACTGGCTCTTAATTTCTGGCCTATTATTATAAGACTGCCCAGGGGGTACTAAAATATTAACAGCTGTTAGTTTTTTATTTTCTCGTAAATAGTAGAGGCAGATAATAATACTTACGCATGATACAGGACGTTTTAGATCTCCTAAAGGAATACATAGTCTTTGTTTACACAGCATATGAAAGCTTTGTTTTACTGGACCTTTCTATTGAAACAGATTAAAATATAATTTTAATAGTTTAGAAGATTGAAATTTCTATGATCTGCTGAAATTCAGGAGTAATATTGTACTGGCCAAGTATGACTAGCCACTACTGACACTTTTGTATTAATTAGACAATGCCATCATGATAAAAAATTAAATCAGTGCTCTGACATTCTTTTGGGCAGAAATTACCATTAGAGTAAAAATCCATTCGAAATGTTAAGCAAGTAATAGCAATTACCCATCAGTCAGGGTTGATTCAATTATGATTAGAACAATTACGAAGCTTCAGTACTGGGAAGTACTATAGTTTTGAGCCAGTACAACATCTACCCAGGCATGAAAATGCATTTGGAAGTTTCATACTGGTTTTCGTTTCTTTTCAGATTTTAACATTTCAATGCCATTTAATGCGCACTTTTTTAATGGAAGATTTAGAACCAGATGATTGATTTATATTAGAAGGAAATTCCTCAACTCATCCCGTCAATTTTTAACGTGACTGACCATTTTTATTGTCTGTCACAGATTAAACATTATTTTCGGTGAAAAAATAAGAGTTTTTGAATCAAATGCATTTCTTGCAATAAATTAGAATAATAGTTTTGCTGCATAGCAAACATGCCATTATTTATAGTTTTAATAGTGAAAAGTTAAGCCAAAAGCTTTATGGGAAATAGTGGGAGAGCATTGATCAAGTTCTGACAGTCCGACAGGTTGTACTGGGATAGTATTTCAAAAATCGTGTATTTTTACCTCTTTATCCCATCCTACCAAAATTCCGTAATTTTCTCCATCATCCCACTTCGCCCAATCGACTTTTATACGCGATGATACGTCGAAGTGACTGTTCAACTAAAAAGATAATCGATTTTTCATAAATCAAGTATTTAACAAACTTGAAACGTTATTATATAAAATATATTGAGATTCAAGTAGTTCAAGTTTGAACCTCTTAATGCTGTATGACTACTTACGTATAGAATATAATATTTTGACTCTCTAGAATCATTCTTACGAATCCGGTGGGAATGATCAAAGACCCCTGTTTTTGGTATAAGCTTTTTGAGAAACATGCTATAAGTTAAGACGCCAAATTTATCCAGATCGACCTTGGGCACTTTTTGCGAACAATCATGGTTAATAAGGATCCATTTTGAGTAAATTATAGCCCCAAGGCATAAAAATTCGAAACTTTTAAAATTATTTTCAAATGGAGACTTGTGCTTCCACAAAGAAACAACGAAATTGAAGTAATCGTTTTTGGTGAGGCCGTCATCACCAGCGCTATCTGTATATGATGACAGTGAATAAATATATTTTAAAAACAGGTAAAATTGGTTAATTGTACAATGTAAAAAATAATTTAAGTAAAGAACTTATAAAATACTAAATTTTACATGAAATGGTAAATGTCCATTTTGTAGACATTTTTAGTTTTAGCTTGTAAATGTAAATTTGCTTGAATCAGTGAAACTTTGTTTAATTTGAAAAAATGTCTTGTTTAGCCGCGTATCAAAAATATGTTTCTTAAATTGACACAAACTGTTCTCTAAGTGGCTCACAGCTTTCTTTCTATTTAATGGTGAAATTACAAAAGATGAGACTCTTACAATTTTCATGTAAATAATTGTAAGGTATTTTTGCCATTTTAATGTAATGTTGCATATTTAATGGGTTCTTTACGTAAATTATTGTTCACAGCTTAGATCTCTTTTTTTAACAAGCATACGGGTAAACAGATATCACTATGTAGACAGAATACTGCTGCCCAAAAGAAGAATTCAGTAAGTAACATTTGCCATAGAGGTTATGTTTGCGAGAATGAGTAACAAAAAATAGCCTCCATGACAAATATTAACTTACTAGGTTTTTCTTTTGGTTAGTACAATACATACAAATTAGGTGAAAAAGGAAGAACAGTCATCTTATAACCCTGCACACACTGAGAAAAATGGTTAGCTTGCATGCAATCAAAATAATCAGGAGATCGCCTAGTAAATCAGTAAGGATGGCAACTCTGTAGTCCAGTCCATATAAACATTTTAATATCAAGAACAGTAGGGGAACGGAAAGCAAAAAGACGGGATCGAACAAATTAAATCTTGTAAATAACCCGTGTATTTGTTTATATTTTATTGAATTTTTTGTATGAAATGACTGTTTAGTTTGAAGAATGGTATATCAATGCGGTTTCCAAATGTGTTAAGATTAATTAAATTAATTAAATTATATGTAAACCTGGTGAAAGTGCACCAAAGCGTCGGAAAACGCAACAATCGGCTGGGAAAGTTATAGCTAGTGTTTTTTGGAATGCACATGGAGTAATCTTCAACGACTACCTTGAGAAAGGAAGGACGATTACTGGATCATATTATGCTGCATTATTAGATCGATTGGTTGACGAAATCAGAAAGAAACGGCCACATTAAAAGAAGAAAAAAATCTTTCTTCAAGATGACAATACACCATCTTACATGTAATATATTAATAAAAAGGCAGTTAACAAACAACACCGGGTAGATATTAATATGCTTTATTGAGATCTGGCATCATGTGTTTACCTTGACTGCACGAAACGGACTAACCATTACATAGAGATAGAACGCACATACAGCGCCAATACCCGTAGGCATAAACCATACATTCTATTAGATGCGACTATACTACACTCCTCCGTCCCAGATTTTTTTAAAACTCTTAATAACTGAACTTATAAATCTAAACGATCAGGTTTCTTAATGACGCGTTTGGGACGTTTATTTACATTGTTTATTTACATTGATATTTGGTATAGCAAGATTACCTGTATCAATTTCCACTACCGGTTTGTTTACATTACTTCCCTCTTCCACATCAAAAAAACTCTCCACTTTTCTCAGTTGGTCTATGTGACGTTTCCACGTTAAGTCTTCCCCTACAACTCTACAAATGTAATTTCTACTACCCAAACATTTAATTGTATATAATTTTTTTTAATTAAGTCGTAACGTGTTCGAATCTCCCTTTTAAACGTCAACTTAGCTGGAGATTCTCCAGTGAAACAATGGTGTGTAGTACAATATACTAATAAATATCTACATATTAATATCCCCATTTTAAATTTATCATTCTTTGGATCACTTAACGCTTTACTCAATCCCATTTTAAATTACTTAACCGCATCTTCGGCGGCTCCGTTAGACGATGGGTGATAAGGCGCTGAAGTTACGTGTTTTATCTTATTCATTTTACAAACATTTTCAAATTCTTCTGATACCAGCTGTCTACCATTGTCCGATACAATTTTTTTAGTTAACCCGAATCTTGAACAAAAATCTCTTAAGTTATTTACGGTATCTTCTAAATTAATTTTACTCATCGCGTAGACTTCAGGCCATTTTGAGAAAGAATCCATGATAATGAGATAATATTTCCCCTTAAAAGGTCCTAAGAAGTCCATGTGTACCCTTTCTATGACTTCCTTACACTGTTTATATTTAATAAGTTCGGCTTTATTTGGATTATTCGCTACTTTATTGCATACGACACAATTCTTTGAATAATTTTCTATTTCTTTATTCAAATTTGGTCACCAAAAATATTGCCTTGCTATCGCCTTCATTTTGCTAGATCCCATGTGCGTTGAATGAATCTCACTTAACAAATCCTTTCTAAATTTCAAAGGTATTATAACTTGATAACCCCACATTAGTAAATCTTGTTCTATACTTAGCTCATGTGATCTCACAAAATAAGGCTTTAGATTTTCATCTACTTTACTAGGCCATCCATTTCTAACATACCCGAAAATTTTACTAAACATAAAATTAAAACGGATTTCTTTTCTTATATGTTGAGAGTCAATTGGCAGTCTATCTTCGATAATAAAATTAAAATAATCAGTTTCTGTTTCTATAGACTTGTTATCAATTCCCAAGGGTAACCTTGATAGTCCGTCTGCCCCTCTGTTATTACAACCCTTTACATATTGCAGTTCATAATCGAACCCACTTAGAAAATATGCCCACCGTTGAATTCGTCCGGCTGCCATTTGCGGTATGCCCTTCTCCTCACCAAATAACGCTTTCAACGGTTTATGATCAAATTGCAATATAAATTTAACGCTTCTCTAATTCTTCCATGGCTTTTTTTGTAGAATGATTCGTCTTTGTTCTCAAAATGGGTCTCAGATCCGGCAATCACTTCTTCATTAGAGCCAAATCTTTTTCCCTGGAGCATTTTTTTCAGGTCAGCAAAGAACCAGTAGCTGCCGGGGGCGTTCAATCGATCCAGTAATGCCATGTAATAGTCGCTGTTAATGGTTTTACCTTTCTCAAGATAGTCGATAAACAAAATACTATGCGCATTCCAAAATACGGATGCCATAACCTTGCCAGCCCATTGTTGAGTTTTTGGTCGCTTTGGATGGCTTCGACCATCTGCTGTCCACTTAGCTGACAATCCTTTTGTTTCAGGTGTGTAGTGGTGGATCCTCGTTTTATCCATTGTCACATACCGACGCGAAAAATCCTTTTTATCTCACTTGAACAGCTCGAAACAGCGCTCTGAATCCTTGACGTGTTGTTGTTTTTGGTCGAGTGCTAGCAAACGCGGCACCCACTTCAAAAACAACTTACGCATCCCCAAAAATTCGTGCAAAATTATTAACACACTACCCTATGATATCTTTAAGGTGTCAAAAATCTCACGCAACTTTAATTTACGATCGCCTAACACTATTTTGTGGACTTTTGTTATGTTTACTGGAACAACTGTTGATTTTTGACAATCAGAGTGTACAGCCACATCAATGTTTGTACTACAGCGTTTAAATTCGGCATACCAGTCGATGACTGTTGATTTCCCTGGTGCAGAGTCCCCATAACCCTTATCAAGCCACTGCTTTGCTTCAACAGTATTTTTTCCCATTAAAAAGCAATGTTAGATTAATACTCAAAACTCTTTTTATCTATTATTCAGGAATACCACTGGACTACTATCCAGGAATCCTATGGATTTGACAACAGTGGTGCCATCTATATGTCAGACCGGAAACTTGTTGAGTGATATATTAAGAGCATTGTTTTTCAATATTTAGTTGGTTGTCTCACATTCACGACTCTGAGATGGTATAGTCCATAATACCTTTTTTTACACCGTCTACTATTCATTTTTCTCCCTGGTCCTGCAATGTTCCAGGGATGGTCCCGAAGGAATAACCCCCAAGCCAAGGTGTTAACTACTGTGCCGAGGGCTGCATGGCACCAGGGAGTGGTATCTCACACGGTTTCTCTAGGAAACTAGGCCACCTCCTAGAGTTATGAGGCCTTACCCCTGCATGCGAGGCTCTGCAGGAGCGGACCGAACACTTCCCTAGCTACTCGTGGGACAATTATGGAGAATGACAATTTAAATAAAACTATGTGTGAGGAGATGTTTGGAGGGTAGTTAGATGTAACGGAGAAGACGCCGGATCTTTTTGAAAGTGATAAGTCCCAGGTACGGCAGTACCGGGACTGGCTTCACGAAAGGAATGGGAGGGAGTTGGAGATCCTACTGAAGGTGCAGTCAGCTCTGGAGAAGGACAGCTTCTCCAGGAGGCGCTGAAGGAGCTCGGAGCGCTGCAGTACGACATGGAAGATACCGTCTGCTACCTCGACTCCTTCGAGTACCTGATGCGAGGTTTGATGGTGAAGAAGATAAAATAGGTAAAACCAGCAATAAACAAGGGAGTTGTGGACGAGGGTAGCCAAACCCAACCACATCCCGCCTCGAGGTCCACGCCGAACACACGCAAGTGGCTTAGAGAGTTGACTGTGATTACGGAGGAGTCTGCGGTGAAGAAACCGAAGGGGAAGAGGCCGAAAGCCCTCAATAAAGAAGAGGAGTGGGTGGAGGTCCCCAAAAGGAGGACCTCCGGGAAAAGAAAGGGAAGAAGCCTGTCAAAACGCCGGAAAAACCACACCGTGTGCGCCCAGAAGCGATGCTCATCAAACCAGCGGAGGGGATGAGCTACGCTACTATCCTGCGTGAACTTGAGAAGCGCGTCAACCCTGAGGAACTGGGTGCCACAGTTCAGAGAGTCAGAAAGACGCGCTCCAAGGACTTGCTAGTGGAACTGAAATGTTCCACAAAAAGCGGAGGGAGGCTGGACACTGCCTTCAAAGAGGTAATTGGAGCCAGGGGGACGGTTCGACATCTCATCCCCCGGATCTAGGTAGAGATCGCCGACCTGGAACCCACTATCGAAGCGGAAGACGCGGAGGATGCCGTCAGAAGTTTTTTTGACCAAGAACCGGAGCTGGAGTTAAGGGTGTCTCTAAGTAAGACACCCTATAAAGGGAAACGGAAGGCGTATGTACTTCTTGAGGAGGCAATGGCGCTGAAGCTGCTCAAGGGGGCCCACATAAAGATCGGGTGGGTCTCCTGCAGAGTCCGCAGCAATAAGGAGGAGAACCGGCGCTTCCGCCGACTTGGCTTTGGCCACATAGCGGCGGACTGCTGAGGGCCAACCGCAGCAGGTGCTGCTGGAGCTGCGGTGAGGATGGGCGTCTTGCGGGTTCCTGCACCGGGAAGCCGAGGTGTTATCTCTGTGCCGCAAGGGCGGAAAAGCCCCGAAATGGCCACATACCGGGGACTATGCGTTGCGCAGCTTTTCGGGAGACAGCCCCTAATAGGGAGCCTTAGAAAGGCCGCCATGAAGAGGAGAACTGGAGGAGCAAGTCCGAAGAAGCAAGGAGGAGAGGATAACATCGCCTGAAGATGGCCCCCACCCTAAAGTAATGCATAACGGCGGTTCCGGGGTGGGTTTCTACGGCTTAGAGGCAAGCAGGGAGTTTTAGTGGGTAGGGCTGCGCGAGCAGCAGAGTCCCACACACCAGGGGAGCACAACGTCCCCTTGATGGTGCATAGAGCATTTCTCCCTTCCTCAAAAAAAAAAAAAAATATTCATCTTTCTCAGTGTGGTTAATGTAAAAATGGTTTATTTGTTCTATGGCTAAAGGGGTGTTTTATTGTGTTTCATTCTACCCGGCTGGAAGTAAAAGATTTAAAACCTTATTCGTTTGAATAGATTCACTTTCAACAAGGTATATAGTTTAATTTTCTGCGAGGTCAATAATTTTATGAAGCACACTGTAAAAAATGTCTACGAGATTTTAGATAGTCTGTCGTCGCAAAATTGCACCGGAACGCGAGTAAGCAATAGCAGTGCATCGAATTTTACAACGGCAACGTGAAATTACATCGATGCGTTGCATAGTAGGGCAAGAAAGGTACCTGTGGATTAATCAATTTTCAACTCACAATTTCTATTTGATTTGCAATTTTCATTTTTCTATAATAGTCTCTGCAACTTTGTAGGAACAATTTGGGAAGGTACAGTAGAGGGACGCAAAAGAGAAGGAAGAGAAATATTAGAGTACGCGGAACAAATTATAGATAACGTAGGTTATAGCGGATACTGCGATATAACGATACTTGCTCAGGATAGAAACAAAGTGCTTAGCAGGGTGAACATATATTTTTTTCCATGTGTGAAGTTTGATGCCCGATCAAAGCAAGGACAACAATCACACAAATAAAATAAATGTTTTTCTTTGATACCCGCGCGAGAAAGGCAATTTTGGGGCCTTGGCGCTGAAAAACAAAAATGATTGATTCCACAATCCATGCTGAGTCCGTGTGACAAAACGTACTTTTCCATATTAGTAACGAGAAAGTTTAAAAATATTCAAATTTTAACCTCCATTGTTAGATTACGAAAAAAAAATTTTTGATACTATTTTTTTATAAAAAATGTTTCAGGATTTCTTTCTGAAAGGTTGGACCCTGAAACGATGCATAATTCCATAGAATTTTATCAATACAAAAAATTTTAAATCAAATAAAAATTGTGAGCTGAAAATTGAATTGCCCACATCAGGCATTTTTTTTACTAACGAGTGGAATGTTTTTGCAATAGCTAATGTAATATATAATAATCTGTCAGTAACTCCCTACGAAACGTTTTCATAGGAAAACTATTATAAGAATAGTTGAATTAAAAAATATGTTCTAAATGAAAAAATGAGTGTGGAAATTGAATTGTAAATTGAAGTTTACGTTTACTTTGCAAATTTACCACGTCTGTGCATGGAATTTTTAGCTACCGATGACCATCAGTTTAAAATTTCGTAGATTTTTCATACAGTGTTTTCTTTTGAAAAATAAACTAAATGGGCAAGTCAGCAATATGCTCATCCATTTCATTCTCGAAGCATTATAGTATACATATTTACCATCGTCAAGCAGAAAATTAATTTTCATGAAATCTGCGTAGACAATTTTAGTAAACTGGATTTTGCTTCTACCATTAGTTCTTATTCCCCTTACAATAGATTTTTTATCCAAATGAGTAAATCCTATAATGTTTTTACCCTTTATTGCAATACTGCCTAAGGGATACTAAAATATTAAAAGCTATCAGTTATTGATTTTCTCACAAATAACCAAAGAAGACAAAATAATACTCACGTCCTCACTACTATACATATGAGCTCCGTTAAGCGACAAAAAATTTTTTTCATTTTTGAAAATAAATGGTTTATTCTTCCGACCAGTCTATTTAAACATATCAAGCATAAAAATTGAAAAACTGACTGTGAATCCCCATAGGGTAACCCATATCGTAATCTACATAGCAGGCTATCTAAGTGACTTAAGGAATTTGAGACAGGAATTCTAATATGAGATAAAACAGGAACCTTCCTGGATTACTATTGGGTTGTTCTGGAAGTAATTGCCGATTTCACACATAGATGTCTTTAACCATCTATTTGAACGGCTTCTTTCAATGTCATGATTTTTTCCTTCTGGCATTTGTTAGCTGCCACTCTTAGCTAACTTTGCAAACAAATTGCTCTTAATTTCGTTTACAATTGTTAGTTTGGCATCAACTTTAGGATGGAGTGTAAAAACGAGCATTTTTGTCATATTTTGCTTTTTTATTTCCGCAAAGAAAAGATCAAAGAACATATAAGAGAGCTCCACTTAAACGCCACCTTTGTGCGTGGCCTATTCGGTCCTGCCTCAACGAAGAAGGCGAGCAACAAACCGGCCGAGAAGCGTGATCGTCGATTAAAATTCAACTCAGATATGATTGAACATTTTTAATCGTATCTCGGGTACCCATGAATATTTTTTAAGTTTTCTTGGCTTAAATTAAAGATAAGATTTTAGACTTTATGTTGTATAATTTTCAGATATTGAAAACATTTTTCCTAGGTCATGCAAAAAGTTGAAGTTGAGGTAGAGAATTTGAAAAAATCTTGAATTTTTTTTTTTAACTCCTCACGAGCTGTATTATTTTCAGAAAGTCAAAAAATATTTATTGAGCATCACTAGACGTGGAATTTCATAAGCTTTCCAAATGTATTTTTAAAAATGCCCTATCTCTTTTTTTCACCGAGATATCGTGGTTCAAAGTCAGCAGTGATTTTTGATAGCGATGACAAGCACCGTGCGCACAATTTCCGACGGTAGTGTAACTTTCTGTATTAATACAGGGTGCACCATCTCAGTATGGTCAATGGAAATATTGAATAACTCTGATAATTCTCAATATATTTCAGAAAGCTTTTTTTTTATTAAGCTTACCCTTTTACAATTTATCTCAACTAATTTTTGAAAACAACATCGATGAGGTGGCCGCCGTTATTAGAGAGCCAAAACGAGCTCTTTTTTTTAGAATTTTCCATCATATTGACCAGCGTCTCGAGCGATATCTCTGCCATATCGCCTCGAATGTTGTTTTTGAGCTCGTCTATGGTTTTGGCTTATTGGCATCAATTTTACTCTTTAAAAACCTTCACAAAAAGAATTTCTGTGGAATCAAATCCGGAAATCTTGGTGGACAGTCAATATCCCGGAACGTGTGGTGCTGAAAAAAACGATATTGGCTGGCCACCAAGATTTGATTTGATGAAGATTTGATTACACAGAAATTCTTTTGTAGGGATTTTTGAAGAGTAAAGTTTATACCAACAAGCCAAATACCATATAAGAGCTCAAAAACAACATTCGACTCGAAATGGTAGCGATATCGCCCGAGACGATGGCCAGCGTGATGGAGAACGCCAAAAAAGGAGCTCGCTTTTGTCTCACCAATAACGGCGGTCACTTAATCGATATTGTTTTCGAAAACTAGTTGAGATAAATTGTAAAAGGGTAAGCTTAATAAAAAGAAAACTTTCCGAATTCTATTGAGAATTGTTAAAGTTATTCAATATTTCGATTAACCAGATTGAGATGGCGGACCCTATACCTAAATCAGAATTTTTTTTTTCCACAAACAGTAACAAATTTCTGTGCAGTGATTTTCTTTAAATTTGTTCACGGTACAACATTGTATACCCATGACAGCAAAATAATTTTTTTAAGAGAAAAACTTTCTGACATGGTGATGGATACAAGAAATCGCATAAGAATTTCGAAACGAAACCCCTCGTTTGGGATCGTATGTAGATTTACGCATAGTAACCTGTATTTACAGGAGGGCCATAGTTTATTTAATATAAAAATCCTGGTCTTAATTTTCAAATTAAGTAGGATAGGTTCCTGTGTAGGATTCGATATGGAAATCTGGGTAGGTTCCTATATGGGTTCCCACAAGAGGATTTACTGCAGGGTTGAGAATGATTTCCAAAATGCCCAATACTCTTTTCTCTTATAACGTATCATATTTGACAACATGTCTACTATTATCAGGTGTACAAATATGTTGCCGCCGTTTGAGAAAAGTTGGTGCCACCAGTAAGTTTTGGTTGAAATTGACAGATGTAAAACGTCACTGCCGTAAGTTTGGACATCTGTCAACAACATAACCTTGAAATATTAGTGAATTTTCATCAGTATAATATATTCTTTTGTGTACAAAAATTTCGACTTTTGGACCGAATAAGCGTCATTTGCGGAAACTTTTGATTTACTTCTTCAATTTGAAGAAATCTGCAGCTGATGTGTATCGATTGCTTGTAACAAGATATACTGAGGCTGCCTTGAGTGAGAGAAGTGGTCGCGAGTGTTTTCAAAAGTTTAAGAACGGTGAATTTGACATCGAAAACAAAGAACGTAGTGGAAGGCCGAAAGTGTGCGAACACGCGGAATTGGAAGCATTATTGGATCAAAATTCATGGCAAATGCAAGAAGAACAATAAGATGGACAATACCTCGAACAAAACATAAGGTTCCGTACTTTCACAATAAATGCCCAATTTTTGATAAAAAACGGCGGAAACTTATTTCTACACCTGATATATTGACCCAAAATTTACAAAATTTTTATTGAATTCTTGTTCTTTTGGCATAGGGCCAGTTTCTTCTTTCTTATTATTTATAAATTATTAATGGTATGTATTAAGAAACGCAAAAATAAAGGCAGACGTTTTGCCCACATATAGGGGCCCTCTTCAGTGCCTTTGACATAAAAATTATTCCAAAATTTCAGTAAATGATTAAAATATTAAGGATAAAGGAAATTATAAAGCTCAGAAAACTTATCTCATAGGTTGCAAATCTCAATAAAGCAGTTCAGTATGCAATCTCTACAGCCGTCTCGAATTTTTAACGAGGTATAGGACAATAGTCTTCTTCAAAGAGGAAAAGGACCTCTCTTTCATGACCTTTTAAGAAAAATTCTTAGTTAGCAAAGCCACATGTCTTGGGTAGGTTTTAAAACAGTTTTCTTCTATCCCAGGAGGAACTTTACAACAGCGGTACTGCGCCGGTGCTGTGCTAACGCTTGGAATTACTCAGAAGTAGGTTGTTTGCCAACACTGAACAGAGGTAATGTGCCGGTGCTGATCCAATGCTGCACCGATGCTCAGCATTACACAAGTTTTAGTTGATCGACAACTCTAGAAGGCGGTACTGCGCGGATGCTGAACCACTGTTGCGCCGACGCTTGGCATTACTCAAAAGTTGGTTATTTGAAAATACTGAACGGCGGTACTGCGCTGGTGCTGAACCAGTGCTGCGCCGATGCTTGGCATTATACAAATGTTGCACGGCAAAAAATAGTTCATTAAAGTTTATAAAACTGTTCAAGAGTAGAGGATACATAAATTTATGAAACAGAGTTCTAGAAAATTTAGAGAACTTTTCAGGATAAAATGTGGAATTTTAAATAATTTTTCCTAAATGTTCCGCATTTTATTCTGAAAAGTTTCGTACATTTTCCAAAACTCTGTTCCGTGAATGCCTGTATCCCAAACTCTTGCATAATTCTATAAACTTTATTGAACTATTTTTTTCCGTGTCAGTCAATGCTTGACAATGCACAAATGGCGGTAGTTTGCCAGCACTGAGAAGCAGTACAGCGCCGGTGTGTAGTCAGTGCTGTTCCAACGCTTGGCACATTACTGTTCGGCAGCACTGGCATTACTTTCGAGTTATAACCTGAACGGTACCGCGCCGGTCGTAAGGATTGGCAGTACACCGACTTTTCTGCCTGGATAGAGGAGGACCTAACGAGCTCGCGTGGTAAGAAACTTTGTTAATAAAGTCCTTAACAAAAGTTCTGAAAATTAAAATTTGTTCGGGATTTATATTTTTCATTATCAACCCTTTGCACTCCAGCCTAGGTAGCTCATAAAGGATAAATGTCGCAAATACGGCGACAACGGAGTGCAGAGGGTTAATAATCATTAAACTTTTGGACATGTCTTTAAATTTGTTCTCGGCTGGTTTAATTGCTAATTACTAAGTTTTTTTCGTTTTATCGTGTTATTTATATACAGTAATTTCTACATTTTTATTCTATACGTGATTTGTATACTGAACTGCTTCATTGTGATTCGCAACCTATGAGATGAGTATTTTGAGCTTTATGATTTTTATTATTTCCAATATTTCAATCATTTATTGAAATTTTGAAATAATCTTTAAATTTATGGCACTGAAGAAGGCCCTCATGTGTGTTCAAAACAATACCATATATACTGTAATAAGAACAAATTCAGGAGAACAACATATAATATTTGCTATTATGAAAAGCTTATCTTTCTCCATGCAGCCGTATATTTTTACCATTTTGTTCCAACCTAAGATTACTCCACTTTTATCTGTCTCATCGATGCCCGTAGTCACGACACCTATTCTTACAGACGATGGTAGATTAATCTCCCTATCCAACTAAACAAAAATGAAATTTTTCATGTTATAAGTATCTAACAAATGTCTTATTATAAAAAATAAAAAGATAAAGTAATTCAAGATCAATTTGCTCAGTGCCATATATGAATACTTACAATTAGAATAGAAAATTTCGAGTATTCACGAAGTCGTTGTTTACTGTACAGAATTGTATCTGGACAATCTGTGATATCATTTATTCCAGTCAACACGCCAACCTCACTAAGTGGCTCTAGCTGGTCAGAACATTGAGTAGTAATAAATACCAAATATGAGGTAATTAAGGCTCCAAGGCATAATATGTTATATTCTTTTTCAGAGATAATTTCCCATAACGAAACAAGAATATTGATGTAATCTTTAGGCACTATCGCTGTTTTTCTTTTGTTTTCTGCACATATAGCCATTTGATTAATGAATTTAAAGATGAGGTGTAAATTGTTAATTGTAGATTTTTTTTGTCAAAAGATAGGCCGACAGACAAATATACAAACACCACTGCATAGAAAATACTATTGTTTGTCTTCATAAAAACTCAAAAGGTATGAATCAGTTGAAAAACCCGAGGATTTGTATGGAAATCTGCATCCATTACACTTTTCTGATTATGTAGTATATAAAACTTCAGATTACAATACAATTTTCTCAGGCGATAAAACGGTTTTTTACGGAATACTATAGAGTCTTGACACAATCCCTATTCTGCAATTTTCAATTTGAAGTTCACTTAAAGTTTAGCCCCAGGTTTGCCTAATAAATCTTCCCATTTAGACGCTCTGATGCCAAAAATGTTTTGATAGTGGTGTCTGCCTATTTATCTATTTCATTTTATTAATTAATCAATAAAAATTTTATCCTTACATACGTGTATGTAAGAACAGTGCATATAAGAAGAAAAATAGTTATCCGACTATAGGCCAATTATTTTATATAATCAGTTGTAAAATCTGAATGTATTAAAATATAGAGACATTAGTATCATATGTAATAGATATGAAAACTGAATAAATACGAGTAGATATAAGAACTGAATAAAGGAGAAAGTCGGGCACAACTGGACATGAATAAGATTAATTAATTATCAAGTTATTCGATTTAATAGTTAAGTGGTTGAAAACTTTGCTAAAATTAACAAAATATAGCAGGCATCAAGAAAAAATCTAAACCATAAAAATTATTGTTTCATATAGTAATTAATTTAAATAAATTCATCTAAATACATTTTTTTTCTTATGTGCGTTCCATGAAGCATCATTATATGTGACGCGATCTGAAGAAAGAACCCTGAGAAGCCAAGCGTAGATTTTCGAGGAGAAGCAGGAGAAGTAGCAACGAGCCGATAGAGCTCTTCCGATATTTCTCTCTTCTTTCAATACGCATACTTGTACAGGTTTATAGCTTGTGTCCAGTTCGGCCGGTTCGGCCGTCTTCGGAAAGGAAGACAGAGTATCCACACACACAGCATTCGTGCATGCGTATGTGATGAGAGAGAAGTCTCGAGCGCTTTCTCGAATGACGATGTTTAAAGCCTCGTAACGAACAAACTATTGAGGTAGTACTGTCGGTACTTAGCTAGTCAAATGAGTACTTTTTCTCATTTGCTTCACGTAGTATCTAAATTTGTCAACGTCGCATAAGAAAGCGACTATACATGTGTGTATTAGATGACTTCTTACGATACGTGAATGGCGCGCGCTTTCACTTATTTTGCGACGTTGCCACATCTATTTAATCGCCGTCGGTTACTGAGAAAAATTATATTTTTGCTTACTTAATTGGATTTTGCTACGCTTACACGTATCCAATTGAGATGTTTTAACTTTCAAAATGATGCTTATATTATCAGTCAATGCACCAGTTATTTTTATTGATATCTGAACGGTTGTTATGGCATGATTTGTAAATGAACTCGGTTTCTCATAAGGTTAGGTGTTAACCCTTTGAGGGGCAGCGTATCATATATGATACACCAACATTTTTTCAGTTTTTTATCCATACCACGACCGTATTCAGCTCAATCGCTCTCGAATGAACTTCTACGCCATCATTAGTCCTAGGCTTCGTCATGCTTTGATTGAAAATTTGATAATTTATTTATTTAATTATTTATAAACAATCAAAGACGGAAAATTTTCAATTTATCCAAATAAATTCGGCCTTGGACAGAGTGTCTAAGATAATCTTATGAAAATTTGTATAAAAGGGTTTTTGAAGTCGCTGATCACGAATCCGGTATCAGAATTTGAAAAATCAAAATGGCAGATCCAATATGAGGGCTGCTTTAGGTTAGACTTGCGGTTTTCTGAGTAATTCACTCGGAAAAAGGTATAAGGGGATTTGCGGGCTTGCTTATCACGAATATGAACTCAGAATTATGATATTTAAAATTGCGGACCCAATATGGTGACTATTTCAGGTTAGAATTGCAATTTTCCATGTAATTCACTTGGAATAAAGGTGTAAGGGTGTTTTGAGGATCGTTGATTACGGATCCAGTATCAAATTTTTCAAATTCAAAAAAGCGGATCCTAAATGCCGTCTTCATCAGATTTCTCGGGTCGCCGATCATACACCTGAGTTCCGAGTTCAGAAATTTATAATTTTCTAAACGTTTTACACGTGATTCGTGTTTGAAAAATTGATAGAGAATAATCTATTGGACATTCATCTATGAGCTGCTATTTTGGATTCACCATCGTGAGGTCCGAAATCTTGATTTCAGAATCATAATCAGTGACTCTGGTGAATTTGTCTAAAAAAGTATTCGATCTCTTACAGTCTCTGATTGTGAGTACTATTATTACTTATTTTTATCCGAGAAGGTGGATCTTGTCCTGATACTTTTTTATTTGAAGAAAGTATTCAACAAATGGTTTCCGTGAATATTTTATTCATATGAAGAAGAGTTTTGAGATAATTTGGTATATAGTCTTTTCTGAATATTAGAAATATTGAATAAAAATAATTTAATAAAGTAAAAAAAATATTTAAAAAATGAAACAAGTCCTCTTCCACGTCCACGCCGTTTGTTCCGAGTCACGCAGAGAGGAAAGAACTGGAGAGGTTTTTTTTTGTGGAATGAGCAATCTTTGATCCGATTCAATCTATGAGAGTATGATCTTCGATATCAAATTCGCTATCTCAATTCCGAAAGGATTGAATTAATATTAAGAACTGTTATAAAATTATTATGAATGTCAGTATTTTGAGTCCATTTTACCTACCCCCCTTATTTGCATTCGATTCCGCCATTTTTAAAATTTTGAAAACCTGACTTCAGATTCGTAATCAGCAACCCCCAAAACCCATGTATACAAATTATAACGTTTATACGCTAATTTTTTTAAATTTTGTCCGCCATATTGAATCCGCCATTTTGAATTTTGAAAATCTGACTTCAGATTCGTAATCAGCAACCCCCAAAACCCATGTATACAAATTATAACGTTTATACGCTAATTTTTTTAAATTTTGTCCGCCATATTGAATCCGCCATTTTGAATTTTGAAAATCTGACTTAGGATTCGCAATCAGCGACCCTAAAAACCCTTATAGACACTTTCATGTCTGGAGTAGGTGCAGACGAAAAATGTGCCCCTGAAAGGGTTAATCCCCGAGTCGAAATATGGCGCGACTTTACCGCTCCAAGTAGAACTTTTACCTCTACTTTGCGACTCCTTGTTATACTATCTATTACTACCTCCTACTTTACCGCTCTTCGAAATATTTTCATTCTATTTTGATTCTACAAAGTTATAGCCCCTACAATAAACGTCTTGCCCCTAATACTACGTTTGTGATTTCCATCTCCTTTAAACCTCTATAAGTCCAATAATATATTTTATGTGCCACCGGCGCGCAAACTCGTTTTCCGCTGCAGTTAACAGTAGCGCAATGTAGTATATTGCGCTTCAGAGGAATGTAATGTAAAAATTGAACTGCGCATGCGCCTATAGCCATGCAACGGAGCACAATTGTCTTCTTCTTATTATTCTTCTTCTTCGTACAGCGTTAGCACCTTACTGGCAAAGCCTTGTACATTTGAACTGCGCATGCGTCTATTAAAATCCATTTCTACTACACAAGATCGATATAATCAAAATGGCTGGGACTAGTCGCGAAATATCAAGTGTAATGACTAGCGCCGCAAAAAACTACAATACTAGATTAGATTCGAGTGTACGCATAAAAACTCGTATCCGCATCGAAGTCACATAAAATAGAATACGTGCCAATGCACACAATTCGGGAAATTTCGAGACTCGCGACAATGCTCGCAGGACTGATCGCGCCTCGGCTTCTTCTCGGCTTCGATCTCCTGCGAGCATTGTCGCTCGTCGCGCAATAACCGTCATTGTGCGCCTAGGTACGTAATATACTATTGAGTCCTGTTTTAACGCTATGCAATCTTTATACTGTTTTTAATTTCTCTCTAAACGCTCCTTTATTTTTGAATTGTACAATTTTACAACAAAACAATTTACTTTTAAAAAAATGAAAAAATAATTTTTTATTATTTTCAATTGCAATATAGTCGTATGCTTGTCACTTCCATATACATATAACATAATTTGATGTTTGAGGAATAATGTTATTCAAATGTTGTTACCAGTTTATGGAAAATGTGAAAATTAATAATTATTTTTTCGCAATAAATGTACATTTTGGAAATATTTTTATTTCTACTTCAGAATACTTTGCTGAAAGTTACTTCAGACTTTAACCTTCCATTAAAGCTCTGGTTGTGCACCACACCAGCAAAATTTTGACTTAATATGATTCTTCATTGTTTTAGAGTTGATGAGAGGAGAATTAAATTTAAAAATTAAATAAGTACACAAGAATAAATAAATATCTTGACTTTTTTTATTCCAAACAATCATTTCACATTGAGATCCAAATTTTGCTAGGGTAGTACACACTCCGAACAGTAATCAACGGTTAAAATACGTTAATTAAACTTTTTGAAACTAATTATGCACACGTCGTGCAAAGCGCTCGATTAGTTTCTTTTCACCGCGCGATTTCAAATTCTAAAAATACAATGTTTATTTTTGTTTATTAAAAATAGTGATATTTTGAGCTATGTAACCAAATATTATATTGAAATTAAGATATTCTGAGAAAAATACTGAATAATCAAATTACTATTCTGTAAATGAAATTAACCTTTGTCATTTTAATTCTTTGTTTACCGAAGAGTTAATTAATTATTTAATATTTTGCTCGGAATTGCTTAATTCAGAGGTAATGGTTATTTATACAAGTAAAAATACCATTATTTATAATAAACAAGAAACAAATGATATTTTAAGGATTTTAAATGACCCGCTTAAAACAACCAATCAGGTGCCTTGCGTGACGTATGCGTAGTAATGTGCGGATTCCGCGTTGGGAGAACGTAGAGTGGTCAAGTAGGGTTTGTCATGGTTCACATGAGCCACTACATAGCCTCTACTTCAGAAAGAATTGGAAATTTGTTCCTGTAAGAGTTGCTAAGGAGGGACTAAAATTGCATTGAATCAGCTTCTACTTTCAAACTCGTAGTCCCTACAAATATGCATATGAAGAGCGTCAAAGTAGCGCCATATTTCGACTCGCGTCGTCTCAAAATGCAATTACTAATTACCCCCCTCCAGTGTACCCTAGGTCCTCAAAAATTTAACTGAGTCATTTCTGGCTTAATGTTCACCAGTGATTTCAATTTTATCAATATCTGAACAGTATTTCTATTTACGACAGTACTACCTTAATGATAGAATTTTTTCAACTACAACATCTCGAAGAGCAGGTTTTAGTACATTACGTGCCCAGGCGCAGAATGAGGGTCATTGCGGGACGAGCATTGTCGCGAGTCTCGGAATTACCCGAATTGTGTGCATTGGCACGTATTCTATTTTACGTGACTTCGGTGCGTATACGAGTTTTTATGCGTACACTGGAATGTAAACTAGTATTGTAGTTGTTTGCGGCGCTAGTCATTACACTTGATATGTCACGACTAGTCCCGGCCATTTTGATTTTATCGATCTTATGTAGTAGTAATGGATTTTAGTAGACGCATGCGCAGTTCAAATGTACAAGGCTTTGCCAGTAAGATGCTAACGCTGTACGAAGAAGAAAAAGAATAAGAAGGATTGAGTTTCGTTTCATGGCTATGGGCGCATGCGCACTTCAATTTTTACATTTCATTCAAATGTGACCTTTTTCCCGATCACTTGAAAAACGGGTGAATGAACTTTAATCAAAAACTCTTTTTGTTTACTAGATTTCTGTTCAATTTTTGAGAAAGGTTAATATTTCCTCTCATTTTTAGGAATTTTGTTTGTGCAACTTCCTTTATTTAGAATCCCAAAAATTTGATATCTTTTATGTGTTTTTCACCGCTTTTGAGATATTTGAAATTTTTAAAAGAAAATTTTCTTGATTTGCTTTGAATTTTTAGTGACGGAATTAGTTAAGGAATTACGAGGTATTTGCCTTTACGGAAATACCCGAAATTTCACCAGTTTTTGTGTATTCTCCACACTTTTCGAAATATTGAGAATCTTCGAAAAAATATTTGACATCTGGATTGATTTGTAATTTTTTCTGTTGGTTTCGGATTGAAGTTTTTAAAACTATTCTTAGAGTTAAATACAATTATTCAAAGTTAAGTGTTCCAGTATACCCGACATTCCACCAAAAGATATTTTTCCCATATTCAAATATTTGGCTATGAATACTGAAAATGTGACCCAGAATGAAGAATCAGAGTTACGGACCGAAAAAGATGGTCGAGAAAAACTTTGTAGTTGTAAGTGAAAAGTACTGGCTGGTTTCCGCAGCTTATTCGAGTTTGAAAAATAGTATCTTGCCAATTTTAAAAATGTTCAGTATTTGGACTAACTTCAATCGTTTCCTCGAATATCTTTTTTCACAAAGATTAGTTAATATCTGCAAATCGATTTTTCGGTTCGTAATCCTGATTTTTCATTTCGAGTCATATATGCATTCTTCTCCCATGCACAACTTATAATTAAAGCAATATTTGATTTATTGTAGTATGAGAATTTTGAAATATATATGTTTAAAATGAAAACTGTTAGAAATGTTCTGAAAGATTCAAAATTTTTAACTCACAAATGTCATGGAGAATTATAATAAATATACAATGCTTTAAAGAAATTTAACTTAAAATCCACTAAAGATTAACTGAATTTTCTAAAAATTTTCTCTAAATCATGAAACTGTACTGCATTTTACAAAATTTGCATTAAAATTGAGACCACGGGAAGAACTTGCTGAGCACTCGAAAACAAGTAAAATTATTGTCCACTTTCTAAAATCCAAGTTGGGATCAAGTTTGGTCTAATGGAGCAGTTCGTTACAGCCTTCGATACGGATGGTCAATGCTTTACGTATACAAGGCAAAATTTTACGCTAGCTTTACGTTAGCTTTACTCTAGCGTTACGCTACAGCGTAAAGCGCGCTACCCGGCAAAAAGGACTGAATTGAGAAGGATTGAAAAATTCGCTTTTTCATGTGAAAATTGAGAATACTGAAATCTTTTTAATTCCATTTTTGTCTTATCTCTTTTAATTCTCTAGTGGGAGCAATTAAGTTATCGGTCAATACTAATCTCTTTCAATTATTTTTAATTTATATTTTTAACGTAGAATAAGGATAAAAACATGTTAATTATTTATTTTACCTTATGCATGAGTTATAATGCTACTTTACGCTAGCTTTACGCTAGCTATACTCTAGCTTTACGCTACAGTGTAAAGCTAGCGTTCAGCCAGTTCGCTAGGGCTGTTTGAAAGTGACTGAAATTATAATATTTTTCATTAGATTATCTATAAAACTACACGGTGGAGAGATTTGATGTTTTTTTCAAAAATTAGTATTTTCAAGCAGCAAAAATATCGAAATTATATAAATTTTTCTATAAGAGCGTTTAATTACTTTAAATTGAAATGTAGAGTGTGCCTGTGCATCGCGCATGAATTACGTGTTAAAGTAGTGAACTTTGACATTAATTATCTCAGCATCGGTCCGGCTGAAAGATTTGAAATTAATTTAGCATATAAATAATAATTTTATTTATATAGAAGCTCCTTTATTAAAGGATTCTACCAGAGATCGATTTTTTTACATACAACCTTAAGCTGATCGAGAGCGCAAGAAGTCCAGCTTCCAAAATTGTCAGAGAAGTTGATTGCTCGGTTCAAAATTTCAAAATTCTTTCGCAAAATAAAATTAAGATTCCGAAGAATTTGCAAATAAGTAAAGCTGTGCGATTTCGATATTTCCGAAATGGCCAGGTTAGCTTGAATCGAAAATAGAACGGAAATGAAGAAGCTCAAACTCATCTCATTGAATCTTGTATTACATATAGTACAATAAATTGTGCAAAATACCTCTAGTCAAATCAATTGGAAAGCGCATTTTATTTGTTTGAAACTTATAAATAAAATACAAAACCTAAAATTCAACTTAGAAATGAATTGTTTTCGGGAATATCATGTATTTTGAAACATAAAATTCTCCCGTCACTTTTTCACTGCGCATCGCGAGGAACAGAAAAGTGACTAGCATTAATTTGTTATTGGATATTATATTAAATATTGAATATAATTCTTACTTTAGAATTACTTGTGGGCACCAGCGATGAATACTGACTAAAAATACGCAAAATTCAATTCATTGCGTGCAAAACTTACCGAGAAATCGCGATTTATTTTTTCTGAATCATTAATTTTTATGTTATTCAAAATTGACCTTTTATATTCATTATTTAAAAAACAGTTTTTACAACTTTTTAATCCAACTTGGATTTTTGAAAGTGGACAGTAATTTTATTTGTTTTCGAGTGCTCAGCAAGTTCTTCTTTCCGTGGGCTCAATTACGAAACTTTAACAAAATTTCAAGTTACATGTCAGTTTCTCTCAGCAAATTAAAATTATAAACATATCTAACAGTATGGTACGAGTATGTTATTTACAAAATGTAAGACAAGTTACAAGTTTTCCAATATTATTTTTGAAGGTAAAATAATATTAGCAAACGAATCGATTAAAAATTGCCAAATTAAAATTACCAATGTGGGGGTCACTTTTATTTATCGACGGATCCGATAAGATCTGCTGAACTCCCTTAGATTCTTTTTCGAGGATTTTGTTGAACCGAATCTTCTGATTAATATTCACATACGAAACTGCTATAATTTGCCCATTCCTCACTACAAGACTGCCTGGGGGAAACTAATTTTTGAACAAGTTTTAGTTATTAACTTTCTTGTAAAGAGCAAATGTGGGTAGTAAAATTATTTTTTGGATTACTGAATTATATACTGGAAGAACATGTACCACATCGGTCAAAAAAGTCATTAGAAAATTTGTTGGTATGTTAACTTTCCACAACTTATTACACAAAATGGTAATCATTTCTGCACTGAGAGAAATCTCAATAGTGGTAGTGACTAAACCGTCACAACTATATATTTTTATCAAGCACTACCAAAAATCTTGTGAAAATTACTCAAACTAAATAATACTTGTAATTAAGAAAACAATCACATTTTTTAGTAAAATTGCTCCGATTCATTTAGTTGGAGAAACGTGAATATTTCATTTTCTCTTACTATAATTCGTGCGTGAATGAGACTTGTAAATCTTTGACCTTCGTAAACTTCGCAAATTAATTAAAAAAAAGATTCAGTTTCTATAAAAACGCGGCTAATGGCTAACCTCATGACGATTTGATTTCATAAAGTTAAGTGTTGATATGAAACATTCATTATATGACATTTTTGTGATGGTTCCAATATACTAGGGAGTTCAATAAGTCCGTAGGATGACACAGAGATGAGAACACGAATTACATTTTCATATTTTCCCCATGAAGTACGAGGTCTGTTCAAAAAATAAGGTAAATTTTCATTTTTTTCGAAAAATATTAATTTATCAATGAATTTCTATGTTGTCCCCTTCAAAATTATCACCCTCAGATATAATACACTTGTGGCAGCGTTTTTCCAGGGTGACCGTTTTCATCGACGAAAATAATTCCCGGTCATTTCCCGGTTATCGAAAATTTTTTCCCGGTCATTAAAAAAATAGTTTTCAATGAATAACAG
Organism: Diplolepis rosae; assembly: GCA_030998225.1. NCBI lineage: Eukaryota > Metazoa > Arthropoda > Insecta > Hymenoptera > Diplolepididae > Diplolepis > Diplolepis rosae. The sequence continues at coordinate 397,226 of JAPYXD010000391.1, read as the reverse complement.
TTAATGTAATGGGTTTTTAAAGTTGAAAAATATTTTTTATTTACAAGTAACATTCTGAAATGAAATTTTTCCCGGTTTACCAAAATCACGAAATAATGCGGGAATTTCAAAATGCGTGATATTAAATATAAATAAATCACTTTTTGTAACACAATTAAAACAAATTAAAATCGTTTTTTATTAAAAATTTAAAAAAATTCCCGGTCATTTCCCGGTTACCCGGTCAAGCGGCCACCCTGTTTTTCCAATCCTCGAAGCACTTCTGATGTGCACTTTTTGGTATGTCCTTAAGCTTTCTCAGTGATTCGGTTTCATCTCCTCAATCGTGGCAAAACCCCGTCCTTTTATGGGTCTTTTCAATTTTGGGAACAGGAAAAAGTCACAGAGGGCTAAATTTGGTGAATACGATGGCTGAGGGATGATTGCGGTGTTGTTTTTGGCCAAAAAATTACGAACAAGCAATGACGAGTGAGCAGGTGCATTATCGAAATTTTGGAACGAACTTCACTGCAACACACTTTAGACCCAAAATATCCGAAAAAATTGTATGTCATGAGCCAACCGATATGCCGACATCCTGAGCAACTTCTCTAATAGTGATTCGACGATTCTCCATAACAATTTTCTTTACTGCTTTAGTGTTTTCATTGGTTGTTGACGTGCTGGGCCGTCCAGGTCGAGCGTCGTCATTCATCTCTTCTCGACCTTCTGTGAAGAGCTTGTACCACTTGTAAACACTTTTTTGATTTACAGTACACTCACCGTATGCCACTTTCAACATTTCAAGTGTTTTTGAGCACTCAATTCCATTTTTTACACAAAATTTGATGCATATTCTTTGATACATTTTTTTCGACAGCAGAAAATCGCCAACATACGAAAAACACTTCTAACCTTTATGCCCCTCACAAACAAACAAAAAATGCTATATTACTGGAACTGTGAACATACATTCGGAACAAGTGTGCCAACATAGGAAAAAAAATCGAAAATGGAATGTATATAGCCCGAGAAATATGATAATTCACCTTATTTTTTGAACAGACCTCGTAAAATATTTCAGACCACACCTGTCGCAATTGAAACCAATATTATTGCTTACTTTCAAAGTTACAGACAATAAAAGCGAATAAGTTCTGGTTTTCTTTAATGAAATGGAAAAAGGTGAATTTCATGTGCTGAATAAACAAGAAATAACACGATGCAGACGAAACAGTGGCTTAGTAAATTTTATGGGGCTGAGGTCACAGGGATATTAATTTGGTCAGTGGTTGAAATTTTGCATGAGGATTAGGGCATGAGAAAGCTAACTACAAAATGGATGCAGCGTTTGCTAACAATCGATCAGAAACGCCAACCAGTTCGTGGTTTAAAGAGTTGTATAGACCTTTTTGACAGTATTCCAAGCGATTTTTCGCGTTGATTAGTGACCATTGATGGAACATGGAACCACTACTACACACCAGAATTGAAACTACAAGCTATTTTGGAGGCCTGTTGGAATGATTGACTCGACTCTCCGAAGTGATTGGGTAGATTGCTTCAAAATAGCTCGGTAAGAAGGTTTCATTAGAATTAATTGGAGTTTCATCACTCTAATATTAACGTAGTAATAAATCATGATTTAAGTAGAGACACGCGAGTATTTTATTTACCAAGAGAAAGAAAGAAAATTCTGAAAGACTCAAGAGGAGGCAAAGGGGTCTCAGGGTGTGATGAACGCCATGAGACGATAAAGTTAGTTCAATAATACTTGGTATTCCGAGCCACTTGTCAGAGAATGAGTTCACTGAAAAATAACGCTACTTGTATTACGTCCCCAAGCTCTGGAAAAAACATGCGATAAACTCCAATGTTCGGAATGCTAAATGTGAAGTCCTGGGGTGAGTGTGTCCCAAACTGTATCTTCTGGGTCACGTGGTTGGAGCTGGTCGTCTGGTGAGTCACTTTTCAACGATCGATGGTGGCGATAGTCGATCGATCGATGAATCGATGTTCGTTGCGCATCATGGCTGCCAGTTCGTTGTTGTCTGCTCGAAAACCGGTCGTGTCGCGACTCCAACAACGTTGCTTCCTGGTGCAGCCATCCTCGTAGAGTGCATGGAACAGACGGGAGAGGAAGCGTATGTACGGGTAGTGCGTGATAAATGTTACAAGTGTTCTCGGGGGGCGACGAAGTGCGGTCTCTGACCAAACGACTTTTTCCCCGTTGGACATAATCCCACCTGTCATGCCGATTAGTATAGGGGAGCTGTACCAGTTCCGGGGCAGTGCCAGTTGCGGGACAGCTTATTCTTTCAATTTTAAAATACCAATATGGCCAATTAAAGTAGTGTCAGATGTTTCTAATGACAGTAGCTAATTGTTGGTATAACACCGATGTTAATAGTCGCATTCCTTGTGTTAGCTTAAGACATCGCGTGTGAAAATCATTTTAAAGTTTTAATGAATTATTTTCAAAGTGCTGTTATTTCAAGTTATTCAACGGAGCAAGGTGACTGTTTTGCATATAAATTTAGTATTTTCTATCTATTTTATGATGAAATGGTGCATTGAGCCAATTTGCGAACATTTCATAATTTTATGGCTTCATGTTCCGGGTGCGGGACAGCTTGTGTCACGAGGTATGGAACACTTGGATTTTTTTACATAAAATGTATTTTTGGCATATTTACTGTCATGTATCGACATTTTTTTCGAACTGAAGTGTTTTTAAACAAATAAATTGATATTCTGATTTGGTTTTGTCCATTTCTCAATTAGATTGGAATAATGGAAAAACACCATTTTTTATATTCCTTTTTGCCACTGAAATTTTTCAGAATTAATAAAAATTGCCATTTTCTTTATTCACGGTGTTTTTACTTCATATTTTCCCACTTTTAGCGGTTTTTCTAGGTGTCCCGTACCTGGTGCCAAAAAAATTTTGGTCCGAAAAACATCACTTTGCGAAAATGGTCATCATTTTTTTTATCAATCATATACATCGATATATATCAATATATCATACACAGAAAAAAATGATGACCATTTTCGCAAAGTGATGTTTTTCGGACCAAAATTCAGATAAAAGTTGCGCAAATACATTAGCTTTAATTTGATCCTTATATGAACTCAAAATCTTAACTCGGTTAAAAGATATGGCCGAAAAACAAAACCCGTCTCATACATGGTACATCTCCTTTACTTTTTAAGAGACAAGTAAAGGTTTCAAACTCCAGCAAATATTCCTGAACCATTCCGTTAAGTTTTAGAAACCAGTACCCTCATTTTTTTCCAAAAATTATTACGAATGATTGCAGAAGTATTTATAGAATAGTACTTAACGCTTTATTAGCCTGTCGGTCATTATTCATAATCATCGGTTTAGATTTCCCACATTATCAAAAAGGAGAAAATTAAAAACACTAGTCTGAAAAATCTCCGAACAAGCACCCCAATCTGACTTTACTTGAAAAGTAAAATCACTGGCATGCCAGGTGGGGTTATTACCACCGTGAAAAGAGTCGTATGATGAAAGACCGCACTTCGTCGCCTCCAGTGAGCACTTGTAATACTTATCACGCACTACCTACACTTACGCTTCCTGTCCCGCCTATTCTATGCACTCTACGAAGACGACGGCATCTGAGAGTAGCGACGTTGGAGACGCGGTATGACCGGTTTCCGTGCAGGCAATAACAAACTGGCAGCCATGATGCCCAATGAGCATCAATCCATCAATGGATTGACTATCGCCGCCATCGATCATGCCCGACGACCAGCTCCAACCACGTGACCCAGAAGATACAGTTTGGGGCACACCGACCCCAGGATTTTACATTTAGTATTTTGGACATTGGAGACGCTGAAATTATGATTAGTACTATAATTGTACAGTAACAAATGTAGTGTTAACATACTACGTACGTTGCTCGCCGCACTAGTAAGAACCGCGTGTTAATAAAATGTTTACCGAGAGCGATTATTGTACTAGGCACGAGCTGCCTAATGTCTATTACAGATGTATCACACGTGATCTGCTTCCGGGTTCGCGATTGGATCAGTTAAATATTTCGTTGGGCAGCTTGCAAATTTCGCCAGTGTCACGATTTCCGTCTTCACTCTCGTACTGAGACTGCTAACGACAGGTGTTAAATCGTTTATGTTTTTTTTTTTTTTAATCAGAAGGATTCACTTGACATCTCCATGGGAGTGGAGTTCACCCTGCGTTTTGTTCCGGAGCTGGGTGATGTAATACAGGTAGCGTAAATGTTCCGTAAACTTATTCTCTTTGGTAAGTGTCTCTGAATACCGAGTATAATTGAAGTGACTTTAACGCCTCACGGCGTCCATTCCACTCTGAGACCCTTTAGCCTCCTTTTGAGTGTTTCACAAGTGTGTTCTTTCTCTCGGTGAATAAAAAACCCACGAATCTCATTTCTCCAATTATGATTTTTCCCTTTCTGGCCGACATGTAGCAGCGCGTTAAATCTTGTGTTCTCTCGGGCGGCGACACGTTATGTCAGAATAAATTCGATAGATTGTTGCGGTCTGACTCGGAATTTTCATGCATTGTGAAGTTTGACTTTCTTGATTCTTTTGCATTATTATCTTGACGAATTGGATTATATCGAGTTACTTGAATTCTTTGATATAAATTTTGTTCTGCCAAACATGTTTAAATAATTAAATTCTAGTTTTTTATTTATTTACCCGCTTAACTGTTGTGACCTGAAAATAACCTTTCTTTGTTTTCTCTAGATTTATATTTTAAGTCCCAGTAAATTTTGAATTAACTTTGTCACTGAGCAAAGTGACTGGCGGTCAACCAAGATCTGTTGTGCAAATATTTTAATGTTTCCAGGCTTGATTATTATGAATTAACCAAATTATTGGGTTCAGCCACAGTACAGGTTCGGGTTAAATAACCTGCATCTTAAATTAATGATAATTATTACTAAAGTCTAACATTGTATCCATGTAAAAATAATTTTTGATTAACATTGTATGATTTGAAAGGTTTCATAGTGGGCGCGCCATCGTGAAGGCGAGACTTCAACGCAAGAGCGTGAAGCAGAAAAAAAAGACATAGAGTTCTTTTTTTTCTATATTCAGTTTTTTTTACACAAAATTATTTATCATTTTCCTATATCATTTGAATTAAATTCTAATTTGCGATTTCTTTCAAAAAATTTCTAAATTTATCTACAAAATGCAAGAATTAGATCATTTACTCAAATTTGATTATACGACCCTTTACATAACTTTGTCTGAAATTGAAGATTTCGCACTAACAAATCATGTTTGGTTGTGTGAAACAAATAATTTTGTAGAATTACTTAAAAATTTGCTTAACCGTTTAATAAGCAAATTCTGTGTTTGATCTAACCTAAAGGGGAGAGCCTGGTTCAGGGTGCCAAAATTTGCATGACATAACGCAATTTTTTTAAAACTACAAATCATATGAATTAGCGAAATATTTTCGGATATGCTTACTATTGATAAGGATGACTTCCAAACAATAGATCTTTCGACCCGCTAAACCAGACTCCCCTCTTGATTCTGGTTGAACAAACAAAATATTTTCTGAGTGCATATTTCACTTACATCCTTTACATTTAGTATGATACCGTCCTCACTTATCATCATTTTACAGCCTCTAATCACAAAAGTAAACGGTTCTATCATTGGATGATTTTTCTATTGGAACATATAAAATATATACATTTATAATGTATAGATCAAACTTTTTATCATTCGGAAAAATCGATCAAGGACGTAAGATTTGCTTTGAATTTACGAAAAATAAATAAAACTGATAAAAAACTAATTTAGGTTCGTGAAATATATCAAAATGGCTAATATTTAGATGGTAAATATTTTAAGGCCGAAAAAAATTTGAAAGCGTGCATCTTGTATGTGCCGGGAGGAAACGAACTTCCGAATATATATGCCTTTCCGGGGACTTACTGTGATAAACGCACCAAGCCAACACCGCTTACAGCATTTTCAAACAATTTTCGGTATATTTCACTTTTACTTTAGCCGTTTGTATTAATTAAATTGAAATTAGGACTTAAAGTGACATCTATTAGGTTTAATTGCAAACCCTTTCGCGAATCGACAATCTTAGATGGTAAATTACCTAAAAGATTCTGAAATATTTTTGTCGCATCCTAGTTTTTATTATTCCTTCACCACTAGATGTTTAAAGGATGAATGGTTTTGTTATTTAGGTTATTTTAATATATTTCACGAACCTAAATAACAAAACCATTCAGCCTTTAAACATCTAGTGGTGGGAGAATAATAAAAATTAGGATGTGACAAAAATATTTCAGAAACTTTTAGGTAATTTACCATCTAAGATTGTCGATTCACGAAAGTGTTAGCAATTAAACCTAATAGATGCCACTTTAAGTCCTAATTTCAATTTAATTAATAAAAAACCAATGTCTTCCTTATATATGAAATTAAAATAATAGTCAATATAATGCATCAAACAAATCTAATTTTTTATACTTTTCACGGAATCTGGGTGAAATTGCAATGTGATTTTTCTGATGTATTTAGGAGAAAATACTCGAGGAGAATTGATCAACTTTGGACAGAATGACAAGCAGTGCTAATAGATTATTTTACTAGCCGTGAATTATTACCCTTTCGCTCCATCCTACCAATACTCCACGATACTTCACATCCTGATTTAATACCACGTGTTCTATTGCTAAAGAAGATGGTCGCTCCGTATTTACTTTCAACTGGAGAAAAATAAAATTTATTAGGTTTTTAGTATTTAATAACAGCAAAACGCTAAACTATAAAAAAATCGTAGTGAATGTGATTATCTATAAAAAAAATTGTTATGAATCGTAATTATTAATAAGCTTAAGGGGGTTCACCTATGTAAAATTTTCGAAAAATCAATTTTTTTTTTACATTTTTTGCATCTTTAAGATATGACTAATGATGTCCTTAAGCAATTTTCATGAATTCAATCTAATTAAAGTGCGACAGGGCGCCAAATGTTACAGGAAACAATACAAAGTTCTGTTGTGTTTCCAAACTTTAAACGCGTTTTTCTAGAAACCATGTTTTTGAAATTTGTGGATAGGATTGAAAAAAATCTACTTAACAGATTGACTTGAAATTTTAGCTGACTCATTTATAGAGATAACTGAAGGTATCCACGTAGCGGTTTTTTGAAATCTTTTTTTTTTTAAGTTTACAGTATATATTATATCGAAAAAAGCATGAAAATGATTAATTTTTATGAAAAGTACTGCCATTTCTTCAATTTTTAAATAATATTTTTTTTACTTTTTGTGTTTTAGATAACTGGTTCGAGCGGAATCTTGCCCACAATTTCGGTATTTCATTTTGAAGGGGTCACTTTCAATGCCCTTAATGAATACAAGCCTTCGGATTACACTATTGGAAAAATTTACTATTATGATAAAACCACAAACCTTCAAAATAACGTTAAATTTATTCTCATTTTCGAATTAGTTCTCCTAACAAACATTCCCGAAAAAGCGTTCGAAATACCGCCCTCACATAGGTGGGCCCCCTTAAATGCAAAATAATTTAAGTTTTAACTTTTCAGTAATATCTTGAACTACTTACAATTAGAACAATGAAATGTGTATCTTCATAAAACTCTTTTGTGTCTTCAATAATAAAATTCATATCAAAGTCATCAAAATAACTGCTTCCAGTACAAATTACGATGTTATTTGTTTCTCTCAGGGAATCATAGCATGTTTTAATGATAAAAATCAAATTTGATCCACTTAATGCCCCAAGACATAAAAGTACTCGTTTGCCTTGTTCAGGGATTATTTTCCAAAAGGACACAATGGTATTGAGATATTTGTCATCGCTGACCACGAGATCCTTACCCTCGTCTTTACCTCGAGACATTTCTTCAACTGGAGACATTTCTCTACCTGGAGTCATTAAATTTATCAATTTTGAAGCAGATCAAAATCGTTTGCTGTGGACTATTTATAATAATAGATAGACTAAGAGACAGGTGAACATGATTGCATAGATAGAAATATTCTCTTGCTTTAGGAAAACTCAAAACAAAGTATGAATCTATAAATTTTTAGATGAATTGTAATAAGAACAAGCAAGAATGGTAAAATCTTAAAGGAAATTAACCATAAAAGACAAAATACAATACAATCATAAAAGATTCGTAAAATTTACAGTAAGTTCCGTACTTATCTTTACAACATGACTTTCTAGTAAATTTTACGAAAAGTTCTGTTCAATCAATAACTTTTTTGTATATTTCAAATTGTTTCCAGTAAAGTCTATAGAATACGAAAGAATCCGAATTTAGCAGATTTAATTGAAAGATAAGTAAAATGTACAGAAAATGCATGGATGCTACTAAACTCCTTGTAAATAATGTATTGCGCTGCTAGAAATTAAGACACGCATTTCGAGGCAAGGACCGATGTATTCAGGCCGAGTCCTAAAATGGCCGAGCTCCGTAGTACACACGATGTTCTTCAAAGATACGTTCTGAAGAAATGTTTCGAGTATTTGTAGAGCGGTATTGAGGGTGTCTCGTTACAACTCGGTGGACTACAAACATTTTATATTTTAAACCTGAACTCGAACCCGTATCACTACCAACCCGGATTCCTCTCAACGTCCAAATAAAAGCAGAATTAAAAATTTCAAGAATTCGAAACTAATCGAATCCTCAAAACACAACCAAAATTGGACCAAAATCACCACTAGAAAAAACCTTGAGAAAACAAGCAAAAAAGGAAAAAAGAAGGCAACCTTCCAAAACCCCTTCCTTCTTTTTCTTTCTTTCGTCCTCTTTCGTCTCTATTATCCACCACCATTCACATAAATAAAATTTAAACTACTCGGCGACGTTTCGGTGCTCTTCCAGTAGTATTACAGCTTTGAAGAGGTTGCTGGAAGAGCACTGAAACGTCGGCGAGTGGTTTAAATTTCATTTATGTAAATGGTGTGGGTAATAAAGACAAAAGAAGACGAAAGAAAGAAGAAAAAGGGAGGGGTTATGGAAGGTTGCCTTTTTTTTTCTTTCCTCCTTTTTTGTTTGTTTTCTCAAGGTTTTTTCTAGTGGTGATTTTGGTCTAAATTTGGTTGTGTTTTTTGTGTTTTAAGGATTCAATTAATTTCGAATTCATGAAATTTTAAACATTTTATATTAATAGTATGTCTGAATATAGTTCTTACTCAGTGGGAAATTCGAAACTGCGTACATAAATACTAGTCATGTCAAAAACTCAGGCTGCGTACCAACGACACACATTGAAAAATGTAACCCATATTGTCACTGCTGTTTAGCGGACGTGAGGAACAGAAGTAGGATCTAAGGAACGAAAATTAGACGTAAAAAACGAAAATAGATACAATATGAAAACGCGGGTCAGAAATAGATGTTCTTACTACCGCTCTACAGGGACACGAAATACTTCTGTTTAGTGCGTGTTTTGTAAAAATATACTTGAAAGCCATGTTGCAAAAATAAGTACATAGGACTTGATAGATGCCAACATTTGCTATACACAGTTCAGGACAGATTGTTATAGGCTAGCCTACGACTGTACCAGTATAGGAATTCTGAGTTGCTGTAAGATGTGCTTAGTTAAACTAACAAACGAAAAAGATATTTTTGTCAATGCTGAATGTATCGGGAAGACGATGGGTCTCGGTAGATGCTGACATTCGCTTAGCACATTTTAAGTCAGACGGTTACTGGCCAGCTGATGCCTGTCTCAGTATCGGAAATCTGAGTTGTTGTATGATGTGTTTAGTTGGACTGAGGAACTGATATATAGTATACATGCTTGTTAAGGCTGAATGTATTGGAAAAAAGATAGGACTTAATGGGTCGATATCTGTTATGAATAGTTTAGGAGAGACGGTTATAGGTCAGTCGACACCTGTCCCAGTATTGGAAATTTGATGTGCTTTATCCCTCCGTTACCAAACATATGAGGGATTCCATCAGTGGGGTCAGTTTTTTCGAAATAACTTCTAATTTACGCTTCACACAGTCTGGTTCGTTTGAATACCTTTTTACGAATTATTCCTGAAGCTTTTTGTAGCAATAAAAAATGTTCAAGTAGAATACTCATTCAATAATCATTTTTCAAAATCAAAGGTGACGTGAATTCTGAGGGAATCCCTCCATAGTTTGGCTTTCGTGCAATGGAAATAGCTTGAGTTCTTGAGTGCGATGTTGCCACATTTTGATGTTACATGTTCAACCGAGTAGTCGCAACATTTGGCAACACTGCAGATGTTCTAACACGCAGAGGGAAATCCTCTAGGGTTTGGTAACCGTGTAACAATTTTTAAGTTTAGTAACGGAGGGTTAAGAAATATCCTGTTGGACTGGCGAACTGAGGGAGACATTTCTGTCTAAGCTAAATTTATTGGGAAGAAGATGGTACTTAGTGGATACTGAACTCTACTATACACAGTTGAGGAGAGAGGAGTATAGGCCAGCTGCAGCCTGCTCTACTATCGGGATTTTGAGGCTCTGTATGAAAGATTTGTTTGAACTGGCGTACATCGTTGAAGAAAGACGTGTATAGTCCAGTCGAAGCCTGTTCCAGTATCAGAACTTTAAGGCGCTGTAAGAAGAATTAAGGACAAGCGTTCAAAAAAGGACTCGGACAGTCTCTCTTTCATTGCAGTTTGAATTATTTTTTATTATTATAATTATTATATAAAAAGAATTTATCCATTGGCACGTAGACCTGGTTGCCAAGACTAGTTGAACAGAAAAAGTCAAGTTCAGCAGTAATTTTAAATTAAAATTCGAAAAAGAAGATAAGAGATAACCCTAACACAAAACACGTTGAAAATCACTTCAAGCCGAAATGTAAAGAAGATAGAAGATATAATTTTAAATAAAATACAAATAAACCAATAAAACTTTTAAGGGTCAATTACTTAAAACCAAAAAGATGGGAATGTGGCAACATTTTCCTACTAGAAGCCCAAAACCGATTGGCCGCCTTCTACCTCATGATTAAGAAAGGAACGGGCTAGGCGGCAGGTATTCAATAACACCGGTTTACGGACGGCCGCAGGTACCCTTTTCACGCCTAGATCTTTTGCATCTTGGTTGTATAGGTCAGCTAGATGCTTTTGTTAAAGGATATGGCAACGTCTGTGATTCTGACACGCTGCGAACTTTTGCCCCACAATAAAATGTCTGGACAATTATGCATGACGAGGTGGTTTGTCTGAATGGTCCTGTCCCAGTACAAGAAATGATGTTTACTTTCGGAAATTTGTAGCAGTCCCAGGTTTAAGGCACTTTGTTGGTAGACTATCTCACACACATCATTATTCTTGCGTGTGTATACTATTAGAGCCAATATTTTGCAGCCATCAATGATGTGTTCGATGTTTTCAACAGGATTTCCATATAATTCGCACTATTCGTCAACTTTGTGACGAAGGATGTATTTTGCGTAGTTCCTCGTATCGATTACCTTGTCCTGGATGGTCACGAAAAACCCTTCCGTTTCCAGAAATAGTTCCGTTCTACACAGCCACAAGTTGGAAGCCTCTTTATCCACGTTTGGTTGATCTTAGATCAAAGGGTGCTGTTCGTAGAGATTTTTTTCGCCATTCCATAGCAAGCTACTCTGGATTAGGATGCCTGATGTTTGGGCAATTCAGATCAGCCAGATGTAGGAATTTTTTGATTGATAATCAAGCACCCCATACGTAAAAAGCGTGATCCACTGGGTCTTCAGTATCGTTTTCTAGACCTCTTGCAAATATTTTCACCGAATATTACCTACTTGTAGAATTAAAAGTGAACCTTGGAATGACTTTAAACTTATTCACAAAATTAAAGTTGACTTTGAAATAACCTTGATCTTTATCAAGGTCAATCAAAGGCCAAATATAAACGTAAAATTTTCTGCTGTGTTAAAATATAGGTTCAAAAACAGGCCAAAAACACAAGTTGAACTTCAAATCACCTTGGAAATAGAGGTCAAGATCAATGTATACTCTCTGAATGTCTCGTTTTTGTTTTATATGTATTGTACTCGTCATTAGATCTTTCACATTCAATGTTGAAATCTTCACTGCTGCTTGTAAAATAGTCTGTATCTTGTTCCAGCACTGCCTTTTTTTGTTTTCATGTTTGAATGAGAAGTGCCAGCGTCTACTGGAATGTCTGCAGGTATTTTCATTTGTGGTCCTATCACCGAAGAGACTTTATTATAAGTTATTGATTGTTTTTCGAAAAGCAGTTGTCATCACTTCGAGTACCTAGCGCAGTAGTAGGTAATGACACTCAATTTTTATGTGAATTATAATAGAGTTATTTTCTTAGTATAATGTAACAGATATGTTCGTTACTAAGCAGATTTGACTTAAAAACTGGGTACTGCGGCTCAAAATACATAAAACTGCAATGCTGACTTACAAGTTGCTGCTGAAAGAATTTTTTTTTGAGGTTTTGTCATAGAAATGTTAGTTATATAACTAATCTGGCTCTATTTTTAGAATCAGCAGCTTGAATCTCGTAAAAAAACATGTTTTTCCATCACATACTCAAAAGTGCGGTTTTTTCGAGGTTATGTCAAAAACCAATCGTGAAAGGTACTATTTTGACCTCTGATTCGGATTCAGCAACTCAAAATACATAGGAATACATGTGTCTCGCCAAAGTAATGGACTTTTTTCTTGTGTAGCTGTGTAATCGAAGATGCACAATGTAGAATGGAAACAGGAATTTCAACGTTGCACGAAGAAAATCAAAAGCAAGCGAACGTAATTATAGATCTCACAAGAATGGACAATGCCTCGGTCACGTAGGATGAATCAAACGGCTCACAGCTGCAAACTGAGTCTACAGACGAGGAAGGCCCGCCGCCACAAATCTTAACGGTAACGTCACAAGGCCACAAGGCCACAAGGCAGGAATAAAAAAACAAATGCGTGAGCTGAAGGCAAACAATGCAATACAAAATTCTAGTTCTTCCTTTAATTTACCCATTTGGATCGCTTCAAAAAAGGGCGATGCGTTCGGCAAGAAGAAATGGCGTATAGTCATTGATTTTCGAAAGATAAACGAAGACGCAGAACAAGATGCGTATCCATTGCTCATCATCGAAAATATTTTAGATCAATTAAGGGATGCAAAATTCTTTTCAGTTTTCGATTTAAGTTCAGGTTTTCATCAAATCCATTTAGCTATTCTTGAAAAAAATATAGATCTTTTTCAACACCAGAAGGACATTTTAAATACAATCGAATGCCTTTTGGCCTTAGAAACCCACCTGCTACCTTCCAGAGGGTGATGGACAATGCTCTTAAGGGATTATTAGGAAAGCAATGCTTTGTTTACCTCGACGACACTGTCGTATTTGGGCCAACTTTGGAGAAACACAATAATAACTTCTTAACTTTTTTGATGGATTAAAAAATGTGTTTATTAATCCATCAAAAAAGTTAACAAGTTATTGAGAGCTTGAAGCTTCAACTAGATAAGTGCGAGTATTTACGCCCGGAACTTAAATTTTTGGGACATTCAATAACAAAAGATGGAGTAAAGCTAAACTAGTCAAAAATACAGGCAGTGCGAGATTTCAAAACACCACTAAGCATCATTTAAATTCAGAGTTCTAGGAAGATTCCCAGAAATCACAGATTTAGAGGATGAAAGAGAAAATGTAGAAAATGATAGTAGGTCTAAAAAAGAAGTGAATATACAAGACTATCTCAGCTTCTTGTGTCACCTGTACAAGGTTCAGCATTTTTACACATGTTTCACACCACGCGAATAACTTACTCAAGAAGGAAAAAGCGAGATTATTAGGGAATCACATGGATATTTTACAGCACAACATTTCGGAGAAAATAAAACATTGAACATGCAAGAACCCTGGGAGAATGGAAGAATATGGAACAGGAAATCATTTACTACATAAAACGCTGTCTTGTTTTGTCAATTGGATAAGACGATCAGAATTGAAAGACAATGTGAAGTAATCATTCCTGATACGCCTATCAACCCTAACGATAAAATCGCTACGAATAAAGTTACAAGAATCAAAAATGTCTACACTGCAGGATATCTCAAATCAAATAACAGTTTGTATGATGATATTCGATGAGTTAAGCGAAGAAATAAATTTATTGATAAAGGCAATAAATGACGGCAAGAATGAAATAGTTCATCCACAGCTCTTGACACTCGAAATTCTGATGGTTGAATTGGAAGAATTCAAAGAAAAATTTAATGTCAATCACTTGATTCCTATTTCAAAACAAATTAATTCAGTTTTTCTTGTGATAATCCCAGACTATGAATGTCTGCTACTAGCTCAGGGACACACTACATACATACCAACCGACAAAACATCATTTGATGAATGCAAATTTTACAGACAAACTAAAATGTGTAAACGAATGAACTACTGTAAACACCATCAAGAACGAATGTAAATATTTACCCTTTCAAATAGTAAATACTGCGTTTATATCACTTTAGAACGGGTGTATTTTAATCCTTAACGAATCTATTGAGGTCGACGCCTTATGTGAATCAGGTCATGATAAAATAAAAATACAGCTTCCAACAAAGATTGTGAGCAATGACAAGTGTATACTGAACGGACTAAATATTGTATTAAAATTAAGCTTTGAAAATACTCTAGTAAGAGAAATGAGTTATAGGAGAATTCTTTTATTACCTTATACTGACAATCAATTGGATTATATAAAAGACAGGTTAATACTGCTGACACAGAAAATTAATTTGCTAAACCTAAATAATTTGGAGCAATCAGTTGATGAGATGAAAAACGAAGTTGAAAAGATCAACAGAGATAGACGAGCCAGAACTAGGACTGAATAGGTGACAAACTGGTTTTACACAGCGATTGCAGCAATCAGAGGTTTGGTAGTATTACAAATAAAATTTGTACCCCTAAAGGGATTCAAAGCTAATTCCATTTACCAAAATTATATGTATCGCACTAGTTAAATAATAAAAATGATATAAAACAAATTACTACTTGAAAAAAATTAATATCACTTCCAAAAAAAGGTAACTTTTGAATACGTTTAGATTGAAAGTTAGTTTTATCAAGCATGTGCATAAAAATGGCAAATGTCGCGACCAATTACGAGGTTATCGTGTTTCCCTCTCAGAGGTAAAAAAGGTAACGATCAGGACAGGATGAAAGCACCATAATCTTGTACTTTTGGGGATTATAATAAAAATAATCTAAAAACTAATTTAATGCCAATATTATAAAATTTCACACATATTCTCACAACTTATACTTAATACTAATACTTAATACTTTTGGCAACGAAACGTATGTAGAGGATATATAACACCAAGCGTGAAGTTGTTTACATCGCCACTCTTCCGGACCCTCGCACTGTGCCATCAGTTCCATCATCAAACTAATTGTTAGAAGCTCCTTCGCCCAGTTCCCCTATTATCCGACTTGTGTCTATATTGTCAACATGGAGGCTTGAAACACTTCCCATCTATAACACCCTTTTTTCCACATCAACAACTTTACTTATTACATTTTAAATTCTGGATCATGCTGTAAAGAATGTAAAGAATGTCAACAGACATTTTAGGGTTTCTCACCCTCTCTCCCTAACCCCTCTACTCACTAAATAGGAACCGGTCTTTATTGCTTAAAGCATCAGGCCGTTTTTTTTAGTCATTTGCCTTTCTTTGACCTTTGCGCATTAAAATACTTGAGCAATACACACGAATAAAGAAGTCCTATAATACGTTTAGGTACAAACATTAATAAAGTGCATATTTATTTTGCACTCTATTACGAATTGGCGATCCTGCCAGAATTGCGGTAAAAGACATAGAGGAGGATTCATGAAGATCACACTTTAGTTCAAACTACGCACGAAGTTTGATCTACCACTTCGGAATCATGCAAGAATAAAAGTAAGCATTCAACAAAATTATGAGGGACAAAACACATACCAATAAATAAATTAAACAAATAATTGTAAAATATTCTTGAACAAAGAATATTGGTAGGCAGATTGAAAAAACGAAACTAGGCTCCAACACACAGAAGAGAAGCTTGGCAAACAGTCATGAAGAGGAATAGCCTCTTGCAATGACATTTTCAATTTTGAAGGAGACCCACTGCCCTTCAGCGAGCTAATGAACCACGAGATCATAGTTGAGTCAGGAAAAATAGTCAATATTAAATTATATAGGTGACTAGAGTGTCACGAATAATAAATACCTGCACAAGTAGACGATTTACTAAAAAAGGATGTAATAAGACACTCCAAGTCGCCTCATAACTCTACAATTTAAGTAGTCGCCAAAAAAGCAGATGCTTCAGGAAAGAAAAAGTGATGAAGCGTTATAGACTTTAGAGAGGTTAACGGACAAACGGATCAAAATGTATATCCACTACCATCAATAGATGATGCTATAGATCACTCAGGTCTTTGAGCTCTTCAAAAGGCTTCGACAAACAGAGCAAGAACATTAATCTGATAAGTGCGAATATGAAGTTCAATATGCGAAAGGGAAGGAAAACAAGGCAGCTGACTGCTCATCGTGACTATTCCCAGTAATCGATTCTCCAGGAGATGAAACTCAAAAGAGCGATTTTGATAATGAATTACTTGGCAGTGAAATTTGTAACGTTGTGTATCTTTTTCTCCTCTGGTCGGGCTGGTCGTCCTCCGCCGGATGCTGCAGTCTGCCAGGGTCGAGACGTGAGGACAGGAGAAATAGTAATAACAAGGCGGTCATTTTATTAACAAAACAATGGTATGATTTATTGTTCTACTCAAATCATATACAGATCTAGGGTGCGACTACCCTTGCCGGTGGTAACGGTGTCGTGGTCGTCGGTCGTAGTCTTTTACACAAGATGGCGGTCTGGTAATCCCGACGCGTCACAAGCTGGCGGCGTGGCCCCGGAGCGAGTTGGGCCGGCGGCGCTGCACCTCGGCTATCGCCGAGTTCCGGAAACCTTCCCTTTCCCACGGTCGTCAGGTCGGTACGGTGAGGGGGTCGGTTTAGTCGGGTCGGCTGGCCGGGTGAGCGCACTGCCGGAGGTGAGGTGGTCAGGAACGCCTGAAGCCACAGCACCCGAAGCCCGTGAGCCGATCATGGGAACGCCCATCCATCGGCACACAGGTCGGCTCGTGTTCTCCCCGGGACGTCGCGTCATCGTGCTATCCGCAGCCGAAGGTGGGGTGATCTGGAACGCCAGAAGTCACCACACCCGAAGCCCCTTGGGCCGATCATGGGAACGCCCATCCATCGGCACACGGGTCGGCTCGGGTCTCTCGTAATTGACGCGTCGCCGAGGGTGGGGTGATCAGGAACGCCTGAAGTCACCACACCCGAAGCCCGTGGGCCGATCATGGAAACGCCCATTCATCGGCACACGGGTCGGCTAGCGTCGTTTGGTCCTCTAGGAGTCGATACGTAGCCGAGGGTAGGGTGATCAGGAACGCCTGAAGTCACCATACCCGAAACCCGCGGGCCGATCATGGAAACACCCATCCATCGGCACGCAGGTCGGCTGGCGTCTCCTCGTAGAGGATGGTACGTCGGGTAGGTCGTCTACAGGTAAGTACGTCGTCCAGGTAAGTAAGTCGTCCAGGTAAGTATGTCGTCTACAGGTAAGTACGTCATCGTCAGGTAGGTATGTCGTCGTCCAGGTAGTTCTGCCACGGAAACGCCCGTCCGCAGAGTAACCTGCTGAGTCTAGGTCCAGTGAGAGCTCCTCGATGTTACTCGAGTCGAACGCACCGGACCGACTGTCGTTCTCGCGTCACAAATTATTAAAGAATATAAAAATATAAACAATGAGAAGAATAATTTAAGTAAAGATCAATTTCTCAAGGACTTATGAAATACTAAATTTCACACAAAATGGTATAAGTCCTGTTTGTAGGAGGTTTTAGTATTATCATGTAAATGTAAATTTGCTTGAATCAAAAAAACTTTGTTCGATTCAAACGAATTTCTTGTTTGGCCACGTATCAAAGATATGTTTGTTTGGTAAAAAAAATGTTCTTCTAGTGGCTCATAGCTTACAATCTATTTAATGGTGAAATTACAAAAGATGGGACTTCCACAATTTTCATGTAAATATAATTGCAAGGTACTTTTACCATTGTAATGTAAAGACGTCCTAGGAAAATCCAATACTGTTTTCCGAGAAAAAAACCAGTAAGTAGTGTTTGCTGTAGAGGTTATTTTTGCGAGAATATGTAAAAAATAGCCTCCATGACAAATGTTAACTTACATACTAGGTTCTTCTTTTGGATAGTAGAATACATTTAAACTAGGTATGAAATAGAGAGAAAAGTCATCTCATAATCCTGCGCACACTGAAAAAAAACGATAGCTTGCATATAAGCAAAAAAATTAGGAAATCACCTAGTAAATCAAAAGCGATGGTAACGCTATGGTTTGGTTCACATAAACATTTTAATGTCAAGAACAGTAGGGGAACAGCAGGCAAAAAGACCGGAACAAACAAATTAAATATTGTAAATAACGCGTGTATTTGTTTATATTTTATTAAATTTTGTGTATAAAATGACTGTTTAGTTTGAAGGATGGTATTTCAATGCGATTTCTAAATGTGTTTAAATTAATTAAATCAATTAAATTATACGTAACCACGTTTAAATTCATATTAAGATAAAAAAAAATCAACCCAGAACGCCGTACCACCGCTTCTTGACGCTCTCCTACCCACCTCTGGCGAAGAAAAGAGGCTTTTGGAATGTGGTGCTATAGGGAACTATTAAAAATAATTTGGGTAGAAAAGGAGCCATTTGAGGAAGTTTTAAACGCACTGAAGGAATTGAAAAGCTTATACTCTAATATAAACGGCGCTGGAACAGACTGATAGGTCACGCACTCAGGCATGAGGGAATAGTAGCAACCATTTTGGAAGGTACAGTAGAGGGACGCCAAAAGATAGGGAGACAAAGATCAGAGTACGTGGCACAAATTATAGATAACGTAGGTTGTAGCAGACACTGCGATATAAAGAGACTTGCTTAGGATAGAAAGGGGTGGAGAGCTGCATCAAACCAGTCCAACGAATGCTGACCATAATCAAAAAAACAAACAAATTTCTAATTGGGCCATTTTTCAAGAGAAATATTCCGGTTGTTTTTAGAAAAATCAAGTGCTATATCCTCTTAATGTCAAAAATGTCGAAAATAATGTGTTATTAGACAAACGTTTTGTATTATGTAAACAAATTCGATAAAAAAATGGATTATTCAGCCATTCTTTTAGTAGATGAGCTTTGTTTCATTATCAAAATTAAGTATGCATTTGTCACTGATGGTAATATACTATGGGAATTGTGCATTTCATTAACAATCGTTTATTATTTAAACAAAGGGCTTAGCAGGACAAGCATGTATGTGCTCACCTGCTCGGATCTGGTCAAGATTTCCACATTAAGTTGGCATTAATGTAAAAATAAATTTCCCAAAAAATTGTATCTAATAAATTATTTTTACGGAAGTTATGGGACTTAGAAGGAAAATCGAAATTGGAAATCGAATAGAAATTGTGGGCTGGAAATTGATTTGCTCATATCAGGCATCTTTTTTACAAATGAGTGGAGCGTTTTTTCAATAGCTGATATAACAATCTGTCAGCAACTCCCTACGAACAGTTTTCATAGTAAAACCATTATCGCAATAGATGAATTGAAAAAAATGTTCAAAATGAAGAACGAGTGTGAAAATCAAATTGTAAATTAAATTTCACGCTTCTTTTAGTAAATTTACCACGTCTGTGCATTGCTTTTTTTAGCTACCAACGACCAACAGCCTAAATGCCATCCAGTTCATTCTCAAAGCGTTATACTTATGGGTCATTTCATGGGAGATTTACAGACAAAATTTTTTTTTCGACGAAACATTTTTTTTGCCTTTTTACTTCGAAAATAATCGACACATATTTTTTTTTTCAATGTGATACTTGAAAATTTCGAGATATAATTTTTTGAAGTTTGGCACTCGGGAAAATTTTTTTTTTTTTAGCAGCTCACTGTAAAAGCAGTTTTGAATATAAAATGTAACCCTTGCACTTGAAATGCGCGAAAGAGTGCGAGCTTTCAAAAAAGTTGTAGCATACGTTTCGTTGTTTTTTTATTTTTATAGGCATGCTCGGACTCAAAGCACGTGTGGCAGTGAATGCAATGACCGCTGTTTTAGTTTTCTGTAATTGTTCGTCAAGTGTTCACCTATTTCAAATTAATACAGAAATGCCAAGCTCTCGATTTAAACATATCTGCTGCATTCCGTTTAATAAAAAAAAAATCAGTGGAAAAAAGCAAAAAAAATTTGCGTCGCGTTTCGTCCTCGATACTTGAAAATTTTCAAACCGGATGATGTTTTGTGTACACAATGCAAGGGTTAAATTTTATATTTAAAACTGCTTTTACAGTGAGCTGCTAAAAAAAAAAAAACAATTTCCCGACTGCCAAACTTTAAAAAATTATATCTCGAAATTTTCAAGTATCACATTAAAAAAAATACGTGTCGATTATTTTCGAAGTAAAAAGGCAAAAAAAAATGTTTCGTCGAAAAAAAAATGTTGACTGTAAATCTCCCATGAAATGAGCCTTATATATATTTACCTTTGCGAAGCAATGAATTAACTGCCGTGAAATCTGCGTAGTTAATTTTAGAAAACACAACTTTCCTTTTATCAATAGTTCTTATTTCTCCCACAATACTATTTCCATTGACATCATTTTTTTCATCCAAATAAGTAAATCCTATAATGTTCCTACCCTTTATTGCAAGACTGCTTAGGGGAAACTGAAATATTAAGAGCTGTTAGTTATTGAATCCCTTACAAGTAACAAAAAAATATTAAATAATACTCACGTCCTCATCCTTATAGCATGCAGCTCCGAGAAGCATCAAAAATCTTTTGTTATTTTTGAAATTGGAACGTATATTCTTCAGACCGTCCTATTCAAACATATCAAGCATACAAAATTTTTATAATTTAGAAGATTAATATTTCTACGATTTGTTACGATTCACTGATTGCGTTGTACTAGTCTATCAATACTTTTTAGTACTACTGTCACATCGTAGTTAATCCAGTAACAGCAGAGATTAAATTAGTATTGGAATCAGAACTAGGTCATGGAAAATTATCATGGGAAGTATCGAAGCTGTCCTTAAAATCTCAATATAAATGTCAACTGAATATGCTTACAATAGTTATTATTATTCTTAGTTCAAAGAATAAGAAGTCAAGCCAAGAGCTTCGCAATACCGTATTGGGGGCCGATCAATCAACTACTGACAGACAGTACTGAAGCAGTATTTAATCGCACGGAGAAAAAATAATTGTTGGCAAATTATGGCAGCCCAGGTCCCAATTTGTTTAAGAAATATAGAAGTAACATAATGGTTTGGCACTAAGACAAAAAAAATGTTGTAGGCTTGTTTACGTAATGTACGGAATACTTATTTCACAAATTGAAATTGTTTTGAGAAGAAAGCGTAATTGTTCCATCTGCTACATTGCAAAAGATGGAAATCAGAAGAGTAAGAATGATTAATCAACAAGGAAAGAAAATGGCACAAAGTTCCCTACTCCAAATCTACATAGAAACCTATCTAACTGACTAAAGGGATTTGAGAGATGAATTTTATTATAAGACAGTAAATTTTCCTGGATTACTATGTATATTCCTATTTGGGTTCTTATGTATCTTCCTGCATTAATACCTTTATCAACAATTTTTTTCCACGAACAATATCAAATTTCCGCGCAGTAGTTTTCTTTCAATTAGCTTACTGTACAACATTGTACACCCGCGGCGATAAAATAATGTTTTTAAGAGAAAAACTTCCTGATATGGAGATGATTACAGAAAATCGTGTAGGATTTTCGAAACGAAACCCCTCGTTTGGGACCCTACATAGGATCCTTTATAGATTCACGTGTAGCAACTTACCAGGGGTGTTAGTTGAAGTTTACCGGTTTTTTCAATAAAGAAAACACTTAATTCGCAAGGGAATCTCAAAAAATTTGTATTCAAAGTATTGGCCATTGGATTCTACACATTTTGCCCATCTTTCAGGCAAATCATGGATACCTTTCCAAAAAACTTTTTCTCTTTCAAGGCAAACCATTCGACGAGCCATTTTTCGACTTCTTCAAAATTGTCGAAGCGCTGCTCTGCGGGTGAGTGTCCCATCGATGCGAAAAGGTCATAGTCGGACGGGGCGAGGTCCGGAGAGTACGGCGGGTGCGATAATATTTCCCAATTCAATGCTTTCAATGTGTTCTTCACCACTTTAGCGGTATGAGACGGTGCGTTGTCATGTTGTAGGATAACTTTGCCATGTCTTCGGGCCCATTCCGGCCGTTTTTCGATCAACGCATGATTCAAATTGATAATTTGTTGTCGGTAGCGATCCGTATTCACCGTCTCACCAGGTTTTAATAACTCGAAGTACACCACACCACACTGGTCCCACCAAACACAGAGCATTGTCTTACGGCCAAAGCGATTTGGCCTTGGAGTCGATGGGCCGACCTCACCAGGTGAAAGCCATGCTTTTTCCGCTTCGGGTTCTTGAAATAAATCCATTTTTCGTCCCCCGTGACAATTTGATGCAGAAAAGATTTCCTTTCGAACCGTTGAAGCAGTATTTCACAAATGGTTTTTCGATTTTCCATTTTTGTATCGTTCAGTTGGTGTGGTACCGTTTTCCATACTTTTGGATTTTTCCCATGGCTTTTAAACGTTGGCAAATCGCTCCTCGGGTCATATTTAGTGTTTGTGCCAATTTTTGTTGCGATTGGGTTAGGCCTTCGTCCAATAACGCCTGCAATTACTCGTCTTCGAACTTTTTCGCTGCACCAGGATGTTCATTGTCTGTTAAATCGAAATCTCCACTTTTAAATTGACGAAACCATATCTCACATGTTCTAATCACTGAAGCATGTTCACCATAAGTTTCTACCAGCAATCGATCAGCTTCAACTGCTTTTTTCTTTTGATGAAATAAGAAAAGCAACGAATGCCACAAATGCGATTTACTTGGAACGAAACTCGACATCTGAGGTAAACAACTATGATGCTATTATTTTGGCAGAATGTAATTATGTATTTTTGAAGGTTATTGTCCATAGAAAAATATGACATAGATGCCAAATCATAGAAATGTATACATGTCTCTAGCGACATCTATGAGTAAAACCGGAAAATTTCAACTAACACCCCTAGTATTCATACAGGACCCTGTTTTGATCAATATAAAAATCCATGTCTCAAATTTTTATAAGAAGTAAGATAGGTTCCTATGTAAGTTTTGATATAGAATCCAAGGTAGTTTTTTATATAGGTTCCTACAAGGGAATTTACTGCAGGGTTAGGAATGGTTTCCAAAATGCCCAATACTCTTTTCTGTCATAATGTGATATATTTGACAACATGTCTACCATTATATTATATATGTGTGTGTGTGAACGAAAAAGATTGTGTACCGGTGTGAGTGTGCGAATTTAATGTGTATGTATGTGTGTGTATGTCAGAGCGGGTGCGCGGACACAGGCTTAGCTGGTCGGGTCTTGGACCGGTTCTCGTCATCATTAAATTATGTCTGTAAAACAAGAACATAAAGATCGTTGCGTTAATGAAATGGTGGTTTGCAATTGGTGTCGTAGCCCGGTTCTTCTCGGGGGGCGCGTTCAACCTAAAATCTCGTCCGGACTTTTCGTCAGTCTGTCACAGTCTAGTCACGGTCTTTAAAGAGGGGTGCGTTCAGTGATATCTGACGGAACCCGGTCCTGGGCGGGGCCTTGGCCATGGCCGTTCTCGCATCATGGCCAATGGCAATCGCCCTTGGTCAAAGGGTGAGCTGGTTCGCCGGTATTTTAACATTTTCGTGTTGTCCGATAATGCCTGGTATCACTCGGTATCATTTAATAACATCCGGTAACACTTGGTAACGTTCGGTTATGTTTAGTTACGTTTCGATGTCTTTCGGTAACGTTCGGACAACATTTTGTTACATTTGGTAATGATCGGTGTCATTCGATAACGATCGTGTACGGTCTGTACGTAAGTCTGTACGTCTGGCAGACTTAAAATTAACCTGAGCCACGCCCAGTCAGGGGCACCTGACGCTGGGCGCGTGCTCCTGCCGAATACCGGCTATGGGGGTACACATGCAAAAAGTTCTTACAGAAATCGAAACTTTTTTTCGAAGATTATGTCAAATTTATACTTATCGGATAAATTGTATTTGCAGCTTGGATGTGATTATAGTAGAATGTTCAAAAATGGAACCAATAACTTTTATGAGGGATGGCCAGATTTTTCATCTAAATTATTTTATTATAATATTAATTAATATTTAGTTTATTAATGTGGCAGTGTTTTTTAATTTCAGGTAACTCAAGAGCTCGAAAATGATAGCAATAAACGAGCAGAGTTCATGGCAAAACGTATTTTAGGCTTGCAGCCCTACGTGATCATCGTGGGAGAAACTCTTGATAGAATTGAGGACCCTTTTGTGAACATTAATAAGACTCTGTACTCCATGGAATCATCCTTCAGAGCCATTGATATTTGCTACAAAGTTTTTCACGTTCTAAATGTAAAATATCCTCCCGGAAGCGAACAGATTTGGCTGTTACTGCAGCAATATTTATAACACATCACTCAATAAGTTTTCGGCCTGATATATAGATGGCAACATTGCTGTGAAATCCATATGATTTCTGGATAGTACTAACCTTCAAACGTTAAGTCTCAAAATTTCATGACAATATGACGTTTAGTTCAGAAGTTATAAAGGTTATTGTGAAGCAACTTTTGTCATTTTCAAAACAATGGATAAAACAGAGTTTCGAGTGTTAATCAAACATTGCTTTTTAATCGGAAAAAATACTGTTAAAGGAATGCAGTGACTTGACAAGCGTCATGGGGACTCTGCACCAGGGAAATCATCAATCATCTACTGGTATGCCAAATTTAAATGTGGTCGTACAAACACCGATGACGCTGAACGCTCTGGTCGCCCAAAATCAGCAGTTATTCCGGAAAACATAACAAAAGTCCACAAAATAGTTTTGGGCGATCGTAAATTAAAGTTGCATGAGATAGCTGACGGCTTAAAGATATCAGAAGGTAGTGTGTTTACAATTTTGCATGAATCTTTAGAGATGCGTAAGTTGTTTTCGAAGTGGGTGCCGCGTTTGCTAACATCCGGCCAAAGACAACAACGGGTCGAGGATTCAGAGCGCTGTTTAAAGCTGTTCAAGCGAGTCAAAAAGAATTTTCTGCGTCGGTATGTGACAATGGATGAAGCATGGATCCACCATTATACACCTGAAACAAAAAGATCGTCAGCTGAGTGGACAGCAGAAGGTAAAAGCCGTCCAAAGCAACCAAAAAACTGAACAATAGGCTGGCAAGGTTATGGCATCCGTATTTTGGGACATGCATAGTATTTTGTTTATCGACTATCTTGAGAACGGTAAAACCATTAACAGCGAGTATCACATGGCATTACTGGTTCGATTGAGAGCAGAAATCAAGAAAAAACGGTCTTACATGCAGAAGAAAAAAGTGCTGTTCCACCAAGACCACAGTGGGTCCACTCATATAGGAAAAAAGGGGAACGAATTATAATGTTTGCTATCAACAAGTGGTGGCGCTATTGTCGCTACCGATGTTATTTTTAAGCTGTTGTAACCATACGCCCGATGCTCATTTTACCCAACTACGGTTTGAAGCACCTCAAGCGTCGGTGATATACTTATACATTTCATGTTAACCCACTGACGCATGTTGGTGCCCTGTCGTCGACAACGTTTTACTCAACTCCTTTTTATTTCCTATGTAACGCTTATTGATATTCATTTTGGGTGAATTAGGTATTTATCAAATTCATTTTACCCGACTAGGATCTAATAAATGTTCAAATGTCCTTAAGTCCCAAGTTTAATCGACAGAGTTGAGTAAAATTGCTTCAACTATTTTTCTCCGTGTAATAATACAGTATTTAACTATTCATTGTGATTCATATTTAAAAATTCTTGTTGTATTTTTATTCTTTCACAAATTATTTTCAACTTTAAATCATTTAAATTTATGTAATGGATTTCATGCAATATATTTTAAAAATTTCCGCTCTTTCGAATACATCGGGTTGGGGGGACGGGGGTTTCGTTTGCATTGATATTAGTTCTTGCTATCAAAACTTGGCGGCGCTGATGCTCATTTTCACTTTTTAAAGTACCCTCTTAAAATAAAAAAATAAAATGCTCCAGGGAAAGAGACTTGGCTGCAATGAACAAGTGATTGCTGGAACTGAGGTCAATTTTAAGAGCAAAGATGAATCATTGTACAAGAAAGGCATCGAAAAGTTAGGGAAGCGTTCGAATAAATGTATTGCGCTTGAAGGAAACTATGTTGATGAATAAAGACGAATTTCTCGAAAAAACTGTGTTTTTCTCAGACCGGAAATTCATTGAGTGAAATGTTACAAGTAGGAAAGTGCAGAAGATAAGAAAATTAAGGGGTCAGAAGGTTGCGTCCAAATTTTCAATAACGTTTCAAAGCGATACAATTGGTACGTGTCCTTTTTACTATTTCTATATTTTAAAGCTTTATGTTAATGCGTAATTTACGCAATTTATTTTCTTTGAAAAGTTCCTTGACTTGAGTTAATGTTAATCTCAACTAGTAATTTTATTGTTGTGCACCAAAGAAGAGTATTGTGACCTGAATGTCTCAGTAAGGAAAAGCTAAAAACAGGCAAATTAGGGATTCTAGCTTCTGAAAAACTTACATTTCTAAAGTGTTTTGGTTTATTAGTAGGACATAAAATACCCAAAGACAATAAGTATTGAAGTTTGTACACCTGCCTTTGCGATGTAGTTCGAATCCTACGTCAGCCGTCTTTTAAGACAGAAGATTCAAACGTTTTAGTCTGTTTACGAAATAATTTTGTTATAACAACTACTTCGATTGGTTGGATCAATCAAACGGTTCAGCATAAAAATTTGGTTGACTCAACAAAATCGTTTTGTTACTTCTGTAGCAACCAACGAACCTAATTGGGACAACCAAACTTTTGTTTGGCCTACCAAATATTTTTCTCAGTGCAATTTTAATTTTCAAAACTTTTATTGAGGACTTTATTGCCAGAGTATCTTTTTTGATATATACCATTGATAATTTTTAAATGAAAATAATGGAGAAACTGGCCCTAACCAAGTGCGAATTGCCGAAGGTGATAATACGGCACAATAATGGCCCATTCTCAGCAGCCAAGAGTCGGCTATTGTTATTGGGCCAATGTCACTTTTTCCATCGGTCAAGTGCTAGGCCGACGACGGCGGCCTTTTTCGACTGTTTAAACTTACCGACCTTCAGCCGTAACTTGGCCCAGTATCGGCCCTATACCAAGCCGATTGTCATTTTTACTATGGCATCCAGTTCAGAAAGTAGAAGAGTCAGAGTCGGGCTCATGGGAGGCACATTACTGGGCCATGTGTCACTTTTACCACAGCAAACCAATCTGGAAGTGAGAAAACTAGAGTTCGGCACAGCATTGGCCCGTTGCTGTGCCGAAAACAAGTACTGGCGGCCAGAGTTTGGGCTAGAATTGGTCGCCAAGTGGATACCGGAGTTATCATTCTAGCAACGGCACGATATTGGCAGCCGATCTTCGTCAAACTTTTGGCGATACTGGGCCAGTGTTGGGCCGTATCTAACTTCGCACTTGGGTATGCCTAAACAACAAGAATTCAATTAAAACCTTTTTTTCTGTTTCAGTAATCATATATTCCCGCATTAATCATTCATACTCTTCGAATATCCATTTTTCTTCATGTAAAGCTAATTATTTACTTGGAAGTAATGATAAAAACGTCTTTAAAGGTTCTGTACAATTAATGCATTCGATTACAATTCGGTTTTCGTTGCTTTCGTTTTGTTTATATTTTTTTTAAATTTGGTAATGAGGAGGATCCAAAAAAAATAAATACAAAAAGTATAACATGCATAGGCAACAAGAACAAGTCTGATGTGAACAAAATCTACACGGAGAAACTCTTCATTGTAAAATTTAGTATTATTATATTTATTTTGACTAAAAGCCAATAAGAAGTGAGGATATAGTGACGAAACCAGTTTTATTTATCATAGCGATAGCAGAAAATTCTTTTCCTGAACCAATTGTGAATATATTGTAGTGCAACTTTATAAATTACCATTGAGAGTTGCAACGATTAACATCTTTGATGGCAAATTGAAACTAGAAATAAGTGATACCTATATGAATAAAAAATAAAACTATCACTGCGATAATTGGTCTTTTGAATAATATAAATTGCAAAATAGTTTAGAGAAATTTCCATTGTCAATAGTAATAAATAATGAAGAGAGAAAGACTTGAATATTATGCAATCGAACACTTCATATTTTGAAATAGTACGTTGCCAAAATTCTCATTGGAAATAGTAAATATATTGCCGAGTGACGTCAGATACGCCGAACGTTTCTGACATTACCCGAGAATCGGTCCATGTGCTCGTTATGATTATTTTCCGGTACCCGATATAGTAATATAATTTTTTACATTTGAATGTGGCGGCTTTCTAACTTACGATTTTTGCTAGCAGGGGGGGGGGGGGCTACCGAGCTTCTGCTCACAAATCGTAAAAGTTTTCACAGTTCAGTATATAACGAAGTTGCTACATTGTAAGTGTCATATCCCCAGTGTGCCCACTCCTATAGGCCAAGTGTCGAAAGAAAAATAGTGATTGCTACGTCCCCTAGTCGACGCTAGTGTTTCATCGAATTGAACGCCGTGCGTAGTCGTACGCGGTAGACATGTTGTTACTTGTCTGCATGTTGCAATTGATTAAAATTGATTGCGATTTCAAGTGATTTTAATGAACTTCGATCTTTAAAGTGCTAATATCTAGGCTAATGTGCCAATAACTAGTAGTGCTTTACTGTTTGCCCTCCAAATAGAGATATTTGTAGCTACAAATCGGATAATTCACCAATAACGTTTATTTTGAATCTAAAATAAAACTCGTAAAGGCTTGGTTCATTACGTATTATCATATTGCAAAACCCGTTAACAAGGCTTGCATTAAAAAGTATTTTTTCCTTCAGTTTTAAATCCCCATATAAGTGACGATAAAGATAAAACTCCAGTCCCTTTCAAAGCCGATCTGAATTATGGAGGTGCAATTATATTCCCTATTTTCGATAGGAAAAGTTATAAATATGGTTCCACTATCTCCAAATGACTATGGTAATTTGGGTAGACAGAAGATGTGACTTTACTATTGCCTTTTGTGAACTTAACATTCTGCTTTAAGAATTAATGAAACATTTATTGGGTTTACTTCAATATAATTCGTTCGATGTGTCGATCACGATTTTGCTTTTTCAGAAAATAAAACCTGCTTTTGTTTTTAGGCATAAGTACAATTATTTCACCATTTTCACCAATATTATTAGTAACACCATAGTATTAAAAATAGTAATTTCTAAAAAAACTGACGTTATATCCTCTTTTCCTGTTGATTTTAGTAAAAATAAATATAATAATACTAAATTTTACAATGACACCGGTATGTACAATAATATATAATATACTGTAACAAGAACTAACTCAGAGAGAGCAACATGATATTCTCTGTTATGACAAGCTTATCTTTTTTTATGCAGTCGTATATTTTTACCTTTTTGTTCCAACCCAAGAATACTCCATTTATGACCGTGTCATCGATGCCCGTAGTCACGACACCTATTCTTATAGACGATGGTAGATTAATCTCCCTATCCAACTAAAGGAAAATGTAATCTCTTATATGGGTCAGAATTTCTGAAACGGATCACCCGAATGGGGTGAAAATTCAAATCTACTTCAAAATGATTTTTTTTACGATAGTGTTTACCATTCCTGACATAAATCTAAAGTGATTTCGTTCAAAAAAATTTTTGGTTATAATATTAACAATTAAAGATTTTTGTCACTTTTTTTTTGTAAAATTAATTCTGGCTGATCTAATTATCCGATTTTTATGTTTTTTGTGACAATGGAATCGTCATTTAACATAGATTGACTATGATTATTTCCGATTTGAAAACTTAAAATTTCATGTGAATTTTTAATAATTGTTTAAAACAAATTGATAAACAAATGTCTTCTTCATCGGATTTCGACTGGAAAAAAAACCACATGTACTTCATTCAATTATCTTTCATATTCCGTTGAGAAAAAAAATCGCCCGTATTTTGGAACGATCTAATTCGGTCGAAAACATAGTCGCGCAAGGTGCCAAAACTGTGCCGTTCGCTCGCGCGCATTTATTCTTCACTGCGCAAATGCTTCGTGCTATGTAAAAAGGATTTCTCGGGTGAATTAATAAACGTAACAAAATACTTAGTTGGAACATTTAATGATGAATAACTAGAAGAAGAATGATATATAGTACAACATACTGAATTAAATGATTGATTTTACATATAATTCTGGTTAATGTGAGTGTTTGAAATATTTTACAAATAATGCGTTGATTCTTCGGCTGATCGAAAACTAACAAATTAACTCATCATATTATTAAGCCTTTAAGTGATACATAATAATCAACTTTGGATCCTGCACAGAGTACGAATATCTGAATTCGATACTATTTTGCACAAAACGTGCTTTGGTTCTGTGGCTGTCTCGAATGAATAATAATAATGATAATAATAATAATGACAGGTATAGCATAAACCACTTTGCCAAAAAAACACTCGAAATTCTAGAACACCACTACAAAAATAACGCGTTAATTTTTATAGAGGTCTGTGCTCAGTTTCGACTGTCAAAAGACTGATCTACAAAAGCAAAAATAATAATGATGTAGAAAAAAACAAATGACGATCGCTAGCAACTAACATGTTCAAAGGCGTCGAACGCTCCGTGTCAAAGCGCGCTCCGAACGT
Source organism: Diplolepis rosae (assembly GCA_030998225.1). Classification (NCBI taxonomy): domain Eukaryota; kingdom Metazoa; phylum Arthropoda; class Insecta; order Hymenoptera; family Diplolepididae; genus Diplolepis; species Diplolepis rosae. Next base: position 366,213 of record JAPYXD010000391.1, on the reverse strand, counting down.
TCGATCATATTTAAATTGGCATTACATTAGTCAACAATAAAAATGAGAAAAAAATCTTTTTGCAAAATTAATCTGGATTTTAGTTTACATTGTCAATGCCTATCGAGAAAATACCAGAACGAGTAGAAGTAATGTTTGACCATATTTGAGTGATCTGTTTAAGGAGTATATCATCCTTGAAAATACTATCTATTCTGTGCTAAATTTGAATAAACTGATGTCAAGAATGTATACTACTTTGAAACATTTCGACCTTTTACGATCTTTAATTTATCAATTTTCAAGTATTTATAAATCTATTCTTGCCCGACTTGGTCAAAAGTTTCGCTTTTAAATTCTGATTTTAAATTTCAAATCATCAATTTTTAATTACCTTAATTTACTGAGTTATTAGACAACAATTTTGCCCTATTTTGAGACAAAATTACTTCCGAAATTTCTGAGTGGGTCACACGAAGGGTGAAAATTTCGCGAATTTTTATTCTTTATTTAATGAGTAAGAACGGCAAAGAAACTCACGATTTTCAGTTTTTCGGAATGAGAAAGAGTAATACGGAGGAATCGTCGAAATATATCCTGCGTTTTATAGACATCGTAACTAGAATTCATAAATAAAATTTCGATTAATATTTGCTGTGTTATTTCGCACAGTTATGTCTTCAAAACACGTTTTAATTTTTGGGAATTCCCTACTCCTGAAAATAAAACTTGGTCGACTGGCAGGCTCTTTTCAACATGAATTTTCCCTTGTTCATTACGATTCCGTTCTCCACCCTTGAAGCATTCAAACACTAATAAGAACCAATTTAGTCTTTCGCTTGCTCAAATTAAGGAAATCTTCCAAATTTATAGCATCAGAGGTTTTGTGGTGACTAAAAGCACTTGGGCTTACACTCACAGAAACTTTCATCATTTGCGTAGAAGATGCGTTCAATTCCTCAATTATTGAAATGAAAACCTCCCCACCTGATCACGCGATTTCGCGTAGATTTGTTCTTCAATTCTCCGGGGGTAAGGAAGTACGTGTCACTGGTAAAGTGCCCAAAGGGGCTACGGCACCAGATCCACAATTGAATTTACCAAAAAGTAAAAGAAAGAGAAAAAGGATGTCGTCTCCCAGGTAAAGTGCCCTGAGGGGCTACGGCACCTGGTTGACAATTTGGTTTGTGATATATATATAAAAAAAATTATTACCTCACAGGTAAAGTGCCCAAAGGGGCTACGGCACCTGATTGGCAATTTACGAGACAGAGATTCCTTAAAATAGGAGTGACTTTCCCAATTTCTCACTCGGGGTGAGTCAACGGGTACTCGACACTCAAGAATTTAAGAACAAATCTATTTATTATTTTCTTTTGACAATTAAATCCCTCGTGTAACGTCGATGTCAAGCCTAAAAAAAAAGACCAGTAAACCGCGACAAAATCCAATCGAGACACGCGTCCAAAACAAAAAAAAACGTAAGCCTGCTAATCCCTATCTAAAAAGGGGGCTAGGTAACATAGACGATCAGATTCTCCAATAGTCAGGTGCGGTGATGCTAAAATGCACGTCACCTGACTATGAGCTCTGACCTGAGATATCGTCCAGAAAAATCGCCGCGACGAGCGACAAGTCCTCACCTTTTGCAGGTGCGGAACCGGACTACTTTTCGAGGATTTGCAATCAAGCACATCGCCTCGGATTTCCACCTCTCAATCAATTTCCCCCTTAATTAACTTGCGCGCGCCTGAATTAACGACCGCGATTACGTCCAATTAAATTAATAAATTAAGATTTTTATACACGATGTTTTCCCCCTTTTTTCGACCGTTTTTGGGTTGGAAGTCAGTATCAGGAGAAAGCTGACATTTTCGAGATCATGTTGACGTTTTTCAAATTTCAAATCGTTGGATTTTTTTGTCTCGTAGAGGTGTTCAAAAATTGATATGCGTTGATAAGAGAAAGCATGCCTCGCGACGGCAAGGAGAAAGCCTTTCCCCCATCTCACCTCCCGCTTGGCGTGTGCTATTAGCGTAGGCGCGGGCTCCCATTGGACAACAGTATGTAAAGGTTTGAACGTTGTTAGAAAATTCAAAATCTTCTAAGAAAGATTGAAAAGATTATTATTATATGCTGATAATTCTCAAAAATAAAAACGAGCCTTTAAATAAAAGAAATGATTAGATGGTCACGCATTGTTCATTTGCCAATTTGGTATTTTGCTGATGATTTACCAGTCAAAATTATTTTCAGATAATCAATGCTAACCTTTTGTCATTTTCTGTTCAAGTTATAACTGTACTTGTTTATTGTATTTAATATTAACCAAATTTATCACGTGACAATAATTATCTTTATTTACAATATTTGATTATTTATAATATTTCATAATGCAATGACAATTATGTTTATTTATAATTGTCGTATTTGTATAATTGTTTATTTCCATTTATTAGCAACAATTAACAAACCTATAAAAACTAACCATAAAAAAAAATAAAAGAAATGTGAGCGAGGGACGCCCATCCATCCAGCGAACCAAGCCACACGCTGCTTGATCTGAGCAATTGGTCGTGTGGCAGCAACCACAGGCCAGCGCGGCGCTCGCTGGGAGCACGAACGAAAATGTCTGTGAACACCAGACTACCTCGTTCTCGCCGCGTTCACTCCCGGTATGGAAGTAAATCATTAATTGCTGCTCAAATACTGGATCATACCTCGCAATTCTTTTGTGCGAGTCTCATGGGAATCTATTTGTTCCTAAAATGGCCTTAGTTTCGCGGATTTTAGCCCCGTTTCGTCGCAAAAGGCGGATACTCGGGGCTGGGCCGTCTCAATGCCCCACCAAACGAGGTGATCCTTTGCTTGCGAAGGATCAATTCGTTTCTCTGATTAGTATGCATTTGCTATTCTTTATACAATAATTATTGATTAATGCTTAAATTCTGAATCTAATAAAAGTACGAGATTAATATATATGAAAAAGTATATTTATTTTTGTGTTTTTCGTAATTTTGTTGTTAAAAAGCGTTTATTAAATTTTAAGTGAAAATAAAAATAAAAATGAGAATACTTATCTGCTAAAAAAAATTATTGTTGTTGATTATCCAGAACTTAATAATAAAAACAAACATTCTAGTAATTTTTCTTGCTATCACGAGTCATCAGTATTGATAATTGGTAATTGATATTGATAAAGCCATTAGTTATCCAACACTTAAAAAAAAGTAAAAATGAAAATTGATGATGATTTTTGTATCATAATATTATAATCATATTATGATTATTTTATTACCCTCTTATTATCTATTATTAATTTTTTTGATAAAAAAAAACATTTATTATAGGACATCAAATTCCTCTTCGAGGTATGGACAAGTCTGCCCTCTAACGCCACTCAAAGATGCTCGTCCCGTGAACGCCAACCATGCGTCGAAGAAAAACCCATCATCAATGGACCTCACGTGGGCCAGTACCGTCTCTCCCCGGATGAGCCCGACCCGCAAAAAGAGGGGGGAGCTCACGATCTTCTCCCCCACGGCCAGGCAAACCTCCCGGCTCCACATTGACCCAGTCCCCGGTCTAACGCCTGCTATGCCCATCTTGGTGCAGAATGCAGGCATAGCCGCGTGATCGATGCCCAGACGAAAAATGTTGCTTAGATTGACGTAATCGAAAGTGCCGTCATCTACGTCGTAGGTGACACATACCTCATCAACCAGCTCTACCGCGATGCAGCCTCGTCCCACGTGATCATCGTCACTCACATATGCAATTGGGACGCACCTGGATGCATCACCCGCCTGAACTCTCAGCCAACTAGGCCCCCCCAGATAGATCTGCCTTAATTCATCCCTCAGAGATAAGAACTCGCCCTGTTTCGCGCTTAATCGAACCATAAAGTCCGATGGGCTATATGCCGAGAGTGGCAGCACCTCGTAACAGCGGCCAACCGCCAGCTCTTGGGGCGGAATTTGGCTTTGCTCGTTCGCGAGCTCCTCTTCAGATCCTGTCCAGGTACACTCCGCCATGGCGGTGAAAATAGACCTAGGCAAGAACAACAAAAAAAAAACATGTGGCCAGTTCCTGAGCATAGTAATCGAGTAGGTTATGCGATGTGATTGGATTAATGCAGCTTCCGAATAACAACAATAGGAACAACAACACGAAACCCTTCACCGAGTGAAACCAGCCATTATCCAATATCCAAACATGCAATGAGCCGTGGGAAGGAGTGAAAATAAAGAGAAGTGTTACTTTATGTATATATAAAAAAAACAATTTATTCAATCGGCTCAAATCCTGGCCCACACACCCTGGCATACACCTGGTCTCCCAGTCCCCCGAATCTAGGGTCTGGCGTATTGGGATTCTTTATCTCTTCTAAAAGCCACTTAATTAAACCCGACTTGGCTCTCGACTTGACCACCCCGCAGCCGACCACCTGTGGCATGCCGCGCCCCCTCGCCATACCCTCCAATACCCCAGCCGACGGGTATTCGACCGACTGGTATTTTAATACTCCCCTCCTTCCCACAGGGCCGAACCTTCCAGCCCGGATGCACCCATTCCTCCCTTGTGCCCCCTTTTCAGTGCAGAACGATTTGCGCACCATATCCTGTGATATGGCATTCTCCTCCTTGGTCGCCATGGAAAACTTTTGTAGGTGGGGCTGAAGGCATCCCCCCCCAACTGGGCGCCGCAGTCTCTAAGGGACAACTCCCTGGGCGCTGACATATCCGACTCTGCGGAAAGGATCAAACAGAACGAGTCAGGAAATCCTCCAAAATGCAGTAGAATGACGTCAAAAACTGACGGTAGAACGACAAAACAAAACAAAAAAAAAATCACCCCAAAACAAAAAATATTAACAGAAAAGAACCAGAGAAGAAGTGAGGTTTTACAGGTTTATTTGCTTACCTTTGAGAAGTAAGTGTCACGACACAAGTGAACTGCACTAAGCAACTTATTTCCATTAACTGTGGCCCGAAGGAGAATGCCCTTGTCAGCTCGAACGTTTATCCGGAGAACAGAATTTGCGCTCATGACTCTGCCACCCAGGAAATAACATTTACTTCTAAGAAACGCTCGTCTCCATGGCCTATAGATGTATTTCAGAATATATCCTTAAAAGGTTTCAGTTTGTGTAGGTTCACATATTAATCTTCCCGTGTGTGGATCGGGTCTATTTCTCCTTTGACTCGTGCCATCACATGTTTCAAACTTAATTTATTCTTACCATATCCAATTTCTGCAAATTGAGATATACCAATTTTCCATTGGCTAGTTTGATTCGTTAATTATGCATTTCACAGCTATGCCTATTTCGTAATTAGCAATGCTTAACAATTCCTGATATCCACGCATGCATTCATACCACTAAAAATGACCCAGTCTTTTTTGGCTGACCTTAAAATTATTAATATTTTCGTTTTATTTTCAATTTTCATAACTTTTCTCCTTCTTATTAAGCAACTGGCCCTAATGTCTACATAACCAATTTCAAAATGGCCCCCATCTATTGTCCAGACACTAATAGTAAAATGAAGATATTAGATTGATATCTTATTATACAGTATAATCGTAATTTTAATTACTCTAAGCCCAATCATCTGCACTCACAGGCCATCCTTAAAATATATGTACATAGTTTAAATGACGTAGTCATTACTACCCGACACTATCCGACTCGGTCTCTTCATTGTCTTCCGAGTTTTGTACTCTCTTCTTATAGACCTTCAAATCTTGACCGTGGAACACCCCTCCTTCCCCTCCGGATTCGGGGTTCCATAATATAAAGGTTCCAGGTTGAACCTGTTTTTCAACTTCATATGGACCCTCACAAATTTGTAAAAATTTTTCGAGAATTTTCTTTTTTGGGTCCGATTCATTTACAGCCTTAACCAGAACACAACCTCCCTCCCCCAATGCGGCCAAGCGACGCGCTTCATCAAATTTGGATGCCCCGTTCTTTCCCCTTCTGGAGATACTCCCCCTGGCCACCTCCAGCCTTCTCTCATAGCTAATATTCGGGTCCCTTTGGGGAAAATTCAACCAACTTTCCCAAGCTCGCTCAGGCTTCCTACTAAGATGTAATTCCATTGGAGCAAACCCAGTGGTCCCATGGTAAGTCTCACTCATACAGCCCCGAACAATGCTGATCCAGCTCCACCACGATCCATGATTCTCTCCAATGAGAGATCCGAAAAATCTAGACAATTCCCCGTGTACTCCCTCCACAACACTACCCTGGGGATGTCCCATCGAAGAAAACACCGGTTGTACTTCTTGTTCTTTCAAGAATTCCGACCAGACGGGAGACGTAAATTGCGTCCCATGGTCAGCCACTATTTTGGACGGTTTTCCATATTTCGGAAAACGGTCCTTCCTCAATTCGTTCATAACGGCCTTCGCATCGGCTCGTCTCAACGGGTACAAAACCACACATTTGGAGAAGGCATCGACGGTGGACAAAATGTATTTGAATCCACCCTTTGATGCGGGCAATGGCCCACAGAAATCCATAGACAAAACTTCATTTGGCCTTTCGGGCAAATAATTTTTCATTTCAGAGAAACAAGTCTGATTTTTTACTTTGTTTCTCTGGCAAGAGTCACAGCTGGCTAGGCGTTGCCTGACTATTTTTGCCAGTTTAGGGTAATAGAAAAAATCATTTAGCATTTTAATGACCTTTAAAGGGCCTATATGGGCATACATTTCATGACATTCGTCGACCACATCATGGATGACGCCCCCTGTTAAGCACAATCGCTCATTTTCTCCACCCACAAAATACAAAAGATCATCACGTATCTCATATTTCGTGGTCTTCCTTTCTTCTACGTCTTTAATTTTTTGTGCCAACGTAGGGTCCAGTTTTTGCTCCTGGGCAAAATTTTGCAGCCGATTTCGCAAGTTTGATGACGCCCTTTTTGCCAGAGCATATAAAACAATTTCGCCATCCTTATTGGCCACTTTGGACGCACCTTCCTCTTCAGGCAGGCGACTTAAGGTGTCTGCCACCGAATTACCCCCACCAGGACAACATTCCACCAAGATATCGCAGTCCCGGACAGCCACCGTCCATCTGGTTAGTCTACCACCGAGAAGTCTACACGTTTTCAGGAATGTCAACGCCCTGCGACCAGTCCCGATAACCATTCTTCCACCCATTATGTACGATCGAAATTTTTGGAGGGCCCAAACCATCGCCAACAGCCCCCCCTCCGTGGTGCAGCATGCCAGCTCAGCGCCCCCTAAGGTCCGGCCGGCATAAACGATGGGGCTGGGATTTCCATCTGCGCCGAGCTGGAACAAAACGGCACCCAATGCCACGTCACTGGCATCAGTTTGCAGATAGAAAGGCTTTGTCATGTCTGGATAGTTTAATAAAACAGAGCCGCCAAAAAGAAGTCTAATCCCGTTAAAAGCTTGTTCCATATCGTCGTTCCAGGACCACTTCACTCCCCTTTTCAATAGCTCCAGAAGCGGAACAACTTCCGCAGCATGATTTTTAGAAAACTTTGTATAAAAGTTAATTAGACCCAGAAATCCACGCAACTCTTTTAAATTTCGTGGTCTTGAAAAACTTTGTATAGTTTCTATTTTCTCTGGGTCCGGTTCCATACCCGTGGCCGTCAAAATATGTCCCAGGAATCCAACCTCAGATCTGAAAAAATGAGACTTTTCCAGATTGATTGTTAAATTGTTTTCCATCAATCTATGGAAAAGTAGCTCCAGATGTCGCAGATGTTGGTGCACGTTCTCCGAGGCACAGAAAATATCGTCGATGAAAGTAAGATAAAAATTCCCTAGACCGTTTAGGACGAAATCTAGGGCTCTAACCAGTGCTGCCGTACTAGTTTTTAGCCCGAAGGGCGTTACGCAAAATTCGTAACATTTACCTTCGTGTAAAAATGCCGTATATTTTTTTGATTCCTCGGCTAGTGGAATTTGCCAAAAACTACTGGTCAGATCTATCGTCGACATGATTTTATTGGCACCACATCTTTGAAAAAGTACCTCCGTTGGCTCTGCGCATTCGTAATCGTTTATCATGATTTCGTTTAGCTTTCTAGCATCTAGACATATTCTGACGCTTCCATCTTTTTTTAAGCTAGTCACAAGTGGGTTTATATATGGGCTATTTGATCTCCGTATTATCCCTAGTTCTAATAAATTGTTTAATTCCGCTGTAACTAAATTTCTCAATCTCATTGGAATTGGATACGTTTTAATTATGAAGGGTTTATCGTCTTTAATTTTTAATACATGTTCATATATAGAAATCCGTCCAGGTTTCTTCGAAAATATGTCCTTATATTTTTTTAAAACCTCCCAGAACTTCTTCTTTTCTTCGCCGTTGAGCAGCTCGCATTTCGCCACTTTCTCTTCCATTTCTGCATCGGATATACAGTATTTATCTTCTATTCTATCGTATTCTTTCACGTTGCGAAATTCTTCATATTTCTCTGGATAATTGATTTCATCTGCGAAGTCTTGTGGATCAACATCTGTTAAATTTTCGCTGGGCTCCATATTTATTTCATGGATTACCCGAATACATTTTTCTTCATCATTTAAAAATTCAATTTTCACTTCTTTCTCTTCATTTCGTAGTATTACATAATTCTCTTCCATATTAATCCTTCCTTTTAACTTCTTAAGTACATCAACTCCCAGAATACAATTTTTGTTTAATTTCGGAATTATTATAAACACGCAAGAATACGTTTCATCGTTTACATTTAAATCTGCATATATTTGATGCTTTAATTTTATCGGTTTGACACCTGTGGCACCTACGACGCTAGTGCCGACGATTGGCAAAATTTTACAATTTTTTAATTTATTTTTATTGTTTTCAAAGAAATCTTCTGAAATACATGTTACTTCGCTACCTGTGTCGATAAGTGCATCTGTTTTAATGCCCTGAATTTTCACAAAAATGTTTGGGCACTTATCGACTTTTTTAATAATTTCGCAATTCTCATTTTCCAATAAATCTTTTCTCATATCTAAATCTAGAGGTCTTTGTATAATATTAGACCCTGGGGTTGCCTCTAATATATTAATATTTAACTGCCCAGGGCTCTCTAGTTTCCCTGGTTATTGGTAGATTCAACATTATTTGTAATATTCGAAATTTCGGGTTCACAATTTTCTGACCTATTTGAATTTTCGTTGCTACTCCCTTGCATTACGCTTGGCGCGTTAGCAACCACCCGCACCTTTCGCATTCCCTCCTGTCCGCTCACGCCTTGAGATCGTCCGGATTCATAGGCGGCCGTATTCGGGGGACCAACATTTTCGCGACGGTGATAAACACCGTTTTTGACAAATCCATTGCCATTTTGCCTTGGGTCATAATTATTTTCACGCTTGTCATTATGTCTATTATCATCATGGGCCTGGTTTGTGCCCAGATGGCTCGTGGGAGCATTATGGTGCCCTTCGAAACGAGCCGCATTATTATTGAAAGAAAAATTATTATTTCTATAATTCTGGCCGGCAAAACCGTGCCCATGGTTATAATTAGAATTCCTATTTTGTTGAGCAAAATTACCTGCCCCTCTAAAATTATTTCTGCTTGAATTTGGGACAAAATCTCCATTCCTAAAATTATTTTGACTGTAAAATTGCGTCCTTCCATATACATATGGATAGGATCTTTGATCTTGGCCCAAATTGCGACTATTATTGCCAGAACTGGCGTTAGAAGGGCCTGCTTGATCGAATGCGTCAAGCAATTCTATCAAATTTTCAAAAGTTTTAACATTTCTGATGATAATGGCCGTTCTAATATCATCATTAAAGTGCCTGGACAACTTTGACACAATTTCGTTTTCAGAGGGTGGTGGGATCAAGTCTTTTGCATTGTTGATCACTTTTATGGCGTATTCAGCTCTTGATAAATTATTATTGGGAATGAATCTTCCAAATTGCAATTCAGAGCTAATCTGGAAGCATACATTCTCATTCCAAAATTTCTTTATGAACTTGTCTCTGAATGAGACAACATTCTCATCATTTTGAGAGACCAATTCCCACCATTCTCTGGCAATACCTTCCAGACAGGCGTAAATTATATAGTTAAAATCATTCGTACTTATATCGATAGCACTAATGTAACGCTCGAAATCTTTCAAAAATCGCATCGGCCTTTCACGTTTGTGCCCTGAAAATTTGGGCATAGGATATTTGTTTAACCATGGTGAGACTGCCGAAGAACTACCCTGATTTCTCTGCAATTTACTTTCCAAAACAAACTGGTGGTCTTCCAGGTGTTTGATCCTCTTTTCGTGTACCATTTTCTTCGCGATTAAATCTCCACTTAAACAGTGGAGTTCCTCGGAAGTCTCGCCCAGTACATTTACTTTCGCCTCTACCTGCTTAATACTTTTTTCTAATTCTAATTTTTTATAATCGCATTCGGCCTTAAGCATTTGTTCGGTGCTATCCATACGGTCTACAATCAAACCCGTGAATTCATTAAATTTCTTCGCTGTATCTTGTTTTAATTCTGATATCTTTTGCGAATTCTTTTTAACCTTATCTATAACTTTCGCCTGATTATTCGCTACGCTCTTAATTTTAACGCCGATAGACTTTAACTTTAATAACATTTGGTCTAGTTCGGCGATATCCTCCTCATCTGAATCTACAATTTCATCAACGTGTAACGATGAACAAAGGGATTCAGTGTCTACAGATTCACGCGACATATTTCTTTCATTTATTGATAAATCTAACGCCTCATTTTGGCCATTAGAAACATCACAATTTCCGGTCAACAGACTGGTAGTATCTCTTAATAACTCTCCCATATTGAAACTGTTAGTCATCATAGATTGAGACTGCTTAAAAGTTCTCCTATTTCCCTCGCTAGAGTTGGCCATTTTGAAATTAAATTTTGGAAGACGAAACAAGAATCTTGGTATTTCATATATTTATATTAAATAAATGGTAATATACAAATTGAGTGATTTACGATCACGATACTCAAAAGAAACTAAGTTAAATGTTAATTGAGTGTCCTGGTTTTGGACAATTCATCAACGTAATTTATTGTAATTAAATCATTACCCAAAAAAAAAAATCACAAATTAAATGAAAATAAAACTCTCATTTTTAAAAAAAAACAGAATAAATTAAAACCAATCTCGCATCTAATTCAAATTGATAAATTTATTGACCAAAAAAAAAATTTATGACCATTTAACATTGATAATTAATTAACGGATATCAAAAGAAAAACTATTAATTTCAATTTTTATTCCTAGTCAGATTTTCTTTAATCTGAAAGAAGGAATCTATTTTAAAATCAAACCGAAATATAATTTAATAATTGAAGTATTATTTCGAGGACTTTCTTCGCTCGAAGTAAGACTTATTTCTTCTTTGTTTATCGCGCAGGGCATTCACCTTCGCGCTCACTCACTGGCTACATGTGCCAGCACACCACGTCAAACGTCAAAGTCAGCTGAGTGACGTCAAACTGACATTTGAATGTTGACGATTTAGGGTTTGGAGGTGAATCTAATTCCTTCACCTTAACAATATATTTTAAATTGAAATAAAATTCATGCACAAGGTGGCAAGTTATTTTGGACTCAGAACTATGACAATTTCACCAGGAATTCCAGACAAAACGTCACGATCATGCTAGGAATGACCACCCGGTATAACATCAAGTATTCTATCTAAACACGAAATGATTGTATTTTCGCGAAATTTCCAAATTCAATAACCTTCGTGCCCCACGTTGGGCGCCAGTTGAAACATTTCGACCTTTACGATCTTTAATTTATCAATTTTCAAGTATTTATAAATCTATTCTTGCCCGACTTGGTCAAAAGTTTCGCTTTTAAATTCTGATTTTAAATTTCAAATCATCAATTTTTAATTACCTTAATTTACTGAGTTATTAGACAACAATTTTGCCCTATTTTGAGACAAAATTACTTCCGAAATTTCTGAGTGGGTCACACGAAGGGTGAAAATTTCGCGAATTTTTATTCTTTATTTAATGAGTAAGAACGGCAAAGAAACTCACGATTTTCAGTTTTTCGGAATGAGAAAGAGTAATACGGAGGAATCGTCGAAATATTGCCTGCGTTTTATAGACTTCGTATCTAGAATTCATAAATAAAATTTCGATTAATATTTGCTGTGTTATTTCGCACAGTTATGTCTTCAAAACACGTTTTAATTTTGGGAATTCCCTACTCCTGAAAATAAAACTTGGTCGACTGGCAGGCTCTTTTCAACATGAATTTTCCCTTGTTCATTACGATTCCGTTCTCCACCCTTGAAGCATTCAAACACTAATAAGAACCAATTTAGTCTTTCGCTTGCTCAAATTAAGGAAATCTTCCAAATTTATAGCATCAGAGGTTTTGTGGTGACTAAAAGCACTTGGGCTTACACTCACAGAAACTTTCATCATTTGCGTAGAAGATGCGTTCAATTCCTCAATTATTGAAATGAAAACCTCCCCACCTGATCACGCGATTTCGCGTAGATTTGTTCTTCAATTCTCCGGGGGTAAGGAAGTACGTGTCACTGGTAAAGTGCCCAAAGGGGCTACGGCACCAGATCCACAATTGAATTTACCAAAAAGTAAAAGAAAGAGAAAAAGGATGTCGTCTCCCAGGTAAAGTGCCCTGAGGGGCTACGGCACCTGGTTGACAATTTGGTTTGTGATATATATATAAAAAAAATTATTACCTCACAGGTAAAGTGCCCAAAGGGGCTACGGCACCTGATTGGCAATTTACGAGACAGAGATTCCTTAAAATAGGAGTGACTTTCCCAATTTCTCACTCGGGGTGAGTCAACGGGTACTCGACACTCAAGAATTTAAGAACAAATCTATTTATTATTTTCTTTTGACAATTAAATCCCTCGTGTAACGTCGATGTCAAGCCTAAAAAAAAAGACCAGTAAACCGCGACAAAATCCAATCGAGACACGCGTCCAAAACAAAAAAAAACGTAAGCCTGCTAATCCCTATCTAAAAAAGGGGGCTAGGTAACATAGACGATCAGATTCTCCAATAGTCAGGTGCGGTGATGCTAAAATGCACGTCACCTGACTATGAGCTCTGACCTGAGATATCGTCCAGAAAAATCGCCGCGACGAGCGACAAGTCCTCACCTTTTGCAGGTGCGGAACCGGACTACTTTTCGAGGATTTGCAATCAAGCACATCGCCTCGGATTTCCACCTCTCAATCAATTTCCCCCCTTAATTAACTTGCGCGCGCCTGAATTAACGACCGCGATTACGTCCAATTAAATTAATAAATTAAGATTTTTATACACGATGTTTTCCCCCTTTTTTCGACCGTTTTTGGGTTGGAAGTCAGTATCAGGAGAAAGCTGACATTTTCGAGATCATGTTGACGTTTTTCAAATTTCAAATCGTTGGATTTTTTTGTCTCGTAGAGGTGTTCAAAAATTGATATGCGTTGATAAGAGAAAGCATGCCTCGCGACGGCAAGGAGAAAGCCTTTCCCCCATCTCACCTCCCGCTTGGCGTGTGCTATTAGCGTAGGCGCGGGCTCCCATTGGACAACAGTATGTAAAGGTTTGAACGTTGTTAGAAAATTCAAAATCTTCTAAGAAAGATTGAAAAGATTATTATTATATGCTGATAATTCTCAAAAATAAAAACGAGCCTTTAAATAAAAGAAATGATTAGATGGTCACGCATTGTTCATTTGCCAATTTGGTATTTTGCTGATGATTTACCAGTCAAAATTATTTTCAGATAATCAATGCTAACCTTTTGTCATTTTCTGTTCAAGTTATAACTGTACTTGTTTATTGTATTTAATATTAACCAAATTTATCACATGACAATAATTATCTTTATTTACAATATTTGATTATTTATAATATTTCATAATGCAATGACAATTATGTTTATTTATAATTGTCGTATTTGTATAATTGTTTATTTCCATTTATTAGCAACAATTAACAAACCTATAAAAACTAACCATAAAAAAAAATAAAAGAAATGTGAGCGAGGGACGCCCATCCATCCAGCGAACCAAGCCACACGCTGCTTGATCTGAGCAATTGGTCGTGTGGCAGCAACCACAGGCCAGCGCGGCGCTCGCTGGGAGCACGAACGAAAATGTCTGTGAACACCAGACTACCTCGTTCTCGCCGCGTTCACTCCCGGTATGGAAGTAAATCATTAATTGCTGCTCAAATACTGGATCATACCTCGCAATTCTTTTGTGCGAGTCTCATGGGAATCTATTTGTTCCTAAAATGGCCTTAGTTTCGCGGATTTTAGCCCCGTTTCGTCGCAAAAGGCGGATACTCGGGGCTGGGCCGTCTCAACTTATATACGTTTTAAAAATCTATTATTTATTCACCCAAGAAATCCTTTTTACATAGCACGAAGCATTTGCGCGGTGAAGAATAAATGCGCGTGAGCGAACGGCGCAGTTTTGGCACCTCGCGCGACTATGTTTTCGCCCGAATTAGATCGTTCCAAAATGCGGGCGATTTATTTTCTCAACGGAATATGAAAGATAATTGAATGAAGTACATGTGGTTTTTTTTCCAGTCGAAATCCGATGAAGAAGACATTTGTTTATCAATTTGTTATAAACAATTATTAAAATTTCACATAAAATTTCAAGTTTTCAAATCGGAAATAATCATAGTCAATCTATGTTAAATGACGATTCCATTGTCACAAAAAATATAAAAATCGGATAATTAGATCAGGCAGAATTAATTTTACAAAAAAAAAGTGACAAAAATCTTTAATTGTTAATATTATAATCAAAATTTTTTTTGAACGAAATCACTTTAGATTTATGTCAGGAATGGTAAACACTATCGTAAAAAAAATCATTTTGAAGTAGATTTGAATTTTCACCCCATTCGGGTGATCCGTTTCAGAAATTCTGACCCATATTATAAGTATCTAACAAATGTCTTATTATAAAAAATAATAAGATAAAAGTAATTTGAGATCAAATTCTTCAGTGTTATATTGGAATACTTACAATTAGGATAGAAAATTCCGAATTTTCACGAAGTGGTTGTTCACTGTACTGAATTTGTTCTGGAAAATCTGTGATATTATTTATTCCAGTCAAAACGCCAACCTCACTAAGTGACTCCAGCTTGTTAGAACATTGAGTAGTAGTAAAGATCAAATTTGACTTAATCAAGGCTCCAAGGCATAATATGTAATATACTTGTTTAGAGATAATTTTCCACAACGAAACAAGAATATTGGTGTAATCTTCAGGCTTTATCTCTGTTTTTCTTATGTTTACTGCACATATAGCCATTTGATTAATAAATTTTAAAAAGACGTATATATTGTTAATTGTAGATTTTTTTTGGCAAAAGATAGGCCAACAGACAAATATACAAACACCACTGCATATATAAAGAACTATATTTGCCTTTATGGAAACCCAAAACGTATGAATAAGTGAAAAACTGGAGGAATTGTATGCATATCTGCATCCATTACACTTTTGTGACGGAAATGTAGAATTTATTTTTAGACATTGAATGATATTAGCCACAGATTGGCCACGAGCGGGTTGCAAAATAAGAATTATGTAGTATATAAGACTTAAGCATACATTACAATTTTCTCAGGCGGTAGATCGGTTTATTTATGGTATACTAGAGTCTTGTCACTATATTCCTATTTTGCAATTTGCAATTTGAAGTTTACTTAACATTCAACCCCCGGCTTGTCCGATGAATTTTCTCATTTAGATCCTCTGATGCCAAAAATATTTTAAGAATGGTGTCTGCCTATTTATCTATTTTAATTTATTAACTAATCAATGCAAATTTTATCCTTATATACGCATATGCAAGAACAGTGCATATACGAAGAAAAATGGTTATTGAACTATAGGCCAATTATTTTATATAAACAGTTATAAAATCTAAATGTATTAAAATATATAGAGATATTAGTATTTCATGTAATAGATATGACAACTGAATAAATACGAGTAAATATAACAACTGAATATATTAAAAAGTCAGGCGGAACTGAACATAAATAAGATTAATTAATTATCAAGTTATGCGATTTATTAGATACGTGGCCGAAAACTTTGCTAAAATGAACAAAATACAGTAGGCATTAAGGAAAAATCTAATTCAGAAAAATTGTTGTTTCATATAGTAATTAATTTAAATAAATTCATCAAAATAGAGTTTTTTCTTAAGGGCGTACCATGAAGCATCATTATATTTGCGTCCCAGGTGTTGCATTGTAAGGATATATCCTTTTTCAAGTCATTGACGAGAAAAATATAAGGACGATATCATCTGCGCAGGCACCATGCGGAGGCAAATTGTTCGAGAAAGTTTACTCAACTTTTGAGCAAAATTAGGACACATAAACAAGTTGGAGATTATTTAATATTATTGTAATAATCTTTGACGCACATTCCGAAATTTTACTTTGCATTCTTAAAGTTTACCGGACTGTAATGCATTCTTTAATATTTGGTACATCATTGAAGCAGAAATCATGACACTTTGCCAGCTGTGACGATCGGTTAAATATTGGTCCAATTTAGGAGATCAAATGTTGATTGACAATGTTGGTACAATGTTGAGAAACAATTGGCCCAACCTTATTCCGACCATGGAAAGAGTAATTTTCCGACAGTGGATATCCGAGGTTTAGCAGGTGTCTATTCAGCCCCGATTGTCGACTGTATAATACCAGAGTTTGTACAATGTTCGATGTACAACAGGCTCAACCTTCTTCCGACTGTGGAAAAAGTAATTTTCCGACAGTAAATATACAATGTCCACGCAATGTCTAATCGACTCTGATAATCAAGGTAGTACGAGCACGGTAGCATCTTCGAAGAAAAGATTTGATTTTTCTATTATGTGAAGTTCAAATACGACTAAACAAATTCTGAAAATTTGAGGGGGGTTGACCGATTGTTTAAACAGATAATCGACTTCAAAAGTCAGCATATTAAACATTGTTCTTATGGCAAAGTGGTGGATAGATGAAATGTTTTAATAATTTTCGCCCAAATTTGTCGATGAAAATGAAAAAAAAACTATATAATTTAAAGCCAAGACCTTAACGAAGAAATTAAAAAAAAACCGTAGTCACCGACTTATTAAAAAGCTATTTAAATAAAAGGTCAGCTTTTTGATCAACCTTACCCCTTTACCGCGCGCCCGCAGCGGTCTATTCCCACCCGGTACCCTGCTCGTACTACCCTTAACATTGTAAAATACCAGTGTTTGTACAAAGTTGATTCGACACTGGTAGTCTTCTTTAAAGAACGTCTTTAACAGTAAAACATGGATTGAATAATGAAAGTATATGACCAGTGTTTTAGAAATTTTGACAGCGAGAGTTGAAAATATGTTGGTTACCAGTACCGGTACAACATTGGAAACCGGTGTTGTATCAACGCAGTACATCGTTATCATTTCGACTGTCCGCCGACAGTCGGAAGTTGATATCCAGCGTTGGATCGACGTTGGTCCGAATATTAATTTTTGCTTGGTCACAGATTATTACAATATTATAATATAATGATAGTAGTTGGCTTTTAATTTGGTTCTAACCCTAACAGACCGGCGTAAACCTAGCTTAAAGTAGCAATATAACTCATGAAAGCAACAGAATAAATATTTAACTTATTTGTATCCTTATTCTATGGTTAAATTAACGTTAAAAGGTAATGAAGACATACAATAATTTTATACTTTAGTATTAAGCAGGTAGACCTGTGTCAAGAGCGATTTTCGAGCGCTTTTTAGGATCAACGTGTAGGCAAAGTAATTAAGATGTTTCAATTATTCCTTCACGATTTCCTCGCTTCATTCTTAAATATAATACTACATTAATTGTTTCAAAGGTGTTATTAAATTAGTAAATAAATGATCGAAGCGCGAACGAGACCTTCTCAAAATGGCAGACCCAAACGGTATGCAAGATACAGTACGCATCTGTCTTCTGAAACGAAAATACTTTGTTATTCGTAATTAAGTTGCCGAGGTACTGACGTGAAGATTTAGAAAATTTTGGAAAATTGACAAAATATGGTGCACTTTGCAAAAAAAAATTCGTTTTTCCCTCTTTTTTCGAGCATAATGAGCCGTAGATGCGTAAAAATAATATTTCAACCTATGGAATGTCTTGTAATGTGAACGCAAAAGATATGCATACACATGTTTGAAGGTATATTTTGTAAAAAAGAAAGTGGGCATATGAATTTTCAATTTTTAACATCATTCTTGATGATGTTTCCCGAAACATATTATCTTAAGGAGCATATTTTTGGGACTAACTGTCAGAAATTCCTAATGTTTCTGGTGTACCGTCAAAAATGGTACTTTTAACCATCAAATTTCTATCCGCGCACAAACAAGTTAAATATTTATTTTGTCGCTTTCATGAGTTATATTGCTACTTTACGCTAGGTTTAAGCTAGGTTTACGCTGTAGCGTAAACCTAGAGTTCAGTCGGTCCGCTAAGGAGGGTCCAAAAATAATGTAACTCAGGGTTTTATTTTTTCCCTTAAAAAGTTTCGACTTTGATCGGAGTCTTCATTAGTCATCTTCTTTATTTGCAAAATATTTAAAAAATATTTCACATATAAGCCCTATTTTGGAGTAAACTTTGGTAATGTGCAAAGAGTAAAAAAATGAAACACATTCACATGAAAATTTGCCTAAAAATTTCCATAAAACGAATTAAAATTCTCAAAAATAATAATTGAATTCTATTAGTATGAACTTTAAAAAATCTAAGCCAAAACTGGAAAATATTGAGGGATGATATAAGCCAGCTATTTATGAATTATTAAATAATCTCTAACGTGTAATAAAATTTAAATGCGACCTTTTTTCCGATCACTTTACAAAAGGGTGAAATTAACTTTGATCACAAACTCTTTTTGTTTACAAGATTTCTCTTCTTTAAGACAGTCATCAAATTTAATGAAAATAGCTCTGGTGCAAGTTTCATTTCCCTTGAGTCCGCGCGATTCCGAAATCTTTTTCTGAACCAATCCCTGCCATTCCTCGCTATTTCGAACCAACGTATCAAATAAAATTTATCCGTGAATTCCGAAGAACTTGAACCCGAATCAATTTTTCAAACTCAATCAATCCGTGAAATCCGAAGAAGTTTAAACCAAATCAATCCAATCAAGACAGTTTCAATTTTTGAAAAAGATTTAAATTTCCTCTCATTTTTGGGAAGTTTTTGCACGAAACTTCCCTTATTTATAACCCTCAAAATTTGTGAACTTTTATGTGTCTTTTTACCGTTTTTTTGGATATTTCAAAGTTTTGAAAGAAAATTTAATGCTTTAAAATTTTCTTGATTTAAAAAATTTTTAATTTGTAGATATGTTGTTACCGGTATTATAATTTTGACAGTAAAATGGGTGGCCTTTCCGGTTTTGTATAGTTGTTTTATTCAAAAGCTGCGTCAACGTTTCGATCAACTTTTTGGTCCTTATCAAGACTATAACAAGGAAAATACAAAATGAATTTATATAAAATTAATCTTGAGAAAATACAGATTTTAGTTAACAAATAATTATGTATATAGTAAAATATTTAAGATAAAATTAAGATAATAAGAATTTTTAATAACCGAATAAGTTAAGGAATTAAGAGGTACATAAATTCACGTACACTCCCGAAATTTTATCTCCCAACCTTTTTGAAGTATTTAAAACATTTGAAAAAATATATGACTTCTGGACTGATTTGGTTTGAAATTTTTTTGTTTTTTTGTTTTCAGATTGAAGTTTTCAAAACTGTTCGTAAAATGAAATATAATTATTCAAAGTTAAGTGTTTCAGTATACCCGACTTTCCACTAGAAGATATTTCGCCATAGTTAAATATTTCGATATGAACACTGACAATGTGAGACGGAATCAAGAATCAGTGTTATGGACCGAAACAGATGATCAAGAAAAACTTTGTTGTTTTAAGTCGAGCGTAGTGGCTGGTTTTCGCAGCTTCGAATTTGACAAAAAGTATCTTGCCTTTTTGAATTGTTCAGTTTCTGGACTAACTTCAATCGATTCCTCATATTTTATTCCACAAAGATCAATTAGTTTCTGCCAGTCAATTCTGTAGTCCATAACTCTGATTCTTCATTCCGAGTCACATATTCATTCTTCTGCCTTGCACGGACAAAAATAGTTGAAGTAATTTTACTCAACTTCCCATCAACTTTGGGACATATAGACAAGTTAGAAGTTATTTAGTATCACTGTAATTATTTGTGATGTATTAAATGTTCAAGAATGAATCAAAGGTGAGTAAATTTCAGAAGTGTAGGGTGAAGTATAAAAGCGTGCATTAAAGATTTCTAAAAATATATATTATTACTCATAGTATAATTATAAAAAATCAACATTTTATTCAATCACAAAAATATTAGAGCTTTCCGTTTATTCTACTCTAAGCTTCAATTAAGAGTTGAGTAAACCGTGAATCGCAACAATCGTTTCACCAGCTATATCTATTCACGCACATGGAAAAAATTTATTCTTGAAGAATTCCCAAATTGTTCAAAAATTGA
This sequence comes from Diplolepis rosae, assembly GCA_030998225.1. Classification (NCBI taxonomy): domain Eukaryota; kingdom Metazoa; phylum Arthropoda; class Insecta; order Hymenoptera; family Diplolepididae; genus Diplolepis; species Diplolepis rosae. Next base: position 345,641 of record JAPYXD010000391.1, on the reverse strand, counting down.
GGATATGAGAAAAATTCGGCCGATTTTCAATGATTTTTCAGTGAAATAACTCGAACGGTTCCAATATAGTTATTGAAATGTGCAGTAAAGCTTTTATTTAAATATTACGAATGTCTTTGAAAGAAAATATAAAATAGTATGATAACGGTAACATCTACAAAACACAAGTTTCTAATGGTTATTGCATCCATCTTAGATTTTTTCTGACGTCATAAGCATGAAGGCAAATATGACTGGAATATTTCCCAAACTCGGTGGGATCCTCACCGTATAGACCCATAAAATCTATAACGATCACTGTAATCATTACTGAATCTGTCGTGCTGAGAATAGTTTCAGCATATAGAACTGTTTCGACGAGTGCTGCGTTGGTCCTGGCGAGCGTTCCGCCAATAGACTTATTGGCGGAGGAAAGGCAGGGGACATTCAGCTCCGCAAGGAGCTTACTTGTACCAACCTGCAGGAAATTGCTCGCGCGAAGGAGGCCATCCGCAAGGATGGAAGACGCAGACTCGTCGAGAAAAGGCAGACGAGATGGCATGGTGAGCAGACCGGGAGAAGGACTTACCTCCTGATTCGGGAGCTCGCCACCTGGCTGAACAGAAAGCACGGGAAAGTTGGCTTTTACTTGGCGCAAGCGCTCTCAGGCCATGGCTGTTTTAACGCGTACCTGAGGCGTTTGAAGAAGAGAGACGAGATGTGTTGCTACTGCGATTCTCCTGTGGATAATGCCGAGCACGCACTTTTCGTCTGCGCAAAGTGGGGTGTGGCAAGGGAGGCCGTCAGTCAGGCAGTGGGTGCTGAGCTCACTCCTGACACGATGGTTCCTCTGATGGTCCAGTCTGAACGAATCTGGACGCTCATCAAGTCATTCGTCACACTTGTGACGAAGACGAGAGAGCTCGATGAGAGTCGGGAGAGTAACAAAGGGGAGGGCCAGTAGAAATCGCATCGGGGCCTACGCCCCCGGTCGCGAGTTCCGGGCGGCCGGGACTGCCTCGTCGGTTAGGGGGAGATCTTTTTCTTCTCCCGGCTAGTGAGGCTGGTCGATTAAGCCTAATGGGCGAGCGGCGGGGCCGGGGGGGGGGGGGGGCAAGCGAACGGATGACAAAAGATTCGTACGCGACTATAAGCCGGAACCAATCGCCCGTGAAGTTCAAAGCCGAAAGGTGGTTCCCGGGCAATGTATTGGTTCGAGAGAGGGGTTTTTTTAGTTTTAATAGGTATGCCTAGCCTCGTTCTAGGAGAGTCCTGTACAACGTCTATAAAAGATTTCACCATTTTTCCCTCCTCGCCCAAAAAAAAGAAAAAAAAAATCATTACTGAACTGAAATCTAAAAATTTTTCCGAACTGCATCGGAATTTCTACTGTTGTTATGAGTGGGATTCTCCCTGCACTAAACCCGTAAGGTTTCAGAGACTACAACTATAATTTGTGCTGAGCTGGTTTCTGGAAATTTTCAATAGATTCTCGTTAAGAATATTACTGCACAGTTCGGGGATTTTTACTAAACTATTCTTAATAAATAGTTCTATAATATTTCTAAACGAGTAAGTCCGTAATGTTTTCCGTGCTGGAACGAATGAAAGTTATCTGCGCCTTGGGTACACATAAGTTCAAAAACGTGTTGAATTTTTAGCATACTGATGTTCTATGTTATTTTATTTAATAATCATACAAATCATAAACATACGAAATAAATTACAGTTTATTTTAGTAGGAAGTTATTAATTTCATCCTAATAGATTGAAGTTAACGCTCATGCACGGAAAATATTGGCAGTTCAAACTTTCTTTAATTGAGGGACCGGACGCAATAAGGGGCTTAGCGTATGGCAACGTTGGTTTGACAATGTATTGCAATACACTGAAGTTGCTGAATCTAATGTACTGCTATACGATGTCAGAACCAACTTGGCCATACCGAGAGAGTACGGGTGCCGTGCGTTTCTCGCAAGCAGAGTGGTGTGCTTTCTACGTATGAGTCTGGAACGAATTTGGTATATCGGGTTTGCTATTTTGTCATACTGTTGTCCATACGAAATTCGCTTAAATTTGCGCAACAAAAGTAAAACGAATGTGTTGTGATTTTAGTCAAATCAGATTTGTGCGAAATTCGGAAGAGATTTTTTTCGGTGTAGTCAATGAGAATTTCGACAGCTTTTTTAGAAGCTTCCATTGAACGGTTTACAGAATTATTGAATTCGTCAATTAATGTTTTTACAATTTCAGTTCCATCCAAAAGTCGATGACATGTGACTACAATAAGAATTTAAAAGTTTCACAAAATCTAGGCATATAAAGGGTTTCCCAATAAGGGTGATATGTTTTGAAATTGAAAAAAAACACTGAATATTCATTCGGAATTGATCGAAATCTTTTTTATTATATTGGATATTCTATGCCATTTATGATTTAAAGAATATATCGGCCAAATGTCCCCCGAGACTTGAGCCAAAAATGCGCCTCATCAGAAAAGATGATTTTTTGATGAAAATTGGGATCATTTTCAATTGATTCCAGAGCCCAATCCGCGAACTCCCGACGCAAACGATGGTCATTAGGCTTCAGTTCTTGGGCCAGAATCATCTTATAGGGATGCAGGCCAAGATCCAATCGCAAAATACGCCAGGTAGTCATCCTGGACAGGCCCAATTCCTGAGATCGGCGTGGCACGGACAATTTACGGTTTTCCTCGATACTGGCCTGTACGGCGGCTATATTCTGTGTAGAACGTGCGGTACGCATACGATTTTTAGGCTTAGTATCCAATAGAGTAAATTCACTCTCCAACTTATCGATTATTCGACGAATTGAAAAGCGCGGATGGAGCAAAATGACGACCATATTTTGCACGATATGCTCTTTGAACACCGACAAAACTTCTCGAATTTTGATAAAATAATTGGACAATTTCCAAACGTTGTGGAAGCGTGAAACTACTCATGATTAAATGGCAAACCTTACTGATGACAACTGACAGCAGATGTCAAAAATTTCAGTTCAAATGAGCCCGATAGGGACATTCAAAATCATATCACCCCTATTGGGAAACCCTTTAGATTCTTTAAGTTTAATAAATTCTTGATTCATAATTTTCTCTCAATTCATTTATAATTACTTCTTTGTTTTTCACGTACGTTTATTAAATTGAATTGATTTTATGAAAATTTAAACGTGAAATTCTTGATAACTGTTACATAAAATATAAAAAATCTACACATGATTTAGAATTCATATAAATTTATTAGGCTGAATAATAATTTGGAATTCACAGTAGTAAAATACTTCTTTTGAAAATTTACAGCACAGAAAATAAAAGAAAATGTTTACAAATGTTTTTATACAAGAAACTCTTTGATATTCATGTAATTTTTGAATGTATATTTAAAAAATTTAGTTTCATTAAACTTCATGCGTAGTTATAATAAAAATGTACACCAAATATAATTTAATAATTATATTATATATATAAATAATCATAATTATAATAATTGATAAATTATATTAATTCATTAAAATATTTTATGAAAAAAGTTGATTTATTTTTACTTCAGTGAGGCTTAAACACTCTAGGCACGACACTGGACAACACGCTTTGAATAATTCTTGCAGTCACTACATAAGAAAGTTCCGAACCTTATGTCTCAGCATTGTAAGCCAGCGTGTGCGTGATTCGACGAAAGCGTATTGCCCTATATATAAGTGTAGTTATAACCTGTGGCTAATTTCTTGTATATCATGTCGCGGCGCGACATCATGCCCTTTACACACTGCTCTAGTTTTTTTTTAAATAGTTGAAATCTTCTTATTTTGCTTCATATTGAAGACGACACATTACCAAAAAAGAAATTGTGCTTAATTTTTGTTGTAGATCAACTACCAGCGACGAAATCGTGCATGCCGTTTACCTCTTCACAGAGCACATGGTCGACTTTGAGCGTTAATATCTCCTAAATGAACGAAAATATTTCAACGAAAGAAAGAATGTAACAAGTTATAATAAAGTCCTCAATATGTGCGAAATTTCAAGCCTTTAACTTGGAAACTTTTTTTTTTACCACGCGCAAAGATTCAGTATGATTATAATGAAATGAAATATAATTGGCTGCGACTAAATAGTGTGAATATATTTGTATACTGTTTATGTATGTGTGTATGGGATAACTAATGGCAGGCTTGAGGTAAGAATTTTTTATTCATCTAAGAGAACCATACTGCTGCCGTTTGAACTAATACGCCCGATGCTCATTTTACTTAACTATTGTTTGAAGCGCCTCAAGCATCGGCAATATACAACCTGTCAAAAAAATACCGAGGATTGATCATTCAAAAAATCCGCTTAAACAAATTGTTAAAATCATTTTTGGCGCTAAGTTGACACCACTGTCCTCTATACTGACGTGGAGTTCGAGCGCGATCTGTCATTTAGTTTGTTCACAGTGCTCGATGTTGTCAGTTTATCTTAAGAGTGTTTTGCGATTTTTCGAATGGATAAGAATATCGAACAACAAATTTGTCTCAAATTTTGCATTGCAAATGGAATTTCATATGCGGAATCACTAAAAATGTTAGTGAAGGCTTACGGTGAATTGATTTTATTAAAAAGGCGCGCATATGAGTGATACAGTGTATTCAAAAGCGGTCGAGATGTGGTGAAAGATTTGCCTCGCTCTGGTCGGCCATCAACGTCCTCAACTGAAGTTAACATCGCTAAAGTGAAGGAAATGGTGACTGAAAATCGTCTTTTAAGTTTAAGAGAGATAGTCGTTAAACTTTCTGTGTCTCACAAATCAGTTCGTACTCTTTGAAACGATTGTTTGGGCATGAAACGCGATGCTGCTCGACTAGTTCCGAAAGACAATTCTGAACGAATTTCTGGCCAGAATCGCAATGAATATCATCGAACAACCACCGTATTCACCTGATATGGCTCCGGCCGACTTTTTTCTCTTTTCAAAACTCAAATTACCATTTCGAGGCACCCGTTGTTAGTCGATAGAAGACATAAAAGAGAATTCACGGTGAGAACTGAAGTCGATTCCGAAATAACGTGTATTATTTCGGGAGGGGTCTACTTTGAAGGCAATAAAATAAATTTGGATGAATAATAAATAGTCTGTGTTTTATTGACCAATTCCCATTACTTTTTTGACAGAATGTACTTATAAATTTAATGTTAACCCACAGACGCATGTTGATGCTCTATCGCCGACAACGTTTTACTCAAATCCTAACTATTTCCTATTGAACACTTATTGTTATTCACTTTGGGCAAATTAGGTATTTATAAAATTTATTTTACTCGACTAGGATTTAAAAGATGTTCAAATGCCCTTATGTCCCAAGTTTAATCGACAGAGTCGAGTAAAATTACTTCAACTATTATTCTTCTTGTGCACAACTTATAATTAATGCATTTAGTTGATATAAGTGTTTTCAGAAATTTAGTAGGCATACCATTTCCAAATTGTAATATAATTTTTTATTTATTGTATGAAGTGTACAAATAAGTTTCCACCGTTTGACAAAAATTGGTGCCACCAGTAAGTTTTGGTTGGAATTGACAGATGCAAAACGTCACTGTCGTGAGGTTGGACATCTGTCAACAACATAACCTTGAAATAATAGTGAATTTTCCCGAGTATAATATATTCTTTTGTGTACGAAAATGTCCGGTTTTGAGTTGAATAAGCGTCATTTGCGGGAACTTTTGATTAACTTCTTCAATTTGAAGAAATCTGCAGCATACATGTGTTTATAGTAGATAACTTTTTACGATAAGTGAATGGCGCGCGCTTTCACTTATTTTGCGACGTTGCCACATCTATTTAATTGCCGTCGGTTACTGAAGAAAAATTATATTTTTGCTTACTTAATTGGATTTTGTTACGCTTACACATATCCAATTGAGATGTTTTAACTTGCAAAATGATGCTTATATTATCAATCAATGCACCAGTCATTTTTATTGAAATCTGAACGGTAGTTATGGCAGGATTTGTAAATGAACTCGGATTCCCATAAGGTTAGGTGTTAATCGTCTCAAAATGCAATTATTAATTACTCCTCTCCAGTGTACCCTAGGTCCTCAAAAATTTAAATGAGTCATTTCTGGCTTAATGTTCACTAGTGGTTTTAATTTTATCAATATCTGAACGGTATTTCCATTTACGACAGTACTACCTTAAGTGAGAGAAGTTGTCGTGAGTGGTTTCAAAAGTTTAAGAACGGTGAATTTGACATCGAAGACAAAGAACGTAGCGGAAGGCCGAAAGTGTACAAAGACGCGGAATTGGAAGCATTATTGGATCAAGATTCGTGCCAAACGCAAGAAGAACAATACGATGGATAATACTTTGAATAAAACATAAGGTTCCGTTATTTCACAATAAAAACCCAATTTTTGATAAAAAACGGCGGAAACTTATTTGTACACCCGATAGTATGAAAATCTTGAAATATATATGTTTAACAAAAAAACAGGAATTTTTAGCAGTGTAGAGTTCTACTTCAATCGAACAACTTAGTTTCTTTTTCTCTTAGCAAATTAAAATTATTAACATATCTAACAGTATGCTACGAGTATGGTATTTACCAAATGTAAGACAAGTTACAAGTTTTCCAATATTATTTTTCAAGCTAAAATAATATTAGCAAACAAATCGATTAATAATTACCAATGTGTGGGTCTCTTCCATTTAACGAATCCAATAACACACTTGCCACTTTCTCAGATTCTTCTTCGAGAATCTTGGAGAACTGAATCTTCTGATTATTATCCACATACGAAACTGCTATAACTTCCCCATACCTTACTGCAAGACTGCCTAAGGGAAACTAATGTTTGGACAAGTGTCAGTTATTAACTTTCTTATGAAGAGCAAATTTAGAGAGTAAAATTATGTTTTGAATTACTGAATTATATACTTGAAAAACGTGTACCACATCGGTCAAAACGACTATCAGATTTGTTGGTGTGTTAAGTTTCCACAACTTATTTCACATAATAGTAATAACCTCTGCACGGAGAGAAATATTAATAGTTGTAACGACTAAAACGTCATAATTATATATTTTTAGTAAGCAGTACGAAAAAATCTGTAGGAATTACTAACACTGAATAGTACTTGTAACTAAGTAAACAACCAACTTTTTTAGTATAAATTGAAGCTACAGTTATGAAATAAAATGTTTACTTTGTAATACATCGATAAAAACCACATTTTATGTGCTTCATTATAATTTAATAAATTAAAGATTTTCAATTCATTTTCTTTCATTTATTTCTCTGCATCCTAATACTCCATACCATTCATTCGATTTCCTTTTGTTCTAAAATATTATATGCTTCAGTATTGAAGTTTCTAGTGCAGTTGACATTTCAACAATTGCTTTTGTAACCGGAACCCCTTTTTTGGATTCTGTGCATTCACTTTTATCCATGATTATAATTAAGAAATATTTTTAAACTGCAATTATACATGGTAAACATTCAAAACTGAAAAATAGGTGCGAGCGTCTGAGATTTCTGACGCACGCAGAACGCGCTGCATGACTTACGCTCTAACAGGGACTCCACTTTTTCGTGAAACGGATTTTGTAGATGAGAGAATAAAGAATAAAATGGTATGAGGTGAGGGCGCGTTAAAACTATTAAAATGATGAAATTGCTATTATTTTTAATTTGTTTGCAATAAACATTTTGTTTAAAATATACTTCGAAAGCTTACGAAACAAAGTGTAAAATAAAACAAGATCGACATTGATAAGATTAGCACACAGTGCTCCTTTCGGAAGAGAGTGTAGTTGCACAACATCGTATGCGAAAGTACAACTTTTAAGTTTTTTATGCTTTACATGAAAGTGCCCATTGAAATGGTGTTTGAAATGGTCTATATGGTGTGTTCCATGCCAACTCGGATGGAATCAGGCCTCTATTTTTCCGATTTATTTGAATTTTTAAGGATTGATAGACTAACATAAACAATGAAGAAACCCAAAATTTGAGATTTTTTCATACATTATTCAAAAAGTTATGATAAACACAAAAAAATGTTTTTGTTCTTTTAAAATTATTTTAAAACTGAAACTAGGAAAAATTCTGAAAAAAATTACATAAACGTATCATTAGATGGCCGATGGTTTTCGAGGGATTCTTGGAATCGGAAGGTACCTAGAAGCCGTCAGAAGGAAGATTTTACGGGTCATTCGACGATTTCTGATAATTTTTACAATTAAGAAAGAAAATATAAATGTTAAGCGGAACAAATCTTATTCTTTCCCATCCTTCTTCTAAAACCTCTTCTTTCATAACTCTTATCCTGCATGTCTTGAAAAGGAGTACATTTTTTTCAACTTCTTTGAATTCACTGAGAAAATGCTCTGGGAATGCCCTCAAACTGCTTGCATTCGAATCTGCGAGTATAATTTATTAAGAGAAAATAGTACATTGTGTGCAGTGTGCATCGTGTCACACACGATACTTTTTACCTCGAAAACTTAAACTTATTAGGCCTGTTGAGAGGGACCATAAGGAGTAGAAGTACATACAATTTTCTTGGAGTTCAGAGTCCATCTCCAAAGAAATTGTGGTTTCGGCATGACAGGCAGCCGTGATACAGATATCGATATTTTTCGATATCTGTGTGAATTCAGCAACTCAAGCGCTCGACATTATCGCCCGCTGGGTTTAAAAGTACCGGACTGCCCAGCGGCATTGGGCGTACAAAGCACTGCACATGCGCATTACTAATGCTGGGCACCGGCCCCAAATATGCCACTCGTGTCCCTCGAAACAGGGCTAAAAATGCTCATTTCTTGTGTTTGAGAGGTAAAAATGAATTTTAAGCTCAGGTTTGATATAGTACACGTTACTTTATACAACAACAAATTTTTTTCTCGCTTTCTGACGCGTGTTTTACTGAAAACTTACGCTAACTGTATTACATCACACAGCTACAAAACAAAACGTCACTCGTGAAAATAAATACAGGTAGTATAAGTTTTCAGGAAACTTATTCCTTTTTGCTAGTGGCTTGGAATACCGAGTATTATTGAACTGACGATAACGCCTCAAGGCGTCCATCCCAAACCGAGACCACTTTGCTTCCTCTTGAGTGTTTGGCGAGTGTTCTTTTTTTCATCCTTCGGGGGAATAAAAATCCGCAGGTCTCTCTCTTTAATTCATGATTTTTCTCTTATGGCCGTAACTGTAACAGCGCGTTAACACTTGTGTTCTCTCGGGCGGCGACGCATTACGTTAGAATAAATTCGAAACATTGTTGCAGGCAGACTCGGATGTTCCAAGCATTGTGAATTTTGACTTTTTTGATTATTTGGCATTATTCTCTTGACGAATTAATTTATATCGAGTCACTTGACTTCCTTTAAATAAATGTTGTTCTACCAAACTTGTCCGAGTAATTAAATTCTGGTTTCTCGTTTATTAGGCCGCTAAATGTTGTTACCTTAATATAACCCGGCTTGATTTCTCTAGATTTTGTGGCGTGGTAAAATTTACCCGTCACATTAAAAGGATTAAATTTCGTTAGACTCACCGGTTTGACAGGTGGGGTTATGTCCCTGGGGAAAAAGTTCGTATGGCGAGCGAACGCGTGTTTATAGAAATGATTTGCCGAGGGCAATCACTATACTAGATACGGGTTGCCTAGTCGTCTACTAGATGTATGACACGTGATATGCTTCCGGGTCCGCAATTGGGTCACGCGTTCAACTCGTGGGGCAGGTCGGGAATTTTATCAGTGTCGCGTCTTCCATCATCACTCTCGTCCTGCGACTCACCGGATCACTAGCTTTTGTGACTTCACCTTTTAAAAAAAACCTTCCGAGGAAGCCATTGGGAAATCGTACGCCGTTATGGAGGGCGAGTTTCTGCTAAAATACGACCCGATCTTGGAGGATATAGTACAGGTAGCGTAAGTGTTTTTATTTAACTTTTCCTTTCTGGAAAGTGGCTCGGGATTCCGCGAGTACAGACATTATTGACTCTAATGGATTGCGGCGTCTGTCAACCAAGCCGAGACCACTTCGCCTCTCTCTTTCTCTCGTAGCTTCGCGAGTGCTCTCTCGTATTTGTGACTTTTTTTATTGTAATTAACTTCATTCTTTCTCGCGACGGGGGAAAAATAATGATTAAATTTGACCTCTTTCGGATTTGTGTTCTCTCGGGTGGTGACGCGCGTCAATAGATTGAATCCGCCATATTGTTGCGTGGCTCGGGAAGATTCCGAAATTATGTCATTTTATTTATAATTATTATTATTAATACAAATGTTCTGGCTTTTTGCTATCAAGCTTTATTTTGTATAGAGTCTTTATCCATTCTAATAAATCTTGTGCAGCCTTTTATTTTAATAACTAAATTCTGGTGTTTCATTTATTTACCTGGCAAACTGTTGTGACCTTACTTTGATCGCGCCTTGTATTAACGTTATGAATTTCGAGTCTCGCCGTTATTGTCCTAAGTAGTGTCAATATTATCATTGCCTTTGTCTGTGAAAATTTTGTCACTCAAGAGAGTGGCTGGTAAAACCTGCATCTCAATTTATATTTAAAGTCTTAGTAAATTTTGAATTAACTTTGTCACTTTAAGTACGGTAAATAAGGCTTACCCAATATCTCTTGTGTAAATACTGTAGTCTTTTCAGGTTTCATTAAGGGGGTATTTTAGTCTAGGAAATTGAAAAAATTGAAATTTTTCTTTTCATATTTCGATAGTCTAGATATTCAAGAATATCTCCTTAAAAGGATTTTTTGAAATCAACAACCCTCAACACATAAATTGCCCACCTGGACCATGCAGTTGGTGCAAATAGCAGAAAACAGCAGCTGAAGGAACTCTTGATGACTTTCACGACAAGATTCCACCTCTGATATATTTTTTTTTTTGAAAATTTTTTTGCGAAATTTTAAAATATAAATAAATAAATGATAAAAAAATTGATGGTTAAAAATGTTATTGCTTTTTTTTTATTGGCCGTCAAAAAAGGCCTGAAATTCGGGCTTCAAGACTAGAATACCCCCTTAACACGTTGAATGCCACGGGTTCATCGGTGACCGGCACTCAACATGGCAGTGACGCCATGGTGGCCACCGGTGATCGGCGCGCCAAGGTTGATAGAAATATATATAATAAAGAAATGACAATACTTATAATTTTTTATTATTATAATCGATGATGTAGTGGTGTGCAGAAATGAATGCAGTAGAAAACATCTGATATAACATCATTATATGTATCGCATAATAGAAAATTCATCGTGGCGCCACGGACAATCTCTGTAGAATTTGGCGTGGCATTCAACGTGTTGAATTAACCGAATTATTGGGTTCATCCAGAGTACAGGTTCCGAGTAAAGAACCTGCATTTCAAGTTAAAGACAATTACTTCTAAAGTGTCATATTGTATTTATGTGAAAATGATTTGTGATAAACATTGAATGATTTGAAAGGTTTTATAGTGTGCGTGCCGTCGTGAAGACGAGATTTCAACGATCGAGTGTAGAGCAGAAAAGAAAAAAAAGATAGAATTCTTTTTTTGTTATATTCAGTTCTTCTTTTAGAATTTTTCCTCAATTTTTATTCAAGTCTTAGTATTGGATCCATAACTTAATTCGTGCGGTTTGCTAAGAGATGGCGTAACTTGATTATTATTTCATCGTTCCAATATTCCGAACATGCGTTGGGAAGCTACTTTCATTGTGCGTCCTTTTCAGTATATGTCATTCATTTGAAGCGCAAACAACAGTAAATTTTTTTCATTCAAATATGTCGAACTTTGTGCCTGAAAAAGTGTTTTTGCGGGGAGCTTTTCTTCATTACTTTAATATGAAGATTTTGGCTTGGAAGACGAAGAACGTCCTGGGCAGCCAAAAAAGTTTGAAGATGAAGAACTGGAAGCATTACTCGATGAAGATTGTTGCCAAATACAAAAAGAGCTCGCAGAATATTTCGGAGTCACTCAAGCAGCCATTTCAAAACGTTTAAAAGCAGCCGGATACATTCGAAAGCAAGGAAATTGGGTTCCACATGAACTCAAGCCGAAAGACGTTGAAAGGCGGTTTTGCATGTCCGAAATGCTGCTGGAACGCCACAAAAAGAAATCATTTTTGCATCGGATTGTTACTGGTGATGAAAAAAACAACCCCAAGCGCAAAAAATCATATGTGAAACCCGGCCAACCAGCCAAATCAACGGCAAAGCCGAATATCCATGGCGCGAAGGTAATGCTCTGTATTTGGTGGGATCAGAAGGGTGTGCTGTATTATGAGCAGCTAAACCCGGGTGAAACCATCAATGCAGAACGGTACCGAACACAATTAATCCATTTCAAGAGAGCAATAGCCGAAAAACGCCCGCAATATGCGACCAGACACGAGGCAATAATTTTCCATCATGACAACCTTTGGCCCCATGTTGCTATTCCGGTTAAGAACTATTTGAAAAACAGTGGATGGGAAGTTTTACCACACCCACCTTATAGCCCAGAACTTGCCCCTTCTGACTACCATTTGTTCCGGTTGATGCAGAACGCCCTCACTGGAATACGGTTCACATCAGAACAGGGTATCAAAAATTGACTTGATTCATTCTTGGCCGCCAAGCCGGCGCAGTTCTTTTGGGATGGAATTCACAAATTGCCAGAATGATGGGAAAAAGTCATAGCTTCAGATGGGCAATACTTTGAATAATACTATTGTACATGTTTTTCTTGAATAAACGTTTAAATTTAAAAAAAAAACCACACCAATCAAGTTATAGATCCAGTAATATCACACTAAATCGTTCATCATTCACCTATATAATTTGAGCTGAATTCCAATTTGCGATTTGTTTCACAAAACTCCTAAATTTGTTTAGAATATTCAAGAGTTAGATTATTTATTCAAATTCAGTCAGACGAACTTTTACATAAATTCGTCTCAAATCGAAGATTTAGGAAAGTGAATCATATTTAGTCGTGTAAAAGAAATCATTTGGTGAAATATAACTCAAAAATTTGGTCAACCGTATAATAAGCAAATTCTGTGTTTGATATGATTTGAAGGGGGAAGCCTGGTTCAGGATGCCAAAGTTTGCATGACATTATGCAATTTTTTTTTACTGTAAATCATGCAAATCAATTTTTTAAAGCCTTTTAGCTGTCTAATCAGAGATAAAAACTTTTGGATTTTTTTTTTACTGCCAATTAATAATGTTATACAACACAAATGGGGCGTCTTTCCCGTCACCATGTGGTAGGCCAGAGGCCGTAGCTACGAAAGTACTTCGTGTTTCGACCTAAAACTTTGGTGAAATATTTTCGGACATGCCTCTTATCGATGAGGATGTCTTCGAAACAATCTATTTTTAGACCCCCTAAACCAGAATCCGCCCTTGATTCTGGTTGAACAAACCAAATATTTTCTAAGTGTATATTATACTTACATCCTTTGCACTTAGTTTATTATTATCGTGCTCGCTCATCCTCATTTGATGGCCTCGAATCGAAAAAGTAAACAGCTCTATCATCGGTTGATCTTTCTATTTTAACACATAAAACATATAAATTTATAAACCTATAGATTAAAATTCTCATCATTCGCTAAAGTCTAGCAAGGATGTTAGATTTGCTTTCAATTTACGAAAAACTATAAAATAAATTTCAGCAGAAATTATTGTTCATGGATAGAATTTTCTTAAATGTTCTCCTAAACGTTTAGCTCATCTGGATAAATTTCCCTATAACAAAAAAGAATTTGGCTTTTACAAGGCTAATTGCCACTATTGCACATTGAATATATCCAACAGCATTGGCGTATTAGGATATACGATGAATACTTGAAACAAAAGAGTGAATTCTGAAGATTTTGGAAACGTATAATCATTCCTAAAAACTTTGAATAAAAATTTTATTCATTTGGTAAGTTAGCAGGAAATTTGCAGTTAACTAGTGGCTGGCTAGCAGCATTTGTTTTTCCCGTTTAGTACTGCCAATATGCCTGATTTACGCTAAATTCTTTTTCATTTACGTAACCAGGGCAACACAAAATTCCAATAAGTTTTCTCCAAGTACATTTGTTTGTTCGATTGAAGTTGTTTTCCCGTGTAAGAATAAAAGTTTTTCCATATAATGTTTTTCTCATATATGAAATTTAAATAATAGTGAATTTAATGCCTTGAAAAAATCTAATTTTTCATAGTTTGGACAGTAAGAAGGTTAGCCAACATTTTAAAAGGAAAAATCAGTTAACACATTTACCAGGATTCCAACGCAAAATCTTCATTTTACCAAAAATTTCACTCTGGAATCTGGGTAAATTTAAACGTGTTTCTTCTGTTATTATGAGAAAATACTCGAGAAGCATTGATTAACTTCGGACAAAATGATAAGCAGTGCTAAGACATTATTTTACTAGTCGTGAATTATTACCTCCACGCTCCATCCTACCAATACTCCACGATAATTCTCATTCGCCTTTAATAATACGTTATTTAGAGTTAAAGAGGATGGTCGTTCAATATTTACTGTTAACTGGAGAAAAATAAAATTTATTAGGTTTTTAGTATTTAATAACAGCCAAACGTTAAAATATAAAAAAATCATAGTCAAAATAATCAAGTGTGAAAAAATTATCTTGAATAACTTACAAGTAGAAGAATAAAGTGTGTATTTCCAACAAAGTCTATTGTGCCTTTAATAATAAAATGCATATCAAAGTCATCAAAATAACTGCTCCCAGTACAAATGACCATGTTATTTGATTCTTTCAATAATTCATGACATGTTTTCTTTATAAAGATCATACTTGATCCACTTAACGCCCCAAGACATAAAAGTACTCGTTTGCCTCCTTCAGGGATTTTTTCCCAAAAGGAAACAATTGTGCTAAGATATTTGTCATCGCTGACCATAAGATTCTGATCGTTGTCTTCACCTGGAGACATAAAATTTATAAATTTTCAAGCAAGTGAAAATCGTTTGCTGTGGACTATTTATAATAATAAACAGACAGACATGAATAAAATAATAATAATTAGACAGGTAAAAATAAAATTAAAAATCACCTTAGTAGATACTCTTAAAAGTTAGAAGTAGAAAGTAAATCATTAGTTTCTTTATTACTATGCACATAATATTATAGTTAGAACATTTATGTAAAAATTAAATTTGTATCCCTAAAGGGGTTCGAAACTAACGCCCTTCACCTGAACCATACAATACGCAGTCTTTAAATAATAAAAAAGATATAAAAGAATTACAATCCTTTTAAAAATGAATATCGCTTTCAAAAACTAGAAAGTAACTTTTAAATACGCTTAGGTTGAAAGTTAGTTTTATAAATCATGTGCATAAAAATAGAAAACTTTACGACTAATTACGAGGTTATCATCTTTTCCTCTCAGAGGTAAAAAAAAAGTAATGATTAGGCCGGGAGGAAAGCACGATAATCTTATTCTTTCTGGAATTATAATAAAAATAATCTAAAAACTGGTTTAATGATAAAGTTATAAAATTCCAAACATATACTTACAGCTAACTTTTGGCAACGAAACGATAAATATTAAAAATAATCCTATAGCAGTAGGCGACATTCCAACAAATTAATTGAATTTTTAAACAATTCTTGGTGTATTATTTGCGATTGCTTGAAAACTGCGCTGTGAATTTTGCAAGAAACTGAACACAGCAAAAAAAAAGAATTTACATATCTCAATCCTTTCCATGAATTCACAAAGAATAGGTAGTTACTTCTTATCTTAATGTTATCGACGAATTAGTGAGAATGTTTATTGAAATTTTTTATGTATAAAATCTTTTTCTCTTTTACAATATATGTTTTAAAAAAATGAAAATAAAAACAGCTATAAATCTGCATTTATGATTATTGAAATATACTTTTGGGGGTCATGATCTAGAAACGATTAGAAGATATTTCATTTTCTGTATAGATTTTTGCAAAATACTATAAAGTTTTATGTTTGCAACGACTATACTTAAAAGTGAAACTCTCAAGTTTCTTTGTGTATGGTAAGCACGTTGCTTATAGACTAAGTACAAATAGTCAATAAATAGATATACACGCAAAAATAAATTTTTTTAAAATCTTTAAATGGATTTATATTTTACAGCGTTTAAGATTTGAAAAAAATCGTAATTCCACGGAAGACTTAAAATTCATGTTACTTAAAGATGACTTGTGATATATTGGTTGCATCTAATTGTGCCTGGTAAAGTACGGACAAATAGGGCTAGAAGAAGATCATCTGAACATTAGAACCTGTTCACGGATCTTACATATGAATATGGCTGGCGTCAAAAAGGGGGTAACCCTCATTTTTGCCGAAAGTGACTTTTAAGCATTTCTGAATTTCCCAAAAATATCCACGTCTAGAGCTCGTAGAGAAAAAATTCGGTAAAAGTTTTATCTCTGCATAGTAAAAATTGGCCTACACAAATACGATCGCGAGAAAAGTGCCGCAAGCTGCGTCTAATGGGTGAAGAGTTCGAGACCTCAAAAAGCAAGCGCATATGTGCCAAGGCTCAACCTGAGTTTACGTTCATTTTTATTACTCTGTAGTTGTCATATTCCTTTACGAAATAGTTGAAATAGTATGTAATAGATTTTACGAAATTTTCTCGATTTGCTTAATTGACACGTATTCTCAAAAAATGCAATTAGATATCGATCCCTAACCCTGAAATGGTGACATTTTTTACAAGTTTTTTTCTTATTATTTCTAAATTTGGATTTTTAAATTTCAGAATTGCAAATTTCAAAATTTTAAGTTTGCAAGTACTCAATTTCAAATTTTAAAATTCCACTATTTTGAATTTGCAAATACTCAAATTCCAAAGTGCAAGTCTCACAATTTTCAATTTAGAAGTTTTGTTTTGTTATTGATGAGTGCAACATTGCAATTTTTATATATTATTTTGGATACATCCGATAATCCATGAGTTCCTCTGATGTATAATAGGAAAAATAAACAATAATAGAAAGATAAAGTGTTTCTCGCTCTTAAGTAACATAAGAAACATCTAAATATGAGAAATGAAAGTACGCGCGATATGTGGGTTACCCCCTTTAGGCCGCCATGTACTACCGGGGTTACTCCACCGAGCTACGGAAACGCTTAAAAATCAAGAAATAATGTAAAAAATCAACTGACATTTTTGAAAAACGTGTGTCCGGGGAGCCACTAGAAAATAGCGCATATTTTCTTCATAAAAAGTATAATAAATAAAAAATACGGAATATTTTCTTCCTTTCTGTAAAAAACGGAAAATGAGGGTTACCCCCTTTTGGACGCCAGCCATTTATATGGTAATGCAAATAGGCATTCTTCAACGTGTGCTCAGGTGTGACTGCGAAGGAGTGAATATCCACAGGTGTGACAAGGACACAACAACTATTCACCCTTTTTGGCACTGAGTCTAAGATCCCTTCAAGGATAGTAAAACGGACCACAGTAAATTTATGACTCTCGGGTTTTCACTCTGTCAAACTGCACGATATAATTATCTCACGCTGAGAATCCTTTTTAGTTTTTTATAAATTGCCGCACTTAAATTCTGCTCACAAGATCAGTTTTCGCTTGGCGGCGTGTCCTTTTTATATTATATTTTTTTGTGACGTCACGCGTTGCGCAGTCTCCCGCAGCATGTGACGTAGTTATACCTCTCTTTTCAATAGGTGGTTTTCTCTCTCTTTTAGTAATTTCCCCAAATTTTTCCGTAGACCTAGCCCGTGCCTATAGTACATTCAAATACGTCGCGGGACGTGACAGTATATTTATGAAAAATCAAGTGCAGATAGGTGTACCTATCATGTAAGCAGCAATGCAATCGAATAAGTAAGTGTTACCATAAATCGTAAAAAAGAATTTTTTTTTTAATTTAGCTTTTGAAAAAATGACTTTTCTTCCTTAAGGGGTTAAAACACTGTAGAGCACGAAAAAATAGGCATGTTTCGGGAATTTTTTTTGGCGCAATAAAGAGATCAATCGAAATAATGTAAAATGAGATTTATAATAGTAGTAATGAAGTACAGGAAATATTTTTTTCAAGTTCGTTCATGATAAAATGACGGATGCGCAGCATTTCCCAGTCGGTGCCTTTTTTTAAAGGGGTCCACGGCCGGAAACCTAACTCTCGCAATTTTTGAAATGCTCCAATCTTGTTTGCAAATGTTTTCCTAAAGCAAAAGGGGGACATAAGTAGAGTATAAAATCCAAAAGTCCGGACTGCACCTGCTGGCTTCCAGTCGCCATCTTGAAAAACGTGAAAGGCTATGTATCTTCGTTTCTGTTTGTTATTTCAAAAAATTGATAAGAGCCAAAGTTGTGGATGAATATCGAATTTTTCACTTTAAATATAACTTTTTTCCTACCCGACCAACATTGTAAAAATTACAGCTGTTTGTAATTCTATTTTTTTATTTTTCATTTTTCAATATCTACTCAATATAACTTTAGGCCGCAAAGTTTTGATAAAAAATATAGAAGAGGTAACCACCTTTAATTTAAGTGGTCAACGAAATTCTCATGACCAATTCTTCAAAAATTGTGGACGCACAAAGTCGGCTTCACCGATTTCAGCGCCAGCGCTTTCCAATAAACATAATGATTTTGTAATAAAAAAAATATTTCATGCTCATTTTATCATTTCAAAGATATTTTTAAGCTTTTTTTAAAATTCGACTCTCAATATTTTTCAACATTTTTTAAATTAAAAGCTTCATTCTTTCCCTTCAAAATCATCCAAGGTTGGAAGTGAGGCGAAAACTGTTATTGGACTCATAAGAGGATTCTCGCGTTTGGCTGCCGCGAACCGCTATATAGTGTAAGTAATCACTCCGTAGGCCTCATTGTATGTTGTGTCCGTAAATATTATTATAATATAATTATTTTGAATTTTGGCGAAACTCATATTCAGCTTTAAATAATTTTTAAAAAACTGGATGAAAAACAATTTTAAACAATAGAAAATGTGTACTTTTCTATGCAAAATAAGATATAATTTATTTCATTTTTAAATGATCAAACCCTTTATTTACATTCATTTGTTGAAATTGTCCTGTAAGAGATGTAAGGTATACTAGAAGTTTTTTTTTAGTCATCTTATTCCAAAGGAATTTTTATAAATTTTATTTTATGCTATAAGAATTTAAGTTGTAATTTTCAATACAAAATTAAATATGGTTTTTTATTTTTTCAAATAATCAAACCTTCTATTCACAATTATATATTGAAAAAAGGCTTTTAAAAAGTGTTACGTATTTTAGAAGTCTTTTCAAAATATTCCATTCCAAAGAAATATTTTTTAATTTTACTTCATGTTAGGCTAATCTCATGATGTAATTTCTTATGCTAATTTATATACACAATTTATTATATATTATCTTATAATCAAACCCTCCATTTACACAGGCATGAAAATTATTGTAAAATTACACAATGGCAATTAAATGTTCACCATTTGCTGTTTCAGCTTTAATTCAAGGCGGTATTCTAGTCTAGAATTTTGAAAAAATCGATTTTTTTTCTTTCCCATATTTTTAAAGAATGGACCTTTAAGAATATTTCCTCCAAAGGAATTTAAAAAAAATTTAATTATTTACGGAGTTATAGCTATTTTAGTGATGCAGCGCGCGAACCGGTCACATGTATTGTCCACCTGGTTCATCAAGCTGGTGTAAGTGGCAAAAAGCAGCGGCTGAGAGTACATTAGATGACTTTGTTCACAAAAACCCCCCTCTGAATGACAAAATATTAGTAGCAATCAAGTCGATATACGAAAGTTTATCCGATGAAAATTTGCTGCACCGTTGTTTGGGCTCGGAAACCCAAAATAACAATGAATCGCTGAATTCATTGATTTGGACTTTTGCGCCGAAACACATTCATGCAGGAAAGAAGACAATTGAAATTGCAAATTATTTAGCAGTTTGCATTTTCAATGAAGGCTTTTTACCAATTTTGAAAATAATGGGCGTCATGGGAATTACAATTGGTCCAGAAGCCCATGCGTTCGCTAGCAAACGGGACGAAACTCGGATACGCCGCTCCGAAGTACGAGCTTCTGATGCTTCTAAGGAAGCTAGAACTGCTCTTCTAGCAGAAAGAAGCGAAGAAGAAGATCTATTTGAACAAGAGGAAGGTCCAATGTATGGAGCAGGAATCGCCGATTAACGAAATAAAACTGCCTGCAACTTTTCTCAAATCTTTAAACGCGTTTCTCTCGAAACTACTTTTTCCAACACGTTTGACATGATTTCTCAAGTTCTAATGAACCGATTAACTTGAAATTTGGCGTGGACCTTCTTTATATATCCCTCTATCGTTCGAACTAGAATTATGTGAAAATTTTGATTTTTACTATTTTTAAAAAATTTTAAACTTTATAAAAAACAGGGCAAAAACAAACTTTTTTTTCAAACAGTCGCCATTTTGTGAAAAATTTTTTTTGTTTTTTTCCCTAGTTCAGGCGATAGCGATATTCTTACTCATTAAGAATCTATTTTATTTTTTTTTTTAGATCACCAGAAGGGTTGGAATCGTGTCAATATGGACGCACCCTTTTTTTCACCCCCGCCACTTCACCAGCCTGTAACTTTGTCAATTTTCAAATTTTTTTTTGTATTGTTAAAATATTAATAAATATCTCATAAAAAAATGGATCGTAAAAATATTTTTAGTTTTTTTTTATAGAATTTAAAAAACACCCAAAATTTGTAACTCTAGACTAGAATACCCCCTTAAGTGATTACTTTGCCTCCCCGGTAAATCCGCCACTGCATTACGCGAACTTTATGCTCAGGGGAAATAAATTCTAAAACAGGTACTACGAATCCACAAACAAATATCACAAATGCATAATACAATATCTAAATTAATAAATATCTAAATCTAATCCTGCAGGAACCCGACAACAATTTTCTGTAGCATCACCTCTTTCAATTTTACCAAAACCTACAGCACTTAAAGTCGCATCTGAAAACATTGTCGCATCAGAATCACTGGCATATCGAAGATAAGGATCGCCTGAGCTCTGTTCTATAACGCGTTGTTGTATAAGATCTTGCAAATCCATGGTGTGTAATGTCATCTAATAATGACTATCTGCTTCCGACTTAGCTTTTTGATAGACATTCAAAGATCTTAATTCTTGCATATTTCCAGCCCTTGACAACTTCACGTCTGTAATGTTAATTTGATTTAATTCAAATTGCCTTGACATTATTGTTGCTAATTTTTCTTGTACATCCTTTCGCTCTTGTCCTCTTAACGGATAATAACATTTTTTCTCTTCTGGATGTACTTCTTCACTCCTGTTTGTACCATAAAACAAAATTGTTAGAGCCATATGTGGATAATGAGCAATGCTGAATTTAAATCTTTGCCCGCACTCAACGTATCTACACTTGGTGTACACCACGAAAGTATTTTTGTTTTGCCTCCCTTCATAAAAATTGAGGTGGCATTTGATACTCAACTCTAAGGGTAAAGTCTTTTTCAAAATTAAACGCATTTCTTCCACATTTATTGTCTGCGTTCCAGGATGAATTAAACCGAATTCATTTGTAATGATAAATTAACCACGGGTTTGAGAAAACTCGGCTCGCAAGTAATCATATATTATTGGGCAAGTAACTTCGGTAGGATTTTCCTCGTGATAATGTTTATCAGTATTACCACTGTCACTGGGGCTACTTTCTTCTGGACTACAGCTGTCATCATCTGTACAACAGTAGGTTTCATCATTACTCTGATTATCTTCTTCAGTATCCACGTATTTTTCATTATAACTGCTATTGTAACAGTCATTTTTTGGATTGACATGGAAATCTGATGAAGAACTGAGGGTGTCATTCTTATCCAAAATAAACATGTTGTCGTTTCTGCCAACTAATATCTCATCGATATCATCGTACAGCATCGTTAACTCCAGTTCTTCTTTTGTCTTGTAATTCTCTTGTACGAAATAACTTTCTGAAGGGTACCTTTGTTCCCATAATGGAGAAAAAAGTACTTGGCAAGTGTATCAGGAATAATTGAGTTTCTGATCTTATCTTGAAATTTTCTTTCAGAAATTTTACGTTCTTCAGTCTCTTTTGAATATTTTTCACTTCTTTCGGGCAAATTTCCTTTATGAGATACATATTTTTTCGTTTCTTCTGATAATAATTCCTTTAAATTATTTTGTTCTTCAAAACTTTAAGTAAGGAAATCCCCATCAAGTGCAAAAACAAGAAAACGTTTCTTTTGTTTCCAAATCTTTGTTTATGAACTTCTCTTAACTTTTCATGATTTTCATTATTTTTCCTTTTAAATGTGTCTCTTCTTTCTAGAGATTTGATTCCCTCTTCTGTACTTTTGCCTTTTCCAGCTACTTCTCTTTCTTCTTTTAAATATCTAAAATTATAAAATCGTTGCATTAATCTGATTTACCTTAAATTTCTATTATTTAACGATTTAACTCAATGGCTACGAACATAACCATTAAATGCCAAAAAACGATTAATCGCAATAAAACTGTATTAAACAATTAGATGTTTATAATTTTTTCTATCAAATACATATCATACAAGAATGCACACGATGGAACTATTTTTATTTTTTTTATGGTATCATTTTCTGGAAAATAAGGTGCGCCAATTTAGACGACGCGCCAATTGACGCCGCTTCTCTCCTACATGCATTTTTTTTTAAGAAACGTTAGAATATATTTAAAATTGTATTATAATCTCTTAAATATGTATCTGTAATAATAATTGAATGACTAATTTAAATTATTATTATCTGATTCATTAAAAAATATCTCATTGAAATAATTATTTATTATTATATTTTTAACGCTTGGCGACGTCTCTTTCTCCACAGAAGGATTTTAAATTCTTTGAATGATAAAATCAAGACAAACGTTTCTTGTTGTAATTACAAAGACCAGTTAAGTTTTGGCTATATGCATTAAAGAGAAGTTGGATTCGATTCATAATATAATATTTATTCAGAATATTCAACGGTTACTCTTCCGATGCTTATTGTCGCGGTGTGGTAGGGGAGGAAAGAGGAGAAGGACGTAAGAAAATAGGCAAACTGCGTCATTTTTTAACGTATAGAATAGTATACATAAAGAAATATATATTTACCTTGCAGTCGACTTAATCTCCGAGATTGTGAACAATAGGAAGTGGCAAGAAATATAAAAATACAAAGAAACCAGTTTTCATGTTCAGGTTCAACTCGTTTTCTGCTTTGAGCTTTTGAAAATAATTCATTAATTGATATTATGCGTAAATACTGAGCACTTAATACGGCACTACACTGTTAGAAATTTCTAAAAAATACAAACTTATATTTGAATTTTAATACACATGTGTATATATTTTAATAATGTTTCTTAATTTTAATATATTTTGATTGAAGTTATCAAATTTAATATGAATGTACATTAAGTTTTATAATATGCAAATCTATTAATTTTAATTTACCACTTGTATATTAAATTACATTAAAATTAATAAAATTTTTAACAGTGTACTTATGTTTTGACACATGACTGAAATAATAGAAATAAATATAATTATGACAAAGAGATTTAATCATTTAGAAAATTTAAAATCTTTCTCTGGAGAAAGAGACGTCTCCAACTGTTGAAAATATAATAATAAATCATTATTTTAATGAGATAATTTTTGAATGAATCAGATAATAATAATTGAACTTAGTCTTCAAATTATTATTATAGATATATATTTAAGGAATTATAATGCAATTTTAAATATAGTCTTATGTTTCTTTGTGATGAATGCATGTATACATTTCGAAATTTATATACGAATTATGATACAAATCATTCAAAAGCTAAAGTAGTTCAGTAAGTCGGGATGACATACAAGTTATTGTTAGGCATAATATGAAAGTTTTATCCTCGCCATGTCTTCAAGCTTCATGCATTATTTTTAAAAATTTTTCGCTACTTTTCACAGAAATTAGAATTATAAATACTTGAAAAATTGTACATGATATTTGATAAAAGTCTGTGAAAGTTTCTGCCACTGCGTCTTGCAAAACTCTATGTCCAAGAGTTTTTGACATCAGTAAGTCAAATTTGAAGCGACTAATTTTTTCTGTACTTTTATTATAGATAACCTATAAATTCCTTAACCATAAATAGTGATTTGACCGCTTCATTGCATGCAAAGAGGTTTAAGAAATAAATGGCACATTATTATATTAATTATATGATTGAATGCCTTGTGCATATGTATATATGTTGACAGGTGGGTGCAATTGTACTAGGTTATAATTGCACTGACTCATCTATTATTTCATACCTTGGATAAGATTCTTATAGTATTTATGAAATACATGATCTTTAGTGTCTATATTTTGAGATATTATTTAAGCTAGTTTGCGGATCCCCAATAATGTGATTGATTATCCATTATTGGTTATCGCTGATTATTATGTGCTATTGTTTGATTATTATTATTATAATCATTCAACGGCTGTTCTTAACAATAATGAATATTATTGTTATTTTCGTTAAATAATTATTAATGTTTTATTGGCTTGGTTTTCTACATTACCGACGGAAAGGTAGTTTTCCTATTTTATGCAATTCAACTGCCTTGTCGATCTCAGGTTATTATCCTATCGACAAGTAGTTATCATCGCAGTGACGTGATTTACGTTCGTCAATCGCCTGTTTGTATGCCGGGTTGCCTTGCTGTAGGCGCGATTTTAAATTTTGTTAATTTTTACGGGATGTAACAGTGAAGCTCAAACCAATTTTATAATATTAAAGATGATGTAAATTACTCGTTTTCTCAAATTCACTAAATTTATTTTTCAGTTCAAGTGAAACAGGAAATTCAATTTACTTAAGGCTCTATCGGCCTTAAGGAACACATTCTCATCATGACACTCATGCTTCGCGCTCGATTTTCTGCATACATTTCAGTAACTTTTTAATAAATTACATGATTAAAATAATTTATTTATTTTATTCCAAATATCTCAAAAAGGAAGAACAATCGTAGACTTTATTTAAGGAAACGATTTTGCAGAACAAAACGCTTATTTCGTATCTCACATATTTTGGTGAAAAAAATCGAATTTTTTAAATATTAAAAATCAAAACATAAAATATACATCCTGTCCCGAAATGTCTTAATGAGAATTTGTAGACCTTATTTCGGCAAAAAATTTTTCATCTAAACGTTTTTCTTTGTATCTCACATATTTTGTGTAAAAAATGGACTTTTTAAATTTAAATCGTATTTTTTGGAATTGAAACGAAAAATATATGTTTTTTCAGAAACTGTGTGAAACAAAATTTGTAGATCTTTTTGAAACGAACTCAGGGGTCTCAAAACGTAACGATTTTATGAAAATTTCGAAAGTCATTTTTTACATTAAACCAATACCTTCTCATCCATGATGAGAATGTAAAAATTTTTGGAAGTGCAGGGGTTTGAACTCGCATATGCTGCGTATCAGCCAATTACCTTGACCATTCTAATACGATTGTTAATGAATACTATTAATTTACGGACATTATATAATTAAGACGACATGTTTTCCAAAATTTCTGAAAAATTATTATTTATACATTGCATTCAGAGAAATAAATAAAATAATAAATAAATGAAAATAAATAAATAAAAATAATTAGAACTATTTTTTTTGCTTTTGTCTTATTGCACATTTTTGAAAAAGTGGATCAGCACCTGATGACTGGCAGGGCAAAACAGCTAGGGCCCTACCACAATCGAATTAAAATTTCTGTTGCCTAGAAATTGTAGCTGATGATTCAAAATTTTCACCTCGCGTTTTTGTGGCCTATGCATAGATTTTTAATTAAAAAATTGAAAAATCTACGAAAATTAAGAATTTTCTGATTAAAATAGTTAACATTTTTACCTACTATCACCATGTAATTAGGAATGTAGATTCTTAACCTTAATTTCTTATTTCTTATTTTTTCTAAATAAAATATTTTCCACTTAATTTTGTAATTGATATAGTTGATTCACGTACTATAAAATTTTTTAAAAACTATATTATTCGAAATAAATATTTTATATTTGTATTTTATATAAGAGAAATCGTAAAGTGTAATTTTGTATGCAAATTTGGATGTAATTTTGGTTTTTTTGAATACTGAAACCTTTTATTCACAGTTTTATAATGAAATTCATATGTGAATAATATTACGTATTAGTTTTCTGAGTATTTTATTTGAATGAAACTTTTGTCAATGTTGCCTTATACCAGAGAAGAAACTCTACTATATAATTTCGAGTGTATAATTAGATATGATTTATGTATTACTTAAGTATTTTAATATTTTATTTTTTAAACTCCAATATCATAATTTTTCATTCCTTAATATATAATATTCTCTACATAATTTTCTAATCGAACTATTTGATTTGCATAGCTAAAAAATATTGAAATTGATATTTTTTTTTGAAACTGAAAATTTATTGAGTTTAAATTTCAATAGAAAATCATTTTTTAAGTCTTTAAATCATCCTAAAATTCAAAATAAAATGTTTGGATATTCATTATAGGTGAATGTTTTTAATAATATCAAAGAAAGAAAGGTAATATCTTAAATGATATATTTGGTGATTTTAAATTTGTCCTCTGCTTCGCGCCACTTTGACACGAAGTCGACAAAAGCATAATTTTCGATCTTGGCTCAACAGACGAAAGCGTGAAATCGAAGCGAGGAAGTGGGGACACACCGACACGGCGCGCTTGATTGTGTGTGCTCCCACATGGGAGCGTGGTGGGGGCCGCCAGCTCCCACGTTCTGGGATCAATGCGGCAGTGTCTCCAGAACGTGGGATTTTTCGGCCCCCACCACGTTCCCATCTGGGAGAAACACATGCAAACGTGGCGTGTCAGTGTGTCGGCTCTGCTACACGCTGCGGTCACCAGCTTCGTGTAAAGCCGAAGGTGCACGAAGACGGACTTCGTTACAATGCTTGAGTTTTCAAGTTATTTTTAGATTTCACGCTTTCGTTTATCGAGTCGAAATTAAGAATTGTATTTTTCTCGAGTACGTGCAAAAGAGGCGCGAAGCAGACGACGAATTTGAATTTACGAAGTATATAGTTCAAGAAATAATACTTTTCTTCAATTTCTTGAAGAAAGTGTCTCCAGAACGTGGGATTTTTCGGCCCCCACCACGTTCCCATCTGGGAGAAACACATGCAAACGTGGCGTGTCAGTGTGTCGGCTCTGCTACACGCTGCATCAGTATGATCTTGGAAAATTTCATGAGGATTTCAACACTTCAAAAATAAACTTTCAGTGAAATTTAGTGACAATAAATGTATAAAATTTGAATCAATATATAATTTTCCATTCAAATTTATATACTTCTTACTAATTTTGTACATTTAACAATTTTTCAATTAGAACAATATTTTCTATCAAGATAAAATGAACATAAAATTCAAGTTCATAATTTATATTTTCAGTTATATGTTAGAAATATTTTCATCTCACATTTTTGTAGCCTAAGCACAAACTTTTCATTCCAAAACTTAAAAAGCTAAAATATGTGTTTATTGGTATTTCCATATTAACATATAAATATCAATCAACTTTAAATTTTACATAAAAATGTTCGTTCGAAGTGTTCAAATCTTGTTACAATTTGACAAGATTTTATGGAGGAGTGCAATCTTTTGGATGAAATATTTTGTAGTTCTTAATTTGTCTGTCCGTCTGAAATCGTAGTAAGATTTGAACAGTAAACAACAAATTTTCCAATAGAATTCAGGATCAATAATAATTGATTCAGGAAATACTTCAACTCTGTAGAGCATTTTTGTATTTCGAATTCAAAATGTGTGCTTAAGCCACAAAAAAGTAAGCTGAAAATGTAGATATAAAACTCATTATGTCATGTTTATGTCTTCTTAATGGAAAATACTTTGCATATAATTCTCTAATTCGATATTTTTTTAATGTATGAACATTCAAGAAATTGATCAATATTCCATCATTTATAGGAACTAAAAATTTCCGGATAATGCTTTGATTGAGAAAGCTAAAAATTTGTCAAATATTGATATAAATTGCAATTTTACAATTGCATTATTTTTCAAATATTTTAACATCTCTTCAATCTTGATAATTCTTACAGAAGTTTATTTCATGTGAGTGACTTTTTCTTTTCCTAATGAAAGATTTCGTAATTCTAAATTCGGCCCAATTCGTAACATTGTAAAAAGATTTTAAAACTTCATAAAATTTTTTTTTCTGTTTTATTCAAAGTCAATAAATATTCAATGTTTGGAATCGAAATATTAAGTAAATGATTTTTAATTTCTGGGAATAAACTGCTTTAATAAGACAATCTTTCTTCTTTGTGAGAAATCTCAATTTTAAAATTAAAATTCTACGCATAGGATACAAAAACATAATATGAAAATACTTTTATTACAGAATTTTGAAATATACAAGTTGACCAATTTTTAATCGAGTAAATCGGCTACTTTAAGCAAAAAATTATGTTAAAAATATTTTATCAAAAAAAAATAAGACACATTAAATTACGGTTTAAAATCCACATTCATAGATTGATGGTAAAAGCAGTTTAAAGTTTTTTAATCTTACGTTTTAGTGACGTATGCACAGAATTTTAATCAGATAAATGAAATGTTTTATAGAAAGTCAAAATTTTCTTATTACTGCACTTAATCAAATTTATAAAGTAAAAATATTTTTTAATTGATGCTTTCACTCAATTCTTTAAACATTCATTAATTGAAAATTGTACTCAAAATTTAATCATGCAGCGTTCCAATATTCCCACAATGTTACAAAATCTTATTAATAATTATTTTAGTCGAATTATTTTCAAAATATTAAAAAAATAAATGTAAATATTTTGATTAGATACTCTGTCAAATTTTGCATTTGACTGATCTTGCAAAATTGTTGAAAGTTTTGAATACCGATAGAAGAAACTTTAAATGAAATTTTATGTCCATAAATGCTTAAAGTTCTATATAGAAATATCAACTACAACATTCTCAAATTTTATAAATAAACTACTAAATTCAAAAAGTTTCGGATTTTTTTAAAAACTGTACAAATTTCAAATATGAATCAGTCAAAATCTACTGATTATCAGTGAAATTTGACTGATTTAAATAACTAAAAACAGGTTACTGTGAATCAGTCAAATTTCACTGATTACTTCAGTGAAAAGTAACTGATTTAACAGTGAAAAATATTGTTTCCACTGATGATTCAGTGAAAAGGCAAATCACTGATTCAATCAGTGAAAATTTGACTGATTCAGATTTAGAGTGTATACAAATTTCAAATATAAAGTGTACTCTGTACATTAATCAAACAAATTTAGGAGATGAATATTTTAATAAATATTCCTAAATATTATTGGAATATGATACATATCGATTTAGAAAAACTTCTTCAAAGTACTCAGACATTTTTCTTATTTTACGACATTTTTGAACCATGTTTGACCTTTGGGTAGGATTCAAGAAAACAATTGTAGACATACTTTCATTACTTAGTAAAATACTATGAAGACTTGCTTTTTAAATTAAAGCGAAAACTTTTAAAACCTTTAACAATCGGTTGCATAGATTCTGCTCTAATCTTGGACGCAATTAGAGAAATAGGTTTTTTTGCTTTTTTTAGATCTGATTTTTTCCTTAAACATAAAAGAAAGAAAACACATTTGAAATATTAAAATAAAAAAGCTGGTTCATTCTTAGAGAATCCCAAATATTCTGAAATAAAACTCCTTTCCACACCACCATGGAGGTAGAGTTTACTAGTAATAGTTCAATAAATTTTATGTACTCCAAATAAATTTTTTCGTAATTAATTATAAAAATCGTTCGAATTTGAATTTCAAGGACTTGTACACACTTTCAAGGCACATCGTTTTTCCTTTTGCAAAAATTTTTAAAACTTCTAATTTTTCAAGTAATTGGGAGTAGTACATTTAAAAAAAAAATTGTTTTCTCTACTTCCACTCGCGCTAGCTTAACAAATTTTCAGAATTTTACGATTTTATTAATATTGTATTAAGTGTCTACATTTTCTGAAACTATCTACAGGAGAAAAATTTTAATACTTTAGTAAAGAAAGTTTTCTGAAAAGTTGTAGCTCAATCAGATTAATAGCCAAAAAGTTACCAATGTTTTAAATTGCAAACGAACGGTATAGAGGTCAAATTGGAGACGAAAACAAATAATAATAGCAACCTTCTTTTGATTTCTTCTAAGATATACTTGATTCTCGCTTTATGCGTTATTTGAGAAGGCAAGAGTGTGAATTCTTCATATTTTTATCGTAATTCCTTATTGAAAACGGCAAAAGTAAGAATATTATATTATTATTTGGTGATACGTGAGTGCTCTTACGTACGTTATTGTTTGATGCTTGTGGGTAAGTTTATTTTGTGAAACTTAATTTGTGTGCAGATTACAAATTATTCACATTCGCTCAATTTTATCGACTTTTCATCTTATTAATTCTTTTCAAATAATTCTGTTTTCCTTCGTCGTATAATTTATTGTTCACAATGAGTAATCCGGTTGACCCAAATTCGAGTGTTTTGAAGGACAGCCAGGTTCAAACGAAGGTTGACCACCGTTTGAACTCTGGTTCAAACGAATGTCAACCCGCTAGAAAAGTCATGAAAAATGCAAAAAACTTTCAGTTGGGATGGGTTGAGGAATTTCCGTCGTGGAGAGAGTGGGTGGTTACATTAGCAGATGAAACAAGATTTCATTGCAAAATTTGCAATAAAACGTTGCTATGTGGCAAATCGGAAATTGAAAAGCATGAAGCATCTTTATCACTCAGAAAGATGCAAGAGTTTTCAAATAAATTAGAATGTTATGGAGTAGTAAGTGAAAATTCTTCTAATGTAACTGCCAATTCTTACAGTGTTGAACCTTGTGTAGCAATTTCGTCTGCTTCAGAATTCACAAATTCCACGATTCCGGAAAGTGTTACTTTCAAACAGAAAGTACAAGAAGCAGAGATTAGGATTAGTACATTTTTCGTAGAGCATAATTTACCATTCGCGATTTCATCAGAATTGATAGGACTTTTCCAAGATATGGAACCTTATGTTTTAAAAGACGTTAGATTGAGCCACACTAAAATGGTCCTAGTTGTAAATAACGTCGTATGTGCTGCTGAAACTGATCGCATGGCAAATATTTTGCGTAAGCAATCATTTTCAGTGTACGAAGACGAAACGACCGACAGGACTCTAGAAAAGTGGCTGTCATTAATGGTTCGATATGTGGAGCCAACGACATTTTCTGTCAGGGTGGAATTGCTCCAGCTTATTAATGTAAATGCTTCGGATTGTTCTGCCTCTAAAATTTTTGATGCGTTCGAAAAAGCATTGTCCGGGCAGAAAATCCCTTTATCTAATATCTGTGCCTTAGCTTGTGATAATGCACAGGTGATGGTTGGCAATAGGTCCTAATTTAAAACAAAATTAAAGGAAAATGTCCCCGTTTAATTGTTTTCCCGTGTGTCTCGCATTCGTCAGCAATTGTAGCAAAATATGCTTGTGCCACAATCCCAGATGTAGAGGATTTAATCAAAGATTTGCCAGCTTTTCTTAATGCTAGCTCCAAGCGAACGGCTATTTTTCGATCGATTGTTTTGGAATTAGGAAATGAATATTAAAAAATTCCTAGTCATTCTGAAACTCGCTGGCTTGTCCGCTATCGATGCATAGATATTATAATAAAGAATTGGGAAGTTATTCTTCAGTATCTTATGGTCCTCGTATCTGAGAAGGTAGAGAAGGCCAAAGACTTGTTAGGAAAAATGCAGAATCCTTTGACACCCGCATATTTCCTATTTTTGAAATTTACGCGAAAACTCCCAAAAGAATTCGCTTAGGAAACAGGACGGTCAACTCAATTTGTGTTACTCGATCAGCCCTAAAGGCGAGAGCTGAAACAGCCAGAACAACAAGCATCACTTCGAAGCATTTGCAATTAATAACCGAAAATCTATATGAGATGGGAGAAAGTGATAGGGAAAGTGGTTTGTCGCTCTTCGCTCACGAAGGAGAGGATTAATTCTAATGGCCAAGGCATGGCGTTAATCAATTTCAAACCCCTTTCTTACTCACAAAATAATGACATTTTATTTCTTATATCAGAGATACGTTCTTTATTCCTTTCTTCGCGTGCCTCGGGTATGGAAATTGTTTAGTTTTAATTATTATTTTGTGAGTAAGAAAACATACTGAAATTGAGTAATATCACGCTTTGGGCATAAGTGAGAGGCAAGGGGACTCACAATAATCAAGCACCCCAAATCATCCCGAATTAATCAAACTTCTTCATTATTTGATTTAAAACAAAACATTTTTGTTCGACGTATACTGGCATTTGATAGAGGCAAGCCTGAAGTACGGGCTACATTTGTAGCGTTTTTTACCACTTTGCTTCATTTTTTTCCTTTTTTCTTTTTGCTTGAAAGCAAAAACCCTTTTCGTTTCGTAGGACGTGGACTAGGCCTACAGGGGATACCACGTAAAAAAAACGAGCCTTAAACTCTACCTCCGTGGTGGTGTGGAAAGGAGTTTTATTTCAGAATATTTGGGATTCTCTAAGAATGAACCAGCTTTTTTATTTTAATATTTCAAATGTGTTTTCTTTCTTTTATGTTTAAGGCAAAAACTAGATCTAAAAAAAGCAAAAAAAACCTATTTCTCTAATTGCGTCCAAGATTAGAGCAGAATCTATGCAACCGATTGTTAAAGGTTTTAAAAGTTTTCGCTTTAATTTAAAAAGCAAGTCTTCATAGTATTTTACTAAGTAATGAAAGTATGTCTACAATTGTTTTCTTGAATCCTACCCAAAGGTCAAACATGGTGCAAAAATGTCGTAAAATAAGAAAAATGTCTGAGTACTTTGAAGAAGTTTTTCTAAATCGATATGTATCATATTCCAATAATATTTAGGAATATTTATTAAAATATTCATCTTCTATATTTGTTTGATTAATGTACAGAGTGCACTTTATATTTGAAATTTATATACACTCTAAATCTGAATCAGTCAAATTTTCACTGATTGAATCAGTGATTTGCCTTTTCACTGAATCATCAGTGGAAACAATATTTTTCACTGTTAAATCAGTTACTTTTCACTGAAGTAATCAGTGAAACTTGACTGATTCACAGTAACCTGTTTTTAGTTATTTAAATCAGTCAAATTTCACTGATAATCAGTAGATTTTGACTTATTCATATTTGAAATTTGTACAGTTTTTAAAAAAAATCAGGCGAAGGGCGAAAAAAGATCTGCGCCCTCTCCCCCTCTGGAAAAAACTCCCAAGAGGGGGAAGGGTGGCTCTTCGCCCTTTTATGCCGAGGTAGCCCCGAGCCAGCCCCCAAATAAAGAAGGGGACTGGCATGTGGTCACAAAAAAAAGAAAAAAAAAGAAAAAAGAAAATAAAAAGGAGAAAAGGGCGGAGGACCCTGCCCGAAAGGAGCTCGACCTGGCGTTAGGGGAAAGGGCGCAAATTTCAGCCCTGGTCTCGACGAGGTCCCTCAAAATTAGGGACCTCGACGAGACCGTTGAAAAAGAAGAGGTTGTGTCTGCCCTGTGCTTGGCATTGGGCAGACCGGCTTTTGAGGGGTCCTGCAGGCTCTTCACCCGCTTTGGTGGGGTGAAGACTGCAGTCATCCGGCTAGCTGAGGCAGACGCCGCGCGTCTGCTTCAGCTAGGCAAGTTGAGGATCGGGTGGGTAGAGTGCCGCATTCGCGAGCACCTGGAAGTTGCCCGGTGCTTCAGGTGCCTTGGGTACGGCCACGGGTCCCGGGGCTGCAGCAACCCCGACAGGAAAAACGCCTGTTGGAGATGCGGCGCCACGGGACACTTGGCCAGGACTTGTAAGGCGCCACCAAGGTGCCTGTCATGCGCAGACAGGGGCGAAAAAGATGTCGCCCATGTGTCGGGGAGCGGCTCCTGCCCGGTCTTCCGGGAAGAGCTTCGGAGGTTGAGAGGCAGGAATTGAAGTTTCTGCAGCTCAACCTCGGAAGGGGGAAGGATGCCCAGGACCTCCTGATGCAGACTGCCAGGGAGAGGGGGGCTGATGTGCTGCTCATTAGTGAGCAGTACAAGTGGTCCGATAACTCTGATTGGTATCAGGATGCATCAAGGAGGGCCGGCATCCTTGTTTGTAACCCTGATTTGGGCGTCGGGGACTTTCTGGAGACCGACGCAGGGTTCGTCTGGGTGGAGGTGGCGGATGTGCGTGTGTACAGCTGCTACTTCTCCCCCGGCGGTCCCTTCGATGTCTGAGACCCAGATCCTCCTCCTTGAGGAAAGCCTCCGTGAGGCCATCGGGCGATCCCTCATAGGGGGTGACTTCAACAGTAAGTCGCCCGAGTGGGGTGAAGCCCGCCTAGATAGGAGGGGAATCTTGGTTGGCGAGATGGTCGCTAGGAACGAACTGATCGTCTTGAATCAGGGCGGGGAATTTACGTTCAGACGAGGAGTGGGGGGGTCAATAATTGATCTCACAATTGCCGCACCTCGCCTCGCTTCAAGGATAAGCGACTGGTCGGTCCTCGAGTTAATAACCTTGAGTGACCACCGGTGCATCGAATTCACACTAGAACTACGGTGTCAGGCGGTAGATAAGTGTAGGGGCGGCGAAGGAAGGAGCCCCTCCTGGAACACGAGACGACTCAGCAGGGAAAGACTTCGCGAACACCTCGAAGAAACCAGGCTCATCGATGAGCTTGGTTGGGTCTGCCCTGCTGGGTCGTTTGAAGCTGCTGTGCGCTCGGTGAGGCAGAAGGTGGTCGCGTCTTGCGACTACTCGATGCCTCGCCGCGAGCGCAGGCAAGCCAAGGGTTCGATGTACTGGTGGAACGACCAGTTGACAGCCCTACGTCGAGAATGCCTCGCAGCGCGGCGAAAATTCACCCGTTCAAAGGGGGATGCTACGCTGCACGAGGCATGGAAAGGGGCAAAAACAGCTTTGAGGCGAGGCATAAAGAAAAGCCGACTTCAATGCTGGAAAGACTTGATCGGTGAGGTCGAGAAGAACCCATGGAGTCTCGCCTTCAAAATAGTCACCAAGAGATTGGTGGCTAGAAGAAAGACCCCGGGCCTGGATAATCCCGATCGAGTCCAGTACATTGTGCGTAGCTTTTTTCCACACGTGGAGCCGTTCCAAAGACAGGACCGAAGTTCCTGCGTGTCCGGCGCGAAGAACTCTTCACTCTCGAAGAACTAAAGAGAGCGGGTGGAAGGCTTAAGGCAAATACAGCGCCGGGTATCGACGGGGTGCCGAACGAGATCCTCAAAGAGGTGATCGGGGCGTACCCAGAGATCCTCCTAGAAGCCTTTAACTCCTGTCTTCGGGAGGGGAGGTTCTTCGCAGATTGGAAGAAGCAGAGGTTGGTCCTGCTGAGGAAGGGCAACAAACCTCTAGGGGTTGCCTCGTCGTATAGACCAATATGCTTATTGGATATGATGGGGAAGCTTCTGGAGGAGTTGATTCTACAACGGCTTCAGGCTCTCTTGGTCGGGGAGAACGGGCTCTCGGAAAACCAGTTCGGATTCAGGAAAGGCAGGTCCACCGTGGACGCCATCCAAGCTGTGGTTAACATCGCCACAAATACAAGAAAAGGAACTGGTAAGCGTAAGGGATTCTGTGCGTTGATTAGCATTGACATACGCAATGCGTTCAATACCGCGAGATGGAACATCTGCATCGAGGCGATGGTGCGGAAAAAGGTTCCAGACTACCTGTTGCAAATGATAGATGACTATCTGAGCGACAGGTGGGTGATATATGAGGGCGACAAATGGTCTCTCAAGGAGATGACATGTGGCGCCCCTCAAGGGTCGCGGGTGGGTCCACTCGTTTGGAACGTCATGTACGACGATTTCCTGCGCATGGACCTGCCTGCTGGAACGAGCATCGTCGGCTTCGCGGATGACGTACTTGTCGTGTGCGCCGCTGACGACGTCGGAATCCTAGAGCTGAGGATCAACGAAAGTCTGTGGCGAGCGAAGCGCTGGTTGGCCCCTGAGAAAACGGAGGCTTTGCTCGTTACGGAGTGGAAAACAAGCATTAAGTACCTGGGGGTGCAGCTGGATCGTAGGCTTAGCTTTGGCGAACACCTAAATATCGCAGCCGCCAAAGCCATCCAATGTGGAGCAAACTTGGCCCGGCTTATGCCAAACATTGGTGGACCCAGGGAAGCGAAAAGAAGATTGGTGGCGAGCATGGTCCATTCGAAGCTGCTTTATGCAGCTCTGGTCTGGGCCAATGCCTTGCAAAACCATGCTATCCAGAAGAAGCTGTTCTCGGCGCAGAGACTTGTCGCGCTGACACTAGTTTCGGCATATAGAACTATCTCGACGAGCGCTGTGCTGGTCCTGGCGAGCGTCCCGCCAATAGATTTATTGGCGGAGGAAAGGCAGGAAACCTTTCAGCTTCGCAAGGAGCTTACCTGCGCCGACCTGCAGGAAATCGCTCGCGCGAAGGAGGCCATCCGCAAGGATGGAAGGCGCAGACTCGTCGAGAAATGGCAGATGAGATGGCATGATGAGCAGACAGGGAGATGGACCTACCGCCTGATCCCGGAGCTCGCCACCTGGCTGAACAGAAAGCACGGGGAAGTCGGCTTTTACTTGGCACAAGCGCTCTCGGGCCATGGCTGTTTTAACGCGTACCTGAGGCGCTTTAAGAAGAGAGACGAGGAGACGTGTTGCTACTGCGATTCCCCGGTGGATAACGCAGAGCACGCACTCTTCGTCTGCGCAAAATGGGGTGTGGCTAGGGGGGTCCTCGGTCAGGCGGTGGGTTCCGAACTTACTCCTGACACGATGGTCCCCCTCATGCTCCAGTCTGAGCGGTTCTGGACGCTCATCGAGTCATTCGTCACACTTGTGATGAAGACGAGAGAACTTGATGGGCGTCGGGAGCGAAACAACGGGGAGGGCCAGTAGAAATCGCATCGGGGCCGGCACCCGCGGTCCTGCGTCTCGGGTAGACTTGACTGTCCTTGTCGTTCGGGGGAGGAATCTGTTTGTTTCTCCCCTGGGTGGCGCGGCTTACGGTTTTCCTAGTGGGCGTGTGGCCGCGGGTGGAAGTTCCGAGCGAACGGATGACGGAAGAGTCGTACGCGACTTTAATGGAACCAACCACCCGTGAAGTTTAAAGCCGAAAGGCGGTTCCGCGGGTGGTGTATTGGTTCGAGAGAGGGGGTTTTTTGGTTTTAACAGGTATGCCTAGACCCGTCCTAGGAGAGTCCTGTACAACGTCTATAAAAGATTTTGCCATTTTTCCTCCTCACCAAGGATGGTAGAAGAAAATTAAACACTTTAATGAAAGTCACTAAACTTTTCTACGGCTGAGTCTTATAAAACGCTATGTCTGAGAGTCTGGTCGCAATTTCAATTTTAAGTGATTAATCCTTTCCCCGCACCTAAAATTTATTTAATTTATTAATTTTTGAATAATCTTACAAACTGCAGTTTTAATTGCAGTTATGGAAATTTTCAGAAATATTTGTTTGTTATTGCGGAATTAGCAGCGGTGTAAAAAGTGCATCACTGAAAATTAATCGACTCCGTGAGCCATGCGAAGCGCTCCCGATCGCAAGTAAGGTAAAAATATAATGATTGTGTAAAATTGCACGCAGATGGGAAAATTCCGGATTAGTACCTTGGACTAAATGTACTTTTCCAATGCTGCTGTAAAGTTCCGGTTTCAGTGTAAAATGCACATATAAATATCGGGCATGCGCTCTAAGTCCCGGGTATTTTTTAATGAAATATAAAAGTTAATTGACATACAAGAATAATTGCAATAAGAATAAAAAACATTTAAATTAAGTCGTACACATTTAAAATACCATTAAAATAATAATACATGTTTCGTTATTAACTATAATATGAATTTTTTGGTTTAACTTCACGAGTTTAAATATCAGACTTTTCTTTTAAAATACCATTTAAATAATAGTACATTTTTTTATAATTGACTACAACTTTCGAATACTCTGGTAGGAATATTGGTAGGAACTTTTTTGGTTTAACTTTGTGAGGTTAAATATCAGAATTTTCCCTCGGAATAACATTAAAATAATAATACATTTTTTCGTAATTAACTATAATATTAAGTTTTGAACACTCTATTGGTAAAAAATTTTTTGCTTTAACTTTATGAGGTTAAATATTTGTCTTTTCCTCTAAATAATTTACTCTTTAGCAGAGAATTCCTTTATTATGCAATCAAACTATTCTTGGGTAACGTTATCTACATTCTGCGGAATGACTATCTTATTCAATTTTCTATATAGCGTCTGAACCCTTTTCCTCACCTTCTTGCCATCTGGTGCTTTGCAACTATCTTCTATGCTTTCAATTGTAGAATAACTTCTTGAAGAAATTGGAGAATACGGGCATAACATGTTGGGTAACACATGTTCCATACAAAGTATGTTGCAAGGACCCAATCCAAAGCGTCTAGAATAGTACTGCATACATCGAAGTTTGTTACGTCAACGGCGAGATGATAAATTGAACCATCATCAAGAGCTGAAATTAAAATTGAAATTTCAAGAATGCAAAGTAGTATTTACTAATTTTCCCAAATAATTTTTGTCGATTATGTCGATCATTAGAAGAGTGTATCACTCATCGTGACAACGGAGTTCTACTATGTCGACCTTATCAACCTGTGATTTAGAATTAATTTAACGTCATTTAAGACTAGATGGAATTTTCAATATAATATTTAAAGAATTTGAAAATCTTTCTGTGGAAAAAAGACGCTTTCGACCGCACTGGGATACGAGCCCAGGTCTTTCGATTGCCGGTCGAATGCTTTATCATCTGAGCTACGGAGGTTCCACACAACTTTTCTCACAGAATCTATTTACGCCTATTCGGCTACGGATGTATCATGAACTATTTACTAATTTTTCCAAACTATTTCAGTCGATTATATAATATATATATATATGATTCAATATAATTTGAAAAAAAAATTTCGAAGTAGTATTAATTTTCAATATTTGTATAAAATCGTAAATTGAGGCCTTACCTTCTCTCGCAATGAAAGGACCTTTCAGCGAACATTAAAGATCCGTCTACGATCGTCCTGCCTGCAAAAGCCATTATTATGCTTCATCTTATATAAGTTCATCAATTATTATTGCAGTTTTTGAAATAAATTTTATTTTAACGAAAACTTACAGGTACGTTAAGAAGAAAATGTTTTGTATCTTCTTTAAAGTGATTGAAAATTATTTTGAGCACTTCGTAATCTTCAGGTTCCTCCGCTGCAGTTAAATAAGCTTGGCGGCCATACTTAAATATTCTTCCTTTCTCTTCCAGGAAGTTTTGTTGCAATAATATTGCAGAGTGTCCCATCAGCAATTCATAGTGGTAAAGAAGGTACTCTCTACGAAGAAGGATTGGCCAAATATCCCACAGGTCTTCAGTCGTAGGTGGTTCATCGAAATTGTTGAAAAATCCATGTTGAATTTAAAATTTAGATTGAAGCCCTGGCAGTATTTCTAAATTCTGAAGTTCACGCGCTGCTTCCCCGACTTCCAAAGATATGAAAATATCCTTCAGAATATTTGTTTTTACTTTTAGGGTATCTTCGGTTTTTCCACCCGGGAACACGTTTGGCTGCCAATTCACTATATCCATTCTTGATAACATAATCAGCCTGACAATGTGTGCTGGTGTCTTTTTACTATTTGAAGGAGTAGTTGAGTTTCTGATCAGTTCAGATAGTTGTTGTGTTCCCTCAAAGCATTCAGAAAAGTCATGATGCCCTTAGAGTATTTTTTTATCACGGAGTCGATCTTCCAGAGAATCCGGGTACGTTTCGATAATTTATTTAGCGACATTCCGCAAAACACGTATGGGGATCTTGGTACAAATATCACGCATTTGTAAAATTATTCGATGCACCAGTAATTTCCGTATTCTGCAAGTTCTTTCACCAGTCGCCAATCGATTTATGATGAACTGTTCGACCTGACTCCAGTTAAATTCATAGGTCGACCATGGGTTCACGATAGGCCCACGCAATTCGAGATTTCCGTTTATCACTGCCACGTCTTCCATGTCACCATCATTTTGTGGCAAAATTATGGCGCCTGGAGAAAAATGATTAACTTGCCCTGCATTAGCTTGTGCATTCAATGGTAGTGCATACTTATTCTTCGGTACGTCTTGCTGTTTTTCAAGCCCATTTGCTCATGCATCAAGTTTTGCTCGTTTGGCTGCTCTATTTCGTCATTGATATTATTAGTGGCTTGAGAATCTTCTCGTCGCCATATTTCGCCACCTTCTAAAAGCATCAAGGTTTCATGATGGAAGATCTGTAAAAGCAAGTCGTCATCTACCAGAGTTCCATCACGTTTCAATACTAATTTCGGGCTTCTGATACCCATCTTCTCGCTGCACTTAAAAATTGCCTCGGGGATCGTAGCTTCTCAAAGGACAATGAAAAATTTGGTTTCTCTGTTGCATGACCAGATTCTAAATAACTGCGCCATCTGAAACAAATTAGTTAGAAATATTATAATGAATACCATAAATTAAAGCTCTTAAAATTGAAGATTTATTTATTTGCAGTAATCAGGAGTGAACTCAAAATTGACTAAATTCGAAAAACATAATTTGCAATGGTAAGGAATTTTCAAGATAATAAAAATTATAATTACATGTACCAATACAGAAAAAAGTGTACAATAAAAATTTCCTCTCTACTAGTTGCTTTTTTTCATCAATGAGAAATCGGGAGATAACATAAAGAAATGAAGTTCATCTGATTTTACTTACACCTGTGATGCTTATAAATCTGGATCGAAAGGCGTATATTTCGGCAAGTATATTGTTGAGGACCTGTAAATAAGTTCGAGGAAAGGGTCGGGTGACAGCAGAGAGGAATGTGAAAAGATAGACAAAGTTTTCGTCAAGTTTTCATTAATTTAAGATCGTTCGTGAACTCCTGATTCATAATAATAATAATATAATCATATATATATCATTATTTACGTATTTAATGCTCATAAAAATAACAAGTAGTGATGCTTCGGTAACAAGGGTTTGTGTGGAAAACACTTTATTCTCATTTGCAAATAATCTTCGATCTTGTTGTGAAACAACATTACTTTTCCAGGAGAAACAACTGGAGCGCAAACTAATTCACAAATTTCTCTTAAACGCAAAATCATTCGTCAAATTGGATCATCGGCATCTCGTATTTTATTGTATATCTTAACAGGCAATACATGAATTAAGCATCTAATTTGACTTGCTATGCCGCATGGTTTTTCATATTTTTCTTTAATAAATGGCATGCAATTAGTTGAAGAACTGTCAGTCGATAACTTTAAATTTGCAGGTCTATAATTCAGGAAACCAATCTGAAACCACTGTCTGCTAATGAAGTACTTTATAGCATACAAGAGATCTTTCTGTATGAATCCTTCAAATAAATCATAAGCTAGACAAGGTGGCAAACTAGAGTTACAAAGATGAAAAGATTCTATTACATTCAATGGTGAGTTTTTCTTAATTCCCTGAACCATCTTACCGACTAGATGTGCCTGAAGGGCGCACGTATTGTGACTCTCTCGATGGTTCTTAATTTTATTTACGAATAACCATTCGTTTGTAATTGAGAACGAAGTATTTCGCAAAAGCGGCAAAAGAAAATTGACTTACTGAAATTTTCAGTGAGACCTCCTATCTGATGGCTACCTAAATTATCTTCTAACATAAAGACTACAGTTTCCTTAAATCTTACCGTTTTTCCTGAGAATGATAGGGTAATTCCAAAATTTGCCAAAATGTTCAGATGTTCGATAAGTCTTTTGAGAACAACATCCCAGCCGAATTCAATGACATGTTTTTCGAGACATAGCAAAACAAGCTGTGCATTAGTAGTTGTTGATCTTAAGTGAGGTGGCAAGTTTCCAATTATCATGTACACAGTAATAATTCCGCTTTCGTAGAAAGTTTCGTTCTTAGATGCAAAAAACTGAATCAACGCATTTTTGACAGCCTCATTTGAATTGATTGTTTTTCCATTCAAATGGTTTTGAAGTGAACGGAATAAATGATAATCGGATGGTGCAACGTTAGGACTATACGGTGGATGAGGCATCACTTCCCAGCCTGACTCCAATAATTTTTTGTGAGTGACCAAATATGTATGTGGTCTGGCGTTATCTTGATGGAAGAGTTGCCAGTTCTGGACGCTTTTCCTTGATTTTTTTGTCCAATTTCATTAGCCGGCGACAGTAGACATTCGAATTGATATTTTGGTACCTTGGGAGCAGTTCAAAATAAACAATACCTTTAAAATCCCACCAAACACTCAGCATAACCTTCTTTTGATGTATATCGGCTTTTGATGTAGATTGTGCAGGGTCATCTTGCATGCTCCATGATCTTTCTCAAACGACGTTTTCAAGAACAACCCATTTTTCATAGCCCGTTATGATTCGCTTTAAGCATGGATCGGTTCCGTTACGTTTCAGCAGTGAATCGCAAATGGAAATTCGTTTGGTGAGTTGAATTTCGTTCAATTTGTGAGGAACCCAAATATCATTACACTATAATCATCATATAACTTTTGCCGAACTTGCACTGCGTTTTTACCTTTTCTGAAGTAATAAAGTAAA
The DNA here is from genome assembly GCA_030998225.1 of Diplolepis rosae. NCBI lineage: Eukaryota > Metazoa > Arthropoda > Insecta > Hymenoptera > Diplolepididae > Diplolepis > Diplolepis rosae. Next base: position 302,905 of record JAPYXD010000391.1, on the reverse strand, counting down.
ATGTGACGAAAATGATCGTCTGGAATCTCCATTTCAAACCAATGCAAAACAATAAATAAACAAAAAAACTTAAAATTTTTTTTTACTGAATAATCTATGAAACGTCAGCTGTCAAATACCATATACGTTCTGAAGTTTGCAATAGAGAAGAACGACTTCGAGCGACTAAAGTCATCTAGCGGAAGAAGCGAAATTACTTTTTTGCCAACCTAATATAAAATACAATAGTTGATTCACGTAGTCGGCACATTATTTTACACTCTCATTATACACTTTTTTCAAACAACTTCAAACATACTATCTTTGTAAAAAATGCACCAACGCTTTCAATTTTATACTTCAAATAATAGTTTCAAATGAAGAATGTTTACAAACATTTACAAATATTGAGTTTAATTTGCGGTTACGTTAGAATATTTTGAGCGAACAGAAGGAAGCGCCCATTTTTTTACGCCACTTGCATTCGTGCCATCAATTAGGAAGTTCTTGTACCTTTTCCATGTGCTTCCGACAACAAACGTGCTCAACTTTTGTAAAGTTCATGCAGAAGGGATTGGTCTCCTTATGTCTATTCTGCATGTTTTTTTCGAAAAATTGATAAAGATCAAAGTTGTAGATAAACATTAAATCTTTCACTTATGATCTAACTTTTGCCTGTACGACCAACATTGTAAAACTTACAGCTGTTTAAAATATTTAGTTTATTTTTAACTTTTTAAATCCAACTTCCGGCTGTAAAAGGTTGCATAGAAATGTAGAGGACGTAATCTAGACCAGGATTTATTGAACTCCGCATGTAATCAATTACTTTATCAATTAATGTATCTATCAAATAAATAAATAATTATTGATGAATCGAAATAATTGATACTTGACTTTTAGAAATTATTTATTTACATTTAAAATCATCGTAAACTACGTAATAATTATGATTTGAATTGATTTATACCATTACAGTATGCCACTTTATTATATAATTTGTTGACATTTCAATTATAATATTTACATTTCCAGTTATTAAATTAGACCAAATGGTTATTACAAAATGTGTACCTGGAATTTTTGTCAGGAGTTTAGCATGTTACATATTTCAAGATTTCTATGAGTGTATCTAGTATTTTTAATGATTTATGTATGAAATGTACTCTTTAAATCAATTTCAGTAGAATTCGACTGGTTACCAGTCAGCGTGAGATTCTTGACATGAATTCCAAGTACACATTTTTCAATAACCATTTTGTCTAATTCAATAACTGGAAATGTAAATATTATAAAATAATTGTCAGAAAATTATCTAATAAAATAGTATACTGTAATGGTATGAATAAATTCAAATTATAAATATTACGTTGTCTACGATAATTTTGAATGTAAATAAATAATTTCTAAAATTAGAATATGCCTTTTACATCCGGAAGTTACATTAAGCAGGTAAAAAATAGAAAAAAAATTCAAACAGCTGTAATTTTTACAATATTGGTTCTATGGGAAAAAAGTCCAATAAAAAGTGAAGGATTTAATGTTTATCTAACACTTAAAATAAGATAGATTTTGCGAAAAAAAAGAACAGAAACGGAAGTACAGCACCATTCGCGTTTCTTGGCGACCAATAGCCAGTAGGTACAGTTCCGACTTTTTGGTTTAGACGCTACTCATATCCTCCTTTCACTTTAGAAAGAAATCTGCAGACTCATATATTTTTTAACACATTCTCCCAAATTGACTAGACTACTTATGCTAACGTTTACATCCGGTGTACCATTACCATGCAGCTATTAATGTATCTCATATATTTCAATTTTATTGTATCATATTTATTATTTTATAAATTCCAGATGATAAAACATTGAAATTTTGAAAGTTTTTATCAAGAACGAAGACTACAATCAGAATCGGAACTAATATTACAATCATCTTGTGATCTACCTGATAATGCATAATATTGTGCTATATAAATTAAATAAAAGAATCAAAAAATGACTTTTTTTATTCAAAGAAACTGTTTACTCAAATAAAATTAGATAATTTAGCAAATTGTCCAAATGAAATTAAAGTTGGAGTAAACACTAGTACTCTTATTTTGATGCCTACTACAAGCGAGGTTTTTTTGAGGACGAACCCATTTCACATGTTATTTCAGGTTCATTTTCTTCCAAAAACATCGTATTTAATGCTGAGGAGTCTCTATCAATTAATTTATACGTCGGTATACAGTAATCACTTATTTTTTTTTCTTTATTAGCACACCCATTATCCTTTGTAGCCCCCGTTTGTTTTTCAAAATAAACACTGGCTCTTAATTTCTGGTCTATTATTATGAGACTGCCCAGGGGGTACTAAAATATTAACAGCTGTTAGTTTTTGATTTTCTCGTAAATAGTATAGGCAGATAATAATACTTACGCATGATACAGGACGATTTAGATCTCTTAAAGGAATACATAGTTTATGTTTACACAACATATGAAAGCTTTGTTTTACTGGACCTTTCTATTGAAACAGATTATAATATAATTTTAATAGTCTAGAAGCTTGAAATTTCTATGATATGTTGAAATTCAGGAGTAATATTGTACTGGACAAGTATTACTAGCCACTACTGACACTTTTGTATTGATTAGATGATGCCATCATGATAAAAAATTAAATCAGTGTTCTGACATTTTTTTGAGCAGAAATTACCATTAGAGTAAAAATCCATTCGAAATGTTAAGGAAGTAATAACTATTACCCATTTGTCATGGTTGATTCAATTATGATTAAAACAATTACGAAGATCTAGTACTGGGAAGTAGTTTCGAGCCAGTACAACATCTACCCAGGCATGAAAATGCATTTGGAAGTTTCATACTGGTTTTCGTTTCTTTTCAGATGTTAACATTTCAATGACATTTAATGCGCACTTTTTTACTGGAAGATTTAGAACCAGATAATTGATTAATATTAGAAAGAAATTCTTCAACTGATCCCGTAAATTTTTAACGTCACTGACCATTTTTATTGTCTATCACAGATTAAACATTATTTTCGATGCACAAATAAGAGTTTATGAATCAAATGCATTTCTCGCAATAAATTAGGATAATAGTTTTGCTGCATAGCAAAAATGCCATTATTTCTAGTTTTAATAGTGAGAAGTTAAGCCAAAAGCTTAATGGGAAATAGTGGGAGGGCATTGATCAAGTTCTGATAGTCCGACAGGTTGTACCGGGATAGTATTTTAAGAATCGTGTATTTTTACCTCTTTATCCCATCCTACCAAAATTCCGTAATTTTCTTTATCCTCCCACTTCATCCAATCTACTTTTATACGCGATGATACGTCGAAGTGACTGTTCAACTAAAAAGATAATCAATTTTTTATACATCAAGTATTTAACAAACTTTAAACGTTATTATATAAAATATATTGAGATTCAAGTAGTTCAAGTTTGAACTTCTTAATGCTGTGTAAAACTGCTTACGTATAGAATATAATATTTTGTCTCTTTACAATCATTCTTACGAATCCGGCGGGAATGATCGAGGACCTCTGTTTTTGGTAGAAGCTTTTTGAGGAACATGCTATAAGTTAAGACGCCAACTTTATCCAGACCGACCTCGGACACTTTTTGCAAACATTCATGGTTGATAAGGATCCATTTTGAGTAAATTATAGCCCCAAGGCATAAAATTTCGAAACTTTGTAAATTTTTTTCAAATGGAGACTCGTGCTTCCATAAAGAAACAACGAAATTGAAGTAATCGTTTTTGGTGAGGCCGTCATCACCAGCGCTATCTGTTTATAATGACAATGAATAAATATATTTTAGAAAGAGGTAAAATTGGTTAATTGTACAATGTAAAAAATAATTTAAGTAAAGGACTTATAAAATACTAAATTTTACATGACATGGTAAATGTCCATTTTGTAGGAACTTTTAGTTTTAACTTGTAAATTTTCTTGAATTAAAAAAACTTTGTTTAATTTGAAAAAATGTCTTGTTTAGCCGCGTATCGAAAATATTTTTGTCAAATTGACACAAACTGTTCTCTAAGTGGTTCACAGCTTTCATTCTATTTAATGGTGAAATTACAAAAGATGAGACTCTTACAATTTTCATGTAAATAATTGCAAGGTATTTTTACCATTTTAATGTAATGTTGCATATTTAATGGGCTCTTTACGTAAATTATTTTTCACAGATTATATCTCTTTTTTTTTAACAAGCAAACGGATAAACAGACATCACCCAAAAGAAGAATTCAGTAAGTAACATTTGCCATAGAGGTTATTTTTGCGAGTATGAGTAACAAGAAATAGCCTCCATGACAAATAATAACTTACTAGGTTCTTCTTTTGGTTAGTAAAATACATACAAATTAGGTCGAAAAGGGAGAAAAGTCATCTTATAAACCTGCACACACTAAGAAAAATGAATAGATTGCATGTAATCAAAATAATCAGGAGATCGCCTAGTAAATCAGTAGGGATGGCAACGCTGTAGTCCAGTCCATATAAACATTTTAATATCAAGAGCAGTAGGGGAACGGCAGGCAAAAAGACCGCCCAGGAAAAAAAAACCGATAGAACGCGCGTCTCTTTGAATTGTGTATCTGTCATTTGCATATTCAGGAAATAAAAATTCAATCGGATGGTGACACTTGGAATCTGCCATTTGTGCGCAATGTTTTAAATCTGCCATTCGACATTGGTTAAATCGTTAAGTGAATAGGGTTGAATAAGACTGATTAACCTCAAATAATTTCTAATGGCAATGTACGATTCATTGATGTTCGCATGAATCGGTTGAAATTCCAAATGAAATGGAAGTCTTAAAAGGTCACTCTGAATAAGAGAAATACAATAAAAACAGAATACGAATTGTATTGTAAACGATTGTTCACTTTAAATACATTATTTTCTATCGGAAATATTGGTTTTCAATCTGTTAATGCTGAAATTCCAGTGACAGATACGCAATTCAGAACACCTCAAAGCCCATTCAAATATAACGCAAGTGAATGGTTTTTTGTTTCCTGGGCGGATCAAACAAATTGAATATTGTAAATAACGCGTGTATTTGTTTATATTTTATTAAATGTTTTGTATAAAATGACTGTTTAGTTTGAAGAATGGTATGTCAATGCGGTTTCTAAATGTGTTAAAATTAATTAAATTAATTAAAATATACGTAACCCTGGTGAAAGTGCACCAAAGCGTACGAAAACGCAACAATCGGCTGGGAAAGTTATAGCTAGTGTTTTTTGGGATACACATGGAGCAATCTTCAACGACTACCTTGAGAAAGGAAGGACGATTACTGGATCATATTATGCTGCATTATTGGATCGATTGGTTGACGAAATCAGAAAGAAACGGCCACATTAAAAGAAAAAAAAAATCCTTCTTCAAGATGACAATGCACTATCTTACACATTGAACATTGCACAGAAAACAAAGCATGAATTGGGTTTCAGATCGCTTCCGCATCCACTGTATCCTCTAGACCTGGCCCCCCAGCGACTATTATCTGTTCCCAAACCTCAAGAGATGGCTGTGTGGTAGGCGTTTTGAGTCTAACGAAGCAGTTAAATGAGGAACAGAAGGCTATTTTGGAAGGTTAAACAAATCGTATTATTTGAAGGCATAGAAAAGTTTAAACATCGCTGGACTCATTATATCGAGCTAAAAGGAGAGTGCATTGAGAAATGAAGCCGATTTTCGCCAAAAAAATAAATTACTGTTCATTTTATTACGTCAATATCAAACACCCTAGTATGGCATATGTGTTATCATACAATGTTAATATTATTCTTATTCCTCGAAAAAAAAGAAAAAAAAAACTATTCATTTTTCTCAGTGTGGTTATAATGTAAAAATGGTTTATTTGTTCTGTTGCTGACAGGGTGTTTTATTCTGTTTCATTCTACCCTGCTGGAAGTGAAAGGTTTAAAACCTTATTCGTTTGAATAAATTCACTTTCAACAAAGTACATAGTTTAATTTTCTGCGAGGTCAATAATTTTATAAAGCACACTGTAAAAAATGTCTACGAGATATTACATAGTCTGTCGTCGCAAAATTACACCGGAACGCGAGTAAGCAATAGCAGTGCATGGAATTTCACAACGGCAACGTGAAATTACATCGACGCGTCGCATAGTAGGGCAAAAAAGGTGCCTGTGGATAAATCAATTTTCAGCCCAAAATTTCTATTTGATTTGCAATTTTTATTTTTCTATAATAGTCTATGAAACTGTGTAGGAACAATTTGGGAAGGTGCAGTAGAGGGTCAAGATTTTTACAATAAGTTGGTATTGATATAAGCATTAATTTTCCAAGAGGTTATATCTAATGGAAAATTTCTATGAGAGTCAGAAGAAAAATCAAAAAATTAGTATTTCTTGAAAACGATTGGACTGATTTCAACAAACTAAATAGTATATTGTGCAACTAGGAAATACTATTGTGAAATTAGGAAAAAGCAGCTTTGTTTCTAAGTGTGAAGTTTGATGCCCGATCAAAGCGAGGACATCAATCACACAAATAAAATAAATATTTTTCTTTGATACCCACGCGAGAAAGACAATTTTGGGGTCTTGGCGCTAAACAACAAAAATGATTGATTGCACAATCCATGCTGAGTCCGTGTGACAAAACGTACTTTTCCAAATTAGTGACGAGAAAGTTTAGAAATATTTAAATTTTAACCTCTATTGTTAGTTTACGGAAAAAAATTTTTTGATACTATTTTTTCATAAAAAATATTTCAAAATTTTTTTCTGAAAGGTTGAACCCTGAAAACATGCATAATTCCATAGAATTTTATCAATAGAAAAAATTGCAAATCGAATAAAAATTGTAAGCTGAAAATTGAATTGCCCACATCAGGCATTTTTTTTTACTAATGAGTTGAATTAAAAAATATGTTCTAAATCAAAGAATGAGTGTGGAAATTGAATTTTACGTTTACTTTGCAAAATGATTTCAAAATTTCGTAGATTTTTCATACAGTGTTCTCATTTGAAAAAAAAAAAACTAAATGGGCAAGTCAGCCATATGCTCATCCAGTTCATTCTCCAAGCATTATAGTATACATATTTACCATCGTCAAGCAGAAAATTAATTTTCATGAAATCTGCGTAGACAATTTTAGTAAACAGGATTTTCCTTTCACAATTAGGTCTTAATCCTCTCACAAAAGATTTTTTATTAAAATGAGTAAATCCTATAATGTTTTTACCCTTTATTGCAATACTACCTAAGGGATACTAAAATATTAAAAGCTTTTAGTTATTGATTTTCTCCCAAATAAGCCAAGAAGACAAAATAATACTCACGTCCTCATCACTATACATTTGAGTTCCGTTAAGCGACAAAAACTTTTTTTCATTTTTGTAAACAAATGGTTTATTCTTACGCCCAGTCTATTAAAACATATCAAGCATTAAAATTTTTCATAATTCAGAAAATTAATATTTCTACGATTTTTTGCGATTCATTAATTACGTTGAACTAGTTTAGTGATACTTTTAAGTACTACTGTCGCAATGTAAACAAGAAAAGAAAATGTCACGAAGTTTCCTACTGTGAATCCCCATAGGGAAACCCACATCGCAATCTACATAGAAAGCTATCTCATTGACATAAGGAATTTGAGACAGCAATTCTAATATGGGATAAAACAGGAACCTTTCTGGATTAATATTGGGTTGTTCTAGAAGTAATTGCCGATTTTACATATAGATGTCTTTGACCATCTATTTGAATGGCTTCTTTCAATGTCATGATTTTTTTCATCTTGCATTTGTTAGCTGTCACTCATAGTTTGCTTTACAAACAAATTGCGCGTGATTTCGTTTACAGTTGTTAGTTTGGCACCAACTTTAAGGTGGAGTGTAAAATCGAGCATTTTCGTCAAATTTTGCTTTTTTATTTCCGTAAAGGAAAGTAACGCAGCACAGGTTGCTATAAAGTTACGTGATGTGTATGGTGAGGAAGCCTCAAAAGACAGACAGTGTCAAAATTGGTTTGATGAATTCCGATTTGGGGATTTTTCATTCAAAGATGAGCAACGTTCTGGTCGGCCAAATGAAGTTGATGATGACCAAATCAAAGCCATAATAGAATCGGATCGTCATGTTACTTTGCGAGAGTTTGAAGAAATGTTAAAAATACCAAAATAAACAATTGACCGTCTTATACAACGTCTTGGAGTCGTTAAAAAACTTGATATTCACAAGCGTGATGAACCACCACAAACAATATCGAAAGCTGAATGGCATCAAAAAAAGATTATGATGTTTGTTTGGTGGGATTGGAAAGGTGTGGTATTTTTTGAGCTGCTTTCAGGGAACCAAACGATCAATTCGAATGTCTACTGACGTCAGATGAACAAGTTGAACGCGGTGGTCAAAGAAAAACGACCAGAATTGGTCAATCGTAAAGGTGTAATTTTTCAGCATGACAACGCTACACCACACACATCTTTAGCCACTCGCCAAAAATGATTGAGTCTTGATTGGGAAGTGATGTTCTATCCAACATATAAAGTCCAGAAGTTCTATGAGCGTGGAATCATGAAGTTACCAGAAAGATGGCAAAAGAAAATGGAAAATATATCATTGATTAAAATTCATTCCTTATATTTAAAAAATGTGTTTAATTTGTATGAAAAAATCGACAATTATTTCTGGAACAACCCAATATAAATCTTCCTATGTAGGTTCTTATGTAACTTTCTGTATTAATACAGGGTGCACCATCTCAGTATGGTCAATGGAAATATTGAATAACTGATAATTCTCAATATATTTCAGAAAGTTTATTTTTTTATTAAGCTTACCCTTTTACAATTTATGTCAACTAATTTTTGAAAACAGCATCGATCAAGTGGCCGCCGTCATTGGAGAGACAAAAGCGAGCTCTCTTTTTGGCATTTTCCATCACATTGACCAGCGTCTCGGGCGATATCTCTGCCACATCGCCTCGAATGTAGTTTTTGAGCTCTTCTATGGTCTTTGGCTTATTGGCATAAATTTTACACTTTAAAAATCTCCACAAAAGGAATTTCTGTGGAATCAAATCTGGAAATTTTGGTGGGCAGCCAATATCCCGGGACGTGCAGTGCTGAAAAAAACGATATTGGCTGGCCACCAAGATTTGATTTGATGAAGATTTGATTACACAGAAATTCTTTTGTAGGGATTTTTGAAGAGTAAAGTTTATACCAACAAGCCAAATACCATATAAGAGCTCAAAAACAACATTCGACTCGAAATGGTAGCGATATCGCCCGAGACGATGGCCAGCGTGATGGAGAACGCCAAAAAAGGAGCTCGCTTTTGTCACACCAATAACGGCGGTCACTTAATCGATATTGTTTTTGGAAACTCGTTGAGATCAATTGTAAAAGGGTAAATTTATTAAAAAAATAACTTTCCGAATTCTATTGAGAATTGTCAAAGTTATTCAATATTCCATTAACCATATTGAAATGGCGCACCCTATATCTACATCAGAAATTATTTTTCCACAAACAGTAACAAAACTTTCAATTTGTTTACGGTACAACATTGTACACCAGTCACAATAAAATAATGTTTTCAAGAGAATTCAAAAATCACTGCTGACTTTGAACCACGATATCTCGGCGAAAAAAAGAGATAGGGCATTTTTTAAAATACAGTTGGAAAGCTTATGAAATTCCACGTCTAGTCGTGCTCAATAAATATTTTTTTGACTTTCTGAAAATAATACAGCTCGTGAGGAGTTAAAAAAAAAAATTCAAGATTTTTTAAATTCTCTACCTCAACTTCAACTTTTTGCATGACCTAGGAAAAATTTTTTCATTATCTGAAAATTATACAACATAAAGTCTAAAATCTCATCTTTAATTTAAGCCAAGAAAACTTAAAAAATATTCATGGGTACCCGAGATACGATTAAAAATGTTCAATCATATCTGAGTTGAATTTTAATCGACAATCACGCTTCTCGGCCGGTTTGTTGCTCCCCCACTTAGTTGAGGCAGGACCGAATAGGCCACGCACAAAGGTGGCGCTTATGTGGAGCCCCGAGTATATTATATGTATTTTTGATTCTTTTCATTAGTAATTTTTATTTCTAATTATTCTAAATTTAAAAAAATATTTATTGTTATTTGTGATTATTAAAAATTATTTAAATCCAATATTATCCCCATATTAACAAATAGAACAATGATATGTAAACATTTGTTATTTCTTAAAATTTTTATAAACTAGAACATTAATAAAAATTTTAATAGTCATTGTAAATATCAACTAAGAATAAAAGGAAAGGAAATAAAGGAAACACGTTCTTGGATCAAAGAACATATAAGAGGGCTCCACATAAGCGCGACCTTTGTGCGTGGCCTATTCGGTCCTGCCTCAACTAAGTGGGGGAGCAACAAACCGGCCGAGAAGCGTGATCGTCGATTAAAATTCAACTCAGATATGATTGAACATTTTTAATCGTATCTCGGGTATAATTTTCAGGTATTGAAAAAATTTTTCCTAGGTCATGCAAAAAGTTGAAGTTGAGGTAGAGAATTTGAAAAAATCTTGAATTTTTTTTTTAACTCCTCACGAGCTGTATTATTTTCAGAAATAAAATTTTCACCGAGATATCGTGGTTCAAAGTCAGCAGTGATTTTTGATAGCGATGACAAGCACCGTGCGCACAATTTCCGACGGTAGTGTAGTAACCTGTATTTATAGGAGGGCCATAGTTTATTTAATATAAAAATTCTGGTCTTAAATTTTCATAGGAATTATGATAGGTTCCTGTGTAGGATTCGATATGGAAAACTAGGTAGGTTCCTATATGGGTTCCTACAAGAGGATTCACTGCAGGGTTGAGAATAATTTTCAAAATGCCCAATACTCTTTTCTCTTATAACGTAACATATTTGACAACATTATCAGGTGTACAAATATGTTGCCGCCGTTTAACTAAAGTTGGTGCCACCAGTAAGTTTTGGTTGAAATTGATAGATGTAAAACGTCACTGCCGTAAGTTTGGACATCTGTCAACAAGATAACCTTGAAATATTAGTGAATTTTTATTAGTATAATATATTCTTTTGTGTGCGAAAATGTCGAGTTTTGAGCCGCATAAGCGTCATTTGCGGAAACTTTTGATTTACTTCTTCAATTTTGAAGTAATCTGCAGCTGATGTATATCAATTGAGGCTGCCTTGAGTGAGAGAATTGGTCGTGAGTGGTTTCAAAAGTTTAAGAATTTGACATCGAAGACAAAGAAAGTAGCGGAAGACCGAAAGTGTGCGAAGACGCGGAATTGAAAGCATTATTGAATCAAGATTCGTGCCAAAATCAAGAAGAACAATACGATGGACAATACGTCGAATAAAATATAAGGTTCCGTATTTTCACAATAAATGCCCAATTTTTGATAAAAAACGGCGGAAACTTATTTCTACACCTGATATATTGACCCAAAATTAACAAAATTTTTATTGAATTCTTGTTCTTTTGGCATAAGGTCAGATTCTTCTGTCTTATTATTTATAAATTGATAATGGTATGTATTGAGAAACACAAAAATAAAGGCAAACGTTTTGGCTAGATATAGGGGCCCTCTTCAGTGTCTTTGGCATAAAAATTATTCCAAAATTTCAGTAAATGATTAAAATATTAAGTATAAAGGAAATTATAAAGCTCAGAAAACTTATCTCATAGGTTGCAAATCACAATGAAGCAGTTCAATATGCAATCTCTACAGTCGTCTCGAGTTTTTCAACGAGGTATAGGACAATAGTCTTCTTCAAAGAGGAAAAGGACCTCACATGACCTTGTAAGAAAAATTCTCAGTTAGCAAATCCACATGTCTTGGGTAGGTTTTAAAACAGTTTTCTTCTATTCCAGGAGGAAATTTACAGCAGCGGTACTGCGCCGGAGCTGCGCTGACGCTTGCTAATACTCAGAAGTAGGTTGTTTGCCAACACTGAACGGCGCTACTGCGCTGGTGCCGAACCAGTGAAATGTTGCATGGCAAAAAATAGTTCAGTAAAGTTTATAAAACTGTTGAAGAGTAGAGGATACACAAATTAACCGAACAGAGTTCTAGAAAATTTAGAGAACTTTTCAGAATAAAATGTGGAACTTTCAATAATTTTTCCTGAATGTTCCGCATTTTATTCTGAAAAGTTTTGTACATTTTCCAAAGCTCTGTTCCGTGAATGCTTGTATCCCAAACTCTTGCATAATTCTATAAACTTTATTGAACTATTTTTTTCCGTGTGGTTGTTTGCTAACATTGAGCTGCGGTACTACACCGGTGCTGAGCCAGTTCTGCGCCAGTGCTGCGCCAATGCTTGACATTACACAAATGTCGGTAGTTTGCTAACACTGAAAAGCAGTAGTGCGCCGGTGTTTAGCGATCGCTGCCCCAGTGCTGTTCCAACGCTTGGCCCATTGCTGTTCGGCAGCGCTGGCATCACTCTCGAGTTACAACCGGAATGGTACCACGTCGGTTGTAAGGATTGGCAGTACACCGACTTTTCTGCCTGGGTAGAGAAGGACCTAACGAGCTCGCGCGGTAAGAGACTCCGGCAATAAAGGCCTTAAGGTAGTATGTAAAAAAATCGATCTCTGGTAGAATTTTTCAAAAAAGGAGCTGATATTTAAATAGAATAATTATTTATAAGCCAAATCAATTTCAAATTTTTCAACCATACCGATGCAGAGATAATTAATGTCAAAGTTGACTATTTTAACACGTAATTCATGGGCAATGCATAGGTACTCTCTTCATTTTAATTTGTAGTAATTAAACGCTCTGGTAGAGAAATTTAAGAAATGTCGGTATTTGTGCTGCTTGAAAATATAAATTTTTGAAAAAAAATCAAATCTCTCCGTGCAGATTTATAGATAATCTAATTTAGAACATTTAAATTTCAGTCACTTTGAAACAGATAAACGTAACAGTATCGTGACCCGGCAACACTGTTCCCTTTCTTCATCTAGTCTGCTGTAGGCCTCGACGCACTCACACATACACACACACACACACAACCAGCTTGGAAGCATGCGTGAAATTTCCGGCAGAATATTTTCTTTTCATCGCTTCAACCAGTCTCGAATTTCGATGCACTTCAAAGTCTAAAGTTTTGTTCTTTATAAATGTTCTTTTCCATCTCACTAGACCTGACATTTTGTTAACTGTTAACAATAACCTTTGACATCTAGCTATTCAAACGCATATCACAGTTAGGTTTAAATTGCAGTTTTGCACGATCTACGAGTCGGCCGCTGGCATAGCATTGGTGACTATACGTATACAAACATACTACGAATATTTATATTTATTTATTTATATTATACTTTTATTTATATTTATTTCTGAAATCGTCCTTAATTATTATATCTTTCGAAGAATTTGTTTAATTTCTCAAAATGATGTGAAATTATTTAAAATCTCAACATTGAGGTTAGGTTATTTGTAAACAGATTGTTGACGAGAGTCAACTGCTCCCCCAAAAAGGGGCAGCTGCTCACCCACAGAGGGAACGCAGCATACCCAAATGATGTTTCATATATATACAGGAAACATCATTTCCTTGGGCGCTTTCATGTAAATCATAAAAAACTTAAAAGTTGTACTTTCGCCTGCTTTCGCATTTGCCTAACGATGCGGTGCAACTACACTCCCTACCGAAAGGAGCGCTGTGTTCCTTTGACGTGAGTCAACTGCTCCCCCAAAAAGGGGCAGCTGCTCACCGACAGAGGGAACGCAGCATACCCAATTGCTTAGTCGCACAACTCTTCTCCGCTAAACGTAACAGCTCCACTGCTATGGGCAGCATCTGCGCTAAATTTTTTTCCGTGTACGTGATTTGCATACTGGACTGCTTTATTGTGATTTGCAACCCATGAGATAAGTTTTTTGAGCTGTATGGTTTTCATTATTTTCAATATTTGAATCATTTATTGAAATTTTGAAATAATCTTTAAATTTATGACACTGAAGAGGGCCCTCATGTGTGTTCAAAACAATACCATATATACTGTAATAAGAACAAATTCAGAGAGAACAACATATGATATTTGCTATTATGACAAGCTTATCTTTCTCTATGCAGCCGAATATTGTTACCATTTTGTTCCAACCTAAGAATACTCCACTTTTATCTGTCTCATCAATGCCCGTAGTCACGACACCTATTCTTACAGACGATGGTAGATTAATCTCCCTATCCAACTAAACAAAAATAAAATTTTTCATGTTATAAGTATCTAACAAATGTCTTATTATAAAAAATAATAAGATAAAAGTAATTCAAGATCAAATTCTTCAGTGCTATATACAGGCCTCACAGTCCCTTTGGGATAAAAAATAAGGTGTATAGGGACCTTTTTTCTTGCCCATAGGGACCTTTTTTACGCTTATAGGGTACATTTTTAACAAAAATTAGGTATGAAAGAAAGTTATTGAAAAGAATAAACTCTTGATAAAAGGTAAATAAAGACGTGATACTTTTTATTTTAATAAGTAATAAATATATTCAAATTAATTAGTTGAGTTTGAAAGAGCAGTCGACCGGTAATCAAAAGACTTGGGCTCGAATCCCAGCGCAATCGAAGGCGTCTTTTTTCCACAGAAAGATTTTCAAATTCAATAAATATATTCATATTTTTGTACACAACTGTACTTCACAAATTTTCGGACGTGAGTATTAAATAGGAAATTACCTACATACCACGACTTGTACTCTCTAAATCTGAATCAGAGTCTAATTTTCACTGATTTTGACTGATTCAGAGTTATAGAGTATGTAAGACTAATTGAATTGAATTTCAATTAACTCTCAACAAAATTTCCTTTTTTTTTATATGTTTTATACTTTGGTTAAGGAATGAATGTTATTTCTTTAAATTTCAGTTTTTTCATTAATAAGTATACTTCTAATAACACAATATGAGTTTTCTTGACTTAATTTTAAGTTTAAATAAATTACTAATACAATACTACTGTATCGGTTACATCTATAGACTTCTTTTTAAATTCTTAAGTCTTTTAAATTCCGAATGATATTTATATCATTATTGCGATGGTTTTACCTATTACACCTAACATTAACATGTCGTTCGTCGCTGATGTTATTGGCTGAGGCAGTGCGTACATCGACCAATCATAATTTCTTGAATAAAAGCGCTCGTAATTTAAATATTATTTAATGACAGTTTCAAAATAGTGAGGTCATTAGAAGAATGCAACGCTTGTATACATCGATTTTATACAAATTTTAAAAAATGCACACTAATGGCTGAAAATAAAGTACTTTAGGGACCAAATCGTGAAAATAGGGGACTTTAGGGACCTCAACTGAATATAAAGGACAATAGGGGATATAGGGACCGGTCTGTGAGGCCTGTATATAGGAATACTTACAATTAGAATAGAAAATTTCGATAATTGACGAAGTCGTTGTTTACTGTTCAGAATTCTTTCTGGACAATCTGTGATATTATTTATTCCAGTCAAAATGCCAACCTCACTAAGTGACTCCAGCTTTTTAGAACATTGATTAGTAGTAAAGACCACATATGAGGTAATTAAGGCTCCAAGGC
Organism: Diplolepis rosae; assembly: GCA_030998225.1. Lineage (NCBI taxonomy): Eukaryota > Metazoa > Arthropoda > Insecta > Hymenoptera > Diplolepididae > Diplolepis > Diplolepis rosae. The sequence goes on along the minus strand of JAPYXD010000391.1, from coordinate 287,309 downwards.
ATAATATATTATATTCTTTTTCAGTGATCATTTTCCATAACGAAACAAGAATATTAGTGTAATCTTTAGGCACTATCGCTGTTTTTCTTTTGTTTTCTGCGCATATAGCCATTTGATTAATAAATTTAAAGATAAGGTGTAAATTGTTAATTGTAGATATTTTTTGTCAAAGATAGGCCGACAGACAAATATACAAACACCGCTACATAGAAAAAACTATTTTTTGTCTTTATAGAAAGTCAAAAGGTATGAACCAGGTGAAAAATCGGAGGAGTTGTATGGAAATCTGCATCCATTACACTTTTCTGATTATGTAGTATATAAAACTTCAGCATACAATACAATTTTCTCAGGCGGTAAAACGGTTCTCCACGGTATACTAGAGTTTTGACACTATATTCCTATACTGTAATTTTCAATGTGAAGTTTACTCAACGTTTAGCTCCAGGTTTGCCTAATAAATCATCCCATTTAGACCCCTTGGTGCCAAAAATGTTTTGATAGTGGTGTCTGCCTATTTATCTATTTCAATTTATTAACTAATCAATAAAAAATTTTATCCTTACATACGTGTATGTAAGAACAATGCATATAAGAAGAAAAATAGTTATCTAACAATAGGCCAATTATTTTATATAATCAGTTGTAAAATCTAAATTTATTAAAATATAGAGATATTAGTATCTTATGTATGGTAATAGAAATGACAACTGAATATAAATACGAGTACATACAAGAACTGAATATAGGAAAAAGTCGGGCACAACTGGACATGAATAAGATTAATTAATTATCAAGTTATTTGATTTAATAGTTAAGTGGTTGAAAACTTTGCTAAAATTAAAAAATGTAGTAGGCATCAAGGGTAAATCTAAATCATAAAAATAATTGTTTCATATAGTAATTAATTTGAATAAATTCATCTAAATACATTTTTTTCCTATGCGCGTTCCGTGAAACATCATTATATGTGACACGATCTGAAGAAAGAGCCCTAAGAAGCCAAGCGTAGATTTTCGGGAAGAAGCAGGAGAAGTGGCGACGAGCCGATAGAGCTCTTCCGACATTTCTCTCTTCTTTCAATACGCATACTTGTACAGGTTTATGGTCTGTGTCAGTTCGTCCAATTCAGCCGTCTTCGGAAAGAAAGACAGAGTATCTCGTAACGAACAAACTATTAATGATAGAATTTTTTCAACTACACCATCTTGTTTAGCAGGTTTAAATCTATGCAAAACGTCGAATATCGGAAAATCGATTTTTGACTTCCTAGGGACATTTCTTCAGATCGCGTCACATATTTGCTTCTCAGTTGTTGCATTGTTAGGATATATCCTTTTCAAGTCATTGACGAGAAAAATATGAAGACGATATTATCTGTGCAGGCGACACGTGGAGACGAATAGTTCGAGAAAGTTTACTCAACTTTTGAGAAAAATTGGGACACATGAACAAGTTGGAGATTATTTAATACTATTGCAATAATCTATGACGCACATTCCGAAATTTTACTTTGCATACTTAAAGTTTACCGGACTGTGATGCATTCTTCAATATTTGGTACGTCACATATTATTTTAATATCATAATATAATAATAGTAGTTGGTTTTTATTTTGGCTCTAGGGTCCAAAAATAATGTAACTCAGGATTTTATTTTTTCCTTCAGACGTTTCGTCTTTAGTAGGAGTCCTGATTAGTGATCTTTGTTTCTAAAATATAAAAAAAATATAAAATATTCCACATGTGATCCCTATTTTGGAGTATGTAAAGATAAAAAAAATGGAACACATTTACATGAAATTGTGCCGGAAACACCCACAAAACAAATTAAAATTCTTGAAAATAATAATTGAATTCTAATAGCGTGAACTTTAAAAAACATAAGTCAAAACTTAAAAATATTGAGGGTCGATGTGAGCCAGCTATTTATGAATTATTAAATAATCTCTAACGTGTGATAAAAGTCAAATGCGACCTTTTTCCCGATCACTTCACAAACGGGTGAAATGAACTTTAATCAAAAACTCTTTTTGTTTACTAGATTTCTGTTCAATTTTTGAGAAAGATTTAAATTTCCTCTAACTTTTAGGGATTTTGTTTGTGGAACTTCCTTTATTTAGAAACCCCAAAATTTGATATCTTTTATTTGTTTTTCACCGCTTTTGAGATATTTCAAATTTATGAAAGAAAATTTAATGTTTGAAAATTTTGTTGCTTTTTTTGAATTTTTACTGACGGAATTAGTTAAGGAATTACAAGGTATTTCCCTGAAGGGAAATACCCGAAATTTTATCAGTTTTTATGTATTCTCCACACTTTTCGAAATATTGAGAATTTCCGAAAAAATATTTGACTTCTGGATTGATTTGGTTTGAAATTTTTTCTGTTGGTTTCGGATTGAAGATGTTAAAACTATTCATAGAATTAAATATAATTATTCAAAATTAAGTGTTCCAGTATACCCGACTTTCCACTAAAAGATATTTTTCCCATATTCAAATATTTGGCTATGAATACTGAAAATGTGACCCAGAATGAAGAATCAGAGTTACGGACCGAAAAAGATGGTCGAGAAAAACTTTGTAGTTGTAAGTGAAAAGTAGCGGCTGATTTCCACAGCTTATTCGAGTTTGAAAAAGAGTATCTTGCCAATTTTAAAAATGTTGAGTATTGGGACTAACTTCAATCGATTCCTCATATCTTTTTTCACAAAGATTAATTAATATCTGCAAATCGATTTTTCGGTTCGTAATCCTGATTTTTCATTTCGAGTCACATATTCATTCTTCTCCCATGCACAACTTGTAATTAAAGCAATATTTGATTTATTGTAGTATGAGAATTTTGAAATATATATGTTTAAAATGAAAACTGTTAGAAATGTTCTGAAAGATTCAAAATTTTTAACTCACAAATGTCATGGAGAATTATAATAAATATACAATGCTTTAAAGAAATGTAACGTAAAATCGACTAAAGATTAACTGAAAATTATAAAATTTTTCTCTAAATCATGAAACTGTACTGAACTTGTCAAAATACACCTTTTATTTATTAGGTTTTTTCCACTCCGACATGTTGTTTTCGAAAAAATAAGTATAAAAGGTCAATTTTGAATAACCTAAAATCAATGTTTCTAAAAACATAAATCGCGATTTCTTGGTAAAAACTGCATGCAATAGATTAAATTTTGCGTATTTTTATTCAGTATTTATCACCGATTCCGAAAAATGATTATAAAGTAAGAATTATTTTCAATATGTAACAATATTCAATAATAAATTAATATCCTATACCAACCATATGGAAGAAACCTCTAGATTTAATTTTTTTTTTAAATTATTTATTTAATAGACTACATTTAAGAGTATTGAGATGAAGACTTTTTATCAATTTATCGGAACGTAAAATAAAAGTCGTTCTACTACATAATACAAATGCCCACGCCCCCATTTTGATAGTTCACCCAACAGTGATCAAAGAGGAATATAACGATGTGGAAATGCTTCTGGATGAAGTGAAGTACCCACATTATAAATGGTAAATCTGTGGTGATCTCAATATTATAACTATGATACAAGGACAAAAATCAGGTTCAACGAGAGAGCCATGCTTCTTATGCCTGTGGAATAGCAGATATCGAGCCAACCATTACAGTAGAAAACATTGGCCTGATGAGAGAGTATACAAGGCAAAAATTCTCAATAATTTCTGATGCTAAATTGAAACAAGGGGTATTCGATGGACCACAGGTTCAGACATTATTCAAGGACATGAATTTTATCACTCAAATGACTGAAATTGAAAAGGAAGCTTCGGAAAGTTTCAAAGCAGTAGCGACGAATATTCTAGGTAACAATAAAAAGATTTTCCCACGTGTTAAGTCTTCGATGCCATGTGTTTATTCAACCAGATGATGCCCAAATACTATCGGAATCAATGCTAATATTTATCGAGGGCACATAATACCGAATCTCATCGCTCTGGAAAATACAATTTGCTTTTTATGTGAACAAGACAGTTATCTCGTCAAATACTGCGAACCAAATCCCAATTGAACTGACGAAACGGAAGGGACAGACCCAAATAAAACCAATCTCAGGCAGCAAAGAAATCCCATCAAAGAGAGCAACTGCTAGACCTAGAAAAAATCCTAAGTCAACGAAGACAAACCAACCAACCCTCGGTCGGAGATATGCTTCTTCCTACAAAGGAAAATTTAGATGACAATCCCACTAATTACGCTCTTAACGTCAAGCAACTAAAATTACTAATTGAAAGCTGCCATGGAGCTACTGATCTCCCCACAATAGTAAATGACTATACTGATGACATCGAAGTTTTAATTGCTACCTTGCAAAACCTCTACCCCCGATGACAGGAACGTAAAATTAAAATCAGATTCACAAAAATCATCGAAAAAAGTGAAGATAATGTATAATGTAATTTCTGACTTCAATTTGTCAGAAATCAATTTCCAGGGTGAAGACATCAAGTCAGTAATCGACTCAGATGAAAAATATGAAGAAAATTAGTTTAATTTATGAATATATTTCAATGGAATCTAAATGGGTTTCGCACCCATTATAAAGAACTCCAACTAATAATTAAGGAAAAAGACCCTAACATTATCACACTCCAAGAAATCAACTTTAAGGATAACGAATACGGTAATACTAAGGGATACCAAAAACTCATTGAGAATAGAAATGACGCAATACGTGCCAGCAGAGGAGTAGCCACGTATATTAGAAATGACATAACTGGAACAGAGGTTCAGCTGTGAAGTAACTTGAAGGTTCTCGCTGTTCGAATGAATATCCCCTTCCAATTATGCATATGCAACATATACATACCGAACAGTTATAACTTTGAAACAAATGAAATGGAAACCTGATCTGAAACTACCAACACCTTTCCTACTTGTGGGGAAATCAAACACAGGTTGTGGTAGAGGAAAAAGAATCAACAAAATCATAGACAATTCGGACTTATTCCTCCTTAATAACGGATCACGTATCCATTTCAGCATTGCAAACGGATCTTTCAGTGCAATAGATCTCACCACATGTAGCCTTCAAATTGCTCCAAAATTCTTATAGGAAACATTACTAGAATTAAATGATAGTGATGACTACCCAATCAAAATTTCGATAACAAATTCAAATCCTCAAATAACTATTATACCGAAGTAGAATTTTAAAAAAGTAAATTGGGAACTATTTCAAGGAATAATTGACCATGAATTGAACCAACGCCAAAATAACTTTCAGTTTTTTAACAACCTGATAGACGTAATAGTGTTAAACTTCATATCTTTAGTTAATTGTGCTGCAGAAACAACCATTGGAAAAACAACATCCACATCTGAGAAGTCATATACAGCATGGTGGAATGATACATGTCATAAAGCCAGATCAGACAAAAACCATACACTTAACCAAATTAAAAAGCTAAATAACTAAGATATCAAATTCGAATTTAAAAAGCTAAGAGCAGCAGCCAGACGTACCTATCTCCAAACCTGTAGAGAATCTTGGATTAATCATGATTCATCCCTAAGTAATCACGTATCATTATCAACCATCTGGAACAAATTTGAAAAAGTTATTGCCTCTAAAACAGTATCTATGATAATTGGCTTTAAAAAATCTAACTAAACAATCACGACCAACTCTAATGAGATGTCTAATCTTATAGAAGCAGGATTTGCAAAAAACTCCAGTGATGACAATTTATACCTTAGTTTTCGAAGAGTCAAGGAAGCAGAAGATCAAAGAACATTATCTGCAAACAACAATGAAAGCGATAGAAACTCAGACAGCGATAACGACCTGACAATGGAAGAACTCAAGGCTGCAATTGAAGAAGCAAAAGTTAAAGGTCCTGGCACCGACGTTATTTCTTACTCTTTTTTCAAAACTTACCTCCGTTGGATACAGAATATTTATTACTAATATTTAACCATATTTGGAAAAATCAAACGTTTCTCACGATTGAGAAGGAATCCGTTGTCTTTCCTACCCCAAACCAGGAAAGGATCCTTCTGATCCAGTTAACTATCGGCCAATCTCTTTCACATGTGCAATGTGCAAACTGCTTGAAAAAATAGCCAACAGCTGCTTACGTTGGATTCTCGAGAAAAAACAGTTCTTTGCCTCACAAATAAAACGAATTCAGGCATAGAAGATCAACGTTCGATCCACTTATTAATTAATCTTCCGATCAATATAACTAAAGTCTTCCAGAATAAACAAGATCTAATATTCGTTTGCCTTGACATCGAAAAGACCTACGAGATAGCATGGCGATACAAAATTCTACGAACCTCACGAAAAGAGGGAACATACGACAATCTTTTCGCTTTTATCAAGAACTACCTGAGTTAGAGATCCTCGTACAAATTGTGAAGTCCCTTGGGGCACCGTCGAGCTATACTGTTTTGAAAAAATTTCAAGGGCCCGCATGTTGAAAATTTTAGTGCGCAACTGGCTTAGAATTCGTAGTATGCGTGTATACATATAGTCATCAATGCTATACCAGCGGGAAACTCGTATAGGCACCGTGCGTGACTGCAGCGCCATAGCATGAGTGAAATAAAGGAGGCTGTTGAGAACTTTTATAATGTATTGTAATGGGACTTAGTTATAAAAATGTTTATTATCAATAAAAAAGCAAACAAAAAAACAATTTGATTCACTTTAAAATTCGATTGTTTTTCCTTGTGAAGTATTTGTGTGAAATCAGCAGTAAAAAAAAAATGATTTCAAGACTGGAAATTATATCATCAGCCGTGTCATATGTAAGGAAAGACACTCTTTTTAATGAAAAAAATGTGAAAATTACGAAAAATAATTTTTTAATAATGTTTTTTGTAATAGGATTTTTCCTTACAATCGCTTCTTACCAATTTTTAAAAAATGATTGAAGTTTCTTAAATCATTGCTTATTTTTTCGGCGAAAATATTCTCTACAACTTGACCGTTTCCAATTTTTGAAAATAAATTCTTTAATGGCTGAAATAATTAAAAATCAATTTTCCAAACCAAAATTTTTATAAACAAATTGCTGTATTTGAGAATAATTGATTCATTTACAAAAATTGAAAACGGTTTAGTTGTAGAGAATATTTCCCCGAAAAAATAAGCTATGATTTAAGAAACTTCAATCATTTTCAAAAAATTGGTAAGAAGCGATAGTAAAGAAATATCCTATTATAAAAAACATTGTTAAAATATTATTTTTCGTAATTTTTAAATTTTTTCATTAAAAATAGTGTCTTTTCTTACATATGACACGGCTGATGATATAATTCTCAGTCTTGAAATCATAGAAAAACTTCTTTTTCCAGAGACTGTTTTTTGTCATGACGACTACTTTAAGTTAATGACAGATCAAAACAGACTAGAAAAATAATAAAGAATTAAATTGTAATTTCATGATGACAGTTTTAGGCACTTGTTGAGTGAATAAATATTAATTGTTTATTTTCAGATTCAAATTCATCATGGATATAATTATTAAAACAAGTTTTCAATCAATTAAACATACAATAGAATTTCAAACACAAACGAAAATTAAAGGTAAAAATCTTGTTCTATCAGAACATGTACGAGATGTCCAAGAGTTCCGTAGAAATAATAACTTTTGCCTTCCTTACTGCAGCTATACCCACTTATTCCTTTGATTTATTTTCCATTTAGACGTTGGAAATTTATAAAATTTACACTCACTTTTGCTGCTTGTATTTTTACAATTCACAACACAACAACTTCGGTGGCTCATTTCAGCTATATTTTTTAAATTAAAACAAAATTTAGATTTGCACATGTATTTTGATTGCTCGGAAATATAAAACAGCCTCCTTTAACGCCTAAATTATCCACTTCGTGCGCTGGCGTCGATTTAACTCTCCCTACCATGACTTCGCACGGTGCCTATATCGTGAAACGTTGCAATTTAAACCTAACCATCATTGACCAATTGTGATATGCGTTTGAATAGCTTGATGTCAACAATAATCGTTAAAAGTTAAAAAAATGTCTTTGTTGATTTAATAACATTTTTAATAAATAGCATTCATGGTTTTATACCGCCGACTTGATTTCACGTACGCTTCCAAGCTGGCTATGTGTGTGTGTGTGTGTGTGTCGCGTACCTACAGCAGACAAGCTGGAGAAAGGAAAATGTGTTGACGGATCGCGATACTGTTACGTTTATATTTTCGAAAATGACTGAAATTACAATATTTTTCATTAGATTATCTATAAAACTACACGGTGGAGAGATTTGATGTTTTTTTCAAAAAAATTTATTTTCAAGCAGCACAAATATCGAAATTATTTAAATTTCTCTATCAGAGCGTTTAATTACTTCAAATTAAAATGTTGAGAGTGCCTGTGCATTGCGCATGAATTACGTGCTAAAATAGTGAACTTTGACATTAATTATCTCAGCATCGGTCCGGCTGGAAGATTTGAAATTAATTCAACATATAAATAATAATTTTATTTAAATATAAGCTCCTTTATTAAAAAATTCTACGATTTTTTTACATAAAACCTTAAGCTGATCGAAAGCGCAAGAAGTCCAGCTTCCAAAATTGTCAGGGAAGTTGATTGCTCGGTTCGAAATTTAAAAATTCTTTCGCAAAATAAAATCAAGATTCCGAAGAATTTGCAAATAAGTAAAGCTGTGCGATTTCGATATTTCAGAAATGGCCAGGTTAGCTTGAATCGAAAATACAACGGAAATGAAGAACCTTAAACTCACCTCATTGAATCTTGTATTACATATAGTACAATAAATTGTTCACCAGCGATGAATACTGAATAAAAATACGCAAAATTCAATTTATTGCGTGCATAACTTACCGAGAAATCGCGATTTATGTTTTCTGAAACATTAATTTTATGTTACTCGAAATTGACCTTTTATATTCATTTTTTCAAAAACAGCATGTCGGATTGGAAAATACCCAATAAATAAGAGTTGTATTTTGACAAGCTCTATTAGCTTCTATTTTTTATTTTGAGCTTTTACAACTTTTTAATCCAACTTGGATTTTAGAAAGTACACACTAATTTTACTTGTTTTCGAGCGCTCAGCAAGTTTTTCTTTCCATGGGCTCAATTGCGAAACTTTAACAGAATTTCGAGTTACATTTCAGTTTCTCTTAGAAAATTAAAATTATAAACATATCTAACAGTATGCTACGAGTATGTTATTTACTAAATGTAAGACAAGTTACAAGTTTTCCAATATTATTTTTGAAGGTAAAATAATATTAGCAAACGAATCGATTAAAAATTGCCAAATTAAAATTACCAATGTGGGGGTCACTTTTATTTATCGACGGATCCGATAAGATCTGCTGAACTCCCTTAGATTCTTTTTCGAGGATTTTGTTGAACCGAATCTTCTGATTAATATTCACATATGAAACTGCTATAATTTGTCCATTCCTTACTACAAGACTGCCTGAGGGAAACTAATTTTTTAACAAGTTTTGGTTATTAACTTTCTTGTGAAGAGCAAATGCGGGTAGTAAAATTATGTTTTGGATTACTGAATTATATACTGGAAGAACATGTACCACATCGGTCAAAAAGACCATCAGAAAATTTGTTGGTATGTTAACGTTCCACATCTTATTTCACACAATGGTAATCATTTCTGCATTGAGAGAATTCTCAATAGTGGTAGTGACTAAAACGTCACAACTATATATTTTTATCAAGCACTACCAAGAAATTTGTAAAAATTACTCAAACTGAATAATACTTGTAAATAAGTAAACAACCACATTTTTTAGTAAAATTGCTCCAATTCATTACTTTGAGAAACGTGAATATTTCATTTTCTCTTACTATAATTCGTGCGCGAATGAGACTTGTAAATCTTTGACCTTAGTAAACTTCGCAAATTAATTAAAAAGAGGATTCAGTTTCTATAAAAACGCGGGTAATGGCTAACCTCATGACGATTTGATTTCATAAAGTTAAGCGTTGATATGAAACATTCATTACATGACATTTTTGTGATGGTTCCAATATACTAGGGAGTTCAATAAGTCCGTAGGATGACACAGAGATGAGACCGCGAATTACATTTTCATATTTTCCTCATGAAGCACGAAGTCTGTTAAAAAAATAAGGTGAATTTACATTTCTTTCGAAAAATATTAACTTATTCATGAATGTGTATGTTGTTCCCTTCACAGTTATCCCCCTCAGATATAATACACTTGTTCCAGCGTTTTTTCCAATCCTCGAAGCACTTCTGATATGCACTTTTTGGTATGTCCTTAATCTCTCTCAACGATTCAGTTTTTATCTCCTCAATCGTGGCAAAACTCCGTCCTTTCATGGGTCTTTTCAATCTTGGGAACAGGAAAAAGCCACAGGGGGCTAAATCTGGTGAATACGGTGGCTGAGGCATGATTACGGTGTTGTTTTGGTCAACAAATTACGAACAAGCAATGACGAGTGAGCAGGTGCGTTATCGCAATTTTGGAACGAACTTCGCTGCCGCACGCTTTAGACACAAAATATCCGAAAAAATTGCATGGCATGAGCCATCCTATATGTTGACATCCTCAGCAACTTCTCTAATAGTGATTCGACGATTCTTCATAATAATTTTCTTCACTGCTTCAGTGTTTTCATTGGTTGTTGACGTGCTGGGCCGTCCAGGGCGAGCGTCATCATTTATCTCTTCTTGACCTTCTGTGAAGAGCTTGTGGCATCTTCTCCAACGAGGTAAATGGACGAGAAGTGTATTGGTAAATTTTAACGAAGTCGTTCGAGCATAAATGATGCTGAACGAGCGAGAATCGCAAAAGACGTTACCACTCCAGAAATCATCAAAAAATTGCATACCATGGTACTAGATGATCTAAAAGTTAAAGGGCGGGAGTTCGCTGATTGCACAGGCATATTAATTTGGTCAGTGGTTGAAATTTTACATGAGGATTTGGGCATGAGAAAGCTAACTGCAAATTGGATGCAGCGTTTGCTAACAATCTATCAGAAACGAAAACCAGTTGGTGGTTTAGAGAGTTGTATAGATCTTTTTAACAGTAATTCAAGAGATTTTTCGCGTAGATTAGTGACCATTGATGAAACATGGATCCACAACTACACACCAAAATTGAAACTACAAGCAAAATAGTGGGCAGGACCCGGTGCGACTGCACCAAAGCGGTCAAAGACACAACAATCGGCTGAAAAGGATATGGCTTCTGTTTTTAGAGATTCCAGTGGCATATTATTCATGGACTATTTGGAAAGGAAAAAAAATCAACAGCGACTATAACTGTGCATTGTCAGACCGACTGAAGGAAGATATCAAAAGGAAGCGGCCTCATTTGTTAAAGCAAAAATGCATCTCTTAGGAAGACAGTACAACAAAACAAATCTATAAAAACGATAGCAAAATTCAATGAATTAGGTTTCGACTTGCTTCCCGTCGAGACTGGCAGTTTTTGAGGGCAGAATGATTGACTTGACTCTCCGAATTGATTGAGTTGATTGCTTCAAAATAGCTCGGTAAAAAGGTTTCATTAGAATTAATTGGAGTTTCATTACTCTAATATTAACATAGTAATAAATCATGATTTAAGCAGAGAGACACGCGGGTTTTTTATTTACCAAGAGAAAGAAAGAAAACTTCCAAAGACTTAAGAGGATGCATAGAGGTCTCAGGGTTTGATGAACGCCAAGAGGTGATAACGCCAGTTCAATAATACTTGATATTCCGAGCCTCCTGACAAAGAGAATAAGTTCACTGAAAACTAAAGCTACTTTTATTACGTCCCCAAGCTCCGGAAAAAACACGGGATAAACTCCAATGTCCAGTATGCTAAATGTGAAGTCCTGGGGTAAGTGTGCCCCAAACTGTATCTTCTGGGTCACGTGGTTCGAGCTGATCGTCTGGTGAGATGCTTTTCAACGATCGATGGTGGGGATAGTCGATCCATCGATGAATCGATGATCGTTGGGTATCATGGCTGCCAGTTTGTTGTCTGATCGAAAACCGGTCCTGTTGCGTCTCCAACACCGCTGCTCCCTGATGCAGCCATCATAGGCAGAGTGCATAGAACAGACGAGACAGGAAGCGTATGTACGGGTAGTGCGTGATAAGTCTTACAAGTGCTCTCGGAGAGCGACTAAGTGCGGTCTCTCACCAAACGACTTTTTCCCCGTTGGACATACAGTCTGTTCCACAAGAAAAAGTACGCGTTTACTCAGGAAGTTTTGAAGAAAACCTCATTTTCCTTTTTTGGCACAACAGTGCGCATAAATCACTAGAGCGCACTCACCTAATAAACCGTCCAATCGCCGTTGTTCTGGATAATGGCCAGGCACCTTCTGAGCATGCTATCGACTAGTTTTTCGGCATATTCCGTAGGTAGAGAGCGCCATACTTCCTTAATTCGTGGAGAGAGCTGCTTCAGGGCGAATCCACGCCTTCTTGCCAGTTTCCTCTTCACGACACTTCACACATTTTCTATTGGATTCGCATCATGAGATTCTGAAGGCCAGTCCAAGGTCGTGATGCCATTTTCCGCTTTCCAGGATGTGCAGAGGTCACTGCGATGTTTGGGGTCGTTGTGCTCTTGAAGGATCTAATCCCTATTGTTGGCTCCAAACATCTTCTCTGCAGATCTCAGAAGGCCATGTTTGTAGATTTGAAGCATTTTTTGAGTGTTGAGGTTCTCAGTAAAAAAACTCTAAACAGCCAAAACCGCGCTGTGAGAAGCATCCTCAAACATGGATGTTTATGGGGTGTTTAACAGTTCGCTGGAGGAAATGCTCAACAGCGACTGACCAGGCACGTTTTATGGGAACCCATGCCTAAAAGGACGCTTCGTCCGAAAAAAGTACATTGGAACAATCGCGATCAACATTTTCCGTAGCCCATGCCAAGCGTTTTTCCATGTGAACCTCCGAGAGCAGAGGTTTCTGACTCGTCGGACGGTACTGCACTTTCGCCTCAGCTAATCTGCGTCTTATGGTGTTTATACCGCTCTACCCACATTTGCACGAAGTGCTTAGACTTTTTAAGCACTTTGGCAGCAGCTGAGTATGAAAGATGTGGTCTGCGTACATGGGTGTACAAAAAAACCGCTTCGTAACGTTTAGCGTAGATGGCACTCGTAGCTTAATGTTGTGTAATATCTGACACTTCAAACAAGACTGAAACGACTCGGTGGTTGCGCCGTACCCCTTCGAACGTACAGTCAGGGCATAAAAGAAAGGAATAAAAATCTTTGAAACTTTCTAAGAAAACGCGTACCTTTTCTTGTGGAACAGACTGTAACCCCACCTGTCATCCCGATAAGTATACTTTTTAAGAGACAAGTAAAAGTTATAAACTCCAGTAAATATTCCTGAATCATTCCGTTAAGCTTTAAGAACCAGCACCCTAATTTTTTTCCAGAAATTATCATGAATGATTGCAGAAGTATTTATAGAATAGTACCTAACGCTTTATTAGCCTGCGGGTTTATTTATAATTGATTTATAATTGATCGGTTTAGGTTTCTCACATTATCAAACAGGAGAAAATTAAAAACACTAGTCTGAAAAATCTCCGAACAAGCACCCCCATTTAACTTTACTTGAAAAGTAAACTCACTGGCATGACAGGCGGGTTATTACCACCGCGAAAAGAGTCGTACGATGAGAGACCGCACTTCGTCGCCCCCTGAGAGCACTTTTAATGCTTATTACGCACTACCTACACTTACGCTTCCTGCCCCGTCTATTCTATGCATTCTACGAAGACGACGGAATCTGAGAGTCTTATTGTCTTGACGAATTGGATTATATCGAGTAACTTGAATTCCTTGATACAAATTTTGTTCTGCCAAGCTTGTTTAAATGATTAAATTCTAGTTTCTTATTTGTTAACCGCTTAACTGTTGTGACCTAAAAATAACCTTGCCTTGTTTTCTCTAGATTTATATTTTAAGTCCCAGTAAATTTTGCATTAACTTTGTCACTTTGAGCAAAGTGACTGGCGGTCAACCAAGATATCTTGTGCAAATATTTGAATGATTTTCAGGTTTCATTATTATGAATTAACTAATTTATTGGGTTCAGCCACAGTACAGGTTCAGGTTAAATAACCTGCATCTTAAATTAATGATAATTATTACTAAAGTCTGACATTGTATCCATGTAAAAATAATTTTTGATTAACATTGTATGATGTGAAAGGTTTCATAGTGGGCGTGCCATCTTTAAGGCGAGACTTCAACGCAAGAGCGTGGAGCAGAAAAAAAGAACAAAGAGTTTCATCATTTTCCTATATCATTTGAATTGAATTCTAATTTGCGATTTCTTTCAAAAAATTTCTAAATTTATTTGAAAAATTCAAGAACTAGATCATTTACTCAAATTTGATTAGACGACTTTTTACATAACTTTGTCTCAAATTGAAGATTTCGCACTAACAAATCACGTTTGGTTGTGTGAAAAAATAATTTTGTAGAATCACATAAAAATTTGCTCAACCGTTTAATAAGAAAATTCTGTGTTTGATCTAACTTAAAGGGGAGAGCCTGGTCCAGGATGCCAAAATTTGCATGACATAAGGCAATTTTTTTAAAACTGTAAATCATATGAATTAGCGAAATATTTTCGGATATGCTTACTATTGATTAGGATGACTTCCAAACAATAGATCTTTCGACCCGCTAAACCAGACTCCCCTCTTAATTCCGGTTGAAGAAACCAATTATTTTCTGAGTGTATATTTCACTTACATCCTTTACATTTATTTTGATATTGTCCTCACTTATCATCATTGTATAGCCTCTAATCACAAAAGTAAACGGCTCTATCATTGGATGATTTTTCTATTGGAACATAAAAGCATATAAATTTATAATGTATAGATCAAACTTTTTATCATTCGGAAAAATCGACCAAGGACGTTAAATTTGCTTTGAATTTACAAAAAATAAATAAAACTGATAAAAAACTAATGTATTTCTCATATATGAAATTAGAATAATAGCCAATTTAATGCATCAAACAAATGCAATTTTTTATACTTTTAACGGAATCTGGGTGAAATTGAAATGTGATATTTCTGCACAGAGAAAAATAGCATCTGGTCATAATGACTAGGAATAATGTAGTTGGATATAAAAAAGTAACTGTAACGAGGGAGACCTGTTGTCGCTACTTGACCCACGACTACAGAAACATGATTTGTAGCCATGGTAGCCATATTCTGAATACCTAATCGTGGCTAGTTTTACTAGTTAACATCGTTGGGATTGTCCTTAACTCTTAAACCTCGCTATGAGAACCTGAAGCGTTGAGTTCTCATGGCTAGAATAATGTAATCGCTATAATCAGGGCAGTAAACTTCACACTCGTTGAACCCGCTGTGTATTGTTTGAGTAATGCATATTATTTTATGTGCCACCGGCGCGCAAACTCGTTTTTTCGCTACAGTTAACAGTAGCGCAATGTAGTATATTGCGCTACAGAGGAATGAAATGTAAAAATTGAACTGCGCATGCGCCTATAGCCATGCAACGGAGCACAGTCTTCTTCTTTTTTTATTCTTTTTCTTCTTCGTACAGCGTTATCACCTTACTGGCAAAGCCTTGTATAGTACATTTGAACTGCGCATGCGTCTATGAAAATCCATTACTACTACACAAGATCAATAAAATCAAAATGTCCGGGACTAGTCGTGACATATCAAGTGTAATGACTAGCGCCGCAAACAACTACAATACTAGATTAGATTCGAGTGTACGCATAAAAACTCGTATACGCACCGAAGTCACATAAAATAGAATACGTGCCAATGCACACAGTTCAGGAAATAAGGAGACTCGCGACAATGCTCGTCACGCAATAACCCTCATTGTGCGCCCAGGCACGTAATATACTATTTCATAGCAACTGATAGCAACTCTTTTGATAATTTGATGTAACTGTAGAGCGGGTCAAAACTGTGCTTTTTAATCCTACTTTGAAAGTTTCAACCCGCTCTACAGTTACCGAAAATCAGATTTTCAAACGAGGTGCTATGAAAAATACAATGTTCCACGTAGTGATTTTATGCATTTCATTCTAGGAATTTTTTTTGACATAACTTTATAGTTGACACTTACATATAGTGACTGTGACAACATTACATAGTCGCTGTGACTACATTACTTAGTCACGGCGACCACTTTTAGTACCTACACTGACGGGTCAACCATTGCTTGAATTCAACCACAAAAAGTAGTTAAGGACATTTTCAACTACATATATCACGTCACTATGCCCAGGATTTTTTCTCAGTGTGTATTTACGAGAAAATACTCGAGGAGCATTGATCAACTTTGGACAGAATGACAAGCAGTGCTAATAGATTATTTCACTAGCCGTGAATTATTACCCTTTCGCTCCATCCTACCAATACTCCACGATACTTCACATCCTGATTTAATACCACGTGTTCTATTGCTAAAGAAGATGGTCGCTCCGTATTTACTTTCAACTGGAGAAAAATAAAATTTATTAGGTTTTCAGTATTTAATAACAGTCAAACGCTAAAATATAAAAAAATCGTAGTAAACGTGATTATCTGTAAAAAAATTGTTATAAATCATAATTATTAATAAGCTTAAATGCAAAATAATTTAAGTTTTTACTTTTCAGTAATATCTTGAACTACTTACAATTAGAACAATGAAATGTGTATCTTGACAAAACTCTTTTGAGTCTTCAATAATAAAATTCATATCGAAGTCATCAAAATAACTGCTTCCAGTACAAATTACGATGTTATTTGTTTCTCTCAGGGAATCATAGCATGTTTTAATGATAAAAATCAAATTTGATCCACTTAATGCCCCAAGACATAAAAGTACTCGTTTGCCTTGTCCAGGGATTATTTTCCAGAAGGATACAATGGTATTGAGATATTTGTTATCGCTGACCACAAGATCCTTACCCTCGTCTTTACCTCGAGACATTTCTTCAACTGGAGACATTTCTTTACCTGGAGACATTAAATTTATAAATTTTGAAGCAGATCAAAATCGTTTGCTGTGGACTATTTATAATAATAGACAGACTAAGAGACAGGTAGACATAATTGCATAGACAGAAATATTTTCTTGCTTTAGGAAAACTCAAAACAAAGTATAAATCTATAAATTTTTAGATGAATTGTAATAAGAACAAGCAAGAATGGTAAAATCTTAAAGAAAATTAACCAAAAATGACAAAATATAATACAATCATAAAAGATTCGTAAAATTTACAGGAAGTTCCGTATTTATCTTCACAACACGACTTTCTAGTAGATTTTACGAGAAGTTCTGTTCAATCAATAAATTTTTTGTATATTTCAAATGGTTTCCAGTAAAGTCTATAGAATACAAAAGAATCCGAGTTTAGCAGGTTTAATTGAAAGATAGCTGAAATGTACAGAAAATCCATGGATGCTACTAAACTTCTTGTAAATAATATATTGTACTGCTAGGAATTAAGGCACGCATTTCGAGGCAAGGACCGATGTATTCAGACCGAGTCCTAAAACGGCCGAGCGATACGTTCTGAAGAAATGTTTTTTTTTTTTTTTTTTTTTTTGGTGAGGAGGAAAAATGGCAAAATGTTTTTTAGACGTTGTACCCGGATTCCTCTCAACGTCCAAACAAAAGCGCAATTAAAAGTTTCAAGAATTCGAAACTAATCGAATCCTCAAAACACAAAAAACAACCAAATTTGGACCAAAATCATCACTAGAAAAAACCTTGAGAAAACAAACAAAAAAGGAGAAAAGAAACAAGAAGGCAACCTTTCAAAACCCCTTCCTTCTTTTTCTTTCTTTCGTCCTCTTTTGTCTGTATTACCCACCACCATTTACATTAATAAAATTTAAACTACTCGCTGACGTTTCGGTACTCTTCCAGTAATATTCCAGCTTTGAAGAGGTTGCTGGAAGAGCACCGAAATGTCGGCGAGTAGTTCAAATTTCATTTATGTAAATGGTGTGGGTAATAAAGACAAAAGAGGAGGAAAGAAAGAAGAAGAAGGGAGGGGTTATGGAAGGTTGCCTTTTTTGTTTGTCTTCTCAAGGTTTTTTCTAGTGGTGATTTTGGTCCAAATTTGGTTGTGCTTTTTGTGTTTTGAGGATTCGATCAGTTTCGAATTCTTAAATACTTATACATTTTACATTAATAATACGTCTGAATATAGTTTTTATTCGCTGGCAAATTCGAAACTGCGTACATGAATACTAGTCATGTCAAAAACTCAGGCTGCGTACCAAGGACGCACATTGAAAATGTAACCCATATTGTCGCAGCTGTTCAGCGGACGTGAGGAGCAGAAGTAGGATCTAAGGAACGAAAATTGGTCGTAAGGAACGAAAACAGATACAATATGAAAACGCGGGTCAGAAATGGACGTTTTACTACCGCTCTACAGGGACTCGAAATACTTCTGTTTAGTGCGTGTTTTGCAAAAATATACTAGAAAGCCATGTTGCAAAAATAAGTACATATGACTTGATAGATGCCAACATTTGCTATACATAGTTCAGGACAAATGGTTATAGGCTAGCCTACGACTGTACCAGTATAGGAATTCTGAAATGCTGTAAGATGTGCTTAGTTAAACTAATGAACGAAGGAGATATTTTTGTCAATACTGAATGCCTGTCTCAGTATCGGAAATCTGTGTTGTTGTATGATGTGTTTAGTTGGACTGAGGAACTGATATATACATACTTGTCAAGGCTGAATGTATTGGAAAAAATATGGGACTTAATGGGTCGATATCTGTTATGGATAGTTTAGGAGAGACCGTTATAGGTCAGCCGACACCTGTCGCAGTATTGGAAATTTGATGTGCTTTAAGAAATATTCCGTTGGACTGGCGAATTGATGGCGACATTTGCTGTCCGTACTAAATTTATTGGAAAGAAGATGGTACTTAGTGGATACTGAACTCTACTATACTCAGTTGAGGAAAGAGGAGTATAGGCCCGCTAAAGCCTGCTCTAGTATCCGGATTTGGAGGCTCTGTATGAAAGATTTGTTTGAACTGGCGTACATAGTTGAAGAGAGACGTGTATAGTCCAGTCCAAGCCTGTTCCAGTATTGGGAATTTGAGATTCTGCAAGAAATATTTGGTTAGACTGATCAACTTAGAAAGACATTTGTGTTCGAGCTGAATGCATCTAGAAGAAGATGGAACAAGACAGAGGTCGGAATCTGCTTTAGACAGTTCTAGATAGACGTTTAAAGGTCAGCAGACGGCTGACCTAGTATCAGGATTTTATGCTATTCTAGAATTTGTATTCTAGACATTGAGGCCTGTTTCATTATCAGGAATTTGAGTTGCTGTAAAAAGTTCGGTTACAATGTCGAACTAAGGAAGGAATTTGTGTTACAGCTGAATGTATTGGGAAGACGCTGAGTTTTGGTAAGGTCTGATGTTTGCTAAAGACAGTTCAGGAGATACGGTTATAGATAAGCCGACGCCTTTACCAGTATCAGAACTTTAAGGTGCTGTAAGAAGAATTGAGAACAAGCGTTTAGAAAAGGACTCGGAAAGTCTCTCTTTCATTATAGTTTAAATTACTTCTTATTATTATAATTATTATATAGAAAGAATTTTTTCATAGGCACATAGACCTGGTTGCCAAGACTAGTTGAACATAAAAAGTCAAGTTCAGCAGTAATTTTGAATTAAAATTCGAAAAAGAAGACAAGAGACAACCCTAACTAAAGGGTTTCCCAATAAGGGTGATATGTTTTGAAATTGAAAAAAAACACTAAATATTCATTCGGAATTGATCGAAATCTTTTTTATTATATACATTTTCCTACTAGAAGCCCAAAACCGTTTGGTCGCCTTCTACCTCATGATCAAGAAAGGAACGGGCTGTGCGGCAGGTATCCAATAAAACCGCTTCCTGGACGGCCGCAGGTACTCTTTTCACGCCTAGATCTTTCAGTTGATTCACGCACCTTGCACGTTTCTCGTAGCCGAAATTACAATGGGTTTAACGGTGGTTGGTTTCACTTTCCACATTTCTGTGATTTCGCGCTTTAGCTGACCATACTTTTGGATTTTGGTTGTATAGGTCAGCTAGATGTTTTTGTTACAAGATATAGCAATGTCTGTGATTCTGACACGCTGCCAACTTTTACCCCACAATAAAATGTTCGGACAGTTGAAGGCCGTCGGATCAAAAGGGCCTAACTGACATTTTTTCCGAAATTGAGTTTTTTGCATTTTCGTATTCTCCAAAGAAATGCTCATTACGAGGTATGGTGCGAAAAAATAAAAAAAAATTTTTAACTGTAAAAAAAAAAATGGTTGAAAAGCGCTAAGGTCCTAAGTGAAGGGATATCGTTGGATCAAAAGGGCCTAACTGCTTATAGGCTCTTATGAAGAAACGTGTTTCTTGAATGAATTGACGAGGTTTTAGAACTCGGTGACAAAGATAGAATTATGTCAGTGTGTCCAGGCGGTAACGTAGGGATTTCGGCAGTTACCTACGATCGGTAATTTTTTTTTTCTTCGTCCACTTGTTGCGAGGTTAATGTAAACAACATTCATTTCGTACATTGCTCCGGCGATTGCTCGACATTATAAGAGAGTAAGTATTAATTTTTAAAAAGTGCAAACGAGACGTGATAGAGCAAAGCCTGACGAGTATTTCGGTATTTTCGTTTCCATTCTAGGACGAGAATTGGCGGAGTATGACGCCAAAAGCTAAAGCGAGGAGTACACGACCCGGAGCAACAAAACAGTTCCCGCCCGAAATCCTCCACCCGCCCAAGTAAGTTAAATTACAATCTTTACCGGTGGAATATAGATTTTATGGAGATGAACAATTTTGTAACTAATCGAAAACAAAACCTGATAAATAATTGCAATATAAATAGTTTATTATTTTCACGCCATGAATTCGTCATGAGTGCATAATAAATTAATTTTATTATAAGTGCAACTCAAAAATTTTCAGAAGCTCATGTCATGAGAATTTCATGACTTTGAGTACTTAAAAAAACGGAGCAGAGTGGAGCTCAAAGAGATGATAAAAATTGATGAAAAAAATGATATGAATTTTGAAGTTTAGAGATTTTGTCTAAATTTTTCGAAAGTGATCAAAGTTTATTATTTCTCACTAATTTCTGAATGTTTTCTGAATTTGCAGATTTTTCAAAGATAGGAATTCTTTCCAATTTCAAAATTTGTATTCGCATCGAAAAATTTCCTGACTTTCCGGTATTTTATTCAAATATTCCGAGATATTTTCAAAATTTCCCCATTTTTCTAAAGTTCGATTATTTCTTGCTTACTTAAAGTGTTTTTGGCAATAATAAGTACTTTTCGGCATTTTTTTATTTTTAAACTTTTCACAAATGTTACAGTTGGAAAAGTACGCGAGTGAAATTCTTCAAGTCAAAAAAGTAAAAACAGGGAGTTGAAAATATTAATTCACAACATTCCACTTACAACAATAAAAATTAAATGACAATTACAAAAAATAATTGGAGAAGCATATATTAACATGATGAACAGTCACTAAATATTCATAATTTAATACTCATATCCATCACTGCACAGGAAATTGACGAAATGAACAATCGTGCGTGAAGCAAAGTGAAAGTATAGCGCGATCGTGCAGTTAGGCCCTTTTGATCCGACGATACCCCTCTACTTAGGCCCTTTGTTATTTTGACGGCTCATTTCTTGGTGAGTTTTGAATAGAATCAATTGATACTGCAGAAACTAATGTTTTTTAGTGTCAACAACGTAAATTTCAAAGATGAATCCTTTTTATCAAAAACTCTTTAAATAGGAGCGTTTTTTCGACGTCCTGTAAAATTTGGTAAATGTCAGTTAGGCCCTTTAGATCCGACGCCCTTCAATTATGCATGACGAGATGGTTTGTCTGAATGGTCCTGTTTCAGTACAAGAAATGATGTTTATTCTCGGAAACTTGTAGCAGTCCCAGGTTTAAGGCACTTTGTTGGTAGACTATCCCACACACATCACTATTCTTGCGTGTGTATACTATTAGAGCCAATATTTTGCACCCATCAATGATGTGTTCGATGTTTTCATCAGGATTTCCATATAATGCTCACTATTTGTCAACTTTGTGACGAAGGATGTATTTTGCGTAGTTCCTAGTACCGATTACTTTGTTCTGGATGACCACGACAAACCCTTTCGTTTCCAGAAATAGTTCGGTTCTACGCAGCCACAAGTTGGAAGCCTCTTTATCCACGTTTGGTTGATCTTGGATCAAAGGGTGCTGTTCGTAGAGACTTTTTTCGCCACTCTAAAAGCAAGTTACTCTGAAGTAGGATGCCTGATGTTTGGGCGATTCGGATCAGCCAGATGTAGGAGTGTTTAGCCATTGTCCTCTCTACAGATGTCATTGTAGAGAGAAACATGCCATTTGTCGTATAAGCATTCACGCAACTGTGATACATGTGAGAATATAAAAATGTGAACAATGTGAAGAATAATTTAAGTAAAGATTAATTTCTCAAGTACTTATGAATTTCACACGAAATGGTATAAGTCCTGTTTGTAGGAGGGTTTAGTATTATCTTGTAAATGTAAATTTGCTTGAATCAAAAAAACTGTTTTATTCAAACAAATTTCTTGTTTGGCCACGTATCAAAGATATTTTCGTTTGGTAAAAAGAAACTGTTCTTTCAGTGGCTCACAGCTTACAATCTATTTAATGGTGAAATTACAAAAGATGGGACGCTTCTCTAACATTTCAATACCTTTCTTGTAGACCGATTTATCTTTGGCACACACAAAATTGTTTCGAATCCATTGTTTTGAGAATATCAAGACTAGCGTCACTTAAATCACTGCAACTCGTGGACCAAACATCAGAATGTTATGAAATTTTGACAGGTATCTTTTGAAGGTTGGTACTCATGAAAAATCATACAGAACTTTTGTTGGCAACGCCATCTATGTGTCAGTCCCGGGACTTATTGATCCACGTGTCAAATATAATTGCAAGGAACTTTTACCATTGTAATGTAAAGTCGCATATTTCATGGGTTCTTTACATAAATTATTTTTTACAACTTGGATCCCTTTCTTGTACCATAACAAGCAGGCAGGCAAAAAGACATGAGAGAATAGTTGCAATAATTTTGGAAGGTGCAGTAGAAGGACGCCAAAATATGGGGAGACAAATAAAGGGTTTCCCAATAGGGGTGATATGATTTTGAATGTCCCTATCGGGCTCATTTGAACTGAAATTTTTGACGTCTGCTGTCAGTTGTCATCAGTAAGGTTTGCCATTTAATCATGAGTAGTTTCACGCTTCCACAACGTTTGGAAATTGTCCAATTATTTTATCAAAATTCGAGAAGTTTTGTCGGTGTTCAAAGAGCATATCGTGCAACATATGGTCGTCATTCTGCTCCATCCGCGCTCTCAATTCGTCGAATAATCGATAAGTTGGAGAGTGAATTTACTCTATTGGATACTAAGCCTAAAAATCGTATGCGTACCGCACGTTCTACACAGAATATAGCCGCCGTACAGGCCAGTATCGAGGAAAACCGTGAATTGTCCGTGCCACGCCGATCTCAGGAATTGGGCCTGTCCAGGATGACTACCTGGCGTATTTTGCGATTGGATCTTGGCCTGCATCCCTATAAGATGATTCTGGCCCAAGAACTGAAGCCTAATGACCATCGTTTGCGTCGGGAGTTCGCGGATTGGGCTCTGGAATCAATTGAAAATGATCCCAATTTTCATCAAAAAATCATCTTTTCTGATGAGGCGCATTTTTGGCTCAAGTCTCGGGGGACATTTGGCCGATATATTGTTTAAATCATAAATGGCATAGAATATCCAATATAATAAAAAAGATTTCGATCAATTCCGAATGAATATTCAGTGTTTTTTTTCAATTTCAAAACATATCACCCTTATTGGGAAACCCTTTATTAGAGTACGTGGAACAAATTATAGATGACGTAGGTTGTAGCAGACACTGCGATATAAAGAGACCTGCTTAGGATAGAAAGGGGTGGAGAGCTGCATCAAACCAGTCCCACGAATGCTGACCATAATAAAAATAAGAAACAAATCTCTAATTGGGCCATTTTTTAAGAGGAATATTCCGGTTGTTTTTAGCAAAATCAAGTGCTATATCCTTTCAATGTCAGAACTGTCGAAAATAATGCGTTATTAGACAAAAGTTTTGTATTATGTAAACAAATTCAATAAACAAATGCATTATTCAGCCATCTGTTTAGTAGATGAGCTTTGTTTCATCATCAAAATTGAGTATGCATTTGTCACTGATGGTAATACACTATAGATATTGTGCATTTCATTAACAATCTTTTATTATTGAAACAAAGGGCTTAGCAGGATAAGCATGTATGTACTTACCCGCTCGGATCTGGTCAAGATTTTCACAATAAGTTGGCATTGATGTAAAAATAAATTTTCCAAAAAATTATATCTAATGAATCATTTTTATGGGAGTTGTGGGAGTTAGAAGGAAAATCGAATAGAAATT
The DNA here is from genome assembly GCA_030998225.1 of Diplolepis rosae. Taxonomy (NCBI): domain Eukaryota; kingdom Metazoa; phylum Arthropoda; class Insecta; order Hymenoptera; family Diplolepididae; genus Diplolepis; species Diplolepis rosae. Next base: position 262,749 of record JAPYXD010000391.1, on the reverse strand, counting down.
GTGGGCTGGAAATTGATTCGCTCATATCAGGCATCTTTTTACAGATGAGTGGAACGTTTTATCAATAGCTGATATAACAATCTGTCAATAACTCCCTACGAAAAGTTTTTATAGGAAAAACCTTATCGGAATAGATGAATTGAAAAAAATGTTCAAAATGAAGAATGAATGTGAAAATTAAATTGTAAATTAAATTTCACGTTTTTTTGTGTAAATTTATCTCGTCTGTGGATTGCTTTTTTTTAGCTACCAACGACCAACAGTGTAAATGTCATCCAGTTCATTCTCAAAGCGTTATACTTATATATGGGTCATTCCATATTAGATTGACAGTCGATGTCACAGATTTGAACAAGATAATTTTTTTTCGGTTCTTTATCAACAATAAATAGACACGTATTTTTTTGTTTGGCCAAAAAAATTTTTTTTACAAGTATACGATTTTTCGAATTTTCTGAGAAATGATATTTTCGATATAACAAGCGCACTTTCAAGCCTGTTTATCTTGAAAAAAATTGTTCGCACAAAAAATTTTCCAAATTACGAAAATTAGGGTTTTGACTCTTCTTTACAGAGATTGTTGCGAAAAATTTGTTTAAACATTTTTTAACATACAAAAGTAAAGAAATAAACGCAAAATCGTTTTTTTCCTAATTTGGAACCTTTCGAAATTTTTTTTTTAGTGGATTTAGATTATTTGAAGTCTGTTATAAAATATGACGATTGAATAAAAATGGCTGGATCATGGATTCGGAGGTTATGTAATTTTGAAGAGCCTCGCATAGTCTTGCGCGCAATCCGGGCGCTTTCAAACGCGGCGAGCATTTTACCGGGCGTAAGTTATTAGTGCTAAAAGTAAAGGTAAACGCTCGCCGCGCGTGGAGGCGCCCGGATTGCGCGCGAGACCGCGCCAGGCTCTTCAAAACTCCATAACTTCCGAATCAATGATCCAGCCATTTTGATTCGATTGTCATATTTTATAACAGACTTCAAAGAATCTAAATCCACGAAAAAAAAAATTTCGAAAGGTGCCAAATTAGGAAAAAAACGATTTTGCGTTTATTTCTTTACTTTTGTATGTTAAAAAATGTTTAAACAATTTTTTCGCAACAATCTCTGTAAAGAAGAGTCAAAACCCTAATTTTCGTAATTTGGAAAATTTTTTGTGCGAACAATTGTTTTCAGGATAAACAGGCTTGAAAGTGCGCTTGCTATATCGAAAATATGATTTCTCAGAAAATTCGAAAAATCGTATACTTGTAAAAAAATTTTTTTTGACCAACCACAAAAATACGTGTCTATTTATTGTTGATAAAGACCGAAAAAAATTATCTTGTTCAAATCTGTGACATCGACTGTTAGTCTAATATGGAATGACCCATATATTTACCTTTGCGAAGCAATGAATTAACTGCCGTGAAATCTGCGTAGAAAATTTTAGAAAACACAACTTTCCTTTTATGAATAGTTCTTATTCCTCCGACAATACTATTTCCATTGACATCATTTTCTTCATCCAAATAAGTAAATCCTATAATGTTCCTACCCTTTATTGCAAGACTGCTTAGGGGAAACTAAAATATTAAGAGCTGTTAGTTATTGAATACCTTACAAGTAACAAAAAAAGATAAAATAATACTCACGTCCTCATCCTTATAGCATGTAGCTCTGACAAGTGTCAAAAATCTTTCGTTATTTTCGAAACTGAATGATATTTTCTTCAGACCGTCCTATTCAAACATATCAAGCATATAAAATTTTTAAAATTTAGAAGATTAATATTTCTACGAATGGTTATAATTCACCGATTGCGTTGTACTAGTCTATCAATACTTTTTAGTACTACTGTCACATCGTAGTTAATCCAGTAACAACAGAGATTAAATTAGTATTGGAATCAGAACTAGGTCATGGAAAATTATGATAGGAAGTGTCGAAAATTCCCTTAAAATGCCAATGTAAATGTCAACTGAATATGCTTAAAATAGTTATTATTATTCTTAGTTCAAAAAATACGAAGTCAAGCCAAGAGCTTCGCAACACCATAGTGGGGGCCGATCAATCAACTACTGACAGGCAGTACTGAAACAATATTTAACTGCACGGAGAAAAAATAATTGTTGGCAAATGATGGCAGCCCAGGTCCCAATTTTTTTAAGAAATATTGAAGTAACATAATAGTTTGGCACTAAAACAAAAAAAATGTTGTAGGCCTGTTCACGTAATATACGGATTACTTATCTCACAAATTGAAATTGTTTTGGGAAGAAAGCGTAATTGTTCCATCTGCTACATTGCGAAAGATGGAAATCAGAAAAGTAAGAATGATTAATCAACAAGAAAAGAAAATGTCACGAAGTTCCCTACTGTAAATCTACATAGAAACCTATTTAACTGACTAAAGGGATTTGAGATATGAATTTTATTATAATATAAGACAGGAATCTGCCTGGATTACTATATAAAGGGTTTCCCAATAAGGGTGATATGTTTTGAAATTGAAAAAAAACACTGAATATTCATTCGGAATTGATCGAAATCTTTTTTATTATATTGGATATTCTATGCCATTTATGATTTAAACAATATATCGGCCAAATGTCCCCCGAGACTTGAGCCAAAAATGCGCCTCATCAGAAAAGATGATTTTTTGATGAAAATTGGGATCATTTTCAATTGATTCCAGAGCCCAATCCGCGAACTCCCGACGCAAACGATGGTCATTAGGCTTCAGTTCTTGGGCCAGAATCATCTTATAGGGATGCAGGCCAAGATCCAATCGCAAAATACGCCAGGTAGTCATCCTGGACAGGCCCAATTCCTGAGATCGGCGTGGCACGGACAATTCACGGTTTTCCTCGATACTGGCCTGTACGGCGGCTATATTCTGTGTAGAACGTGCGGTACGCATACGATTTTTAGGCTTAGTATCCAATAGAGTAAATTCACTCTCCAACTTATCGATTATTCGACGAATTGAGAGCGCGGATGGAGCAGAATGACGACCATATTTTGCACGATATGCTCTTTGAACACCGACAAAACTTCTCGAATTTTGATAAAATAATTGGACAATTTCCAAACGTTGTGGAAGCGTGAAACTACTCATAATTAAATGGCAAACCTTACTGATGACAACTGACAGCAGACGTCAAAAATTTCAGTTCAAATGAGCCCGATAGGGACATTCAAAATCATATCACCCCTATTGGGAAACCCTTTATGTGGCGTGGAACGAAGAAACCCGGCTAACAGCACCAGATACGAAATTTGAGTTTTTCGATGATTTCAAGAGACTTGAAGGTGATTATATTGATGAATAAAAATGAATTTTGCAAAACAAATTTTGTTTTCTTAGTTAGTCCCGGGACTTATTGAACGATGTGTTAAGTTTCGATATAGAATCCAAGGTAGGTTCCTATATGGGTTCCTACAAGGGAATTTACTGCAGGGTTAGTAATGGTTTCCAAAATGCCCAATACTCTCTTCTGTCATAATGTGACATATTTGACAACATGTCTACTATTATATTATATATGTGTGTGTATGAATAAAAAAGATTGTGTGCTGGTGTCCGTGTGCGAATTTAATGTGTATCTATGTGTGTGTATGTCGAAGCGGGTGCGTGGACACAGGCTTAGCTGGTCGGGTTTTGGACCGGTTCTTGTCATCATTAAATTATTTCTGTAGAACAAGAACATAAAGATCGTTGCGTTAATGAAACGTCGGTTTGCAATTGGTGTCGTAGCATGGTTCCCCTCGGTGGGTGCGTTCAACCTAAAATCTCGTCCGGACCTTGTCGGTCGGTCGGTAAATTTGTCCAATGAGACGGCTGGGCCATGATGCCACTGGAGAGAACCGGGGCGGGGTGTGATCAGGAGCGCCTGACGCCATACACCGCCTTCTCGCACCATGGCCAATTGCAATCGCCCTTGGTCAAGGGGTGAGCTGGTTCGCCGTCATTTTAACATTTTTCTGTTGTAAAAAAATGCCTTGTATCACTTGGTATCATACAGGATCATTTAATAACGTCCGGTAACACTTGGAAACGTTCGGTTATGTTTAGTTACGTTTCGATGCCTTTCGGTAACGTTCGGACAACATTTTGTTACATTTGGTAACATTCGGTAATGATCGGTGTCGTTCGGTAACGATCGTGTACAGTCTGTACGTACGCCTAGTGGACCTAGAATTAACCTGAGCCACGCCCAGTCAGGGGCACCTGACGCTGGGCGCCTGCTCCTGCCGAATACCGGCCATGGGGGTACACATCAAAAGTTTTTCATGTTCTAAACGCAAAATATCCTCCCGGAAGCGAACAGATTTGGCTGTTACTGCAGCAATATTTAATTTATTTATTTATTAATTTATTATTATTCCGGCCTGACATATAGATGGCAACATTGCTGTCAAATCCATATGATTTCTGGATAGTACTAACCTTCAAACGTTAAGTGTAAAAAATTCATGACAATATGACGTTTAGTTCAGAAGTTATAAAGGTTTTTGTGAAGCAACTTTTGTCATTTTCAAAACAATGGATAAAAAAGAGTTTCAAGTGTTAATCAAATTGCTCTTTAATGGGCAAAAATACTGTTAAAGGAATGCAGTGACTTGATAAGCTTTATGGGGACTCTGCACCAGGGAAATCATCAATCATCTACTGGTATGCCAAATTTAAACGTGGTCGTACAAACACCGATGACGCTGAGTGCTCTGGTCGCCCAAAATCAGCAGTTATTTCGAAAAACATAACGAAAGTCCACAAAATAGTTTTGGGCGATCGTAAATTAAAATTGCATGAGACAGTTGACAGCTTAAAGATATCAGAAGGTAGTGTTTTTATAATTTTACACGAATCTTTAGAGATGCGCAAGTTGTTTTCGAAGTGGGTGCCGCGCTTGCTAACATCCGGCCAAAGACAACAACGGGTCGAGGATTCAGAGCGCTGTTTAAAGCTGTTCAAGCGAGTTAAAAAGAATTTTCTGCATCAGTATGTGACAATGGATGAAGCATGGATCCACCCCTATACACCTGAAACAAAAATATCGTCAGCTGAGTGGGCAGCAGAAGGTAAAAGCCATCCAAAGTAACCAAAAACTCAACAATGGGATGGCAAGGTTATGGCATCCGTATTTTGGAATGCGCATAGTATTTTGTTTATCGACTATCTTGAGAAAGGTAAAACCATTAACAGCGACTATTACATGGCATTACTGGATCGATTGAGCCGAGAAATCAAGAAAAAGCGGTCTCACATGCAGAAGAAAAAAGTGCTGTTCCATCAAGACAATGTACCGTGCCATAAGTCCTTCAGAACCATGGTCAAATTAAATGAATTAAGCTTCTAATTGCTTCCTAACCCACAATATTATCCAGATCTGGCCCCCAGCGACTACTTGCTCTTTGCTGACCTGAAAAAAATGCTCCAGGCAAAGAGACTTGGCTCCAATGAACAAGTGATTGCCGAAACTGAGGTCAATTTTGAGAGCAAAGATGAATCTTTCTACAAGAAAGGCATTAAAAAGTTAGGGAAGCGTTGGAATGAATGTACTACGCTTGAAGGGAACTATGTTGAAGAATAAAGACGAAGTTCTCGAAAAAACTGTGTTTTTCTTAGACCGGAAACTTATTGAGTGATATGTTACAAGTATGAAAGTGCAGAAGATAAGAAAATTAATGGTGTCAGAAGGCTGCGTCCAAATTTTCAACAACGTTTCAAAGCGATACAATTGGTACGTGTCCTTTTTACTATATCTATATTTTAAAGCTTTATGTTTTAGATGCGTAATTTACGCAATTTATTTGCTTTAAAAAGTTCTTTGACTTAAGTTAATGTTGTTCTCAACTTGTAATGTTATTGTTGTGGACCAACGAAGAGTATTGTGACCTAAATTCCTCAGTAGGAAAAAGCTAAAAAAAGACAAATTTGGATTTTCAGCTTCTGAACAACTTACATTTCTAGAGTATTTTGGTTTATTGGTAGGACATAAAATACCGAAAGACAATAAGTATTGGAGTTTGTACACCTGCCTCTGCGATATAGTTCGAATCCCACGTCAGCCTTCTTTTAAGACAGGAGATTTAAACGTTTTTTTTCTGTTTACGAAATAATTTTGTTGTAACAACCACTTCTTTTGTTTGGTGATAATACGGCACAATATTGGCCCAATCTCGGCAGCCAAGAGTCGGCTATTGTTATTGGGCCAGTGTCACTGTTTGCATCGGTCAAGTGCTGGGCCGACGATGGCGGCCTTTTCGACTCTTTAAATTTACCGACCTTCAGCCGAAACTTGGCCCAGTATGGACCCTATACCAAGCCGATTGTCATTTTTACTATGGCATCCAGTTCAGAAAGTAGAAGAGCCAGAGTTGGACTCATGGACGGCACATTACTGGGCCGTGTGTCACTTTTACCACGGCAAACCAATCTGGAAGTGAGAAAACTAGAGTTCGGCACAGCATTGGACCGTTGCTGTGCCGAAAACAAGTGCTGAAGGCCAGTGTTTGGGCCAGAATTGGCCGCCAAGTGCGTACCGGAGTTATCATTCTAACAACGGCACAATATTGGCAGCCGATCTTCGGCAAAGTTTTGGCGAAGCTGGGCCAGTGTTGGGCCGTATCTAACTTCGCACTTGGGTATGCCTAAATAACAAGAATTCAATTAAAACTCTTTTTTCTGTTTCAGTAATTATATATTCCCGCTTTAATCATCTATTCTCTTCGAATATCCATTTTTCTCCGTGTGAATCTAATTATTGACCTGGAGGCAATGATAAAAACGTCTTTAAAGGTTCTGTGCAATTAATGCATTGGATTGCAATTTGGTTTTCATTGCGTGCCTTTTGTTTATCTATTTTTTAAATTTGGTAATAAGGAGGATTCAAAGAAAAAATAAATACAAAAAGTATAACATACATATAATAATATAATTTTTTACATTTGAATGTGGCGGCTTTCTAACTTACGAGTTTTGTTAGCAGAGGTACTACCGAGCTTCTTCTCACAAATCGTAAAAGTTTTCACAGGTCAGTATATAACGAAGTTGCTACATTCCAAGTGTCATATCACTGCGATACGTTTATGAATGCGTGGGGTTAGGTTGAGTTGTGTTAAATTAGTATTTGTGCGTGTATTGGGTATGTTTACTATTTATATTGATAGGTTAATACATATACGTGTATATAAGTATGTAACTTTGTTTATGAAATACTATCTCTATGTAGCTCACAAATTTGAATGAGAACAATGGTGAAATTTATGAATGACTGCATTTTTTTATTATGGAGGTGCAATTATTCTCTATTTTTGATAGAAAAAGTTATAAATATGGTTATACTATCCCTAAAAGACTTTGGTAATTAATGGTATTTAATGAAACATTTATTGTGTTTACTTCAATAAAATTCGTTTGATGTGTCGATCACGATTTTGCTATTCCAGAAAATAACACTTGCTTCTGTTTTCAGGCATAAATACAATTATTTCACCATTTTCACCAATATTATTAGTAACTCCATAGTTTAATATTCAAAATAGTAATTTCTAAAAAACTGACGTTATATCCTTGTTACTGTTGATTTCAGTAAAAATAAATATAATAATACTAAATTTTACAATGACACCGGTATGTACAATAATATACAATATACTGTAACAAGAACTAACTCAGAGAAAACAACATGATATTCGCTGTTATGACAAGCTTATCTTTTTTTATGCAGTCGTATATTTTTACCTTTTTGTTCCAACCTAAGAATACTTCTTTTATATCTATATCATTGATGCCCGTAGTCACGACACCTATTCTTATAGACGATGGTAGATTAATCTCTCTATCCAACTAAAGGAAAATGAAATCTCTTATATTATAAGTATCTAACAAATGTCTTATTATAAAAAATAATAAGATAAAATTAATTTAATATCAAATTCTTCAGTGTTATATTGGAATACTTACAATTAGGATAGAAAATTCCGAGTTTTCACGAAGTGGTTGTGTACTGTGCAAAATTTGTTCTGGAAAATCTGTGATGTTATTTATTCCAGTCAAAACGCCAACCTCATTAAGTGACCCCAGCTTGTTAGAACATTGAGTAGTAGTAAAGATCAAATTTGACTTAATCAAGGCTCCAAGGCATAATATGTAATATACTTTTTTAGAGATAATTTTCCACAACGAAACAAGGATATTGGTGTAATCTTCAGGCTTTATCTCTGTTTTTCTTTTGTTTTCTGCACGTATAGCTATTTTATTAATAAATTTAAAAAAGACGTATAAATTGTTAATTGTAGCTTTTTTTGTCAAAAAATAGGCCGACAGACAAATATACAAACACCACTGCATATAAAGAACTATATTTGTCTTTATGGAAACCCCAAACGTATGAATAAGTGAAAAACGAGAGGAATTGTATGAATATCTGCATCTATTACACTTTTGTGACGGAAATGTAGAATTTATTTTTAGACATTAAATCATATTAGCCACAGATTGGCCACGAGCGGGTTGCAAAATAAGAATTATGTTGTATATAAGACTTAAGCATACATTACAATTTTCTCAGGCGGTAAAACGGTTTTTTACGGTATACTAGAGTCTTCCCTAGCGGACCCGTGTGAGAGAACGGTCATAGAATACTCTGACCGTTCTCTGACTGTTCTATGACCGTTCTATGACCTCGCATTATTACGGCTAAGAACGGTAAAAAAGACATTAAAAGCTTTGCAATTATGATTCTGTCGCGAAATTTGGATTAGAAGGTGAAGCAATAAATACAATTATCTTATTTTTCAGCGAAAAAACTAGAAAAACATAATACCTGTCAATGAAGGCAGTGCAGTGGTTCACAATTGGCGGAACTTCTCCACCGTGAAGGTTTACTATTGGTGGACACGTTCCGCAAATGGTGAACCACTGCACTGCCTTCAATGGCAGGTACATGATGTATTCCTAGTTTTTATCGCTGAAAAATAAGATAATTGTATTTATTGCTTCACCTTCTAATCCAAATTTCGCGACAGAATCATAATTGCAAAGCTTTTAATGTCTTTTTCACCGATCTTAGCCGTAATAATGCGAGGTCATAGAACAGTCAGAGAACGGTCAGAGTATTCTATGACCGTTCTCTCACACGGGTCCGCTAAGGTCGACACTATATTCCTATTCTGCAATTTTCAATTTGAAGTTTACTTAACGTTCAACCCCCGGCTAGCCCGATGAATCTTCTCATTTAGACCCTCTGATGCCACAAATATCTTAATAATGGTGTCTGCCTATTTATCTATTTCAATTTATTAACTAATCGATGCAAATTTTATCCTTATATACGCATATGCAAGAACAGTGCATGTACGAAGAAAAGTGGTTATTGAACTATAGGCCAATTATTTTATATAAACAGTTATAAAATCTAAATGTATTGAAATATAGAGATATTAGTATCTTATGTAATAGATATGAAAACTGAATAAATACGAGTAAATATAATAACTGAATATAGTAAAAAGTCGGGCGAAACGGAACATAAATAAGATTAATTCATTATCAAGTTTTGATCCTCACATTCATTCTGGAGTTCAAAAACTAAGCTGGTTTCAAAGAAACCCTTTTAGAAAAGTCTTTTTAACATGTTTTAGATTAGAAATAAGCAATAAAAAAAATCGATTTTTCGAAAGTGCACACAGGTCTACCCCCTTAAAAACTAGCAAAACATAATACCTGTCATTGAAGGCAGTGCAGTGGTTCACCATTTGCGGAACGTCTCCACCGTTAGAGTTGTCCATTGGTTGGAGTGAGACACAACTACTTTCGTCGCACTCTAACAAATAATCAATCCTGACGGAGTCCAAGCAAATATAATGACACTCTGCCGACTGTGACGATCGTTTAAATGTTGGTCCAATGTAGGAGATCGACTGTTGATTGCCAACGTTGGTACAATGTGGGAAACAATTGGCCCATCCTTATTCCGACTGTGGAAAATGTAATTTTCCGACAGTAAATCTACAAGGTCCACTCAATGTCTAATCGACTCTGATAATTAACACTGTATAATACCAGTGTTTGTACAAAGTTGATTCGACACTGGTAGTCTTCTTTAAAGAAAGTCTTTAACCGTTAATTTCACTAGAGAGGCCCCTATATCCCAGGCCCGTGACATGCCACCCCCCTTTTATGATGAGCAAGGGAGTCCCAATAATTTTGATTACAATATGGATGTCAACGGAGGGAAAGGAGACTGGAGCAACATCTGCCGACGAATTAAGTCTTGGAATTTTATCAGGAATGTGAACGTTGGGGTACTGCAGGCTCCTTGTTAATATGCTCCTGCGATACCTCTGCACTAGGTCGTAGCAGAAGTGGGCCGCCAGCCAATCAGCGCGCCGGACCAGCGGTAGGGGAAGCATCCGGAGGGTACGAGCGACCGACAATCGACAGCGTGGTTCTATTTCGTCAGCATACTTTGAGGACACCTATTCCTTCGCCACAACGCATTCCAGTCTTTTAATATTTTTTGTATTTATAAGTGTTTTCTTGTACTTTTGAAGACTTTTCGACTGGGAGACAATGAAGCCGTCGTTACCAACCTTCGGTTCTGGCATCGTTGCCTTTTTGTAAGGTGAGGTCGTGTCATTTTATCCTCTCCAGGAACCCTACCGACACGTGGCCACAGTTTTAGTTACACTTGGTTTTTAGATGAGTATTTGGCACGTATAAGGGCGGATTCCCGGCTTGAGCCTCTATTTAAGTGACTTTTAAAAAGTATTGTGTTATGAATTAGTTGACACGAATTATTGTCGGGTAAACAAAAGTGTTAATTTGAAATAAAATTTGTTTTATATCAACTTAAACTGGCAAAGTCGCTTCATTTGTGTGTTAAAAAACCTTTTCTTTGGCCCATTCCGCCCCAGGAACTCCCCCACTCTACTGACTTTGAGCTGAGTTAGCCGAAAGTCCGGTACACCCAGTTTCCACCACGACACCCCACCTCCCACATTAATTTCGAATCTGTCGCTTACGCTTAACCCCTTTTGTTCCTTTTGGATTTATCGAACTGAAGGTCTGTTGGTCTGGCGCCCAACAAAAATCGTTTTGCAGTACTCTGTAGAAAATCGTTTGATAAAATTCAAATGCGACCTTTTTTCCGATCACTCTACAAAAGGGTAAAATTAAATTTTATCACAAACTGTTTTTGTTTACTAGATTGGTCTTCTTTAAGACAGTATAAAATTTAATGGAAATAGCTCTGGTGCAAGTGCCGGATTAGATTTCATTTCCTTTGAGTCCGTGCGATTCCGAAATCTTTTTCTGAACCAATCCCTGTTATTTCTCGATATTTCGAACCAACATATAAAATCAAATCTATCCGTGAATATCGAAGAATTTCAACCCAAATTAATTTTTCAAACTCAATCAATCCGTGCAGTCCGATGAAGTTTAAACCAAATCAATCCAATCAAGACAGTTTCAGTTTTTGAGAAAGATTTTAAATTTCCTCTCATTTTTGGGAATTTTTTCTATGAAACCTCCCTTATTTAGAACCCTTTAAATTTGTGAATTTTTATGTATCTTTTCACCGTTTTTTGGATATTCCAAAGTTTTGAAAGAAAATTTAATGTTTTAAATATTTCAAATTAATTAGGTGAGTTTGAAATTTTCGTCACTACCTACATTATCGGAGGTTCACTAGTCGCGTATCAGATAGGATACGTTGTCGACAGGTGTCCTCGTAGATAATTTCAAACTCTTATATCGCAAATAATGCAATTGAATTCAAATATTTAAAGAATTTGAAAATCTTTCTGTGGAAAAAAAGACGCTTTCGAGCAATCGAAAAACCTGGGCTCGTATCCCAGCGCAGTCGAAAGCGTCTTTTTTTTCACAGAACGATTTTCAAATTCTTTAAATATTTTTTTTTTAATTTTCTTGATTTGAAAAATTTTTAATGACGGAATAAGTTAGGGAATTAAGAGGTACTTAATATTACGTACGCTCCCAGAATTTTGTCAGTTTTTGTGTATCTTCCACCCTTTTTGAAATATTTAAAACTTTTGAAAAAATATTTGACTTCTTGATTGATTTGCTTTGAAATTTTTTTTTTTGGTTTCGGATTGAAGTTTTTAAAACTGTTCTTGGAATTAAATATAATTATTCAAAGTTAAGTGTTCCAGTATACCCGACTTTTCACTAGAAGATATTTTGTCATAATTAAATATTTCGCTATGTATACTGCCAATGTGAGACGGAATGAAGAATCAGTGTTACGGACCGAAACAGATGATCAAGAAAAACTTTGTTCTTTTAAGTGGAGCGTAGTGGCTGGTTTTCGCAGCTTCGAATTTGACAAAAAGTATCTTGCCTTTTTGAATTGTTCAGTTTCTGGACTAACTTCAATCGATTCCTCATATTTTATTCCACAAAGATCAATTAGTTTCTGCCAGTCGATTTTTAGTCCATAACTCTGATTCTTCATTCCGAGTGACATATTCATTCTTCTCCCATGCACGGAGAAAAATAGTTGAAGTAATTTTACTCAACTTCCGATCAACTTTGGGACTTATATGGTAGACAAGTTAGAAGTTATTTAGTATCACTGTAATTATTTGTGGTGTATTAAATGTTCAAGAATGAATCAAAGGTGAGTGAAATTCAGAAGTGTAGGGTGAAGTATAAAAGCGTGCATTAAAGATTTCTAAAAATATATATTATTACTCATAGTATAATTATAAAAAATCAATCTTTTATTCAATCACAAAAATATTAGAGCTTTCCGTTTATTCTGCTCTAAGCTTCAATTAAGAGTTGAGTAAACCGTGAATCGCAAGACTCGTTTCACCAACTATATCTATTCATGCACATGGAAAAAATGTATTCTTTAAGAATTCCCGAATTGATCAAAAATTGAGGATATGAGAAAAATTCGGCAGATTTTCAATGATTTTTCAGTGAAGTAACTCGAATGGTTCCAATATAGTTATTAAACTGTGCAGTAAAGTTTGTATTCGAATATTACGAATGGCTTTGAGAGAAAATATAAAATAGTACGATATTTCTTACAAGATGCCTCAGGGAAATTTATAGTTCTTCTTAAATAAATTTCGAAGATGAGGTAAAAATTTACGAAAATAATTTTTAGATGTAAAAGTTCAGATGAATAGGAAGGTAACATTTACAAAACACAAGTTTTTAATGGTTACTGCATTCATCTTAGATTTTTTCCGACGTCATAAGCATGAATGCAAACATGACTGGAATGTTTCCCAAACTCGGTGCGATTCTCACTGTATAGACCCATAGAATCTATAACGATCACTGTAATCATTACTGAACTGAATTCTAAAAATTTTTCCGAACTACACCGGAATTTCTACTGTTGTTATGAGTGGAATTCTCCCCGTACATAAACCCGTAAGGTTTCAGAGACTATTACTATAATTTGTGCTGCGCTGGATTCTGGAAAACTTCAATAGATTCTCGTTAAGAATATTACTGCACAGTTCGGGAATTTCTACTAAACTATTCTCAATAAAAAGTTCTATAATATTTCTGAACGAGTAAGTCCTAATTTCTATGGAATTTTTCTCATATCCTTAATTTCGGAACAAATTCGGGAATTTCTCAAAAACAAATTTTTTCCGTGCAGGAACGAATGAAAGTAATCTGCGCCTTGGTAACATATAAACATTTTTTTAGTTCAAAAACGTGTTGAATTTTTAGCATACTGATGCTTCATGTTATTATATTCAATAATCAAAACCAATTATTGTATAAACCTACGAAATTATATACAGTTTATTTTAGTAGGAAGTTATTGATTTGATCCTAATAGATTGAAGTTAACTTTCTTTAATTGTCATAGACTTTTTATATGACTACACCGAAAAAAATCTCTTTCGAATTTCGTATGAGGTTTCGTTACAATTTTCATAAGCGGCTTTTTATGTGATATTGATATAAAAGATTTACCATTTTTGGATAAAACTACACGATTATAGTATGGGAGTATTGTATTCCGAAATAATAAATTTTTAAACGAAATTCGCACAAAGTTACGTATACTACACGGAAAAAAATTTGGTAGAAATGCTGCTCTACCTCTGGTGCTCCTGCGCCACTACACTGGAGGGCAACTGCAGCGCTCTTCATAGGTTAGCAGGTTTACTTTTTTGTGGACTAACTGCTCTCCCACAATTGCGGGAGAGCTGCTGCTCCACAGGAGAGAATGCTGCGGCGAGTCATATAAACTGATATTTGACTATACTTTTCAATGGACAATTCAATTGTTTTGATATTTCTGAAATCGTCGTTAATTACATGGAGAATAGACATCAGGAGACCAAACTAATGTAACTGAAAATCAGCATCTTTTTGTCGGAAGTACATTGATTGAGTATGGGAACTTCTCAAGAGATGGCGCTCCTGCAAGTAGCGTAAAAAAAAGAAATCTTCGTGTACCTTTGCATGCATGCAGGTTGTCATGGTAACATATATTTATTATAAGAATGTTTACAAACATTTACAAATATTAACCTTAATTTGCGGTTATGTTAGAATATTTTGAGCGAACAGAAGGAAGCGGCCATTTTTTTACGTCATCAGTCGGGAAGTTCTTGTACCTTTCCATGTACTTCCGACAAAAACGTGCTCAACTTTTGTGAAGTTCATGCATAAGAGATTGGTCTCCTTATGTCTATTCTCCATGGTTAATTATTATATCTTTTGAAGAATTTGTTTAATTTCTTAAAATGACGTGAATTTATTTAAAATCTCAACATTGAGGTTAGGTTAATTTGTAAACAGATCGTAATGAACCAAAAAGTACTTCTATATATATATATACAGGAAACATCATTTCAATGAGCACTTTCATGTAAATCATAAGAAACTTAAAAGTTGTACTTTCGCCTGCTTTTGCATTTGCCCGACGATGCGGTGCAACTACACTCCCTCCCGAAAGGAGCGCTGTGTTCCTTCGACGTAAGTCAACTGCTCCCCCAAAAAGGGGCAGCTGCTCACTCACAGAGGAAACGCAGCATACCCAAATGCATAGTCACACAACTCTCCTCCGCTAAACGCAAATTTTTTTCCGTGTATAAGCGCAACTTCAGTGTCTTACCGACAAAGCACCACTCTGCTTGCGAAAAACGCACGGCATACCCGTACTCTCTCAGTAGACCAAGCAACAGGGAATTTGTTTGTAAACATTCTTATAATAAATATATGTTACCATGACAACCTGCATGCATGCAAAGGTACACGAAGATTTCTTTTTTTTACGCTACTTGCAGGAGCGCCATCTCTTGAGAAGTTCCCATACTCAATCAATGTACTTCCGACAAAAAGATGCTGATTTTCAGTTACATTAGTTTGGTCTCCTGATGTCTATTCTCCATGTAATTAACGACGATTTCAGAAATATCAAAACAATTGAATTGTCCATTGAAAAGTATAGTCAAATATCAGTTTATATGACTCGCCGCAGCATTCTCTCCTGTGGAGCAGCAGCTCTCCCGCAATTGTGGGAGAGCAGTTAGTCCACAAAAAAGTAAACCTGCTAACCTATGAAGAGCGCTGCAGTTGCCCTCCAGTGTAGTGGCGCAGGAGCACCAGAGGTAGAGCAGCATTTCTACCAAATTTTTTTCCGTGTAGTATACGTAACTTTGTGCGAATTTCGTTTAAAAATTTATTATTTCGGAATACAATACTCCCATACTATAATCGTGTAGTTTTATCCAAAAATGGTAAATCTTTTATATCAATATCACATAAAAAGCCGCTTATGAAAATTGTAACGAAACCTCATACGAAATTCGAAAGAGATTTTTTTCGGTGTAGTCATATAAAAAGTCTATGACAATTAAAGAAAGTTAACTTCAATCTATTAGGATCAAATCAATAACTTCCTACTAAAATAAACTGTATATAATTTCGTAGGTTTATACAATAATTGGTTTTGATTATTGAATATAATAACATGAAGCATCAGTATGCTAAAAATTCAACACGTTTTTGAACTAAAAAAATGTTTATATGTTACCAAGGCGCAGATTACTTTCATTCGTTCCTGCACGGAAAAAATTTGTTTTTGAGAAATTCCCGAATTTGTTCCGAAATTAAGGATATGAGAAAAATTCCATAGAAATTAGGACTTACTCGTTCAGAAATATTATAGAACTTTTTATTGAGAATAGTTTAGTAGAAATTCCCGAACTGTGCAGTAATATTCTTAACGAGAATCTATTGAAGTTTTCCAGAATCCAGCGCAGCACAAATTATAGTAATAGTCTCTGAAACCTTACGGGTTTATGTACGGGGAGAATTCCACTCATAACAACAGTAGAAATTCCGGTGTAGTTCGGAAAAATTTTTAGAATTCAGTTCAGTAATGATTACAGTGATCGTTATAGATTCTATGGGTCTATACAGTGAGAATCGCACCGAGTTTGGGAAATGTTAATAACAAATTTCTAAATCATATTTCGTTGTCCAAAACATGACACAATTACGCTATGACCAACCTCTCTTCTGATGTCGCAGTCCGTTTTCTGAAATAAATAATGTCATAACAAATTCCCTGTTGCTTGGTCTACAGTATGGCCAAGTTGGTTTGACAATGTATTGCAATACACTGAAGTTGCTAAATCTAATGTACTGCAATACGATGTCAAACCAACTTGGCCATACGAAATTCGCTTAAATTTGCGCAACAGAAGTAAAGCGAATGTGTTGTGATTTTAGTCAAATCAGATTTGTGCGAAATTCGGAAGAGATTTTTTTCGGTGTAGTCAATGAGAATTCCGACAGCTTTTTTAGAAGCTTTCATTGAAAGGTTTACGGAATTATTGAATTCGTCAATAAATGTTTTCACAATTTCAGTTCTATCCAAAAGTCGATGACAATTGACTACAATAAGAATTTAAAAGTTTCACACAATCTAGGCATATAGATTCTTTAAGTTTAATAAATTCTTGATTCATGATTTTCTCTCAATTCATTTATATTTACTTTTTTATTTCTCACGTAAGTTTTTTCAATTGAATTGATTTTATGAAAATTTAAACGTGAAATTCTTGATAACTGTTACATAAAATATTAAAAATCTACACAGATCTAGAATTCATATAAATTTATTAGGCTTAATAATAATTTGGAATTCACAATTGTAAAATACTTCTTTTGAAAATATACAGCACAGAAAATAAAAGACCATTTTTATAAATGTTTTTATACATGAAACTCTTTGATAGTCATGTAATTTTTGAATGTATATTTCAAAATTTAGTTTCATTAACCCTTTGAAGCATACATTTTTGTAATTGTCCAATGATCGTAAAAATTTATTTTTACTTGAGTGAGGCTCAAGAACTCTAGTCACGACACTGGTCTCTCACAAGCTCCGAATAACTCTTGCAGTCTCTATATAAGAAAGTTCCAAATCTTTTGTCTGAGCATTGTAAGCGAGCGTGTGCGTGATTCGACGAAAGCGTATTGCCATATATATATATATATATATATATATATAAGTGTAGTTATTAGGTTAATATATGTGAAGTTGTATATTTAAGTGTATTTTTGATAGACAATAGGATTGGATGCGACTGAATAGTGTGAATATATTTGTATGTTGTTTATGTATGTATGTATCGGATAACTAATGGCAGGCTTGAGGTAAGAATTTTTTAGTTATTTAAGAGAAAGAAACTGCTGCCGGTTGAACTAATGCGCCTGATGCTCATGTTACTCAACTATTGTTTGAAGCATCTCAATCGTCGGGGATAAACATTCTGTCAAAAAAGTACCGGGAATTAATCATCCAAAAATCGCGCTTAAAGAGATTCTCAAAAACCTTTTTGACGCTAAGTTGACACCACTGTCCTCTATACTGACGTGGAGTTCGAGTGCGATCTGTCATTTAGTTTGTTTAAAGTTCTCGCACTGAGAAAACTGGAGTGTCAAACTTTGAATGTCAAAATGTAGATAGTCAGTTTGAACTTCTAAATAGTACAACACTTTTTCCGAAATTTTTTCTTTTTGGTCAGGGAGACACTCATTTGATATTCTGCTTAACTGTTACCAGAGTGTCAGAATCACTATAAAGAGTGTCGATTGCTGAAATACGCGCCAAAATTGTAAAGTCACGTGGTTTCGCCTATTTTTCCTCCAATATCACCAGCGTGTACTCTAACCTCATTGCCTTCGCGTCCTTTACGTGTTAAAGTGTCACGAGGGTTATTTTTGCCAACTAATTGTTGAGTACCTATTTCACTTGCTATAATAACGTAATAATTGTGAAAGCTTAAATGTAATAGTTTTGAGGTTAGCCATAGAGGTAGATTATAGTCTGTTTTTCCCTCTAAAGTATTTAAGTTGACCATCTTATTTTCACAATTCACAGGTAATAAGTTACACTATCTAGAAGGCTGTCCTATAGTTTAACCTCAAATATAGTCTGCTTCACCCTCCAAATGTTTAGGTTGACACTCCAGTTTTCTCAGTGCGATGTTGTCAGTTTATCTCAAGAGTATTTCGAGATTTTTCCAATGGATAAGAATATCGAACAAAGAATTTGTCTTGAATTTTGCATTGCAAATGGAATTTCATATGCGGTATCCCTAAAAATGTTACAGAAGGCTTACGGTGAATTGACATTATTAAAGGGTTACACCACTGTCGAATTTTCAAAAAATAATTTTTTTTTATTGGCTTAAAAGATGATTTGAACCTTCTAAAATATGAGGCAAAAAGTCCAATCCCTGACTGAGAAAAAAAACATGTCTCAGTAGCGTCCGGAAAGGAGTGGTTCATATCCGAAGACGAAAATTGAAAATAGACATCACTGTGTCCTCGCTAGACATGAACCACTCATGTCTAGAACGTACATACTAATGTCTTAGGCATTAATAACGCGCACAGGACTCAGCGCTGTCTAGACAGTAGTCAGTCATGTCCAGCACCATAACTACAACGCGTCGCGGACCTTAGTAGACCAGGTTTTAAAAAAACCTTATTTAGGGCGACTCAATATCGCGATATTGAGGAAATTATCGCATGTAGGCTAGGTCTCACTTAGGCCTGCATTTTTTGCTTAAAATATTCTATATTTTTCCCTCACAAAAATAATATAGAGTTTCGAATCACGACATGCAATTTGCTTTGTATAATAACAGCGCTGCCGCATTGAGAACAAAGTATGTCGCAAATTTTAGAGGGTGTTATAATGTTCTCGTTAATGACAGAATCATTGGAATATTCGCCGAGGACGGACACTTCTACAAAATAATAAATAACAATTTATAAGCAAAGCAGAATTGGCATATTTCAAAAAAGTGAGGTTATGGGAGGAATTTTGAACCACCTCTGGTTTCCTTGATTGGCATTGTACTCTCGAAACTCAATAATCATGAAAAATATGTGGTACTAAATTCAAGCACTGACACAATATACAGTAATGTTTAGCGCGTTGTCGTTCCGGTGCTGGACATGACTGACTACTGTCTAGACAGCGCTGAGTCCTGTACGCGTTATTAATGCCTGAGCCATTAGTGTGTACACTCTGGACATGAGTGGTTCATGTCTAGCGAGGACACAGTGATGTCTATTTTCAATTTTCGTCTTCGGACATGAACCACTCCTTCCCGGACGCTACTGAGTCATGTTTTTTTTTCTCAGTGCTGAAAAAAAATTTGTGAGAGTTTTCTAAGAGTAGAATTTTTTCATTTGTTCATGTCTATAACACATTTCAAAACTTCAAACGCATTTTTCTCGAAATATGATTTTTCAAAACGGCACGCAGCATAACTAACAATTTTCAATATTTTTAATCGGGTTTTTTCGTACATCTTTAAAATAACATTTCAAAGAGATAAAGGTAGGGGATTTTCGATAAATTAATTAAAACAATTGTTATAAACAATTAAGTGCCGTTTTTTTTTGGTCGAAAAATGAGTTTTTTTCAAATGCTTGCCAATTACACTAAAATCAATATTTTTCAAATCCCCTACGTGTTTCTCTAGCTATTCTCATGTAGATTAGGAAATTTTTTTTTATTTTGTTTCTTATTAAATTTTGCGCCCTGTGTAGTGCGTGCCACGGAGCTCCTCCAAGAAATCACACATTACGGAAATGTCTCCAGTGCTGCCATTTTGTAACATTTTTTATTGAAAATTATAATTTTTTAATTCAATATATAAATAATAACATTAGTAGAGTGAATGATGGACTTTCTGGTATGTTTTTAAGATGTAAAATAGAAAATTATAAATCCAATCTCAAATTCCTTTAAAATAAAAATTTTATTAATTTTAATTTTAATTTAATTAATTAATTAAATGAATAAAATTTTTATTTCAAAGAAAGTGGAGATTGGATTTATAATTTCCTGTTTTACATCTTAAAAAAATACCAGAAGGCCATCATTCACTCTACTAATAATATATACTGGTAATAACATAAATACATATTTCGTAATATAAATAATAACTTCCCAAAGCATTATAATTGTATTCCCTTTACTTCCATCAAAAAAAAATTTTGAAAAAACGTGTTTTTTTTGCGTTTACAGTGGTGTTACCCCTTAAAAAGACGTGCATATGAGTGATACAGTGCATTCAAAAGCGGTCGAGATGTGGTGGAAGATTTGCCTCGCTCTGATCGGCCATCAACGTCTTCAACTGAACTTAATATCGCTAAAGTGAAGGAAATGGTGACTGAAAATCGTCTTTTAAGTTTAACCCATTAACGTCTGAACGGACGTTTTTTCCTGCAAACTTTCCGGCCATAAAAAAAATTATGTAGAATGTTTATAAAAAATCCAGCCAAGGTTTTTCTGAATTCAAATTTCATCTTCTTTGAGAATCTCGCCCTAATTTTTCGATATGACGTAAGCCTTCATTGTTATTAACAATTTTATTTTTAAAAAAGTAAAATTATCGAGATCGATCACTTTTAAAACCAACGAAACACATGGAAATCGAATTCCAAGAACCGCAGAAATCGTTTTTCTCTCGTCCATGGACATAAAACTCGAAGTTCACTTGCTGTTTGTTAACATTGCGCAGATGGCGCTTTCTGACACAGCTTTACGCGATTTATAATTTATCTGATTTTGACATTTGACCATAATGATGTAAAAAGTCCATAGTACCATATGACTTGAAAATGTGTCCTCGGGGGTTTCTAGGATCACTGATCACGAATTTGAAGTTATTATTGAAAAATTATATTCTTTAAACAAACATCATTATGTTCAAATGTCAAAATCAGATACATTATAAATCGCGTAAAGCTGTGTCAGAAAGCGCCATCTGCGCAATGTTAACAAACAGCAAGTGAACTTCGAGTTTTATATCTATGGACGCGAGAAAAACGATTTCTGCGGTTCTTGGAATTCGATTTCCATACGTGTTTCGTTGGTTTTAAAAGTGATCGATCTCGATAATTTTACTTTTTTTTATATAAAATTGTTATTAACAATGAAGGCTTACGTCATATCGAAAAATTAGGGCGAGATTCTCAAAGAAGATGAAATTTGAATTCAGAAAAATTTTTTATAAACTTTCTACATCATTTTTTTTATGGCCGGAAAGTTCGGAGGAAAAAACGTCCGTTCAGGCGTTAATGGGTTAAGAGAGATAGCCGTTGAACTTTCTGTTTAAACGATTGTTTAAGCATGAAACGCGTTGGTGCTCGACTAGTTTCGAAAGACAATCTCACAAGGCTATCATTGTGAACGAATTTCTGGCTACAATCCAGTGTTCGCAGAACGTGGACGTAAATGGCCCCCACCATGGACCCTACCAGCTCATGGCTTCTTCCTCGCTCCACTGCCATAGGTTGGTTGAATGAGGAAGACACAATGAGTTCGAAGCATCTATGGTGGGGGCCGTTTACGTCCACGTTCTGCGAACACTGACTACAATCTCAACAAATATCATCGAGCAACCACCGTATTCACCTGATATGGCTCCGGCCGACTTTGTTCTCTTTCCAAAACTAAAATCACCACTTCGAGGCACCCGTTTGTAGTCGATAGAAGACATAAAAGAGAATTCACGGCGAGAACTGAAGACGATCCCGAAAAAAGCGCTTAAAAAATGTTTTGATGATTGGATTATTCGTTGGCATACGTGTGATATTTCAGGAGCGGCCTACCTTGATGACAATAAAATAAATTTGGATGAATAATAAATAGTCTGTGTTT
Source organism: Diplolepis rosae (assembly GCA_030998225.1). Taxonomy (NCBI): domain Eukaryota; kingdom Metazoa; phylum Arthropoda; class Insecta; order Hymenoptera; family Diplolepididae; genus Diplolepis; species Diplolepis rosae. The sequence continues at coordinate 240,547 of JAPYXD010000391.1, read as the reverse complement.
TATTGACCAATTCCCGGTACTTTTTTGACAGAATGTACTTATAAATTTAATGTTAACCCACTGACGCATGTTGATGCTCTATCGCCGACAACGTTTTACTCAAATCCTAACTATTTCCTACTGAACATTTATTGTTATTCACTTTGGGTGAATTAGGTATTTATAAAATTTATTTTACTCGACTAGGATTTAAAAGATGTTCAAATGTCCTTATGTCCCAAGTTTAATCGACAGAGTCGAGTAAAATTACTTCAACTATTATTCTTCTTGTGCACAACTTATAATTAATGCATTTAGTTGATATAAGTGTTTTCAGAAATTTAGAATGTATACCGTTTCCAAATTGTATTATAATTTTGTATTTATTGTATCAGGTGTACAAATAAGTTTTCACCGTTTGACAAAAGTTGGTACCACCAGTAAGTTTTGGTTGAAATTGACAGAGGTAAAACGTCACTGTCGTGAGGTTGGACATCTGTCAACATCATAACCTTGAAATAATAGTGAATTTCCACCAGTATAATATATTCTTTTGTATACGAAAGTGTCGGGTTTTGAGCCGAATAAGCGTCATTTGCGAGAACTTTTGATTAACTTCTTCAATTTGAAGAAATCTGCAACTAAGGCGCATCAATTGCGTGTAGAAACACATGGCGAGGCTGCCATAAGTGAGAGAAGTTGTCGTGAGTGGTTTCAAAAGTTTAAGAACGGTTAATTTGACTTCGAAGACGAAGAACGTAGCGGAAGGCCGAAAGTGTGCGAAGACGCGAAATTGGAAGCATTATTGGAACAAGATTCATGCCAAACGCAAGAAGAATAATACGATGGACAATACTTCGAATAAAACATAAGGTTCCGTACTTTCACAATAAATCCCCAATTTTTGATAAAAAAACGGCGGAAACTTATTTCTACTCCTGATAGTATGGAAATCTTGAAATATATATGTTTAACAAAAAAACTGTTAGAAATGTTCTACAAGCTACAAAATTTTTAACTCATAAATGTTACGGAGAAATATTATAAATACACAATACTTCAAAAGAAACGATAGGTAAAATCCATTAATGATTAACTGAAAATTCTAAAAATGTTTTCTAAATCATAAAACTGTACTGCATTTTCCGAAATATGCATTAAAATTAAAAGGACGAGAAGAAGAACTGGTGAGTGCTCGAAAACAGTTGAAAGTATTGTCCACTTTCTAAAATCCTAGTTGGAATAAATCAAAATAAAAAAATTCAAGCTGATTGAATTGTTGTTTTCGAAAAAATAAATATAAAAGGTAAATTTCGAATGAGCGAAAGTCAATGTTTCAAAAAACATAAATCACGATTTCTCGGTAAGTACTGCACGTAATAAATTGAATTTTGCGTATTTTTATTCTGTACTTATCGCCGATTCAACAAGTAATTCTAAAGTCAGAATTATTTTCAATATTCAACAATATTCAATAATAAATCAATGATAGTCAATTTTGTGTACATTGAGAAAACTGGAGTGTCAACCTAAACATTTGGAGGGTGAAGCAGACTATATTTGAGGTTAAACTATAGGACAGCCTTCTAGATAGTGTAACTTATTACCTGTGGATTGTGAAAATAAGATGGTCAACTTGAATACTTTAGAGGGAAAAGTTGATCATCGCAGAGAGGAAAATAGATTATCGAAGAGGGAAAAATAGACTATATTCTACCTCTATGGCTAACCTCAAAACTATTACATTTAAGCTTTTACAATTATTATGTTATTATAGCAAGTGAAATAGGTACTCACCAATTAGTTGGCAAAAATAACCCTCGTGACACTTTAACACGTAAAGGACGCGAAACCGGCAATGAGGTTAGAGTCCACGCTGATGATATTGGAGGAAAAATAGGCGAACCCACGTGACTTTACAATTTTGGCGCGTATTTCACCAATCGACACTCTTTATAGTGATTCTGACACTCTGGTAACAGTTAAGCAGAATATCAAATGAGTGTCTCCCTGACCAAAAAGAAAAAATTTCGGAAAGAGTGTTGCACTATCTAGAAGTTCAGACTGACTATCTAAATTTTGAAACTCAAAGTTTGACACTTCAGTTTTCTCAGTGTAATAGAGAACTGAAAGGGTTGTTAATAAATAACGCGCGGGACGCTCGATTTGAATGATAAAGCGGATTGCGCGGTTTTTCTAGTTTATTTGGACATTTGTTCATATGTTTGTCACTAAAGATCATTGAAATTTTTAATACGTATGTAATTAGACAATACAGTGGAAGTGAAAACTTCTTCCAGCTCTAAAACCATATATTTTATGACTTCTGCATTCAACGATATTGAAAAAACCTTTTTGTTGGGATACTTGAACAGCCAGGGACGGATTCAGGGGGGTGGTTCTGGGTGTCCGGACCCCCCCCCCCCCGAAATATCAGACTCCCTCAAATCTCACTAGCGAAAAAATTCGAGTTTGTCTAACACAATTCTAACTTCACGTTTTGTAAAAGCCGAAATATCTTTTATTTTTAAATTTTGCGATCGGACCCCCTCCCAAATTTTTTTTCTAGAGCCGTCCCTGTGAACAGCGATACAAGTTTTTAGAGAAAAACAAATGATGAGCGCAAAAAATTGACTATCGTGAATTTTTCGTCAAACTATAAGAAGGCAATAGTTTTGCGACGTCGAAAACGCTCATATTTTTCATAGTTTTTGAACGATTCAACTATTTCAATGTCATACTGAGTTCCTTTGATAATAATGTCTGACAAAATAAGTTTGAAAGCAGGATGAAAACGACAAAAAAACGAGGCAGCTGAGGAGAAAAATTAAAACAATAAAGCCGAATCGCTAGAAACACAAAATTGACTAGCATTAGTTTATTATTAAATATTATTAAATATTGAAAATAATTCTTACTTTAGAATTACTTGACGGCATCGGCTATGAATACTGAATAAAAATACGCAAAATTCAATCTATTGCGTGCAGTACTTACCGAGAAATCGCTATTTATCTCTTTTTAAAGATTGATTGTGAGTTATTCAAAATTTTCATTTTATTTCAATTTTTTCGAAAACAACATGTCGGACTAGAAAATACCCAGTAAATAAAAGCTGTATTCTGACAAGCTCTATTAGCTTGTATTTTTTATTTTGAGTTCTTACAAGTTTTTTTTCCAACTTGGAATTTAGAAAGTGGACAATACTAAATACTACATTACGAAACTGTAACAGAATTTTGAGTCACATTTAAAATTGTATAAAAAGCTCCATTTACCTGGGACGTCGAAAGTTTCTTTTTTAATTTCAGAATTTTTAAATACAAGTATCATAATATTCATTCATTTGTAACTGAATATTTTAATCTTAAATTTACTGAAATTAATCTTAATTTAACGTATTAGTGATTGAATGAAACTTTGGTGGCATGTTTCGAAAAATGAGGACAGGAATTTTTAGCAGTGTAAAGTTCTATTTCAATCGAACAACTTACAAAGAACGTTTTTGAGGTGTCCACCTCCAATTTTTTTCTCCTTTAAATATGTGATAGAGGATCAAAAACTAAGAGATACTTGTTTTTTCTTATCAGTCCAAAATGAGTTTTAAGGGGTGAAATGAGCCCCTGAAGTTTCGCTCAAAAATGATATTTTTATTATTTTAAGCACTTATAACCGACCGATTTAAATGAAACTTGGCAGTAATTATGTGTACGTCAAAACATATTTGACAGATAGTGCGACTATTATTTTTTGCCTTTGTAATGGGTAAAACTACCCTTAGTCGTATATACCCCCTGTAACGTCCTGCGTCCGTCTAATACTTTTTATTATTCTATTATTTTCTGTAAGCCATAATTTGGCAATATTTTATTTTATATTTTCTTCTAACTTTTAATATCAAAGATGTAAATATGCTAAACGCAATCTCTACCTTAAAGATACATAAGACTATAAGCTAAGTACTAGAAAAATTAACAATTAAAGTTAATTAAAATACCGTTATTCAAGATTTGAAATAATAGAAATCTTCTGTTTTACCGACAATATTTCATAATCGGATATGTATTTTATTAATAACTTTGCGCAAATTTTCCAAATGAACAAACTCAGCTTCGAATATGTAAATCGTTACACTTATGTTTATAAATAGGAAGTTTATATCAAAATGAAAAATCACAAAATTTCAGAACTGCTTTTTTATATTTTATCAAATGAATTCACAAGAGAAAACTTATATTAAATTTACCCGTTTAAATTTATAATCTTGTATATTTAAACAAAATATTCGATGTTTAGTTTGAATGTTATTATGTTTATGTTTATTCAGAAAACCAATTACAGAATATACATTAATCTTATGTAATAATGATCCTTTTGAATTTTGAAAGAAAGAATAGTTATTTCAATGGAAATTAAAGAGATTGTAAGTTAAATTAGGATATAAATGGATCATATTGTAGTTTAACTTTTTTATTACTTAAATTTAACGAAATATGTAAACACAATTGTTTAAATAATGAATTTTTAACGTATTTTATTTAAGAATATACATGTAGCGCCATCTCTTGGGAAATCAATGAACTGGGAAAAATTTGGCAACTCCTGCAAGGCCCAACCCAATGGGTCAGCCCTTAAAATTTTCTCCTACTATTGCGGGGGCGTAACTAGTCACTATAGATATTCAACCAATCATAAAACTAAAACTAGTACTCTCAACTCGCCTAAAAAATTTTCAAGTAGAAAGGGAAAAGAGGAAAATACATAAAAGCTATGTATTTTCATTTTTTAAGTTAGTTCTTTCCTTACAAATAAATTCTTCTCTTACACAAAATCTTACAGAATCGGCCACAAATTTTAAAAATTAAAAAAGTTTACGTTTACGTGTTGAGTTAAAAGTCAAACGAATTTTTAAGAAGGATTATTTCGGAATTTTACGGAATTAAACGGAATTTCCGCGTCATTTTCACGGAGTTTTCAAGTCATCCAACATTCGATTTCCCAGGATTTTTACCAAGGATAAATAAAAGTAAGTTTACCATAAATTGCTGTGTTCTTTTTACACCTTTCTCCTCTACCTGTTTAAATATTTCAAAATATTTATTTTATTACAAATGTTTGAGTGGTCGTGACCACCGTATAGTACTAGCATTTGTAAAAGTGATACCTACCAATCCAAATTCTTAGAATTAAGGACAAAGTGGCGTGCTCCCTTTTATGGCAATAGTACGACGTTGTCCGAAATTCACCTTGTTCTACCCATTTTTTATATATTTTCCACTCTGACATTTTATATATTGGTTGAGAATAATTATTACATCCTTATTAAAGAGCTAATCACCCTTCGCATTCATAAGTTGCTAATTAAGTATAATAATTTAAACTACTCTCATAGAAACTTCACAGAATAAATAAGGAATTTATGAGAGTAAAGCTGTGTTTATTACTCTCAAATTATTCACTGTTGAGTTAACATTATCTTATAATGCTGCCTAAACTTTTAACAATTTATTTGCCAATCTAGAAGTAGGTGGTAACATAAATGAATTCAGAAAATCCCTGTCTTACAAGGACATTATTTATCATATTGTACAATGTGAATTGTATAAATGTACATACTACATTACTTACTACATTACAATTGATTCTTAAATAATTTTAGATAACAATGTTTCAAACAAAGAGGTTTTTTGCACCATGACCATCTAACTGTTGGTATTTGATCACAGTATGCACATTTTATTTGTGTATTCTCACCAAAAGCGAAGTCAACGGGATTTTCGAAGTCTCCTAACCTATTTTCTACATACCCACTTCTATACCAGGAATACTGAAAAAGATTCGTGTACCAAGGAGAAGATAACTGGTTATGAATCAAGGATTGAAGTTTCATAATATTATTTCGTAAATGCAGATTAATGTCTTCTTCGTATAGCAATACATCATCAGAGAAGCGTCTAACATAATTTTTCCTTTATTTATTTAATTTATGTTACCATCTACTTCTAGATTAGCAACTAAATTGCTAAAAGTTTAGGCAGCATTATAAGTTAATGCTAACTCAACAATGAATAATTGGAGAATAATAAACACAGCTTTACTTCATAAAATCCCTTAATTCTTCTGTAAAGTTTTTATGAGGGTAGCTTAAATTAGTAAATTTAATTAGCAACCTATGAATGTGAAGGGTGATTAGCTCTTTAATAAGGATGTAATAATATCAGTACTCTCATATAATAATACTTTTAACTAACTTAATAGATTTGTGCTTCAAAATGCGGAAATTATAGTTCAATACGTGTTAATTTAAGAATTTATTCATTTAAGGGTTGTTTACCCTCAAACAATGGTATATTCATATAATTTTTTTTCAAAACTTCTTTCTATTGTGTAACGAACCGTACATACGCGCTACGCCACCGTGCCCCTACCGCGGCGTTGGGAGGGGTACTCCCACCGCCGCCACTCACGTGAGCACCCCCACCGACCGCCGTACCGTGCGCACAGCTACCCCCACCCTTGGCGGACGGTATATAAGGTAGGACGAAGCAGTGTGCTCAAATCGGACACGCCAACCATGCGCACACAATTACAGGCTACGTCCGTGTGAATAAAGTAGGAGCAGTTTGCGCGCGCAACTGACTTTTCCTCTTCTAAATTCGAAAACTCGGTGATGCTCCTAGATCTTCAGGAAACTTCGGCTCTCTGCTTATTTCGTCTATATATAGCATATACGAACTGAAATAAAAGCAAGCGTTCCCTAACTTTCTGAGTATCTGCGATTTCTTCGATTCGATGTCTCGTGCATCTCGTTGTCTGCTCGCCCGGCGACTTCTGTTTACAAAATTTGACAACTAACTAATTTTGCAAAAAGTCAAATAATGTTGATGACGTGACATAAATTTTATGAATTTCAGGAAATGTTAAATAATTCTTTCAAGTGTGTGATCTGCAAGGACTATTTATTTGAAACTATTTGTTTGTAGAGTTTAAATGCAGAATTTGAGGTTAGGTTCATAACCAGTTGTATTTTAGTAGTTTTATTTTTTAACTTTCTTTGATTTCACTCAATTGATTTTGAATATTGTAAATTTAGAATGTTAATTGATTGTATTTTTAAAATTTTTTTAAAAATAATCATCATTTTTACTTGATAAATTCTGTCATGATTACCTTTCTTGTAATTCTATTTTCTGAGCATATATAACCCTTTAATTATTTCTTACCTAAACTTTAGGTAATAAAGTACATCTATTGTATGAAGTGAAAAATTGTTACTGTCAATATTTTTGGTCGAAATGAGAAATTGAAATTCTGATTTTAGAATTTGGATCCAATACTCATACAATGATCTAAAAATGAAAGAGTTTTTAAATCGTTTGAACTCAAAATTACAAAACAAGAAAATCATAAGTGGACAGATTGAAAAATAATGAGGTATTGCAAATTGCTCAATTAGTAATATTTCCAATTTTAAATTGAATAAGTTGGGAAGATTTAAATGAAAATATCTGCAAATAATTATTTCCTCAGGTAAAATATTCTTCAAAAAAGTGAAGGCCATTCCTGAAGTAAATTTCAACGAGGAATTCAATAGTGACCTTCATTTTGACCTTGAAGTTGACCTTCGTGGTTTTTTCAAGGTCAACTTTGTTTTTTTAAATGGAAATCCCCTTTTTTACATCTGCAATCGATAGAGCGGAAAATTCTACGTTCAAGTAACCCAAGCCATAGGTCAATTGTAACGTTCCAGGTCAGTTAAAGTTTGTTTGAAATTAACAAAGTTTTCCAAGAGGTTAGTGTAATTCCTGATGTAAATTTCAACGAGAAATTCATTGGTGAGATCTGTTTTGATCTTGATGATGATCATCAAGGTCTTTTCAAAGTCTTATCTAAGCAGTTCACGTTTACGTATAGTATTACCCAGGAACAATGATGTGGATGTAGTAAATTTTGTTCCCTTTGGGGTGCTTGATTAGCGTGAGTCCCCTTGCCTCTCACGCATCAGTGAAGATGTTCGAAGTGAAAACCTTGAACTTCTTGACAAAAAGCTATGCGATTGTAAAAATGAGTTACAGCATTACGAATCATCTCCCTATCAATTAAAGTAGCCTCTTGCAGAATCCGATTCTGCAATTCGTCTAAGCTTTGAGGTTGCGTTGAGTATACTTTGCTCTTTAAATAACCCCAAAGTAAATAGTCGAGAGGCGTCAGATCAGGAGATCTAGCAGGCCACTCGATTTCACCCCTTCTTCCAATCCACCTATGAGGGAACTGAGTATTCAAATATGCTCGAACCTCCCTACCGTAATGAGCCGCTGCTCCGTCCTGCTGGGACCAAATATTTTGAAAATTATCGCCTGTAATCTCCCTTATTCTTGGTAAAATTTTGTTTCTGAGAAGCTCTCTTCATATGCACGGGCATTGAGATTGCCATCAATGAAGAAAGGGCCTATCAATGTATCATTCAAGATACCGGCCCAAACATTTATCTTTTGTGGATATTGTGTGTGACTCTCCAACATCCAATCAGGATTTGTGTCGGACCAATATCTACAATTTTGCCTGTTAACTTCACCTTTTAAAGTGAAAGTAGCTTCATCTGAAAATACTGTATTGTACAAGAAAAGAGGATCTCTATCAATTCTGTCCATCATAATTTCACGAAATTCACCCGACGATCAGGATCGTCTTCATTGAGCTCTTGTACCAGATGAACTTTGTAAGGATGGAAATTAATTCTTTTAAAAATATTTCGCACTGTCTCAGGAGCAACTTCACGCTCATCACTACCTCGACGTAAACTAAGGTGAGGGTTTTCAACAAATGCTTGGGCTATGTCCATCTGCATGTCCTAAGATCCTGCAGATTTTGGCCGACCAGTTTTCTGAGGTCCTTGATAGATCCATGATTCATAAATCGCCTTACAGTTCTTTCAATTGTTGATTTTGAGACAGGTTTTAACCCTTCTCCATTACGAAAAGTGCGATTAAAAAGCAAACGACCTTGATCATAAGATCGAACTCGATCTCCCCAACCACGCATCATTAATACAGATACCCTCTCTCGTTCCGAAAGTTTAGCTTGCGCCATAATAATCTTTTAGCGAGAGATAGTAAGTATGTACTTGTAATACGTAAATTTAGTTTCGATTCGTAATATTCGTATGGAGATAGAAAAACGGTATAGGACTTATGGTATCGCCTTAGGTATTGACTGAGGTATCGAAAGCGGTATAGGACTTTTCGATATAACTCTTTGGGGAGGAACAGAACTCTGACCAGAACTCCTGGAACTTTTAATGAAAAATTTCCTAGTCATATGATTTTACAATATTCAAAACGATGTAACCAAGATCAATACAGAGCTCATCAATGAATTTCTCGTTGAAATTTACTTCAGGAATTACACTGACCTCTGGGAAAACTTTGTTAACTTCAAATAACCTCTAATTCACCTTGAACGTTACAATTGACCTATGACTTGGGTACGTACTTGAACGTAGTATTTTTGCTCTATCGATTGCAGATGTGAAAAAGGGGGTTTCCATTTAAAAAAAACAAATTTGACCTTCAAAAAGCCATGAAGGTCAACTTCAAGGTAAAAATGAAGGTCACTATTGAATTCTCCGTTGAAAAATACTTCAGGAATTGCACTAGCCTCTTGGAAAACTTTGTTGATTTCAAATAACCTCTAATTGACCTTGAACGTTACAATTGACCTATGACTTGGGTACATACTTGAACGTAGAATTTTCCGCTCTATCGATTGCAGATGTAAAAAAACGGAGTTTCCATTTAAAAAAACAAAGTTGAACAAAAGTTGAAGATTTTTGAGCATCTCCGAGTTTTCGAATACATAAGAGGAGAAGTCAGTTGTGCGCGCAACCAAACTTAGAGCTCCTACTTTATTCACACGGACGTGGCCTGTAATTGTGTGCGCATGGTTGGCGTGTCCGATCGGAGCACACTGGGACGAAGCAGTGATCCCAGAACGTGGGAGCTGGCGGCCCTCACCATAAACCCCACCAGCTCATGGCTTCTTCCTCGCTCGACTGCCATAGGTTGGTTGAATGAGGAAGACACAATGAGCTCGTGGCATCTATGGTGGGGGCCGTCAGCTCCCACGTTTTGGGATCACTGGGACGAAGGACCGCGACGGGGCATTTCGGCTGGAGCGACGATCCGGGTCACATAGTCCAAGCAACAGGGAATTTGTTATGACATTATTTATTTCAGAAAACAGACCGCGCTATCAGAAGAAAGGTTGGTCATAGAGTAATTGTGTCATGTTTTGGACAACGAAATATGATTTATAAATTTGTTATCAACATTTAAGACCAAAAAATCGCACTTTTTTTAGTTTTTTCTTTATAACATTAAAGGTAATCATCCAATCTTAATAAGATTAATTGAATAGTTGTAGATAATTAAATTGCGAACAAAATGAGCCGTCGCTTGATAAATTTGCAACATTTTAGCAAAAAACCAAGATTGAGGTTCTGTTGTGCTTGATTTATATTTTTAGAAGCCGTTTTCAAAATAAAAATCGGACCACCTCTGCGGCAAGCAGACATTTTACAATTAACGTATTAAATAAATTAAAGTGTCAATAGCGCGAAAACGTATTATCTTAAAGTGTCCGTTTTTTATACATTTGAAGAGCATAAATTCTGCTACTTTTCCACCAAACCTCAATCTAAAAAGTTAAAAATTAACTGAGATATCAATTTGTTTAACAAAAGCTAAATTTCCCGGTTTTTCCGAATTTTCTCCGCTTCTAATTATCAAATCAGATCAAGCGACGGCTCAGTTTGTTCAGAATTCAATTGTCTACAACTTTTCAATTAATTTCATTGATATTGGATAATTACCTTTAATGCTATAAACTAAAAACTAAAAAAAGTGCGATTTTTTGGTCTTAAATGTTAATGAAAAATTTATAAATCATATTTCGTTGTCCAAAACATGACTAAATTACCCCATGACCAAACTTTCTTCTGATGGCGCAGTTCGTTTTCTGAAATAAATAATATCATAAATCATTCATAAGAAAAGCCCTGTTGCTTGGACTAACACCGGAGCGGCGCTCTAGACGGATGGCATGGAGATGCCTCTACTGATCCCATAGGAGGGTATTTCCGACCCCGACCGCCACACACTTGGTGAAGCCTGACCGAGCGTCGATCGATGGGTTCCCCCATGGTCGACTCTCGGTGAGAGCTGACACCCAGCGTCAGGTTCCCCTGACTGGGTGTTGCTCAGGCTACACCATGACAAACACAGACGACACTGCCACCGTACACAACCGAACGTAACCATATCCCAACCGTACCCAACCGTACCTAACCGTGTTCAAACTGTACCAGCCCGCATATACAAAACCGGCGAATATACAGACCGACCCACACACCAGTACCCTCGGCCCTCTGGATCCTGCCATGGCCGAGGCCCCACCCAGGACCGAATCCCATCAAATACTGGTGACCGGGCCCGACCTGAGGAATCACCGACCGACCCACCAGTACCTTCGGCCCTCTGGATACCGCCATGGCCGAGGCACCGAGGGTTTTGTTTTACAGAAATTCATAAATGTCGACGGTAACCGGTCCATAAGCCCGAACCGCTAGGCCTGTGCTCGCGCACCTCTGCACCCACTTCAATTAGACACACACACACACCCACCCACACATACACCTACATCGTTTATTTTATACTTATTTACACACCGACTAAATCTTTATATTGTGATTGTTTCTTTTTTTGTAAATTTTTCATATTTAATTTCTTTATAAATAAATTCTGACAAATTATATTTAAGTATCCGTCTCCGAAATTATTTCATCCCCTACTCCCCCACTCCTACCGAACCCTGGCTGACTGAAGCGTCTGGCACCTAAGGGGAAAGTAGGGATGTTACAATTGTATTATTTAACAAGAGTAAAATTATTTCTTCATTAAAAATAATCTATTTTCAAATTTAAGCAAGATTTTTTATTAGGGGTATATACGACTAAGGGTAGTTTTGTCTATTATAAGGGTGAAAAATAATAGTTGCACTATCTGTCAAATATGTTTTTACGTACACATAATTACTCCCAAGTTTCATTCAAATCGGTCGGCTATACGTGATTAAAATAATAAAAATATCATTTTTGAGCGAAAATTCAGGGGCTCATTTCACCTCTTGAAACTTCTTTTGGGCAGATAAGAAAGAACACGTGTCTCTTATTTTTTGATGCTCTATCACATATTTAAAGGAGAAAAAAATCGGAGGCGGACACCTAAAAAACATTCCTTGTTAGTTTCAGTTTCTCTTGGCAAATTAAAATTATAAACATATCTAACATATCTAGTATGCTACGGGTATGTTATTTGCAAAATGTAAGACAAGTTACAAGTTTTCCAATATTATTTTTGAAAGTAAAATAATATTAGCAAACAAACCGATTAAAAATTACCAATGTGTGGTTCTTCTCCATTTGCTGACAGATTCCATAACACACTTTTAATTTTCCGATTTTCTTCATCGCGAATTTTGGTGAACTGAATCTTCTGATTATTATCCACATGCGTAACTGCTATAACTTCCCCATACCTTGCTGCAAGACTGCCTAAGGGAAACTAATTTTTGGACAAGTGTTGGTTATTTACTTTCTTGTGAAGAGCAAATTTAGATAATAAGATTATGTTTTGAATTACTGAATTATATACTTGAAGAACGTGTACCACATCGGTCAAAACGACTATCAGATTTATTGGTGTGTTAAGTTTCCACAACTTATTTCGCATAATAACTTCTGCACGGAGAGAAATCTTAATAGTTGTAACGACTAAAACGTCATAATTATATATTTTTAGTAAGCACTACCAAAAAATCTGTAGGGATTACTAAAACTGAATAGTACTTGTAACTAAGTAAACAACCAAATTTTTTAGTATAAATTGAAGCTACAGTTATAATAAAATGTTTACTTTGTAATACATCGATAAAAACCACATTTCATGTGCTCCATTATAATTTAATAAATTAAAGATTTAAAAAAAATTTTCTTTCATTTATTTCTCTACATCCTAAGACTCCATACCATTCATTCGATTTTCTTTTGTTCTAAAACATTATATGCTTCAGTATTGAAGTTTCTAGTGCAGTTGACATTTCAACATTTGCTTTTGTTTGTGCATTCACTTTTATCCATGATTATAATTAAGAAATATTTTTAAACTGTAATTCTACATGGTAAACATTCAAAATTGAAAAATAGATGCGAGCGTCTAAGATTTCTGACGCACGCGGAGCGCGCTGCATGACTTGCGCTCTAACAGGAACTCCACTTTTTCGTGAAACGGATTTTGTAGATGAGAGAATAAAGAATAAAATGGTATTTTTTCAAATCGATTCAAGGTGGGGTGGGGTGATTATCAGGAAATTTTTCAACTTTTTCTCATAAACGAAGTTTTATCTGTAATTTTTTTGCCATTTGACAAATAACTCTCCTTACAGGTCAAATACAGTGTGCGCCATTTAGACCTTCGGTATTTCAACATTGAATAACTCTGTTGCTTTTCAGCCGATTTTGACAAATGAGCACGATTCTGAAACGCCATTTAGTACCATTTTAACCATGCGTCAATACACACCGACAGAATGCGCTAAAATCGTAGCGTTTTATATTGAAAACAATCGTTCAATTGTGAAAAATGTGCGTGCTTATCGTAAAAAATATGGGGGAAATTCAGCACCTTCAGACAACACAATTCGTAGTTTGGTGAAAAATTTCTTTGAGAATGGGACGCTGGCAAGTTGCTACAGACCCATACTCGAAGAAATTTTTCAACAAACTACGAATTGTCTCGTCTGAAGGTGCTGAATTTCTCCCATATTTTTTGCGATAAGCACGCACAGTTTTCACAATTGAACGATTGTTTTCAATGTAAAACGCTACGATTTTAGCGCATTCTGTCGGTGTGTATTGACGCATGGTTAAAATGGTACTAAATGACGTTTCAGAATCGTGCTCATTTGTCAAAATCGGCTGAAAAGCAACAGAGTTATTCAATGTTGAAATACCGAAGGTCTAAATGGCGCACCCTGTACTTATAGTATCTGTTCTCTTTTCTAGGAAACAGTCATCCAAGAAGCATTTTGTACGAATGACATTTTATTTTTTTCATAATTAAAGTCCACTATTTTTCCCGAATTTTGCACAAGAGTCGATTTTTATTATTAGCATACAAAGACGAAATGCGATAATTTAATTGATCTTTATGTTTAACCTTTGCAAATTAAAAATTTTTTCTGGAGAAGATAGTCATTTAATGTTTTACATCAGGCCTCACCAGAGAGGGTAGTGTGGCTCATTCTCCAGATGTGGCATTTCTTCTACTGCGACTCCTCACTCAGCACGGAAAAGTTTGGGCGGTAGTTAATTTTACGTGCCCCTTTCTGATTCTCATGACGTAGATTCAGTAATGCAAAACCGAAGTGCTTATGAGGTGCTTTTGAGATTAGAAATTTGTTTCATTATCATAATAATTAAATATTGTAATCGTTTTAAAAATTTAAAATATGGTAAATAAAAACTGCTGGCATATTTTAAAGGTTAAAATATATTATACATAATATGAAATATTAAAATATAATAATACGGGTATAATGTATAATGTCTTCCAAGCCTTCAAGTTTTTTTGCCATCAACATACTTGCAATATATGATTCATTTAAAAACGATTTATAAATTTCTAACAAATATAAAATTGTTCAGTGATTTTAAGTATTTTACATATTAGGTACGCAACTAAGTTCTCGCTGTTTGTGAATAGATAGTTCCAGTAGAAAGTGGTGGTCGATTTTTAACCTATCCAAAACGTCATGAACCAAGCTTAGACATATCGTAAACAAACCGTTTTGACACATTAGTGATTTTGTTTTGGCGTCATATACTTTTGGTTGTGTGAAAATGTCTGATTTTGTGCCAAATAATCGTCATTTGCGGGAAGTGTTAATTTTCTCCTTTCATTTGAAGAAAACGGCGGCTGAAGTCCATCGAGAGCTCCAAAAAGTTTACGGAGATGCTGCTCTAAGTGAAACAACGTGCCGTGATTGGTTCCATCGCTTCAAAGACGGTGATTTCGATGTTGACGACCGTCCGCGTGAAGGAAGGCCAAAAACCTTCGAGGACGCTGATATTATTTATTATGTGCTGTTGAAACCGAACGTAACCATCACTGGGGAGCGGTTTCAAACTCAATTGATGCGTTTGAGCAAAGCACTGCGCGAAAAATGGCCGCAATACGAGCAGAGGCACGAAAAAGTGTTTCTACAGCATGACACTGCTCGGTCTCACGTTGCCAAACCCGTTAAAACCTACCTGGAAACATTCAACTGGGAAGTCCTACCCCACCCGCCGCACTCCCCACATATTGCGCCGTCCGATTATTACTTGTTCCAGTCGATCACACAGGGTCTGGCTGATCAGCAGTTCCGTTCATATGAAGACATCGAAAAATGGCTTGATTCCTGGATAGCCTCAAAAGATGAACATTTTTACCGTATCGGTATCCGAACTCTACCAGAAAGATGGGCAAAAGTTGTAGCTAACGATGGGGAATACTTTGAATGATTCATTTGTAATCATTTTTTCACAATAAAGTTGCAATTTCATAAAAAAAAACAGCAGGAACTTAGTTGCGCACCTAATTATATTTTTGTAGTTAGGGGATTTGTACAAATTCATTTTTATATTAAGGTCCAATTATAATACAAATTAAAGAATTTCTAAATTAAGTTACCCTAAAATCACCCTAGTAATGATTTCACATTTCGGTACTGGACTCCCCAATATACTTCACGAGACGAAAAAGAGCACGCGACATAAACTACCACTCTAACTCGTTGAAGCCAAGAAAGGAGTCGTAGTGGTGGAACTGCCACATCTAGGAAATGAATTCCCCCTATCTGGTGAGGCCTGCTCTAATGGATAAGGTGTCTGCATAGCTTTTTCATGTGCACAGTTTTACGCAGCGCTAGTTGTCGCAAGCAGGTCATTGCCGTTTACAAGTATTTAACAATTCATTACGTGACTGCGCGTTATCATGAGTAAAAATTACAAAGTTCAGACTGCTGTTCGCGGGTGTACCACTAAAAGGGGTCGGAAGGAAAGTGTGCCTATTCATCGGTTTCCGAAAAGAGGAGATGCTGGACAACGATGGATAGAAGCTTGCGCGAATTCCTACTTGTCGAGGTTAGAAAATGGATGAAGGAATTTTAGAAGTTCCAAATGACTGCGAGTATGTTAATGGTTTATGCGATTCTGCTGATGCAGCAATCTCAGACGATGGAAGTGAAGAAACAGACCACGTCTTTGAAATAAATTCTATAGAAGAAGATGACGATAGTAGTGAAGATGAACCTTTGATCCATCGTTTGCAAAATTTTGTCAAAAAGTGAAAAAAAAAAAACGGAGATCAACGGACGAAGTTCCATTCATTAAAGTTTCTGATCCAAATGTACCAGTATCAGCTACATCACCATTAGATATCTTTTGCTCTTTATTCACATCAGATTTGATTGAATCTCTAGTTGATCAAATCAATCTTTACCGAGATCATTGTCGGAGTGGCAAAAAAAACTTCCATCATATAAAGATTACTGGTCCATGAATCCTCAGCTCAATGACCCATACATCAGAAATATTATGGCTGTCAATTCCTTCGGTTGGATCCTCAGCCATTTGGATGTAAATCACAACAGCATAGAATCAAAAAAAGGTAAGTCAGGATATGACAAATTATAGAAAATAAGAACAATGATAATGAAATTGAATGAACGTTTCAAAATTTGTTCCAAACTATAAAACGGGATTACAAGATTTGGGTTCGTGCTGATCGGACTGGTTATGTCTGTGAATTTTAGATCTACGAGTATACAGGTAAGTCAAGCTAGGGTTGTGCGAGATCTAACGCGAGAAATTGTAGGTAATTTTCACCAAGTATATTTGCACAATTTCTTTGCAAGTGTTGATCTTATGATTTCCTTGATAGCAGATAAGATTCTAGTCCTTAGGACTTTGATGGACAAAATAAAAGGATAATAAGGCGGTTTCGTTGTTGTCCAACTTCCATGATTCTTTCGAATCAGGGACTGTCAATCTAAGGCAAAAAGCTGGTTCGTTGCTTGCTGTAACTTGTACAACTATTATCTCTGACTCCAAAAAGTACATGGGGTACGTGGATAAAGTTGACCAAAAGATGCTGGGACACAACCCCCAAGTTTTTGTAGAGGAAAGGCGCTCTGCACTAGCGCACATGCCTGACAAGATGGACACGATCTTTTTTGTCCCTCTCTAATTCAACAGCGTGTAACTTTGCGAGATATATATATATATATATTTTGAAAATGTTTTTGTGAATTTTTAAAATATAAATAAATAAATGATACAATAAAAAAATCGATGGATAAAAATTTGATTGCTTTTTTTTTATTGACCATCAAAAAACGCCCGAATTTCGGGTTTCTAGACTAGAATACCCCATTAACACGTTGAATGCCACCGGGGCTACCGGTGACCGGCACTCAACCTGGCAGTGACGCCATGGGGGCCACCGGTGATCGGCGCGCCCAGATTGATAGAACTATATAAAGGGTTTTCCAATAGGGACATAACAATTTTATCTATGAATAAAACACAGAAATATTTAAGATATTGAGTTCAAATTTATTGTGGGTGTAGTGCAAGCATTACATTTTATGAATGAAATTCGATATCGGTCACATGGCCACTACGAGCCCGTTTACAGCGGTCGATTCTTGGGACCCAATTTCCCACCACTCTGGCACACATTTTGACCGGAACGTTGGCAATTACGGGTTGGATGTTGTCTTTGAGGTCGTCTAACGTTTTTGGCTTGTTGACGTAGACCAGTGACTTGATATGGCCCCATAAAAAGAAATCCAATGGCGTTAGATCGCATAAACGAGGCGGCCATTCGACCGGACCATTTCTCGAGATAACACGTTCACCGAATTTGCCTTTCAATAAATCGATTGTGACGCGTGTTGTGCGACTAGTGGCACCGTCTTGTTGAAACCACATATCGTTGATATCAAGTTCATCCAATTCTGGCCACAAATAATCTTCCAACATAGCACGATAGCGCTCTCCAGTCACACATCCGTCATGAAAACTGCACCAAACAGTCACTTTTTGTGGATGCAACGGTGTCTCAAGAAGCACATTTGGGTTTGTTGCTGACCAATAACGCATATTTTGCTTATTAACTATAGTACGCACAGTCTGTCGAGTGGGACGATTATTACGGCCGAAAATTGGAGTAAGCGCTCTTAAAGTTACGACCACCGACTCAGAATTTCGGTAGTAATTTTTAATAATTTCCAAACATTGCTGGTTCGTGAACTTGGCCAAGATGAAAATGTTGACTTTAACTAAAGTTTTGACATTGACAGTTCATTAAAAAATTTTAAGTGTGCGTTCATATAAAGGTACGAAATTGTTATGTCCCTATTGGAAAACCCTTTATAATAAAGAAATGACAATACTTATAATTTTTTATCATTATCATCGTTGATGTAGTGGTGTGAAGAAATAAATGCAGTATAAAACATCTGACATAACATCATAATATGTATCGCATAATAGAAAATTCATCGTGGCACCACGGACAGTCTCTGTAAAATTGGCGTGGCATTCAACGTGTTAAATTAACCGAATTATTGGGTTCAGCCAGAATACAGGTTCCGAGTAAAGAACCTGCATTTCAAGTTGAAGACAATTACTTCTAAAGTGTCATATTGTATTTAAGTGAAAATAATTTGTGATAAACATTGTATTATTTGAAAGGTTTCATAGTGCACGTGCCGTCGTGTAGACGAGATTTCAACGATAAAGTGTAGAGCAGTCCTTTTTTTAGAACTTGTCTCAATTTTTAGTTAAGTCTTAGTAATATCACACGAACTCGTTCACCATTCACCTATACAATTTGAGATGAATTCCAATTTGCGATTTCTTTCAGAAAACACCTAAATTTATTTAAAATATTCAAGAGTTAGATTATTTATTCAAATTTAGTTAGACGAACTTCCACATAACTTCAACTCAAATCAAAGATTTAGGAAAGTGAATCATATTTAGTCGTGTAAAAGAAATCATTTGGTGAAATAACTCAAAAATTTGGTCAACCGTATAATAAGCAAATTCTGTGTTTGGTCTGATTTGAAGGGGGAAGCCTGGTTCAAGATGCCAAAGTTTGCATGACATTATACAACTTTTTTTTACTGTAAATCATGCAAATCAATTTGAAAGCCTTTTAGCTGTCTAATCAGCGATAAAAAATTTGGGATTTTTTTTTATTGACAATTAATAATGTTATACAACACAAATGGGGCGTCTTTCCCGTCACCATGCGGTGTGCCAGAGGCCATAGCTACGAAAGTACTTCGAGTTTCGAGCTGAAACTTTGGCGAAATATTTTCGGATATGCCTCCTATCGATTAGGATGACTTCGAAACAATCGATTTTTAGACCCCCTAAACCAGACTCCGCCCTTGATTCTGGTTGAACCAACCAAATATTTTCTACGTGTATATTATACTTACATCCTTTGCACTTAGTTTATTATTATCGTGCTCGCTCATCTTCATTTGATGGCCTCGAATCGAAAAAGTAAATAGCTCTATCATCGGTTGATCTTTCTATTTTAACACATAAAACATATAAATTTATAAACCTATAGATTAAAATTCTCATCATTCGCTAAAGCCTAGCAAGGATGTTAGATTTGCTTTCAATTTACGAAAAACTATAAAATAAATTGCAGCAGAAATTATTGTTCATGGATAGAATTTTCTTAAATGTTCTCCTAAACGTTTAGCTCATCTGGATAAATTTCCCTATGACAAAAAAGAATTTGGCGCTTACAATGCCAATTGCCACTATTGCACGTTGAATACATCCAACAGCATTGGCGTATTGGGATATACGATGATTACTTGAAACAAAAGAGTGAATTCTGTAGATTTTGGAAATGTAGAATCATTCCTAAAAAATTTGAATAAAAGGCCGTAGCAGGATAAGCATAGTCTGGGTGCCCCCGCTCAGATTAGATCCATATTGCGAGGGTAAGTAGCTCCCATTACAAGATAAATTCACCCCAAGTATCAACTCGTAAAAAAAATTGTTACAAAAGTTATAAACGAATTTTAAAAAATAAAAAAAAAATAATTTTCTCTAAAACGGCTTAACCGATCTTGATGACTAAAATATATGTTATAGAGGGTAATAAAGAGGTTCTGAAAGAAATTCAAGAACCCATTCCGTTTGTAAAAAGGGGGTAAACATTTTTTTTCTAATTTTTGAATAATTTTTTTAAAATGAAATTTTTCTTGAACACCCACCATTGTTTTTCTATATCATGCTCAAATTCAAAGTGACAATATATATTTTTTCGTAAATTTTCGGAGAGGTACTTCATAGTTAAAAAAAATAAAAACTTCTTTGGCCCCTACAATGTATGGAACAATTGATACCCTATGACTCATTGAAGCAATTGTTTCTATACTAATGAAAGTTTTACGTTAATCACGTGCAATATCTTATTTATTTTTACGTACTTGCTGCATAGTGTACGACATAGTACACTTTATATGAATGCGAGGATGTATCAACAATTATCCGCACCCTGTCCGTGGAATTGATCGTTATCAATTTAAAAAAAAAACACATCTCTACATGATTGCCTTGTTTTCATTACACTTTATCCACCTGTCAACAAGCTTTTTCTTCCAGTCACAAAATTCAGTTTATATATTTCCCCATATATCTTGTAATGGGAGCCACTGACCCTCGCAATATGGATCAAATCCGAGCGGGTGCACCCAGACCATGCTTATACTGCTACGGCCTTTTATTCAATTTGGTAAATTAGCAGGAAATTTGCAGTTAACTAGTGGTTGGCTAGCAGCATTTTTTTTCCGCTTAGTATTGCCAATATGCCTGATTTACGCTAAATTCTTTTTCATTTATGTAAACAGGGCAATACAAAATTCCAATAAGTTTTCTCCAAGTACATTTGTTTGTTCGATTGAAGTTGTTTTCCCGTGTAAGAATAAAAGTTTTTCCATATAATGTTTTTCTCATATATGAAATTTAAATAATAGTGAATTTAATGCCTTGAAAAAATCTAATTTTCATTGTTTGGACAGTAAGAAGGTTAGTCAACATTTTAAAAGAAAAAATCAGTTAACATATTTACCAGGATTCCAACGCAAAATCTTCATTTTACCAAAAATTTCACTCTGGAATCTGGGTAAATTTAAACGTGTTTCTTCTGTTAATATGAGAAAATACTCGAGAAGCATTGATTAACTTCGGAAAAAATGATAAGCAGTGCTAAGACATTATTTTACTAGTCGTGAATCATTACCTCTACGCTCCATCCTACCAATACTCCACGATAATTCTCATTCGGCTTTAATAATGCGTTATTTAGAGTTAAAGAGGATGGTCGTTCAATATTTACTGTTAACTGGAGAAAAATAAAATTTATTAGGTTTTTAGTATTTAATAACAGCCAAACGTTAAAATATTAAAAAATTATATTAAATATAATCAAGAGTGAAAAAATTATATTGAATAACTTACAAGTAGAAGAATAAAGTGTGTATCTCTATAAAAGTCTATTGTGCTATTAATAATAAAATTCATATCAAAGTCATCAAAATAACTGCTCCCAGTACAAATGACCATGTTATTTGATTCTCTCAATAATTCATGACATGTTTTCTTCATAAAGATTATACTTGATCCACTTAATGCCCCAAGACATAAAAGTTCTCGGTTGCCTCCTTCAGGGATTTTTTTCCAAAAGGAAACAATTGTATTAAGATATTTGTCATCGCTGACCATAAGATTCTGATCGTTGTCTTCACCTGGAGACATAAAATTTATAAATTTTCAAGCAAGTGAAAATCGTTTGCTGTGGAATATTTATAATAATAGACAGACAGACATGAAGAAAGTAATAATAATTAGACAGGTAGAAATAAAATTAACAATCACTTTAGTAGATACTCTTAAAAATTAGAAGTAGAGAGTAAATCATCAGTTTGTTCATTGCTATGCACATATTATTATAGTTACAACATTTATGTAAAAATTAAATTTGTATCCCTAAAGGGGTTCGAAACTAACGCTATTCACCTAAACCATACAATTCGCAGTCCTTAAATAATAAAAAAAATATAAAAGAATTACAATCTTATTAAAAATCAATATCGCTTTCAAAAACAAGAAAGTAACTTTTAAATACGTTTAGGTTGAAAGTTACTTTTACAAATCATGTGCATAAAAATAGAAAACTTTCCGACTAATTACGAGGTTATCATGTTTTCCTCTCAGAGGTAAAAAAAAAAGTAATGATTAGGCCGGGAGGAAAGCACGATAATCTTATTCTTTCTGGAATTATAATAAAAATAATCTAAAAACTGGTTTAATGATAAAGTTATAAAATTCCAAACATATACTTACAGCTAACTTTTGGCAAAGAAACGATAAGTATTAAAAATAATCCTATAGCAGTAGGCGACATTCCAACAAATTAATTAAACTTTTAAACAATTCTTGGTGTATTATTTGCGATTGCTTGTAAACTGCGCTGTGAATTTTGCAAGAAACTGAACACAACAAGAAAAGAATTTACATATCTCAATCCTTTGCATGAATTCACAAAGAATAGGTAGTTACTTCTTATCTTAATGTCATTGACGAATTAGTGAGAATGTTTTTTGAAATTTTTTATGTATAAAATCTTTTTCTCGTTTACATTATATGTTTTAAAAAAATGAATTTAAAAACAGCTATAAATCTGCATTTATGATTATTGAAATATATTTTTGGAGGTCATAATCTAGAAACGATTAGAAGATATTTCATTTTTCGTATAGATTTTTGCAGAATACTATAAAGTTTTATGTTTGCAACGACCATATTTAAAAGTGAAACTCTTAAATGTCTTTGTGTAAGCACTTTGCTAATAGACTAAGTACAAATAGGCAATACATAGATATATACGCAAAAATAAATTTTTTTAAAATCTTTAAATGAATTTATATTTTACAGCGTTTAAGATTTGAAAAAAATCGTAATTCCACGGAAGACTTAAAATTCATGTTACTTAAAGATGACTCGTGATATATTGGTTGCATCTAATTGTGCCTGGTAAAGTACGGACAAATAGGGCTAGAAGAACATCATCTGAACATTAGAACCTGTTCAC
Source organism: Diplolepis rosae (assembly GCA_030998225.1). NCBI lineage: Eukaryota > Metazoa > Arthropoda > Insecta > Hymenoptera > Diplolepididae > Diplolepis > Diplolepis rosae. The sequence goes on along the minus strand of JAPYXD010000391.1, from coordinate 217,280 downwards.
GAATCTTACATATGAATATGGCTGGCGTCTAAAAGGGGGTAACCCTCATTTTTGCCGAAAGTGACATTTAAGCATTTCTGAATTTCCCAAAAATATCCACGTCTAGAGCTCGTAGAGAAAAAATTCTGTAAAAGTTTTATCTTTCCACAGTGAAAATTGGCCGAGACAAATACGATTGCGAGAAAAGTGCCGCGAGCTGCGTCTAATCGGTGAAGAGTACGAGACCTCAAAAGGTAAGCGCATATGTGCCAAGGCTCAACATGAGTTTACGGTCATTTTTATTGCTCTGTAGTTGTCATATTCCTTTACGAAATAGTTGAAATAGTATGTAATAGATTTTACGAAATTTTCTCAATTTGATTAATTGACACATATTCTCAAAAAATGCAATTAGACATCAATCCCTAACCCTAAAATGGTGACATTTTTTACAAGTTTTTTTCTTATTATGTCTAAATTTGGATTTTTAAATTTCAGAATTGCAAATTTCAAAATTTTAAGTTTGCAAGTACATTTTTTTATTCTTAATGTAATTTGAAAAATGCCTTCTCAAATGCTTTCAAAATTCAGTAAAATCTTCGTTTTAATGTATATTTATGAAAAATCAAGTGCAGATAAGTGTACCTATCATGTAAGCAGCAATGCAATCGAATAAGTAAGTGTTACCATAAATTGTAAAAAAGAAATTTTTTTTCTTTATTTAGTTCTTAAAAAAATTACTTTTCTTCCTTAAGGGGTTAAAACCATAGAGATATTATAGATAGAGGAGACATGCCAGCCTGAAGCCTGTCAGCTCGGGCGAGAGAGAGAGAGTGAATTTCGGGTTAGGCTGTCTCTCGCTAACACCGAGGCTAGCGCGGTACGCGTAGACAAAGACAGAAAAACCACTTATCGTCTCTCTCTTTCGCTCTCACTGAGTTTGCAGACTGACGTTGCCACTTACAGAGAGGCCTATGGCATGTCTCTATCTATAATATCTCTATGGTTAAAACACTGTAGAGCACGAAAAAATAGGCATGTTTCAGAAATTTTTTTTGGCACAATAAAGAGATCAATCGAAATAATGTAAAATTAGATTTATAATAGTAGTAATGAAGTACAGAAAATATTTTTTTCAAGTTCGTTCATGACAAAATGACGGCTGCGCAGCATTTCTCAGTCGGTACCTTTTTTTAAAGGGGTCCACGGCTGGAAACCTAACTCCCGCAATTTTTGAAATGCTTTAATCTAGCCTAGTCAATTTAGGAAAAAGTGTTTGAAAAAATATAAGTTCGCACATTTCTTCCTAAAGTAAAAGGGAGACATAAGTAGAGTATAAAACCAAAAAGTTCGGACTGCACCTGCGTGGTGCAGTTTCGGAAAACGGAAAACGTTCTTGGAAAACGCGAATGGCGATGTATTTCCGTTTCTGTTTGTTATTTCAAAAAATGTGTAAGAGCCAAAGTTGTTGATGAATATTGAATTTTTCACTTTAAATACAACTTTTTTCCTACACGACCAACATTGTAAAAATTACAGCCGTTTGTAATTCTCTTTTTTTATTTTTCATTTTTCAATATCTAATTAATATAACTTTAGACCGCAAAGTTTTGATAAAAAATATAGAAGAGGTAACCACCTTTAATTTAAGTGGTCAACGAAGTTCTCGTGACCAATTCTTCAACAATTGTGGACGCACAAAGTCGGCCTTACCGATTTCAGCGCTAGCTCTTTCCAATGAAAATAATGATTTTGTAATAAAAAAAATATTTCATGCTCATTTTCCCATTTCAAACATATTTTTAAGCTTTTTTCAAAATTCGACTCTCAATATTTTTTAACATTTTTTAAATTAAAAGCTTCATTCTTTCCCTTCAAAATCATCCAAGGTTGGAAGTGAGGCGAAAACTGTTATTGGACTCATAAGAGGATTCTCGCGTTTGGCTGCCGCGAACCGCTATATAGTGTACACTGAGAAAACAGTTTGGTAGTGCCAACAAAAATTTGGTTGTCGCAACAAAATAATTTGTTTGATATACAGCTGACAAAATGTTTTGTTGGACCAACAAAATTTTTTTGTTGAATTTTTAGTTTCACTCAACCAAATAATTTTGTAGTGATAACAAAAGTGTTTTGTTAGTATGGCAAAACTTATTGTTGATTTAACAAAATTATTTTGTTTCAAGAAAAAAATTATTTTTTTGAAAGAGCAAAATTATTTTGTTGGGAGAGCATACTTTTTTTTAGTAGAACAAAATCGTTTTGTTGAAGGAAATTCATAATTTTGTTAAATTAGCAATATTTTTTGCACAGATAAAACATATTTCTATGCACGGAAAGAGAAATATGAATTTCCGAGGTTATTCGAATCTACAAATCATAAAAGTAAAAAAAAAAGTCAACTACACGTATCATTATTTACATTGTTAAAATTTTCTGAACACTTTCTGGTAAGATTTTTAACAATCACTTTGCAAGACTCTGCCATATTGATTTTAATCCCAAAATAAAAGTGAAAAATGATAAATGAATATTTTTGATTAAATGCACTATTAGGGTTAGATTAGGGTTAGATTTACCTTTGAAGGTATTTATCAGGCCTGGTAAGCCCCATTCCTCCAAGAGTTGCTGCATTTTTAAGTCAGACATCAATAAATATGAAGTCGCGAATTCGATTAAATTAAATTTCGGTGAACGGCAGTGAACGGCGAAAATGAAGACATGTGGTTTCTCGGTAAAGTTTGCTACATCGAATCAAACAAAAGAGCCGCGTGACCAGACCTGTGTATCGAGGAATTGAAATATGTCACCAGAGTTCAGGTGTCGCTAGTAGTAACTTTGCACTGTCAAAACACGTAACACATGGAAAATAACATAATAATATGAAAATAGTTTAACTACTAGTTTAAAATAATTTTTACTCTGTAACATGGTTTGTTTAGAGATTATTTTGCCACTTTTTCGTATTTTTTCTGTGCATTATGTGGTCTAGCAGAACATAATTGATACTAGCGCCACCTTAAGCCCTAGTTTAACTCTCATAACATATTTTATGAAGAGGAAAGATAGGATGATGTGCCGGTTGCGTGCGACGCGAACGAAATACTGATATAAACAAAACAATACACATGAGTGGTAATACATTTTGTCGGGACAACCAAATTATTTAGGTGGTTTAAACAAGGCATTCAATCAAATTATTTGTTCGAACCAAATACATTTTTTGGTAAGATTAACCATTCTTTTTGTAATGCCAACCAAATTTTAGTATTGACAACAAAATCTGTTTAACAAAACTATTTTGTTGCGGTGACATTATTTTTTCTCTCAGTGTAAGTAATCACTCCGTAGGCCTCATTGTATGTTGTGTCCATAAATATTATTGGGTCAGAATTCCTCAAAAAGCCACAAAAAAATTACTAATTTTTGTTTTCGTCGAAATGGTGAAAAAATGATAGCTCACTATCACCCTACTGACTTGACAAAAAAAAAAAAAATAATAATTTTTTTCTTCCAACAGTTTATTGTTACATGATGTTTTTAGATACTTTTTAAATAAATATATTTTCCTAATAAATCAATCAACCGATTTAAAACAGCTTTTGGAATTTGGCAGGAAAATATAATGAAGTTTATAAAATCACTGGTAAAATTCTCAAAAAAATTTTTTACATGATTTTTTAATAACTTTTTTATAAACAAATAATTTTTGATGGTGTTCTGCACTTTTTAAAAATCTGAAAAAAATTACAATATATAAACAAACCTTGAGGAATCCAAATCCGTTAAGAAAAGTTTGGAGCCGAAATTATTTTAGAAGCTGTAATTCGAAGAAAGTTGCGCGGCGTGCCCTATCTATTGGAGTGCATCGCATTCTACGGGTCATTTGACCTTCAATTTATGCGCGCATTTTTGGAGATTTTTTGAATCTCCAGGACGATAACTTGCGATTTCGTCAATCGTCAATCGTCCAAGATGCTGAATCCAAACGCGTGCTGTAATCCATTAAATTTAAAAAAACATTCTCGCGTTTATAAAGGAATCAGAAAAGTGACAGAAACGTTTTGAAAGAGTGAAAACAATCAAAGGAACGCGAAGCTATCATTGTTTCATACCCATTGATTCAAAAAATGTTGCATGCAAAGTCATTTCTTCATCTACGGATTTCGATGTTCACAAATTATTGTAATTAAAAATTTTTTCATGCCTAATTATTGTTAAATGTTAAATAAAAAAATCGCCTTTTTAAATCGTACGAATACAATAATTACTTTATACTTGATCATCAAAACTTCCAATTTAAATTACTTCCCAACTACAATGGCGCGAGAGGCGTACAGTGCAATGCACTCCAATAGATAGGGCACGCCGCGCAACTTTCCTCGAATTACAGCTTCTAAAATAATTTCGGCTCCAAACTTTTCTTAACGGATTTGGATTCCTCAAGGTTTGTTTATATATTGTAATTTTTTTCAGATTTTTAAAAAGTGCAGAACACCATCAAAAATCATTTGTTTATAAAAAAGTTATTAAAAAATCATGTAAAAAAATTTATTGAGAATTTTTCCAGTGATTTTATAAACTTCATTATATTTTCCTGCCAAATTCCAAAAGCTGTTCTAAATCGGTTGATTGATTTATTAGGAAAATGTATTTATTTAAAAAGTATCTAAAAGCTTCATGTAACAATAAACTGTTGAAAAAAAAATTTTTTTTTTTTTTTTTTTTGTCAAGTCATTAGGATGATAGTGAGCAATCGTTTTTTCATCATTTCGAAGAAAACAAAAACTGGTCATTTCTTTGTGGCTTTTTCAGGAATTCTGACCCTATTATAATATAATTATTTTGAATTTTGGCGAAACACATATTCAGCTTTAAATAATTTTTAAGAAACTGGATGAAAAACAATTTAAAACAATAGAAAATGTGTACTTTTGTATGCAAAATAAGATATAATTTATTTCATTTTTAAATAATCAAACCTTTTATTTACATTCATTTGTTGAAATTGTCCTGTAAAAGATGTAAGGTATACTAGAAGTTTTTTACATTCTCATCATGGATGAGAAGGTATTGGTTTTATGTGAAAAATGACTTTCGAAATTTTCATCAAATCTTTACGTTTTGAGACCCCCTGAGTCAGAAAAAATGGTTTTTACGAAAGTGTCTGTCTGTCTGTCTGTCTGTAGGTCGTGTGCGGCATAACTCTCGATAGAATTATCAGATTGAATTGAGCTTTGGTACACTTTATCGGAGCCGAAAAAGTAAGGACAAGTTCGTTAACCAGCCACATCCAATCAAAATTGAGGGATGGAGCACTACTTTTGTGTTTTTGAAAATAATTTTTTGAAAAAATCAAAAATTCCAATCCTGGTTTTTGATAGTGCTCATAAATCTCTACAAATTATCCTTATAACATTTTTTGATTAAATCAAAATTAGAAATGTTACAGCATATTCAAATTCGATAAAAGTCAATATCAAAATTCCATTTTCCAGTTAAATTATACGAGATACGAAAAAACGTTATGATACAATATTATTGAATACATAAAGACCTACAAATTTGAATTATAACATTTTTTCATAAGATGCATATTTTTCTTTTTAATTAAAAAAAAAACAATTGAAAATCCAAAATTCAATTTTTTAACAATAATATTGGAAATACCAAAAAAACGTAAGAATACAAAGTTGTTCGTTTCAAAAAGATCTACAAATTTTGTCTGACACAGTTTCTGATAAAAGATATATTTTTCTTTTCAATTCCAAAAAATACGATAAAAATGAAGAAATTCCATTTTTTAGACAAAATATGTGAGATACAAAAAAAACATTTAGATGGAAAATTGTTTGCCTAAATGAGGTCTACAAATTCTGATAAAGAAATTTCGGGACAGGATGTATATTTTATGTTTTGATTTTTAATATTGAAAAAATTCGATTTTTTTCACCAAAATATGTGAGATACGAAATAAGCGTTGTTCTGCAAAATCGTTTCCTTAAATAAAGTCTACGATTGTTTTCCTTTTTTAGATATGTGGAAGAAAGTAAATTCTTTTAATCATGTAATTTATTAAAAAGTTATACTGAAATGTATACAGAAAATCGAGCGCGAAGCGCGAGTGTCATGATGAGAATGTGTTCCTTAAGGCCGATAGAGCCTTAAGTAAATTGAATTTCCTGTTTCACTTAAATTCAAAAAGAAATTCAGTGACGTTGAGAAAATGTGTAATTCACATCATCTGTAATATTATTATAAAATTGGTTTGAGCTTCAGTATTAAAATATAAGAAATAAACTTAAATGTATGCGAAGAGCACAAGACCGAGCGCGAAGCGCGAGGTCCAGAAAGAACGGAGCGCGAAGCGCGACGATCGAATCGCGCGCCCTAGGTGCGCTCAAACTTGCGAGCTCTAAATCCCCAAGTATTTTTAAATTAAATACCAAAGTTAATTGACATAAAAGAATAATTAAAATAAAAATAAAAAACATTTAAATTAAGTCGTACACATTTAAAATACCATTAAAATAATAATACATTTTTCGTTATTAACTGTAATATTAAATTTCGAACACTCTATTGGTAGAAAATTTTTTGGTTTAACTTTATGAGGTTAAATATCGGTCTTTTCCTCTAAATAATTTACTCTTAAACGGAGAATTCCTTTATTATGCAATAAACTATTTTTGGGTAACGTTATCTACATTCTGCGGAATGACTATTTTATTCAATTTTCTATATAGCGTCTGAACCCTTTTCCTCGCCTTTTTGCCATCTGGTGCTTTGCAACCATCTTCTGCTTTCAATTTTAGAATAACCTCTTGAAGAAATTGGAGGGTACGGGCATAACTTGTAGGGTAACACCTGTTCCATACAAAGTATGTTGCAGACCTAATCCAAAGCGTCTAGAATAGTACTGCATACATCGAAGTTCGTTACGTCAACGGTAAGATAATAAATTGAACCATCATCAAGAGCTGAAATTAAAATTGAAGTTTTAAGAATGCAAAGTAGTATTTACTAATTTTCCCAAATATTTTCAGTCGATTATGTCGATCATTAGAAGAGTGTATCACTCTATATACAAATTTTTCCAAATCATTTCAGTCGATTATGTCGATAATTAGAAGAGTGTATCACTCACCATGATAACCGAACTCTACACGGAGAAACTTTTTATATCAATTTTTACTATAGTATTTTTAAATTTAGGGAAAAACGTATCACTTTGAGAATTTTTGTTAGTAAAAATACTAAAATTTATAATAATAATATGAAACTCCAGCATAGCTCATAGAAAACTTTACTATAGTTTATACTGAAGTTTCATATCATTATTATAAAGCTTAGTATTTTTACTAACAAAAATTCTCAAAGTGATACGTTTTTCCCTAAATTGAAAAATACTATAGTAAAAATTGAATTGAAAAGTTTCTCCGTGTACTATATCGACTATATCAACCTGTTATTTAAAATTAACGTCATCTAAGACCAGATGGAATTTTTAATATATATTTGAAAAACTTTTCTGTGAAAAAAAGAACGCGTCCACTCCATTGGGTATCGAGCTCAGAACCTTTTGATTGCCGGTCGAATGCTATATCATCTGAGCTATGGAGGTTCCACAAAACTTTTCTCACAGAATCTATTTACGCCAATTTGGCCACGGATACATCATGAACTATATACAAATTTCTCCAAATGATTTCAGTCGATTATGTAATATATATATTATTCAATATAATTTGTGGAATGTGTTTTTTAATTTGTTTTTATAATTAATTTAGTTTTTTAATTTAATTTGTTTTTATTAATGTGTTTTGTGGAACCTCCGTAGATCAGATGATAGAGCATTCGACCGGAAATCGAAAGGTCCTGGGCTCGATACTCAGCGGAGTGGAAGCGTTCATTTTTTCACAGAAAATTTTTTCAAATATATAGTGAAAATTCCATCTGGTCTTAAATGACGTTAATTCTAAATCACAGTCTGATAAGGTCGATATGGTAGAGTTCGGTTATCATGGTGAGTGATACACTCTTCTAATTATCGACATAAACGACTGAAATGATTTGGAAAAATTTGTATATAGTTCACGATTTATCCGTGGCCAAATTGGCGTAAATAGATTCTTTGAGAAAAGTTTTGTGGAACCTTCGTAGCTCAGATGATAGAGCATTGGCCCGACAATCGAAAGGTCCTAGGCTCGACACCCAGCGGAGTAGAAGCGTTCCTTTTTTCACAGAAAATGTTTTCAAGTGTATCACTCATCATGATAACGGAATTCTACTATATCGACCTTATCAACCTGTGATTTAGAATTAATTTAACGTCATTTAAGACCAGATGGAATTTTTAATATAATATTTAAAGAATTTAAAATCTTTCTGTCGAAAAAAAGACGCTTTTGACTGCGCTGGGATTTGAGCCCAGGTCTTTCGTATGCTGGTCGAATGCTCTAACCACTGAGCTATACAGGCGTCCGACATCTCCTTTCCCACAGGAAGATCTACTTATATCGCCTAGTGGCTCAGCCTAATTTGAGAAAACAAATTTCGTGAAAAAAGGAACGTTTCCACTTCGCTGGGTATCGAGCCCAAGACGTTTCGATTGCCGGTCGAATGCTCTATCATCTGAGCTACGGAGGTTCCACACAACTTTCCTCACAGAATCTATTTACGCCTATTCCGCTACGGATATATCATGAACTATTTACTGCTTTTTCCAAATTATTTCAGTCGATTATATAACATATGGGTCATTTCATGGGAGATTTACAGTCAAAATTTTTTTTTCGACGAAACATTTTTTTTGCCTTTTTGCTTCGAAAATAATCAACACGTATTTTTTTTTCAATGTAATACTTGAAAATTTCGAGATATAATTTTTTTAAGTTTGGCACTCGGGAAAATTTTTTTTTTTTCAACAGCTCACTCTAAAAGCAGTTTTGAACACAAAATGTAACCCTTGCCCTTGAAATGTGCGAAAGAGTACAAGCTTTCAAAAAAGTTATAGCAAACATTTCGTTGTTTTTTTTGTAATAACAATATAGTACATTTTTATAAACAATTGAATTTTTTTTTAATTTGGAACTAATTTTTTTCCGATTTTTTTTTCTGAATCTTTGTTGAAGTTTTTTCAATATGCAGGCAAAATTTTGGAATGGAAAAATGAAAACTGTCGGTGTAATTAATTTACAAATTCTGTCCCGCGCGTTGCAACGAGCGAGCTCGTACACTGCAACTACGCTTAAGCTTGATTAGGCATGCTCGGACTCGAAGCACGTGTGGCAGTGAATGCAGTGACCGCTGTTTTAGTTTTCTGTGAATGTTCCTCAAGTGTTCACCTATTTCAAATTAATACAGAAATGGCAAGCTCTCAATTTAAACATGTCTGCTGCAATCCGTTTAATAAAAAAAATCATAGTGGAAAAAAGCGTATTTATACCTTTGCATGCATGCAGGCTGTCATGGTAACATTTTATGTTAATAACCTCTGTTTGTTTTTCTTTACTTATATACATGAATATTGGGTTGGCAACAAAATCATTTCGTTTTTTTTCATGATTTTCAAAGCAAGTTTATTAATACAAATAACAAACAATAATCGATTATGTATTGACCATGTTGTTCGATGACCTTTTGCCATCTTTCAGTCAGCTTCATAATTCCGCTTTCGTAGAAAATTTGGTTCTTAGAGGCAAAAAACTGAATCAACTCATTTTTGACAGCCTCATTTGAATTGCTTGTTTTTACATACATATGGTTTTGAAGTAAACGGAATAGATGATAATCGGATGGTGCAACGTCAGGACTATACGGTGGATGAGGCATCACTTCCCAGCCTAACTCCAATAATTTTTTGCGAGTGATCAAATATGTATGTGGTCTGGTGCTATCTTGATGGAAGAGTTGCCAGTTCTGGACGCTTTTCCTTGATTTTTTTGTCTAATTTCATTAGCTGACGACAGTAGACATTCGAATTAATAGTTTGGTTCCTTGAGAGCAGTTCAAAATAAACAATACCTTTGAAATCCCACGAAACACTCAGCATAACCTTCTTTTGATGTATATCGACTTTTGATGCAGATTGTGCAGGGTCATCTCGCTTGCTCCATGATCTTTTTCAAACGACGTTATCGCAAACAACCCATTTTTAATCGCCCGTTATGATTGGCTTTAAACGTGGATCGGTTTCGTTACGTTTCAGCAGGTAATCGCAAATGGAAATTCGTTTGGTGAGTTGAATTTCGTTCAATTTGTGAGGAACCCAAATATCGAGCTTCTTAACGTAACTAAGTTGTTGTTTTAAATGTCTTTCAAGGCATGTATCTGATATGTTGAGCTTCTCTGCGATCTCTCGTGTCGTACTACGCAGGTTATTTTCTATCATTGCTTTTATTTTTCCGTTGTTAACTTCAGTTGGGCGTCGAAAGGTGCATCTTTGTGGTGAAAATCTCCGGAACAAAAACGAGCAAACCAATTCTGGCACTGTCGTTCTGTTAATGATTTTACACTATAAACATCATACAAGTTTTGCCGAACTTGCACTGCGTTTTTACCTTTTCGGAAGGAATAAAGTAAAATGTGACGAAAATGACAATCTGAAATCTCCATTTCAAAACAATGCAAAACAATAAATAAACAAAAAAACTTAAAACTTTTTTTTTTACTGAATAATCTATAAAACGTCAGCTGTCAAATACCATATACGTCCTCAAGTTTGCAATGATAACGAACGACTTCGAGCGACTAAAGTCATCAAGCGGAAGAAGCGAAATCACTTTGTTGCCAACCTAATATAAAACACAATATTAGATTCATGTGATCGGCACATTATTTTACACTCTCATTGTACACTTTTTTCAAACAACCTCAACCATACTACCTGTGTAAAAAATGCACCAACGCTTTCAATTTTATGCTTCAAATAATAGTTTCAAATAAAGAATGTTAACAAACATTTACAAATATTAAGTTTAATTTGCGGTTACGTTAGAATATTTTGAGCGAACAGAAGGAAGCGGCCATTTTTTTACGCCACTTGTATTCGCGCCATCAATCAGGAAGTTCTTGTACCTTTTCCATGTACTTTCGACAAAAAACGTGCTCAGCTTTTGTGAAGTTCATGCAGAAGGGATTGGTCTCCTTATGCCTATTCTCTATGTTTTTTTGGAAAAATTGATAAAGACCAAAGTTCTAGATAAACATTAAATCTTTCACTTATGATCTAACTTTTTCCTGTACGACCAACATTGTAAAACTTACACCTGTTTGAAACTTTTTGTTTATTTTCAATTTTTTACTTTTTTAATCTAACTTCCGGCTGTAAAAGATTGAATAAAAAATGTAGAGGACGTAATCCATACCAGGATTTATTAAACTCCGCATGTAATCAATCACTTTATCAATTTATGTATCTATCAAATAAATAAATAATTATTGATAAATCGAAATAATTGATACTTGAATTTTAGAAATTATTTATTTACGTTTAAAATCATCGTAAACTACGTAATAATTATGATTTGACTTGATTTATACCCTTACAGTATTCCACTTTATGATATAGTTTGTTGACATTTCAATTATAATATTTACATTTGCAGTTATTGAATTAGACCAAATGGTTATTACAAAATGTGTACTTGGAATTTTTGTCAAGAGTTTAACATGTTACATATTTCAAGACTTCTATCATTGTATCTTGTATTTTTAATGATTTATGTATGAAATGTACTCTTTAAATCTATTTCAGTAGAATTCCACTCGTTGCCAGTAGAAATTACGCCACTGAAACGGATTTATAGAGTACATTTTATACACAAATCATTAAGACGCTGAACAGCGTGAGATTCTTGACATGAATTCCAAGTACACATTTTTCAATAACCATTTGGTCTAATTCAATAACTGAAAATGTAAATATTATAAAATAATTGTCAAAAAATTATGTAATAAAATAGTATACTGTAATGGTATGAATAAATTCAAATCATAAATATTACGTAGTTTACGATAATTTTGAATGTAAATAAATAATTTCTAAAATTAGAGTATGCCTTTTACATCCAGAAGTTACATTAAGCAGGTAAAAAATAGAAAAAAAATTTAAACAGCTGTAATTTTTACAATATTGGTTCTATGGGACAAAAGTCCAATCAAAAGTGAAGTATTCAATGTTTATCTAATACTTAAAATAATATACACTTTGCGAAAAGAACGAAAAGAAACAGAAATACGGCACCATTCGCGTTTTCCAAGATGGCGACCGGTAGCCAGTAGGTACAGTTCCGACTTTTTGGTTTAGACGCTACTCATATCCTCCTTTCACTTTAGAAAAAAATCTGCAGACTCATATATTTTTGAACACTTTCTCCCAAATTGACTAGACTACTTATGCTAACGTTTAGATCCGGTGTACGATCACCATGCAGGTATTAATGTGTCTCATATATTTCAATTTTATTGTATCATATTTATTATTTTTTAAATTCCAGATGATAAAACATTGAAATTTCGAAAGTTTTTATCAAGAAAGAAGACGACAATCAGAATCGGAACTAATATTACAATCATCTTGTGATCTACCTGATAATGCATAATATTGTGCTATATAAATTAAATAAAAGAATCAAAAAGTGACTTTTTTTACTAAACGAAACTGTTTACTCAGATAAAATTAGATAATTTAGCAAATTGTCCAAATGAAATTAAAGTTGGAGTAAACACTAGTACTCTTATTTTGATGCCTACTACAAACGGGGTTTTTTTGAGGATGAACCCATTTCACATGTTATTTCAGGCCCATGTTCTTCCGGAAGCATCGTTCTTAATGCTGAGGAGTCTCTATCAATTAATTTATAGGTCGGTATACAGGAATCACGTATCTTTGTTTCTTTATTAGGACACCCATTATTCTTTGTAGGCTTCTTCCATTTTTCAAAATAAACACTGGCTCTTAATTTCTGGCCTATTATTATAAGACTGCCCAGGGGGTACTAAAATATTAACAGCTGTTAGTTTTTGATTTTCTCTTAGATAGTAGAGGCAGATAATAATACTTACGTATGATACAGGACGTTTTAGATCTGTTGAAGGAATACATAGTGATTGTTTAGACACTATATGAAAGCTTTGTTTTACTGGACCTTTCTATTGTAACAGATTAAAATATAATTTTAATAGTTTAGAAGATTGAAATTTCTATAATCTGCTGAAATTCAGCAGTAATATTGCACTGGCTAAGTATTACTAGCCACTACTGACACTTTTGTATTGATTAGATGATGTCATGATAACAAATTAAATCAGTGCTCTGGCATTTTTTTGAGCAGAAATTACCATTAGAGTAAAAATTCATTCGAAATGTTAAGGAAGTAATAGCTATTACCCATTAGTCATGGTTGATTCAATTATGATTAAAACAATTACGAATCTCCAGTAAGAGGAAGTAGTTTTGAGCCAGTACAACATCTACCCAAGCATGAAAATGCATTTGGAAGTTTCATACTGGTTTTCGTTACTTTTCAGATTTTAACATTTCAATGCCATTTAATGCGCACTTTTTTACTGGAAGATTCAGAACCAGATAACTGATTTATATTAGAAAGAAATTCCTCAACTGATCCCGTAAATTTTCAACGTGACTGACCATTTTTACTGTCTGTCACAGATTAAACATTATTTTCGGTGCAAAAATAAAAGTTTTTGAATCAAATGCATTTCTCGCAATAAATTAGGATAATAGTAAAGGACATCGCAGAATCCTTATGAGAAATGGATCTCAGCCAATTTTTCTATAACTTTGGGAAATGATAGTTCATAATATGTAGAAAAAAAGTCTCCAGGGGCCGAAAGTCTGAAAGTTTATAGTTTATGAGCTGCAGCTCGTCAAAGTCGAACGGTTTTACCCATGCGCTGTGTAGCGTGATTTTCATGTTGGGGTTACCAAATTTTCATTCTTATCGTCACTTCTTCACAAATGTGTAACCAGGGCATTTTGAATTCCGAAAAACTGACAGCGGATTCGTATACAGCGACTCAAAATGCCTAGGTTACACATTTGTGAAGAAGTGACGATAAGAATGAAAACTTGGTAACCCCAACATGAAAATCACGCTACACAGCGCATGGGTAAAATCGTTCGACTTTGACGAGCTGTAGCTCATAAACTATAAATTTTCAGACTTTCGGCCCATGGAGACTTTTGTTCTATATGTTATGAACTATCATTTCCCAAAGTTATAGAAAAATTGGCCGCGCCATTTCCCATAAGAATTCTGCGGGGTCCTTTGCTGCATAGCAAAAATGCCATTATTTTTATTTTTAATAGTGAGAAGTTAAGCCAAAAGCTTTATGGGAAATAGTGGGAGAGCATTGGTCAAGTTCTGACAGTCCGACAGATTGTACTGGGATAGTATTTTAAGAATCGTGTATTTTTACCTCTTTATCCCATCCTACCAAAATTCCGTAATTTTCTTCATCTTCCCACTTCAACCAATCTACTTTTATAGGCGATGATACGTCGAAGTGACTGTTCAACTAAAAAGATAACCTATTTTTTATACATCTAGTATTTAACAAACTTGAAAAGTTATATTATAAAATGTATTGAGATTCAAGTAGTTCAAGTTTGAACTTCTTAATGCTGTGTAAAACTACTTACGTATAGAATATAATATTTTGTCTCTTTACAATCATTCTTACGAAGACGGCGGGAATGATCAAGGACCCCTGTTATTGGTACAGGATTTTTGAGAAACATGCTATAAGTTAAGACGCCAACTTTATCCAGACCGACCTCGGACACTTTTTGCAAACATTCATGGTTGATAAGGATCCATTTTGAGTAAATTATAGCCCCAAGGCATAAAATTTCGAAACATTTTAAATTATTTTCAAATGGAGACTTGTGCTTCCACAAAGAAACAACGAAATTGTAGTAATCGTTTTTGGTGAGGCCATCATCACCAGCGCTATCTGTATATAATGACAGTGAATAAATATATTTTCGAAAGAGGTAAAATTGGTTAATTGCACAATTTAAAAAATAATTTAAGTAAAGCACTTATAAAATACTAAATTTTACAGGAAATGGTAAATGTCCATTTTGTAGAAATTTTTAGTTTTAACTTGTAAATGTAAATTTGCTTGAATCAGTGAAACTTTGCTCCATTTAAACACATTTCTTGTTTGGTCGCGTATCAAAAATATGTTTCTTAAATTGACACAGACTGTTCTCTAAGTGGCTCACAGCTTTCTTTCTATTTAATGGTGAAATTACAAAAGATGAGACTCTTACAATTTTCATGTAAATAATTGCAAGGTATTTTTACCATTTTAATGTAATGTTGCATATTTAATGGGTTCTTTACGTAAATTATTTTTTACAGCTTAGATCTCTCTTTTTTTTAAACAAGCAAACGGGTAAACAAACATCACTATGTAGACAGAATACTGCTGCCCAAAAGAAGAATTCAGTAAGTAACATTTGCCATAGAGGTTATGTTTGCGAGAATGGGTAACAAATAATAGCCTCCTTGCCAAATATTAACTTACTAGGTTCTTCTTTTGGTTAGTAAAATACATACAAATTAGGTCGCAAAGGGAGAACAGTCAACTTATAACCCTGCTCACACTGAGAAAAATGGATAGCTTGCATCTAATCTAAATAATCAGGAGATCGCCTAGTAAATCAGTAGGGATGGCAACGCTGTAGTCCAGTCCATATAAACATTTTAATATCGAGAACAGTAGGAGAACGGCAGGCAAAAAGACCGGATCGAACAAATTAAATATTGTTAATAACGCGTGTATTTGTTTATATTTTATTGAATGTTTTGTATAAAATTGTTAGAAATAATCGAATTTGCGCGCCTTAGTTTCCATTACGTTTGGGGCACAACCCTTTCAAGTACATGTGTGCGTAAGTGTGTATGGATCCCTCTTTGTGTTGGGCCTCTAAAGTTCAGTTCATTTCGGCCACAGTGGGTCCACTCATATAGGAGAAAAGGGGAACGAATTATAATGTTTGCTATCAACAAGTGATGGCGCTATTGTCGCTACCGATGTTATTTTTAAACTGCTGTAACCATAGCAACCATATCATTGCCAGTTGAAATAATACGCCCGATGCTCATTTCATTCAACTACGGTTTGAAGCTCCTCAAGTGTCGGTGATATACTAATGCATTTCATGTTAACCCACTTACGCATTGTGATGCCCTGTCGTCGACAACGTTTTACTCAACTCCTTACTATTTCCTATGTAACGCTTATTAATATTCACTTTGAATGAATTAGGTATTTATCAAATTCATTTTACCCAACGAGGATTTAATAAATGTTCAAGTGTCCTTAAGTCCCAAGTTCAATCAACAGAGTTGAGTAAAATTACTTCAACTATTTTTCTCCGTCTAATAGTACAGTATTAAACTGTTCATTGTGATTCATATTTAAAAATTCTTGATGTATTTTTATTCTTTCACAAATTATTTTCGACTTTAAATCATTTAAATTTATTAAATGGATTTCATACAATATATTTCAAAATTTTCCGCTCTTTAGAATACATCGGGTATGGCCAACTTAACCACGTAAAAAATGCTAAAACTTCGAAGGAGGCATGGGACAAATTACAGACAGTATTCAAATCGAAAGGACCAGTAAGAAAAGCTACACTCTACAAGAAATTGCTGAGAATGGAGATAAAGGACGGCATTTCCATGACACAGTACGTATCGGATTTTTCATACATGGCCGAACAGCTCACCGACACAGGAATTAAAATACCAGAAGACCTACTGTCGATAATGTTGCTAAATTCGTTACCGACCGAGTTCGAAAATTTCTCCATTGCCATGGAATCGTGCGATGACATTTCAAAGCTTGAAAATTTGAAGGTTAAGTTAATCGAGTATATAACGTATATGAATGTGATGCGATGACCGCCATTGCGTGCAATGCCGAAGTTGCTCGTAAGCAGAACACTTGGTATCTTGATAGCGGCGCAACGAGGCATATGTGCAATGACAGACAAATGTTTACAAACATCGACACACGCCAAAAGACCAAGATTTACACTGCATCGGATGATTTCGTGGAGTCGTTGGGTATGGGAGATATTATTTTAAAGGCAAGGGTAGGTCAAAATAGCAATCCTGTGAAATTGAAAAATGTGTTATTTGTACCAGATTTGCGCAATAACCTCATATCTATATCAAGCGTAACTGAGAACGCTTATGAGGTAAAATTCAATAAAAATTCGGCATGCGTCAAACGCAATGATGGTTCTACCGTGGTTTTCGCTCCAAAATGTAATCAGTTGTATGCACTAGATGGGGAAAGTGAACAAATCTAAATAAATGTGAGGAAAGAGAGTGCCGCGTGTATGAATGAGGAGAAAAACGACAATCTTCTACGTTGGCATCAAAGATATGGACATTTAAATATTACGGATTTGAAAAAGATTGAAAATAAAAATATTGTACGTGGTTTAAATTTAAATTTCCCAGTGAATACAGACACAATTGATTGTGAAATATGCGCCAAATGCAAGATACATGTCAAATCATTCAAAAAATCTACCAATAGCGCGACGGAGGTATTGGGCTTAACACACTCTGACACTTGCGGTCCAATGCGTACAGAATCTTTAGGTGGGGCAAAGTATTTTGCAACATTTATTGATGATCATTCGAGATATACAGAAACAGCCATGTTGAAAAAGCGTTTCGATGTAATTCAGGCGTTCAAGCTATTTAAACGAAAAGCAGAGATTCAGACGAGCCGCACAAGCAAGAAACTTCGAACTGACAACGCAACGGAATATTTGTCCGACGAATTCAATCGTTTTCTCGAAGAAGAAGGAATCCTTAGACAACTCACTGTAGAATACACGCCTCAGCAGAATGGAGATGCTGAACGCGCCAATCGGACTCTGGTAGAGATGGCGAGATGTTTAATGCTGCAAGCCAATCTTCCTCCCTCTTTGTGGGCCGAAGCAATAAATACAGCAACTTTTTTGAGAAACAGGTGCACTACAAAATGCCTTATTGGAATTACGCCAATCGAAGCTTGGTCACAGCAAAAACCATACGTGGATTTTTTGAGAACCATTGGGAGCAAGGTCATCGCATTAAAGAAAGGCAAAAACGAAGAAAAATTCCAACCAAAGGGAGAAGAATGACGTTGATGCACCTGATGTAAAAGGAGTCCCTCATCACCCTCTTCGCGCACCGGGTCGTCTAAAAGTCATAAAAACCGGAAAACCAGGAAGACCACGAAAAGTTTATTATTGTCAAGGTGAGCAAAACGACAACCCACGAAACGTGTCAGAAGTTCTCGAGCGAGAGGACCGTAAATTATGACTAGCCGCTATGAAGAAGGAGTACGATTCTTTGCAAGACAACGGAACCTGGATCCTTGTTGAAAAACCAAAAGATAATAAAGTCTTAACCAATCGATGGGTATTCAAGACGATAACAAACCAAAACGGAGAAGTAGAAAAATATAAGGCAAGACTTGTGGCACGAGGACACATCCAAATACATGGAATCGATTACGAGGAAGTTTTCGCACCCGTGGCAAGATAAGAAATAATACGAACTATGATGGCAATCGCTGCAAATGAAGAAATGTACGTGCATCAAATGGACGTCGTATCAGCCTATGTACAAGGAGAATTACACGATAAAGTGTACATGAAACAGCCCGAAATGTTTGTAAAGCGTAGTGAAGAAATGAAAGTTTGTAAATTATTGCGACCTTTGTACGGTTTGAAACAGTCGGGACGTGAGTGGTATAAAAAGTTTGATAATTACTTGCGAAAAATCAGGTGTAGTAGAACGATAGCGGACCCTTGTATCTATGTATTTGGAGAATCCGAAGATAAGGTTATCGTAATTATTTATGTTGACGATTTAATATTCATTTCTAAAAATCTAAAACAGCTTGAGTTTGTGAAATAAAAAATAACGTCTGAGTTCAAAGTCATAGATTTGGGACATATAAGCAGCATTCTTGGAATAAGTGTGAGAAGAGGTGACCTGACTGGATCCGTCCACCTTTCCCAAAGAAAATACACCGAGGAACTTATCAAGAAGTTTGGCATGACAGATGCGAAGTCTGTGGCAACCCTTATTGAGTCAAACGTCAAACTCACACTGGGAATGGGTTCAACTACAAAAGACGAAGAACGAGAGATGAAAACATGTCCCTATCGGGAAATAATTGGAGGACACATTTACTTGGTTAATACAACACGCCCTGACATCGCATTCACAGCAGGCATATTGAGTCGTTTTTGTAGTAACCCGGGCAAGAGTCACTGGATGGCAGCAAAACGCGTACTGAGATACCTAAAAGCAACTATTGGCTATGGAATTACTTATCGTAGGGATCAAGAGAACCTTCGAGGATTTACGGATTCTGATTGGGCCGGAGACGTCGATGATCGTAAATCATGCTCAGGAAATCTATTGCTTTTATCTGGTGGTCCAATAGGCTGGAAATCGAAGAAAAAATCATCAGTGATATTATCCACTATGGAAGCGAAGTATGCCGCTCTATCAGAAATCTCGCGAGAAATCGTTTATATCAAACGATTGTTGTCCTACATAGGCTTCGAAAAATATGTGAAATCCCCTGTAAAAGTGTACTGCGACAATCAAAGCGCGATAGAGTTGTCTAAAAACGCTGTCTTTTACAAATTAAGTAAACATATTGATATTGCTTTTCATTTTACGCGAGAACTTGCAGAAAAGAAAGAGATTTCGCTTAGTTATTTAAGGAGCGATTTCATGCCCGCAGATGTTTTGACAAAACCTCTCACGACGTACAAACACAATCAGTGTGTGAAATTAATGGGCATGAGTCTCATGTGAAGCATTGTAATCACTCCTTGTTAGCGCGCATATCGATAGGAGTGTTAGAAGTAATCGAATTTGCGCGCCTTAGTTTCCATTACGTTTGGGGCACAACCCTTTTAAGTACATATGTGCGTAAGTGTGTATGGATCCCTCTTTGTGTTGGGCCTCTACAGTTCAGTTCGTTTCGGCCTTCCAGCCACTAATGTACTCCATGCCCATACAACTTTCTTCTTTTGTTTGTTAAATAAATAAATGTGTTTGGCTTTCGCAAGATTGGTTAAAATTACTTATTGAACCTCTGACAAAAATGACTGTTGAGTTTGAAGAATGGTATGTCAATGCGGTTTCTAAATGTGTTAAAATTAATTAAATTAATTAAATTATACATAAACCTGGTGAAAGTGCACCA
The DNA here is from genome assembly GCA_030998225.1 of Diplolepis rosae. Lineage (NCBI taxonomy): Eukaryota > Metazoa > Arthropoda > Insecta > Hymenoptera > Diplolepididae > Diplolepis > Diplolepis rosae. Next base: position 197,021 of record JAPYXD010000391.1, on the reverse strand, counting down.
AAGCGTCCGAAAACGCAACAATCGGCTAGGAAAGTTACAGCTAGTGTTTTTTGGGATGCACATGGAGTAATCTTCAACGACTACCTAGAGAAAGGAAGGACGATTACTGGATCATATTGAGGAATTAAGCCGATGTTTGCCAAAAAAATAAATTACTGTTCATTTTATTACGTCAATATCAAACACCCTAGTATTGAGTATTTGTTATTATAAAATGTTAATATTATTCAAATCCATGGACAGTCATATTACTCTACTTGATCGTGCAATATTACCAAAATTCCACAAATTTGAAATAATTGAATATAAAATAATTTCGTTCTCAAACAAAATCTTGAATAATGTGAGCCTTATCCAAAAAAATAAACACAACAATATCCCACTTTAATTCTTTAGTCTTCTTGATAGGTAACACATCACTAAATAGGTTTCTGGTCTTACTAAGAAAAACACAGTTTTTTCGAGAAATTCGACATTATTCATGAACATAGTTTCCTTCAAGCATAATACATTCATTCCAACGCTCTCAAATTTTTCGATGACTCTTTTGTAGAATGATTTGTCTTTGTTCTCAAAATAGGCCTCAGATCCGGCGATTACTTCTTCTTTAGAGCCAAATCTCTTTCCCTGGAGCATTTTTTTCCGCTCAGCAAAGAACCATTTTTGAGTTTTTGGTCGCTTTTGACGGCTTTCACCATCTGCTGTCCACTCAGCTCACACTGAGAATTCAGCGCTCTGAATCCTTGACGCGTTGTTGTTTTTGGTTGGGTGTGAGCAAACGCGGCACCCACTTCAAAAACAACTTACGCATCCCCAAAAATTCGTATAAAATTGAAAACACCACCTTCTGATATCTTTAAGGTGTCAGAAATCTCACGCAACTTTAATTTACGATCGCCTAACACTATTTTTTGGACTTTTGTTATGTTTTCTGGGGCAACTGATAATTTTTGACGATCAGAGCATTCAGCGTCATCAGTGTTTGTACGACAGCGTTTAAATTCAGCATACCAGTCGATGATTGTTGATTCCCCTGGTGCAGAGTACCTATAATCCTTATGAAGCCACTGCTTTGTTCAACAGTATTTTTTCCCATTAAAAAGCAATGTTTGATTAATACTCGAAACTCTTTTTTATCCGTTACTTTAAAAATGTCAAAAGTTGCTTCATAAAAACGTCTATAACTTCTGAACTAAATGTCATATTTTCATGAAATTTGGAAACTTAACGTTTAAAGGTTGGTACTATCCAGAAATTATATGGATTTCACAACAATGGTGCCATCTGTATGTCAGACAGGAAAATTATTGAGTGATGTGTTAAGAGCATTGTTTTCCAATTTTTAGATAGTTGTCTCACAGTCACGACTCCGGGATGGTATAGTCCATGATACCTTTTTATTATACCATCTACTATTCATTTTTCTCCCCGGTCCTGCATTGGTTTCTTCGGATATCAACCAGGGGACCCTAGAACAGGCCACCGGGCGCGTCCTCAGGTTGCGGATAGAAGTGCCCTGTACCGAGGGTAACTGCTGAATACGGATACAAAACTAAATAAGCAGTCGCGGACAATGTTCCAGGCATGCTCCCGAAGGAATAACCCCCAAGACAAGGTGTTAACTACCGTGCCGAAGGCTAAATGGCACCAGGGAGTGGTGTCTCACACGATGTCTCTAGGAAACCAGGCCACCTCCTAGAGTAATGAGGCCTTACCCCTGCATGCGGGGCTCTGCAGGAGCGGACAGAATACTTCCCAAGCTACTCGTGGGACAATTATGTAGAATGAAAATTTAAATAAAACGATGTGTGAAGAGTTGTTTGGAGGGGAATTAGATGTAACGTAGAAGACGCCTGATCCTGTCGAAAGCGATGTCTCAGGTACGGCACTACCGGGACTGGCTTGCCGAAAGGAATGACAGGCCTGGAGAAGGACATCTCCAGGACCAAGAAGAATATGCACCTTTCTATCACGGATGGAATCCAGCAGGCTCTGAAGGAGCTCGGGCGACTGCGGTACGACATGGGGGATGCCGACTGCTACCTCGACTCCTTCGAGTACCTGATATGAGGTTTGATGATGAAGAAAACACCTTTGGTAAAACCACCAAAAAACAAGGGAGATGTGTACGAGGGTAGCCAAACCCTCACACAGCCGGATTCGAGGTCCACGCCGGACACACGCAAGCGGCTTAGAGAGCCGACTGTGAGTCCGGAGGAGTCTATCTCTGTGCGGCAAGGGAGGAAAAGCACCGGAATGGCCACATACTGGGGGCCATGCGTTGCGCGGCTTTTCAGGAGACAAACCCTAATAGGAAGCCTTAGGAAGGCCGCCATGGAGAGAAGAACTGGATGGAGTATAAGTAGGAATGGCTGCTCGAGCAGCAGAGTCCCACACACCAGGGGGGCACGGCGTCCCCTTGACGGTGCATAAAGCATTTCTCCTTTCCTCAAAAAAAAAAAAAAAATCTGCCCGCTTCGCAGGCACATTCTCATTGCGCGCAGCTCGCTTCGCTCGCAAGTTTGAGCGCGCCTAGGGCGCGCGATTCGATCATCGCGCTGCGCGCTCCGGAATTTTTGAACGTCGCGCTTCGCGCTCCGTTCTTTCTGGACCTCGCGCTTCGCGCACGGTCTTGTGCTCTTTGCATACGTTTAAGTTTATTTCTTATAATTTAATACTGAAGCTCAAAGCAATTCAATGATATTAAAGATGATGTAAATTAGTCATTTTCTCAAATTCACTAAGTTTCTTTTTCAGTTTAAGTGAAACAGGAAATTCAATTTACTTAAGGCTCTATCGGCCTTAAGGAACACATTCTCATCATGACACTCGCGCTTCGCGCTCGATTTTCTGTATGCATTTTTGTAACTTTTTAATAAATTACAAGATTATTGATTTGATTTTGCAGAATAACGCTTATTTCGTATCTCACATATTTTGGTGAAAAAAATCGAATTTTTTCAATATTAAAAATCAAAAAATTAAAATATACATCCTGTCGAGAAATTTCTCGATAAGAATGTGTAGACCTTATTTAGCCAAACAATTTTCATCTCAAAGTTCTTTTTGAATTTCACAAATTTTGTCTAAAAAATTGAATTTTTGAATTTTAATCGTATTTTTTGGAATTGAAACAAAAAATATATGTTTTATCAGAAACTTCGTGAGACAAAACTTGTAGATCTTCTTGAAACTAACAACTTTGTATTCTTACGTTTTTTTCTTATTTAAATATTATTGTTAAAAAATTGAATTTTGGATTTTCAATAGTTTTTTTTTTTAATTAAAAAGAAAAATATGCATCTTATGAAAAAATGTTACAATTCAAATTTGTAGGTCTTTATTTATTCAATAATATTGTATCATAACGTTTTTTCGTATTTCGTATAATTTAACTGGAAAATGGAATTTTGATATTGACTTTTTTCGAATTTAAATATGCTGTAATATTTCTAATTTTGATTTAATCAAAAAATGTTATCAGGATAATTTTTAGAGATTTATGAGCACTATCTAAAACCAGTATTGAAATCTTTGATTTTTTCAAAAAATTATTTTCAAAAACACAAAAGTGGTGCTTAACCCCTCAATTTTGATTGGATGTGGCTGGTTAACGAACTTGTCCTTAATTTTTCGGCTCCGATAAAGTGTACCAAAGGTCAATTCAATCTGATAATTCTATCGAGAGTTATGCCGCACACGACCTACCGACAGACAGACAGACAGGCACATTCGTAAAAACCATTTTTTCTGACTCAGGGGGTCTCAAAACGTAAAGATTTGATGAAAATTTCGAAAGTCATTTTTCACATAAAACCAATACCTTCTCATCCATGATGAGAATGTAAAAAAAACTAATCATTTTTCTCAGTATGGTTAATGTAAAAATGATTCATTTGTTCTATTGCTGACAGGGTGTTTTATTGTGTTTCATTCTACCCTGCTGGAAGTAAAAGGTTTAAAACCTTTTCCGTTTGAATACATTCACTTTCAACAAGATATATAGTTTAATTTTCTGCGAGGTGAATAATTTTATAAAGCACACTGTAAAAAATGTCTACGAGATTTTACATAGTCTGTCGTCGCAAAATTGCATCGGAACGTGAGTAGGCAATAGCAGTGCATGGAATTTCGCCTATGTATAAATCAATTTTCAGCCCACAATTTCTATTTGATTTGCAATTCTTATTTTTTTATAATAGTCTATAAAAACGGTATAGGTACAATTTTGGAAGGTGCAGTAGAGGGACGCAAAAGGGTAGGAAGAGAAAGATTAGAGTACGTGGAACAAATCACAGATGACGTAGGTTGTAGCGGATACTGTGATATAAAGATAGTTGCTCAGGATAGAAACAAAGTGCTTAGCAGGGTGAACATGTATGTGCTCCCCTGCTGAAATCTGCTCAAGATTTTTACAATAAGTTGGCATTGATATAAGCATTAATTTTCCAAGAGACTATATCCAATAAAAAATTTCTATGGGACAACAAACACAAAAATAAAATAAATGTTTTTCATTGATACCCGCGCGTGAAAGGCAATTTTGGGGCCTTGGCGCTAAACAACAAAAATGATTGATTCCACAATCCATGCTGAGTCCGTGTGACAAAACGTACTTTTCTACATTAGTAACGAGAAAGTTTAGAAATATTCAAATTTTAACCTCCATTGTTAGTTTACGAAAAAAAAAACTTTGATGCTATTTTTTCATAAAAAATGTTTCAAGATGTTTTTCTGCAAGGTTGGACCCTGAAACAATGCATAATTCCATAGAATTTCATCAATAGAAAAAATTGCAAATCAATAAAAATTGTGAGCTGAAAATTGAATTGCCCACACCAGGCATTTTTTTTACTAATGCGTGGAACTTTTCTGCAATAGCTAATGTAATATGTAATAATCTGTCAGTAACTCCCTACGAAACGTTTTCATAGGAAAACTATTATAGGAATAGTTGAATTTAAAAAATGTTTTAAATGAAAGAATGGCTGTAGGAATTGAATTGTAAATTGGAGTTTACGTTTTCTTTGCAAATTTACCACGTTTGTGTAAGGCAATTTTAGCTACCGATGACCAACAGTTTAAAATTTCGTAAATTTTTCATACAGTGTTGTCTTTTGAAAAGAAAACTAAATGGGCAAGTCAGCCATATGCTCATCCAGTTCATTCCCGAAGCATTATAGTATACGTATTTACCATCGTCAAGCAGAAAATTAACTTTCATGAAATCTGCGTAGACAATTTTAGTAAACAGGATTTCCCTTTTGCCCTTAGGTCTTAATCCTCTCACAAAAGATTTTTTATCCAAATGAGTAAATCCTATAATGTTTTTACCCTTTATTGCAATACTGCCTAAGGGATACTAAAATATTAAAAGCTATCAGTTATTGATTTCCTCACAAATAACCAAAGAAGACAAAATAATACTCACGTCCTCATCACTATACATTTGAGCTCCGTTAAGCGACAAAAATTTTTTTTCATTCTTGAAACTAAATGGTTTATTCTTCCGACCAGTCTATTTAAACATATCAAACATAAAAATTGAAACATTGACTGTGAATCCCCATAGGGAAACCCAAATCGTAATCTACATAGAAAGCTATCTGACTGACTTAAGGAATTTGAAACAGCAATTCTAATATGGGATAAAACAGGAACCTTCCTGGATTAATATTGGGTTGTTCTAGAAGTAATTGCCGATTTTACATATAGATGTCTTTGACCATCTATTTGAATGGCTTCTTTCAATGTCATGATTTTTTTCATCTTGCATTTGTTAGCTGTCACTCATAGTTTGCTTTACAAACAAATTGCGCGTGATTTCGTTTACAGTTGTTAGTTTGGCACCAACTTTAAGGTGGAGTGTAAAATCGAGCATTTTCGTCAAATTTTGCTTTTTTATTTCCGTAAAGGAAAGAACGCAGCACAGGTTGCTAAAAAGTTACGTGATGTGTATCGTGAGGAAGTCTCAAAAGACAGACAGTGTCAAAATTGGTTTAATAAATTCCGATTTGGGGGTTTTTTATTCAAAGATGAGCAACGTTCTGGTCGGCCAAATGAAGTTGATGATGACCAAAAAAAAGCCATAATAGAATAGGATAAATGTTAAAAATACCAAAATCAACAATCGACCGTTATATACAACGTCTTGGAGTCGCTAAAAAACTTGATATTTCGATTCCACAGTAATTGAAAGAAATCCATTTAACGAAACGCAGCAACGCTTGTGTTTTGCATTTTAAACGCAATGAATCCTATCCTTTTTTAAAACGAATTATCACCGGGGACGAAAAATGGATTGTTTACAATAACGTCGTTCGGAAACGATCATAGTTCAAGCGTGATGAACCACCATAAACAATATCGAAAGCTGAATGGCATCAAAAAAAGATTATGCTGTTTGTCTGGTGGGATTGAAAAGGTGTGGTATTTTTTGAGCTGCTTTCAGGGAACCAAACGATCAATTCGGATGTCTACTGACGTCAGCTAATAAGTTGAACGCAACGGTCAAAGAAAAACGGCCAGAATTGCTCAATCGTAAAGGTATAATTTTTCAGCATGACAACGCTACACCACACACATCTTTAGTCACTCGCCAGAAATGATTGAGGCTTGGTTGGGAAGTGATGTTCTATCCAGCATATAGCCCTGACCTTGCACCATCAGATTACTATTTATTTCGAGCTTTGTAGAACTCCTTGAATGGTAAAACTTTCAATGATGATAAAGCTGTGAAATCGCACTTGTTTCAGTTTTTTTCCGATAGAGTCCAGAAGTTCTGTGAGCGTAGAATCATGAAGTTACCAGAAAGATGGCAAAAGGTCATTGCACAAAATGGAAAATATATCATTGATTAAAAATCATTCCTACTATTTAAAAAATGTGTTAAATTTGTATGAAAAAATCGACAATTATTTCTGGAACAACCTAATATAAAGCTTTATATGTAGGTTCTTGTGTAACTTCCTGTATTATTGAATACAGGGTGCACCATCTCAATCTGGTCAATGGAAATATTGAATAACTGATAATTCTCAATATATTTCGGAAAGTTTTTTTTTTATTAAGCCTACCCTTTTACAATTTATCGCAACTAATTTTTGAAAACAACGTCGATGAAGTGGCCGCCGTTATTGGAGAGCCAAAAGCGAGCTCTTTTTTTGGCATTTTCCATCACATTGACCAGCGTCTCGAGCGATATCTCTGCCATATCGCCTCAAATGTTGTTTTTGAGCTCTTCTATGGTCATTGGCTCATTGGCATAAATTTTACTCTTTAAAAATCTCCACACAAAGAATTCTGCTGAGAAAGAGTGGTATTTACTGTCCACCAAGATTTCCGGATTTGATTCCAAAGTAATTAAAATAGGTAGCGATATCACCCGAGATGCTTGCCAATGTGATGGAAAAGGCCAAAAAAAGATCTCGCTTTCGTCTCACCAATAACGGCGGTCACTTCATCGATATTGTTTTTAGGAAACTAGTTGAGATAAATTGTAAAAGGATAAGCTTAATAAAAAAAAATCCGAATTCTATTGAGAATTGTCAAAGTTATTCAATATTTCCATTAACCAGATTGGGACGGCACACCCTATACCTACATCAGAAATTTTTTTTTCACAAACAGTAACAAATTTCTGCGCAGTGCTTCACTTTCAATTTGTTTACCGTACAACATTGTACACCCGTGAGAATATAATAACGTTTTCAACAGAAAAACTTTTTGACATGGGGATGGATACAAGAAATCGCATAAGGCTTTCGAAACGAAATCCCTCGCTTTGGATCGTATGTAGATTCACGCATAGTAACCTGTATCCACATGAGGGCCCTAGTTTATATAATATAAAAATCCTGCTCTTAAATTTTCATAGGAAGTAGGATAGGTTCCTGTGTAGGATTCGATATGGACATCTGGGTAGGTTCCTACATGGGTTCCTACAAAAGGATTCACTGCAGGGTTGAAAATCATTTCCAAAATACCCAATACTCTTTTCTCTTATAACGTAACATGTCAGACAACATGTCTACCATTATTAGGTGTACAAATATGTTGCCGCCGTTTGACAAAATTTGGTGCCACCAGTAAGTTTTGGTAGAAATTGACAGATGTTAAACGTCACTGTCATCACTTTGGACATTTGTCAACAACATAACCTTGAAATATTAGTGAATTTTTATCAGTATAATATATTCTTTTGTGTGCGAAAATGTCGAGTTTTGAGCCGAATAAGCGTCATTTGCAGAAACTTTTGATTTACTTCTTCAATTTGAAGAAATCTGCAGCTGATGTGTATCGATTGCTTGTAGAAACATATGCTGAGGCTGCCTTGAGTGAGAGAAGTGGTCGTAAGTGGTTTCAAAGGTTTAAGAACGGTGAATTTGACATCGAAAACAAAGAACGTAGCGGAAGGCCGAAAGTGTGCGAAGACGCGGAAGTGGAAGCATTATTGGATCAAGATTCATGCCAATCGCAAGAACAATACGATGGACAATACGTCGAATAAAACATAAGGTTCCGTATTTTCACAATAAATGCCCAATTTTTGACAAAAAACGGCGGAAACTTATTTCTACTCCTGATATATTGACCCAAAATTTACAACATTTTTATTGAATTCTTTTTTTTTTTGTCATAGGGTCAGTTTCTTCTTTCTTATTATTTATAAATTATTTATGGTAATTATTAGAAACTCAAAAATAAAGGCAAACATTTTGGCCACATATAGGGGCCCTCTTCAGTGCCTTAGACATAAAAATTATTCCAAAATTTCAGTAAATGATTAAAATATTAAGGATAAAGAAAATTATAAAGTTCATAAAACTTATCTCATAGGTTGAAAAACACAATGAAGCAGTTCAGTATGCAATCTCTACAGCCGTCTCGAATTTTTAACGAGGTATAGGACAATAGTCTTCTTTAATGAGGAAAATGGCCTCTCATGACCTTTTAAGAAAAATTCTCAGTTAGCAAAGCCACATGTCTTGGGAAGGTTTTAAAATAGTTTTCTTCTATCCCAAGAGGAAATTTACAACAGCGGTACTGCGCCGGTGCTGCGCTGACGCTTGGTATTACTCAGAAGTAGGTTATTTTCCAGCACTGAACGGAGGTAATGCGCCGGTGCTGATCCAATGCTGCACCGATGCTTAGCATTACACAAGTTTTAGTTGATCGTCAACACTAGAAGGCGGTACTGCGCCGGTGCTGAACCACTGCTGCGCCGACGCTTGGCATTACTCAAAAGTTGGTTGTTTGCAAATACTGAACAGCGGTACCGCGCTGGTGCTGAACCAGTGCTGCGCCGATGCTTAGCATTATACAAATGTTGCACGGCAAAAAATAGTTCAATAAAGTTTATAAAACTGTTCAAGAGTAAAGGGTACACAAATTTACGGAACAGAGTGTTACGTCACTAGTAAGTATATACTTACTTTGATCGAAGATTCCTCGTTTTAATTTAGGATCGAATGATCCTCTCTTAGGGATGAGGATAAGTCAATGAAAAGTACACTTTGATTAGTAAAGTAATACAAATTGAATTTATTTAAATTAACACTGATATAAACAAGGTTAAAATTTTACAATGATTCAAACAATGGCACAGGGAATAGGTAAAGAATAGAGAGAATTTTCGGTACCTTTGTTGAGTTGTGAATAGTCCCTTTTTTATGAATGATCCTCACAGGTGTGAGGGAGAGAGAAAGATTCTTCCACTGGTGCGACGAAGACAGCAATAGGTATCCCACTGGTGTGAGGAAGACAGAAACAAATATCCCACTGGTGTGAGGAGGACAAGAATAGTTATTTCACTCTACACTGACTCTAAGATCCTTTCAAAGATTGAAAGTACAATCAGAGAATTTACGACACGTTTCTTCGGAAAACTGAACTAAACACGTATCTCACGCTGTGAATCCTTTTAAGATTTTAGAAATTTCCCGCACTTAATTTTGCTCACAAGACTAGTTTTCCCTTGGCGGCGTGTCCTTTTTATATTATATTTTTTGGTGACGTCACGCGTTGCGCAGTCTCCCGCTGCGTGTGACGTAGTTATACCTCTCTTTTCAATAGGTGGTTTTCTCTCTCTTTTAGTAATTTCCCCAGATTTCTCTCTAGACCTAGCCTATGCCTATAGTACATTCTAATACGTCACGGGACGTGACAAGAGTACTAAAAAATTTAGAGAACTTTTCAGAATAAAATGTGGAACTTTCAATAACTTTTCCTGAATTTTCCGCATTTTATTCTGAAAAGTTTTGTACATTTTCCAAAACTCTGTTCCTTGAATGCCTGTATCCAAAACTTTTGCATAATTCTATAAACTTTATTGAACTATTTTTACATTCTCATCATGGATGAGAAGGTATTGGTTTTATGTGAAAAATGACTTTCGAAATTTTCATCAAATCTTTACGTTTTGAGACCCCCTGAGTCAGAAAAAATGGTTTTTACGAATGTGCCTGTCTGTCTGTCTGTCTGTAGGTCGTGTGCGGCATAACTCTCGATAGAATTATCAGATTGAATTGACCTTTGGTACACTTTATCGGAGCCGAAAAAGTAAGGACAAGTTCGTTAACCAGCCACATCCAATCAAAATTGAGGGATTGAGCACTACTTTTGTGTTTTTGAAAATAATTTTTTGAAAAAATAAAAAATTTTAATACTGGTTTTAGATAGTGCTTATAAATCTTTAAAAATTATCTTCATAACGTTTTTTGATTAAATCAAAATTAGAAATGTTACAGCAAATTCAAATTCGAAAAAAGTCAATATCAAAATTCCATTTTCCAGTTAAATTATACGAGATACGACATAACGTTATGATACAATATTATTGAATACATAAAGTCCTACAAATTTGAATCATAACATTTTTTCATAAGATGCATATTTTTCTTTTTAATTCAAAAAAAAAACTATTGAAAATCCAAAATTCAATTTTTTAACAATATGTGAAATACGAAAGAAACGTAAGAATACAAAGTTGTTCGTTTCAAAAAGATCTACAAGTTTTGTCTTACACAGTTTATGAAAAAACATATATTTTTCGTTTTAATTCCAAAAAATACGTTTAAAATTCAATAATTCCATTTTTTAGACAAAATATATGAGATACATAAAAAAAGATCAAATGAAAAATTATTTGCCTAAATGAGGTCTACACATTCTTATTAAGAAATTTCTCGACAGGATGTATATTTTATGTTTTGATTTTTATAGTACGATCACGAAAATTAGAACTCAGACAAAAATAGATAATTTTGCTTTTAAGAATAGCAACATTATTATTGAAGGGCCAATTTGAATGAGAAAAGATTATTTTTCATGAAAAAAATTTGAAATACAAAAAAATAATGTTATTAATAAGTTTTACTTTTGCCCAATTTTATTTTCTTATCGCTTCGAGTAAAATTTTTGAAAATGATGCGATTCTAATAAATTATGGTTCATTTTTTTTAGAAAAAAGATTCTCTACAACTTGACCGTTTCCTATTTTTGAAATTGAATTAATTATTATCAAATACAGCAATTTGTTTATAAATATTTTGTTTTGAAAAATTCTTTTTTTATAATTTCAGCCATTAAAGAATTCATCTTTAAAAATCGGAAACGGTCAAGTTGTAGAGAATCTTTTTCCTAAAAAAATGAACCGTGATTTATTATAATCGCATCATTTTTAAAAATTTGGCTCGAAGCAATAAGAAAATAAGTTTGGGCAAAAATGAAATTTACTAATAACATTATTTTTTTGTGTTTCTAATTTTTTTCATGAAAAATAATCTTTTCTCTTTCAAATTAGCCCTTCAAAACTAATATTGCTATTCTTGAAAGGAAAATTATCTATTTTAGCCTGAGGTCTAATTTTCGTGATCGTACTACCTTAAATAAAGTCTACGATTATTTTTCCTTTTGGAGAGATTTGGAAGAAAATAAATTATTTTAATCATGTAATTTAGCAAAAAGTTACTGAAATGTATACAGAAAATCGAGCGCGAAGCGCGCGATGAGAATGTGCCCGCAAAGCGGGCAGATTTTTTTTCGTGTGGTTGTTTGCCAACACTGAGAGGCAGTAGTGCGCCGGTGTTTAGCCACTGTCGCCCCAGTGCTGTTCCAACGCTTGGCACATTGCTGTTCGGCAACAGTAGCATTACTCTCGAGTTACAACCGGAACGGTACCGCGCCGGTTGTAAGGATTGGCAGTACACCGACTTTTCTGCCTGGGTAGAGGAGGATCTAACGAGCTCGCGCGGTAAGAGACTCCGGTGATAAAGTCCTTAACGAATGTTCTGAAAATTAAAATTTGTTCGGGATTTATATTTTTCATTATTAATAATCATTTAATTTTGGACATGTCTTCAAATTTGTTCTCGGCTGGTTTAATTGCTAATTACTAAGTTTTTTTTCGTTTTGTCGTGTTATTTATATATAGTAAATCCTAAACTTTTATTCTATACGTGATTTTCATACTGGACTGCTTCATTGTGATTTGCAGCCTATGAGATAAGTTTTCTAAGCTGTATGATTTTAATTATTTTCAATATTTCAATCATTTATTGAAATTTTGAAATAAACTTTAAATTTATTGCACTGAAGAGGGCCCTCATGTGTGTTCAAAACAATACCATATATACTGTAATAAAAACAAATTCAGGGGAAACCACATATGATATTTGCTATTATAACAAGCTTATCTTTCTCCATGTAGCCGTATATTTTTACCATTTTGTTCCAACCTAAGAATATTCCACTTTTATCTGTCTCATCGATGCCCGTAGTCACGACACCTATTCTTATAGACGATGGTAGATTAATCTCCTTATCCAACTAAACAAAAATTAAAGTTTTCATGTTATAAGTATCCAACAAATGTCTTATTATAAAAAATAATAAGATAAAAGTAATTCAAGATCAAATTCTTCAATGCTATATAGGAATACTTACAAATAGAATAGAAAATTTCGAATATTCACGAAGTCGTTGTTTACTGTTTAGAATTCTTTCTGGACAATCTGTGATTTTATTGATTCCAGTCAAAACGCCAACCTCACTAAGTGGCTCCAGCATTTTAGAACATTGATTAGTAATAAAGACCAAATATGAGTTAATTAAGGCTCCAAGGCATAATATGTTATATTCTTTTTCAGAGATAATTTCCCACAACGAAACAAGAATATTGGTGTAATCTCTAGGCAATATCGCTGTTTTTCTTTTGTTTTCTGCACGTATAGCCATTTGATTAATGAATTTAAAGATGAGGTGTAAATTGTTAATTGAAGATTTTTTTGTCAAATGATAGGCCGACAGACAAATATACAAACACCACTGCATAGAAAAAACTTTTTTCTGTCTTTATAGAAACTCAAAAGGTATGAACCAGGTGAAAAACCGGAGGGGTCGTATGGAAATCTACATCCATTACACTTTTGCGATTATGTAGTATATAAAACTTCAGATTACAATACAATTTTCTCAGGCGGTAAAACGGATTTTTACGGTATACTAGAGTCTTGACACTATATTCCTGTACTGCAATTTTCAATTTGAAGTTTACTTAACGTTTAGCCCCAGGTTTGCCTAATAAATCTACCCATTTAGACCCTCTGATGACAGAAATGTTTTGATAGTGGTGTCCGCCTATTTATCTATACGTGTATATCAGAACAGTGCATATAAGAAGAAAAATGGTTATCCAACTATAGGCCAATTATTTTATATAAACAGTTGTAAAATATAAATGTATTAAAATATAGATATATTAGTATCTTATGTAATAGATATGACAACTGAATAAATACGAGTAGATATAAGAACTGAATGTAGGAAAAAGTCGGGCACAACTGGACATTAATATAAGATTAATTAATTATCAAGTTATTCGGTTTAATAGCAAACATATCAAATCAAATATATCCATGAATTCCGAAGAATTTCAATCCGATTCAACTTTTCAAACTGAATCAATCCTTGCAATCCGAAGAAGTTTAAACCTAATCAATCCCAACCTCATTCGATCGAGACAGTTTCAATATTTGAGAAAGATTCAAATTTCCTCTCATGTTTAGGAATTTTGTTTGTCGAACTTCCTTTATTTAGAATCCCCAAAATTTGATATCTTTTATGTGTTTTTCACCGCTTTAGAGATATTTCAAATTTTTGAAAGAAAATTAAATGTTTGAAAATTTTCTTGATTTTTTGAATTTTTACTGACGGAATTAGTTATGGAATTACGAGGTATTTGCCTTTATGAAGATATCCGAAATTTTAATGATATAGAAGTTTGAGACGTCTCAAACCCAAACTTGTGACGAATTTGAGACGAAAAATAAAGAAAGATTCTCATAAGAGACGGAAATTTATCCCTAGATCAGGTAGCGAAAAAATACAATAGAAGCAATAAACAATACCTCTATAAATCAAAAGACTTTTATACCTAATTTCGGGATGACACTTACACGCGTACAACCCTTGGGACACGCGACAATATTTCGACTTCGAGTTAAATAAAAATTACCGCAAAAAACACTCCTTATATTTTAACCCTACATGTGCGAAGTCCGCGAAGATTGCATATGTGCATATATGCTATAGGACGAATCGTCTCACAACTTCTGTCGGACCGCTTGAAGTCGAACTCAAAAGCAGGTAGCAGATCATGACAATGGAAGCAATAAACTGTACGCGTGGCGTACTCCTAATTGAAAATTAATATTATCCCTCATTAGCCCATGAGATTGAAAATCGTTAAGTTTTCTTGCAAAACACATAATATGAGTGTCATGCATGAAATCATAAATATTTGAGAAAATCATGCGTCACTTGCATCCAGAAATATGGTTTTTCCATTAGAATTTCTGTATATGCATTTCTGGATTATTCAAATTATTTATCAAACAAGTAACTTTTTGAGATTGCGTTACTCTTTGTAAAAGAGTAACATTTCAAGCTCACGTGACTACGGAAGACATGGGGCAAGCCATCAGTGTTTTGCGAAGGGAACAAGTGTTGGAGCAAACACTAGTGGCATAAAACTGACTGCCGATATGATACGAGACATTTCCAAAACACATGTAATAAATTGACTTCGTAAACGGTCGAAAGAAACTATGACATCCTCCTATTCTTTAAAGTTTTAAATGTCCAGCTGATAGACAAAACCTTAACGAAGCGAAAGAATCGTATTAAAAAGTTCGCGTCGAATGGGAAGTTGGTTTTTTATTAAAAAAAAAATATATAATTTTCGGGAATTTGGGGTCTATTTGAACGTACAATTGCTCCGAGCTACAACGGCATTTCTGATTCGTAGTTTAGCATGGATGATAAAGCAATGTTTCAACTTCATATTGCAGAAAAGTATGTCAAGTAAAAGTGCATAGAACTTGAGATTTTGCTCTTTTCGCAGTTGCATAAATTCGTCTAACTTGCCAGAAATCAAATTTTCTGAATGCCAGATATGAGACGAAAATCGTCTCACAACTTCTGTCGGACCGCTTGAAGTCGAACTCAAAAGCAGGTAGCAGATCATGACAATGGATGCAATAAACTGTACTCGTGGCGTACTCCTAATTGAAAATTAATATTATCCCTCATTAGCCCATGAGATTGAAAATAGTTAAGTTTTCTTGCAAAACACATAATATGAGTGCCATGCATGAAATCATAAATATTTGAGAAAATCATGCGTCACTTGCATTCAGAAATATGGTTTTTCCATTAGAATTTCTGTATATGCATTTCAGGATTATTCAAATTATTTATCAAACAAGTAACTTTTTGAGATTGCGTTACTCTTTGTAAAAGAGTAACATTTCAAGCTCACGTGACTACGGAAGACATGGGGCAAGCCATCAGTGTTTTGCGAAGGGAACAAGTGTTGGAGCAAACACTAGTGGCATAAAACTGACTGCCGATATGATACGAGACATTTCCAAAACTCATGTAATAAATTGACTTCGTAGACGGTCGAAAAAAACTATGACGTCCTCCTATTCTTTAAAGTTTTAAATCTCTAGCTGATAGAGAAAACCTTTACGAAGCGAAAGAATCGTATTAAAAAGTTCGCTTCGAATGGGAAGTTGGTTTTTTATTAAAAAAAAATATATAAAATTTTCTGGAATTTGTGGTCTATTTGAATGCTCAATTGCTCCGAGCTAAACGGCATTTCTGATTCGTAGTTTAGCATGGATGATAAAGCAAAGTTCCAACTTCATTTTGATATTGCGATATGATGATGGACTCAGAATTAAAACTTCTATGTAGTTTTTTACATTCTCATCATGGATGAGAAGGTATTGGTTTTATGTGAAAAATGACTTTCGAAATTTTCATCAAATCTTTACGTTTTGAGACCCCCTGAGTCAGAAAAAATGGTTTTTACGAAAGTGTCTGTCTGTCTGTCTGTCTGTCCGCCTGTCTGTCTGTCCGTCTGTCTGTCTGTCTGTCTGTCTGTCTGTCTGTCTGTCTGTCTGTAGGTCGTGTGCGGCATAACTCTCGATAGAATTATCAGATTGAATTGAGCTTTGGTACACTTTATCGGAGCCGAAAAAGTAAGTACAAGTTCGTTAACCAGCCACATCTAATCAAAATTGAGGGGTTGAGCACTACTTTTGTGTTTTTGAAAATAATTTTTTGAAAAAATCAAAAATTTCAATACTGGTTTTAAATAGTGCTCAGAAATGTCTAAAAATTATCCTTATAACATTTTTTGATTAAATCACAATTAGAAATGTTACAGCATATTCAAATTCGAGTAAAGTCAATATCAAAATTCCATTTTCCAGTTAAATTATACGAGATACGAAAAAACGTTATGATACAATATTCTTGAATAAATAAAGACCTACAAATTTGAATTGTAACATTTTTTCATAAGATGCATATTTTTCTTTTTAATTAAAAAAAAAACTATTGAAAATCCAAAATTCAATTTTTTAACAATAATATGTAAAATAAGAAAAAAACGTAAGAATACAAAGTTGTTCGTTTCAAAAAGATCTACAAATTTTGTCTGACGCAGTTTCTGATAAAACATATATTTTTCGTTTCAATTCCAAAAAATACGATTAAAATTCAAAAATTCCATTTTTTAGACAAAATATGTGAGATACAAAAAAAACGTTTAGATGGAAAATTGTTTGCCTAAATGAGGTTTACAAATTCTCATCAAGACATTTCGGAACAGGATGTATATTTTATGTTTTGATTTTTAATATTTAAAAAATTCGATTTTTTTCACCAAAATAAGTGAGATACGAAATAAGCGTTGTTCTGCAAAATCGTTTCCTTAAATAAAGTCTACGATTGTTTTTCCTTTTTGAGAGATTTGGAAGAAAATAAATTATTTTAATCATGTAATTTATTAAAAAGTTAATATCTAAGTATTATTTAAAATTTAATGCTTGAACTTGAAGTATTTTTTGCTATGACCTATTTTTTCTGATATAAGTATGTACTATAGCCAAATATTTATGATTTCATGCATGATACTCATATTATGTGTTTTGCAAGAAAACTTAACGATTTTCAATCTCATGGGCTAATGAGGGATAATATTAATTTTCAATTAGGAGTACGCCACGCGTACAGTTCATTGCTTCCATTGTCATGATCTACTACCTGCTTTTGAGTTCGACTTCATGCGGTCCGACAGAAGTTGTGAGACGATTTTAGTCTCATATCTGGCATTCAGAAAATTTTATTTCTGGCAAGTTAGACGAATTTATGCAACTGCGAAAAGAGCAAAATCTCAAGTTCTATGCACATTTACATGACATACTTTTCTGCAATATGAAGTTGAAACTTTGCTTTATCATCCATGCTAAACTACGAATCAGAAATGCCGTTGTAGCTCGGAGCAATTGAGCGTTCAAATAGACCTCAAATTCCAGAAAATTATATATTTTTTTTTTAATAAAAAACCAACTTCCCATTCGACGCGAACTTTTTAATACGATTCTTTCGCTTCGTAAAGGTTTTCTCTATCAGCTAGAGATTTAAAACTTTAAAGAATAGGAGGACGTCATAGTTTTTTTCGACCGTCTACGAAGTCAATTTATTACATGAGTTTTGGAAATGTCTCGTATCATATCGGCAGTCAGTTTTATGCCACTAGTGTTTGCTCCAACACTTGTTCCCTTCGCAAAACACTGATAGCTTGCCCCATGTCTTCCGTAGTCACGTGAGCTTGAAATGTTACTCTTTTACAAAGAGTAACGCAATCTCAAAAAGTTACTTGTTTGATAAATAATTTGAATAATCCAGAAATGCATATACAGAAATTCTAATGGAAAAACCATATTTCTGAATGCAAGTGACGCATGATTTTCTCAAATATTTATGATTTCATGCATGACACTCATATTATGTGTTTTGCAATAAAACTTAACGATTTTCAATCTCATGGGCTAATGAGGGATAATATTAATTTTCAATTAGGAGTACGCCACGCGTACAGTTTATTGCTTCCATTGTCATGATCTGCTACCTGCTTTTGAGTTCGACTTCAAGCGGTCCGACAGAAGTTGTGAGACGATTTTCGTCTCATATCTGGCATTCAGAAAATTTGATTTCTGGCAAGTTAGACGAATTTATGCAACTGCGAAAAGAGCAAAATCTCAAGTTCTATGCACATTTACATGACATACTTTTCTGCAATATGAAGTTGAAACTTTGCTTTATCATACATGCTAAACTACGAATCAGAAATGCCGTTGTAGCTCGGAGCAATTGAGCGTTCAAATAGACCCCAAATTCCAGAAAATTATATATATTTTTTTTTTAATAAAAAACCAACTTCCCATTCGACGCGAACTTTTTAATACGATTCTTTCGCTTCGTAAAGGTTTTCTCTATCAGCTAGAGATTTAAAACTTTAAAGAATAGGAGGACGTCATAGTTTTTTTCGACCGTCTACGAAGTCAATTTATTACATGAGTTTTGGAAATGTCTCGTATCATATCGGCAGTCAGTTTTATGCCACTAGTGTTTGCTCCAACACTTGTTCCCTTCTGCAAAACACTGATGGCTTGCCCCATGTCTTCCGTAGTCACGTGAGCTTGAAATGTTACTCTTTTACAAAGAGTAACGCAATCTCAAAAAGTTACTTGTTTGATAAATAATTTGAATAATCCAGAAATGCATATACAGAAATTCTAATGGAAAAACCATATTTCTGAATGCAAGTGACGCATGATTTTCTCAATATTTATGATTTCATGCATGACACTCATATTATGTGTTTTGCAAGAAAACTTAACGATTTTCAATCTCATGGGCTAATGAGGGATAATATTAATTTTCAATTAGGAGTACGCCACGCGTACAGTTTATTGCTTCCATTGTCATGATCTGCTACCTGCTTTTGAGTTCGACTTCAAGCGGTCCGACAGAAGTTGTGAGACGATTTTCGTCTCATATCTGGCATTCAGAAAATTTGATTTCTGGCAAGTTAGACGAATTTATGCAACGGCGAAAAGAGCAAAATCTCAAGTTCTATGCACATTTACATGACATACTTTTCTGCAATATGAAGTTGAAACTTTGCTTTATCATCCATGCTAAACTACGAATCAGAAATGCCGTTGTAGCTCGGAGCAATTGAGCGTTCAAATAGACCCCAAATTCCAGAAAATTATATATATTTTTTTTTTAATAAAAAACCAACTTCCCATTCGACGCGAACTTTTTAATACGATTCTTTCGCTTCGTTAAGGTTTTGTCTATCAGCTGGAGATTTAAAACTTTAAAGAATAGGAGGACGTCATAGTTTTTTTCGACCGTCTACGAAGTCAATTTATTACATGAGTTTTGGAAATGTCTCGTATCATATCGGCAGTCAGTTTTATGCCACTAGTGTTTGCTCCAACACTTGTTCCCTTCTGCAAAACACTGATGGCTTGCGCCATGTCTTCCGTAGTCACGTGAGCTTGAAATGTTACTCTTTTACAAAGAGTAACGCAATCTCAAAAAGTTACTTGTTTGATAAATAATTTGAATAATCCAGAAATGCATATACAGAAATTCTAATGGAAAAACCATATTTCTGAATGCATGTGACGCATGATTTTCTCAAATATTTATGATTTCATGCATGACACTCATATTATGTGTTTTGCAAGAAAACTTAACGATTTTCTATCTCATGGGCTAATGAGGGATAATATTAATTTTCAATTAAGAGTACGCCACGCGTACAGTTTATTGCTTCCATTGTCATGATCTGCTACCTGCTTTTGAGTTCGACTTCAAGCGGTCCGACAGAAGTTGTGAGACGATTTTCGTCTCATATCTGGCATTCAGAAAATTTGATTTCTGGCAAGTTAGACGAATTTATGCAACTGCGAAAAGAGCAAAATCTCAAGTTCTATGCACTTTTACTTGACATACTTTTCTGCAATATGAAGTTGAAACTTTGCTTTATCATCCATGCTAAACTACGAATCAGAAATGCCGTTTAGCTCGGAGCAATTGAGCATTCAAATAGACCACAAATTCCAGAAAATTTTATATTTTTTTTTTTGAATAAAAAACCAACTTACCATTCGACGCGAACTTTTTAATACGATTCTTTCGCTTCGTTAAGGTTTTGTCTATCAGCTGGACATTTAAAACTTTAAAGAATAGGAGGACGTCATAGTTTTTTTCGACCGTCTACGAAGTCAATTTATTACATGAGTTTTGGAAATGTCTCGTATCATATCGGCAGTCAGTTTTATGCCACTAGTGTTTGCTCCAACACTTGTTCCCTTCGCAAAACACTGATGGCTTGCCCCATGTCTTCCGTAGTCACGTGAGCTTGAAATGTTACTCTTTTACAAAGAGTAACGCAATCTCAAAAAGTTACTTGTTTGATAAATAATTTGAATAATCCAGAAATGCATATACAGAAATTCTAATGGAAAAACCATATTTCTGAATGCATGTGACGCATGATTTTCTCAAATATTTATGATTTCATGCATGACACTCATATTATGTGTTTTGCAAGAAAACTTAACGATTTTCTATCTCATGGGCTAATGAGGGATAATATTAATTTTCAATTAAGAGTACGCCACGCGTACAGTTTATTGCTTCCATTGTCATGATCTGCTACCTGCTTTTGAGTTCGACTTCAAGCGGTCCGACAGAAGTTGTGAGACGATTTTCGTCTCATATCTGGCATTCAGAAAATTTGATTTCTGGCAATATGAAGTTGAAACTTTGCTTTATCATCCATGCTAAACTACGAATCAGAAATGCCGTTTAGCTCGGAGCAATTGAGCATTCAAATAGACCACAAATTCCAGAAAATTTTATATTTTTTTTTTTGAATAAAAAACCAACTTACCATTCGACGCGAACTTTTTAATACGATTCTTTCGCTTCGTTAAGGTTTTGTCTATCAGCTGGACATTTAAAACTTTAAAGAATAGGAGGACGTCATAGTTTTTTTCGACCGTCTACGAAGTCAATTTATTACATGAGTTTTGGAAATGTCTCGTATCATATCGGCAGTCAGTTTTATGCCACTAGTGTTTGCTCCAACACTTGTTCCCTTCTCAAAACACTGATGGCTTGCCCCATGTCTTCCGTAGTCACGTGAGCTTGAAATGTTACTCTTTTACAAAGAGTAACGCAATCTCAAAAAGTTACTTGTTTGATAAATAATTTGAATAATCCAGAAATGCATATACAGAAATTCTAATGGAAAAACCATATTTCTGAATGCATGTGACGCATGATTTTCTCAAATATTTATGATTTCATGCATGACACTCATATTATGTGTTTTGCAAGAAAACTTAACGATTTTCTATCTCATGGGCTAATGAGGGATAATATTAATTTTCAATTAAGAGTACGCCACGCGTACAGTTTATTGCTTCCATTGTCATGATCTGCTACCTGCTTTTGAGTTCGACTTCAAGCGGTCCGACAGAAGTTGTGAGACGATTTTCGTCTCATATCTGGCATTCAGAAAATTTGATTTCTGGCAAGTTAGACGAATTTATGCAACTGCGAAAAGAGCAAAATCTCAAGTTCTATGCACTTTTACTTGACATACTTTTCTGCAATATGAAGTTGAAACTTTGCTTTATCATCCATGCTAAACTACGAATCAGAAATGCCGTTTAGCTCGGAGCAATTGAGCATTCAAATAGACCACAAATTCCAGAAAATTTTATATTTTTTCTTTAATAAAAAACCAACTTCCCATTCGACGCGAACTGCTTAATACGATTCTTTCGCTTCGTAAAGGTTTTCTCTATCAGCTAGAGATTTAAAACTTTAAAGAATAGGAGGACGTCATAGTTTTTTTCGACCGTCTACGAAGTCAATTTATTACATGAGTTTTGGAAATGTCTCGTATCATATCGGCAGTCAGTTTTATGCCACTAGTGTTTGCTCCAACACTTGTTCCCTTCGCAAAACACTGATAGCTTGCCCCATGTCTTCCGTAGTCACGTGAGCTTGAAATGTTACTCTTTTACAAAGAGTAACGCAATCTCAAAAAGTTACTTGTTTGATAAATAATTTGAATAATCCAGAAATGCATATACAGAAATTCTAATGGAAAAACCATATTTCTGAATGCAAGTGACGCATGATTTTCTCAAATATTTATGATTTCATGCATGACACTCATATTATGTGTTTTGCAAGAAAACTTTACGATTTTCAATCTCATGGGCTAATGAGGGATAATATTAATTTTCAATTAGGAGTACGCCACGCCTACAGTTTATTGCTTCCATTGTCATTATCTGCTACCTGCTTTTGAGTTCGACTTCAAGCGGTCCGACAGAAGTTGTGAGACGATTTTCGTCTCATATCTGGCATTCAGAAAATTTGATTTGTGGCAAGTTAGACGAATTTATGCAACTGCGAAAAGAGCAAAATCTCAAGTTCTATGCACTTTTACTTGACATACTTTTCTGCAATATGAAGTTGAAACTTTGCTTTATCATCCATGCTAAACTACGAATCAGAAATGCCGTTTAGCTCTGAGCAATTGAGCATTCAAATAGACCACAAATTCCAGAAAATTTTATATTTTTTTTTTAATAAAAAACCAACTTCCCATTCGACGCGAAATTTTTAATACGATTCTTTCGCTTCGTAAAGGTTTTCTCTATCAGCTAGAGATTTAAAACTTTAAAGAATAGGAGGACGTCATAGTTTTTTTCGACCGTCTATGAAGTCAATTTATTACATGAGTTTTGGAAATGTCTCGTATCATATCGGCAGTCAGTTTTATGCCACTAGTGTTTGCTCCAACACTTGTTCCCTTCGCAAAACACTGATGGCTTGCCCCATGTCTTCCGTAGTCACGTGAGCTTGAAATGTTACTCTTTTACAAAGAGTAACGCAATCTCAAAATGTTACTTGGTTGATAAATAATTTGAATAATCCAGAAATGCATATACAGAAATTCTAATGGAAAAACCATATTTCTGAATGCAAGTGACGCATGATTTTCTCAAATATTTATGATTTCATGCATGACACTCATATTATGTGTTTTGCAAAAAAACTTTACGATTTTCAATCTCATGGGCTAATGAGGGATAATATTAATTTTCAATTAGGAGTACGCCACGCGTACAGTTTATTGCTTCCATTGTCATGATCTACTACCTGCTTTTAGTTCGACTTCAAGCGGCCGACAGAAGTTGGGAGACGATTCGTCCTATAGCACATATGCACATATGCAATCTTCGCGGACTTCGCACATGTAGTGTTAAAATATAAGGTGTGTTTTTTGCGGTCATTTTTTTAACTCGAAGTTAATATATTGTCGCGTGTCCCAAGGGTTGCACGCGTGTAAGTGTTATCCCGAAGTTAGGTATCAAAGTCTTTTGATATATAGAGGTATTGTTTATTGCTCTTATTGTATTTTTTCGTTACCTGATCTAGGGATAAATTTCCGTCACTATGAGAATTTCTTTCTTAATTTCCCGTCTCACAATTCGTCACAAGTTTGGGTTTGAGACGTCTCAAACTTCTATATCATGAAATTTTATCAGTTTTTGTGTATTCTCCACACTTTTCGAAATATTGACATTTTTTGAAAAAATATTTGATTCCTGGATTGATTTGGTTTGAAATTTTTTCTATTGGTTTCGGATTGAAGTTTTTAAAACTATTCGTAGAATTAAATATAGTTTTTCAAAGTTTAGTGTTCCAGTATACCCGACTTTCCACCAAAAGATATTTTTCTCATATTCAAATATTTGGCTATGAATACTGAAAAAGTGACCCAGAATGAAGAATCAGAGTTACGGACCGAAAAAGATGGTCGAGAAAAACTTTTTAGTTGTAAGTGAAACGAAGCGGCTGATTTCCGCAGCTTATTTGAGTTTGAAAAATAGTATCTTGCCAATTTTAAAAATGTTCAGTACTTGGACTACCTTCAATCGATTCTTCGAATCTTTTTTCACAAAGATTAATTAATATCTGCAAATCGATTTTTCGGTTCGTAATCCTGATTTTTCATTCTGAGTCACATATTCATTCTTCTTCCATGCACAACTTATAATTAAAGCAATATTTCATTTATTATAGCATGAGAATTTTGAAATATATATGTTTGAAATAAATACTGTTAGAAATGTTCTGTAAGCTACAAAATTTTTACCTCACAAATGTCATGGAGAATTATAATGAATATACAATACTTTAAAGAAATGTAACGTAAAATCCACTAAAGATTGACTGAAAATTTTAAAATTTTTCTCTAAATCATGAAACTGTAATGCATTTTCCGAAATTTGCATTAAAATTGAGACCACGTGATGAAGAACTTACTGAGGACTCGAAAACAAGTAAAAGTATTGTTCACTTTCTAAAATCCAAGTTGGGAAAACTCAAAATAAAAAATACAAGCTAATGGAACTTGTCAAAATACACCTTTTATTTATTAGGTATTTTCCAGTCCGACATGTTGTTTTCGAAAAAATAAGTATAAAAGGTCAATTTTGAATAGCTTAAATTCAATGTTTCTAAAAACATAAATCGCGATTTCTTGGTAAATACTGCACGCAAGTAATTATAAAGTAAGTATTATTTTCAGTATGTAATAGTATTCAATAATAAATTAATATCCTATACCAACCATATGGAAGAAACCTCTACATTTAAGAGACTGGTACTTTTGCATGAATGAAGTTAAAGAAATCACCACAAGAAATAAAAGTACGATTCCATACATTCATGTGTCAACAGTAATAAAACCAACTGAAATAGATCCAAAAGCACGTAGAACTAATACTACCGTTAAAAAAGATTATGTCGTAATGGAAGTCGACAACCAACCGGAAGAAGATATAGTAGTGATAACGATGACACTGATGTCAATCACGACGAAGGAGATGATTATGTTGCATATAACACTAAATCCAAAGTTCTGTTACTAGTGTCGCAGCCGGAACTGAATGATTTCATTAGAGATGTCGAATTACCAAAAGATAGTGCGGAATTTGCTTCTTCCTTTCTTAAAAATAAAAACTTCTTGGAGCCGAACAGCCATTTTATCGCAATGGAGACAAAGAATTCCGAATATATTTCACAAAAGATAAAGAGACGTCTTTGGTACACTGCACTGACGTAAGAGATTTGATGGACCACTTGAAGAAAAATGCGTATGAAGTACGCACATTATAGATGGTAAATCTGTGATCTCAATATTATAACTATGATACTAGGACCTGAATCAGGTTTAACGAGAGAGCCATGCTTCTTATGCCTGTGGAATAGCAGAGATCGAGCCAACCATTATAGCAGAAAACATTGGCCTGAGAGAGTATTGTTTGCACCTGGTTTTCACAACATCATCTTATTCCACCCCTTTACATCAAGCTTGGTCTGATGGAGCAGTTCGTTATAGCCTTAGATACGTATGGCCAATGCTTTACGTATACAAGGCAAAAATTCTTAATTATTTCTGATACTAAATTGAAACAAGGGGTATTCGATGGACCACAGGTTCGGATATTATTCAAGGACATGAATTTTATCACTCAAATGACTGAAATTGAAAAGGAAGTTTGGGAAAGTTTTAAAGCAGTGGCGACGAATTTTCTAGGTAACAATAAAAGGATTCTCCCACGTGTTAAGTCTTCGATGCCATGTGTTTATTCAACCAAATGATGCTTGAATACTATCTAAAGTCAACGAAGACAAACCAAAAACCAACCAACCCTCGGTCGGAGATATGCTTCTTCCTACAAAGGAAAATTTAGATGACAATCCGAATGATTACGCTGTTATCGTCAAGCAACTAAAATTACTAATTGAAAACTGCCATGGAGCAATTAATATCCCCACAATAGTAAATGACTATACTGATGACATCAGAGGTTTAATTGCTACCTTGCAAAACCTCTAACCCCTATGACAGGAACGTAAAATCAAAATCAGATTCACAAAAATCATCAAAGAAAGTGAAAATAATTTATAATGTAAATTCTGACCTCAATTTGTCAGAAGTCAATTTTCAGGGTGAAGACATCAAGTCAGTAATCGACTCAGATGAAAAATATGAAGAAAATTAGTTTAATTTATGAATATAATTCAATGGAATATAAATGGGTTCCGCACCCATTATAAAGAACTCCAACTAATAATTAAGGAAAAAGACCCTAACATTATCACACTCCAAGAAATCAACTTTAAGGATAACGAATACAGTAATACGAAGGGATACCAAAAACTCATTGAAAATAGAAATGACGCGATACATGCCAGCAGAGGAGTAGCCACGTGTATTAGAAATGACATAACTGGAACAGAGGTTCAGCTGCGAAGTAACATGAAGTTTCTCGCTGCTCGAATAAATATCCCCTTCCAATTATGCATATGCAACATATACATACCGAACAATTATAACTTTGAAACAAATGAAATGGAAACCTGATCTGAAACTACCAACACCTTTCCTACTTGTGGGGAACTTTCACTCATGCAATACTCTGTGGGGAAATCAAACACAGGTTGTGGTAGAGGAAAAAAAAATCAACAAAATCATAGACAATTCGGACCTATTCCTCCTTAATAAAGGATCACCTATCCATTTCAGCATTGCACACTGATCTTTCCTTCAAATTGCTCCAAAATTCTTATAGGAAACATTATTAGAATTATATGATAGTGAAGACTACCCAATCAAAATTTCGATACAAATTCAAATCCTCAAATAAGTATTATACCGAAGTAGAATTTATAAAAAGTAAATTGGGAACTATTTCAAGGAATAATTGACCATGAATTAAACCAACGCCAAAAAAACTTTCAGTTTCTTACAACTTGATAGACGTAATGGTGTTAAACTTCATATATTTAGTTAATCGTGTTGCAGAAACAACTATTGGAAAAACAACATCCACATCTGAGAAGTCATATCCAGCATGGTGGAATGATACATGTCATAAAGCCAGATCAGACAAAAACCATGCACTTAACCGACTCAAAAAGCTAAATAACTTAGATATCAAAGTCGAATTTAAAAAGCTAAGAGCAACAGCCAGACGTACCTATCTCCAAGCCTGTAGAGAATCTTGGATTAATCATGATTCATCCCTAAATAATCAAGTATCATCATCAACCATCTGGAACAAATTTAAAAAAGTTATTACCTCTAAAACAGTATATCAGATAATTGGATTTAAAAAATCTAACAATAACGACCTGACAATGGAAGAACTCAAGGCTGCTATTGAAGAAGCAAAAGATAAAGGTCCTGGCACCGACGGAATTTCTTACTCTTTTTTTTCAAAACTTACCTCCGTTGGGTACAGAATATTTATTGCTAATATGTAACCATATTTTGAAAAATCAAACGATTCTCACGGTTGAGAAGGAAGCCATTGTCTTTCCTACCCCAAAAGGAGGAAAGGATCCGTCTGATCCAGTTAACTATCGGCCAATCTCTTTCACATGTGCAATGTGCAAACTGTTTGAAAAAATAGCTAACAGCTGCTTACGTTGGATTCTCGAGAAAAAACATTTCTTTGCTCCCCAATAAAACGAATTTAGACATAGAAGATCAACGTTCAATCCATTTATTAATTAATCTTCAGACCAATATAAGTGAAGTCTTCCAGAATAAACAAGATCTAACATTCGTTTGCCTTAACATAGAAAAGGTCTACGACATAGCATGGCGACACAAAATTCTACGAACCCTACGAAAAGAGGGAACATACGGCAATCTTTTCGCTTTTATGAAGAACTACTTGAGTTAGAGATTAATACAAGTAAGAGTCAATGGCGAATTTTCAGGTAAATTTATTTTTGAAAACGGTGTTTCTCAAGATTCAGTAATGAGCACCACGCTATTTTTAATAGGAAAAATTTCATAAACGTGTACGTAGTATACGTAGCACGTGTACCAAGTACGCGGACATTCGTATTGCTCTTGTAATAGAAATTTTGGGATGAATGGGAAAAAAAAGGAATTGCGAAACCATCAAAGCAGACTGGCTTAGAATTCGTAGTATGCGTGTTTACATACAGTTAGCAATTCTATACCAGCGGGAGACTCGTATATTTTTCATTAGATTATCTATAAAACTACACGGTGGAGGGATTTGATGTTTTTTTCGGAAATTTGTATTTTTAAGCAGCACAAATATTGAAATTATTTTAATTTTCCTACTAAAGCGTTTAATTTCTTCAAATTAAAATGTAGAGAATGCCTGTACATTGCGCATGAATTACGTGTTAAAGTAGTGAACTTTGACATTACTTATCTCAGCATCGTTCCGGCTAAAAGATTTGAAATAATTTTGCATATAAATAATAATTTTATTTAAATAGTAGCTCCTTTATTGAAAAATTCTACCAGAGATCGATTTTTTTACATCGAGAGCGCAAGAAGTCCAGCTTCCAAAGTTGTCAAAGAAGTTGATTTCTCGGTTCGAAATTCAAAATTCTTTCGTAAAATAAAATTAAGATTTCGAAGAATTTGCAAATAAGTGTAGCTGTGCGATTTCGATATTTCTGAAATGGCCAGGTTAGCTTGAATCGAAAATACAACGTAAATGAAGAACCTTACTCACCTCATTGAATCTTGTATTACATATAGTACAATAAATTGTGCAAAACACCTCCAGCCTAATCAATTGGAATGCGCATTTTATTTGTTAGAAATTTATAAATAAAATATAAAACCTGAAATTCAACTTAGAAATGAATTGTTTGCGGGAATATTATGTATTTTGGAACACAAAATTTCCCTGTCACTTTTTCACTGCGCATCGCGAGGAACAGAAAAGTGACTAGCATTAATTTGTTATTGGATATTATTAAATATTGAATATAATTCTTACTTTAGAATTACTTGTGGGCACCAGCGATGAATATTGAATGAGGACATGCAAAATTCAATTTATTGCGTGCATAACTTACCGAGAAATCGCGATTTATGTTTTCTGAAACATTAATTTTATGTTATTCACAATTCACCTTTTATATTCATTTTTTAAAAACCAGCATGCCGGATTGGAAAATACCCAACAAATAAGAGTCGTATTTTGCCAAGCTCTATTAACTTCTATTTTTTATTTTGAGTTTTTTACAACTTTTTAATCCAACTTGGATTTCAGAAAGTGGACAGTAATTTTACTTGTTTTCGAGCGCTCAGCAAGTTTTTCTTTCCGTGGGCTCAATTACGAAACTTTAACAGAATTTCGAGTTACATTTCAGTTTCTCCTAGCAAATTAAAATTATAAACATATCCAACAGTATACTACGAGTATGTTATTTACTAAATTTAAGACAAGTTACAAGTTTTCCAATATTATTTTTGGAGGTAAAATAATATTAGCAAACGAATCGATTAAAAATTGCCAAATTACAATTACCAATGTGGCGGTCACTTTTATTTAACGACGGATCCGATAAGATCTGCTGAACTCCCTTAGATTCTTTTTCGAGGATTTTGTTGAACCGAATCTTCTGATTAATATTCACATATGAAACTGCTATAATTTGTCCATTCCTAACTACAAGACTGCCTGAAGGAAACTAATTTTTGAACAAGTTTTGGTTATTAACTTTCTTGTGAAGAGCAAATGCGGGTAGTAAAATTATGTTTTGGATTACTGAATTATATACTGGAAGAACATGAACCACATCGGTCAAAAAGACCATCAGAAAATTTGTTGGTATGTTAACTTTCCACAACTTATTTCACACGATGGTAATAATTTCTGCACTGAGAGAAATCTCAATAGTGGTGGTGACTAAACCGTCACAGCTATATATTTTTATCAAGCACTACCAAGAAATTTGTCAAAATTACTCAAACTGAATAGTACTTGTAACTAAGTAAACAACCACATTTTTTTTAGTAAAATTACTCCAATTTATTTAGTTTGAGAAACGTGAATATTTCATTTTCTCTTACTATAATTCGTGCGTGAATGAGACTTGTAAATCTTTGACCCAAGTGAACTTCGCGAATTAATTAAGAAGGGGATTCAGTATCTATAAAGAAGCGGCTAATGGTTAACCTCATGACGATTTGATTTCATAAAGTTAGACGTTGATATGAAATATTCATTACATGACATTTTTACGATGGTTCGAATATACTAGGGAGTTCAATAAGTCCGTAGGATGACACAGGGATGAGACCACGAATTACATTTTCATATTTTCCCCATGAAGCACGAAGTCTGTTAAAAAAATAAAGTGAATTTACATTTCTCTCGAAAAATATTAAGTTATTCATGAATTTGTATGTTGTTCCCTTGAGAGTTATCCCCCTCAGATATAATACACTTATTCCAGCGTTTTTTCCAATCCTCGAAGCACTTCTGATATGCACTTTTTAGTATGTTTTTATTTTTTTTTTTTAGTATGACGAGTGAGCAGGTGCATTTGTAACGTCTTGGTTACTCACCTTTTATTATATTATTTATTTTTTCCTCGTTTTTTGTTCGGAAAAGAAACCTGGAAAGATATCTTAACCGAAACAAGGGTTGAGGATAGCCAACAATAAAACTCAAGAATATTACAATTATTAACCCTTTTATTTAATATTTTGAATACAAATGTGATAGAAATTCCCCTTGAAAATTCCTCCTGGGAAGCAGCTTGAAAATGAAAGGGGAGAATTTATAGATATATTCAAGTTAAATTAGGGACTTAATAAAAATTTGGTACTTACAGTAAATGCTTTATGTTAGTGATTCGAGTCCACTAAATCCTTATGTCCCCTGGGTACTATGATGAGGATAATTTATGTAGATCCAATATTTAAATTCCTCAACAGCACTGATAATCCAATTGATATTCACAATGACGAACGAACTGATAAACCGATGGAAATGAGTGACGATTGAATTTGCTTTCTAAGAAAAGTATGGAGTACCGAACTTGAAGTCACTTTTTCGAGAGTCACTTTTCTGAGAGAATTCCGGGGTTGTTACTTTTCTGAGAGAGATCTGAAGTTCAAGATGGTCCGACGGTAACTTGTTACTTTTCTGAGAAGAGATGCGATTCTGAAGATGGTCCGACGGTCACTGGAGATTTGCGGATTTGCAGGTGCTTTTATAGACTGTTTTTTCGGTTGATATCAGCCATTTTTCGATCGATACTGACATGACATTTGCAAGATGTTCCCTAAAAGCTTTTCTTCCAGCCAGATGAGACCACAATTGTTTCTACGAAGATTTCAACATTTTCTTCAATTTGTATCCATAGCGACAAGATTCTAATTTTAGTCCCACTCAGTAACAGGTCTTCTAAATTTTCCTGCGTGTTCCTCTAGCCTCCCTATTTTTCTTAGGTGAATGGACTATGCAGGAAGTGGAGGGTTAATGGTTTGTGTACATAACTCATTATAACGCATTCCGATGGGGTTCCCCAATGAATACAATTTCGTTATGTCTAGACATTTAGGGTTTTTCGACAATCGATATATAGAGATACCTGTTGCTTTCACATGTTTAATATTTTCAAATTATTAATTTTACACATATTGTTTTGTAAATAAATATTGATAGTCACGGGACGTGACACCTCCCCCCTTAGTTCGAACACGGGGATGAAATGACCGTGTTGGAACTTTCGCAACCAGGTTAAAGAATCGATTCAAATTAAACTTTTGTTAATATCAAAATTCCTTTTATCAAAATGAATCAAGATGTATTCTTATCATTCGTGATTTACATTGACACGAACTTATTAGGTTAATAATTGTGTTCTTTGCTAATACATTAAATTGAATACATTGAGTTTTGACACATAGAAATATTTTTGCACAATTAATACCGATAACATACAAAATTGTTATAATTCGAATTGTTTAAATTTTTAGTAATTAGAATGCATACACTGAAGCTTGTTATACAATTACAAGATATGTCGATACATTATCTTAAATATTTGGACAAACATAATTCTAAATGAATATAATGCAAAACGTTTACATTTTTTTTATGAGATTTTGTTTTTGTATAATTTTTATTCATTAATTGCAATTAGTACGACAGCGCATTTTACAAATTCTTGTTCGCAAAACCTTAAAACCTACATATTAATGAATAAATTTCAATCATTTCATAAATACTTAAATATGGCTAAATATAATTCCGTAAAATGCCCTTTATTTTTGAATTTAAGAGAAACATCTATTACACACACATAATTTTTTTTTAATTTTTTGTTGCTTCATTATTATTTTAATGAATGAATTTGCATACATACACATACACATTTCGTTATATTTTTATTTTTTATTTAAATAATTCAGCATATGTTTCGAATAAACATTATTTGTCTATAATGAAATAACTACACTCATATTGATATAAATGAATTACGATATTAAATTGTATTGATTACACACATAAATGTTTGTATTTATTTTTGTATTTTGTTTTAATTTCGATTCATTTTTTTTTTAATAAATTTTTTATCGTCGAGCATATACTATTTCGTCTTTTGAATAATTCAGTGTAGTTTTCAATTCAACATTTATCTAATTGAAAAGGAATTCACTTTGTCACATGAAATGTTTTATAAGTTTGTCTACATACATATTTTTCAAAAACATTAAGTAGCGCATACTTCAAATTCTTATTTGGATATAATTCAAATATAGACAAGATATGTTATTTAAAAGGTATAAAGCATATTGTTTTTGAACTTCGTAATCATAAGTGTTTGGTTACACCATTAAGCAAATTCATCAAGTTTTCTCGCTAATATCATTAATTATAGAGTAACAGCATTCAAAGCCAACCTTTAGTTACTTACTAAACGCTACGAACATTTTTTTATTTTAATACATTACATTTTGTTATTATTACTTTTCTGGTAATATAAACGCTCGTATACAATATCGAATGCATTTATGATCATTTTTATCAATATTATATCAAATATATGAATTAATCGAACAAATACATAATCAGTGAATATAATCAATTGCTTCCAATATATTTCCATGCAGGTTAAATGTGGATCAATATAATTTCAAGAAAGAGAAAAAATTTCTTATTTTTAAGTCGCATTTGTAATAGTTACGGGACGTGACACCTCCCCCCTTTTGTTTGGACATGGGGATAAAATCAACATGTTCAAACTTGTTTAATTTCCATTTACTTACTTTATTTTTTCTTTATTAATAGTGTGTCACATCACGTAGTCATAAAAATTTCATATTCGCTTTTATTTTTATTTATTCTATGAACTTTTTATTTCGCTTTGGCGCAGTACAATTCATTGGTTTGGGACCCCTTTGATAGCATCTTTCACATGTGCCGGTCCATTTATATAACATAACTTTTTCTGATTCATTTTCCATAGATTTTTCGAATTTAATTTCAGGTTCTTTTCGTTCGGTAAACAAATAGTCTTTATACAAAGATTCTAATAACTTATGTGCTGAACTATGTTTAGATGCTTTTTTCGTTTTTGACTTTTCTCCTATACTTACATACATTTTTGAATTTTTTTGAATTTTACATGTTGCTACAAATATTGG
Organism: Diplolepis rosae; assembly: GCA_030998225.1. Classification (NCBI taxonomy): domain Eukaryota; kingdom Metazoa; phylum Arthropoda; class Insecta; order Hymenoptera; family Diplolepididae; genus Diplolepis; species Diplolepis rosae. Next base: position 163,045 of record JAPYXD010000391.1, on the reverse strand, counting down.
GATATGATTTGACGAATTACATTGAACAACTTCAAATATTGGATCGTCAAAGTCATATTCTAAGCTTATTTCATGTATAGTTTGGACTGGACTGTTGGTTATTGTAATATTTCTGCCTTCAATTTTTCCTTCCATTTTCTGAAACAGAATTTTGGTAGTTTTTTTTTGAAAATATTTTAAATTAACTTTAATTTTTTAAATATTATGTTATAAATTATATGCAAATTATTTTGACAGAATTATTTCAAATTACATCAATTCCATTTAATTCGTTTATATGTATTTCGTTCGTAATATTCGCAAACAAACAATGATTTTTTACTTTGATTTCATATCCTAAGTTTATTCTACCAATATGATCTAAATATTGCTCTATGCAATCTAAACATTTATATGCTGGTTGAAATCGTCTTACTAATTTTGTTTCGCAAAATTGGCATTTTGTATTTATAACTTCATTTTTTTTACTATTGAATGCCAAGAATTTTCAAGGTTATAATTGAAGCGAAAAGGAATATGTATCTGTAGATATCATAATTCGCAAATTTTGAACATTGTGATTTTATGGACGTATATTTTTTCTACTTCCGGTAATAAGGAAATGCATGAAAAATTCAAGAGAATTTGATAAGCTCTTGGATGATCTTGTGGACAAACACCATCTATATATCTTGAAAAATTTGTTGGAGGATTTTCACTTGTTGGAGTCATTATGTAAAATGTGATTCAATTAAGATTCAAAGAAAAATGTTTTCCTCAATTTGTAAGTTATTCTCTTGATTTATTCAAATTTTGTTTGAAAGTAAGTGGAGTCTTATTTACTAAAGGTAAGTATGTTTGATTATTTGTATTATTTGTGAGTGACTCCTTTGTAAAATAATACTTTCTGGAATAAATTTAATTCTACCTTATTTTTGTTCAATTCGTTATTTATAAAAACTATTAATCTGTTCAATCAATCATAATATCAGTTTTTATCTAAATTTTATTACTTCTCACAATTTGAGTCCAATAAAGTTTTGATTGAAGTTTTGTTGAAATGAATTTAGTGTTGTTCGGTTGAAAAGTTCTGTGTACTTAATTCCATTCTTTGTATAAACTGTGTATTTCATAAATGGCTATGTAAGTATTTAAGTGCCTTTTTCATCAAAAAACTTAAATTTCTTTTCAATACTTTAAAAGTAAAGCCCTTTCGAATTTTCGAATTTTATTTTTAATTATATTCACTAAAGTTAGATTTGTAGGCAAAAAGTGAGTTAAGCAGTATGATAAAATTGAAAAGAAATAACATTTTTCCATATGTCACTTCTTTGCAGGTTATGTCCTAGAAAAAGAAAAACAGATAGTATTAATATGTGACCTGAAAGAAAATTTATAATGTTAGATAGAATTCGCAGATGGAATTTTCTTATGTGTAAAGGTTTATAAATGTCCTGAAAATTGTGTTCTGTTTAGTTTTTGTAGTTTCTTTTGAACAATTGTTTGAGATATAGTTTGACTACCTTTATTTTGGAGTTTAGTTTTTTTTTTTTTTTTGAGCTATTGAATCTTCATACTTTTCTTCACAAAAGTCATAAGGTTCTTGTATCAATTTTATTTGTCCAAATTCTGCTTTATTTTCGGTTATTATTGCTATATTTCTTGTAGCTATTACTGTTTGATTTCCCACTCTACAATACAATGCAAAAATTATTCTTTTGTCAACGTTAAAATTCTTGTAAGTTAGAAACTTACGGAAAAATTATGTCTTTAATTATTTCTGGATTTGTTGTATCTTGAGACCAATTTGGTACGTTGCAATCGTCATAGTTAAATATCCCATTTAGAAATAAGTATGGCCATAATGCTTTTATATCAACTTGACGAACGATTAAATCACATAATAAGTCAATGCGTTGGCGATGTTTTGGTTCCATTGTGATCTGCAATCATTTTTATTTAATTTTAATTCTTTCTAATCTGATTGGTTGTTTTTTGGGTTATGTATGAAAGTCTGAGTCTATTAATATTAACGATTTTAGGTTTATTTTTGACTGAAATTTTTATGTTTCCTTTTCCTAATATTTCAAGTACTTCGTATGGTCCTGAGTATTGATTTTCGAACTTCTTTAGTTCTCCACCTTCCAGTAAAAATACACTATCTCCGATTTTAAAATTTTGTGGATTAATTTTTCTGTTATAATATTCTTTCGATTTTTCTTTAGCTGCTATTAAATTTTGTCTTGCTTTTCCACGCATTTCATGTAATTTTCTAATTAATTTTGTCATGTACATATCATAAGTTTCCATTTTTTCATGTTCCGGTAAAGGATCGCTAGATGGTAAACGTGCTAATTTCCCAAAGACTAATTCGTAAGGTGTGCATTTCGTTCCTTCGTGAACACTCGTGTTATATGAAAACATTGCTAATTCAATCCAGTCATCCCATTCTGCATTATTTTCAATAAATTGTTTAAGATATTCTTTAAGAACGTGGTGGGATCTTTCCAATGATCCATTTGATTGAGGATGATAAGCAGTAGTTTTAAACTGACGTATACGAAATCGCTTTGCCATTTTTCTCATTAAATTGCTTAGAAAATCTGCTCCTTGATCTGTTAAAACTGCTTTTGGTGAGCCATATATGCAAATAAATTTCTTAACAAAAGCATCTGCTATTGTTCCCGCTTGATGATTAGGGAGTGGGATTGCTAAAGAGTATTTAGTAAAATTATCCTGAATTGTAAGTATATACTGATTTTGTGCTGAAGTTATTGGTAATTTTCCAACAATATCCATTGACATTTTCTCAAATGCTGTTCCTGGAGTATCGGTAATTATCATAGGGTTTTTTGTTTTGATCCGAACAAGTTTTTTAAGTTGACATTGTAAACAGAGTTGTATATATTTTTGTATGTCCAATTTCATATTTTCCCAATAGTATCTTTGTCTGATTCTATTATAAGTTTTTGTTACTCCTTTATGTCCTCCTATAGCAGATGAGTGAGCTTCTTCGATTAATTGATTTCTTTGCTCTTTTGTAGGGTATTGTATGATACCAATACAAATTATTATTTTGACTGTAGAATTTAAAAATGCTATTTTTAATGTGGCTAAAATTTCTGGGTCTACCTCTCTTCTTAATTTGTTCCTGTAATTTTACTTCCTGAATAATTTTTCGTGGCCTTCCACGTTTCCTTTATACTTCATTTGTTACTTCAACATTTCTTAATAATTTATTTTTCATATAATCTTCATTATTATTACTTATATTCTTCGAATTTTTTAACTGACTCCTTGTTTGCGTAGCATAGCATGACATATTTCAAAAATTGCGAAACAAATGTTTCCGAAATATTTCCTTCATCGATCAATTTGGAAAAAGTGTTTCCATTTTCCTCATTATTCATTTTATTCATTATTACATTAATCAATCTTTTATTAATTATGTCAAATAAATCTTCTTCGTCTAATTGTTCAATAGTTTTTTCATTATTTTCATAAACTGCTCCTTTTTTTATATCCTTAATATTCAATTTAATACAACATTTTTCATCATTGTCTTTATCATTGTCTTTATCATTTATCAGTAAATATTCTTCATTTAATAATTGTTCAGTATCATTTCTATCAATTTTTTCTTCATCAATATCCTCATAATAACGTTTTTTATTATCAACATTTTTAAATAAAGTTTCTTCGTTTAATTGTCCAATATCTTTCAAATCTTCACAAGCTTTGCGTTTTTCAAAATCTTCATAATTTATATCATCATTATATTTCTCATCTTTCATATTCTTAATTAAGTTTCCATCGTTTATCAGTATTTGTTCGTTTCCTCCAATTTTATCATTATTTCCATCTTCAATAACCTTATATTTTAATTCATCATAATTTCTTCGATTATTCTTATTCTTAATTAAATTTTCGCCGTTCATAAATTCCTTAGTTTCTTTAGAATTACTCTCATCAATTTTTCTTTCTTCAATAATATCATAATTTATTTCTTCATTGCATGTAAGATTTATTTCTGGTGCTTTGTTTCCACGTTCAAACCTAGATATGCATTTTGCATTTCCTTGTTCAATTAAATTTATTTCAATATTGTTTTTATCACTTATATCATTGTTTTTAATATCTTCTAAATCTATAGGATTTCTTGATAAAGCATCTGCATTCACATTAGTTTTACCTGCCTTGTATACAACATCAAAATCATATTCTGCCAATTTTAATTTCCACCTAGTTACTCGTGAACAAGGGTCCTTCGAGTTTTGAAACCATACTAATGGTTTATGGTCTGTGACCAAGGTAAATTTTCGTCCATACAAGTAAGGGCGAAAATATGTTACACAATAAATAATTTCTAATGCTTCTTTTTCATATGTATCATATTTTCTCTCACAATCATTTAATGATCTAGAAGTATAGGCTATAGGTTTATCTTTACCTATTTTACCTTGAGAAAGTATTCCTCCTATAGCGAATCCTGACGCATCAGTTGTTAAAATGAAAGGTTGTGAGAAGTCTGGTCTTTGTAAAAGAGGTTCTTCACACAATTTTTTCTTTAAAAATTCAAATGCTTCTTGTTGTTTTTCAGACCAATAAAATTTTACATCTTTCTTTAAAAGTTGATTCAAGGGTGTTGCAATTTTAGAAAATCCATCAATAAATCTTCGGTAATAACCAGCTAATCCTAAAAATTGTTTAATATTTTTAGGGTTTTTTGGTATCGGAAAATTTTTTACTGCCTCTTGTTTTTTAGGATCTGGTCGTATTCCTTCCTTGTCTATTATGTGTCCTAAATAAGTAACTTCTGGGCGTAAAAATTCACATTTATCTGGCTGTAATTTGAGATTTGCTCCACTTAATCTTTCCATTAGTTTGTTAAATTTTTCCTCATGTTCTTCTAAAGAATTTGCATATAAAACAATGTCATCTAAGTAGACAAATAATTCAGTTCCTTGAAGTCCTGTTAAAACTAAATCCATCAATCGTTGAAACGTAGCTGGTGCATTTTTCAAACCAAATGGCATACGGTCAAATTCGTAATGGCCATAAGGGCTTGAAAAAGCTGTTTTATGAGAGTCTTCAGGGCTCATTTTTATTTGATGAAATCCGGAAGCAAGATCAAATACGGAAAAATATTGTGCTGATCCCAATTGATCTAGAATATCGATTATATTTGGTAAAGGGTAAGAATCGCCAATCGTTTTTTCATTGAGTTTGCGAAAATCAAGTACCATTCGCCATTTTCTATTTCCATGTGAGTCCAATTTTTTAGGTACAATCCAAACATGTGTATTATATGGTGATTGTGAGGGTTTAATAATTTTATTATCGATCAGTTCACTTACTTGTCGTGAAATCTCTTCTTTATATACTGGAGGGAATCTATACTGTTTTGAAAATATAGGTTGATCATCTGTTGTCGGAATGTTATGTTGTAAGATAGTTGTTGCTCCTAAAGGTTCTCCTGGTATATGAAAACGATCTGCGTATTTTTCAATCAAATTTTCAACATGTTGTTTTTCTTCTTTGTTCAAATGATCTAATCTTAATAAATCTTTAATTGCGTCTTCTCGATTTTTATTTGAAATATTGAATGATTGGTGATAATCATTTGTATGTGGAATCTGAGTAATTAAATCATTAAAAATTTGTTGTGAAAAATTAAATTTTTCATTTCCTAAATTTAATTTTCTGTCATTCTGATTTATTGTTTTCTCATGTATTGTTAGTTCTTCAAAGTCTATCAATTCAATAGTTGGTATAGTTAATCTTTGAGGTTGTGTATTTGTATTGAATATTTTCAGGTACGCCTTATTGTTATTATTAGAAACAATTGCATTTCCTAAATAAACTCCATTGCATAAGTGTAATTGTGGAATAAATCCCTGCTTTTGTTCACTGTTTTTAATTCTCACATAAAAATCTGAAACTGTTCTTGCTGGTACCAATATAGTTTCTTGCATTTCAAATGGGTAAATTTTATCATTTATTTCAAGTTGTTTCTCTGCATAATTAATTTTTGCATTGTTGTTTCTGAAAAACTCTGTACCTAGTATACCATCATGTTCGATAGGTACTTCGTTCGGTATTATGTTCAGGGCAGTCAAGTAGCCGAAAATATTTATTGTTATTTGGCCAAGTGTAAATACAGGATGTTCATTTATGCCTGTTAGTTTTAGGCATTCGTATTTATTTATTTTTACGTTTGTTTTGACTGTTTGTTGTTTGATTAAATTTGATCCGGCTCCTGTATCTATCATCATGTGTATAGGATTTTTCAATCCTTCAGCTGATAGAATTATATGAGGAATTGTATTACTTGTATTCAAATTAACTTTTTCAGTTTTATTTTCAACCAAATTAGGTGCGAATATTTGTTTGTTTAAGCCCTCCTTTGTGCACCCGTTCCAGGAAGGGCATTGGAGTTTTCCTGATGATTAAATTCTTGTTGTTGGAATTGTTGTTGTTGTTGTTTTTGTGGTAATTGTTGATTAGTATTTATTTTCTTGCTACAATTCCTAGAGGTATGTCCTGGTGTATTGCACGAATAGCAAATAACTTCAAAATTTTGGCCTTGATTTGGGTTTTGATTAAAATCTGGATTTTGCTTTCTATTTTCATTATAATTCATATTAAAATTTGGTCTTTGATTAAAATAGGGGTTTTGATTGAAATTCCTACCTTGATTTTGAACTTGATTAAAATTTTGACTTTGGTTGAAATTTTGTCCCTGGTTGAAATTTCTATTGAAATTTCTGTTGAAATTCGGATTTTGATTGGAATTTCTATTGGAATTTGGAATTTGATTACAATTTTGACTTTGATTATTTTGGTTAAAATTGCGATACATATTCTGGGTATTTCGATTGAAGTTTGGGTTTTGATTAAATCTGTTTCCTTGGGAAAAATTAGGGTGGGATGGGAAGCTATTTATATCTCTATAGTTGTTTCTACTACCTTGTTGATTTAGGCTTAGCACCTGGTATTTCTGTGGGGGTCTCCACTGCGTTCCCTGACCTTGCTTATTTCCCTGGTATTGATTATTTTGTCTAGTCAAGTTATTTCTAAACTGATTGCTTTGTGAATTTTTATTTGTTAACTGTTGAACATATTGAAAACAGGTTGCTGCTGTGTGGCCTATTTTCTGACAGATTTGACATTTTATTAGTTCTTCTCGTGCTAAATTTATTTTATTTGTTTTTGCATAGGTAAATTCATCATTTCTGTAGGTTGTGTTGTTAGATTATTATTTGGTAAGTTATTTGCTAAAATTTCTTTATTAGATTTCCTGGAGGTTGAAGACGGGTGTGAAGATTTTAGCTAATCAAAAGCCTGTTTGATATTTGCAGAGTCGTCAGGTGCAATTTGATTGATTTTATTTGGTAAAGTTTCTTGGACTTTTTCAAATTCTAGATTTGGATTTTTAAATATTGTTGTTTGATTGAATGATTCTGGAGTCCTATTTAGTTGTGATTTTGTTTCGAATGGATCTATTGATTCGTATCTTTTTTGAGGTGTGGTGAGAATTTTATTATTTGAAATATCACCAAATTGATCTGGACATAAAGTTCTATCACACAAGGTTGAGTTTGCTGTAATGCTTTCAATTATTGATTTTTCTCTGAGTGTTATATCCCCTATGGTATCGTCAAATGAAGGGTTAATTTGAGGTGTATCGTTATACTGATCACCTGCAATAATTATACTATTATTGCGTTTGATAAAAGTTTTAAATTTATCAACAAATGGATTCTTAGGGTTTTTTATGTCAATAATTGATTTGTTTAAAGCACTAGTTTCAGCGTCAGGAATACTTCCTATGCTAATATCTAAAAGATCAGTTTGATCTAAATTACTTGAAGATTCGGAATATTGTAAATTTCCTTCTTGAGTTTTTCTTTTTGGTTTAAGTGGTACTTGGGAACTTTCTTCAACTTCTTTTGCTAAAGTTGGGTTTTTCCTTGCTTGACTACGAGTTATGGTGCCTTTTTTACAGCTGTCTCGTGATGGAACCGACATTGATATTTCTCATAGTTTTCGGAAATTAATTTATTTGATATTATTAATATCATCCCCTTTTTTTCAAAAATAGAATAACTTTTCTTTTCTTAAAAATCTTTAATTAATTTAACTTTATTTTTTCCTAAACTGCAAATATTTGTTATTTTGGGTAGAAAAATTTTATTCTGCGCAAAACTGGGTTCCTCAATTTCTGTTTCAGATCCTGAATCTGAGAATATGCTGATAACCTCAATACTTGATATTTTATCTTTATTATGAACAAAGTGCCTCGAGTTTGCTTCAGGTTCCGAGTCAGAGAAAATATTTAAAGTTTCGATAATTGGGGGTAGATATTCAGAAATTTTATTTTCAGTCAATATTAATTCAGGTTCGGGATTTTTCGTTTCAAAGTTTTCTGGTACAGATTCGATTTTTGTATCCTTTTCCTTTCCTAAATTACGCGAAAATTTGTTTTTTATATAATTGCTTCTTTTCTCTAACAATTGCTCAAATAAATCGGAAAATTCAACGTCGTTTTTTATTTCTCTTATTTCACAAGTTGGTAATTTCAACTCATCTATATGTTTTCCTGCTCGGGAACGTTTAAGAGTATATCTAACTGGGGGTAAAGACATGTAAAAATACAGTATTGTACAAAATATGAGTTATGTATATTTTGATATTGTATATATATATATTTTGTTTTTAAACAAATTTACGAATATACGTTTTTTATTTTTATTTATTTATAGAATTTATTTTAGTTGTTTTATTGAAAGTTTTTGTTTAATTCTAATTTCTAAACAAATATTTTGTTAAATAAATTTGATGTATAGTGTACTTGTGTAATTTTATAGGAAAAATTGCAATTCTAAAATTCAAAAACTCTAATTTAAGGATAGCTGAGCGCGAAATTCGCTAATCGCTTTTTAATATAACCTTTCACGAAAGTGAAAAGCTATATCTTTAAACAAATTTTTGATTAGAGTAATCGAAACTTCAGATACAAAATTTATTAAATTAATTCTTAATCTGCTTCTGAAACTCTAGTTTGGAGATAGCTGAGCGCGCAATTCGCTGATCGCTGTTTAATATAACTTCTTTCTGTGATTAAAAATTAGCCAAGCTAGACTCAAGCACAGAATCTTGGGTAATTATACGATTCACAGAAATCACGACAGTCGAAAATCAGAATTATTGTAGTACCAAATTAATTAGGCTCGACTCAAGCACAAATTTCCTGCTTAATTCAGATACTTACAGAATTCTGATAATCGTCAAGAAATTGAAGGTGTCAGTTTTTTTGTCAAATAGAGAAAAAATAAAAGTTGAAAACAGTCAAATGTAAGCACTTCGAGGTTTGCCACACCCAAATTATGGTGACCGTTCAACGAATCCAAAGTGGACTTATGTTTTCGTGTGCTCTATTTTTTCTGTTTAAAACTTGAATTTAATCTTAGTTAACAAATGATGAATTCTTGCAGTACCAGATTAGACAAGGATGACTCAAGCACAAGCCCTGAATAATCTGTGTACTCGCAGAAATTCAAAAATAAAAATAAAAATGTCGTGTTATAATAAGTGTTTAAAAAAAATGAATAAATAAATTTGCCACAAAAAAAAAAATTTATTTAAAATTTGCGAAAAAATTTTAATTAAATATTACATACGAAAAAATTTGTTTAAAATTTATGAAAAAAATCTATTTAGTTTTCGGTAAAGATTTAATCAAAACTTACAAAAAGTTTTATTTAAAATTTGCGAACAATTTTAATTGAAATTTTGAAAAAAGATTTTATTTAGTTTCTTTCTATTCATTTATTTTTGTTTATTTAAATTTCAATCTTTTAGCACTAAACACTTTTTCCACTTGAAATATAAGTCGTATTTTGTACAGTTTCTTTAATATCTAATTAGAGGGGGAATTTTCATTTCTTCATATAATAAAATTATTATTTTATCTTATTCTGAAAAAAAAAAAAATTTTCACTTGAAAAAAGCACTGAATTTAATTTAATATTCAATTAATTCTTATTGCCTTATTCTTTTTATTGTTGGCTTATAGTTTCCCGGGCCGATGCACCAAAAATAATAAAAGGGGTTTGTAACGTCTTGGTTACTCACCTTTTATTATATTATTTATTTTTTCCTCGTTTTTTGTTCGGAAAAGAAACCTGGAAAGATATCTTAACCGAAACAAGGGTTGAGGATAGCCAACAATAAAACTCAAGAATATTACAATTATTAACCCTTTTATTTAATATTTTGAATACAAATGTGATAGAAATTCCCCTTGAAAATTCCTCCTGGGAAGCAGCTTGAAAATGAAAGGGGAGAATTTATAGATATATTCAAGTTAAATTAGGGACTTAATAAAAATTTGGTACTTACAGTAAATGCTTTATGTTAGTGATTCGAGTCCACTAAATCCTTATGTCCCCTGGGTACTATGATGAGGATAATTTATGTAGATCCAATATTTAAATTCCTCAACAGCACTGATAATCCAATTGATATTCACAATGACGAACGAACTGATAAACCGATGGAAATGAGTGACGATTGAATTTGCTTTCTAAGAAAAGTATGGAGTACCGAACTTGAAGTCACTTTTTCGAGAGTCACTTTTCTGAGAGAATTCCGGGGTTGTTACTTTTCTGAGAGAGATCTGAAGTTCAAGATGGTCTGACGGTAACTTGTTTCTTTTCTGAGAAGAGATGCGATTCTGAAGATGGTCCGACGGTCACTGGAGATTTGCGGATTTGCAGGTGCTTTTATAGACTGTTTTTTCGGTTGATATCAGCCATTTTTCGATCGATACTGACATGACATTTGCAAGATGTTCCCTAAAAGCTTTTCTTCCAGCCAGATGAGACCACAATTGTTTCTACGAAGATTTCAACATTTTCTTCAATTTGTATCCATAGCGACAAGATTCTAATTTTAGTCCCACTCAGTAACAGGTCTTCTAAATTTTCCTGCGTGTTCCTCTAGCCTCCCTATTTTTCTTAGGTGAATGGACTATGCAGGAAGTGGAGGGTTAATGGTTTGTGTACATAACTCATTATAACGCATTCCGATGGGGTTCCCCAATGAATACAATTTCGTTATGTCTAGACATTTAGGGTTTTTCGACAATCGATATATAGAGATACCTGTTGCTTTCACATGTTTAATATTTTCAAATTATTAATTTTACACATATTGTTTTGTAAATAAATATTGATAGTCACGGGACGTGACACATTATCGCAATTTTGGAACGAACTTCACTGCAACACGCTTTAGACCCAAAATATCCGAAAAAATTGCATGTCATGAGCCAACCGATATGCCGACATCCTCAGCAACTTCTCTAATAGTGATTCGAACGATTCTCCATAACAATTTTCTTCACTGCTTCAGTGTTTTCATTGGTTTTTAACGTGCTGGGCCGTCCAAGTCGAGCGTCGTCATTCATCTCTTCTCGACCTCCTGTGAAGAGCTTGTACCACTTGTAAACACTTTTTTGACTTACAATACACTCACCGTATGCCACTTTCAACATTTTAAGTGTTTTTGAGCACTCAATTCCATTTTTTACACAAAATTTGATGCATATTCTTTGATCCATTTTTTTCGACAGCAGAAAATCGCCAACATACGAAAAACACTTCTAACCTTTATGGCCCTCACAAACAAACAAAAAATGCTATATTACTGAAACTGTGAACATACATTCGGGACAAGTGTGCCAAAATATGAACAAAAATCGAAAATGGAATGTACATAGCCCGAGAAATATGATAATTCACCTTATTTTTTTAACAGACCTCGTAAAATATTTCAGACCACACCTGTCACAATTGAAACCAATATTATTGCTTACTTTCAAAGTTACAGACAATAAAAGCCGATAAGTTCTGTTTTTTTTATTGAAATGGAAAAAAGTGAATTTCATGTGGGAGATGGGCAAAAGACGTTACCATTCCAGAAATCATCAAAAAAATGCATACCATCGTACTAGATGATCCAAAAGTGGAAGGGCGGGAGTTCGCTGAGGCTGCAGGCATATTAATTTGGTCAGTGGTTGAAATTTTGCATGAGGATTTGGGCATGAGATAGCTAACTGCAGAATGGATGCAGCGTTTGCTAATAATTGATCATAAACGCCAACCAGTTCGTGGTTTAAAGAGCTATATAGACCTTTTTGACAGTAATCCAAGCGATTTTTCGCGTCGATTAGTGACCATTGATGAAACATGGATCCACTACTACAAACCAGAATTGAAACTACAAGTAAAATAGTAGTCAGGACCCGGTGCAACTGCACCAAACCGGTCAAAGACACAACAATCGGCTGAAAAGGATATGGCTTCTGCTTTTAGAGATTCCAGTGGCATATTGTTCATGGACTATCTGAAGAGGAAAAAAAACAACAGCGACTATTACTGTGCATTGTCAGACCGATTGAAAGGAGATATCAAAAGGAAGCGGCCTCATTTGTTAAAGAAAAAATGCATCTCTTTGGAAGACAGTACAACAAAAATCTATAAAAACGATAGCAAAATTCAATGAATTAGGCTTCGACTTGCTTCCCCGTCCACCCTATTTTTTAAATCTGGCCCCCAGTCACTTTTATATGTTCCTAAACTAAAAGAAATGGTTTCAGGGACGGGGATTTTCATCACATGCAGGAGTCAAATGGGAAACCGATGGCTATTTTGCAGATCTTGACAAATTGTATCATAAGAGAGGCATCGGAATGTCTAAAAATCATTGGGCTAATTGCATCGGGTTAAACGGAAATTATGTTGGAGAATAAATAGGATATTTTCCGGACAAGTTGTTTGTTCTTTGCCATCCTACGGACTTATTGAACTCCCTAGTATAGGTAAGCACCCATTTTATTGAAGTATTAGTTTTACTAGTCGAGACCGGAATTTTTTGAGATTAGAATGATTGACTCGACTTTACGAAGTGATTGGGTAGATTGCTTCAGAATATCTCGGTAAGAAGGTTTCATTAGAATTAATTGGAGTTACATTACTCTAATATTAACGTAATAATAAATCATGATTTAAGTAGAGAGACACGCGGAATTTTTATTTACGAAAAGAAAAAAGAAAACTTCGAAGACTCAAGAGGATGCAAAGGGGTTTCAGGGTGTGATGAACGCCATGAGGCGATAAAGTCAATTCGATAATACTTGGTATTCCGAGCCACTTGACAAAGAGAATAAGTTCACTGAAAACTAACGCTACTTGTATTACGTCCCCAAGCTCCGGAAAAAATTTGCGATAAACTCCAATGTTCGGGATGCTAAATGTGAAGTCCTGGGGTAAGTATGTCCCAAACGTGGTTAGAGCTGGTCGTCTGGTTAGTCGCTTTTCAACGATCGATGGTAGCGATAGTCGATCCATCGATGAATCGATGCTCGCTGGGCATCATGGCTGCCAGTTTGTTGTTGTCTGCTCGAAAACCGGTCGTGTCCCATCTCCAACGACACTGCTTCCTGGTGTAGCCATCCTCGTAGAATGCATGGAACAGACGGGACAGGAAGCGCATGTACAGGTAGTACGTGATAAGTGTTACAAGTGCTCTCGGGGAGCAACGAAGTGCGGTCTCTGACCAAACGACTTTTTCCCCGTTGGACATAACCCCACCTGTCATGCCGATTAGTATAGGGGAGATGTACCAGTTCCGGGACAGTACCAGTTGCGGGACAGTACCAGTTGCGGGACAGCTCAATTCTTTCAATTTTAAAATACCAATATGGCCCATTAAAGTAGTGTCAACGGAACAAGGTGAGTGTTTTGCATATAAATTTAGTATTTTCCATATATTTTATGATGAAATCGCGCATTCAGCCAATTTGCGAACATTTCATAATTTTATGGCTTCATGTTCCGGGTGCGGGACACCTTGCTTCACGAGGTATGGGACACTTGGATTTTTTTACATAAAATGTATTTTTGGCATATTTACTGTCTTGTAACGACATTTTTATCGAACTAAAGTGTTTTCAAACAATTAAATTGATATTCTGATTTGGTTTTGTCCATTTGTCAATTAGATTGAAATAATGAAAAAACACCATTTTTTATATTCCTTTTCGCCACTGAAATTTTTCAGAATTAATACAAATTGACATTTTCTTTATTTACGCTGTTTTTACTTCATATTTTCCCATTTTAGCGGATTTTTCTAGGTGTCCCGTATCTGATGCCAAAAATTTTTTGGTCCGGAAAATGTCACTACGAAAATTGTCGCAATTTTTTTTGTGTGTATGATATCAATATACCATATTCAGATAAAAGTTGCGCAAATACGTTAGATTTAATTTGATCCTTATATGAACTCAAAATCTTAACTCAGTCAAAAGATATGGCACTCTACGAAGACGACGGCATCTGAGAGTAGCGACATTGGAGACGCGGTACGACCGGTTTCCGTGCAGGCAATAACAAACCGGCAGCCATGATGCCCAATGAGCATCAACCCATCGATGGATTGACTATCGCCGCCATCGATCATTGGAAAGTGATTTGCCCGACGACCAGCTCCAACCACGTGACCCAGAAGATACAGTTTCGGGCACACCGAACCCAGGACTTTACATTTAGTATTTTGGACATTGGAGACGCTGAAATTATGATTAGTACTGTAATTGGACAGTAACAAATGCAGTGCTAACATACTATGTACGTTGCTCGCCGCACTAGTAAGAACCGCGTGTTGATAAAATGTTTACCGAGAGCGATTATTGTACTAGGCATGAGCTGCCTAATGTCTATTACAGATGTATCCCACGTGATCTGCTTCCGGGTTCGCGATTGGATCAGTTAAATATTTCGTTGGGCAGCTCGCAAATTTCGCCAGCGTCACGATTTCCGTCTTCACTCTCGTACTGAGACTGCTAACGACAGGTGTTAAATCGTTTTTTTTTTTTTTTTCAATCAGAAGGGTTTCTTCAAGGGAGTGGAGTTCATCCTGTGTTTTGTTTCGGAGCTGGGTGACGTAATACAGGTAGCGTAAATGTTCAGTAAATTTATTCTCTTTGGTAAGTTTCTCTAAATACCGAGTATTATTGAACTGATTTTAATGCCTCATGGCGTCCATTCCACTGCGAGACCCTTTAGCCTCCTTTTAAGTGTTTCACAAGTGTGTTCTTTCTCTCGGTGAATAAAAAACCCACGAATCTCTTTTTCCCAATTGTGATTTTTCCCTTTCTGGCCGACATGTAGCAGCGCGTTAAATCTTGTGTTCTCTCGGGCGGCGACACGTTATGTTAGAATAAATTCGATAGATTGTTGCGGTCTGACTCGGAATTTTCATGCATTGCGAAGTTTGACTTTCTTGATTCTTTGGCATTATTATCTTGACTAATTGGATTATATCGAGTTACTTGAACTCTTTGATATAAATTTTGTTCTGCCAAACTTGTTTAAATAATTAAATTCTAGTTTCTTATTTATTTACCCGCTTAACTGTTGTGACCTGAAAATAACCTTGCCTTGTTTTATCTAGATTTATATTTTAAGTCCCAGTAAATTTTGAATTAACTATGTCACTTTGAGCAAAGTGACTGGCGGTCAACCAAGATTTCTTGTGCAAATATTTTAATGTTTTCAGGTTTGATTATTATGAATTACCTAAATTATTGGGTTCAGCCACCGTACAGGTTCGGGTTAAATAACCTGGATTTTAAATTAATAATAATTATAACTAAAGTCTAACATGGTATCCATGTAAAAATGATTTTTGATTAACATTGTATGATTCGAAAGGTTTCATAGTGGGCGCGCCATTGTGAAGGCGAGACTTCAACGCAAGAGCGTGAAGCAGAAAAAAAAGACATAGTTATTTCTTTTTCTATATTCAGTTTTTTTTACACAAACTTATTCATCATTTTCCTATATCATTTCAATTAAATTCTAATTTGCGATTTATTTCAAAAAATGTCTAAATTTATCTACAAAATGCAAGAATTAGATCATTTACTCAAATCATGTTTGGTTATGTGAAACAAATAATTTTGTAGAATTACTTAAAAATTTACTTAACCGTTTAATAAGCAAGTTCTGTGTTTGATCTAACCTGAAAGAGAGAGCCTGGTTCAGGGTGCAAAAATTTGCACGACATAACGCAATTTTTTTAAAACTACAAATCATATGAATTAGCGAAATATTTTCGGATATGCTTACTATTGATTAGGGTGACTTACAAACAATAGATCTTTCGACCCGTTAAACCAGACTCCCCAATTAATTCTGGTTGAACAGACCAAATAATTTCTGAGTGTATATTTCACTTACATCCTGTACATTTAGTTGGATATTGTCCCCAGTTATCATCATTGTACAGCCTCTAATCACAAAAGTAAACGGCTCTATCATTGGATGATTTTTCTATTGGAACATAAAAGCATATAAATTTATAATCTATAGATCAAACTTTTTATCATTCGGAAAAATCGACCAAGGTCGTTAGATTTGCTTTGAATTTACAAAAAATAAATAAAACTGATAAAAAACTAACGTATTTCTCATATATGAAATTAGAATAATAGCCAATTTAATGCATCAAACAAATGCAATTTTTTATACTTTTAACGGAATCTGGGTGAAATTGAAATGTGACTTTTCTGCACAGAGAAAAATAGCATCTGGTCATAATGACTAGGAATAATGTAGTTAGAGAAAAAAAGTGATTGTAACGAGGGAGACTTGCTGTTGCTACTTGACCCATGGCTACAGAAACATGATTTGTAGCCATATTCTGAATACCTGGTCGTGGCGACTAGTTAACATCATTGGAATTGTCCTTAACTCTTAAACCTCGCTATGAGAACTTGAAACGTTGAGTTCTCATGGCTACACTGGGAAAAAAAATCCGTCAGGTTATACGGAAAATCCCGTCGCATTGACGGGAAGGAGCATCGGCGCCTTTACAACTTCAGGTTAACGTGCTGCCACCGTTAATGTAGCGTTGAAAACTCACGTTAATCCAGCTATGTTAGCCCCATAAAATACCGCAAATGTTAACGCTGGAGCGCTGTGTGATTTGAAAATATTACACGATGACGCAATTTCATATCCATAATGAAATTGGCAGTGCTTTGCTTTTAAATACCAATATGTAATTAGGAAAACATTTATTAGTAAAACAAAAGAACTGAAAAGAACAATCATGTATTGCCACAGCTGATCATTTTTTGGTAATTTCACGTTGGCTCTACCGACAGTGCAACGTTGAATCACCGGTGCCATTCAACGTTGCACTAACGGTAGAGCCAACGTAAAATCACCCAAAAATGATCAGCTGTGGTAATACTCGCGAATGTTCTTTTCAGTTCTTTTGTTTTCCTAATTATATATTGGTATTTAATAGCAAAGCACTACTAATTTCATTATGGATATGAAATTGCGTAAACGTGTAATGTTTTTAAATCACACGGCGTTCCAGCGTTAACATTCCCGGTGAATTGACGGGGCTGGCATAGCTGGATTAACGTGAGTTTTCAACGCTACATTGGCGGTGGCAGCACGTTAACCTATCGTTGTAAAGGCGCCGATGCTCCTTCCCGTCAATGCAACAGGATTTTCCGTATAATCTGACGGTTTTTTTAGCCCAGTGTAGTCGCTGTAACCAGTGCTGCAAACTTCACACTCGTTAAACCCGCTGTGTATTGTTTTGAGTAATGCATATTATTTTTCATAGAAACTGATAGCAACTGTTTTGAGAATTTGATGTAACTGTAGAGCGGGTCAAAACTGTGATTTTTAATCCTACTTTAAAGTTTCAACCCGCTCTACAGATACCAAAAATCACACTTTCAAAAGAGGTGCTATGAAGAATACAATGTTCCACGTAGTCATTTTATGCATTTGATTCTAGGAATTTGTTTTTACATAACTTTATATTGGACATTTACATATAGTGACTGTGACAACATTACATACTTGCTGTGACTACATTAGTTAGTCACGGCGACCACTTTTAGTATCTACACTGACGGGTCAACCATTGCTTGAATTTAACCACAAAAAGTAGTTAAGGACATTTCCAACTACATATATCACGTCACTATGCCCAGGATTTTTTCTCAGTGTGTATTTAGCGGAAAATACTCAAGGAGCATTGATCAACTTTGGAGAGAATGACAAGCAGTACTAATAGATAATTTTACCAGCCGTGAATTATTACCCTTTCGCTCCATCCTACTAATACTCCACGATACTTTACTTCCTGATTCAATACCACGTGTTCTATTGCTAAAGAAGATGGTCGCTCAGTATTCACTTTTAACTGGAGAAAAATAAAATTTATTAGGTTTTGGTATTTAATAACAGCCAAACGCTAAAATATAAAAAAATCGTAGTAAACGTGATTATCTGTAAAAAAATTCTTATGAATGATAATTATTAATAAGCTTAAATACAAAATAATTTAAGTTTTAACTTTTCAGTAATATCTGGAATTACTTACAATTAGAACAATAAAATGTGTATATTCATAAAACTCTTTTGTGTCTTCAATAATAAAATTCATATCGAAGTCATCAAAATAACTGATTCCAGTACAAATTACGATGTTATTTATTTCTCTCAGGGAATCGAGACATGTTTTAGTGATAAAAACCAAATTTAATCCACTCAATGCCCCAAGACATAAAAGTACTCGTTTGCCTTGTTCAGGGATTATTTTCCAAAAGGATACAATGGTATTGAGATATTTGTCATCGCTGACCACAAGATCCATACCGTCGTCTTTACCTCGAGACATTTCTTTACCTGGAGATATTAAATTTATTGATTTTGAAGCAGATCAAAATAGCTTGCTGTGGACTATTTATAATAATAGACAGACTATGAGACAAGTAGACATAATTGCATAGACAGAAATATTTTCTTGTTTTAGGAAAACTCAAAACACGATATTCTTTGAAGATACGTTCTGAAGATATGTTTCGAGTATTTGTAGAGCGGTATTGAGGATGTCTCTTTACAGCTCGGTGGACTACAAACATTTTATATTTTGAACCTGAACTCGAACCCGTATCACTACTAATCCGGATTCCTCTCAACGACTAAACAAAAGCAGAATTAAAAATTTCAAGAATTCGAACCTAATCGAATCCTCAAAACACAAAAAATACAACCAAATTTGGACCAAAATCACCACTAGAAAAAACCTTGAGAAAACAAACAAAAAAGGAGGAAAGAAAAAAGAAGGTAACCTTCCAAAACCCCTTCCTTCTTTTTTTTTCTTTCGTCCTCTTTCGTCTCTATTACCCACCACCACTTACATAAATAAAATTTAAACTTCTCGCCGACGTTTCGCGTTTCGGTGCTCTTCCAGTAGTATCACAGCTTTGAAGAGGGTGCTGGAAGAGCACCGAAACGTCGGCGAGTAGTTTAAATTTTATTTATGTAAATGGTGTGGATAATAATGACAATAGAAGACGAAAGAAAGGAAAAGGAGGAAGGGGTTTTGGAGGGTTGCTTTCTTTTTCTTGCCTCCTTTTTTGTTTGTTTTCTCAAGGTTTTTTCTAGTGATGATATTGGTCCAAATTTGGTTGTGTTTTTTGTGTTTTGAGGATTCGATTAGTTTCAAATTCTTGAAATTTTTAAACATTTTATATTAATAATATGCCTGAATATAGTTCTTACTCGGTGGGAAATTCGAAACCGCGTACATGAATACTAGTCATGTTAAAAACTCAGGCTACGTACCAACGACGCACATTGAAAAATGTAACCCATATTGTCACAGCTGTTCAGCGGACATGAGAAACAGAAGTCAGAAATGGGCGTTCTTACTACCGCTCTACAGGGACTCGAAATATTTCTATTTAGTGCGTGTTTTGCAAAAATATACTAGAAAGCCTTGTTGCAAAAATATGTACATGGCACTTGATAGATCCCTAGCGGACCCGTGTGAGAGAACGGTCATAGAATACTCTGACCGTTCTCTGACTGTTCTATGAGCGTTCTATTTACACTGTGCGTCCTCCAGATTGCCACAAGGCAGGAATAACAAAACAAATGCGTGAGCTATAGGCAAAGAGTGCAATAAAAGATTCTAGTTCTTCGTTTAATTTACCCATTTTGATCGTTTCAGAAAGGACGATGTGTCCGGTAAGAAGAAATGGCGTATAAGGTAAATGCACCAGTCCTCGGACAGTTAAGACATCAGAGCGGAAAAAATAATAAACCTTTCCATGAAATTGCTATCTATTGTTCATTTATCATAGTAGAAATATTAGGGATATCATTTTCTTCACAAAAATATACTTGATAATGGTTTTGAGTCATCAATTTTGATAATATAAAAGAATTATGATGATTAATACACGTGTGCCAGTCCCCGGACAAGTCAAATGTGATTGCGTGAGTGGCCGAAAATGCATGCTCGAGTCTCCGGACAAGATAATTATTAAAAGTACATTAATTGAAACAATATATAACACGTTTATTTTTGTTTTTAACGAACTTTTTAATACAATCAATCAATATTTGTGTTAAACAAAAATTATTTCATTATTGAATTACAACGCATACGAGCGCTAGTCATCGTTAATATCTTCGTCGATTGCTTTGGCCTTTTCTGTCTTCTTCCTCTTGGTCAGTGTTTGATTCTCAACTGCTTCTGCTTTTCGATTTTCTTGTCTTCGTTTTTCCTTTTCAGCTTTTTCCTCTCTTTTGATCCTTGCTTTCGTTTCGCTTTTTCAATCTGCTTCTCTTTCTTAATCCTCTCAAACTCAGCACGCTCCTCCGTCTTTTTCTTCGCTTATTCTATTGCTTTCTCCTTCTTAATTTTTGCCAACACTGGTTTTCCTTCTTGTTGCTGTTTTGTCAGCTTTACCCTTTCTTCTTTTTCAAGCTGAATTGCGAGTTTCTTTTCCTCACGATCTCTATACCATTCCTTCCAACCATCTCCAATTGCAGCTTAAGGTTGGGAATGTTTGTCAACTTTTTTCTTCTTATTTGTTGCTTGCGATAGTGAATGGCAAACAATAGTATATTACGTGCCTAGGCGCACAATGAGGGTTATTGCGCGACGAGCGACAATGCTCGCAGGAGATCGAAGCCAAGGCGTAGCCGAGACGAAGCTGAGACGAATCCGAGGCGCGATCCGTCCTGCGAGCATTGTCGCGAGTCTCGTAATTTCCCAAATTGTGTGTATTGGCACGTATTCTATTTTATGTGACTTCGGTGCGTATACGAGTTTTTACGCTACAGTTGAGAGTAGCGTAATGTTGTGTATTAGGATACAGAGGAATATAATGTAAAATTGAACTACGCATGCGCCTATTACGACACATTGGAGCGTAATCTTCTTCTTATTCTTCTTCTCCTTCGTACAGCGTTGGCACCGTACTGACAAAGCATTGTACATTTGAACTGTGCATGCGTCTATTACAATACGCTACTACTACACAAATTCGAGAAATTCAAAATGGCCGGAAGTATTCGCGGAAATTCATGTGAGATGGGCGATAATCGCGGCAATTTTGACCTTTTCAGATTGGATTCGAGTGTACGCATAAAAACTCGTATATGCGCCGAAGTCACATAAAATTGAATATGTGCCAATGCACACAATTCGGGTAATTACGAGACTCGCATAAAATGCTCACAGCACTGATCGCGCCTCGGCTTTGATCTCCTGCGAGGATTGTCGCTCGTCGCGTAATAACTCTCATTATGCACCTAGGCACATAATATACTATTACAGCATAAAAAGTCAATAACTTTTTGATTGACGGCGACTGGCACAACACAAAAAGGTTGCGGCGCTAATCTTGGTGATTGTGTCGGAGGACTGGCACATTGGCATGTTACGTGATCCAGTGTCCGGATTGTTTATTTATTAACATAAGAATAATAAAATCTTCAAAAAAATAAATACATTGTATGCGAAATTCATTTTTACAAAGTATACATGCATTACTTCTTTCATATCGTAAAAATTTAAGTGTATATTTCCTTATGAAATTCAATCTGTTTCTAACGAAAACAGTAAGCGCGTAATATTTTCTGAGAAATAATTGACATCGACTTACATAATATTGATTTTTTTTTAAACTATTGCTCAAGAAAACAAAATGTTTCGTGTCATCTTTACTTCTTAACTACAGCTTACTTTAAAAAAAAATTCAGTAAAATTTATTAATTATTCATTTAACAAACGTCGGAAACGATTGACTTTGTCCGGACTCTGGCACATGTCCGAGGACTAGTACGTTTACCTTAGTCATTGATTTTCGAAAGATAAACGAAGACGCAGAACAAGATGCGTATCCACTACTCATCATCGAAAATATTGTTTACCTTGAAGACACTGTCGTATTTCGGTCAAATTTGGAGAAACACGATAATAACTTGTCAACTTTTTTAATGGATTGAAAAACACTGGCTTGAAGCTCCAACTAGATAAGTGCATCACTTAAATTCAGAGTTTTAGGAAGATTCTCAGAAAACACGGATTTAGAGGATGAAAGAGAAAACGTAGAAAATGATAGTAGGTCTAAAAAAGAAGTGAATATACAAGACTATCTCAACTTCTTGTGCCACCTGTACAAGGTTCAGCATTTTTACACATGTTTCACACCACGTGAATAACTTACTCAAGAACAAAAAAGCGAGATACTTACGGAATCACATGGATCTTTTACACCACAACATTTCGGAGAAAATAAACCATTGAATATGCAAAAACCCTGGGAGAATGGAAGAATATGGAACAGGAAATCATTTATTACAATACATAAAACGCTGTCTTGTTTTGTCAATTGCAGAAGACGATCAGAATTGAAAGACAATGTGAAGTAATCATTCCTGATACGCCTATCAACCCTAACGATAAAATCGCTACGGATAAAGTTACAAGACTTAAAAATTTCTACACTGCAGGATATCTCAAATCAAATAACAGTTTGTATGATGATAGTCGATGAGTTAGGCGAAGAAATAAATTTATTGATAAAGGCAATAAATGACGGCAAGAATGAAATAGTTCATCCACAGCTCTTGACACTCGAAATTCTGATTGCTGAATTGGAAGAATTCGAAGAAAAATTTAATGTCAAATATACTATTTGTGTAAGGCAATCTTATTTACAGCATATCAATGATATCTCGACAGTCAACGTGGCTGTTGTAAAAAACCGATTTGTGTATTCCATCTGTATTCCTGTCCCTGCAACAGAAACGTACGAAATCAATCACTTGATTCCTGTTTCAAAACAAATTAATTCAGTTTTTCTTGTAATAATCCCAGACTGAATATCTGCTAATAGGTCAGGGACACACTACCTACATACCAACCGACAAAAAATCATTTAATGAATGTAGACTTTACGGACAAACTGAAAAGTGTAGACGAATTCAACCCAAATACTTGATGTCCGAATGATATATCTCCTTAAATAGTATACTATGAACTAATGTAAACACCATCAAGAACGAATGTAAATATTTACCCTTTGAAATCGTAAATACTATCTATTGAGTTCGACGCCTTATCTGAATCAGGTCATGATAAAATCAAAATACAGCTTCCAACAAAGATTATGAGCAATGACAAGTGTATACTGAACGGACTAAATATTGTATTAAAATTAAACTTTGTAAATACTTTAGTAAAAGAAATAAGTTAAAGGAGAATTCTTTCATTACCTTATACTGACAATCAATTGGACTATATAAAAGACAGGTCAATACCTGTCTTTATAAATTAATTAGCTAAACCTAAATAATTTGGAGCAATCAGTCGATGAGATAAAAAACGGAGTTGAAAAGGTCAACAGAGATAGACGAACCTGAACTAGGACTGAATAGGCGAAGAACTGGTTTTACACAGCGATTGCAGCAATCAGAGGTTTGGTAGGATTACAAATAAAATTTATACCCCTAAAGGGGTCCAAAACTATCCTGTTTACCAAAATTATATGTGTCGCACTTGTTAAATAATAAAAATGATATAAAACAAATTACTACTCAAAAAAAAATTAATATCACTTATAAAAAAAGGTAACTTTTGAATACGCTTAGATTGAAAGTTAGTTTTATTAAGCATGTGCATTAAAATGGAAAATTTCGCGACCAATTACGAGGTTATCGTGTTTTCCTCTCAGAGGTAAAAAGAGTAACGATCAGGACAGGATGAAAGCACCATTATCTCGTACTTTTGGGGATTGTAATGAAAATAATCTAAAAACTAATTTAATGCCAATATTATAAAAGTCTAAACATATTCTCACAACCTTTGGCAACGAAACGTATGTAGAGGATATAAAACACCGAGCGTGAAGTTGTTTACATCGCCACTCTTTCAGCCCGTTGCTCTGTGCCATCAGTTCCATCATCAAACTAATTCTGAAAAGCTCCTTCGCCCAGTTCCCCTATTATCCGACTTGTGTCTATATTGTCAACATAGTGGCTTGAAACACTATTCCCATCCTTAACACCCTTTTTTCACATCATCAACTTTACTTATTACACTTTAAATTCTGGATCATGTTGTAAAGAATGTAAAGAATGTCAACCTATTGCGTATTAATATACTTGAGCAATACACATGAATAAAGAAGTCCTATAATACGTTTAGGTACAAACATTAATAAAGTGCATATTTATTTTGCACTCTATTACGAATTGGCGATCCTGCCAGAATTGCGGTAAAAGACATAGAGGAGGATTCATGAAGATCACACTTTAGTTCAAACTACACAATCTTCGACTACGAGCTCAGGCCGTTGTCCAGTAGAGGACTATCGAAGAAGGCAAAGAAAATAAGCAGCTTAGGATATCGCTTTAGACAGCACAGCTCAACAGTGTCTCCTTACCAACCACACCCACCTAGACCGTCAGCACGGAGTTTGATCTACCACTTCGGAATCATGCTACAATAAAAGCAATCATTGGACAAAATTATGAGGGACAAAATACATACCAATAAATAAATTAACAAAATTATTGTAAAATATTCTTGGACAAAGAATATTGGTAGGCAGATTTGAAAAACAAAACTAGGCTCCAGCACACAGAAGAGAAGCTTGGCGAACAGTTATGAAGAGGAATAGTCTCTTGCAATGCCATTTTCAATTTCAAAGGAGATCCACCGCACTTCAGCGAGCGAATGGACCACGAGATCATAGTTAATTCAGGAAAAATAGTCAATATTAAATTATTAACTACACAAGTAGACGATTTACTAAAAAAGGATGTAATAAGACATTCTGAATCGCTTCATAACTCTCCAATTTAGGAAGTCGCTAGAGAAGCAGATGCTTCAGGAAAGAAAAAGTGATGAAGCGTTATAGACTTTAGAGAGGTTAGCGAAGAAACGGATTAAAATGTATATCCACTACCATCAATAGATGATGCTATAGATCACTTAGGTCTTTGAGCTCTTCAAAAGGCTTCAACAAACAGAGCAAGAACTTTAACCTGATAAGTGCGAATATGAATTTCAATATGTGAAAGGGAAGGAAAACAAGGCAGCTGAGTGCTCATCGTGACTGTTCCCAGTAATCGATCCTCCAGGAGATGAAACTCAAAAGAGCGATGTTGAAAATGAATTACTTGGCAGTGAAATTATTAAAGAATATAAAAATATAAACAATGTGAAGAATAATTTAAGTAAAGATCAATTTCTCAATGACTTATGAAATACTTAATTTCACACAAAATGGTATAAGTCCTGTTTGTAGGAGGTTTTAGTATTATCATCTAAATGTAAATTTGCTTGAATAAAAAAAACTTTGTTCGATTCAAACGAATTTCTTGTTTGGTCACGTATCAAAGATATGTTTGTTTGGTAAAAAAAAAATGTTCTTCCAGTGGCTCATAGCTTACAATCTATTTAATGGTGAAATTACAAATGATGGGACTTCCACAATTTTCATGTAAATATAATTGCAGGGTACTTTTACCATTGTAATGTAAAGTCGCATATTTCATGGGTTCTTTATATAAATTATTTTTTACAGCATAGATCCCTTTCTTGTAACAAGCAGGCGGCCAAGCAGACATCACTGTCTAGACAGAAATTTTTTTCATCCTAGGGAAATCCAATACTGTTTTCCGAGAAAAAAAACCAGTAAGTAGCATTTACTGTAGAGGTTATTTTTGCGAGAATATGTAAAAAAAATCGCCTCCATGACAAATGTTAGCTTACTAGGTTCTTCTTTTGGATAGTAGAATAAATTTAAACTGGGTGAAATAGAGAGGAAAGTCATCTCATAATCCTGCACTGAAACGGCCCAGCCTCAAGTATCCGCCTTTTGCGATGAAACGGGGGAAGAATCCGCAAAATTAGGCTTACTTTTAAAACAAGTAGATTCCCACGAGACTCGCACGAAAGATTTGCGAGGTTTCATTAAGTATTCGGCTCACAATTAATGATTTACTTCCAAACCGGAAGTGAATGTGGCAAGAACGAGGCAGTCTGGTTTTCACAGACATTTTCGTTCGTACTCTCAGCGAGCGCCACACTAACCTGTGGTTGCTGCCACACGACCGATCACTCAGGTCAAGCAGCGTGAGGCTTGGTCGATGGATGGGTAGGCGTCCCACGCTCCTATTTCGTTTATATTTTCTTTATTATTTATTGCAGGTTTGTTTACCTATGTGTATGGAAGGGGTTTATAACTAACAACTAAATATGCAAATGAATAGATAAATGAACAAATACATGAATTTTACAAATAAAGACAACGGTCACAAATAAATATAGTTATTACCACATTACGAATTTCTATGACCATGATATTTATTAATAAATATAATTATTGTTACCCCTAATACCATGCACATATAGCAATGAGCGAATATAATTATTTCTACACTATGAATACTAAAAAACTTAAACATCGTGAGTGGATATGATTATTATTACTTGTTGATATCATAAACACTAAATATCATGGGCGATTATTATTATTGTAAATATAAATTACAGATAATAATAAATCTATATTAAATAATTAAAGATAAAAGGGTTTTCTTGATTATAAGAAAAATGCCAAATTTATAAATAATTTAACAATATTTGACCATTTGATCATTTTTATTTTATATTATTCAGTGTTTTTCCTTATTTTTCGTTTTTTTAAAAACTCATTATTACTCATTATCAATATTTTCAATCCTACTTAGAGCATTTTAAATC
Organism: Diplolepis rosae; assembly: GCA_030998225.1. Taxonomy (NCBI): domain Eukaryota; kingdom Metazoa; phylum Arthropoda; class Insecta; order Hymenoptera; family Diplolepididae; genus Diplolepis; species Diplolepis rosae. The sequence continues at coordinate 135,892 of JAPYXD010000391.1, read as the reverse complement.
TATACACAAGGTTCTAGCCCTCTCATGCTGCTGGCCAATGGGAGCCCGCGCCCACGCAGGTAGCACGCGCCAGCGGGAATGTGAAATGGGGGAAAGGCTTTCTCGTCATCGTCGCGCGCTATGCTTTCGCTTTTGAGTGCACGCCAATTTTTAAAACGCTTCCACAGGACGAAATATGTGACCCTTTAAAACCTGAAAGACAGCATCATAATCGCGAGAATATTATCTTTCTTCCGATACCGATTTCCAACCCTAAAACGGTCGCAAAAAGGGGGAAAACATCGTGTATAAAATTCTTGATTTATTGATTTGATTAGACTTGATCGCGGTCGCTAATTGAGGCGCGCGCATATTAATAAAGGGGGGAATTTATTAAAGAGGTGGAAAACCGAGGTAACGTGCTTGGTTGCTGATCCTCGAGAATTATTCCAGGCGCGCAGCCCAAAAAGGTGAGAGCACAGCTCGACACCTGGGCATCTTATATTACTTTCAAAGATAGATCGAGGCTCGAGATTAGGTGTGGTGCATTGTAGCATCACCGCACCTAATCTTTTTGAGAACTCATCGCTTATGATTCCTGTCCTCCCTTAGTTAGGGATCAATGGTTTTAAATGTTTAATTCTTTTTATTTTTTGGGGATTTCTCTTTTAAAATACGCTCTTTTAAAACCTCATCACACAACTCGGTTAGCTCGACTCGTGCCACAAGTAGTGTGAACCCTCATATCGAGGGGCACATCGATCATGGCATTCCTAATTAAATAAATAAAATTCCAAAAAAAATTTGGGTGTCGAATCCCCACGGGGAGCTTCACCTGAGAATCCTTTTCCATATCCACGCCACGCGAGTGTCGAATCCCCACGGGGAGCTTCGCTTGCTTGGTAACTCCTTTTTTCTATTTCTTTTATGATTTTATTTTCCAATGAGTGAAGCCTGCCGAGTTGCGCGCGTCAAATATAAATATTGAGTATGTTCTGGGAGGAGGCAAATGATGATAAGTGGCAGGCCTGTGTCACAAATTTTGCAGTGCCCTGTCCACGCCTGATGCCTATTTTTATTAAAATTAATTTTATATGAAAGGGAGAAAGTGGTTAACGGCGAAGGGAAACGGAGAAAAATTACATATGCTACGAACAAAGAAAAAAACCATTGGTCGAAATGTTTTATTTTCAGGAGTAGGGACAATTCCCCAAAATTAGAACGTGTTTTTGTTCATGGCGCGTTTGCGCGGAATTATTCAAAATAAAAATTAACTAAAATTTTCGTCTAATCTTCAGATTCGGAACCACAAAATTGCGATCACGGACTACAGTCACGAGGACGTGCCCGTTTTGCTTTATTCCCTCGAAAAACTAAAAATCGTGGGTTTTTATTCGGTATTCTAGCTCTTTAAATTAAGAATTCCGTTTCGCGAGATTTTCACCCTTCGTGTGACCCACACGTAGATTTTAAAGGAGCAATTTTGACCCAAAATAGGGCAAAATTGTTACTAAAAAAATTTGGAAAACTGTTGTAGTTAAGAATTGAAAATTTAAAAATCGAAACTAACTTGAAGAGCGAAACTTTTGGCTCAATTAGGCAAAAATTCGTGTTAAAAATAACTAAATATCAATAAAATCAAAATCCTAAGAGTCGAAATGTTTCAGCACACACTGAGGAAAATAGACAGCTTGCACACAAGCAAAAAAATCAGGAAATCGCCTAGTAAATCAAAAGCGATGGTAACGCTATGGGTTGGTCCACATAAACATTTTAATGTCAAGAACAGTAGGGGAACAGCAGGCAAAAGGACCGGATCGAAAAAATTAAATATTGTAGATAACGCGTGTATTTGTTTATATTTTATGTTATGTTTTGCATAGAATGACTGTTTAGTTTGAAGGATGGTATTTCAATGCGATTTCCAAATGTGTTTAAATTGATTAAATCAATTAAATTATACGTAGCCACGTTTAAATTCATATTAAGATTAAAAAAAAATTATCCCAGGACGCCGTACCACCGCTTCTCGACGCTCTCCTACTAACCTCTAGCGAAGAAAAGAGGTTTTTGGAATGTGGTGCTATAGGAAACTACTAAAAATAAGTTGTGCAGAAAAGTAGATCACTGACTCAGACATGAGGGAATAGTAGTAACCATTTTGGAAGGTGCAGTAGAGGGACGCCAAAAGATAGGGAGACAAAGATTAGAGTGCGAGGGACAAATTATAGATAACGTAGGTTGTAGCGGACACTGCGATATAAAGAGACTTGCTTAGGATAGAAAGGGATGGAAAGATGCATCAAATCAGTCCAACGAATGCTTACCATAATGAAAATAACAAATAAATTTCTAATTGGGCCATTTTTCAAGAGAAATATTCCGGTTGTTTTTAGCAAAATTAAGTGCTATATCCTTTTAATGTCAGAAATGTCGAAAATAATGTCTTATTAGAGAAAATTTTTGTATTATGTAAATAAATTCAATAAACAAATTTATTATTCAGCCATTTTTTTAGTAGATGAGCTTTTTTTAATCAAAATTAAGTATTCATTTGTCACTGATGGTAATATGCTATTGATATTGTGCATTTCATTAACAATCGTTTATTATTTAAACAGAGGGCTTAGCAGGAGAAGCATGTATGTGCTCACCTGCTCGGATCTGGTCAATATTTCCACCATAAGTTGGCATTGATGTAAAAATGAATTTCACAAAAAATGATATCTAACAAATAATTTTTATGAGAGTTAGAAGGAAAATCGAAATTGCAGATCGAATAGAAATTGCGAGCTGGAAATTGATTTCCTCATATCAGGCATCTTTTTAACAAATGAGTGGAACGTTTTTTCAATAGCTGATATAGCAATCTGTCAGTAACTCCCTTCAAAAAGTTTTCATGGGAAAACCATTATCCGAAAAGGTGAATTGAAAAGAATGTTCAAAATAAAGAATGAGTGTGAAAATTAAATTGTAAATTAAATTTCACGTTTTTTTTGTAAATTTACCACGTCTGTGCTTTGCTTTTTTTAGCTACCAACGACCAACAGTGTAAATGCCTTCCAGTTCATTCTCAAAGCGTTATACTTATATATATTTACCTTTGCGAAGCAATGAATTAACTGCCGTGAAATCTGCGTAGAAAATTTTAGAAAACACAACTTCCCTTTTATCAATAGTTCTTATTCCTCCCACAATACTATTGCCATTGACATCATTTTTTTCATCCAAATAAGTAAATCCTATTATGTTCCTACCCTTTATTGCAAGACTGCTCAGGGGAAACTAAAATATCAAGAGCTGTTAGTTATTCAATCCTCTAAAAGTACCAAAAAAAGATAAAATAATACTCACGTCCTCATCCTTATAGCATGCAGCTCCGAGAAGCGTCAAAAATCTTTTGTTATTTTTGAAACTGACTGGTACCTTCTTCAGACCGTCCTATTCAAACATATCAAGCATACAACATTTTTATAATTTAGAAGATTAATATTTCTACGATTTGTCACAATTCACTGATTGCGTTGTACTAATCTATTAATACTTTTTAGTACTACTGTCTCATCGTAGTTAATCCAGTAACAGCAGAGATTAAATTAGTATTGAAAACAGAACTAGTTCATGGAAAATTATCAGTGGTAAGTATCGAAGCTGTCCTTAAAATGTCAATATAAATGTCAACTGAATATGCTCAAAATAGTTATTATTATTCTTCGTTCAAAAACTAAGAAGTCAATCAGTATTTAACCACACGGAGAAAAAATAACTGTTGGCAAATGATGGCAGCCCAGGTCCAAATTTGTTTAAGAAATATAAAGCTAATATAATAGTTTGGCACTGAGACAAAAAAAATGTTGTAGGCTTGTTTATGTAATATACGGATTACTTATCTCACAAATTGGAATTGTTTTAAAAAGAAAGCGTAATTGATCAATCTGCTTAATTGCGAAAGATGGAAATCAGAAAAGTAAGAATGATTAATCAACAAGAAAAGAAAATGTCACGAAGTTCCTTACTGTAAATCTACACAGAAACCTATCTAACTGACTAAAGGGATTTGAGACATGAATTTTATTATAACATAAGACAGGAATCTTCCTGGATTACTATATAAAGGGTTTTCCAATAGGGACATAACAATTTCGTATCTTTATATGAATGCACCCTTAAACTTTTTTAATGAACTGTCAATGTCAAAACGTTAGTTAAAGTCAACATTTTCATCATGGTAAAGATCAAGAACCAACAACGTTTTACAATTATTAAAAATTAATACCGAAATTCTGAGTCAGTGGTCGCAACTTTAATTGCGCTTACTCCAATTTTCGGCCGTAATAATCGTCCCACCGTGCGTGCTATAGTAGATAAATTGGAGACCAAATTTACACTATTCGACGTTCCGGTGCCAAAAAGACGTCGTATTGGTCGAAGCGAAGAAAAAATCGCAGCCGTAAGTGCATCGATTCAAAATGAGCCAAATCAGTTGATTCCACGTCGTTCTCAAGAATTGGGTATCGCTCAAACGACACTGTGGCGTATTATGCGAAAAGATATTGGCCTACATGCTTTTAAGATTAAATTGACTTAAGAACTAAAGCCAGTTGATCATTTGGAACGCCGAAACTTCTCCAATTGGGCTCTGGCAAAGCTTGAAGAAAATGAAGAATTTCATCGAAAAATCATCTTCAGCGATGAAGCTCATTTCTGGCTCAATGGCTTTGTTAATAAGCAAAATATGCGTTATTGGTCAGCAAAAAACTCAAATGTGCTTCTTGAGACACCGTTGCATCCGCAAAAAGTGACAGTTTGGTGTGGTTCTCATGCCGGAGGTGTGATTGGGCCGTATTTTTTCGAGGATGAAAACGTCCGTCATGTTACCGTCAATGGAGAGCGCTATCGTGCTATGTTGGAAGATTATCTGTGGCCAGAATTGGATGAACTTGACATCAACGATATGTGGTTTCAACAAGACGGTGCTACTAGCCATACAGCACGCGTCACAATCGATTTATTGAAAGGCAAATTCGGTGAACGTGTTATCTTGAGAAATGGTCCGGTCGAATGGCCGCCTCGTTGATACGATCTTACTCCATTAGATAGAATGTAATGCTTGCACTACAACCGCAAACAATTTGAACTCAATATCTGAAATATTTCTGTGTTTATTCATAGATAAAATTGTTATGTTCCTATTGGAAAACCCTTCATATTCATATGTGGTTTCTTATGTAACTTCCTGCAATAATACCTTTATCAACAATTTTTTGCCACGTGCAATATGCAATTTCCGCGCAGTAGTTTTCTTTCTATTAGTTTACTGTACAACATTGTACACCCGTGGCAATAAAATAATGTTTCTAAGAGGAAAACTTCCTGATATGGAGATGATTACAGAAAATCGTATAGGATTTTCGAAACGAAACCCCTAGTTTGTGATCCTGCATAGGATTGTTTATAGATTCGCGCATAGCAACTTATTCATACAGGACCCTGTTTTGTTTAATATAAGAATTCATGTCTCAAATTTTCATAAGAAGTAAGATAGGTTCCTACGTAAGTTTCGATATAGAATCCAAGAGAGTTTCCTATATGGGTTCCTACAAGGAAATTTACTGCAGAGTTAGGAATGGTTTCCAAAATGCTCTATACTCTTTTCTGTCATAATGTGACATATTACACAACATGTCTACTATTATATTATACAGGGTGAGGCACATAAATTGTGAGAGAGCGATAGCACTCAAACTATTAATCATATCCAAAAATGTTTTAGACAAAAGTTTCAGTGTTCGAGAAGGCCGTCATGCTTGACCTCCCTATAATTTTTATCGCTTTTAAGACGAATTCAGCGACCTACAACACATTTCTATTCATTTCTTACTATACCCATGATAGAATGGGTATCTGGATCAAGAAAGGAAGTATTTTCTGTTCACATATCAGTTAGTCACGCATTACTTTCTAATGTGAGTACATCGAAACGCGAAGATGAACGATTTTCAAGAATATTTTGATACGTTGGTGGTGCTGGGGCAATGCCGTAAACATTATAGAAACGCCCAAGATTTATATGCGGCTCGTTATCCACATAGGCAACAAAAATCACACATGGCTTCTAAGCGATTAGCTAACCGTTTCTGTCGCTTCGGTACAATGAAAAACACAAGTCAAACGTCGACCAATTGTTAATGAAAATAATGTGGCTGCTATCTTAGCTTTTGCTGCATTAAATCCACATGCGAACAGCAGGCAAATGGAAAAAAAAGAATGGAATTAGTCAGCGATCAATTTCTATAATTGGATTCGTAATAAAATGCGCACAGATGTCTCATTTTTGAGTCACGTGGTTTTTTCTGATACAGCTAACTTCGCAAATACGGGAAATGTGAATAGGCATAATATGCATTATTGTGCAAATGAGAATCCTCGATGGATGAGAACTATACCATTTCAACATCCGTGGTCCGTTAATTGTTGGTGCGTCATTGCCGGTGACCACGTCAATGGTCCATATTTTTTTGAAGGTCGCTGGACTGGGCAACTTTACGCAAACTTTCTGCAAAACGTACTGCCTTATTTAATGGAAGACGTGCCCTTGCATGTTCGCATGAACACGTGGATTCAAACACGACGGTGCACCACCCTATTATGCTCTATGTTCATGACAAGTGATGAATGAGATTTTTGACGAAAAGTGTATAGGACGAGGCGGCCCTGTAGCTTGGCCACCTCGTTCGCCAGATCTGACATCACCAGATTACTTTTTATGGGGTTTTGTCAAAGAACGCGTAATGGCGGTAGCACCTACCACGCCTGACGACATGAAAGAAAAAATACGCCGAGCATGTACCGAAATTATACCACAAATGTTGGCTGAAGTTAGACGGTCTTTTCATCAGCGAATTAACAAGTGCTTACAAGTCGAGGGTTATCATTTCGAGCATCTTCTGTATTTAGACCCAAACCAAGGTTAGTGGATCCTTTGAAAGTGATTATTCCGATATGTTTCGATTTTTCATCTATTTTTATACTTTGCATGACTAGAATGACCTTGTGTTGTAGGTCGCTGAGTTTGTCTTAAAATCGTTAATAATGTCATCGACAAAAAAATACATGGTTCCACTTAAAAAAGTGGAGTTGACCTTGCGTAGCATTAGCGCCTCCGACGATAAAAAAATAGGGTTGTCGAGTATGACGGCCTTCTCGAACACTGAAACTTTTGTCTGAAACATATTTGGATATAATCAATAGTTTGAGTGCTATAGCTCTGTAACACTTTATGTGCCTCACCCTGTATATGTGTGTGTGAATGAAAAAGATTGAGTGCCAGTGTTAGTGTGCGAATTTAATGTGTATGTATGTGTGTGCATGTCGGAGCGGGTGCGCGGACACAGGCTTAATTGGTCGGGTTTTGGACCGATTCTCGCCATCATTAAATTATTTCTGTAAAACAAAAACATAAAGATCGTTGCGTTAATGAAACGGCGGATTACAATTGGTGTCGTAGCCCTTTTCCCCTCGGGGGGGGCGGGTTCAACCTAAAATTTCGTCCAGACGTTTTGTCAGTCTGTCACTGTCTAGTCCAGTGTGCACAGATCTGATACCGACGCAGTCACAACTACAGAAGCACCTCCTGTCAGTGAGAAGGGAGTAGGGAAAGGCAGTGGCGCGCGCTGCCTCTCTTTCTTCCTCGTCGCTCTTGCACGCGAGAACGGCTCGTCCCACTTTTCCTTTTTCTCCTCGCTTCCTCCATGCAATGCTATTTTTAGATTTCACGCTTTCGGTATTTCGGATATCGAGTCGAAATTGAGAATTGTATTTCTCTGGACTCCGCACAAAAGAGGCGCGAAGCAGACGACAATTTCAAATTTACGAAATATGTTATTTAAGATACACTTTTTTTCCCGATATTTTGTAAAAAATCTGCCTGAAATAAACATCTAAAAGATCATGTAAACTTTTAAAAGCATTTGAACACTTTAAAAGTAAATTTTCACTAGATTTTGACGCCAATAAATGTTCAAAATTATAATCAATATATATTTTTATATTCGAATTTCCATACTTCTTATCAGTTTTGTAAATTAAAAAAAAATTTCAGTCAGAGAGATATTTTCTATTAAAAAGAGATAAACATAAAATTCAAGTTTAAAATTTACATTCTCAGTTTTATGTTAGAAATATTTTCATTTTTTCAAATTTTCAAGCACTGACTTTTAATTCAAAAAATGAAATGCTCTACAAAAAGGAAAAATTTTCTAATAGAAATGGATAAATTAAAAGCTAAAATATGTGTTCATTGATATCTTCAAATGAACATGTAAATATTTATCGATATCAAATTTTACATTAAATTTTTTGTTCGAAGTGTTTAAATCTTGTTACAATTTGACAAGATCATATGGACGAGTTCAATCTTTTAAATGAAATATCTTGTAAATTTTAATTTGTCTGTTCTTCTGAAGTCGGGGGAAGATTTAAACAGTAAAAAAAAAGTTTCCAATGGAATTCAAGGCCAATAAATGCTCAAAGTTCTATATCAAGATTATAATTACTAAATTTTGAAGCTTTGTAAATAAATTACTTCATTCAGAAAGTAATTCAGCTCTGTAGAGCATTTTTATATTTTGAATTTAAAATCTGTGCTTAGGCCACAAAAAAATAAGATAAAAATTTTTTCACCATTAAACTAAGAATGTAGATTTTAAATTTATTATGTCATATGTTTATCTCTTCTTAATGGAAAATACTCTGCACATAATTCTCTGTTTCGATATTTTTTAAATGTACGCGAATATTTAAGAAATTCATAAGTACTTCACCTTTTTATGAAAATTAAAAATTTCCAAATAACACTTTGATTGACAAAGCTAAAAATTCGTCAATAATTGATTTATTGTACTGTAAGTTTAAACATAGGACGACTTAAAATTTCACAATGACATTATTTTTCAAGTACTTCTTCAGTTTTGAGAATTCTTTCAGAGGTTTATTTCAGGTGAGTGACTTTTCCTTTTTTAATGAAAAATTTTATAATTATAAATTTGACTCATCTTGTATCATTGTAAAAAGATTTTAAAACTTCAAAAAAAAGTTGTCAGATTAATTCAAAGTCAATAAATATTCAATGTTTGAAATTGAAATATTAAGTGAAAGATTTTCAAGCTCTACGAATCAACTACTTTAATAACACAATTTTTCTTGTTTGTAAAGCATCTCAATTTTCAAATTAAAAGTCTCCGCATAGGTTACAAAAACGTAAAATGAAAATACTTTTTATTATAAAATATAAAATATCGATTTCAAACTCAAAAATTATTTGTCTGAAATAAACGTCTTGAAGATCTTGTAAAAATAATGGGAGATTTGAATACTTCTAAAATAAACTTTCAGTGAAATGGTGAACTCAATAAATGTTCAAAACTTAAATCAGATATCAGTTTACAAATTTTTAGTTGCGTAAATTAACTACTTCAATTTGAAAATTACTTGAAAAAATATTATATTTAAAAAATTTAGGCACATAAAATAACGGTTTAAAATCCACATTCATAGATTCATGGTAAAAGCAGGTCAAATATGCGCAGACTTTTAATCAAAACAATGAAATGCTTTACAGAAGGTCCAAATTTTCTTATTGCTGTAATTCATCAAATTTATGAAGTTAAAAAAATTTTTAATTGATGCTTTTGCACAAACCTTCAAACATTCATTAATTTAAAATTTTACTCAAAATTTAATCTTTCAGCGTTCAATTCTTTTTACAATTGTACACAATCTTATAAATATTTATTTTAAGCAAATGTTTTTATAATATTTGAAATATAAGTGTAATTATTTTAATTGAATATTTCGTAACATTTTGAATTTAGCTGATCTTGCGAAATTGTTGAAAGATTTGGTCAAATTCAAAATCGATATATTCAATTTTATACTAAAACTATTGACATCTCACGTTTTTGTGGCCATTTTTTGCGGTCATTGTTTTGATTAAAAGTCTGCGCATATTTGACCTGCTTTTACCATGAATCTATGAATGTGGATTTTAAACCGTTATTTTATGTGCCTAAATTTTTTAAATATAATATTTTTTCAAGTAATTTTCAAATTGAAGTAGTTAATTTACGCAACTAAAAATTTGTAAACTGATATCTTGATTTAAGTTTTGAACATTTATTGAGTTCACCATTTCACTGAAAGTTTATTTTAGAAGTATTCAAATCTCCCATTATTTTTACAAGATCTTCAAGACGTTTATTTCAGACAAATAATTTTTGAGTTTGAAATCAATATTTTATATTTTATAATAAAAAGTATTTTCATTTTACGTTTTTGTAACCTATGCGGAGACTTTTAATTTGAAAATTGAGATGCTTTACAAACAAGAAAAATTGTGTTATTAAAGTGGTTGATTCCCAGAGCTTGAAAATCTTTCACTTAATATTTCAATTTCAAACATTGAATATTTATTGACTTTGAATTAATCTGACAACTTTTTTTTGAAGTTTTAAAATCTTTTTACAATGATACAAGATGAGTCAAATTTATAATTATAAAATTTTTCATTAAAAAAGGAAAAGTCACTCACCTGAAATAAACCTCTGAAAGAATTCTCAAAATTGAAGAAGTACTTGAAAAATAATGCCATTGTGAAATTTTAAGTCGTCATATGTTTAAACTTACAGTACAATAAATCAATTATTGACGAATTTTTAGCTTTGTCAATCAAAGTGTTATTTGGAAATTTTTAATTTTCATAAAAAGGTGAAGTACTTATGAATTTCTTAAATATTCGCGTACATTTAAAAAATATCGAAACAGAGAATTATGTGCAGAGTATTTTCCATTAAGAAGAGATAAACATATGACATAATAAATTTAAAATCTACATTCTTAGTTTAATGGTGAAAAAATTTTTATCTTATTTTTTTGTGGCCTAAGCACAGATTTTAAATTCAAAATATAAAAATGCTCTACAGAGCTGAATTACTTTCTGAATGAAGTAATTTATTTACAAAGCTTCAAAATTTAGTAATTATAATCTTGATATAGAACTTTGAGCATTTATTGGCCTTGAATTCCATTGGAAACTTTTTTTTTACTGTTTAAATCTTCCCCCGACTTCAGAAGAACAGACAAATTAAAATTTACAAGATATTTCATTTAAAAGATTGAACTCGTCCATATGATCTTGTCAAATTGTAACAAGATTTTATCAAAATTCAAGAAGTTTTGTCGGTGTTCAAAGAGCATATCGTGCAAAATATGGTCGTCATTCTGCTCCATCCGCGCTCTCAATTCGTCGAATAATCGATAAGTTGGAGAGTGAATTTACTCTATTGGATACTAAGCCTAAAAATCGTATGCGTACCGCACGTTCTACACAGAATATAGCCGCCGTACAGGCCAGTATCGACGAAAACCGTGAATTGTCCGTGCCACGCCGATCTCAGGAAGATCTCAGAAGAGTCTCGGGGGACATTTGGCCGATATATTGTTTAAATCATAAATGGCATAGAATATCCAATATAATAAAAGAGATTTCGATCAATTCCGAATGAATATTCAGTGTTTTTTTCAATTTCAAAACATATCACCCTTATTGGGAAACCCTTTACATGGTAGTGGATGTACTGTGATAAGTTTCCGGCCTGACCTATAGATGGCAACATTGCTGTCAAATCCATATTATTTCTGGATAGTACTAACCTTTGAACGTTAAGTGTAAAAATTAAATGACAATATGACGTTTACTTCAGACGTTATAAAGATTTTGTAAAGAAACTTTTGTCATTTTCAAAACAATGGATAAAAGAGAGTTTCGAGTGTTAATCGAACATTACTTTTTAATTGGAAAAAATACTGTTAAAGTAAAACGAAGACTTGATAAGCGTTATGGAGACTCTGCACGAGGGAAATCAACAATCATCGACTGGCATGACAAATTTAAACGTGATCGTACAAACACCGATGACGCTGAACGCTCTGGTCGCCCAAAATCAGCAGTTATTCCGGAAAACATAACAAAAGTCCAAAAAAAAGTGTTAGGCGATTGTAAATTAAAGTTGCGTGAGATTTTCGACACCTTACAGATATCAGAAGGTAGTGTGTTAACAATTTTGCACGAATTTTTGGGAATGCGATTTCGCGAATGCGAACTTTTTCGCTACACTAGGATGTTCATTGTCTGTTAAATCGAAATCTCCACTTTTAAATTGACGAAACCATGTCTCACATGTTCTAATCACGGGAGCATGTTCACCATAAGTTTCTAACAGCAATCGATGAGCTTCAACTGGTTTTTTCTTTTGATGAAATAAGAAAAGCAACGAATGCCGCAAATGCGATTTAGTTGGAACGAAACTCGACATATTCACTGAGGTAAACAACTATGATGCTATTATTTTGACAGTATGTAATTGTGTATTTTTGAAGGTTATTATCCATAGAAAAATATGACATAGATGCCAAATCATAGAAATGTATACATATCACTAGCGACATCTATGAGTAAAACCGGCAAATTTCAACTAACAATCCTTAATTGCTTCCTAACCCACCATATTCTCCAGATCTGGCCACCAGTGACTACTGGCTCTTTGCTGACCTGAAAAAAATGCTCCAGGGAAAGAGACTTGGCTCCAATGAACAAGTGATTGCTGAAACTGAGGCCAATTTTGAGAGCAAAGATTAATCATTCTACAAGAAAGGCATGAAAACGTTAGGGAAAGTTTGGAATGAATGTATTACGCTAGAAGGAAACTATCTTGCTGAATAAAGAATAATTTCTCGAAAAAACTGTTTTTCTTAGACCGGAAACTTATTGAGTGATGTGTTACAAGTAGGAAAGTGCAGGAGATAAGAAAATTAAAGGGGTCAGAAAGCTGCGTCCAAATTTTCTATAACGTTTCAAAGCGATACAATTGGTACTGGTCCTTTTTACTATATCTATATTTTAAAGCTTTATGTTTTGAATGCGAAATTTACGCAATTTATTTACTTTGAAAAGTTCTTTGACTTAAGTTAACGTTATTCTCGACTAGTAATGTTATTGTTGTGGACCAAAGAAGAGTATTGTGACCTGAATGTCTCAGTAGGGAAAAGCTAAAAAAAGGCAAATTAGGGATTCTAGCTTCTGAAGAACTTAGATTTCTGAAGTATTTTGGTTTATTAGTAGGACATAAAATGCCTAAAGACAATAATTATTAGAGTTTGAACACCTGCCTTTGCGATATAGTTCGAATCCTACGTCAACCGTCTTTTAAGACAGAAGATTCAAGCGTTTTATTCTGTTTACGAAATAATTTTGTTATAACAACAACTTCTTTTGGTTTGATCAATCAAACGGTTCAGCATGAAAATTTGGTTGACTCAACAAAACCGTTTTGTTACTTCCATAGCAACCATCGAACCTAATTGGGACAACCAAACTTTTGTTTGGCCTACCAAATATTTTTCTCAGTGCAATTTTAATTTTCAAAACTTTTATTCAGGACTTTATCGCCGGAGTATCTTTTTTAATATACACCACTGATTTTTCTGAATAAAAGTAATGAAAAAACTGACCCTAACCAAGTGCGAATTGCCGAAAGTGATAATACGGCTCAATATTGGCCCAATCTCGGCAGTCAAGAGTCGGCTATTGTTATTGGGCCAGTGTTTAAATTTACCGACGTTCAGCCGAAACTTGGCCCAGTATCGGCCCTATACCAAGCCGATTGTCATTTTTACTATGGCATCCAGTTCAGAAAGTAGAAGAGCCAGAGTCTGGCTCATGGACGGCACATTACTGGGCCATTTGTCACTTTTACCACGGCAAACCATTCTGGAAATGAGAAAAGTAGAGTTCGGCACAGCATTGGCCCGTTGCTGTGCGGAAAACAAGTGCTGGCGGCCAGAGTTTGGGCCAGAATTGGCCGCCAAGTGCATACTGGAGTTGTCATTCTAGCAACGGCACGATATTGGCAGCCTATCTTTGGAAATTTTTGGCGATGCTAGGCCAGTGTTGGTCCGTATCTAACTTCGCACTTGGGTATGCCTAAACATCAAGAATTCAATTGAAACTCTTTTTTCTGTTTCAGTAATTATATATTCACGCATTAATCATTCATACTCTTCGAATATACATTTTTCTCCGTGTAAAGCTAATTATTTACCTGAAGGCAATTATAAAAACGTCTTTAAAGGTACTGTATAATTAATGCATAAGATTACAATTTGATTTTCGTTGCTTGCGTTTTGTCTATCTTTTTTTTTAATTTGGTAATGAGGAGGACTAAAAAAAAATAAACATAAAAAGTATAACATACAAAGGCAACAAGAACAAGTCTGATGTGAAAAAAATCTATACGGAGAAACTCTTCATTGTAAAATTTAGTATTATTATATTTATTTTGACTGAAAGCCAATAAGAAGTGAGGATATAGTGGCAAAACTAGTTTTATTTATCATAGCGATAGGAGAAAATACTTTTTCTGAACCAATTGTAAATATAGTGCAACTTTATAATATACCATTGAGAGTTGCAAAGATTAACATCTTTGATGGCAAATTGAAACTAGAAATAAGTGACACTTATATAAATAAAAAATAAAACTATCAATGCAAAAATTGGTCTTTTGAATAATATAAATTGCAAAAAAGTTTAGAGAAATTACCATTGTCAATAGTAATGAACAATGAAGAGAGAAAGACTTTAATATTTTGTAATCGAATACTTCATATATTTAAATAGTACGTTGCTAAAATTCCCATTGGAAATAGTAAATGTACTGCCGAGTGACGCCGAGAATCGCTGCATGTGCTCGTTATGATTATTAGTCGGTACCCGATATAAAGGGTTTCCCAATAAGGGTGATATGTTTTGAAATTGAAAAAAAACACTGAATATCCATTCGGAATTGATCGAAATTTTTTTTATTATATTCGATATTCTATGCCATTTATGATTTAAACAATATATCGGCCAAATGTCCCCCGAGACTCTTCTTGCAAACCCGAATGCGTTCAAGCCAATTTTCGATGACTTTGTGGAGCATTTCTGGTGGTATGGCTGCTATAGCGGCTCGGATATTGGTTTCAAGCTCTCCAATTGTCTTTGGTTTATTGGCATAAACCTTAGATTTAACGTATTCCCAAAGGAAATAATCCAGAGGCGTTAAATCGCAAGATCTTGGCGGCCAATTGAAAGGGCCATTTCTTGAGATAATCGATTCTCCAAACTTTCCTCGCAATAAATCTATTGTTTGGCCAGCAGTATGGCAAGTTGCGCCGTCTTGTTGAAAGTAAAGGTCCTCTGCATCAATATCATCATATTCCGGGAAGAAAAAATCGGTTCACATGGCCCGATATCGCTCTCCATTCACAGTTACGGTTCGTTTCTCGGCGTTTTTGAAAAAAAATGGTCCGATGATGCCACCATACCATAAACCGCACCAAACGGTTAGTTTCTCGGGATATAATGGAGATGAATGAATGACCTGAGGGTTTTCCTTACACCAATAACGACAATTTTGCTTGTTTACAAAGCCGTTGAGCCAAAAATGCGCCTCATCAGAAAAGATATGCTCTTTGAACACCGACAAAACTTCTCGAATTTTGATAAAATAATTGGACAATTTCCAAACGTTGTGGAAGCGTGAAACTACTCATGATTAAATGGCAAACCTTACTGATGACAACTGACAGCAGACGTCAAAAATTTCAGTCCAAATGAGCCCGATAGGGACATTCAAAATCATATCACCCCTATTGGGAAACCCTGTAGTAATATAATTTTTTACATTCGAATGTGGCGACTTTTTAACTTACGATTTTTGCTAGCAGAGGGGCTACAGAGCTTCTTCTCACAAATCGTAAAAGTTTCCACAGTTCAGTATATAACGAAGTTGCTACATTGCAAGCGTCATATCACTGCGATACGTTTATGAATCTGTGCGGTTAGGTTAAGTTGCGTTAAAATAGTATTTGTGCGTGTATTGATATGTTTACTGTTTATATTGATACGTTTATATGTTTATGTCCATGTAAGTATGTAACTGCGTTTATAAATACTCTCTCCATGTAGCTCACAAAATCTATTAAGAACTATGTTAAAATTTACAAATGAATGAATTTTTTCATTATGGAGATGCAATTATTCCCTATTTTCGATAGGAAAAGTTATAAATATGGTTCCACTATCTCCAAATGACTATGGTAATTGGGTTAGACAGAAGATGTGACTTTACTGTTGCCTTTTATAAACTTAACATTCTGTTTTAGGAATTAATGAAATATTTATTGGGTTTACATCAATATAATTCGTTCGATGTGTCGATCACGATTTTGTTATTTCAGAAAATAAAGCTTGCTTTTGATTTTAGGCATAAGTACAATTATTTCACCATTTTCACCAATATTATTAGTAACTCCATAGTTAAATATTAAAAATAGTAATTTCTAAAAAGCTGACGTTATATCCTCGTTTCCTGTTGATTTTAGTAAAAATAAATATAATATTACTAAATTTTACAATGACACCGGTATGTAAAATAATATACAATATACTGTAACAAGAACTAACTCAGAGAGAACAATATGATATTCGCTGTTATGACAAGCTTATCTTTTTTTATGCAGTCGTATATTTTTACCTTTTTGTTCCAACCTAAGAATACTTCTTTTATATCCATATCATTGATGCCCTTAGTCACGACACCTATTCTTATAGACGATGGTAGATTAATCTCTCTATCCAACTAAAGGAAAATGAAATCTCTTATATTATAAGTATTTAATAAATGTCTTATTATAAAAAATAATGAGATAAAATTAATTTAATATCAAATTCTTCAGTGTTATATTGGAATACTTACAATTAGGATAGAAAATTCCGAGTTTTCACGAAGTGGTTGTGTACTGTGCAAAATTTTTTCTGGAAAATCTGTGATGTTATTTATTCCAGTCAAAACGCCAACCTCACTAAGTGACCCCAGCTTGTTAGAACATTGAGTAGTAGTAAAGATCAAATTTGACTTAATCAAGGCTCCAAGGCATAATATGTAATATACTTGTTTAGAGATAATTTTCCACAACGAAACAAGAATATTGGTGTAATCTTCAGGCTTTATTTCTGTTTTTATTATGTTTTCTGCACAAATAGCCATTTGATTAATAAATTTTAAAAAGACGTATAAATTGTTAATTGTAGATTTTTTTTGTCAAAAGATAGGTCAACAGACAAATATACAAACACCACTGCATATATAAAGAACTATATTTGTCCTAACGGAAACCCAAAACGTATGAATAAGTGAAAAACTGGAGGAACTGTATGCATATCTGCATCCACTACACTTTTGTGACGGAAATGTAGAATTTATTGTCAGACATTAAATCATATTAGCCACAGATTGGCCACGAGCGGGTTGCAAAATATGAATTATGTACTATATAAGACTGAAACACGAATTACAATTTTCTAAGGCGGTAAATCGGTTTATTTACGGTATACTAGAGTCTTGGTACTATATTCCTATTAAGCAATTTCCAATTTGAAGTTCACTTAACATTCAACCACCGGCTTGCCCGAAGAATCTTCTCATTTAGACCCTCTGATAACAAAAATATTTATATAATGGTCTTTGCCTATTTATCTATTTCAATTTATTAACTAATCGATGCAAATTTTATCCTTATATACGCATATGCAAAAACAGTGCATATATGTAGAAAAATGGTTGTTGAACTATAGGCCAATTATTTTATATAAACAGTTATAAAATCTGAATGTATTAAAATATAGAGATATTAGTATTTCATGTAATAGATATGACAACTGAATAAATACGAGTAAATATAACAACTGAATATAGTAAAAGGTCGGGCGAAGCTGAACATACCAGGGGTGTTAGTTGAAATTTGCCGGTTTTACTCATAGATGTCGCTAGAGATATGTATACATTTCTATGATTTGGCATCTATGTCATATTTTTATATGGACAATAACCTTCAAAAATACACAATTACATTCTGCCAAAATAATAGCATCATAGTTGTTTACCTCAGTGAATATGTCGAGTTTCGTTCCAAGTAAATCGCATTTGCGGCATTCGTTGCTTTTCTTATTTCATCAAAAGAAAAAAGCAGTTGAAGCTCATCGATTGCTGGTAGAAACTTATGGTGAACATGCTCCAGTGATTAGAACATGTGAGACATGGTTTCGTCAATTTAAAAGTGGAGATTTCAATTTAACAGACAATGAACATCCTGGTGCAGCGAAAAAGTTCGAAGACGAGGAATTGCAGGCGTTATTGGAAGAAGACCCAACCCAATCGCAACAACATCTGGCACAAACACTAATTGTGACCCGAGGAGCAATTTGCCAACGTTTAAAAGCCATGGGAAAAATCCAGAAGTATGGAAAATGAGTACCACACCAACTGAACGATAGACAAATGGAAAATCGAAAAATCATTTGTGAAATACTGCTTCAACGGTTCGAAAGGAAATCTTTTCTGCATCGTGTTGTCACGGGGGAGGAAAAATGAATTTATTTCGAGAACCTGAAGCGGAAAAAAACATGGCTTTCACCTGGTGAGGTCGGCCCATCGACTCCAAGCCCAAATCGCTTTGGCCGTAAGACAATGCTCTGTGTTTGGTGGGACCAGTGTGGTGTGGTGTACTTCGAGTTATTAAAACCTGGTGAGACGGTGAATACGGATCGCTACCGACAAGAAATTATCAATTTGAATCATGCGTTGATCGAAAAACGGCCGGAATGGGCCCGAAGACATGGCAAAGTTATCCTACAACATGACAACGCACCGTCTCATACCGCTAAAGTGGTGAAGAATACATTAAAAGCATTGAATTGGGAAATATTATCGCACCCGCCGTACTCTCCGGACCTCGCCCCGTCCGACTATCATCTTTTCGCATCGATGGGACGTTCACTCACAGAGCAGCGCTTCGCAAATTTTAAAGAAGTCGAAAAATGGCTCGTCGAATGGTTTGCCTTGAAAGAGAAAAAGAATTTTTGGAATGGTATCCATGATTTGCCTGAAATATGAGCAAAATGTGTGGAATCCAATGGTCAATACTTTGAATGAAAATTTTTTGAGATTCCCTTGAGAATTAAGTGTTTTCTTTATTGAAAAAACCAGCAAACTTGAACTAACACCCCTGGTAAGTAAGATTAATTAATTATCAAGTTATTCGATTTATTAGATACGTGGCCGAAAACTTTGCTAAAATGAACAAAATACAGTAGGCATTAAGGAAAAATCTAATTCAGAAAAATTTTTGTTTTATATAGTAACTAATTTAAATAAATTCATCAAAATAGAGTTTTTTCTTATGCGCGTTCCATTAAGCATCATTATATTTGCTTTCCAGGTGTTGCATTGTAAGGATATATCCTTTTTCAAGTCATTGACGAGAAAAATATAAGGACGATATCATCTGCGCAGGCACAATGCGGAGAGAAATCGTTCTGGACAGTTTACTCAACTTTTGAACAAAATTGGGACACATGCACAAGTTTGAGATTATTTAATATTATTGTAATAATCTTTGACGCACACTCCGGAATTTTACTTTGTATTCGTAAAGTTTTCCGGACTGTAATGCATTCTTTAATATTTGGTACACCATCTATGCAGAAATTATGACACTCTGCCGACTGTGACGATCGGTTAAATTTTGGTCCAATTTAGGAAATCGAATGTTGATTGACAATGTTGGTACAATGTTCGGAAACAATTGGCCCAACCTTATTCTGACTGTGGAAAAAGTAATTTTCCGACAGTGGATATATGAGGTCTAGCCAGTGGCTATTCAGCCCCGATAGTCGACTGTATAATATTAGCGTTTGTACAACGTTGGGTGTACAACAGGCCCAACCTTCTTCCGACTGTGGAAAAAAGTAATTTTCTGACAGTAAATATAGAAGGTCCACGCAGTGTCTAATCGACTCTGACAATTAACATTGTAAAATATCAGTGTTTGTACACAATTGATTCGACACTGGTAGTCTTCTTTAAAGAACGTCTTTAACCGTAAAACATGGATTTAATAATAAAAACCTAACTCACTTAAAGAAAAGAGGTTTCCGAATAGAAGTAAACAATGACCGCCATGACGACTTACAGGATTTGATACATGGATGCTTCGATTATTGCCTCCATCGATCGCTAGGGAGCGAAGCACAGGACGACCATCTGCCACTACGTGACCCGGAAGACGTGGTCTGGGGCACATAGACTCCAGGACTTGATATTTAGTATTTTCGACATTCGAGACACTAAATTTATGTTATACAATATTAATGGACGCTACCTAGCATAGTGCCAACGTACAAAATTCCCGACCTGCCCCACTTTGCGTCTCTCTATCTCTTGTAGTTGCGAGTGCTTCTCTTTCTTTCATGCTTGTATCTTTTATGATTAACCCCACTCTCGTTCGCGACAGTAATACGTTTGGTTATTAAATCGAGCCTTTATTGAATCCTTGTTCTCTCTGGTGGTGACGGGGTAGAACAATCGAATTCCGCCATATTGTCGCGCGTGGCTCGGAAAGTTCCGAGACTTGTGTCATTTTGATTACTGACTTTCATTTTAATATCTTGGCATTAATTTTCCATATCAAATTCTGGTTCGTATCGAGTCTCAAATTTTAATCGTAATAATCAGTGTTCTGCCAAATTTCATTTTAATCAAGTTCTGGTTCATTTATTTATTATCCGTCAACTGTTGTGATTTTATTTTGACCCCGCCTTGTGTTTAGTGTTGTCAGTTTCGAGTCTCATTATTATTGGAGTAAACTTTGTCTCTAAGCGAAGTGACTGGCGCTCAACATTGCAGGAGAAGTGTTTTAGTTTCAGGTATTATAATCTAATGAAAATTGGTTGAGCTTAATCAATGATAAGAGTTGCCAGGTTCCGAGTTAGAACCTCCATTTCAGTTGGTTACCAGTAACGGTACAACATTGGAAAACGGTGTTGTATCAACGCAGTCCGAATGTTAATTTCTGCTTGGTCACGAATTATTACAATATTATAAATGATAGTAATTGGCTTTCAATTTGGTTTTAGCCCTAACAGACCGGCGTAAACCTAGCGTAAAGTAGCAATATAACTCATGAAAGTGACAGAATAAATATTTAACTTATTTGTATCCTTATTCTACGCTGAAATTAACGTTAAATGCAATGAAGACATACAATAATTTTATTCTTTAGTATTAAGGGGGTAGACCTGTGTCAAGAGCGATTTTCGAGCGCTTTTTTAGGATCAACGTGTAGGCAAAGTAATTAAGATGTTTCAATTATTCCTTCACGATTTCCTCGCTTCATTCTTAAATATTTTACATCAATTGTTTCAAAGGTGTTATTAAATTAGTAAATAAATGATCGAAGCGGGAACGAGACCTTCTCAAAATGGCAGACCCAAACGGTGCTCAAGATACAGTACGCATCTGTCTTCTGAAACGAAAAACGAAAATACTTCGTGATTCTTAATTAAGTTGCCGAGGTACTGACTTAGGGATTTAGTAAATTTTGGAAAATTGACAAAATGGCGCAGTTTGCAAAAAAAAATTTCATTTTTTCCTCTTTTTTCGAGCGTAATGAGCCATAAAAAACAGTAAAATTTTTTTTTCTAAAAGTCCTACGTCAGTTCATCGCATCATGCATAAAAATTAATTACACAAAATTTGAGCCGAATCGATTGAATAGATTTTCCGCAATCCTGCACACCAACTTGAAAGACACGGTTTTGAGAAAAACGAGCTCAAATTTTGAAAACGGGATGAATCATTGTTTTGATCACCTTACGTTCATTCTGCAGCTCAGGAACAGAGCTGGTTTCGAACAAACCCTTTTAGAAAAGTTTTTTTAACATGTTTTAGATTAGAAATAAGGAATAAAAAAAATCGATTTTTCGAAAGTGACACAAAGGTCACCCCCTCAAAAACTATTGTAACAAAACATAATACCTGTCATTGAAGGCAGTGCAGTGGTTCACCATTTGTGGAACGTCTCCATCGTTAGAGTTGTCCATTGCTTGGGGGAGACATGACTACTTTCGTCTCACTCTAACAAATAGTCAATCCTGACGGAGCCCAAGCAGATATGATCACACTTTTCTGACTGTGACGATCGTTTAAATGTTGGTCCAATCTAGGAGATCGACTGTTGATTGCCAACGTTGGTACAATGTGGGAAAAAATTGGCTCAACCTTATTCCGACTGTGGAAAAAGTAATTTGCCGACAGTAAATTTACAAGATCCACCCAATGTCTAATCGATTCTAATAATTAAAATTGTAAAATACCAGTGTTTGTACAAAGTTGATTCGATACAGGTAGTCTTCTTTAAAGAACGCTTTTAACCGTTAAACATGGATTCAATAATAAAAGTATTGGATCTATAACTTAATTCGTGCGGTTTTTTGTCAAAATTTGAACGTTTATTTAAGAAAAACATTTACAATAGTATTGTTCAAAGTATTGCTTATTTCAAGCTATGACTTTTTCCCATCTTTCTGGCAATTTGTGGATTCCATCCCAAAAGAACTGCGCCGGCTTGGCGGCCAAGAATCCATCAAGCCAATTTTTGATACCCTGTTCTAATGTGAACCGTATTCCAGTGAGGGCGTTCTGCATCGACCGGAACAAATGGTAGTCAGAAGGGGATAGGTCTGGGCTATAAGGTGGGTGGGGTAAAATTTCCCATCCACTGTTTTACAAATATATTTTAATCGGAATAGCAACATCCGATGCAAAAATGACTTCTTTTTGTAGCGTTACAGCAGAATTTCGGACATGCAAAACCGCCTTTCAACGTCTCTCGGCTTGAGTTCATGTGGAACCCAATTTCCTTGCATTTTAATGTATCCGGGTGCTTTTAAACGTTTTGAAATGGCTGCTTGAGTGACTCCCAAAGATTCTGCGAGCTCTTCTTGTGTTTGACAACAACTTTTATCGAGTAATGCTTCCAGTTCTTCATCTTCAAACTTTTTTGACTGCCCAGGACGTTCTTCGTCTTCCAAGCCAAAATCACCACTTTTAAATCGTGCAAACCACTTTTGTCACGTTCGCTCAACTAGAACATGTTCACCATAAACTTCCGCCAAAATACGATGACTTTCGGCAGCAGTCTTCTTCATATTAAAGTAATGAAGAAGAACTCCCCGCAAAAATACTTTTTCAGGTACAAAGTTCGACATATTCAAGTTAAAAAAAATTATTGTTGTTTACGCTTCAAATGAATGACATATACTGAAAAAGATGCACAATGACAGTAGCTTTCCAACGCATGTTCGGAATATTGGAATGATGGAATAATAATCAAGTTACGCTATCTCTTAGCAAACCGCACGAATTGAGTTATAGATCCAATATATAACTAGTATTTTAGAAATGTTGACAGCCAGCGTTGAAACTATGTTGGTTACCAGTATTGGTACAACGTTGGGAACTGGTGCTGTACCAATTCAGTACATCCTGGAAATACATGAACCACCACACTGCTTTCAGTGACAGGTATTATGTTTGGTTTTAGTTCTTAATGCTAAAAAAATGAAATTATTGTATATCTTCATTACCTATTAACGTTAATTTTAACGTAGAATATGTATTTTAGAGAGTAAACCAGAACTATTAAAAAAATTTGTGAAAAGCCCTATGCGTTTTTAAGGAGGAGAAAAGTACCATCAACGATTCCAAGGTTTGAACTCTGATGGGAACTTTTTCGAACGTTACGATTATAATATTCCGTAAATTCGTGGAAGTAATATTTCAACTTAAGGAATGTCTTACAATGTAAACGCGAAAGATATGCATACACACCTTTAAAGGTATATTTTGTAAAAAAGGTAGTTGGCATATGGATTTTTAATTTTTACCATCATTCTTGATGATGCTTCCCGAAACGTGTTATCTTAAAGATCATATTTTTGGGACTGACTGGAATGAATTCCTAATGGTTCTGGTTTACCGTCAAAAATGGTACTTTGAACCACCAAACTTCTATCTGCGCACAAAGAAGTTAAATATTTATTTTGTCGCTTTCATGAGTTATATTGCTACATTACGCTAGGTTTAAGCTATTTTTACACTTAAACTTTAAAAAACCTAAGCCAAAACTGGAAAATATGATATAATTTAAATATTATAAAAAATATAAGCCAGCTATTTATGAATTATTAAATAATCTCTAACGTGTAATAAAATTTAAATGCGACCTTTTTTTCGATCACTTTACAAAAGGGTGGAATTAACTTTGATCAAAAACTCTTTTTGTTTACTAGATTTCTCTTTAAGACAGTCATAAAATTTAATGAAAATAGCTCTGGTGCAAGTTCCAGATTGGTTTTCGTTTCCCTTGAGTCTGAGTACCCTTTTTCTGAACCAATCCCTGCCATTCAGGTAGCGTAAGTTGGTTTTATTATATTCTTATGGCAAGTTCGGAATTCCGAACGAATAGACATTTTGAGTTGAACGTTATATGGCGTCTGTCACACCAAACGATACCACTTCGCCTTTCTCTTTTATTGTTCGCGAGTGCTTTTTTTTCTCTATTTGTAATTTTGTTATTTTGTTATTTCTCTTGCTCTCTATCGTGGGAAGTAAGGTTTTAATTATTAAATTTAATTGTTATTAAATTCATGATTGATCAGGTGGCGACGCAGTTAGCTAGAAGAAAATCAAACTGTTTTCACGTGTGACTCGGAATTTTCCGAGGCTTGTATAATTTTAATTTATATGCTTTTTTGATATTATGGCATTATCTTTATGAAGTTTTTGTTTGTATAGAGTCGATTTATTCTAATAATTTGTGTAATGCCAAGCTGTTTATAATTGAATTCTGTCTTCTCTTTATTTACCCAATTTACTGTTGTGACTTTCAATTGATCCCGCCTTGTATTTAGTGTGATTAGAGTTTTGAGCCTCAGGGCTGTTTAACTTGACTTTGCCGCTTTAAGTAAATTAATAGAATTTGTTGGGCTAAATAGAGCTGTCAGGTTACGGGTAAGAACCTGCATCTCAACATATAAACAAGTTAGAAGTTATTTAGTATCACTGTAATTATTTGTGATGTATTAAATGTTCAAGAATGAATCAAAGATGAGTAAAATTTAGAAGTGTAGGGTGAAGTATAAAATCGTGCATTAAAGATTTCTAAAAATATATATTATTACTGATAATATAATTATAAAAAATCAATCTTTTATTCCATCACAAAAATATTAGAGCTTTCCGTTCATTCTACTCTAAGCTTCAATTGAGAGTTGAGCAAACCGTCAATCGCAAGACTCGTTTCACCAGCTATATCTATTCACGCACATGGAAAAAATTTATTCTTAAAGAATTCCCGAATTGTTCAAAAATTGAGGATATGAGAAATATTCGGCCGATTTTCAATGATTTTTCGGTGAAATAACTCGAACGCTTTCAATATATTTATTGAAATGTGCAGTAAAGCTTATATTCGTATAGTATGAATGTCATTGAGAGAAAATATAAAATAGTACGATATTTCTTACAAGGCGCCTCAGGGAAATTTATAGTTCTTCTTAAATAAATTTCGAAGAAGAGGTCAAAAATTATAAAAATAATTTTTAGGTGTATAAGTTCAGATGAATAAGAAGGTAAAATTTACAAAACACAAGTTTCTAATGGTTATTGCATCCATCTTAGATTTTTTCCGACGTCATAAGCATGAATGCAAACATGACTGGAATTTTTCCCAAACTCGGTGGGATTCTCACCGTATAGACCCATAAAATCTATAACGATCACTCTAATTATTTCTGAACTGAATTCTAACAACTATTCTGAACTACACCGGAATGTCTACTGTTGTTATAAGTGGGATTCTCCCCGTACATAAACCCGTAAGGTTTCAGAGACTACTACTATAATTTGAGCTGCGCTGGTTTTTGGAAATTTTCAATAGATTCTCGTTAACAATATTACTGCACAGTTCGGAAATTTTTACCAACTATTCTTAATAGAAAGTTCTATAATATTTCTAAACAAGTCAGTCCGTAATTTCTATGCAATTTTTCTCATATCCTCAACTTCGGAACAAATTCAGGAATTTCACAAAAGCAAATTTTTTCCGTGCTGGAACGAAAGAAAGTAATATGTCAAATTTCGATAGCTTTTTTAGAAGCTGTCATTTGAAAGGTTTACGGAATTATTGAAATTTTTAATTAATGTTATTAGGTTAATATATGTGAAGTTGTATATTTAAGGGGGGATTATCGTATAGATGGTCCAAGAAGTCCTTTTTTTTCATTACATAAATCGATTCTATGTACTTTCAAAAGTATATTCGTAAAAATTAAAGGCGATATTGCCACAATTGAACCTGTGCCTAATTTTTTTGTACATCATGTCGCTGCGCGTGAACACGCCGTTTGCGCCAGAGCAGTCACGACGGGTGATCGAGCCCGATATATCAATTGCACAAAGAGACAGAAGGATTGCTCTATGGACCAGGAATAGCCGAATAACTTTCTGAAAACACGTGAGTACCATGGACAACTTTAAACGCGTTTTCCCAATAAGATGATTTTTTTAATTGGCGTGCACGATTGCAAGAGAACAGCTTGATCGATTTTCATGATATTAAAATCAAATTAAAGGGAATTTTAAGCTCTTCAATGTGAACCAAAAGAATTTATAAAAAAATTTGTTTAAACAATTTTCGGCCGAAAAACATTAACAAAAAATATTGAACTTTACACACACTGCTTCAGTTTTCTTAAAAAATCGTTGAAATCTTTTTATTTTGCTTCATATTGGAGACGACACATTACCAAAAAAAATTGTATCCAATTTTTTTTGTAGATCAACTACCAGCGACAAAATCGTGCACGCCGTTTACCTCTTCACAGAGCACATGGTCGACTTTGAGCGTTAATATCTCTTGAATGAACGAAAATATTTTAACAAAAGGAAAAATGTAACATGTTATAATAAAGTCCTCAATATGTACGAAATTTCAAGCCTTTAACTTGAAAACTTTTTTTTCAACTACGCGCAAAGATTCAGTATGATTTTGACCGTCTATATGATAATCCCCCCTTAAGTCTATTTGTGATAGAAAATATGATTGGTTGCGACTGAATAGTGTGAACGTATTCGCATGATGTTTATGTATGTATGTATCGGATAATTAATGGCAGGCTTGAGGTAAGAATTTTTTATTCATTTAATAGATCCATACTGCTGCCGGTTAAACTAATGCGCCAGATGCTTATGTTATTCAACTATTGTTTGAAGTACCTCAAGCGTCGGTGATATACATTCTGTCAAAAAAGTACCGGGAATTGATCATTCAAAAAACCCGCTTAAAGAAATTGTCAAAACAAATTTTGACGCTAAGTTGACACCACTGTCCTCTATACTGACGAGGAGTTTGAGCGTGAGCTGTCATTTAGTTTGTTTACAGTGCTCGATGTTGTCAGTTCATCTTAAGAGTGTTTCGCGAGTTTTCCAATGGATAAGAATATCGAACAACGAACTTGTCTCAAATTTTGCATTGCAAATGGAATTTCATATGCGGAATCGCTAAAAATGTTACAGAAGGCTTACGGTGAATTGACTTTATTAAAAAGACGCGCATATGAGTGGTACAGTGCATTCAAAAGCGGTCGATATGTGGTGGAAGATTTGTCTCGCTCTGGTCGGCCATCAACGTCTTCACTGCCTACTTTGAAGGCAATAAAATAAATTTGGATGAATAATGAATAGTCTGTGTTTTATTGACCAATTTCCGGTACTTTTTATACCTTTAATGTTAACCCACTCGCGCATGTTGATGCTCTATCGCCGACAACGCATTACTCAAATCCTAACTATTTCCTATTGAACATTTATTGTTATTCACTTTGGGCAAATTAGGTATTTATAAAATTTATTTTACTCGACTAGGATTTAAAAGATGTTCAAATGCCCTTATGTCCCAAGTTTAATCGACAGAGTCGAGTAAAATTACTTCAACTATTATTCTTCTTGTGCAGAACTTATAATTAATGCATTTAGTTGATATAAGTGTTTTCAGAAATTTAGAAGGTATACCTTCTCCAAATTGTAATATAATTTTTTATTTATTGTACCAGGTGTACAAATAAGTTTCCACCGTTTGACAAAAGTTGGTGCCACCAGTAAGTTTTGGTTGAAATTGACAGATGTAAAACGTTACTGTCGTGAAGTTGGACATCTGTCAACAACATAACCTTGAAATAATAGTGAATTTTCACCAGTATAATATATTTTTCTGTAAACGAAAATGTCGGGTTTTGAGTCGAATAAGCGTCATTTGCGAGAACTTTTGATTAACTTCTTCAATTTGAAGAAATATGCAGCTGAGGCACATCAATTGCTTGTAGAAACATATGGCGAGGCTGCCTTAAGTGAGAGAAGTTGCCGTGAGTGGTTTCGAAAGTTTAAGAAAGGTGAATTTGACATCGAAGACAAAGAACGTAGCGGAAGGCCGAAAGTGTACGAAGACGCGGAATTGGAAGAATTATTGGATCAAGATTCGTGCCAAACGCAAGAAGAAAAGTACGATGGACAATACTTTAAATAAAACATAAGGATCAGTTCTTTTACAATAAAAACCCAATTTTTCATAAAAAACGACAGAAACTTATTTGTACACCCGATAGTATGAAAATCTTGCAATATGTTGTATATGTTTAAAAAAATTAC
Organism: Diplolepis rosae; assembly: GCA_030998225.1. Classification (NCBI taxonomy): domain Eukaryota; kingdom Metazoa; phylum Arthropoda; class Insecta; order Hymenoptera; family Diplolepididae; genus Diplolepis; species Diplolepis rosae. The sequence continues at coordinate 107,210 of JAPYXD010000391.1, read as the reverse complement.
TGTTAGAAATGTTTTACAAGCTACAAAATTTTTAACTCATAAATGTTACGGAGAAATATTATAAATACACAATACTTTATAAGAAACGTAACGTAAAATCCATTAAAGATTAACTGAAAATTCTAAAAAATTTCTCTAAAACATAAAACTGTACTGCATTTTCCGAAATATGCATTAAAATTAAAACGAAGGGAAGAAGAACTGGGAAATGCTCGAAAACAGGTAAAAGTATTGTCCACTTTCTAAAATCCATGTTGGAGAAAATCAAAATAAAAAAATACAAGCTGATTGAGCTGGTCAAAATACAACTTTTATTCATGATGTATTTTCAAGTCCGACATGTTGTTTTCGAAAAAATAAAAATAGAAGGTAAATTTGGAATGAGCGAAAATCAATGTTTCAAAAAACATAAATCACGATTTCTCGGTAAGTACTGCACGTAATAGATTGATTTTTTCGTATTTTGATATAGTACCTATCGCCGATTCGACAAGTAATTATAAAGTTAGAATTATTTTTAATATTCAACAATATTTAATAATAATTCAATGCTAGTCAATTTTGTGTAATAGAGAACTGAGAGGGTTGTTAATAAAAAACGCGCGACCTATGGAACGCTCGATTTGAATGATAAAGCGGATTGCACGGTTTTCCAATTTATTTGGACATTTTTTCATACGTTTGTCACTAAAGATCATTGAAATTTATAATACGTATGAAATTAGACAATGCAGTGGAAGTGAAAACTTCTTCCAGCTCCGAAACCATATATTATATGACTTCTGCATCCAGCGATTTTATAAAAACCTTTTTGTAGGGATACTTGAACAGCGATACAAGTTTTTCGAGAAAAACAAATGATAAGCGCAAAAAATTGACTATCGTGAATTTTAGGTCAAACTATAAGAAGGCAATAGTTTTTTCGACGTCAATAACGCTCATATTTTTCATAGTTTTTGAACGAATTAACTACTTCAATGTCATACTGAGTTTATTTGATAATAATAATTACCGAGAAATCGCGATTTATGTTTTTTTAAAGATTGATTCTGAGTTATTCAAAATTTTCCTTGTATATTAATTTTTTCGAAAACAACATGTCGGACTGGAAAATACCTAGTAAATAAAAGTTGTATTTTGACAAGCTCTATTAGCTTGTATTTTTTATTTTGAGTTCTTACAACTTTTTTTTCCAACTTGGAATTTAGAAAGTAGACAATACTAAATACTACATTACGAAACTGTAACAGAATTTTGAGTCACATTCAAAATTGTATAAAAAGCTCCATTTACCTTGGACGCCGAATGTTTTTTTTTAATTCCAGAATTTTTAAATACAAGTATCATAATATTCATTCATTTGTAACTGAATATTTTAATCTTATATTTACTAAAAGTAATCTTAATTTAACGTATTAGTGATTGGATGAAACTTTGGTCACATCTTTCGAAAAATGCCGACAGGAATTTTTAGCAGTGTAAAGTTCTACTTCAATCGAACAACTTATTTTCAGCTTCTCTTAGCAAATTAAAAGTATAAACATATCTAACAGTATGCAACAAGTATGTTATTTACAAAATGTAAGACAAGTTTTCCAATATTATTTTTGAAGGTTAAATAATATTAGCAAACAAACCGATTAATAATTACCAATGTGTGGGTCTCTTTCATCTGACGGCGTATTCCGTAACACTGTTGCCATTCTACTAGATTCTTGTTCGCGAATTTTGTTGAACTTAATATTCTGATTATTATCCACATACGAAACTGCCATAACTTCCCCATACCTTACTGCAAGACTGCCTGAGGGAAACTAATTTTTGGACAAATTTTGGTTATTAACTTTCTTGTGAAAAGCAAATTTAGATAGTAAAATTATGTTTTGAATTACTGAATTATATACTTGAAGAATGTGTACAACATCTGTTAAAACGACTATCAAATTTGTTGGTGTGTAAAGTTGCCACAACTTATTTCACATAATAGTAATAACTTCTGCACGGAGAGAAATTTTGATAGTTGTAACGACTCCCCCTCGGTGCCCGACTTGCGCTGACAGGGGCCAAAAAGGTGTCGCCCATGCTTCGGGGAGCGGTTCTTGCCCAATATTCAGGGCGGAGCTCCGGAGGTTGAGGGGTGGAAAGTGAAGTTCCTACAGCTCAACCTCGGGAGAGGGAAGGAAGCCCAGAACCTTCTGATGCAGACTGCCAGGGAGAGGAGGGCCGATGTGTTGCTCATTAGTAAGCTACACAAATGGTCCGAAAACTATGTACCAGGATGCATCAAGGAGGGCTTGGATCCTACTCTGCTGCCCTGATTTCAGCATCGCGGATTTCCTGGAGACCGACGCGGGGTTCGTTTGGGTGGAGGTGGCAGAGGTATGTGTGTACGTCTGCTACTTCTCTCCCAACGATCCTTTCGAGACCTTTGAGACCCAGATCCTCCTCCTTGAGGAAAGCCTCAAAGAGGCTAGTGGGCGGTCCTTTATTGTGGGCGACTTTAATAGTAAGTCGCCCGAGTGGGGAGAAGCCCTTTTGGACAGGAGGGGAATATTGGTCTGTGAGATGGTAGGCAGGAATGACCTGATTGTATTGAATTGGGGCAGGGATTTTACGTTCAGACGAGGAGCGATGGGGGGGGGGTCGATTATCGACCTCACGATTGTCGCGCCCCCTCTTGCCTCAAGGATTGGCGACTGGTGCGTCTTCGAGGTAATAACCTTGAGTTACCACCAGTGCATTGAGTTTAGCATGCAGGAACGGAGTCATCCAGTGAATACGGGAAGGGGCAGCAGGGCAAGGAGCCCCTCTTGGAGCACAAAATGACTCAGCAAAGAAGAGATTCGCGAACATCTTGAAGAAACCAGGCTCATAGATGAGCTTGGTTGGGCAAGGTCTGCTGGGTCGTTGGAGGATACTGTGCGGGAGGGGAGGCGGAAAGTGGTCACAGCGTGTGACCACTCCATGCCTCGCTGTCGGCACGGGCGTACCAGGGACTCGATGTACTGGTGGAACGACCAGTTGTCTGTCCTGCGTCGAAAATGCCTCACAGCGCGGCGGAGATTTACTTGCTCAAAGTGTGATCCTCTGCTGCGCAAGGTATAGAAAGGAGCAAAATCAGCTCTGAGGCGAAGCATAAAGAAAAGCCTTCAAAATAGTCACTAAGAGATTGGTGACTAGAAGAAAGACACCGGGCCTAGATAATGCCGATCGAGTCAAGTACATCGTGCGAAGCTTGTTTCGGCATCTAGAACCGTTCCAAAGACAGGACCGAAGTTCCTGCGTGGTCCGGCGCGACGAACTCTTCACTCTCGAAGAACTAAAGAGAGCGGGTGGAAGGCTCAAGGCAAACGCAGCGCCGGGGATCGACGGGTTGCCAAACGAGATCCTCAAAGAAGTGATCGGGGTATACCCGGAGATCCTCCTAGGAGTCTTCAACTCCTGTCTGCGGAAAGGGAGATTCTTCGCAGACTGGAAAAAGCAGAGGTTGGTCCTGCTGAGGAAGGGCAACAAACATCCAGGGGATGCCTCATCGTATAGTCCAATATGTCTATTGGATACGATGGGGAAACTTCTGGTGGAAATGATCCTACAAAGACTGCAGGGTCACATGGTCCGCGAGAATGGTCTCTCGGAAAACCAGTTCGGCTTTTGGAAAGGCAGGTCCACAGTTGACGCCATCCAGGCAATGGTGGACATCGGCACTAAAGCAAGAAGAGGAACTGGTAAGCGTAAGGGATTCTGCGCGTTGATCGGCATACCGATCTGTGTCGACGAGTGCTGTACTGGTCCTGGCGAACTTCCCGCCAATTCACTTATTGGCGGAGGAAAGGAAAGAGACCTTTCAGCTCCGTAAGGAGCTCACCTGCTTAACCAACCTGCAGGAAGTCGCTCGCGCGAAGGAGGCCATTCGCAAGGATGGAAGGCGCAGACTCGTCGAGAAATGGCAGACGAGATGGCATGGTGACCAATCCGGGAGATGGACACACTGTCTGATCTCGGAGCTCGCCACCTGGCTGGATAGAAAGCACGGTCAAATCGGCTTTTACCTGGCGCAAGCGCTTTCAGGCCATGGTTTCTTTAATGCTGTCCGCGTCGTTCGAGGAGGAATCGTTTTATTCCTCCCTGGCTGGCGCGGCTAGCCGGTCTGCCTGACGGGCGTGTGGCCGCGGATGGGAGTCCCGGGCGACTTCAAGCTGGTACCAACCACCCGTGAAGTTGAAAGCCGGGAGGCGGTTCCGCGGGTGGTGCGTTGGTTCGAGAGAAGGGGTTTTTTGGTTTTAACAGGTATGCCTTGACCCGTCCTAGGAGAGTCCTGTACAACGTCTATAAAAGATTTCGCCATTTTTCCCCCTCATAAACAAACGAACAAAAAAAAAAAAGCTGTAACGGCTAAAACGTCATAATTATATATTTTTAGTAAGCACTACCAAAAAATCTGTAGGAATTACTAACACTGAATAGTACTTGTAACTAAGTAAACAACCACATAAAATGGTATTTTTTTAAATCGTTTCAAGTTTGGGTGAGTGCGTGTTAAAACTATTAAAATAATGAAGTTGCTATTATTTTTTATTTGTTTACAATAAAAATTTTGTTTCAAATACACTTCGAAAGCTGACGTAACAAAGTGTAAAATAAAACAAGATCGACATTGATCCGATTAGCACACAGCGCTCCTTTCGAATGAGAGTGTAGTTGCATCTACAAGTTCCAGTTCGAGTGGCTGTGGTCCACGCATCTACCAGTTCCAGTTCGAGTGGCTGTGGTCCACACATCTATAAGTTCCAGTTCGAGTGGCGGTGGTCCACGCATCTACAAGTTCCAGTTTGAGTGGGGCTGTGGTCCACACATCTACAAGTTCCAGTTCAAGTGGATGTGGCTCACTCATCGATAAGTTACCAGTTTCAATTTTGTGGCTGTATCTAATCCACCCAGCCAGTACACTTCGAGTGAGTGTGTTCCAGTTTGGTCTGCAGTCAAAGATGTTATAATGGCATGTCCTCAGACTGTCACAATGGCAGTATACGAAGAAAAAGAGTTGAAAGGTAAACAAGGCAATATTAAGCGCATGTTAACAAACTATGAAAAAGTGTTAGTTTCAGTAAATAATAAAACGGACATTGTTTCGCTGGACCTTCCAGGACGGTTAAAGAAATTGCAAGAGTCTTGGTCGGAATTTGAAATTATACAATCTCGTCTAGAAATTCTCGCGTTATCAGATGAAGATCAATTAAAGGGGTACGCGGACGAGCGCAATAGTTTTGAAGATCGGTATTTTAGTCTTTCCAGTAGATTACAAAAGCTTATTAAAGATAATGAAACAATATCGCACACTAATTCAAGAGAGAACAGACCGACTAATTTATCGCCATCAAGAAATAATGAAGGACTCGCAATTGCCAACAATATTAAACTTCCAACTATAAATCTTCCGACATTCAGTGGAAGCTATGATACGTGGTTAGGTTTCTCGGACACGTTCAAGTCAATCGTTCATGACAATAAGAATATTCCAGACATTCAGAAGCTTCATTATTTAAAGGCATGTTTGAATGATGAAGCTGCTACTGTAATTTCCTCTATTGAGACATCTTCTGCGAATTATAAAGTAGCGTGGAACCTCTTAAAGGACTGCTATGATAATCGCCGAGTCATAGTTGAAAGTCACACTAAAGCTCTTCTCGAAATGTCATCAGTTTCCAAAGATTTCTCAATTCGTGCCTTACTCGATCATGTGCAAAAGCATATGAGAGCACTCCGTGCCCTAGAACAGCCCGTCGATCAATGGGATACTATGCTTATTACCCTTATCAAAGGTAAGATTAATTATGCGATACGCGAAAAATGGGAAGATTGAACTAGTGAATTGGCCTTTTTACTGCGCCGCGCTCAGTTAGAGGAAATGAAACGAATCCAAATAAATAGTAAACCTCCGAATAGAATAGATAACCATACGAGGTACAATGCACCTAAAAAATCAATCGTGCACCATGCTTATTTAGCATCAGATTGCTATGATTGCCGCGGAGGTCCCTGTCGGAAGTGTGGAAAGCGTCACAATTTGCTTCTGCATGTTGATGAAAAAGGCTCTGACCTGTCAACATCTTTCAACTCGAATAAAGAGTCTGTCTCGATAAATATTCAATCTCACACATCATCTTACACTTTCGTGTCCACAGCTATTGTAGACACAGTAAATAATCAAGGTCAACTCCATGCTTGTAGAGTCATGCTCGATAATGGCTTACAATCGCATTATATAACAGACAGAATGGCTTCTTTACTTAAATTACCCAGAAAACCAGTTAACATCGCCGTTACGGGATTAAATTTAGCCTCTACTGATGTACGAGATTCAGTTTCTACAATTTTCAAGTCGCGATTTAACAAGTTTCAGAGAAAACTGAATTTTCTAGTTGTTCCGCACGTTAAAAGTAAACTACCTTCCGTAGCAATTGATTGCAAATCGCTGCGCATTCCGCAGCACATTAAACTAGCCGATTCCGAATTCCATAAGCCTGCCGAAATCGATGCTTTGATAGGAGTTCAACTCTATTATATGCTGCTCTGTGCAGGGCAGATTGATATTCAAGGCCATGATGCCGTACTCCAGAAAACCCACTTAGGCTGGATAATCGCAGGGGATGTTTGTGAGAAACATTTCAAGGCAAAGGTGAACACGTGCCATCTCACAATGAATCCAATTAACACTTGTTGTGATGAACAAAGGCGAAGGAGGCCATCCGCAAGGATGGAAAGCGCAAACTCGTCGAGAAATCCTATCCTATCGATTAGGATGACTTCGAAACAATCGATTTTTAGACCCCCTAAACCAGACTCGGACCTTGATTCTGGTTGAACCAACCAAATATTTTCTAAGTGTATATTATACTTACATCCTTTGCACTTAGTTTATTATTATTGTGCTCGCTCATCATCATTTGATGGGCTCGAATCGTAAAAGTAAACAGCTCTATCATCGGTTGATCTTTCTATTTTAACACATAAAACATATAAATTTATAATCTATAGATTAAAATTCTCATCATTCGCTAAATTCTAGCAAGGACATTAGATTTGCTTTGAATTTACGAAAAACTATTAAATAAATTGCAGTAGAAATTATTGTTCATGGATAGAATTTTCTTAACTGTTCTCCTGAACGTTTAGCTCATCTGGATAAATTTCCCTATAACAAAAAAGAATTTGGCGTTTACAATGCTAATTGCCACTATTGCACGTTGAATACATCCAACAACACTGGCGTATTGGGATATACGATGATTACTTGAAACAAAAGAGTGAATTCTGTAGACTTTGGTAATGAAGAATCATTCCCAAAAACTTTGAATAAAAGGCCGTAGCAGGATAAGCATAGTCTGGGTGCCTCCGCTCAGATTAGATCCATATTGCGAGGGTAACTGGCTCCCATTACAAGATAAATTAACCCAAAGTATCAACTAGAAAAAAAATTTTTTACAAAAGTTAAGAACAAATTTTGTAAAATCAAAAAATCTAATTTTCTCGAAAACGGCTCAACCGATCTTAATGACTAGAATATGTGTTATAGGGGGTACTAAAGAGGTTCTGAAAAAATTCAAGAACCCATTCCGTTTATAAAAAGGGGGTAAAATTTTTTTTTAAATTTTTGAATAATTTTTTTGATGTGAATTACTCCTTAAACAATCACTATTTCTTTTCTATATCATGCTCATATTCAAAGTTTCAATATATATTTTTTCGAAAATTTTCGGAGAGGTACTTCATAGTTGAAAAAAATAAAAACTTCTTTGGCCCCCAAAATGTATGGAACAATTGATACCCTATGACTCATTGACGCAATTGTTTCTATACTTATAAAAGTTTTACGTTGATCACGTACAATATCTCATTTATTTTTATGTATTTGCTGCCTAGTGGACGACATAGTAAACATTATATGAATGCGAGGGTGTATCAACAATTATCCGCACCCTGTCTGAGGAATTGATCGTTATCAATTTAAATAAAAAAACACATCTCTACATGATCGCCTTGTTTTCAATACGCTTTATCTACCTGTCAACAAGCTTTTTCTTTCAGTCACAAAATTCGGTTTATATATTTCCCCATATATCTCCTTCTCGAAGCTTGTGCCCATGACCTACGTTTTGCCCTTCCTGAGAGTACTACTGCGGAGGCTTAGAACGATTACAGTCATTCGACAGTTTGAGAAAAATATCATTTGTTTCCAATAGGTATACCTTCCTGTAGTTCAAACGCGGTATTGAAAACAAAGCGATCATGTACAGATGTGTTGTTTTTTGAATTGATAAAGATCAATTCCTCAGACAGGGTGCGGATAATTGTTGATACACCCTCGCATTCATATAATGTTCACTATGTCGTCCACTAGGCAGCAAATACATAAAAATAAATGAGATATTGTACGTGATCAACGTAAAACTTTTATAAGTATAGAAACAATTGCTTCAATGAGTCATAGGGTATCAATTTTTCCATACATTGTAGGGGCCAAAGAAGTTTTTATTTTTTTTAACTATGAAGTACTTCTCCGAAAATTTTCGAAAAAATATATATTGTCACTTTGAATTTGAACATGATATAGAAAGAAAATGATGGGTGTTCAAAAAGTGATTCACATTTAAAAAATTATTCAAAAATTAAAAAAAAATTTTTACCCCCTTTTTATAAACGAAATGGGTTCTTGAATTTTTTTCAGAACCTCTTCCCTCTATAACACATATGTCAGTCATCAAGATCGGTTGAGCCGTTTTCGAGGAAATTACATTTTTTGATTTTTCAAAATTCGTTTTAACTTTTTTTTAAAATTTTTTCGAGTTGATACTTGAAGTGAATGTATCTTGTAATGGGAGCCATTTACCCTCGCAATATGGATCAAATCCGAGTGGGGGCACCCAGACTATGCTTATCCTGCTACGGCCTTTTATTCAATTTGGTAAATTAGCAGGAAATTTGCAGTTAAATAGTAGCTGGCTAACAGCATTTGTTTTTCCCGTTTAGTACTGCCAATATGCCTGATTTACGCTAAATTCTTTTTTATTTATGTATACAGGGCAATCCAAAATTCCAATAAGTTTTCTCCAAGTACATTTGTTTGTTCGATTGAAGTTGTTTTCCCGTGTAAGAGTAAAAGTTTTTCATTATAATGTATTTCTCATATATAAAATTAAAATAATAGTGAATTTAATGCATTGAAAAAATCTAATTTTTCATGGTTTGTACAGTAAGAAGGTTAGCCAAAATTTTAAAAGGAAGAATCAGGTAACATATTTACCTGGATTCCAACGCAAAATCTTCATTTTACCAAAAATTTCACTCTGGAATCTGGGTAAATTTTAAATGTGTTTTTTCTGTTATTATGAGAAAATACTCGAAAAACATTGATTAACTTGGGACAAAATGATAAGCAGTGCTAAGACATTATTTTACTAGTCGTGAATTATTACCTCCACGCTCCATCCTACCAATACTCCACGATAATTCTCATCCGCCTTTAAGATTACGCTATTTAGTTTTAAAGAGGATGGTCGTTCATTATTTACTGTTAACTGGGGAAAAATAAAATTTATTAGGTTTTTAGTATTTAATAATAGCCAAACGTTAAAATATACAAAAATTGTAGCAAACATAATCAAGAGTGAAAAAAATTATCTTGAATAACTTACAAGGAGAAGAATAAAGTGTGTATCTGTATAAAAGTCTATTGTGCCATTAATAATAAAATTCATATCAAAGTCATCAAAATAACTGCTCCCAGTACAAATGACCATGTTATTTGATTCTTCCAATAATTCATGACATGTTTTCTTCACAAAGATTATACTTGATCCAATTAACGCCCCAAGACATAAAAGTACTCGTTTGCCTCCTTCAGGGATTTTTTCCCAAAAGGAAACAATTGTGCTAAGATATTTGTCATCGCTGACCATAACATCCCGATCGTTGTCTTCACCTGGAGACATAAAATTTTTAATTTTTCAAGCAAGTGAAAATCGTTTGCTGTAGACTATTTATAATAATAGACAGACAGACATGAATAAAATAATAGTAATTAGGCAGGTAGAAATAAAATTAACAATCACCTTAGTAGATACTCTTAAAAGTTAGAAGTCGAAAGTAAATCATTAGTTTGTTCATTACTATGCACATAATATTGTAGTTACAACATTTATGTAAAAATTAAATTTGTATGCCTAAAGGGGTTAGAAACTAACCATACGATTCGCAGTCGTTAAATAATAAAAACGATATAAAAGAATTACTATCTTTTTAAAAGTCAATATCGCTTTCAAAAAATAGAAAGGAACTTTTAAATACGCTTAGGTTGAAAGTTAGTTTTACCAATCATGTGCATAAAAATAGAAAACTTTCCGTCTAATTACGAGGTTATCGTGTTTTCCTCTCAGAGGTAATGAGACGGCCTAGCCTCAAGTATCCGCCTTTTGCGACGAAACGGGGGAAGAATCCGCAAAATTAGGCTTACTTTTAAAACAAGTAGATTCCCACGAGACTCGCACGAAAGATTTGCGAGGTTTGATTAAGTATTCGGCTCACAATTAATGATTTAATTCCAAACCGGAGGTGAATGTGTTAAGAACGAGGGAGTCTCGTTTTCACAGACATTTTCGTTCGTACTCTCAGCGAGCGCCACACTAACCTGAGGTTGCTACCACACTACCAATCACCCAGGTCAAGCAGCGTAATGCATGATCGCTGGATGGGCGTCCCACGCTGTTATTTCTTTTATTTTTTTTTATTTATTATTAGCTACGATAGGCTTGTTTATTTATGTGCATGGAAAGGGTTAATCATTGATAATAAATCAAAATAAATAAACATACAAATATGACTACCACAAATAAATACAACTATTATTACATTGTAAATACTGTAAATATTGAATATTATAAATGAATATTGCTTTTAATATAAATTACAAATAACAATAAATTAATATTGACTATCTGAAATGGTAAAGGCTCGCTCCAGATCATGAGCAAAATGCCAAAATCATTAATGAATTAACAACATGCGGCCATTGGTCATTTTTATAGGGTTTCATTTTAATGGTTTTTGCACATTTTCATTTTAAAAATTATCATTATATATGAGCAACACATCTAATCTGTCTTTTTAGAATTTTATTTATTTTTTTTTTTGAATCTACACACAAGGTTCTAGCCTTCTCATACCGCTGTCCAATGGGAGCCCGCGCCCACGCAGGTAGAACGCGCCAGCGGGAAGTGAAATGGGGGAAAGGATTTCTCGTCATCGTCGAGTGGTGTGCGCTCTCTTCTGATTGCACGTGAATTTTTAAACGCCCCCGCGGGACGAAATATGCGACTTTTTGAAACATGAGAGATATCATCATGATCGCGAGAACATTATCTTTCCTCCGATACCGATTTCCAACCCTAAAACGGTTGCAAAAAGGGGGGAAACATCTTGTATGAAACTCTTAATTTATTGATTTAATCAGATTTGATCGCGGTCGCTAATTGAGACGAGCGCATGTTAATTAAGGGGGGAATTAATTGAGAGGTGGAAAACCGAGGTAACGTACTTGGTTGCTGATCCTCGGATTTCATTCTAGGCGCGCTGCCCTAAAAGGGGAGAGCACAGCTCGACACCAGGACATTTTTGTAATATATTCACAAGACTCGAGGCTCGAGATTAGGTGTGGTGCATTTTAGCATCACCGCACCTAATCTTTTGAGAACCAGGTCGTATATGCTACTCAGTTCCCCCTTGCCAATTAGGGATCTTTTGGATTAATTCTTATTTTTGAAAAATATTCGTAGGTTTAGGTTTTTTTTAATTACGTGGGGTTTTCCTTTTTTTTTAAATCGAAAATAGCGAGCAATAAGCTCGAGAAAAAATACTGGATAGTGGTCAACCCGGGAAGCGAGTATCCGTGCACTCACAAAAAGTGAGACTCGGAGAAAGCTCCCATCCACATAACCCTTTTTTGGTGCCGAGCAGTGTCGGAGCCCTGAGGGCGCTTCACTGTTACGGTTTTTCCTTTTATTTTCCTTATAAAATTCCAATAGGGTCAACCAAGGCCCAGTATAGTTGTTGTTTATTTTTGTGGGAGGAAAAAGGCAAATGATGACCTCGTCGGGAGCTTATGCTCATAATTTCCAAAATTTGGAACCGACTTTTACTGATGCCTTTGTAACTAACAAAATTTTTAAATTAAGGGTAAGGCGCGAAATCCAATAATTGAGGTATTCTCGGGTTAAATTATCTGGCAGAGTAAGCCATTCCATGATCCAAAAGGTAAAACAACATTATTTTCAGGAGTAGGGATCAACCCCCAAATTAGAACGTGTTATCGTTGTTTTTGTGGCGCAACTGCGCGAATCTACTCCAAAATATTAATGTAGTTCTTCTTCTCGTATTTTAGATTCGATACTTCAAATCACGCCCTGCGTAAACGAGAAATTGTGGAATTGACGTTCGCTCTTTCCAAAATCAAAAATCGTGAGTTTCTTCGGTATTCTCGCTCTTAAAATTAAGAATTTCATTTCGCGAAATTTTCACCCTTCGTGTGACCCACACGTAGACTTTAAAGGGACAATTTTTGACCCAAAATAGGGCAAAATTGCCATGCAAAAATTTAGAAAATCGTTTTAATTAAAAATTGCAGATATGAAATTTAAAATCTGACTTGAAAAGCGAAACTTTTGGCTCAAATAGGCAAAAATTCGTGTTAAAAATAACTAAATATTAATAAAATCAAAATCCTAAGAGTCGAAATGTTTCAGTAAGAACAAGTAATGATGCAGCCGGGAGGAAAGCACGATAATCTTGTTCTTTCTGAAATTATAATAAAACTTTTCTAAAAACTGGTTTAATGATAAACTTATAAAATTCTAAACATATACTTACAGCTAACTTTAGGCAACGAAACGATTAGTACTAAAAATAATCCTATAGCAGTAGGCGACATTCCAACAAATTAATTAAACTTTTAAACAATTCGTGGTGTATTATTTGCGATTGCTTGAAAACTGCGCTGTGAATTTTGCAAGAAACTGAACACAACAAGAAAAGAATTTACATATCTCAATCCTTTGCATGAATTCACAAAGAATAGGTAGTTACTTCTTATCTTAATGTCATTGACGAATTAGTGAGAATGTTTTTTGAAATTTTTTATGTATAAAATCTTTTTCTCTTTTACAATATATGTTTTAAAAAAATGAAATTAAGAACTCCTATAAATCTGCATTCATGATTATTAAAATATACTTTTGGAGGTCATAATCTAGAAACGATTAGAAGATATTTCATTTTTCGTATAGATTTTTGCAGAATATTGTAATGTTTTATGTCTGAAATGACTATATTTAAACGTGAAACTCTTAAATTTCTTTGTGTAAGCACGTTGCTTATAGACTAAGTACAAATAGGCAATAAATAGGCATACACGCAAAAATAAATTAAAAAAAAATCTTTAAATGAATTTATATTTTACAACGTTTAAGATTTGAAAAAAATCGTAACTCCACCGAAGACTTAAAATTCATGTTACTTAAAGATGACTTGTGATATATTGATTGCATCTAATTGTGCCTGGTAAAGTACGAATAAATAGGGCTAGAAGAACATCATCTGAACACTAGAACCTGTTCATGTCAAAATGACGGCTGCGCAGCATTTCTCAATCGGTGCCTTTTTCGAAAGAAGTTCACGGCTGGAAACCTAACTCCCGCAATTTTTGAAATGCTCCAATCTAGCCTAGTCAATTTAGGAAAAAGTGTTTGAAAAAATATAAGTTCGCACATTTCTTCCTAAAGTAAAAGGGAGACATAAGTAGAGTATAAAACCAAAAAGTTCGGACTGCACCTGCGTGGTGCAGTTTCGGAAAACGGAAAACGTTCTTGGAAAACGCGAATGGCGATGTATTTCCGTTTCTGTTTGTTATTTCAAAAAATGTGTAAGAGCCAAAGTTGTTGATGAATATTGAATTTTTCACTTTAAATACAACTTTTTTCCTACACGACCAACATTGTAAAAATTACAGCCGTTTGTAATTCTCTTTTTTTATTTTTCATTTTTCAATATCTAATTAATATAACTTTAGACCGCAAAGTTTTGATAAAAAATATAGAAGAGGTAACCACCTTTAATTTAAGTGGTCAACAAAGTTCTCGTGACCAATTCTTCAACAATTTACTTAAGGCTCTATCGGCCTTAAGGAACACATTCTCATCATGACACTCGCGCTTCGTGCTCGATTTTCTGAATATATTTCAGTAACTTTTTAATAAATTACATGATTAAAATAATTTATTTTCTTCCAAATCTCTCAAAAAGAAAAAATAATCGCAGACTTTATTTAAGGTAGTACGATCACGAAAATTAGACCTCAGGCTAAAATAGATCATTTTGCTTTCAAGAAAAAATTCAAAAATAGGAAACGGTCAAGTTGTAGAGAATCTTTTTTCTAAAAAAATGAACCATAATTTATTAGAATCGCATAATTTTCAAAAATTTGACTCGAAGTGATAAGAAAATAAGTTCATGAAAAATAATCTTTTCTCATTCAAATTGGCCCTTCAATAATAATGTTGCTATTCGTGAAAGCAAAATTATCTATTTTTGTCTGAGGTCTAATTTTCGTGATCGTACTACCTTAAGGAAACGATTTTGCAGAACAACGCTTCTTTCCTATCTCACATATTTTGGTGAAAAAAGTCGAATTTTTTTAATATTAAAAATCAAAACATAATTCAATCTGATAATTCTATCGAGAGTTATGCCGCACACGACCTACAGACAGACAGACACATCAAAAATCATTTGTTTATAAAAAAGTTATTAAAAAATCATGTAAAAAAATTTATTGAGAATTTTTCCAGTGATTTTATAAACTTCATTATATTTTCCTGCCAAATTCCAAACGCTGTTCTAAATCGGTTGATTGATTTATTAGGAAAATGTATTTATTTAAAAAGTATCTAAAAACTTCATGTAACAATAAACTGTTGAAAAAAAAAATTATTATTTTTTTTTTTTGTCAAGTCATTAGGATGATAGTGAGCAATCGTTTTTTCATCATTTCGAAGAAAACAAAAATTGGTCATTTTTTTGTGGCTTTTTCAGGAATTCTGACCCTATTATAATATAATTATTTTGAATTTTGGCGAAACACATATTCAGCTTTAAATAATTTTTAAGAAAATGGATGAAAAACAATTTAAAACAATAGAAAATGTGTACTTTTGTATGCAAAATAAGATATAATTTATTTCATTTTTGAATAATATTTTAAAAATAAATAATATTCAGCCTTAAATAATTTTTAAAAAACTGGATGAAAAACAATTTAAAACAATAGAAAATGTGTACTTTTGTATGCAAAATAAGATATAATTTATTTCATTTTTAAATAATCAAACCCTTTATTTACATTCATTTGTTGAAATTGTCCTGTAAAAGATGTAAGGTATACTAGAAGTTTTTTTTAGTCATTTTATTCCAAAGGAATTTTTATAAATTTTATTTTATGCTAGAAGAATTTAAGGTGTAATTTTCAATACAAAATTAAATATGGTTTTTTATTTTTTCATTAATCAAACCTTCTATTCACAATTATGTATTGAAAAAGGCTTTTAAAAAGTGTTACGTATTTTAGAAGTCTTTTCAAAGTATTCCGTTCCAAAGGAATATTCTTTAATTTCACTTCATGTTAGGGAAATCTCATGATTTAATTTCTTATGCAAATTTATATATACAATTTATATTATTTTATAATCAAACCCTCCATTTACACTGGGATGAAATTTATTGTAGAATTACACAATGGCAAATAAATTTTCACCATTTGTTGTTTCAGCTTTAATTTAAGTGATTACTTTACCTTCCCGGTAAATCCGCCACTGAATTACGCAAACATTATGCTCGGGGAAATAAATTCTAAAACAGGTACTACGAATCCACAAACAAATATCACAAATGCATAATACAATATGCGTTTGCAATCTAATCCTGCAGGAGCCCGACAACAATTTTCTGTAGCATCACCTCTTTCAATTTTACCAAGACCTACAGCACTTAAAGTCGCATCTGAAAACATTGTCGCATCAGAATCACTGGCATATCGAAGATAAGGATCGCCTGAGCTCTGTTCTATAACGCGTTGTTGTATAAGATCTTGCAAATCCATGGTGTGTAATGTCATGTCATAATGACTATCTGCTTCCGACCTAGCTTTTTGATACACATTCAAAGATCTTAATTCTTGCATATTCCCAGCCATTGACAACTCCACGTCTGTAATGTTTATTTGATTTAATTCAAATTTCCTTGACATTGTTGTTGCTAATTTTTCTTGTACATCCTTTCGCTCTTGTCCTCTTAACGGATAATAAAATTTTTTCTCTTCTAGATGTACTTCTTCACTCCTGTTTGTACCATAAAACAAAATTGTTAGAGCCATATGTGGATAATGAGCAATGTTGAATTTGAATCTTTGCCCGCACTCAACGTATCTACACTTGGTGTACACCACGAAAGTATTTTTGTTTCGCCTCCCTTCATAAAAATTGAGGTGGCATTTGATACTCAACTCTAAGGGTAAAGTCTTTTTCAAAATTAAACGCATTTCTTCCACATTTATTGTCTGCGTTCCAGAATGAATTAAACCGAATTCATTTGTAATGGTAAATTAACCACGGGTTTCAGAAAACTCGACTCGCAAGTAATTATATATTTTTGGGCAAGTAACTTCGGTAGGATTTTCCTCGTGATAATGTTTATCAGTATTACCACTGTCACTGGGGCTACTTTCTTCTGGACTACAGCTGTCATCATCTGTACAACAGTAGGTTTCATCATTACTCTGATTATCTTCTTCAGTATCCACGTATTTTTCATTATAACTGCTATTGTAACAGTCATTTTTTGGATTGACATGGAAATCTGATGAAGAACTGAGGGTGTCATTCTTATCCAAAATAAACATGTTGTCGTTTCTGCCAACTAATATCTCATCGATATCATCGTACAGCATCGTTAACTCCAGTTCTTCTTTTGTCTTGTAATTCTCTTGTACGAAATAACTTTCTGAAGGGTACCTTTGTTCCCATAATGGAGAAAAAAGTACTTGGCAAGTGTATCAGGAATAATTGAGTTTCTGATCTTATCTTGAAATTTTCTTTCAGAAATTTTACGTTCTTCAGTCTCTTTTGAATATTTTTCACTTCTTTGGGGCAAATTTCCTTTATGAGATACATATTTTTTCGTTTCTTCTGATAAT
Source organism: Diplolepis rosae (assembly GCA_030998225.1). Taxonomy (NCBI): domain Eukaryota; kingdom Metazoa; phylum Arthropoda; class Insecta; order Hymenoptera; family Diplolepididae; genus Diplolepis; species Diplolepis rosae. Next base: position 89,917 of record JAPYXD010000391.1, on the reverse strand, counting down.
AATTCCTTTAAATTATTTTGTTCTTCAAAACTTTAAGTAAGGAAATCCCCATCAAGTGCAAAAACAAGAAAACGTTTCTTTTGTTTCCAAATCTTTGTTTATAAACTTCTCTTAACTTTTCATGATTTTCATTATTTTTCCTTTTAATTGTGTCTCTTCTTTCTAGAGATTTGATTACCTCTTTTGTATTTTTGCCTTTTCCAGCTACTTCTCTTCCTTCTTTTGAATATTAAAAATTATAAAATCGTTGCATTAATCGGATTCACCTTAAATTTCTATTATTTAACGATTTAACTCAATGGCTTCGAACATAACCATTAAATGCCAAAAAACGATTAATCGCAATAAAACTGTATTAAACAATTAGATGTTTATAATTTTTTCTATCAAATACATATCATACAAGAATGCACACGATAGAACTATTTTTATTTTTTTTTATGGTATCATTTTCTGGAAAATAAGGTGCATCAATTTAGACGACGCGCCAATTGACGCCGCTTCTCTCCTACATGCATTTTTTTTAAAGAAACGTTAGAATATATTTAAAATTGTATTATAATCTCGTAAATATATATCTGTAATAATAATTGAATGACTAATTTAAATTATTATTATCAGATTCATTAAAAATTATCTAATTGAAATAATTATTTATTATTATATTTTTAACGCTTGGCGACGTCTCTTTCTCCACAGAAGGATTTTAAATTCTTTGAATGATAAAATCAAGACAAACGTTTCTTGTTGTAATTACAAAGACCAGTTAAGTTTTGGCTATATGCATTAAAAAGAAGTTGGATTCGATTCATAATATAATATTTATTCAGAATATTCAACGGTTACTCTTCCGATGCTTATTGTCGCGGTGTGGTAGGGGAGGAAAGAGGAGAAGGACGTAAGCAAATAAGCAAACTGCGTCATTTTTTAACGTATAGAATAGTATACATTAAGAAATATATATTTGCCTTGCAGTCGACTTAATCTCCGAGATTGTGAACAATAGGAAGTGGCAAGAAATATAAAAATACAAAGAAACCAGTTTTCATGTTCAGGTTCAACTCGTTTTCTGCTTTGAGCTTTTGAAAATTATTCATTAATTGATATTATGCGTACATACTGAGCACTTAATACGGCACTATACTGTTAGAAATTTCTAAAAAATACAAACTTATATTTGAATTTTAATACACATGTGTATATATTTTAATAATGTTTCTTAATTTTAATATATTTTGATTGAAGTTATCAAATTTAATATGAATGTATATTAATTTTTATAATATAAAAATCTATTAATTTTAATTTACCACTTGTATATTAAATTCTATTAAAATTAATAAAAATTTTAACAGTGTACTTATGTTTTGACACATGACTGAAATAATAGAAATAAATATAATTATTACAAAGAGATTTAATAATTTAGAAAATTTAAAATCCTTCTGTGGAGAAAGAGACGTCTCCAACTGTTAAAAATATAATAATAAATCATTATTTCAATGAGATAATTTTTGAATGAATCAGATAATGATAATCAAACTTAGTCTTCAAATTATTATTATAGATATATATTTAAGGAATTATAATGCAATTTTAAATATAGTCTTACGATTCTTTATGATGAATGCATGTATACGTTTCGAAATTTATATACGAATTATGACAAAAATCATTCAAAAGCTAAGGTAGTTCAGTAAGTCGGGATGACATACAAGTTATCGTTAGGCATAATATGAAAGTTTTATACTCGCCATGTTTGCAATCTTCATAAATTCTTTTAAAAACTTTTTCGTTACTTTTCACAGAAATTAGAATTATAAATACTTGAAAAATTGTACATGAATTACATATTGATGTTAATTTTTATCTGCTTATACAAATAAAGGATATCTAGCAGTTTAAAGAACAATTCCTTTAACATTAATGTAAAACTATAGAAAACATTGTTTCTTTGATTGAGTTAAAGTCAAAATATTCATTAATTTTTTTCTCCAAATCAACTTTTTTAGCTCAATTTAAAAAAAGAGTGAAAAATAAAACTGCTGGCAATTTTTCAACTCCAGCGTAAATGAACACTGATAAGGTGAAAGTTGGAACTCTGCAGAATATATTTTTCAATGTAATTCAACACAGAGAAAAATAGTTGAAGTAATTTTACTCAACTCTGTCGATTAAACTTGGGACATAAAGACATTTGAAAATCCATTAAATCCTAGTCGGGTAAAATGCATTTGATAAATACTTAATTCACCCAAAGTGAATTGTAACGTGGTAAAGCACGTTGAATTCTTTTACTTCGACCGACGACAGGATCGAGCCCAAAACCACCCTTCTTTATAAAACACGAAATTGTCAGGGACAGTTTGAGAGCTGCTTGTAAATTTCTTTCATTTTATTTTCCTTTCTGTCCGTTTTCCTTTTTTTATTTCATTATTAACACCAGCTTGAAAGGCGCCGCCAAGAAGATCGCTCTGTTACCATCGCACGTCAGAGGGGTTCTCAGGCAAGCCACAGAGGGCATCACATGACAGGCATGGCATCTGAAAACTGACCACGTGCTGCAGCCCATGGTCTCCAACACCTTTACAGCGATACCGATATGATTTACAAAAAAAGGATCTATTGAGTTGAAGTCACTTATATTATGCATTGTATATTATATGTGTGCGTGGCCTAATTGAAACTATTGTGTTATGCAATACAAACTCGTCGTAGTTTAAACGTACCCCTCGACGTTTTAAGCCAATGGGGCAAGCTGACCGACAGACGCTTCAGCTTTTGGTTGCCTGGCGCCGTCATTTTCACAAGACGAGCTGACGAGTCGCCCGCGCAAACCTGAGCTTCATACGCGTGCGCCAATCTTTCCAGCTGTTGTAATAAAACTGCGCGACACATTTGGCGCGCAGCTTCATTCTGTCGTTGTCATCCGAGTGGCGAGTAGCCAAAAATTATTAAAGTGTTTGTTTTCTAATGGACGCCACTTCAGATTTCGATTCAAACGAAGTACCTGTACCCATCAAGCCATAGCCGGAACCCTTTCTTTGGTTGTTTGCATGCAAAATTTTATTTTCAGGGTCATCAAGTTTATAAATATGGTGTCGAGAGACGCCAGGCCCCGCCAGGCGCTCATTTTAAAAAGCCGCCTTAGTAACGACGGTGACGCCGAGGATAATCCCGAGTCCTCGGGTCGGCTTCAATAAGACTATTTTATTTTGTTGTTTCAGCGGAAGTCACCCGTTATAGAATAACCAAAAATGTTACATAGGTAATAGTAAGGAGTTGAGTAAAACGTTATCGACGACAGGGCATCAACATGTGTCAGTGGGTTAACATGAAATGTATATGTACGAGTATATCAGCGACGCTTGAAGTGCTTCAAACCGTAGTTGAGTAAAATGAGCATGAAGCGTATTATTTTTACTGGTAATGGTATCGTTCACTTAAATAAAAAAAATTCTTACCCGGAGCCTGCCATTAGCCATCCGATACACGTATACATAAACAGTATACAAACATATTCACATCATTCAGTCGTAGCCAATCATATTTTTAATCACAAAATCACTTAAACATATAACCTTACATATATAAACCTAATAACAACACATATATACACGGTGACTCATTTTAATCTATAATCTCAAACATCTTCTAAAATACTTTATCTACGCAAAAATGGTTCCGACAAAAGTTGACCAGGACCGAGGGGGACATTTGACTGTACCATAAATTTTGACCTTGAGGTCAATTTTCAAGGTCAAATTGAGGTAAGGCCCTTTTCTTAACTGAGGACCCCTATTTTTGACTGCAGATTTGAAAAGAGCGGGAGATTTCACTTCAAAAATGACCTGTGGAAAAATGGTTTTTGTGACCTTGGAAAGGTAAAAAATTAAGGTCAAATGTCTGAGAAACGACCAAATGCCCTTTTTCTGAATTGTCTTGGTTTTTCGGGGTAAACAAACGTTCAAGATACTTCACAAAACTCGATGAAATGTTAAGGTGTACATCACCCTGACCATCATGACCTTCAGGTCAATTTTCAAGTTGACTTGAAGGTCAAGACGGTTTTTCTTAGATTGAACTCTGATGAAAATAATTGTATAAAAAAGAATAATTTTTACCCAGAAATTTGATAATTTTGAATTTTACCACCAAGAGTGTATAAAATTGGGACAGAAGTCCGATGAAAATAAATTTAAAAAAACAAAAAATGTTATTAATGAAATAAAAATCATTTTCTGCATGATTAACTACGTGGCCAAGATGTATCGCCGCATTTACCTGGGCGATGAACAGAGAAGGGTGCAGCGAATTCTGTGACGAACAGACATCTCCCAGCCTATTAAGGTTTACGAATCAAACATGGTGACGTATGGAACTGCCGCGGCTCCCTACTTAGATACCCAATGCCTTCGACAACTTGGAGAGGAAAGTAAGAAGCATTACTGACTTCTACGTAAATGATCTTCTAACAGGCGTAGACTCTTTTCAACGAGCTCTCAAGGATGAGCTCACGTCAAGTTTGGAAATAGCTGGCTTTTCACTAAGGAAATGGGGCTCAAATAATAAGCGATCCCGCAACTATACGAGCAAGGATCATTTTTCAAGGAATTTGGGAGATTAAACTAGATTGGGATGAATATTTGCCTCAACGTATGCATTATAAATAGATTCAGTTTAAAAATCAACTTGATAGCCTGAATGAAGTCAGTGTCCCAAAATTCACCTTGTGCGATAATCTAGTGACAATAGAATTGCATGGTTTCTGTGACGCTTCTGAAAAGGCTTACGGGGAATCAATTTATCTACGCTTAATTGATGAACAAGGAAATATTACAGTGAATCTTGTGTGTGCCAAATCAAGAGTAGCTTCAGTGAAAACGATTTATTTACCAAAATTAGAACTTTCCGATGCTCTCTTACCAGCGCGATTTTCGCAGAAGATTCTCACAGCTATGGACACCAATTTCGATAACACATTCTTCTGGTGTGATTCGACGATGGATACACGATCATTTATACACGGACCCCCTCGTAAGAAGGAAACGTTCGTTGACAATAGAGTCGCGAAAATTCAAGAACTCACAAAAAATGGACTTTGAAATTACGTATCATCTCGAGACAATTAAGTCTTTCGAATCCAGGAAATTATTGTATTTTTTCTAGTAATCTACCTGCATTCCAGTTTATAGTTTGCACATCTCTTAGCAAAACTCATACACCTTAGAACTTCCACGGTGCCTTATGAAGCCAGGAGACAAGGACATTGGCAAGTACGAATCGGCTTGTCAATCCTACCGCAATAACGGGGCTATGCTGACCAGCCACCTCGTACTATGAGGTATGCAACTCAGTTTCCGCTATTTTTTGATAAAAATGCAACTTTATTGTGAAAAAATGCTTACAAATGAATCATTAGATATTAAAGAATTTTGAAAATCTTTCTGTGGAAAAAAAGACGCTTTCCACTGCGCTGGGATTCGATCTTCCCACAGAAAGATTTTCAAAATTCTTAAATATTTGAATTCATTGGCATTATTTGCGATATAAGAGTTTGAAATGGTCTACGAGGACACTTGTCGGCAACGTATTCTATCTGATACGCGACTGGTGATTCTCCGATAATGTAGGCAGTGCCAGAAATTTCAAACTGAACTAATTAGTTTTAATCATTCAAGGTATTGTCCATCGCTAGCTACTACTTCTGTGCATCTTTCTGGTAGAGCTCGAATACCGTTACGGTAAAAGTGTTCATCTTTTGAGGCTATCCACGAATCAAGCCATTTTTCGATGTCTTCATATGAGCGGAACTGCTGATCAGCCACACCATGGGCCATCATCCGGAACAAGTAATAATCGGACGGCACAATATCTGGGGAATGCGGCGGGTGGGTAGTACTTCCCATTTGAGCTTTTCCGGGTAGGTTTTAACGGGTTTTGCAATGTAAGGCCGAGCGTAGTCATGCTGTAGAATCACTTTTTCATGCCTCTGCTCATATTGTGGCCGTTTTTCGTGCAGTGCTCGGCTCAAAGGCATCAATTGCGGTCGATACCGTTCCCCAGTGATGGTGTCGTTCAGTTTCAACAGCTCCTAATAAATAACATCAGCCTCTTTAAAGCTTTTTGGCCTTCCTTCTCGCGGACGGTCGTCAACATCGACATCATCGTCTTCGAAGCAACGGAACCGATCACGGCACGTTGTTTCACTCAGAGCAACATCTCCGTAAACTTTTTGGAGCTCTTGATGCGCTTTAGCCGTCGTTTTCTTCGAATGAAAGAAGAAAATCAACACTTCCCGCAAAAGACGATTATTTGGCACAAAATCAGACATTTTCACACAAACAAAAGTATATAACGCCAAAACAAAATCACTAATGTGTCAAAACGGTTTGTTTACCATGTGTCTAAGCTTGGTTCAGGGACGTTTTCAATATGGCAAAATCGACCAGCACTCACTGCTGGAGCCATCTATCCACAAACAGCGGGAACTTAGTTGCGCACCTAATAGTTACCCTGTTTTTTCATGGACTACCCTGAGGTGCTACCCGTGATCTCGTAAAAATAAATACCAGTTTGAGACTAATTTCAGATCAGAAAAATACCAAGTTTGGTCTTTTTCTGGTATCTGGTCTTCTAGGAGACAGAATATACCACTTTAAGACTACGCTAAGATCCAGCACTTTGCCTGCGGTATACGTGGTCTAAAGCTGTTATTTATTTTTTAACGAGGGTGGTTGCAAGTGTTTAACAATATCTGAAATTAAACTGTGTCTCGTCTTATGTTTTCTGGCAACCTCGGATTATGTGTATTGGACTAACAAGTAATTTTGAAATGGACTGGGAGTCAGTCTTTAAACAACGCTTATCAAAGAACAATCGCCTTGCTGTATATACGCCATATTGATTCTGTGCCATTAAACTGTTACGTGTAACCACTCATGTTTTATACAAGTTAATTAAATTAATCAAGTTATGTGAACCAACATTGAATGTATGTAAAGCAATACATTTTTAACATTAGCACTCTTACCTGTGCGAACGGTGCTTAATTTTGCTCTACAATTTAATAAACTTCTTATGATATTTGATAAAAAGTCTGTGAAATTTTCTGCCACTGCGTCTTGCAAAACTCTATGTCCAAGAGTTTTTGACAGTAAGTCAAATTTGAAGCAACTAATTTTTCCTGTACGTTTATTATAGATAACCTATAAATTCCATAACCAAAAATAGTGACTTGACCGCTTCATTGCATGCAAAGAGGTTTAAGAAGTAAATGGCACATTATTATATTCATTGTATGATTGAATGCCTTGTGCATATATTGAAGCTTATAATCTGAAAATTTTTTAAGCATGAATGTTATGTATATATTAAATTATTCACCCAACCTCTTGGCGTGAAAAAAATATTTTTTCACGAGTGACATAGATAAAAAGAAATGTATTGCCGTAATTTGCAGAAATTTATTTAAGTAATGAAAAATTTATGTTTTTGTGTATCAAAACATTTATATATTTTCATATTTCATGGTTCATCTTTGAAGACGGTCAAATGGCGGAAAAACGTTTAAAACGCAATAATTCAGTAGAAGGAATAGAGTTTAATTTTGCGGATGAGAGTATAAAAGAAAATTATTTATTAAAAAACACTCATGAAAATATTGAAGACAAAGTATCTCATATATCAATTAATATTTCACAATTAAAAGATCTGACTAATGTACCATTAACTCGGAATTCCCTTGAATCGAATTCTTCAGTCCCACTTTCTTTTTCTAAAACACAAGCTGATCCAGAATCGTCAGGTCATTAAATTATTATCTCTTATTCATCATTTATTAAAAGCAACTTTGTTGGATGAACTATTGTACATATTTTTAGATGATTTTATTTTTGAAAAAGACGACTTGTTTTACTTCTTGAAAGCTTCTTTAAGAGACCGAATTATTTTGGGCAAATACCATAACACAAAATCTGTTGATTATGCAATGCTTAAAGAAGTGGTAATTTATGACAAAATTAGTGAAGATGCATTTAATTATAAGTAAGTTTAATATTAAATTTTCATGGAAAATGAACAATATCCTTTAAAATTTTGTTTGGAGACTGATCACAATCTGATAAATGATTTTTGAATCTCTGCCATAAAGTATTACACAATAATTATTTTTGATTAGGAGTACACAACTATCATTTTGTACCATAAGACATGTGCGAACCAAATTTGATTTAAATTGATCTAGTTCTCATGAACATAGAACATTTCGTGCATGTTACAATGTAAAATTTATTTTAATTCTTCAAAATTATTTCGAATAAATAATAATAAATTCAAATACCTTTTCTAAATAGAATCTAAAACATTTATTGACTCAAGAAATCAAACAGTAGCGTTGTTTCCTACTGAGGATCCTAATTGTATTAATGTGTCATGCTCTGAAGGCAAAGAAAACGAAAGCGTTGGTACTAGAGGGTGTCCGTATAATTATTAGAAAATTGTTCGTAAGGAACTTGTCGAAAATGTCTAAAAATTTGTTTGGAAACGTTTGGAAAATTTCTTAAATTTTTTTCCTGACATTTCTAGAAAATATTATATTATAATTTTTGTTGTACAATTGTAACGTCAATGGCAAAGGTATAAGAAGCATTCATATTTATCGGACCAGCCGATATCATTTATTTTTCTTATGATGATTTATCTCAATAATCGTCGTGTCAACGAAGGTCCGACACTCTTTTTTACTGTTTTGATGTGATATCATTTATTTTTGCTATAATGATTCATCACAATAATCGTCGTGTCAACGAAGGGCCAATATCCTTTTTTACTTTTTTAGAGTTTTTTCGTGGTGATATCATTCATTTTTGTTATATAAGGCACTTCAACATTCGTCGTTTTAACAAAGGCCCAAAACTTATAATTCATCAGAGAATGTGTCTTCTTTTTGTCCAATGCATAAATTGATATAAAAAAAACTCATCATCGACATTAGATAATTCACTGATGTGACACATGAACAACTTTGGTCATGTTTTAATTGGGTTTTTCTTTCTAAAAAATAATATGTGAGACTTTTTCTACCTTTGACATCTTTTATTACTACAGTGTAATTTTCTTCATGTATTTGTTTACCATTGTTACGTACCGAGTTAAGGCGACGCTAGGTTGGAAAATTTAGAAAATAGGTTTTTAGAAATATATAAGTTTGCTGATTGAATCAGAGAGGTAAATTCCAATTATTTTTATTTTGTGGGATCGTGGTCACTAGTCAAACCTATGCGGCTCAAGCTGTTCACAGTAATAATAAATATGATTATGTTGAGGTGTACAAGCTTTATTAATTATTGAATTGGCATTTAATTATGATACAATAAGTTTTGAGATGCTTATGTGTATGACTCATACAGGGTGGGCCATCTAAAATTTGGAATTTGAATCGGCTATAAAAAAAAACTTATGGATATTTTTTCAAAAGAATGGTTTTATTAGAAAGATTGAACGTTTCCATTTAAGAATGAAACACAACATCATTTAAATGACTGTCACGTTCGATCAACCCAATTCTTCAGTACATTTTCGATTGTTTGGGCTTCAACCGTTGACGATACTTTTGAAAAAATGTCCATAAGGTTTTCTTTATAGCATCTAGCGCATTAAGGTGTTTGCGTCTTACGCTATATACTAGGTTTTGAGATGCCTAGTTATACAACTCATGCACTACAAATGAGCGTTATAGGTAGTTAATATAATTATTTCTGAGATCCTTATGTACTAATGTGGGCAAAAACTAAAGTGAATTTTGTTATAAAATAAAAAATCTTTATTTATTTATCCAAATCAATTTCATCCCCTTCAAAGTAATCCCCTCCCGATATAATGCACTTATGCCAACGTTTTTTCCAATCGTCGAAACACTTGTTAAATTCGATTTCCGGAATTGCCTTCGTAGCCTACTTCGATTCGGTTTGTATCTCTTCAATCGTGTCAAAACGGTGTCCTCGGAGTGGTATTTTGAGTTTGGGGAATAGCTAGAAGTGACACGGAGCCAAATCAGGCGAATATGGTGGTTGTGGAACGATATGCGTTGAGGTTTTGGCGAAATGGTCACGAAGAACGAGTGCAGTGTGAGACGGCGCATTATCGTGATGCAAAAACCATGAGTTGTCTGCCCAAAATATCTTTTGAAACGGTGTTGAGTAATCCTCTTGAAATGCATTTTTCTGCGACATGGGCAAATCACCGAAGGTCTTCTGCAACATTCTGAAAGTGTCCGCAACTGAAATTTCATTCCGCAAACAAAATTTAATGGCACTTCTTTGCTCAACAAATTCAGACATTGTAAAAATCGAAAAAATCACTTTTAGTCGCTTAGAAAACACAAACGTAACTATGTAAGAAATGATGACAGACAATTCAACTTGCTTGCTAAATACTGGTTAATTTCCTTCTCCGTAAATTTAACTCCCAAAACTCGACTTAATACGACGATACACGTATTTAGCGGCATTTAATGGTTCACGGCTACTGAACTTGCATCACTTATGAATCAGGAGTTATATTTACCAAGTACTGAGGTACTCCTCGTGTAAAATACCGATAAAGTCTCGAATATCGAAGGTCTTATACTGGGAGATCAATTGAAAATTTGTGAATCGGAAATTACGTTGCTTATTTGTGAATCGGCACGCGTCTAGTGGCAATGTCAATGACTGTTAGATGGCAGTCGCGTAAACTCATGAACTCAAGGCTCGCTCCCACGCAGGTAACATTATCGGGATCAAAGTCCATTGACGCTCGATGCGGTACAACTTTCTCTCATCGTTTCATCTATGTTACTTATTAGGGTGAATAACTTAGTAAAGGAACGACCCCCTGTGAAGGAACAAACGTATATTTAATGAAAAATAATAAAAGTTGTATCTCCTTTTATCATAACATATTCAATTTAATAGAAACTTTAATATATCTGCTTCAATCTCTACACTTCACAAAAAAGAAATTATTGAAAAATATTTGTTATTTAAATATACAAAAAGAGCGTCTTTAAGTTCTAATGGAAATTCACCATTTCTTAATTGTATATCTAAGCAGGTATGACTGCTTTGATATTCTTTTTTAATAATGAAAATGTATACAAATAATAAAATATCTTTAAAATATTTAGTTTACGATCGTAGTTTTATTTTTTTTCATAATTTTTTAACGATAATACATCAAAGAGTTTCAAATTATTCGTTTAAAAATAGGTATGGTTATATTTTGAATTTTGCTAGTGAAGGAATAAATGTACATTCACTAGCTACGCGTGTTTTGATACAGCGCAGTCAGTGTCGGAACGTGCTTCGTGCCTGGTCGATTTGTGATAGAGTTTTCAGGTTAGTTTTTTGTAAACATTTATATTTTTCCGTGTTAATACGTTTTTAATTAAGTTAGTGTTGTAAAAGAAGTTAAATAATAGTAAACAAAATAAGTATTAGTAATAATAAAATTGAACAGTAATAATTTTGCATGTTTATAGGTTAACTATGATAAAAGCACAACCAAAAACGAAAAAGCCGTATGCAAGATTTCAGTATTCTATAGAAAACATTCAAGATGTTGTGGAAAAAGTTAAAAATAAAGAAATGTCTCTTAGTCATGCTTCTTCAGTGTACAAGATTCCTAAAACTACTCTATTTAGATATGTGCATCAGGTAAATGTAAGTATTGAAAGAAAGATGGGTCCTACTCCGGTACTTAGTGCTTCGGAAGAGGTACGTATAAAAAATTGGATTATTGCTAAAGCAAAAGTAGGATTTCCCATGCATAAAGAAGCTGTGAAAGATGCTGTTCAGAAAATTTTAAAAGAAACTGGTCGACCAAACCCATTTGCAGATGATAGACCAGGCAAAACCTGGATGAATTTGTTTTTAAAGAGACATCCTGAAATAACAAACACAAACACAGAACTTTTATCTAAGGCAAGAGCTTGTGTTACAGAAGAAAGCATTAGACAGTGGTTTAATGAAACAATTTTATACTTTAAACAAGAAGGAGCTTTAGATGTTTTGAGTGATTCGGATAGAGTGTATAATTTAGATGAAATTGGGATAGAGATATGTCCCAAAAGTGGTAAACTTTTAGGAGCAAGAAAGGAGCGTGATCACTACAGGATTGCAAACGGACAAGAAAAACAATCAATAACTGTTTTATGCTGTTATTCTGCTAGTGGCATAGTTATAGATCCTATGATTATTTATCCATATCAAAGAATTCCAGGAGAAATAATGAAGCATGTTCCTGACAACATTGCTGTGGGGCGAAGCCCAACTGGTTGGATCATCACACCTACGTTCTTCGAGTACTCAGCTAATATCCTTTACAAGAGATTAGTACAAAAAGGCATAAAGTTTCCGATAGCTTTATTCCTCGATGGCCACAAGTCTCATGTATCAATGGAGATGCATGATTTCTGTGTTGAAAAAAAAATATTAGTTGTTCGCTTTATAGCTCATGCATCTCATATTCAACAAGCATGTGATGTGGGAATTTACAAATGTGTGAAAACAGAATGGAGAAAAGTAGTGCTACAGCATCAACAATCATCAACAGAACCAATAACAAGAATCAACTTCGCTCCTCTTTTTGCTGCTGCTCATGCCAATGCTGCAAAGCCTACAACTATACAAAATGCTTTCAGACGCTCTGGCCTTTTCCCTTTTAACCCTGAAAATGTTGACTATTCTAAGTGTATGTCGACTAGACATAAAGAAATTCGCCTCTTAGAAGCACCTGAAAAAATACTTTCAGAAAATAAAAGTGTGAGACAAGAAGTTGTTTTGGCAGATTCATTGTTGTGTGACATAGAAAGTAAACTACCGCCAGAAGTTAAGTCACTGTTTTTGAGTGCATGTGAATCACAATAGGAGCCAAGAATAGAAAAACTGCTGTTCTCAATATGGAAAAAAGCTAAAATTAATTCATTGACCTGTAAGGAAACAGTACAAAGTACGAGTAACAGTATTATTATTGAACCATTGACAAATTATTTAAAAACTAGTGCTAATGTCCAAGATGGTGTAAATATTGACACGCTTGTCTCTCAAGAAGTTACTTTTGAAAACAATTCAGATGGTAAATATTTTTTTAAATGTTTTATATATTTTTCAAATTAATCTATTCATATTAAATAATTATTTCCAGAACTGGAGCAATTTTCTTTATCTGACATACCTATTCATTTTGTAAATGAAAGTTATTGTGATATGAGTGCAATTTTCGAAAGCGAACACTTTCTTCAAGAAGAAGGTAGTACCTATCAATAAAAAAATGATACTTTTAATTGATTAATACGATAATCAGTAAATTTGATTTTAGTTAATCCAGTTATAGATTTAACTTCAACAGAAAATGTAGCTAATAATATTTATGTAGTGTCAAAAGATGATCAAAGTGATAAAACATCAACGCTTAGTGCAGATATTATTCGTAACAATAACGTTAAATCAGTAGCAAGTAATGCAAGTCATACAGTATTTGAAGATAAATGTGATAATATAGTTAAAACTGATAGAAATATAAATCTACAAAGTGATGGACCTTTAGATCTCTCTAATAAACGTAAGCCGATAGATAATTCAGTGAAGCACGAATGGAGCTGTGATATTACTAGTAAAAAGAAGACACCTCTTACAACGCTTTCAGAAAATAATCTTATTATTGAGAAAGGTATATTATAATTACTAAGAATATTTTAATTTTTTAATAAATCATAATAAAATTTATTTTATTTGTTTTAGGTCAAATAAATAATAACAAAAAAAGTTCTACTTCAATAGATAAAGTTGAAGAAATAGAAAATCAAAATCTTATTTGGAGCAAACACTTAAGCTTTCCTCGCATTCAACCAACTAAAAAAAAAAGATCAACCAAAATTGATAACATTTATGCAATTACAAGTACAGAGTGGAAAGAAAGAGAGACGGAAAAATTAAAGTTAGCTGAAAAAGAAAAAGTATTAAAAGAAAAAAGACAAGAAGAGCGTTTGTTAAAAAGGAAAATAAAGCAAGAAGAAGCTGAAAAGAAAGCAGATCAACGTAAGCTGAGAAAAATGAAATCAGAGTCCAAAAGTACAAAAGAAGAAGAAGGCTGTTCAAAAAGCACTTCAAGTGCGCCAAAGAAAATTACTAAAAAAATAAAGGTTACAAGTAGCAAAAAAGTAACTAAAAAGTAATATTTTTAAAAGTATTCTAAGTTTTCTGGTGAAGACTGATTAATTGATAAATATTTATTTGATGATAATATAATTATATCGCCATTGTTATATAATAACTAAAACAGTTTAAATAATATATCGCAATAATAAATACGTTCAATAAGTACTTAATTTTAAGAGTCTACTTGACTAAAAATAAATATCCTTGTACCTAATTTATTTGTATTCACATTTTTATAAATGCAGTATAATAAAATACACTATAAATATATTAATTTACTATATTTGTCAAAACTAATTTTGATTCAATTATAAAATAAATAAATGTAGGTGCCTGTGTTTGCACTTAAACCAAGACTAAAACAGGTTATGTATATCATATACTTTTCACACGTTCCTTTACTGACTCATTTGAATTTCATGTTGTTCCTTCACTAAATTTTCAATATCAATTTTTTAATCTCCTTTTTTTTATAAAATCTTGTGTTAAACAGAAAAAATGAGTTGTAGTTCATAATCTTAAATAGTTTAAGTACCACAAAACAAATATTTTATTTCCAACAATTTTTTTAGTGTATTTAAAAATAACGAGTGAAAGTAGAATTTTTCTTATTTGTTCCTTCACTAAGTCATCCACCCTATATGTATGTTGACAAGACGGTGCAATTGTACTAAGGTATAATTGCACTGACTCATTTTTTATTTTATACATTGGATGTTAATATTATTTTTCTAGTTTTTATGTGATAATATAATGTGTTAGTGTCTAGATTTTGGAGTTTTATTTAGGTTATTCTGCGGATCCCCAATAATATGATTGATCATTTCTGATTGAATGCTATTAATTGATTATCTATTACTGGTTATCGATTATCATTACTTATTATTATTCCTAACCATTTGAAGACTGTTATTAACAATAATGAATATTATTGTTACTTATTTTCACTAAATAATTATTGAGAAATATTGACTTAATTTTCTACATTACCGAGGTGAGGCAGTTCTTTTATTTTATGCAACTCAACTGCCTTGTCGATCTCTGGTAAATCCTTACTGTTAATTGTCCTATTGATAAGCAGTTATCATCGTAATATGAGATACGAAAAAAATGTTAAGGTGAAGAATGATTTATCTGAATAGGGACTACAAATTTTCATTGGCACATTCTTTATCTGAATATATCTTTTAGTTTCTGATTTTAAAAGGCACTATTAAAGATCAAAAATCCCATTTTTTCACCAAAACATGTGAGATACGAAAATAGCGTTAAAATACGAAATCGTTTGCTTAAATGAAGTTTACGAATTTTTTTCTTTGACAGATATTTGGAAAAAAATAAATTATTTTAATCATGTAACTTATCAGGAAGTTGCAGAAATGTATACGGAAAATCGAGAGATAATATTATGATGAGAATGTGTTTCTTAATCCTTTGAAGCACGCATTTTTTCTAGTATTTGTTTATCAATATTGACAAATTTACAAAAGAATTTCAAATAACGATGTACAATTTTCGATTCTCTTACATTTTATTATTGTAAATTCACAAAAAAAACACAAAAATCGACAAAAAATTACTTTAAAACTTTTTCGAGCTCTCGATGCGCTTTAGCCGTCGTTTTCTTCGAATGAAAGAAGAAAATCAACACTTCCCGAAAATGACGATTATTTGGCACAAAATCAGACATTTTCACACTACCAAAAGTATATAACGCCAAAACAAAATCACTAATGTGTCAAAACGGTTTTTTTACCTCATGTCTATGCTTGGTTCATGGCGTTTTGGATTTGTCAAAATCGACCACCACTTTCTACTGGAGCTATCTATTCACAAACAGCGGGAACTTAGTTGCGCACCTAATAAATAAGGAAAACGGGGTCAACTCACCGGTATGCTAAGTGGGGTTGTGTCCCGGGGAAAAAGTCGTGAAACCACACTTCGTCGCCACCGAGAGCACTCATAACACTTATTACGCACTACCCGCACTTACGCTTCCTGTCCCGTATGTTCAGAGCTGGGTAACTATTTCAAATGATTTTGTATTTTAAATAGGAAGAAGAAAACCATTTTGCATTTTCCATGTTAAATAGGTTTTCAACCTATTTTCAACTTAAAATACTATTTTCTAGTTTTTTTTGGTTCTGCCCTGGACAAGTAAAAGCACATGTTGGCTTCCCAACGGACAAATGCTGCCAGTGGTCAAAATTTGGGAATCGCGCGCCAGTTTACAGCCGATGGCAGAATTTCTCCAGCGGGAAGCCAACACGCGCTGCTCGCGTAAGCAGCCATTTTTCGAAACACTGTTTTTATTTTACTATTTAGTCACGCAGACATGATTTTGCGCACAAAAAGAAGATCCATGGGGGACGCAATATTCGAGAAGCAATTGCTACTTAAAGCAAATGAACACATCCGCAAAGAATAATAAATATTCTTGATGTAATTAAAAATTTGTTTAATTTATTAATTTTTGAATAATCTTACAAGCTGCAGTTGTAATTACGGACAATAAGTGATCCAGTTGATCCATCCCTAACGGACCCGGTTTAGACAACCGTCTCAACAGACAACAGTCTCTGACTGTTCTCCGACCTCGCATTATTATGGCCAAGAACGGTAAAAAAAACATTTAAGGCATTGCAGAAGTGAGATGAAAGTAGTTGTGTGAAAAGCGTTCTCTACATTAGTATGTTTAAAACTACAGGATTATCTGTGAGCAAAGTTTCCTGAATGTTGTCACAAATAGTTCCAGGAACATTCCCAATGAATGTTCCATAAATGTTTCCGCGAAAGGTTCTAGAAACGTTCGCTGGAAATATTCTCTGAATGTTCCTGCAGAAGGTTCGAGAAATTGAAAAAAATTAAGAAAGTAGCGCCCTTATAAATTTAGTGTACGTTATTTCACAAAACATTTCATATACGTTAAGAATTATGACCTGTGGTGGATTATCATGACATTTAATGCGTTTTTTTATGTGATTCAAATCCTGTTCAAGGTGTGAATGCAGACATTTTCCAAATTCGTATTGTAACTCCCGATGGTTCTCAATTTTATTTCCGAATAATCATTCGTTTGTAGTTGAGAACGAAGTATTTCGCAAAAGCGGCAAAAGAAGATTGACTTACTGGGATTTTCAGTGAGACCTTCTATCTGATGGCTACCTAAATTATCTTCTAACATAAAGACTACAGTGAAGAAATGTGAATTTGCAACGCGCTATCAGTGTACAATTTTTCATGTGTAATTGAGCAATTAGGTAATGCGCAAAACACGCCTTTATGTGGTTAATCAAAGTGCTTGTACAAATGACCGTTTAGAAAATTCAAGTCTCATGTACGAAAACTGCATTTTTTCTGAGAGCAAACTTAGGACTCAACCTGTACCGAGTTTTCACGATGATGTCTATAAATGTGCTGTCTATAGCTGCTATATACTTTTTATAGTCAAGGCTGCCTTTCGTTATATACAATTGCCAAACAAAATATACATAAGGTGTCTACTCAGGAAAAAAAACCGATAGAACGCGCGTCTCTTTGAATTGTGTATCTGTCATTTGCATATTCAGGAAATAAAAATTCAATCGGATGGTGACACTTGGAATCTGCCATTTGTGCGCAATGTTTTAAATCTGCCATTCGACATCGGTTAAATCATTAAGTGAATAGGGTTGAATAAGACTGATTAACCTCCAATAATTTCTAATGGCAATGTACGATTCATTGATGTTCGCATGAATCGGTTGAAATTCCAAATGAAATGGAAGTCTTAAAAGGTCACTCTGAAAAAGAGAAATATAATAAAAACAGAATACGAATTGTATTGTAAACGAATGTTCACTTTAAATACATTATTTTCTATCGGAAATATTGGTTTTCAATCTGTTAATGCTGAAATTCCAGTGACAGATACGCAATTCAGAACACCTCAAAGCCCATTCAAATTTAACGCATGTGAATGGTTTTTTGTTTCCTGGGTTAGTGCCTTCTATTTAATCTCCCAAATTTTCAGCTTGTTATCATATTTCGTGTAAATGTGAGGATGACGAAAACAAATGTCGAATTTTTTTATGGTTATAAGAGCATACAATTAATTTAATTTTTGATTTTAATTCTAATTTGGAAAAAAAGCAGTTGAAAACTTACCATTCTAAGTTGTAAATATTTGAAATATTTTAAATGATTAATTGGCACTTTTTTCACACTTTTTATTATAATATTTTGGACAATTAGAAATATATTTTCCACTTATCTTATCCTTTTATCGAAGTCAAATTCAAGAGAAGTGAAAAACTATACAAACTTCCAAAGCTCAATTCACCTCGACGTTTGTCGGTTACCCTTGGTTACCCTTCGGAGAGTACACTCGTTGAAGCGCTTCAATTGCGCTATAAAAGTTCGAACGGTTAAGACTGGAATTGCAATCTGTCTGCTTCTTTACACGCCGCTTTTAATCTAAATGACACAAGTTTTTGAAATTACAGGAATGCTGTAAAATTACGCTGCTGTAAAATCAATGAATATTTTCACAGAACGGTGTGATTTTACCATTTTTCATTCCTTTCCATTCTGATGTAATTTTACACTGCAAGTTAATGGTATTTTCTGTCCTGCCACTCGCAGTGTAATTTTACATTTTTCTTGTAAAATTTCGATCTTTTTGTGAAATTACTTTACCATCACACACAAATTCACATGATATCAATAAAATGACACTGTTTTCAATAGGGAAATTTTACAAACCGACATGTAAATTTACATAGTTTTTTTACAGTGGAATGAAAAGGATTTTCTGCGTCGGTTTGTGACAATGGTTGAAACATGGATCCACCACTACACAATTGAAACAAGAAGATCATCAGCTGAGCTGGCAAGGTTATGGCATTCGCATTTTGGGACAAGCATGTTATTTCGTTTATCGACTGTCTTGAGAAAGGTCAAACTATTAACAGCGACTATTACATGACATTATTGGTTGGATTGAGCGCAGAAATCAAGAAAAAACGGTCTCACATGCAAAAGAAAAAAGTGTTGTTCCACCAAAAAATGCACCATGCTACAAGTCTATGAAAGCGATGGTCAAATTAAATGAATTAAGCTTCGAATTGCTTCCTCACCCACCATATTCTCCAGATCTGGCCCCCTGAAACTACTGGCTCTTTGCTGAACTGAAAAAAATGCTCCAGGGAAACAAATTTGACTCCAATGAAGAAGTGATTGTTGAATCTGAGGCCTATTTTGAGAGCAAAGACGAATCATTCTATAAAAAATGCATCGAAAAGTTAGAGAAGCGTTGGAATGAATGTATTACGCTTGAAGGAAACTACGTTGATGAATAAAGTCAAATTTCTGGAAAAAACAGTGTTTTTCTTAGTTAGACCGAAAACTTATTGAGTAATGTGTTAGACTTTAAAACCAGAAAGTCGGGACTGTATCTACTGTCTTCTGGTCACCGTCTTGGAAAACGCAAATGGCGCTGTATTTCTGTTCCTGTTTGTTTATTCCATGGAGAATAGACATAAGGAGACCAAACTAATGTAACTGAAAATGAGCATCTTTTGTCGGAAGTGCATTGATTGAGTACGGGAGCTTCCCAAGAGATGGCGTTCCTGCAAGAAGCGTTGTGGGGAACGCTAGTGTTTAGGTTCCCCCTCCTGCCTTGGGAGTGGGGATACCTCCGCGCGACCAGGAGAGTTGATTCTCTTAGAGTTAGTGGCTTGCTGGCCGGCACACGCGAAGTGTCAGAGATACCTGTTGACTTGTAAAACTATATTAACCTATGTAACTGGAATAAAGTAGTGTTGTCCTTGTTTAGTAAGAAGTGCGTCTCTCTCGTCCCGCATTTACTATTCAAAATAAAAGGTGCTGTGAATAGACCTTTAGGAGAAAAAGTTTACCAACTCTCCATAGTGGTGACGCCGACGTGATCCGCGGGTCGAGAGCCTGCAGGAATGCAGTCCCTGTCATCTGCAGTTCCTGAAATCAGCAGTTCCTGAAATCAGCAGTTCCTGTCACCTGCAGTTCCTGAAATCTGCAGCTCCTGTCATCTGCAGCTCCTGAAATCAGCAGTTCCCGTCACCTGCAGTTCCTGAAATCTGCAGCTCCTTTCATCTGCAGCTGATCCACACATCAGAGATGAGTATCCATCAAGTTCTTCACCCTCTTATATAGTTTTGTTTCCTGCCAGTGAGCCGCTCCCTCAGCAGTCTCCATAACCTGCTGCTCATGCACCTGCAATAAGTTTAACGCCGTTGGATGCGTGAAGCCATCGTCACCGGCGCCTTCCTGCAATTAATTTATCACCGTGGGATGCGTGAAGCCATCGTCACCGGCGCCTTGTTCCTGTAAAAAAGGGGAAAAGTCATCGTTCCTTATTTCCAGCCGGGTTTCAAACTTACCCGCTTAATTATATCCTTCATTTATAACTTACCAGTGTCAAGTGTCAATTTTGGTTATATAGACTATTTGTTATAAGTTGATCCGGCATGATGGCCGTATAACCTGAAAAACATAAATGTCAACAGTCTGATTCCTAGAATCGGCTCGTCGATTCTCGCAGCTCGCTCAACAACACGCATTCCGTTTTTCCGCGAACTCGCCTGTCTTCAATCCAGTCCGTTTTTCCGCGTATTCTGTCTGGGCCGAGGCAATTCTTAGAATTGTTTCCTGCAAATCAGAATATATTTAATTCGTCGTACCGCGCAAAATTTCGGGGAACACCGCGTAGCGTTCTTGGATTAACCAATTTAAATTCATTTTGATTGAACTCGAAATGATTAAATTAAATTTTTTCTAAAATTCTTTTTTTCTTTTCAATCGGTCGATGCATTTAATGTACGTAATAATTAGCTTCGCGTTCATATTTGTAAAGCGCTTCAAATTCAATTACATCACATGTAATATTTAACTTCGCGTTCACTTTTGCAAATTATCTTATGATCTTATTGTAATCACCCTAATTCATCGCCTTTAATTCTTGTAACGCATTTTTGCGATTATAATTCAATTTAATTAATTTTCTTTCGTCATTTAATGTAAATCACTTCGTGATTTCATTATAATTATTATAGTTCGTCGTATTTGAATCTTTTAACGCGTTTTGAGATGCGAATATAATTCAATTTAATTATAAATTTTAATTTCGTTTTCTCTCTCTTTGACAATAGAGAAACTATTCCGCCTAGCAGTTTTCCCGGTAGCGCGAAACCGTCTGGAAAAATCGCGCTCCTGCTCGACCGACATTTTATTTCCTCCCACGAAATTAAGTTTTTGCAAATAATCTTTTACCATGAATTCGGACGGCGGACCCGCGTCGGGGGGCGAATCATCCGGGGTCTCCGAGCGTGCTCCACCCCGTGATCAGGTAGACATCCCGAGAGTGGATCATTATCGCGTTCCTAAGATGCCGCCGTTCATTCGTAACTACCCCGGCCTCTGGTTCCTCCAGGTCGAGCGAACTCTTCGACTCGCTCGTATAGTGACCGACGAAACTAAAGCTGATACGGTCGTCACCGCGCTTGATTCCGACGCTATCGCCATTATTCGAGACATCCTATTAATAGAACCTCCTCCGGCTAACCAATACGGCCTAATCAAAGAAAGAATGATCAACGCTTTCGCTACTTCAGCCGAGTCTAAATTGCGACGCCTATTAAAAGGCCAGGTCCTTGACGATGGTAAACCTTCCCTATTTTTGAGCCGTTTACGCAACCTCAGTGACGGGCAGTGTAACGACTCCGTCATCAAATGTATTTTCCTAGAACATTTGCCCAGCCATCATCGGGTAATTCTGGTTTCGACCGGTCTTAACGATTTAAATCGTCTAGCTCAAACGGCTGACGAGATCGCGGACACCTACTCCATTTCAGAGTCACAGGTCTCCGCCGTGTCATCAAGACGTACCACCTCGCCAGGCCCCTCTAATTTAGAGGCTAAGGTGGACGCTCTAGCTCAAAAACTTGAGCAGTTAGATTCCCGTCTAAACCGGCCAGGGCATTATCGTTCACAGTCTCGACCACGCTCCTCAGCTCGGTTCGACCGCTCTCGCATGCGCTCCAAAAGCCCTGCAGCGTCCTCATTGTGTTTCATCCATAGGAAATATGGACATGCGGCTCGGAATTGCGTGAAGCCTTGCTCTTGGCAAGCTAACTCATCTCCGGAAAACTAACCTCGCCTTCCCGCTCGGAGACGGTCGGATTTGGCGACGCTATGTCAAAACGTCTCCACGTTAAGGACTCCAAGTCTGGTTTAACCTTTTTAATCGACACAGGGTCTGACGTATCTCTCTTAACAACTCGGGACGCTCCAATAGGAGCCCCGCAAGATCTGCTCTTATACGCGGCGAATAATTCACGCGTTTTAACTTATGGTAAAAAGCTTCTTTCCCTCGATCTTAACCTTCGTCGAAACTTTACTTGGAACTTCCACCTTGCATCAGTCCCATATCCAATTATCGGAGCTGATTTCTTGGCGCACTACGCGCTTATTCCCGATCTTGCTCGACGCAAATTGGTCGATTCCCTGACTGGCTTATCCGTAGGCACATGGCTCCAAGCTGCTCCCATTTTTGGAGTCAGCTTGTTAGGTGACTCATCCAGTTTATCCAGACTCCTGTCTGAATTCCCCGAAGCAACCGGGGCCGCTCGTCCTCTTAACCTAAAAAAACACGATGTGTTTTATCATCTAATTACCACGGGACCGCCAATTGCTGAGCGTGCGAGACGCTTGTCTCCAGAAAAACTCAGGGCTGCAAAAGAGACATTCCAGAAGCTCGTTAAAGATGGATTTTGTCGTCCATCCAGTAGCCCCTGGGCCGCCCCTCTCCACATGGTCCCCTAGAAAGACGGATCATGGAGAATCTGCGGAGATTTTCGCCGCCTCAACTCAGTCACCGTGCCTGATAAATATCCCTTGCCACATTTACACGATTTTTCGGCAAACCTTTTCGGAAAAACCATATTTTCGAAACTCGATTTACAGATGGCTTTCCATCAAATTCCTATAGCTCCAGACGACATTCCCAAAACTGCCGTAATTACCCCCTTCGGCGTATTCGAGTATTCGGTCATGACGTTCGGCCTCTGCAATGCTGGTCAGACTTTCCAGCGCTACGTCAACCCAGCATTGGGCGATCTGGAATATGTTTTTGTTTATATTGACGATATCCTCGTCGCCTCCTCCGCGCTTGAAGAGCACGAGAGACATCTTCACGTCGTTCTTCAGCGCCTTCGAGAGTTCTCGCTTCAGCTTAACCTCGCTAAATGCCAGTTCGGTCAAACCGAACTTGACTTCCTCGGCTATAGAGTCGATCAGGATGGTCTCAGACCAACCCTCGAAAAGGTCCAAGCAGTTTCGGACTTCCCGAAACCTCACACCGTGGCCGAGCTCCGCAGGTTTTTGGGCCTTGTTAACTTTTATCTTCGCAGCTTGAAGCACGCCGCGCAAACACAGCAGCCTCTGCTCGTGTACCTCCGTAACTCTCGCAAAAATGCCAAGCGTAAAATTTTTTGGTCCCCCGAGGCCGAAGAAGCGTTCTCGCGCACCAAGCAGGAGCTCGTCAATGCGACCCTGCTGAGTCATCCCTCGTCTCACGCCGAGACGAGACTCCTTACCGATCCCTTCGATATGGGGATGGGCACCACACTCGAGCAGAAACTTTCTAACATTTGGAATCCTCTCGCTTTCTTCTCACGTAAATTCTCTCCGACTCAGAGAAAATACAGCGCCTACGATCGCAAACTTACCGCTATCTACGAGGCGATCAAACATTTTAGACATTTCCTGGAGGGCCGTGATTTTAAAATCCTAACGGACCATAAGCCCCTTTCCTAACGCTTTTACGCAGCGCTCGGAGAAGGCCTCGCCTCGGCAACAGACTCAACTATCTTTTATTTCTCAATTTTCTACCAAGATTGAATACCTCCCCGGCAAGGACAACATGGTCGCAGATTCTCTATCTCGTATAGAATCTATTCGTCTGGCCACCGATATAAGCCTAATAGAGTTAGCGCAGGCGCAAGAAGCCGATGAAGAGCTCAGGCATCTCTTGAGTTCCCCCAAATGCTCTCTTAACCTAAAAAAGATCCAATGGGGTTCTGAACACACCACCGTCGTGTGTCATCTCTCAGTAGACACTCTTCGCACCTACATTCCGACTCCTTTGCGAAAAAGGACCTTTGACCTTTTTCATTCACAGGCCCACCCCGGCCCTAAAACCACGGACAGGCCAATTCGAAAACGCTATATCTGGCCTAACCTCTGCAAAGATGTCAAAAGTTGGTGTAAAACTTGCATCACTTGCCAGAGGTCGAAAGTCTCTCGACATAACTGTCTCCAGCCTGCACATTTTATCGCGCGCGAATCCCGGTTTCAACACATCCATATGGAAATTGTCGACCCACCTCCAGTTTCCGAGGGGTACAGGTACGTCCTCACTATCATCGACAGATTTTCCGGATGGCCTGAAGCTTTTCCCTTACGCGACATCGAAGCAACTACGGTTTGCCGTGCCTTTGTTGACGGTTGGATTTCGCGTTTCGGAGCACCCGAAACCCTTACAACCGATCAGGGGAGCCAATTCGAGTCTCGCCTGTTCTCCGCGCTGATCAACCTCGCCGGCTCACACAGAACCCGCACCACTGCTTATCACCCTGCTTCAAACGGCATGGTGGAAAGATGGCACAGGTGCTTAAAAGCAGCCATAATGTGCCACGCGAATCCTCTGTGGTCTCGTACCTTGTCCACTGTCCTTTTGGGACTACGCTCAAGTGTAATGGATTCTGGATCCTCCCCCGCCGAGTGGGGATACCTCCGCGTGACCAGGAGAGTTGACTCTCTTAGAGTTAGTGGCTTGCTGGCCGGCACACGCGAAGTGTCAGAGATACCTCTTGACTTGTAAAACTATATTAACCTATGTAACTGGAATAAAGTAGTGTTGTCCTTGTTTAGTAAGAAGTGCGTCTCTCTCTCGTCCCGCATTTACTATTCAAAATAAAAGGTGCAGTGAATAGACCTTTAGGAGAAAAAGTTTACCAACTCTCCATAGCGTAAAAAAACGAATTCTTCGGGTACTTATGTTTTATACCCTTGCATGCATGCAGGTTGTCATGGTAACATTTTATGTTAATAACTTCTGTTTGTTTTTCTTTACTTATATACATGAATATTGGGTTGGCAACAAAGTCATTTCGTTTTTTTTCATGATTTTCAAAGCAAGTTTATTAATACAAATAACAAACAATAATCGATTATGTATTGACCATGTTGTTCGATGACCCTTTGCCATCTTTCAGTCAGCTTCATAATTCCGCTTTCGTAGAAAATTTGGTTCTTAGAGGCAAAAAACTGAATCAACTAATTTTTGACAGCCTCATTTGAATTGATTGTTTTTCCATTCAAATGGTTTTGAAGTAAACGGAATAGATGATAATCGGATGGTGCAACGTCAGGACTATACGGTGGATGAGGCATCACTTCCCAGCCTGACTCCAATAATTTTTTGTGAGTGACCAAATATGTATGTGGTCTGGCGTTATCTTGATGGAAGAGTTGCCAGTTCTGGACGCTTTTCCTTGATTTTTTTGTCCAATTTCATTAGCCGGCGACAGTAAACATTCGAATTGATATTTTGGTACCTTGGGAGCAGTTCAAAATAAACAATACCTTTAAAATCCCACCAAACACTCAGCATAACCTTCTTTTGATGTATATCGGCTTTTGATGTAGATTGTGCAGGGTCATCTAGCATGCTCCATGATCTTTCTCAAACGACGTTTTCAAGAACAACCCATTTTTCATAGCCCGTTATGATTGGCTTTAAGCATGGATCGGTTCCGTTACGTTTCAGCAGTGAATCGCAAATGGAAATTCGTTTGGTGAGTTGAATTTCGTTCAATTTGTGAGGAACCCAAATATCGAGCTTCTTAACGTAACCAAATTGTTGTTTTAAATGTCTTTCAACGCAAGTATGTGATACGTTGAGCTTCTCTGCGTTCTCTCGTGTCGTACTACGCAGGTTATTTTCTATCACTGCTTTTATTTTTTCGTTGTTAACTTCAGTTGGGCGTCCAAAGGTGCATCTTTGAGGAGAAAATCTCCGGAACAAAAACGAGCAAACCAATTCTGGCACTGTCGTTCTGTTAATGATTTTACACTATAAACATAATACAAGTTTTGCCGAACTTGCACTGCGTTTTTACCTTTTCGGAAGTAATAAAGTAAAATGTGACGAAAATGACAATCTGAAATCTCCATTTCAAAACAATGCAAAACAATAAATAAACAAAAAAACTTAAAACTTTTTTTTTTACTGAATAATCTATGAAACGTCAGCTGTCAAATACCATATACGTCCTCAAGTTTGCAATGGAAACGAACGACTTCGAGCGACTAAAGTCATCAAGCGGAAGAAGCGAAATTACTTTGTTGCCAACGTAATATAAAACACAATATTTGATTCATGTAATCGGTACATTATTTTACACTCTCATTGTACACTTTTTTCAAAGAACCTCAAACATACTACCTGTGTAAAAAATGCACCAACGCTTTCAATTTTATGCTTCAAATAATAGTTTCAAATAAAGAATGTTAACAAACATTTACAAATATTAAGTTTAATTTGCGGTTACGTTAGAATATTTTGAGCGAACAGAAGGGAGCGGACACCTTTTTACGCCACTTGTATTCGCGCCATCAATCAGGAAGTTCTTGTACCTTTTCCATGTACTTTCGACAAAAAACGTGCTCAGCTTTTGTGAAGTTCATGCAGAAGGGATTGGTCTCCTTATGCCTATTCTCTATGTTTTTTTCGAAAAATTGATAAAGACCAAAGTTGTAGATAAACATTAAATCTTTCACTTATGATCTAACTTTTTCCTGTACAACCAACATTATAAAACTTACAGCTGTTTGAAACTTTTTGTTTATTTTCAATTTTTTACTTTTTTAATCTAACTTCCGGCTGTAAAAGGTTGAATAAAAAATGTAGAGGACGTAATCCATACCAGGATTTATTAAACTCCGATGTAATCAATTACTTTATCAATTTATGTAGCCATCAAATAAGTAAATAATTATTGATAAATCGAAATAATTGATACCTGAATTTTATAAATTATTTATTTACGTTTAAAATCATCGTAAACTACGTAATAATTATGATTTGAATTGATTTATACCATTACAGTATTCCACTTTGTGATGTAGTTTTTTGACATTTCAATTATAATATTTACATTTGCAGTTATTGAATTATACCAAATGGTTATTACAAAATGTGTACTTGGAATTTTTGTCAGGAGTTTAACATGTTACATATTTTATGACTTCCATGAGTGCATCTTGTATTTTTAATGATTTATGTACAAAATGTACTCTTTAAATCTATTTCAGTAGAATTCCACTCGTTGCCAGTAGAAATTACGCCACTGAAACGGATTTATAGAGTACATTTTATACAAAAATCATTAAAAATACAAGATACACTCATGGAAGTCATAAAATATGTAACATGTTGGAAATTCGTTTATAACGTGCAAAAGGCTTGAAGTGACATTATTCAACATAAAAATTTAGAAAAATTCAAAGATACTGAACAGCGTGAAATTCTTGACATGAATTCCAAGTACACATTTTTCAATAACCATTTTGTCCAATTCAATAACTGGAAATGTAAATATTATAAAATAATTGTCAAAAAATTATGTAATAAAATAGTATACTGTAATGGTATGAATAAATTCAAATCATAAATATTACGTGGTTTACGATAATTTTGAATGTGAATAAATAATTTGTAAAATTAGAGTATGCCCTTTACATCCAGAAGTTACATTAAGCAGGTAAAAAATAGAAAAAAAATTTAAACAGCTGTAATTTTTACAATATTGGCTCCGATCTTTCTGGACCTCGCGCTTCGCGCTCGGTCTTGTGCTCTTCGCATACATTTAAGTTTATTTTTTATAATTTAATACTGAAGCTGAAACCAATTTAATAATATTAAAGATAATGTGAATTACTCATTTTCTCAAATTCACTAAATTTCTTTTTCAGTTTAAGTGAAACAGCAAATTCAATTTACTTAAGGCTCTATCGGCCTTAAGGAAAACATTCTCATCATGACACTCGCGCTTCGCGCTCGATTTTCTGTATACATTTCAGTAACTTTTTAATAAATTACATGATTAAAATAATTTATTTTCTTCCAAATCTCTCAAAAAGAAAAAATAATCGTAGACTTTATTTAAGGTAGTACGATCACGAAAATTAGACCTCAGGCTAAAATAGATAATTTTGATTTCAAGAATAGCAATATTATTATTGAAGGGCTAATTTGAAAGAGAAAAGATTGTTTTTAACGAAAAAAAATTTGAAACACAAAAAAATAATGTTATTAATAAATTTCATTTTTGCCCAAACTTATTTTCTTATCGCTTCGAGCCAAATTTTTAAAAATGATGCGATTATAATAAATCACGTTTCATTTTTTTAGGAAAAAGATCCTCTACAACTTGACCGTTTCCGATTTTTAAAAATGAATTCTTTAATGGCTAAAATTATAAAAAAACAATTTTTTAAAACAAAATTTTTATAAGCAAATTGCTGTATTTGATAATAATTAATTCAATTTCAAAAATAGGAAACGGTCAAGTTGTAGAGAATCTTTTTTCTAAAAAAATGAACCATAATTTATTAGAATCGCATCATTTTCAAAAATTTGACTCGAGGCGATAAGAAAATAAGTTTGGGCAAAAATAAAATTTATTAATAACATTATTTTTTTGTGTTTCAAATTTTTTTCATGAAAAATAATCTTTTCTCATTCAAATTGGCCCTTCAATAATAATGTTGCTATTCTTGAAAGCAAAATTATCTATTTTTGTCTGAGGTCTAATTTTTGTGATCGTACTACCTTAAGGAAACGATTTTGCAGAACAACGCTTATTTCGTATCTCACATATTTTGGTGAAAAAAATCGATTTTTTTATATTAAAAATCAAAACATAAAATATACATCCTGTCGAGAAATTTTTTAATAAGAATGTGTAGACCTCATTTAGGCAAATAATTTTTCATCTAAACTTTTTTTATGTATCTCATATATTTTGTCTAAAAAATGGAATTATTGAATTTTAATCGTATTTTTTGGAATTGAAACGAAAAATATATGTTTTTTCATAAACTGTGTAAGACAAAACTTGTAGATCTTTTTGAAACGAACAACTTTGTATTCCTACGTTTTTTTCGTATTTTAGATATTATTGTTAAAAAAATTGAATTTTCGATTTTCAATAGTTTTTTTTGTAATTAAAAAGCAAAATATGCATGTTATGAAAAAATGTTACAATTCAAATTTGTAGGTCTGTATGTAGAAAATAATATTGTATCATAACGTTTTTTCGTATCTCGTATAATTTAACTGGAAAATGGAATTTTGATATTGACTTTTTTCGAATTTGAATATGCTGTAACATTTCTAATTTTGATTTAATCAAAAAACGTTATCAAGATAATTTTTAGAGATTTATGAGCACTATCTAAAACCAGTATTGAAATTTTTGATTTTTTCAAAAAATTATTTTCAAAATCACAAAATTAGTGCTCAATCCCTCAATTTTGATTGGATGTGGCTGGTTAACGAACTTGTCCTTACTTTTTCAGCTCCGATAAAGTGTGCCAAAGCACAATTCAATCTGATAATTCTATCGAGAGTTATGCCGCACACGACCTACAGACGGACAGACAGACACTTTCGTAAAAACCATTTTTTCGAACTCAGGGGGTCTCGCAACGTAAAGATTTGATGAAATTTTCGAAAGTCATTTTTCACATAAAACCAATACCTTCTCATCCATGATGAGAATGTAAAAATGTGCAGACTCATATATTTTTGAACACTTTCTCCCAAATTGACTAGACTACTTATGCTAACGTTTAGGTCCGGTGTACCATCACCATGCAGGTATTAATGTATCTCATATATTTCAATTTTATTGTATCATATTTATTATTTTTTAAATTCCAGATGATAAAACATTGAAATTTTGAAAGTTTTTATCAAGAACGAAGACGACAATCAGAATCGGAACTAATATTACAATCATCTTGTGATCTACCTGATAATGCATAATATTGTGCTATATAAATTAAATAAAAGAATCAAAAAATGACTTTTTTATTTAACGAAACTGTTTACTCAGATAAAATTAGATAATTTAGCAAATTGTCCAAATGAAATTAAAATTGGAGTAAACACTAGTACTCTTATTTTGATGCCTACTACAAGCGGGGTTTTTTTGATGACAAACCCATTTCATATGTTATTTTAGGACCAGCTTCTTCCAGAAGCATCGTTTTTAATGCTGCGGAGTCTCTATCAACTAATTTATAGGCCGGTATACAGAAATCACGTATCTTTGTTTTTTTATTAGCACACTTATTATCCTTTGTAGCCTTCTTTTGTTTTTCAAAATAAATGCTGGCTCTTAATTTCTGGCCTATTATTATAAGACTGCCCGGGGGGTACTAAAATATTAACAGCTGTTAGTTTTTGATTTTCTCTTAAATAATAGAGGCAGATGATAATACTTACGTATGATACAGGACGTTTTAGATCTGTTGAAGGAATACATAGTGATTTTTTAGACTCTATATGAAAGCTTTGTTTTACTGGACCTTTCTATTGTAACAGATTAAAATACTATATAATTTTAATAGTTTAGAAGATTGAAATTTCTATAATCTGCTGAAATTCAGCAGTAATATTGCACTGGCTAAGTATTACTAGCCACTACTGACAATTTTGTATTGATTAAATGATGTCATCATGATAAAAAATTAAATCAGTGCTCTGGCATTTTTTTGAGCAGAAATTACCATTAGAGTAAAAATTTATTCGAAATGTTAAGGAAGTAATAGCTATTACACATTAGTCATGGTGGATTCAATTATGATTAAAACAATTACGAATCTTCAGTACTGGGAAGTAGTTTTGAGCCAGTACAACATCTACCCAAGCATGAAAATGCATTTGGAAGTTTCATACTGGTTTTCGTTTCTTTTCAGATTTTAACATTTTAATGCCATTTAATGCGCACTTTTTTACTGGAAGATTCAGAATCAGATAATTGATTTATATTAGAAAGAAATTCCTCAACTGATCCCGTAAATTTTCAACGTGAAAGACCATTTTTACTGTCTGTCACAGATTAAACATTATTTTCGTCGCATAAATAAGAGTTTTTGAATCAAATGCATTTCTCGCAATAAATTAGGATAATAGTAAAGGGCATCGCAGAATCCTTATGGAAAATGGTTCTCAGCCAATTTTTCTATAACTTTGGGAAATGATAGTTCATAATATGTAGAAAAAAAGTCTCCAGGGGCCGAAAGTCTGTAAGTTTATAGTTTATGAGCTGCAGCTCGTCAAATTCGAACGATTTTACCCATGCGCTGTGTAGCGTGATTTTCATGTTGGGTTTACCAAGTTTTCATTCTTATTGTCACTTCTTCACAAATGTGTAACCAGGGCATTTTGAATTCCAAAAAACTGACAGCGGATTCGTATACAGCGACTCAAAATGCCTAGGTTACACATTTGTTAAGAAATGACGATAAAAATAAAAACTTGGTAACCCCAACATGAAAATCACGCTACACAGCGCATGGGTAAAATCGTTCGACTTTGACGAGCTGTAGCTCATAAACTATGAACTTTCAGATTTTTGGCCCATGGAGACTTTTGTTCTATATATTATGAACTATCATTTCCCAAAGTTATAGAAAAATTGGCCGAGCCGTTTCCCATAAGAATTCTGCGGGGTCCTTTGCTGCATAGCAAAAATGCCATTATTTCTATTTTTAATAGTGAGAAGTTAAGCCAAAAGCTTTATGGGAAATAGTGGGAGAGCATTGGTCAAGTTCTGACAGTCCGACAGATTGTACTGGGATAGTATTTTAAGAATCGTGTATTTTTACCTCTTTATCCCATCCTACCAAAATTCCGTAATTTTCTTCATCTTCCCACTTCAACCAATCTACTTTTATAGGCGATGATACGTCGAAGTGACTGTTCAACTAAAAAGATAACCTATTTTTTATACATCTAGTATTTAACAAACTTGAAAAGTTATATTATAAAATGTATTGAGATTCAAGTAGTTCAAGTTTGAACTTCTTAATGCTGTGTAAAACTACTTACGTATAGAATATAATATTTTGTCTCTTTACAATCATTCTTACGAAGACGGCGGGAATGATCAAGGACCCCTGTTATTGGTACAGGATTTTTGAGAAACATGCTATAAGTTAAGACGCCAACTTTATCCAGACCGACCTCGGACACTTTTTGCAAACATTCATGGTTGATAAGGATCCATTTTGAGTAAATTATAGCCCCAAGGCATAAAATTTCGAAACATTTTAAATTATTTTCAAATGGAGACTTGTGCTTCCACAAAGAAACAACGAAATTGTAGTAATCGTTTTTGGTGAGGCCATCATCACCAGCGCTATCTGTATATAATGACAGTGAATAAATATATTTTCGAAAGAGGTAAAATTAGTTAATTGCACAATTTAAAAAATAATTTAAGTAAAGGACTTATAAAATACTAAATTTTACAGGAAATGGTAAATGTCCATTTTGTAGAAATTTTTAGTTTTAACTTGTAAATGTAAATTTGCTTGAATCAGTGAAACTTTGCTCCATTTAAACACATTTCATGTATGGTGGCGTATCAAAAATATGTTTCTTAAATTGACACAGACTGTTCTCTAAGTGGCTCACAGCTTTCTTTCTATTTAATGGTGAAATTACAAAAGATGAGACTCTTACAATTTTCATGTAAATAATTGCAAGGCATTTTTACCATTTTAATGTAATGTTGCATATTTAATGGATTCTTTACGTAAATTATTTTTTACAGCTTAGATCTCTTTTTTTTCTTAACAAGCAAACGGGTAAACAGACATCACTATGTAGACAGAATACTGCTGCCCAAAAGAAGAATTCAGTAAGTAACATTTGCCATAGAGGTTATGTTTGCGAGAATGGGTAACAAATAATAGCCTCCATCCCAAATATTAACTTACTAGGTTCTTCTTTTGGTTAGTAAAATACATACAAATTAGGTGGAAAAGGGAGAACAGTCATCTTATAACCCTGCTCACACTGAGAAAAATGGATAGCTTGCATGTAATCAAAATAATCAGGAGATCGCCTAGTAAATCAGTAGGGATATCAACGCTGTACGCCAGTCCATATAAACATTTTATAGTAATATCGAGAACAGTAGAAGAACGGCAGGCAAAAAGACCGGATCGAACAAATTAAATATTGTAAATAACGCGTGTATTTGTTTATATTTTATTGAATGTTTTGTATAAAATTGTTAGAAATAATCGAATTTGCGCGCCTTAGTTTCCATTACGTTTGGGGCACAACCCTATTAAGTACATGTGTGCGTAAGTGTGTATGGATCCCTCTTTGTGTTGGGCCTCTACAGTTCAGTTCGTTTCGGCCTTCCAGCCACTAATGTACTCCATGCCCATACGACTTTCTTCTTTTGTTTGTTAAATAAATAAATGTGTTTGGCTTTCGCAAGATTGGTTAAAATTACTTATTGAACCTCTGACAGGTTAAGGTCCCAGAGATATAAGCCAGACCGAGAAAATATCGTAACGTAAATCGGAGAACTAGCGTGCGGTGAAACAAGTAAAAATGGCGTCCGCGTCCGGGCTGGCGAGCATCGAAAAACTGAATGAAAAAAATTACGACTCGTGGAAGGTGCAGATGAAAAGCGTGCTCGTATTCAATGACTTGTGGTCAGTAGTCGACGGGTCTGAACTAAAACCCCAAGGAAACGCGAGTGATTGGACCAAGAAGGACGCAAAAGCATCAGCCCTCATAAATTTGAGCATATCGTATGGCCAACTTCACCACGTAAAAAATGCCAAAACTTCGAATGGAGAAAAAGGACGGCATTTCCATGACACAGTACGTATCGGATTTTTCATACATGGCCGAACAGCTCACCGACACAGGAATTAAAATACCAGAAGACCTACTGTCGATAATGTTGTTAAATTCGTAACCGACCGAGTTCGAAAATTTCTCTATTGCCATGGAATCGTGCGATGACATTCCAAAGCTTGAAAATTTGTAGGTTAAGTTAATCGAGGAGGAACGCAAGACAATTCAACCGCGCCGTAAAAATGAATAATATTGACGAGGGCAACGCATTGTTCACTAAAAATCGAGCTAGATCGAATCCACGTAAGTTCTTTGGTAAGTGTTTTGTCTGCGGGAAATTTGGACATAAAAGCCAGGAGTGTACTACAAAAACAAGTCAAAACAAGTATCTTGATAGCGGCGCAACGAGGCATATGTGCAATGACAGGCAAATGTTTACAAACATCGACACACGCCAAAAGACCAAGGTTTACACTGCATCGGATGATTTCGTAGAGTCGTTGGGTATGGGAGATATTATTTTAAAGGCAAGGGTAGGTCAATACAGCAATCCTGTGAAATAGAAAAATGTGTTATTTGTACCAGATTTGCGCAATAACCTCATATCTATACCAAGCGTTACTGAGAACGCTTATGAGGTAAAATTCAATAAAAATTCGGCATGCGTCAAACGCAATGATGGTTCTACCGTGGTTTTCGCTCCAAAATGTAATCAGTTGTATGCACTAGATGGGGAAAGTGAACAAATCTAAATAAATGTGAGGAAAGAGAGTGCCGCGTGTATGAATGAGCAGAAAAACGACAATCTTCTACGTTGGCATCAAAGATATGGACATTTAAATATTACGGATTTGAAAAAAATGGAAAATAAAAATATTGTACGTGGTTTAAATTTAAATTTCCCAGTGAATACACCAGTGAATACACTCAGAAAACTCGAAGGCGTACAGACTTTGGAAACCGGGAATCCAAAAAATTATAAAGTCTCAAGATTTCAAATTTTTTGAAAGCACTGGAACGCAAGAATTATTGAGGAAAAACCATCCTGTGCCTGACCTTACATTTGCAGATCCGATTCTCTTCTGCAATGGAAATGATCTTGGAGCTGAGAATGATGTTGAGGCACCTGAAATGAAAAGAGCTCCTCTCCATCGGGAACATCTTGTGTCTGACTCACCAAACGAAGATCAGATTTTTCCCTACAACGGAAATGATTCAGAACCTGAGGATGATGTTGATGCACCTGATGTAGAAGGAGTCCCTCATCACCCTCTTCGCGCACCGGGTCGTCTAAAAGTCATAAAAACCGGGAAACCAGGAAGACCACGAAAAGTTTATCAATGTCAAGGTGAGCAAAACGACAACCCACGAAACGTGTCAGAAGTTCTCGAGCGAGAGGACCATGAATTATGACTAGCCGCTATGAAGAAGGAGTACGATTCTTTGCAAGACAACGGAACCTGGTTCTTTGTTGAAAAACCAAAAGATAATAAAGTCTTAACCAATCGATGGATATTCAAGACAAAAACAATCAAAACGGAGAAATAGAAAAATACAAGGCAAGACTTGTGGCACGAGGACACATCCAAATACATGGAATCGATTACGAGGAAGTTTTCGCATCCGTGGCAAGATAAGAAATAATACAAACTATGATGGCAATCGCTGCAAATGAAGAAATGTACGTGCATCAAATGGTTGTCGTATCAGCCTATGTACAAGGAGAGTTACACGATGAAGTGTACATGAAACAGCCCGAAAGATTTGTAAAGCGTGGTGAAGAAATGAAATTTTGTAAATTATTGCGACCTTTGTACGGTTTGAAACAGTCGGGACGTGAGTGGTATAAAAAGTTTGATAATTACTTGCGAAAAATCAGGTGTAGTAGAACGATAGCGGACCCTTGTATCTATGTATTTGGAGAATCCGAAGATAAGGTTATCGTAATTATTTATGTCGACGATTTAATATTCATTTCTAAAAATCTAAAACAGCTTGAGTTTGTGAAATCAAAAATAACGTCTGAGTTCAAAGTCATAGATTTGGGACATATAAGCAGCATTCTTGGAATAAGTGTGAGAAGAGATGGCCTGACTGGATCAGTCCACCTTTCCCAAAGAAAATACACCAAGGAACTTATCAAAAAGTTTGGCATGAAAGATGTGAAGTCTGTGGCAAACCCTATTAAGTCAAACGTCAAACTCACACTGGGAATGGGTTCAACTACAAAAGACGAAGAACAAGAGATGAAAACGTGTCCCTGTCGGGAAATAATTGGAGGACTCATTTAATTGGCTAATACAACACGCCCTGACATCGCATTCACAGCAGGCATATTGAGTCGTTTTTGTAGTATCCGGGGCAAAAGTCATTGGATGGCAGAAAAACGCGTACTGAGATACCTAAAAGCAACTATTGGCTATAGAATTACTTATCGTAGGGATCAAGAGAACCTTCGAGGATTTACAGATTCTGATTGGGCTGGAGACGTCGATGATCGTAAATCATGCTCAGGAAATCTATTGCTTTTATCTGGGGGTCCAATAGGCTGGAAATCGAAGCAACAATCATCAGTGGCATTATCCACTATGAAAGCGAAGTATGCCGCTCTATCAGAAATTTCGCGAGAAATCGTTTATATCAAACGATTGTTCTCCTACATAGGCTTCGAAAAATATGTGAAATCCCCTGTAAAAGTGTACTGCGACAATCAAAGCGCGATAGAGTTGTCTAAAAACGCTGTTTTTTACAAACGAAGCAAACATATTGATATTGCTTTTCATTTTACCCGAGAACTTGTAGAAAAGAACGAGATTTCGCTTAGTTATTTAAGGAGCGATTTCATGCCCGCAGATGTTTTGACAAAACCCCTGACGATGAACAAACACAATCAGTGTGTGAAATCAATGGGCATGAGTCTCATGTGAAGCATTGTAATCACTCTTTGTTAGCGCGCATATCGATAGGAGGAGTTTCAGAAATAATCGAATTTGCGCGCCTTAGTTTCCACTACGTTTGGGGCACAACCCTTTTAAGTACATATATGCGTTAGTGTGTATGGATCCCTCTTTGTGTAGGTCTCTACAGTTCAGTCCGTTTCGACCTTCCAGCCACTAATGTACTCCATGCCCATACGACTTTCTTCTTTTGCTTGTTAAATAAATAAATGTGTTTGGCTTTCGCAAGATTGTTTAAAATTACTTATTGAGCCTCTGACAAAAATGACTCTTGAGTTTGAAGAATGGTATGTCAATGCGGTTTCTAAATGTGTTAAAATTAATTAAATTAATTAAATTATGCATAAACCTGGTGAAAATGCACCAAAGCGTCCGAAAACGCAACAATCGTCTGGGAATGTTATAGCTAGTGTTTTTTGGGATGCACATGGAGTAACCTCCAACGACTACCTTGAGAAAGGAAGGACGATTACTGGATCATATTATGCTGCATTATTGGATCGATTGGTTGACGAAATCAGAAAGAAACGGCCACATTAAAAGAAGAAAAAAATCCTTCTTTAAGATGACAATGCACCATCTTACACATTGAACATTGCGCAGGCAACAAAGCATGAATTGGGTTTCGAATCGCTTCCGCATCCACTGTATTCTCTAAACCTGGCCCTCTAGCGACTATTATCTGTTTCCAAACCTCAAGAGATGGCTGTGTGGTAGGCGTTTTGAGTCTAACGAAGCAGTTAAATGAGGAACAGAAGGGTATTTTGGAGGGTTAAACAAATGGTATTATTTGAAAGCACAGAAAAGTTTAAAGATCGTTGGACTCATTATATCGAGCTAAAAGGAGAGTGCATTGAGAAATTAAGCCGATTTTTGCCAAAAAAATAAATAACTGTTCATTTTATTACGTCAATATCAAAATCCCTAGTATTGAGTATTTGTTATCATAAAATGTTAATATTATTCAAATCAATGGACAGTCATATTACTTTACTGGATCGTGCAATATTACCAAAATTCCACAAATTTTAAATAATTGAATATAAAATAATTACGTTCTCAAAAAAAAGGATATGGACAAAAATGTATATTCTTGAATAATGTGAGCCTTATCCAAAAAAATAAGCACAACAATATCCCATTTTAATTCTTCAGTCTTCTTGATAGGTAACACATCACTCAATAAGTTTCTGGTCTTACTAAGAAAAACACAGTTTTTTCGAGAAATTCGACTTTATTCATGAACATAGTTTCCTTCAAGCGTAATACATTCATTCCAACGCTCTCAAATTTTTCGATGCCTTTTTTGTAGAATGATTCATCTTTGCTCTCAAAATGGGCTTCAAATCCGGCGATTACTTCTTCATTAGAGCCAAATCTCTTTCCCTGGAGCATTTTTTTCCGCTCAGCAAAGAACCATTTTTGAGATTTTGGTCGCTTTTGATGGCTTTCACCGTCTGCTGTCCACTCAGCTCACACTGAGAATTCAGCGCTCTGAATCCTTGACGTGTTGTTGTTTTTGGTTGAGTGTGAGCAAACGCGGCACCCACTTCGAAAACAACTTACGCATCCCCAAAAATTCGTGTAAAATTGAAAACTCTCCACCTTCTGATATCTTTAAGGTGTCAGGAATCTCACGCAACTTAAATTTACGATCGCCTAACACTATTTTTTGAACTTTTGTTATGTTTTCTGGGACAACTGCTGATTTTTGACGATCAGAGCATTCAGCGTCATCAGTGTTTGTACGACAGCGTTTAAATTCAGCATACCAGTCGATGATTGTTGATTCCCCTGGTGCAGAGTACCTATAATCCTCATGAAGCCACTGCTTTGTTCAACAGTATTTTTCCCATCAAAAAGCAATGTTTGATTAATACTCGAAACTCTTTTTTATCCATTATTTTAAGAATGTCACAGGTTGCTTCACAGAAACCTCTATAACTTCTGAACTAAATGTCATATTTTCATGAAATTTGGAAACTTAACGTTTGAAGGTTGGTACTATCCAGAAATTATATGGATTTCACAACAATGGTGCCATCTGTATGTCAGACAGGAAACTTATTGAGTGATGTGTTAAGAGCATTGTTTTCCAATTTTTAGATAGTTGTCTCAGAGTCACGACTCCGGGATGGTATAGTCCATGATACCTTTTTTTTATACCGTCTACTAATCATTTTTCTCCCCGGTCCTGCATTGGTTTCTTCGGAAATCAATCAGGGGACCCTAGAACAGGCCACCGGGCACGTCCTCAGGT
Source organism: Diplolepis rosae (assembly GCA_030998225.1). Taxonomy (NCBI): domain Eukaryota; kingdom Metazoa; phylum Arthropoda; class Insecta; order Hymenoptera; family Diplolepididae; genus Diplolepis; species Diplolepis rosae. The sequence goes on along the minus strand of JAPYXD010000391.1, from coordinate 50,530 downwards.
TGCGGATAGAAGTGCCCTGTACCGAGGGTTACTGCTGAATACGGATACAAAACTAAATAAGCAGTCGCGGAAAATGTTCTAGGGATGGTCCCGAAGGAATAACCCCCAAGGCAAGGTGTTAACTACCGTACCGAAGGCTAAATGGCACCAGGGAGTGGTGTCTCACACGATGTCTCTAGGGAAACAGACCACCTCCTAGAGTAATGAGGCCTTAGCCCTGCACGCGGGGCTCTGCAGGGGCGGACAGAATACTTCCCTAGCTACTCGTGGGTCAATTATGAAGAATGACAATTTAAATAAAACGATGTGTCAAGAGTTGTTTGGAGGGGAATTAGAAGTAAGGTAGAAGACGCCGTATCCTGTCGAAAGCGATAAGTCTAAGGTACGGCAGTACCGGGACTGGCTTGCTGAAAGGAATGAGACGCAGTTGGAGATGCTACAGAAGGTGGAGTCGGCCCTGGAGGAGGACATTTTCTCCAGGACCAAGAAAAATATGCACGTTTCTATTAGGGATGGAATCCAGCAGGCGCTGAAGGAGCTCGGGCCACTGCGGTACGACATGGCGGATACTGTCTGCTACCTCGATTCCTTCGAGTACCTGATGTGAGGTTTGATGATGAAGAAAATAAAGGAGGTAAAACCACGAAAAACAAGGGAGTTGTGGACGAGGGTAGCCAAACCCTCACACAGCCGGCTTCGAGGTCCACGCCGGACACACGCAAGCGGCTTAGAGAGCCGACTGTGAGTCCGGAGGAGTCTACGCTGAAGAAGCTGGCGTGGAAGAGGCCGAAAGCCTCCAATAAAGAAGAAGAGTGGGTAGAGGTTCCCAAGAAGAAGGACCTCTCGGAAAAGAAAGGGAAGAATCCTGCCAAAACGCCAGAAAAACCTCACCGTGCACGCCCAGAAGCGTTGCTCATTAAACCAGCGGAGGGGATGAGCTACGCTACTATCCTGCGCGAACTTAAGAAATGTTCCACGAAAAGCAGAGGGAGGCTTGGCACTGCCTATAAAGAGGTAATCGGAGTCAGGGGAATGGTCCGACATCTCATCCCTCGAATCGAGGTCGAGATCGCCGACCTGGAACCCACTATCGAAGCGGAAAACGTTGAGGATGCCGTCAGAAGCTTCTTCGACCAAGAACCAGAGCTCGAGTTAAGGGTGTCTCTAAGTAAGACACCCTATAAAGAAAAACGGAAGGCGTATGTGCTTCTGGAGGAGGCAATGGCGCTGAAGCTGCTCAAGGGAGCCCACATCAAGATCGGGTGGGTCTCCTGCAGAGTCCGCAGGAAAAAGGAGGTGAATTGGTGCTTCCGCCTCCTTGGCTTTGGCCACATAGCGGTAGACTGCCGAGGCCCAGACCGCAGCAGGTGCTGCTGGAGATGCCATTAGAAGGGGCATCTTGCGGGTACATGCACCGGGAAGCCGAGGTGCTACCTCTGTTCCGCAAGGGAGGAAAAGCCCCGGAATGGCCATATATTGGGGACCATGCGTTGCGCGGCTTTTCAGGAGGCAAACCCTAATAGGAAGCCTTAGGAAGGCCGCCATAGAGAGGAGAACTGTAGGGAGTATAAGTGGGAATGGCTGCGCGAGCAGCAGAGTCGTACACACCAGGGGGGAACGGCGTCCTCTTGACGGTGCATAAAGCATTTCTCCCTTCCTCAAAAAAAAAAAAAACTATTCATTTTTCTCAGTGTGGTTAATGTAAAAGTGGTTTATTTGTTCTATTGCTGACAGGATGTTTTATTGTGTTTCATTCTACCCTGCTGGAAGTAAAAGGTTTAAAACCTTATTCGTTTGAATACATTCACTTTCAACAAGATATATGGTTTAATTTTCTGCGAGGTGAATAATTTTATAAAGCACACTGTAAAAAATGTCTACGAGATTTTACATAGTCTGTCGTCACAAAATCTCACCGGAACGCGAGTAGGCAATAGCAATGCATGGAATTTCACAACGGCAACATGAAATTACATCGACGCGTTGCATAGTAGATCAAAAAAGGTGCCTGTGGATAAATCAATTTTCAGTCCACAATTTCTATTTGATTTGCAATTCTTATATTTCTATAATAGTCTATAAAAACGGTGTAGGAACAATTTTGGAAGGTGCAAAAGAGGGACGCAAAAGGATAGGAAGAGAAAGATTAGAGTACGTGGAACAAATCACAGATGACGTAGGTTTTAGCGGATGCTGTGATATAAAGATAGTTGCTCAGGATAGAAACAAAATGCTTAGCAGGATGAACATGTAAGTGCTCCCCTGCTCAAATCTGGTCAAGATTTTCACAATAAGTTGGCATTGATATTAGCATTAATTTTCCAAGAGACTATATCTAATAAAAAATTTCCATTGGGAGTTAGAAGGAAAATCGAAAAATTAGTAATTCTTGAGAACAATTGGACTGATTTTAACGAACAAAATAGTATATTGAGCAACTAGGAAAAACTATTGTGAAATTAGGGAAAAACAGCTTTTATCGAAGTGAAAAGTTTGATGCCCGATCAAAGCGAGGACAACAATCACACAAATAAAATTAATGTTTTATATTGATACCGGCGCGTGAAAGGCAATTTTGGGGCCTTGCGGCTGAACAACAAAAATGATTGATTCCACAATCCATGGTGAGTCCGTATGACAAAAACGAACTTTTCCACATTAGTGACGAGAAAGTTCAGAAATATTTAAATTTTGACCTCCATTGTCAGTTTACGAAAAAAAAATTTTTGATGCTATTTTTTCATAAAAAATGTTTCAAGATGTTTTTCTGCAAGGTTGGACCCTGAAACAATGCATAATTCCATAGAATTTTATCAATAGAAAACATTGCAAATCAATAAAAATTGTGAGCTGAAAATTGAATTGCCCACATCAGGCATTTTTTTTACTAATGAGTGGAACGTTTTTGCAATAGCTAATGTAATATATAATAATCTGTCAGTAACTCCCTACGAAACGTTTTCATAGGAAAACTATTATAGGAATAGTTGAATTTAAAAAATGTTTTAAATGAAAGAATAAGTGTAGGAATTGAATTGTAAATTGGATTTTACGTTTTCTTTGCAAATTTATCACGTTTGTGCATGGCAATTTCAGCTACCGATGACCAGCAGTTTAAAATTTCGTAGATTTTTTATACAGTGTTGTCGTTTGAAAAGAAAACTAAATGGGCAAGTCAGCCATATGCTCATCCAGTTCATTCTCGAAGTATTATACTATACATATTTACCATCGTCAAGCAGAAAATTAACTTTCATGAAATCTGCGTAGACAATTTTAGTAAACAGGATTTCCATTTTACCCTCATGTCCTAATCCTCCCACAAAAGATTTTTTATCCAAATGAGTAAATCCTATAATGTTTTTACCCTTTATTGCAATACTGCCTAAGGGATACTAAAATATTAAAAGCTATCAGTTATTGATTTTCTCATAAATAACCAAAGAAGACAAAATAATACTCACGTCCTCATCACTATACATTTGAGCTCCGTTAAGCGACAAAAATTTTCTTTCATTTTTGAAACTAAATGGTTTATTCTTCCGACCAGTCTATTTAAACATATCAAACATAAAAATTGAAAAATTGACTGTGAATCCCCATAGGGAAATCCATATCGTAATCTACATAGAAAGCTATCTGACTGACTTAAGGAATTTGAGACAGGCATTCTAATATGGGATAAAACAGGAACCTTCCTGGATTAATATTGGGTTGTTCTAGAAGTAATTGCCGATTTTACATATAGATGTCTTCGACCATCTATTTGAATGGCTTCTCTCAATGTCATGATTTTTTTCTTCTGGCATTTGTTAGCTGTCACTCTTAGTTTGCTTTACAAACAAATTGCGCGTGATTTCGTTTACAGTTGTTAGTTTGGCACCAACTTTAATGTGGAGTGTAAAATCGAGCATTTTCGTCAAATTTTGCTTTTTTATTTCCGTAAAGGAAAGTAACGCAGCACAGGTTGCTATAAAGTTACGTGATGTGTATGGTGAGGAAGCCTCAAAAGACAGACAGTGTCAAAATTGGTTTAATAAATTCCGATTTGGGGATTTTTCATTCAAAGATGAGCATTGTTCTGGTCGGCCAAATGAAGTTGATGATGACCAAAACAAAGCCATAATAGAATCGGATCGTCATATAACTGTGCGAGAGATTGACGAAATGTTAAAAATACCAAAATAAACAATCGACCGTTATATACAGCGTCTTGGAGTCGTTGAAAAACTTGATATTTCGATTCCACAGTAATTGAAAGAAATCCATTTAACAAAACGCATCAACGCTTGTGTTTTGCATTTTAAATGCAATGAATCCTATCCTTTTTTAAAACGAATTATCACTGGTGACGAAAAATGGATTGTTTACCAAAACGTCGTTCGGAAACGATCATAGTTCAAACGTGATGAACCACCACAAACAATTTCCAAAGCTGAATGGCATCAAAAAAAGATTATGCTGTTTGTCTGGTGGGATTGGAAAGGTGTGGTATTTTTTGAGCTGCTTTCAGGGAACCAAACAATCAATTCGGATGTCTACTGACGTCAGATCATTGATTAAAATTTATTCCTTGTATTTAAAAAATGTGTTAAATTTGTATGAAAAATTCAACAATTATTTCTGGAACAACCCAATATAAAGCTTTATATGTAGGTTCTTATGTAACTTCCTGTATTATTGAATACAGGGTGCACCATCTCAATCTGGTCAATGGAAATATTGAATAACTGATAATTCTCAATATATTTCGGAGTTTTTTTTTTTATTAAGCTTACCCTTTTACAATTTATCTCATCTAATTTTTGAAAACAACATCGATGAAGAGGCCGCCGTTATTGGAGAGCCAAAAGCGAGCACTTTTTTTGGCATTTTCCATCACATTGACCAGCGTCTCGAGCGATATCTCTGCCATATTGCCTAAAATGTTGTTTTTGAGCTTTTCCATGGTCTTTGGCTCATTGGCATAAATTTTACTCTTTAAAAATCTCCTCAAAAAGAATTTCTGTGGAATCAAATCTCGAAATCTTGGTGGAGAGTCAATATCTCGGGACGTGTGGTACTGAGAAAAAGTGGTATTGACTGTCCACCAAGATTTCCGTATTTGATTCCAAAGTAATTAAAATAGGTAGAGATATCGCCCGAGATGCTGGCTTATGTGATGGAAAAGTCCAAAAAAAGAGCTCGCTTTTGTCTCACCAATAACGGCGGTCACTTCATCGATATTGTTTTCGGAAACTAGTTGAGATAAATTGTAAAAGGATAATCTTACTAAAAAAAAAAAAATTTCCGAATTCTATTGAGAATTGTCAAAGTTATTCAATATTTCCATTAACCAGATTGGGATGGCACACCCTATACCTACATCAGAAATTTTTTTTCCACAAACAGTAACAAATTTCTGTGCAGTGCTTCACTTTCAATTTGTTTACCGTACAACATTGTACACCCGTGACAATATAATAACGTTTTCAACAGAAAAAATTTCTGACATGGGTATAGATACAAGAAATCGCATAAGAATTTTGAAACGAAACCCCTCGCTTTGGATCGTATGTGGATTCACGCATAGTAACCTGTATTCACATGAGGGCCCTAGTTTATTTAATATAAAAATCCTGGTCTTAAATTTTCATAGGAAGTAGGATAGGTTCCTGTGTAGGATTCGATATGGACATCTGGGTAGGTTCCTATATGGGTTCCAACAAAAGGATTCACTACAGGGTTGAAAATGATTTCCAAAATGCCCAATACTCTTTTCTCTTATAACGTAACATGTCAGACAACATGTCTACCATTATCATGTGTACAAATATGTTGCCGCCGTTTGACAAAATTTGGTGCCACCAGTAAGTTTTGGTTGAAATTGAGAGATGTTAAACGTCACTGTCATCACTTTGGACATCTGTCAACAACATAACCTTGAAATATTAATGAATTTTTATCAGTATAATATATTCTTTTGTGTGCGAAAATGTCGAGTTTTGAGCCGAATAAGCGTCATACATTTGCGGAAACTTTTGATTTACTTCTTCAATTTGAAGAAATCTGCAGCTGATGTGTATCGATTGCTTGTAGAAATATATGCTGAGGCTGCCTTGAGTGAGAGATGTGGTCGTGAGTGGTTTCAAAAGTTTAAGAACGGTGAATTTGACATCGAAGACAAAGAACGTAGCGGAAGGCCGAAAGTGTGCGAAGACGCGAAATTGGAAGCATTATTGGATCAAGATTCATGCCAAACGCAAGAAGAACAATAAGATGGACAATACGTCGAATAAAATATAAGGTTCCGTATTTTCACAATAAATGCCCAATTTTTGATAAAAAACGGCGGAAACTTATTTCTACACCTTATATATTGACCCAAAATTTACAAAATTTTTATTGAATGCTTGTTCTTTTGGCATAGGATCAGTTTCTTCTTTCCTATTATTTTAAATTATTAATGGTATGTATTAAGAATCGCAAAAATAAAGGTAGACGTTTTGCCCACATATAGGGGCCCTCTTCAGTGCCTTAGACATAAAAATTATTCCAAAATTTTAGTAAATGATTAAAATATTAAGGATGAAGAAAATTATAAAGTTCATAAAACTTATCTCATAGGTTGAAAATCAAAATGAAGCAGTTCAGTATGCAATCTCTACAGCCGTCTCGAATTTTTAACGAGGTATAGGATAATAGTCCTCTTCAATGAGGAAAAGACCTCTCATGACCTTTTAAGAAAAATTCTCAGTTGGCAAAGCCACATGTCTTGGGAAGGTTTTAAAATAGTTTTCTTCTATCCCAAGAGGAAACTTACAACAGCGGTACTGCACCGGTGCTGCGCTGACGCTTGGTATTACTCAGAAGTAGGTTATTTTCCAACACTGAACGGAGGTAATGCGCCGGTGCTGATCCAATGCTGCACCGTTGCTTAGCATTACACAAGTTTTAGTTGATCGTCAACACTAGAAGGCGGTACTGCGCCGGTGCTGAACCACTGCTGCGCCGACGCTTGGCATTACTCAAAAGTTGGTTGTTTGCAAATACTGAACAGCGGTACCGCGCTGGTGCTGAACCAGTGCTGCGCCGATGCTTAGCATTATACAAATGTTGCACGGCAAAAAATAGTTCAATAAAGTTTATAAAACTGTTCAAGAGTAGAGGGTACACAAATTTACGGAACAGAGTTCTAAAAAATTTAGAGAACTTTTCAGAATAAAATATGGAACTTTCAATAACTTTCCCTGAATTTTTCGCATTTTATTCTGAAAAGTTTTGTACATTTTCCAAAACTCTGTTCCTTGAATACCTGTATCCAAAAATTTTGCATAATTCTATAAACTTTATTGAACTATTTTTACATTCTCATCATGGATGAGAAGGTATTGGTTTTATGTGAAAAATGACTTTTGAAATTTTCATCAGTCTTTACGTTTTGAGACCCCCTGAGTCAGAAAAAAGGGTTTTTACGAAATTGTCTGTCTGTCTGTCTGTCTGTAGGTCGTGTGCGGCATAACTCTCGATAGAATTATTACATTGAATTGAGCTTTGGTACACCTTATCGGAGCCGAAAAAGTAAGGACAAGTTCGTTAACCAGCCACATCCAATCAAAATTGAGGGATTGAGCACTACTTTTGTGTTTTTGAAAATGACTTTTTGAAAAAATGAAAAATTTCAACACTGGTTTTTGATAGTGCTTATAAGTCTCTAAAAATTATCCTGATAACATTTTGTGATTAAATCAAAATTAGAAATGTTACAGCATATTCAAATTCGAAAAAAGTCAATATCAAATTTCCATTTTCCAGTTAAATTATACGAGATACGAAAAAACGTTATGATACAATATTATTTTCTACATACAGACCTACAAATTTGAATTGTAACATTTTTTCATAACATGCATATTTTGCTTTTTAATTACAAAAAAAACTATTGAAAATCGAAAATTCAATTTTTTAACAATAATATGTGAAATACGAAAAAAACGTAAGAATACAAAGTTGTTCGTTGTTCTAAAAATTCTCATTAAGAGTTTTCGGGACAGGATGTATATTTTATGTTTTGATTTTTAATATTAAAAAAATTCCATTTTTTTTCACCAAAATATGTGAGATAGGATATAAGCGTTGTTGTGCAAAATCGTTTCCTTAAATAAAGTCTACGATTGTTTTTTTCTTTTTGAGAGATTTGGAAGAAAATAAATTATTTTAATCATGTAATTTATTAAACAGTTACTGAAATGTATACAGAAAATCGAGCACGCAGCGCGAGCGCCATGATGAGAATGTGTTCCTTAAGGCTGATAGAGCCTTAAGTAAATTGAACTTCCTGTTTCACTTAAATTCAAAAAAAGAAATTGAGTGACTTTGAGAAAATGTGTAATTCACATCATCTGTAATATTATTATAAAATTGGTTTGAGCTCCAGTATCAAATTATAATAAATAAACTTAAATGTATGCGAAGAGCAGAAGACCGAGCGCGAGGTCCAGAAAAAACGGAGCGCGAAGAGCGACGATCAAATCGCGCGCCCCAGGCGCGCTCAAACTTGCGCGAGCAGCGCGCGATGAGAATGTGCCCGTGAAGCGGGCAGATTTTTTTTCGTGTGGCTGTTTGCCAACACTGAGAGGCAGTAGTGCGCCGGTGTTTAGCCAGTGCCGCCCCAGTGCTGTTCCAACGCTTGGCACATTGCTGTTCGGCAACAGTAGCATTACTCTCGAGTTACAACCGGAACGGTACCGCGCCGGTTGTAAGGATTGGCAGTACACCGACTTTTCTGCCTGGATAGAGGAGGACCTAACGAGCTCGCGCGGTAAGAGACTCCAGTAATAAATTCCTTAACGAAAGTTCTGAAAATTAGAATTTGTTCAAGATTTATATTTTTCATTATTAATAATCATTTAACTTTTGGACATCCCTTCAAATTTGTTCTCGGCTGGTTTAATTGCTAATTACTAAGTTTTTTTTCGTTTCATCGTGTTATTTATATATAGTAAATCCTACATTTTTATTCTATACGTGATTTTCATACTGGACTGCTTCATTGTGATTTGCAGCCCATGAGATAAGTTTTCTAAGCTGTATGATTTTAATTATTTTCAATATTTCAATCATTTATTGAAATTTTGAAATAACCTTTAAATTTATTGCACTGAAGAGGGCCCTCATGTGTGTTCAAAACAATACCATATATACTGTAATAAAAACAAATTCAGGGGAAACCACATATGATATTTGCTATTATAACAAGCTTATCTTTCTCCATGTAGACGTATATTTTTACCATTTTGTTCCAACCTAAGAATACTCCACTTTTATCTGTCTCATCGATGCCCGTAGTCACAACACCTATTCTTATAGACGATGGTAGATTAATCTCCTTATCCAACTAAACGAAAATGAAACTTTTCATGTTATAAGTATCCAACAAATGTCTTATTATAAAAAATAATAAGATAAAAGTAATTCAAGATCAAATTCTTCAGTGCTATATAGGAATACTTACAAATAGAATAGAAAATTTCGAATATGCACGAAGTCGTTGTTTACTGTTTAGAATTCTTTCTGGATAATCTGTGATATTATTTATTCCAGTCAAAACGCCAACCTCACTAAGTGGCTCCAGCATTTTAGAACATTGATTAGTAATAAAGACCAAATATGAGTTGATTAAGGCTCCAAGGCATAATATGTTATATTCTTTTTCAGAGATAATTTCCCACAACGAAACAAGAATATTGGTGTAATCTCTTGGCACTATCGCTGTTTTTCTTTTGTTTTCTGGACAAATAGCCATTTGATTAATAAATTCAAAGATGAGGTGTAAATTGTTAATTGTAGATTTTTGTGTCAAAAGATGGGCCGACAGACAAATATACAAACACCACTGCATAGAAAAAACTATTTTTTTTCTTTATAGAAACTCAAAAGGTATGAACCAGGTGAAAAACCGGAGGGGTCGTATGGAAATCTGCATCCATTACACTTTTGCGATTATGTAGTATATAAAACTTCAGATTACAATACAATTTTCTCAGGCGGTAAAACGGATTTTTACGGTATACTAGAGTCTTGACACTATATTTCTGTACTGCAATTTTCAATTTGAAGTTTACTTAACGTTTAGCCCCAGGTTTGCCTAATAAATCTACCCATTTAGATCCTCTGATGACAAAAATGTTTTGATAGTGGTGTCTGCCTATTTATCTATACGTGTATGTAAGAACAGTGCATATAAGAAGAAAAATGGTTATCCAACTATAGGCCAATTATTTTATATAAACAGTTGTAAAATATAAATGTATTAAAATATAGATATATTAGTATCTTATGTAATAGATATGACAACTGAGTAAATACGAGTAGATATAAGAACTGAATGTAGGGAAAAGTCGGGCACAACTGGACATTAATATAAGATTAATTAATTATCAAGTTATTCGGTTTAATAGTTAAGTGGTTGAAAACTTTGCTAAAATTAAAAAAATATACTAGGCATCAAGGGAAAATCTAAATCATGAAAATTATTGTTTCATATAGTAATTAATTTAAATAAATTCATCTAAATACATTTTTTTCTTATGCGCGTTCCATGTGTATGTGATGAGAGAGAAGTCTTGAGTGCTTTCTCGGATGACAATGTTTAAAGCCTCGTAACTAACAAACTATTAATGATAGAATTTTTTCAAACACCATCTTGAAGAGCAGGTTTAAATCTATGTAAAAGGTCGAAAATCGGAAAATCGATTTTTGACTTCTTAGGGACCTTTCTTCAGATCGCGTCACATATTTGCTTCTCAGTTGTTGCATTGTGAGGATTTATCCTTTTCAAGTCATTGACGAGAAAAATATGAAGGTGATATTATCTGTGCAGGCAACACGCGGAGACGAATAGTTCGAGAAAGTTTACTCAACTTTTGAGAAAAATTGGGACACATGAAAAAGTTGGAGATTATTTAATATTATTGTATTAATCTATGACGCACATTCCGAAATTTTACTTTGCATTCTTAAAGTTTACCGGACTGTGATGCATTCTTTAATATTTGGTACGTCACATATTATTTTATTATCATAGTATAATGATAGTAGTTGGTTTTTATTTTGGCTCTAGGGTCCAATTAGTATATTGTGAAACATGAGAAAAAAAATTTATTTTGCGAGTGTGAAGTTTGATGCCCGAGCAATGCGAGGGTAACAACCACACGAGTAAAATAAATGTTTTTCCCGTGTTGCACACAATTTTTTTTCTACTATGGGGTCAGAAAATGGATTTGTTTGCCCACACGGGGCAATAAAATCCACTTTATGACCCGCTAGTAGAAAAAATAATGTAACTCAGGATTTAATTTTTTTTTCTTCAGACATTTCGACTTTGGTCGGAGTCCTCATTAGTGATCAATAACAATTGAATTCTAATAGCATGAACTTTAAAAAACGTAAGTTAAAACTCGAAAATATTGAGGGTCGGAGTACGTCAGCTATTTATGAATTTTATTGAATAATCTCTAACGTGTGATAAAAGTCAAATCCGATCTTTTTCCCGATCACTTTACAAACGAGTGAAATGAACTTTAATCAAAAACTCTTTTTGTTTACTAGATTTTTTTCTTTAACACAGTCATTAAATTTAATGAAAATAGCTTTGGTGCAAGTTCCAGATTGGATTTTATTCCCCGCGAGTCTGCACCATTCCGAAATCTTTTTCCGAACCAATCCCTGCCTTTCCTGGCTATTTCGAGCAAACATATCAAATCAAATTTATCCGTGAATTCTAAAGAATTTCAATCCGGATCAACTTTTCAAACTGAATCAATCCTTGCAATCCGAAGAAGTTTAAACCTAATCAATCCTAACCTCATTCGATCAAGACAGTTTCAATTTTTGAGAAAGATTCAAATTTCCTCTCATGTTTAGGAATTTTGTTTGTCGAACTTCCTTTATTTAGAATCCCCAAAATTTGATATCTTTTATCTGCTTTATACCGCTTTAGAGATATTTCAAATTTTTGAAAGAAAATTTAATGTTTGAAAATTTTCTTGATTTTTTGAATTTTTACTGACGGAATTAGTTATGGAATTACAAGGTATTTGCCTTCACGAAGATATCCGAAATTTTATCAGTTTTTATGTATTCTCCACACTCTTCGAAATATTGACATTTTTGGAAAAAATATTTGATTTCTGGATTGATTTGGTTTGAAATTTTTTCTGTTGGTTTCGGATTGAAGTTTTTAAAACTATTCTTAGAATTAAATATAGTTATTCAAAGTTTAGTGTTCCAGTATACCCGACTTTCCACCAAAAGACATTTTTCCCATATTCAAATATTTGGCTATGAATACTGAAAATGTGACCCAGAATGAAGAATCAGTTACGGACCGAAAAAGATGGTCGAGAAAAACTTTGTAGTTGTAAGTGAAACGAAGCGGCTGATTTCCGCAGCTTATTTGAGTTTGAAAAATAGTATCTTGCCAATTTTAAAAATGTTCAGTACTTGGACTAACTTCAATCGATTCTTCGAATCTTTCTTCACAAAGATTAATTAATATCTGCAAATCGATTTTTCGGTTCGTAATCCTGATTTTTCATTTCGAGTCACATATTCATTCTTCTTCCATGCACAACTTATAATTAAAGCAATATTTCATTTATTGTAGTATGAGAATTTTGAAATATATATGTTTGAAATAAAACTGTTAGAAATGTTCTGAAAGCTACAAAATTTTTAACTCACAAATGTCATGGAGAATTATAATGAATATACAATACTTTAAAGAAATTTAACGTAAAATCCACTAAAGATTGACTGAAAATTTTAAAATTTTTCTCTAAATCATGAAACTGTACTGTATTTTCCTAAATTTGCATTAAAATTGAGACCACGTGAAGAAGAACTTACTGAGGACTCGAAAACAAGTAAAAGTATTGTTCACTTTCTAAAATCCAAGTTGGGAAAACTCAAAATAAAAAATACAAGCTAATGGAACTTGTCAAAATACACCTTTTATTTATTAGGTGTTTTCCAGTCCGACATGTTGTTTTCAAAAAAATAAGCATAAAAGGTCAATTTTGAATAACTTAAATTCAATGTTTCTAAAAACATAAATCGCAATTTCTTGGTAAATACTGCACGCAATAGATTAAATTTTGCGTATTTTTATTCAGTATTCATTCCTGCTGCTGACAAGTAATTATAAAGTAAGAATCATTTTCAATATGTAATAATATTCAATGATAAATTAATATCGTATACCAACCATATAGAAGAAACCTCTAGATTTAAGAGACTGCTACCTTTGCATGAATGAAGTTAAAGAAATGACCGCAAAAAATAATAGTATGATTCCATACATTCATGTGTCAACAGTAGTAAAACCAATTGAAATAGATCCAAAAGCACGTAGAACTAATACTACCGTTAAAAAAGATTATGTCGTAATGGAAGTCGACAACCAACCTGAAGAAGATATAGTAGTGATAACGATGAGACTGATGACAATCACGACGAAGGAGATGATTATGTTGCATATAACACTAAATCCAAAGTTTTGTTATTAGTGTCGCAGCCGGAACTGAAAGATTTCATTAAAGATGTCGAATTACCAAAAGATAGTGCGGAATTTGCTTCTTCCTTTCTTAAAAATAAAAACTTCTTGGAGCCGAACAGCCATTTGATCGCAATAGAGACAAAGAATTCTGAATATATTTCACAAAAAATAAAGAGACGTCTTTGGTACACTGCACTGACGTAAGAGATTTGATGGACCACTTGAAGAAAAATGCGTATTGAGATGAAGACTGGAAACTTTCTATCAATTTATCGAAACGTGGAATAAAAGTCGTTTTACTACATAATACAAATGCCTGCGATCCCATTCTGATAATTCACCCAACAGTGATCGAAGAAGAATATAACGATGTGGAAATGCTTCTGGATGAAGTGAAGTACGCACATTATAGATGGTAAATCTGTGATCTCAATATTATAACTATGATACTAGGACGTGAATCAGGTTTAACGAGAGAGCCATGCTTCTTATGTCTGTGGAATAGCAGAGATCGAGCCAACCATTACAGCAGAAAACATTGGCCTGAGAGAGTATTGTTTGCACCTGCTTTTCACAACATCATCTTATTCCACCCTTTCACATCAAGTTTGGTCTAATGGAGCAGTTCGTTATAGCCTTAGATACGGATGGCCAATGCTTTACGTATACAAGGCGAAAATTCTCAATGATTTCTGATACTAAATTGAAACAAGGGGTATTCGATGGACCACAGGTTCGGACATTATTTAAGGACATGAATTTTATCACTCAAATGACTGAAATTGAAAAGGAAGCTTGGGAAAGTTTCAAAGCAGTAGCGACGAATTTTCTAGGTAACAATAAAAGGATTCTCTCACGTGTTAAGTCTTCTATGCCCCCGTGGGATAACCGGGAAGCCACCACTGTCCAGTGGTCGGCCCGATCCACGTAACTTCGAGACCGTCAACCCCGACACCTACTCCTTCCCGGGTTACTTCACCGCCGAATACCTGCAGGCAGCTCGTCCTGGGAAGAGGCGGCCTCACCACCCCGCCGAGAGGGCCTCAGTAGCCCCCTCCTACCATCAACGACTCCCCCGGCCGATCCCAAACCAGGGCAGGAGCAAGTCGCACCGGCACCGTGTACAACGTGCCCCACCGCAGGGCCCCAGGAGCCCCTGGACGAGGAGGAGCTGATTCTCTCAAGCTGGAGGAATAAACTGGCCCTTCGGTGGCCCTCTCCGCTCCCGGTCACTCAAGCACAGCAATTCGACCGAGAAATCCTCCGCCTTCGAGGCCTCCCAGCGAAGGAAGTAAAATATTTCACCATCCAGCACCCCGAGCTTTATCAGCACGCTCGAGCACGACAAAACTGGAAACCCTGTATCCTCTCCGGACCTGGCGTGGAGGCGTACGCCTACTGGAAGAACCCGCAGCGCGCCGTCCCGGCGCTCGTCACACGAACGGCCGACAAGGAGAGGGTGATCCGCATCCATCACGACGCCGACGACCCAGGCCCTTGGGTGCGACGACGAACACGACCGGCCTTGCTCCATAGGCGGCCCTCCGACACGAACCCCAGGCAGGATAGCGCCGGGTATTCCACGGTTTAAATTATAACAAAACAAATGAAATGGAAACCTGATCTGAAACTACCAACACCTTTTACCTACTAGTCGGGAACTTTAACTCATGCAATACTCTGTGGGGAAATCAAACACAGGTTGTGCTAGAGGAAAAAAAAATCAACAAAATCATAGACAATTCGGACCTATTCCTCCTTAATAAAGGATCACCTATTCATTTCAGCATTGCACACGGATCTTTCCTTCAAATTGCTCCAAAATTCTTATAGGAAATATTACTAGAATGATATGATAGTGATGACTACCCAATCAAAATTTCGATACAAATTCAAATCCTCAAATAAGTATTATACCGAAGAAGAATTTATAAAAAGTAAATTGGGAACTATTTCATGGAATAATTGACCATGAATTAAACCAACGCCAAAATAACTTTCAGTTTTCTAACAAGCTGATAGACGTAATAGTGTTAAACTTCATATCTTTAGTTAATCGTGTTGCAGAAACAACTATTGGAAAAACAACATCCACATCTGAGAAGTCATATCCAGCATGGTGGAATGATACATGTCATAAAGCCAGAGCAGACAAAAACCATGCACTTAACCGACTCAAAAAGCTAAATAACTTAGATATCAAAGTCGAATTGAAAAAGCTAAGAGCAGCAGCCAGACGTACCTATCTCCAAGCCTGTAGAGAATCTTGGATTAATCATGATTCATCCCTAAATAATCAAGTATCATCATCAACCATCTGGAACAAAATTAAAAAAGTTATTACCTCTAAAACAGTATCTCAGATAATTGGCTTTAAAAAATCTAACGATAACGACCTGACAATGGAAGAACTCAAGGCTGCTATTGAAGAAGCAAAAGATAAAGGTCCTGGCACCGACGGAATTTCTTACTCTTTTTTTCAAAACTTACCTCCGTTGGGTACAGAATATTTATTGCTAATATCTAACCATATTTGGAAAAATCAAACGATTCTCACGATTGAGAAGGAAGCCATTGTCTTTCCTACCCCAAAAGGAGGAAAGGATCCGTCTGATCCAGTTAACTATCGGCCAATCTCTTTCACATGTGCAATGTGCAAACTGTCTGAAAAAATAGCCAACAGCTGCTTACGTTGGATTCTCGAGAAAAAACATTTCTTTGCTCCCCAATAAAACGAATTCAGACATAAAAGATCAACGTTCAATCCATTTATTAATTAATCTTCAGACCAATATAAGTAAAGTCTTCCAGAATAAACAAGATCTAACATTCGTTTGCCTTGACATAGAAAAGGTCTACGATATAGCATGGCGACACAAAATTCTACGAACCCTACGAAAAGAGGGAACATTCGTATTGCTCTTGTAATAGAAATTTTGGGATGAATGGGAAAAAAAAGGAATTGCGAAACCATCAAAGCAGACTGGCTTAGAATTCGTAGTTAGTAATTCTATACCAGCGGGAGACTCGTATATCGTGCAACGTTGCAATTTAAACCTAACCATCATTGACCAATTGTGATAAGCGTTTGAATAGCTTGATGTCAACGATAATTGCTTAAAGTTAAAAAAATGTCTATGTTGATTTAATAACATTTTTAAAAAATAACATTTCTGGTTTTATACAGTCAATTTGATTTCACGTACGCTTCCAAGCTGGTTGTGTGTGTGTGTGTCGCGTACCTACAGCATACAAGCTGGAGAAAGGGGAAAGTGTTGACGGATCGTGATACTGTTACGTTTATCTGTTTGAAAGTGACTGAAATTTCAATATTTTTCATTAGATTATCTATAAAACTACACGGTGGAGAGATTTGATGTTTCTTTCGAAAATTTGTATTTTTAAGCAGCACAAATATTGAAATTATTTAAATTTTCCTACTAAAGCGTTTAATTTCTTCAAATTAAAATGTAGAGAGTGCCTGTACATTGCGCATGAATTACGTGTTAAAGTAGTGAACTTTGACATTAATTATCTCAGCATCGGTCCGGCTGAAAGATTTGAAATAATTTTGCATATGGATAATAATTTTATTTAAATAGAAGCTCCTTTATTGAAAAATTCTACCAGAGATCGATTTTCTTACATACAACCTTAAGCTGATCGAGAGCGCAAGAAGTCCAGCTTCCAAAGTTGTCAAAGAAGTTGATTGCTCGGTTCGAAATTGAAAATTCTTTCGCAAAATAAAATTAAGATTTCGAAGAATTTGCAAATAAGTGTAGCTGTGCGATTTCGATATTTCTGAAATGGCCAGGTTAGCTTGAATCGAAAATACAACGGAAATGAAGAACCTTACTCACCTCATTGAATCTTGTATTACATATAGTACAATAAATTGTGCAAAACACCTCCAGCCTAATCAATTGGAATGCGCATTTTATTTGTTAGAAATTTATAAATAAAATATAAAACCTGAAATTCAAGTTAGAAATGAATTGTTTGCGGGAATATTATGTATTTTGGAACACAAAATTCCCCTGTCACTTTTTCACTGCGCATTGCGAGGAACAGAAAAGTGACTAGCATTAATTTGTTATTGGATATTATTAAATATTGAATATAATTCTTACTTTAGAATTACTTGTGGGCACCAGCGATGAATATTGAATGAGGACATGCAAAATTCAATTTATTGCGTGCATAACTTACCGAGAAATCGCGATTTATGTTTTCTGAAACATTAATTTTATGTTATTCAAAATTCACTTTTTATATTCATTTTTTAAAAACCAGCATGCCGGATTGGAAAATACCCAACAAATAAGAGTCGTATTTTGCCAAGCTCTATTAGCTTCTATTTTTTATTTTGAGTTTTTACAACTTTTTAATCCAACTTGGATTTTAGAAAGTGGACAGTAATTTTACTTGTTTTCGAGCGCTCAGCAAGTTTTTCTTTCCGTGGGCTCAATTACGAAACTTTAACAGAATTTCGAGTTACATTTCAGTTTCTCCTAGCAAATTAAAATTATAAACATATCTAACAGTATACTACAAGTATGTTATTTACAAAATGTAAGACAAGTTACAAGTTTTCCAATATTATTTTTGGAGGTAAAATAATATTAGCAAACGAATCGATTAAAAATTGCCAAATTACAATTACCAATGTGGCGGTCACTTTTATTTAACGACGGATCCGATAAGATCTGCTGAACTCCCTTAGATTCTTTTTCGAGGATTTTGTTGAACCGAATCTTCTGATTAATATTCACATATGAAACTGCTATAATTTGTCCATTCCTCACTACAAGACTGCCTGAAGGAAACTAATTTTTGAACAAGTTTTGGTTATTAACTTTCTTGTGAAGAGCAAATGCGGGTAGTAAAATTATGTTTTGGATTACTGAATTATATACTGGAAGAACATGAACCACATCGGTCAAAAAGACCATCAGAAAATTTGTTGGTATGTTAACTTTCCACAACTTATTTCACACGATGGTAATCATTTCTGCACTGAGAGAAATCTCAATAGTGGTAGTGACTAAACCGTCACAACTATATATTTTTATCAAGCACTACCAAGAAATTTGTAAAAATTACTCAAACTGAATAATACTTGTAACTAAGTAAACAACCACATTTTTTAGTAAAATTGCTCCGATTCATTTAGTTGGAGAAACGTGAATATTTCATTTTCTCTTACTATAATTCGTGCGTGAATGAGAGTTGTAAATCTTTGACTCAAGTGAAGTTCGCGAATTAATTAAGAAGAGGATTCAGTTTCTATAAAGAAGCGGCTAATGGTTAACCTCATGACGATTTGATTTCATAAAGTTAGGCGTTGATATGAAATATTCATTACATGACATTTTTACGATGGTTCCAATATACTAGGGAGTTCAATAAGTCCGTAGGATGACACAGGGATGAGACCACGAATTACGTTTTCATATTTTCCCCATGAAGTACGAGGTCTGTTCAAAAAATAAGGTAAATTTTCAGGTTTTTCGAAAAATATTAATTTATCAATGAATTTCTATGTTTTTCCCTTCAATGTTATCCCCCTCAGATATAATACACTTGTGGCAGCGTTTTTTCCAATCCTCGAAGCACTTCTGATATGCACTTTTTAGTATGTTTTTATTTTTTTTTTTTTAGTATGAAGAGTGAGCACGTGCATTATCGCAATTTTGGAACGAACATCACTGCAACACGCTTTAGACCCAAATATCCGAAAAAATTGCATGTCATGAGCTCACCGATATGCCGACATCCTCAGCAACTTCTCTAATAGTGATTCGAACGATTCTCCATAACAATTTTCTTCGCTGCTTAAGTGTTTTCATTGGTTTTTGACGTGCCGGGCCGTCCAAGTTGAGCGTTGTCATTCATCTCTTCTCGACCTCGTGTGAAGAGCTTGTACCACTTGTAAACACTTTTTTGACATACAGTACACTCTCCGTATGCCACTTTCAACATTTCAAGTGTTTTTGAGCACTCAATTCCATTTTTTACACAAAATTTGATGCATATTCTTTGATCCATTTTTTTCGACAGCAGAAAATCGCCATCATACGAAAAACACTTCTAACCTTTATGGCCCTCACAAACAAACAAAAAATGCTATATTACTGAAACTGTGAACATACATTCGGGACAAATGTGCCAACATATGAACAAAAATCGAAAATGGAATGTACATAGCCCGAGAAATATGATAATTCACCTTATTTTTTTAACAGACCTCGTAAAATATTTCAGACCACACCTGTCACAATTGAAACTAATATTATTGCTTACTGTCAAAGTTACAGACAATAAAAGCAAAAGCATATTAATTTGGTCAGTGGTTGAAATTTTGCATGAGGATTTGGGCATGAGATAGCTAACTGCAAAATGGATGCAGCGTTTGCTAATAATTGATCATAAACGCCAACCAGTTCGTGGTTTAAAGAGCTGTATAGACCTTTTTGACAGTAATCCAAGCGATTTTTGCGTTGATTAGTGACCATTGATGAAACATGGATCCACTACTACACACCAGAATTGAAACTACAATTAAAATAGTAGTCAGGACCCGGTGCAACTGCACCAAACCGGTCAAAGACACAACAATCGGCTGAAAAGGATATGGCTTCTGCTTTTAGAGATTCCAGTGGCATATTGTTCATGGACTATCTGAAGAGGAAAAAAAACAACAGCGACTATTACTGTGCATTGTCAGACCGATTGAAAGGAGATATCAAAAGGAAGCGGCCTCATTTGTTAAAGCAAAAATGCATCTCTTTGGAAGACAGTACAACAACAAAAATCTATAAAAACGATAGCAAAATTCAATGAATTAGGCTTCGACTTGCTTCCCCGTCCACCCTATTTTTTAAATCTGGCCCCCAGCCACTTTTATATGTTCCTAAACTAAAAGAAATGGTTTCAGGGACGGGGATTTTCATCACATGCAGGAGTCAAATGGGAAACCGATGGCTATTTTGCAGATCTTGACAAATCGTATCATAAGAGAGGCATCGGAATGTCTAAAAATCGTTGGGCTAATTGCATTGGGTTAAACGGAAATTATGTTGGAGAATAAATAGGATTTTTTCCGGAAAAGTTGTTTTTTCTTTGCCATCCTACGGACTTATTGAACTCCCTAGTATAGGTAAGCACCCATTTTATTGAAGTATTAGTTTTACTAGTCGAGACTGGAAGTTTTTGAGGTTAGAATGATTGACTCGACTTTACGAAGTGATTGGGTAGATTGCTTCAGAATATCTCGGTAAGAAGGTTTCTTTAGAATTAATTGGAGTTTCATTACTCTAATATTAACGTAATAATAAATCATGATTTAATTAGAGAGACACGCGGAATTTTTATTTACGAAAAGAAAAAAGAAAACTTCGAAAGACTCAAGAGGATGCAAAGGGGTTTCAGTGTGTGATGAACGCCATGAGGCGATAAAGTCAGTTCGATAATACTTGGTATTCCGAGCCACTTGACAAAGAGAATAAGTTCACTGAAAACTAACGCTACTTGTATTACGTCCCCAAGCTTCGGAAAAAATATGCGATAAACTCCAATGTTCGGGATGCTAAATGTGAAGTCCTGGGGTGAGTGTGTCCCAAACTGTATCTTCTGGGTCACGTGGTTAGAGCTGGTCGTCTGGTTAGTCGCTTTTCACCGATCGATGGTAGCGATAGTGTATCCATCGATGAATCGATGCTCGTTGGGCATCATGGCTGCCAGTTTGTTGTTGGCTGCTCGAAAACCGGTCGTGTCCCGTCTCCAACGACGCTGCTCCCTGGTGTAGCCATCCCCGTAGAATGCATGGAACAGACGGGACAGGAAGCGCATGTACAGGTAGTACGTGATAAGTGTTACAAGTGCTCTCGGGGAGCAACGAAGTGCGATCTCTGACCAAACGATTTTTCCCCGTTGGACATAACCCCACCTGTCATGCCGATTAGTATAGGGGAGATGTACAAGTTCCGGGACAGCTCAATTCTTTCAATGTTAAAATACCAATATGGCCCATTAAAGTAGTGTCAACGGAACAAGGTGAGTGTTTTGCATATAAATTTAGTATTTTCCATATATTTTATGATGAAATCGCGCATTGAGCCAATTTGCGAACATTTCATAATTTTATGGCTTCATGTTCCGGGTGCGGGACACCTTGCCCCACGAGGTATGGGACACTTGGATTTTTTTACATAAAATGTATTTTTGGCATATTTACTGTCTTGTATCGACATTTTTATCGAACTAAAGTGTTTTCAAACAATAAAATTGATATTCTGATTTGGTTTTGTCCATTTGTCAATTAGATTGAAATAATGAAAAAACACCATTTTTTATATTCCTTTTCGCCACTGAAATTTTTCAGAATTAATACAAAATGACATTTTCTTTATTTACGCTGTTTTTACTTCATATTTTCCCATTTTTAGCGGATTTTTTTAGGTGTCCCGTACCTGATGCCAAAAATTTTTTGGTCCGGAAAATGTCACTACGAAAATTGTAACATTTTTTTTTCTTTGTATGATATCAATATACCATATTCAGATAAAAGTTACGCAAATACATTAGCTTTAATTTGATCCTTATATGAACTCAAAATCTTAACTCAGTCAAAAGATATGGCACTCTACGAAGACGACGGCATCTGAGAGTAGCGACATTGGAGACGCGGTACGACCGGTTTCCGTGCAGGCAATAACAAACCGGTAGCCATGATGCCCAATGAGCATCAACCCATCGATGGATTGACTATCGCCGCCATCGATCATTGGAAAGTGACTTGCCCGACTACCAGCTCCAACCACGTGACCCAGAAGAGACAGTTTCGGGCACACCGACACCAGGACTTTACATTTAGTATTTTGGACATTGGAGACGCTGAAATTATGATTAGTACTGTAATTGGACAGTAACAAATGCAGTGCTAACATACTACTAGGTTGGTCAAAAAGTTTTGAAATCGGAAATGAAAATACGCTTTTTTTTGGTGAAATCACTTTTATTGCTCAGTATAATCTCCCATAAGATCAATACATTTGGTCCAACGGTCTTCCAACTTGTTTATCCCATCATGGAAGTGACTTTCTGCAAGGCCTGCAAAATACTCCTCTACGACGGCTATAACCTCTTCGTTTGATGAAAAATGCTTCCCACGAAGGAATTTCTTGAGGTGTGGGAACAGCCAGAAGTCACAGGGAGCTAAATCAGACGAATAAGGTGGATGCTGCAACAATTCGTACATTAATTCGGTTATTTTAGTGATGGTTTTTTGAGCTGTGTGAGCGGGTGCATTGTCTTGATGAAAAAGGATTTTTTTCTTCTGCAAACCGGGTCTTTTTTCACGAATTTTTGCATCCAGTTGATCCAAAAGGTTACAATAATATTCAGAATTTATTGTTTTGTCAGTTTGGAGATAATCCACCAACAAAATCCCTTTTGCATCCCAAAAAACTGATGCTAACACCTTCTTCGCCGATTTCTGGACACGAACTCGCTTCGGTGCCGAAGTGCCTGGTTCACACCACTCCTTAGACTCTTGTTTTGATTCAGGATCATGATGCAAGACCCAAGTCTCATCCGTAGTGATGAATCGACGCAAAAAATCCTTTTTATCCTTTCGAAAACGCTCCAAATGTTGCTCAGAAAGTCGCATTCGAACGTGTTTTTGTTCCATTGTGCGCGAATGCAGCACCCATTGTGCACAGAGCTTTCTGAAACCCAAAACTTTACGTACAATATGACTCACACTGCCTAATGAGATGTCTATGGCCTCTGCCAAATCTCTCTCGGTCAATCGACGATCTTCCAAAACCATATCCTGTACTTTTGCTATGAATGCTGGTGTTGATGCACTTTTTGGACGTCCTGAGCGTGGATCGTCTTCAACGCTTTTTCGACCACGTCTAAACTCTAAAACCCATGGATGCACAGTTGGAAATGAAGGAGCAGCTTCCTTTAACACTTTCACCATTTTTGTATGAATTTCCGTTGCTGATAAACCTTCCAAAACAAAGAATTTTATCACTGCACGATATTCGGTTTTTTCCATTGTACAAAAATACACTGACACGTCAACTTCAAATGGCTTGTAAACAAACAATGAATTGACAGAGTGGAATGACACTTTGGGTATGTTCATATGAAAGATGAAATCTTAAACTGGCGTAGAAATTTTGGTTCTTCTACTGCTCTATAGATGTCGCTTTCAAAACTTTTTGAACAACCTAGTATGTACGTTGCTCGCCATACTAGTAAGAACCGCGTGTTGATAAAATGTTTACCGAGAGCGATTATTGTACTAGGCACGAGCTGCCTAATGTCTATTACAGATGTATCCCACGTGATCTGCTTCCGGGTTCGCGATTGGATCAGTTAAATATTCCGTTGGGCAGCTCGCAAATTTCGCCACCGTCACGATTTCTGTCTTCACTCTCGTACTGAGACTGCTAAGGACAGGTGTTAAATCGTTTTTTTTTTTTTTTTAATCAGAAGGATTTCTTCAAGGGAGTGGAGTTCATCCTGTGTTTTGTTCCGGAGCTGGGTGACGTAATACAGGTAGCGTAAATGTTCAGTAAATTTATTCTATTTGGTAAGTGTCTCTGAATACCGAGTATTATTGAATTGATTTTAACGCCTCACGGCGTCCAATCCACTCCGAGACCCTTTAGCCTCCTTTTAAGTGTTTCACAAGTGTGTTCTTTCTCTCGGTGAATAAAAAACCCACGAATCTCTTTTTCCCAATTATGATTTTTCCCTTTCTGGCCGATATGTAGCAGCGCGTTAAATCTTATGTTCTCTCGGGCGGCGACACGTTATGCTAGAATAAATTTGATAGATTGTTGCGGTCTGACTCGGAATTTTCATGCATTGCGAAGTTTGACTTTCTTGATTCTTTGGCATTATTATCTTGGCGAATTGGATTATATCGAGTTACTTGAACTCTGATATAAATTTTGTTCTGCCAAACTTGTTTAAATAATTAAATTCTATTTTCTTATTTATTTACCCGTTTAACTGTTGTGACCTGAAAATAACCTTGCCTTGTTTTATCTAGATTTATATTTTAAGTCCCAGTAAATTTTGAATTAACTATGTCACTTTGAGCAAAGTGACTGGCGGTCAACCAAGATTTCTTGTGCAAATATTTTAATGTTTTCAGGTTTGATTATTATGAATTAACCAAATTATTGGGTTCAGCCACCGTACAGGTTCGGGCTAAATAACCTGGATTTTAAATTAATAATAATTATAACTAAAGTCTAACATTGTATCCATGTAAAAATGATTTTTGATTAACATTGTATGATTTGAAAGGTTTCATAGTGGGCGCGCCATCGTGAAGGCGAGACTTCAACGCAAGAGCGTGAAGCAGAAAAAAAAGAAATAGTTATTTCTTTTTCTATATTCAGTTTTTTTACACAAACTTATTCATCATTTTCCTATATCATTTGAATTAAATTCTAATTTTCGATTTATTTCAAAAAATTTCTAAATTTATCTACAAAATGCAAGAATTAGATCATTTACTCAAATTTGATTAGACGACCTTTTACATAACTTTGTCTCAAATTGAAGATTTCGCACTAACAAATCATGTTTGGTTGTGTGAAACAAATAATTTTGTAGAATTACTTAAAAATTTACTTAACCGTTTAATAAGCAAATTCTGTGTTTGATCTAACCTAAAGGAGAGAGCCTGGTTCAGGGTGCAAAAATTTGCATGACATAACGCAATTTTTTTAAAACTACAAATCATATGAATTAGCGAAATATTTTCGGATATGCTTACTATTGATTAGCGTGACTTCCAAACAATAGATCTTTTGACCCGTTAAACCAGACTCCCCAATTAATTCTGGTTGAACAAACCAAATAATTTCTGAGTGTATATTTCACTTACATCCTGTACATTTAGTTGGATATTGTCCCCAGTTATCATCATTGTACAGCCTCTAATTACAAAAGTAAACGGCTCTATCATTGGATGATTTTTCTATTGGAACATAAAAGCATATAAATTTATAATGTATAGATCAAACTTTTTATCATTCGGAAAAATCGACCAAGGACGTTAGATTTGCTTTGAATTTACAAATAATAAAAAAAACTGATAAAAAACTAATGTATTTCTCATATATGAAATTAGAATAATGGCCAATTTAATGCATCAAACAAATGCAATTTTTTATACTTTTAACGGAATCTGGGTGAAATTGAAATGTGACTTTTCTGCACAGAGAAAAATAGCATCTGGTCATAATGACTAGGAATAATGTAGTTAGAGAAAAAAAGTGATTGTAACGAGGGAGACTTGCTGTCGCTACTTGACCCATGGCTACAGAAACATGATTTGTAGCCATATTCTGAATACCTGGTCGTGGCGACTAGTTAACATCATTGGAATTGTCCTTAACTCTTAAACCTCGCTATGAGAACTTGAAACGTTGAGTTCTCATGGCTACACTGGGAAAAAAAACCGTCAGATTATACGGAAAATCCTGTTGCATTGACGGGAAGGAGCATCGGCGCCTTTACAACGATAGGTTAACGTGCTGCCACCGCCAATGTAGCGTTGAAAACTCACGTTAATCCAGCTATGTTAGCCCCATAAAATACCGGAAATGTTAACGGTGGAACGCCGTGTGATTTAAAAATATTACACGATGACGCAATTTCATATCCATAATGAAATTGGCAGTGCTTTGCTTTTAAATACCAATATACCTATAATTAGGAAAACAAAAGAACTGAAAAGAACAATCGCGAGTATTGCCACAGCTGATCATTTTTTGGTAATTTTACGTTGGCTCTACCGACAGTGCAACGTTGAATAGCACCGGTGATTCACCGGGAGAGCAACGCTACGCCAATTTCACGTTGTCGTAGCGTTGCTCTCCCGGTGAATCACCGGTGCCATTCAACGTTGCACTAACGGTAGAGCCAACGTAAAATCACCCAAAAAATGATCAGCTGTGGCAATACTCGCGAATGTTCTTTTCAGTTCTTTTGTTTTCCTAATTATATATTGGTATTTAATAGCAAAGCACTACTAATTTCATTATGGATATGAAATTGCGTAATCGTGTAATATTTTTAAATCACACGGCGTTCCAGCGTTAACATTCCCGGTGAATTGACGGGGCTGACATAGCTGGATTAACGTGAGTTTTCAACGCTACATTGGCGGTAGCAGCACGTTAACCTATCGTTGTAAAGGCGCCAATGATCCTTCCCGTCAATGCAACAGGATTTTTCGTATAATCTGACGGTTTTTTTTTACCCAGTGTAGTCGCTGTAACCAGTGCTGCAAACTTCACACTCGTTAAACCCGCTGTGTATTGTTTTGAGTAATGCAAATTATTTTTCATAGCAACTGATAGCAACTGTTTTGAGAATTTGATGTAACTGTAGAGCGGGTCAAAACTGTGATTTTTAATCCTACTTTAAAGTTTCAACCCGCTCTACAGATACCAAAAATCACACTTTCAAAAGAGGTGCTATGACGAATACAATGTTCCACGTAGTCATTTTATGCATTTGATTCTAGGAATTTGTTTTTACATAGCTTTATAGTTGACACTTACATATAGTGACTGTGACATTACATAGTTGCTGTGACTACATTAGTTAGTCACGGCGATCATTTATAGTATCTACACTGACGGGTCAACCATTGCTTGAATTCAACCACAAAAAGTAGTTAAGGACATTTCCAACTACATATATCACGTCACTATGCCCAGGATTTTTTCTCAGTGTGTATTTAGCGGAAAATACTCAAGGAGCATTGATCAACTTTGGAGAGAATGACAAGCAGTACTAATAGATAATTTTACCAGCCGTGAATTATTACCCTTTCGCTCCATCCTACTAATACTCCACGATACTTTACTTCCTGATTCAATACCACGTGTTCTATTGCTAAAGAAGATGGTCGCTCAGTATTCACTTTTAACTGGAGAAAAATAAAATTTATTAGGTTTTGGTATTTAATAACAGCCAAACGCTAAAATATAAAAAAAATCGAAGTAAACGTGATTATCTGTAAAAAAATTCTTATGAATGATAATTATTAATAAGCTTAAATACAAAATAATTTAAGTTTTAACTTTTCAGTAATATCTGGAATTACTTACAATTAGAACAATAAAATGTGTATCTCCATAAAACTCTTTTGTGTCTTCAGTAATAAAATTCATATCGAAGTCATCAAAATAACTGATTCCAGTACAAATTACGATGTTATTTATTTCTCTCAGGGAATCGAGACATGTTTTAGTGATAAAAATCAAATTTAATCCAATTAATGCCCCAAGACATAAAAGTACTCGTTTACCTTGTTCAGGGATTATTTTCCAAAAGGATACAATGGTATTGAGATATTTGTCATCGCTGACCACAAGATCCATACCGTCGTCTTTACCTCGAGACATTTCTCTACCTGGAGATATTAAATTTATTAATTTTGAAGCAGATCAAAATAGCTTGCTGTGGACTATTTATAATAATATACAGACTATGAGACAAGTAGACATAATTGCATAGACAGAAATATTTTCTTGCTTTAGGAAAACTCAAAACACGATATTCTTTGAAGATACGTTCTGAAGATATGTTTCGAGTATTTGTAGAGCGGTATTGAGGATGTCTCTTTACAGCTCGGTGGACTACAAACATTTTATATTTTGAACCTGAACTCGAATCCGTATCACTACCAATCCGGATTCCTCTCAACGGCTAAACAAAAGCAGAATTAAAAATTTCAAGAATTCGAACCTAATTGAATCCTCAAAACACAAAAAACACAACCAAATTTGGACCAAAATCACCACTAGAACAAACCTTGAGAAAACAAACAAAAAAGGAGGAAAGAAAAAAGAAGGTAACCTTCCAAAACCCCTTCCTTCTTTTTTTTTCTTTCGTCCTCTTTCGTCTCTATTACCCACCACCACTTACATAAATAAAATTTAAACTACTCGCCGACGTTTCGGTGCTCTTCCAGTAGTATCACAGCTTTGAAGAGGGTGCTGGAAGAGCACCGAAACGTCGGCGAGTAGTTTGAATTTTATTTATGTAAATGGTGTGGATAATAATGACAAAAGAGGACGAAAGAAAGGAAAAGGAGGAAGGGGTTTTGGAGGGTTGCTTTCTTTTTCTTTCCTCCTTTTTTGTTTGTTTTCTCAAGGTTTTTTCTAGTGATGATATTGGTCCAAATTTGGTTGTATTTTTTGTGTTTTGAGGATTCGATTAGTTTCAAATTCTTGAAATTTTTAAACATTTTATATTAATAATATGCCTGAATATAGTTCTTACTCGGTGAGAAATTCGAAACCGCGTACATGAATACTAGTCATGTTAAAAACTCAGGCTGCGTACCAACGACGCACATTGAAAACTGTAACCCATATTGTCACAGCTCTTCAGCGGACATGAGAAACAGAAGTAGGAACTAAGGAACGAAAATTGGACGTAAGGAACGAAAACAGATACAATATAAAAACGCCGGTCAGAAATGGACGTTCTTACTACCGCTCTACAGGGACTCGAAATACTTCTGTTTAGTGCGTGTTTTGCAAAAATATACTAGAAAGCCTTGTTGCAAAAATATGTACATGGCACTTGATAGATCCCTAGCGGACCCGTGTGAGAGAACGGTCATAGAATACTCTGACCGTTCTATGACCTCGCATTATTACGGCTAAGATCAGTAAAAAAGACATTAAAAGCTTTGCAATTATAATTCTGTGGCAAAATTTGGATTAGAAGGTGAAGCAATAAATACAATTATCTTATTTTTCAGTGATAAAAACTAGAAAAACCTGTCATTGAAGGCAGTGCAGTGGTTCACCATTTGCGGAACGTCTCCACCAATAGTAAACCTTCACCGTGGAGACGTTCCGCAAATGGTGAACCACTGCACTGCCTTCAATGACAGGTTTTTCTAGTTTTTATCACTGAAAAATAAGATAATTGTATTTATTGCTTCACCTTCTAATCCAAATTTCGCCACAGAATTATAATTGCAAAGCTTTTAATGTCTTTTTTACTGATCTTAGCCGTAATAATGCGAGGTCATAGAACGGTCAGAGTATTCTATGACCGTTCTCTCACACAGGTCCGCTAGGGATGCCAACATTTGCTATACACAGTTCAGGACAGATAATTATAGGCTAGACTACGACTGTACCAGTATAGGAATTCTGAGTTTCTGTAAGATGTGCTTAGTTAAACTAACGAACGAAGGAGATATTTTTGTCAATGCTGAATGTATCGGGAAGACGATGGATCTTGGTAGATGCTGACATTCGCTTAGCATATTTCAGGTCAGACGGTTATAGGCCAGCCGATGCCTGTCTCAGTATCGGCAATCTGAGTTGTTTTATGATGTGTATAGTTGAATGGAGGAACTGATATATACATACTTGTCAAGGCTGAATGTATTGGAAAAAAGATGGGACTTAATGGGTAGATATCTGTTATGAATAGTTTAGGAGAGACGGTTATTGGTCAGCCGACACCTGTCCCAGTATTGGAAATTTGATGTGCTTTAAGAAATATTCCGTTCGACTGGCGAACTGAGGGAGACATTTCTGTCCAAGCTAAATTTATTGGGAAGAAGATAGTACTTAGTGGATACTAAACTCTCCTATACACGGTTGAGGAGAGAGGAGTATAGGCCAGCTGAAGCCTGCTCTAGTATCGGGATTTTGAGGCTCTGAATGAAAGATTTGTTTGAACTGGCGTACATGATTGAAGAAAGACGTGTATATTCCAGTCGAAGCCTGTTCAAGTATTTGGAATTTGAGATTCTGCAAGAAATATTTGGTTAGACTGATCAACTGAGAAAGAAATTTGTATTCAAGATCAATATTTAAGTGAATTGTAATACAGTTATTTTTTTATTATAACATAACAGATATTTTCGTTACTTGCAATGCTGACTTACAAATTGCTGCTGAAAGAATTTTTTTTTGAGGTTTCGTCATATGAATGCCAGTTGTATAACTAATCTGGCACTATTTTTGGAATCAGCAGCTTGAATCCCGTAAAAAAAATGTTTTTCCATCACATACTCAAAAGTACGGTTTTTTGAGGTTATGTCAAAAACCAATCGTGAAAGCTGCAAGCTGAGTCTACAGACGAGGAAGGCCCTGCGCTACAAATCTTAACGGTAACGTCTACGTTAGTTGTCCAGTCGGTCAACCGTTGAATTCCTCTATACACTTCGTAAATCAGTATCTTCCACCCCTACACGAGAACATACCAAGGAACAATCCGCTAGCGATGTATCAAGAAAAAAACGGAGAGCCTTCTTCTCAGACAAAAGAAATTATCCTTACAGTTGAGGTTCTCAATGGCCAAGATGAAGCCGGGGTGCACGATTTTATAAACATAGTAAAACGTACGAAGCTGAAATGTTCTCAACTCAACCTTTTATTCGACTTGATTTCAACAGAGGAAATAATTGAGTGCTAAGAGAACAATACGACATTTCTCTATGAATAATTAAGACGATTTTCAACTAACATAACGACACTTGAGACATGTCGAAGTAAACTGGAGGCAATTCGATGAAATCGAGACTCAATACAGAATTACAACCAAAGATTTACGAGCCTTTATAAGGAGTTGAATTACGTTATCTAATCTGAAAACTCATCTAGGATAGAACGGAAGTTAGCCTTAAAAATGGAAGAAAAAGCTGCTACTAAGAGATACGTGATGAATTAATGGGACGAAATTAGTTATCAAGTGCGGCCTTTGGAGCCTAAAACTCTGAACCAAACTTTACAGGAAGAACTTGAAGGCAAACTATGGTGTAGAGAACGCTTCTGAGCTACAGCTTTGATAGCACCGCGACTTTTTCAAGTAAGCGGTCTTATATTGTTTTTAAGAAGCATGACAATGCCTCCGGGACAGAGTCAGCAATTGGAAATGCGTAACCAACCCTTCAAGATTCCAAATCATCGTTTATCGTTACAGCAAAGGATAAAATGACTTGCAGATTTTCTAGAAAACCAGGTCACTTAGAGAATCAATGTTATGCCAAATGAATTAGGAACATATAAGAGATGGAGGACTTACAAGGTCCATTACAATA
Source organism: Diplolepis rosae (assembly GCA_030998225.1). NCBI lineage: Eukaryota > Metazoa > Arthropoda > Insecta > Hymenoptera > Diplolepididae > Diplolepis > Diplolepis rosae. Next base: position 18,875 of record JAPYXD010000391.1, on the reverse strand, counting down.
TTACAAGGTAACACCAGAAAAACAGGATGGAATCAACAATTACGAAGAGGCTGCAGAATTTCAGCAATCAGCGGACGATTGAAGTCAATACACGGAAAATATTCAGATGGACGTACCCACAGATTGTAAGTAAACTCAGGAGCTTCTATTAATCTTACAAAAAAATCCAAAGTACCTGTAGAAAGAGCTCCATTTGAGGTGGAAAAACGCCTCTCAATGGGGAGACATATAAACTCTTCCAGTCAAACAGTAAGAATACCGTGTTTCGGGAAAATGCATTTATTCCACATAATTGATGATAACTTGCCATTACCAAAGGAAGGCATCATTGGGCTATTTTATTAAATACTTTTGATAGATATCATATAACTAAGCCCTTAAAAATACCACAAAAATTGAATACAAAGGGATAGAGAAGATTGAAGAAACAGAGTATATGTCACTTACCAAGAAGAAACCCAAGGAGAAAACCAATCAAGAAGAATTCGAAATTCACCATTCAAAACTAGATTAACGCACATATAAGAGAAAGAATGTTCTAAATTGTGGAAAATAATAGTAGGATACAACGACATTCACAACCTCGAAGGAGATCCATTTTCATGTACTGATTTAGTAGAACGCTAGATAATTTTGAAAACATGAAAAACTGTGAACATAAAATCATTCCGTCCCACAGTGGAGTGAAACAGAAAAACGAGGTTCAAAATCATTTTCTGAGCTGAATTCTTGACCGATTTGAGATTTTTTTTGTGTGAAAAATCCAACATTAAGTTTTGAAAAGATCGCTGCAGGCCGATTTTTGAATTTGTTGTTACAACTTTTATGTTAATGTAAATAGCGGAAAAAATGTCGATTTTTCGAATTTTATTTTTTATTTCTTCGAGTAAATTTTTCTTATCCTGTCACACCCCAGCTTCGATGCGTAGGAGTATATAGAATGGAATAATTTTGTTGACATGTGAATTCATTTGTTATAAACAAATAGATATAACAATTAGTCAACGGAATGGATTGGTCATTTGTGCAATCCAATTAAGCATCTGAATCAATCGTTCCCATCTCTAAGATGATATCTCATCATGGAAATTCGTCATCCGTTCTTATTTGTTAACTTTAACAACAAATAATATAAAAAAATGCACCATATGGGCATTTGTAGGCAAAAACGAGCCGAATTTCTTCCGAATCTTCATCATAATACATTGCTTGTGTTGTTGACAGATTTTATCATGTCATCCGACATTATTTATCAACTTTAGCAACAAATAATATAAACAATTGCACCATATGGGCATTTGTAGGCAAAAACGAGCCGAATTTCTTCCGAATCTTCATCATAATACATTGCTCGTGATGTTGACAGATGTCATCTTCTCATCCGACATTATTTGTTGACTTTAGCAACAAAATAATCTAAGCGAGTGTACATGTCATTGACTATCCTAATGAGTATAAATATCATTCGTCACCGCTAGATGGTGGCATATTAAATATACGCATGCTCGATGCCGTTGGCATTCTGGGTACTAGACAGCTGTTTTTTGGCGACATATTGGTCATGACACTTGAGCAGTGAACATTTGTCCTGTTCTATAATTATGGAATGATAATCCAATCATTTTGAAAACTCACATTCATATCATCTATATGATCTATATGGTGCATTTGTTTATATGATTTGTTGCTAAAGTTGATAAATAATGTCGGATGACAAGATAACATCTGTCAACATCACAAGCAATGTATTATGATGAAGATTTGGAAGAAATTCGGCTCGTTTTTGCCTACAAATGCCCATATGGTGCATTTTTTTATATTATTTGTTGTTAAAGTTAACAAATAATAACGGATGACGAATTTTCATGACGAGATATCATCTTAGAGATGGGAACGATTGATTCCGATGCTTAATTGGATTGCACAAATGACCAATCCATTCCGTTGACTAATTGTTATATCTATTTGTTTATAACAAATGAATTCACATGTCAAAAAAATTATTCCATTCTATATACTCCTACGCATTGAAGCTGGGGTGTGACAGGCCTAGGAAAAATTTACTCGAAGAAATAAAAAATAAAATTCGAAAAATCGACATTTTTTCCACTATTTACATTAACATAAAAGTTGTAACAACAACAAATTCAAAACTCGCCCTGCAGCGATCTTTTCAAAACTTAATGTTGGATTTCTCAAACCAAAAAAATCTCAAATCGGTCAAGAATTCAGCTCAGAAAATGATTTTGAACCTCGTTTTTCTATTTTACTCCACTGTGCGTCCTCCGTATTGCCACAAGGCAGGAGTGAAACGAGGGCTGAAATCACACAAAATGCTTTCGCTGTGTTTTGTTTCGAGTAATGTATACTATTTTTCACATAGCAATTCTTTTGAGAATCTGATTTTCGGTACCTGTAGAGCGGGTTGAAAGAGCGACTTTCAACCCTAGGGTTGAAAATCGTAGTTTCAACCCGCTCCACAGTTACAGCCAATCAGATTCTCAAAAGAATTGCTATGTGAAAAATAGTATACATTACTCGAAACAAAACACAGCGAAAGCATTTTGTGTGATTTCAGCCCTCGTTTCACTCGGGCAGTAAACTTCACACTCTTGCAATCGCACTGTTTCGCCCCTTGTAATGTAATATACTATTGGATCAATTAAGGGATGCAAAATTCTTTTTAGTTTTCGATTTAAGTTCAGGTTTTCATCAAATCCATTTAGCTATTCTTGAAAAAAATATAGAGCTTTTTCAACACCAGAAGGATATTTTAAATACAATCGAATGCCTTTTGGCCTTAGAAACCTACCTGCTACCTTTCAGAGAATGATAGACAATGCTTTTAAGGGATTATTAGGAATGCAATGCTTTGTTTACCTTGACGACACTGTCGTATTTCGGTCAAATTTGGAGAAACACAATAATAACTTGTCAACTTTTTTAATGGATTGAAAAACACTGGCTTGAAGCTCCAACTAGATAAGTGCATCACTTAAATTCAGAGTTTTAGGAAGATTCCCAGAAAACGCGGATTTAGAGGATGAAAGAGAAAACGTAGAAAATGATAGTAGGTCTAAAAGAGAAGTGAATATACAAGACTATCTCAACTTCTTGTACCACCTGTACAAGGTTCAGCATTTTTACACATGTTTCACACCACGTGAATAACTTACTCAAGAACAAAAAAGCGAGATACTTAGGGAATCACATGGGTCTTTTACACCACAACATTTCGGAGAAAATAAACCATTGAATATGCAAAAACCCTGGGAGAATGGAAGAATATGGAACAGGAAATCATTTACTACAATACATAAAACGCTGTCTTGTTTTGTCAATTGCAGAAGACGATCAGAATTGAATGACAATGTGAAGTAATCATTCCTGATACGCCTATCAACCCTAACGATAAAATCGGTGCGGATAAAGTTACAAGACTCAAAAATTTCTACACTCAGGATATCTCAAATCAAATAACAGTTTGTATCATGATAGTCGATGAGTTAATAAAGAAATAAATTTATTGATAAAGGCAATAAATGACGGCAAGAATGAAATAGTTCATCCACAGCTCTTGACACTCGAAATTCTGATGGCTGAATTGGAAGAATTCGAAGAAAAATTTAATGTCAAATATACTATTTGTGTAAGGCAATCTTATTTACAGCATATCAATGATATCTCGACAGTCAACGTGGCTGTTGTAAAAAACCGATTTGTGTATTCCATCTGTATTCCTGTCCCTGCAACAGAAACGTACGAAATCAATCACTTGATTCCTGTTTCAAAACAAATTAATTCAGTTTTTCTTGTAATAATCCCAGACTGAATATCTGCTAATAGGTCAGGGATACACTACATACATACCAACCGACAAAAATTCATTTAATGAATGTAGACTTTACGGACAAACTGAAAAGTGTAGACGAATTCAACCCAAATACTTGATGTCCGAAAGATATAGCTCCTTAAATAGTATACTATAAACTAATGTAAACACCATCAAGAACGAATCCCTTTCTTGTAACAAGCAGGCGGCCAAGCAGACATCACTGTCTAGACAGAAATTTTTTTCATCCTAGGGAAATCCAATACTGTTTTCCGAGAAAAAAACCAGTAAGTAGCATTTGCTGTAGAGGTTATTTTTGCGAAAATATGTAAAAAAATAGCCTCCATGACAAATGTTAGCTTACTAGGTTCTTCTTTTGGATAGTAGAATGAATTTAAACTGGGTGAAATAGAGAGAAAAGTCATCTCATAATCCTGCACACACTGAGGAAAATAGACAGCTTGCATACAAGCAAAAAAATTAGGAAATCGCCTAGTAAATCAAAAGCGATGGTAACGCTATGGTTTGGTCCACATAAAAATTTTAATGTCAAGAACAGTAGGGGAACAGCAGGCAAAAAGACCGGATCGAAAAATTTAAATATTGTAGATAACGCGTGTATTTGTTTATATTTTATTTTATGTTTTGCATAGAATGACTGTTTAGTTTGAAGGATGGTATTTCAATGCGATTTCCAAATGTGTTTAAATTGATTAAATCAATTAAATTATACGTAACCACGTTTAAATTCATATTAAGATAAAAACATCAACCCAGGACGCCGTACCACTGCTTCTCGACGCCCTCCTACTCACCTCTAGCGAAGAAAAGAGGTTTTTGGAATGTGGTGCCATAGGGAACTATTAAAAATAAGTTGTGCAGGAAAGGAGCCATTTGACGAAGTTTCAAACGCAGTTAAGGAATTGAAAAGCTTATACTTTAATATAAAAGATGCTGGAACAGACTGATAGGTCACGCACTCAGACATGAGGGAATAGTAGCAACCATTTTGGAAGGTGCAGTAGAGGAACGCCAAAAGATAGGGAGACAAAGAGTAGAGTACGTGGGACAAATTATAGATAACGTAGGTTGTAGTGGACACTGCGATATAAAGAGACTTGCTTAGGATAGAAAGGGATGGAAAGATGCATCAAACCAGTCCCACGAATGCTGACCATACTGAAAATAACAAATAAATTTCTAATTGGGCCATTTTTCAAGAGAAATATTCCGGTTGTTTTTAGCAAAATTAAGTGCTATATCCTTTTAATGTCAGAAATATCGAAAATAATGTGTTATTAGACAAAACTTTTGTATTATGTAAATAAATTCAATAAACATTTATTATTCAGCCATTTTTTTAGTAGATGAGCTTTTTTTAATCAAAATCAAGTATTCATTTGTCACTGATAGTAATATACTATTGATATGGTGCATTTCAATAACAATCGTTTATTATTTAAACAAAGGGCTTAGCAGGAGAAGCATGTATGTGTTCACCTGCTCGGATCTGGTCAAGATTTCCACCATAAGTTGGCATTGATGTAAAAATGAATTTCACAAAAAATGATATATAACAAATAATTTTTATGAGAGTTAGAAGGAAAATCGAAATTGCAGATCGAATAGAAATTGCGAGCTGGAAATTGATTTCCTCATATCAGGCATCTTTCTAACAAATGAGTGGAACGTTTTTTCAATAGCTGATATAGCAATCTGTCAGTAACTCCCTACGAAAAGTTTTCATAGGAAAACCATTATCCGAATAGATGAATTGAAAAGAATGTTCAAAATAAAGAATGAGTGTGAAAATTAAATTGTAAATTAAATTTCACGTTTTTTTTTGTAAATTTACCACGTCTGTGCTTTGCTTTTTTTAGCTACCAACGACCAACAGTGTAAATGCCTTCCAGTTCATTCTCAAAGCGTTATACTTATATATATTTACCTTTGCGAAGCAATGAATTAACTGCCGTGAAATCTGCGTAGAAAATTTTAGAAAACACAACTTCCCTTTTATCAATAGTTCTTATTCCTCCCACAATACTATTGCCATTGACATCATTTTTTTCATCCAAATAAGTAAATCCTATTATGTTCCTACCCTTTATTGCAAGACTGCTCAGGGGAAACTAAAATATCAAGAGCTGTTAGTTATTCAATCCTTTAAAAGTACCAAAAAAAGATAAAATAATACTCACGTCCTCATCCTTATAGCATGCAGGTCCGAGAAGCGTCAAAAATCTTTTGTTATTTTTGAATCTGAATGGTACCTTCTTCAGACCGTCCTATTCAAACATATCAAGCATACAACATTTTTATAATTTAGAAGATTAATATTTCTACGATTTGTCACAATTCACTGATTGCGTTGTACTAATCTATTAATACTTTTTAGTACTACTGTCTCATCGTAGTTAATCCAGTAACAGCAGAGATTAAGTTAGTATTGAAAACAGAACTAGTTCATGGAAAATTATCAGTGGGAAGTATCGAAGCTGTCCTTAAAATGTCAATATAAATGTCAACTGAATATGCTCAAAATAGTTATTATTATTCTTCGTTCAAAAACTAAGAAGTCAATCAATATTTAACCGCACGGAGAAAAAATAACTGTTGGCAAATGATGGCAGCCCAGGTCCAAAATTGTTTAAGAAATATAAAACTTATATAATAGTTTGGCACTAAGACAAAAAAATGTTGTAGGCCTGTTTATGTAATATACGGATTACTTATCTCACAAATTGGAATTGTTTTAAAAAGAAAGCGTAATTGATCAATCTGCTTAATTGCGAAAGATGGAAATCAGAAAAGTAAGAATGATTAATCAACAAGAAAAGAAAATGTCACGAAGTTCCTTACTGTAAATCTACACAGAAACCTATCTAACTGACTAAAGGGATTTGAGACATGAATTTTATTATAACATAAGACAGGAATCTTCCTGGATTACTATATAAAGGGTTTTCCAATAGGGACATAACAATTTCGTATCTTTATATGAATGCACCCTTAAACTTTTTTAATGAACTGTCAATGTCAAAACGTTAGTTAAAGTCAACATTTTCATCATGGTAAAGATCAAGAACCAACAACGTTTTACAATTATTAAAAATTAATACCGAAATTCTGAGTCAGTGGTCGCAACTTTAATTGCGCTTACTCCAATTTTCGGCCGTAATAATCGTCCCACCCGACAGGCTGTGCGTGCTATAGTGGATAAATTCGAGACCAAATTTATACTTTTCGACGTTTCGGTGGCAAAAAGACGTCGTATTGCTCGAAGCGAAGAAATAATCGCAGCCGTAAGTGCATCGATTCAAAATGAGCCAAATCAGTCGATTCTACGTCGTTCTCAAGAATTGGGCATCGCTCAAACGACACTGTGGCGTATTATGCGAAAAGATATTGGCCTACATGCTTTTAAGATTAAATTGACTCAAGAACTAAAGCCAGTTGATCATTTGGAACGCCGAAACTTCTCCAATTGGGCTCTGCCAAAGCTTGAAGAAAATGAAGAATTTCATCGAAAAATCATCTTCAGCGATGAAGCTCATTTCTGGCTCAATGGCTTTGTTAATAAGCAAAATATGCGTTATTGGTCAGCAACAAACTCAAATGTGCTTCTTGAGACACCGTTGCATGCGCAAAAAGTGACAGTTTGGTGCGGTTCTCATGCCGGAGGTGTGATTGGGCCGTATTTTTTCGAGGATGAAAACGTCCGTCATGTTACCGTCAATGGAGAGCGCTATCGTGCTATGTTGGAAGATTATCTGTGGCCAGAATTGGATGCAGTTGACATCAACGATATGTGGTTTCAACAAGACGGTGGCACTAGCCACACAATATCTCAAATATTTCTGTGTTTATTCATAGATAAAATTGTTATGTCCCTATTGGAAAACCCTTTATATTTATATGTGGATTCTTATGTAACTTCCTGCAATAATACCTTTATAAACAATTTCTGCCACGTGCAATATGCAATTTCCGCGCAGTAGTTTTCTTTCAATTAGTTTACTGTACAACATTGTACACCCGTGGCAATAAAATAATGTTTCTAAGAGGAAAACTTCCTGATATGGAGATGATTACAGAAAATCGTATAGGATTTTCGAAGCGAAACCCCTAGTTTGTGATCCTGCATAGGATTGTTTATAGATTCGCGCATAGCAACTTATTCATACAGGACCCTGTTTTGTTTAATATAAGAATCCATGTCTCAAATTTTCATAAGAAGTAAGATAGGTTCCTACGTAAGTTTCGATATAGAATCCAAGAGAGTTTCCTATATGGGTTCCTACAAGGAAATTTACTGCAGAGTTAGGAATGGTTTATTAATCATATCCAAAAATGTTTTAGACAAAAGTTTCAGTGTTCGAGAAGGCCGTCATACTTGACCTCCCTATTATTTTTATCGGTGGAGGCGCTGAAGCTAAGTTAAGGTCAACTCCAGTTTTTAAAATGGAACCATGTATCTTTTTTACGATGACATTATTAACGTTTTTAAGACGAATTCAGCGACCTACAACACAAGGTCATTCTAGTCACGCAAAGTATGAAAATAGTCGAAAAATTATTTTCATTTCTATTCATTTCTTACTATACCCATGATAGAATGGGTATCTGGGTCAAGAAAGGAAGCATTTTCTGTTGACATATCAGTTAGTCACGCATTACTTTCTAATGCGAGTACATCGAAACGCGAAGATGAACGATTTTCAAGAATATTTTGATACGTTGATGGTGCTGGGGGAATGCCGTAAACATTACAGAAACGCCCAAGATTTATATGCGGCTCGTAATCCACATAGGCAACAAAAATCACACATGGCTTCTAAGCGATTGGCTAACTGTTTCTGTCTCTTCGGTACAATGAAAAACACGAGTCAAACCTCGACCAATTGTTAATGAAAATAATGCGGCTGCTATCTTAGCTTTTGCTGCATTAAATCCATATGCGAAAAGCAGGCAAATGGAAAAAAAAGAATGGAATTAGTCAGCGATCAATTTCTATAATTGGATTCGTAATAAAATGCGCACAGATGTCTCATTTTTGAGTCACGTGGTTTTTTCTGATACAGCTAACTTCGCAAATACGGGAAATGTGAATAGGCATAATATGCATTATTGTGCAAATGAGAATCCTCGATGGATGAGAACTGTACGATTTCAACATCCGTGGTCCGTTAATTGTTGGTGCGTCATTGCCGGTAACCACGTCATTGGTCCATATTTTCTTGAAGGTCGCTTGACTGGGCAACTTTACGCAACCTTTCTGCAAAACGTACTGCCTCATTTAATGGAAGACGTGCCCTTGCATGTTCGCATGAACACGTGGATTCAAACACGACGGTGCACCACCCTATTATGCTCTATGTTCAAGACAAGTGATGAATGAGATTTTTGACAAAAAGTGTATAGGAGGAGGCGGCCCTGTAGCTTGGCCATCTCGTTCGCCAGATCTGACATCACCAGATTACTTTTTATGGGGTTTTGTCAAAGAACGCGTAGTAGCGGTAGCACCTACCACGCCTGACGACATGAAAGAAAAAATACGCCGAGCATGTACCGAAATTATACCACAAATGTTGGCTGAAGTTAGACGGCCTTTTCAGCAGCGAATTAACAAGTGCTTACAAGTCGAGGGTCATCATTTCGAGCATCTTCTGTATTTAGACCCAAACCAAGGTTAGTGGATCCTTTGAAAGTGATTATTCCGATATGTTTCGATTTTTCGTCTATTTTTATACTTTGCATGACTAGAATGACCTTGTGTTGTAGGTCGCTGAGTTTGTCTTAAAATCGTTAATAATGTCATCGGCAAAAAAATACATGGTTCCACTTAAAAAAGTGGAGTTGACCTTGCGTAGCTTCAGCGCCTCCGACGATAAAAAAATAGTATTGAGGAAAGTAGATGGCCTTTCCGGTGTGATTGCAAACACTTTCGTGATTCGACAATCTTTAGGTGGTAAGTTTACCAATTCTGTATATATTTTCTTTCCTCAATATTATAATACCGGTAACACCAAAATGTACAAGATAAAAAAATAGGGTTGTCGAGTATGACGGCCTTCTCGAACACTGAAACTTTTGTCTTAAACATATTTGGATATGATCAATAGTTTGAGTGCTATAGCTCTGTAACACTTTATGTGCCTCAACCTGTATATGTGTGTGTGAATGAAAAAGATTGTGTGCCAGTGTTATTGTGCGAATTTAATGTGTATGTATGTGTGTGCATGTCGGAGCGGGTGCGCGGACACAGGCTTAACTGGTCGGGTTTTGGACCGATTCTCGCCATCATTAAATTATTTCTGTAAAACAAAAACATAAAGATCGTTGCGTTAATGAAACGGCGGATTACAATTGGTGTCGTAGCCCGGTTCCCCTCGGGGAGCGGGTTCAAACTAAAATCTCGTCCAGACGTTTTGTCAGTCTGTCACTGTCTAGTCACGGTCTTTAGGGAGGGGTGCGTTCAACGGTATCTGACGGGACCCGGTCCTGAGCGGGGCCTCGGCCATGGCGGTATCCAGGGGCCCGAGTGTACTGGCCTGTCGGTTGGTCGGTAAAGTCCGTAGCAGGATAAGCATGGTCTGGGTGCCCCCGCTCAGATTTGATCGATATTGCGACGGTAGGTGGCTCCCATTATAAGATAAATTCACCCCAAGTATCAACTCGAAAAAAATTTTTTTACAAAAGTTATGAACGAATTTTGAAAAATCAAAAAATCTAATTTTCTCGAAAACGGCTTAACTGATCTTAATGACTAAAATATATGTTATAGAGGGTACTAGTGAGGGTTTGAGGAAAATTCAAGAAATTATTCTGTTTATAAAAAGGGGGTAAAATTTTTTTTTTTAATTTTTAAATAATTTTCTTAATGTGAATTTCTTCTTGAACAGCCATCATTTTTTTCTACATCCTGTTTAAATACAAAGTGACAATATATATTTTTACGGAAATTTTCGGAGAGGTACTTCATAGCTAAAAAAAATAAAAACTTCTTTGGCCCCTACAATGTATGGAACAATTGATACCCTATGACTCATTGTGATTGCTTTTTAAACTTTTGCGCCACTGTGAAATACACAAGGCGCATGTGCGCCGTATAAGCGATCGCGTACATAAGAGTCTACGTGACAATTCATTGTATCTGGCTGTCTGTCGCTTGCGTACCTTCGCCTAATAAACAGCAATTCAAGAAAACGTGTTTCGTTCTTTTATACCCCAACCAAACCCAATAGACTCATTGAAGCAATTGTTTCTATACTCTTGAAAGCTTTACGTTGATCACGTACAATATCTCATTTATTTTTACGTATTTGCTGCATAGTGGACGACATAGTACACTTTATATGAATACGAGGGTGTATCAACAATTATCCGCACCCAATCTGTGGAATTGATCGTTATCAATTTAAAGAAAAAAAAAACACATCGCCTTGTTTTCGATACACTTTATCCACCTGTCAACAAGCTTTTTCTATCAGTCACAGAATTCAGTTTATATATTTGCTCATATATCTCCTTCTCGAAGCTTGTGCCCATCACCTACGTTTTACCCTTCCCGAGAGTACTACTGTGCAGGCTTCGAATGTCGCACGACATCGTTCGCAAAAATCACCTGATTTTTGATTGTTTTGATTCATGCTCAATAGATTTACTTATCTGAGGTTCGCATTTTTATTTTATTCTCAGTTGTAGAACTATTACAGTCATTCGACAGTTTGGGAAAAGTATCGTTTGTTTCCAATACGTATACCTTCCTGTAGTTTTCGAAAAAATATGTATTGTCACTTTTTATTTAAACAGGATATAGAAAATAAATGGTGGGTGTTCAAGAAGAAATCACATTAAAAAATATGTTTTAAAATTAAAAAAAAAAATGTTTACCCCCTTTTTATAAACATAATGGTTTCTTGAATTTTTCTCAAACCCTCTTTAGTACCCTCTATAACATATATTTTAGTTATCACGATCGTTTGAGCCGTTTTCGAGAAAATTAGATTTTTTGATTTTTCAAAATTCGTTCATAACTTTTATGTGCCACCGGCGCGCAAACTCGTTTTTTCGCTACAGTTAACAGTAGCGCAATGTAGTACATTTCGCCAGAAAGGAATGAAATGTAAAAATTGAACTGCGCATGCGCCCATAGCCAGGAAACGAAGCTCAATCCTTCTTATTCTTCTTCTTCTTCGTACAGCGTTAGCATCTTACTGGCAAAGCCTTGTACATTTGAATTGTGCATGCGTCTACTAAAATCCATTACTACTACACAAGATCGATAAAATCAAAATGGCCGGGACTAGTCGTGACATATCAAGTGTAATGGCTAGCGCCGCAAACAACTACAATACTAGATTAGATTCGAGTGTACGCATAAAAACTCGTATACACACCGAAGTCACATAAAATAGAATATGTGCCAATGCACACAATTCGGGTGATTCCGAGACTCGCGACAATGACCCTCATTCTGCGCCTGGGCACGTAATGTACTACTGTAAAAAGCTTTTTTTCGTGTTGATACTTGGGGTGAATTTATCTTGTAATGGAAGCCACTCGCCCTGGCAATATGGATCAAATCCGAGCGGAGGCACCCAGACGATACTTATCCTGCTACGGCCTTTGTCCAATGAGACGGTTAGGCCACGATGCCACTGGAGAGAACCGGGGCGGGGTGTGATCAGGAGCGCCTGACGCCACACACCGCCTTCTCGCACCATGGCCAATGGTAATCGCCCTTGGTCAAGGGGTGAGCTGGTTCGCCGGTATTTTAACATTTTCGTGTTGTCCGATAATGCCTGGTATCACTCTGTATCATACAGGATCATTCAATAACGTCCGGTAACACTTGGCAACGTTCGGTTATGTTTAGTTACGTTTCGATGTCTTTCTGTAACGCTCGGACAACATTTTGTTACATTTGGTAACATTCGGTAATGATCGGTGTCGTTCGGTAACGATCGTGTACGGTCTGTACGTACGCCTGGTGGACCTAGAATTAACCTGAGCCACGCCCAGTCAGGGACACCTGACGCTGGGCGCGTGCTCCTGCGGAATACCGGCTATGGGGGTACACATGCAAAAAGTTCTTACAGAAATCGAAACTTTTTTTCGAAGATTATGTCCAATTTATACTTATAGGATAAATTGTATTTGCAGCTTAAACTTGACTACATTAGAATGATCAAAAATGGAACTAATAACTTCTATGAAGGATGGCCAGATTTTTCATCTAAGCTATTTAATTATAATATTAATTAATATTTAGTTTATTTATGTAGCAATGTTTTCTAATTTTAGGTGGCTGAAGAGCTCGAAAATGATAGCAATAAAAGAGATGAGTTCATAGCAAAACATATTTTATGCTTGCAGCCCTACGTGATCGTCGTGAGAGAAACTCTTGATAGAACTGAGGACCCTTATGTGAACATAAATAAGACTATGTACTCCATGGGATCGTCCTTCAAAGCCATTGATATTTGTTACAAAGTTTTTATCGTTCTAAACGCAAAATATCCTCCCGGAAGCGAACTGATTTGGCTGTTACTGCAGCAATATTTATAACGCATCACTCAATAAGTTTCACAGTGGGTCCACTCATATAGGAGAAAAGGAGAACGAATTGTAGTGTTTGCTATCAACAAGTGGTGGCGCTATTGTCGCTACCGATGTTCTTTTTAACTTATTGTAACCATAGGAAACATAGTTTGATATTCTTTTGATAAAATCAGATGGCATAAATCATTGTTTTATGTTTAAAAATTTTCCGCTCTTCAGAATATACCTAGTAAGAAAGTAGGCATTGAATGACATTGAAATGTCAAAGTCTGGAAAGAAATGGAATCGAGAATAAAATTCCGTTTCTTTCCAGATTTTGACATTTCAATACCATTCAATGCCCACCTTCTTACTGGCATCGGGTTGCGGGGTACGGGGGTTTCGTTTGCATTGATATTAGTTCTTGCTATCATAACTTGGCGCTGATGCTCATTTTCACTTTTTTTAGTACCCTCCTAAAATACATGGTAGTGGACGTACTGTGATAAGTTTCCGGCCTGACATATAGATGGCAACATTGCTGTCAAATCCATATTATTTCTGGATAGTACTGACTTTTGAACGTTAAGTGTCAAAATTAAATGACAATATGACGTTTACTTCAAACGTTATAAAGATTTTGTGAAGAAACTTTTGTCAATTTCAACACAATGGATAAAAGAGAGTTTCGAGTGTTAATCAAAAATTACTTTTTAATTGGAAAAAAAAATGTTAAAGTAAAACGAAAACTTGATAAGCGTTATGGAGACTCTGCACCAGGGAAATCAACAATCATCGAATGGCATGACAAATTTAAACGTGATCGTACAAACACCGATGACGCTGAACGCTCTGGTCGCCCAAAATCAGCAGTTATTCCGGAAAACATAACAAAAGTCCAAAAAAAAGTGTTAGGCGATTGTAAAGTAAAGTTGCGTGAGATTTTCGACACCTTACAGATATCAGAAGGTAGTGTGTTAACAATTTTGCACGAATTTTTGGGAATGCGATTTCGCGAATGCGAACTTTTTCGCTACACCAGGATGTTCATTGTCTGTTAAATCGAAATCTCCACTTTTAAATTGACGAAACCATGTCTCACATGTTCTAATCACTGGAGCATGTTCACCATAAGTTTCTACCAGCAATCGATGAGCTTCAACTGGTTTTTTCTTTTGATGAAATAAGAAAAGCAACGAATGCCGCAAATGCGATTTAGTTGGAACGAAACTCGACATATTCACTGAGGTAAACAACTATGATGCTATTATTTTGGCAGTATGTAATTGTGTATTTTTGAAGGTTATTATCCATAGAAAAATATGACATAGATGCTAAATCATAGAAATGTATACATATCACTAGCGACATCTATGAGTAAAACCGGCAAATTTCAAGTAACAATCCTTAATTGCTTCCTAACCCACCATATTCTCCAGATCTGGCCACCAGTGACTACTGGCTCTTTGCTGACCTGAAAAAAATGCTCCAGGGAAAGAGACTTGGCTCCAATGAACAAGTGATTGCTGAAACTGAGGCCAATTTTGAGAGCAAAGATTAATCATTCTACAAGAAAGGCATGAAAAAGTTAGGGAAGCGTTGGAATGAATGTATTACGCTAGAAGGAAACTATCTTGCTGAATAAAGACGAATTTCTCGAAAAAACTGTGTTTTTCTTAGACCGGAAACTTATTGAGTGATGTGTTACAAGTAGGAAAGTGCAGGAGATAAGAAAATTAAAGGGGTCAGAAAGCTGCTTCCAAATTTTCTATAACGTTTCAAAGCGATACAATTGGTACCGGTCCTTTTTACTATATCTATATTTTAAAGCTTTATGTTTTGAATGCGAAATTTACGCAATTTATTTGCTTTGAAAAGTTCTTTGACTTAAGTTAACCTTATTCTCAACTAGTAATGTTATTGTTGTCGACCAAAGAAGAGTATTGTGACCTGAATGTCTCAGTAGGGAAAAGCTAAAAACAGGCAAATTAGGGATTCTAGCTTCTGAAAAACTTAGATTTCTGAAGTATTTTGGTTTATTAGTAGGACATAAAATACCTAAAGACAATAAGTATTGGAGTTTGAACACCTGCCTTTGCGATATAGTTCGAATCCTACGTCAGCCGTCTTTTAAGACAGAAGATTCAAACGTTTTATTCTGTTTACGAAATAATTTTGTTATAACAACTACTTCTTTTGGTTGGATCAATCAAACGGTTCAGCATGAAAATTTGGTTGACTCAACAAAACCGCTTTGTTACTTCTATAGCAACCAACGAACCTAATAGGGACAACCAAACTTTTGTTTGGCCTACCAAATATTTTTCTCAGTGCAATTTTAATTTTCAAAACTTTTATTCAGGACTTTATTGCCGGAGTATCTTTTTTAATAAACACCATTGATTTTTCTGAATGAAAATAATGAAAAAACTGACCCTAACCAAGTGCGAATTGCCGAAAGTGATAATACGGCTCTATATTGGCCCAATCTCGGCAGTCAAGAGTCGGCTATTGTTATTGGGCCAGTGTCACTGTTTGCATCGGCCAAGTGCTGGGCCGACGACGGCGGCCTTTTTCGACTGTTTAAATTTACCGACCTTCAGCCGAAACTTGACCCAGTATCGGCCCTATACCAAGCCGGTTGTTATTTTTGCTATTGCATCCAGTTCAGAAAGTAGAAGAGCCAGAGTCGGGCTCATGGACGGCACATTACTGGGCCATTTGTCACTTTTACCACGGCAAACCATTCTGGAAATGAGAAAACTAGAGTTCGGCACAGCATTGGTCCGTTGCTGTGCGGAAAACAAGTGCTGGCGGCCAGAGTTTGGGCCAGAATTGGCCGCCAAGTGCATACTGGAGTTATCATTCTAGCAACGGCACGATATTGGCAGCCTATCTTTGGAAATTTTTGGCGATGCTAGGTCAGTGTTGGTCCGTATCTAACTTCGCACTTGGGTATGCCTAAACATCAAGAATTTAATTGAAACTCTTTTTTCTGTTTCAGTAATTATATATTTACGCAATAATCATTCATACTCTTCGAATATCCATTTTTCTCCATGTAAAGCTAATTATTTACCTGGAGGCAATTATAAAAACGTCTTTAAAGGTACTGTATAATTAATGCATAAGATTACAATTTGATTTTCGTTGCTTGCGTTTTGTCTATCTTTTTTTTTAATTTGGTAATGAGGAGGACTAAAAAAAAAATAAATACAAAAAGTATAACATACAAAGGCAACAAGAACAAGTCTGACGTGAACAAAATCTATACGGAGAAACTCTTCATTGTAAAATTTAGTATTATTATATTTATTTTGACTGAAAGCCAATAAGAAGTGAGGATATAGTGACAAAACTAGTTTTATTTATCATAGCGATAGGAGAAAATACTTTTTCTGAACCAATTGTAAATATAGTGCAACTTTATAAATTACCATTGAGAGTTGCAACGATTAACATCTTTGATGGCAAATTGAAAGTAGAAATAAGTGATACCTATATGAATAAAAAATAAAACTATCAATGCAAAAATTGGTCTTTTGAATAATATAAATTGCAAAATAGTTTAGAGAAATTACCATTGTCAATAGTAATGAACAATGAAGAGAGAAAGACTTTAATATTTTGCAATCGAATACTTCATATATTAAAATAGTACGTTGCCAAAATTCCCATTGGAAATAGTAAATGTACTGCCGAGTGACGTCAGATACGCCGAACGTTTTCGATATTACACGAGAATCGCTCCATGTGCTCGTTATGATTATTTGTTCGTACCCGATATAGTAATATAATTTTTTACATTCGAATGTGGCGGCTTTTTAACTTACGATTTTTGCTAGCAGAGGGGCTACAGAGCTTCTTCTCACAAATCGTAAAAGATTTCACAGTTCAGTATATAACGAAGTTGCTACATTGCAAGTGTCATATCACTGCGATACGTTTATGAATCTGTGCGGTTAGGTTAAGTTGCGTTAAATTAGTATTTGTGCGTGTATTGATACGTTTACTATTTATATTGATACGTTTATATGTTTATGTCTATGTAAGTATGTAACTGCGTTTATAAATACTCTCTCCATGTAGCTCACAAAATCTATTAAGAACTATGGTAAAATTTACAAATGAATGAATTTTTTCATTATGGAGATGCAATTATTCCCTATTTTCGATAGGAAAAGTTATAAATATGGTTCCGCTAACTCCAAATGACTATGGTAATTGGGTTAGACAGAAGATGTGACTTTCCTGTTGCCTTTTATAAACTTAACATTCTGTTTTAGGAATTAATGAAATATTTATTGGGTTTACATTAATATAATTCGTTCGATGTGTCGATCACGATTTTGCTATTTCAGAAAATAAAGCTTGCTTTTGTTTTTAGGCATAAGCACAATTATTTCACCATTTTCACCAATATTAGTCCGAGATCCCACTGCAAAGTACCTTCACCGAAATGTTAATAGAACAAAACGCGTCGAAACTAGTGCATTATATACGTCCTAACATGAAATGGCTAGGTTGTCTAGGCATAGCCGGGTCCTTATGTTAATAATTATTTATTGAAAATCCTAATTATGGGAGTTAACTACAAATAAGATTAATAAGATAAACATAGTAACAATTGAAAATTGACGACTAGACAAGCGAAAAATTGTAGGGTTGTCAACCCCCAGGTGGGTCTAAACATGGGTTGTTTAAACATTTATACATATTTTTTGGCGTTCAACTTCACCGACTGTTTAATAGAATAATAAATACTTGAATCGAAAGCTTACGATATGCGCTTCGAGAAAATATAGGGTTGTCTGCGTAATTCCGGGTCCAAATTGAGACAACCCTACGCGAAAACTTTTCATTTTGCGCGCGCGATATAAAGGAATGGAGCACCACTGCAACTACAAGTTGAGATTCGAAAACCTGTATTAACTTGACTTGTTCTTCCCCCCTTGTACTCAAATCTGTAATAGTGAACATTTCACTATTTGAATTAGTGAAAATTATTTCACTATTCAAATAGTAGAATTAGTTTTACCACTATTTGAATTACTGAAATCCACTGTTTGAAATAGTGAGATGGACTTTTTGAATTAGTGAAACCCACTATTCTAATTAGTAAAATCCACTATATCAAATAGTATATTTTGCTATTTTTAAAATGACCTATTTTCATTCAATTCCAATAATGAAATTTCACTATAAAATAGTGAAATTCATTATTTAAAAGTAGTACTTGCGTGTATAGTGTTTGACTAGATTTTTTTGAAATTTGGTAATAACGTTCCTTTAATGTCGAACATCCCGCACGCAGAGAAAAGATCAGTAAAATTTACATGAAGTTCGGTAGTTATTTGGACAACATGACTTTTCAGTAAATTTTACCACAAGTTGAGTTCAATTAACAGATTTTCTGTACGTTCCACTCAGCGTTCAGTAAAATCTACTGAATACGAAAAAATCCGTGTTAAGTTGATTGTACTGTACGCTAAGTGAA